>CM070064.1:7336917-10188046 GCA_036320875.1 Cotoneaster glaucophyllus | reverse complement strand
GCGGAGAGCACATACTCTGTGTGTGAACAATTTCTCTTAATAAGTGCATATTTTTTTTTTCTATACTATTATATCTCTACTAATTAATAAAACCCTATTTGTCAACCAAAAGACGGTGAAAAGACAAATTAGTCTTCTATCACACAAAAAAAATGATGGGCAATAACATAATTTTATAGGTCCAAATTTTACTATTTTTTTTTATTGAAACCTCACATACGGGTGATGTTAAAATGCCTCCAATATTATAAAAACAAAAAAACAAAAAAAAACCTTCCACTCCCCCCACGTTCTCTTTCTCTCCCTCTCTCATTCTCATTTTCTAAAAAAATGTGTTCATACACACAAAGTATGTAGGCAAATGCTAATATTATATTATAATAAGCCTCATTGTCAACTTTTTTTCCCCTTTTTTTCCTATTTTGTCCTCCTTATGTAAATATTGTGTATCAAAAGTGAGGGTAAAATTGAAAAAATAAGTATATGATCGTCATTTTCTCAAAAAAAAAAGAGAGGGTAAAATAGAAAAAATAGGAATATGATTGTTATTTTGTCAAAAGATATAAAATTACTATTTTGCCCTCCTTTTTTTTTTTGTCAACATTGTGTTTCAAAAATGAGGACAAAAATGAAAAAAAAGGACAAAAAGTTGACAAGCCCTCTTCTTTTAATAAAATATAAAATAGAAGATAATCGGATTGTAGTATCTTCTACTAAGTTTTCTTTGCTGCCAAGACTTAAAAAAATGCTTTTGCTTATTTTAACTTTGTTGGGCCGTATGGAGATTTTCTTCTCCAACTTTCTACTTAAATTGACAAGTCCTCTTCTCTTAATAAAATAGAAGATAATCGGATTGTAGTATCTTCTACTAAGTTTTGTTGAGCCGTATGGAGATTTTCTTCTCCAACTTTCTACTTAAATTGACTTACGGAAGAAACCGATTTCCTATTTCCTTACGTACATTATAATTATATACATATAAGCATCGTTATGTGTGTGGCAATGCAGGATTTATCATCGCAAAGGTCACCATCACTGTCTTTTTCTGCTGGTATTGCTGCCGAAACAGTGGTCGGCCCCACATTTGTTCTTTAGCTTGGTGTCCCAAACCTTTGTCAAAATCTAGGTACTAAAAATATAACATGAAGGCTTTGATAGACGATGCCAGCAACATGACGTCCTTTCGTCGCTGGGCCAAAGGAAAGCTCCAAGAATTGTGAGTGGTTTACATACGTTATACAAAACACCACAATCCATGTGCATGCTTTGATATGTGTACACTTACATACTTACGTGTAATATATATAATTATATAGTTATATATGCACATACACACAGATATATATATAGGGTGAATTGCTAATTTAGTCTCTGAATTATCACCTCAGTGAAAATTAGGTCTTTAAACTATTTTTTCAGAAAAATTAGTCCTTGAATTATAAAAATCTGCCAATTACATCCTTAATATTATATTCAAAGCTACTATATTCAATTTTTCGTCAATTTAAGTCACGTTACTTGCATGTGATGCACATTATAAGGTAGATTGATAGTTTTCCATAAAGAAATAGTGTATGGAGTTAACTTTGGAAGGTAAATTGGTAGTTTTTCATAAGAAATAGTGTAAGTTAACTTTGGAGGATAAATTAGCTGTTAGATTCACAACCTATATGAAATGTGAAGGGCTTATAGGCAAGAAAATGACGGTATTACACTCTAAAGTGTGTCAAGTGACTTAAGTTGAAGAAAAATTAGACAAACTAGCTTTGAATATAATAATAGGGATGGAATTAGCAATTTTTAATGAATTTAGAGACTTAATTTACCAAATAAATAATTCAGCGACCTAATTTTCACTGAGGTAATAATTCAAGGACTAAATCGACACATCACACACACACACACACACACACACACACACACACACACACACACACACACACACACACACACACACACACACACACACACACACACACACACACACACACATACATACATATAGCTTTGATCCTATCTCACCATTCACAAGTGAACACTTTAACTTGGCACCGATAATCTGTAGTTATATCCATCTCACTTTTGTTTCGTCTCCAAAATGAAGCAAGCTGCAGAGCTAGTGTTCATTCCTGCCATAGGTATTGGCCATCTTGCGTCCTCGTTCGAGATTGCAAAGCTCTTAGTTGCTCGAGACGACCGGCTTTTCATCACAGTGCTCACCATGAAGCTGCCCTTCGATTCCAACTTCAAGCTCAAGGGTGCTGACGACGCCGAACGTATCAGATTCATCAACCTCCCGGAGGAAGCCGTAGAGATGAAAGGTATTAAGACCTGCCTCTTCCTGAAGCTATTCGTTGAAAATCACAAACAACACGTCAGAGATGCTGTCGCGAAGCTCACTAGTGAGGCCCTTCAGTCTGATTGCAAGCCAAGGCTAGTCGGGTTTGTCATCGACATGTTCTGCACCACCATGATAGACGTGGCCAATGAGTTTGGAGTTCCTACCTACGTCTTCTTCACGTCCGGCGCAGGCTTTCTCGGGCTTGTGCTCCACCTCCAAACCCTTCATGACGAGCAGAACAAGGACTGCACTGAGCTGAAGGAATCGGATCCTGATTTGGTTTTGCCGTGTCTTGTCAACCCAATGCCTGCTAGAGTCTTGCCTGGCGTGTATCTGGACAAGGATGGCGCCACAGAGTTGATCAACCATGCCAGAAGGTTCAGAGAAACCAAGGGGATTTTGGTAAACACCTTCATGGAGCTAGAATCCCACTGCCTTCGCGCTCTTTCCGACGGCAAAAACCCGCCGCTGTACCCTGTAGGGCCCATACTGAACTTGAAGAGTGACACTGAAGGCTCGGAGCTGGCCAAAAAGAAGGAAATTTTGGAATGGCTTGATGATCAACCTCCTTTGTCGGTGGTGTTCTTGTGCTTTGGGAGCATGGGGTGCTTTGATGGGGACCAGGTGAAGGAGATAGCCGCCGCGCTTGAGCACAGCTGCCTCCGATTCTTGTGGTCCCTACGCCAGCCCCCGCCAAAGGGGGAGCTTCCATTCGCCAGTGATTATGCTGATCCCAGCGGAGTCCTGCCCCAAGGGTTCCTCGACCGCACGGCCGGGACAGGGAAGGTCATAGGATGGGCCCCGCAAGTGGCGGTCTTGGGCCATCCATCGGTGGGAGGGTTCGTGTCCCATTGCGGGTGGAATTCGACTCTAGAGAGTCTCTGGTACGGGGTGCCGGTTGCGGCTTGGCCAATGTACGCGGAGCAACAGTTGAATGCATTTGAGCTGGTGAGGGAGTTGGGACTGGCGGTGGAGATTAAGATGGATTACAGGAAGGAAGGGGAGGTGGTGGTGAGGGCGGAGGAGATAGAGAGAGGGATAAGGGAGGTGATGGTGGTTGAGAGTGAGCAGAGGAAGAAGGTGAAGGAGATGAGTGAGAAGAGCAGGAGAGCGTTGATGGATGGTGGTTCCTCACACTCATCATTGGGCCGTTTCATTGATCAGATCTTCCTGTGACTAATTAGTGCAGCTTAATTATCTTGTTAGCATAATAACAAAGGATTAGGGGAATGCAAATAAAAAATCCAATGATTTCTTTGTATGCAAAGTACGTATGAGTCTCTCTGGATCTTTTGTTGCTTGAAGGTGTAATAAAGGATTCACCAGTCACACTACTAAAAAAAGTTCCCCTTTTTATTAATTTGATAGCGATTGGCTTTTGCTAATCTCCAATTCATCATCTTTCATCTTTATACTTTCATGTTACACGTATGATCAAGAGAAATGTCAAGGGAACTCTCTAAAAATTAGGATCTTCTAGGGACTTGCTACGTACTTCACAGTTTAAGTTAATTTTCGGAACATTATGAAGAATTATGTAAAAAACATGAGGTGTCAAAGAGGTTGCAGAGTCTTACGTTTAAGAGTGTTCTCTTAACATTTCATGTGGTTAACACAAAAAGCTAAAACGAAGCTAATCAAACATCGGAACTCTCAACTTATATATACTTCTATTGTTTTAGTCACGCATACATGATGAGCAGTTTATAATTTTCATTTTAATCGACGTGTACATTATCGGGAGCAATTTCCACACCCCTTTTAGACCTCCTCCTGTAGGAAATAAAAGAAAAATTTAAACGAAGGAGTGTAAAATGTGAAAAACAGAGAGTGCGGAAATCACTATCCGTAAATAGTAATATACCATGTGGCAAGGGAGTCATAAACGTGCATGCTCTGTTGTTTCCTCAACCCTGCTGATGTGCATATAACTACAATTAAGTGGAAGGTGCATGCGAGGTCATCCATGATTCAACACTGAAGCTTACGGAATCTGTCTTTTTCTTCAGCTGCAGACTGCAGTATTCTTGACGGCTACGACTCCCCCAGGTCCAAAAAGCAAATTTGTTCTTTCACAGCTCAGGTCAAATAACATGTTCATCCCCTAATCCCTTGTGTTATTGTGTCACTCTTATTAATTTCATTTAAAATATTGGAAATGTATATAAGAATAATATGGAACGAAGAAGAATAATCTCGTGGAAGTGAGGATGGAGAAATAAAGCAAATTAAAAAGAAAAAAATTGCCTAAAAATGAAATCAACTTAAGTCTGTTTGATTGACGAGTAAATTAGAAATATTATGTTTTATGTAACTATTTAAAAAGTGATTATTAGTCATTTCGTACTACGATTTAATGATATATATATATATTTTTTTATAAGTAATAACTTTTATATTCGATTCTCATTAAAGACAAATTTGAACTATAATATTGATAGCTTATTATGAGGTTAAACTCACTCTCTTCCTTTTAGTGTAGATAATAACGTTTGTTCATAAAATAAAAAAAATAAAATAAAAAGTAATTATTAGGTTACACCTCTATTATATAAGTTCTACTACAACACGTCGATCTATTTTCGAGTTTTTATGTAATTTAGATAGTCTTAAAGTATAAATAAAATATATATTATGTAGTTGGATTTCAAAACGAAAGAACTCTCCCGTTCTATCCGACATTTACAGAATGTATCGTATTCTTTTATTAATAATTTTTCTCGAATATTCACACAACTTATCTATTCCCGTGACCACTACTCCAATTTCTCTACGTATTATGACTGCCCAAATTTATGGCCAAGAGGCATGCATGGAACTTTCTCTGACCCCTAAAGGTCAAGTCTGTTATAAATATCCTGCAAATTAACTAAACAATTTGCACTAATGAAAAGGACACCATTCGAGTATCTAATCAATGCCAGCAAAGGCATGAGATCATCACCTCCATCATTTACATCTATAATGTGTCTCTGTGTGTGTGTATATATATAATATATGTCTGTGTGTATATAGTACACAGACACATCTAAAGAAAAGAAGCTTGTACATCGATCTGCTTATCAAATTTGCATTTCCTCCAAGCTATCAAACTTTTAATAAATTTCCAAATGAAGCAACCAACGAAACTCGTCTTCATCCCCTCTGCCGGCACCGGCCACCTCATCTCCGCCGTGGAGATGGCAAAGCTCCTTGTCTCTCGAGACGAGAAACTCTTCATCACAGTCCTCATCATGAAGCTCCCCTTCGAATCCAAGGGTACAGAGGCCTACATATCCTCCCTCGAATCCTCTCCCGTGTTGTCACGTGTCAACTTCATCACCCTCCCACAGGCCGCCTCCGACATCGACACGCGCAAAAGTCCCGACGCCTTCCGCAACCAATTCGTCGAGAGCCACAAACCCTACGTCAAAGATGCTGTCTCCAAACTCGCCGAGTCAGAGTCCGAGTCGACTCGGGTTGCCGGGTTTGTCATCGACATGTTTTGCACGACAATGATCGACGTGGCCAATGAGTTCGGAGTTCCTACATACATGTTCTTCACTTCGCCGGCCGGGTTTCTCGGGGCTGATACTTAATATCCAAACGATTCGCGACATGTATGGCAAGGACGTAAGCGAGTTCAAGGACTCGGATGCTGAATTGACACTGCCAACTTTTGTCAACTCGGTTCCGACTAGAGTTTTGCCAAGCGTCCTTTTGGACAAGGATGGTGCGAAAGCTTTCCTTGGCTATGCCAACAGGTTTAGAGAACTGAAGGGTATTCTGATAAATACATGCGTTGAGTTGGAATCACACGCCCTTGATTCCCTTTCTGATGGTAAGACCCCACCTGTGTACCCTGTGGGACCTATTATGAACCTAAAGAGCAGTGAAACCGAAGTGGGTTCGAAGCAGGCTCAGCAGAAGTCGGACATATTGGAGTGGCTAGATGACCAGTCCGATTCATCTGTGGTGTTCCTGTGCTTTGGGAGCATGGGAAGCTTTGGTGAGGACCAGGTGAGGGAGATAGCTTGGGGGCTGGAGCAGAGTGGGCATCGCTTCTTGTGGTCGCTACGCCAGCCCCCACCGAAGGGGATTATCGCTTCCCCGAGCGACTATTCGGATCCTAAAGCAGTCCTACCTGAAGGATTCCTCGATCGGACAGCTGAGATTGGGAAGGTCATAGGTTGGGCTCCGCAAGTGGCGATCCTAGCACACCCGGCCGTCGGAGGGTTCGTGTCGCATTGCGGGTGGAATTCCACGTTGGAGAGCCTATGGTTTGGCGTGCCGGTCGCCGCGTGGCCGGTGTACGCGGAGCAACAACTAAATGCATTTGAGTTGGTGAGTGAATTAGGATTGACCGTGGAAATTAATATGGATTATAGGAGGGACTTTTACGGTGAGAATCCAAATGTTGTGAAGGCACATGAACTAGAGCGAGGGATAAAGGAGTTGATGGAGAAGGATAGTGATGTGAGGAAGAGGGTGAAGGACATGAGTGAGAAGAGCAAGAAAGCCTTGATGGTTGGTGGTTCCTCTTACAATTCATTGGGACGTTTTCTTGATCAAATTTCCGTATGATTTGTCATAGATTATGATCATTCTTGAGGAGAATTTTGGAAATTCAAAGAGTTCAAGAAATTTTCTTGTCTTTTGCTTTTATTGGCTTCATGTGAATGAAATCTTGTTGAAGAATGCAAAATTTCATATTGGAAACTCTATGTATTAAATTAGTGTATTGAATGACTTCACATTTTGCATCGATTTTTTGTTTTTGGATGGAATCCAACATATGTTGAGCTGTGCATGTAATTAAGTTGAGAAAGTTTTGTTTATGATTAGTAGTTGGCCGCTTGCCTTGATTTTGGCTTCTTGGTATCACATCTGATTTCCCTTAACCTGACACGACCTTATTACCGTTTCAATTGTGAACAAACCCCGATCGCAGCATTCCATTGTGAACAAAATGCTGATTCGATGATGAATCTTTTGTTGCTTTAGAAAAAGAAAATGTTATCAATGTCGAATTGGTTGCACATATGGTTCATTAAAGATGGTTTTGAAGAATGTAATCTCAGAGTGAAAACTTGACAGATCATAATTTACAACTTATACTAAGTAATTTCACTCTTAATACACAGAGGCCTCCTATGATAAGATCAACACATGCCAAATTTCTCCTCCCCTCCCCCATTCTATCGTTTCAAACATTATCGGATGTCCTCAAATAAACAATACATGTCAGATTCTGTGTTGATTAAACGAGAACAACATTGGTGTGCTAAGTAATTGAAATCTTGACTGGGTGTGCCAAATTTCACTCTTAATTATCTGGCTTGATTTCCAAGTGTTTCCCCAATATTAAACCTTTGTCGGGGCCTGAAACTGGACTGAGAACAGTGAAATTGCCGTGAAAGCCTCGTTTGGCCGAAAGCTAGCTGCACCAATGCCCAAATGGAAGTTAGGGTTTTGTTTCTGGGGTCGAGGTGAGTCAGGTGGTGGTGGTGGATGGTGTCAGAAAGTGCAGGAACAACAAGATCGCCGCCTTGAGCTTGGGGAAGACGACGACGTTCGTTCATCGTGAAAACGCGATCGAACCTAGTCAAGTTTGGGTGGAAATGAAAGTTGGGGCAACGTTGAGCTGTTTTCTAGCGGTGGGTGGCTTCGATTCGCCCAAAAAACGCTTGAGTAGGTGTCGGAAAAAGCTGCAGGAAACGGGTTTGAAGTCGGTTCACGCGAGGGTAAACGGGTCACATCCGGATTAGCTGTCCGCTTCCATTCCCACATTTTGAACTTTGATATTTACAGCAAGTCTAAAATTAGGGTAAATTACACTTTACCACCTTAGATTTATAGTCGATTTCAATTTCTTGCAACATCTTTAAAACATTTCAATTTCATATCTCAAGTACTATTTTATTTCAATATAACACATCTGTTACATTTTTCATCCATTAATCCGTTAAAAAATGACGTGGCTGCCACATTTATGCCACGTGGCAAAACAATAATTTTTTTTTTAAAAACCTGAGAATCTTCTAAAAAAAAAAAACAAAGCGCCCACTTCTCCCATCTCTCTCATTCTTCACCAACCCACTAACCCCTTACTCTTCCATCCTTACCCACCGATGTCTCCATCCCCGCAAACCCACCGCCACATTTTGGTTTCGGATCTTCAATCTGTATCCCCATCGACAAAACCTTCTTCCTCGCTGTCGACTTTGCCGTGGAAAGTTGGATTCGAGACGGGCCTCTTCGCGGCATCGCCAGGTAGGTCGAGCGGAAGAAGAAGAGAGTGGAGGAGATGGGTTTTCCGATCTCGAAGTCCCGCAAAGACCATTCTTTCTTCTAGGTTTCTTGCACTTTTGTGGGTTTTTGTTTTTGATTCCATTGCCCTTTGATTTATGGAATGGATTTTCTGGAATTGAAAAGCCAAAGAGAGAAGGGAAGAGACGATGTGGAGTAGCTCAAATGGGCTGGTTTTTGGGGTCGGGGGAGGTGAAGAGAAGTGGAGGAGATGCATGGGGGGGTTGCGAGGAAGGGATGGGATTTTGGGTTTCTTGGTTGGTTTTTTTTTTTTTTTTTTTTTAAAATTATTTTTTTGCCACGTAGCATAAATGCGGCAGCCACGTCAGCTCTTAACGGATCAATGGATGAAAAATGTAACGGATGTATTATATTGAAATAAAATACTACTTGAGGTATGAAATTGAAATGTTTTAAAGATGTTATAAGGAATTGAAATCGACCCCAAACCTGAGGTGGTAAAGTGTAATTTACCCCTAAAATTACTATTTGGACCCCACTTATGTTTCTTGTAATTTCTTAGTTATAGCTCCACTTCACAAATGGTTTTTGTCTATGCATTCGTGGAATCGAGCTATATTTGAAGACACTAAGGGTGATCCCGAAAGGTCTACAGATTTTAAATAACTATTTACGAAAATTCAAACTTTATAGTTAAGTAACTAAAAACTCTAAAGTTAACGAAAATAAAGTAATTTTGCGTATACGTAAGATTAATTAGTGATATCTGGGAAGAAATTTCACATTCCACGTTGGAAAGCCTATGGTTTGGCGTGCCGGTAGCCATGTGGCCATTGTACGCGGCTAACAATGCATTTGAGTTGGTGAGGGAATTGGGATTGGCCGTGGAAATTAATATCGAGTACAGGAAGGACTTTTATGGTGAGAGTCCGAATGTTAAGGCACATGAACAAGAGCGTGGGATAAAGGAGATGATGGAGAAGGATAGTGATGTGAGTTGGTTGAAGGACATGGTGAGGAGCCAGAAAGCCTTGATGGTTGATTGTTCCTCTTACAATTCATTCGGACGTTTTGTTGATCAAATTTCCCTTTCGATTTGTCAAAGATCATTGATCATTCTTAAGGAGAACTTTGAAAATTCAAAAAGTTAAAGAAAATTTTCTAGGAAAATTTGTTATCTTTTATTGATATTGTTTACTGTCACTATTAGTCTATTATGCGCATTAAAATAAATAATTTATGTGTTGTCAATTGTGTCACGCTGCATCTTACACCAGTAGTTTGACAAATCCTAACAACTTTTCTAATTGAGATGGTACAAGCCTGAAAGATAGATTGCAAAATGACTTCTTGTTTAGTTAATGACTTCTTCAACTCTTCCAAGTAATTAGCATGCTTTGCAGATTTAGTTAACAAATTCTTTTACGTGAACCGTAACTTAACAACTAAAGAAAATGATTTGCCGATTTAACAGTTTTCTTCTTTCATGAATGAACTATATTTACTTTTTAGGTTACAATTGTGAGTTTCAACACTAGACATAGTTTACTTTTACCTATTATTTTACACTCACAATTGGGTTGATTTTATTGGCTTCCCGTGAATGAGTTGCTGAAGAATGCAATTCCACATCAAAACTTTACATATTAAATTATGCATATTGAATGACTTCATTTCTTGCAACAAAACCTTTTGTGATAAAATTCAACATATGTCGGACTGTGCATGTAATTAAGTTGAGAAAGTTTCGTTTCTGATTAGTATAGTGGCCACTTGCTTGGCTCGGACGTCTTGATATCAGAGCAGGTTTCCCTTGATCCGACACGACCATACTACTGTTCCAATTGTGAACAAACCCCGACCCCAACATTCCAATTGTGAACAAGATTCTGATTTGAATCTTATGTTGCTTCTGAGAAGGAAAAAGAAAATATTACCACTGTCTAGAACATGGTGTGCTTAGTAACTGAAATCATGACCGAGAGTGAATCATGTCGATTTTCAATTCTTCAACTTTCTACTCAAGGCAGTATGAAGTGAGTACCAAAATAATTATGAAGTGAGTACCAAAATAATTAATTGGTGGAGCTAATCCATGGACATACGTTTTAAATTCTTACTCTTTGACCTTCTTGCACATAATGGCAAAACAATTGCATAGTGGAACCAAAATCAAATTTTTTTTTTTGGTGAATTAAAAACCAAAATCAAATTTGATAACCTTTTGTTTTATCCTCAACCAGTCAAGCTTGATGCCCAAGTCATTCCAGTACTAAAAGTAATTAAGATCTTGACTCGTAGAAAATTCAGAAACTATGAGCGAAGGCATGACATCACACCAAAACAGCTCAGCTTTTCATTGCCATTTCCGAAAAGATGAAAAGACCAGCACAACTAGTTTTCGTTCCCGCCCCAGGCATCGGCCACATCGTATCCACGGTCGAGATGGCAAAGCAACTCGTTTCTCGGGACGACCAACTGTTTATCACAGTCCTCGTCATGAAGCTTCCCTACGACCAACCATTCACCAACACTGATTCTTCAATCTCTCACCGCATCAACTTTGTCAACCTCCCCCGATGATGAAATTAAGGTTCCTACATACAATCAATTGACAATATGAGGAGTAGTCCAAGATCATATAAGCACATAGCAAACTTTGTCCCTCACCAATGTGGGACAACTCTCAACACGCACCCGCACGTGTGGCAGATTTTTCAAGCCTACAACGTGAACAACAACTGGGTGACGTGGAGCGCGTGTGGCCGTTGGGCTTCACACGTGGACAACCTTGCTCTGATTCCATGATGAAATTGAGGTTTCACCATAAAACCAATTGGCAATATGAGGAGTAGCTCAAGATCATATAAGCACATAGCAAACCTTGTCTCTCACCAATATGGGACAACTCTCATCACCCAAGCCCAACCGGACAAACAAGACACTGCCACCAATTTTGGGTCATTCTTCAGAATGTTCGTCGAAAATCACAAAACTCACGTCAGAGACGCCGTTATCAACTTACTCCCCGAGTCAGATCAGTCTGAGTCGATGTCGAAGCCTCGGCTTGCCGGGTTCGTGCTCGACCTGTTTTCCGCAAGCCTAATTGACGTGGCCAACGAATTTGGGGTTCCCTCCTACGTGTTCTTCACCTCCAACGCTTCGATTCTCGCACTTTTGTCCCATTTTCAATCGCTTCGTGATGAGGGGGGCATAGATATAGCTGAGTTGACGAGCTCAACCGCTGAGTTGGCCGGCCCGTGTTTCATCAACCCTTACCCTGCCGCAGTCTTGCCTGGTTCGTTTCTGGACAAGGAGAGGACCAATTCAGCCCTCAACACTGTCACCAGGCTTAAACAAACCAAGGGTATTTTGTTAAATACATTCTTGGAGCTAGAATCGCATGCTCTTCGTTATCTTGATTCTGGTGATAAAATCCCACCCGTGTATCCAGTGGGACCCTTATTGAACCTCAAAAGTAGTGATGAAGATAAGGGCTCGGATATCTTGAGGTGGCTTGATGATCAGCCTCCTTTCTCGGTGGTGTTCCTTTGTTTTGGGAGCATGGGAAGTTTCGGTGAGACCCAGGTGAAAGAGATAGCGTGCGCGCTAGAGCACAGCGGACATCGGTTTTTGTGGTCCCTTCGCCGGCCCCCACCTAAAGGCAAGAGAGCTATGCCAAGCGACTACGCGGATCTAAAGGCAGTCTTGCCCGAAGGGTTTCTTGATCGGACGGCTACGGTTGGGAAAGTGATTGGTTGGGCCCCGCAAGCGGCCATCCTAGGTCATCCGGCAATCGGAGCGTTTGTATCACATTGCGGGTGGAATTCTACGTTGGAAAGTTTATGGAATGGCGTGCCGATTGCCGCATGGCCACTGTACGCGGAGCAAAACCTGAATGCCTTTCAATTGGTGGTGGAGTTGGGATTGGCAGTGGAGATTAAGATGGATTATAGGAAGGAAAGCGACGTGGTGGTGAGCGCAGAAGACATAGAAAGAGGGATAAGGCAAGTGATGGAGCTCGACAGTGATGTAAGGAAAAGAGTGAAGGAAATGAGTGAAAAGAGCAAGAAGGCCTTGGTGGATGGTGGTTCTTACTCTTCATTAGGTCGTTTTATTGATCAAATTTAATTTGGGTTGGGGGGCTTTTATATTCTCCTCGTTTATTTTACATTGTGTAATTTACAACGTTTTTATTGTAAGTTTTCTGTTATTACATAGTTCAACGTATCAAATCTCAAAATCTGTGGTGACATTTTCTCTTCTTTGAAAATCTGACTTGCTTACGTACGTATGTGTGAACAAGTAACCGTGATGTCGAGATTTTCAGAAAATGGCCCTGTACTGATCAATTCAGCTGGTATGTGCGCATAATGCATGCCTTTTTGACATCATTTTCAACATAGAGTTTTTTTACTAATTATGGAAGCTCCAGATGACCAACTCTTCATTACACACTGTGAGCATTGCCAACTACTCACTTAACAGACATGTACTAACACTCAATCAATTTATTTTGGGCAGATAAATTTACATTCTTCTGCTCTATATGGTGTTTGTTGTAAACTTGTAATCCATCGATCCTATGCGCGAGAATGTATATACACTTCCCCATTTCTGACCTCATATATATGCAGATAAGTCCTTGTGTTCGTAGTTGTGTGGTATTCAAGGAATCACGACTCACGATCAACTTAAGTTCACTGGTATGAGCTGTCTATTTCATCAGCTGGCGTACACTATTCACTACCAAAACAAATAGTCACATACTCACAGCTAACCCCACTCTTTCTCCACGCATGTGATTAAATCCTCTGCGTTCATTTTATGTGTGGTTTTTCTTTGATTTCTATTACAGTCGTCTACTTACGACTAGTAATAAACTCCGGTGACTTTTCTTCTTCATTTCTATTGGTTATTAACTCCGAAATCTTAACTGCAGACAACAGCATGTACTAGTTGACCAAAAAACAGACAACAGAATGTACTAGCTAGGGTTTTAAAAATATGCAAATGACAGCAAAGGCATGACATCATCACCTCCACATGAAAAAATCCAAGAATTAAAAAACACCACCCCATACCACCGGCCATGCACTTGATATATATGCTTAGAATAATACTTTACTACTGAAACGATGAGAAGGATATCTTCCTAAAAATGTGTTGTTATGGATTCACAAAATTTGGTATTTATCATCAGAATTGTTCATATTATATGTCGCTGTGTAAAAATCGCCACATAAAATCGTTATGTTATCAAAATGTATAAAAATATAGAGGATGGGGGCCTAGTTGCAATGGCACTAGAGCCAAGAAAACTCCCACCTCACCCAAGTTCGATTCCCCCCACCCCCAAATTTAACTAATGACAAAAAAAAATGTATAAAAATATATAATCAGAATTGTTAAAAGTATTATGAACTGTTTTATCTATTTGTTGCAGTTATTTGACTTAACAACCATCACATTTTTTTTTTTTATAAAGATGATCTTTCCATAATGATTTATATCATTAATGATTTCAATCATTTGCACATAATTTTGTAAATCGTCCACAAAACATTTTGAGGAGGAATCCCTCCTCATCTTGGTGTAGCAAAAAATTACTCTATTATTTATATACCCAATGTACTGATATTAGAAAAGTCACTGATACAAGTAGGTTCCACTGTTATTTAAAATATAGTGCACTAAAATGCAATTTACATAGTATATATATGATTTTCTGCCGAACTTTGCATTTTTGTAAAATACTTTTTCCACTCTAAATCCAAAAGAAGAAACCAGCAAAGCCAGTGTTTATTCCAGCCCTAGGCATTGGCCACATCGTATCAACGGTTGAGATTGCAAAACAACTCATCGCTCAAGGTGGTCAACTCTTCATCACAATCCACATCAGGGAGAGATTTATCAATGTGCCCGAAACATGAGGCAGTACGTCATATGTTATTAGACTAGTGGAGGGAAGTTTCTTTCTCAACTGTCCCTCCACTTGTATAACGACATATGACGTATGTACCTGTGTTTCAGGTACAATGAAAAGTCTCTCCTCAACATATAAAGCTCTCATTCAATCTTGCGCTGCATAAACCTCATCAACCTCCCAGAAATCCTAGTCGACACATAAAACCTCTTCACATTTTTCGTCAACGCATGCGTTAAGAATCACAAAAATCCACAGCAAAGAAGTTGTCACAAACTACTCACCGAGTCAGCTCAGTCCGAGTCAAAACCCTAGGGTTCTTGCCGAGTTCGTCATTAACATGTTCTGCACCTCTCTGATTGACATGGAGGACGAGTTTGGAGTTCTTTCTTTCTTCTTCTACACATCCATTGCTGCATGCTAGGGTTTTTGTTCCACCTCACGTCGCTTCGCGACGAACACAACAAGGAAGTATCTGAATTGATTAACTCAAGTACCGAGTTGGTCATCCTGACTTTTGTTAACTTTGTGCCCACTAAAGTGTTTCGTGGTTTGCTTTTAAACAAGGAAGGCATCACCGTCCTCCTCAACTTTGGAACTAGGTTTAGAGAAACCAAGGGTTGATGGACTCGAGATCCACACACAACTCTCAACTGCGTGAGTGATGAACTCTAGTTAGTTTGAAGGTGCCATAATCAAGCCTCTGGTAAGCTCTTACAAAGATAGTTATTTTTAGGCATGCCTCTGTTGGCCAAGATCAACATATTGTTTGACTTTAAATGTCGTATAGGTCATTTGCTTACGCCACAAGTAACCGGCATTCTTATTAAACATTGTTCTTATGGATGGTTCTTTTTTATGCCTTGAAGACAAGGACTTTATATTATTTTGTGTTAAATGCCAAAACAATGACCACACACAGATTAAGGATGATTTGAACTAGTTGCAGTTGAAACACCCCACCCCAATTTTTATTTTAAAAATGATTTTAGTTCTTAATTTGTGAGCTCGTGGGGCCTACCTTGTTTTATTTTGTGTTTTCCGGTCTCTCTCTCTCTCTCTCTCTTTTTCATGCTTTCTCTCCCGTATCACTCCTTCCCGTTTCTCTCTCTCAACTCTCTCCCGCAGCTATCTCTCTTTAAACCTCTCGCCTCACTCTCTTCTTCTCGGCACACCTGACCGTGCCACTCTCAAGGAAGGCTCGCGACGAGCTCAGGACCTCCTTTTTCCTTCCCATTCTCGCGCTGTAAGGTCGACGGCACGGGAGCAAAAGCTCCGACGAGTTCCTCCCATAATTTCTGACAGCGTAAGTCGAATCTCTCTCTCTCTCTCTGTTTCTGTGACTTACGGTGGTGATTTCTAAGTCGAATCCATCCCTTCTTACCTAGGTTCTTCCTCGGCTTTGAGTTGGGTGAACACACCCTTTTCTTCAGCGAGACAGTGGGTGCCATGGGGGTTTTACGGTCACCTCCGACCGTGTCACGGCATATCAAAGGTACCTGTTTACTCCCTTTTCTTCCCTCTTCATTTTAATGTATAGTTTGGAGCTTAGTTTGTTTGTTCGCTGTCGACCGGAGCTATAGCAGCTCCGGCGTCCTTCCCCGTAGCGACGCAAGCCTTCAGGCCGTTTAGAAACCCCCCACGAGCCTTAGCCCGTTTTGGACCAACCCAATACCCTAGCCCGCACACTTTTTAATTATAGTTATTTTATTTTAAGACCCAAAGGGCCTTGGGCCGATCTATTTAAAAGGGCTTAAAGCCCGGCCCTTTGTGTGAGGTCTTTGGGCCGTGTGTGCATGTGTGTTGTGTTTGGGCTGTGTGTGTGTGTTGTGTTTGGGCTGTGCGTGTGTGTATGTAGTGCACGTGTGTGTGTTGCATGTGCATGTGTGTGCTGTGTGTTGTGTGTGGGTTTGGGCCTAAGCCCAAACCACCCCCCTTTTTCCCTAAACCTATCCAACCCTAAACCTAAAACCCATTAGACCTTAACCCACCTAAACCTAAACCCTAATCCGGTTTCAAGCCTAAAACCTGTCTGACCTAATTTGACTGTTGACCCCCGGTCAATGTTGACTTTTAGGGTTGACTTTTCAGGTTTTCGCTCAAGATCTCTCCTAGATTAAATTCGACGTCCTGGACCCATTTCCAATGTCCGTTTTCCCAAATTAAATCATTTGAGTAGAGTTTGACCACATGTATCCTTTATGTGCTTAGGGGCAATTATTGTGGCGTTCCATCTTTGCTAGTTTGCGTGGCTCTTCGACGGCTAAGTACTATGAGTGGACCATCTTCAAAAAATAGCATGTTTTAATTATAGAATTGCATATATAAATAGCATGCCTTGCAGATTTATTGATTTGAGGAATACTTTACAGGAAGCATGATGATTTGATTATGATTGATTATATATATTTTTTGAACTATTTTCATTATATCGTATTTTCTATAGAACCCTCATTCTGGTAGACTATCTGATGGATGACGATAGGATGCTAAGAATGTGTTTCAAATGATTTTAGAACACCTCTTCGTAGTATGGAGGATCGATGAATTTATGCTACGAAGTTGTATTTTAGAAACATGTTTTGTGCGTACCTAGTGAGCACCATGCCGCCTGGTGCGAGGACTTGTAGTTGGCAGAGGCCTAAAGAAATAATCCCTAGTGGAAGGCTGGGGGACCACAGAGTCTAGCATCGGGCCGGGAGAGAGTTATCTCTGGTGAAGGTCATGAGATTTAGGTGCAGGCATTAGGTCGGAAGTTATTATTATTATTCGGTGATACTCACTAGCAGCACAACTTGTGTTATGCTTCCTGATGTGATTTCTGAGATTGATTTACAGATAGATATATGGAATTGTTTTATGGCATGCTAGAGGGTTTGAAAAACCTATCACTTATTATGCTAGTAGTTTTCATTATTAAACTGTGGGGGTTAGTATGTTCATAACTGTTTTCGTACTACATATATAAACTTGGTCCACTCACCCTTGTTTTGTGCCCCCATTCAGGTATTAGAAATGAGGTATACAATCCCGGCGTTAAGGCACTACTGCATCGGCATCTTCGAATCCTCTCGATGTAGGACCCACTCCTTTATTCATTTAATTTTATCTTAATTCTTTTTAGTGATTAGGTTTAGTTGTATGCTCTGAACACGTTCCTAAATTGTTAATCCATTGTATTTGAATTCATAACCCTTATTTATTTCTTATTCTTAGCTTTTGTATCAATAAATGACTTTCGTCACCCTCGGGTGTCGGCCAGCACGTGCCTACCCTGGTGTTCGGGGAATATCGGGGTCGGGGCGTGTCAGCAGTCCTTACGAAAAAAGGAAATACATAAAGCAAAGTAAAGTGAAATAAAGAGAAAATTGGAAGAAAAGTGCTTGCAAATACTTAAGAAATGCCAGTAACAAAGGTATGAAATAACATTAAATGACAATAACTTGAAAGAAAATAGTAAATACAAGTAATCGTCCAAAGTTTAAACCTACTCGGGAAAGTTACAATGATTGTCAGGCAAGTTTTTGCAATAACGGGCAATGTTCTGGTAAGAGTCTTTACTACACAAAACCAATACTACAAAGGTAAGTAGTAGAAATATTTGAACTACAAAAGGAATAATCAGAAAGTAGATTGCACAGCTTTTTTAGAAGTCTTTTGTGTTGAGTTGAGTTTCACTCTCTAATTCTTCTGTTGCCTTTTATAGAACCCTTCTTCATTCAGAACTAAGCCTAACTCGGTTCAATCCCTTTCATCCAAGTGGTTGATGTGATGTTTGTTAGAAGATGAGCTCCCACTTGAATACTTGAGCTTTGATCCTCTTGGACTTACATATTTTTTTTCAGTGAAAATCACTTTTCCTTTCAAAACTCGGCTGAGTAATCTTTATTTGACGTGAAAGAGAGCAGTCTTACCGCCCATTTCAGCCAGGTCAAAAGTGCATTCCAAGAAAGTCGTTCACCGTTCTATCTTGTTAAAAATAAATACGTAACATCAAATTCATGAGTCAAGTGAGATGTTGGGCGTTAAATGGGCCCCAACTATTCAATTTTGGTCCAAACAAGCATATTATGGTAAACACGATCTCGAAGCTAAAAACCCATGCGATTCACCCATGTCCGACGGTAAGAGCCCTAGTGTACTCTGTAGAGGGGCTGTTGGATGTGAAGAACGATTATACTCGTATGGGTCTGGATATGGCCAGAGAAAAGCCTGACATCTTCAATTGGCTTGCAGGGTTCGTCCCCAACATGTATTGCACAAGCCTATTTGACGTGGCCGACGAGTTTAAGGCTCTCTCATAGGTGTGCATCAACCCCAACATTTCGATTCTTGCATTTTTGTTTCATTTTCAATCACTTCGTGACGATAGCGGCAGAGGTATAACTGAGTTGACATGCTCGAGGGCTGAGTTGGCTGTCCCGAGTTTCGTCAACCCTTAACCTGTCGCAATCTTGCCCGGTTCGTTTACTGTCAATAGGAGTACCACATCAATCCTCAACTCTGCCACCCGGTATAGAAAAACCAAGTGTATTTTAGTAAATAAATTCTTGGAGCTGGAATTGCATGCTCTTCATTATCTTGATTCTAATGATAAAATCTCACCCGTGTATCCAATAAGACCCTAATTGAACATCAAAAGTTGTGATGAAGATAAGGGCTTAGATATCTTAAGGTAGCTTGATGTTCAACGTCCTTTCTCAATGTTGTTCCTATGTTTTGGGAGCATGGGGAGTTTCAGTGAGGCCCAAATGAAAGAGATAGTGTTCGTGCTAGAGAACAGCAGACAACGTTTTTTTTTTTAAATTACAAATATTTCATAACTCAATTGCAAAATTACAAATCCAAAGTGATCATATATATATTGTATCATATTAGGAATAAATCTGGCAATTTGTTCAGTGATTACACACTGCATATACAATCACTCCAAGATTGTAGGTAACTAACTTATTATAAAATCCTTCCTACATATCCACTTCTCGAGATCAAGTTAACACCAAAAATTACAAAACTCTATGTCGCGTCAAATTCTCGTCTCATTCAATTCTTAACTCTAAGATCACTTCTAATCCCTCAACTAACTGACCAATTTTCTCGAGAAATTCCTTTTGCATAATTGACTTATATACTCATGTATGCTTCACTGTTTAGAGTCAAATGAGTTGAGTACAAACTGACTTCTCCAGTAAAAACACTGTAGCTTCTTACAACTCTCGCCAAATCATGACTATTAACTCCACATTTCAAGTTCTCTCATCCTTTAGTCACTCATGAACCCATTTCACCTGAAAAATTCATCTTAAAGTTATATGAATGCATTGCTTAACTATCATCTTTTTTTGTTTTCAAATCAAACTTAATTTCCTTTCTCAAAAGATCCACATATAAATTCATTTGCCAAGATCGCATTCAAAAACCGACTTCACATTCAAGCCTATTTCATACACTCTACAAGACTAGATAACCAAAACCTTTGCTTCCAAAACCCATCGCACAGACTCTTCTAAATTTAAACTTATCTGGCTCATGCTAATCTTCTCCCACAGTTATTATCCAAGGGTCTCTAATACCTATGCTCTGATACCATTCTATCACGCCCCGAACCCGGGGTCGGTACTAAAAACTTGAACCCGAATCCGAAACGTGAGTTAAAAGCTTAATAAATAAAAGAAAATTGACACGGGTTGGAAAATAAATTCCTCTTTTTAAAATAGCTCCAAAATCCTTACAGGGTGTACAAAAGTAATAAATTAAAATCCTTAAACTTCTCCTCAATCACAACCTCAACTCTTCTAACATTTGTTAATCTTGTACCGAACCTGCAAGGTCTAAAATGTATAGGGTGAGCAAAATCACAGCTCAGTAGAGACATAACCTTATCACAGTAAATTGACGATATTAAATTAAGTGTCATGAAATCATATAGCTAAATATCAAATCATTATTGATAATAATGCATGGGTGCAATGCAACCTCTTCGGTTACCCCCGTTAATTTATATAATAAAACACACGAACCTGCACGTCCCATACCATGCATTTTACCCTAACAGAGGTGGTTCGAATGTTCTGTTACAGAAACGAACCCCCGTACGATATCCCAAGCCCTTTTGCTAGTCATCTTATCTAATTCATTGATCTCCAGCCCAAATCACCCACATCGACAATTCCAGTCGATATCCTATTCTACTGTGCACATCGGGCTCGCCTGGAACTGGTTTCACAATGAATAGATTCAACTACACAAAAGATCCTTTCCAACTACCCTCATTTCCTGAATTCCAATCTCAACACTGAAATTCCCACCACATCAACATGAATGATGCACAAATAATATCATTTTATCTTTCACATGTATCACAGTATATTCTCAATGAATAACATTTCAGCAATAATTCTATAACCAATAACAAGTAAACACTTAACTGAAACAATTAACCAATTAAATCCAACCATATAAATCAACCAAAAAGATCAAGAATATTATAGCACTTCACGAAATTTAATAAAAACAAAGATCCACGTCACTACTGGAATAGTTAAGCTTCACGTACTTGAATAAGCTCCTTGATCGCCATCTATTTCTTCTACTCTCTTTTATTTTTTATTTTTTAATCTCTCTCTGCACGCGCGCGCGCGCGCGCACATATATATATATATATATATATATATATATATATATATATATATATATATAATCTCTACATGAACTCTTGTTGCATGCACGACATAGTCCTCATATTTTCCATGTCATTCTATATCCATACCCTAGCCTACGTTGCATGCTATGGGTCTCTGTAAAACAATAGGAACTGCTCCTATTTATACTAAAAAGAGGCGGCTAGCACAAGACTCTAATTGGTTGGTTTTGGTAGCAATTGATAAGCTTAGACTCATTTGATGACTATCTATCTGCATGTACAAGAGGTGTCAACCTAAGGTAACAAATGGCTTTTGAAACATAACACCTCATGCTTAACTCATTTGCCACCTCCAGCTAAATTAAGCATAGTCAGCAAGTGAGCTGTCTAAATGCATGAAAGTGTAACCACCAATATTGACAACTAGCTTGTCATAGACTCCACCTCCAATATTCTAACTAGCCACGTCCACTTATGTAGTATCTAATATTCACCATAGTGCTTATCTAGCATTCATGCTTCATTCTAACAATTGGCACTACCAATTACACCAAGTATAACTCATAAGGATAAAATATTAAAATAAAATATTAATTAACTAAAAGTATCATGTAAACGTACTATAGAAATTAAAGATATAAGCAAATAAAAATACATGTACATAATATTATTTAATAATAATAATAATAATAATAATAATAATAACAACAACAAATATATTTAAAAACACGGATTCTCACAGACACGTGGTGTACCCTTTGTGTTCCGGTCACAAAGTAAAAATTTTCCCCGCAGACAGCCATTCTGACCCATATGGCGATCAAAGGGTTTAATCGAATTGCGGGTGGAATTCCTTATTGGAAAGTTTATGGAATGGTGTGTCGATTGCCACATGGCCAATGTACGCGGAGCAAAACCTTTATGCCTTTCAATTGGTGAAGGAATTGGATTGGCAGTGGAGATTAAGATAGATTAGATGTGGTGGTGATAAGTGTATAAGATATAGAAAAAGGGATAAGGCAAATGATAGAGCTTGATGGTTGGGGGAGTTTTGGGCCCACCCATAGAAGCTCGAGGCCCAAGGGATAAGGCAAATGCTAGGAAGCCCGAGGCCCAAGGAGTCCTGAGAGAATCAGCCCGCATGCTCAGTCTGACCGAGACGAGAAATAAGCTGGTGATCGAGAATAGCATGTGGGAACGCTGACAGCTTATGGCACAAGTCTCTAAGAATAAGATTACTTAACTAAGTGCCACTTGGACTTTTCAACAATGCGCAGAAAACATCAGAGGCTTATGATAGGACACAAAGGCAAGCTACAGTAACTGAGATCTGAGCGAGAAGCATGGGCCATTTGGGCTTTAAAACGCGTGCCATCTGATTGCCAATACATCACTTTGTCGACAAAGGCGAGTATGTGAAAAACTGTTAGTATGCTAGTATAAGTGGTTGGTACATTAAATGTCTATTTGAGGGGCCATGAAGGGACAAGGCCTATATAAAAGGGTGAAGACCTCTCTAATAGGGGTTAGACGAATCAAAGAGAATAGAATGAATGTATTAGTTAAGCGCTATATAACCTTGAAATCATTATATTGAGAGCAACACAATGGATGCAGCCTAGTTTTTGAGAGGTGAACCACTTACGTCTTTAAGTCCATTTAATCTTAGTCCATCTAATATTATTTATTTAAGTTTGTTAACCTTACAATTTTGAGCGTTAACAAGTGAAAATAGTTGTGGGTTAGAGAGAGAAACAAGAAAGAGAGAGGGTGAGAAAGCTTTCCTTGGCTATGCCAACAGGTTTAGAGAACTGAATGGTATTCTGATAAATACGTTCGTTGAGTTGGAATCACACGCCCTTGATTCACTTTTTGATAGTAAGACCCCACCTGTGTACCTTGTGAGACCTATTCTGAACCTAAAGAGCAGTGAAACCGAAGTGGGTTCGAAGCAGGCTCAGCAGAAGTCAGAAATATTGGAGTGCCTAGAGAATTAACTATAATAATTATATATACTTGAATAATTATACCCCCAAAATATTAACTATAATAATTATATATATATATATGTATTAGATTTTAAATTAAATTTTATACTCCTAAAAAATATAATAATTACGTACAAAATAAATAGATTTTTCCTTGGTGGATCATCATCATCGTCACATTCACCATCTTAATAGACACCAACCTTCGAACCCATATCCCAGAGGAACCATGTTTTCACACATATCCACTGGGTTAGGAAGAAAGAAGGCCCGTAAGTATACTAAATATATATACACACACACACACACACACACACACACCATTCAACTTTATGGGATACGAATTATACGAAACTAATTTCAATGATCCAACCGTCAAACTTGTTTGTATATGCTTCAAGATCGCATCAGCAAAAAATTGCAAAAAATAAACATTCAAAGATCAAGTAATGGGACAAAACTTTTTGACGGTTATAAACGAAAAATCACGATTTAACGGTTATTTTAACTCCGATTTTGATGATATTTTACAGGTACACTCCTTGACCCTATATGAATACAATGAATGAATTCGATCTTCAATTTGAAATATTTACACTAGTGGATACCACAAATCTTATGTTATACTTAATGAAAGTATGAATAAACTCTTAAGTGTTAGTGAATCTATTGTTTTGATGAGATACGCATTCTACGAAACTAGTTTCAACGATCCAACTGTCAAACTTGTTTGTATATGCTTTGAGATCGTATACGCCAAAAATTGCAAAAAAACCAACATTCAGAGATCAAGTAACGGGGCAAAACTTTTCGACGGTTATAAACGAAAAATCACGATCTAACGGTTATTTTAACTCCGATTTTGATGATTTTTTACAGCTACACTCCTTGACCCTATATGAATACAATTAATAAATTCGATCTTCAATTTAAAATATTTACATTAGTGGATACGACAAAATCTTATGTTATACTTAATGAAAGTATGAATAAACTCTTAAGTGTTAGTGAATCTATTGTTTTGATGAGATACGCATTCTACGAAATTATTTTCAACGATCCAACCGTCAAACTTGTTTTTATATGCTTCGAGATTGCATACGCCAAAAATTGAAAAAAACAAACATTCAGAGATTAAGTAACGGGACAAAACTTTTTGACGGTTATAAAACCAAAAATCACGATTTAACGGTTATTTTAACTCCGATTTTGATGATTTTTTACAGCTACACTCCTTGACCCTATATGAATGCAATGAATGAATTCGATCTTCAATTTAAAATATTTACACTAGTGGATACCACAAAATCTTATGTTATACTTAATGAAAGTATGAATAAACTCTCAAGTGTTAGTGAATCTATTGTTTTGATGAGATACGCATTCTACGAAACTAGTTTCAACGATCCAACCGTCAAACTTGTTTGTATATGCCTAGAGATCGCATACGCCAAAAATTGCAAAAAACAAACATTCAGAGATCAAGTAACGGGACAAAACTTTTCGACGGTTATAAACGAAAAATCATGATTCAACGGTTATTTTAACGCCGATTTTGATGATTTTTTACAGCTACACTCCTTGACCCTATATGAATACAATGAATGAATTCGATCTTCAATTTAAAATATTTACATTAGTGGATACCACAAAATCTTATGTTATACTTAATGAAAGTATGAATAAACTCTTAAGTGTTAGTGAATCTATTGTTTTGATGAGATACGCATTCTACAAAACTAGTTTCAACTATCCAACCGTCAAACTTGTTTGTATATACTTCGAGATCGCATACGCCAAAAATTGCAAAAAACAAACATTCAGAGATCAAGTAACGGGACAAAAATTTTCGACGGTTATAAACAAAAAATCACGATTTAACGGTTATTTTAACTCCGATTTTGATGATTTTTTACGGCTACACTCCTTGACCCTATATGAATACAATGAATGAATTCGATCTTCAATTTAATATATTTACACATAGTGGATGGATACCACAAAATCTTATGTTATACTTAATAAAAGTATAAATAAACTATAATAATTATATATATATTAATTTAACAATTTTATTAAACTCTTATTTTCGAGTGTAGATGTAGTACTTAAACGATAAATGTGTTTTAATGTTTTGAAGTTATATTTATGTGACAATGTGTGGTATGTACAAATTTTTAAAAAATATATATTTTTCTTAACGGGTCATAACAGGTCGGGTCACTTTACCCGTTGGGTAAAGTGACCCGACCTGTTATGTGCAAGAAGGCTAGGCCTGGCAATCGTGTCGTCGTATTCGTGTCGTTTTCATGTAACACCTGTTATCTTAACGGGTCGTGTCGTGTCGCACCCGTTATCTTAACGGGTCCTTAACAGGTCGGGTCACTTTACCCGTTGGGTAAAGTGACCCGACCTGTTAAGGACCCGTTAAGATAACGGGTGCGACACGACACGACCCGTTAAGATAACAGGTGTTACATGAAAACGACACGAATACGACGACACGATTGCCAGGCCTAGCCTTCTTGCACATAATGGCAAAACAATTGCAAAGTGGACTACGACTAGTGGAACCAAAATCAAATTTGATAACCTTTTGTTTTAGGGAGGTTTAATGAAAAGGTCCCGGTACTGTTCACTTTTAACGAAAAACCACTTTTTTACCTTTAACTGACACTATTCACTATACCTTTAAAAAGGACTTTTCGTTAAAAGGGAAGTTTTTTTGGACTTTTCATTAGTTTTCCTTTTGTTTTATCCTCAACCAGTCAAGCTTGATGCCCAAGTCTTTCCAGTACTAAAAGTATGTAAGATCTTGACTTGTAGAAAATTCAGAAACTATGAGCGAAGGCATGACATCACATCATTTTACCCCATCAATCATGATGGTCCCTGAAATTAAAAATCGATCAATGTAGTCCCTGAATTTTAACCCCGCGAATCAATGTCGTCCTTCTGTTAGTGTTCCGTCCAAATTAACTTTAAAAAAGGTTAGAGAAGCAATTTTTCATGGTAAAATGACAAAAATAACCCTATTACTTATAATTTTACTTACTACCTCTCTTTTCCTTTTTCCATCTTCACTTTTCTCTCCATTTTTTCATGAATTTGGTTCTAAAACTAAAATAAAAACAAAAAAAGTGGGAAATTTCAATTTTTTTAATATCAAGTAAAAAAGAATTCTAACTAGGTTAGCTCCATTCCTTTTTTTTCAAAGAAATTAGGTTAGCTCCAAAAGCTACTGCCAAAGTCCACATTTGATCATTTATCTTGTAAAAGAAATTGGGTACCACCTTTTTTTTCAAGTAAAATTATAAGTAACAAGGTTATTTTTGGTCATTTTACTATGAAAAATTGCTTCTCTAACATTTTTTAAAGTTAATTTGGACTGAACACTAACAGAAGAACGAAATTGATTCGCGGGGTTAATTTCAGAGACCATCATGATTGATGGGGTCAATTTCAAGGATTTTGTGATATAAACCCTTTTACTATAAAATGAAAGTGTTTTTCTAAATAAAACAGCTCAGCTTTTCATTGCCATTTCCGAAAAGATGAAGAGACCAGCACAACTAGTTTTCGTTCCCGCCCCAGGCATCGGCCACATCGTATCAACGGTCGAGATGGCAAAGCAACTCGTTGCTCGGGACGACCAACTGTTTATCACTGTCCTCGTCATGAAGCTTCCCTACGACAAACCATTCACCAACACTGATTCTTCAATCTCTCACCGCATCAACTTTGTCAACCTCCCCGAAGCCCAACCGGACAAACAAGACACTGCCCCCAATTTTGGGTCCTTCTTCAGAATGTTCGTCGAAAATCACAAAACTCACGTCAGAGACGCCGTTATCAACTTACTCCCCGAGTCAGATCAGTCTGAGTCGATGTCGAAGCCTCGGCTTGCCGGGTTCGTGCTCGACCTGTTTTCCGCAAGCCTAATTGACGTGGCCAACGAATTTGAGGTTCCCTCCTACGTGTTCTTCACCTCCAACGTTTCGATTCTCGCACTTTTGTCCCATTTTCAATCGCTTCGTGACGAGGGGGGCATAGATATAAATGAGTTGACGAGCTCAACCGCTGAGTTGGCCATCCCGAGTTTCATCAACCCTTACCCTGCCGCAGTCTTGCCTGGTTTGTTTCTGGACAAGGAGAGCACCAAATCAACCCTTAACATTGTCACCAGGTATAAACAAACCAAGGGTATTTTGGTAAATACATTCTTGGAGCTAGAATGCCTTGGTGGATGGTGGTTCTTCTTACTCTTCATTAGGTCGTTTTATTGATCAAATTTAATTTGGGTTGGGGTGCTTTTATATTCTCCTCGTTTATTTTACATTGTGTAATTTGCAACGTTTGTATTGTAAGCTTTCAGTTAATACATAGTTCAACTTATCAAATCTCAAAATCTATGGTGACATTTTCTCTTCGTTGAAAATCTGACTTGCTTACGTACGTATGTGTGAACAAGTAACCGTGATGTCGAGATTTTCAGAAAATGACCCTGTACTGATCAATTCAGCTGGTACGTGCGCATAATGCATGCCTTTTTGACATCATTTTCAACATAGAGTTCTTTTTACTAATTATGGAAGCTCCAGATGACCAACTCTTCATTACACACTGTGAGCATTGCCAACTACTAACTTAACAGACATGGACTAACACTCAATCAATTTATTTTGGGCAGATAAATTTACATTCTTCTGCTCTATATGGTGTTTGTTGTAAACATGTAATCCATCGATCCTATGCGCGAGAATGTATATACACTTCCTCATTTCTGACCTCATATATATGCAGATAAGTCCTTGTGTTGGTAGTTGTGTGGTATTCAAGGAATCACGACACACGATCAACTTAAGTTCACTGGTATGAGCTGGCGTACACTATACACTACCAAAACAAATAGTCACAGCTAGCCCCACTCTTTCTCCACGCATGTGATTAAATCCTCTGCGTTCATTTTATGTGTGGTTTTTCTTTGATTTCTATTACGGTCTTCTACTTACAACTAGTAATAAATTCCGGTGACTTTTCTTCTTCATTTCTATTGGTTATTAACTCCGAAATCTTAACTGCAGACAACAGCATGTACTAGTTGACCAAAAAAAAGACAACAGCATGTACTAGCTAGGGTTTAAAAAATATGCAAATGACAGTAAAGGCATGACATCATCACCTCCACATGAAAAAAATCCAAGAATTAAAAACACAACCCCATACAACCGAGATGAGATCTTCTGCACCCATTTTTGCATGTGGCCTTCCTGTGTCTTTGTTAATTCGCTAAGAATTTGGTTTATTTTTTATTATTTTTATTATTGTCAAGTTAACATTAATTATGTTTAATTCAATTAACAAAGGCACAGGGAAGCCACAGGCAAAAATGGGTGCAAAAGATCTCATCTCCATACAACCGGCCATGCACTTGATATGTATGCTTAGAATAATACTTTACTACTGAAACGATGAGAAGGATATCTTCCTAAAAATGTTTTGTTACGGATTCACAAAATTTGGTATTTATCATCAGAATTGTTCATATTATATGTCGCTGGGTAAAGATCACTACATAAAATCGTTATGTCATCAAAATGTATAAAAATATATAATCAGAATTGTAAAAAGTATTATGAACTGTTATATCTATTTGTTGCAGTTATTTGACTTAACAACCATCACATTTTTTATAAAGATGATCTTTCCATAATGATTTATATCATTAATGATTTCGATCATTTGCACGAAATTTTGTAAATCGTCCACAAAACATTTTGAGGAGGCATCCCTCCTCATCTTGGTGTAGCAAAAAATTACTCTATTATTTATATACCCAATGTACTGATATTAGAAAAGTCACTGATACAAGTAGGTTCCACTGTTATTTAAAATATAGTGCACTAAAATGCAATTTACATAGTATATATATGATTTTCTGCCGAACTTTACATTTTTGTAAAATACTTTTTCCACTCTAAATCCAAATGAAGAAACCAGCAAAGTCAGTGTTTATTCCAGCCCTACGCATTGGCCACATCGTATCAACAGTTGAGATTGCGAAGCAACTCCTCGCTCAAGGTGGTCAAATCTTCATTACAATCCTCATCAGGGAGAGATTTATCAATGTGCCCGAAACATGAGGCAGTACGTCATATGTTATTAGACTAGTGGAGGGAAGTTTCTTTCTCAACTGTCCCTCCACTTGTATAACGACATATGACGTATGTACCTGTGTTTCAGGTACTATGAAAAGTCTCTCCTCAACATATAAAGCTCTCATTCAATCTTGCGCTGCATAAACCTCATCAACCTCCCTGAAATCCTAGTCGACACATAAGACCTCTTCATATTTTTTGTCAACGCATGCTTTAAGAATCACAAAAATCCACAGTAAAGAAGCTGTCACGAACTACTCACTGAGTCAGCTCAGTCCGAGTCAAAACCCTAGGGTTCTTGCCGAGTTCGTCATTAACATGTTCTCCACCTCACGTCGCTTCGCGACGAACACAACAAGGAAGTATCTGAATTGATTAACTCAAGTACCGAGTTGGTCATCCCGACTTTTGTTAACTTTGTGCCCACTAAAGTGTTTCGTGGTCTGCTTTTGAACAGGGAAGGCATCACCATCCTCCTCGACTTTAGAACTAGGTTTAGAGAATCCATGGTTTGATGGACTCGAGATCCACACACAAGTCTCAACTGCGTGAGTGATGAACTCTAGTTAGTTTGAAGGTGCTATAGTCAAGCCTCTGGTAGGCTCTTACAAAGATAGTTATTTTTAGGCATGCCTTTGTTGGCCAAGATCAACATATTGTTTGACTTTAAATGTCGTATAGGTCATTTGCTTACGCCACAAGTAACCGGCATTCTTATTAAACATTGTTCTTATGGATGGTTCTTTTTTATGCCTTGAAGACAAGGACTTTATATTATTTTGTGTTAAATGCCAAAACAATGACCACACACTGATCAGGGATGATTTGAACCAGTTGCAGTCCTTAGGAAAAAGGAAATACATAAAGCAAAGTAAAGTGAAATAAAGCAAAAATTGGAAGAAAAGTGCTTGCAAATACTTAAGAAATGCCAGTAACAAAGGTATGAAATAACATTAAATGACAATAACTTGAAAGAAAATAGTAAATACAAGTAATCGCCCAAAGTTTAAACGTACTCGGGAAAGTTACAATGATTGTCAGGCGAGTTTTTGCAATAACGGGCAATGTTCTGGTAAGAGGCTTTACTACAGGAAACCAATACTACAAAGGTAAGTAGTAGAAATATTTGAACTACAAAAGGAATAATCAGAAAGTAGGTTGCACAGCTTTTTTAGAAGTCTTTTGTGTTGAGTTGAGTTTCAGTCTCTAATTCTTCTGTTGCCTTTTATTGAACCCTTCTTCATTCATAACTAAGCCTAACTCGGTTCATTCCCTTTCATCCAAGTGGTTGATGTGATGTTTGTTAGAAGATGAGTTCTCACTTGAATACTTGAGCTTTGATCCTCTTGGATTTACATATTTTTTCAGTGAAAAGCACTTTTCCTTTCAAGGCTCGGCTGAGTAATCTTTATTCGATGTGAAAGAGAATAGTCTTATTGCCCATATCAGCCAGGTCAAAAGTACATTCCAAGAAAGTCGTTCACCGTTCTATCTTGTTAAAAATAAATACCTAATATCAATTTCATGAGTCAAGTGAGATGTTGGGCGTTAAATGGGCCCCAACTATTCAATTTTGGTCCAAACAAGCATATTATGGTAAACACGATCTCGAAGCTAGAAACCCATGCGATTCACCCATGTCCGACGGTAAGAGCCCTAGTGTACTCTGTAGGGGGGCTGTTGGATGTGAAGAACGATTATACTCGTATGGGTCTGGATATGGCCAGAGAAAAGCCTGATATCTTCAATTGGTTTGCAGGGTTCGTCCTCAACATGTATTGCACAAGCCTATTTGACGTGGCCGAATAGTTTAAGGCTCTCTCATAGGTGTGCATCAACCCCAACATTTCGATTCTTGCATTTTTGTTTCATTTTAAATCGCTTCGTGACGAGAGCGGCAGAGGTATAACTGAGTTGACACGCTCGAGCGCTGAGTTGGCTGTCTCGAGTTTCATCAACCCTTACCCCGTCGAAATCTTGCCCGGTTCGTTTGCGGTCAATAGAAGTACCAAATCAATCCTCAACTCTGCCACCAGGTATAGAAAAACCAATTGTATTTTTGTAAATAAATTCTTGGAGCTGGAATTGTATGCTCTTCATTATCTTGATTCTGATGATAAAATCTCACCCGTGTATCCAATAAGACCCTAATTGAACATCAAAAGTAGTGATGAAGATAAGGGCTTAGATATCTTATGATAGCTTGATGTTCAATGTCCTTTCTCAATGGTGTTCCTATGTTTTGGGAGTATGCGGAGTTTCAGTCAAGCTCAAATGAAAGAGATAACGTTCGCGCTAGAGCACAGCAGACAACAGTTTTTGTAGTCCCTACACCAGCCCCCACCTAAAGGCAAGAGAACTATGCCAAGAGAATATGAATATCTAAAGGCAATCTTGCTCGAAGGGTTTCTTGATCAGACGACTTTAGTTGGGAAAGTGATAGGTTGGGCCCTGCAGACGAGAGATTTTTCAGTGTGATGGGAACACGAGGTGGTACACCACGTGTCATTCTACAAATGATGAGATATGTGTGTTTAAAAGTTAATAACTTAAAAAATACAATTTTCCACTACTTGTATAATGACACGTGATGTACCATTCGTGTTCCAGTCACAAGGAAAAAAATTTCCCCGCAGACAGCCATTCTGACCCATCTGGCGATCAAAGGGTTTAATCGAATTGCAGGTGGAATTCCTTATTGGAAAGTTTATGGAATGGTGTGTCGATTGCCACATGGCCAATGTACACGGAGCAAAATCTGAATGCCTTTCAATTGGTGAAGGAATTGGATTGGCAGTGGAGATTAAGATATATTAGATGTGGTGATAAGTGCATAAGATATAGAAAAAGGGATAAGGCAAATGATAGAGCTTGATGGTTGGGGAGTTTTGGCCCCACCCATAGAAGCTCGAGGCCTAATGGATAAGGCAAATGCTAGGAAGCTCGAGGCCCAAAGAATCCTGAGAGAATCAGCCCGTATGCTCAGTTTGATCGAGACGAGAGAGAAGTTGCTGATTGAGAATAGCATGTTGGAACGCTGACAGCTTATGGCACAAGTCTCTAAGAATAAGATTACTTAACTAAGTGCCACTTAGACTTTTCAACAACGCGCAGAAAACATCAGAGGCCTATGAAGGGACACAAAGGAAAGCTAGAGTAACCGAGATCTGAGCGAGAAGCATGGGCCATTTGGGCTTTAAAACGTGTGCCATCTGATTGGCAATACGTCACTTTGTCGACAAAGGCCAGGGCGAGTATGTAAAAAACTGTTAGTATGCTAGTATAAGTGGTTGGTACATTAAATGTCGATTTGAGAGGCCACAAAGGGGCAAGGCCTATATAAAAGGGCGGAGACCTCTCTAATAGGGGTTAGACGAATCAGAGAGAATAGAATGAATGTATTAGTTGAGCGTTATATAGCCTTAAAATCATTATATTGAGAGGAACATAATGGATGCAGCCTAGTTTTTGAGGGGTGAACCACTTACGTCTTTAAGTCCATTTAATCTTAGTCCATCTAATATTATTTATTTAAGTTTGTTAACCTTACAATTTTGAGCGTTAACAAGTGAAAATAGTTGTGGGTTAGAGAGAGAAACAAGAAAGAGAGAGGTTGAGAAAGCTTTCCTTGGCTAGGCCAACAGGTTTAGAGAACTGAATGGTATTCTGATAAATACGTTCGTTGAGTTGGAATCACACGCCCTTGATTCACTTTTTGATAGTAAGACCCCACCTGTGTACCCTGTGAGACCTATTCTGAACCTAAAGAGCAGTGAAACCGAAGTGGGTTTGAAGCAAGGTATTAAATATCGGTAATATCGGAAATATCGGTAGTCCGAAAACACGGAAATATCGATGGAAATATCGGGATAATATCGATATCGATAAAATTTCCATGGAAACCACGGAAATTGTAAGAAAAACTTGGAAATTTTTATTGAAACTTTGCAGGATGTTTATTTAGTCAATTATCTATTAGTTTATCAAAAAAAATTGGAAGGAAATGCATTGCATGAAGGATTTAACATTATCAAGTTGATTATATAGCGAGCTGGCACACAGTTTTGCATGTGAAAGAATATCACAGGAATTGGGGCACACGGTTTCATTATGAAACCACTATTATTTGTTGTCCATGGTCTGAAATTGTATAAAAATAATTGTACAATCACTATTCACTAGTGAGTCAGATAAATAATTGTACAAAAATAATTCCATGGTCTGAAATTGTACACTCACACACACACACATGCCACCAGGCACACCACCACCACACACGCACACAGAGTCACAGACGCCTCTCTCCTCTGTCCCCCACTTGCACACAGACTCTCGAACCTTCTCTCTTCTTCTTCCTCCATCTCCCAGACTCCCACACAAACAATCACACGCATACACACACACGCACAGAGACCTCCTCACCTCACCTCTCTCTCGAACCTTCTCTCTTCTTCCTCCATCTCCCACACACATGCACAGCACAGAGGATGCGGATGCAGGAAATCTGGTAGGATGCGGGGACGGATGCGGATGCGGATGCAGTGCAGGAAATCTGGTAGGATGTGGGGACGGCGACTATGGATCGCTGGGTCAATCTGGCTGTGCGGGAGGTCTAGTGCGAGAAGGGCAGGTTGATTGTGGGGTGCAGATGGTGATGGGGTGGTGGAGGTTCTGCAGATCTGCAGGTGCGGGTGCAATTTCGGCCGGATCGTCTTTCTCCGACGACATGCAGCGGTGTTTCGAACTGGGTGCGGATAGCAGAAGCGATGCGGAGCAGCAGCGTGGTGGTGACTATGGTGTTGTTTTACAGTCGGCCGGAGCTGTAGAAGCTCCGGCGTTCTTCTCCGAAATGGATGTTCAAAAAATATCCCGATATTTCGAAAATATCTCGATATTTCGAAAATATCGCGATATTTAGACGAAATTACAATGTAACCGTGCCAAAAAATCGTCCGGTCCCAAAAACGATAATATCGGCGATATTTCGCCGATATTATCGATTTTTTAGTCCTTGGTTCGAAGCAGGCTCAGCAGAAGTCAGAAATATTGGAGTGCCTAGATGACCATCCCGATTCATCTGTCGTGTTCCTGTGCTTTGGGAGCATGGGAAGTTTTGGTGAGGACCAGGTGAAGGAGATAGCTTGGGGGCTGGAGCAGAGTGGGCATCGCTTCTTGTGGTCGCTGCGCCAGCCCCCACCGAAGAGGATTATCGCTTCCTCGAGCGACTATTCGGATCCTAAGGCAGTCCTACCGGAAGGATTCCTCGATCGGACAGCTGGGATTGGGAAGGTTATAGGTTGGGCTCCACAAGTAACGATCCTAGCACACCCGGCCGTCGGAGGGTTCGTGTCCCATTGCGGGTGGAATTCCACGTTGGAGAGCCTATGGTTTGGGGTGCCGATCGCCGCGTGGCCGGTGTACACGGAGCAACAACTAAATGCATTTGAGTTGGTGAGGGAATTAGGATTGGCCGTGGAAATTAATATGGATTATATGAGGGACTTTTACGGTGATAAATGAGCAACAACCAAATGTTGTGAAGGCACATGAACTAAAGCGAGGGATAAATGAGTTGATGGAGAAGGATAGTGATGTGAGGAAGAGGGTGAAGGACATGAGTGAGAAGAGCACGAAAGCCTTGATGGTTGGTGGTTCCTCTTACAATTCATTGGGACGTTTTCTTGATCAAATTTCCCTATGATTTGTCATAGATTATGATCATTCTTGAGGAGAATTTTGGAAATTCAAAGAGTTAAAAGAAAATTTTCTTGTCTTTTGCTTTTATTGGCTTCCTATGATTGAAATCTTGTTGAAGAATGCAAAATTTCATATTGGAAACTCTATGCATTAAATTACGTGTATTGAATGACTTCACTTTTTGCATCAAATTTTTTTTGGTTGGAATCCAACATATGTTGAACTGTGCATGTAATGAAGTTGAGAAAGTTTCGTTTATGATTAGTAGTTGGCCGTTTGCCTGATTTTGGCATCTTGGTATCACATCGAATTTCCCTTAACCTGACACAACCTTATTACTGTTTCAATTGTGAACAAACCCTGATCCCAGCATTCCATTGTGAACAAAATGTTGATTCGATGATGAATTTTTTGTTGCTTTAGAAAAAGAAAAGGTTATCAATGTCGAATTGGTTGCACATATGGTTCATTAAAGATGGTTTTGAAGAATGTAATCTCAGAGTGAAAACTTAATAGATCATATAAGTAATTTCACTCTTAATACACAGAGGCCTCCTATGATAAGATCAACACATGCCAAATTTCTCCTCCCCTCCCCCATCCTATCGTTCAAACATTTTCGGATGTCCTCAAATGAACAATACATGTCAGATTCTGTGTTGATTAAACGAGAACAACATTGGTGTGCTAAGTAATTGAAATCTTGACTGGGTGTGCCAAATTTCACTCTTAATTATCTGGCTTGATTTCCAAGTGTTTCCCCAATATTAAACCTGTGTTGGGGCTTGAAACGGGACTGAGAACAGTGAAATTGCCGTGAAAAGCCTCGTTTGGCCGGAAGCTCGCTGCACCAATGCCCAAATGGAAGTTAGGGTTTTGTTTCTGGGGTCGAGGTGAGTTAGGTGGTGGTGGTGGATGGTATCAGAAAGTGCAGGAACGGCGAGATCGCCGCCTTAAGCTCGGGGAAGACGACGACGTTCGTTCATCGTGAAAACGCGATCGAACCTAGTCAAGTTTGGGTGCAAATGAAAGTTGGGGCGACGTTGAGCTATTTTCTAGTGGTAGGTGGCTTCGATTCGCTCAAAAAAAGCTTGAGTAGGCGTTGGAAAAAGCTGCAGGAAACGGGTTTGAAGTCGGTTCGCGCGAGGGTAAACGGTCACATCCGGATCAGTTGTCCACTTCCTTTCCCGCATTTTGGACCCCACTTATGTTGCTTGTAATTTCTTAGTTATAGCTCCACTTCACCAACGGTTTTTGTCTATGCATTCATGGAATCGAACTCTATTTGAAGACACTAAGGGTGACCCCGAAAGGTCTACAGATTTTAAATAACTATTTACGAAAATTCAAACTTGATAGCAAAGTAACTAAAAACTCTAAAGTTAACGAAAATAAAGTAATTTTTCGCATACGTAAGATTAATTAGTGATATATGGGAACGAGATTTCACATTCCACGTTGGAAAGCCTATGGTTTGGCGTGCCGGTCGCCATGTGGCCATTGTACGCGGCTAACAATGCATTTGAGTTGGTGAGGGAATTGGGATTGGCCGTGGAAATTAATATAGAGTACAGGAAGGACTTTTACGGTAAGAGTCCGAATGTTAAGGCACATGAACAAGAGCGTGGGATAAAGGAGATGATGGAGAAGGACAGTGATGTGAGGAGGAGGTTGAAGGACATGGTGAGGAGCAAGAAAGCCTTGATGGTTGATTGTTCCTCTTACAATTCATTCGGACGTTTTGTTGATCAAATTTCCCCTTTGATTTGTCAAAGATTATTGATCATTCTTAAGGAGAACTTTGAAAATTCAATAAGTTTAAGAAATTTTCTAGGGAAATTTGTTATCTTTTATTTGTATTGTTTACATGTCACTATTAGTCTATTACTCGCATTAAAATACTTTATGTGTTGTCAAATGTATTTTTTATTATTCCAATATCTCTGATGACCTTGAAGATGTTGCCATATACATTTGGTCGGTTGATATAATTCCGAAACAATTGTGTCATGCTGCATCTTACACCAGTAGTTTGACAAATCGTAACCACTTTTCTAATTGAGATGGTGCAAGCCTGAAAGATAGATTGCAAAATGACTTCTTGTTTAGTTAATGACTTCTTCAACTCTTCCAAGTAATTAGCCTGCTTTGCAGATTTAGTTAACAAATTCTTTTACGTGAAACGTTACTTAACGACGAATGAAAATGATTTGCCGATTTCACAGTTTTCTTCTTTCATGAATGAACTATATTTGGTTTTTGGGTTACAATTGTGAGTTTCAACACTAGACATAGTTTACTCGTACCTATTATTTTACACTCACAATTGGGCTGATTTTATTGGCTTCCCGTGAATGAAATCTTGTTGAAGAATGCAATTCCACATCAAAAACTTTACATATTAAATTACGCGTATCGAATGACTTCAATTCTTGCAAAAAAATCTGTTATGATAAAATTCAACATATGTCGGACTGTGCATGTAATTAAGTTGAGAAAGTTTCATTTCTGATTAGTATAGTGGCCACTGGCTTGCCTCGGACGTCTTGATATCAGAGTGGGTTTCCCTTGATCCGACACGACCATACTACTTGTTGACCCTAAAAACTACCAAGCCTACATGGCGCGTAGGCCGAGTAACTAATGAGCTAACTACGTCATTCGGTTGTGTGCGGGGCATGCCAACTCGACGGCTGAGCTCGGCCGATGAATTAAATATGTGAATGTGGCGTTGAGCGCGCTGCTGACTTCTGAATCTTGCGACTGCGGCCGAGGAAGGAACACGCCTCGGCCTTTGGGCTCTAGAGCCTGAAGACAAGGCTGCTAGTTCTGCGAAGTTCAATATCAAATTCGGCTTTCAATGTGCCGAATGTAGTAACCTGTAACACCTCACTTCGCCAAGAAGGCTGATGAGATAACCTCTGCCAATAAGGATTCGAAAATCCTTCTCGACTGAGACTTGGATAGATAACCAGTCGGCCTCGACGCAGTGCTGTTTATCAAAACTGAAGGTGCTCCGGGGTCAGCTGATTCTACGGTAACTGTGCTGTTTATCGAAACTGAAGATGTTTACCGGTTGCCTCCACAGTGCTATTTATCCAAGCTGAAGGTTTGTTGGCGAAAAAGAAATAAAAATCTTAAGGTTGTTGAGAGGTTTCGCGTAGAGCGAGGGTTTGCGCAGGGCAGTTTGTGTGTTGAGTTGGAGAGACTTGAACGTTGTGCTCCTCCCTATATTTATAGTAGCACCATGCTCCTGATTGAATCCAAATCACATTTGGATATGACTCATTTCCCTAATCCAACTTTATCTCGGCTGATCCCTAACTCAAGTAGGACTTTGAACCTGTCTCAACTGTGGGCTAAATTCACTTCCGTATCATGGCTCACCTAGGACTGTGGCCGATCCCTAACTCGACCATCTAACCCTTATCAGATTCTCCTACGTTTATCTGCATCATTCCCACTCCTAATAAAATTTGGCTGATCCGACTCCACGACCCATGGCATCGGCCCACAGCGCCTCTGAAAAGGCATTGGGCCAAGGGTGATCCCGAGCTCGACCTAATATTATTTTGGGCCCAAACATTGCCCCCTTGCTTCTGAGGTCGTCGACCCACAACTCTTGGTCGAGTTTCGCCCTTGAAGAAACGAAACGACGTTCCTTCTTTCCTACCACGATCACTGGACAATCTTGGAAAACACCACCACGCCCATTTATGAGAAATGATTATTTTCTCGAATCTCTCCCAAAGATCTGCCATGCGTCGATCCTCGATTATCTCAATAGTCTACAATCATACCTCTGGAAGCATGCAACTGTCGAATCGTTTCTTCGCATTAAATCCGCCGTCACAAGCAATCGTGTGCCCTTAAACCGCTAGATTTTAGGTCATTTTAACTGGATTCTCTAAACTTTCATAATGGCGCGCAGTCACGTTGACTGGTTTGTTTCAAAATTTGAAAACCAAACGATCGATCTCCCTATGAGACGCTTATAAATACTCATCCTTTTCACATTCCAACTTTACACTTCAAATCTTTGAAATCCTCTTGCTCCTCTTCTGAATCTCCAGAAACCCAGAATTTCTTTTTGGGCTAAACACCCCTAACCTAGAAGCTCATCTCCAAACTTCTTTTTCATCAACAATGGCCTCATTCATCTCCCAGCTCTCCGAGGAATGCAACAAATGCAAGGACATCATCGATCACATCGCCATCAAGAATCTGCACTTTGAGAGAGATTCAAGCACCATCCATCAAATCCTTGGTCCTCTATTCAAAAAACCAGTACCATCGCCCATCACCAGCCTTATGAAAGGTCACTGTCTGGCGCTTATGCGACATGGATTCGAATGGTCAAAGTGGGACATGTCGAAACCCCAAGGAGCCTGGCCTTCGACCACTGCGACCTGGGCAGCTTGGGTCGATCAGATGGAGAAATTCTTAGGCCAGGAATGGAGAGCTCTTGGTATCTACGACGCTATCAGACTCTCGACTGTGGAAATCGCCATGGACAGAGAACTTCTCACGGCAGCCTTGAGTTTCTGGTGTTTGGCCACCAACACCATGGTCCTTCCCCTTGGCCCCATTGGCCCCATTAGCCCCATCATCCTTGATATCTCAGTCATTCTCCGGACCTCCCCTTCCAGCCTTCCGATTGACGCCGCCATTTTCGAATGCTCGTGGAATCTTGATCTCAAGGCGCTTTTCTACGGTCGAGCCACTGAGACCCTGAGCAGAGAAGGTCACGAACCTTCGAAGGACGAAGTTCAGAAGTTGCATAAGAACTTCTTCAATTACAACACTCTCATCCTTCATTTTGCCGGTAGAGGGGAGGCAAGCTTACGGAAAGAAGAGCATGAAGCCTTCCTGTTTTATTGGTACAACAAGTTCATCTGTTGTACCAAATTGAACAAGTGTTTGGTTGAAAATATGCCAGTGGCTGAAGCCCTAGCTAGTGGTCACCTCCTGGCGCTTAGTCCGGCCATTCTCGCCAATCTTCTATGTTGCCTGGCCGACGCAACCCTCGACAAGATCAACCCTCACCAGAATGGGCCTCTCTGGGTATTCCAACTCTGGTTACAAACTTACTTTGCCACGCTTCGGCTAGAGGTTCTCAACTTCTCACCCACCGAGGCACTTGGCCCTCAGCTAGCTCCTCGACTGATGCCTCCACACCGAGCTGAAGAAATCTTCAGATATTTTTTCCGCCTTGAAGACCTCTCTGACGACGAGTTTCTGATATGTTGTCGTTGAGAGTATCCTTCTTCTGTCAACCTTCTAACCTCAGCCGGGGGTGATGGTGAGGATGCTGATCTTCGCAAAAACTGGGGATCATTTATGTTGTCGCGCGACCTTCCCCTTGGCTGTGATGCCCTTTGGGCAAACTGGGAAGTCTACCATCCCCAATTTATAGCCAGACAATTCGGCTACCTTAAGGGTTGTTCGGTGCCTCTACTCACCTCTCGCTCCCTCCTTAGCAGAGGATGACTCTCTGGTTCTTCAGAGAGGGAGTGCCGCGACATCGAGGATGAGTTTCAGGAGCGGTGCAAGCAATTTTATCTTCGACCGGCTGCTCCTGAGTCTCTTAGCACCAATACCTTCGGTGGTGGGAGACGTACACCCATGACTTTTTTGGCGCGCCAGTCGACCGAAGAAAGCTGCTGCCTCTCCATCCAAGGTATTTGGTTATCTTTATTTCTATCCTCCAAACGTCCATTCAACCTTAAATTTAGTTTATTTTCTCAGGCGATCGAGTACCGAAACAGGCAATCGTGTACGCTGAGGCCCTGGCCAAGAAAAGGTCGGCTCCCTCCAAGAGAGCTGACACTATCATACGGACTCTGCCGAGCAAGCGGCCTTGTCAAGAAACCGAGCCGGCACGTGACTCTCTCTGCCCTCCAAAACGTGTCAAGAAATTGGCCGAAACGACCACTTTTGATGCCCCTCTTACTGCTCCCGTCATCCAGAGTCTGTCGGAGAAACGTCCAGTCCCAATTGGCCAAGCGTCTCATGTTCGACCTGTTTCTGAAGCGGCCGAGCCAGTCGCTGTTTCAACCATCCCTGAGGCGATTGAACCAGCTGCTGTTTAGCCAACCAAAGAACCTGCAGCCCCGGTGCCACCTGTTGCGCCCATTCTGGAGGAGGTGTCCCCCTTGGTCGAGAAACGACCCCTCAAGCATCCAAAACAATCGACAATCATCTTGGATGAGGTATGAGCATGTTTTGTAAGATACGATTACGCCATCAATCTTCTTTCTTTGATTAAAAACATTCTTATTATCTCAGGACGACATGAGCGAAGAAATTCCGTTGGAGCGTCGCACTCATCCAGCTAAACTCCCGGTCTCCACTTCCCAACCACCAAACGAAACAGCTCAATAAGCTGGACCTGCTGTGGTCGAGGTGGATGTGGTTGTTCTGGCCGAAGTGGATGCGGCTACTTCGGCCGAAGCGGATGCTGCTGCTCCGGTCGAGACGGGTGTCGCCGCCCCGAAGATGGTTCCTCTTGCTGAGCCAGAGGCGACGGAGGAGACTCCAATGCACCCACAGGATCTCGACCTCGGCATTCCACCTCAAGAAGTTACATAGGCTTATGTAAGAATTCCTGGTTCTTTATTTTAGCTATGCTTTTTCTTCTTAGAGTTCTGAATCGAGGATATACCAAATGCTAGGTGCTTCCCAATTCCTTTCATCGAAAATTCTACGCACCGAGGGGTGTTATCTATATTTCTTGGCCACCTCAGTGGTAGTCGAATGTAGACAACATTCATCGGCCGCGTGAATTGAGAAGCATTCTCAAACATTGGGCACGGCCTTTAAGCTCTCTGGGTTCGAGCAATGACCTAGGGGACATGGCCGAAGTCTCGTCTCGTCAAGTCTACTATCTTATTTTTTTCTCATTTCCTTGTAATTTGACCAGTTCTGATATTGTTTCTTCTTGTAGCCCTCAAGGGAAGCCGAATTCGACGCTCTTCTTGCCAGCACATCTAAACGGGCAGCCGGGCCTTTAACTTCTGCTACACAAGATGCAACCGACACCGATTCCTTCAGCAAGTTGCAAGAGCTCTTATCCTTCTCGGCCTCTCAAATCCTTAAACACAAAGGCCTTGACTCCGTAGGGGCATGCTTGAACGATTTCGCAGCCAAAGGCCGTCTGGACAATGTCGCCGTCACCCGAGCATCCTTCCACTTAGAGCGAACCTGGGAATACTTTGGTATTTTTGAGAGAGTTTTCTGAGCCGAGGATGACTGGAAAGCTGCCACGGCTACACTAGAGGCTATTTGTCCAAAAGTCGAAGTGCTGATAGCTAAGAAAGAAGAGTTGGCTGACCTTAATCGCCAAGTTGTCGAACTCCAAAGTCGGTGGTTGGCATTTGCCTCCGAACTCGCAAAGGAATTCGAGTCAGGTAAATCCTGTCTGACCGAATACGCAGCCAATGGGAAGCGGGTCGAGCTGCTGAAAATGGATAAGAGGATTCGGCAGGCTGAGGTCACGATGGGCGAAGTGAGGTGGCTAGAGTTGAAGGTTTTCCTTGAATCTGTCATTCCTTCATCACCTTAGGGTTATTTCATTGTGAATCGACCGGCTAATCTTATTTGTACATTTTTGCAAACTTAATGAACACTTTTATTTTCTCATTTCCCAAGTGACTAGATAGTACTTCTTTAAGAACTTTCCATTAATTGGTAATTTATGAATTAAACCGGTTTGGTCCTTGAGGCGGTATGCCCCCTTGTCGAGAACCTTGTGAACGATGAATGACCCTTCCCAATTCGACGACCATTTGCCGAATCTAGGATCCCTAACTCCAACAGGTAGGACGGTCTGCCAAACTAACTCTCCCTCGCCGAACGTTTTATTGTCTAATCCGTTGATTATAAGCTCGTTCGACGATCTTGTTTTGCGCCGCTGATAGGTTATAAGCATCAAGCTGAGCTTCTTCCAAATCTTCTAATTCTTGTCTCATGGCCTGACTGTACTCGGCACTGAACAAACTGTGTTGTTCCATTACTCATAACAAGTTTATACTTAGTTCGACCAGTAACATTGCGTCGTGTCCGTAAGTCAGGGCATACGGAGTTGTTTCAGTGGCAGACCGAGGTGAGGTTCGGTAAGCCCATAATGCTTCGTTTAACTTTAGATGCCACATACCAGTCATTTCTTTTACCATTTTTTCGAGGATACCAATCAAAACCTTGTTACTTGCCTCGGCCTGTCCATTTGTCTGTGGGTAATACGGCGTGGACTGCTCCAGTCGAATCTTCAATTTACTGGTATATTCCTTAAACCTGTCGGATGTGAACATTGTACCATTATCCGTTATGATCGTCTTCGGTACATCGAATCTAGTCGCGATGTTTTCTTCCACGAAACTAGAGACTTCTCTAGACGTTAATTCGACATATGATTTTGCTTCGACCCATTTAGTGAAGTAGTCTGTCGCCACTAGTATCCATGTATGTTTTGCTGCCCCGGAGGATGGTGTAATTTTGTCGATTACATCCATGGCCCATCCTCTAAACGGCCATGGTTTAGTGACCGAATGTAGTGTCTCGGCTGGGACCCTTTGTATGGGACCACGGATTTGGCATTGTACATATCCTCGGTCGAATTCGATACAATCCTTCAACACACTTGGCCAGAAATAGCCATGACGACGAAGCAGCCATCACATCTTTCGACCAGATTGATGAGCTCCGCAAATTCCTTTGTTTACTTCTGCGATTGCTCGAGCGGCCTCTTGTGGTCCGAGGCACAACAGCAATAAACCGTCTTCACCCTTTCGGTACAATTCATTCTGGTACATGACATAGTTCGTGGCATGAACCCTCGTCTTGCGGTCATGTTTGTCACTTAGATTATCGAGATATTGCATAATCGGTCTCCTTCAATATTCTGGTAGTACCTCGATAGCACAAACATCCACAGACTCTTCTCGTTCTAATAACGAAGGTAGGGACATCACGCGTGTATGAATTACATGGTCGTGGTGGAGAACTTATTGATTAATCAGGGCCGGATATAACTGGCGTAGTGTGGGTATCATCCGACTTAACTCGCCCCCCAAGAGTTGTGCTTCGGAGGCCAGTTGAGTGAGTTTTTCGACGATAGTGTTCCAGTCACGAGAAATATGAGGAAATGTAATACCGTCGAATAACTCGGCCAAGTAGCTGGAAACCATGTGATAAGGTGCTAGAGCATAACTCATGCAACGAAAAGTTCCATTGAGTTGGTTAATCACGAGTTCGGAGTCGCCGAGGACGAGCACGCGAGGCGCTCGTAACTCATGGAGAATGTCGAGGCCGATGACGAGGGCCTCGTATTCAGCCTGATTGTTTGTGCACTCAAAGTCAAGTTTGAGAGAGAAATACCAACGGTGTTGTTGTGGGGATTGAATGACGATTCCCACTTCGGCCGACGTTGAGGTACGGGAACCATCAAAACAGAGCGTCCAATAATTATCACGTGTGTCTACCATGCTGATCTCGACGTCGTCACCCCCGAAGCCATATGGAGAAGGATGTTGAGCTAGAAAATTGGCAAGAGCTTGTCATTTGACAGCTTTTTGGGGTACATATTGTAAACTGAATTTGGACAATGCCATTATCCATTTCCCAATCCGACCTTTGACTATTGGTCGAGTCAGCATGTACCGGATGACGTCTATCTGAGTAATGACCTGAGTAACAGATGGGAGCATGTAGTGCCGGAGTTTTGATGTGGCGAAAAACAAAGCCAAGCAAAGCTTCTCGACTGGGGAGTAATTGATCTCTGGTGAGTTGAGATTCCGACTGAGATAGAAAACGGCTTGTTCTCGTCCAGTGTCATTGTCTTGGGCGAGGAGGCATCCGACGGACTCTTCGACCGTCGAAAGGTAAAGTTTCAGAGGTTTATCGCGCCGAAGGGGAACGAGGACGAGTGGTTTTGTAAGAGAGACTTTGATTTGCGTGAAAACTGCTTGGTGTTCTTCGCGCCATTCAAACTTGTCTAAGTCTTTCAATTTCAAAAGCATGGAGAACGCCTTCATCTTTCCTGCCAAATTTGCTATGAAACGACGGAGAAAATTTATTTGGCCGAGCAAGGATTGAAGTTGCTTTTTGGTCGTTGGAGATGGAGCGTTAATGATCGCTCGAGCCTTGTTCTCGTCTATCTTAATGCCACGGTGATGGACAAGAAAACCAAAGAAATTAACGGTCGATACGCCGAAGGCGCATTTTGCCGAGATCATCTTGAGATGATGTCGGCGCATACGAAGGAAAGTCTACTGAAAAACATCAAGATGCGTTCGGCAGCTCTTTGATTTTACCACCACGTCGTTGATGTATACTTCTACGATTATGCCAATCAGGTCATGAAAGATGGCGTTCATAGCGCGTTTGACACGCCCCGATCCCGATATTCTCGGAATACAAGGATAAGCATGTGCTGGCCGACACCCGAGGATGACGAAAGCCAATTATTGAGTGAAAATGCTGAAAATAAGGGATAGATAAGACTTATGAATATAAAAGAATAAAGAATATGCATTTAAGGAATGTTTTCAGAGCATACAACTAACTAGAATACTAAAAGAAATAATATAAACTTGAATGAATGAAAGAATGGGTCCTACACCGAGAGGACTCGAAGATGCCGATGTGGAAGTGCCTTGACGCCGGGATTGTATGCCTCGATTCTATGCCCTGAAGGGGGCGCAAAACAAACATGAGTGGACCAATTTGATATATATATATAGTAAAACAGTTATCAACGTACTAACCCCCAGGTTTTATGAAAACTCATATAACATGATCAAAATAGGTTTTCCAAAACCTAGCATGCCGTGCAATGTCTCAAATCGTAACTCATATATAATAATCGCTAGTGAATGTCCAATATAACACTTCAGGCCCCATGCCAGCTCCCCGTCTCTGAGCAGACAGTCAAAGGAACTAACACTCCAGGCCCCTTGCCGGCTCCCCGTCTCTGTGCTAAATAGCCAGAGGAAACACCCTCCAAGCCCTATGCCAACTCCAAACCGTCACCCGGGACGGACCGGAATCCATCCCTACGTCCCGCAGCAGAATAAGGACCACTAGGTAAATACAAAACCAGTGAACATATATATTGAAAAACAACTTCATAGTATAAAGTCATCGATCATCTATACTATAAAGAGGTGTTCGAAACATGTTCTAAATATTGTATCGTCATCGATCAGATATCCTATAAAGAACATGGGTTATAGGAAAAATAGTAGTAATTCAAACTAGCCTTAGTAAGCATGTTATCTCAAAGCATTTCATAGAAAATAATCATCAAATCATGCTTTTCATGTATGCATTTCTAATATCAAAAGATGCATTTTTAGAAGGGATCCATTCACAGTACTTCGCCATCGAAAACTGCGCAGACTAGCGAAGATACAACACCTCTATAATTGCCCCTAAGCACAATAAAGGGTATACTTGGTCACACTCCACTCAAACAATTTAATTTGGGAAAACAGACATCGGAAACGGGTCCAGGATGTCGAAATTAGCCTAGGAGGGGTCCCGAAAGAAAACAGGAAAAGTCAACGGTCAAAGTTAATGTTAACCGTTTACCGGTCAAAGTCAAAGTCAACATTGACCGTTGACCGAGTCAACGGTCAGACCGGGTCAGTCAACTGGTCATGGGTCTGGGTCTGACTGGGTCAAACGGGTCTGGGCTTAGGGTTTGGATCCGGGTTTAGGGCTTGGGTTGGCCTTAAGGGAAATGGGTTTAGGGTTTTAGGGAGAATGAGTTTTGGGTCTAAAGGCCTAAGGCTTAAGGCCCAGCCCAAATAAAAGGGCTTAGGTTTAGGGTTTAAACAACACGGGCCTCAAAGGCCCAACTCTTCACGGCTCTAAGGCCTGTTAACAAAAAAGGGTTAAAGGGTTTAGGTTTGAGGTGTACGAGCCATAAGGCCCTAAAGGAGATGGCCCAAAAGCCTCAAGGTCTTAGAACAATTAAATAATTTAAATAAAAATAAAAGGGTTGGGTTGGGCTTAGGCACGGCCCAAAGGGCCTGGTTCGAATGGGTTGAGTAGTAGCTGCCCGAAGGCATATGTTCTGTTTTTCTACACGGCCTGAAGGCTTGGTTTGCTTAAGTTCGACGAAGGATCAACGCCGGAGCTTCCCCAGCTTCGGCCGACCATCACACACACCCCTATACTCTGATCTGGGTACCAAAACGTAGAGGAAGGTGAGAGGAGTAAGTCTATACCTTTGGTTTGCCGTAGAATGGCCGTAGGTGATCGAAAAAGCCCTCGACACCCATGGTTTAGCCGGAAATGGGTGTGCTTTCCCCCGCACCGATTTCGTTCCCAAAACCTCGAACATAACAATATAAACTCAATAATCACACCTAAGCAGCAATATAAAATGAGATGAAGGAAACCCGAGGCTTACCTACCCAAAAATATGGAAGGGACTCGCTGGAGGTCTTTCTTGGGTTCATCGTCCTCGTTGCAATGAGAGGAAGAGGATTGATGACGATGATGGTGTCCTCGAGCTGGGGTGTGGGTGTGTAGGTGTGTTTGTACACGGGAAAAGGGGAGTGAGAGACGAGAGTGAGAGAGTGAGAGAGAGTTGCAGAGCAAGAGAGAAGAAGGAAAAGAAAGAGTGAGATCGAGAGAGAGGGAGAGCTTAAAGTCTTGGACCCGGGAGACAACTAAGAAAAGGTGGGCCCTTTGGGCACACCTATTAAGACCCAAAACAATTTTAAAAGATAAAAAACCCAGACTCAGAGAAAATACCAATTAATTTGGGGGTGGGTGTTACAATCTACCCCCCTTAAAAGAATTTCGTCCCCGAAATTTAAAATCACTTACAAAACTGAAATACTCGAAAATAGAAAGAAAAATATATGTATAAAGAGAAATCAAGTCAGAGTGGGTGCATTAAGAGAATATGCCACACCGTCGCGAGCGGGTTGCAAAATCCTCTATCATGCCTCCAAGCTTTTACTTTCATCCGCATCAGTGTAAAAGTAGGGAACATACTTTAATAGGATATAAAGCTGAAAACATATATTGACACAAGGTAAAAAATAAGTATGTCCGCAAAGTACGATACGTCAAAATAGATATGTACTAACATATAGGTTGAAAACTCAAGTTGAACTTAAAATTGAAAACCAAAAAGGCTTCCCCCAAAACATTTGTATCACCGAAAAGATAATTCAAGATAAGGTAATTCAAAATACTTGTATTGAAAACCAAAATTGAGAATGAAAGTGGGTCTCGCCTAGAAATTCGTAACCTTACGTACTCCGAGAACAGATGTGTCTTTGGGTCGAGTCTCAAGAATAACAATTCTGAATTTGTATAAGCTGTCGTAGACGAATCTTCCTACTCACTTGCTTAAAGACCTCAACAAATAAGTTATCGATACCACATAGTCTGCAGCCCACAATATCGACCACACATTTGTTGTCTCGATAAGCAAGCAGTAATTTCCTGAGGATGCACAATTTCACACGTCGAAAATTTCATCCTCCAAATACCAGTTCACAATGTTCCACTACCACCTAGTGTTGCTTGTAGAAGACCCTCGCACCATGTCTCAAAAACTGTCATACCCAAATCGGACAAAACAGAGACTGTTGTCATAAAACTCTATCCAGTTCCAAGCACACCATCTACCTCAATTCTTTCGAATGTGACCAACTACTCTAGTGTTTTGCCAACAAGGAATCTGTTTGAAATTTGTACCTTGGGATTCAAGAGAAGTGCAAGGATATTCCGATTCTCGCCTCGACTGCACTGTGGTGCCATCCCAGAGTGCACCAAACAGATATGCTAGAATTGTTTCAACAACCACTTATAACACAATAGTCCAGGAGTGAAGCACTGAAAAGATGCATTGAGACGGACACATACAATTGGGAACAAACCGATGTGATGCCTATGAATTGTAGTAAGATGGTGATACAATCCGCTGACCTTCTGCACTACAACCTTCAACCAACTCTTACCAAGAGACCGTTCAAACCTCACGCCCATATGCTCGCGAACCGAAGGATCTTGGTGCGAGGTAGTGGAAAGCTGCGTTAAGACGAACACATCACTTCATCAAAGATGTCTATTAGAGTACCATTTGATATTGATGAATTACAGTATTATAACAAGTGGTGATCAAATAATTCAGCCTGAAGATACTGATGCAATCTGTTGATCACCTATACTACAATCTTTTCCAGTCTCTTACCAAAAGATGACTTAAACCTCATACCCATGTGGAACTCTTTTTGGTAAGTCAGGTAAACTTGTGAAAAGGTTAAGCTTTTGGCATTCCTATATGAATCGATAAGGATTGGGTGAACACTTCCACCGAAACGATTTATCGTGAATTCCTCCTTGATTGAGCGAGAAACCAATGTTGAGAAGGCTAAAAGAACACTTAAGAATTTGAGAGTCAAACAAGTCCACCAAATCTAGAGTACAAGATATCTAGTTTGAGTGAGAAACCATGCCAAGAACAAACGTTTTTTTTTTTTTTAATTTTTTTTTTCACCTTCGATGTATTGTTCCGGCATGATCCAGTTTTGCATTGCGAAACAAACAAGCAATGGAAGGTGAAGATGCAGACATAGAAGTCACTGTTTATGATTATTTGGTTAATCATCACAGTAAGGTCAACTGGTTTCTTAGCAAAAAGAAATAGGTCTAAGCTCAAGAATAGCTAAGAACCACTAAAAAGATTTGACGAGGCCAAAGACATTTCGAGATTCACAATACTTTGTGAGAGCTGTTTCAAAGTTCTAAAGTTAAACATAGAATCTCTTAATCAACAAAATGACGAAGAAGAAAGATACAAAACAGCCTGAGTATGCATGTAGTGACACGATTGCCTACCTTAAAGTGATGCTCTCGAGCAAACCAAAGCTCAATGAGTCTAGAGAAGTTCAAAGTAAAGCTCGATCTTCGTACAATGATGAATATGGTAGAGTCTCAAGACATTACACTGAAAATTACAAGGCTGAACAATTTGTGGATAAGAGCACTGGTCAATTGAGTTTCAAACAAGAGGCTAAGTCCACCTCTACCGAAAAGTACGTGGACAAAGAGTTAAGGTTTACCGCCTTATACCAAACCTAGGTGAAGTTCAAGGAGTCTGTTTATCCAAACAAGACTGGATCTTCATCAACCAAATCCAACTACAACAACGACAAGAATCGCAACTTCGTTTTGAAATTGATGAGAATAGCGTCTGTTACCTAGGAGTTTCCCAAGAAAAGCAATTAATGTAAACGAAGTCAACACTTGAAGAATTGGTGTAAAGATGACGGTCAAAGGTTAAGGAACTTGACTTCGTCGTTGGAATAAGCATGAAGGTTATCGATAGAACAATCGTCGAGACTTGTTCTAAAGATCCACACGAACTTCCTTCAGTGGTAATGAGTCTGAGGACACTGATTCGATTCCACCAATTACCACTTACTAATCATCAAAACAACCAACACTTACTCTCTTTTTCCAATGCGCACTTCGAAAGTTTCGAGTAAATTCCACTAAAACATGGCTCTGCCCGGGGGACGCATGTCATAGAGTGGTACCACCATTTTAGATTTCTAATTGGTCTTAACCAACTCGTACTGCCAAGATTTTTTCGTTTCCCAATATTTCGATGTAGAGCCGACTCCGCCCGCAATTCCTAGGGAACGTACGTTGCAGAGTGGCATCGCCAGTTCGGATGTACATCTCACCTTGATCAGACTTCCTCAACTGAGATTTTCAAAACATGTATCTTCCAATTAACACCAACTCCGCCTGCTATTCTCAGGGAATGCACATCGCAGAGTATCGATCTGATGTCCAACAAATCAAACACGTCATCACTGAGGCACAATCCCGACACGAATTTTTGTATTTCAACCAGGAGGTGACAATTCAAACAGAGAAAGGTTTGCACAATTGCGTTGAATGACACCAAATCCAGAAATCGTGACATCCAAATAACGTCATGACAGACACACTACTACATTGACAGAAGATCCTAAGTAAACTCTGAACAAACCATGCTCTGATACCAATCTGACACGCCCCGATCCCAATATTTCCGGAATACCAGGATAAGCACGTGCTGGCTGACACCCGAGGGTGACGAAAGCCAAGTATTGAGTGAAAATGCTGAAAATAAGGGATAGATAAGACTTATGAATATAAAAGAATAAAGAATATGCATTTAAGGAACGTGTTCAGAGCATACAACTAACTAGAATACTAAAAGAAATAATATAAAATTGAATGAATGAAAGAATGGGTCCTACACCGAGATGACTCGAAGATGCCGATGCGGAAGTGCCTTGACGTCGGGATTATATGCCTCGATGCCCTGAAGGGGGCGCAAAACAAACATGAGTGGACCAATTTGATATATATATAGTAAAATAGTTATCAACATACTAACCCCCAGGTTTTATGAAAACTCATATAACATGATCAAAATAGGTTTTCCGAAACCTAGCATGCCGTGCAATGTCTCAAATCATAACTCATATATAATAATCGCTAGTGAATATCCAATATAACATTTCAGGCCCCATGCCGGCTCCTCGTCTCTGAGCAGACAGTCAGAGGAACTAACACTCCAGGCCCCTTGCCGGCTCTCCGTCTCTGTGCTAAATAGCTAGAGGAAACACCCTTCAGGCCCTATGCGAACTCCAAACCGTCACCCGGGACAGACCAGAATCTATCCCTACGTCCCGCAGCAGAATAAGGACCACTAGGTAAATACAAAACCAGTGAACATATATATTGAAAAGCAACTTCATAGTATAAAGTCATCGATCATCTATATTATAAAGAGGTGTTCGAAAACATGTTCTAAATATTGTTTCGTCATCGATCAGATATCCTATAAAGAACATGGGTTATAGGAAAAATAGTAGTAATTCAAACTAGCCTTAGTAAGCATGTTATCTCAAAGCATTTCATAGAAAATAATCATCAAATCATGCTTTTTATGTATGCATTTCTAATATCAAAACATGCATGTTTAGAAGGGATCCACTCACAGTACTTTGTCGTCGAAAGCTGCGCATACTAGCGAAGATACAACGCCTTTATAATTGCCCCTAAGCACAATAAAGGGTACACTTGGTCAAACTCCACTCAAATGATTTAATTTGGGAAAATGGACCTCGAAAACGTACAGGACGTCGAAATTAGCCTAGGAGGGGTCCTGAAAGAAAACAAAAAAAGTCAACGGTCCAAGTCAATGTTTACCGTTGACCGGTCAAAGTCAACGGTCAGACCGGGTCAGTCAACGGGTCATGGGTCCAGGTCAAACTGGGTCAAACGGGTCTGGGCTTAGGGTTTGGATCCGGGTTTAGCGCTTGGGTTAGGCTTAAGGGAAATGGGTTTAGGGTTTTAGAGAGAATGGGTTTTGGGTCTAAAGGCCTAAGGCTTAAGGCCCAGCCCAAATAAAAGAGCTTAGGTTTAGGGTTTAAACAACACGGGCCTCAAAGGCCCAACTCTTCACGGCCCGAAGGCCTGTTAACAGAAAAGGGTTAAAGGGTTTGGGTTTGAGGTGTACGGGCCATAAGGCCCTAAAGAAGATGGCCAAAATGCCTCAAGGTCTTAGAATAATTAAATAATTTAAATAAAAATAAAAGGGTTGGGTTGGGTTTAGGCACGGCCCAAAGGGCCTGGTTCAAATGGGTTGAGCAGTAGCGGCCCGAAGGACTGTGTTCTGTTTTTCTACATGGCCTAAAGGCCTGGTTTGCTTAAGTTCGACGGAGGAGCAACGCCGGAGTTTCCCCAGCTCCAGCTGACCGTTACACACACCCCTATACTCTGATCTGGGTACCAAAACGTAGAGGAAGGTGAGAGGAGTAAGTCTATACCTTTGGTTTGCCGTAGAATGGACGTAAGTGATCGAAAAAGCCCTCGACACCCATGGTTTCACCGGAAATGGGTGTGCTTTCCCCCGCACCGATTTCGTTCCCAAAACCTCGAACATGACAATATAAACTCAATAATCACACCCAAGCAACAATATAAAACGAGAGGAAGGAAACCTGAGGCTTACCTACCCAAAAATATGGAAGGGACTCGCCGGAGGTCTTTCTTGGGTTCATCATCCTCGCTACGATGAGAGGAAAATGATTGATGACGATGATGGTGTCCTCGAGCTGGAGTGTGGGTGTGTAGGTGTGTGCATCCACGGGAAAATGGGAGTGAGAGACGAGAGTTCAAGAGTGATAGAGAGTTGCAGAGCAAAAGAGAAGAAGAGAAAGAAAGAGTAAGACCGAGAGAGAGGGAGAGGTTAAAGTCTTGGACCCAGGAGACAACTAACAAAAGGTGGGCCCTTTGGCACACCTATTAAGACCCAAAACAATTTTAAAAGATAAAAGCCAGACTTAGAGAAAATACCAATTAATTTGGGGGTGGGTGTTACAGCGTTGATATGTGGCACCGGCGTTTTTAAGGCCGAAAGGCATGACCACCCACTCGTCGGTGCCGAGTGCCCCCGGGCAACGAAAGGCAGTTTTATGAACATCAGCTTCGGCAATGAAGATCTGGTTATAATCAGCATGACCGTCCATGAAGGATAACATGGCATGATTAGCCGTGGTGTCAATTAATAAATCTGAAATCGACATCGGTTCATCCTTAGGTGTTGCCAAATTCAGATTGCAAAAATCAATGCAAATACGGAGGGCGCCGTTTTTTTTAAGCACCGAAACAATATTTTCTAGCCATTCGATGTATCGAGCAGTCCGAATAAACCCGGCATTTAAAAGACGAACAATTTCATCTTTTATGCCTAGTTATACTTCGGTCAAGAATCGTCGAGGTGGTTGACAAAAGGGCTTGCAACCAGGTGTGATACGCAATTCATGCTCGACGAGTGTTCGGTCAAGACCAGGCATCTCATGATAGCTCCAAGCAAAACAATCTTTAAATTCGCTAAGTAGCTTACAAAGCTCTGATTTGACAGGTTGGGGTAACAGAGCACTAATAAATAACGGCCGAGGATCATCGGCCGTTCCAACATTTATTTCCTCCAACGAGTCTTTAACTTGAGGCCAATTGTCTTCGAGTTCAGCTGGAGCAGCTTGGACTTTATCAAGAGAGAGTACAAGACTGTTATCTCCTTCAGCAAGGAACTCTACAAGGTTGACACCCGAATCTGACAGTTTGGAAATTGTATACTAATGAGCCAGCAGTCGTTCCATGGTTGATGAAACTACGGCTCGGCGTCTGGCTTAGCTGGCGTCAGGCATCAGGATCAGTAATGAAGTCAGCCAACCCGAGTCTTGCCGAATCCTGATGAATAGTCTTGACGCCAACCTTGATGGCTTTCTGAACTGAAATTCGAGTCGGTCGTCCTTCATCATTACATCCTTGCAGTGATATGTAACCAACGTGGTCGTCGTAATATTGTGCTTAAATCATGTTAGCTTCAAAGGGTTGATTGTCGGCCGGATGCACCACTACTGATTTACCATCCCAAAAGACAAGAACTTGATACAATGATGAAGGGATACAACATGTCTGATGAATCCAATCTCAGCCGAGCAATGCATTGTACTTGGTCTTCGAGTCGACTATAAAGAAGGTAGTCATGTGGTTACGACCTGCGATGTTCACCTCTAACGGGAGTACGCCATTCGTTTGGGATTTGTCCCTGATGAAGCTGCTCATGGTGATCCCTGACGGGATAAGTTCGTCATTAGAGAGATGCAAGGCCTTCATGATGATCATAGGCATGATATTGACAGTAGCCCCACAGTCAACGAAATTTTTTGATACTGGATATACTTCGATGTGGGCTGTAACATATAATGGCTTTAGATGACGAAGGTTGGCCGATGACGAGTGAGGGAATAACTCGGCCAAAGCTGCCTTGAGGTTGTCGTCTTTTGCTGTTAGCTCGACATCAGCGTAGGTGACGAAGTCGACTTGAGTAGCTTCCTCGGCCACCACGTCGCCGTCTAGGAAGCTTGGTTGGGATGTGGTTGATTGAAAATTGGCAGGCAAGACTTGGACCATATTGATTTCCATGTTGTCAAGAATCGAAGGGCCTATCGGGTCGTGACCTCTTTCCTCTGCCAGTCCCTCTTCTTCTAGATCCTCGTCCTTTGGGTTATCTTCATTTAGACTCATGTGGAGTGTGTCTGCATCGACTGTCTCGACTACTACTGGAGCATGTTCAGGTGTGTCTGCGAGGATTCTCTTTTCCTGTTCATAGGTCTTTGATTTCTCCGGAACTGGAATTGGGTCTGGGACTTGCGCCGTGACATGAGCTTTGTCTCGTCACGCCTTGTCTCGTCGGCCGTAAGGCCAAAGAGAGAGACGGCTGAAAATACTTCAAAATGGTGTCATAAATACTGGAGATCTTCAGGAGAAAAGGGAAGTTCAGTTGGGTCGATATCAGTATATGGATCGACATCAAAGCCGAGGACTCGCGCTTCGCGTATGTGTTGGAACTTAGCTTTCAACCCGAGATCCAAATTCTTCTGAATGATTCGTTCGGCATCTGGACAGGTTAAAACGAGGTCGATCGTATCTTGATATACTTTCGGCAAACCGTATAAATCATTAGTTGAATGTTTTTTATGAAACTCTCGCATGTATTGCAAATCCTCTCCGAGGAATGGTGGATGTAGGTTTCGTCTGACCTTGATCAAAGGTTCCTGTACGGGTAATGGGGAAAGCTTGTCCTTGGCCTCTTTCCTAAAATGCTCAAGACGTACTTTCATTTCCTAGAGCCGATTCAGAAGTTGGAACCGCTTTTCGGCCTCTTCAAATGTGGTTTCGAGAGTATGATTGACCGACTGCTTACCCTGGATCAACCCTGTCATAATCGTTGGGGTTTGTCGGCCGTCCTCGTTGCCAATTTTTTCTTTTGGCTGCCACTTAGGGGCCGAAGTCTCCTGCACTGCTCGTCGGCGGGCCAAGCAATCTATTCTTTGGCGCCGACGCTTCTATGATTTGGACAGTGTAGTGCACACGCCTTTAGGCGAGTGATAGGTATACCAACGATGAGCTCATGGTTCAGGGGGTCTGAAGGTTTTCTGGTTTGCAGAAGAGCTCGAGCTGCTGGAATTGTGGGCATAATAGTCTTCGTTGTAGAATGGTGCGCCGAAGTCGAGGCATCGCCTAGCTGAAGATGGCTTGACGTCCTGCGGACCGAGCCTGTTGAAGACTGTATTACGTGGACCCGTGTCAAGCATTTTTTGGGGTGTCACCGTGGTTGAGCGCCCATGTGGCGTTTCTGCTTGTTGTGGTCGTTATCTTGGTTTGACCGAAACATCTGCTTTGCACCGAGTACATAGGGTTGTAGATTCATTAGTTTCTTCAGCGCTAGAACTTGACATGGATTCGACGATGGCTGGTTCGACTAAATCTTGGGGTGGCGTATTTAAGAACAAATCAATTTTGAGTCGTGGTTTAGAGCTCTTTTTTAGGACGTGTCGTATTGAAACGAACTCGGCTTTTCCTTTTCCCTTATCTCTAGGTAAATGAGCATCTACCATGCCCACCGTCGCCGTAGGGAAAGGGTCATTGTCAACACCCATTTTCTTCTCTGGAAATTTAAGTTTTCCATTGTCGATCCAACTTTGGATGGCATCCCGAAACACGACGCAGTTATTTGTCGTGTATTTGTTCAAATTATGATACTTACAATATGTCCTTCCCTTCAGCTCTTCGACCTTTGGAATGTTGTGTCCCGGCCGAAGTTTTATAATCTTGGCAAGTAACAATTGTCGAAAATGGCATCTGCCTTAGTAATATCGAATGTATATGCTTTCGATGTCTTCGCGGCAGTTTCTTCAGATGTCGACCGATCCTTGGTGTCCTTAGGAATGACATGGGTCAATGTTTGGCATATATATGGTTTGTCGATCACTATCTCGGCTGCGTCTATACTGGCATATTCTCCAGGTTCCGTCGAGGCATAACTAACCGTAGGATTTTTATAGATGGTTCCTCGGGATGGGGATTTAGAGGCTTTCTCTTCGCGAAGCAAATAGTTGTATTGTTCGACGTGTTGAGCTAATTCGTACATGTCACAGAAGTTTGCCCCCAGGAATTTCTTTTTATATTCTACGTCTAAACCATTCAGTGCGAGTCTGACAAACTCGACTTCAGGTAGAGGTACTCAGCACCAATTTCTGGCTGACTTAAACCTCGTAAGATAATCCATCAGTGATTCGTCCGATGTTTGTGCCATTCTGGCCAACGAGAAGACCGACATTTCCATCCCCGGCCGATAAAACTGCTCGTGGAACTTCTCGACCAGTTCATCCCAACTTTGAATGGAATTAAGTGGGAGATTTATGTACCATGCGAACACCGAGCCTGTCAGCGAGAAGTTAAATAGTCGCAACTTATGGAAGTCACTGTTAACATCTCCACATTGTGCAGTGAAGCGGGCAACATGTTCCAATGAGGACAGAGATGATTCCCCAGCAAAGAGGCTGAAGTCTGGGATCTTAAAGCCTTTAGGATATTCGAACTTTTCCACGTAAGCTGGGTATGGATGGATGAACTTTGGGAATTTTGGCCCTTTCTTTAGGGTCGAATCAATCATTCTCTGGACTTCAATCACGTCAACAGACGTTGTTTCTGCGCCTTGATCAAAGTCATCTATCTGGCTGCTTGATCCACCTTTTTTATCCAGATCGATCATTTTAAGCCGAGCAGATCCTGCTTCGGCCAATAACATTGATATGGGATTATTCTTTGGAATAGGTTGTCTGGATCGGTCGTAATAGCCAATATTCTGAGTGTTGTTAACCAAGGCCTCGAGCAATCTCGTGTGCACGACGTTTTGACCGCTCACTTCTTCGAGTATCCATTTTATCTCTCGACTGAACGATTGTTCAACCTGTCGAGACTGCTCTTCGAGCCGTCGCCGAAGAAACGATCTAGTTGGTGGATCGAAAGCATCATTATCGTCTTCATCACAGTCTTCCAATATGCCTTCGATCACAGCTCTCTTTGTTATCATTGCGAGGATCCCCGTATCTCGAGGCAGCTCATTGAAACTCGCCTCTCTTTCTTGTCGGGTCCTTTTTGACGCCTCGGGTGTTACGGCAGCAGTAGTATGTGCCCATGACGAACCTTCGGACCCGGGGTTCTGACTTATATGGGTAGTGGTCGATTTTCCCATGGTTGATTTCTTTGTTACTGACTGTGTCTCAACGGTCATGAACTTCGTAGCTTTAGCACTATGTCCCACTGGGCGTGCCAAAATGTTGACCCTAAAAACTACCAAGCCTATGTGGCGCGCAGGCCGGGTAACTATTAAATTAACTACATCCTTCAGTTGTGTGCGAGGCGTGCCAACTCTGATGTGAAAATTACTTGACACACAAATTAAACCCTATTTTTGACAATTGTAGTATATGATGCAAGTAGGGATCATTCTAGGCCGGGGAAAAACTAGGGATGCTAATCAACATAAACAAGACTCAAAAGCACTAATTCAGACTCTATAGACTCAAAACAGCAACAAACAATAAAAAAAAGACTCAATTCTAGACCTAAGAAGTGATTTTGGTGAAAATAAGGTAAAACTTGACTCAAAAGACTAAAAGAAAACAGATTTTGACTCAAATAATAAGACTCAATGAAAGGGGGATTGTTTTTGACGAATTTAAAACTTAAAACAGGCATAAAACACTTAAGAAAAACGATTTTGATGAATTGAAAAGGGTGAAAGACTAGTTAGAGGATCCTTCTCCACACATGATATATGCATATGAACCAATTTCCAGTTGTTATTCCTTTAGACTATGAATGACAACACCCCAAGTTAACCATGAAAGCACAAATTAACCATCAGATTTTCCTTTGTTCATTGAATTGAATGGAATACGCATTACAACCAAATTATCCTTATCAAGTTCCCTAACTATGAAAAGCATGATAGAAAAACATATCAAAGGTCATTAAGTTCTTTGAAAATCATAAGTGTTGACGAGGCAATTATAACTATGAAAAGCATGATACTCTTGCCAAGGATTTACTTAACACGATCGTGACTAGCAACCTTTACTACTTGTGAATATAAGTTCATAACGATTAGGTGAAACTCCCTTATACTCTAGCTTCAAGTTCATGCATGTGAATTAAGTGTCGACCCCCAATTACCATACACAAACAAGTTTTAATAACTCAGATAAGTAAATCACATTTAAGACTCAAGAAACAATAACTGGATGTAATCAATTCATATAAAACATATAATCATGGCTTCGAATTCACTCCTAACTAACAAGAATTTAGCCTCTCATGTTTGCAATTACACAAAAATAACTTGATTTAGACATGAAAACAAAAAGATAGAAAACACCTTGAAGCTTGGATGCAGCCACGGCACTAGGTCTTTCTTCTCCTTGCAATTGCAGCACAATGAGGCTTATGAATGTATGAATGTGTATGAATCTGGATGTGAGGGGTGGTGAATGAATAAGGGGGTGCGGCAGGTCTATTTATAGGGAGAAGGGAAAGGCACGGCTAAGGCTGAGAATGGATGAAGGATTGGGACTCCAAATCCACAAGAAAAAGGGACACTTTAACTCACAATCCAAAGGGGAAAAGGTGATGTTCTTCTAGCAGGAATTAGGGCTTCTAGAAAGGGAATACACGGCTGGGATTTAGGGGATATGACTTAGACCATCTAGAAGGACAATAGGCGCCAGATTTTAAGGCTTCTAGAAGAGGAGTTGCTGCACAAACAAGGGAATCAGATTGGGATTTGGTTTCACATTTTTAGGCTTCTAGAAATAAATTCTAGATGATCTAATGTGAATGGGAACCCTTCTTTGTAGCTGAAAATAAGGTAGGATAGGATTAGGATAAAGTAAGGATAAGATAAGGTAGTTTGGATAAGATAAGATAAGGTTTTGGATAATGTTTGAGATAATGCTCCATATTTCTTGCTTTTCTCTTATCTTCTTATCTTGACTTTATTTTCTCCATCTCTTTAGCTGATTCCTAGCCTCTTTTGATCTTCAAATTCGTCCATCCAACTTGCTTGAATCATAAGCTATCCATTCCAAGCCCAAAATTGCTCTAGAATGCTCCAAATTGCCTCTTTTTGCATACTTTGTCATTAGGACCTGAAATTGCACGAGAATGACTTTAAACATTATAATTAACATAATTTAACTAAGTAAATGCAAGAAAACAAGCTAACTAAGTCTCATAAATATGCTCCTATCAAACTCGACGGCCGAGCTCGGCTAGTGAGTAAAATATGTGAATGTGGCGTTGAGCGCGCTGCTGACTTCTGAATCTTGTGACTGCGGCCGAGGAAGGAACACGCCTCGGCCTTTGGGCTCTAGAGCCTGAAGACAAGGCTGCTAGTTTTGCAAAGTTCAATATCAAATTCGGCTTTCAATGTGCCGAATGTAGTAACCTGTAACACCTCACTTCGCCGAGAAGGTTGATGAGATGACCTCTGCCAATAAGGATTCGAAAATCCTTCTCGACCGAGACTTGGATAGATAACCAGTCGGGCTCGACGCAGTGCTGTTTATCCAAACTGAAGGTGCTCCGGGGTCGGCTGATTCTACGGTAACAGTGCTGTTTATCCAAACTGAAGATGTTTACTGGTTGCCTCCACAATGCTGTTTATCCAAACTGAAGGTGTATTGGCGAAAAAGAAATAAAAATCTCAAGGTTGTTGAGAGGTTTCGCGTATAGCGAGGGTTTGCGCAGGGCAGTTTGTGTGTTGAGTTGGAGAGACTTGAACGTTGCGCTCCTCCCTCTATTTATAGTAGCATCATGCTCCTGATCGAATCCAAATCACATTTGGATATGACTCTTTTCCCTAATCCAACTTTATCTCGACCAATCCCTAACTCAAGTTGGACTTTGAACCTGTCCCAACTGTGGGCTAAATTCACTTCCGTATCATGGCTCACCTGGGACTCCTTTTCCCAGCAGGTCTCGGCCATCTAACGCTTATCAGATTCTCCTACGTTTATCTGCATCATTCCCCCTCCTAATAAAATTCGGCTGATCCGACTCCACGGCCCATGGCATCGGCCCACAGCACATTTGAAAAGGCATTGGGCCGAGGGTGATCCCGAGCTTGACCCAATATTATTTTGGGCCCAAACACTATTGTTCCAATTGTGAACAAACCCTGACCTCAGCATTCCAATTGTGAACAAGATTCTGATTCGATGATGAATCTTACGTTGCTTCTGAGAAAGAAAAAGAAAATATAACCACTGTCTAGAACATGGTGTGCTTCGTAACTGAAATCATGATCCAGTGTGGACCATGTCGATTTTCAATTCTTCAACTTTCTACTCAGGGCAGTATGAAGTGAGTACCAAAATAAAAAAAACATAAAAAAATGAAGCTTAATTGGTGGAGCTAATCCATGGACATACGTTTTAAATTCTTACTCTTTGGCCTTCTTGCACATAATGGCAAAACAATTGCAAAGTGGACTACGACGAGTGGAACCAAAATCAACTTTGATAACCTTTTGTTGTATCCTCAACCAGTCAAGCTTGATGCCCAAGTCTTTCCAGTTTAAAAGTAAGTAAGATCTTGACTTGTAGAAAATTCAGAAACTATGAGCGAAGGCATGCCATCACACCATTCTACTATAAAATGAATGAGTTTTTCTAAATAAAACAGCTCATCTTTTCATTGCCATTTCCGAAAAGATGAAAAGACCAGCTGTTGACCCTAAAAACTACAAAGCCTACGTGGCGCGCAGGCCGAGTAATCTATGAGCTAACTACGTCCTTCGGTTGAATGCGGGGCGTGCCAACTCGATGGCCGAGCTCGGCCGGTGAGTAAAATATGTGGATGTGGCGTTGAGCGCGCTGCTGACTTCTGAATCTTGCGACTGCGGTCGAGGAAGGAACACGCCTCGGCCTTCGGGTTCTAGAGCCTGAAGACAAGGCTGCTAGTTCTGCGAAGTTCAATATCAAATTCGGCTTTCAATGTGCCGAATGTAGTAACTGGTAACACCTCACTTCGCCGAGAAGGCTGGTGAGATGACCTCTGTCGAAAAGAATTTGAAAATCCTTCTCGGACGAGACTTGGATAGATAACCAGTCGGCCCCGACGCAGTGCTGTTTATCCAAACTGAAGGTGCTCCGCGGTCGGCTGATTCTACGGCAACAGTGCTGTTTATCCAAACTGAAGATGTTTATCGGTTGCCTTCATAGTGCTGTTTATCCAAACTGAAGATGTGTTGGCGAAAAAGAAAATAAAAAATCTCAAGGTTGAGAGGGTTTGCGCAGGGCAGATTTGTGTGTTGAGTTGGAGATCCTTAGAATGTCGCACGACCTCTTGTATTTATAGTGGCTAAAAAACTCTTGGCCGAATCAGAGATGTACTCAAACTAGAACTCTTTATCCCAATCTGATTATGATTCGGCCAATCCTAGTTCCAATAGGCCTCTGTACCAAGCCCTATAATGAGCTAGATTCATTCTTACTTCCATCCTTGAGACTCCCCGTTGTATCAGGATTCAACTTCTTTTTCTTTATCCAAAGTAATCTTTCTCATATCAGGACTCGGCCAACCCTGACAAGGCCGGCCCATGACACTATTCTAAACAACATTGGGCAGAGAATATTTCTGAGCTCGGCCCCCAAAATGTCATTTTGGGTCCAAACATTGCCCCCCAGTTTCCTTGAGCTTCGGCCCATATGCCGAATGGTTAAGGAAATTAGCGTAGTCGAAGAAATGTATGGTCGAGTGAATCCACTCCACAGCCTGACACCCTGGATGAGCTGGCCGAGAAAAACCAAATGGGGTCGAGTCTCGAAGACTCTCGCCCACCGGGGTAGGAAGCCGAGAAAAATCTTGGTCGAGAAAAAATGGCAGCTCGACCTATCACCAATCAAAGTCAACAATTGGAGGTCGAGAAGAATTTGAGGCCGAGGTCGAGAAAAAAATGGCAGCTCGACCTATCACCAATCAAAGTCAACAATTGGAGGTCGAGAAAAATTTGAGGCCGAGGTCGAGAAAAAATGGCAGCTCGGCCTATCACCAATCAAAGTCAACAATTGGCAAGTTGATAAAGATTGCCGATTATTATGCCCCCCTTTATTTTCTTATGCGTCGGCCAAGAAGCCGAATGGTTAAGAAAATAATTTATGCTTTTTTTTTTTTTTTTTGTACGAGGGTTCAATTCTCATTGCCCCCCCTATTTTTTAAGTATCGGTCAAGAGACCGAATGGTTAAGAAAATAATTTAGCAAATGGAAAGAAAAGTGGCCGAACCAAACAGGAGGAGGCCAACGATGCTTTATTCCAAGCCGAGATGTTTTAATATCAAAATTTTCAATTTGATTTCGCTATAGGCCGAATAAAGAATTTTCTCCAAATATTTCTGACTTGGAGAAATATTTTTCATTTTCGACCGCCGAATGTGTTGAACAATTATTATGCCCCCCTGGCATAATAATTTCACAAATTTTGGCTTTTAACTCGAACAACTTAGCCGAATGAGATTTTTTTATATCGGCTTTATCGCCAATAATCATATCGACCGTCATAGTTTCGGCTTTTAACTCGAACAACTTAGCCGAACGAGATTCCTCCATATCGACTTTTTCACCAATAATCATATCGATTGGCGTAGTTTGTTCAGCTGAAACTGTGAATTGGTCTTGTTCGTCATTGGAACATTCATCTGACGAACTATTTTCCAAGTCAATTTCTGGCTCAGAGACTTGAACTTCTTCTTCTAGGCCTACCACAAATTTGGTCTCGACCGAAAAAATAGGTGGCCTAGGTTCTTCTTCGGCCATCTCCACAATCTTCTGAGGCCGAATTTTAATTGTGGCCGGAGCGAAAAATTGCCCCCCGGCCTCTAGCCTTTTGTCAATAACTCTAATGTGCTCCTCGAGGAATTTGGCATACCTCTCGGAACTTTCTTTGAATAGGCGCCAAATCTCATCCAATGGAACTCGATTGAGATCTTGATCTATCATGTGAACTTCGTAGTCTTAGCACTTGGTCCCACCGGGCGTGCCAAAATGTTGACCCTAAAAACTACAAAGCCTACGTGGCGCGCAGGCCGAGTAATCTATGAGCTAACTACGTCCTTCGGTTGAATACGGGGCGTGCCAACTCGACGGCCGAGCTCGGCCGGTGAGTAAAATATGTGGATGTGGCGTTGAGCGCGCTGCTGACTTCTGAATCTTGCGACTGCGGCCGAGGAAGGAACACGCCTCGGCCTTCGGGTTCTAGAGCCTGAAGACAAGGCTGCTAGTTCTGCGAAGTTCAATATCAAATTTGGCTTTCAATGTGCCGAATGTAGTAACTGGTAACACCTCACTTCGCCGAGAAGGCTGGTGAGATGACCTCTGTCGAAAAGAATTCGAAAATCCTTCTCGGCCGAGACTTGGATAGATAACCAGTCGACCCCGACGCAGTGCTGTTTATCCAAATTGAAGGTGCTCCGCGGTCGGCTGATTCTACGGCAACAGTGCTGTTTATCCAAACTGAAGATGTTTACCGGTTGCCTTCACAGTGCTGTTTATCCAAACTGAAGATGTGTTGGCGAAAAAGAAAATAAAAAATCTCAAGGTTGAGAGGGTTTGCGTAGGGCAGATTTGTGTGTTGAGTTGGAGATCCTTAGAATGTCGCACGACCTCTTGTATTTATAGTGGCTAAAAAACTCCTGGCCGAATCAGAGATGTACTCAAACTAGAACTCTTTATCCCAATCTGATTATGATTCGGCCAATCCTAGTTCCAATAGGCCTCTGTACCAAGCCCTATAATGAGCTAGATTCATTCTTACTTACATCCTTGAGACTCCCCGTTGTATTAGGATTCAACTTCTTTTTCTTTATCCAAAGTAATCTTTCTCATATCAGGACTCGGCCAACCCTGACAAGGCCGGCCCATGACACTATTCTAAACAACATTGAGCCGAGAATATTTCTGAGCTCGGCCCCCAAAATGTCATTTTGGGTCCAAACACCAGCACAACTAGTTTTCGTTCCCTCCCCAGGCATCGGCCACATCGTATCAACGGTCGAGATGGCAAAGCAACTCGTTACTCGGGACGACCAACTGTTTATCACTGTCCTCGTCATGAAGCTTCCCTACGACCAACCATTCACCAACACTGATTCTTAATCTCTCACCGCATCAACTTTGTCAACCTCCCCGAAGCCCAACCAGACAAACAAAACACTGGCCCCAATCCTTGGTCCTTCTTCAGAATGTTCGTCGAAAATCACAAAACTCACGTCAGAGACGCCGTTATTTACTCCTCGAGTCAGATCAGTCTCAGTCGATGTCGAAGCCTCCACTTGCCGGGTTCGTGCTCGACATGTTTTCCACAAGCCTAATTGGCGTGGCCAACGAATTTGAGGTTCCCTCCTACGTGTTCTTCACCTCCAACGCTTCGACTCTCTCACTTTTTTCCCATTTTCAATCGCTTCGTGACGAGGGGGCATAGATATAAATGAGTTGACGAGCTCAACCGTTGAGTTGGCCATCTCGAGTTTCATCAACCCTTACCCTGCCGCAGTCTTGCCTGGTTTGTTTCTGGACAAGGAGAGCACCAAATCAACCCTCAACATTGTCACCAGGTATAAACAAACCAAGGGTATTTTCGTAAATACATTCTTGGAGCTAGAATCGCATGCTCTTCGTTATCTTGATTCTGGTGATAAAATCTCACCCGTGTATCCAGTGGGACCCTTATTGAACCTCAAAAGTAGTGATGAAGATAAGGGCTCGGATATCTTGAGGTGGCTTGATGATCAGCCTCCTTCCTAGGTGGTGTTCCTTTGTTTTGGGAGCATGGGAAGTTTCGGTGAGACCCAGGTGAAAGAGATAGCGTGTGCGCTAGAGCACAGCGGACATCGGTTTTTGTGGTCCCTTCGCCGGCCCCCACCTAAAGGCAAGAGAGCTATGCCAAGCGACTACGTAGATCTAAAGGCAGTCTTGCCCGAAGGGTTTCTTGATCAGACGGCTACGGTTGGGAAGATGATTGGTTGGGCCCCGCAAGCGGCCATCCTAGGTCATCCGGTAATCGGAGCGTTTAGGGGTGGGCAAACGGGTACAAGAACCGCGGGTAGGGGCGGGTAATTCAGGTTCGGGGCAGGTACGGGGCGGGTCCAATATTTCTAAACACAAAACGGGACGGGGCGGGGCGGTTCGGGTACATGAAATTAGTAGGGTGGGGCGGGTCTTAAAATAGAAGGGAACGGGCCCCCGGCCCGGCCCATTTCTTTTCCTCATCCCTAGTCTTCTTGATTTCTCTTCCCCGACACCCTTCATTTCACTCATACCCGGCCCGTTTCTTTCCTCATCCCTAGTTTTCTTGAACTCTCTTCCCCGACTCCTTTCATCTTATTGATACCTCGAGACCTTTTCCGTACTCACTCCCAACCTCCCGTCGTCCCAGCTCCGTACCTCGCCACCATCATCGTCAGACCTCCATCTCTCCTGATTCGCTCCTGTATTCCTCGCTCCTTCCACTGCCATCATCATCAAGCCTCGAATTCGATGTCTCCTGACTCACTCTCTGGAAATCAGTCTCAGTCTCAGTCTCTCTCTTTCTCTCCGACGAACTCAAAGGGACGGACGAAGTCGAACAACTCGAAATGACATCTCCTCCGTCTCATCTTCAGTTTTAAGGTATTATGTTTTAGGGATTTAGGATTGAAAATTAAATTGAATTAAATTGATTGTGTTTGAAACTTTTGTCTCATCCAAATCGACTGTGTTTGAAACTTCGGTTGAATTAAATTGAATTTGAGCAGGGAAGAGGCAGATCTGGGTTGGGCAACGTGGAATCTCATTGTGGGTGGCGATTTGGAACTGGGTTTGGATCTAATGGTGAGGTGGGCATGGGTGGAGACGGCATTGAGTGGAGGTGGTTCGGGCGATGCTATTAAGTTGCAGAAGAATACGAGGGAGTGGGTGTGGGCATGGGTGGAAATCGCAATCTTAATTGCTTGTTTGTGATTAATTTTTTCTACGGTGGACATGCCCATTTGATTGTTATTGTCAATGTTGAATTTTTTCTGGTTTTGTTTGTGATTCAAACCGATTGAATTGTATCCCAGAAGAAAAAAAAAAAAGAAAAAAAAACAACAAAGGAACCGTGGACCCGGTCCGAACCGGCCCGTTTCAACCGGGCCGAGTTAGGTCCGGTTCCTATATTAGAAAATGTTGTTCCCGGCCCAGCCCGGCCCGTTTCTCTTAAGCCCGGGTCCGGTCTGGTCCCTTCAAAATTGGGCCCGGCCCGGCCCGTGCCCACCCCTAGGAGCGTTTGTATCACATTGCGGGTGGAATTCTACATTGGAAAGTTTATGGAATGGCGTGCCGATTGCCGTATGGCCATTGTACGCGGAGCAAAACCTGAATGCCTTTCAATTGGTGGTGGAGTTGGGATTGGCAGTGGAGATTAAGATGGATTATAGGAAGGACAGCGACGTGGTGGTGAGCGCAGAAGACATAGAAAGAGGGATAAGGCAAGTGATGGAGCTCGACAGTGATGTAAGGAAAAGAGTGAAGGAAATGAGTGAAAAGAGCAAGAAGGCCTTGGTGGATGGTGGTTCTTCTTACTCTTCATTAGGTCGTTTTATTGATCAAATTTAATTTGGGTTGGGGGGCTTTTATATTCTCCTCGTTTATTTTACATTGTGTAATTTGCAACGTTTGTATTGTAAGCTTTCCGTTAATACATAGTTCAACGTATCAAATCTCAAAATTTGTGGTGACATTTTCTCTTCTTTGAAAATCTGACTTGCTTACGTACGTATGTGTGAACAAGTAACCGTGATGTCGAGATTTTCAGAAAATGGCCCTGTATTGATCAATTCAGCTGGTATGTGAGCATAATGCATGCCTTTTTGACATCATTTTCAACATAGAGTTCTTTTACTAATTATGGAAGCTCCAGATGACCAACTCTTCATTACACTGTGAGCATTGCCAACTACTAACTTAACAGACAAGTACTAACACTCAATCAATTTATTTTGGGCAGATAAATTTACATTCTTCTGCTCTATATGGTGTTTGTTGTAAACATGTAATCCATCGATCCTATCCGCGAGAATGTATATACACTTCCCCATTTTTGACCTCATATATATGCAGATACAGGCCCCTTACCAAGAGGGATCCTCATTTTAAAAAAAATGGGGACACCCTCTTGACCGTTGGATTGGGTTTAATGAAATTGTGTGGTTGAGATTAAAACACAGGCCACACAATCTCAACCACACAATTTCATTAAAGTCAAATCCAACGGTTAAGAGGGTGTCCCCATTTTTTTAGAAAAATGGAGATCCCTCTTGTGAAAGAATTCCTATGCCGATAAGTCCTTGTGTTCGTAGTTGTGTCATGCTGCATCTTACACCAGTAGTTTGACAAATCGTAACCACTTTTCTAATTGAGATGGTGCAAGCCTGAAAAATAGATTGCAAAATGACTTCTTGTTTAGTTAATGACTTCTTCAAGTCTTCCAAGTAATTAGCCTGCTTTGCAGATTTAGTTAACAAATTCTTTTACGTGAACCATTACTTAACAACTAATGAAAATGATTTGCCGATTTCACAGTTTTCTTCTTTCATGAATGAACTATATTTGGTTTTTGGGTTACAATTGTGAGTTTCAACACTAGACATAGTTTACTCGTACCTATTATTTTACACTGACAATTGGGCTGATTTTATTGGCTTCCCGTGAATGAAATCTTGTTCAAGAATGCAATTCCACATCAAAAACTTTACATGTTAAATTACGCTTATCGAATGACTTCAATTCTTGCAAAAAAAATCTTTTATGGTAAAATTCAACATATGTCGGACTGTGCATGTAATTAAGTTGAGAAAGTTTCATTTCTGATTAGTATAGTGGCCACTGGCTTGTCTCGGACGTCTTGATATCAGAGCGGGTTTCCCTTGATCCGACACGACCATACTACTGTTCCAATTGTGAACAAACCCTGACCCCAGCATTCCAATTGTGAATAAGATTCTGATTCGATGATGAATCTTACGTTGCTTTGAGAAAGAAAAAGAAAATATAACCACTGTCTAGAACATGGTGTGCTTCGTAACTGAAATCATTATCGTGTGGACCATGTCGATTTTCAATTCTTCAACTTTCTACTCAGGGCAGTATGAAGTGAGTACCAAAATTAAAAACAAAAAGTATAGCTTAATTGGTGGAGCTAATCCATGGACATACGTTTTAAATTCTTACTCTTTGGCCTTCTTGCACATAATGGCAAAACGATTGCAAAGTGGACTACGACTAGTGGATCCAAAATCAAATTTGATAACGTTTTGTTTTATCCTCAACCAGTCAAGCTTGATGCCCAAGTCTTTCCAGTACTAAAAGTAAGTAAGATCTTGACTTGTAGAAAATTCAGAAACTATGAGCGAAGGCGTGACATCACACCATTCTACTATAAAATGAAAGAGTTTTTCTAAATAAAACAGCTCAGCTTTTCATTGCCATTTCCGAAAAGATGAAGAGACCAGCACAACTAGTTTTCGTTCCCGCCCCAGGCATCGGCCACATCGTATCAACGGTCGAGATGGCAAAGCAACTCGTTACTCGGGACGACCAACTGTTTATCACAGTACTCGTCATGAAGCTTCCCTACGACCAACCATTCACCAACACTGATTCTTCAATCTCTCCCCGCATCAACTTTGTCAACCTCCCCGAAGCCCAACCGGACAAACAAGACACTGCCCCAAATCCCGGGTCCTTCTTCAGAATGTTCGTCGAAAATCACAAAACTCACGTCAGAGACGCCGTTATCAACTTACTCCCCGAGTCAGATCAGTCTGAGTCGATGTCGAAGCCTCGGCTTGCCGGGTTCGTGCTCGACATGTTTTCCGCAAGCCTAATTGACGTGGCCAACGATTTTGAGGTTCCCTCCTACGTGTTCTTCACCTCCAACGCTTCGACTCTCTCACTTTTGTCCCATTTTCAATCGCTTCGTGACGAGGGGGGCATAGATATAAATGAGTTGACGAGCTCAACCGCTGAGTTGGCCATCCCAAGTTTCATCAACCCTTACCCTGCCGCAGTCTTGCCTGGTTCGTTACTGGACAAGGAGAGCACCAAATCAGTCCTCAACACTGTCACCAGGTATAAACAAACCAAGGGTATTTTGGTAAATACATTCTTGGAGCTAGAATCGCATGCTCTTCGTTATCTTGATTCTAGTGATAAAATCCCACCAGTGTATCCAGTGGGACCCTTATTGAACCTCAAAAGTAGTGATGAAGATAAGGGCTCGGATATCTTGAGGTGGCTTGATGATCAGCCTCCTTTCTCGGTGGTGTTCCTTTGTTTTGGGAGCATGGGAAGTTTCGGTGAGACCCAGGTGAAAGAGATAGCGTGCGCGCTAGAGCACAGCGGACATCGGTTTTTGTGGTCCCTTCGCCGGCCCCCACCTAAAGGCAAGAGAGCTATGCCAAGCGACTACGCGGATCTAAAGGCAGTCTTGCCCGAAGGGTTTCTTGATCGGACGGCTACGGTTGGGAAAGTGATTGGTTGGGCCCCGCAAGCGGCCATCCTAGGTCATCCGGCAATCGGAGCGTTTGTATCACATTGCGGGTGGAATTCTACGTTGGAAAGTTTATGGAATGGCGTGCCGATTGCCGCATGGCCACTGTACGCGGAGCAAAACCTGAATGCCTTTCAATTGGTGGTGGAGTTGGGATTGGCAGTGGAGATTAAGATGGATTATAGGAAGGAAAGCGACGTGGTGGTGAGCGCAGAAGACATAGAAAGAGGGATAAGGCAAGTGATGGAGCTCGACAGTGATGTAAGGAAAAGAGTGAAGGAAATGAGTGAAAAGAGCAAGAAGGCCTTGGTGGATGGTGGTTCTTCTTACTCTTCATTAGGTCGTTTTATTGATCAAATTTAATTTGGGTTGGGGGGCTTTTATATTCTTCCCGTTTATTTTACATTGTGTAATTTGCAACGTTTGTATTGTAAGCTTTCCGTTAATACATAGTTCAACGTATCAATTCTCAAAATCTGTGGTGACATTTTCTCTTCTTTGAAAATCTGACTTGCTTACGTACGTATGTGTGAACAAGTAACCGTGATGTCGAGATTTTCAGAAAATGGCTCTGTACTGATCAATTCAGCTGGTATGTGCGCATAATGCATGCCTTTTTGACATCATTTTCAACATAGAGTTTTTTTACTAATTATGGAAGCTCCAGATGACCAACTCTTCATTACACACTGTGAGCATTGCCAACTACTAACTTAACAGACATGTACTAACACTCAAATCAATTTATTTTGGGCAGATAAATTTACATTCTTCTGCTCTATATGGTGTTTGTTGTAAACTTGTAATCCATCGATCCTATGCGCGAGAATGTATATTCACTTCACCATTTCTGACCTCATATATGCAGATAAGTCCTTGTGTTCGTAGTTGTGTGGTATTCAAGGAATCACGACTCACGATCAACTTAAGTTCACTGGTATGAGCTGTCTATTACATCAACTGGCGTACACTATTCACTACCAAAACAAGTAGTCACAGCTAGCCCCACTCTTTCTCCACGCTTGTGATTAAATCCTCTGCGTTCATTTTATGTGTGGTTTTTCTTTGATTTCTATTAGTCTTCTACTTACGACTAGTACTAAATTCCGGTGACTTCTACTTCATTTCTATTGGTTATTAACTCCGAAATCTTAACTGCAGACAACAGCATGTACTAGTTGACCAAAAAAAAAAAGACAACAGCATATACTAGCTAGGGTTTTGAAAATATGCAAATGACAGCAAAGGCATGACATCATCTCCTCCACATGAAAAAATCCAAGAAATAAAAACACCACCCCCCATACCACCGGCCATGCACTTGATATATATGCTTAGAATAATACTTTACTACTGAAACGATGAGCAGGATATCTTCCTAAAAATGTGTTGATACGGATTCACAAAATTTGGTGTTTATCATCATAATTGTTTATATTATATGTCGTTGTGTTAAGATCATCACATAAAATCATTATGTCATCAAAATGTATAAAAATATATAATCATAATTGTTAAAAGTATTATGAACTGTTTTATCTATTTGTTGCACTTATTTGACTTAACAACCATCACATTTTTTTTTTATAAAGATGATCTTTCCATAATGATTTATATCATTAATGGTTTCGATCATTAGCACGAAATTTTGTAAATCGTCCACAAAACATTTTGAGGAGGAATCCCTCCTCATCTTGGTGTAGCAAAAAATTACTCTATTATTTATATACCCAATGTACTGATATTAGAAAAGTCACTGATACAAGTAGGTTTCATTATTATTTAAAATATAGTGCACTAAAATGCAATTTACATAGTATATATATGATTTTATGCCGAACTTTGCATTTTTGTAAAATACTTTTTCCACTCTAAATCCAAATGAAGAAACCAGCAAAGCCAGTGTTTATTCCAGCCCTACGCATTGGCCACATCGTATCAACGGTTGAGATTGCAAAGCAACTCGTCGCTTAAGGTGGTCAACTCTTCATCACAATCCTCATCAGGGAGAGATTTATCAATGTGCCCGAAACATGAGGCCGTACGTCATATGTTATTAGACTAGTGGAGAGAAGTTTCTTTCTCAAGTGTCCCTCCACTTGTATAACGACATATGACGTATGTACCTGTGTTTCAGGAACAATGAAAAGTCTCTCCTCATCATATAAAGCTCTCATTCAATCTTGCGCTGCATAAACCTCATCAACCTCCTTGAAATCCTAGTTGACACATAAGACCTCTTCACATTTTTCGTCAACACATGCGTTAAGAATCACAAAAATCCATAGCAAAGAAGCTGTCACGAACTACTCACTGAGTCAGCTCAGTTCGAGTCAAAACCCTAGGGTTCTTGCCGAGTTCGTCATTAACATGTTCTGCACCTCTCTGATTGACATGGAGGACGGACGAGTTTGGAGTTCTTTCTTTCTTCTTCTACACATCCACTGCTGCATGCTAGGGTTTTTGTTCCACCTCACGTCGCTTCACGACGAACACAACAAGGAAGTCTCTGAATTGATTAACTCAAGTACCGAGTTGGTCATCCAGACTTTTGTTAACTTTGTGCCCACTAAAGTGTTTCGTGGTCTGCTTTTGAACAGGGAAGGCATCACCGTCCTCCTTGACTTTGGAACTAGGTTTAGAGAAACCAAGGGTTGATGGACTCGAGATCCACACACAACTTGTTAGAATTCCTCTGTCCCACATCGGTCACAGAGCTTGAGAACAAGCCCTTTATATATAATTACCTCACTCTAACTAACACCGAGGCCTTTTGTATTAAAACCCCACACCTGACGGATTAAGCAGGTGGCCAAGTGGGGACAGTATCGGTGTTGTTGGAGTGGGCCCATGGCCCGTCTACCTGAAATTTAACATGGTATCAGAGCCAAGGGACGGGCCCGTACATCCACGTGAACGGGTGGGTCCCCTTCGACCCCGCGCGAACGGGTGAGCCCCGACTTGGCTCCACATAGGCCAAGAGATGCCACGTGAATGGGTGGGTCCCCATTGGCCCCGCGCGAACGGGTGAGCCCCAACTTGGCTCCACGTGGTTGCCGATGTGTGGAACTTCACGTGTGACCCATAAAATGGGGTCTCACGTGCGGGGGAGTGTTAGAATTCTTCTGTCCCACATCGGTCACAGAGCTTGAGAACAAGCCCTTTATATATAATTACCTCACTCTAACTAACACCGAGGCCTTTTGTATTAAAACCCCACACCTGACGGATTAAGCAGGTGGCCAAGTGGGGACAGTATCGGTGTTGTTGGAGTGGCCCGTCTACCTGAAATTTAACACAACTCTCAACTGCGTGAGTGATGAACTCTAGTTAGTTTAAAGGTGCAGCCTCTGGTAGGCTCTTACAAAGATAGTTATTTTTAGGCATGCCTCTGTTGGCCAAGATCAACATATTGTTTGACTTTAATTGTCGTATAGGTCATTTGCTTACGCCACAAGTAACTGGCATTCTTATTAAACATTGTTCTTATGGGTGGTTCTTTTTTATGCCTTGAAGACAAGGACTTTATATTATCTTGTGTTAAATGCCAAAACAATGACCACACACTGATCGGGGATGATTCGAACTAGTTGCAGTCCTTACGAAAAAAGGAAATACATAAAGCAAAGTAAAGTGAAATAAAGCGATAATTGGAAGAAAAGTGCTTGCAAATACTTAAGAAATGCCAGTAACAAAGGTATGAAATAACATTAATGACAATAACTTGAAAGAAAATAGTAAATACAAGTAATCGTCCAAAGTTTAAACCTACTCAAGAAAGTTACAATGATTGTCAGGCAAGTTTTTGCAATAACGGCAATGTTCTGGTAAGAGTCTTTACTACAGGAAACCAATACTACAAAGGTAAGTAGTAGCAATATTTGAACTACAAAAGGAATAATCATAAAGTAGGTTGCACAGCTTTTTTAGAAGTCTTTTGTGTTGAGTTGAGTTTCACTCTCTAATTCTTCTGTTGCCTTTTATAGAACCCTTCATCATTCAGAACTAAGCCTAACTCGGTTCATTCCCTTTCATCCAAGTGGTTGATGTGATGTTTGTTAGAAGATGAGCTCCCACTTAAATACTTGAGCTTTGATCCTCTTGGATTTACATATTTTTTTCAGTGAAAAGCACTTTTCCTTTCAAAACTCGGCTGAGTAATCTTTATTCGATGTGAAAGAGAGCAGTCTTACCGCCCATTTCAGCCAGGTCAAAAGTGCATTCCAAGAAAGTCGTTCACCGTTCTATCTTGTTAAAAATAAATACCTAACATCAAACCCATGCGATTCACCGCTGTCCGACGATAAGAGCCCTAGTGTACTTTGTGGGGCGGGGGGGCGCTGTTGGATGTGAAGAACGATTATACTCGTATGGGTCTGGATATGGCCAGAGAAAAGCCTGATATCTTCAATTAGCTTGCAGGGTTCGTCCTCAACATGTATTGCATAAGCCTATTTGACGTGGCCGACGAGTTTAAGGCTCTCTCATAGGTGTGCAACCCCAACATTTCGATTCTGGCATTTTTGTTTCATTTTCAATCGCTTCGTGACGAGAGCGGCAGAGGTATAACTGAGTTGACACGCTCGAGCGCTGAGTTGGTTGTCCCGAGTTTCATCAACCCTTACCCTGTCGCAATCTTGCCCGGTTCGTTTGCGGTCAATAAGAGTACCAAATCAATCCTCAACTCTGCCACCAGGTATAGAAAAACCAAGTGTATTTTAGTAAATAAATTATCGGAGCTGGAATTGCATGCTCTTCATTATCTTGATTCTGATGATAAAATCTCACCCGTGTATCCAATAAGACCCTAATTGAACATCAAAAGTAGTGATGAAGATAAGGGCTTAGATATCTTAAGGTAGCTTGATGTTCAACGTCCTTTCTCAATGGTGTTCCTATGTTTTGGAGCATGGGTAGTTTCAGTGAGGCCCAAATGAAAGAGAGAGCGTTCGCGCTAGAGCACTATGCCAAGAGACTATGAGTATCTAAAGGCAATCTTGCTAGAAGGGTTTCTTGATCAGACGACTTTAGTTGGGAAATTGATAGGTTGGGCCCCGCAGACAGCCATTCTGACCCATCTGGCGATCAAAGGGTTTAATCGAATTGTGGGTGGAATTCCTTATTGGAAAGTTTATGGAATGGTGTGTCGATTGCCACGTGGTCAATGTACGCGAAGCAAAACCTGAATGCCTTTCAATTGGTGAAGGAATTGGATTGGCAGTGGAGATTAAGATAGATTATAAGAAGGACATCGATGTGGTGATAAGTGCATAAGATATAAAGGGATAAGGCAAATGATAGAGCTTGATGGTTGGGGGAGTTTTGGGCGTACCCATAGAAGCTCGAGGCCCAAGGGATAAGGCAAATGCTAGGAAGCCCGAGGCCCAAGGAATCCAGTGAGAATCAGCCCGCATGCTCAGTCTGACCGAGACGAGAGAGAGGCTGCTGACCGAGAAGAGCATGTGGGAACGCTGACAGCTTATGGCACAAGTCTCCAAGAATAAGATTACTTAACTAAGTGCGACTTGGACTTTTCAACAACGAGCAGAAAACATCAGAGGCTATGATGGGACACAAAGGCAAGCCAGAGTAACCGACGTCTGAGCGAGAAGCGTGGGCCATCTGATTGCCAATACGTCACTTTGTCGACAAAGTCTAGGGCGAGTATGTGAAAAACTATTAGTATGCTAGTATAAGTGGTTGGTATATTAAATGTCGATTTGAGGGGCCACAAAAGGGCAAGGCCTATATAAAAAGGTGGAGACCTCTCTAATAGGGGTCAGACAAATCAGAGAGAATAGAATGAATGTATTAGTTGAGCGCTATATAGCTTTGAAATCATTATATTGAGAACAACACAATGGATGTAGCCCAATTTTTGAGGGGTGAACCACTTACGTTTTAAGTCCATTTAATCTCAGTCCATCTAATATCATTTATTTAAGTTTGTTAACCTTACAATTTTGAGCGTTAACAAGTGAAAATAGTTGTGGGTTAGAGAGAGAAACAAGAAAGAGAGAGGGCATGGTTTATTCATTAAAAATCCTCTCAAAATTCAATACTATGTCAATTTTTCTAATTTTGGGTTGTGCGTTTTTGCAATTGGGGCGGAAATAGATATGGGTTATGTGTAAGAAGCGTCCTCAAATGTCATCATAAAGGCTTGGGAAACCTATCGGACATGCTCGCCAGCAAAGACAGGTGAGGAGGAAAGGGAGTTTGCCGGCGAGGTTGGGTTGGGGTGAGTGGGGATTAGGGGCATCTTTTGTTTCTTTTTCTTTACTACTTAGTTTTTATTTTTTAACATGATGTTAGATGAATTTAAGTCAAAAAAACATTTGTCACTCAAATAAATAAAGCACAGATAGTTTTGGGTGCAGAAGTTTGGACTCGTGAAATTCTCCTCCTCTTCCCATCTTATCGTTCAAATATCATCGAATATCTTCAAACGAGCAATACATGTCGGATTCTGTATCGATTAAACTAGAACAACATTGGCGTGCTTAGTAACTGAAATCTTGACTGTGTGCATCATGTCGATCTTCAATTCAACTTTCTACTGAAGACAATATGAAACATCGTCGTAAGTACCAAATAAAAAGGTCAACCTTAATTGGTTGTGCTAGTGCATAAATATATGTTTTCAATTCCAACTCTTTGACCGAGTTGTAAAAATGGCAAAACAATTGCACTGGACTACGACTTGTAGTGAGACCAAAATCATATTTGATAACCTTTTGGTTGATCCTCTGGCTTGATTTCCGTCTCTCCGATATAATATGAAACTGTGAGCGAAGGCATGACATCACACCACTCTACTATAATATGAAACATTTTTTCTAAATAAAACAGCTGAGCTTTCCATTGCCATTTCTGAAAAGATGATGAGACCAGCACAACTAGTTTTCGTTCCCGCCCCAGGCATCGGCCACATCGTATCAACGATCGAGATGGCAAAGCAACTCGTTGCTCGGGACGACCAACTGTTTATCACAGTCCTCGTCATGAAGCTTCCCTACGACCAACCATTCACCAACACCGACTCTTCAATCTCTCACCGCATCAACTTCGTCAACCTCCCCGAAGCCCAACAGGACAAACAAGACGCCGTCCCCAAACCCGGGTCCTTGTTCGGAATCCTCGTCGAAAATCACAAAACTCACATCAGAGACGCCGTTGTCAACTTACTCTCTGAGTCAGATCAGTCTGAGTCGATGTCGAAGCCTCGGCTTGCCGGGTTCGTGCTCGATTTTTTTTGGACAACCCTAGTTGACATGGCTGACGAATTTAAGGTTCCCTCCTACGTGTTCTTCCCCTCCAACGCTTCGCTGCTCGCACTTATGTTCCATTTTCAATTGCTTCGAGACGAGGGTGGCATAGATATAACTGAGTTTACGCGCTCGAGCGCTGAGTTGGCCGTCCCGAGTTTCATCAACCCTTACCCTGCCGCACTCTTGCCCGGTACGTTTGCGGACAAAGAGATCACCGGATTTATACTCAACTCTACCAGCAGGTATAGACAAATCAAGGGTATTTTGGTAAATACATTCTTGGAGCTGGATTTGCATGCTCTTCATTATCTTGATTATGATGATAAAATCCCACCCGTGTATCCAGTGGGGCCCTTATTGAACCTCAAAAGTAGTGATGAAAATAAGGGCTCGGATATCTTGAGGTGGCTTGATGATCAGCCCCCTTTCTCGGTGCTGTTCCTGTGTTTTGGGAGCATGGGAAGTTTCGGTGAGGCCCAGGTAAAAGAGATAGCTTGTGCGCTGGAGCACAGCGGGCAGCGGTTTTTGTGGTCCCTACGCCGGCCCCCACCTAAAGGCAAGTTAGCCATGCCAAGCGACTATGCTGATTTAAACGCAGTCTTGCCCGAAGGGTTTCTTAATCGGACAGCTCCGATTGGGAAGGTGATAGGTTGGGCCCCGCAAGCGGCCATCCTGGCCCATCCGGCGACCGGAGGGTTTGTATCACATTGCGGGTGGAATTCCACGTTGGAAAGTTTATGGAATGGAGTGCCGATTGCCGCATGGCCAATGTATGCGGAGCAAAACCTGAATGCCTTTCTACTGGTGAAGGAATTGGGATTGGCTGTGGAGATTAAGATGGATTATAGGAAGGACAGCGACGTGGTGGTGAGTGCAGAAGATATAGAAAGAGGGATAAGGCAAGTGATGGAGCTCGATGGTGATGTACGGAAGAGAGTGAAGGAGATAAGTGAAAAGAGCAAGAAAGCCTTGGTGGATGGTGGTTCTTCTTACTCTTCATTAGGGCGTTTTATTAATCAAATTTAATTTAGTGGGCGGGTTTTATACTCTGCTCGTTTATTTTACATGGTGTAATTTGCAACGTTTGTATTGTAAATTTTCCATTAACATAGTTCAATGTCTCAAATCTCAAGATCTTGTGGTGACATTTTCTATTCTTCGAAAATTTGATTTGCTTACGTATTTGTGAGCAAATAACCGTGATCAGCTAACTTATGAAATTATTACTATGATGCTTAAAAAGCATCTCAATCAAATTACTTGAGTAGATAAATTTACATTCTTCAATTGTACATGATGTTTGTTGTAAGCTTGTAATTCATCGATATTCCACCCGATCACCATATACAACTGAATCAAACCTATGATGCACAGATACTTCATATATATAGTTATATACATATAAGTCTTGTGTGGTTGTATGGTATTCAAGGAAACAAATGGTCACACCTAATTCTACTCTCTTTATGCACGATATACATTGTATGTGTGATTTTTCTAGCCTATATCAGTCTTTTACTTACAATTAGTAATAAATTGTGACGACTTTTCTTCTTCTCTTCTTAATTTCTATTGGTTTCCAACTGCAGACAACTGCATGTACTAGCCGACCAAAAGAATATTAGCAAATGACAGCAAAGGCATGACATCATCACCCCTATCTGAAAAATTCCAAGAATTAAAACCCCACCGCCAACCACCGGTCATGCACATGATATATATGACTTGGAATAATACTGGACTACTGAAACTATGAGCAGATATCTTCTTAAAAATGTGTTGTTACACATTCACATAATTTTGTGTTTATGATCAGAATCGATCATATTATATGCCATTGTGTAAAGATTAAAGTTCACATCTACAAAAGAATAAAAAAATAAAAAATAAAAGTATAAGATTGTTATGTCATCAAACTGTTTTAAAACATATAGTCGGAACTGATAAAAGTATTCCAAACCGTTTTTCTACTTGTTGCAGTTGAATCGTTGATTGACTTAACAATCTTTGTTTTAATTTAATTTTTTTGTAAAGGTAATCTTTACATAATGATTTACATCATTAACAGTTCGATCATTAGCACAAAGTTTTGTGAATCATCCACGGAACATTTCCAGGAGGAATTCATCCTCATCTTTGAGTAGCCAAGAATATTCTTCGATTTATACATGGTTAGTACATTTGAAAACTCAATAATACAAATAAATCCCACTGTTATTCAAATATAGTGCACTAAAATGCAATTTACGTAGTATTATATAGGGTTAATCTCACTTTACTACCCTGAAGTTTCGTGATTTTCAACATTTGGTACATGAAATTTTTTTCATCCCAGAGTCATACCTCAAGTCTTAATTTTGGGACAGTTTCGTACCTTCGTTAAGTTGGCTATTAAGTCAGCCATTAATTGATGACATGACGCCTATGTGGACATTGATTGGGCACCACGTGTCAACATGGGTCCATGTAGATAATAAAAAATTAAAAAAAATAAAAACTTAAAATAAAAATTAAAAATTTAAAAAGTAAAAAACTAAACCTAAATCTAAAACCCATCCCTCCCCTAGTCCCTCCATACCCATCCCTCCCTAATCCCTCCCCTAATCCTTCCATCACCATCTATGCCAAACCCTAGAAGAAGAAGAAGGAAGACCAACAATGACGAGCTTCTCCGTCTTGGTCACCGTCCTCACACTTCTCCACTTCGTCTGCCTCTCGTTCTCTTCGGAATCCCTAACCCACCGCCGCCTCCTGGTGCTCCTCGACAACCATTCTCTCCACTCTCTCCAGTCCTCTCATTCCAGGTTCTTCCACTCTCTCGTCTCCCGCGGCTCCGATCTCGACTTCAAGCTCGCTGAAAACCCCAAGCTCTCACTCCAGCGATATGGCCAGTACTTGTACGACGACCTCGTTCTCTTCTCCCCTTCCGCCCACAGTAAGCTCATCGATCAGAAATTCAGAAATCAGAATCACCACATTCTGCTTAATTTATTGATTTGTGTTGAAATGTGATATGATTTGGTTGGGATTTAAGGTTTTGGAGGAGCTCTGGATGTGCAGTTCGTGCTCGATTTCATTGACGCTGGGAACGACTTGATCTTGGCGGCTGATGCCTCTTCATCTGATTTGATTCGAAGTATTGTCAAGCAATGCGGGGGCAATTTTGATGAGGTTTGTGTAAAATTTGGAAACTTTATCTGTTTAGGTAAATTGGAAAACAAAATCATTGATAAATTGATTTAATTTTTTTTGCTCTTCTTGCCTAAAGTTGGTCTTCCTTCTTCTTCTTATTCGATCTTTGTGTGGTTAGGGTTTTGCAGAGATGTTGATCGAAGGATTAGGGGAGGGATGGGTTTTCGATTTAGGTTTAGTTTTTTTACTTTTTTTATTTTTTATTTTTATTTTTATTTTTAAGTTTTTTTTTTTTTTTTTAATATCTACGTGAACCCATATTGACACGTGGCGCCTAGTCATTGTCCACATGGATGCCACATCATCAATTAACGGCTGACTTAATAGCCAACTTAGCGAAGGCACGAAACTGTCCCAAAATTAAGACTTGAGGTATGACTTTGAGATTAAAAAAACTTCATGTACCAAATGTTGAAAATCACGAAAGAGAGAAATGAAAGTGGAAAGAAGGAAGAGAGAAGGATATGAACGAAATTGTTTCGCATACTCGTTCCCTCTTTTCGTATTAAGCTCGCTTATACACTGTATGTACACGACATGCACATGACACGCATATTTTATGCTCATAGATCTGAGCTCAACCCAAAAATTTGTGAAATTTGTGAAATTTTTTCTGTAATGTGCATGTGGTGTGCATAGTGTGTGCATGACTACATCTTAATATGAGAAGCGGAAATGTTCACTAGTTATGATGCACATATGTTGTGCCCCAAAATTTAGTGAGTATGACCACAACCTAGTTGGCCTCGGCGAAAAAAAAATTAAGAAAAAACTTAAAAGGATGTTAAGGATCATGCGTGTCCATGAAATAACGACATTGGGTATCATGTTTTCCACGTGCAAGGTTAAGTGGTGATTGATGTACGTAACAAGACTTTTCAAACTGCCATTGTTACCTTATATACGTAACAATTATGTTTTAATTGTATACATTATACCAATAGGTTGCCGTTAAAGTTTCTTATTAATGCGAAAAGTAGCTCGTTGCTCGATCTCCAGTTCTGTGCATATCATGTGCATGTACTGTACATATTATGTGCATGTGGTGTGCATATAGTGTATATTGGTATATAATGTATATGGTGGTGACGTCATCACAGGTGGTGACGTCATTTTCTGATTTCGAAAAGAGAGCTGTGAGCTTTGGATTGGCTCAAATATGTGAACATTTCATGTGCATGTCATGTACATACAGTGAGTAAATCCTGAAAAAATCATCCAACAAAATACCATCATTTAACTGAAAAAATCATCCAACAAAACACCATCATTTAATGGCTGGGCTTTGTTCCCACCCTCGATGCGAGTCCAGTGGTGGTGGTCTCAGGCCTCGGTTGTTTGCCGTGTTGAAGAAAAATGACCTGAAAACTAGTGGCCTGCTTGAGTTTCGATCCCAACGATCGAGGATGAGATTCGTGACAAGGCTAGGTGTTTTGGACTCGTGAATATGAGATGAAATTGGTGGTGACTTTGGTTTGGACGGTGTTGGTCGGGATGACAGTGCACCATGCATGTGTGCACAGTGAGAAGGGGAGAGAGAGTACGAGTGAGGGAGAAAGTGAGAGAAGAGAGACAAGAATGGAGAGAGAAAGAGTAGAGAGAGAGAGAGAGAGAAATAAAAAAATTGGAGGAAATAACCCATTTATATGTGAGTATTTTAGTAATTTCATTTTTGTGCATGCTTGTGCATAACCGATTTGTTCTATTTTTGTTCCAAAATTAAGAAATTGTCCCATTTTGAGGTATTTCCCTTTTTCCTTTGGACTCATGACAATCATCAAACAATTTAATAAGAATTCACGACTCGAATTCTTGCTTATCTCGATTTCTGCCGTTATTTCACTCACGCTTACCCAAATATTTATGAATAGTAAACATGTCCTCTCAATTCCAATCGGGTCATGACTACACATTCTCCACTTCACCTTCTCCACGTTGCTCACTTAGTCCAGCCAACCTGTACAGTAATGCCTTTGAGCTTGGCAATGGATGTTAGTATTGAGTTATACGGCGAGAAATCTTAGGTTGTGAAGTCACTACAGCAAATGTGATATCACGATCATATGAGTGAATCATTGATGATTATGCAATTCTTGTTTTTTGGTTTTTTTCATTGCATCTATTTAAAATAATTGTCCATTATAACAGAGCTTACGCTATTGGGTGACATCCTATGCATTAACTAAAGTATCTCCAAATGTATTGGGTGACACTGTGAGTCCTGTTGGATGGTGGTTAGTCTTACACTTCATTATTGGGGCGTTTTATTGATCATATCTAACTTTGATCCATCAAAGCAACAAGATCATTTGATGGCTGGATGTAATAAGTTCCTAGTTTGTTTTTCGTCTATTTTTTTAGCAAGTTTAATATTCTTAGTATAGTGCAAGAGGGGAAAACTGGAGAAATAGATTTCAAAGTATGGGCTTTAATATAATTAGAGGAATTCTACCATACACTCAATACTCGTTTTTTGAACACCTATCTAAATATTGAGAGTATTGCAAATGGTACATTGAAAATGCAATGAGGCAGTAGAACATAAAAAAAGAGTGGTGACTTTACTATTCATTGTTGGTTTTGAGTTTGATATTGGCTTCTAACATGAGTAGGATACCCCACATTTGAATTGGAGCAAGTTTGTATTTCATCAATTGGCTTTGAGTTTGTTTTTCGTCATTCTCAATTGGCTTTGAGTTTGTTTTTTGTCTATTTTTTTCCTATTGTAGGAAGTTTAATATTCTTAGTATAGTAACAAGAGGTTTAAAACTAGAGAGAAAGAAATTTCGAAGTGTGGGCTTTAATATAATTAGAGGAATTCTACTTGCGTCCACACGCGTGACTTATTTTTTGAATACTTACCCAAATATTGAAAGCATTATAAACCATACATGAGTAAGATACCGCACATTTGAATTGGATAAAGTTTGTTTTTCGTCAATTGGCTCTGAGTTTGTTTTTTGTCATTGTCAATGGGCTTTGAGTTTTTTTTTTTTTTTTTTTTTGTCTATTTTTTTCTGATTGTAGAAAGTTTAATATTCTTAGTATAGTAGAGGTTAAAGCTGGCTTTAATTTAATTAGAGGAATTCCACTTGTATTCACAGACATGACTTATTCAATACTTATCTAAATATTGAAAGCATTATAAACAGTACATTAAAAATGAAATGTTGCACTAGAAGATATAAAAACATATAATTAATTGTTAGGGTGATGAGAAATTGGTGCATCTCCACGATTGATATCGGTTCTCTACTTTTTGTCTTTAGTTTGTAGATATATCTAATGTCTAGTTTTAAACCACAGCTTGATGATACATCAATATTGTATTGTTAAAAGAGATTGAGATTCATATAAAAGTGGCAGCTGGTAGTTACTTGAGTCAATGGGACACCATGAACATGGTATATTATTTTATCGAATCAAAACAAACAACTCGAACAGAGTAAAAAATAAAACATGAAAGAGTTGCAATCGTGAGTCAGAAAGATTGCGATGTGAAGAGAGGGAAGAAGGGTTCTACAAAAGATATAACGAGGTAAAGGAGAAACTGAGATGACCATGAATCTCAAACTAAATACAATAAAAGGGGGTCACCAATTGTTATATATTTTGCCATCTTTGATCTCTCAAGAAAATTTGATACTGTTATATCTGGTAAAATTCATGTTTTTTCAACGTTAAGTGTGACAGACCTAGGCACAATTAAAATTGGCTAAGCACATGTGTTCTCCTCTATACCCTAATTCGGAACACATAATTTAGATTAGATTAAAACGAAATGGTGTAAACCTTTTTACAGTGAATAGTAATATAATACAAGGATAAAGCTAATTAATCATTTGCTGAGTTGATGAAGATTCTTACCGACCGGTATAATATTGCATGTATAGTCTGCATGAAGAAAGCCAAGGGAAAAGCACAATGCTTGCTTCTTGTCCAATTTAAAATATTCAAATACCAGACTCTGCAAAATACAGCAAACTTATTTTTGATGATTATGTTGGCATCATATCTGGTTCTGGCTGTGTCCACCAAGCAATTGTATAGTCAACTCCAAAGAATTCACTTTTTCTGGTTTGGTGTTAAGTTACTTCCCAGGTAAGTACCATGATTCTCTGCATAAATCCTAACGTTCTCTCACTTTCTACGTTCATTAATAGGACAAAGGGGATTCGAGATGTCTTGCATTCTAAGGCATAACTAGTATCCATGCCCTTCATATACGACTGGAGTATAAAATATAGACATCCTTCCCCTCACATCAAATTCACGAGCCTCCTATCCATTTCCATCTATCATGACGAGAAAGCAAGCAAAGATAGAAAAACTCACATTGGGTTCATCTATGATCCGTGTATATAGCACTACTAAATTATGCGCCCCTGCTATTTCGTCCTATGTTTTGCTGCTTGGAGACCCTAAGCAGGCTAGGAGCCTAAGATCTGACAACCCATAAGCACTTCTCAGAACCCTTCAACAAAACAAACATACACTCCAATAAAAGCACTTCAACCCTTCGACAAAACAAACACATGATCAATAAAAGCACTTCTCAGACCCCTTAAAAAAACTGAGATTCTCAAAAGCAAAGGTGTTTTATGAGTCGGCACTTATTATCGTACGTTTGGAGTTTTGAAAGTGGAAATGAGTTTAGCCAAAAATGACCATCTCAATCCTCCATGTCATTTCCTCTTAGGAGTATTTAAAATATTTTATTTATTTTTCTGTTTTTTACTAGTTGGATTTTCCTTCGTAGATTTTCAATCGCTCCTTGAAGATTTCTGCTGACTTTTCCTTCACTTTGGAAAATAAGGGGACCAATTTTTTCCATAGTAAAAAAAACTTGCTTTGCTTTTTCCACCTATCATAATTTCATAGTAGAAATTGGAAAAGAACTGGTGGATGTTGAAATTGATGCACAAATGCAAAGTAGAGGGATCCACTAGATTAACGGTTCAGATTAAAAGTTGACTGTATAGCAAATAACCACTCTTGCATTGACTTGCAAATAACCACTGTTTGAATTAATAATTCGATGCAAATTTGGAGATTGAGAACACAAAAAACTTCAGGAAAAGAAGAAGCAAGAAAAAAGGAAAAGCAAACAAAAAATTATGGACAATATCCTTGATTGAATTTAAGCCCATTTGGCCAGCAAAGACATGCAACCAGCTCCGAGAAGAAGAGATATGTTAGCTCCAGCTTGAATCCTTCCATTGCTCTGCATTTTTGGGTTCATGAAATCAGCTGCTAGCAGATCAACAAGGGACATGTAGATTAAGATACCGGCTGATGCTGCGTTAAAAATGCCTTCCATGATGAGTGCAGTCGGGCTGCTTTCGTCATAAAACTTTGATATTCCAATTCCGATGCCAATCCCAACTGGAGTTGTAAGAGAGAAGAATAATGACATGATTGCAACGGCTCGATTCTTGAATTTCGCCTACAAAAACATTAAAAAAAATAATATCCGATCAACATCCAGAGTTTTTTTGCTCTAACCAACTTGGGTACGAACATATTGACATCAATAGTTGTAGGCAAAAAATTACCTGAGTTATGCATCCACCGAGTCCCATGCCTTCAAAAAATTGATGGAAAGACAATGCAGCTACAAGAGGCTTTATTGTTTTAGGACTTTCAGAAGCACCTAACGAAATTCCTATTATCACAGAATGCACAACAATCCCCAACTCCAAAACCTGCCACAAAAATCAAAATTAAATAACTAATTAAAAAGAAATTCACCACTAATCACAAAAAAAAAAAAAAAAAAAAATTACCTGTGAAATCACTCTGTGCCGAAGAAGTTCTGTTGAGGGTGAAGTGTCAACTGCGCCATGAGCATGGCCGTGAGTTGCATGAGTATGAACATGCACATGACCCTCATGCTCTTGGGCCTTCTCTTCGTCTTCATTAATATTGTTCTTGAAGTGAGACCTGCTGTAATAAGAAGTGGCATAAGAATCCACCATCAAAGTCCCAATGGCAGCCATCATGGCCACAAACCCAGTGAAGGGAAATTTCCCCCATGGGTTCTCCTTAAGAGCCGGGTCCGTCAAGCTCTCAAAAGCATCCGGGAGCACGTGGATGAACCCAGTAGCCAATATGACCCCGGCTGCAAAGGCCTTGATGATGAAGAATATGTTCCTATCGGGATGTAAAGCCGGAATGGTCTTCCCAAGAATTGGGATACCAACACCGAGTGCACCGGCGACTAGGATGGATGCAATCGCCCCAATTTTGAACTTTAGAGCTTCGGTTTTGTTCCGGTCCCCATCCCCTTCTCCTTTTTCACAGGTGCACTCTCCGAAAACTAAGGTGGGGAGTATGAAGAGGAGGCAAAAGAATGCAAAATGGCTATGCTGTCGAAGTTTGCTCATCGCAGAAAAAATTACGTACTACGAAATGCTAAGAAAAAGTAGACTATAAATTCAGGGTTCGAAATGCTATTTTATAACGAAAAAAGTAGTCGAAAATTTAAAACCACAAAACAGATGAGTGGAGAATCTTACTTCTTCAAAAAGGAGTGATCATAAGAGAATGAAGATAAATCAAGAGAGGTATGAAAGTGAGAGAAACGTTTGAAGTTGGTAGCACGTTATATAGGAGATTCTGAAGGTCTTTGGTGTGAATGATATGGCCCCATGGTGGAGATGGACAGGGAGGATTTGGGATTGGTGACTTAAAGGGAAAGAATTAGGGTTAACGAAAAAAGAATTAACGAAATAATGAGACCATGAACTAATCAACCTATAACCTTATAGCCGATCAACCATGTAGTATTGATGCGTACAAAGATTTTACGGTTAATGGTGAAGAAAAAATGAGGACATTCTATGGAGTTTTTGTTTAGGAAGGCAACTTGGTTTTCTGAGACAGAGTCAAACTGTCATTAAAAAACAAGTGTATTGAGCTGTTAGGAAAATCCGATGTTTTAATTTCAAGTGTCGAAACAATGTCGACATAATATGTAGAAGAAAAGGGTAGCAAGAGGTTTCACACACAGTCAACTTTTGAATTGATAAATTTGTCAAAAAAATGACGAAATAGTGTGTTTCTTCTATTTAATTCAATTAATTTCCCCATCCAAAACGGTCAACGTAGAGGCCTGAACAAACTCTTAATTAATTCAATTAATTATTGCCGCTGATTATTATATGGGAGGGTCTCAATTATTTAAACTTAGATTGGTAAAAAATTATGTTCATATAGACTGATTTTCTTTTCTAAAGCGAGAAGGAATTTATAGAAAACCAAATTTTGTTTGCATCTTCCAAATAAACCTTTTTGACTATATTGCAAATTTTCCATTGTTAGAGCTATATTTATTATGGCACAGTTTTTAATTTCTTTTTGTGACAGTCCGTCCCGAGTTATGTACATTTATTTATTTTTCCTCGAAGTTGTGAAATCACGAAATTACCCTTGAACGTTGGGTTGAATTTTCATTTTGGGCTAAATTTAGAGGCCCAAAATGTTTGGTTTTGGACCAATTAGTGTGTTTCCAAGTTGTTGGGAACCTTTTTAGACTAAGTGTTAGGGTTTTAGATTAGTTAAGTAGTAGTTTCTAGTTGTGGACCAATTAGAAACTAAACTTAGATTTTTGTTAGATTGTTTGGCTCTGTGAGGACCACACACGCACACCCATCTGAAACACTCTTTCTCTTCTCTCTCACTCTCGGACTCATTATCTCCCTCTCTCTGCAATTGTACAGACCACACCCAAACCAACCCAAAATCTCACAGATCGAGCAAACTAAGGTCACCATTGTGATCTTGGCGAGTCCACGAGCACAACCATAGCTTTAGCTGGTTGTGGCTCCTTCGAGAACCCCGTAAACACGAGAGCTCCATCGAGGGTACAGTGACCCCGACGTGATTACAGAAGTTTCAAGACATTTTGAGACTCAAAAATGTATCCCCTCCTATTTCCAAGTGTTTTGGGTTACTTTTGGTTGAGTTTGAACGTCGGAAAACCCCGTAAATCGGAATCCCGAAGTTGGCACTATTCACCAACTTTTAAACGTGTGTTTATCTTCGAATTCTAGGACCACATGGAGCTTTAGGAGGTCCTCACGAAGCTCGGAGTACTTCGTTGGTGTATTTTGGACGTCGGAATCGAGAGATCGACGAGTTTCAAGTTTGGCCGGATTATCGAGGCTTTTTCCTACGTGATCCCGTGGATTTTGAAGCTTCAAATAGGTATAACGTTGTTCTACTCACTCTAAGCTTCATTTTGGTACAAATTTCGTAGAAAATGGTTGAAAAACGAGTGAGATAGGAAGTTTAGAAGTTTTTCCCAGTTTCTGGCGACGGCGACGGTCGCCGGAGTCTGAAGGTAGAAGACGACGGAATATTCCGTCAATTTGGACGGAATATTCCTAACGGCGTCAGGTAACTTTAACAGATTCTGTTAGTTTTAACGAAATATTCCTAACAGCAGTTAGGGATTCTGTCAGGGTTGGCCGCGCATGGGGGCGGGTCTGGCCGTGCCCTTGCCGGCGCGTGGGGCATCGAAAAATTATTCTAAAAATATGGGGATGTTCCTGAGGTTGTGTTGATCATTTTGGTATATTCAAACACCCCAATTGAGCAATGTATGAGAAGTTATTTCTTAGTTTCGTTTATGTGCTTTAAATTAACGTTATTATAGTTGTTTCTCACACAGGCGAGACCTATCCGGAGGACGAGCGTAGCCAGGCTAGGCACGGAGGCTATGATCCGTCTACTTACCAGTGAGTGGGCTTTTGGTTTTCCTTATATACCTATATACTAGTATTTTTCCCAGAATATGCATTTTAAATGATTTTTAACAAAGAATTGCCATGCCAATATATTTCATACTATTGAATATGCATTATGAATTGTTTATGCATGATTGTTGGTGCTGCGGGCGCTCAGGTAAGTTCCAGGTAAGTTTTTGTGTTGCTATTAAGAAGTTGAGTTATGAAGAGTATGATGAGATGCATCGAGCGCTTATTAACATGCACCCCGGTGGTAGTGCTCCCGCCCAGGGTTAGGGGCATAGTCTTTCACGTGATGTTCACCTCCCGCACCACACGCTCATCTTGGATCCAAGTTAGGCGTACAGTCCTATCGTATAGACCAATTTTAGTGGGTTCGACTCGTAGGTGACCCACGATCATTCGCACAGTCTTCACGTGATTGTAGCACTAGAGCGCATTGTTTTACACCCAGTCTTGTCGTATAGACCACTATAAGTGAGTTCGACTCATGTGCAAGCATGATTTATGAGCTAGAGTTCAGCTGACGAGTTATTGCAGTTATTGTTGCATTTTAATTACTTACCTGATGAACTGTTTTACATGGCATGGCATATTCATGATTTATTCACATATTGTGACGATGATGTTTTCATTGGAGTTTAGTATTTGTATATACTATTTTCTGGGAAAGTATACAGGTTTTACGGCGAGGGGATATAACTGTGGTTTATGAAATGATTTTCGAAAAGCTTTGTTTTTGCCCACTCATGCTTTTGTTTTGCGCCCCTCCAGGTTTTAGGTAGCTTTGTTGGTGGCTCACGAGGACACAACGGAGGTTCTGACAGACCATCACATATGTAGGACCACCTTCGGGTGTTTTTTAATTAAGTACTTCTTATGTTTGACTACACCTAGACTATTTATGCTCTGATTGTGTATTCACACTTAATTTCGTTTTAACACTCCATGAAGTTTGGCTTTTATTCATTCGTAAATCTTTCTATATTATTGCTTTCGCACTGTGCACATGGCTACGTCACCCTCACGTGACGGCCAGCATGCCTCGATCTCGGTCGGGGTGTGTCAGTTTGGTATCAGAGCCTAGGTTTCGCAATCCTGCATATTTTGTGAGTAATCTAATCTTTGTGATGTCTTCTGTCAGAATTATGCCTCCTTGTAGAGATCCACGTCCTTCAGTTGAGCCTAGTTTCCCCGATGTTGATTAGTTAGGGAAAGCTATAGCTAATGCCATTCAGGCTTCACTTCGCCCTCCCCAGATGACTCATTTGGAGACGGTGTACCATCTGAAGTTGCCTACTTTTCAGGTTATGCAGAGTCAAGACAACCTTCCTGCTGAAAGGTGGGTCGAGACCACTACTTGGTTTTTGGGTAGAGAGCCTGCATCCTGGTGGAATTAGGAGACTTATGGGTGGTCACCTGAGGAAAAAGCAAACTGGGAGAATTTTAGACAGTCGTTCTACAAGAGATTCATCCCTCCAGCGTATCTTGACCAGAAGAAACAGGAGTTCACTAATCTGAAGCAGGGGAAGCTAACTGCTAACGAGTACTACATGAAGTTCACTGATTTGTCCTGCTACGATCCGAAAATTGCTGCTAATCCAGTTGAGATGCTTCGCCGCTTTAAATTGGGTACTAAGAAGAAGTGGCGCTCTATGGCAACTATTCTGCCATGTGCTACTTATCACGAGTTCTATGATGTTTCGTTGAGGATTGAGGATTCGGACAAAATGCCTAGTGAGAGCGAAGAAGAAGAAGAAAAAGGTAGTAATTTGAAGAAGTACGATAAAGGCAAAGGGCAGTCATCTCAGGGACCTCGACAGACTCAGAGTTTTAAGAAAAGTGGGACTAGTTCTAGTTCTTCCAGTGGGGGTTTCAGTACCACCGGTCAGATGAGAGGTGGTAGGTTCACTGGAGGATCTCGTTTTCAGAGGCCAAGAGAGGTAGGTGGTTCAGGTGGTACAGGCGCTCCCTTATGCATTTGGTGCAATAATCAACATTTTGGAGAGTGTCGTCAAGGGAGCAGCATGTGTTATACATGTGGTCAGATGGGGCATCTGGCTAAGTATTGTCCTCAGAACCCGCAGAGACTTCAGCAGCCACAACAGCCTTCTTTACCACTGCCAGTTCAGACCCAGCAGTTTTTAGGACCTAGTGGTTATGCTCCGACAGGTCAAGGTGGTGCGTACCATTACCATGGGGATCTCATTCCTTATGCTTCAGGGCAGTACTAGTACCCTCAGGATCCTTATCAGCAGAGTGGTTATGATCAGTACTCATGAGGATACATACCTTATCAGTAGAGTGGCTTGGGTCAGTATTCAGTCGGTAGGTCACAGTGGCAGTCTGAATGACAGCCCCAGCAAGTTGATGTTGCTGCCAGTAGTGCTGGATCGTCGAGGTAGCATAGTCAGACGGGACAGTGGTGTAGTACGCAGGGCCGAGGTGTTCGCGCTGGTAGAGGTCGAGGAGGACGACAGCAGGCCAGGGGCGTATCAATAACATCACTTTGCAGGACACCCAGAACCATCCTGATTTAATAATGGGTACGTTAAATTTTCTTGGTCATTTTGCTAGAGTCTTAATTGACTGTGGAGCTACCCATTCTGTTATTTCTCATACATTTGCTCAGTTGACACAACCTCAGTCTACACCTCTGGGTTATGAGTTAGAATTTTCTATGCCTAGAGGAGAAAAGTGTTATGTTAGCTGTGTTTACCCATGGTGTCCTGTGTTGATTGAAGATGTAGTTATGCCAACTAATCTTCTCCCATTAGATCTTGCGGATTTTGATGTGATTTTGGGAGCAGACTGGTTACACTATAACTATGCCGACATCCATTGTCGTGAGAAGACGGTGACTTTCCGTCGCCCAGGTTTACCCGGAGTTACGTTCGTTGGTGAACGTAGCGGAGTGAGATATGGTGTTATTTATGCTTTAAGGGCAAAGAAGTTGCTGAATAAAGGGTGCCAAGGATACTTAGCTCACGTTGTACTGAATGATGCTACTCCTAGTAGTGTGGAGGAAGTTCGAGTGGTTAGGCATTTTCCAGATGTTTTTCTTGATGATTTGCCTGGATTGCCGCCTGATAGAGATGTGGAGTTTACTATCGATTTACTTCCAGGTACGAACCCTATATCTCTAACTCCATATAGAATGGCTCATGCGGAGTTAAGAGAATTGAAAACCCAGTTGCAGGAATTAGTGGATAAAGGTTTCATTCAGCCGAGTGTTTCACCTTGGGGAGCCATAGTGTTGTTTGTTCGGAAGAAAGATGGGACTTTGAGGCTGTGCATTGATTATCGGCAATTGAATCGGGTAACGATTAAAAACCGTTATCCATTGCCACGCATTGATGATCTATTTGACCAACTTCGAGGTGCCTGTGTGTTCTCGAAGATTGATTTGAGGTCTGGGTATTATCAGCTGAAGATTAGGAGTGATGATGTCCCTAAAACGGCTTTTAGGACTCGTTATGGTCATTATGAGTTCCTTGTGATGCCGTTTGGATTAACAAATGCACCAGCAGCTTTCATGGGCTTGATGAATAAAGTATTCCAACAATATCTTGACAGGTTCGTCATTGTCTTCATTGATGATATACTGGTATACTCTAGAACTAAGGAAGATCATAGGCGACATCTCTCTTTGGTATTGAAGAAGTTGAAGGAACATCGCCTTTATGCCAAGTTCAGTAAATGCCAATTTTGGTTAAATCAAGTGGCATTCTTGGGTCATGTCATATCAGCTCAAGGAATTCAAGTGGACCCTCAGAAGATTACAGCTGTAGAGAATTAGGAACAACCACGAACCGTCACCGAGGTACGGAGTTTCTTGGGCTTAGTAGGTTACTATCGACGGTTTGTTAAGGATTTCTCAGTGATTGCTTTACCACTTACGAGGTTGACTAGGAAGGAAGTTAAGTTTGAGTGGGATGAGAATTGTGAACAAAGTTTCCAGCAGCTTAAGTACAGTCTCACTCATGCACCTGTTCTGACACTTCCGGACGATAGTGGTAACTTTGAGATATATAGCGATACTTCTTTGAATGGCCTGGGATGTGTTTTGATGCAACATGGTGGGGTAATTGCTTATGCTTCGAGACAGTTGAAGCCGCATGAAAGGAATTATCCTACACATGATTTGGAACTAGCAGCCATCATTTTTGCTCTAAAGATTTGGAGACATTACCTCTATAGTGAGAAGTGTAAGATTTTTACATATCACAAAAGTCTTCAATATCTTTTCACTCAAAAAATCTTAACCTTCGGCAGCGGAGATGGATAGAATTACTCAGTGATTATGATTGTACGATTGAGTATCACCCTAATCTTTCCAATTCCTCCGTAATTCAATTCCCTTAATTTTGATTACGGATTAGTAAACGCACCCTAAAAGTGGATACATGCATACGACTAGAAGGGAGATGGAAGAGGCGGGGAAAGGGAGGTAGTTGGGAGCCGCCGACCCTGGTCAGAGCTTCAACTACAGTTTTAATTTTTTTTTTTTTTTTTTAACAACTTTATTCTTTAAAAGGGTAAAATGAAAACTTTGAATTTTGCTAAGTAATAACAGATAATTATTAACTGCAAATGGTAAAAAAATTATTATTAAGGAGAGGAGGAGGGTTTGGAACTATTTCAATAATTTGGGAATTGAGAGTTTTAAATTCAGAATGCATGGGTAGAGACCAAACACCTTATCTAATAGGATATTGAGCATGTGCAAGTCCAGATAGTAAATCCCAAGTCTTATAGTGGTAATAATACCCTCTTTCGTATTTGTTTTTCACTCTTTAGTTGACAAATTATTTTTTTTATATATTTTTATTGTATCAATATAGATAAACATTACTCTTCTATTACTATGCATAATTCATTAAAATTCACTGAGAATAAAGGAAGGGAAATAACCATACTCTCACTTCTCGGGTATTTGGATGTGTGGCTTATGTGCGTATTCAAAAGATTCATCGTACTAAGTTGGATCCATGTGCCCTACGATGTGTGTTTGTCGATTTCTCATCTCACCAAAAAGGGTATAAATGTTATCACCTTGAGACTCGGCATATGTATGTTACCATGGATGTGACCTTTTCTGAATCGGAGTTGTTTTATGCTTCTGTATCTTCATCTTCAGATCCCCATGGGGAAAGCATTAATGGTGATCTGGAATGGTTGGATCTAGGGGAAACTCTATGGCAAAGACCACACCTGCCGTGTATAGTAGGATTCAGGAGAGTGGTAGGGATGAGCCCTCTGAAGTACCATTAGAGCAGCTACAACAGGTTGTTGCCGAGAACAGTATGGAGTCACGACAAATTGTTGCCGAGAGCAGTATGGAGTCACGGCAGCCACTTGCCGATTCTACTGATGTATCACCCTCTCTCTCTAGCTCCACAGTGATGCCCAATGCATCTTCTCTGGATATACCTGAGGTAAGTATTGTGGATGATTATGTAACTAATGCAAGTAATGATGTAAATACATATAAGTTGGCACCAAGACAAAATCGAGGTGTGCCACCTGACAGGTTTTCTTTGGAAGGGAAAGTGAAGTATCCAATAGCCAACTATGTCTCATGCAATGGTCTTGCACCAGAGCGCCAGACCTTGGTGCACAATATGAAGTCTGTTCAAGTACCAACCGGTGTGGAGGAAGCTCTAAAGGATCCAAAGTGGGCAAAAGCAATGGATGAGGAAATGTTGGCATTACAGAAGAATAATACCTGGGAGGTGACTTCTTTACCAAAAGGAAAAAAAATAGTTGGATGTCGATGGGTGTTTACTATCAAATACAAAGCCGATTGATCAATAGACAGGTACAAAGTAAGGTTGGTAGCTAAAGGATACACCCAAACATATGGTGTAAATTATCAAGAAACGTTCTCACCGGTTGCCAAGATGAATACGGTACGTGTTTTGATATCTTTAGCTGCTAATATGGACTGACCATTAAAACAGTTTGATGTGAAAAATGCTTTTCTCCATGGGAACTTGGAGGAAGAAGTATATATGGATTTTCCTCCTGGGTATAGTGCTGGTGGAAAGACTGGAGTTTGTCAGTTGCGTAAGTCTCTTTATGGACTTAAGCAATCGCCTCGTGCATGGTTTGATAGGTTTACTCAAGTTATGAAAACGTTTGGGTATTATCAGAGTCATTCTGATCACACATTGTTTGTTAAACGAAGACAGGGAAAAGTGACAGCCTTAATCATCTATGTAGATGACATGATTATCATTGGAGATGATGTTGATGAGATTTCAAAGTTGCAAAGTAATCTTGCGGATGAGTTTGAAATGATGAACCTAGGGGATTTGAAGTACTTTCTTGGGGTTGAAGTTGCTCGATCTTCGAAAGGTATTTTCTTATCACAACGTAAGTATGTTCTGGATTTATTGAAAGAAACTGGTATGCTGGGGTGTAAGCCAGCAAATACTCCTATTGTTGAAAAGCATCATCTATGTTTGGATCCGAATCAGAAATCAGTTGATAAAGGGAGATATCAGAGACTTGTAGGGAGACTAATTTATTTGGCTCATACAAGTCCGGATATTGCCTATGCAGTGAGTGTAGTGAGTCAGTTTATGCATTCGCCAAGTGTAGATCATATGGCTGCTGTTAGGGGTGGAATTTTTTGCCAAATTACCTTACCAACCGAATTACCAACCGTACCATACCAAAGTTGTGCCAAAAAATTTGTACCATTGGTAATGGTACGGTATGTATACCATACCATACATTTTTGGTACGGTAATGGTACTCAAAATCATTACCAATGGTATACCGTACCGTACCACTACTATTAATATTATATTATTTATTTATTCATTTATATATAATTAGGTATTATTATCATTATATATGCACTTTATATTTTTTTTAGTCATTTATCCAATCATCTCATCCTCTAACCTCTACTTTCCAAAAAAAAAAAAAAGACATAAGCCTTCTTGCGTTGTGACTCTTCATCTTTTCACTCATCTAGCCACCGACTTCATCTCTGCTGCTCTAGTTCCGGCGACTCTCTCTCTCCAGAGTCCATCTCATCTTCTCCTTCATCAAATTGGGATGTCTTTCTCCCCAGCTTCATCTATCAAGTTAATTTTTGTACAATTTTAAAGAATGTAGAGATAAAATTTAGGAATCTTTGTACTATTCTTTTAGGGATATTGGGTTCTTTCAGCAATTCTTCCATCTATTTACTTCTTGTTTCTTAAATAAATCTCTATAAAATTCTCATAATTAAATAAAAAAAAAGTTTTAGAAACCCAAAGGGAGTGGCCAAAACACGTTTGGGCCTTGAATTGGGTTGGAAAAAAAACTCAAATTTTGGCCCAAAAGATTGGCCCAAAACAAAGTGGTAATTACCATTACCATACCATGCCAACCAAACTATTTGGCATGCCAAAATTCGGTATACCAAAAGTTTGATACAGTAATGGTAATAGATTTTGTTATACCAAAAGTTTGGTATGGTAATTGGTACATGAGTTTTGGTACGGTAATCGTACCAATACCACCCCTAGCTGCTGTTATGCGTATCTTAGCATATTTGAAGTCTGCACCACGAAAATGAGTTCTATATGGGAAGCACGGACATTTGAGGGTTGAAGGGTTCACAGATGCTGATTGGGCAGGGAATGTAAGTGACAGACGGTCTACTTCGGGATATTTTACTTTTGTAGGAGGAAATTTGGTTACATGGCAAAGTAAGAAACATAAGGTGGTATCGAGATCCTCAGCTGAGGCCGAGTATAGAGGCATGACCCACGGCATTTGCCAAATTCTTTGGCTTCGGAAACTGCTTTGGGGTCTCGGGTTCAAGCCAAAGGAGTCCATGAGACTATATTGTGATAATAAGTCAGCAAGAGATATAGCTGATAATCCGGTACAACATGATAGGACAAAACATGTGGATGTTGATCGACATTTTATTAAAGAGAAGCTTGAGAGGAAGATTGTGTCAATACCATTTGTGAATTTGGAGGAGCAACTTGCAAATGTTCTCACTCATGCTGTGTGTAGTCGAAAGTTTGATGACTCACTTGTCAAGTTGGGCATGTGTGATATCTATGCACCAACTTGAGGGGGAGTGTTAATTGTGAGTCAATATTAGGAAAAAAGGAATGTAAGATACTGTAAATATTAGGAGTCCTTTATTAGGTAGGAAATTGTTTTATGAGCTTTATTATTTATTTCCTTGTTGAACAAGGTTTGTATATGTATATATTTCAGAAGAAGTAATACACGAAAATTATCTCGTAAAATTCTATTAAAAGTAGGTAGAGTTTCACCCAGCTTATCCCACTTTACCAATGTTTATTATGTTACACCACCTAATTTGCTAGTTAATATGGGCTGAATGTATATTTCGTGCTCTTAGACTTCATGGTTTTAGAAAATTGTGGTTGTTTACTGTTTAATTTTAATTTTAACGGTGAAAAAAAACTAACGTATAACAAAAAAGTTAAATAAGCATACTGTTTAATTAAAATCAAACTGTGAGTGACTATAATTTATTTGAACCATATTGATCTACGGGAACAAAACTGTTCATGTTATCCATTTGAGATGAAGGCCGAAGGAAATTACCAAAGCTAGCAGCTATGCATGTGAGTTTCTATTGGAAGTATTATGCGACTTAACCGACTTACAACGTCCTGCCAATGAAGTCAACCTGATTGGGACCAGTGGAATCAAACAAGCTCCTTATAAATTTATGGACAATACTTGGGTCCTCATCGGGGAGGACCTAATGTACTGAATTTATCATTTAAGCCAATCAAATCAAGCCATGTGTCATTAAAAGGACCCACCAATATCTGAAATACAATAAAAAAATCTGAAATAGAAAAAAAATGGACAAGTGTCACTTTTTCAATGGTAAAATCAGTACATTGGGTCCTCCCCGGTGAGGACCCAAGTATTGTCCTAAATTTATTACTGATTACGTTTTGGGACCTGTTAGCATTCAGTCAACGGTAGTGTAGGGCAAGAATTTTGTATTGATTATATTATTTTTTAAATGGAGAAAGATTAGGCAAGGCACCTACCCTTTTTTGAAGAGGTGAGGGCTATTACACTTGGAAATCCCACGCCCGTCCCTCTTTCCCTAAATTTACTGATAATAAATGAAAGTGAATGAAAATGATACAAGTGGGAGGACTATGTCATGATCGGTAAAGACAAAAATCATCAACGAAAACGATAACAAGGACAAAATGAAATGTCACGAGCATGATCAGAGGCTATAAAATTTGGAACCGTAGACCACTAGTAATAAGCATAACTATCTATCCCAGATAAAGCTAAAAGATCTGCAACCTGATTTATTTCCCTATAAAGCACTTGTCGAAGCCGCCAGAGACAATTCTTTCAATCCACTATAAGAAACCACGAGACCGCATTAGGAGCCTTAAAAGGATAGTGAATAACCAACATGGAGTCTGTTTCAATCAATAAATGTTTCCAATCTCTTACCCAAGCTATATGCACGGCCTCAATGAAAGAATTTCTACAACAACTAAAGTTACAAATTTTGTGTTAGATGTAAAATCACCAAGTGCCCCACCTTTCAATGAGCGAAAAATTCCCCCAATTCCATCACGTTCGTTGGCACAAGACCCATCTATATTAACCTTGAGTCACCCGGCCATTGGCAACCTTCATATGACTGGAATAAAGGATGTAGACTAGAATAAAGGATGGAGCAGCAATAGAAAGCAGCGAGATACTCAATAATGATAAAATAGGCAACGGTGAAGAGGAGATGCTATCACTCGAAAAACACACCAGAGTTGATTCACGAAACCTAACTGCTAGCCAGCACTTCGCATAATCCAAGGAAGCAGACTTGCCCTCAAACCGAATTTGATTGCGAAGAAACCAAATACCCTGTATAAAAGTACAAGCCACTATGATGTATGATCCAAAGTTTTCGAGTAGAACAAGAAACCTGTAACAGTGATTAAACTATTAGGGAGGGACGACGGAAAAGCTCCAACAACCAAAACCAAATATCCAGAGTCCAAGAATTACCTTCTTACTTTGTAATATAGCACGTTGTAAGAGTAAATTGTAGACTTTGTTATCATATATATTGGATCTTTTAGAGTTTATCATTAATATTAAGACTACTTTCAAATGGCTTCTAACATGTTTGTATTTATTTTTTGTGTAAGCAAAGGAATTTGCCGAAATTCAACAATCTCATATTTTACAAAATTATTAATCACGGTTTTTCATTGGTTATGCGAAAGAGCTAATTGGAGCAGTGATCCATGAACTTTGGCCCAATTAGAACTTTGGTCCCCGAATTAAAAATCTAAGTATTGAGCCCTAAACTTGTTATAATGTGGAAACGAGCTAACCAAAAAGACCATTACTCTACATTATAATAAGTTCAGAAACCAATACCCACTGATTTTGAATTCATAAACCCAAGCTCAAATGACCAAAATAAAAGACCATTACTCTAATTTTATGCGAAAATTCTGAAGAAAAAAAATGTTATAAAACCTTCCCTCGTCGAATGAATTTAACTGTTAAAATCTTCATCCCTAACTCTTTACTGTTGTTTAAATATTTCAGCTTGAAATTATACAAAACTCTCACGTGTTGAGCACAAAGCACTTTCAAAGAGATGATTTTAAACACTTTCGCAACTGCGCGCACAAAAAATCATGTGAAAATTCTACATTCATATTTTTCACATAAGTTGTGAGCTATAATTCGCTTTTTTTTTTGTCGATTTTCTGAATTTTTACAAAAACAAACATAAACTTAACGTATCATTTTCTCCAGCACCGTATGCAAAAAATTGTGTTTTTAGAAAACCGGTAGCATATGTTGTTCGATATGTAAGACTGTTACTTTTCAAATTATAAAAAAAAAATTAACTGAAGCTCAGTTAAATGACACGTGTCAATTGATTACGTTTTTTGTGAACATACACCATAATTTATGGTGGTGAGCAAAAATGCACCATCAATCCCTTTTGTACCATTTTATAGGATTGGCTGGGGCAAGCTCTTTCACGACTAATTCATCTTCCATCTTTGACGTGGACAAGTGTAGAAGAGAAGCCAAACGCTAACTTGGACAAGTGTAGAGGTTGACATCCATTTTTTCAATCAACGTGCACTAAAATCTAGTTATCCAATCCAATCCTAAACACCAAACAAATCCTTAGGACTATGCACAGGCATAAACCTTTTGAACACAAAGTTCAAGTTGGCCAAGATGGAAGCAGAAACGCAAGGGCAAATAGCACTATCATGTATAACTATGTCTCACGTAATGGAGTTGTAAGAACACTGGCGATGAACAAAAAAACCCGAAATTACACTAAACATACGTTTCGACCGAGTTCCCCTTCTCAACCGCAGGGAATTCATATATTATCATCATACGCAACCTTATACCCTTGTACAGAACTCCATACCAACCTACTATACTTTCTCATTCGTTTCTTTCTCATCCTTCTTTTTCTCCTTTTCGATCTCCTCCTTTTCGTTCTCATTGTTCCCATCTTTCCCGTATACCTCTTGATAATATTCATCATCGTCATAGTATTCTTCATCGTCGTAGTATTCTTCGTCATCATCCTCATCGTAATATTCTTGTCCATCATCACTGTCCACCTTACCATTTTCCAGCAGATATTTTTCTCCCGACTGCTGCCCTCGTAAGCTCTCTTGAATTCGATCTCTGATGGCTGTCCCCTGAAACAATCCCACACCGAAAATGATTGAGACAGTTTTTACTTGTAGAAATATCAGTCTATATGTAATTGGTAATGCATATATTGTCTTTACCATTTTATGGCAACCTTCTTCAAACATCTCAAGAAATCCAGCAACCCAGCGATCAGCATTTTCAACCCATTCATTACGATGCATAGCAACAGTTTGAAACTAGCATACAGAGTCAGAAATCCACCAGTAAGAAACATAAACAATTATTGGATGGTGAGAAAGTAAATTTACAATATAGTAATTAGCATACGTATGGAGATGGCTTAATGCAAGAACAAAAGTAATTTCTCTCAGATAGGGAGAAAGGAATCTATTACTTCAAGATAGGACCTTTCGTTCATCTAAATGTATGTGTGTGTGGGTTCGTACATGAAGACTGAATGTCATAAGACTTATTAAGTATACTTCAAATCAGGCACCCAAAAATGTTTACAGTAGCCAGTAGCTAGCAGTTTTGTTCCTTCGGCAATCCTACTACCTAATTAATAAACTTTCTTCAAGTCAATTTTACAATCTTGCTTTATTCGTTCAGTAAAAGTTCAAAACACTTTGACATTGTTTTTTTATTCGGCTTACACGAATAATATGGAACTGGAAGCTAAGACCATCATATTCATCTACTTCCTCGAAAGGAGATTGAAGAACACATACTGCAGTGACTTCATGACACTACCAAGAAGAGTTCGGGAACTAGACATGGACTTTGGTAAAAGAACAGGAGTTTCCAGCTCTTTAAAGAAAATGCAATTTTAAAGGCAGTGTTAAGAACTACAAATCTAATCAAACAATATGGCAACAAAGTCCCAAGATTTCCTCTGTATAATGCCAGTTTGAACCCACAAGACCTCCAGGGTCATTGGCCGTGATCCAAAGTCAACATGATACAAGGAAACCAGCAATGAAATTCATTATTATGGCTGTGATTATGGCAACCCAAATATACTATACAAATGTATTCATGCCTAAATCATCCCTCTTCTTTCTTAACCTTGGCAATCAGTAAATTATGATAAGAAGCCCAATTAAGTCCATGCTCATTCTCTCATTACATCCTGCAATTACAGCACAACAATATATTGTAAAATGAGAAAGACATACCTTCTCTCCAACTTTTTCTTGATGTTCCTTCACTTTCTCTTGTAACTTCTTCAATCTCAAGTTCACCCTTAATCGCTTTTCCTGTTTATATCAAACAAAATCAGAAAGATAAGTTTTTTCACCATGGAAAACTTGCCGTCTCAAAAGATAGGTCAATTTGGAACAAGAATCAAGAACCCACAAAACCATATTACATAGTAGGAAAATAGAAACTAAAAAACCAAGAAGAATCTTGCCTTCACAAAACTAACACCAAGCTCTTTTCTTGTATATCCACGATCCAAGTTACGCAACACATACTGGTTATAATCTTTTACAATTCTCATTATAATGTCCGATGTTGAAATTCCATCAGTTCTCTTTGTTTCCTTAAACCTTCCCACGGCTTTGACCTATATGAAAAGAACCACTCAACAGATTATAGGTTAAAGAAAGAAGAAAAATAGAAACAAAAGAAAAGTACTTTGTCTTGAGCTTACAAATTCGTACACATCTTTCCCAGCTCCACTTGCATCAGCATAACTGTACAAGAAATGCAAAGTAGAAAAGAATTCATAATAAATGTCACTTGTAACAAATCTGCGCTTACTTTTTAAATCTATTAAGATCTATGATATACCATGTATTTTAAAAGAATGGAAAGCTAAGAGAAATATACTAGAGAAATAGAAAAGAAAAAACACACAAGCAAATCTGAAGAATTATTATTATCGATACAAATACTATTATCGTTCCAAAGTAAAAGTCACCAAAACAGCATAACACTGGAGCTCAAAGGTGAGAACTTGGATAAAGTGTCCTTACGGTAGAGAGTCATGGGCTACAAAGTCAATCTCATGCTTGTCAAGAAATTCTTGATTGATCACCCAAGGTGCATCAGGAATGACTTCATCTACCCACCTGCAAACAACACATATTTCATGTTATTGATCACATAACTCATAAATTCTGTCATTGTGCCATTAATTCACATTACACACACGCATATGGAGTGTACAAATCATGGCTTTTAAGTACAACTCTACATATCTGGAAAACCAAGATTATAAGGAAATAGTACAATGTGAAGAGGGAGAAGAAGTGAGAGAGGGCATCCATACTTGCAATGGCGAAGAGATTCATAACGTTCAGACTCTGTCATGACAGTTTTGCCTTTGAACTTGTGAGTGGTTTCATCATTACAACAACCGACGAGCAGATAGGTGTTAGGGAACCTGAAATTGCAATTCGAACTCATAAGAAAACGTGTATAAGCATGGCACAAATCAATTTCACAAGTTAACAGCATCAAAGACATAAAATTGGATAATTAAAAACAGAAAAACAACCAAATAAAAAGCTACGCCCTGATAGTGTCTAGAAAGATAGCTTACAAGTTTTAACCAAGGAACCATCTTTGTAATTATCCAAATACTTGAAGATTATATTCCATACGAGCTTATGTCTTATATGAAACAAATAAAATTAACCAAAATGAAGAAGCATGTATGCATACAAAACACGATTAATCATCAGATATTTGATCAATATACATAGCAGAAATCAATGAAGAACAAAGCAAATTTCACAGCATAAACAAAAGATCACAGCAAAATAAAAGATACCCAGATAACAAATAACACAAAAGCTACGAAATTCATGAAAAAAACGAAGTAATGGTCGGAAATAAGAGCAACCCAGATTTCAAAAGCCAAGAAAAACACAGAATCAAAGCAACAAACGGCAATTGTAAATGATGAGTTCGAATTCGAGAGAGAGAGAAAGACTGACGATTTCTTGGCCTGCTCGAGCGAGCGAGCGTGGCCGAAGTGGAAGAGATCGTAGATCCCATCGGCGTAGACACGAACAAGGCGGTCCGGCTGATCGGCGGGGTTGGAATTCGAATTGGTACTGCCGTTGCTGGTGCCGTTAGTATGATTGGGCTCGACCTCTGCCATCCGAATCCAATAAGAAAATGGAGTTTGGGTTTTCAATTTACCAATTTGCCACCTCCGCCACTACCACCACGACCTCTGCTGCTTCTCTCTCTCTCTATTTGTTGTGCGTCCCCTGGTAAACATTACAACCTCAGAAAATACGCGGTAATTCCGCGTGCCCTTCCTACGTGTTTTTACTTTCTTTTTCTTCTGTTTTTATCGTAGCGGCAAAGGACATTAAGGTAAATTTGCGATGTATTCCACATGAAGTGAGGCATAGGATCCATGATCTTGGTGTAAAGTTAAATTCTACAGCATCGGATGCCTATTTATTTATTACGCCATCGAGGCATTACGTACTGTCGGGGAATTTAAGTGGGATATGCTAATTTTAGAATTTTCAAGAAAAAGGTTAATTGCGTTGTGAAAGTAATCTAGAGGCGGAGTTGGAAATTCTTGAGGTAGAATTGGAAGATGAAGGGGTGCTCGTTAAAGTTTAAGATTTTTGTGTCACAAATTAGGCTAATCTTAAAAAAAAAACGCTAAATTTGTCTATTCATATTGTTTTTATGAATAATGGAAATACTTATTTTACAATGTTAACCTGAAAATTGAACTATGAAAGTAGTAAAAAGTTTATGAAGAGTTCCACGTTTGAGTCTCTTATCGCTTCTCCACACTAACAAATGATATAAAACACATAGAATTTAGACGTGAGCGTGAAAGAGAAAACAATTGAAGACAGGGAACATTTAAGAATTTAAAAATAAATTCGTAAATTTTGTACAAGACTAGTAAAACTATTTTATCTTGAGAATTTGAGAAGGCCACGTACCCCCGATCAAGTGATGTCTACACCATGACCTAATATTACATGTTAAAATAGTGACACAATACCCCGTTATTAGGAAAGGGATCCTCTGTGGATCCCTTCCTTTTAATTCACCAAATCAGAAAATTTGTGTCATTGAAAATTGATCCAACTGCTGAAGTTATTATAACTTTTAAAGTTGGCCCTCGTTTATAGATGTTTGATTAAATTTCAATAGCACGAATTCTCTAATTTGATGGATTAGAAGAAAGGGATTCGAAGATGATTCATTTCCCCATTATTATGACAACATAGAAGCAAATGATATAACAAGAACATGATACCCTTATAATGAATTTATAACTTAAATAATTAAGAATATTTATTTCGTACCAGAGGTTTATATTAGATTTCATCCTACCCTTCTACCCGAGGAGAAAAACTTGTGTGAGGCTTTGCTTGCCACTGGATTTTGCTGAGTGACACTACAATCCAATCAAAACTTGTCACGTGGCAAGTCTTAAATATTATCTTTTATCATTCTTTTATATTTAAAATTCTCATAATTATTTTTCCTACTAATTAATATACACCATGAGATTAATTTGATGTATATTTTTTTCTTCTCCCCCCCCCCTTTTTCTTCCCAAATTTTCCCTCTGGTACGTTTATGTTTTGCCGTAGGAGTCTTCAGTTTCTTCTTTCTCTCACTTCTGCCATCATGTTAAAGATGGATAATCAACCAAAATAGTTGTACTTCAACCAAAATAAACTGAAGGATAACCAATAAATTGTGAAAAGATCAACTCGATAGTATGGAGTGAGTCTGCAAGATTGTATCTAGAGTTTGCTACAAAATATTCTAACCCTTTATAGGAGAAACATAAATACGCAAATTACAACTTAGAGATATATAAAACAGGACGGGCTGTTGGGCAATGAAATTGTGCTCATAATTGAAAAAAATTAATAAACAACTTTTGTAAAAAAAATATGTGTTTGGATTTTCCTTTTTCTTTTTTCTTTTTTCATTTCATGATAGTTGGAGAAGATGACTTTGTTTTTGCCCCATATTCTTATGAAGAAAGGAAATAAGGAGGGGGAAGAAAAATGAGAGAGAATGAGAAGAGGAAAAAAAATGAAAAAAAAGAACATACAAATTTTGTTAAACATCAAGTCTGTGTTAGAATATATATATATATATATATATATATATATATATATATATATATATCATATTTTCATTTCATTATAGATGGAGAAGATAGTTTAATTTTTTTTCCCATTATTCTTATGGAGGAAGGAAAAGCACAGAGTGGGGAAGAAGCCAGCAAAGAATTTGGGAAGAAAAAGGGAAGAAAAAGGGAAGACAGAGGAGATCGGAGGAAAAAATAAATCTTAAATTAATCTTATGGTGTATATCAATTAATAAGAAATATAATTAAGAGAGTTTTAAATATTAAAGAAAAATAATAAAAGATAATATTTAAGACTTACCACGTGGCGAGTTTTAATTGAATTGTAGTGCCACTCAGCAAAATTGTCACATCCTGTTCCGTGTTTTAGTAAGCCGATCAACAATCACCCAAACACCATCATACCCGTTCCGTGTACGAGGAAGCTTGTACACAAAATCCATAATGATATTTTCCCATTTCCACTATGGAACGGAAAGTGGCTGCATCAATCCAAAAGGCTTCTTTCTTTCTGCATTGACTGTACCTAGACTTTATGCTCTGATTGTGTATTAACACTTCTGGAATTTGGTTTTTAATTATTCGTATTTCTGCTTATTTAATTGCTTCCGCACTGTGCACATGGCTACGTCACCCTCACGTGACGGCCAGCATGCCTCAATCTCGGTCGGGGTGTGTCAAAAGTCCAGTGGCAAGCAAAGCCCCACACAAGTTTTTCTCCTACCCGAGGTGTAAGATCCCACATCGCCCAGGGGAGTGATCCTTATATGTATATTCTCATCCCTACCTAGCACGAGACCTTTTGGGAGCTCACTGGCTTCGGGTTCCATGGGAACTCCGAAGTTAAGCGAGTACCGCGCGAGAGCACTCCCATGATGGGTGACCCACTGGGAAGTTCTCGTGTGAGTTCCCAGAAACAAAACCGTGAGGGCGTAGTCGGGGCCCAAAGCGGACAATATCGTGCTACGGTGGTGGAGCGGGCCCGGGATGTGGTGGACCCCAGGCCGGGATGTGACACGAGGCCTTGAATGGTGCCAAACTTATGCTAATTGAATGGTGACATTGAAGTAGTCTATATGTAGAGTAATTTTAATTAAGCTGGGAACGCGATCATGTACATTAAGTATCATTATACAAAGTGGTTGGAATTTTTTTTTTCAAATTCAACCACTTGTATTATACAAATTGGTGTACTAGACGGTGTTTCCATGACACACCCCGACCGAGATCGAGGCATGCTGGCCGTCACGTGAGGGTGACGTAGCCATGTGCACAATGTGGAAGCATTATAAGGAAAGATTTACGAATGAATAAAAATCAACTTCAAGAGTGCTAGAACAAAAATAAGTGTGAATACACATTCAGAGCATAAAAGTCTAGGTGCAGTCAAGCATAAGAAGTACTGAATTAAACAACACCCGAAGGTGGTCCTACATAGGTGATGATCTGTCAGAACGTCCGATGTGTCCTCGTGAGCCACCAACAAAGCTAGCTAATACCTGGAGGGGCGCAAAGCAAAAGCGTGAGTGGGCAAAAACAAAGTTTTTCAAAATTCATTTCATAAACAACCTTTATATCCCCTCGCCGTAAAACCTGTATACTTTCCCAGAAAATAGTATATACATATACTAAATCTCATCTGAAAATCATTATCGTCAATAATGCAACAAATCATGAATATGTCATGTCATACTAATCAAATCATCAGGTAAGTAATTCAAATGCAATAATAACTGCAACAACTCGTCAGCTGAACTGTAGCTCATAAATCATGCCTGCACACGAGTCGAACTCACTTATAGTGGTCTATACGACAGGACTAGGTGTAAACAATACGCTCTAGTGCTACAATCACGTGAAGACTGTGCGAATGATCGCGGGTCACCTACGAGTCGAACCCACTGAAAGTGGTCTATACGACAGGACTGTGCACCTAACTTGGATCCAAGATGAACGTGTGGTGCGGGAGGTGAACATCACGTGAAAGACTATGCCCCTAACCCTGGGCAGGAGCACTAACACCGGGGTGCAGGTTAATGAGCTCTCGATGCATCTCATCATACTCTTCATAACTCAACTTCTTATTACCAACATAATAACTTACCTGGAACTTACCTGAGCGCCTGCAGCACCAACAATCATGCGCATACAATTCATAATGCATAATCACAAGTATGTATGCATTGGCATGGCAATTCATTTATAAAATCATTTAAAATGCATATTCTGGGAAAAATACTTAGTATATAGGTATATACGAAAAACGAAAAGCCCACTCACTGGTATGTAGACAGATCGTAGCCTCCGTGCCTAGCCTGGCTACGCTCGTCCTCCGGATAGGTCTCGCCTATGTGAGAAACAACTATAAATACGTTATTTTAAAGCACATAAACGAAACTAGGAAATAACTTCTCATACATTGCTCAATTGAGGTGTGTGAATATACCAAAATGATCTACACAACCTCAGAAACATCCCCAAATTTTTAGGATAATTTTTGGAGACCCCACGCGCCCTCACGCGCCGGCCAAGGCACGGCCAGACGCGCCTCCACGCGCAGGCACGTGCCTGGCACACGAACAGAAACTGTGACGCCGTTAGGAATATTCCGTTAAAACTAACGGAATCTGTCAAAGTTAACTGACGGCGTTAGAATATTCTGTCAGACTTGACGGAATATTCGCTCGTCTTCTTCCTTCGACTCCGGCGACCGTAGCAGTCGCCGAAAAACTGGGAAATTTTCAAATCCACTATTCTCACTCGATTCTCAACCATTTTCTTCGAAACTACTACCAAAATGAAGCTTAGAGTATAAGGAATCGCGTTATACCTATCTCGAGGTCCAAAGTCGTCGGAAACTCGCCGGAAAAGCTTCGATAGTCTGGCCACACCTGCAACTCCTCGTATCTGGGCTTCCCGACGTCCAAATCTTACCAACGAACCACTCCAAGGTTCGTGAGGACCTCCTAAAGCTTGCTATGGTCCTAGAATTCACAGCAAAACAACCAATAAAAAGTTGGTGAACAGTGTTCTTCTCGGAAATTCATTTTCCGGGGTGTTCTCACGTTAAAACTCGTCCAAAAACATCCCAAAACACTTAGGGGGAAGAGGGAATACCTTTTTTGGCCTTGAAATGGCTTGAATCCTCTGTAATCACGTCGGGGTCACTGTACCCTCGACAAAGCCTCTCGGGTTTACGGGGTCTCGAGGGAGCCACAACCAGCTAAGGCTATGGTTGTGCTCGTGGACTCACCAGGATTACAATGGTGCCTTTGGTTTGCTCGATCTGTGAGTTTTCGAGGGTCAACGGACCTTGTCCATACACTTGCAGAGAGATAGAGATCGTGAGAGAGTGAGAGAGCACGGGGAGGAAAGAGGGAGAGAGAGAAAGGTTCTGTTTCAGTTTTGTGTGTGTGGTCCTCAAACACCAATCACACCACACAAAAATCCAACTCTAGTTTCTAATTGGTCCAAAACTAACTAATCTAACCAACTAAACCCTAATCTTCTCACACTTACACAAATAGGGTTCCCACTAACTTGGAAACAATGCCATTGGTCCAAAACTCAAACTTTTGGGCCTTGAAACTTAGCCCAAAATAAAATTTAACCCAACGCTCGAGGGTAGATCCGTCCATTCACATTTTCGAGGATAAAATAATTACATAATCCGGGACGGGCTGTCACATTCCATCTCTTTTAGCTTGTCAAATTCAATTGATGCATTTTGAGACCTACTGATGGCGTGTCTTTATTTGTTGAGTATTGTAAATCAATGAATCATGTTCCTATTTGATAGAATGTTGTCATGTACATTGATGAGAGCATGAACAATTAATCACAATATTACATTTGGAAGAGATAAGAAAATGACTCAAAAGAGAGTCTAATTAATTAATTAATTAATAATTAATATTGGATTGCAACCAATCTCCCCCATCAATGAAAGACACATTAAGGAAAAGAGAAGCTTGTGTGTCATTGAGCTTCTGTACATAAGGCGCACGCAAGCTCATATTTGCTCCTGCACCTGAGCAATTGTATTCTCCATAGAAAATAGTCCAGCATGCATTTATACAAATGATTAATACTTCAATTAGATTAATTTGTGATTAATCAAATTATCAGTTTTTAAAATGAATATTGATGAATTGAGGGGTCCCTTGAAAACCATTAGGTGTGCAGATGGCGTTTTACCGAAGTGGTAAAAAGTAATCATGCTTATCAACTCTGGTGTGAGTTTGATCTCCACCCATCTCCTTCCCCCTCACTACTAATAATTTAACCCATTAACGCTCTCGTTTGTCAAAAAAAAAAACAGACACTTAAAAACCGTTACGAAACAAATTTTCAATTTTGAGTGTTTGATCTAAAATGGCTGTCAAAACTCTTGTAGTAATGTTTACGTACTGGTCTCTTGTTGGATCATTGAAGTCATTCCACCCTTCAGGAGCTATAATGTCAGTCATGGTAGTGCTGGCAAAAACCACTCGAGAGAAAGGCCTCCATGCTCGACCCAGCCATACTCTTCCAGTCCCTCCAATAAAGCAGTTGACAAATGCATAGCCGGTGTTGTCATCCTTGGAAGCTCTGCCGTGCGCTGTAACCGCGCCGTTTATGCTCTTTGTTCCTGGGGGTACTGGGTTTGACATCGAAATCAATTGGCAATTCTGTGTCAAGCAGTTCAGGAAGCACACTGGTTAATTTAGTAGTTTTATATATCAGTTCATCATAAAAAAATTTACTTATATGTTATGTATGAAAAAAAAAGTACATGGTACATTGTCGGTATTATTAGTTCATATATTATTAGGTTAAGGAAAATGCATGGCTCTTTGCCATGAAGGAGCATCATAGTCTGGTCGTGCAAAGAACTTTTTGTTTTGTGATTTTAATGAATTATTTCTATATGTGTCAAAATGTGGTTTGCAGATAAAGAGGAATCCTGCAAAGCATTTTCTCACGCAATCACAGGATTAAAAAAAAATTGCATATCAGAAATGAGAAGGATTGCCTCATACAATGACCTTCCATTGCCAAAGATGAAATCAATGGAGCCCAGGATATAGCAATCCTTGAAGTAATGGCGGCCCCTGTCATCGTGAAGGGTGTCTTGAGCTCCAAAGAACCCACAACCCAAGAATGCTGCTTGGTCTCTTGATATTCTGATCGCTACAGCTTGAGCTCCCACATCTCCAGGCTTCGGAATTGGAGCTACATTCTTGTTTCATAATTTCCATTTGGACATGTTAATATCTATATTAAACAAATAATAAATCATAAAATTAATTGCTTGATGCAATTTGTACACTGTGTTGCTCACCATGAAGCTTATGTTCTTGGCAACAAAGTTGTCAGCAAAAACTTGAACTGAGCCACTGTAAAATGTGCCATGCGATGAATTGGCTGTGTCGTTCCATGATATTGCAGTCGTTTCATACCCTTGTCCTTGAAATGTTATATTTGGTTTGGTTTTTGGAACCGTGACTTTCTCACTAATTACATTGTGGACAAAAATAAATGATCAAACTCTAAATAAAAAATAAAGAGTTCTTCATAAATAGGTCCGTAAAACACTTAAAAAATATGAGACGGCAACGTATGTTTGGCATCTTGCTCAAACGTTAAGTTTGTGTGCGAAGGGATTCTTTCTATAGTTTGATTGTTTTGCGTGTTTCTCATTAACATCAATTATGAGAAGACAAAACTAAGTATTAAAAATTTGAAAAAGATTGGAAATCAAGTAATTGAAAACCTAATTAACTTTCTAGTAAATGCCCTTATTAATCCAAATTATTGTTCTCTTCGGGCTAGGCGTTGGAACTGCATCAACAGCTGCTTGAACCAATGTGAAATTGCAACACCCATTTCGATCAACACAAAGATAGGAGGTTGTGTTGGTGTCTGGAGGAGGAAAACCAGGTGGAAAATCATCACAAATGGATCCTATTTTTCCCCCATCCTCATGTTTTTTGTGATGCCTAGCAAATATGTTTTGTGGGATGAGAAGAGAAATAATATTGGGCACTGAGGATGAGGTGGTGAGATCACTAAGGTTGACAAAGTATTTGAGGGATGACGATTTTGGAATACTGATGAGATTTCGAGATGCAAATAAAATTGCAAAAATGGCAACAAAATATGTTAGGAATGTGGTTTTGAGACTCATTTTTTCTGATTGAATAATGGAGGGGGAAGATGGAGAGGATTTGAATTTAATGGATGGATATATAACTAGACATGTATGCACTTGAAGTAAAAGTATTGATGGAATGTCTTGCAAATCACCCTGTCCCTGTGTATCTTAGGGGAATACATTTCCAACCCTTAGCTACCAAACTTCCTTTTCCCCAAACAAAAACAATTAGTCTGGATACAATTTAGAATGTGGCAAGGCATATATATATTATCACTGGAGGAGCCACGTTAAGAACTACTCTGGCTATATAAAAATTTACATGTAATTTTTATTGATTTTCGAATGTAGCCTGCTATATATTTAGTCACTAATCTGAATTCTCTCGATTAATTATATAAACTTATATAATACAGTTTACAAACCATTTATTTTCTTACATTATTTTTCTCATCGCTTCTTGTACATGTACAAGTGTAGATTTGTTTGAATTTTTAATACGTGTATTTGTTTAATAACGAAAAATTTTGGCTCGCCTTGTGAAAATTTTCTTAAGTTTGCTGATACTGTAAAAAATACAGTATCGAGTTTCTTTGTTTATAAAGATTTAAATCTTTAAGCTAACCCATCCGATAAACAATTTCTTTCTTACTCCTCTATTAAATGTGATCTCAATATACATATATATATTATCAAACTTTAATGTTTCTCATAACATCCGACGAAGTCAGAGTGGATAATCCAATATTATACAAATCCACGTGTTTGACATTGCCCCAAGAACAAGTTTGAAAGTTGAGGTTGTGTTAATGATGCTACCGGGACGAATGAAACCAAAGACAAACCAATCAAAGATTGATGTAATCTTTGGTGAATCAGAAGGCACCCACTTAAATTCAAAATAATCAAAGATTAGGGCATATATTTGACTTCGTAAAAGTGTACAATTTCTTGCCTTTTACGCCAATTGGGTCCCGTGATGAGCTCGCATTCACCCCCTCTTCCCTCCCCATTTCTCTCTCATATACAACAATCGCTCTCAACTCTAGAAGCGCCGGACGCGCCATTCCCGTTCCCGCTTTTTGAAAGAAGAAAATATTTTGCAGATTACAATGCTCTTTTCTTTATTTTAAGGATTTTTAGCTAAAATGGTTCTTGAGATTTACATAATTCATCACTTTGATCCCTGAAATTTAAAATCAATAGAAGTGGTCCCTGAGTTTATCATTCATCAATTATTTTGATCATTCCTTGAAAAATTATGCTAAACAAGGATCAAATGACAAAAATACCCTCAATTTAATAAGCAATTGACCAAAATGATTTGACAAAAATTGAGTGTTTTTTTGTTATTTTGTCCTTATTTAATGAAGATTTTTCAAGGAATGACTAAACTGATTGATGATAGACAAACTCAAAGACCACTTCTATTGATTTCAAATCTCAGGGACCAAAATGAGGAGTTATGCAAATCTCATAGGCCATTTTGATTAAAAAGCCTTCTTTTAATTAACACATACTTTTATTAGAAGAGAGAGTTCTAATCCAAACTATTAAAGGTAGGGGTGGGAAATTTTGCCATAACTGATTTATCAATCGAACCATACCGGTCGGTTCATAATGATATGGTATAGTTTTGACATTTTTTTCATAATTGATTGGTATTATATCGAACTGACAATTAATGGTATGACTTTGGTATTAGATTTTGTATATTGTTGTATATTGGCGGTATATATATATATATGTATGTATTTTGTCTTTTCTATTTAGATATTTTAGGTATTTTTTACATGCTTAACTCTTCAGTTTTAGAGCTTTAGAAAATAAATGACTCCCCGGTTTTAGGGTTTAAAAAATAAAGGTTGTTCAGTTTTTTTTTTTTCTAACTCTTGCACGACTTCGAGTAGCCTTGATCTTTCAGTTTTCTTCTTCTCTTCAACGCACACCTCCCTGGTTATAAGGGGATCTTATGACCAGAACCATACTTTTGAGTTAAGTTTTTTGTTTATGCATTAGTTGCTACAATTGAATTTAGACAGTTATATTAGTTAGACTTTTGAGTTTGTGAACTTATAACTATTTTATGTTTGCTGACAATTGTTGTTGGCTTATTAGTTTTGATTTGATTTCCATTTTAATTTTTTAAGTCATGATTATGTTGGCTTATCATCAATTGAAAAATAGCGGCAGCAACTTCTTTTTCTTTTTTCTGGTTTGTTGTTTACGGGTTGGTGCATGGTCATTTGCAAACCACCGGTTATGCCATTTACCAACCGAACCAGCCAATAATTTTGGCTGAACCGATTTTTGGCAACCGCAAGAAGACGGTCTGTTGGCTAGTGGTAACTAATTTTCGATAATTATGTATATATGGCTGGCAGATGACATAAGAAATTTGGCACGGTTTGCCAACCAAACCCAGCCCTAATTAAAGGGACATAGAGAGGTCGAACTTAAAAGCAATGAAATTAATATGAAAGCCTAGCTACCGAGACAATTGACCACATGCTTTTTACATGGTTAGTAAATTCGCATTTAATACGGTATTATACACATATGTACGCATGTGTTAAAAAATACTTCTGTTTCCTTACTCTTTTTTTTGCTAAAAAACATGTAAAGTACTATATACGTATTTTTAGGTTTATTACGCATTATTTTAACACATTTTTTTTATAAAGCATATAAATTTATGTTTTTTTTATATATATATTTTTAACATATTTTTGAAAAAAAAAAAGTATTTTAAACAATGTCTAGCCGAATATTTCAATTTTGAGAAAATTGTAGTAATGGTTCACTAACTTTAACCCAATTGAAGCAATGATTCCTCAACTAAAAATTCATAACCACTGGTCCCTTAACTCATTAAAACGTGCAGCTAAGGTCATTTTCGTCAATTCCGTCAAAATTTCGTCAAAATGGGTCATATTGGAATGAACATTGCTACAATTAGTTAAAGTTTACGGATCATTGCTCAAATTGAAAAAAAATTAAGGGACTACTTCTCCAGTTGCGTTAAAATTGAGGGACTACTTCTCCAATTTTTCTCATTTGGTTTTCTATATTGTCCCTTAATTCAACCTCAAGTGTGTGACACGTTACTCATTTTGACAGAAGTTCTGAAGGAGTTGACAAAAATGACCATAGATTCACGTTTTGATAAGTTAAGGGACCAATGATCATGAATTTTTAGTTGAGGGACCATTACTTCAATTGAGTTAAAGTGGATGGACCATTGCTACAATTTCCTCTTCAATTTTTTTAGCAAAGTTATACCGCGTATTTTTCACGTACTATACACTTTTCGCTATTTTAGTAATTATGGTTTCTTAAACACATTCAATTCTCGATCACCCATGCATTTAGTGACATTTTAAAATTCTTAAACACATTCTTTGTTTCTTGATCACCATGTGCAAATTCTTTTTTCCGAGTACTAATTTAATTTCTGGAAACGTGAAAACAAGAAAATTAAGAATAATTATTTTGGTCATAACTTTTGGGCTATGTGGATGTTATTATATATCTATGCATGGAAGTCATGGGACTCTTGCATAATTGCATATCATCCTCCGACTGCTGCCCCATCGCAGCCTTTGTTGTTAATCAAATGTAAACAAATTAAAAATGCTAGCTGTTAAGATTAGTTACCAGCTAGCTAGTGTGTTAGGCGAGTCTGTGTGTGTATATATATAAATTAAAGCTGTTGAATATTCTTTGTCACTAAAGATCTAAGATTACCGTTTTTAGTGTTAGGTTAAATTGCAAAACACTCATCTTAATGTAACTAATGACGCATACATACCGCGTCAACTAAGAAGTTTAGTGTGATAAAATCAATAATTGACATGGCGTGGTACACATCACTTACCACATTATATGATATATTAATATGGTACAAAAAATGTGGTCTTCCAGTATTATTCATGTAAAAAAAAATATCAAAGTCTAGATTATTACTTTGGGTCATAACTAAGAGAGGGTGCATTCATATGATATAGTTATTCATATAGTATATATGTAGTGTTGAACAAGAATGTATTGTAGCAAGTGGTCTGTACGTAACTCAATTGGTTAAGAACATTCACCTTTGTACCCGAGGTTTCGTGTTCGATTTCCCCTCCTCCTAATTTAGATGAGTTTACTATAGATTATCCTATCATTTGTAAATAAAAAACAACAATGACATTCCCGCACCAGCCAGAGGGAAAGGAGAAAAGCAATTTAAATAGGATTACCCCACTCTAACTAACATTGATGCCTTTTGTGATAAAACCCCATACCTAATGGATTGGGCATGTGGTAATTATCAAGTTGGGGACAATATCGGTGTTGTTGGAGTGGGGCCCTTGGCCCGTCGACCTGAAAAATTCAACATGGTATCCGAGCCTGGGGATGGGCTCGTACTGCCACGTGATTGGGTAGGTCCCCTTTGGCCTCGCGCGATGGGTGAGTCCCGACATGGCAGAGTGCCACGTGATGGATGGGCCCCCGTTGGCCCCGCGTGATGGGTGAGTCCCGACATGATTCCATGTAGGCCAAGAGTGCCACGTGATGGGTGGATCCCTGTTGGCCCCGCGGGATGGGTGGATCCCCGTTGGCCTCGCGTGGTTGCCGATGTGTAGATCTCCACGTGTGACCCACAAAAATGAGTTCTCACGTGTGGGGGCATGTTGAATCCCACGTCTGCCAGAGGGAAAAGAGAAAAGCAATTTAAATAGGATTACCCCACTCTAACAAACATCGAGGCCTTTTGTGATAAAACCCCACACCCGCGGATTGGACAAGTGGTAATTACAAGTTGGAGACAGTATCGGTATTGTTGGAGTGGGACCCTCGGCCCATCGACCTAGAAAATTCAACAATTATAGTATGTCCAACAAGAATGATTGATATATACATAGTGTGTGTGTATATAAAATGTTGAACAAGAATATATCATGTCGAAAAATTAATCGACAAAATAAAATACTATATATAATGAATGATTCTACTCCTAACTGCATGTAGATCTTTCGTTTTAAACCCTAACACATGATGTGCTGGTATATAGGTGATAAGATGCAAATTGGGACATTATCAGTATCATTTATTAGTTGTGGGCTGCTTGACCGCCTCACAATGGGCTAGCAATAATGTGGTTCAAATTCGCCTTTGGAAAAAATCGAACCTAAGACCTCTCACTTACAAGTAAAGAGGAATACCACTAGACCGTAGTACTAAGTGGTTATTAGTTTTGTAATTAAATTATCTAGAAACGTTTCGACCCTAAATATTGAATCTCACAACTGAAACAACCAATCACTCGCAGGCGCTTTGCATTTTATGTCACCAACTTGACGCAAGAAAAAGAAACAAGTTAAAAACTAGTTATTAGAGCATCCTTAATCAAATTACAAAATTAAAAAAGATATTAAGAAGGGGTTTTTGAACTTTAATCCTTGAAGAATATTAAAATTCAATAAAAACCAGATGTTAAATTAAATATTGATTTTAGTCCTCTAATGTATACTTAATTCAAATTTATATTATATTTTTGTTTTAATATTAATAGATATCTTATTTTATGTCACTACATTAAAATTAAAATTATTTATTATTATACGCATTTTAATTCATTATATTTATTTTACTTCCTCTAATTAGTGTACTTAAACGTTCGTATCATAATATATTTTACTAAATTAGTATACCGAAATGTCCGTACCTAAATATATTGTAGTGAATTAGTGGCACATAAGAAAATATGCAAAAGCATGAGTGTACCGAAAAATTCCATACCTAAATATACGATACTTAGACTAGTGTACCGAAATGCATGTACCTAAATATATTATAATAAACTAGTATACCGAAATGTCCGTACCTAAACATATTATACTAACCTAGTGTACCGAAATGTTCGTACCTAAATATATTGTAATGAATTAGTGGCACATAAGAAAATATGCAAAAACATGTGTACCGAAAAATCTTTACGAAAATATTTTCTTATATAAGATACTTATCATAATGAGAATTAAAATTTATAATATTTTCATAAAATTTAATTTATGAACATCATAAAATTATAAATAAAAAAGAGAGACATTTAATATGTTGGCATTAAATAGAGTCTAGAGATTAAAATCAATTTTTAATCTTGTATAAGATATTTTTCTAAGTTTCATCTTATTTAAAGAATAAAATCTAATTTTCTATATTAAGAATTGAACAATTAACAACATTGCATATGAAAAGGAGACATTTGGTATCAAGTCCGCCGTAAAAGATAAATATATATGTTTTATATATACACACACACACACACACATTGGTGAAGAATTTTGTCCCTAAGATAAGTCAGTCTACCTAACTTTTCTGCTAAGTCCCTCTCAATTTTCTCAAAACATGTAACTCCTGTTCTCATTGGCAGAAGTATTAGAACTGGGTGGCCTAGCAGAAGAAGGCACTTGGGATGCAGCACCCTCCCTCAGAAACTCATGATGATCATGATCGGACGACAGTCCCATCACCATGTTTGTGGGTCCCAATCTTGATGACAATCTCTCAAGAAACCCATGATCTCCACCGTTAACGTTGTCGTTGTTGTTGTTCAGCGAAAATAAGTATTGCTGGCTCTGGCGTTGTTGGTATTGTTGCTGTTGTTGTTGTTGTAAGAGTTGTTGCTGCTGAGGCTGTAGAGGATAGTACCCCGCCGGCCCGGGAGGCACCACAAAGCTCTGTGGCCTGGTGGGGCCGAGGCCAAAGCTAAGATTCGACGCACCAGTGGGAAGCGACGCCGTAGTAGGACCCCCAGTGAATTGCTGCACCATGGCACGAAAGTTGGTAGCGTCCGTGTTGAGTAGCGTGGTGGGAGTTCTTCTTGAGGCTCTAGACCTTTTCCGAGCCGGCTTCGAAACTCGGCCTTGATCCGGGCTCAAGCTGTTGTTGGTGCTGGAGCTCGGGTGACCTGAACCGGCATGACCCGGTAAAGATGAAGTTGTAGTGGTCGTGGTGACGTCGGTGGCATCAGAGACTTGATCAAGGCAAAACATTGAAGCAGGAGTAGAAGAATTGAGGTTTTGGGTGTAGAATTGAAGCCACTGATCATTAGGGTTATTGGACATGGTTCCGGTACTACTACTCATTGTCGAGAGAGAGACAGAGAGAGAGAGATGAGGAAAAACAAATTTGAGTTTAGGGAGAGGGAAGGAATGAGAGGGTGGGTAAGCTATATTTATCAATGGTGGGAATGGGGTCAAAGGAAGACTTTTATGGGATGATCGTGACCGTTGATTTAGGAGAGATGGGTGTATGTCACGTGATATGGCACGTGAGGGTGGTGGCTGTGGGCAGGAAAAATAAACGATGTTTGGCAAATGAAAAATAGCTTAGCTTTTAGGTTTAACTGGAAGGTAATTGTATAAAGCATATTAGTGAGAACGGTGGCGTCTACTGTGTGCATGGTTTCCTGGAAGCAACACATAGGCAGACGAACGCCAGCATGATAATGGTTGCGTCAGCACGGTGGTGGCCACGTCAGAAAGAGACTGGTGGTGGACAGGTGGTGGTGGAGGAGGAGGAGGTAGGTGACCTCACTTGTGACACCTGGAAGACGTCTTTGCGGCCGCAATGAAACAACTAGCCAAGCACCCTTCCAGCTTCCAAATCCCTCGTACTCATTTATTTTAATAGCATTTTTCTTTGGTCAATTATTTCCTTTTAAAGCATATGCATGAGGTATTCCGGTGCTTTCTAGTTTCTAGTTGATATAACTTAGTTCTAATAATAGTGTACCTTTTTATGTATTGTGCTAAAAAAATGCAGATACATGTTCCTGGATAGCTCAAGCATTAAGGAACGATTTGCCCTATTATTTGACTCCTTTTTTGTTGGCTGAATAAAAGTCGAGCTGTTGAGCAGAAACCAACGAAACTCTAGGTCACATTTTGGCCAAATCCTTTTTATTGTTGTTGAGATAAATCCAGATCATAAACCTAACAAGCATAAGTGGTCGGAGAATTTCGGGCATGTTTATTTAGGAGGAATGAATTCGTAAAGAATGAGTATCATTTTCATTTTTCTCTTACTAACAATAAAGATTTGACAGGAATCAGTGTAATTCTTGTGAGGATGTGAAGGTAAAAGAGTTTCCCATCGGTGAAAAGAGAAACGCCTTGCAAGGACTTATAAGGTTGAACTACTCTCAATATTGCTACTTAATTTTATGTTGGAGCCGCAACTTTCTTCATATCTAATAAATTAGTATTACTTATTATTTTTAATGAAAAAGGTAAATCAGTTTATCTAAAGATGGAAAATTATTCAGAATGGCATTAACTCCAAAGAATAGGAAAAACTGTATTTCATCTTTCCTTGTCATTTGATAATTTTCTTACTTTTTTGCGCTGATTGGAGCCATATGATTCTGCCGTGGCTGGCTGTAGACTTTCCACTTTAAAAGGCGATATAAAATTTTGAATTTTCCAGAAGTTCAAGACCAAACTATATAGTTCTATGCATTGGCTTTGTGTCTCATGTCCAGAAACAATCATTTTTTGAACTAAGAATATGAACCACGCAGAAAGATAAACAAACCAAAGTCGTCTTTGATTATTGGTTTTCCAATTTCCTCCTATGTTTATGGACGTAGACTTTTCTACTTTGAATGTTCTTTAGTTTATGTCGAGTTTTTTTCTTCTCATCATTCCAATGACTATTATTCTGTTCAAATCAAGCAGATATGTTTTGGATGAACAATGTTTTGGCTCCTATATAGAGTCCGGATCCTCACCGGATACTCTTTGTGAGGATCCCGATGATCTATGAATCGTGTCCGTTCATCGTACATCGTGCGGTCAGAAATCATTTTAAATATTTTTATTTAAAAATAAACATAAACAGGACTTAGCAAAAATTGACTACATGATATACGATGATAGGACACGATTCACGAATCCTTAGGATCCTCACCAAAAGGATCCGGAGAGGATCCTGTTGACTATATAGATATTAAAGTAAGGTAAGGGGAAATTTGATATAAGTCCAATTTTTTGAGCCAATAGTAGGAATAGTCCAATTTATTAAAATAAGTCCAATTTGTTATATTTAATTATTTAATTATCAATAATTATCTATTCAATAATATGATTTATTATAAAAATCAAATTTCTTCCTAATTATCTCTTTGCTTATTTCTTTTTATTTATCATTTTGTTATTTCTCGTTCTTCATTTTGCTTTAAACCTATTTATAGATTTTTTTTAATTTTTTTAATCAACCTATATCACAGGTTAATTATATTTATCTACCTATATGACATCTTTTTTATTTATTTTTATTTTTTATAATCAACCCGTCACAGATTAATGTGTCTTACTTGTAGGTATGTTATGTTTTTTCTACCTTTTAATTAGGTTTCATATCTCACGTATAGGTATAATATACATTCATATATTTGTTACTTGAGTTATGGTAGAATGTTTTGCAGATAAATTTATGTTAGTATATTAGTTTTTTTGTTATAAGATATTAATTATATTTTTTGGAGTTGGAAAACGCATAATATTAGAAGATTTTAATTGATTTTTAATATTTTTAGAAAATATAAAATAAGTATAAAAAAATAAAAACATATAATTAAATAACTGGACTCACTCCTAAAAACACTCTACCTTTTTGAACCTGGATCTAAAAGCCCCTTAAAGTAATTACCTAACAAAACAAAACCTCTATTCTCCAGACCAAGTGACACGTCCAAAATATAAAGTGGTAATTATCATCTCTTTTCTTCCTATTCCTTTTAGGTAAAAGTCCAAGTCTTTCTTCATCAATCTGCCTCACAAGCAGAAAAAAGGGGGGGGGGGGGGGTGGAGAGAGAGAGAGAGAGAGAGAGAGAGAGAGAGAGAGAGAGAGTCAAAGAAGGACATGTTAGGCGGAATATAGATACAATTAATTAAGATTTAAGAATATAAATCCATGATAGTGAATGGTGATATGAAATTTCAAACAGATTACGTCCGTTTTCCCCACGTTTCTTTTGACTAGTATTCACTTCTTCAAATGTCTAAATAGAGTCCTATATATTTACACATAAATGCATAAATTATAATTATATGGCTATTTGAAGTTCTTAATAGCTCAATATGTATGAGAACATAGGTTATGATCCCTGAGATAATTCAGTAATTTACTAACCTGATCTCTCTACCTTTTCTCCACACTTGGCTCATATATCTTGTTCATAATATTGTTTGCACTCTGTAGCAGGTAAAAATAGACGATGTTGGGCAATTCTTTAAGAGTTAAACCCAACAAGTATTAAGGATTACCCTCCTTTCAAAAAATTCAACTTTATCAGTTGGATCAAATAAACATGCAAAAACAAAAACATTCTCATCCAACTATTGTTGAATGAGAAGTCCTTGCGTCGATCGTGCAGACAAGAAAGTGCACTTACAATAGTCCTTGCGTCAGTCGCACGCACACATAACTAACTCATAATTATTGATGCATATGAGTCCAATTGTAAGATGCATGCACCACAGACCAGAAAACCATCCCTGTTGAATAAGTTGATGCTTGCAATTAGAAGCCTCCTAGGTCAAGGCTCCAAAACCCTTGCGTTTCTGACTTACGTTTAGGTTCATACATTATATCAGCCTGGGCCATTAGCCACATACAACAGAAAATGGTCCAAGTAAACTGTTTAGTATTTACAAATGGAAGTGGGTTAGTAGAAGGTGGATGGTTTACTTTCTCCCTCACATAAGATTTAAAAATTTGGGTTGAGCATCCGATCACGTCATTTGTAGAATAACTCTCAGCTTGAACTACGACATCTTTTATTTTGGTTCCATCTGATCTCATGTAAAACATTGTCACGTCAGTTGTAGAGTAAATCTAAGCATGAGATATAACCTTTTTTATTTTAATCTCATCCGATCTTACGCAAAAATTACCATAATGAGATAGTTTAACCAAAATGTCTCTCCACCTAAGCATACAGAAAATGGACAAGAAGCACGCAACCATTTATTTATTGACTCATTGTTTGGTTAGGCTCTGGATAACAGTGCTTCACTGATTTTAGTGGGCAGCAAAGGAGTGTGACACAAAAGCAACCACCCAAAGAACCCACAATTTCCATTTTTTTACTAAATCTTAACACCTCCACTTGTAAATTAAGTCATGCTTCCAACATTCCAATGTTGTGCATGTATAAAAATAGGCTTAATTGGATTAATAGTCTCAGTGATGATAGGGTAGTTGGAAGATGGTCTATGTGATAAAAAAAAAATTAGGATTTAAGCCCCTGTGGTAGAGTCTGTTAGAATTTATGCCCAAAATTGAAAATTCAGTCAACTTTCTGTTAATTATTAGCACGTGAGCCAATTCCATGTGTTAACGATTAACGGAGAGGTCCGTTTTAGCCTAATATGTGTATGGAGAGTTCCGTTTTAGTCTAATATGTGCAGCTCACGTGCTAATAATTAACAGAAAATTAACGAAATTTTCGCTCTTGGGCATAAATCTTAACGGACTTTACCACAAGGGCTTAAATCCTAGTTTTTTCACCACAGGGGCTATCTTCCAACTACCATATCACCACGACTATTAATCCCAAGTAATAGTATCCCCAGCCGAATCCCACTGCTCCAACTCAAGAACTGCACCTTACTATTTGCCTGATGGCCATGGTTGGTTCTTCTCTGTTGCATCCTTCTTCCCCAACTCTCATTGATCTCAACTTCCAAAGAAGTGAATTTGGTTACTTCCACTCTTCAAGCACCACCCATCTTCTGAATTCCAAGCCCAAGCACTGTCCTCTCAGGTATCTCTCTTTCTTTTTACTGCAACGCGGAGAAATGAAAGGGTTAAATGGTGGAGCATCATAAACAAAAATTCATCACACCTAACGAGTCTTAAAAAGTACAATAAAACTTGTTGAGAACAGAAACACAGTGGAAGAATGTATGACAAAATTCAACTTACATTGTTCCAACATCTTTTTGTACAATTGCTCAATGAAAGAACAAACGAAAACATCTATATACCGAAAAAACTTGGATATACGAGTTTCATTTTTTCAATCCTCGTTTACAAACACGAGGCTTAATTTACTACTGGACGATAGTGTCTTCATTTAAATGGATGGCGATCGTCCCTCAGCTATTTTGGTGGGTGCTTATCACTTCGATGCTTGACCGAGAAGCCTACAGACTGTTCCTGCAGCCAAAGAGCATTAAGCTCAGAAAAGAAAATCCAATGTCAAATAGGAAACAGAAGTCCAATTAGGCTATTCAGATGCCCACCATATCTTCCGGATTGCCCCTAATCTCAAAACAGCCATGCATGTTCGGCGCTATGGAACTAGGTTGTAGCTGCAACTAAAATAAAGCCAAAACAACATACTGCTACTTTAGTATTTGAATGTGAAGAATCGTACTGGTTGATAGAATGCCATGTACGAAAAATCCATTGCCATTCCTTGCATGCTCTGTTGGGTCCCTAAGTGACGAATACATGTTGGTAACGAATGAACCTGTCCCTGAATGAAATAAAAAGAAAATGTTTGCATTCTGAATCGAAATGGAAAAATCAAGGTCAGAATGAATACAGATTTGGGTCATACATGGGTGGCCCGTTGGTTGCCATCATAACCCTCACGGACTGGAGAAATTGAGTTCCAACTGTCCCTGATATAACTACCATTGGATGAAAATACTGTAAGCTGTATACCTATCCACACACTCTTATTGCACTATTCTGGGTTAACATAGCTGTTTCATATTACCCGTTCAGATTCTTGCTGAGGAACATGACAATCATCAATCTTATGTGCTCTGGACTTCATCAGTTCCTACATTTAAAAAACATAGTGAAGTGAATCGTAATATATTACAGTCGAAAACAAAGAATCGATGAGAGTTTCCGATCAAAAAGGATCATGAGACAAACCATCTGCTGGCAGCTGTCTTGCAACCTGAGAACGGTGCCATCCAGTTCAGTATGCACCTACAGTACATGTAAAATCCACTTTACACATCAATTAGGACAACCCGAAAAAGGTGTAGCGAGATCAACATGGCAGAGATCAAGCCTTAACCAACCTTTCTTTTTTCGTATGTTTTCTTTTTCTTCGACGACTTGGCTACACTGCAGCCGGGATTCACTACTTCAACGTCATTAAAACCATGATTAGCTGACACGTCGGGCTCCGAAACACTTCTTACAGAATTATTGACATCCACACAATGTTTCATAACTGTTTCTAATGCCTGAAATGCAATGTGGTAAGTGTCCTGAGATAAAGACCCCTCTTCAGCCAACTTAACAGCTAATTTACATGGATCATTGAAACGCTGCACCCCGCAGTTAAGCCTCTTCAATCCATCGTTAACGGTCCGCCTAACTTTTGCATCTTTCGTCCAACGCTTCAAAATCTAATGGGATGGGATTGTGTAAACGCCAGACACCTGGGGGACCAGTAATGCATGTCTACAGAGAAAACCTCTGCATTCAAATGAATGACATAAACAACATACTTTTTGGTTTGCTTCATTCCAAGACATGATGAAATTCTGGCTTTCTTCCAAATCTGCAACCCGGTAGATTACAGATGCTTCATTTTCACCTTCTTTCTTCAAATGACAAGACGCTAGTCCCAAAACCTCGTCTTCAAATTGTTTAAATACAGCATCGGTATGATAGTTGACATTTGTTTCTCAAAAGGTGAGAAAGATCTTAATCCAGGTTGTTTATCCTGTGTTTTAAGAGAAGCGCCGGCTTCCATGTCATAACTATCTTTACAAAATGCTTTGTACTGCTCAACAAAATCCTTAAATGTAGCTTCTTGAGAAATGTACCTATCAAAGAATGAAGTTATGCTTCCAGATCGCTCCTTTGTTGACAGTCCAGCTAAAAACGAATCCTGCATATAAGTTGGGGCCCACTTTTTACGATCTTCTAATTTCATCATGGTATCAGAGCAAGGTTGTCCACGTGTGAAACCCAACGGCCACACGCGCTCCACGTCACCCAGTTGTTGTCCATGTGTAGGCTTGAAAATCCGCCACACATGCGGGGCATGTTGAGAGTTGTCCCACATTGGTGAGGGACAACTCTCAACACATACAACGAATGAACCCACTCATTTTCCCTTAGTTCAAATCTATCAACCAGTTTCGACCATTTCTTTTCAAATTGCTCAACCGTCCAACACCAGTAAATGCATTTGCTGAATTTTTCAATAAATGTTTCTTTCCCATTTATGGAACCCACATATTCAGGAATCCTGGTCAATACATGCCATAAGCAAAAACAATGGCGTGCATCAGTAAACACATCTTCTACTGCTTCTTTCAAGTATTTTTCTTGATCAGTGATAACCAGTCCTGGAGCCTGGCCACCCACTGCTCTAAGCCATGTCCGCATTAACCAAATGAAAGCCGATGTAGTCTCTTCTCCGATCAATGCACATCCAAGCAAAATGTACTGACAGTGATGATTAACTCCAACAATAGGAACAAAAGGAATTTTATAATTGTTACTAACATAATAAGTGTTAAAGAAGACTACGTCACAGAAGCTGCTATACTCACGCTCACATTTTGAATCAACCCAAAATACTCTCTTCAATCGTTTCTCGTGGTCAAAATCTATTGCATAAAAGAAGTTGGGATCCTCATCCTGCATAGACATAAAATGTTCAAACATTACTCTTACATCTTCCTCGTCTAAAGCCAACTGCAGACCCGTCTTTTGAGGATCTACGGTAGCAGGTTTCTTGTTCCTCCCGCTGGTAGCATAAATGAAATCATCTGGGCATATCTCATGGTTGTGCTCCTTTACAAAACTATGTACTACCCAATTTTCACCTTCTCTCCTCTTTATATGCAACCTAGCTTTGCAATCTGTCTCTGTGCTACATGTTCTTGGATTAACAGTTGTTCCTGACTCACACTTGCTTCCAAATCTAGAGCATGTAATTTTTATCTCAATGAACTTTCCAGATTTTTTCGAGCGCCGACTGGCTTTAATTATGATGCCAAATCCCACAGACCGGGCATACTCCCTGTAATAAGAGTAAGCTTCTTCCTTAGACTCAAACTCCAAACCATTTTCGGGCTCCTCAACTACCCCCTTCCCCTTATCAAGGGAATCCACCCCGACATTGTTCAGATCACTTTGATCATTCAAACTAGAAACATTTTGTTCTGCATTCAAACCCATCAGCTTCCATAACACGATCACTCGTTATCAGAGAACTAACATTCTCCTCCTCAACATTTACCTCACCTGTGATATCTACAATGTCAACATCTTTATCTGACTCAACACTTTTGTCTGCATTCAATCCATCAACTTCCTTAACACGATCACTCGTCGGAGAACTAACATGCTCCTTGTCAACATTTATCTCATCATTTACATCTACAATGTCAACATCTCTATCTGACACAACACTTTGTTATGCATTCAGCCCATCAACTTCCTTAAAATGACCACCCGTTGTCTGAGAACTAACATTCACCTCAACATTTATCTCATATGGCACATCTACAACTTCCTTAACACGATCACTCGTCGGATAACTAACATGCTCCTTGTCAACATTTATTTCATCATTTACATCTACAATGTCAACATCTCTATCTGACACAACACTTTGTTATGCATTCAGCCTATCAACTTCCTTAAAATGACCACCCGTTTTATGAGAACTAACATTCACCTCAACATTTATCTCATATGGGACATCTACAACGTTGACATCTTTATCTGACATAACACTTCTGCACTCAATCCATCAACTTCCTTTACAAGCTCACCCGTTGCCGGAGATGTAACACACTCCTCCTCAACATTCACCTCATCCGCAACATCTACAATGTCAACATCTTTATCCGAACCTACACTTTGTTCTGCATTCAAATCAACTTCCTTAACACTATCACTCATTGTCAGAGAACTAACACGCTCCTCCTCAACATTTACCTCACCAGTGATATCTACAATGTCAACATCTTTATCTGACCCAACACTTTGTTGTGCATTCAATCCATCAACTTCCTTAACACGATCACTCGCGATCGGCGAACTTGGCTCTGCCTCGACATTTATCTCATCGGTGACATCTACAATGTTAACATCTTTATCTGACCTAATGTCTAACTGGTCCTGCTCACATGAGGGCAGTTCAAGATCTCTCTCCATACAATCAAACAAAGCTTACACAACACAAAAGCTCATTTCATTGAATTACCTGATACAAAAAATCAATAATAACAGCTTTTTAAATTAAGAAATAAATATGAAAAATTGTTAAAAATAAAAATTAAAAAAAAAACCTAGAAAATTCAAAATTGTAAAGTACTGCAAAATTCAAAATTTCAAAGTGAAGTGTGCTCTTTGCTAACTAATTTTGTAGGATGCACGAAGGAAAATAAGCAGAAAGTAAAAAGGTAAAAAAAGAAAGGGAATGGCTGATTACCCATTTGTTTTTGGGAGCTCAGCAGCAGCAACTAAAACATCTCCACTCAGTTATAAGAAATAACAAGACTTGAGCTTTTCTTTCTGTTTTTAATCAATTTTCCCAGGAACCAAACAGGTCGTGAGTCCAAGCAGAAAGGCGAGAAATCAATGTCACGTAAATGAAAAGGGAAGTGTTTGCACCTGCGCAAGTCAGTTTTCACGCTACCACCACGCGCGGACTGAAACACAGACAGAGAGAGAGAGAGAGAGAGAGAGAGAGAGAGAGAGGAGGTTCAAGTCCGGTTATAGGTCGGGTTCACGGGTATAAATTTTAGACGCCAAAATTTTCGAGGGATAATACTTGAATCATCGGAGAAATTCACATAGCGATGCAATAAATCATATTATTAAAACCGTTTAATTTCTTTATTTTCATTTAAAGGTTACTTTTATAAAAAAATTATTCAAATCGAATATCGTTTAACCATTCAAATATACACGATTTATTATAATTATGTTACATGATACTCACAACATTGATTCATTAAGAATACCCTCACGAATGCACGTAAAACGTACATTTGAAACCAGATAAAAGAAGAAACATAACTTCAAACCGTACTTTGCCATCCATTTACCTCACAGAAATTTACATGAACCTGTCTGCCTCTACACGGCGGCGGACCGGCGACTCAGGAGGAAGAAGTTAGGACCTGCTTTGCGTTGCACATTATACTTTTACAGACTTCAAGCACATTAACCTCAATATCTTCACTAACTAGGCATTGATTAGTACATTCGAGATACCGATCCGCTGAACGAATCTAAAATACACCTGACATTACATTGCATTTCTATTTTGGTACAGTGCGATGCTAAGTTACGATGAATGAAGTGGCAAATGTCATCTCAGACCTCAGTACAGCCCCTTCATATTACGTCCTCTATGGAGGTAAACTTTCGGCTTAAACACGGCACCTCAGAGGCAGAAAGAGAGCCGAGGCCAAAAGAGGGATCTGGAACCACTTCAGGGTTTAATTTCTGATTACCAAACAAGTTTAAGTACAACGTTAACCAACTCCGAGGGCTATACAGCTATACGGCACGTGTTTCTTCCTTAGGAGTGTCTTGAAGCATCGTCATGCAACTGCGAAGATCTCAGATGCGGATCATCCTGCATTGGAGTTACAAAACCCAATAAAGTAAAACCATAGATAATACCAGTGCAGTTTCTTCAGGATATAACAAACATCCCGTAAATTGAAAACAAACCTGCAAGCTGTAACTGAAGCTACTCGATGGTCTGAAGTCCAACTGTCCCTACATGATTAGAGCAGATTTTGAGAAAGTTGTTGCATGAATATGCAAACACACGGCAAAATTTCTCTACGAAGTGATTCAAACGAATATGAAAATACTGTACCATCCCATGAATGCTTTGCTGAGCCCCGAAGAAACCATCATGGTTGGGTGCTATTGAATTCAGTTGTCCCTACAAGTTATATAAACCCAATTAAATCAAATTCATACAACTATTATGTAGAAATATAATATCGTGTCTGTATGGCTCCAAAGGAAATCTTAACATATTAAGGTCCTGACATTATTTTGACTTACCAGCCCTTGCATACTCTGCTGGTTAACATAGTAACTGTCATGAGGCGGCTCCATCAAGTTTAACTGTACCTGCATGCACCAGTTATGAAATTTCACAAATGATATAAGAAAGATGCATGTGAGAATTTAAAATAAATGATACGAGAAAAGAGTATGCAATACCAGTCCGTGCACATTCTGTTGGGCACCATAATATCCATTAAGGGCTATACCGTCTGAGCTTAAGTTATCCTACAAGCATAAAAGTCCAGATTAACATATGCAAAATCAATCATTTTTAAAATAAAAAATAACGCAAAGAATGGACAAACCATTTGCTGCAAGCTGTCTTGTGATTCAACAAGTACACCGTCTTGCTTTGCCGGCACCTGCAAAATAGAAACATACTTCAATAAACGTTCTTACATTTGACTCAAGCTAGCTGGTTAAAGTAAAGCCATCAGCCAACCATCAACTTCAGAACATACCTTTCTTTTCCTATTTGTATTTCTCTTCCTAATTGCTTTTGCTGCAGGGCTTCCTTGATTCTCTTCTTCCGCTTCACGAATACCATGAACAGTACCACTGAACTCTGTGACAGTACCATTAGAGTTATTCACATTCACACAATTCTTCAAAGCTTCAACAAGTGTGCGGAGAGCAATATTATAAGTTTCTTCAGATGATGATCCTTCTTCGCTCAACTCGATGGCTCGCTTGCATAGATCATTGTAGCGGTGCACCCTAGTTTGTACTCGCTCTGTTTCTTCAACCATTGATTGCCTAATCTTTGCATCTTTTGTCCACCTCTTCAAAATATAATGAGATGGGATGCTTGAGAGGCCGCACATTTGGAGAACAATCAGTGTGTGTCTACAAAGGAAACCTTTGTACTCAAACAAATGACAGGAACAAAAAACCTCTGACTTCGTTTCGTTCCAGGCTACCATGAAATATTCATCCTTTTCACAGTCTTGAACTCTGAATGTAGTAGTTGGTCCATCTTCATGTTCTTTCTTTGGCTGGCAGCCAACTACGCCCAAAACCTCAACTTGGAACTTTTTGAATACTGCATGCGTGTAAACCGTTGACATTTGTTTTTCCCAAGGCGAAGGAGATTTTAATGCAGGCTGTTTGTGCCATGTATCAAAATCTGCAATTGATTCCTCTTCATACCTATTTTGCAGAATTGTTCCATATTGTTTCACAAATTCTCTCAGACTAATTTTCTTGTGTATGTATTTATCGAAGAAAGAGTTCATACTTTCAGAACGCTGAGGTGTGCACATTCCAGCTAAAAAAGTATCTCCTATATAAGTAGGCACCCATCTATTACGATCATCATACAGCAATCGGATCCATTCGTCATCTTGAAGTTCAAAACTATTAACCATCTCCCACCATCTAAGGACAAACTGTTCATCTGTCGAGGACTTGAAAATGCATTCGTTAAACTTAGACAAGAAATTGTCGTGCCGTTTGATTACATGAGCAAGAGTTTCAGGGATCTTTTCCAGTATACTCCAAAGTGAAAAGCAGTGACGTGCATCTGGAAAGACTTCGCCAATCGCTGCCTTCAGGGTTTGGTCCTGATCAGTGATAATCACTTTAGGACCTTGCCCACCCATTGCTCTAAGCCATGTCTTCAACAACCATACAAATGTTGATTTTGTATCATCAGCAACCAATGCACAACCAAGCAACATTGACTGAAAGTGGTTGTTCACCCCAACAAAAGGAGCAAATGGCAACTTATCGTTTATTTTGATGTAAGAAGTATCAAAAGAGACAACATCGTTAAAACTCTTGTAATCACTCCGACTTTTTGCATCAACCCAAAACAAATTTCTCAGACGTTGCTCTTCATTCAAATCTATAGCATAGAAGAAGTTAGGATTCTCCTTCTGGATACGCTTAAAGTATTCAAGCATTACCTGAGCATCTCCCAACTCCAGACTCAAGTCCCGGCACTTATCAAACTGATAGTTTGTGTCAGCCCGAGGAAACCCAGTACTTTGGTACCCACCAGAGTGTCTAGACATTTCAACATACATCTTTCTTGTCCGTTCACTAACTGCATGCAAAATGTCAATATTATTCTTTTCAGCTAACTTTACATTCCTATGAATCCGAAAATGATATGCCAGAGCAGGTAAAAGCTCATGATTATGCTCCTTTATGAATTCATGAATAATCCACTTTCCATCTGCCCTTCTCTTCACATGCATGCTGGCTTTGCAATCTGTCTTTTTCACTGTTGGTCGACGACTAGTCCCACTATCTGATTCTGGAGTGACTCCATATCTTGAACATGCAAATTTGGCATCAATAAATTCCTTTGATTTCTTTGAGCGCCGGCTGTTTTTGATTGAAGTGGTGAATCCCATAGACTTGGCATATTCTTGATAAAATGAGTATGCTGCCTCATGCGATTCAAATTCAATGCCATTACAAGGTTCAAAATCTGCTTCACCCTCAAACACTTGAACGTCCTTCTCGGGAGAAGTAATGACTCCACCACCTCTATTCTGCACTTCTTCCGCAACAGCAACCATATTCATATTTTCATTTACTGCACCACCACTCATTTTTTCTAGACCATCCACCACTGTTTCACCCGAATTTTGATTTCTATCCATGATGTCTAGCTACAAGTAGTTTGCTATCTGTTTCTGTGAAGAAACTCCGATTGTTCCAACAGACCATCATAATAACCCCTAAAGAAAAAACGTACAATAAGAAACAACAATAAGTGACAAGAAATGCAAGTCCTGTTCAGGGTGTTAAAATTTACTCAGAGATCATCTCTGTCATTAGCAAAATTCTAACCAACTTGGCCAGCAAACCTAACAAAAAAAGTTCCTGGACCGTGTGAACACTCGAGAACTCTCTATCATTCTATTTTGCACTCTTCGTTAGTGATGTAAAACACGCATGATTGTGCGAAAAAAAAACCTCGCCAAGTGCAAAATACACCACTTTGGCACCCAAAATGCCCCTCTCTTAGACTCTTACCGAGTACATATAAATCGTAGTAAAGCCAGTTCAAACTCAATCAGCAATTGTCAATATATTTCACTTTGGTACCCAAAACTTGTACTTATTAATCAAAATGGAACATAACAAGCAAATAAAATATCGTTACAAAAAAATACTAGTACTTATTAACTAGAGCAGCGAGCACCCGAGTTTGAATTTCCTCCCCCTCCCCATAGTTTAACTAGACTAGAATATCGCTCGAATAAAAAAATAAACACGAGGCATGCTCATTATCTGTGACAGTAACAACAATCCCGCTGCAGTTCAATTTACTATTCTTCACTACGGTAAGTACAATACATTCTATCACTTAAACAGTAATAACTATTCCATGATTCCATCCACATTGTGGATCAGTGATTAATTAATTCCAAATAAGAAAGTTATGATCTTTTCTTTTTACCCTCTGTTTGGCAGCTGAGAAAGCTGCTGAAATGGAAAGAAAATTCTAAAGTCTAGACCTTTATTATGCTTTAATATATTTTTCTAGCCTCTGAAAAACAAGCTTAGAAAGGGAAAAAAAAAACATCATAAATCAAAATTAGTAACTCCAGTTTCCTTTTTCCCCGTGACTTTCTCAGCAGCCAAACACAAAACAACACGAATTTCACGCAGGAAAATCAACAAGTTTCAGAAAGTGATTCAGAGAGAGAAAGAGAGAGATTGAGAGAGAGACCTCAAGTGAAGAATCAGAGAAGAAGAACGGAACGGCGAGTGGGGAATTCCGCGAGTGGGCGAGAAGCGGGTCGAATTTGGGAAAGCTTCGGGGGTTGGATCTTCACACGCTCACTCGCCGAAGCAAATGGGGATCTGGCAGGAAACTGGCGAATTCCACTCGCTTTGTTCACACGCTCTAATCTTCGTTTCTATCGCTCTTCCTTCTCGGCGCGTCAAGATGTTTCTTTTCTGGACAAATTTCATATGATTTATACGGGTGAATAATATCTGGTTCCGAGACGCACGCGCCACGCGTGTGATTAGTTTAAATTATCAACAACGAACTAAAAACTTGATCTGAATATAAGTGAATTGTGTCCGTTCATCGAAAATTGTGCGATCAGTTTTTGTTAAATACTGTTTGTATTTTTTAAAATAAAAATATTTAAAATAATTTTTTACCGCACGATATACAATAAACGGAAACGATTCACAAATCTCTGAGATCCTCACAAAGAAGATTCGACAAGGATTCAGATTCCTAATTCAATACAATTATGATAGTTTCTTTCCAAATAATTAAATGTTTTTTTTAATTAGTGTATTTATGTTTTTGATCCGACTAATTACTATGCTCTCCGTTTGATCCCCACAATATTTGGAGAGCGATAAGTACTAGCATTTGTTAGATGAATACTGTGGGAGAGAGTCGAACATTAAATCACTTGAGAGCAAACCAAATATCTGACTGCTACACGAACAACTCTTAGGTCAAATAACAATGTTATTAGATCTCAACATTGTGAACAAGTATGGTATTTGGTAGGGAAAAAAAAGAGTAATTATTATTACTTGAGTTTTGTATGCGATTGAAAATATGTCGTGTCAGTAACTTTGAATACGTGAGCTTCTCAAAAAAAAAAAAAAACTAAACTTTTGAATATGGTAACTTTGAATGATTAATTGACATTTGTAACAGTGACGTTTACATCAATTAGGGTAGTGATTCTGCTCCAATTTTGCAAATTTGCACTTTTTCTTTTGGTATTTGCCTACTTGCTCCTTTGGATTATGTCATTTAGTGAAAAGACCATGACAATTATGAATTTTGCAAAATAATATTTTTAAAATCCAATAAAAGAATCGCCATCCCTGACGGTTAACAATCACCCATATATACTTCAATCATCGTGAACGATACTAGTAATGAAAGTCCTGAATTCAAATCTCGTGAACGACACTAGTAAACCTGTCATTTCTCGACTGTCTTCCATTTTGAAAGTTTAAAAAAAAAAAAAAAAAAAAAAAAAGTTTGCTTATGGAATGGGCTCACAAGTAAACCTGATTTCAACTAACCCTATTGAGGGAGGATAAGCAATCAGAGGTACAATAATACAACATCCTTTACAGAAGATATGACCCTGCTCAAATTTCTTTCCTACTTCCGAAAACATCGCAGACGAAATAATTAACAACAGCCTACTCTATACCGTCTTATTTTACAGGTACCAAATGAGGAAGTTGTCCATCGTGATCTTTCTGTCCGCAAGGTATGATACATTTCACTTTTCTTTACAACAAGATTTATCTTCAAAGGATCTCTCTTTACCTACAGAACAATTTTCGAATCAGTTCCACTGTGTTTCAAGTTAAACTTCAGCTAACAGCAAAACAATATTTACCATTTTAAATGCAAGATGCCAACACTGAGCAGTTTGTTCCTCAAGCATGTCTGGATGCATCTTCATGCAATGGAGCCGTTCTTACGTTGGGGTCATCCTGGCACAAGGAGAAAACAACTGTAAGCTAAATTAAACAAAATGCATGATGTAGGAAAGTCAATTAGTACCATGTCTAGCAAACTAACCCGAATTCCATAAGCGTAACCAGTTGGTGTTCTGAAAAAATCCATCTGTCCCTGCAAGCACAATGCCGCAAAATATAAAACGCAACCAATTGAACAGGGTCAGAGGCTAAATATTTTCGTTATCATGATAGGGTACTGTACCAGCCCATGCATGCTTTGCTGCGAACTGTAATAACCATCATGGCTTGGTGCTATAGAGTTCAGTTGTCCCTGCAAGTATGAAAACCAGGTCTCGGTTAAATTCATGTAGTTTGCAATATCGCTGGTCCTTTTCTACTCATTCTAATAATTATGACTTACAAGCCCCTGAATGGTCTGTTGATTCCCATAGTAGTTATCCCGCGTAGGTGCCATTAGATTCAATTGTACCTGACAAAAAGGAGACACCGTATATGAATAAGTTGTATCAGACAATTTGTTATTGGTACAAGATATGGTCATACCATTCCTTGCACATTCGGTTGGGCACCATAATAGCCATCAAGTGTTACTGCTCTTGAGTTCAATTTCTCCTACAAAATAAGATTCTAATTACAAAATATTACAATAGTCGAATAAGTTTGTCCAACAATTTTAATCACTATTCTCCCACATGCTATACCACATAGACGTAAGCACACCAATCTTGTGTGACCAGATTCATAATATTGTTTCAAAACACAATGTGTATCCCAGATTAGGGCACCAATTTGATGCAAATCATCTCAAACAAATATTTTCTTTTCAAAAAAGCTAAAAAAATTAAATAGAAGAAGACAAACCATTGGTTGCAAGCTGTCTTGTGCCCCAACAGCCATAACCTCCGGCTCAGAGTTCACCTGCAATTTGATTTTAATGTTACCTTTAAATGAAACTGTAACAAAGAGCATTATAATTTAGTCACTATCAAGAACAAACCTTTCTTTTCTTCGTTGGATTCTTTTTCTTGTTTGTTTTGCTGCTCATACTTCTATTTTGGTTATCGTCTTCAATGCAAAGCAGGCCATGAGTGACTGATGTGCCAGCTTCTAACAGACTCTTACTAGAATTATTTACACTCACACAATTTCCAAAAGCTTCTTCTAGTGCACGGCATGCAACACTGTAGCTCTCCTGAGATAGAGTTCCTTCCTCAATCACTTTCATTGCCCGTTGACATAAATCATTAAACTTTTGCACCCTGGATAGTACAATGTCGGAATCTTCTCCCACCAAATGCCGGTTCTTTGCATCTTTTGTCCAACGTTTTAATACATATTGAGATGGGATTGCAGATAGGCCACATATTTGAAGAACAATCAATGCATGTCTACAAAGATAACCTTTATATTCAAATAAGCAACATACACAAGAAACCTCTGTCTTCATTTCATTCCATGTTACGATGAAATCTTCATTCTTTTCAAAATCTTGCACTTTGAAAATGGTGCCCGTCTCATCTTGTCTTTCCTGTTTAGGGTGACAAGCAACTGCACCTAAAACCTCACCTTGAATTTTCTTGAATACTGCATGTGTGTACAGTCCTGAGACGCTCTTCTCCAAAGGTGAAGGAGATCTCAAAGTTGGCGGTTTGTTCCATGTATCATAATCTGCTTTGGCTTCTTCATCATACCTATCCTGTAGGATTGCTTCATACTGTTTCAGGAACTCTTGAACAGTGGTCTTCTTATGCACATACTTGTCAAAAAAGGAGTTCACACTATCAGATCGCTGATCTGCAGACATCCCAGCCAAACAAGCATCCCTCATGTATGTTGGTACCCACTGTTTTCGATCTTCATACAACAACTGAATCCATTCATCCTCTTTCAGTTCAAAATTCTCAATAATTTCCCACCATCTTTTTTCAAACTCTTCACTTGTAGATGACCTGTGGATGCACTTTTCAAATTCTGCCATAAAATTTTCATGCTGTTTAATCACATGGCCAAGATTTTCAGAAACCTTCCCCAAAATATGCCACAAACAAAAACAATGATAAGCATTTGGAAAGACCTCCACAACAACTGATTTTATCGACTTGTCATGGTCAGTGATTATTACTTTTGGAGCTTGTCCACCCATAGCTTTCAGCCACGTCTGCATTAGCCAAGAAAAAGTTGATGTACTTTCATCTGATACCAAAGCACATCCTAGCAGCACGAACTGATAGTGTTGATTCACTCCAACAAATAAAGCAAGAGGCATCTTATGTTTGTTCCTAACGTAGGTAGTATCAAAAGACACTACATCACTGAAATGGATGTAGTCATGCCTACTTTTGGCATCAACCCAAAACAAACTTTTCAGCCGTTGGTCTTCTCCCAGATCTACAGCATAGAAGAAGTTGGAATTCATACTCTGCATCTGCGTGAAAAACTCAACCAAAATCTTCAAATCTCCTGCCTCTAATGCCAAATTCCTACCTTTATCGAAAGGATTTTTGGGATCACTTTTTAGACCAACCACATTTTTGTATTCAGCAAATTGTCTAGCCATTGCAGCGTACATTTTTCTTGTCTGTTCACTGACTGCTTGGGCTGGTAAAAGCTCGTGGTTATGCTCCTTCACGAAATTATGTATAACCCATTTACCATCTGGTCTTCTCTTCACATGCATCGAAGCTTTGCAGTCTGTTTTTGAACATGATCGCCGACCAGTCGGATTTTCTGGATCTTGCTTGTTCTGTCTGGCACGTGGTCTATTATACGACTTGTCATACTCGCGCTTGGTTCCATATCTAGAACAAGCAAATTTTGCATCAATAAATTCTCTAGATGTCTTTGAACGGCGGCTATTTTGGATTGCAGTGTTGAACCCCATAGACCGAGCATACTCCTGATAAAAGGAGTATGCTTCACCATGTGATTCAAATTCCATACCAAAAAGCGGCTCAAGATTCGTATCCTCTTTAAACACTACCATATCTGGTGTAGGAGAATTCAAATCCCCACCATCTTCAGCGCGTGCTTCATCTCTAACATCCTCAATGTTTTCACTCGCTATATCTCCATTATGCGCTTTTTCTTCATGTTCCAATAAGTTATCAATTTCATGCGGCTCTTCATCTTCTTTGCCATGCTCACCAGAAGGTAGCCGTAGATCTATGTCCATGGTGAGGTTATTTAGTTTTAACTGGTTGCTATCGGAGAACATCTGAAACAAAGAAAATACCACAGTTGCCAGAAAATCAAATAATGATTAAATTTACAAACTCCGAACATAATAGTAAACAAAAATTCAGATTCCTAATTAAAGTAAGAAAAAGAGTTACAAACCATTTTGGAAGTTCAAAGCACAAAATTAACAAACAGCTCCAACTAGATTGTCTAGCCTTGTCAATGTGAACAAGATGATGACATCCTCTTCTTCCAACATGAGGGACCAGTATCACCTCCCATGGTATCTTATAAGCTATATAAATAAACCTTTGGCTGGAAAGAATAAGAAATCAATTTATTAAAAAGAAATAAAACCACGCGCATTAATACTCATGACTGGAAATTTCAAAGAAATAGCTAATTGAACCACTATCACATGTTAAAATCATGATGCTTTAAGAGGTTTAGGTGATTATCAAAGATAGAGCAATTGTGCCCGGAAAATGTTTTTAATCACCACCAAACGAACTATTAGTTCCAAAAAATAATATTCAGAACTGTGTATTTTCTGTTCAACACAGGTATTTACATATTTCGAGGGTCTAGCATCGGTATCCTTATTAATACAATATCCTAGTCACTGAGGTATTCAAGACCACCAAAGTGAAGTATTTAACCTAATACACCAGAACAGGGTGGTAAGGCACCTTCTTGGAGGCATAAGGTGTTGTTCTAAACTCACCAGAATGCCTCTAAGAAAACAAAACTTGAAAATGAGAAGCAGTGGAGCTCTCATTTATCTCTCACATAAAAATTCATCTAGGATCACAAACATGTATATCAACCTCAAAAACTGGCAAACATATATATATCAACATCACAATCTAATACCAATTCCGATGTTAAATATCTACTCGAAACTAACTCAAACAAAAACAAAAAATCCATCGCCTAAACGTCAAGAAACATTCTACAATGCTCTAAACAAGAGCAATAGAGTGTTCAATTCTACCACGTATGTGGTAGTGTTTTGACACAAATAACAGAGTTTCAGCTACACTTGGCAACAGATGAGAACAACTGCTAAACTTGAAGTGCAACAAACACACACAATCCAAACGAAACCTGATTAAACTCACAAGTCATGGGTTTTAAAACCGAAATAAACTCGGAATCAAAAAATCATACTTTGCATGCTAATAATACTACTCAAGCTCCAAAATGTGCAACAGTGCAAGTCCACCTGAAAACCCAACTAAACTAGGCTGTTCAGCAAACAAAGAATTCCCAAGTAATGAAATTTATAAGCTCAGCTCAATTTAACAAGCTGCTAACTCAAACAAATTAACTAATCGATAGCAACTCCTCATTTTTCAAACCCACCAGTCACCCACATAACAAAAAAAAATCAAACTTTACAATCAATACAAAAATCCCATATTGCAAAACACTAAATTCAACAAAAAAGCAATCAAAAGGAGAGACTTTAATAACATTTAATTGATTCTAGAGAGGGGGCTAGATAGAGAAAGAGAGGGGAGGGGGAGAGAGAGAGAGAGAGATTTTACAATACCTCTGCCCTTCTCTCTCTGCGTATTACATATGGAGGAAGGAGGAGGAGGAGGGAGCTTCGATCTGCAACTGCGAAGGAAGATGATCGCGCACGCGAGGGGGAGGAGCGAGTGGCCAATTACGTAGGTCCTTTAATTTTGCCCCCAATTTGTTCCCGTTTTAGGGTTTCAAAATCGACCCAATTCAATCTGACTCTCACCTTCTCCCACTCGCTGCCATTTTTCACCCTTTTATTTATGTCCCGAAGCCTCGCGGCCCCACGCCTCGCGCGTGCCGGCCTCTCGTGCTGTTGATGTCATTGTGCGACCACCAAGCGAGCTAATCTGCGGGTGTGGGTCCCCTTTTCACGCACACGTTATTGGCTGACTGTGCGCGTGTCACGCGTGGCTGCCCGCCCAATAAAGTCACTCGTCAGCTGTCTCTCTCTCTCTCTCCCCATTTTCTTTACGTGTTCTTTTGAATATTTATCACAATTTTGTTTCAAACTTCAAACCTTCGTACTTAAAAACTTTTCTTTCTTTCTTTTTTTATTTCCAAAAAGTGGGATAATTAATGACAAGTTATGGTTATCCATCTCTTTCGGATCCTAATAGGCTATAGGGAATTTCACTTTGTCCGTAGCCACAATCGAGCAGGCTCACTAGCTCGGAGCATCGAACTCCGAAATCTCTTACATTTTTGTTTATCAGGGAACTTCAAAGTAATTTTTTAAATCTACTCGAACTATATTTACGTAACGTTATAATTTTATTTAAATTATAATTTTGATTCTATTTTTTATTTTTTATTAATACAAATTATAAAAATTAAATATAACAATTATATCGTCCGTTTTTACTATTATAACGCATAAAATTATACATCATATGATTCGCATTCATGACATCCATAATAAATCCTCCCAATTCAAGACTTTGGAACTTTTTGTTTGGTGTGACATTCATCATGTTGATTTGCTTAATATTTTAAGTACAACCTACACTATTATTGATGCAATGATATTAGAGGAGGAGTTGAACCTGAGTCACTCGATTAAGTAACACTAATTTATAATCAACTCATCATTCATGAGCAGGTATGTTGACAACAATAGTTGTTTTCCATTGTTACATTAGAGGGAAATGAGTCGGAAAAATACCTAAGTCATGTTCCAACTCTAACACTCTAACTCATACATTTGTATATGAGTTAGGGTTCTCAAGGAATTTTCCCAAAGACCTAGTCTTCATGAAAGAATTTTTAGGGTTCCCAAAACCAAACTCTGCCTTAGAATTCGTTGGGAGTTAAGTTATTGCTTTTCAACATACTTCTAGTTCTTGCCATACATGTTCATGAATGCTGCATTTCATTTTCAGCCACACTTTTTTGTTGAGGAGTATGAGGTTGCCAATGAATGCCAAAGTCCATTTTCTTGATCTGTATATATTTTTCAAATTCTAATGTGAGTGCATTAAATTTGAAAGCCTACAATTTTGAACATTCCTCTATAAATTTTCCACTTATGCAAGGGTTTTGCCATATGTAGTTCAGACTACTTAGTAGTTCGACTTTTTAAACAATCTTCATCATTCGATTTCTTATGGTCAATTTTAAAGTCAATCTTCACCGTTCATTTCCCAAACAACTTAGCAGTCTCTTATTCAAAACCTAGAAATTTGACAAAATTATCCCAATAAACGTAGACGTAGAAATGATGAGGAAAAAGGGGACACAAATGTAGACACAATTCCCAACAGAATAGAAAACTTGCACACCCTTCATCAAAGCAGAAAGGCTCCACCATCCCATTATATAGAAGATAAATGTTAAAGAGTGTCTCTCAAAAATGGAACGAGATTTAACCTTAAACTATGAGGTAGCATAAAGTCTCACTTTGAGAGTCACCTTAGTATTTATTTATAAAAACATTAGGAAAGCTTGACAGTTCCTTCTTTGATCCCCAAGTAAGTCTTTAAATAAGGAACGCCAGAAGCACTAATAGAAAACCCTTTGTCGACAATGACACAAAAATACACCGTTCTGTAAGGCGAGTGCCAAATATACTTCCCAATAGTACTGCACAGACAAAACTGTATCTGCAGAAAAATAAGAACAACTTGCATAAATTTGAATCCGCCGAGCTGTTGCGTTCAAGTTTTTCTGCAAAACTATAGTTGCAAGTTTACCAACCTGCAAATGCAGCACAACTTGCATAAACTCTTTTAAATGATCAGGAAGCAAATGCGGCAGAAGCAAGCTATGTCTAGCTAGAAGTCGTTGTAAAATTTTCGTTCTGGTATAAAAGTTCATCGCAACCAACACCTTAAACTCATACTTGGCATATGCTTTGATCTATTCGCGGAAGTAACAATGATCGTAAATTTCTTTCAGGTTTTGTATTACAACGGAAAGTACGTGCATGCTATGTAAGCTATTCAGAAGGTACGTAGCGTAGACGATGTTAAAAGCTTCAAAGAGTTGAGTTTTAAAGCTTTGGATGAAGAAGGAAACATGTTTAGAAAGAAAGGAAATTTTCCTTGAAACTTGTACAAGAGTTTGTCTTGGGTGGAGATCGACGAGAGGGAGACAAGTTGGTTTATAATTATTGGTTTTAGGATGCTTGTATGGGGTTTAGGGTTTTGCTTTATGGATCTTGGAAAAAATAAGAAGACTGTAATCCAAGGCCTCTCAATACTTTGTCTCAAACGACTCAAATATATTGTAGGGAAAGCAATCATTTATAGAAATTGCTTACAAGATAAATGCTAATGAGACTTTCAAAAGTGAGACTTTTTCATGAACTTTCCATCAGCTCATGTTTTTGGCACAATTTTTATAATGTTCTTGTACCAAAAACATGAGATGACGGAAAAATCCATAGGACTCAAAGAGTCTCCCTTGCTTACAATATGAGACTATAGGGCACCATATTCGAGATAGCAGCCAAAGCGAAAGCAAAACAAAGAAATAATTAGCCTAATAAATTATAAACAGTGCGATGCCTAACAATTTCCGGTAATTGAACAATCGAGAGAGGTGATAAAAAATAAAGGAAGGTTAAGGAAGTTATCTCAAAATATGACCATCTCAGATTTAACGATATTCTTGTACCAATATTTTTAAAATCCGCGCCTTCTAATTTTTAACTTCGTGAAATTTACTCGCATGCAAGGTGTCATCATAAGCCAAGCCTAATCAAAGAAGTTCCTTATAATATTGGAATAAATATTTAATTGATGCTTTGTTAAAGTGATTTAAAGACAATTAAAGAAATAAAATCACTAGTAAAATATGCCAAGAAAACTAACAAAAACATGAAATAAGAGTAAAGTTGAGGAGAGAGACAAAAGAGAAGAAGAGATGAGAGAGGAAAGTATGAGTGGTGGGGTCCACCCACATATAACGCACCAAAACACCATATTTTACTACAAAAGCAAACCTAATAAAGATATTACACATACATCTGCACAAAATGGTTGAGGATTCAATCTGTCAACGCCCCTCCTTTTTCTGTATTTTTGTTTTTGGCTTTTTTCTCTGCTAATTCCTCAGCAGTAAATTCCAAGTTCTACTCCTTTTCTCACTCATTCTCTTTGAACCCATTTTTCAACAGAATCTCATCCTCCTCCTCCTCCGCCTTCCATTTCCACAACTGGGTTTTCTTTTTTCCTTTTTCTCAAAACGATTTGAACTTTTTTTTTCTTTTGGGTTTTTGGTTAACATTTGCAGTATCTGTCGGCTATGGCAATTTAGAGGAGACCAAGTTTTCTTTATTTCCTTTTGGGGCTCCCCAAAATTGTATTTTATTTTTGGGTTTTGGGTTAGAGAGGGAAACACACTCTCTCTCTTTCATTTTTATTGTATTTCTAGTCCTCCTCCACTCTCTGGTTTGTGCGTGGTAGCTAGGGTTTTGGTGGGTTTGCTCTGAATTGGGCAGTTATGGTGAGAAAACATGGATGGCAACTGCCTGCTCACACCTTCCAGGTATTTACATTTCTTCTTAAACCACTTGCTGATGTGGGTTTTGCCCAGAAAGGCTGAACTTTATCTGATCCCGGTTCTCGATATGCGGTTTAGGGCGGTTGGCCAGGGGAATTAGAGTAGTTTAGGATATCACATTGTCAAGAAAATAAAAATCTGATCTTTATTTCTGAATGTGGGTTTTGATTTGTCAATTTGTGTAAAAGGTCAAATCTTTTTGGCTAACATTATTGCTCTAACTGTTAGTTAGGTCCCTGAGGTACGGTTTTACTTTGTGGTTAGGAATTTTGGGATGAAATTTTACCATTTGGTTACCAACTAAGCGAAAACAGAAGGAAAAGCTTGAATGCTCGAGTTTATGTTTGTTAGACTTGAACCTAGCTTGGTGGAATTTGTTAATTTTCCTTTTTGTCCATGTAGATCCCGTTTTCTGGACGCTGAATTACATTTTCTTGTTTCATTTGTTTTGCTTTCTTATTGACTAGTTTATCGAATTATCAAATAAACTGTGTTGTTTAATTTTGGCAGGTTGGCGCTATTACTGTATTCTGCTTGTTAGTGGTTGCCTTCTATGCTTTCTTTGCTCCCTTCCTTGGAGGCCGTATCTGGGAATATGTTTTGATTGGTGGTTACTCTCCTGTGGTAAGTGAAATGATTTGATGTGATGTACAATAAGCATTTTCGTTGTCTGTAAAGTTTTGTTAGAAAAAAGTGGGTTTAATTGCTATATTAAGTCACATAGAAAATTAAGAAATAATTCATACAATTATATATCAAGTAATGCATGCACATGAGTAACCAATATTGAATGAACATGATATAATGGATTAGAAAAACCTGAAAATATGGTCGAGACAAGGGTTGGAAATTTTGTCCTTAAGACAAGTTTATGCCCCACTATGGTGCTCATGGTTGATCAGCGCTTGTCTCCAAAGATACAACGACCACGTCCTTGTAATAGTAGCACTCCAAATCACAAGGCTCCATGAACCACGATTGTGTTGAATACTCTCTCATATGGACTCAGATTCTCTAATATTAGTGCACTATATGTATGAATATATGTATGATGAATTCCCTATTTATAGAATTTGAGATATCTCTTTGGAAAACATGTGACCATTCATGAAGAGTCAAAAGCTGACTCTTCATTAGGATAGACACATATTTCTACAAAAAGGCTTAACTTCTAATTTCCATTCAATTAATTAATTTAATATAATAAAAATAATATTAAATTTTCCAACGGTTTCATTATCTTATACGCATGCATTGTCTTTATAGATATGTATGTCGGGAAAACAATGGAGGAAAAAATGCTGTTAGTCTTCGCTTTTGAATGTATTCCGTGATCTGATCCACTTTATCTACTAATCAAAAGCTGGCCTTCAGTCCCCAATCTGAGTATTATGGGATTGAATCCTGTCAGCTTCCGAGAAGCTTCATCATTCTTATTCTAGATGTTGGAAATGGAGATGAGAGCTCGTTCTTTATAAGGTTTTCGAATATGTGGTGCAAATTTGATTACTTTTTTTTCAAAGATAAGTAATTTGATGGGGCCAAACTAGATAGAGTTTGTAGACTTCAGAGTTTCTTCCAAAATTGATTCTCTATGCCATGCACATTATGTAATGCGCTAACCTTTAGCCCAATTCCTGAGCCATTCGTTCAGAATGACAACTCATTTCATTTCTTTTATATAGAAATCGCTTTTATGCCGATGTTATTCCCATAATCTTTCCATGGCCTTGCAGGCACTGCTTGTCTTCATTCTTTATGTTCGATGTACTGCAATAAACCCTGCAGATCCTGGAATTATGTCCAAGTTTGGAAACGGAGTTCCAAATGGTATCAATCCAAATCACAGGTTATCAGCAAAAGACTTGCCGAGAAAGTTCGATGAAGCCACCACAGGCCATTCTTCTCCATCATCAGTTTCCAGAAGTTCTTTGGCTGGAGCTAACTCTAGTAGGAAAGGGTCAGTAGGAGAACTTGGAGTTGTAAATATTCTGGAAGAACCCACAACCGGGAATTGCATTGGAGGAATTTGCTGTGCGTTGTTTGTACACGAAGATTGCCGTAAACCACAGGAAGGGGTAACTGAGAATCAGGGTGGTGAAGATGCTTTGTTCTGCACATTGTGCAATGCTGAGGTATGGCATTTTTAAGAGACGTGGTATCATAATTTCTCAATTTAAAGATTCATCACTTCTAGTCTTTTTAGTTTCTCATGTGTTTCTTTATCAAGCTACATACGCCTAAATTATTGTATGGGAAGTTGTGAATCTGCTTCGTTTCCAAAGAAAAAAGCTATAAAAGGGTTTAAAGTTATGATCTCATACTCCCTCTCAATAGATTATTGCCAGTTGACTTGTTTAAATATTCTTTTTTATTGCCCATGAATACTTTTCATGATGTAGGTCCGCAAGTTCAGCAAACACTGTAGAAGTTGTGATAAATGCGTGGATGGATTTGATCACCACTGTCGGGTATTTTTCTTGTTGCTTCAAGTGCTCCATATGGGCAGATCTTCTGCAACTTGTTTTTGGTTGACATTTTTTAAAATCCTCTCTTAAGTAACCTCAATATATACATGGCTGCAGTGGCTTAACAATTGCGTCGGACACAAAAATTACATGACTTTTATATGTTTGATGGCCACCAGTCTTCTTTGGGTAGGTATTGCAGTCCGATAATTATTATACACATTTTTAATCTTTGATACTAAGATTCTCTCTGTCTCCCCCCATTTCGGTTCAGCTTGTTATTGAAGCTGGAGTTGGTATTGCTGTCCTGGTGCGCTGCTTTGTTAATAAGACAAACATGGAGGCAGAAATTATTGATAGACTTGGAAATGGTTTCACACGTCCCCCATTTGCAACAGTTGTGGTACGTATTATATTTTAAATGCTTTAAACTAAAGTTAGCTTCCTAATATTTTTCCGGTATCAATTGTAAAGAAATCCGCTGTTGACGTTGGTTCTCATTTCTGTAGGCTGTATGCACTGCAGTTTCTATGCTGGCATGTGTTCCACTTTGCGAACTGTTCTTCTTCCACATGATACTTATTAGGAAGGTCAGTGCCTTTTCGTTGAATTCATTTTTCATGGTGCTAAAGTTAGCCATAGTAGGGATTAATAGTGGGGCTTAAGTGAAATAATCTTATGTTTTGAATTTGAATTAGGGTATTACAACCTATGAGTATGTCGTGGCGATGAGAGCGATGAGTGAGGCACCTGGAGGAGCATCTGTCGATGAGGCTTTCCAAAATTACATGCGCTCCCCAACAGGATCGGCTACAACTGGCTTGAGTGGAGGAAGTTCTTTAGGTCTGCAATACAAGGGTGCATGGTGTACCCCTCCCAGAGTATTTGTGGATTATCAGGTACTTTAGTATTCACTTTATTATCTTGGTTTACATTTATTGGAACAGTTTTATATTGGCGTGCCCACTTAAAAACTTCTAATATCCTTGATCATTGGACTAATTTTCTAAAACATAGTTACTCATCTCCCCGGTCTTAAGATAGAATTGGGCTGGAGATTTGTCGATTGGTTAAAATTCTCTTTCTCATTTTGAAGTTCTTTTATTTCAGCAACCCCTTTATTCTCACCTTTGCCAAGAAAATTTGGGATGTAAATTAAATCTGCGATGTCTTTCATAACTTGCCTAGGTCATTACAGTTTGAGGTTTGACTTTTGAGCATGCTGTGTTTTTGTCAACATTTTTTATAAGGTTCTTCGCATAGATTTTTGTAATTCCGAAACTTTGGTCTTTTCTCCTATGTAATCTTCCTACTATTTCTCTATATTAATGTAGTGGCGATCTAACAAGGGCCCTTTTTGAACTTATGTGTGTGCATATAAAACAAGTTAATTGTCATGTCCAATTTCAAGTATGAGGATTTATTATCTGGATCCAGATGATGACTTAAATAGTATAATTAACGATTTTCATTTGTATTGTTGTAAGGAACAATTCTTTTTCAAAAATATCTTACCGTTGTGACGTTGTCTAGCCCTTCAAATCTTCTTCCTTTCTCCATAATTTGTTAGTCCTCCTTGAGTGGCCTTGTAAGAATGGGTTCACAGCATTGACCTACAACTACGTTTCCGGTCTTCAGTTTGATACTTTTATTTTTTATTTTTCAAGTTTACTATGAAGAAGAAAAACTTTATATGTATTTTATACTTGACACAAGCTTTGCTACATTAGGAGGAAGTTGTACCGCATTTGGAGCCTGGAATGGTCCCATCAACTATTGATCCAGACGCAGCTGGCACTACAGAAAGAGAGCAAAAAGGTCCTAAAAGGCCTGTCCGCATTAGTGCTTGGAAGCTTGCAAAATTGGATTCCACTGAGGCCATGAGAGCAGCAGCCAAGGCCAGGGCATCATCCTCCGTTCTACGACCACTGGATAAACCTGATCTTGAACTCAGTTCAAGTGGCAATATGAGTGTGCGGAGTAGTTTAAGCACTGATATGGGGGCAAATAAAGAGATGAAGAATGATCTGAGGTTGTCAAGAAATTCCTATGCTCCAAGTCAAGGTAGCCGAGATGAGTATGAAACTGGGACTCAAAGCGTAAGTAGCTTCGGTAGTCCAACCCATGTTCAAGAAGCGGTCACACTTAGCCCTCTGCCACAGGCTCCGGGTGTGGGACGTTTTAGCACTGCCACTTCAGTCCCCAGCTTAGTTCCTGACCGTCCATTAACTGCCAAGGCAACATTGCCTAATGTCAGCATGGGATTTGATGAAAGGATCATGCAGAGGGGAAGTACAGCTGATCCGTTACAACTTTCAGCTCCAATTATGCAGAGGGGAAGTACTACTGATTCGATGCTGCTTTCAGCTCCACCTACTTCTCTTTTCAGGGATGTCCGAAGGACATCTGTTGTTTGGGACCAAGAAGCAGGGCGATACGTCTCAGTTCCTGTGTCGGCTTCTGAAGCTCGAAACCGGTCATCCATACAAACAGGATTTTCAAATCCTAATGCAGAAGCAAGCTATAGTAGAAGACCAGTTGTTCCGCCACAGGAGCCTTCATCTTCTGCAGCAAAGCCTCCAGCAGCACAAGCGGAGAAACTGATGTACCCAGGGGATTCTATATTCTTTGGTGGCCCGCTTTTGAGTGTACCAGTTAGGGATAATTTGAGAAATGAAAGGGATTTGGGTTCAAGAGAGGGCCAAGAGAGGGCAGGGCTGAACTTGCCTAGGGAATCCAGATTCAGACGTGATTCTACCTCAAACCAGCTTCCTGTGTTTATCCCGGGGGGTTTTGAGAACAACTCTGTTTATCCCGGGCGGTTTTGAGAACAACTCTTCTTTTTGGCCTGGTTCAAAATAGTGTTAAGCGACTGAAACAAGTGTGCCTGTAAATCTCTTCCTCCTTGCCAAGATTGTGTAGTGGAGGAGCATGAAAGTCGAGCCAACTTTGTTCCTTGCAACCTGCCTGCGCTTGAGATTGTCGCCAACAAAGTTCTAGCATGGGGTTCAAGCAGTTTCTTCGATGAAATTCTGATTCAACACACCGGCTCTAGCTGAGGTTTGTAAATGAGGCGATCGTACAAGTGTCTCTTGCACTTTCTTGACATTGTAGCCAAAGATTTTATGTTACAGAGCTCCATTTATGCTCTGAATTTTTATTTATTATCGTATCTTTCCCACTATTTGAGATGGAGCATGTAGATGTATATTTTCTGGTCTCCCCCCCCCCCCCCCCCCCCCACAGCTCCCTATATTCTGCTTGTCTTACTGATTTGCTCAACACAATTCCTGACATTCTCCATCGCCCGGGTTGTGACTTCAATTTACCGATGCTATGTGGTCTAGAGCTCCTCTGATGAAACACGCGCCATGCGCTTGAGAACTTCTGCGAGCAGTCGCTGCATCAGCCTCTCACTGATATGCGCGCTTGCATGTGACTGGCATGCGCATGCAGAGAAAGGCTGACGTAGTGCAGCGACTGCAGTCATGATGTTCTCCATGTTCTCGGATATTTTGAGGGAATTTTATCCATATAACATGATCGGAAGATTTTGTGTGTTCTGCGATATTTTGAGGGAATTTTACACATAACACGAAGGGATCAGTCCGCGTTTATACACAAATTCTATTGCGTTAACAGTTTATAAGGCATCGGTCCAGCAGATCAAACCGGTTCAATGCTGGATTATAAACACAATGGATAAACAGAGTAAAAGCGAATCCAACTCGCAAGACACAAGTATGATCATCGTGTATATTATGGTTTCCGGCAGGCAAGATAGATCGATTTCAATGGCTCATAACTCAGGTGGAAAGCCTTTACAAAGACCAGGGCCCTGCCAAAATGGGGTCCTGGATAGATATAAAATGACCAATATGAATGCTTCTAATCTTACACAAATGATGCGGAAACGAAGATAACTTAAGCAGCTTGTTTATCATCCATTGGCATTGAGAAGCATATCCATATGTGCAAAAGCTTCAAATATACTTACTACCGATACAGTACGAGCCGGTAATGACCTACAATATAAAAAACACTGATCTTCCTTGTAAATTGCCTCCAAATCCCGTCAAATGATGCACCAGGCTTTCTAGCATACGTTTGCAGAACTGTAACCTGCATAAAAATCCATCATGTGATAAAGTCATTAAAAACTAACCAGGTATTCACGAATTAAAAATTAATTATTAGCTTCCCCAAAATCTTGTTACAGAATTCGAACGTGAAAGTAAAGTCATGATTTTACATTGACATCAGCTTAAGCTTTTATCATCACTCAGGGCAGTTTCTAGTTTAGACAGTAAGTCAGAACAACTACCACTAATTTTCTGGGCAATAAAACATTACGATACATTATGCCACCTTTTCTATCGAGATGATTATATAAGAAAGTTCAATGCCAAAAAGGGATCAACAGCATCAATGTTCAAGGACGAGCTATAATTTCCACTTGGATTATTAAAATACTAAACATGCATATTGACCGAAGCTTTGTTTTCTTTTAACTGTCAACGCCTGCCAAAGCAATAGGAGAATGTAAGAACTGAAAAACATTCGTCAATGAACCTTATCTGTCTTGAACTAAAATTCATTTTCAATCTCCAAGCACAGGAAGAAAAAGCCACAACCAACCCCATGCCAGCGGACCATCAAACGATGACAATCAATACTGCAACCTTTTGCACATAGATCACAACTTCACTTAAATCATCCTCTCTTTTATCAAGTTAGCTACAGTCTACAGACAAAGTTTCCGAATAGAAACTATCCAGATAAAAAGCTACTCAAGAAGTTGTGGACATCATATCTCTCTCCATGTAAAAAAATTCTCCACTCCACAACATCTTGTCCCACCACTGAACCTTCACCGATTGATCTGATCTTAAAACAGTTCCGTATCCAGCATAAAATAGTTAGGCAAGGCATGAAAAGTATTGGTGTTTATCCCCATCAGGGATTGTGTTGATGTAGAAGGAATGGAAAGTTAGTGCCATGTTTCAATCTACTCATTTTACTTTAATTTATAAATCGAAGTACAATAAGGTCATAGTGTCATAGAGAGATACAGATGCAAGGGAACTATGGAAAATCATTTATGAAAAATTAATTCCCAATACAGCCACCATGATAATCAAGTAAATTTTGAATACTAAGATCTCAGAAGTACGTCAAGCTATATACTCTATTAATCAGATTATACGGAGTGAGACTGCATCAAAAAATGACACCTAGTTGCATCAAATAACTTACTAAGACAACATGCGTACTGGAAGCACAATCAGATGACTCACCAAGCATCATTCATTTTCATTTGGAGCGGATTCTGGTATTTCTGGAATCCTCCGTTTTGCAATCTGTTCAATAAGAAGTTTCACTTCCAACTCTACATCTTGCAACCTGTTACTCAGTAATTCAACACTCTTCGGGTGTGCTTCAAATTTGCTAATCCACCCAGCTTCAAAGTCCTTAATCTGTTTTTCAAGTAGCAGACGAGTCATCCTTTCCTCTTCTTCTTTCTTTAGGCGTTGCTTTGCCAGTTCCATGGTGCTCAAAACAAGACCACCTGACCCAGGAACATCCCTGTAGAGTGGCTCATCAGATTGTGGACAACGTGCTCTATATTCAGCAAATGCTTTTTGTGTTTCCTTTAAAGCCTTCCTATAGCCATCCAAGAGATTCCCCATTACATAGAGTTCACGCTCAATCCGATACATCTCCATTTTTCTCTTATGCTGCTCTTCAGCCTTGGCCTTCTGCAAGTGACCAATCACCTCCTCCCTTTGCTGTAACTCATCCAGTAACATCTGCTGGTCAACCATCGATTGCTCGCAAACTTGTTCTTTCTGCGCATACACCATCTTAGCCTTTTCCATCCAGTGCTGCATTTGCTCCACACACGAATCAAAGTCACCACCTGACACCTTACCATCCCAAGGGCCACCCATCCTCAACCGCTTATTACCATTGAGAGGATGATGAGAAGAGTTATCATTTTCATGGACAAGCTCTCTCTCAAGACCACCACTTCCAAAAAATGAGGAACTACCAGGATGCATTCGACTATCATCCCTTGAAGAAAGAAACTCCCCAGCAAACTGATCACCCATTGACATATCTAAACTAAGAGGGTTATGTGCTACTTCCATTGGATGAATAAGACTACCCGAAACCAAACCCTCTAAAGGCCTATCCTTAAGTGAAAGGTGAAAACCTCCCTCCTCCTGCTCCTCCTGCTCCTCCTGCTCCTCCTCTTCTTCTACTTCCTCTTCGTTTCCTTCTTCATCTATTCCTTCAAAAAACTTCATATCTTTTTTCCCCTTCTCCCCACAACCCAAATTAACTCCACCAAGATTACACCGCTGCAAAACAGGTTCACTTGCACTGCCCTGCCCACCCAAAAACCATTGGCCAGGCTCTTCCACCTTACATTCTTCAAACTCCATTACAACCGCAACCCCAACTTGCTCCTTCTCGACAACAGACTTCTCGAGGTTTTCTTGCCCAACATCAGTTCTATCCACATTGTCCTGCCTAATATCAGCTCTATCCACAATGCCTTGCTCTTGCCTAACATCCATACCATCCACATTGTCTTGCTCTTGCCTAAAATCATCTGTATCCACATTGTCTTGGCCAAGGCATAATTCAATGTTGTGCTCTTCCAATCCGCCGCGTCCATGTAAATCATCCTCCCTGCCCATTTTTACATCCCCGCTACCATCCTCTTCCTCCTCCTCTTCTTCCATTTTTGCATCGACATCAACCTCATCAACATCAACATCAACAGCATTAACATCAAACCGAGGAGTCTCTTGTTCCTTCACCGTAAGGAACCTTGCGTGCTGTGATTTTATCAAACACTGCAAATGTGACGCATAGTAACAATCCCCCAATTTAGGGGCCTGAGCCAACTCCTTCTCCACCATGAACCAAATCAAGCCGGCCCAATCCACCTTCGCAAACTGCCCCTCTTTGATTGCCTTAGTCCAATTCAACACCTCGCTCGGCATCATCCATGTATCCTCGTGCAAAAGCACCCAATTCGATACCAATTCTTCGATAAAAGCTATGGACTCCTCCGAAGCAGCCTCTGCAGGAGGCTCCTCAGCACCATCCGCTACTACCACAGCACCACCCTTCTTCACCGGTTTTGAAGGAAGCTTCAAGGCCCGGGCCAAGTCGGCCCGGTTGACCTTAACCTTTGACCCATTGACGTAGCTGCCCCGCTGGGTAGGGTTGAAACTGGAAATTAACTCAGCGAGAAGATCAACACGAAGATTCCGATCAAACTCAACGTGGACGAAGTCCCACAGGTTGAGCCGCTTCAAGAGCTTCTCGTGCTTCTCAAAGTCGAGATTTTTGGCGGGCACGAAGGGAATTGGATTTAGGATCCCTCTCTGGGTCTGAAGCTTCTGCTGGGCCTTGCTGTTCCCCGAAGTGGCGGCTTTCCGCTTCGAACCCAACTTCTTTCGCTTCGTTCCGCGGCGGTAGAAGGTAATGGTGGTGGTGGTGGTGGTGCCACGAGGAGATCGGGCGGGAAATTCATCGGACTTGCCTTTAGGGCTTGGCTGCGATTGGAGAGGTGGGTTTTGTTGGATATCTTGGTCTTGAGGGGGGTCTAGGGTTAGGGTTAGGGTTGTGGATTGGGAATGTGGTGGTTCGGAATAAGGGCTTTCTTGTTGAGGGGCTTCTTCTTCTTCGATTTGGGTCATGGTTATATCGGGATTTTCAGCGGGAGCAGTGGCCATGGTGGTGATCTGGTTCAGTGGATGGTGGAAGAAGAAGAAGAAGAAGAAGAAGAAGACGACGACCGAGAGGATGGAGAAATGGTGAAGTGGGAGTGGGAGTGGGAGTGGGACTTGAACGAAAGGCAGACGAGGTGACTCTTTTACCCTTCCATTTTTCGGACGACTTTTGTCCTTCCGAAACGAAACGAGTAAACATTTTTTCGTGTTTGGAAGTAATTTAAAAAATATATATGTATATTTTTGAAACTAGATCGTATTAAAAATGCAATTAAATTTTAAAAATACATTTGAAGTGTGACAACCCGTTCCGAATAATTATATATATTTTTCTCTTTGAATGTGTAAAATGACGGTAATGCCCTTGAGCCTTAGTGACGTGGATGTACGTTTATAGTTTTAAATTATTTTTCCCGTTGACGTGATTAAATTATACGTATCGTCACGAGCGTGTTGATGCGAGTTAGGGCCGAACCGGTCCGTAACGAAAACGTTACGGATGAATAAGTGAGATTGGGTTGGTTTTATTCCTATTTGGACTCAATTGTGTAAGCCCTAAATTCTATAGCCCAATTAGGGCTTGAGACCATTTTAAATTGGCCAACCTGTGACCACATACACACACATACACACGTGCAAACCCTTCTTCCTTCTCTCTTGTCGATCTTTCCTTCCCGTCCGTACAACCGTGACCTCCAATTCCCAAGCATCATCTAAACATCACAGATCGAACTTAAGGATAATACCTTCGTACTCCTCTCGACTTCACAAGCCTGGTGGTACCGTTGGTTCGAAGAAAGGATGTCGAGAACCCGAGAACTCATAAACTTCGGCGAAGAGCTAAAATAGATTTGACGTGATCGTGGGTGATTCACTTGGTTTTGAGGCTTAGTAAGGTACTTACTCAACTTCCCTAGCATTTTAGACTAGTTTTGGAGAAGTTTAGATGTCGGAATAAGCACGATCGTGGAATTGCAGAATTAGCCGGTTTTTCCAAGAATTTTTCGACTGTTTTCCGTCGGTTTTAGGACTTCAAATATATAAGATTATGTTCTCCTTGTTGAGAGCTTCAAATTCATATAAAATTTGTGAATTTGGTTGAAAAATGACGAAGATATTAAGGTTTTAAAATTTTCCAGTTTCCGGCGTAACAGACGGCGGTCAGCGGTGGCTCCGGCGAAGACCACCGGAGAAGACATTGAATATTCCGTCAACTTTGATTGAATATACTAACGACGTTAGGTAAATCTAATGGAATATGCTTCTATTTAACGGAATATTCCATAACGCGTGAGATATCAGAAATTTTTTCTAAAAATGTGGGGATGCTCGTGGTGTTGAGTAGGCCATGATGGTATATTCAAAAACCCCAATTGCGCAACGTATGAGGAATTAATCCTAGATTTTGTTTATGTGCTATTAAATTAACGTTAAATTAGTTATTTCACATATAGGTGAGACGTATCCTGAGAACGAACGTGGTCAGGCGAGACTTGGGGGCTACGACCCTGCTACTTACCAGTGAGTGGGCTTTTGGTTTTCTATATATACGTATAAATGTTTTACATTTGCTCATAAACTGATTTAAATGGAATTATAGTTTTAAGTGCCATGTCATGCTTGCATTTCATTTTAGTATATGCATTAGTATGGGTATGCATAATATTGTATGACGCTGCTGAGGCCCAAGTAAGCTTCAGGTGAGCACTGTATTATGATAGTGGTTGCATTGTGTATGGTTATAAGTAGATGCAATTATAGCTCATTATCCTGCATCATGGTGTTAGTGCTCCCACCCGAGACCAGGACACAGCCTTCACGTGATCGTTCACCTCCCGCTCACCTTAGATCCAAGTTTGGTGCCAGCCTGTCGTACAGACCACACTAGGTGGTTCCGACTCGTAGGTGACCCGCAATTTATCACACAGCCTTCACGTGATTGTAGCACTTGAGCGTACTTATTTACACTTAGTATGTCGTACAAACCACATTAGATGGTTCCGACTCGTGTGCAGGAATTGGTTATGAGCTATAGGTTCAGTCGTACAGGTCACGTTAGGTGAGTCCGGCTGACATATCATTTTATATTGATTCACATCTCCTGACTTACATATTTATTACTGAGATACTTGATATGACACTTACTTTGGTTTTCATTGCTCTCAAGCCTGATTTATATATATTATTATTATTTTCTGGTAAATTATTCGGGTTTTACGGTGAGGGGTTATTATTTTTAGAAAGAGAAATGGTTTCAAAAAGCTTTGTTTTTGCCCACTCACATTTTCTGTTTTGTGCCCCTCCAGGTTCTAGTTAGACGTTCGTATTGGTGGCTTATGAGGACTCTACGACGGTTCTGACAGACTTCAAGTAATGTAGGAATTTCTTTCATGTCTTGTATAATTAATGTTTAGCTTGCTAGACTGCATCTAGGTTATCCGTGTTTTGAATATGTGTGCCTATACTTTAAACATCTCCACGTGCACTTATATACTTATCTAGTGTAATTTAGCTAGTTTGGTTTTTAATTACCTACATTTTCATATCACTATCACTTCCGCCTTGCACGCATGACTACGTCATCCTCACGTGACGGCCATCACACCTTAATTTAGATCGGGATGTGTCATGAAGTGTTGTTGCTCAGAAACACATAACTGTCGTTTCTTTCAAAATACACTTCAATTATTTTTTATAATAAAAAAATATTTTCATCAAGAGCCTTCAATCATTTTATAATACTTTCAAACGAATCATTTTTGAAAATATATGGGTAAGCAAAATCCTTGATAATTTTTGTCGGTTTGATCTGGGATACATTTTGTTTTCATTGAAAAAGGCGATATTCTACGCACTAAGTTACATCGGAAAAGGGAGGATTTGAAATTGTGATGAAGTATGTGTTGAAGAAAAAGATTTTAATAGTTAATTCCAATACTTAAAATAATTTTTTATTTTTAAACCAACACTGCAATTTGATCATTTTTTAGTAGACCAAGATTTCAATTCGATCATTGTGTTAGGTACCGGTGCTCCAATTTATTCACAACATAATTAAAACATTTGCGTCTCAGTCAATTTTACAATATTTTGTTGCATTCATTTCAACAATTACAATTCAATTCCAAGGCAAAGGCAGAGTCCTTCCATTCTTTTGCCATCTTCTTTGCTTAACCCAAAACATAATGATTTATAGAAATACAACGTGTGATAAATAATTTTCAGCAAGTTCCATTGGCTTTGACAAGCTTAAGGATGATTTACAAGTGTTTTTATGTTTTGAAAAGGATTTACAAGAGTTTATGATACGACATTGTTCGATTATTAAAAATCATCGCCACTTAATATTGGATGAGATTTCACATTCGAATCTCCCACCTTAACAAATTTATGAAAATATCGACGTTGATATCTATTAGATCCTGCATCGCACAGGGGAGTGGATCCTCTATGCCTTATATGTACATGCCCACCTCCTTTAGCATGAGGCCTTTTGGGAGCTCACTAACTTCGGGTTCCGTAGGAACTCCGAAGTTAAGCGAGAATGATCCAGAGCATTCTCAGGATGGGTGACCCACTGTGAAGTTCTGCTCGCGTGAGTTCCCATAAACAAAACCGTGAGGGCGTGGTCGGGACCCAAAATGGACAATATCGTGCTACAATGAAGTCGAGCCGGGATTATGGTGGAGCCTAGGTCGGGATGTGACAATTTGGTATCAGAGCCAATCCATGGCCGGAAGTGTGCCGACGATGCCGTCGGGCCCCTAAGGGGGATGAATTGTTAGATCCCACATCGTTCAGAGGAGTGGATCCTCTATGCCTTATATGTACATGCCCACCTCCTTTAGCACTAGCACGAGGCATTTTGGGAGCTCACTGGCTTTGGGTTCCATAGGAACTTCGAAGTTAAGCGAGAATGGGCCAGAGCATTCCCAGGATGGGTGACCCACTGAGAAGTTCTGCTCGCATTAGTTTCCAGAAACAAAACCATGAGGGCGTGGTCGGGGCCCAAAGCGGACAATATCGTGCTACGATGAAGTCGAGCTCGGGTTGTGGTGGAGCCCGGGTCGGGATGTGACAATATCGATATGGATTTGCTTCGACATAAATTATGGAAACTTGCAACGGTTGGTATATCAACTCATTCAGATTTAGTCGAAATTAAAGAATTTAAAAAAAAAAATCAAAAGTTTGAAATCTGGTTTCGAAAATTTTTCTGTAATGAATCAGTAAATATCATCGATCATCATTGATTTTCCTATATCTTGCTGATATAGGGTGGAGTTTGTATTTCACTCCATTTTTCATATCGATTCTTACTTTTTTTATATTTCAACAAAAATATCGACAATTTGGTGAATATTTTAAACTCTGGTTATAGTTTTAGATTATCCACATGATTCAATGTTGATGCTCTCATATATAAATTTTTGTTTAATTATATTGTTTATATTATCCCCAACAAACAACTCCATTATCATGCTCGGACGTTTGCAATAGATATAGAAAAATGGACCAGAAGACTTTTCTAAAACGACTCATTGCCAGATCCCATGAACCAAATGGAAAAATATATGTTACTTTTCTCCTTTGGTTGTCTTGATGCTTGGTTATAAACAGGAGCCACTGGAGCGATAAAGACCTCCGTGAATGAAAATGTCGCGTTACAAAAGTCAAACAAAATGTTGCACTGCTATATATGAAAGTTTAACGCATAACACATTACAATACGTAAAAATTTAACGCATAATATATTACGATGCATAAAAGTTTAACTCATAAAATATTGTGATACACAAAAGTTTAACGCATGGTAGTATGTAATTGATTAAGACAGAGACTTGTTGTAGGTTGATATGTCACGAGGGAGTGGGTGAGTTTGCATTTAGCAAGGGATGTCATGTCCCTATCGTATATGTTGTTCGAGCACCGGCAGATGAGGCCATTTGGATCAAACACCACAAACCTTAAAACAATGAAACGCGACATTGACCCCAAAAAGCAAATGTGAAACACAAAAATGCTAATGCTTCTCGGATATTTTGAGGGAAACCAAATAAAAAATGCACATATTTGTTGGATAGTGCTATTCGCACATCATTTTTACTATTCACACACTTTTGTTAATTTGACCGTTGATTTTTTTTCTTCCAATTCATTCGTTCCTGACGGTCAAAAATTAAGAAAAATGTGTCAGAAGTAAAAATAAGTGTGCTGATACCACTATCCTATTGTTTTGATATTGAAGAAGATAATGAAGGGGAAAGATGACAAATGTTTGAGTCATTGTGACATAAAATGCAATATCTAATGAATAATTGTTTTATATTTTAATGCCATACGTCTTTTGCGTCTTTATCATGTGTTCATAACTTACATTATCTTTATTAGTACTATTTAAAACATTAATAAAATGGGAAAAAATAATTTTTATGAGGTATCCCACCACATATTATGGCAGATTTTCACCTCCTCAAAATAGTACGCAAAACATAGTCGGTTAGTCCAAAAAATGTATTTGTAATAGTTTGAACTCAAATTTGGAGTTCCTCTTTGTACCTCCTTTCCCAACTTTTATTTCAGTTCAACTAAATTTATTTTTTATTTTTTATTTTTTTTGTAAAAATAAAGTAGTCCTAAACTAGGCAAGTTAGCTAAACAATGTAAATATTCAAGTTCAAATATTGAGATTATATTAGAATATCGTTCGAATAGAAACAACTGTTACAAGCAAATCCCACATTTGCCGCGGGGTTGAAGAGAAAAGATGACTACACTTGAAGATCAAATCTTTTGTACTCAAAATAAGTATGGTCTTTATGTGACCCCATTACGGCCGGTTGAGCAAGCAGAGTGAAGTCAATGATGATGATATTCGTAATCACCATCATTATTAAGCATTGGTGATTTGGATAATAAAGGCAAATGTAACGGGCAATGTGGTAATTGAAACGTATTTGGACACAACTGGCGGCGTCGTTTATTCCGCTTCAGTATTGAAAAGACAGACCCGTCACCAAAGGCACTCACAGACTCTCAGTCACTGAAGAACTCTGCTTCTCCTTTGCATGTTTTGTTGCAGAAGATAAAAGTAATTTCAAAAGATGGGGATCAGTCGTTTTCTTCGATCCAATCTCAGAACCCAGGTATCAAATCTTTAATCCCGAATACCCATTTGGTTTTTTTTTTTGGATTACATCTTCCTGTATGTGTTTTCTGATTGATATGTTCTGGAAACCGCAGATTGAAGAACAAGTTGTGAGAGTCTGATTGCTGGTTTGATCATTTCATTTGTAGATTTTTGATAAAGTTTTGATCTTTCTGGTTTGATCAGTTTGTTTGTTGATGCCTTTCCTGCTTAAAGTCTACGTTTCTTTGCTGAAATGTTGGAAAAGCTAAAATTCAGTTACCCTTTTGATTTTTCTTCCATTTTTTATGCCTTATCCGAATGCTTGAAGCTTTGTGTTTCCTCCTGGCTTTGTGGATCAACTTAAAATTAATAAAAAAAGGGGTTTTTTTTTTTGGGGGGGGGGGGGGGGGGGGGGGGGGGGGGTATCCCTCCTGTGACTTTCCACTTCACTACTTGCATGTGAACTTTTTGACTGTTTGGTTGCTGAGGAAATGCTGGGGAAAAAATTAAGACTTTAACTGAGTATCTCAAACTCGTTTTTAATTGCCGTTTTGTACAGTTGAGGTTGGGATCAAAATAACGTTGTAATTGAGGTTTGTTTCTTAAATTTATCGCTGGCCGTGCCTTTAATGTGCGGGTTATGTTTATATGACTATATTTTTGCTTTTTCCTATTCAGTTCTAAAAGCCATTTTGTTGCTGAGTAAATGTTGTAAAAGGAAGAGAAATCAAATTTTTAGTTTTAAGTATTTGGTGCCAGGAAACATGTGAAACATATAACTAACTGCACCAGCTGATATAACCCGTCTCATAAAGTGTTACTTGTTAATGCCTAGACGGTCTTCCCATTTTCTTTGTTATTTCTAAAATTCTCATAATGATTGAAAGTTTATTTTTCTCACAAGTTAACGCCCCATTCGTGATGGCGAGTTTTATACATCTGATTACACACACACTCACTACACATTTGGAGAAGTTTCAATAATTTCCATCTTTCTTGTTTACAGCTTGTTTCATCTACAAAATATGCTGCTGTATCTAGAAGTCCACAGGAGCATCTCTTTATGGTTCCCTTTCTGGCCCGGTCCTATAGTACAGGGTCATCTGTGCAAAAGGAAGAACCAATAACTGGTGAAAAAGGCCTCGGGTACGTGGTGTTCTATTGTCAACAATCTACACAGTAATCCCCCTTTTGGGATACTTTTATTTTGTATATGATCATGTGTATTTCATGCATTTGCTGTTCTGCATCTTCACTGTATTAATTAGTGTACATGCATAATAGCCTATACATTTACGTGTGTGCACAATATAATCCAATCTGTCACAGCCTTGTTGTTGACAAATATTGATTTTCTCAGGTTCAAGGGGCATGATATGCTTGCACCCTTCACAGCTGGGCGGCAGAGTACTGATGTGCATCCTTTGATCATAGAAAAGTCTGAGGTATCTCTGTGAAAATAGGATTAACTGTGGTTTATATTATTGTATGTACTTCTTATTTTCAAAGTTGATTTTTTCGAAGTCATTGAACGTTTTCCATTCTTGGTATCAGGGTAGCTATGCTTATGACAGCAATGGGAAGAAGTATCTTGATGCTCTTGCGGGTCTATGGTGCACAGCATTAGGTGTGAAAGATTTGTTTCCCATTATTTTTTTTTCTTCAGCTTGAAGCTTGCATCTTCCTCTTTACTTCTTAAGACTGCTTCTGTAATATATCTTCAGTTTCATTTCTCATCATTATGTTTGAATATTATTATATCACATCCAGAGTAGAGAGGAAGAGTGTCATGGCTCACAACCAAACTTAACTTCTCATATTCCTCAGCTTTTATTATTACTATTAAAAAAAAATGAAACAGAAAAAGGTAAGAAGTCTCGTATCTAAGAATACCGCCCCCCTCTCTTAGCCTTGTATTTACAGCTTTCTTGCGCACCCTGCTCTTGAATCAGACTATTTGCACTAGTCTTTTTGACCTCCTTTATTAGCCTTTATCCTAATTTACCCCTGTTATCTTATTGTAGCTTTTCCTGACCTCACTATTGTAAGTTTGTTATGTGTATGTGTCAAAAAGTAGATATGTTGAATAAATTACTTGAATTCAAATATTTTTATTGTTTAAACTTGCAGGTGGAAATGAACCTCGACTGGTTGCGGCTGCAACTAAACAGTTGAATACCTTGCCGTTTTACCACTCATTTTGGAATCGTACTACTAGACCATCTTTGGTATTCATTTTGTTTCTTTACTTCCTAGTTTCTTAATATGCAATTCTAGATTCATTATTTTCTGTTCCACATAGGTTAATGGATACATTCTTAAGATGCTTGCATGTGATATTCAGCAACATATTTTCTTTTACAGGACTTGGCAAAAGAACTTCTAGAAACTTTTACAGCTACAAAAATGGCAAAAGCCTTCTTTACTAATAGTGGATCCGAAGCCAATGATACTCAGGTTTGATTCAATCGTAGAAGAAATTTATTTGATTACAGTTTCCAATTTATCTAAGATGGAAGAGTGAATTTTGATTGATGTTACATTTTACATACTACCTTTACATGACGCTAAACTTCAATTAATTGTTGAGAGAATAACATTAATCAATTAATACAATGCATTTGGATGAAGTAGCCAAATTGGAGGACTTCGATATCTTTCTTATTGGCATGAAGCGGAACTATGAAACAATTATTTATACTTGTTCAATTTGATTTCCACGTAATTATCAAAGGAAAATTCAAAATCTGAAAAGCTTATGAACTCCGCAAAGTTTGAAGATATCTGAGATGCCTGAATGCCCAATTCATGTGAATGTAACCAGTTGAACTGCTTTGTTATTCAGGAGTTCAAACATGATATTATAGAAATTAATATCCAGTTTGGTTATTACAGATTTTTTAACTATTTGAAATATTTGCTTTGTAGGTGAAGCTGGTTTGGTATTATAATAATGCACTTGGACGCCCAGATAAAAAGAAATTCATAGCTCGAAATAAATCGTATTTTCAACTTTCTCAACTCCTTTTTTTCTTCTCTTTATTTGCTTCAGTTATTGTAACCAGTCCTTTGATGTTGCCTTTTCATCCTAACAGGTACCATGGTTCAACTTTAATAGCCGCAAGTCTTTCTGGGTAGGATAAATATTCTTGAGAATTTTGCACGAACAATCATCCTTCAGTCCATTGACTCTAAATTCTTTTTTCGCAGCCTCCCTGCTTTGCATCAAAAGTTTGATCTTCCAGTTCCATTTGTATTGCACACTGACTGCCCACATTATTGGCGCCATCACCTTCCAGGTCTATTTTTACACTGATATAATCTTTGAGATTTAGTTGTGACTAATTTTATTAAAGTTTTAGCTTGATATATGCCAGGTGAGACAGAAGAAGAGTTCTCTACAAGACTAGCCAACAATTTGGAAAATCTTATCCTCAAAGAGGGACCAGAGACAGTAAGTTATTCAGGTGAAATGTTCAAAATCTAGAAATGCCGAGGGTACTTTGTGTTTTTGAGCCGGTGTGTTTGCTACTTTCAGATTGCTGCGTTCATTGCTGAACCTGTCATGGGAGCAGGCGGTGTGATAACTCCACCTGCAACTTATTTTGAAAAGGTGAGCTTTTGCACAATGTGTTACAAAATGAACAGTACTGCAAATGCTTGATGTACTTAGTTGTCACAATAGGTGTCTGAGCTCAAGCTTCATTTTAAATTTATTTCCGTTTTGGTTTTGTCACCTGATGCGTATAGGCTATTCTAAAACTGTTGTACTATTACTTGGGCCTACTGTGTTAGTGTCTATAAAGCCGATTATATAAGTTGCTTTCACTGAAACATTCATGTTATCAAGTCCACTACAGTGAGACGAGCTGAAATATATCTTTTAAGTGATTCATACTTCGTCTTATTGTTTTGTACTTGTCCTGCTTTGTGTTGATTTAATTCATTATGGGAATTACTGCTACTGGATGATTGCAAGCTTTAATCTGTTGTTTCATTCAGAACAGACACGACTCTGTCGCTCTCAATCTTTGTAATGGACAAGCATTTCCTATTTGATGCAGGTTCAAGCTATTGTGAAGAAATATGACATTCTATTTATTGCCGACGAGGTATATGGAATTCTTTTCCTTAATGTAAACTGATCTTTCAAGTCAGCTTTATATGTTGGTTGTTAAGCTTAGGCTTTATTTCTTTACTTCTTAAGGTAATCTGTGCATTTGGAAGGCTTGGCTACATGTATGGGTGTGACAAATACAACATTAAACCAGACCTTGTGTCTGTGGCAAAGGTAAAAATGAAACTATGTACAAAACTACAAATATAGAGCTGCACTCTCACATCCCACAGAAATATTTGTTTCCTCATTGCTGTGTTGTTGGATGTTCCAGGCTCTTTCTTCTGCATATATGCCAATTGGCGCTGTTCTTGTGAGCCCTGAAATTTCAGATGTCATACACTCTCAAAGCAGCAAGCTTGGTATGTTGGTACTATAAACTAATCAAATTCCATTCCAAGGTATTATTGTTGAACAAGACGATTTCTTTTGTGCCAGGTTCTTTTTCTCACGGGTTTACATATTCTGGACACCCCGTAGCCTGTGCAGTTGCAATTGAAACGCTCAAGATCTACAAGTATGTTCTTATTTGCTTGGTTCAAACAATTTAAAAGCAAAGTTATCTGGGTTCCAACTTTTAAGGATTTAAACCAACCACGTTTAGAATCTGGACGAAACAGCATTGATCTCATGCTGACCACCAATCTTGGTAATTGGCAATTAACATTTCACTTGTTTGTAGGGAAAGAAATATTGTTGAACAAGTACGGAGCATTGCCCCAAGATTTCAAGATGGTGTAAAAGCCTTCTCTGATAGTCCAATCATAGGGGAGGTACATGTTTTTACTTAATATTTTTGCACTGCAGAAATCAGAAAGAGAAACTACAATCAGTACGATATTAACATGGCACTCCTTATGTCGGTTATGCAGATACGGGGAACTGGATTGATCCATGGTACAGAATTCACAGACAATAAGTCACCCAATGATCCATTTCCTGCTGAATGGGGTAAGTCTTATCTTTACACTAAAAAAAAAAATGACAGAGTACATCTAGTATGGATAGTTTTTTGGGTATAATTGAGCTACAATTGCATATAAGATTGCAGTCCAAACCTATCAAAGAGATCCGGTTCGATAGTCCTACCTGTTTTACAGTATGTTCAGTAGAAATTATTATTTATATGGAGTATGGACAGAGAAACTACATGCACAAACCACTATGGGGCTGGTGTGCTGAGACGTGTGTACTGTTCTCTTTTTTTTTTTGCGCTATTTGCTGTTTTATTTTGTGATATCTGGCAGGTTTTTCTGATTGACTGGCGTGGTGACCAGAAGCAATTGTTTCTGTAATATCGGGGCTGTCTTAGCTTCCTTATTAACATTATGCCTTGATGATATGCATCACAGGGGTAGGTGCATATTTTGGAGCCCAATGCGAGAAGCATGGGATGCTAATCCGTGTCGCTGGGGATAACATAATGATGTCTCCACCATTTATTATGACTCTTAGTGAGGTTGACGAGGTAGGCTATTCCCGATTTGTTCCAATCTTCCTTAAAATTAAGTAATACTTGCATCGCGGAAAAGGTTTTCGGAGTATGTTTCTTACGAACATGCTAACCAGAACCTTTGTTTTCATTTCCAGTTAATAAGCCTTTATGGGAAAGCATTGAAGGACACTGAAGAATATGTGAAGGAACTCAAATCTAAGCAGAAGTAGTTGCAACTTGTAAATGTATTGATATCTGACGATGGTGAAAAAAAGATGTAGACTTTCATGTAAAAGCGAAATCCTTTCCCTATTGTGTGTTTTATTAAATGAATGATATTCTGAATAAACCTACTTTACCAACAGTTGTCGGTTTAGTCGTACATTTCTTTTGAATGTTGGAAGAGGTTTCAAGTTCGAATCACCTCATCTGATAACAAAATTTATCAGCCCACTTCCGAAAGATGTATACATAAAATAAGATTTCAGGTTCTCGAGATAATCGGTTCCTTCCTCGTTTGGCCTCCTTTGATTTCTGCGCTTCATTTTTCTCTATGTGCTTTACTTTCTTCTAGCTATTAGATTGAATAAAAAGAATCGAGGGGTATAAACGAAGGGAGTACGGTAGAATGAGAAAAATGAGAGCAGAAATCATTTCCCTTATGCAAAATGCTGGAGGAAATTGGTACCTTTAGAGGAATAAATCAAGTTCAAAATCTAAATATAAGTGATCTCTCAAAGATCAAAGTGGTCAAGGCTGACTAGAAACTAAAGGCGACACTGTCTGCATTCTATAATATCGTTGCATACTAAAATACTTCATTAAAATCACAAAAAGAACAGTTATGCGCGTAACCATTTTCCATATCGAACCAGGGAGGGTAGGAGGACTCGTTATCTCTATTTATGACCTTGCTATCCCTAATACTGAGCAAAGGAACTCCGATGTAGTTTGTTTGCAAAAAGGAACGACTCCAACGACATGCAATAAGGAGGGAAAAATTTTCCATTTTATAATACCCAGATAATCGTATTTAGAAGGAATAATTTGTTGTGAGAAGGGAAGAACATCTTATAGAAATAATATTGTACAACTTCAGAACCACAGTATTACTGAGAAGGTATAGAGAAATTAATACTCTGTATACATTGTTTTGCTTTCAACGTTTGGCTTGCTTTTCAGCTTTTCTTCTGGCGCGCTTTACCCTAGAGCTCGGAGATGGCTTGTATCCGTCACTTCCACCATATTCTTTCTCGTCCAGATCCCTAAACGATTTCTGCAGATTCGATCAAAGAAAAGATAACACTTGTTTTATTTGACCATATATAATTAGAGAAAAAGAAAAACAACATAGATTAAATTTTGTGATTGAGAGAGAGAGAGAGAGAGAGAGAGAGAGAGAGAGAGAGGGAGGGAGGGAGGGAGAACGGGTTACCTCACTAAGCTCAAGAAAGCTGACAGCATAGAAGGTAACAGCTGCAGCAGCTACAATTCCTAGAACTGGAAGACCTAGTTGTTGTATCCCGTCCATGTTGTTCTTTGATTTCCTTTCGCTTCCTAATTCTGTAGAATATCTTGTGGTCTTCGTTGAGAGTGGATAAGGTGCATCACTTCCATTCTAACTATACATTTATATAGAGGATAGAAAACCAGCAACTTTAAAGCAAGTTGGTTGTATTTGTATGGTTTACAGTTTGCTGGATGATAGGAGCATATTTAGGTGACTTAGTTGGCTTGTTCTTGTGCATTTACGTTGTTATTTCTTAGTTATTGTAGACTTTTAAGCCATTTTCGTGTGTTTTCAGGTTCTAAGGACAAAGTATGCAAGAAGATGCATTTTGGGGCCTTTTGGAGCACTTTTGGGCCAAGTTTGGATAGCATGTGCTTGGAGCAAAGGGAATGGACGAAATTGAAGATCAAATGAGCCTAGGATTGAAGGAAGAAGGAAGAGTCGAGAATTGGAAACCAAGTTTCTATTCTTGAAAGTTACCAATTGTGCAAGTTTCCATTTGTGAAGGTTTCCATTTTTGGGGTTTCCAAATTATGTTGGTTGCCTAATTACATGTCCTAGCCGCACCTTGGACCTTCTCATACACCCTAGCCGCACCTAATTCAGCAAGGAGGCCTTTTTCCTTGCCTTGCAAGGCATTCTAGAAGCCCAATCTCCCTAAACCTAATCTGCCGCACCCCTTGGGCTTTTCCCCATCAAATTCTGATTAGTTTTGGCCTTTTCCTGATGGGTTTGGGTTCTAAAAGGCCTAATCTGACTTGCTAGGGTTTTGGGAGCCTATATATATGAGTTTTAAACCCTTGCCACACATCATTCCTCTCCATATTTTCAATTCACGCCAGAAATCATTCCCCCTCTCTCAGCCGCACCATCCTTCACCATTCTCCATATTTTCCCCTCCAAAACACATCCAGCCGCACCACCCATCATCCCTAAACACCACCACACCATCTTCTACCATTCTACACCATTCAAAACCCCCTAAACATACCTGCAAGTGTTGTGCCGCAGCAAAGAGGAAGGAGGACAGTCCATAGGCGCGCTTGCTGTTCAAGATTGGATCGTTGGAACGTCTAGGTGTTTCCTTTCTTTTATTTTCCATGTCTAAATTTGTTTATCTTTGCTCTGCAAGTATGAGAACTTAAACCCCCCTTGGCTAGGGGGGGATTCGAAACCATGTTTATGCTTGCTATATGATCTGATTACATTTAATTGTGTTCCATAAGTTGTGAATTCAATTTACTTATCTTCATGAATTTAGACAGATTTGTGTATGTTGGTTGAGAGTGCACGCTTAATTTTCATGCATAAATTGAATGCTAGGATATAAGGGAGTTTCACCTAATCGTTACGAACTTATATTCACAGGTAGTAAAGGTTGTTGATCACAATCGCGTTAAGTAAATTCTTGGCATAAGTTTCATGCAATTCATAGTAACAAGTGCCTCGTCAATGCTTATGGTTTCCATAGAATTTAATGATTTCTGCTTGTATCTCTATTATGCAATTCATGTAGGGAACTTGTGGGGAATGCTTTGGGTTGTTGTATGCAATCATCCAATTCAATAACTTAAGGGAAATCTGAGGGTTAATTAGTGCAATTCACAGTTAATTTGGGGCATTGAGAATGTATGGCAATTGAAACGTAATTGGAAATCATTTTGTATGCAAGTGTGACATGTGTGGAGAAGAACCCCTTAGCTAGCTTTCCATCCATTCACTTTAATCAAATTCGTTTTAAGAATCTGTTTAGTTTACAAAGTTCTTGTTTTGTTTTCAAATTCGTCAAAACCAAACCCCCTTTATGTTAAAGTGTCATTTTAGTTAGAAATCCATTTAGTTTGTGTTTTTAAGTGTCTTGAGTCAAGTTAAAACCAATTTTCGTCCAAATTATCCCTTAGTGTCAAAACTGCCCAGATTGTGTTTTTAAGGCAGTTTTGAGTGTTTCTGTGCTGTTTTGAGTCTTTTGGTTTGTTTTAGTGTTTTAAACTTTAGTTTTGCATTCTTTGAGTCTAGTTTAGTGTCTTTAACTTTGTTTTTATGTTTTAGAGTCAGTTTAGAGGTTTTAGCAAGCCCTCCTAATCCCCGGTCCAGAACGATCCCTACTTGCATCTATACTACATTCTACAACAAGAGGGTTTAATTTGAGTGCTTAACTATAATTCACATCAAATTTTGGCGCCGTTGCCGGGGATTAGCAACATTGCTAATCCCTTTTGTTTATTCTCGTTTGTTTTTAGTCTATTTGCTGATTCTTGTTATTCTCTTTGTTTTTCAGGTACTAGTTTATGACTCGAAGTTCCCAAACTATTAGTAAGAACATCTTGGACTTCGACGACGATTTTGAGCGAACTTTGAGAAGGAAAAGAAAGACCCCAGAACCTGATCTACCTAGTTCAAGTTCTGAGGTTGAAGTTGAGGAACAAGAAGAGGCCGAATCTGAGGAGATAGAGGAGGCCGAGTCTGAGGAAGTGATGGCTGCAGATAATCGAACAATCAAGGAGCTTTCTGCTTCGGGATTGGACAATGCCGCACCCCTATGCATCCAATACCCCGTAGCTGCTCAAGGCAAGACCGAGGAGTTCGAGTTGAAGTCAAGCTTGCTGCACCACATTCCCAAGTACCATGGGTTGTCCATGGAGGATCCAAACAAGCATTTGAAAGAGTTCGAAGTGGTGTGTTCAAGCATGACTCCTGTCAACGTCGATGGAAGCATATTGAAGATGAAGGCTTTTCCTTTTTCTCTCTTGGAAAAAGCTAAGGATTGGTTGTATGAGCTAGCCCCCGGAACTGTCACATCTTGGGAGAGCATGAAACGGGCGTTCTTGGAGAAGTTCTTCCCAACTTCTCGAGTCATTCTTTTACGCAAAAGGATTAGTGGAATTGAGCAAAATGAAGGTGAATCTTTTCCTACTTATTATGAACGTTTTAAATCACTTGTTGCTTCATGTCCACAGCATCAAATGAAGGAGGAGCTTCTTCTTCAATATTTCTACGAGGGACTTCTACCAATTGAACGTCAAATGCTAGATGCCTCAGCGGGAGGAGCTTTGGTGGACAAGACACCCATGGCTGCAAAGACTTTGATTGCTAATCGAGCTTTGAATGCCCAACAATATGAAGGCGTTGGACAAAGAGGGCCCCCACGGCAACAACAAGTGAATGAGGTAAGTGCTATTTCCGAACTTCAAAATCAAATGGCTAACCTTACTACTCTTCTTTCTCAGGTTGTGGAAGGTCCAAAAGTACAAAGTGTGGCTGCTTGTGGCGTGTGTTCCATGCAAGGACATGTTACGGACAAATGCCCTCAATTGATTGAGAATGGAGGGTGGGAATCCCTCAATGCCGTGGGGTTTGGGAATCAATACCAACCAAGGAATGACCCTTTCTCCAATACTTACAATCCCGGTTGGAAAGATCATCCCAATTTCAAATGGCGAGAACCCCAACAAGGCCAACAACAAAGTGCATTTAGGCAACCACCACCGGGTTTCTATCAAAAGCCGTTTGTACCAACTCAACCACAAGCACAACCTGCCCAAAACAAATCAGGTTCTTCTATTGGTAATGATCAAATTTTTCAATTACTAACTTCTATGTCGCAGGGTATGCAAACTAGGGACAAGAAGGTGGACGAGTTGGAGAAGCAAGTAGGGCAGATTGCCGAGTTCATGGGGCAATTCCGAGAGCAAGGCAAGTTGCCTAGCTCAACCGTGGTCAATCCAAAAGGTGGATTCGAATCTGCAAAAGCCATAAGTTTGCGAAGTGGGAAGCAAGTCGGATCTGACCCCCAACCTTCCAAATCACGTTCTAACGAGGTGGAAGAATTGATAATTGAGGAGAAGGAGCAAAAGCAGCCCACGGCACCTAACCCAGCGAATCTGTCCAATAGAGGTAAGAACGTGTCCAATTCAGTTCCTACTAATGTTTTTCCTTTGAATGTTCCTTTTCCTAGTAGATTCAAGCAAACAAAGAAAGAAGAAGCTGAAAAGGACATTCTAGAGACATTTAGGAAAGTTCAAGTCAACATACCTCTTTTGGATGCAATCAAGCAAGTCCCAAGGTATGCCAAGTTTTTGAAGGAACTTTGCACCACTAGGAAGAGGATTTCGACCAAGGAAGTTGTAAAAGTAGGTGAAAACGTCTCAGCCATCTTGCAACGCAAACTGCCCCCTAAATGCAAAGATCCGGGTAGTTTTACAATTCCTTGTGTCATTGGTAATACTAGGTTTGAATCTGCCATGTTAGACTTAGGTGCATCTATAAATGTCATGCCATATTCAATTTATGCATCTATGAACCTAGGAGAATTGAAAAATGATGGTGTAATCATACAATTGGCCGATAGATCTAATGCCTATCCAAAGGGAGTTTTGGAAGATGTGTTAGTGCAGGTTAATCACTTGATCTTCCCGGCGGATTTCTATGTGCTTGAGATGGATGAATCGGACCATGCCCCTTCATTGCCCATCCTCCTTGGAAGGCCATTTATGAAAACGGCCCGGACAAAGATTGACGTGTTTAATGGAACATTGACGATGGAATTTGATGGGGAAGTGATTAATTTCAATCTTTCTGATTCTATGAAGTATCCTAGGGAGAATCATTCATGTTTTGCTATTGATTTAATTGACTCTTTGGCGCAGGACCATTTTGACAATTTGAATGACGATGCACTTGAATTGGTCATTGCACGAGGAAAGGACATGCAAGACATTGAAGCAGCAAAGAAAGACACCCACGGCATGCATGAACACTCCATTGCCGTGCCCCCTAGTGAGGATGTCATTGAGATGGTGGCTGCCCTTGAATCATTGCCACCACAATCTGGTAAGTTTTTGGACCCAATTTTAAGTTCAGTTTCGGCTAATAAGATGCTTCCCTCAGTTGTGCAGCCACCTACACTTGAACTTAAGCCATTGCCTAGTCACTTGAAGTACGTTTTCTTGGGAGATGATGAGACGTTGCCCGTCATCGTCTCAAGCTCACTCACGGCACAAGAGGAGGACAAGTTGGTGAGGGTGTTAAAAGAGTACAAATCTGCAGTTGGGTGGACATTGGCCGACATCAAAGGAATTAGTCCCACCACTTGCATGCATCGCATACTTTTGGAGGAGGGGTCTAAAACATCTCGAGAGGCGCAACGCCGACTCAACCCTCCTATGATGGAAGTTGTGAAGAAGGAGATCATAAAGCTTTTGGATTGTGGAGTAATCTATCCAATCTCGGATAGTAGGTGGGTTTTGCCCGTTCAATGCGTTCCAAAGAAATCCGGAGTGACAGTGGTAGCAAATGCCGAGAATGAGCTTGTTCCTACTCGCATTCAAACCGGTTGGAGGGTGTGCATCGACTATAGGAAGCTAAACGCTACCACAAGGAAGGATCACTTCCCATTGCCATTCATTGACCAAATGCTTGAGAGGTTAGCGGGTTATGCTTTCTATTGTTTTCTTGATGGTTATTCTGGGTATAATCAAATTGTCATAGCACCCGAGGACCAAGAAAAAACTACTTTTACATGCCCTTTTGGTACATTTGCTTATCGTCGCATGCCTTTTGGTTTATGTAATGCACCTGCCACATTTCAAAGATGCATGATGAGCATATTTTCTGATTATGTTGAGAAAATAATTGAAGTGTTTATGGATGATTTTAGCGTTTTTGGTGATTCTTTTGATGGTTGCTTGTATAATCTCAGTTTGATCTTAAAACGTTGCGTTGAAACTAACCTTGTTCTTAATTGGGAAAAATGTCACTTAATGGTTAAACAAGGCATAGTTTTAGGTCATATTATCTCTGAAAACGGTATTGAAGTTGATAAGTCAAAGATAGATCTTGTACGTCACTTACCCTCTCCTACTTCGGTTAGAGAGGTTCGTTCTTTTCTTGGCCATGCAGGGTTTTATCGTAGGTTCATCAAAGACTTCTCAAAGGTTGCCCAACCTCTTTGCCGACTCCTACAAAAAGATGTGGCGTTTGATTTCAATAGGGAGTGCACGGCATCATTCAACCAACTTAAGGAGTTGTTGACCACGGCACCAATCATTGTCCCACCTGATTGGAGCCTACCTTTCGAGCTTATGTGTGACGCGTCCGACTACGCTTTAGGGGCTGTTTTAGGACAAAGGAAGGACAAGAGGCCACATGTCATCTACTATGCCTCACGGACGTTGAATGATGCCCAATTGAACTATTCCACTACGGAAAAAGAACTTCTTGCCGTTGTTTTTGCTTTAGATAAGTTTAGATCATATCTAATTGGTACTAAAGTAATTGTTTTCACTGACCATGCAGCGTTGAAGTATTTGCTCACCAAAAAGGAGGCCAAGCCACGGCTAATTCGTTGGATGTTACTACTTCAAGAGTTCGACATCGAGATTCGAGACAAAAAGGGAAGTGAAAACGTGGTGGCTGACCACCTAAGCCGAATGGTGCATAATGAAGAGTCTCTACCTATTGCAGAAACATTCCCCGATGAGCAATTGCTGTCCATAACGGTTAGTGAGCCTTGGTATGCCGATTTGGTAAATTTTTTGGTGTCAAAACGAATTCCAAGCACTTTCACTAGGCACCAACGTGATAAGTTAAGACATGATGCACGGTTTTATGTGTGGGATGATCCATATCTATGGAAATTTTGCCCTGATCAGATTGTACGTCGATGTGTGCATGATTCTGAATTTCATTCAATTTTAAGCTTTTGTCATACATATGCATGTGGTGGGCATTTTGGCACACAAAGAACTGCCCTTAAGGTGTTACAAAGTGGATTTTATTGGCCTAGTATCTTTAAGGATGCTAGAACTTTTTGCTTAACATGTGATAAATGCCAAAGAATGGGTAGTATAAGTGCAAGGGACCAAATGCCGCAGGTTTCTATCCTTAATGTTGAAATTTTCGATGTTTGGGGTATTGATTTTATGGGTCCCTTTCCTTCCTCGTATGGTTTCATATATATTTTGCTTGCGGTCGATTATGTGTCGAAGTGGGTGGAAGCAAAGGCCACCCGGACTAATGATTCTAAGGTGGTTGCAGATTTTATTAGAACTAACATATTTGCAAGGTTTGGCATGCCACGAGTGATCATTAGTGATGGAGGGTCACACTTTTGTAACCGGACCATTGAGGCGTTGTTAAGGAAGTACAATGTCAACCATAAGGTTTCTACACCTTACCATCCTCAGACAAATGGCCAAGCCGAGGTTTCCAACCGTGAGATCAAGCAAATCCTAGAGAAGACCGTTGGGCCAACAAGGAAGGATTGGAGCTTACGGTTAGATGATGCACTTTGGGCGTACCGTACGGCATACAAAACACCCATTGGAATGTCCCCTTTTAGGCTCATCTATGGCAAGTCGTGCCATCTCCCCGTTGAATTGGAGCACAAAGCTCATTGGGCCGTTAAGAAGTTTAACATGGACTTGGATGCAGCGGGAAGTCATAGGAGGCTCCAATTAAATGAACTTGATGAGATAAGGCATGAAGCGTACGAGAATGCTAGCATTTACAAGGAGAAGACCAAAGCTTTCCATGATAAGATGATTCGTGGCAAAACATTCTCTATAGGGCAGAAAGTGCTATTGTTCAATTCCCGTTTACGTTTGTTTCCCGGTAAGTTACGTTCTAAATGGATTGGACCGTTTGTTATCACTAATGTTTTTGTTCATGGTGCAGTCCAAATCCAAAGCTTGAAAACGGGGCATGAATTCAAGGTGAACGGGCATCGTTTGAAGCCCTATTATGAGCACTTTCAGGAGCATGTCGTGGATGACATCCCCCTGGATGCCGTGGACTCCAATGTGGAGTGAAGAAGTTCATCGTCCGGCTGCAAGACGTTAAAGGAAGCGCTTCTTGGGAGGCAACCCATGCATTCAACAAAGGAAGACCTAGGAATCACTCCAATTCCAGATTTGCGTTCCTAAAACCCTTCTCTTTGTTGTTGTTTCTAATCTGCTCTGTTTAGTTTGTTTAGTTGCTGTTTGTTTGTTTATGTGTTTTGTGTGAGTGTATGCTTGAAACATTGAGGACAATGTTTGATTTAAGTGTGGGGGGGGGGGGGGTAAATAAGGGCTTTTGGTGCAAATTCGTGGGATTTTATCACCCATAACTTTCAATGTTGTTCCTTGCTGTTTTTATGTGTTTTTAAGCTGTTTTGGTGCATTTTATTGTGTGTTGACATAAAAATCCGAAAATCTCATAAAAATTTAAAAAATTGTTTTGAAAAAGCCAAAAAGAGTTGTTTTTGTGTGTTTGTTTGTGTCTTAGGGTACCTTCCAACACAATGATGAAGATTTGGTTTGTAATTGCATGACTGTTAAAGAGAGTTATAAACATGGATGAAAGTTTGATTTACTCTGTGGTGCATGCTTGGTTGTGGTTATAACTTATGAATTCACATGTAATCACAAAGGAAAAATCAGTTTTTGTAACATGCTTGAAGGAAGAAACTCAAACTAACGCTATAACCCTGAGAGACTTGAGCCTAAAACGTTCTTTGGAGTGTTTATAATCTGTGCATTGTTGTTTTCTAAAGTCGTTGCATGATCTCATTATTCTTTCCTTGGTTACTACTTAGAAGGCGTTTCATCATTTAGTTCCAAATGCTAGAACTCATATCCATTTCATTCAAAGCATGATATTGATTTGCATAACACACGAACAAGATGAAGTTGTGTAGTGAACCAAGAGCCAAACAGCCGTCCCCGTGCATTGTGTTTAGGTTTTACCCCGTTGAGCCTCGTTTAGCCTATTTTCTTTGTTAACCCACATCATCCTCACCTAGCCTAGATTAGGACCATCCATACCCTTGTTCTTGAAGCATAGTAAAGCATGATGTAAAGGGAATTCGTTTTGAGTAATTATTGCAGAAAACAAGTGTGGGGGAAAGGACTCTTGTGTTTTTGAGAGCAAAAAGGAAAGAAAATTCGTATGAAAAGAAAAGAGAAAAAGAAAAAGTTGTGAAAAGAATGAAAAAGAGGTTCAAAATAAGTGAGAATGAACTCACAAGTGTTGTTTGTTGAAGGAAGGGTCCAAAACGGTCAATTTGGCCCTAATATGTGTTATTCACAACCCCTTTGTGTTTCAATTAGTTTCTGCCACTAAAGTGAATTCTAAACCTCAATTCAACTATTATGATTACTATTGTTTCAAGAATGTTTGTTTTCCATATCCGTTCTTTGTTAGCCAATCACCCTAGCCCCGTTACAAACCTTGACTTCTATCTTGAGTGTTGTACATTTCAATTTGTGGAGTTTGGAATTGGTATGAGCATATGGTGTCACTGGTTCTCGCATCTAAGTAGTAGCATTCCATTCATGAGATCATATCTATACATACTCCAGAAATTGCGTTCTTTGCTATCATCATATGTGAGTGTTCGTTTCATGTTTACATTAATCTTCTCACATATACTAATGTAGGGTGTGTAGTCAGAAAATGTGTGTGAAAATAGAGAGTATCTTGTGAGGAATTGAGTGAATTCTCTAAGGCATGTTACTACATTCAAATCATTGTTTTAATTGGTTCAATGTGAACTAGTGAGTGGTGACTATGATTAAGTATGTGCTCAAGTGTAAAGATGTCTAAAATCTGTGGGAATGATGATTTTTAACATGTCATGTGCATTGGAAATCCCTGAGGCAAATGTTGGAAGGTCTAGGTTGTGTTTTGTTTGTTTTGTTTCGTTTTGTTTTGCTCGAGGACTAGCAAAAGCTAAGTGTGGGGGAATTTGATAGGAGCATATTTAGGTGACTTAGTTGGCTTGTTCTTGTGCATTTACGTTGTTATTTCTTAGTTATTGTAGACTTTTAAGCCATTTTCGTGTGTTTTCAGGTTCTAAGGACAAAGTATGCAAGAAGATGCATTTTAGGGCCTTTTGGAGCACTTTTGGGCCAAGTTTGGATAGCATGTGCTTGGAGCAAAGGGAATGGACGAAATTGAAGATCAAATGAGCCTAGGATTGAAGGAAGAAGGAAGAGTCGAGAATTGGAAACCAAGTTTCTATTCTTGAAAGTTACCAATTGTGCAAGTTTCCATTTGTGAAGGTTTCCATTTTTGGGGTTTCCAAATTATGTTGGTTGCCTAATTACATGTCCTATCCGCACCTTGGACCTTCTCATACACCCTAGCCGCACCTAATTCAGCAAGGAGGCCTTTTTCCTTGCCTTGCAAGGCATTCTAGAAGCCCAATCTCCCTAAACCTAATCTGCCGCACCCCTTGGGCTTTTCCCCATCAAATTCTGATTAGTTTTGGCCTTTTCCTGATGGGTTTGGGTTCTAAAAGGCCTAATCTGACTTGCTAGGGTTTTGGGAGCCTATATATATGAGTTTTAAACCCTTGCCACACATCATTCCTCTCCATATTTTCAATTCACGCCAGAAATCATTCCCCCTCTCTCAGCCGCACCATCCTTCACCATTCTCCATATTTTCCCCTCCAAAACACATCCAGCCGCACCACCCATCATCCCTAAACACCACCACACCATCTTCTACCATTCTACACCATTCAAAACCCCCTAAACATACCTGCAAGTGTTGTGCCGCAGCAAAGAGGAAGGAGGACAGTCCATAGGCGCGCTTGCTGTTCAAGATTGGATCGTTGGAACGTCTAGGTGTTTCCTTTCTTTTATTTTCCATGTCTAAATTTGTTTATCTTTGCTCTGCAAGTATGAGAACTTAAACCCCCCTTGGCTAGGGGGGGATTCGAAACCATGTTTATGCTTGCTATATGATCTGATTACATTTAATTGTGTTCCATAAGTTGTGAATTCAATTTACTTATCTTCATGAATTTAGACAGATTTGTGTATGTTGGTTGAGAGTGCACGCTTAATTTTCATGCATAAATTGAATGCTAGGATATAAGGGAGTTTCACCTAATCGTTACGAACTTATATTCACAGGTAGTAAAGGTTGTTGATCACAATCGCGTTAAGTAAATTCTTGGCATAAGTTTCATGCAATTCATAGTAACAAGTGCCTCGTCAATGCTTATGGTTTCCATAGAATTTAATGATTTCTGCTTGTATCTCTATTATGCAATTCATGTAGGGAACTTGTGGGGAATGCTTTGGGTTGTTGTATGCAATCATCCAATTCAATAACTTAAGGGAAATCTGAGGGTTAATTAGTGCAATTCACAGTTAATTTGGGGCATTGAGAATGTATGGCAATTGAAACGTAATTGGAAATCATTTTGTATGCAAGTGTGACATGTGTGGAGAAGAACCCCTTAGCTAGCTTTCCATCCATTCACTTTAATCAAATTCGTTTTAAGAATCTGTTTAGTTTACAAAGTTCTTGTTTTGTTTTCAAATTCGTCAAAACCAAACCCCCTTTATGTTAAAGTGTCATTTTAGTTAGAAATCCATTTAGTTTGTGTTTTTAAGTGTCTTGAGTCAAGTTAAAACCAATTTTCGTCCAAATTATCCCTTAGTGTCAAAACTGCCCAGATTGTGTTTTTAAGGCAGTTTTGAGTGTTTCTGTGCTGTTTTGAGTCTTTTGGTTTGTTTTAGTGTTTTAAACTTTAGTTTTGCATTCTTTGAGTCTAGTTTAGTGTCTTTAACTTTGTTTTTATGTTTTAGAGTCAGTTTAGAGGTTTTAGCAAGCCCTCCTAATCCCCGGTCCAGAACGATCCCTACTTGCATCTATACTACATTCTACAACAAGAGGGTTTAATTTGAGTGCTTAACTATAATTCACATCACTGGACCAAGTTCACACACCAGTCATTCACTTGTTGAGCTGGTGCCACTGGCCCATATGCATGTTTCTTCCATTAATTAAACATCTCCTGGACGGTAAAATTTTATTACAAGCAGTAATTTATACTAATTTACACTAAAATGAAGGGGAGATGAGGAGAACCCGAACTCAGGACACAGTGAGTTGAAGATGAAGACTTTTAACAATCAGGGCAATCAACTACTTGTGTTTGGACGGTTATCTAAAATATTATATGAAGTTACACTCATTTTTTTTGTTGTCATCCGAACTATTATTTTAAGCACATTATCATTTTAATTTTTTAAAATTTCTAATTTGTCATCTCACACATGTTCATCAAACTTTCAAGAAATAAAAAACCCACATGTGCATTGTCTTCAGAGCTATATCGGACTTTTCAACTCCCCGATCCCTTGGTGGTACTGCCAATGGTATAAGTGCTACCATTTTTTTGTGCCATTGAAATGTTATCAACTGATTTATATCGTTTGTGTAACTGATTTTGAACTAGATATGATCTTTCTTACTTTCAATTTGTATGAAATGTACTACTTAGTGCTACTTACTGCCAATGGTATAAGTGCTACCACGTTTGTTTGCCTTCACTAAGAGGGACTGGACTGGACTAAAACTTAGAGCAATACTGTGTTTGTTACGCAGCAGGACAACGTTTAGTGAGACTAGCCGGGACTCGCCTCGACAAAGGACGTCGCTAGACGGTCTTAGCGAGCCCCATCGAAAGGCATCGGATTGCTAAGACCTTCGTTGCTTCACTCCATCTGCTTCTCTTCGTCCGCTTCTCTCCCTTGCTCTGCTTCATCTGCTTCTCTCTCCCTTGCCCATGTATCTGCTTCTCTCTTTCCCAGATCTGAAACCCAGCCTACCCACTGCCTAAATCTCAACACCAAAATTTGAAAAAAAAAAAATTCAAAACAAAAACAACAACAATCCCCATATAAAAATTCTTCCTTATTCCTGATAATTCCCAGAAAATTCCCAAAAAAAAAAATTATTTCCCCAGAAAATTCCTGAGAAATGAATAGAGAAAGGGAGAGAGTAGCTTTGGTACAAAGAAAAATGGAGAGACGGAGGAGAGAGTAGCTTTAGGGACCATTTTGCAGGAAAAATCACTTTGAAGGATATTGTTTTGCAGGAAAAAATGATTGCTGGGGACGGCACCAACGAGGAAGAAAAGAATGAACTCCCAGGGAGAGTTCCAGACACAAACACAAAAAAAAGTTTGAATAAAAAATAAAATATTATTGAGTTAATAATAAAATATTATTAAATGTGTATTTAATGATATAAAATTATAGTTGTTAACTATTCTTTTTTTTAGTCCGGCACTCTACCAAACGCTTCATTAAATCAGTCCAGCTTAGTCTAGTCTAAGCCAATCCAGCTTAGTCCCTAAAGCTAGTCCAGTCCGAATTAGTCCGGTGCAACAAACGCACCCTAAAGGTCTCGTTTGGTACTTTGGGCATATAGACTATTTCGGCCCAATTAATAAAAACAATTTTATTCACCATCAAGATCAATACAATTTGCCTATATTTCCCTCCTGTTTTGACAAACGATATAATAATCTACACTGAATACATCTAAACTAAGGGAAGAGAAGAGGGTTCAAATCATGAATGAAGAGGAATCCTCTATCCACCATTTGTGCTTAAATTTCTCTTCATTAGCCTCTCCTTAAAATAAGGTACCAATGATTGACCGAATTTTAATATTTAAAATATTTTGTGACTTTTTAAGTCAAAAACTGAAACAGCATTTTGTCCAACATAAATCAACACTACTGAACATATTCGATTCATATAATGGCTCCTGCATCATAACAAAAGATAAACCAAAATTAAAGAGGAGTAAACAAACCAGCAGCATTTGAATACAAACTAAGAGCAACCATTCGATCCTCGATTGATCTTCATTTTTCAGCTTGCGATTGTGTTGGGGAGTTTTTGAGTCTTTTCACCTCCCTATTCCCATGATAATCATCACTAATAATAGATTCTCCTTGTATGTAACCATGCTATCAAAGTGACAGGACCACTTCAGATTATATAGGTCTCTGCCATTCACACGCTTCACTTGTTTATTTTCACACTTGATCAACTCCAACGTCTCACGGCGCCCGACGAATCTTATCCCGATAACTGCACCATTTTCTGGGATCCTTGTGATGTCGGAGAAAATCGATACTGGGTCGGGGAGTTTGTTAATCTTAAACGTATACAGCCTAGTCAAAGAGTCACTCACACCATATTCTCTCATGACCCACATATCAACATGTTGACCATCCCAAATTTGTAAATTTCCCTCATTTTTCATTGTTATGGTACGCCATACACACAGACATCCTCCAGCAACTGTCAAACGATAAGGTCTAACAGCGCCGCCAGTTGACCTTTGAAACTTGATAGGCAATGGCACTACCCGGAACTTCTCGTTGGTTAAATAAAAAACAACAATAGTCTGCTGCTTCCAGTTAAAGCAGCCGGGCCAATGAAGCGCTTCATTGAAAAGAGCCCCGTTTATAATACCAGTACTGTGGCCGAAACCCTTGTCAGGTGCTGCAATTCTTTTCCAAGAGTTGGTTCTCGATGAGAATAGCTACATCTCGACATTAGACCGATGATAATAACTGGTTAAGAATTTGTATTCGTCAGTGGCCGACACGAAACCAAAACCGAAATGGTTAAGTTTACACCTTTTCTTTTCTGACGATGGAGATAAACTTGTTGTCTCCGGCAATTTTTGCAAGAATCCGGTTGTAGGGTTCCAGATATAATAGCTTGAGACAATCAAATCATCAGGATTGTCGACAGTAAAACACACCAAACCATTGCACGACGCCAATAGCCTGACATGATCTCTACGCGGTTTCTTGTGCGATTCCAGGAGCCTGGCACGATCGCTTTGCAGGTGTTCTACTGGAAAGGTTAGCTTTCTGACAGAAGAAACATCCCCAAAGGACGAAATCGGGTCCAAGTCAAAGGAGAGGCATTTTGATGACGAGGAGTGCTGCTGGAAGAGGAGCCTTTGGTGATGAGATGATGCAAATTTGAACTGGGATTTGGCAAATTGTTGATCGGATAATATCGAACACCACCGTTTCGAGACGCACTTGAATCGGACTACAGATTTTGCGGGCAACCTAGCGAGGATGTCCACTAAACGGAAAGAGTCCTCCACCGCTGTTTGCTTGCGTTTGCTCATTCTTACAGGTATTAACTCACACCGAAGAGAAGAAATTAGGGTTTTTCGTCCAACTAAAAAAAAGAAAAAGAAAAAGAAAAAGAACTTTAACGAAAACTCTCGGTACTGTTCATTTTAACGAAAAACCACATTTTTACACTAAAAAGTCAATCATGATACTATTCACTTTACTCTTTATTTTGTCCTTATCGTTAAAATTTAAAGTTTTCAAGCCATTTTCATTAGTTTTCTTGAAAAAATAAGGCGCATGACGGGAGATCAAGGTACATATAGAAGCTAATGGGCCCTACTTTTAGGGTTTTGGGCTCTACTTCTCGTTAAACCAAAGCTTCTTTATTTATATTTGTAGTTGTGCTACATTTATCATCTATATGTACTTCTCGCAAATAGAGGCTAGGCCACTAACATATGTGCGTTCTATTTCTATTAAAAATATAATATAAATGATGTCATAAATAGATGGTAAGAATATCAAATTTTTTTTTGAGCGAAGAATACTATCTACACTAAGGAGTACGGGAGTGACTAAGCCTCATAATGAGCTAGTAATAATATGGTTCAAATTTTCCTTTAGCAAGAATCAAACTTAAGACCTCTCACTCACAAGAAAAAAAAAAAAAAGGGTAAATTACACAAAACTACCTCAACTATTGGGGTCACGACAGTTTCATACCTAATTTTTTAAAATTGACAATGTCATACAACATCTTACGAATTTGTGACAATGTCATACCTCCGTCAATTTTTCTGTTAGTTTATCTGTTAAGTGCTGACGTGGCTAGAAACGAGGACCACTCAATAATCCAGCTGGATTAAAAAATAATTAAATATATTTTTAATAATAAAATATTAAAAAATTAAGAATAAAAAAACAAAAAAAAAAGTTTTCCTTCTCTCTCCTTCTTCTTCTTCTTCTTCTTGGCCTGAAACTGGGTGTTTGAATTTTTTTTTTTTTTTTTTTTTTTTTTTTTTTTTTTTGTTCTTCTTCTTCTCTCTTCTTCTCCCTCTTCTTCTTGGGCCGAAACTGGGTGTTCAATTTTTTTTTTTTTGGTTCTTCTTCTTCTCTCTCCTTCTCCTCCTTCTCTCTCCTTCTCCTCTCCCCTCCTCCTCCACCTCCTTCTTCTTGGGCCGAAACTGGGTGTTCGAATATTTTTTTGTTTTTTTTTGTTCTTCTTCTTCTCTCCTCCTCCTCCTCCTCCTCCTCCTCCTCCTTCTTCTTCTTGGGCCGAACGAGAAGGAGAACAGAAACCACCCCCTTTTCCCTCTACCTGCAACCAGAAACCAAAAAAAAAAAAAAAAAATTGAACCCAGTTTCGGCCGAAGAAGGAGGAGAAGAAGAACAAAAAAAAAAAAAAAAAAAAAAAAAAAAAAAATCGAACACCCAGTTTCGGCCCAAGAAGAAGGAGGAGGAGGAGGAGGAGAGAGGAGATGAGAGAGGAGGGAGAAGAAGAAGAACAAAAAAAAAATATTTCAAACACCCAGTTTCGGCCAAGAAGAAGAAGAAGGAGGAGAGGGAGAGAGAAGGAAAAATTTTTTTTTTTTGTTTTTTTATTCTTAATTTTTTAATATTTTATCATTAAAAATATATTTAATTATTTTTTAATCCAGCTGGATTATTGAGTGGTCCCCGTTTCTAGCCACGTCAGCACTTAACAGAAAAATTGACGGAGGTATGACATTGTCACAAATTCGTAAGATGTTGTATGACATTGTCAATTTTAAAAAATTAGGTATGAAACTGTCGTGACCCCAATAGTTGAGGTAGTTTTGTGTAATTTACCCAAAAAAATATCACTAGAGCTTAGTACTAAGTGGGGGGAAATATTCACTGTTGAGCATGATTTAAAATGAAAGATAAGTTAAAAGGGAGAAAACGTATCTGTTGGAATTTTTTGGCTACAACATTGGATTGGAAGGCTATTTAATTTAAGGGAGGTTTAATAAAAAGGTCCCGGTACTGTTCACTTTTAATGAAAAGTCCTTTTTAAAGGTATAGTGAATAGTGTCAATTAAAGGTAAAAAAGGACTTTTCGTTAAAAGAGAAGTTTTTTTGGGACTTTTCATTAGTTTTCCATTAATTTAAAGGGCCAATGGTTGATGAGAATACACGTGCAATTTAAGGCTGGGCCTGTGGCAATTTGGTAAGTAGACCAACTTTTTATTGTGACGGAATTGGGCTAACAGAAAGGCTTCCGTTAGGGGCATGAGTTGAAATTTGCTGGAGTGTTCGTGTTAAAGCAGCTCCAGCGTGTGCTGGAGCCCGATGGGCAGGCGAACGAACAGGGCCAGACAGCTCGGGCAAACAGGTCCAGCGTGTGCTGGCGAGGGAGTCCGAGTAGGCCCGAGGGAGAGGCCCGGCACGAGTTGTCAGCCCGAAGGTCAGCCACGTTTTTTTTTTATATTTTTTGCGTCAGGCACGTGAGCTTTAAGCGCTCGTGGGCGCGCGTCATCCGACAACATTTCAGGCCTGGGGCCCGCAGCGCACTTCGACAATGTTACCGTTGGGGAGGCCACGTGGCTTCCCCTCGTCCGTTGGATTTCAACGGCAACAATTTATGGACCGTTGGATTTCCAACGGTAAAAAAAATTTAAAAACCTTATTTAATTTCAGCTGTTGGATCTGAGATCAACGGTTCACGTTATTTGCCTTTATAAATTAAAAAAAATATACCTTCTCATTATCTTCTACCTTACACCACAATTTCATATTTTCTCAACTACTTTCAACCACATTCCAATCTTTCTCTCAAAGTTTCAATCCAATTTTTTTCCAACAAAATGACTACTGATGCAGGTACGAATTGGACGCTTATTGAAGATGTTGTGTTGTGTACTAACTGGGTTGAAGTTACTCATGATCCGATTACGAGTAATGAGATGCAGTTGCGAGAAACGTGGAGTCTTATTCATACCAATTTTCTTGAGAAAATTGGTGGGAAAAGAACCAAAGAATCGATGTCCAATTGTTGGAAATTACTTAGCCAATCGTTTAGTACGTGGAGAGACGCCTTGGCACAAGCTAGTAGTAATCTTCGAAGTGGGGAAAATTTAGCGGATCAAGTTGTAGATAATGCCACGTGGCATGCCGTCATTCGTTAAAAATCTGATCGAAATCTATCTTTAAAAATTGTAAACAGATTGTGACACGTGGCGCGACGTGATTGGTTAAAAATCTTATCGGAAATATATCCTCAACGATTTTGAAAAGGTAACGACACGTGGCACGACGACATTGGATACAAATCTTATCGAAATCCATCACCAATAATTATCTTTTCGGATCATGACACGTGACGCAACGAGAACGATTAAAAATCTTATCCGAAATTACAAATAAAATTATTTTGTATTATTTTATAAATAAATAAAATACTAATATTTTATTGCCTATTGTCAGGGTTATTCAGTGTAGGGGTGGAGATACAAAAAACAGTTACTGTTCATTGGGTGGATTAAATAGTGAATAGTCCTGGGGGGGCCTTAGCAACGGTGGAACTGCTCTCAGGCTTTGTTCCAGCATGCGGAGGACGAAGAAAATTGGTTTTCCGTTCATGCCATGTACGGTTGAGGTTTTGTGAGTCTTTTTGCCATATTAATGTGCGGTTTCTTTTGACAATTTGCAGGATTATCGACTCAATTATCACACGAAATTGTATGTTTTTTTCTCCAGAAAAAAATACGCGCTCTCTGCTCCAAGAAAGGAGGTTCTTTGGGAGGACAGGCGAATTTTTTCCCACATCTCCTTTAATTCGTTCCTTAATATAATGCCGTTTTACTTACTTAGTTTACCTAGTTCATTAGTAAAGTTTTTTTGTCACGAGACAAAGGAGTAGTTTACATGCCATGAGCCACTTTAATATAATTTTTGCTTACTTTTTTTGTCTACATTATTAAGAGATACACATTTGATGATCGAGGTGCAAACTCAAAGAACTATTTTAAGGTTGGATAACATTGAATATTCCAACCAATGTTTCTCCCTACAGCTAATTAAGAAAAAGAGCATATCGAAAAAGAAAGGGAAGTATTTGAAGTTGAAGCATTGCAGAAGTATTTTATGATCTAGCAGCATTAAGCATTGTATTACCAACAAAAGAACTTCCTTTTTTTTTTTTTTTTGTGAAAAAAAAAACTTTGATATGTAATTAACTGATTTCAGCTTCTGGAATGTTTCGAATCTTCAGCTTCACATACTCAGAGTACTCATCAGGATCCATTAGGTTATCGAGCTCACCCTACAACTCATCCCAACAACTCATCTCCACCTTCATGATCCACCCTTTTTCATAAGGGCTTCCATTTACCTGAATCATCAGTATCATCACAACAATTAACCAACAAAAAATAATCTAAACTGCTTACTAAAATAATTCTTTTTGTCAATTAAAAGAGGGTGAAAATATAATTTAGTCTTCTATCATAACAAAAAAATTAAGGGCAATAACATAATTTTACAAAACAAAATTTTGTTGTTTTTTGTTTAAACATCACCTACATGTGATTTTAACATTTCTCTCTCCCCACTCCGACATTCTCTCTCGCTCTTTTCCTCTCTTCTTCAATTTTAAAAACAAAAGTAAAACATTTCACATATGCTTTTTGTGCGGGCATATACTAGTTAGTTGTTTAACTAAGCAACGATTCATTAATCAATAATTGTCAAATTCCAGATCTAGCAGTCTACTATTAATCTAAAAGACGCTAGGCGCTAGTCGAACGACGGGCTGGGGCCCAGTGCTTAGGCATCTAGGCGAAGCCTAGGCATCTAGGCGGACTAGGCGGATTTAAGTAAATCTATTATATTTCGTGTAAATAAGTGTTTGTTTATATTTAAAATATATATAATTTCATCATAAACTACAAAATAGAATGACATATATATAACATGTGGAACAAACATACAATGTGTGTTCATTTAAGTATTCAACAAGTCACTTACAATTTATTGAAAAAAATAAAATGCAAAATGAAAGTTATCTATTTTCTGTCTAAGTGAGTTGCAACCTAGGTGGGTTTGGAAGGCCGCCTAGGCGGTCTAGGCGGGTTCCTTAGTATATCTATGCGTCATTTCTTAATTTTCAAACGCTTAGGCACTAATCGGGTAGCCGCCTAGCGCCTAAAAATCTAGATTTTTAGAAAAGTGAATATTGTTCTAAACTTGACTAGATGTTCAATTTAGTAAGATTGGAGTCTAGGGTTTTTTAGACAAAATGTCTCAATGTAATTAGTAGTTGAAACGATCCATTATAGGTGAGATTTAATTTCTTGATGTTTCCGATGTAAGAAATATGCTTTAACAATAATGGAAAAATTAGCATATGATGTTTTTTAACTTACCAAACCTGGAGAGCTAAGAAGCTCTTTGTTCACTTGAATTATGTTGCCCGAGACAGGACCCTTGATGTCGGTGGAGGCTTTCACAGTCTCAACACTTCCAACAGTGCGGGCTTGTGTAACTGCAACACCAGTATCAGGCAGCACTATGTAAATAATCTATACTATATATTAAGAGAACATACCTTGTCAACTTTTTTGCCCACTTTTTCCAATTTTGCCCCTCACTTTTGAATACACAATGTTGAGATGAGAAGAGCAAAATAGTAATTTTGTACCTTTTGACAAAATGACAATCCCTTTTTCCCTATTTTGCCCTCACTTTTGATACACAATATTTACATAAAGAGGGCAAAATAGTAATTTTGTATCAAAATATTTACATAAGATAAAAATATGCACTTACTAAGAGAAATTGTCCCACCATCATTTTTCATACAGGTAAGTGAAATCATGATGTTTTTTGGATAGTTGCGGTTGCGCTTGAGGAGAACGTGGGAGGAGGTGGGCGGTTATTCACACACACAAAGTGTGTGCTCTCTGCTAGTGTCACCTAAATGTTCTTGAGCATGGTCTGTTATACCTATTGTAGCCAATTCGTCAACTTTCGCCCACTCATGAGACTTTGCATACTTTAAACCCTCGATAACTGAACACACACACTGGAGACGAAGCTAGAAATTTGTAAGAATGAGAGCATCCTCAAACAACAAGGTACAATTAAAAAGCTCAAGAATTTACTGCACAAAACACTTATATATTAATCCATAAAGTTTTTCATACATCTTACAATATTTCTCGACGCGTTTTTATGTTTTGAAAGCGGTGCATGACAACATCATTACCAATACCATCAAATATCTATCTCTATAAAAATAATCATTCATCCATTGATATTCCATTCGATTTCTCAATCGATTCAGATATTTCATGGCCGAAAATGCTTTTTCAACGGTAGCAGTTGCAACTTGAAGAGTTAATGCTAATGTCACAAGTATGTAAACTAACGGATACACCTTGTCCTTTTTCCATTGAACCTCTTTTTTATAGTTTAATTAGAACTGACGTTGGAATTGAAATGCAATCTATTTTTTCATTTGTAGTTTAATTAGGGCTTGGGAATTGGAATGCAAAAGTACACACACAAAAAATTGAGTGACGGCGGATGCCCCCCTAGGCCCTATACAGCTCCGTCCTTGACACACACATATGATATATAAACATGAGATAATGTTTATGTAATAAAATGTAACAAAAACTGAAAACGAAATCGTTATCAAAATGGAGAGAAGGCTAAGGGTTTTAAGAATTACCATAACACAAGTCTCTGGACGGAATTGCAGACATCTTCGAAAAGAAAGCAGTTCTTGTTGGCCTCCACAACCTACCACTCAATTTCATCTTCCTCTCTCCCCTCACAAATTTTGTATATATATGTCCTCCACCGCACCGCTACCGTTGAGGAACTTGATAGATTCCATGAGTTGCTTCCAATTTAGTGTTAGTAAACCTCACTCGTCCACTCGTCACTAATCACACAAATGGGTCATGGTGGAACTAGGCAGGTGGCTACCATGTCAGTTTGGGTTTATGCTTCTTAGGTTATCGGTGATGTACACGTGTTTAGAAAACATGACGTATCGACAATTTTTGCTCTGATGAAACGCCAACACATTTGAGAATGTAAGTTCGGAGTCCGGATCCTTTTTGTGAGGATCTTAAGGATTCATGAATCATGTCTGTTCATTGTACATCGTGTGGTCATAAATTATTTTAAATGTTTTTATTAAAAAATAAACATAAACAATACTTGATAAAAATTGATCGCACGATGTACGATGAACCGATATAATTCATGAATCCCAAAGATCCTCACCAAAAGGATCCAGAGAGGATCCTGTTGGGTAAGTTCGACTTATAAGTAAGTTTGATTATTTTTTTCTATTGACTATTTTATCTATTGTTAATTGGTATTATAAGTAATTAAGCTATGATACCATGAAAGAAGTGGATGTTACATCATACAACTATTTGGATATATTGAAAAGATTTCAACTTACTTATAAGTCTATGCAAGGTTCCTATTCTATCAATGTGGAATTCATTCTTAACACATGGGCAACACAAACGAAGTAATGTGGAGCAAGGCCGTCTCTAAGATTTTGAGGGCCCTATGCGAAATTTATAAAAGCGCCTCTCTTTAAGATAGTCTTAAAAATGTCGGACAATGTATTGACGCTAGAAAACAATCACTTAAATCAAAACAAAGTTTAGCACTAACTAATTGCAAGTTTAAAAATGTCATTAATAATAAGTAAAAAGAGTTACAAACATAACGTTCACTAAATAATCAAAAAGCGGTTCAATCTTAAACAACCAAATAAGAAAACAAACTTCAAAAACTCTAACTTTAAATTTTCACTTGAATATGTAACATTATTATATAATAATATTGAAAAAAATACTGTCTTTTATGGTGTTTTATTGGCACTCAAAATATCTTATTGTACTCTAAATTTTTATATTTAGAAAGGAAAAAAAAATTAAGCTAATAAAGAGTGTAAGATGAGATTTTAAAGTGCTAACAAAATCAAATTTTGAATATAGAACATTATTTCATAACAGAAACAATTTTGAATATAGAATATTATTACATATAAATATTAGGTGACAAAATTTTTGGGGGCCCCTTCAAATTTGGGGCATGTGCGACTGCACCTATCACACTCCCTCAACTCCCCCTCTGACGTGGAGCACGTGTGGCAATTTGACTTCATACTTATGATAACTTTGCTCTAATATTATGGAGAAGTCTTACCATAAAACCAATGACAATAGGAAAAATAATCCAACTTACTTATAAGCCGATGTAAAGTCCTTTTTCCATTAATGTAAAATTCACCGTCAATATCATCTTCCCTTCATATCAGGTATTAGTAACACGACATACCATAAAATTTCTTACAACTATAAATTGTGGGAAAAAAAATTTACCCACCTTTTTTTTAAGCTTTTAACAATTTTCCTTTAATTCTAGTTTTCAAATTAAATAAATAAAGGAAAATTTTATTTACACTCAATAATCCTTTTTTCACACCTAACTTGAAAATTTTGTCCCGCAAACTTACCTTTTTACCCTCAAATACAAAATTGACAAACTTAAAAAAAATAATAAGAAAAAAATAAAATAAATTAAAAATTAAAAAATAATAAAAACACAAACACATAAACCCACCCAACCACCTACTATGGCAGTAATCGGACTTGATTCCGATTGTCATTCCAAAAATTGTCTTCGCTGACCTACTCTTTATCTGGTCATTCAATTCTTCGTGCTCATCTCTATGGGGCTAGATTTTGGTCCGACTACTATTTCCTTAAAACTTAATGAACCAATTAAAAAAAAAAAACTAGCAAATTGTAGCTCAAAAGACCGATGTGATATTGCAATTCGTGGAATAAGGATGCAGTCCCAAACGTGGACAAGTTAAAAAGCTATATATGCTTTCAAGGATGACAAAGCTGGTAGTCATTTGAAGTTGGGTGAAGAGGGAATTGATGAGAGATCAAAATTTGAGAGAGAGAGAGAGAGAAAGAGAGAGAGTGATCGATATCAATATTAGAAGCCCTATATTTATCTGACGAACCCAACTCAGCTCAGGCAACATGATCTCCCGATTTCGTCGAAGGCCACAACCCTTCTCCACTATCATTTTACCGTTCTTCTCCACCCTCTGTTAATCCCACTTTTCAATTTCTGGCAATCTACCCAACCGCCAATTGGGGCTCTCAAGGCCACTTCGACCCACCCATTCGCTAGTTGATAATATCTTTTGTAACGACCCATTTCCAATTTTATGGTTTTTATTTTTATAATTTTAATAAGTGAATGTACGAAAATGCCCTTCGAGGCAAATGCGGGAGGAAAGGAAATGAGGGGAAATGAGAGAGAAAAGATAGAGAGAATCGAACCCCCCCTTAACCCGTGACCCAACCCATTTTTTGGAGATTTTCTGATGGTGAATCGTTCGTTTTTCCGGCGAATTTCATCAAACCACCACTTGGAAAACCCTTCATGACCTTCCCCCTTCCTATTACACCCCAAAAATCAAGGGATTTGGCCTTGAAATTGGGAGAACCCGCACGGTGGGGTGCGGCGATTTTGGGTTCGAATCACCAAAATTTAAAGCTAATCATATCGACCACCACCACCAATAGACTCCCCTCAACCCCAGGAACAAAGCCCAAGCAAAGGTTGAGGCGTCTGAGCTTGTTTGGAGTCGAATCAAGAACACCCATTTCAAGGATTTTCGGCGGATCGAGGTGAATTTCAGGTGTTTCCCAGCCAAACTGGACTTGGCCACATGTATGAAAACTGTTCCCCTTACTGAGATCTACTTGTTTGTAAAATTTGGTAATTTTTTAAAATAGTTGATTTTTCCGACGAGTCGGGGCGGCCAACTGCCACCTGTGACGGCGCGTGCGGCGACGCATGGGCCAAGACGTCCCCTGACCTTCCTAGGCTAAATTTTAATACCTTGATTCCATTTGTGAAGTCCGATTGATGAATTTCTGTCGTTTGAACCTAGTTCCATTAAGGTCCGCCACTTCATTAGAATAGTAATCGATGATTCGACCGTTGGATCGTCACCAAACTTTAATACATTATAGTACGTAATATTTAAAAACCATAGGAATTTACAGATTGGGAATCCGACGTACGGGGTATTTCCAAATTGGATTTGTAAGTTCGTAAAATAAAACGTCGGCCGCCACTTGGTTTTGGCAATTGGCGGAGATCCAACTGTTGGATCGTAATGAAAATTTAGTATGATGTTTTAGAAGCATAATGTGGATATTTGGAAGTTACGGATTGGAAATCCAAGGTGTGAATCTTTCAGATCGAGTTACGTAGGGTTGTAGACCTACCGTCGATCTTTGACAAACGGTTGACTTTTAGTTGATGGGTCTCAAATCATTCTAGAACGTCCTTAGGGATGTGTTTTATGTAAGTTACTTGTTTTATCGATAAGGATTCTGAGATGTGGTTTGATAATTGTTCTAGACGTCGATCATTCGTGACGCCTCGATGTTTGTGCTAGGGAGTTGTAGCGTGGACTCCAGGTGAGTGGGTCTTCTTCCTTTTTATAGTATGCATATATATATATATATATATATATATATGCTTTACGGTTTCCATAAATGTTTTTATATGAACTATGCTTTGAATGTCATGTCGTGAATGAATTATATTTTTAGTATTTCATTACTATTGTTATGCATTATATGGAATGATACTGCGAAGGCTCAGGTAAGCTTCAAGTGAGTTAGTGTGTGAATGATTGGTTACATTACATTGTTATGCATAGATGCACTTAGAGCTCATTATTATGCACCCCGGTGTTAGTGCTCTCACCCGAGGCCAGGGCACAACCTTCACGTGATTGTTCACCTCCCTCACCGCATGCTCACCTTGAATCCAAGTCTAGTGCCAGCCTGTCGTACAGACCACAATAGGTGGTTCCGACTCGTAGGTGACCCGCGATTCATCGCACAGCCTTCACGTGATTGTAGCACTTGAGCGTACTTATTTACACTTAGCATGTCGTACAGACCACATTAGATGGTTCCGACTCGTGTGCAGGCATATGTTGATGAGTTATAGGTTCAGTCGTACAGGTCACGTTAGGTGACTCCAGCTGGCATATTATTTTACCTTGGTTATCACACCTGTCTTACATATTTGAGTGTTGAAACGTTATGACATGGCATACTTGGTTTTCACTATCTTTGTGCATTGCTTTACGTATATACGTAGTATTATTTTTTGGAAACTATACGGGTTTTACAGCGAGGGGTTATAACGTTTTCAAAAGGTTTTTATTAAAACTTTATTTTCAAGCCCACTCACCCTTTTCGCCCCTCCAGGTTTTAGCTGCTAAAAGTTCGTATCGACCAGGATTCTTGACGAATCTCAGTATAGGTGGCTACCTCTGAGGGTATGATCCTTACCCACACTACTGTACTTTACTTATGCTCTGACGTCGCGGGTGAAATGGGTTCATTCCTGCTCACAGCGCACTCTTGTCTTTAGGCACTTTTAGGTTTAAATTTATTCACATTTTTCACATCACTATACTTTATGGTTTCGTCACCTTCCAGGTGTCGGCCAGCACAGCTCGATTCGGAGTCCTAGTGGACATTTCGGGTCGGGGTGTGTCATCTTTCTACACCTATTTTTTCATTAGGGGCATAATGGAAATATAACATTTAAAAAAAAAAATAAATGAGGGAAGAGATAAGTTAACTGGGTCCAAATAAAATTTCCTATAAATAAAACAAACATAACGAACATAATTAAATAAAAATGAGTGTGGCTAAAAAGATGTGCTTAGTAAAGAGGACTTGAAATCGAAGCATAGTGAGTTTTTTCCACCCTCCCCCATTTTCTTCTTTTTGTTTTCATTGTTAACCTTTATTAGGATTTTTAAAGAAAATAAAAGAGTACTTTGTGATAGAAAAATGAAATCAGATAGCGTAAAATATGGAGTCTAGGTTTTTTTTTCCCTAAAAAAATATGTTTTATGTGTTTTGAACTATTAAGTGGAATTTGAGGGATATTTTTTGTTTATAATTTGAGAAATATATGAAGTTGTTCCTTTCCATCGTCTTATTTTCATTTGAACATGAATGTGGAGAATATGAAAGGACGAAGAAACTTGCGAGAGTATAGGAACAATTAAAAAGTTCTGGACATTAATGTGGTACTTCTCAATTAGATTTTCAAATCTAAGGTATTGCACGAAATGGGTGGTAACGCAGCAACGCTACCACACAGATGGCCAATCCATGCATATATAAGCATAGTGTTTTTCTTATTCCATGACTAATTGTTTTGAGAATTTTCCAGCTCGTTTGTAAGCAATAGCGGAGCTAGGAATTTTTACCGGATGAGCTAGCTTAAAAATTTAAATCTTTATAAATAAAGAAACTTGATACCATATTTTTCTTAGTATCAGCTAACTTAAAAAAATTCACAAGGTGAGCCAAATTTTTTTGTAATTAAACAAATACGTGTTAAAATTAAACAAATCCAAACTTGTAAATGTACAAGAAGCGATGAGAAAAATGATGTAAGAAAAAAATATAGCTTGTAAATTGTATTATATAATTTTATATAGTTAAACCTAGGGAATTCAAATTAGTGACTAAATATTTGGTGGGCTACATTCGAAAATCAATCAAAATTACATGTAAAATTTTATTTTTCATCGCAAACTACTTGGCTACAACCCAAGGTAGCCCTTAACTTGGCTCCGCCAATATTTGTAAGTACTTTTAAAATAACTGACAATATCAAAAAAATACTTTTGAATTCTAAAAATACTCGCAATTGTTATTTGTATTATTAGAGGTTGTTTATTCAAGAATTCATTTCATTTTCTTTCTATTTGTGATCAATGACCAAATAAAGACTGCCGTCTTCTTCTTTTTTTTTTTTCCTTTTTCGAGAAGACTTTCTTCTCTCAAGTCGGCCAAATTTTAGTAGTTGGTTGACCCAGTTCGAACTTAGAAGTCCACAACAACTAGTCAAAGGCTCAAAGGTGGTGTTTGGCGGGCTATGATTTAAATATTCTACTCCAAGAAATCTCTGTTTTCTGCCATGAGAGATTTCCCACATGTTTTCCCGTTCGAAATATTCTCCGAATATATGTAAATATGTATGTATGTATGTATACATGTGGGGATATTATATTTATGTTTTTAAGTTAGAGAAATTAGACCAATAGCTAGTCAGTCAGTTATTTTTGGAAAATAGTATTGAAAGAGCAATGTAAATAATTGTCTTTTTAATCATATGGCTCGTGTCAAATGTTAAGGTCTTTTACAGTATATCGAGAAAAGTGTGTGATACCAATATGTTGAACTCATATTGAAATTATACTCTTACAGTGGACCAAAAAATTTGAGTGTGAAACCAATATATTTAACTCACAATAGTATTATAGGCATTAAACTCAAGTTACCTAATTTCTATATATAGGTATCACACTCATTCATACTGTTAAGATGCGCTTAATGCTTCATTAATATGGTTCTTGGAGTTTTGTATATAAGTTTCAGTATTACCGTCCAACTTTGTTTGAAACAAACATTTACTTCAAAGTAGGTAGAGTTTAAATCAGAAAAGTTTTACCTTAATAGAATCCTAGCACATGTTAAGTCCATTTCTTAATTACATTTAAACCTAACTCAATGTTTTCGATACCACTTTCACATGATTCTTCCATAATTAACCTGCTTACGGTATTAGAAAGTTGAGGCCAGAATGTTTAATTTTAATTAGTCTGAATCTGTAAACATTTTTGTTTGTTCCAATGGACTATGTTCGACAAGGATCTAAACCAAACATTTCCTTGTGCAAATAATTGTCGTACCAAACAGCTAAACATATATACTTCCAAAACACACGATTCCACCGGCTATCATAATTTTTTTTTTTTGTCAATCAAAACAAGCCATAGTTTGGTACTGAGGTGATTCTGAAAAAAGTGTCTATCAAAAAAAGCTGTCAGCTTTTTTATGTTTGGTAAACATTCAGCTTCAGCTTTTTTTCACAGTTTTGGGTTAAAAAAAGCCAAAAGCACAAAGCTGCAAAACCCAGCTTTGAAAAATCAGCTTTTTCACATCTGTTTTATATAAAATTTTATCAAACACTATAATACTGCTTTTTTTTTTCAAAAGCACTTTTACAAAATAGTTTACCAAACACTCTGCTGCTTTATTTCATAGCTGTTTATTCTCACAGCACAGCAGAAGCAGTTTTTTTTCAAAGCACAGCAATACCAAACCAGCCATTTCATTAAAAAAAGTTAATATAAAAGTAAGGGCCATTAAAAAAGAGAGTTCAAAATTGCTAAGCAATGTCCAACTCCACATAAAGCAAGTACAATGAAATATGCCCAAATGAGGCAGTGTATAGAACTGAAAAAAAAGAAAAAAACTCTAGAACTGAAAAGAAAAAGAAAAAAAAAAAAAAAAAAAAGCAAACAACCGCCTCCAACATTGCAAAGCGCTGCTATAGGCCAACAAACCAAATGGATGAACGGAAAACGGAAGTAGACAAGCCACTCGCGCTATGAACGCTCCCATAATCCAATCAAATCGTGCAAAATGCAATTTAAAAGTTACTAACTACCAAGCCATTGGCGCTATAAGTACTCACATAACTTATATTACATCTTTGTATTATAACTTAAATTGATTAAAGGGTGCTAGAAAGAGAAAGATTGATCATAGACCAAACTCCTCAAATTGTATAGGACCAGTTGAAGAAAGCAGAAAGTAAGGTTGGACTGTTCAATCTTCCTTTTAATAAAAAAACCTATAAAGCCAAATTGGAAATTTTGTTTAAATTAGTTTATAAACATGGATGCCAAAGGTGAGAGGGGGAAATGTCTTAATCGACTAAAGGATTAGTCGGTCGCCTATGGCCGCCAATCTGAGGGGACCCAAAAGCCACCATTTCTTTTTTCTTCTGTGGCAATGACCTTTTAAACACAAAAGCAACCCACGACAGTGGCAGTTTACACCAAAAAGAAACAGACTTTGAATCCTTCAGCATGAAGGATTATAAAAATTATAAAAAAAATGGCATAAATGATTGAAGTCCCTCTCCTGTTATAGACTTTCTTTTTTTCTAATTGCTATAGACTCAAACCTTATACATTTTAGATTTTTTATTGAAGTCTCTCTCATGCTACATAAATGACATAATAATGTTAAGGTCTTTTATGTTTTTAAGTTAGAGAAATTAGACCAATAGCTAGTCAATCAGTTATTTTTGGAAAATAGTATTGAAAGAGCAATGTAAATAATTGTCTTTTTAATCATATGGCTCGTGTCAAATGTTAAGGTCTTTTACAGTTGTTGACCCTAAAAACTACCAAGCCTACGTGGCGCGCAGGCCGAATAATCTATGAGCTAACTACGTCCTTCGGTTGAATGCGGGGCGTGCCAACTCGACGGCAAAGCTCGGCCGGTGAGTAAAATTTGCTGATGTTATGTCGTGTGCGCGGTTGACTTCTCGATCTTGCGACTGTGGCCGAGGAAGGAACACGCCTCGGCCTTTGGGTTCTAGAGCCTAAAGACAAGGCTGCTAGTTCTGCGAAGTTCAATATCAAATTCGGCTTTCAATGTGCCGAATGTAGTAACCTGTAACCAAGGTTCTAAAAGACGCTAGGCGCTAGTCGGGCGGCGGGTTGGGGCCTAGCGCCTAGGCGGCTAGGCGGGGTCTAGGCGGGCGCCTAGGCGGACTAGGCGGATTTAAGTAAATCCATTATATTTCGGGTAAATAAGTGTCTGTTTATACTTAAAAAAATATATCATTTCATCATAAACTACAAAATAGAATGACATATGTATTATGAAGTATTAGAACATAATGAAAACATGAGGAACAAGCATATAGTATGGGCTCATTTAAGTATTCAACAAGTCTCTTACAATTTATTAAAAAAATTAAATGCAAATTGAAAGTCATATATTTTCTGTCTAAGTGAGTCGTAACCTAGGCAGGTGCCTAGGCGGGTTTGGGTGAGCTAGGCGGGTGCCTAGGCGAGTTTGGGCGGGCTAGGCGGGTGCCTAGGCGGTCTAGGCGGGTGCCTCAACTGGTCTAGGCTCCTTTTCTTAATTTTCAAACGCCTAGGCATTAATCGGGGCGGTGACCAGCCGCCTAGCGCCTAGGCGGGGCCTAGGCGGTGCTAGGCGGGGATTTTTAGAACAGTGCCTGTAACACCTCACTTCGTCGAGAAGGTTGATGGATGACCTCTGCCAATAAGGATTTGAAAATCCTTCTCGGCCAAGACTTGGATAGATAACCAGTCGACCTCGACGCGGTGCTGTTTATCCAAACTGAAGGTGCTTCGCGATCGACTGGTTCTACGGCGATAGTGCTGTTTATCCAAACTGAAGATATCACCGATTGCCTTCACAGTGCTGTTTATCCAAACTGAAGATGTGTTGGCGGACAAGAAAATAAAAATCTCAAAGGTTGAGAGGGTTTGCGCAGGGCAGATTTGTGTGTTGAGTTGGAGGTCTTTTCTCAGCGTTCAAAGCCTTGTATTTATAGAATTCGTAGTGCTCAGCCGAAATAGATTTTCCAGTTCCACTCTAACTCTTCTACATCCGGATATTGTGATAAAAACCCTCTGATAATATCACTTCGCCTTAGTCAAAGTGTCAATGCCGTGCTCCAATTTGTATCATTATCTTATCATATTAATTGGAGAGATAATTAATTGGAAAGACAGTTCACTTCCAAAACAATCACCTTACTTTTCTTAAGAATCTGTATCCCCCATATGTTGCAGATGCCTATCCAATTTGCAATTCGAATTCATCCCATCTGCAAGTTGCAAGTTCCCATGCATACATGGAGACCACATATCCCAAAAATTCTGATCAAATTGTTTTGCCACATTAGCACTCACCACCACGTGTAAGATCTTTTCCATTATTCCACGTGGCTTTGTATGCAAGTCCATTCAACCATAGACCTCATGCAATCGACTAGATACCAAGCTGACATCCATCACCTAGCCTTATTAGGTTTCCTATTCACCATTATCTTTGGCTTGCAAATCCATGTTAGGCCACGCGAAGAGTCCAAGAACCTATATAATTTATTTTGCATAAGGAAATTAAGATAATTTATTAAAAGATAATTATTATGATTAAGAATCATAATATTATCTCTTAACAATAGAAAATTATCTTAACCCTCTTATTCGACGATTAAGAACCATGCTTACTCAACGGCCTCGATCGCTTGGGCCGATGGTGTAAAATCGGGTCCAAACAACATTATATCGAGAAAAGTGAGTGTGATACCAATATGTTGAACTCATACTGAAATTATACTCTTACAGTGGGCCGAAAAATTTGAGTGTGAAACCAATATATTTAACTCACACTAGTGTAACAATAGTGTTATAGGCATCAAACTCAAGTTACTTAATTTCTATATATAGGTATCACACTCATTCATACTGTTAAGATGCGCTTAATGCTTCATTAATATGGTTCTTGGAGTTTTGTATATAAGTTTCAGTATTACCGTCCAACTTTGTTTGAAACAAACATTTACTTCAAAGCAGGTAGAGTTTAAATCAGAAAAGTTTTACCTTAATAGAATCCTAGCACATGTTAAGTCCATTTCTTAATTACATTTAAACCTAACTCAATGTTTTCGATACCACTTTCACATGATTCTTCCATAATTAACCTGCTTACGGTATTAGAAAGTTGAGGCCAGAATGTTTAATTTTAATTAGTCTGAATCTGTAAACATTTTTGTTTGTTCCAATGGACTATGTTCGACAAGGATCTAAACCAAACATTTCCTTGTGCAAATAATTGTCGTACCAAACAGCTAAACATATATACTTCCAAAACACACGATTCCACCGGCTATCATAATTTTTTTTTTTTGTCAATCAAAATAAATTTCATTAAAAAAAGTTAATATAAAAGTAAGGGCCATTAAAAAAGAGAGTTCAAAATTGCTAAGCAATGTCCAACTCCACATAAAGCAATTACAATGAAATATGCCCAAATGAGGCAGTGCATAGAACTGAAAAAAAGACAAAAAACTCTAGAACTGAAAGAAAAAGAAAAAAAGAAAAAAAGAAAAAAAAAGCAAACATCCGCCTCCACCATATCAGCTGCACCACCATTGCAAAGCGCTGCTATAGGCCAACAAACCAAATGGATGAACGGAAAACGGAAGTAGACAAGCCACTCGCGCTATGAACGCTCCCATAATCCAATCAAATCGTGCAAAATGCAATTTAAAAGTTACTAACTACCAAGCCATTGGCGCTATAAGTACTCACATAACTTATATTACATCTTTGTATTATAATTTAAATTGATTACAGGGTGCTAGAAAGAGAAAGATTGATCATAGACCAAACTCCTCAAATTGTATAGGACCAGTTGAAGAAAGTAGAAAGTAAGGTTGGACTGTTCAATCTTCCTTTTAATAAAAAAAACCTATAAAGCCAAATTGGAAATTTTGTTTAAATTAGTTTATAAACATGGATGCCAAAGGTGAGAGAGGGAAATGTCTTAATCGACTAAAGAATTAGTCGGTCGCCTATGGCCGCCAATCTGAGGGGACCCAAAAGCCACCATTTCTTTTTTCATCTGTGGCAATGACTTTTTAAACACAAAAGCAACCCACGACAGTGGCAGTTTACACCAAAAAGAAACAGACTTTGAATCCTTCAGCATGAAGGATTATAAAAATTATAAAAAAAATGGCATAAATGATTGAAGTCCCTCTCCTGTTATAGGCTTTTTTTTTATTTTTTTTTCTAATTGCTATAGACTCAAACCTTATACATTTTAGATTTTTTTATTGAAGTCTCTCTCATGCTACATAAATGACATAATAATAAAAGAGATGGAATAATACCAATAAAGATTCAACCGTTTTTTTTTTTTGGCTTTCATTTACACTACCAATTTAATATATGGGTACAAATCAAAATTTAAAAGAAAATTGGTAAAATTTAAAAAATGGTTGCAAATTAAAAATAGGTACAAACTAGAAATATAAATATATGATAAAAAATTTAGCCTTAAATATAATTATCAAATGTAACGTTTCTAACACTAAATGAATATATTTAAAAATAAAACTTTATTACCATAACATGTAAATATTTTGTTTTTGAATAATTAATGGCGTTTAATAAAACCGAATGACATTGATCAAAATATAAAAAGGAATAAAGTTTTAATTGGAGTAAAAAACTAAAAATAGGAACCTAATTTCTCCTACAATCTATTATAAAGGAAATAAATCTTCTAATATTCTAAATATAATCAATTATTTATACAATCACACATTCACAACACAAAACAATGGAATTTCCAATCACGTTTCAAATCTACAGAATTGAACAGATGAAAATAGACTTACTGTTTTGGAATCCGTACATTTCCAAAAATAACAAAAAAATTAAAGAGGAACATAGTAAAGCAGATTTTTCAATGTGCCCAGAACACAGCCAGAACACTACATACTATTATACAATTAAAGAAACATTTGTATAATAACATGTATTCCGTGTTCCGAACATAACGAAATTCTCCTGATTGCCTGGCACTGTAGGTGGACCCCTCTGCCCCCTCACTCATATTTATATAGTTGGAATCCCTCACTCTCAACTCATCTAGCTTTTCATTTTGTTTGACAAAAAAAAAAAAAAAAAATCTGCCTTTTTATTTTGTATTTTCACCTTCATCATCATCATCACCTTCACTAAAATCCTAATCACTCTATTTGTTTTTCGTCTCTCGAGAAGAAACAACAAAAAAAGCTTCCCAGAAATCTAAGGAGAATCCAATCAAAACTTTATCAGGCAAGTCATCAACCTCTCTCTCTACTTATTCCTTTTTTGTTATGTATTTATTTTATGCATACTTGCTCTGTTTTTACTGAATGATGCAGAATGTTTTCTTCTTTCTTTTGCTTATGGTGTTTCGATTAACTGGTTAAGCATCGAATTTGATCCTTGTGCGATGATGGAATCTGGGTTTGGTTTAGAATTTGGTTCTTATGTGAATTGGATTGCGCATTTCAATTTTCAATTTTCAATTTTCACTAGTTTAAAATATCGACGAATCGAAAAAATACTTTGAAAGAATCAAAGAAACCGATCAGGACGATCATAATTCTTCACGTTCTATTTGCTGATTGCTGATCCTTGATGATCATTTTTCTGGTCCATTTTCTTCATATTTTCACTTTGATGATAAAATCAATTAAATTTTATTTAATTAGGGGCGTTAGGTGGAGATTTTAGTCGTTAAAGCTTTTAAATCGCTATTAAAGGGTTAATGAAGTATGAATTTAGAGAACTTTAACGAAAAGTTCCTGATACGGTTCATTTTAACGAAAAACTATATTTTTACACTAAAAAATCAATCCTAGTACTATTCATTTTACATTTTTATTTTTATCTTTCTCATTAAAACTCAAAGTTTTCAAAGTTTTTTTTTTTCTTCAATTTTTCCCTAAATTTATTGGTAAATTTAACGCATTTGAGGTTAGTTTACTTGCACGTCCTGTTGCAGTGGATTCCAGCTCTTAATTGAATTTTCTTTATTTTTATTTTAGAGTCAATTTTTTTATTAACGACATGGAATAATTGAATTTAAGCAACAAAAATAGTCGTAAGAGTTAGAAGGAGAAAATGATGCTATGTATGTTTGACAAGTTTACTTACATAAAATGAGTCACATCGCATTTCACATCACATTCGACATTTTATTTGGAGATAGTCTAATGTTTTTATTGAAGCTTGTGTATTTAGTATGCTTTGATTTGCGAGTTCTATTCTTTAGCCCTTAAAAGTACATGAAAAATCGAGAATTAGATTGATTAGGAATACCTAATTGATCTAATACCCATTCTTTCTTGCCCATATTCATGTTATAGAGCTCGTTTAGGCTCGTTTAGAAGTGTTGTTAAAACAGCTGAAAACATCTTTTATGAAAATGTTTTTGAAATCAATTTTTAATAAAAATAAAAGAGAATCTTGGAAAAGCAATGAAGTATTTCTTACAAGAAGCACATAACTAGTGCTTATTGCAGGAAATACTTGTGCTTTTGGAGCCTAAAAACATTTAGCGAGCACATCTAAACGAGTGTGTTTATATCATGTGAAAGTTGATCTTGATTATCCACCTCAATTAGTGGCCGCCTAATTTTTCTCCATTTGTCGAAGATAATTGATATGCCTTTTTTATGTAATTACGGAGGCAAAGATGGTGATTAAAATTCTAGAGTAGGAAAAGCTAACTTAAGAAAGAAAATGATGGCCAAGCTACCTGTCCAAAGGCCGCCCCCTCCTCTTTCTTTTAACTTTGAAAGAATATTTTTTTATTTTCTAATTTTTCTTTTTGGTCATACCCTTGGAAGGGAAATTTAGAAAAGATGGGGTTTGTGATCTGTCGATTCAAATAAAAAGGTACATCCAAAAATATGAGTGAGGGTCCTCGTCGGATCCTCTTTGTGAGAATTCTCGCAGGATTTTTTTTGTGAGAATCCCGAAGATCTTTCAATCACATCCGTTCATCGTACAGCATGCGGTCAGTTTTTATTGGGTACTATTTAGATTCAATTTTAAATAAAAAAAATTACAATAATTATTGACCGCACGATATACGATAAACGGATATGATTGGAGAATCTCCAGAATCCTCACAAAGAGGATCCTCCTGGCAAAATATATAGGATGGACTACCAACTCTGCTAGTGGCCACCTTCCACTGCTTGCTTCACTTTTTTGTGTATTAGCAACGGACGGTCCAGATGTCTCTAGGGATTCAAAGATGTACACCTTTTCATTTTTTTTTCATTTTTTTCCAATTTATTTTTCCATTTTTAACCCATGAAAATGGAGTAATCTTTTGTCGTGCCAGCAACACTATCTAGTACATCAATTATCATAATATAATTATACAATTGGTTGAAATTTTTTGCTTCAAATGTCTAACTAATTGTATAATACATTTAGTGTACCGGGATGTGTTCCTCTGCCACACTTAAAAAATTATATTCTTTGGATGAAGAATTTTGGGTCCCACATACTAAATCGTTTCACATGAGATCATCAATAGTTCAAGTGACAAAAAAAATGGCAGGCAGCATGTGATTTTGATCTCACCTTGAAAATAATTGAGTGTTTTCCTATTGGTTTCTTCTCTTTGGGCTATCACGATTGCACAGTTATGTAGTGTTATTAGCTCAAGTTATGATTAACTTAAACATTATCGTTATCGAGGTCATTATGTCCTTGAATGTGGCCAAAAGCCAGGAACCATGCTTTGTTAGTGGTCCATGTATTGATGATAGACCTTGCATCATTGCCTAAACTCAATTATTCATTTTTAATGGAAACAAATTTTTAATCTTCTAAGTTTTTGGCAAGCAAAAGTTAGAGTTACTAATGTTTTTATTATTTGATACTAATTAGTAATTAATCATAATCCAAGCCTTCAATTTCAACGAGATAGTGAAAGAAAGAGCGTCTAAATTTTAGAATTTTTTTTTAACAAATGATATTATTTACACTAAAAGGAAGGAGTGAACTTAACCTCATAATAGACTACCAATAATGTGGTTCAACTTTACCTTTGATAAGAATCAAATATAAAACTTTTCACTTATAAATAAAGAAAAATATTATTAGATTGTAATAATTTTTTCTATCATATTAATTAATTTAATTATAAAATTTCTTTTTGTACTTTTTACTTATGAAATAATAAATAAAGAGCATCACGAAAGAATAAAATTCTGTGCCATGATGCTGATGGGCCACTAGTATGAGTTGGGGGTGGGTCCCCGTTTTGGGTTCCACGTCAGATTTTTTTTTGTCTATTTCCGGCACACAATTCACAGGGGCCTGTGACGTGTCGTCTCCTGTGAACCAAATTACATAATTGCCCCTCTACGCATTCCTCGCTGCTACGAAATGTCTTTCTCATGCGTTTATTTTTCATGCAAGATTGCAAAGCCTTCACGTAAAAGAATTTTTCCAGAAAAAATGAAGTGCAGTAATTAAGATGATCATTTTGTTTTTGGATAAATCTGCATTATTTTCGTAAGTTGATATCATTAAAGTATATCTGATGAAGTTGTTCTTGTTCTGAAATCGCAGAGAAGCCGAGTGGAGTAGGTGAAAGCTGGGTAAAATATGGAAGAAGCACAAGTGATCTCCGAAACCCCGGTGAGGGTTGCTGAGAATGCCGAGACTGCAAATGCCGAAGCGATCAAGGTAACCGCGATCTGCATTCTGTAATTCAAACCTTTCTCTTTGCTAGTTTTGTTCAAAGTGGTCGGAATTAAGTTACAGTATCATTCATGGATTAGTTTGCAACTGCACGTTTAAGTCCTTTTGTGGGATCATTTGATTTTGCATGATTTGAATGGATGCTGAATGTTGTTTTTGATGTAGGTATCGAATGGGGAATTGTTGCCAGTAGGAAAAGAAGGAAGGAAAGAAGAGGAGGAAGCAACATTTGATGGAGAGTTCATAAAAGTTGAGAGAGAATCGATAGATGTGAAGGATGGTTCTCATGCTGCTGAAACAGCATTGGCGGAGGACGACAAGGTATCTGTTATTGAGAGAAGCTCGAGCAATTTGAGCAGAGAATTGCTAGAAGCGCGGGAGAAGGTCAGTGACCTTGAGGTTGAAATCGAAAGGTTGGCTGGTGCGTTGAAGCATTCGGAATCAGAGAGTTCTGAGCTGAAGCATGAGGTCTTGCTTACGAAGGAGAAGCTGGGAGAAAGTGGAAAGAAGTATGAAGAGCTTGAACTCAGTCATACGAAATTGCAAGAGCAAATCACAGAAGCCGAGGAGAAATACAGTTCGCAGCTCAATGTTTTGCAAGAGGCATTGCAAGCTCAAGAAGAAAAGCACAAGGATCTGATCGCGGTGAAGGAATCGTTTGACGGTCTCAACCTTGAGCTTGAAAGCTCGAGAAAGAGGATGCAGGAATTGGAGCAAGAGCTGCAGAGTTCTGCCTGCGAGGTACAAAAGTTTGAGGAGCTGCACAAGCAAAGTGGTTCACATGCCGAATCTGAGACAAAGAGGGCCTTGGAGTTCGAGAAACTGCTCGAAGCAACAAGGTTGAGTGCGAAAGAGATGGAAGATCAGATGGCTTCCATACAAGGAGAACTCAAGGGCCTGTATGAAAAGATTGCCGAAGATGAAAAAGTCAAAGAAGCACTCAGTTCTACCGCTGCCGAGCTTTCTGCTGTCCAAGAAGAGCTTGCTCTATCAAAGTCTCAAGGTGTGGACCTGGAGGAGAAGCTCTCGGCTAAGGAAGCTCTGATAAATGAACTGACTGAGAATTGAGCCTGAAAAAGGCCTCGGAATCTCAAGTGAAGGAAGATATTTCCGCTCTTGAAAATCTGTTTGCGTCAACTAAAGAAGATCTTCAAGCAAAGGTTTCTGAATTGGAAGAAATCAAGTTGAAGCTACAGGAGGAATTGAGCGCCAAGGAATTAGTTGAAGCCGCACGAAAAATCCATGAAGAACAGTCCGTAGCTGCACAGGAGAATTTGGCAATAGTAACCAAAGAAAAAGAAGCTCTGGAAGCAGCTGTGGCAGATTTCACCAGTAATGTGCAGCTGATGAACGAGCTGTGCGGTGATCTCGAAGAAAAATTGAATCTTTCGGAAGAGAATTTTCGTCAAAAAGATGCTCTTTTGTCTCAATCTTTGTCGAACAATGCCGAGCTTGAACAGAAGTTGAAGTCGCTGGAAGAGCTCCATAATGAATCAGGAACTGCTTTTGCAACTGCCACTGAAAAGAATCTTGAACTTGAAGCAATTATTCAAGCTTCAAATGCAGCAGCGGAGGAGGCAAAATCGCAACTGAGAGAGCTCGAGATGCGCTTTATAGCAGTAGAACAAAAGAATGTAGAGCTTGAGCAACAGGTAAGTGCGGTAGAGCTGAACCGAGGAATTGCAGAGAGTGGTCTGGAAGAACTCTCTCAAAAATTATCTGCACTCAATACTGCATTGAGTGAGGTCGAGGAAGAAAAGAAACAGCTGACTGGTCAGGTGCAAGAATACCAAGAGAAGATAGGCCAGCTGGAATCTGCGTTAAACCAGTCAACTTTGCAATATTCAGATCTTCAGGAGGAACTGAAGACTGCCTCCGAGAAATGTGCCGAACATGAGGGCCGGGCCAGTGAACACCATCTGCGAAGCCTCAAACTTGAAGATTTGGTCCAAATTTCTCATACCAAAGTGGAGGATACTGGCAAAAGGGTGAGCGAGCTGGAGTTGATGCTTGAAACAGAGAAGTACAGAATTCAAGAACTCAAGGAACAAATAACTGTGTTGGAAAAGAAATGCCTGGAGGCAGAAGCAGATTCTGGGAATTACTCTAACAAGGTATCTGAACTTGCTTCTGAACTCGAGGCATTCAAAACGAGAACATCTAGCCTTGAAGTTGAACTGGAAGCGGCCAACAAAAAGGGTAGGGAGTTGTTCGAAGCCTTGAATGTTGCCACAGAAGAGAAGAAAAGGTTGGAGGATGGATCGAGTAGTTTTACTGAGAAGTTTTCTGAATCAGAAAAATTGGTGGAGGTCTTGAGAGAAGAATTGAAGATGACTCAAGAGAAATTGGAAAGCATTGAAAATGATCTGAATACTGCAGGAATCAGAGAAGGCGAGGTCATAGAGAAACTCAAATCTGTGGAGGAGCAACTGGAGCAACAAGGCAAAGTAATAGAGGAAACAATGTCGAAGAAATCAGAGCTTGAAGCGCTACATGAAACCCTAGTGAGGGATTCAGAGATCAAACTTCAAGAAACAATAGGGTGCTTCACTAACAGGGATGCCGAGGCAAATTCTCTGCTTGAGAAACTAAAGATTCTTGAAGATCAGGTGAAGGTTTATGAAGAGTATGTTGCTGAAGCAGCGGGGAAATCTGCATCGTTGAAAGAAGAGCTAGACAACAGCTTGGCTAAATTGGCATCTTCCGAAAGTACCAATGAAGAACTCAGAAAACAGATCTTGGAAGCAGAAAACAAAGCTTCTAAGTCCTTAGAAAACGAAATGCTAGTTGAGACGAATGTTCAGCTGAAATGCAAGATTGATGAATTGCAGGAATCGTTGAATGCTGCTCTATCTGAAACTCAAGCCACCACAAGAGAAATTGTTTTGCACAAGAGCACTGTTGAAGAATTAACAGATAAGCACTCGAGAGCCATAGAACTTCATTCTGCTTCTGAAGCCCGCATTGTGGAAGCTGAGACGAAGTTGCAAGAAGCCATTGAAAGATTCAGTAAGAGAGATTTGGAAGCTAATGACTTGCTGGAGAAGCTAAATGCCCTAGAAGGCCAAATAAAATTGTATGAAGAGCAAGTTAAAGAAACATCTGCAGTTTCTGAAACCAGAAATGCAGAGCTGGAAGAGAGTCTATTGAAGTTGAAGAATCTGGAGAGTATTGTTGAGGAACTGCAAACCAAGTCAGCTCACTTTGAAGAAGAGAGCAGAAAACTAGCTGAGGCAAATATAAAGCTTACAGAGGATGTGTCTACATACGAGTCCAAACTAAGTGACCTTGAAGCAAAATATTCCACTGCCGTAGTTGAGAAGGACGAAACAGTTGAACAACTTCAGGCTGCGAAAAGGACCATTGAAGATTTAACGCAGCAGCATTCTTCTGAAGGGCAAAAACTACAATCTCAGGTTTGCACCCAACTTTTTTGTAATTGTTTCGCGGCTAAATATTGTTGCTTTATGCTTATAAGCTACATTCGTTTGCCTCAGATATCTTTGGTTATGGATGAAAACAGCCTTCTTAATGAAGTGCATCAAAATACTAAGAAGGAACTCCAGCAAGTGATATCCAACCTTGAAGAACAGCTCAAGGAACAAAAAGCAGGAGAAGCTGCTTTAAAATCTGAGATTGAAAATCTCAATGCCGAGGTTGCTGAGAAACCTTTGTTGCAGAATTCTTTCAAGGAACTCGAAGAGAAATTGGTGAAAACTGAAGCTCAACTGCAAAAAGAGGTAGAATATCAATTTCCATGAAAATAAATATCCACAGATAAGCTCTTGGGCAGCCAAAGAACGGGGCACATTCATCTTTTCAATATTCTTTCTGACTCAGACGAATTGTAGGTTGAAAGCATTAAGGCGGCTGCAGCAGAAAGAGAGGCAGAGTTGACTTCAAAATTGGACGATCATGCGCATAAGGTCCATGACAGAGATTTATTAAATGAACAAGTCACAAAACTCCAGAGCGAGTTACAGCTTGCTCATGCCACTGTTTCCGAAAAGGTTAGGAACCGATCAGTTTTCAAGATTTCTTTTACTTAAACTGTACGCTGACAATTCTCTACGAAAGGAATTTAATGCCGGCTAAACCGTTCATGTTTGAATTCCCTATTCAACAGAAAGAAGCAGATTCTCAAAAGGACCTGGAACGAGAAGCATCGTTGAAGCATTCTCTTGAAGAACTTGAAGCTAAGAATAAAGAAATCGCTCTTCTAGATAAGCAAGTCAAAGAGCTCGAGCAGAAAGTGCAGCTGGCAGATACCAAAGTAACAGAAAGGGTATGTTTATTTCTGTTTCCAACTCACTTTATAGTTACCACCACAGTAGAAATTCCGAAAACAGCATGCGCTAGTTACGTAATCTTAAGCTCTGAGTAGATGTCAAGTTTTCAGACTTAATTGTCGAAAACAACTCGGGGGAAATGAAAACATTAAACCATACCAAAAGGGTTTCAGCTTGCACAAGGCTTTTAACTTACAAGAATTCGAGCGGGAAATTAAATTTACTTATGCTTAAATGATCGTGTTGCAGGGTGATGGAGGCAGTGTAGCCGGACTGGAAGTGAAATCCAGGGGCATTGGATCAACCATTTCAACTCCATCGAAAAGGAAGAGCAAGAAGAAGTCAGAAGCAACACCTGCTCAAACCTCATCATCTTCAGATGTCCATACACAAACTGCTGAGGCTTCCCCAATGACGAGCGTTAAGTTCATCGTGGGAGTGGCTGTGGTGTCTGCGATCATTGGCCTCATTCTTGGGAAACGATACTAGATCAAGTGTTTTTTTTTTTTGGGTTTGTCCGTCAGGTTTTGGTTGATTACTTCGTTAATTGTTTCGCTTGGTGGACATTATCCACAGAAAGATTGAAGGCTTTGTTTTTATGCTTTCAAGCTTGGTTTTTGAGAGGTTGGTCAGGGAATTTATTTTGGTTGCTATCCCCTTGGCTGTTTGCAAAGCAATACACAGATGATTATGTATTATTCAAGTTTGTATTTAGTTTGTATATTGGTTACAGATGCTTTCTGAAATATAAGAATATATGCGTTTGTTGATATGAAAAGAAGAGGACGGTCTCAGTTGTGTGTGAGTCATATGGTCTGATCCCTAAATGAAATTAGTTTAGGTCGTTAGATAAGCATCTTGATGTGGGATTTGCTTAATTTTCTGATAGGATTTATGTGATTGTACAGATCTGCCATTCCCAGATTACCCCACTTTCTTTCTCTGTTCTCGTTCTCTTCTCCCTTCCACCTCTCAACTGCGGCAGCGACCAGGCCGACCAAATGAGTCACGACTCGCGAAATTACCTCACCATTGGAGAAGACGATGTGCTCAACTCGGCTGCTGCAGATCGGAGAAGACGAAGATTGCGAGGCTCCAGATCATAAAAGAAGAAGATTGGACTCATGGACCTGGCCCGAATCGGCTTATTTGAAAAGGGTCGGGTTAGGTCTTGTTCCAAAATTTGAAATTCCATTACTCGCCCTGACCCACCCCGTTGCATTTTCATACGGGTCCGGTCTGGTCCCTCCAAATTTGGGCCTGGCCCGGCCCGTGCCCAGCCCTAGTTTTGCTCACTTCTATCCTATGTATTGTTATTTTCAAGACATTCAAACTCATAAGATAATTGATCCTGGTAAAAGAATAGGGGGTTTGTACATCTTGACTATGGAGGATATTGTTGTTTCCGGTTCAAATAATCACCAAGTTTTAATTGCTAAAGTTGATGACAGACATCAAATTTGGTTATGGCATCGACGATTGGGACATCCATCATTCAGTTATATGAAGCATTTATTTCCTTCTTTGTTTCACACTTGTAGTGATTCAAAGTTCAAGTGTGAAACATGTGTCATGGCTAAGAGTCATCGTGCTTCCTTTCCCATAAATGATTTTAAAGCTACTTTGCTATTTGATTTAATACATTCTGATGTGTGGGGTTCGGCGAAGGTTACTTCTAATGGATTCCGTTGGTTTGTTACTTTTATTGATGATTGTACTCGATTAACTTGGGTGTTCTTGATGAAGAATAAGAGTGATGTTCCTTTGCTTCTTCAAGAATTTTGTGCAATGGTATCTACTCAGTTTCAGACCAAAGTTAAGGTCTTCAGGTCTGATAACGGAGGAGAATATGTGAATCACACTTTGGCATGCTTTTTCCGTGATCAGGGTATTATTCACCAAACAACTACTCCGTTTACACCCCAACAAAATGGTTTGTCCAAACGGAAGAATCGTCAAATAATGGATCTTGCTCGCTCATTGATGTTGGATAAATGTGTTCCTAATCATTTGTGGGATCATGTTATTTTGGCTGCTGTGTATATGATAAATCGTGTTTCAAGTAGGGTTCTTGATTTTCAGACACTGCTTGATGTGCTACAAAAACATGTTTCTCTTGTTTCTGTATCAAAACTTCCTCCGAATATGTTTGGGTGTATTTTGTATGTGCATGTCTACTCTCATTAGTGGAGTAAACTTGATGCATGTGCTCTCTGATATGTATATATTGGGTATGCTAACAATCAGAAAGGCTATAAGTGTTATCATCTTCCGACTCAGAAAACTTATATTACCATGGATGTCACCTTCCACGAGGAAATTTCGTATTTTGTGAAGCCCTCTTCCGACTCTCCACTTCAGGGGAGAGGAGGAGTGAAGTGCAGATTCGAAGAGATGGTAAGAATGATGTGTTACATGCAGAGTTGGGGACATAACCTATTATGTTTGCGTGATACTGATCAGTCGGCTATAGATAGTGATCGGTCAACTGTCATTCCTGAAACTATTTCTACTGACGACAGATCAAATGTACCCAACGAGTTGCCTGTTAGTGTGTCTGACGAATTACCTTCTGATGACTGGTTGCCTGCTGCTGGTATGTATAACGAGTTGCCTGATAATGGTTCATCCAATGATGATTCTTCTAATAGTTTGGTACAAAATGGTGACATACATGAGGTAAATTTTGATGGTTCTTCTACTTATCAGTTGCCTCCACGAGCTAATCATGGAAAACCTAAAGTACAATATGAGTCTGATATGCATGCCAAAGCTAAATATCCTATCAACAATTATGTGTCTACTCATCGTTTGTCCAAACCATATACATCTTACATATGTCAGCTATCTAGTGTATCAATTCCAACAAAATTGCACGATGCTTTATCTAACCCTAAGTGGGTTAATGCCATGAGAGTTGAGATGGAAACTTTGGAAAAGAATTCCACTTGGGATTTGGTTCCTGTACCAAATGGGAAGAAATCTATTGGATGTAGATGAGTGTTCACTATTAAGCACAAAGCAAATGGTTTTATTGACCGGTATAAAGCCAGATTAGTTGCTAAGGGTTATACTCAAACCTATGGGGTGGACTATCAGGAGATTTTTGCTCATGTTGTCAAACTTAATATTGTGCGTGTTCTTCTGTCCTTAGCAGCAAACCAGGATTGGCCTCTGTTGTAGTTTGATGTTAAGAATGCTTTCCTTCATGGTGAGCTTAAGGAGGAAGTTTATATGGATCTCACACCTGGCGGAACATGTCTTGGCAAAGGTGTTTTATGCAGGTTGCGAAAGGCTTTGTATGGTTTAAAACAATCTCTTAGAACATGGTTTGGGAGATTTACAAGTTCAATGAAGATGTTTGGGTATGTCTAGAGTCATTCAGATCATATTTTGTTTCTAAAGTGACAAAATGGTAAGCTAACAGCATTGATTATTGATGGCATGATAGTGACTGGTGATGATCAGAAGGAGATACAACGCCTTCAAAAGTACCTATCTACTGAATTTGAGATGAAAGAATTGGGTGAATTGAAGTATTTTCTTGGAATCGAAGTTGCACGATCCAAGCATGGTATTTTTCTGTCTCAACGGAAGTATGTTCTTGATTTGTTAGCTGAAACAGGTATGTTAGATTGCAAACCTGTTGATACTCTGATTGAGCAGAATCATCGTCTGGGCTTATTTCTGGATCAAGTTCCTACTCATAAGGAACTGTATCAGAGGCTTGTGGGGAGATTAATTTATTTGTCTCACACTCGCCCTGACATTGCTTATGCAGTTAGTGTGGTAAGTCAGTTTATGCACTTACCTAGTGAAGCTCATATGGATGCAGTAATCTATATTTTGAGGTACTTGAAGATGGCTCCTGGCAGAGGCTCGGTTTTCTCCAAGAATTGTCATTTGAATATCGAATGGTATACAAATGCAGATTGGGCAGGTTCTATCACTGATCGGTGATCTACATCTGGATACTTTACGTTTGTGGGTGGTAATCTAGTTACTTGGAGAAGCAAGAAAAAAAAGTGGTGGCTAGGTCAAGTGTTGAAGCTAAGTTTCATGGTATGTCTCATGGTGTATGTGAGTTTTTGTGGTTGAAAAATTGTTGAGAGATCTTGGATTTAAACCCAAGGGTGCTATGAAACTCCATTGTGATAACAAGGCTGCTATTGAGATTGCTTATAATCCAGTGCAACATGATCGAACAAAACATGTGGAGATTGGTCGACATTTCATTAAGGAAAATTGGATGCTGGAATTATTATGTTTCCTTTTGTGGGATTTGAAGATCAACTCGTTGATGTACTTACTAAGGCTGTGTCTAATAGTGTGTTTTCCAACTCGCTTGACAAGTTGGGCATGCGTGACATCTTTGCTTCAACTTGAGGGGGAGTGTTGCGAGTTATATATTAGTTAAGGTGTAAATAGTAGTCTGGTGTCCCACATTGACGAAGTGCATATGTAATACCAATTGTAACTCCTATATATACTCCACTTTGGAGATTAATGAATATATAAGAAATTCTCAAATATTGTCATATATATTTTTGGTATTTACCATGTTTAGTTTGACACATCTTCTTCCTCTGCATTCTTAGTGTCACATCCCGACCCGGGGTCCACTACATCTCGGGCCCGCTCCACCACCATAACTCTAAGTGGGAGCAGGTCAACGGTCAACGTTGACTTTGACCATTGACTTTTTCTGTTTTCATTCGGGACCTCTCCTAGGCTAATTTCGACGTTCTAGACCCGTTTTCCCAAATAAAGCCTTTTGAGTAGAGTTTGACTGAGTGTAACATTTATTGTGCTTAGGGGCAAGTGTTGTGGCGTTATTTCTTCGCTAGTTTGCGCAGCTTTGGACGGCGAAATACTGTGAGTGGACCCCTTCTAAAAATGCATGTTTTGATAGTAGAAGTGCATACATGAAAAGCATGATTTGATGAATATGTTCTATGAAATACTTTGAGATAACATGCTTACTGAGGCTAGTTTGAATTATTACTATTTTTCCTATAACCCATGTTCTTTATAGGATATCTGATCGATGACGATATAATATTTAGAACATGTTTCGAACACCTCTTTATAGTATAGACGATCGATGACTTTATACTATGAAGTTGCTTTTCAATACTTATGCTAAATGGTTTTGTATTTACCTAGTGATCCATATTCCGCTACGGGACGTAGGGATAGTGTCTGGTCCGTCCCGGGCGACGGTTTGGTGCTGGCATAGGGCCTGGAGGGTGTTTCCTCTGGCTATTTAGCACAGAGACGGGGAGCCGACAAGGGGCCTGGAGTGTTATTTTCCTCTGACTGTCTGCTCAGAGACGGGGAGCCGGCATGGGGCCTGAAGTGTTATATTGGACATTCACTAGCGGCTAGTATATATATATGAGTTATGATTTGAGACATTGCACGGCATGCTAGGTTTCAGAAAACCTATGTTTATCATATATATATATATATATATATATATATATATATATATATATCTGTGTTTTCATAAAACCTGGGGGTTAGTATGTTGATAACTGTTTTAGTATATGTATATCAAATTGGTCCACTCACCTTTGTTTTGTGCCCCCTTCAGGGCATAGAATCGAGGCATACAATCCCGACGTCAAGGCACTTCTGCATCGACATCTTCGAGTCCTCCCGGTGTAGGACCCATTCTTTGTTGCATTCAATTTTATATTAATTCTTTTAGTGTTATAGATTAGTGTATGCTCTGAACACGTTCCTTAAATGATTATTCTTTTATATTTATAAGACTTATATATTCCTTGTTCTCAGCATTTGCACTCAATAAATGACTTTCGTCACCTTCGGGTGTCGGCCAGCACGTGCTTACCCTGGTATTCGGGGAATATCCGGGTCGGGGCGTGTCACTTAGGCAAAGTTGTTACATCTTCAGTGTGGCATCACTGATTGGGACATCCATCAAATGAAGTTTCGGAGAAAATACTTAGGAGTTTTGATATTTTTTTTAGTCCTAATGAACATGTTCAGGTTTGTTCTCATTGTTTTAGTGGAAAAATGAGCAGATTGCCTTTTCAAGAGAAGCTAGATAGAATAGAAATTCTGTTTCATAAGATCCATAGTGATGTTTGGGGTCCTTCACTAGTTGTGTCTATTAAAGGCTTTAGATATTATGTGTCGTTTGTAGATGAAGCTACTTGATTTGTATGGCTTTTTCCTTTAATGAAAAAATGGGAAGTTTTTGGTACCTTTGTCAAGTTTTATGCTTATGAGAATCAATTTCATACTAAGATAAAAGTTCTACAATCTAATGGTAGTGGAGAATTTCTGAGTACTACATTTAAAGATTATCTAGTTAGTAAGAGTATCTTGCATTTCATATCATGTCCTTACACTCCACAACAAAATGGTATTGTGGAAAGGAAACATCGCCATATTGTGGAGACCGGTATTACCTTATTAACTGCTGCAAGTTTGCCACATAGATTTTGGTATCATGCCATTGCACGTGCAGTTTTTCTGATCAATCGTATGCCTAGTAGAAATTTCCATGTCAGCGATAGCTTTAGAATTAAGTAGTCTTCGAAATGCCTTGTAAAGATCTTTTCCCTCTCTCATTTGTAGTCGGTTGGTTATATTGTAATAAACACTTTCTCTCTAAAAGATTCTGAGCTCTATCTTCTCACACAAGATTGGTTTTCATGGTATTCCTATCTGTCAAGATTTATATTTATGCAATTCGTACGAGACAGTTAAGAATATATGTATAACTAATCACTAAACATCCCAAGCTTAACAGCTGAGTAAGAATCTATTCTGGTGGTGGTTTTGATGCATTGCTTTTCGGTTTGGCAATCCCTCGAATTCGAGCTTTTAATCTCTCCCATTTCTTCCATGGAAGCTGCTCCATTGGTTAAATTGGTTTGCATTTGGATTTGAAATGTTTTTAAGGTTTGATCTTATGCTTAATCACTAATTGTAATCATTTGAGGTGTTTTATGGACAATATGGTTGCGATAACAGGGTTAAGTCTTTATTGAATTGCGTTTAGAACTTCATTTTGAAATAGAAATTTCAATTTGGAGTCGTCATAAACCGAAAAACGGCGATTAAATAGTAGTTTTGAATATATTGTATATAGCGGGGAATCCGCATTTCATGAATTCTGCTAATATGATATGAAAGTGAGCCAGAGAAATCTGGCTAGTTATTCATATTAGCGTGTGCGATCGATGTATAGCTGGTTGTCATTGAGTTGATGCGTAAAGTTTGTAACTTTTTCCTTTGGCGTCAGATTTGTTTGAAGTTGTTGATCCAAGGGCAAAGCTGGTTGTCATTGAGTTGGATGATCGGTCGCCTTCCCAGTCACCAGGTGTTATCTTCGAATGGTCCTGCATCTTTTTATTTTTGTTTTGGTTTGGAGTCGGGACGCTGCCAAAAGACTTCACCCACTAATGAGTTGGTGCCTCCTCTTCCTTGTTTTCACATATGCTGTTAGGATGCAGTTCAGAGCCTTTGCACAAGAGCGTTGTTGAAGAATTAACAGATAAAGCACTCGAGAGCCTTAGAACTTCCTTCTACGCATTGTGGAAGCTGAGACGAAGTTGTAAGAAGCCATTGAAAGATTCAGTCAGAGAGATTTGGAAGCTAATGGAAGTTCTTCTACTAATCCCACTTTATCAGCTGAAATCTAAGGTTGCGGACCTGGAATCTGAGGTGTGCACCAAACTTTGTTGTAATTATTTTGCGGCTAAATGTTGTTGCTTTATGGTTATTAGCTACATCCATTTGCCACAGATATCTTCGCTTAGGAATGAGTACAGCCAGCTTAATGAAGTGCATCAAAATACTAAGAAGCAACTCCTGCAAGTGATATCCAACCTTGTAGAACAGCTCGAGGAACAAAAAGCAGGAGAAGCTGCTTTAAAATCTGAGGTTGAACATCTCAAGGCTGAGACTGCTGAGAAACCTTTATTGCAGAGTTCTCTCAAGGAACTGCAAACCAAGTCAGCTCACTTTGAAGAAGAAAGCAGAAAACTAGCTGAGGCAAATATAAAGCTTACAGGAGATGTGTCTACATACAAGTCCAAATTAAGAGACCTTGAAGCAAAATATTCCACTGCCGTTGCTGAGAAGGACGAATCAGTTGAACAACTTCAGGCTGCAAAAAGGACTATTGAAGATTTAACGCAGCAGCATTCTTCTGAAGGGCAGAAACTACAATCTCAGGTTTGCACCAAACTTTTCTGTAATTATTTTGCGGCTAAATATTGTTGCTTTATGGTTATTAGCTACATCCGGTTGCCACAGATATCTTCGCTTACGGATGAGAACCGCCTGCTTAATGAAGTGCATCAAAATGCTAAGAAGGAACTCCAGCAAGTGATATCCAACCTTGAAGAACAACTCAAGGAACAAAAAGCAGGAGAAGCTGCTTTAATATCTGAGGTTGAAAATCTCAAGGCTGAGGTTGCTGAGAAACCTTTGTTGCAGAATTCTCTCAAGGAACTCGAAGAGAAATTGGTGAAAACTGAAGCTCAACTGCAAAAAGAGGTAGAATATCAATTTCCATGAAAAAAATAAATCCATAGATAAGCTCTTGGGATGCCAAAGAATGGGGCACATTCATCTTTTGAATATTCTTCCTGACTCAGACGAATTGTAGGTTGAAAGCATTAAGGCGGCTGCAGCAGAAAGAGAGGCAGAGTTGACTTCAAAATTGGACGATCATGCGCATAAGGTCCATGACAGAGATTTATTAAATGAACAAGTCACAAAACTCCAGAGCGAGTTACAACTTGCTCATGCCACTGTTTCCGAAAAGGTTAGGAACCGATCAGTTTTCAAGATTTCTTTTACTTAAACTGTACGCTGACAATTCTCTACGAAAGGAATTTAATGCCGGCTAAAACGTTCATGTTTGAATTCCCTGTTCAACAGAAAGAAGCAGATTCTCAAAAGGACCTGGAACGAGAAGCATCGTTGAAGCATTCTCTTGAAGAACTTGAAGCTAAGAATAAAGAAATCGCTCTTCTAGATAAGCAAGTCAAAGAGCTCGAGCAGAAAGTGCAGCTGGCAGATACCAAAGTAACAGAAAGGGTATGTTTATTTCTGTTTCCAACTCACTTTATAGTTACCACCACAGTAGACATGCAAGTTTGCTAAAGTGCCTTGCTTCCTGTACGTACTTGAAGAAGGTGACGGTATGTTTATCTTTGCATTCTGTCCTGCCGGCTCACAGCGTTGTGTTTAATATTCTTCTTTAACAACTTTCAATCCGTTCAAAATTTCATTGTCATCAAACCCTGTACATTGACCAACTGTCTAGTTTAACTCAAGATGTAGAAAAGATTATATCTTCGACGATAAATTACAAACCATACAAACTTAGTTACCTGAACCCAATTCTTCAACTTCATCAACCGAAAGTTCTGAAAGCCTCGAGCTCTCAGAGGGGGGATCAAGTGACATCCAATCAGGATTTTCAGTGTCTTCTTGGTGCATCTCAATCTCTGCTACCCACTCTTCGGCAATGCTATCGCGGTCAAATGATATAGGATCCACGTACTCCTGTTCTTTGTGCTTATGAACCCTATAAGACAGTTGATTAGCAAAAGATCTGTTTTCTTTGACCAAAGAACATTGGAAATACAAATCAACAGAACCTATGGTTTCCACTTACTTCTGTTTTAGTTTGAGGTTGTATTGAACGAAAACAAGATCATTAAGCCGCTGATGTTCTACGCTGTTCCTTGTCTTGTGCAACTGTTCGAAATGAATCTGATTCTCCTGACACGGAACTAAGCTGCAAGTTTGACTAAGAATACGAATTGCCAAGCGTGCAAGGTATGGGCAACCACCACCATATGTCGACCACCATTCAGCTAAGACAAACAGAGAGTTTAAAGGAATGAGCCAAAAGATGCAAGAACATCCAAACTCTGTGCAGCATATCCTCAAAATAGGAGCCCTCGTACCGAATTAAAAAAAAAAAAAAAAAAAAAAAAAAAAAAAAAAAAAAAAGATGGTCAGGGTATAGTTTATATCATATCCATCATTCTATTACATAAAAGTTAAAATATGGCTTAGTTACCTTTCATCTACATGTAATTGGGTACTGCTTGTTTCTCTCTCTTCTTTCTCTGCTCTCTCTGGAATGGAAGAGAATATAATAGAATAGAAGAGAAAATAAGGTTGTAATGATTGATAGGCTTCATCTTGCTTCTTCTCTCTTGTCCTATGTTGGGCAGGTCAAAGAGGAAGAAGAGGGACTACGGGTGTTATTAGTCTGAAGGCATTTACAAGGTAAAACGAGGAGACACAGGAGATGAGAAACCCTTTGGGGTTGTTTGGTTTTTTGTGGGGTTTTGGTGGAATTTTCCGATATGGGTTTTGGTTTTTTTTTATTTTTTTTATTTTATTATTTTGAGATCAATCAGTAAGATATGGGTTTTGGTTTGGGGGTATTTTTGATATGGGATTTGCTTGATTTTGACTTGATGTGGGACTTGCTTGATTTTCATAGGATTTATGTGATTGTACAGATCCGCCACTCCCAGATTACCCCACTTTCTTTATTTGTTCTCGTTCTCTTCTCCCTCCCACCTTTCAACTGCGGCAGCAACCAGGCCCACCAAATGAGTCACAAATCGCGAAATCACCTCACCATTAGAGAAGACGATGGGCTCAACTCGGCTGCTGCAGATAGGAGAAAACGAAGATTGCGAGGCTCCAGATCAGAAAAAAAGAAGATTGGACTTGTGGACCTGGCCCGAATCGGCCCATTTGAAAAGGGTCGGGTTAGGTCTGGTTCCAAAATTTGAAATTCCATTACTCGCCCTGACCCGCCCCGTTGCATTTTCATACGGGTCCGGTCTGGTCCCTCCAAATTTGGGCCTGGCCAGGCCCTTGCCCAGCCCTAGTTCTGCTTACTTTTACCCTATGTATTGTTATTTTCAAGACATTCAAACTCATAAGATAATTGATCTTGGTAAAAGAATAGGGGGTTTGTACATCTTGACTATGGAGGATACTGTTGTTTCTGGTTCAAAAAATCATCAAGTTTTAAGTTCTAAAGTTGATGACATACATCAAATTTGGTTGTGGCATCGACGATTGGGACATCCATCATTCAGTTATATGAAGCATCTATTTCCTTCTTTGTTTCACACTTGTAGTGATTCAAAGTTCAAGTGTGAAACATGTGTCATGGCTAAGAGTCATCGTGTTTCCTTTCCCATAAGTGATTTTAAAGCTACTTTGCTATTTGATTTAATACATTCTGATGTGTGGGGTCCGGCGAAGGTTACTTCTAATGGATTTCGTTGGTTTGTTACTTTTATTGATGATTGTACTCGATTAACTTGGGTGTTCTTGATGAAGAATAAGAGTGATGTTCTTTTTCTTCTTCAAGAATTTTGTGCAATGGTATCTACTCAGTTTCATACCAAAGTTAAGGTCTTCAGGTCTGATAACGGATGAGAATATGTGAATCACACTTTGGCATGCTTTTTCCTTGATTTATTCACCAAACGACTACTCCATTTACACCCCAACAAAATGGTGTGTCCGAACAGAAGAATCTTCAAATAATGGAGGTTGCTCGCTCCTTGATGTTGGATAAATGTGTTCCTAATCATTTGTGGGGTCATGCTATTTTGGCTACTGTGTATTTGATAAATCATGTTCCAAGTAGGGTTCTTGATTTTCAGACACTGCTTAAAGTGCTACAAAAACATGTTTCTTTTGTTACTATATCAAAACTTCCTCTGAAGGTGTTTGGGTGTATTGTGTATGTGCATGTCTACTCTCATCAGTGGAGTAAACTTGATGCATGTGTTTTCCGATGTGAATATATTAGGTATGCTAACAATCAGAAAGGCTATAAGTGTTATCATCATCCGACTCAGAAAACTTATATTACCATGGATGTCACATTCCACGAGGAAGTTTCGTATTTTGTGAAGCCCTCTTCCGACTCTCCACTTCAAGGGAGAGGAAGAGTGAAGTGCATATTCAAATAGATGGTACAAATGATGTGTTATAGGCATAGTTGGTGACATAACCTATTATGTTTGCGTGATACTGATCAGTCGGCTATAGATAGTGATCTGTCAACTATCATTCTCGAAATTATTTCTACTGACGACAGATCAGATGTAACCAACGAGTTTCCTGTTAGTGTGTCTAACGAATTACCTTCTGATGATTGGTTGCTTGCTGTTGGTATGTCTAACGAGTTGCCTGATGATGGTTCATCCAATGACGATTCTTCTAACAGTTTGGTACAAGATGGTGACATACATGAGGCAAATTTTGATGGTTCTTCTACTTATCAGTTGCCTCCACGAGCTATTCATGGAAAACCTAAAGTATAATATGAGTCTAATATGCATGCCAAAGCCAAATATCCTATCAACAATTATGTGTCTACTCATTGCTTGTCCAAACCATATGCATCTTACATATGTCAGCTATTTAGTGTATCAATTCCAACAAAATTGCACGATGCTTTGTCTGACCCTAAGTGGGTTAATGCTATGAGAGTTGAGATGGAAGCTTTGGAAAAGAATTCCACTTGAGATTTGGTTCATTTACCAAATAGGAAGAAAGTTGTTGGATGTAGATGAGTGTTCACTATTAAGCACAAAGTAAATGGTTTTATTGACCGGTATAAAGCCAGATTAGTTGCTAAGGGTTATACTCAAACCTATGGAGTAGACTATCAGGAGATTTTTTTCTCTTGTTGCCAAACTTAATACTGTGCGTGTTCTTTTGTGCTTAGCAGCAAACCAAGATTGGCCTCTGTTGCAGTTTGATGTTAAGAATGCTTTCCTTCATGGTGAGCTCAAAGAGGAAGTTTATATGGATCTCCCACCTGGTATCAGAACATATCTTGGAAAAGGCTTTGTATGGTTTAAAACAATCTCTTTAGAACATGGTTTGGGAGGTTTACAAGTTCAATGAAGAAGTTTGGGTATGTCTAGAGTCATTCAGATCATATTTTGTTTCTAAAGTGACAAAATGGTAAGCTAACAACATTGATTATTTATGTTGATGACATGATAGTGACTGGTGATGATCGGAAGGAGATACAACGCCTTCAAAAGTACCTAGCTACTGCATTTGAGATGAAAGAATTGGGTGAATTGAAGTATTTTCTTGGAATCGAAGTTGCACGATCCAAGCATGGTATTTTTCTGTCTCAACGGAAGTATGTTCTTGATTTGTTAGCTGAAACAGGTATGTTAAATTGCAAACCTGTTGATAAGGAACGGTATCAGAGACTTGTGGGGAGATTAATTTATTTGTCTCATACTCGCCCTGACATTGCTTATGCAGTTAGTGTGGTAAGTCATTTTATGCACTCACCTAGTGAAGCTCATATGGAAGCAGTAATCCGTATTCTGAGGTACTTGAAGATGGCTCCAGGCAAAGGCTTGGTTTTCTCCAAGAATGTTCATTTGAATGTCGAAGGGTATACAAATGAAGATTGGGCAGGTTCTATCACTGATCGGCGATCTACATCTGGATACTTTACGTTTGTGGGTGGTAATCTAGTTACTTGGAGAAGCAAGAAAAAAAAAATGGTGGCTAGGTCAAGTGCTGAAGCTGAGTTTCATGGTATGTCTCATGGTGTATGTGAGTTGTTGTGGTTGAAAAAATTGTTGAGAGATCTTGGATTTAAACCCAAGGGTGTTATGAAACTCCATTGTGATAACAAGGTTGCTATTGAGATTACTCATAATCCAGTGCAACATGATCGAACAAAACATGTGGAGATTGGTCGACATTTCATTAAGGAAAAATTGGATGCTAGAATTATTATGTTTCCGTTTGTGGGATTTGAAGATCAACTTGTTGATGTACTTACTAAGGCTGTGTATAATAGTGTGTTTTCCAACTCGCTTGACAAGTTGGGCATGCGTGACATCTTTGCTCCAACTTGAGAGGGAGTGCTGCGAGTTATATATTAGTTAAGGTGTAAATAGTAGTATGTTGTCCCACATTGACGAAGTGCATACGTAATACCAATTGTAACTCCTATATATACTCCACTTTGAAGATTAATGAATATATAAGAAATTCTCAAATATTGTCATATATATTTTTGGTATTTACCATGTTTAGTTTGACACATCTTCTTCCTCTGCATTCTTAGGCGAAGTTGTTACATCTTCAATGTGGCATCACTTATTGGGGCATCCATCAAATGAAGTTTCGGAGAAAATGCTTAGGATTTTTTATATTTCTTTTAGTCCTAATGAACATGTTCAGGTTTGTTCTCATTGTTTTAGTGGAAAAATGAGCAGATTGCCTTTTCAAGAGAAGCTAGATAGAATAGAAATTATGTTTCATAAGATCCATAGTGATTTTTGGGGTCCTTACTAGTTGTGTTTATTAAAGGCTTTAGATATTATGTGTCGTTTGTAGATGAAGCTACTCGATTTCTATGGCTTTTTCCTTTAATGAAAAAATTGGAAGTTTTTGGTACCTTTGTCAAGTTTTATGCTTATGAGAATCAATTTCATACTAAGATAAAAGTTCTACAATCTAATGGTAGTGGAGAATTTTTGAGTACTACATTTAAAGATTATCTAGTTAGTAAGAGTATCTTGCATTTCATATCATGTCCTTACACTCCACAACAAAATGGTATTGTGGAAAGGAAACATCGTCATATTGTGGAGACCGGTATTACCTTATTAACTGCTGCAAGTTTGCCACAGATTTTGGTATCATGCCATTGCACGTGCAGTTTTTCTGATCAATCGTATGCCTAGTAGAAATTTCCATGTCAGCGATAGCTTTAGAATTAAGTAGTCTTCGAAATGCCTTGTAAAGATCTTTTCCCTCTCTCATTTGTAGTCGGTTGGTTATATTGTAATAAACACTTTCTCTCTAAAAGATTCTGAGCTCTATCTTCTCACACAAGATTGGTTTTCATGGTATTCCTATCTGTCAAGATTTATATTTATGCAATTCGTACGAGACAGTTAAGAATATATGTATAACTAATCACTAAACATCCCAAGCTTAACAGCTAAGTAAGAATCTATTCTGGTGGTGGTTTTGATGCATTGCTTTTCGGTTTGGCAATCCCTCGAATTCGAGCTTTTAATCTCTCCCATTTCTTCCATGGAAGCTGCTCCATTGGTTAAATTGGTTTGCATTTGGATTTGAAATGTTTTTTAGGTTTGATCTTATGCTTAATCACTAATTGTAATTATTTGAGGTGTTTTGTGGATAATATGGTTGCAATAACAGGGTTCCTTGTATTACTGCGACATTTCTTGTGCCCTTGATGCGTAAAGTTTGTAACTTTTTCCTTTGGCCTCAGATTTGTTTGAAGTTGTTGATCCAAGGGCAAAGCTGGTTGTCATTGAGTTGGATGATCGGTCGCCTTCCCAGTCACCAGGTGTTATCTTCGAATGGTCCTGCATCTTTTTATTTTTGTTTTGGTTTGGAGTCGGGACGCTGCCAAAAGACTTCACCCACTAATGAGTTGGTGCCTCCTCTTCCTTGTTTTCACATATGCTGTTAGGATGCAGTTCAGAGCCTTTGCACAAGAGCGTTGTTGAAGAATTAACAGATAAAGCACTCGAGAGCCTTAGAACTTCCTTCTGCGTATTGTGGAAGCTGAGACGAAGTTGCAAGAAGCCATTGAAAGATTCAGTCAGAGAGATTTGGAAGCTAATGGAAGCTGAGGTGTGTACCAAACTTTTTTGTAATTATTTTGCGGCTAAATGTTGTTGCTTTATGGTTATTAGCTACATCCGTTTGCCACAGATATCTTCGCCTACGGATGAGAACGGCCTGCTAAATGAAGAGCATCAAAATACTAAGAAGGAACCCGCTGTTTTTCAATTCAAATCTTTTAAAGAATATAATACTTATGCTGTCAGGGCTGCGACTGCTGAGAAACCTTTATTGCCGAGTGCTCTCAAGGAACAGCAAACCAAGTCAGCTCACTGTGAAGAAGAGAGCAGAAAACTAGCTGAGGCAAATATAAAGCCTACAGGAGATGTGTCTACATACGAGGTAAGCTCTTGGGCAGCCAAAGAACGGGGCACATTCATCTTTTAAATATTCTTTCTGACTCGGACGAATTGTAGGTTGAAAGCATTAAGGCGGCTGCAGCAGAAAGAGAGGCAGAGTTGACTTCAAAATTGGACGATCATGCGCATGCCACTATCAGTTTTCAAGATTTCTTTTACTTAAACTGTACGCTGACAATTCTCTACGAAAGGAATTTAATGCCGGCTAAAACGTTCATGTTTGAATTCCCTATTCAACAGAAAGAAGCAGATTCTCAAAAGGACCTGGAACGAGAAGCATCGTTGAAGCATTCTCTTGAAGAACTTGAAGCTAAGAATAAAGAAATCGCTCTTCTAGATAAGCAAGTCAAAGAGCTCGAGCAGAAAGTGCAGCTGGCAGATACCAAAGTAACAGAAAGGGTATGTTTATTTCTGTTTCCAACTCACTTTATAGTTACCACCACTGTAGAAATTCCGAAAACAGCATACGCTAGTTACGTAATCTTAAGCTCTCAGTAGATGTCAAGTTTTCGGACTTAATTGTCGAAAACAACTCGGGGGAAATGAAAACATTAAACCATACCAAAAGGGTTTCAGCTTGCACAAGGCTTTTAACTTACAAGAATTCGAGCGGGAAATTAAATTTACTTATGTTTAAATGATCGTGTTGCAGGGCGATGGAGGCAGTGTAGCCGGACTGGAAGTGAAATCCAGGGACATTGGATCAACCATTTCAACTCCATCGAAAAGGAAGAGCAAGAAGAAGTCAGAAGCAACACCTGCTCAAACCTCATCATCTTCAGATATCCATACACAGACCACCGAGGCTTCCCCAATGATGAGCGTTAAGTTCATCGTGGGCGTGGCTGTGGTGTCTGCGATCATCGGCCTCATTCTTGGGAAACGATACTAGTATTAAGAAAAATATATTTTCATTTCATAAGGAATAACCTTACACTTTGAGTATTTATATACAAGTATATTGTAACCACTAGACAATCAAAAAATCACTATCAAACAGAAAACTTAATCACCAAGTAATATCTCTAGATTGTGCAGTTACTATATTATCCTTTATATCCCCCCTCAAACGAATCTGAGGTACCCGAAGCTGAAGTTTGTCACGGAGATACAAAAACCTGGACTTGGAAAGGGATTTAGTACAGATGTCTGCCACCTGATCTTGAGTGCAAATGAAATGCACAGAAATCTGCTTTGCCAAAACTTTTTCCCGAATGTAGTGATAGTCAATTTCCACATGCTTTGTCCGAGCATGAAAAACAGGATTCTTAGCAAGAGATATAGCAGAAATGTTATCACACCATAGTTAAGGAGAGGTAGGCAAGGAATAACCAATGTCAACAAGCAATTTACAAATCCAGGTAAGTTCAAAAGCAATATTTGCAAGTGATCTGTACTCGGCCTCAGTGGAAGAGCGAGCTACCGTTGGTTGCTTCTTAGCACTCCAACTAATTAAGGAGTTGCCCAGAAAAACACAATATCCTCCGGTGGATCTTCTATCAAAGGCACAACCGGCCCAATCAGCACCAGAAAACGCAATGATAGTTGGAGGAGTAGAACACTTGGAGAACCATAAACCAAGATTGATGGAACCCTTAAGATACATGAGAATGCGCTTAACAGCCTGAAAATGAGAAATCCTGGGGCTATGCATGAATTGGCAAACAAGATTGACTGCAAAACTAAGATCTAGTCGTGTCCAAGTAAGGTACTGAAGAGCACCAACTAAGGAACGATACTCAGTGACATTATCAAGTAATGGAGACTCATGATCAAGTTTAGAAGTGCTAAGGGGTGTGCTGCATGGTTTAGCCCCTGCCATATTTGATTTGGATAGCAAATCCAAGATATACTTGGTCTAAGATATAAAGATACTTGAAGAAGATCGTTTGACTTCAATGCTAAGATATAAAGATATACTTGATGATATGAAAAGAGGACGGTCTCAGTTGTTTGTGAGTCATATGGTCTCATCCCTAAATGAAATTAGTTTAGGACCGTTTGATAAGCATTTCATTTTCAGTTTTTATCTTCTTTTTTTCTTTTTTCTTTTTTTTTTGAAAATTGAAAACTGAAAACTCGTTCGGCAACTACTTTTAATTGTCAACTACAAAGCCCCACTTTTCTACCATGTAAGCTACCTACTTGTACTTGTTTGTTGCAGGAACTTGCCGAACCAATTCACATCACTGGAGGCTGGCTGCGATCACATATTTTTCCTCCTACTTTCCGTCACACTGCAGTAATGCCAGGGAAAGAATATAATCGGCCCGAGCAGTATCTCTAGACATGCGAGTTTGCTAAAGTACCTTGCTTCCTGTAGGTACTTGAAGAAAGTGACGGTGGTGTGGTGAACTCATAAAGATGTTTATCTTTGCATTCTGTCCTGCCGGCTCCAAGCGTTGTGTTTAACATTCTTCTTTAACAACTTTCAATCCGTTCAAAATTTCATTGTCATCAAACCCTGTACATTGACCAACTGTCTAGTTTAACTCAAGATGTAGAAAAGATTATATCTTCGACGATAAATTACAAACCATACAAACTTAGTTACCTGAACCCAATTCTTCAACTTCATCAACCGAAAGTTCTGAAAGCCTCGAGCTCTCAGAGGGGGGATCAAGTGACATCCAATCAGGATTTTCAGTGTCTTCTTGGTGCATCTCAATCTCTGCTACCCACTCTTCGGCAATGCTATCGCGGTCAAATGATATAGGATCCACGTACTCCTGTTCTTTGTGCTTATGAACCCTATAAGACAGTTGATTAGCAAAAGATCTGTTTTCTTTGACCAAAGAACATTGGAAATACAAATCAACAGAACCTATGGTTTCCACTTACTTCTGTTTTAGTTTGAGGTTGTATTGAACGAAAACAAGATCATTAAGCCGCTGATGTTCTACGCTGTTCCTTGTCTTGTGCAACTGTTCGAAATGAATCTGATTCTCCTGACACGGAACTAAGCTGCAAGTTTGACTAAGAATACGAATTGCCAAGCGTGCAAGGTATGGGCAACCACCACCATATGTCGACCACCATTCAGCTAAGACAAACAGAGAGTTTAAAGAAATGAGCCAAAAGATGCAAGAACATCCAAACTCTGCATATCCTCAAAATAGGAGCCCTCGTACCGAATTTAAAAAAAAAAAAAAAATAGATGGTCAGGGTATAGTTTATGCAATTTATCATATCCATCATTCTATTACATAAAAGTTAAAACCAAGTTAAAATATGGCTTAGTTGCCTTCCATCTACATGTATAGCCAAGTAACTAAAGAAACCATGCGACACAAAATAACAATGCATTCTAATGAACTATTCTCACCAGGAAGCAGATTGCCCCTTGCTCGGACTGCCAAATTCCTCCCCAAATCTCCAACAGCATTTTTGTACAAGTTCATCTCTTTGATTACTTCATCTTGGACTTTTATATCAGGAACCAATCTCTCTATGCAGTCAAACATCCTCGACACAATTTCATTATGCATGTCTCCTTTGAAGCTATAAAAGAACTTGGGATTAAGATAAAATCCTGCAGCGTGAAGGGGAAAATCCCACAATTTTTTCCATCTGTGATCTATAATGTTCCAGTACACCATATATTCTTCTTTCTTGACAAGTTCTATTTTGATTGTTTCTTTTGCTCGATACATCCCTGCAAAAACATATCCCATCGCTGGCCTCTTCTGGCTACCAACAATTCTCAAAACTCGCAAGAGTGGATTTGTTAAACGGGTGATCAAAATGCACGAAGACCAAAATGAGTGATTACTGAATATATCTAACACTGCCGATCCTTCTGGCGTTTTAGAAAAGGGGCAGCCCATCCACTCGTTTGAAGTAACCATCGACTGCAAATTATATTTAAGGTCAGCCATTTGTTTCAACGTCATAAAGTTTGTTGCAAACCTAGATACTCCCAGCCTAACAATGTCATTCCCAAACGTATACCTTCTCATCATGTTCAAAATGACAACGTGTTTGTAGATAAATCTTGTAACAGATCTAGCCTGTTCAATTACAGAATTTATCCACTCAACTTTTCCGAAATCCTCGAGAATCAAATCTATGCAAGCAGTGGAACAGGGAGACCAGTACAGGGTAGGGAACGTATCCATCAACTTTTTCCCAACAATAGAAAATTGCTCTTCAGTATTTGTAATGACTTGCAAAACATGTCCCACTCCAATTTCTTCCACCATTTCCTTGAAAAATGCAAACAAAGCATCTGGGGAAAAAATAAAGTAAGAAGCATCCACAGATTTCAAATAGGTTGTTCCTTCAGAAGAGTACACTGCAAAATTTAGCAAAGTTCTACCCTTTTCAGAATTCCATTGGCTGACTAGAAGAGAACAACCTGTCCTCGCCCAAGTTTCCTTGTGTTGTTGAATTTCACTCTTCATCTCTGAAACTGCATTCTTCAAAATCCAACCCCGAATGTCATCATATGAGGGTGCCACAGTCTCCTTTCCCCCAGAGGCAATTGCGTCAATCATTGGCTGGAAATAAACAGAGTTCTTCACTGCATCCAGGGGAGCCTGAATTTCATACAAAAACCGACCAATTGCCATATGTATTTGTTCAATGCTCAACCTTTTTACCTCATAATCATTGCCGATGGTTCCATCATTCGCAGCCCCCAAAGCATTTTCATCCCTTACCCTCTTCTTCACACTCACATTTGTATTACTTATGCCAACTTCTTCATTTTCCAACAAATTCGAATTGACAGGAGGTGAAGCATTACTCAATTTCGTAACAGCATTAACTGAACCAGTTGCTGCTTTAGAAGGTCTACCCCTCCGCCTTACTCTTCTATCAATACTCAATCCAACATCTTCCTGATCTACCGAAAAATTCAGTTTGATGCCAACTTCTTCTTCGTTTTGCGATAAATTTGAAATGGGAAAAGCATTGCCTACTGAAATAGGAAAAGGAGCTGAAACACTACTCAACTTCGTAACACCGGCATTAACTGAACCAGAACAGGTAGCACCACCTGAAGGTCTACCCCTCCGCCGTACTCTCCTATCAACACTTGTCCCACCATCTTCCTCTTCATCTACCGAAAAATCCAATTTGGGCACTCCAATTAATCCCTGCTGAGCATTACTCCTGTAAGAATTATCAACTTCAAGGGGCACATTCGTCAAATTATCACTTAACCTAATTCCTCCATTCCCACTCATCCCACCAGCCTCCTCATCATTCACCACCGCATTCGAATCGTGTCCTAGAACCAATTTATACTCTCCATTTTCGCCTAATGAACCGTCAATTTCGCTAATACTACAATGCGGGTTAGCAGCAATTCGACTCTTCCTCTGCCTAAACGCTGCAATCCCATCATCCAAACTCTGCAACATTGCGATTCTAACATCCGGCGGGGCCTGATCACAGGTGGGGCCATTGCCCTTCCGACCGGCAAGGTGGGATTTAAGCCGAGTAATCCCACCACCCTGAAACAACTTGCCGCAATATATACACTTTTTCAACTCAACTCTAACCCCATTGGGTTGGTCTTTCATGAAAAGATGGCAGTGTTTCCATGCCGGGTCTTGTTTCTGGGGAGAAACAGCTACGGGCTCGAAACCCTCCTCCAAAGAGATCATCCTAATTAACTCAAATAATCAATCAAATTACTAGCCTGTGAATATTTTGGAAAATTTTCTGAGAATTAATATGTAGTGATGAAGATTTTGCATTTCCAGAAAGAATTCGAAGGAGAAGAGTGGGAAGAAGATGACTTACTTGTCTCCGGTGATTTCTCTCAGTCTTTGGAGAATTTTGGGAACAGAGAGAGAGAGAGAGATGGGGGTTTATTTGGGAGAGAGAAACGAGCGTCCGTGCGGGCTTTTGATGGATTTTTGTGTTGAGAAAAAATGGAAACGTCAACCAGTTTGTCAAACTGGTGAATTCTTTTTGTTCTTTTAGCAAAAATGGGATTTGACTGTTATAACTTCTCAGAGCAAATCCAGCGCGCTCTTTAGCCTGGTGGACAAGAAACAGAAGCAACCCAATCCCCTTTCAAACTAGCTCCAGCCCATTCGGGCAATTAGGCTAAGGGGGAGCCCGTGGAAGAGGGCAGGGAGTACAAGGCCCTGAGCACTGGAGGGCTTTGTGATGCAAGGTTGACGTCAGCCACGTTATAAAAAAAATTTGTGTCAGGCGCGTGGGGGCGCGTTACAGATAAGATTTTAGGCGATGGGGCCCGCGTTTCAGCCCCACTCAATCACTTTAAATCTGGACCGTTTGATTTCCAGATCAACGGTCCAGTTTTTTCAGCTTTAAAAAAATCATAAATGTTTGGGTGGGTCATGTGTCTCATTATGGACTGTTGAATTTCAAATTTTTTGTAATTCGATGGTCCAGATTAATTAAGTTAATAAAAAAATTAAAACTAATTAAAAATCCGAAAAAAAATTATAATAATAATAATAATTTTTTTATATATAAATACCTTACCGTTTTCTCCCACCTTACACTATATTTCAATATTTTCAACGATTCTAAATAGGTAAGGACATGTCGCGTGACGGAATTGGTTAAAAATCTTATCGAAATCTATTCACAAAAATTGTACTTTCGGATAATGGCACTTGGTGTGACTAGATCGGTTAAAAATCATATTCGAACTTCAAATTTAAATCATTTTTTATTATTTTATAAAATAAAAAATACTAATATTTATTACCTATTGCCATGACTATTCAGTTTAGGAGTGGAGATGCAAAAGGCAATTACTGTTCATTAAATGTAGTTACTATTCACTGGAGGGAATTCAATTGCCAATTGCCATGGGGGGTCTTCCTACATTGGAAGTGCTCTCATTTTGGCCCTTCAGATTTAAAATTAGTAGAAATATGCCCAAGATTGTCCATCATAATCATTTTGGTCATTCCGTGAAAAATCTCCGTTAAAATAAGGAAACCTACCTTACACCAGACTATTAGTAAGGATGCGTAGTAGTGTTCAAAGATCACTATTTGGCCTTCAGACTTGCTTCAGCGACTTCGCCATTTAAGTGACAAGGGGGTGGTGAGATAAGGAGTAGTATAAGAGTGCCTCGATCATCAACAAGCCTCTCCTTATTCATTCTACTTATTAATTCTATGATTCAAAAGGTAACCGACTTTTTATCCGGTTTCCGCAACCGTAACCATTTGTCACTCCGATTATTTCTTCCTTTTCCAACCAAGGATACTGGTGAATCTGACCGAGGAGAAGGACGTCTATCTTGGTTATCTAGCTATGACTAAAAAACCTACTTGTGACAACTCAACACTAGAAGCTCGTCCAGAGCTTGACCAGGGGATGGTTGAGTGAACAAGAAAGAAACTAAAGCAAGAACCCGCGACTCCCCTTTTCCTCTTTATTTTCTGTATTCCCATATGCAATGATAGAGATGGAGTACTTGGGATCAGCAAAATTCTAAAACTACGAAACTAATTGGTTTCACACCGGGGAACAACACCCGAAGCAACAACCTGAACTCTGTGTGTGTGTGTGTGTGAGATACGGAGAGAGGTAAGTGATGGAGAAGTCAGGAGGGGTTTCACAATATAAGAAGGGAAAAGGTGGCAGCCAAATTGAAAGGGGATAAAATAACAAAAATACTCTTAATTTTTGTCGAATCATTTTTGGCCCATGTTTATTAATTGAAAGTATTTTTGTAATTTTAGTTCATATTTAATAGAATTTTTTTACAGAATGACCAAAATAATTGACAGTAAAGAAATTCAAGACCACTTCTATTAATTTCAAATATCAAATACGAAAAGAAAAAAATTATACCGATCTCAAAGATCATAACTGCCCTTGAAACAACTAGCTATTGCTTTACTGGTACTAGGCCTGTTAAAAAGAGCCAAGGCCCTAATAGGTGGTCCGAGTTTTTTTTAGGGTTTAGGGTTTAGGTCCGAGTTTAGTCCTATTTTAAGGTCTTAGGCCGGCCCAATCCGATCGTAGAGCGGGTTTTATTTGACTCGTTTTTAAATCGGTAGGTCATTGGGCTTACATTTAAGCCTAGCTTGGCCCATAATGAGCCTTAAGGATCGGGTCCTATTCGGCCCAATGTCAATAACAATACCCTATTGTACTAAATACTCAAGTGAATAACTATTTTACCTTTTAAAGAAAACATGTAAATACCTTATAAAGTAAACATGGTTTTTTCATGGAGAAGTACAAAGAAGGGAGATGATTTTCACATGTTATTTATATTTATTTTTTAGATCAAATAAAGAAAAGAAAAAAAGAGAAATAAATAAATGTGAGCGTGCATTATGAGAAAAATGTGTACAAAAATCATATCCGTGCGAAAGCTTCCACCCTTCATTTGCTATTGGCATAATGGCTGCCACATTTCACATATGAGATAATTAGAGCAGAGGTCTTTGAATTTTAACTCAATTGGAGGTCTAGTCCTGAACTAAAAATCTATGTATTAATCCGTGAACTTGTTATAATATAAAGTGACATTCCTTTTGGCTAACTCCGTTTAGATCTTCCACCCTTTAAATCATTTATTTTGGATGGAAGTTCTAACGGAGTTAAACAAAATGATCATTACTCCACATGATAACAAAATCAGGAATTAATACTTACAAGTTTTTACTTCAAGAACCAAAGCAAATTAATCCAATTTTCTCATTGACATGTTGACATAGAGGTATGCTGGTATGGTAAGATGAGGAGGTTAGCAAGTGTTTTAAAACTTGATTAAAAATGGTGGAAAAATGATTCATGTTAGTAAAATTGGGATTGAAATAAGTTAAAGGTCACTATCATATGAGTTAGTGTGTGGAATTCCCTTCCAATCAACCTGTCAAGAACTGATATGCAACTATGAGAGGAAGAGAAGCACACCGAGCTTATCTGACATTCTGACAAAGTGAGACAAGGTTTCATTTTCTAGGGTACAATTCCATGTGCACTCATTTCATTTGTGGGGACTAGGCCATCTCCAAATTCCAATTACTCACTTACCCCACACATGTTAGATATAGGATGATAGGACCTAGTAAGATCAGTCGTGTACGTGAGTTACTTTTAACCGTTGTATTATACCATTGATATATCACATTTAAAGTCTCAACGACCATAATCTTATAATCCGTGTAGACGATTTACCATAACATATAACACTAATGTTTCTATTGATCCCTAAAATTATTTAGCACACAAAGGAGGATAAGTCTTGTCTCCCATGTTTGATTGCAACTTCCCACCAAGCCAAATATCATAATCCTCATCCTCTCATGACATTGCATCATCAAAACTCACATTCAACTCTTCAATGAGTTAAACAACTGCAAATAATTCAACAACTCAAATGATTCTCACTTAAATAATAATAAAAACCCATGAGCTATGGATATTTTGTTTTTTTTTTCTTTTTTTCGGGTGATGCTATCAACACATCCCTCTCAGTTTCAACAGTCGAATTTAATAAATCAAAAAAATTCAAAGAACATAAATTAACAAAAAAATCTGTGAGAGGTAAAAATGGATGCGTAAAGAGCACCGCCCTCTTCTTTTCTTTAAACATGTAAGAAAGAACCAAAAAGAAAAAAAGGAACTAACTACAATGTTTTTCTCCTTGAAAGAATTACATCAAAGTGAAAAACAAGTCCTCCTCCCCACTGTATCATGATAGTCAAAGTATTTCAATCCAACGGCTGCCAGGCAGAGGCAGTGAGCAAGGAGAGGTCCTTCCAACCCAACTTCAAGCACCCATTCTCCTCCACCAAAGTGTACCCCTTCCACGGAAACATCCCAAGCAACAAGCTAGCCTGCGCCGCCGGGTTCCCGCCAAGCGAAACGGGCCCAAACCCAACCCGCTTCAACTCATCCCCCCACCTCTCCACCTTCACCTCCCCGGTTCTCTTCGGCCCGCCAACCGCCAGGATATTCCTAATCTCGCAGCCGAACAGCTGCTGCTCCACCATATGCCTCTCCAGGCTGTCCGCGCCCAACCCGTCCCCGAGCGCATCAAACAGCGCGCTGTAGTAATGCAAGGCCTCCACAAACCTACTCAGGAAGCTGCCACTGTGGCTCAAATCCTGCTCGGCGATCGTGATCAGCTTCGGCCTCAGCGAGCCCAGCAATCTCAGCGTCGCCAAATCGCTGCCGGTGACGTCGTACAAGCAATGGTGCATCCAGTGGACCACGGTGGCCTCGCTCGGTCTGATTCCGAGTTGACTTAGGTCGGTTATGCTCCCGATTTTGCCCTCCAGCGGCTGGAACTCGAAGGGCAGGCCGAGCGAGCTCGCGAAATCTGCGAGTCTCCGCCCGGTCGACTCGAGGAGCTCCGAGGAGGACCCGAACCCGGTTATCCGCATTGACCGGATCTTCTTCGACCGCGATGCGAGGATGTGGAACAATCCTGGCCACTGGAGGCCTTGCATTATATCCAAATCGATGACGTGGACGTGATCCTCGCCGTCCAGGGCCTGGAAAATCGCCTGATTGGACGTGAAGTGTGAGAATTTGACTAGCGGGCTGATGGAGTTGTAGGATTGGAGCGCGTTGAAGATCCGCTGCGACTGAGCAAGCGATAGGGTTCTGTTGGTGAGCGGAGAGTAGGTACCTAAGCAGGAGCTGATCACGCGAGTCTGAAGCGCGTGCGAGAAATACGCGCCGACTCGCTCCGGCGACGACCCGAACGGCGTTGATAGCTCCGCGATCTCAGGTAACAGGTCGCTGGCGTCGTCGAGGCTGTCCATGGCGACGAACTCGGCGCATTGTAGCAGAAGCCCCAACAGTCTCAACCCGTCCGACTCGCCCTCCGCCACCGGTTCGGTGTCACGATCGTCGGCAGTTCTTTCGCGGAAATTTCTGCCCGAATTGGGGCGTTTGGTAGAGGAAGGGTCTTCAGCGTCGGAATCGCCGCTTCCACTGCCGGCGAGGTCGCGGTCGACGCGCTTGGTCTTCATGGAGGAGGAGGATGAGGTTGGGTTGTTACTGTTAGGGGTGGCGGCGGCGATTGGGGATTGAGGAACTAAGCTCTGAAGCATGACTGGGAGAGGAGGAGGAGGAAGGAGGAAGGAGGAAGTGTGTGATTGTCGATAGAGAATATAAAAAGCTCGGAAGCCTTCGAGCGGAAAGCGACAAAGAAAAGCGAGAAAGACAACCAAACGCCTGTACAGTGAGAGTTCTGCAGAAAGCTTTGTCAGAGAGTAGAGAGAGAAAACTGTTTGGTTAGAGAGAAAGTGCGAGAAAGTGAGAGAAAATTAGACAGAAAGTTTGATAACTTTAGAGGGGGAAGGGGATACGTGCGCGCGTGTGGGGGTGAGGAGTTGACACGTGTGGGAAATCCCTCCTCTTTAGGTACTCCGTCCGTTTGTACTTTGTAGTGTTGGGGGATTCGACCAAAAAAAAAGGGGGTCTGTCGATTGACGGATTAGTAGAATTAATTAAGGGTTGATTAGTTGATTAATGGTGCAATTAGCGTCATCTTTGGATTCTCGGATCGAGGTTTTGGAAGATTATAGGGTGGGAGGGTTTGTCTTTGTGTTGACATTGATGTGTGTTATTTATTAATTTTGTTTTGAGAGAGAGGAGATTTGAATAATGTTTGTATGGTTGTATGCAAACATCTAGACCATTCAATATTCACGAGTTTTTGGAACCTTAGACGGCGGCTTTACAGCTGTACCAACTTAGATCCTAAGTTCGACTTCAACATTTATTCATATTCGAGGTTCCAATCTATTGAGTCTGTTTGACTGTATTTAGAGAAGGCTAAAATATCTCTGTAAGTCTTTCTGGCCTTCAGAATGAGTGGATAATCGTGGCTGCCATGTTGTCCCCAATTTTTTTTTTTAATGTGTGATATATGTTGTTAAAATATAACGGTCCAAAAGTAAAGTATTTCAGAGAATTTAACATGTAAATTTGAGCCGCTTAAACAGGACCGGCCCAGGCCCAGTGCAGGTAGGGCGACCGTCCGGAGCCCCAAAAAATTAGGGCCATCAAAATTATTAGTGTGTCATTAGGGATGGGCAAATACCCATTGGTTATGGGTAACCGCGGTTAACCGCCCGTTTAAATTAAACGGTTATGGTTATGGGTAACCGTTTAGATAAATAAACGGTTATGGGTATAACCGTTTACCCGCGAAATTTAAATGGGCGGTTATGGGTATTAACCGCGGTTATAAACGGGTAACCGTTTACCCATTTATTTTATATATGTAAAATTAACACAAACCATATTCTCTATCGGACAAAACTTAGATCAATGCTATGACTATAGTGCATGATTTCATGGTCCATTATATATATATATATATATATATATATATATATATATATATATATATATTATGTTAATACTTTACATTCCAAGTTAAATAACCAAAGAATATTGTTTTTTAACAGTTTTCGTAACCCAAGAATATCTAGCCAATTTTATATTACCTTCATTGTTAACAGTTAAAAATATCGTCCGTAAACTATTATTTCAATTATTGGAATGGTATAAGGACTTAAAAAATTAAAATGCGAAAATGTATGATGAATGTACCTATAACGGTGTTTAATTGTTAGAAAAAGAAAATTATGACAATTTTTTCTTTTTTAATTTTCATGTTGTTAAAAAAACACTTAGACGGGTGAAAAATGAGTAAATGGTAAAAAAAGAAATGATGAATGGGTTAAAAAATGATAAATGGGTAAACGGGTATTAAACGGTTACGGTTAAATGGGTACGGGGTTATGGGTATGGTTAACCGTTTATAAACGGTTATGGGTATGGGTATAACCATTTAGGCAATTACCCAACGGGTAAACGGTTATGCGGGTATGAGAATAAATGGTTATGGATAAATAACCGCGGTTACCCGCCCGCCATAACCGTTGCCCATCCCTATGTGTTATATTTATATACGTTTTCATAAGAGTATAAAATTATAAAATTTGGTTTAATGACAAAGAAATTAAACTAGAACTGGTGTTTTTGTTGTTTGAAATTAATAATGAGGTCTTGGATTCAAAACACCATGTATGCTTATTTAAATTCCAATTTTTACAAATTTATGTTCATAACAATATAAATTTATAAGATTTAGCTAAATAGTTAAAAGTTTAATTTGAAGCAATGATTTTTGTATTTAAAATTAACGAGAGGTATCTAAGTTTGAAATGCTATGTGCATGTTTATTTTTTTTCAATTTTTATGGATTTTTGTTTGGTTGTTAATTTATTTTTCATTACTAGCTAGTAACTATGTGTGTATCTATTTTTAAACATTTGTTCCAATTCAAATCTAATCTTCAATAAAGGGTAATGCATAGACTAAATTTTTAGACCAAATTTGCAAATCATATGATGTGTCATCAAAATGTTTAATTTGGTGCCCATTCATTACTTATACATATCCTTAAAGACTCGAAAATATCATTATTTTTTTAGTCTTATATTGACGAGATTAGTAAATAAGAAAAAAATAACTCACGAATTTATACAAAACACTTTAAAAGTTCAAATGGAAGCAAAACTCATAATCTATTTACTTGTAAGCCTGAAGTTTTTTGGTTTCCTTTTCTCGATACAAAATAAATTAATTTTTCCATGTTTCTAAATTACCGAGTTTGAAGTGCATTTCTAAATAAAATTTTATCGATGTCTTACATGTAAAAATAAATAATTTTTTTTATATGATGTGATGACACATATTTTGGCATCGTCCCAGGCCTCAAAAATTTCTAGACCAGCCCTGCACTTAAACGTATTGTACATTGTCAGTAAGAGCTCATTTGGCGTTTAGTATAGGAGAAATTCTAGGGTCCAACTTCTTGAGCTCATTTGATGCCATGTATAGGCCAAGTTCTAAGGTCTGAAACAGCGACTGAAAGTCTCTCTTCCCCAACCCCGCTGTATTTCAAGTCCAACCACCCCACTCTCTAGTTCGACTGGAGTATAAAAGAATCTTTAATGTACTCCAGTCGAACTTCAAAAGATAAGTGAATTCGCGTGCTATGCCATAGCCTACCAAAATGATGAAAGATTCCAGGGTAGGTTGGTATACAACAAAAGTTAGAAAACTAAAACTTGAAAAGTGTAGACCGAGTTAGTCAAGGCCATCATAAATACTAAACTGACTAATATCCGACTGGGGCTGTTGGTCCTTCAACTGGTACAGAAGGCTTCTCTGGTTCTGGTTCTGGTGGTGGAGGTGGAGTGGCAAAGCACCAGCCCACGGTGGCCTAGAGCAGCGGAGATTTCAGTCAGGCAACTCAGAAAGCTCATAAGCGGTAGTGTTTTGGTGAATAACTTGAGAGAGATGGATTTTTATCCCTTTGAAGCTTGTTTTGTATATAGGAGGGGAATTTGCAGACAAGGGTTGTGCTTTTGTTGTTTCTCTTAAGCAATGTCTGATGATATATAATGTATTTAATGAATAAAAGCAGATGATACCATTCCCTAACTAAATTGCTACTGAAATTCGTAGAGTTCCTTCACAGCAAAATTGATTTCCGCACACGACTTTCTTATTTGCACTCTTGTTTTTACGGCCTTTGAATTGAATGAATCACCGGAGAATAAAAAAATAATCAAGGGTTACAAACAAGGAGACGGGTGCAGAAGGGGAAACCACCCGTGTAGCATTCCAATAGTTTACTTCAAAGACTGCATAATTTTCGATGTACAAATTGAAAACGCCAAACATAGAGATTTTTTATACACCCGCCCAATGAGACAAGTCTCTCACATATACGATCATTTGCCAATTGCCACATACATATTGCAAAGAGTAAATTGTAATAATTATCCCTTAAGAAATTGCTTAAGGGGAGGGATCCCTATTTTTTCAAAAAAATGGAGACACGCTCCCCACCGTTGGATTTAACTTTAATGAAATTGTGTGGTTGAGAATTGTGTGGCTTGTGTTTTAATCTTAACCACACAATTTCATTAAAGCCAATCTAACGGTGGAGAGCGTGTCCCCATTTTTTTGAAAAAATGGGAATCCCTCCCCTTAAGCAACCTGTATCCCTTAATATTAACTCAATTAAAGCAATAATCTCTCAGCTAAAAATCTATTACCATTGGTCTCTCAACTCATCAAAACGTGCAACTATGGTCCCTCAATTAAAAATCAATTACTATTGGTTCCTCAACTTTAATCCAACTAGAAAAATAATCTCTCAACTTAACCCAATTGAAGCAATGATCATTCCAATATAAAGTTAACGAAAAAAATCATAGCAATAAATTTTAATTAGTTAAGGAACCCCAAAGATAGCAATGGTCCTTTCAACATAACTTATTTTGACAAAATTATGACAAAGTTCACGAAAATGACCACAATTACACAGTTTGATAAGTTAAAAGACCAATAGTAATGGATTTTTAGTTAAAAGACCATTGCTTCAATTTGATTAAAATTAAGAGACAATTGCTACAATTTACTAATGTCAAAAACCGTTTAATGAAACTAAGGGTAGCTGTTTCATGGAACTGGGATAGACAAGTTTTCGACAGAAGTCAAGGACCTCGGGCACAGAGGAAATAGATTAAACCCAACAGAATAAGTCTATGAACAAAAACTAATGTTCTTAAATTTGACTACACATTAAAATCATCCAGCAAAGAATTGGCATGGAAATGTTTTCAACCAAAATTTCACGACAGCAAACCAATCCGTCGAATGCTAACACCGGTTTAGCATCAGATGTTTTCATGATCAACGCAACAAAAGAACCACGTAATTATAACTAACATCCACAAACGAGCAACAACTTCTACTCACGACCGTTAAATCACAAATCTAAACATTTTGACATGAGATGATTAGGGCATCTACCACTAACCAAGAAACTCGACAGACAACATACCGACCACAGACAACAAAAAACCCCAGACAAAGTGCGATGAAGCGTTTTACAAAAGCAGCAATCTGCAAAACTTCCAATCACCAGCCATCAGTTGAAGACTCAATTCAACACATCATCCTGAAAGATAAACATTCTTGAAAAGAAACCAACTGAAACTTTTCAAATTTCTAGCAATTAGTAAAGAACATTTCATATTGCAAAACCTCAACATAAACCAATCCATATATATACACACTCCAACGACGTCTTAAGGTCAAACTGTTTTCTACAAGCAGAATAATAAAAAATAAACACCATAACTAAACTATTTCTATTAACTAGCACTAAAGTTGACAAACAAGATACCTCACAACAGACAATTTGTTCGCGATCGAATCCAAAAGCACAACACTTGGGCAATTCCATAAAACAAAAATGTATCAGTGAACAATGAGCAGAATATTAATCCACTTAATGGAACTTAAATCGAAACATTACACGCATCACAGCTACTCAATAGCCTACAACTCTAGAAACCCGATTCATAATTATCCAAATTGAAACAGAATCAATACACAAATGATAAGCGTAAAGTAACTGCAGGGAAAGAATCATATCAAACAACACAGTAGAACAATGATGATATAAAATCGCAGGAAAATAAAGCAAAATCCAGAAATACCCAAAATTAAACATTTCAGTAATACAAAATCTAATCATTTAGGCTAACCATCAATCCATAAAAACGTCTCATTTCATTTCAAAATTAAACTTAAACTCGAAAAAACATAACCCCGAAATCAGACAGACCCCATTTCCGATGCGGGGCCGTATGGAAAGGTCCTCAGAACCTGAGCTTGGTGAAGAACCACCTGTTCTTCCCGGTCTTGAACCGCTCCTCGAACCGCTTCTTGACCTCCTTCAAAGCAGTGACCTTCTTGTCCTTTGTCTGCAAGCACTCGATGTTGACGACGTCCTTGAGATCCACGTCCAGGGTGTAGCGGGTGGGCATCAGGTGCTGGTAGTTCACGAGCTTGATGAAGGCCTTCACTCTAGATTTCTTCGCCGTCTTCTTGGCGGAGTCCTTGCGGATGACCTTGCCTGGGTACTTCTTAATCCCCGCAACCAAACAGTGGCCGTAGGTACGGTCGCGGGTGCCCTCGTCGAAGGCGCGCACGATGACGGCCTTGCGCCCGGCGTAGCGGCCCTGTAGGTTGATCACCGCCTTGTTTGGCTTCAGAAACTTCACCATGGCTGGTTTCTCTCACTCTCTCTCTCTGTCGCTCGGTTTCGGCAAAGAGCGGGGAGGAAAAACCCTAGGAGAGACATTTATAGTAATGGCGCTCACTGAAACCCTAGGTTTTTTTAGACCTGGGCTGAACTATTGAGATTTTGTATTGGGCTTGGACTGGGCCGAGTTACTATTTTTTTCCAATCTCGTGCTTAATCGGGCAACATCCAAAAAATGAAAAATTGGGAACAGATTTCTCACAAACGTAGGGTTACTTCGGTAGGCCTTCCACTAAAAATGAAAGTGGGGATGAAATCTTGTCACGCCGACATGGTGTGATCCTATGACTCTCTAATGTCTTAGACTTAATTAATTTTATGAGTAAATCAGTACTACAGTATGATGATATTTCTTTTCACTTAAAAGTGATAGGTCTTAATTTCAAATCTCGTGGATGACAAATTCGATACCAAATTAGACTGTCCATTGTGTGACTTAGCCGAACTCTCCCTAATATAAAAATATCGATGTACTCAAAAAAATTTAATTTCAGGAACAATAAATTTCAAGGTATAAGTTTCTTGTCTCATGATCAATTATCTTTTCATGTAAATGGTCATGCGTTTAGAGCACTTCCAGTGTAGTAAGACCCTTAAATGACTACTCAGTACTACGGTTTGGTGGTATTCATTTTCATTTGGAAGTGAGAGATCTTAGGTTCGAATCTCGTGAATGGCGAATTCAATACCAAATTAGGTTGCCCATTGTGACTTAGCCGAACTCTCCCTCCCCTTAGTGTAAAAATATCGATGTATTAAAAAAATCCCCTTAAATGAACAATAACTGCCCAAATGCATTTCCTCCCCTAAAACTTAATAGTCCAGGCAATTCGTTTTTAAAAATTAGTATTTTTTATTTTATAAAATACTAACTTTATTTTTAATTTTGGGTAATAATAAATGATTGGTTAAAAGTATTTGAAAATATTGAAATGTAGGGTAAAGTGGAAGAATATGGTTAGGTATTTATATAAAAAAAATTATAATTTTTTTTAATAATTTAAATTGCGGCTGACATCTTGCGTCACTTAGACAGGACGTTGGAACAGGTGATTATTGTCTGACTTCTCCATCGGACTCGCCTTGAGCCCAATTGCTCGAGTGGGCTGGAGTGTTTTGACCTTTTGGAGAGGGGGAAGTGAATTGGGTTGCCTATCCCAAAAGCGATAAGCAACAGCAGAGTTGCTCTTATATAAGGCTAGGCATGGCCTTGGATGTGATTCATTAGAACACGTGTAGTGCTCCTTGTTAAGGTTAGATAAAGCATAGATGGTATTGCCCACAACTACAGCCCTCCGTTAGAAAGGATAATAACTACGATCATCTTTAGAAATATCTTTTTCAAGTACACGGGAGGCTAAACTCATCCCATTCTTTTTAATGTAGATAATATTGTTTGTTAAAAATAAAAAATAAAAAACGCGTTGCCATCTTTCTCAAGGATAATAACACGGGTTTATGAACTGCTTCTCTCCTCCTCCCATAACTTGTCCTTGTTGGATTTTCATAGCTGAGTTTGCATGCAGGCCAAGTAACAGAAACCAGCAAAGCTTACACAAACGTATACAAGTTGAAATAACAACAAAATTACAGAGAGTGGGGCGTGCAAAAACTCCAGTGCAAGAGTGGAATCAATGTATACAAATTGAAAATCAAAAACCAAAAATTATTTTTAGTTGATTTCCACTTTAAAATTTTTGTTTGACACATTTTTTTTATTTGTTCCCCTCCTTCTTGACACCTTTCTTCATTCCTCATAGATTTTCCTCATACGAACAGTTCTTAAAAAGTAAATTGAAATCACTACCATCTTCGACAAACATGAATCAATTAAGTATTGCAATAGATACAAAACTTGATATATGAAACTATACAATCAAAACATATACATAGCATAGAAACTATACATCAACCATCCAAAATCAATTCTCATTTCCTTTCCAAAATTTATAAGAAACTCCTGAAAAAGGCATATATAATTAACTATAAAATGTGGTCACTTAGTACTATGGTTTAGTGATATTCCTTTTTACTTATAAGAAAGAGGTCTTAAGTTCGATTATCACCAAAAATGAATTTGAACCGCATTATTGGTAGCTCATTGTGACGTTTAGTCCACTCATCCACCCCTTAGTATATATAGTATCGTTTGTTAAAAAAAAAATTATTAATTGTTAAACTTGGACCCCATGTAGAATTAAACCACTCTTTTAAGTTTATGAAAATTATAACAAAAAATTAATATAAAAGTACAAATATACCCATAATTGTATGTCTATGCGACAGTTTTGACATTTTCTTCGAAGAGAGCTCTCATATCTCTATATTTGAAGTGGATAATGAATATTGTAGAGTGTCGATAACGTCATGCTTTGTCTTGTTTAAGAGTCATCTCACAATTACTCATTCTGAACCAACCCAAATGTATTTGTCCTCTTATATTTCTATATATAATTTTGAACCAACCCTTTTAATTTTAAATTCCAAGGCCCTAAGACCCTTGTCTTGATTAATTAATATTAATTGTATTTAGGCTATATTATACAAGCCTAATCCACATAACCATAAGGCCCAAGCCTTCAATCCATTTCCAAAGGGTCCATGTTCTAATTACTAGAATAAAGCACTAACTCTATATAAAGGTCATTGGGAATCTTGTTTCCCCAATGTGGGACAAGAGTCTCAAAACTCTCAACAATTTTAATGGTGGGTCTCTTATTCTACTAATATTTCAACCGATAAAAATTTTGTTTCATCAATTTTTAAATAAATACAACCGTTTAAAGTTCTATATTAATAAGAAAATAACATTTGACAATTCGGTTAGAAATGTATAAAGTTTGTCATAAGACTTCGGATTGTCACATTAGCTATCAATTATAATTTAACATTTTATTTGGAGATGGTCTTAGTGTTCGAAAGTCCTCCCAAGAGCATCTGATAAAAGTTTGTCACTCAACCTACATATGAGGCAAAAGTTAGCAAAAGCCTTAAAAATACCACGTTACTTAATTCTTTGCTTGTCCTATATATGTCATACTTTTATTGATAAGATATATAGGTGATGGGTGGCAATTTGCCCTCATTGATCAGCAAGGCAACTTTATCTGGCCAAAACCCTTGAGGCAACTTCTTTTGTTCGAAAAGTTCTTTGAGGCAACTTTGTCAAAACCCTTGTTTTATCATCGTTGAATAATGAACAAATTTACATATCCTTTGTTTTCATATTTTTTTCTTTCTCTCGTGACATGTATCGCATAACTAGTGCGTGGTGAACAAAATAAAAAGAAAAACGTGAAACAAGGAATACGTAAGTTTTACTCGTTGAAAGGATAAAAGGTGACATGACAAAAAACTATTAGGCCATCTCCAACCTTTGGCCCTTCAAGATTCTCCAAGATATTAATATTTTAATGAACAGTACATGACCATATTTGCCTCCGTCTCCAACCGAGGGCCAAAGGGCCAGATGGCTCATTTTAGCCCTGTCACAAAAAACCGTCTCCAACCGAGGGCCAAAAGGCCATAGTGACACACCCCGACCGAGATCGAGGCATGCTGGCCTTCACGTGAGCGTGATGTAGCCATGTGCACAGTGCGGAAGCGATAAAATAGGAAGAATTACGAAAGAATAAAAACTAATCTTCAAGGAGTGCTAGAAAAGCTAAGGTGCAAGAACGGAAATAAGTGTGAATACACAATAAGAGCATAAAATAGCCTAAGTGCAGTCAAGCATAAGAAGTACTAAATTAACTAACACCCAAAGGGTCCTACATATGTGATGGTCTATCAGAACCTCCGATGTATCCTCGTAAGCCACCAACAAACGCTACCTAAAACCTGGAGGGGCGCAAAACAGAAAGCATGAGTGGGCAAAAACAAAGCTTTTCGAAAATCATTTCATTAACAACAGTTATAACCCCTCGCCGTAAAACCTGTATATTTTCCCAGAAAATAGTATATACATATACTAAATCTCAACTGAAATCATCATCATCAAAAATATGTAAACAAATCATGAATATGCCATGCCATATAAACCAAATCATCAGGTAAGTAATCCAAATGCAATAATAACTGCAAAATCTCATCATCTGAACTCTAGCTCATAAATCATGCCTGCACACGAGTCGAACCCACTTATAGTGATCTATACAACAGGACTGGGTGTAAAACAATACGCTCTAGTGCTGCAATCACATGAAGACTGTGCGAATAATAGCGGTTCACCTACGAGTCAAACCCACTGAAAGTGGTCTATACGACAGGACTGTGCACCTAACTTGGATCCAAGATGAGTGTGTGGTGCGGGAGGTGAACATCACGTGAAAGACTATGCCCCTAACCATAGGCGGGAGCACTAACACCGGGGTGCAGGTTAATGAGCTCTCAATGCATCTCATCATAATCATCATAACACAACTCCTCAACATCAACATATGAACTTACCTGGAACTTACCTGAGCGCCCGCAGCGTCAACAACCAAGTATATACAAATCATAATGCATAAGCAATAGTATAAATGCATTGGCATGACAATTCATTGATAAAGTCATTTAAAAATGCATTTCTGGGAAAAATACTCAGCATATAGGTATATACGGAAAACCAAAAGCCCACTCACTGGTATGTAGACGAATCGTAACCTCCGTGCCTAGTCTGGCTACGCTCGTCCTCCGGATAGGTCTCGCCTATATGACAAACAACTATAATAACGTTATTTTAAAGCACATAAACGAAACTAGGAAATAACTTCTCATACAATGCTCAATTGGGGTGTTTGAATATACCAAAGTGATCTACATAACCTCAGGAACATCCCTATATTTTTAGAATGATTTTTCGACCCCTCACGCGTCGGCCAGGGCACGACCAGACGCTCTACCCACGCGCGGCACGTGCCTGGCACATGGGACGGAAACGCTAACAGAGTTAAGGAATATTCCGTTAAAATTACGGAATATTCTGTCTAATCTAACTGACGCCGTTACTTCCGTTAGGAATATTCCGTCAGACTTGATGAAATTTTCTCTGTCTTCTCCGACGAGTCACCGGACGCCGGCGACTGTTCACCAGTTTCTGGAAAAACCTCTAACCTATGGTTCTAGCTCATTTTTGCACCATTTTTCATGAAATTAGTACCATTTTAAAGATCTCAACGAGACGAACACATCCATACTTGATTCGAGCCCTGAAACCACCGGAATCTCGTCGGAAAAAGTCTCGAAAGTCCGGCCAAAATTGAAACTCTTCGTTCTCGCTACTCCGACGTCCAAATTCTTCCAACGAAGCACGGACCTCCTAAAGCTTCCTATGAGCTTGAAATTCACAGAAAATCAAAGGTTAAAAAGTTGGTGAATAGTGCCAACTTAGGGAGTTCTGTTTTCTAGGGTTTCTTTACGTTAAAACTCAACCAAAACGTCCCAAAACACTTAGGAGGAAGAGGAGATACCTTTTTGAGTCTTGAAATGACGTAAAACCTCCACGATCGATTTGGCACCACTGTTCCCTCGACGGAGCCTTCGGGTTCTAGGGTTTTTCGAAGGTGCCATGACCAACCAAGGACACCACTTGACTCGTATAAACATGAGGAGCACAATGGTGTACTTAAAAGCTTCGATCTACAAGGTTTCGAGTTGGTTTGGTGTTTGTCCGTACAAGTGTACGGAAATGGCAGAAAATCCGAGAGGGACAACCAAACGCCTGTACAGTGAGAGTATTGCAGAAAGCTTTGTCAGAGAGAGAGGAGAGATAGTAGAGAGAGAAAACTGTTTGGTTAGAGAGAAAGTGCGAGAAAGTGAGAAAATTAGACAGAAAGTTTGATAACTTTAGAGGGGGAAGGGGATACGTGCGAGCGTGTGGGGGTGAGGAGTTGGCACGTGTGGGACATCCCTCCTCGTTAGGTACTCCGTCCGTTTGTAGTGTTGGGGGATTTGACCAAAAAAAGGGGTCGGTCGATTGACGGATTAGTAGAATTAATTAAGGGTTGATTAGTTGATTAATGGTGTAATTAGCGTCATCTTTGGATTCTCGGATCGAGGTTTTGGGAAGATTATAGGGTGGGAGGGTTTGTCTTTGTGTTGACATTGATGTGTGTTTTTTATTAATTTTGTTTTGAGAGAGAAGAGATTTGAATAATGTTGTATGGTTGTATGGTTGTATGCAAACATCTAGACCATTCAATATTCACGAGTTTTTGGAACTTTAGACGGCGGCTTTACAGCTGTACCAACTTAGATCCTAAGTTCGACTTCAACATTTATTCGGATTCCTCTAATCTAGTAAGTCTGTTTGACTATATTCAGAGAAGACTAAAATACCCCTGTGAGTCTTTCCGACCTTCAGAGTGAGTGGATAATCATGGCTGCCATGTTGTCCCCAATTTTTTTTTTTATTTGTGATATATGTTGTTAAAATATAACAGTCCAAAAGTAAAGTATTTTAGAGAATTTAACATGTAAATTTGAGCCGCTTAAACAGGACCGGCCCAGGCCCAGTGCAGGCAGGATAATCGTCCAGAGCCCCAAAAAATTAGGGCCATCAAAATTATTAGTGTGACATATTTATATACGTTTTCATAAGAGTATAAAATTATAAAATTTGGCTAATCTTCAACAAAGGGTAATGCCTAGACTAAATTTTTAGACCAAATTTGCAAATCATTGACGTGTCATCAAAATGTTTAATTTGGTGCTCATTCATTACTTATACATATCCTTAAAGACTCGAAAATATCATTATTTTTTTAGTCTTATATTGACGAGATTAGTAAATAAGAAAAAACACCTCACGATTTATACAAAAACACTTTAAAAATTCAAATGGAAAACAAAACTCATAATCTATTTACTTTTAAGCCTGAAGTTTTTTGGTTTCTTTCTCTCGATACAAAATAAAGTAATTTTTTCGTGTTTCTAAATTACTGAGTTTGAAGTTCATTTCTAAATAAAATTATATCGATGTCTTACATGTAAAAATAAATATTTTTTTATATAAAGTGATGACACATTTTTTGGCATCGCCCTGAGCCTCAAAAATCTCTGGACTGGTCCTGCACTTAAACCTATTGTACATTGTCAATTGATATATAATAGAAGGATTCACATATCATGCCTATATTCAAGAAGCTTAAATACAGTTAGGACTCTCATTGTTTTGAAATTTAAGGTCAATCAACATTAATCGAGACAGTGAGAGCTCATATGGCGCCTAGTATAGGAGAAATTCTAGGGTCCAACTTCTTGAGTTCATTTGATGCCATGTATAGGTCAAGTTCTAAGGTCTAAAACAGCGACTGAAAGTCTCTCCACCCCAACCCCGTTGTATTCCAAGTCCAACCACCCTACTCTCTAGTCCCATCATTCCTCTCTTGGTCGTAGTTTGACTGGAGTATAAAAGAATCTTTAATGTACTCCAGTCGAACTCCAATAGATAAGTGAATTCGCTGGCTATGCCTATTGCCTACCAAAATGATGAAAGATTCCAGGGTAGGTATACTACAAAAGTTAGAAAACTAAAACTTGAAAAGAGTAGACCGAGTTAGTCAAGGCCATCATAAATACGAAACTGAGTAATATCCGACTGGGGCTGTTGGTCCTTCAACTGGTACAGAAGGCTTCTCTGGTTCTGGTTCTGGTGGTGGAGGTGGAGTGGCAAAGCACCAGCCCGCGGTGGCATAGAGCAGCGGAGACTACGGTCAGGCAACTGAAAAAGCTCATAAGCGGAAGTGTTTTGGTGAATAAAAGCAGATGATACTATCCCCTAACTAAATTGCTATTGAAATTCGTAGAGTTCCTTCACAGCAAAAGTGATTTCAGCACACGACTTTCTTATTTGCACTCTTGTTTTTACGGCCTTTGAATGAATCACCAGAGAATAAAAAGATAATCAAGGGTTACAAACAAGGAGACGGGTGCAGAAGGGAAACCAAGCGTGAAATCACCACCCATGTGGCATTCCAATAGTTTACTTCAAAGACTGCATAAGTTTCGATGTACAAATTGAAAACGCCAAACATAGAGAGATTTTTTATACACCCGCCTAAAAATGAACCCTTAACTTTAACTCAATTAGAGCAATGATCTCTCAACTAAAAATCGATTAACATTGGTCTCTCAACTCATCAAAACATGCAGCTATTGTCCCTCAACTAAAAATTCATTACCATTGGTCCCTCAACTTTAATCCAACTAGAAAAATAGTCCCTCAACTTTAACTCAATTGAAGCAATGATCTCTCAATTTTAACCCAATTTTAGCAATGATCATTCCAACATAACTCATTTTAACAACATTCTGATAAAGTTAACAAAAAAGACCATAGCTATAAATTTTAATAAGTTAAGGGACCCCAATGATAGCAATAATCCTTTCAACATAAATTATTTTGACAAAATTATGACAAAGTTCACGAAAATGAACATAATTACACATTTTGACAAGTTGAGAGGCTAATACTAATGGATTTTTAGTTAAAAGATCATTGCTCCAATTTGATTAAAGTTGAGGGACCATTGCTACAATTTACTAATGTCAGAAACTCGTTTCATGAAACTGAGGGCAGCTGTTTCATGGAACTGGGATAGACAAGTTTTCGACAGAAGTCAAGGACCTCAGGCACAGAGGAAATAGATTAAACCCAACAGAATAAGTCTATGAACAAAAACTAATGTTCTTAAATTTGACTACACATTAAAATCATCCAGCAAAGAATTGGCATGCACATGTTTTCAACCAAAATTTCACGACAGCAAACCAATCCATCGAATGCTAACACCGGTTTAGCATCAGATGTTTTCATGATCAACGCAACACAAGAACCACGTAATTATAACTAACATCCACAAACGAGCAACAACTTCTACTCACGACCGTTAAATCACAAATCTAAACATTTTGACATGAGATGATTAGGGCATCTACCACTAACCAAGAAACTCGACAGACAACAAAAAACCCCAGACAAAATGTACAAAAGCAGCAATCTGCAAAACTTCCAATCACCAGCCATCGGTTGAAGACTCAATTCAACACATCATACTGAAAGATAAAACATTCTTGAAAAGAAACCAACTGCAACTTTTCAAATTTCTAGCAATTAGTAAAGAACATTTCATATTGCAAAACCTCAACATAAACCAATCCATATATACACACTCCAACGACGTCTTAAGGTCAAACTGTTTTCTACAAGCAGAATAATAAAAAATATACACCATAACTAAACTATTTCTATTAACTAGCAATAAAGTTGACAAACAAGATACCTCACAACAGACAATTTGTTCGCGATCGAACCTAAACACTGGAAAATCCAAAAGCACAATACTTGGGCAATTCCATAAAACTAAAATGTATCAGTGAACAATGAGCAGAATATTAATCCACTTAATGGAACTTAAATCGAAACATTACACGCATCACAGCTACTCAATAGCCTACAACTCTAGAAACCCGATTCGTAATTATCCAAATTGAAACAGAATCAATACACAAATGATAAGCGTAAAGGAACTGCAGGGAAAGAATCATATCAAACAACACAGAAGAACAATGCTGATATAAAATCGCAGGAAAATAAAGCAAAATCCAGAAATACCCAAAATTAAACATTTCAGTAATACAAAATCTAATCATTTAAGCTAAACATTAATCCATAAAATCGTCTCATTTCATTTCAAAATTAAACTTAAACTCGAAAAACATAAACCCAAAATCAGACAGACCCCATTTCCGATGCGGCGCCGTAAGGAAAGGTCCTCAGAACCTGAGCTTGGTGAAGAACCACCTGTTCTTCCCGGTCTTGAACCGCTCCTCGAACCGCTTCTTGACCTCCTTCAATGCAGTGACCTTCTTGTCCTTTGTCTGCAAGCACTCGACGTTGACGACGTCCTTGAGATCCACGTCCAGGGTATAGCGGGTGGGCATCAGGTGCTGGTAGTTCACGAGCTTGATGAAGGCCTTCACTCTAGATTTCTTCGCCGTCTTCTTGGCGGAGTCCTTGCGGATGACCTTGCCTGGGTACTTCTTAATCCCCGCAACCAAACAGTGGCCGTAGGGACGGTCGCGGGTGCCCTCGTCGAAGGCGCGCACGATGACGGCCTTGCGCCCGGCGTAGCGGCCCTGTAGGTTGATCACCGCCTTGTTTGGCTTCAGAAACTTCACCATGGCTGGTTTCTCTCTCGTCTCTCTCACTCTCGTCTCCCACTCTGTCGCTCGGTTTCGGCAAAGAGTGGGGAGGAAAAACCCTAGGAGAGAGATTTATAGTAATGGCGGCTCACTGAAACCCTAGGTTTTTTTAGACCTGGCTGAACTATTGAGATTTTGTATTGGGCTTGGACTGGGCCGAGTTACTATTTTTTTCCAATCTCGTGCTTAATCGGGCAACATCCAAAAAATGACAAATTGGGAACAGATTTCTCACTTACGTAGGGTTACTTCGGTAGGCCTTCCACTAAAAAGGAAAGTGGGGTGAAATCTTGTCACGCCGACATGGTGTGATCCTATGACTCTCTGATGTCCTAGTTAGACTTAATTAATTTTAGGAGTAAGTCAGTACTACGGTATAGTGGTATTTCATTTCATTTAAAAGTGATAGGTCTTAATTTCAAATCTCGTGGATGACGAATTCAATACCAAATTAGATTGCCCATTGTGTTGCTCAGCCGAACTCTTCCTAATATAAAAATATCGATGTACTCAAAAAAATTTAATTTTAGAAACAATAAATTTCAAGGTATAAGTTTCTTGTCTCATGATCAATTATCTTTTCATGTAAATGGTCATGCGTTTAGAGCACTACCCTCATGTTTCGTGGTTTTCAACATTTAGTACATCAATTTTTTTTTATCCCAAAATCATACCTAAAGTGTAAATTTTGGGACAGTTTCATACATCCGTTAGTCAAACTGTTAAGTCTCCCATTAACTGTGATGTGGCACCTACGTGGACAATGACTAGACGCCACATGTCATCCACGTGGAAATTAAAAATAAATTATTTATAAAATAAATAAATATATATGAAAAAAAAAAATTTCCCATCCCCCCCCCCCGCTCGCGAAACCCTTTCTTCCTTCTTCTTCTGCGTTTGCAGATTTGTTTTCTTTTTTTCTTTTTTTTTTTTTTTTCTTCCTTCTTCCATCTTCTTCCTTCTTTCTTCTTCTTCTTCTTCTTCTTCTTCTTCTTCTTCTTCTTCTTCTTCTTCTTCTTCTTCTTCTTCTTCTTCTTCTTCTTCTTCTTCCTTCTTCTGCGTTTGCAGATTTGCTTTTTTTTTTTTCTCCTTCTCCTTCTTCCTTCTTCTTCTTTCTTCTTCTTCTTCTTCCTCCTTCTTCTTTTGCGTTTGCAGATTTGCTTTTTTTTCTCTCTCTTCTTCTTCCTTCTTCTTCTGCGTTTGCAGATTTGTTTTGTTTTGTTTTTTTTTTTTTCTTCTTCTTCTTCCTCCTTCTTCCTTCTTCCTTCTTCCTTCTTCCTTCTTCCTTCTTCCTCTCCTTCTTCTTCCTCCTTCTTCCTCCTTCTTCTTCTGCATTTGCAGATTTGCTTTTTTTTTTTTTTTTTTCCTTCTTCTTCTTCCTCCTTCTTCCTTCTTCCTTCTTCTTCCTTCTTCTTCCTCAGCGTTTGCAAATTTGCTTTTTTTTTAAATTTAATTTAATTATTTATTTTAATATTTAGAATTAACAGTTTGACTAACGGATGTATGAGACTGTCCCAAAATTAACACTTTAGGTATGACTTTGGGACAAAAAAAACTTGGAGAAACTTGATATGAATCCAATTTTATGAGTCATTTTTTAGATGAGTCCAATTATATTCCATGTTAGTTTTTTTTCATTTTCATACCAATTTACCCCTAAAATTACTTATAAGTAATCAATATTATCCCTTGATTTTAGGATTAGTATTTGTGATAAGTTTTACCTATTTTTACTCAAATTAATTGATTTCATGGCTGATATTTATCTACCTGTATCAAAAGATTTTGTTATATAACCTACCTCTATTATAGGCCGATTATATTTTTCTATTTTTATTATATATCTCTATCACAAATTGCTTCTATATGTTTTCCTATATTACATAGTAATTTATCTTGCTTATAGGTAGGTAAATTGTGTATTTGTACCTTTCAGTTTGTTTATCTACCTATTGATTAGAAATATTTTCTTCGTTTGATATCTTACTTATAGGTATATGTACATTTATGTATTGGTACCTTTTAATTAGGTTGTATATTTTTGCAACTTAATCTATGATAAAAATATTTTATTTTATTAAAAGGTAAAAAATTGAAACGTTTTTTTAAATGTTTAGTAGATTGCAGATGTTTAAATATTCAAAATTTGAAAACAAAGGGTAAAATAGGTTTAAAAAATAGTTAAGTGGACCTAAATCAGAAATTTCAAAAAATTGGACTAAAACCAATAGTAGGTCAATTTTTTGGACCTATATCTTAATGTCCTAAAAAACTTAGTAAACAGTCTTTTGCCCAAAAATTAATATAAAAGTAGAAATATACCTGTAATTGTATGTTTATGCGATAGTTTTGACATTTTCTTCAACGAGAGCTCTTATATTTTGATACTTGAAGTGGATAATGAATATTGTAGAGTGTCGATAACGTCATGCTTTGTCTTGTTTAAGAGTCATTTCACAATTACTCATTCTGAACCAACCCAAGTGTATTTGTCCTCTTATATTTCTATATATAGGTGAGGAGGGGATTTTTCTGGAAAGATAAAGTTGGCAATGGGACCATCCCTCATGTTCCTTTTGCGTTTAAGAATCGATGACACGAACACCATGCAGGTTTTGTCAAACACGCGTGCTTTTGAAAGTAATCATCCACTCTCATGTAATGTTTGAAAATTGGTAAAAATATAGCAGACATAATTGAACAAGAAACAAATCAACCACTAAATAAAGTATAAACAAATAAATAAAAAGGGTAGCCTGATAGCTAAATTTATTACACAAGGATGAGAAGCTGGACAATCAGACACCGTCCAAATCTACATCAACAATATCACACACTGTGACCGTAATAACACAAAAAAGTAAGCAAATATAAACACAAATGATCAAAGAAATTGATCAGGATGAATGGCTGGATATATCTCAAAAACATGCATCCAGCATGCAACAGCAACAAAGGGCAGCACAGCAGCCCTTCCAGAAGCCATCACCCTTTGACTTGGTTTCTACCGGAACCGCGTTTTGGGATTCATCTCTTGTTGGGTAGCCGGCTGGTGGCGGAGCTTGCACGTAATAGGGACCCTGAGCGGCGCTGGAAGCTGGAGCGGGGTATCCTGCTGCACATCAATTAAACAAGGTCACTCCTGTAATCAACAATCAATTTTACCTATAATTCAGATAAAAACTAATTAAAGAGAAAGAAAAATGATCAGCTAGTATTTTTGATCTAACAACTGTCTTTCATGAGATTGTTTTAGCTCGAGAAAAATCTTAAAGAAAAGTTGAACATGCAACTTAAAAAATTTGAGGAATCAAGAAACTGAAATCTTTGATCGACGGAAACTAAATACTCTCCAACAGTATATTCAAATTAAATTCAAGAACATATATATGCATGAAGATCTGGATTTTTATGGGAAGAAATTAAGATAATACGAGTGAGGGTGGAGTTGAAAAAGTACCTGCTGAATTAGTAGAACTCATGTTTGAACAAGGCGAAGATCTGGGGAAGATTATAAGGTATATTGGGGTTTAGAACTTTAGATAACCAAAATACTTGGAAGGCTTGGAGTTGTTGGTTTAGAAGACGATCGATGATGAATATATATACATATAAAAAAAGGCCAGATGGATGGAGTGGTTCTTTCGTAGAAGGCAGTAGCGCGTTTGTACGCGGGCGGCTAACCGCATGAGGAAAGAGAAATTTTTAATTGTGACAGGAACACGGACGGTAAATCACGTGTTTTTATGTAAATTGTGAAAAAATTTAATTTTTAAGTTATTAATATTTTAAAACACATAATTCATAATTTATATAGTAACAGGTAATGTACCACCTTATATGACAGTCATCCTGAAAAATCTCCCAGGAAGAATGAATAAAAATGTACCCCAATTAAAATGTCACCAAGGCTCCCAGAAGGCGGGCAATGCTTTTAAAATTCAAATGAAAGTAACTTGTATTACGTGGCTATGATTATGTGACCGCCGTATTCTAAAAATCTTTTTCCTTGTTTCGAGCATTTTACGAATTATGAGACACGTTGTGAGTTGACACGTGCATTTTCTACATCAGATATTCAACAAAACATGATATGCAAAAACCACTAATTCATTCTACCAAAAAAAAAAAAAAACCACTAATTCACAAGCTAATTAAGTCTTACATTAATTAATTTGATTTATATATTTAATCTTCCTAACATTATCATTTTTTAACAAACAAAATCTGATAAACTGCAAAATCAAACTCTTACACAATGAACTAATAGTAATCTTCTTACACATTGACACGTGGCCCCTGCTTACGTAATTTCAACTGTATGACTCATTGAAAAGACATTTATTTAATTTAATTATTGTATTCCATTTATATATTCCTCGGTTGAATTCTCATCCAATATTCGTTACAAGTGGGGGAAGGGTGGAATCAGCATCGACACGACCTTCTAGAATCTTCAACGTTAAGAAATTTAAGGGTGTGGTGTGAATGCAAAAACGCCTATCAAGAAATCAATTGAATTAAAATAATTGAAATATCTTTTGCTTAATAAGACGTAGTGGTTTGGGTTTGATGACGTGGTTTTGTTTGTTTTGCTTTTTTGGAAAACACGTGGTTTTGTTTTTCGATTGCGTGTTGAGTGTTTCTTTTTTTGGAAAACACGTCATTTTCACCAAATTCGTGACTTTTTTTTATTGGGAGTTTCTATTTGAAATCCCACTTTTTTTTTTTTAGTACATAAATATTGTTACATTAAGGGGAATGAGGAATGAGGAATGAGGAATGAGGAATTCGGCAAAATGACCTAATGAGCAGCCTAATTTGGTATCAAATTCGCCATTCACGATATTCAAACCTAAGACCTCTCACTTCCAAGTGAAGATGAATACCACTCTTGTTTTAGTTCAATAACATTTCCAAGTTTGAAATACCAACATTCACGACTAGATTTCAACTCTTGCCTATTTGCTTGTACTCTCTACTTGTTTTTCCTATTTCAATTAGTTAGACGTGGAGCATCTTTAGAGCAACTCCACCCATGGAGCCTTTCCCCCAGGCAATTCACTATGCAATCCACCCTATTGAACAGTAACTGCCATTAATAAACAGTAATTGCCATTTGCATCTCCACCCATGAAGCCCTTCCCCCAGGCAATTAGTAATAAAATATTAATATTTTTTTCTCACCCAATCCATAAAATATTAATATTTTATTACTAATTTTTTTAATAATTAATATTAATATTAATTTTTTTCTCAACCCAGATCCATCCCCACCCCGAGCTGCAAAAACCAGAACCCCCCCTGCCTTCCCCCCCCCGCGACGAACGGCCGGCCGCAACGACCCACCCAGCTCCGGTCCCTCGCTCTCGCTGCCTCTCTCCCTCGCTCTTGCTCTCTCTCTCTTTCTCTCTGTCTCTCTCTCTGACACAAAAAAAAATAAAAAATTCAAAGGCCTCGGGCTACAGGCCCGTCGATTCCCCACCCCCCCTCGCTCGGGCTCCCAACGGGTGGTCCAACCTCCACCGGCCCTCAGGCCCCTTGTGCTCCACTGTCCCCCGAGCAAGAGCAACGGGTGGAGTTGCTCTTAAAGAAGATGTCGAATTCTAAGTGGATATGTCATTGTGCATAATTGGCCTAAAAAATTCTTCAAACCAAAGTGTTATTTGGTGACTGGATTTGAAGCCTTTGTGATTAGGAGTCAAATTTAACATCAACGTCAAATTTATTTTTAAGGGTAAACTGCCAATTTAGTCCCTAAATTATCACCTTAGTGAAAATTAGGTCCCTAAACTATTTTTTCGGAAAAATTAGTCCCTGAATTATAAAAATCTGTCAATTACATCCCTAATGTTATATTTGAAGCTACTATATTCAATTTTTCGTCAATTTAAGTCACGTTACTTGCATGTGATACACATTAGAGGGTAGATTTGTATTTTTTCATAAAGAAATAGTGTATGAAGTTAACTTTGGAGGAAAAATTGGTAGTTTTTCATAAAGAAATAGTGTAAGTTAACTTTTGATGGTAAATTAGACATTAAATTCGCAACCTATATGAAATGTTAAGCACTTATAGACGAGAAAATAATGGTATTACACTCTAAAGTGTGTCAAATGACTTAAGTTGACGAAAAATTGGATAAAATAGCTTTGAATATAATAGTAGGGATGAAATTAGCAATTTCTAATGAATTTAGGAACTTATTTTACCGAAAAAATTAATTTAGGGACCTAATTTTCATTGAGGTGATAGTTTAGGGACTAAATCGGCACTTCACCCTATTTTTAATTAATTTTAATGGTGGGTCTCTTATTCTACTAATATTTCAACCGATATCAATTTTTTAAATAAATACAACCATTTAAAGTTCTATATTAATAAGAAAATAACATTTGACAATTCGGTTGGAGAAGTATAAAATTTGTCATAAGACTTCGGATTGTCACATTAGCCATCAATTATAATTTAACATTTTATTTGGAGATGGTCTTAGTGTTCGAAAGTCCTCCTAAGAGCATCTGATAAAAGTTTGTCACTCAACCTACATATGAGGCAAAAGTTAGCAAACGCCTTAAAAATACCACGTTACTTAATTCTTTGCTCGTGCTATATATGTCCGTACTTTTATTGATAAGATATATAGGTGATGGGTGGCAATTTGCCCTCATTGATCAGCAAGGCAACTTTATTTGGCCAAAACCCTTGAGGCAACTTCTTTTGTTCGAAAAGTTCTTTGAGGCAACTTTGTCAAAACCCTTGTTTTATCATTGTTGAATAATGAACAAATTTACATATCCTTTGTTTTCATATTTTTTTTATTTATTTTTAGTATCTCTCATGACATGTATCGCATAACTACTGCGTGGTGAACAAAATAAAAAAAAAAACGTAGGCAGTCTAACGAATGGCTTGATTCCTTTTGAGGGTACGTAGGCAGTCTAACGAGGAGGTTAGATGCAGCCATAAAATTAAAAAAAAAAAAATTCTATTTGATTTGATTCTCGAGTTGTGAATTGACATATCCCGGAGACGGGGTATGTTGAGATACGGGAATTTGGTGATGTCACGTGTCGATCTTGGACGTATGTCGGGATCAGGGCGTGACATAAGCACTTAAGCCTAATCATGGCTTCAATAATTTTCAACAATGCCGCAGTTTGCATCTTCCCTATCAAGACATGATTTGTCCGGATCATGAAGCCACTCAATCTTCCATTTTAAATAATGGGATTCTCTGAACTAATGTAATTCTGCATCAATTATGTAGATGCAATTCCTTCTGCAAAAGGAAATTTTGGCACGGACTGGTATAGTAACCATTCCAAATTTGCAGATAAAGCAAATTTATTTATTTATTTAAGCCATTTCACTTGGCCGCCTTAACCGCCATCTCTTTCCTAGGTACCAAACATGCACTGGTGAAAGGTTATGACCTTTCAGATTTTTGCAACGAGAAACAGTTATACACTTGTCCATGCCTTGCACGCATAATGTTCAAACTTCTCATGTACCAATGATATGCTATCTCGTGCAAATTAATAATGAAATATTATTATGAAGGAGAAACAACTCCTATGTTGCTGTCTATATCAGTTCATGTCCTTTTCTTTCCCAGAAAATAAGTGTATGCACAAAGTAAAACTATTTTATTAAAGCAACATGCAAACTATTTTATTGAAGCAACATGAAAACACTGCTCTTACGTATACAGATGAATATATTTTGAGTTGTATCATGTTTAACGATACTGTTATGTATACCGAGTATATCAATAAGCAAATAAACTGCAACCCCACCGAGACATACATTTTTCCATAGAAAACCATAGTTTCTTCGACTTAGGGTTAGGGTTACGTTCAAAGTTGTTGATCTTAAAATCTTCTAACACTCACATTCATACATACTTCTAATATTGCATAATATATTCTATCTTTAGATTGTTGGAGCAATATTAGAAAATATGAAAATAACACAAGAATTCCAATAATAATGATCATAAAAAAATTCACAACATCAATTATATACGAGATTAATATAAACAACTAGAGATAAAGTTAGAAAAACTGACAAACTTGGGGATTGAGGCTTGCATAACTGCAATGTCCTAAAGATAGAATTTCGCTCATACTCTTGTGCTTGTAGTTCGATAGGCGTCCATCTCCTAGGATTCAACAATCTATAATCCGAAGTCAAAGCACTTCAATCTTCAGACTCTGGCGAACTTTATATATTCCGTACTCTCAAGACACGACTTGGAATTTGACACACGAAGCATGAGAGAAACAAAGTGGGGAAACCCTATTTATCAAGAGTTAAATTAATTCTAATTTTCTATATCTTAATGATAATGGTTTCATGAGGTTAGATTGAACCCAAGTACTTCTTGTTAAAGAGATGTAACTTTTCATCTATAAGTATACATCACTTATCAAGAGAATACACCTAAACAAAATAACCTTTCTAAAATTGGTTAACACTATTTTTCATTCAATTATTAAAATTATATATTACAATATTTAATATATTATAATATGTAATTGTTGACCCTAAAAACTACCAAGCCTACGTGGCGCGCAGGCCGAATAATCTATGAGCTAACTACGTCCTTCGGTTGAATGCGGGGCGTGCCAACTACACGGCCGAGCTCGGCCGGTGAGTAAAATGTGGATGTTGCGTTGTGTGCGCGGCTGACTTCTCGATCTTGCGATTGCGGCCGAGGAAGGAACACGCCTCGGCCTTTGGATTCTAGAGCCTGAAGACAAGGCTACTAGTCTTGCGAAGTTCACGACTCGTCGGCGCCTGATTCGGTCACGGTGATTATGTTCGTGAAGGTATAAGCACGCCGAATCGACACCAAAGAATAGGGGCACATATACTCAAAACAGATATAAGTCTTGACAGTGAAGGTTGTTCGACCGTCTGAATGCCGAACTCTGAAACCAACCTGTGAGTACCCAATCATAAACAACTCGGCGTTCGACGTGCCGAGCCTGATAATTCGTAACACCTCACTTCGCCGAGAAGGCTGATGAGATGACCTCTGCCAATAAGGATTCAAAAATCCTTCTCGACCGAGACTTGGATAGATAACCAACCGGCCTCGACGCAGTGCTGTTTATCCAAACTGAAGGTGCTTCGCGATCGACTGGTTCTACGGCGATAGTGCTGTTTATCCAAACTGAAGATATCATCGGTTGCCTTCACAGTGCTGTTTATCCAAACTGAAGATGTGTTGGCGGACAAGAAAATAAAAATCTCAAAGGTTGAGAGGGTTTGCGCAGGGCAGATTTGTGTGTTGAATTGGAGATAGTCCTTTCCACGCTGCTGATGCTTTTGTATTTATAGCAGTGCAGCCTGCTTGATGGCTTTGTAAAACTATTCGCCGTGTATATTGCCAATAATATTCTTATGAATATTATCTTCCAACCATCCGATTTGCATGCAATCCCATCTTTCGTGCTTGAAAATCTCTTGATAAAAAAAAAAAAAACACGCCTTATCCCGTCAGTTCACCCCTTGCGGTATAATCCTATTTTAAATAGGACATCATTAATCTGGCTACTGGATTTGATACTTATCTCGTTATTCAAACCACTCAACAATTTCATGTGGACCTCCCAGACATTTCAAGCTGCCTTTTCATCGTCACCATCCAAAAAGTCCACGTGTAGGCATGCATGGAAGGTAGTCTTCCACCAAATATCTTGTCAAACTCCATCCATCAGACTTTACAATTAGATAGGGAAGTTGTATGGCCCAAACACAATCCAACTAGAACTCATTTTCTTTTTAACCAACGCAGCATGCACCAACTTAACCAAAAAAAAAAACATGGCTAATCCTTCTCGTACTCCCCCTTATCTTCATGCAATAAAGATTGCAGTGTGGTTTAGATGAATAATCACGAACCAATAAAAATCACTTGCCATCACGTGTTAGGACTTTTCACATAATACTCTGATGTTCCAATCCATACGTCCAAATGCGTCAAGATAATTTATTATTAAAAGATAATTATTATGATTAAAAACTGTAAAATTATCTCTTAACCAGAAAATTATCTTAACTTTCTTATCCGACGGTTAAGAACCATGCTTACTCAAAGGTCTTGATTACTCGGGCCGAAGGTGTAAAATCGGGTCCAAACAATAATTTCCAACACTATTGACATTTTGACCACCTTTTTTTTTTGGCTTCCCACTTTATGTCTCTATCCCTCTACAAATGAAGAAGGCATTTTATTTATTTATTTTTGAACAAGCGATATGATGTACACTAAAGGGATGGGGGAGGGGGCTAAGTTTTCCAATGGGTGAGCCATAATAATATGGTTCAAATTCGCTTTTGACGAGAATTGAACATAAGACCTCTCACTTACAAGTGAAAAAAAAATACCACTAAACCGTAGTACTAAGTGGCACAAACCGTTTTTTTTTAATCTTTTTTCGAAAGAAGACTTGAACTTATGACATCTAATATATACTGCTAAATTAGAATCTAATTACATTCTAATCCTACCGGTTTATGATTCCCATCCATTTAGGCTTTATCTTTTGCTTTCAAATATCCATTTTCCCAAAAACAAGAAAAAGATCTATGATACTGTTTGGGCCCAAAATGACATTGGGCCGAGCTCGGACTATCCTCGGCCCAGGACCTGCGCGAAGGTGGTGGGTCGGCGCTATGGGCCACGGATTAGAAGGAATCCTATCTAGAGAAGGAAGGAGAAACAGATAAGTATAAGAATGAGATAAAGGCCGAGACCTATTAGGAGAAGGAGTCCTGAGGAGGCCGAAGTAAAAGTGAATCGAGCTTGCAATTGGGGACAGGTTCAGAGTCCTAGTTGGATTGGGATCGGCCGAGATAAAACTGGATTAGTATCGGCTAAGGTAGAGTTAGACTAGGAAGAGGAGGCCCAATCCGAGGACGGATTGGAGTATTCGCGGTACTATAAATAGAGGGGAAAGCACAACATTCAGCCCTCTCCAACTCAACACACAAAACTGCCCTGCGCAAACTCTCTCAACCTTAGAGATTTTTATTTTCTTGTCCGCCAACACAACTTTAGTTTGGATAAACAGCACTGTGAAGGCAACCGGTGATATCTTCAGTTTGGATAAACAGCACTATCGCCGTAGAACCAGTCGATCGCGAAGCACCTTCAGTTTGGATAAACAGCACTGCATCGAGGCCGGTTGGTTACCTATCCAAGTCTCGGTCGAGAAGGATTTTCTCACCAGCCTTCTCGGCGAAGTGAGGTATTACTAGTTACCGAGCTCGGCACATCGAACGCCGAGTTATTTTATGATTGGATACTCGTAGGTTGGTTTCAGAGTTCGGCATTCAGACGGCCGAACCACTTTCACAATCAAGACCTACATCAGTTTCGAGTATCTGTGCCCTTATACGTTGGTGTCGATTCGGCGTGCTTATACCTTCACGAATATAATCACCGTGACCGAATCCGGCGCCGACGAGTCGTGAACTTCGCAAGACTAGTAGCCTTGTCTTCAGGCTCTAGAACCCAAGGGCGGAGGCGCGTTCCTTCCTCGGCCGTGATCGCAAGATTTAGAAGTCAGCCGCGCACACAACGCAACATCAACATTTTACTCACCGGCCGAGTTCGGCCGTCGAGTTGGCACGCCCCGCATTCAACCGAATGACGTAGTTAGCTCATAGATTATTCGGCCTGCGTGCCACGTAGGCTTGGTAGTTTTTAAGGTCAACAGATACATCATTCCCTTACTACATATAAGATTTACGCTACACCTACGAATATTTTCAGACTAGTGTTTTTCACCCATTTTTACCTTCACACACCCTTATTAATTTTTATTTATTGATATTCTTCAATTTATTCGATCTGACGACCTGAAATTAAGAGCGCATGTGAAAGTTAAAAATGAGTGTAGAAATAGCACCACCTTATTTTTAAACCATACACATTGGGGTGATGCTGATAGGTCGGAATAGGCTAGAGATCCAGAATTTGAGTATTTCGTTGTCACAAAGGAAAACTACATGTATTAATTAAAGCGGTTCAATTATGATCGTGAGAATCATATGCAAGACGTTTGAATTTACAATTCGTATCATGCTTTGTTTTTTAGCATTATCTAAGTATATTATGACGTTGCATAGTTGGCGGGTGAAGGCTCGTGAGCCTTCAAACTTCAACTTCAACTTCGTTGGTTTCTTTCAATTGCATGGTGCACTAGGAATTGGCGTTTTGCTTGAGTTTCTCATGCGTTTTACACTTCCTCTTTTCACCATCCAAAGTCAGCAAAGGTGGTTCTGCAGCAACCTACACTTTTTATAGTACATGGAAGTGGACACAAGATTCTCCATCTGAGTGGAGAATTATGAAAGAAATGATGCAAGTTTGATGACTGTTGGAAAAGTTAATAAGGCATTAGTAACACTTCTTTATTTTTATTTAAGGTACTTTTGATGTTTTACATCTTATAATTTTCCAGTAGAATAACGATTATGATTCATTTGCTATCTTGTAATTCAACATGAATTAAGTATTGATAAGATGTGTTCTTTTGTTATGTAGTCGTCTTGACACATTATGATATTTTCTTTATTTTAGTCAATGGAATATATAAATTTCTAATCATTTTTTTTCCTCGCTTTTCGCATTATTATTTAGGCTAAATTTGCCACAAAAATCTCAAAACATAATATCGAATGTGTTTGAAATAACTATATGCAAGAAATTATTGGAAAGCAATTGTTTTCTTCTTTTCCATTTTACCAAAAGTTTAACAAACTGTAATACTCTAAAACAAACAATCCAACTTTATAATATCATCTAAATGAAATGAAATGTAAAAAGTAGACATAAACATCAAAGCCACTTCGATTATTGATCGATGCAGTAGTTGAAAAGGATGTGTATGGCATTTAAACGTGGATCAAAATTTATCACGTGCAGAAAAAACACAGCCCATGCATGCCTCGGTCAATTATAGTTATCGGTGCCCCTAAGCCTTAACTTGAGTTCCACCGGGCAATGAGATGCATGGTTTTAGAGGAGTTCGCATCCACTTAACGAAAAGATGAAAAGAGTTGGCCTAATTTGACGTGAGTTTTTTCCCAAATCGGATAAACGAGGGATCTATAGAGGTATAGCCAACTGGAAAAGAAAAAGTACATTGTGCGTATATGGCCAACTTGTTCCACTTAATTTATTTTTGTTTTGGAAGTGATTAGTACTAATTATTGCAACTGGTTGTGAATCATGCAGAATATTGGATCTGTCTCCTACTGTTTAATTTATTATAATTAGATACTTTAATTTTAATTGGGGGTGTATGTACAATGTACATAGCATAAAGGCCGCGCTTATATTAGAAAAATATACCACAAGTTGGATTATTACAATTAAAATTGTACTTTTATTTGAGCAATATTCTTTAATTTAATATAAATTGTTTTGAGAGAGGTTTGACTTTCAGTGTAACCAAGAGAGCACATTGCTCTGGCCAATTAGTTAAGGGTGAAGTGCCGATTTAGTTCCTGAATTATTACCTCAGTGAAAATTAGGTCCCTGAATTATTTTTTCGGTAAATTAAGTCCCTAAATTCATTAAAAATTGCTAATTTCATCCCTACTATTATATTCAAAGCTATTTTGTCCAATTTTTCTTCAACTTAAGTCACTTGACACACTTTAGAATGTAATACCGTCATTTTCTCGTCTATAAGTCCTTCACATTTCATACAGGTTGCGAATCTACATTTCGTATAGGTTGCGAATCTAACATCTAATTTACTCTCCAAAGTTAACTTACACTATTTCTTTATGGAAAACTATCAATCTACCCTCTAATGTGTATCACATGCAAGTAACGTGACTTAAATTGACCGAAAATTGAATATAGTAGCTTTGAATATAATATTAGGGATGTAATTGGTAGATTTTTATAATTCAAGGACTAATTTTTCTGAAAAAATAGTTTAAGGACCTAATTTTCACTGAGATGATAATTCAGGGACTAAATTGGCAATTCACCCATTAGTTAAACTTAAGTCTGCAATTTTTTTGATATATATAAAGTTTACACACGTAAAATTTCATAGCAGCTTGTATCGACTAAATGAACTCATTGCAGCAAGGCTTTGTTGCTCAAATAATTCGGAGAGCGTTCACCATGCAACCGAGGTTTTGAAATTCCGAGTTGATATGTGATCATAGATTATATTTTAGTTTCTACTGTATATAAATAATTTGATTTTTGAGTGTTTCTCACTAACATGACAGTTCTGATGGGAATTGCAATAATTAAGTATATTTTGAAATTAACTTTGTTGCCAAAGGAGTGAAAATGAATGTGGTAGCAAAGATCCGCCATCTTCGGCCTTGACAATTTGTACCTACAAAACAATAAGCACATTTGATCAAAGCTAAAGCCACATGAATGGCCACGAGGTTGGTTACGGGATTGGCCACGAGATCTTGCCTAAGTCAGTTTCTCTGAAAAGAGTGAATATTTAGGGCTTGTATGCGTAGCAAAAACTCATCACAAAATGGTGTAAATGGAGTATTTATAGGGAGGTGACCGACTATGGTAGGATTCTGCACTACATATGGCAGCTTCCAATTGGTCAAGATGTGTCGTCCGTAAGATGGATGAGGAAAAAATAATCTCGAAGATATTAATTAGGAAATAATATCTTGGGTTGATGTGGTAAGTATGCTTGATTAATTGTGATAATAATTCCTTACTTATTTGAGTTGATCTTCAATCAGGTATGTATAAGTGATAGTATTTGGTGATTAATTATATCTTTAATGCCTTGAATTTTCCAAGCCACCTCTAGGGGATCCGGAGCTTGCTACCATTGCAGTTAGCTGCTCAAGCCTTGAACTGTGCGTGGGAATTATTGTGAACCCTGCCCATTTAATGAGGACAATCTTATCTTCTTCTTCAAAAAAAAGGTCCACGTGTTGTCTCAACAAATTTTGAGATTATTTTTGGCTCTACAATTAAGTAGAGGCTTATAGTTTATAACAGTACACATCATGTTGCACATGCATAGTTGACTCACTCCTCACTCTATAAACGTAGGCTTGTTTCAGACTCCAGAAATCAATCACTAGCAAAATACACATGCTAAAAGAGTAAGAGATAGAGAGAGATGGGAAACATGAAGTGCATAAAGAGGTCCAACTCCAACCCCATCATCATCCTGGTTCCATATCCAGCACAAGGACATGTCACTCCCATGCTTAAATTAGCCTCAGCCTTCCTCAGCCAAAGCTTCAAGCCAGTGATGGTCACTCCGGACTATATTCACCACCAGATAGTCCGGAAAGTCGAACCGAAAGACAAGATTTTGTGCATGCCAATCCCAGATGGATTGGATAAGGACACCGCGAGGGACTTCTTTGCCATTGAGAAGGCCATGGAGAACAACATGGCAGACCCTCTAGAGAGACTTATTCATCAGCTTGATGATAAGGATGGTGATGAAGTTGTGTGCGTAGTTGTTGATTTGTTGGCATCATGGGCTATAGATGTGGCCAATAGATGCGGGGTAGCCTGTGCTGGGTTTTGGCCTGCTATGCATGCCACATATCGCTTGATCACTGCAATTCCAGACATGCTAAGGACAGGTCTCATTTCTGCTCATACAGGTTAGTTGTTGATAATATTTTTTAGTATATGCATGAGGTCATCATCTACGTCGTCATTTGCCTTTTTTACTCTCCCTCTTTTGGTTTCTTTAATGGCATAGCAACTTACATAACATAACTACACCACCGTCGTAACATTTTATGTCAATGATACATTGATATATGAACAAAATTAAGATATAACACAAAATGTCACGATGACAGTATACTCATACTATAAAAAACTCCTTTATTCAGTAGTATCTTCTATAAGTTCTCATTTCATATCTATAAAACTTTATTGTTGTTTGTACCAACTTGGTCATTATCTAAAAGATTATTTGGAATTAATGTGTTCTAGGTGTTGTAAGAGATGTGATAACTAAATAATATTGTTTGACTCCTTACATAGTGTGCATTTATTTTTATTTACAAATTAATCGTATTATAACATATGTATAAAATTATCAATGTATATATATGTATATGTATATATATGTCAGATTTTCATTTGTCTGTCGTATTTATGACTAAGACATTTCATAGTGTGACTTATATGAAGCAGGCAAGTGGATCACATCTTAATCTCTATTACGATCAATAATTTTATAGTACATGTAGGCATTATTCTAATTAGGAACAACATGCTGTACGTGTTTTTCAGTTAAACACTGAAGAAAACTGAGATTTCACTATAAAATCAATTGGCAATATGAGGAGTAACTCAACTTATTATAAGGTCATCTTCAACCGATCTGGCCTAAGGGTCATATGGCAGAAAATAGCCCGAAATGACACGAAAACCATCTCCAACCGAGAGTTACGCCAACTCCAACCATGCCACATTTTTTTTTTTGGAGAATTTTTTTTGCCCAGCCCACTTTTTTTTTTTGGACGATTTTTTTCCTACACCATTTCTTACATATTTTTCATCATTTCATATTATCTTATCTCATTCTATTTCAATTCTTCATATTCCATACTATGGCCCTTTGGCCCCCTCGGTTGGAGATGATTTTTTGTCACAGGGTTATTGTGGATGCAAATTTTCTCCTCTTCGATCTTGGACGGATTTGCACCTACAAAACAAATAGCACCTTAGGTTAAGGCCAAGAGCCTCACGCGCCCACGATGAATGGGGGGGGGCTTTGGCCGAAGAACCTCCGATGCCAAAGTTAGAAATTTAGAGAGAAAAGTGTTTAGAGAATTTGGGATTTTTTCAAGAGATTTGGAATTGGTTTTTTGGTGAGAGTAGGCCTTTATTTATAGGGATATGAGGTGGCCGGTTATAGGTAGGGTTTTTTGGGTTTAATTAGCCAATTAATTTGGCTAATTAAACATGAAATGAATATTTTGGTGGTTTTATAGGATTAATTGGCTATTTAATTAGGGCAATTAAAAAAGGGAAAATGGTGGAAAAGGTGGACAAAGAAAAGGATTATTTTTTAAGGAGTTGGCCGGCCACCAATGTGGTTTTGGATGAAATTGTTTTATTTTAATAGGTAATTAATGGATTAAATGGGTAATTAATCCATTAATTTACCCATTAATATTATCTTGGAGGTTACTTTGCAAGAAAAGGATTTGATGAGATGGACTTGAATTGGTTACCTCTTTTTGGAGCATTTTTGACTTTGTTGAAAAAGGATTGTCGACTGGTCGCGCGTAGAGACCTCGGTGTACCTCAGGGGTAGTTTGGTCCTTTTAAGCTAAAATATCCACGTGTCGCCTTGTGATTATTTTTGGCTCCACAAATGCCCCCACACCTGTTGGGCTGCTCGCAGGAAAGGGCAGCAGGTGTAGAGATCTTCTTGCTTTAGGAAATATAGGCTTGTTTTCTCTTTTGATGTAGATTCCCTCTTTAATTGGAAATTAGGTCATTCTAGGAAAGGGAAATAAATTTCTCTCAAAGCTTATTTAAGTCCACCTTAAGTGGGTTATTAAATCAACTTTGGAGAGCTATTTATTCTACCCTACAAGAGAGAGAGAGCTTAGAGGATATTTGTTCCCCCTCCTCTAGCAATCTTCTACATCTTGCCCGTGCAAAGGACCGTCTTTCGTTGATTTCTTCGTCTTCTCCGTGCCACACCAATGTAAGAAAATTTTTAACTTTTCTTGTCTTCTTTTTGGATAGTGCTGTCGCGGGGCAGCCGTCGGGGTGGTGCAACACGTCGGCTGGCAGGGGCTAGGAGTCGGTTCGGCATGGGCCGATGAGGTGTTGTGGCAAGGGCCACTGCTTGGGTTGCTTGGCTTGGCTAGAGCCAAGGGCAGCTTGAACGGCTGGGGCCGCGAACTAAGGCGCTGGGGTACAGTGCTAGGGTAGTCACATGGCTCATATCCTTTAGGTTCTTGGATCTGACGCGGGCCAAGCTGGCGATTGAGAGAAATGAGAATGTCACGGGCTTCATGGGCTGCTGGAATGCTGGGCATGCAGACCTCCTGCCTGCTAGAATGCTGGGTTGAGCTCATCTGCTGAGTACCGCAAATGGCGTTAGCTGCTTAGTCCTCTTTGTCGAGAGAAAAGTAGGCTGCTCCCGAGAGAGGAGGTAAAGTGGATCAAGGCAGATGCATTGGCTTGTCTGAACGCTGTTGTTTAGCCTATTATGAATGAAGGTGGAAAGAAGAGATATTCCCGCCTGCTCAAGAGATGCCAGTTGGGAAAAACTGAAGACTTCCTCCACTGCTTGTGAGGGTCCGCCTGCTGCCGAGAGGTCTGTGATTGACATGACTTCTTCTAATGGGAAAAGAAATAAGGCTGCTAGATCTGAGCATGCGGCGCTGGCCATGTCGAGAATGGCTTGTACGATTGGTGATAGATTTGCTCAATGTAAAGGTTCTTTCATGCCCCCAGTGCCGAAGTCTGTACAAAGACGTCCGTTGAGAGCCAAGTCTAGTTCATATTCGGAGAAGCTTGCTATTATAAAGAGAAATGAGATAGACTCTGTTGCTAAGGTGGCGCTAAGGCCTAATTCTTCTGCTACCGAGACTGATTCGCCTGCTGGGAAGGAAGAGACTACTTGCGTGGGCAGCTGTGAGAAATCCTCTAAGCCTACTTCTAGGGAAGCTGATGAGATCTGTGTGTTCTTGAAACCAGATCTACTTGAAGACATGGACGCTTGTGCCAAGTTTGTTGATAGCGTTAGAAAGGTTTGCTTGCCCAAGTTCCTTTGCGAAGCATACCACATAATATAGAATGATTGATCTGTCTTGTTATGATGCAGATATAGCAAAGCTGCCAAGAAGGTGGAGAAGACTATGGCAGCTGAAGCTTATTCTTCAACTCAGATTCAAGATTTTGAGGGTGCCGTTTCTGAGCTTCGTTTTACTGCTTATGCAAAGGACAAAGAGTTGGTTGCTGCTTATAATCAAGTGATCCACTTTAAGAGAATCGTCGATAGGCTTGAACCCCAAGTGTTGGAACTTCGAGGTGTACTGAAGAAGGAAGTAGATGAGCTGCAGCGCGTCCGTGTTGGTCTGCTCGAGGAGAATGAGCAGCTGAAGGGTGAGAATGATGGGCTCGAGGTTTTGAGACCTTCTTTATTTCTCAGGAAGACTTGTTCACCTTTACTTTTGAGGCCTCCATTAGTGAAGTAGTCGGAGATGTTGGTGCCTAGGCTGGTGCAGCCGGGGTGAAGTGTCGGATGGTGCCGCTGCTGAGAATGTCGCGGCTGCTGAAGGTGTGGCGACCGAGTAGTCGTGGAGTGTTCAAGTTGCTGAAGAGTAGTCTTCTAGGTAGTCTTTAAGATTTTCTTTGTCGTTTTTGTTTTGCTTGAACTTCTTTGGTCTTTGCTAGTTGTTTATCAATTTTGCTAGAAAATTTAATAAACTTGCTTCCTTCGCTTTTCTCCATCTTCGCTTCTTTTGTTCATGCCCTAACCTTTAGACTTTATAGACCAATGGCAAACGTGCTACTTTTTTTATAAGCAGACAGGCCGCGTAGCCTATGCAGTCGTAGGTGTTGGTGTAGATCATTGCAAAGTTGTTAGCCATAGGGTCGGCAGCCGGACGCCTTACTTACAGAAGTAGACAAGTCTGCGTGACCACTAGGCTGTTAACCTTGGCTTTCTTCAATTCCGTAAGTTGCGTAGTAAGTATCACAACACTTTAGGACTTGGTGCAAGTCGATTCGCACTTGGCAGAGGTGAAGCTTATCGACTACGTAGCATGTCGGTAGTGGATAAAACTTCGTATATGCATGCTAGCTTGTTTAACCTTTCACAAGAATATGCGGTTGTATAAGTCTAGCACGGCTTTACTGCTTGAAGAGCAAACCGTAGGCAGTCTTCCGGAAACCGTAGGCTACCTTTGTGCACTCGGTAGCAGCTTTAGGGTTCCAGGGCAACCGTCCATCAGATGTACTGCGTAATGTGCCCCCTCCGTCTCTAGGGCCTGGTTCCCCGCGGATTAGGCCAAGAGACCCAAAATCCTTCAATTTAGCTAAGCCTTGAAAAAGACCATTGTGGCTACTTCTAGGAATCCCGGCGCAAGCTATCGTGCATCTAGTTATACTAGGGCAGCCAGGCTCATCCACGTCTGGATATTCGGAGTGTAGAGTTTATCCTCCCGCTTTGGAGAGTGGACCCATGTGGGTGTCGGGGAATTAGTTTACCCTCTCGCATTGGAGAGCATGGTTAGTCCCTCGGGGGGTGCAATTCCTGCAGTGAGTCCCTAAGAATGGCGCAGTCTTCTTTTGAAGTGCAGGAGTGATCAGTTGTTGTAAACATGCAACCAAGCTAAGTTGTGATTACTTCTGAATTCCTCATTGAAAAACGAGTGAAATGAACGAGAACTTAGCTGTAAGGTAGGAACTGTACAACAACTGGATAGTCCTCGGCTTGTGAGGTGGTGCCCATCGAGCTGCTTGAGCTTTTTGGGCTTTTGGTGTAGCGGGATGAATGATTGCTTCTGAACCAAATGCCAAAGAGAAAGGAGCTTCATCGGTTGCTCGTCCTTTGGTGGTACGATATGCCCATAAGCAATTGGGGAACTCGTCTGGCCATTTTCCCTTCTAGTCGATGAGGGATTTCTTGAGGCAGTCGAGGGATGATTCGTCCTGCCCATTGCCTTGAGGATATCTCGGTGTGGACATGTGCTTCTTGATGCCATACTTTTGGAAGAACTTCACCAAATCTTTGCCCACATATTACGGGTCGTTTGTCGGTGACGATGGACTGAGGGATGCCAAATCGGCAAATGATGTTCCTGCATATGAAGCGCTCTATGTCCGTCTGAGTTGTGGTCGTCATGGGCTCTGCTTCTACCTATTTGGTGAAGTAGTCGGTTGCCATGATCATCATGCATTTGCCTCCAGTAGTAGGTGGCACAGGTCCTACTAGGTCGATTACCCACTGCCTGAATGGTCAAGGACTCGTCTGCGGGTGTAGCTCGTTGGCAGGCAGTGCTAGTATCAGCTTGTAGTGTTGGCAGCGGTCACACTTTTGTATTAACTCCTTAGCATCATGGTGCATGGTAAGTTAGTAGTAGCCTGCGTTAAGAGCCTTTTGTGCTAAGGATCGGCCTCTGGAGTGGTTTCCACAAACGCCTTCGTGGATTGAGCTTAGAAACCTGTGACACTTCGACTGCTGGCTCCGCTTCTATGCTCGACTTGTCTAGACACTCTACCGGAATAGAGCGTTTGAGTTGATGGTCGAAGGCGGAGCCTAAGCTGGCTTGCGTATTTGTGCGGACGTTGTCTGCCCGCGGAACTTGAATGAGAGTGTAGGTATGGAATGCCTCAAGTTGCTTGCGTACCTTCTCTAGGTATTGTGCTATCCTTGGATGTTTTGCCGCATACTCCCTAGTAGTTTGGTTGATGATTAGCTGGGAATCGGAATGAATTGCAAGCTTTTTCACCGCCAAGTCTTTTGCTACCCGGGGGCCTGCTAGTAGGGCCTTGTACTTTGCTTCGATGTTGGATGTTTTGAAGCCTAAGGCGATCGCCTGCTTGAGCATTGAACCGTCTGGGGTGGCAAGGACCACCCCTACTCCCGAGCCTTTGTAGTTATTTTCGTCGTCGACATGCAAATGCCAGAAATCTTCATTAAGGGAGCAGGTGCGACTAAGGTGTGCTCGGCTGCCTCCAGGGCATCGTTGGGCCGCTCTGTTGCGTTGCCTAGGCTAGGCGTGAAGGCGCAGTAGGGAGCCGTGGAGCTGGTGCCATGTTACACATAACAGGAAATGCTCAACTGCCAGTATTGGGCCACTCTAGAGTTGAGTTATGGAGCAAGGGTCGGCTAGGGCCGTGTGTCGAGTAGCAGGAGGTGGTGCTCAACTGCCAGTACATGTTGCTCTTATGTAGAATCTTTTGGGGCGATGAGGACAAAAATTGCTTCCAATTATGCCCTTCTAATGTTCGTGTGCCTTTTGAGCTGAGTTGTTGCGTTCGTAAAAAACTTTGCATCGCCAGTGTATGCGCCTTTATCATCGCGCGTTTAGATTGGGCGGAATAGTGCATCATGATGATGACCGTGTGTGACTGAAGGTAAAACTTGAGCTTTCGAGTTGCAACAACTAATTTATTTTTTTTTTGTTTGTTTGTTTTTTTTTTTTTTTTTTTTTGGTAGCGTCGAGGAGAGCTTTTGAATTGTGGAATACAGGTAATCGGGCCCCCAGTTCTTCTCGTATGATAGTAAAGCTTATTGCTGCTTCAGATACCTTCAAACATGCGAATAGGTCCTCCGTTGCTTCCGGTTTAGATAGTTGGGAGGTGATGTCGGGTACTCCTCCCAGTCCTTGAATCTGGATCAGCGAGCCTCGTCCCAAAGTGCATGCTTTTCTGCTAGAGCGAAAGAGTCTGCCAGAGTCAACTCTTCTTTCATGATCAATTTTCCGAACAAAAGGTGGTCAGCTGGAAGTTCTTTTTGGAAGGCTGCTCTAGCTATCGAGTCGTTGCATCCGACTATTTTTGCCTTCTCTACTTTGAACCTCTTCACATAGTCGCGAAGCGACTCTTTTGGGTTCTTCTTGATGTTGAACAAGTGGTCGGACTTTTTCTTGATCGAGCGGTAAGATGAATATTCTTTGGTGAAAACCAAAGAAAGTTCGTCGAAACTCCGGATAGATTGTGGCGGCAAGGTGTAGAACCAATCTTGGGCCTCATCTTGTAGAGTAGTGGCGAATATCTTGCACATGAGATTGTCATTGTTTCGATAGAGAATCATTGCGGTTTGGTAGTGCTTTAAGTGTCTCTCCGGGTCTCCATCTCCTTTGAAGGATGTGAAATGTGGCATGCTAAATTCGTGTAGAGGCTCTGCCTGCTCGATCTTGTCCGTGAATGATGACCTGCTTATGTTGGTCATATCCCGTCGTAGTGCCTCGTCGGTGACCTCGTTGCGTTGGAAATCGCGCAATCGCTTGGTCAAGATTCTCTCTACTTCTTCCTGAATTTGCCTTTGTTGGGGTAGTGGAGCTCTCGGCTGCCCCCAGTTTTGACCTGCTGGTCTAGGCTGCTCTTCTACGTGCTCGGCTCGTCTATGCCGCGGTAGCGGTGCATGTGGTGGATTCCTAGCAGGCGAGGGATTTCGCAAGCTGCTGGTTGAACTTGAGCCGGATTGAGTGACTACTTTTCTCCACCCGTCGTGCTGCCTACTCCGATGTGATGTGGAGGATGCTCCTTGCGGACCTAGCCGCGAATGAACACTTCGCTTGGAAGGCTGCTCATGTTAATTATCAAAGTGTGGCCCCAACCGTGAGTGTATGCTCGTCCGTGGGCCTAGTCGAGAGTGCACGCTCATCCGCGTGCTATGACCGGAGTATACGCTATCTCGGGGGCCCAATTGGGAGTGTACTTTGCCGAAACGCTCGGTTCGGGGCTGGTCAAGTGGCTGTTTGCCGGGATGTTGTTGGAGAGGTTCTTCGTCTGCCCTTGTCCTTCCTCGGGTCACCTCGTTTGGGACACGTTGCATCTTGGTGCGCTGCAAGAGCTGGTTTACCAAGGTCGTCTATTGTGCTAGGGCGCTCGTCAACTTTATGACTTGTCGAGACAAGTGTTGTTCGCCATTTGGATTGGAAGAGCTTGGAAGGAATGTGCCTCCTTGAGCAGTGGAAGAGTGGTAGACTCCGGGCACGGGATTTGAGTTGGGAACTGCCAAATCCGCGAAGAAATATGGTGAGAATGCCCCCGGCTCGATGGTAGGTCCGGATGGCTGAGATAGTCTTGGGCCGACTTGGGCTGCTTGAAAGATCACGGGGGTAGGACAGGTCACAAGAGCAAGCTGGGCCACAGGAGTGGGCTGCTCGGCTGGAGCAGGCTGGACCACGGGAGTGAACTGCTCGGCGAGAGCAGGCTGGGCCACGAGAGTAGGCTGCTCGGCGAGAGCTGGCTGGGCCACGAGAGTAGGCTGCTCGGCGGGAGCAGGCTGGACCACAAATGTGGGCTGCTCGGGGGGAGCAGGCTGGACCACGGGAGTGAGCTGCTCGGCGAGAGCAGGCTGGGCCACAAGAGTGGGCTGCTCGGCGGGAGCAGGCTGGACCACGAATGTGGGCTGCTCGGAGGGAGCAGGCTGGACCACGGGAGTGAGCTGCTCGGCGAGAGCAGGCTGCTTAGCGTGTGGTACACGTGGATACGAGGCTTGGGCTCGGCTAGGCAACGCATTGGGCTCTCGTTGGGCTCGGGATAACATGGCTTGGGCCGTGGCCTTGGATGGCACGGCTCGGGCCGTGGTGATGGCGCCATGGACCTCGCCGTGGTGGGCTACCGTGGTAGCCACCGCGGTGGTTCCCGTGGTGGAAACTCGTGGTGGTGGTGCCGCTCCACTTAAGATCACATTTACTCTTGTGGATCGTCGCGGTCTCATTTCTTGAATATTTGAATTGTCACTCGTGGAATTTTCCAAATTTCTAGCCATTGTATTTTTTTTTTTTTATACGTTTTATCAAAGAACCTTTGCAAATAAAATTCTAATAATAAAAACGTATGAAAAATACAAATGGACTAGAAATTAGAGAAAAAACCTTTTTGTGCGAGAGTCTTTTACGAGTGTAGATTTCTTACTCTCAATGAAAGCACCAATTTGTGGATGCAAATTTTCTCCTCTTCGATCTTGGACGGATTTGCACCTACAAAACAAATAGCACCTTAGGTTAAGGCCAAGAGCCTCACGCGCCCACGATGAATGGGGGGGGGGCTTTGGCCGAAGAACCTCCGATGCCAAAGTTAGAAATTTAGAGAGAAAAGTGTTTAGAGAATTTGGGATTTTTTCAAGAGATTTGGAATTGGTTTTTTGGTGAGAGTAGGCCTCTATTTATAGGGATATGAGGTGGCCGGTTATAGGTAGGGTTTTTTGGGTTTAATTAGCCAATTAATTTGGCTAATTAAACATGAAATGAATATTTTGGTGGTTTTATAGGATTAATTGGCTATTTAATTAGGGCAATTAAAAAAGGGAAAATGGTGGACAAAGAAAAGGATTATTTTTTAAGGAGTTGGCCGGCCACCAATGTGGTTTTGGATGAAATTGTTTTATTTTAATAGGTAATTAATGGATTAAATGGGTAATTAATCCATTAATTTACCCATTAATATTATCTTGGAGGTTACTTTGCAAGAAAAGGATTTGATGAGATGGACTTGAATTGGTTACCTCTTTTTGGAGCATTTTTGACTTTGTTGAAAAAGGATTGTCGACTGGTCGCGCGTAGAGACCTCGGTGTACCTCAGGGGTAGTTTGGTCCTTTTAAGCTAAAATATCCACGTGTCGCCTTGTGATTATTTTTGGCTCCACAGTTATGTTTGGCCTATGGCCCTTTGGCAACTTAGTTGGAGATGGTATAAAATATGACTTGGCACTGTTCATTAAAATATTAATTTCTTTGAGGGCTATAGGGCTAAAGTGAGTCATTTGGCCCTCCTTTGGTTGGAGATGACCTAAGCTCTTGCAAGGTCCCTCATCTCATCAGTGTGAGATTCATTATTAACACATCCCCTCACGTGAGGCGAATTTTCAAACCTAACACGTGGACAACACAAACAGGGTGACGCAGAGCGTGTGTGGCCATTGGGATTCACACGTGGGATAACCTTGCTCTGATACCATGAAGAAAGTTGAGGTTTCACCATAAAACCAATTGGCAATATAGGGAGTAGCTCAACCTCTTATAAATTTTTGCAAGGTCACTCCTCTCATCAATATGAGATTCATTCTCCACAAACATCCATGTAGATATATTGAAGTAAGGTTATCTCCAACCGAGGGCTGGCCAGATGGCTCGTTTTAGCCATCTGGCCCTCGAAGATATTAATATTTTAATGAACAGTACATGACCATATTTGCCTCCATCTCCAACCGAGGGCCAAAGGGCCATAAGGCCAAACATAATTTATTATTTAAATTTAAAAACTATAACAATTTAAATTTAAAAAGGGTGAAAATTATGTGAGAAATAGTGTAGGAATGACTTAGGTATTTATAGGAAAAAAGGGGAATTTTTTAAATTCATTAAAACAAATTTGGCCAAAAAAAAAAAATCCAACGGTAACTAGCCATTGGATTCAAATTTTTGTCCTACTATTCGTGTCGGTTATAACCGACACTATTGTCCTTATTCCTGTCGGTTATATCCGACAGTTTTAAGCAAAAATTTTGGCCAGCCCTTTGGCCCTTTCAGATTCTATGGGGTCCATGAGCCCTCTTGGACTATCCCTCTGTTGGAGACAATTTTCGGGCTATTTTTGGCCCTCTAGACCCTTCAGTTGAAGATGGCCTAAGCAAGTCAAAAACCACCACTTGGGGGTTGAATTTTAGGTATTTATTCCACATGGCACACTCTGGGTTCGATTCCTGATACTGGTGAATCGCACGATGATGGCTAGAAGGAGGCTGAAATGCCTTTGTGAGTCTTTCCGGCCCTTATAAAAGTGGACTGTCGTTGTAAAGCCACCAGATCTCATTTTCAAAAAAAAAAAATTAAATAAACAAGTCGGACAAAGTACGGTTGAGTATTATTGTTGTTAGGGTTCAATCCATATAAATCTTCCAAAAATGTTGTAGCTGTAAATTATTGATAAAAGTTTGAATTTAATATTTTATATTAGGGAACTTTAACAAAAAGCTCAATGTACTATTCACTTTAACGAAAAATCATATTTTTACACTAAAAAGTCAATCATGATACTATTCACTTTACCCTTTATTTTGCCCTTATTGTTAAAACTCAAAATTTTCAAACCATTTTCATTAGTTTTCCTTTTATATTAAGCTTGAATATATTAGGAAAACTAATGAAAAGAGCTTGAAAACTTTGAGTTTTAACGATAAGGATAAAATAAAAGGTAAAGTGAATAGTTAGTTGAACATGAGATTTTTGTAATTTAAAGATGGAGTAGTACTTTGATCCAAGTCCAAAAATCTAAGCTGTTATTGGATTTCGTCTAATTGTCTTATTGTTCAATTTTAATTAAAGTTTTTTTTTTATTTATGCATCTTTACTCAAATATTTAAATATGAAAATCTAATCACTTTTAATGAAAAATTGTAAGATCTCACATTGTCTAGGGATGTGGATCCTGTAAGCCTTATATGTATATTCCCATCTCTACCTAGCATGAGGTCTTTTGGGAGCTCATTGGCTTCGGGTTCCGTAGGAACTCCGAAGTTAAGCGAGTTCGCACGAGAGCAATCTCATGATGGATGACTCACTGGGAAGTTCTCGTGTGAGTTCTCAGAAACAAAACCGTGAGGGCGTGGTCGGGGTCCAAAGTGGACAATATCGTGCTAGGATGGAGTCGAGTCCGGGATGTGACAATTTGGTATCAGAGCCAATCTCTGGCTGGAAGTGTGCCGACGAGGATGTCGGGCCCCTAAGGGGGTGGATTGTAAGATTCCACATCGCCCAATGGTGTGGATCTTGTAAGCCTTATATGTATATTCTCATCTCTACCTAGTATAACACCTTTTGGGAGCTCACTGGCTTCTGGTTCTGTAGGAACTCTGAAGTTAAGCGAGTTCGCGCGAGAGCAATCCCATGATGGGTGACCCACTAAGAAATTTTCGTGTGAGTTCCTAGAAACAAAACCGTGAGGGCGTGGTCGGAGCCCAAAGCGGACAATATCGTGTTAGGATGGAGTCGAGCCCGGGATGTGGTGGGGGCCCTGGTCGGGATGTGACAAAAATGGTTAAATGAAAATGTATTTATCATTATATATATATATATATATATATATATATATATATATATAATACTATATCATAGGTTGATAAAATACATTTCATCTATGATATATATACGAAAATAAATAAAACTTAATCTACCTATCATCTATTAAAATAGTTTAAAGAAATTTCACCGTCCGTACATTTATAAATTCAATATACATGATGATATATATTGTACCTAAAACAAATATTACTTAACATAGTTAACTAAGGAAGAAATCCTGATACAAATTAGGAGCAGTAATAAGGAGAAACAGTATTTAATTCTTATATTTAATCTTAAAATTAAGTAATATACAATCCTATAAATAAGGATAAATTATATTTTACCCCCTCAGGTTTGGGGTCGATTTCAATTCTTTACAACATCTTTAAAGCATTTCATTTTCATACCTCACCTACTATTTTATTTCAATATAGTACATCCGTTACATTTTTCATCTATTGATCCGTTAAGAATTGACGTGACACGTGGCAAAAGTTATTATTTTTTATTTATTTAAAATATTATAATAATTTACCCTGTTTATTAAAAAAAACAAAAAAAAAAAAACCTGAGGGGAAAAAAATAATATATTTTTTCTTTAAAGAACAGTGGGCCTCACCCCCTACCATTTACCAAGGTATTAAATATCGATGATATCGGAAGTCCAAAAACACGGAAATATCGATGGAAATATCGGGATATTATCGATATCGATAAAAATTGAATAAAAACCACGGAAATTGTAAGAAAAACTTGGAAATTTTTATTGAAACTTTGCAGGATGTTTATTTAGTCAATTATCTATTAGTTTATCACAAAAAATTGGAAGGAAATGCATTGCATGATGGATTTAATTGATTTAAGTTGATTATATAGCGAGCTGACAAACATTGTGAGTGTAGAAAATATGTAATCATTAATGAAAGAAATTTAAACACACTATAATCATTTATATATAATGAATTATATAATCATTTATATATAATGAATTGGCTGTAAATAAATAAAATTAAGATATTTTCCTTCATAGGCTTGTGCTAAAATAAGGAGATTATTAATTATTTATAGTATTATACTATTATTACAGAAGAAAAGGGGCTGGAGATCACGACCACGTGGACCAAATCGGGCTCATCCATCACCAATCTCAACCTCATCCAACGGTCCACTATAACATCTCTTCTCTGCTTGTTTCTCGACCACACACACTCTCTCAAACACACACACGTAACACACACACAGACCACACACACGCAACACACACACACGCAGACCCAGAGACTCTCTGGATCCTTCTCTCCCTCAGTCTCTCCATCCATTCTGGGTCACCTCAGTCTCTCTCGATCTGGATCCTTCTCTCCCTCGGTCTCTCCGTCCATCCTTCTCCCTCAGCCTCGCTCTCGATCCTTCTCTCCCTCGGTTTCTCCGTCCATCCTTCTCCTTCAGCCTCGATCTCGATCCTTCTCCCTCAGTCTCTCCGTCCATCCTTCTCCCTCAATCTCTCCATCCTTCTTTTCCCTCAGTCTCTCCATCATTCTCCGGTTCTCCCCCCCATCTCTTCTCTGCAACGCCGTCGAGCACCATCACCACCTCCCCCCCATCTCTTCTCTGCAACTCCACCGAGCACCATCACCACCTGTGGTTTCCTCCTCCCTTTCTCACCTCCCGGCGGCGGCGAGCACCATCAGGCAAGGGGAGGATCCATGAAGTCCGAGCGGGTTTTGGGATCTGAGCGTGGGTCCTCATCCTGGATTGCTCATTTTCGGCTGCCGTTGCGACGACGACGACGAATCCCGACGATAATATCTCTAATATCGCTACTATCGCGATATTATCGATATTAGCGATATTATCGCGATATTATCGATATTAGCGATATTATCGCGACATTATTAAGATATTATAATTTAAGTTAAAAAAATATTGTTCGGTGAAAAAAACGATATTATCAGCGAAATATCGCCGATAATATCGATTTTTAAGACATTGCATTTTACCCATCTTCAACCTCTTCTCCTCCGTCCTTACCCGCCGCCACATCTCCCCTCCATCTCCCTCCCCATTGTCATCATCGCGCCGTCGGTGGTAATTTGATCAACCAGCTCCTATGCAAGCTGCCTTCCAAGATCTCACAAGCCGTATCCTTCGATGCCGGCAGCCGCGTCCAGGTCTTCTGCTTCGACCACAACATCCACCTCCTTACCATCGGCAAATATCTCAAGCTCTTTCTTCAGGTCAAGCCTGGCCCAAGCGCTTATGCCAAGGATCCTCGCTCTGTAGTCGAGTCCCTCACCGGTCTTCTCGATAAGGCTGAGAGCACAGTTTCCAAGGAGCTTCTTCACTCTCGTCCGCGTTGCAGCTACAGCTGACCTTATGGATTCGAAGGGTGATGCTTCGGACCGCATTCTCCAGGAGGGGATGCAACTTTTTCTTGTTTGGAAATTGCAATTTTGTTAATTTTTCGAAACTCAGTGCACAATTCCATTCACATCACATGTATGTTTGTTTTCAAATTTCAAAATGCTAGGGATCTTAAAAGGTTAGGGATTTGCTCAGTATTCTTTTAAAAAATGGGTTGAAGATGAGTTAGGAGGGGGGGGGGGGGGGGGGGGGGGGGGGGGGGGGGGGGGGGAGTGGTGGTGGTTGGTGGTGGTGGTGGGTGTTGCGGGGTTTCCAGGTTTTTTATATATATATATATTTTATAATAATTAAATTAAAATTTTATTTTTATGCCACGTGATACAAATTTGATAGCCACGTGGTACAAATGTGGTAGTCACGTCAGCTCTTAACTGATCAATGGATGAAAAATGTAACGGATATACTATATTGAAATAAAAAAGTATGTGAAGTATGAAAGTGAAATGTATTAAAGATGTTATAAGGAATTGAAATCGATCAGTTGAGGTATGAAAGTGAAATATATTAAAGATTTTATAAGGAATTGAAATCGACCTCAAACTTGAGGTGCTAAAGTGTAATTTACCCTATAAATAAAGTGGTATTTATTACAAATAATAAAATAAATTGATGTGGGTAATCGAGTGGACCTAATCTATGTACTAAACTCAATATAATTCACAAAATTAGATTTATATAAGTTTACCCTTTAAGAGATAAAGAAAAAAAAAACTAAAAAATCATCTTATTTTTTTTCTATAGCATAACTTAACTGAAGTTTCTTCAAAACGTTTACTCGAGCCAAAAAGCAGTATATGAAACAATTCTAAAACTAAATGATAATCAGACACGTTCTAACATTGACGAAGCAAATTAATTTGGTTTTTGAACTTTTGGAATTAAGACATTAATATGATACAAATAGTATTATAGACTTAAGGGCTCGTTTAGAAGTGTTTTTAAAATGATTATTTTTGAAATCAATCCTTAGTAAAAACAAAGTAGATCTTGGAGAAGCACTTGAAGTGTTTCATACAAGAAGCACATATTTGGTGCTTATTCCAAAAAACACTTGAAGTCCTTTTGAAACCCAAAATCAATTTCATTAAAAGCTCTTTCAGTCATTTCAAAATCACTTTTAAACGAGCCCTAAGACACTAATGGGTATATAATATAATCTTGGCAGGATTTCCAAAACAACTAGGTGGTATATACTTACCTAATCAGCCTGTGCTATCTACTGAAGAGCTGCCATGGTTGATTGGCACTCCAGCGGCAAGAAAAGCAAGATTCAGATTTTGGACTAGAACCCTTGAACGATTGAAAACGCTTCAAAGGATACTTGTAAATTCTTTCCCAAATGAATACACCATCAGCGATGAACAACATCAACAACTTGGTGATCAATTGTTCAAGAGCACCACAACCCACCAACCTCTTGTTTTCCCAATTGGCCCTTTGAGCAGGCACACAACCACCAAGAACCCTAGCTTTTGGGAAGAAGACACAAGCTGCTTAAACTGGCTAGACAAGCAAAACCCTAACACAGTTGTTTACATCTCTTTCGGAAGTTGGGTTAGTCCAATTGGAGAAGCTAAGGTTAGAAGCTTGGCATTGGCACTACAAGCTTTGGGAAAGCCATTCCTCTGGGTGCTTGGATCTTCATGGCTTGGAGGGTTACCAATTGGGTACTTGGAAAAAGTGGGAAAACAAGGCAAAGTTGTGTCATGGGCCCCACAAATGGATGTCTTGCAACACAAGGCAGTGGGATGCTATCTCACACACTGTGGGTGGAATTCAACAATGGAGGCCATTCAGTGCCAGAAGCCTCTCCTGTGCTATCCAGTGGCAGGGGACCAGTTTGTAAATTGTGCATACATTGTGAAAGTGTGGAGGATTGGGGTGAGATTAAGTGGGTTTGGACAGAGAGATGTTGAGGAAGGATTGAGAAGGATGATAGAGGAGGATGAAATGAGCAAAAGGATGAGGAAGCTAAATGAAAGGACTATGGGAGATGAGGCTAATTTGAGAGCTGTGTCAAATCTCACTGCCTTCACTGATCAGCTTAAGATGTTTACACTTGGGTATTCTAATAATGGTGTTTATGACTATGTTTTCTAGATTAATTATTCTATTTAGTTCTTATGTAACTTTGTTGAGAGATTTTCTTTTTGTATTTGTTATTTGTAGAGAGATGTTCAACACTAGTGGAATTCCATCCTAACAATGATGAAGAATTGGTAAGTAACTAGTGGAATTCCATCCTAACAATGATGAAGAATTGGTATTACTTACAATTAAAATTTTCATTGTTAATTTTTTTTATATACAGGTGGTATCGTACTTTAAATAAGTTATAGTGTTGGGGGTGGGGAGGTGGGGGGGGGGGGAGAGGGGGGAAGATTCGAACTTGAGTGCATAGAGGAGCACTATCTGTTCTGGCAAAAGTAGCTACCCCTCGTCTACGATAATTAGGTTATAAGTTGTAATTAGTGGACTCCTTGGACGTTCTTAATCAACTTGATGAGAACTATTTTATCATAATCAACAACCAAAGTAAACAAAGCAAAACACCAAAGTAAATGAAAGACATTCACAAACAATACAAAGAAGCTTCCCAAATTTTTTTTTCTTTTTGTAGTTTCACGTGTGACAAATCACATAAAATGCCGCATAGATTGGCATGCAAATAAGTAAGAACACTATGGTAATTTATTTAGTAGAGATTAATTCATAAAAAGATACTAGCTAGGCGTAATGATACATGCATTTGGTGCTAGGGAGTCACTTGTAGAAAGAGAAATAAGGGTGTGGTTTAGAAAATTCTCCTCTTTAGTTGACAAAGAAAATTATTTTAATACATAGACGAGTGTGAATGTGGACGTAACTACATTGGTTATAGAAGATGTGCGCTCACTTAGCATCAGAATTCGAATTCACTCCTAATGATATTTTCGGTATTCTTATTTTATCCCTATTCATTTCTTTCAATGTGATTTGACCATCGAAACCATTTACTTTTTGGATCACTATTCAAAAAATCACCTAGCGTGTTGCAAAGATTTAGTTGTTTGGAATAATAACATTTTGCATGATAAGAAAAAATAAACAAAAAGATAAAAGAAAAATGTAGCTAGCATCGTCCTAAGAAAAATAGCCAATAAAAACATACATTAAAATCTAAAAAAAAAAAATTTAAATCAATTTGATATCCCAAGTCTTTGACCCATGATTCACACGGTTTATAGAAGTTTTTTTTTTTTATTTTTAATGGAGAACACGGTTTATAGAAGTTTGGTGTTGAACTTGTATTTTTGTTGTGTTGGTTTCTTGTCGGAAGTAGAGGATGACGTTTTGTCAAAGGCTCCGCAGCGCTACCCATTAAATTCCAACTCCCAACCCTTTCCTTCCCGGCCTTTTTTTTTTTTTTTCTTTTTTTTTTAACTCTGACCCTTCTTTTGGTTACCAAGTCAAATTTCTAGACTAAAAAACTTGATATTCCCCCAAAAAGGTATAAAATTTAATTAATTTCACATTTTAGTCCTCTTTTATTTATTTATTTCATTGCCCAGATATTTATTATACAGTTCAACTGCCAAGGTAATATATATTTACAATGATATTATATTTGTATCTGTTTTATCTTATTATTTTCAGTTGCATATCTTGTAGTTCATCCAATTCCTTGTTTGGTTGCTGAGAAAATAGGACAAAGAGAAAACTTGGATTTGGGACCTTCCCTGTTTGTGGATTTGCTTCTGTGGACTGCAATATTCTGCTCAACAAGTTCATTTGATTTAATTAAAGCTCAGCTGAGAGGTACAAAGGTTTTCTCTGTAGAATTTTTTTTCTTTCTCAGGAACTGAATTTAGCTGTAGATTCTTATTCTTTCTGTTTGTTTATACAATTTATAATTTATGCTTTTCGATTACTTTAAAAAAAAAAAAAAATTAATTTAATTGCTGCTGCTATTGAATTGCTTTCCTTTCACACTATATCTTCTGTTTGGCTGGTGAGAAAGTGAAATGAAATAGAAAATCAGATTATGTCAAGATTAATCACTGTGTTCCATTCAATTCAAGTAAAGCCTTGAACTTTCAAGAATTTGATGATAATCGAAATTCAAGATAGAAATTTTTCGTTTCGTTTATTTTCTGAATTTTCTCAGCAACCAAACGGATGATAAGTGAAGGGGGAAAATCGATTTGTTACTAATCCATACATTATTCTCAAATTTTTAGGGGTCCTAGCTCGTAGCTACCGTTATGACGGTTACTGTTTTGGATTACTTTGACGAGTTATTACACTCAACATGTTTTGCAGGGGTGTGTTTGTGATCTGTCTTGTTCAGGCGGTATGAATGGAAGCTACAGCAATGCGAGTGCGAGTTCAAGCTCGAGTTTAGATAGCAGCAACCATGATACAGAGGATGATCAAACCATTGCAACCATCTTGGCAGAAGAGGAAAAGGTCAAAGTTGATCGCAGGCTTGGGAAGAGACTGTCCCACTTAGATTCGATTCCGGTATGTTCCTTGCTAGTTATTATATCTACAGTGTTTCTAATTCCCGGATTAGAGGTGTGCCACCTTAATGCATCTTGTATATATGCATATATGTATGTATATATACTATATAGGTGAAGATATGAACATATGTATCCATTTGTCGTATCGATTTTATCAAAAAATTAAGCCCATGACTGATTTTTCTCTGTTGGTTGTTATGAATGGGAAATAGCTAATGTATGCTTTTGGCAACGCAAGCAGAAATTGGTGATATGTTAACTAAGTCACACCCTTTCACACTTTATGATACTTGGGTTGATCTTGAAGTTTCAAATTCTTTTTTGAGGTGTTACTTATACGTTCCTTTGACATAAATTTGTGCTGGTGTAGTAGTGTTACTAGTGTATGTAGTATGGGATATGAAATATCATTGCAAAATAGATGTGGGCTTTTGATACTTTCGACACACTAATTTTCTTGTTTAGTTTAATATGAGCACCATTTTCCTGCCTCATACACGATTGCTTGCTATGTCTGTTGGAATTGAGGAGGCATTTTTCAAACGTCGTTAGGTCTATATCACTCAGTTAATTCTTGCTCCGCTGTATGAGATAGGTTGCTTGCTTCGTTATCTTAAGATAAATAATATACTCTCTGCCTACTGTCTGAGCAGTGCATAGATGCATGAGATAACCTTGTTGTCCATTTGACTGAAAATTGGGTAGCTTATTGGTATTTAACTGGAGATAAATATGTACCTACTGATTTATTGTGTTTGCAGCACACTCCCCGCATAAATGGGGAGATACCTGATGTGAATGATGCGACCCAAGACCATGAGCGCCTGTCGGCAAGGTTGTAATTTCTGCAATGAGCTCTCTACATAATTTCTTCTTGATTTTTTTATCGCTACCTTGGCACATTTTACGTTTACTAAGCTTTCCTTTATTCAGTGCTTATAGTACACCATGGGTTAGACAGTATAATTTGATCATAACTTTACAACTTTTATTTTGTCAAAACTAACTTTAGAAAAATCCTTCTCTCTTTTTTCCGAGAAGGCGGGGGTGGGGTTTATTGTGAACTGTTCATATCAAATAGCCTGGTATCCTTTGCTACTCTCCTTTGGGTATTATATGTCGCTGAACTAATGAGAGATGTAGCTATGACCAAGCAGCTTTGTTGTGCACTTGGGTTTGTAGAGGGATGATTTGGTAGCAGGAAGAATCATCTTGATTGTAATAATATCTTTTTGATTGATTCAGGTTGGCAACATATAATTTATCTGAACTGCAGATCGAGGGCGATGGAAATTGTCAGGTTTGGCTACAATAATTAATTTATCACCTTATTGTATTTGCATCTGTTGAAATTCTATCTTTATACATTGAAATGCAAGGGCATGCCAAACGTATATTTTATCATATTAGGTTTTTGTTATTTTGTTTACTTGGGTTACGTTGGCGTAACGCAATTGATTTATCAGCCTACATTTATTCGTTTGCATCCCTCTTCTTCTCCTTTTGGGAGGAGAGAAGGGTTTCCGAGTAATTCTAAGATATTTGGTTAACATGCTGCAGTTTCGAGCAATAGCAGATCAATTGTTTCGGAATCCAGAATACCACAAGCATGTAAGAAAACAGGTGATAAAGCAGGTATGGCTGATTAAATTCCTCCAGTCCATTCATTTCATTATATTAGTTTAGTTACCATAGGCTTTGATCGATAAGACGATTGTATCTTGAAATAATATTTTCATCTATTACTGGTAGTGGATATGAAATCTTAATACCTCGCTGTACGGAATGGATGCAACATCCTAGGAGTAACACTAAGATAACCTTTTATGTTTGAATTTTTTCTTGCTTTTCGATTTTTCTTTATATTGGGTGTTTCTTATTATTATTATTATTATTATTTTTTTATGTTTTATGTTTCAGCTAAAGCATCACAAAAAACTCTATGAAGCTTACGTCCCGATGAAATACAGACGCTACCTGAGGAAGATGAAAAAGTTAGATTTCTGCTTTCATGCCTACTAATTATTTACTGCAAAATTTGAGACATTTTGCAACGTATATATCTAACTGTTACTAAAAGTTAACTTGATTTTGTACACAACACTATGGCACTAGAACCGGGGAGTGGGGAGATCATCTTACGCTACAGGCAGCTGCAGATCGAGTAAGTTCGACTCTACTTTCTTTCCCTTTATTCAGGTGCTTTTAAGGTCACTTAGTGCAAATGTTTACTTTCTTCTTCACCTCACCGTTATCTTTTCGACGTATCTTTGGTATATGGTCGTGACTTGAAATTGTTACAATGTCAGACCAAAAAAATAAATAAAAGTTGTCGTTACTATGTAGTTTTGGTGAGATCGAAGTAAAGACTTGTAAATCATTGTTTATTTGCATACATTGATTCTTCTGTTTGCTCTCTGGTAACTCCATAATGGTTTTGTTCTTTCCCGCTTTATATAATGCTGAGTTTCACAGTGATTAGTTTCTAACAGTTAAGGATTCTTCTGTAGTTTGGAGCCAAGATTTGTTTAATCACCTCTTTTCGAGACACATGCTTCATCGAGATTCTTCCTAAAGATGGGAATCCTACCCTAGGTAAATCTCATTTGCTTACTTTATCTTTATTTGAATCGTGAAAGTCGAAAGAAACTGCACAGTGTACATATTAACCAAGTGGTACCGATATGCTGTGGAAAATCAAGCCAAACTAGCCAAGTTGGGCTTTTGGATGGAGTTAAATGCATAACTTGATACGTACGTGTGGGTTGAAACTTCGTAATAAACATATAACGAGGTTGCGATTGTTTTTGTTTCAACTTTTGTGGTGTTTCAGAGCTTTGGCTGAGCTTTTGGAGTGAAGTGCATTATAACTCCTTGTATGCAAGTGCAGGTGATGAACTAAACCATTACTTATACTTCTCGTTTGCAATTTGTTTCTCCCGACACTTTGGTATCGGTACCATTCAAGATATAATCAATCCTCTGATTCCTTTTTACGAATCTGTTTACAGATGTTCCGACAAGAACTCCCCGAAAGAAGCATTGGCTGTTATTCTAGAGTTATTTCAAACCGTCTTCGGTTTCAAATACTCCGTATACAAATTCCATTAGTAGCAAGTATATTATGGCGACCGGCATTGTAACTTGGTGTAAACTAAACAGAATTCAGATCTTTCTTTCGAGTTAACGTCGGTATGCCGGAAATTAGACTTCAGATATCTGTAAATAGAAGTTACATGCTAAAGGATCACATAGCTTTTCTATGTGTGTTTCTACGGATTCTTGTATAAAGTCATCAAATCATTTTTCCAACAAGTAAAATGCAGTTTAAGTCATCTCGCACATCAGTTCGCAACTAATCATCGTCTGCGCAATTTGAACTCTGAACCTTTTATAATAAAATTGAGCGTTAAAATGTCACTAGACCAGATGGTCATTATTACGACTCTAAATATCACTTTCCGCACTTCTCTTCCTTTTACACTTAAAAGTTGGAAAAGTTATATTGTCAACAAATTAAGAGAGCAATGCTAACTACTAAGAGGAGTTGAGCAGCTGCAACATCTAGATCTTCAGCCCAATTTAATTCAGGGTTTTATTCAAAAGTGGTCTTTGGTATTGACATAATTCTTAACTTCGGTTCCTAATAATAAAAATGGTCCCTGAGTTTGTTTATTGTAAATCATTTTGGACATTCCGTGAAAAATCTGTCAATATCCTTGTTAAATTGTCCCGTGACCATCTTTTTTACCGTATTTTTGTTAAACCAACCCCTCTACTTAATGAATATTGACATATTTTTTACAGAAAAATTAATATAATTTACAACAGATAAATTTAAGAACAAATTCTATAAATTTTTATTATTAAAGACTAAAATAAGGAGTTGTACCAAGACGGTTTGCCAAAAAGCCTTAAATTTATAAATCTCTATTTCCACGGTCAATCGAAAGTCATGCAGCATCGCGCGCCAACACCGAATGATGCACGAAACACCTATGATAACCGTTGGCACAACACCGCGGAGCGTATCACCGACCTCCACGTGTACACAACGCCACGTGGATCTTTCCAACTGGTAGTTCACTCTCCAAATTTTCCACGTAGGCATTTCCTTATGTTTAAATTCCCTGCATCTTCCAGCGTTCACTGACAAAGTTCTCGCCTTCACCTTCTTTCTACGTTTTCTCGTCAACCAAACAGAAAATTGTGCCGCCAGTCTTCTGGAGAATGCGATCTGCACATTACTGGTATCTCTCTCTCTCTCCCTCTCTATCCAATTATCTCCGTGCATTCATTTTTCTCCTTTTCTATATCCGAGTTATTTTTCGATTTTCTATCGACGTGAAATATTCAAATTTTTAGTCCTTTGTTTGGTTGCTGAGAAAATGGAAAACGTAGTGTAGAAAAAAATTAGGGTTTAAGCTAATTTAATTATTATTTTTTTTCATCGAATTTGATTTCAAATATCGAATTGAAATCTGTACTCGGAGCAATCAATTGAGTATACTCCCGTTTTCCATTTTCTTCGTTCCCAAACAGCATAAAAACTGTAAATTTTCGAATGAATTTAACCGATTTGTATTTGTTTTCTCAGTCGCAAGTCCGGAAAATTGAATTGTTATGCTAATTATTTATCAATTTTTATTATTGTGTTTGTTCAGACGAAGCTTTGAAGTCCTAGGGTTTACCGAATCCAATCTAGGATGGCGTTGATCTTATTCAAGCTGGGGTTGTTCTTATCCGTCCTTTGCATTGTGTTTTCACCTTCTCAATGTGCGGTTATGAGTATAGATCTAGGCTCCGAATGGGTGAAAGTTGCGGTAGTAAACCTTAAGCGCGGGCAGAGCCCGATCACAGTCGCTATCAACGAGATGTCAAAGCGAAAATCCCCCAACTTGGTTGCATTTCACTCCAGTGATCGTCTTCTTGGGGAGGAAGCAGCTGGATTGGTTGCTCGGTACCCAGAAAAAGTTTATTCTCAAACAAGGGACTTGATTGGAAAACCCTTTAGTTCTAGTAAAAGCCTATTGGATTCATTGTACTTGCCATTCGACGTTACAGAGGATACTATGGGAACTGTTAGCTTCAAAATTGATGATAAAGTGACTACTTATTCAGTCGAGGAACTAACGGCAATGATTTTAGGTTATGCTGCAAATTTGGCAGAGTTTCATTCGAAAGTGCCTGTAAAGGATGCTGTAATTTCAGTTCCTCCGTACTTTGGGCAAGCAGAGAGAAAGGGGTTACTCCGAGCGGCACAGTTGGCGGGGATTAATGTTCTTGCTTTGATAAATGAGCATTCCGGTGCAGCATTGCAGTATGGGATTGATAAGGATTTCTCAAATGAGTCAAGGCATATAATTTTCTATGATATGGGCACCAGCAGTACCTATGCGGCACTTGTTTATTTCTCGGCATATAATACCAAGGAGTTTGGTAAGACCGTATCAGTCAACCAGTTTCAGGTAATTTCATTCCAATTCGAATTGTTTTCTAGCATTTAATAGTTTGAACCGATGCTTAACACTTCCATAGTTTACATTTTACACATGTTATATTGGTTTCACAATAACACGTCCACCGTGTGTAAATAATCCACCACGTGAAGTTCCTCCCTCCATGTATCTGTTATTTACGGAAGCATAGGTTACTTTTGATTCTCGTGTGATATGCAATTATTTCGGCCAGTTCTCTTAAAGTTTTTTCTCATTTCTCATGTACAGGTCAAGGATGTCAGATGGGACCCACAACTTGGGGGCCAGAACTTGGAATTACGGTTGGTGGAGCATTTTGCAGATGAGTTCAATAAACAAGTAGGGAATGGTGTTGATGTGAGGAAGTCCCCAAAAGCAATGGCTAAATTGAAGAAACAGGTCAAGCGTACAAAAGAAATTCTAAGTGCAAACAAAATGGCTCCAATATCTGTTGAATCCCTTTATGATGATCGGGACTTCAGGTTGGTGGAATTTAAAGTGGATTACTCTTTTATCCTTGTTGAAAAGTTCCTTTATCATTGTTTATCTTTATTAATTTAACTAGTGGAAGCAATGAGCAGAAGGGTGAAAAGAGTTCATGTGGCAGTGGCTCTGTCAATTATTGTTCATGTGGCAGTGCCTTTGGGATGCCCTGTTGAAAGTTTTTAATTATTATTTTTACCGTTGCCATACTTCTGGTTGATATAGGCTTTTATATGTTTCGTGATTTCCCTTCTAGAGTAGTGGAAAATAGGCTATTTTAAGCATCTCAATTTAAATACTTTTCTCAGCGAGCTGGAGTTTGTGTCATTAGTTGTCCAACGTAGTATATTGAACATTATCGATATGTAGTTTTGGAAGTTATATAGATAGGTTTCTTTGGAATGCCTCTGTTTCCATTGTTGGAAGTTCTTTTATTAATTACTATTCATTCCACTGCTATGCTGGTTGATGTAGGTTTTCTTATAAAAAGCTTGGTTTACCCTTCTAGATGTGGTGGAAAATAAGCTATGTTAAGTTTCTAAAGATACATGTGTTTTCACCCTGTGTACTATGGCAATTTGTGTTAGTTGTCCAAGGTGACAAACTGAACACTATTTATTTCCCTTTCAGGAGCACGATAACTCGTGAAAAGTTTGAAGAGCTCTGCGAAGATCTATGGGAGAAGTCACTTATACCTCTTAAAGAAGTGCTCAAGTATTCTGGTTTAAAGGTAGATGAGATATATGCAGTGGAACTGATAGGAGGAGCTACCAGGGTGCCAAAGCTGCAGGTTTGACCTATACTCTCTCTCCCTTTTGTTCTGGTGATTTCCTACATCACCTTGATATTAATGTTGCGCTTTTGAATCTCGTCATCTCTGAGTTGTTATGAAGAGTGATCACGAGAAGGAATTCTCTATTTCTTTTATGACAGGCTAAGCTTCAGGAATATCTTGGAAGGAAAGAGTTGGATAGACATCTGGATGCTGATGAAGCTATAGTTCTAGGTGCAGCATTATGTGCTGCTAATTTAAGTGATGGAATCAAGCTGAACCGTAAGTTAGGGATGATTGATGGTTCTACCTATGGGTTTGTGCTTGAGTTAGATGGCCCCGATCTTCAGAAAGAAGATACTAGGCAGACACTTGTGCAACGGATGAAGAAACTCCCCAGCAAGGTAAATAACGTGGAAAGAAATAGCAAATGTTAGTAAAGGGTTTTATTTTATAGTTTTTCCCGTCTAAGTTCACTCACTATGTTTTGGTTTGCTATAAAATAGATGTTCAGGTCCTTTATCCAGAGCAAAGATTTTGAAGTGTCGCTAGCATACGAGAGTGAATATCTTTTACCCCCTGGTGCCACCTCTCCTGTATTTGCTCGGTACTCTGTGTCCAGTTTGACAGAGACAAGTGAGAAGTAAGGATTGGCATTTCAATATTCTTTCTGTACGATTTATTCTGCAGTGAAGTTCTACCTATATGTCCATGCAAAAGCATGAGATGAACACTGACAACATTTTATATTTGTCTTTTCCATCTTATTTAGGTATGCATCACGAAATTTGTCTTCACCCATTAAAGCAAGTCTGCATTTCTCTTTGAGTAGAAGTGGTGTTTTGTCGTTGGATCGTGCAGATGCTGTTATTGAAGTGTCAGAATGGGTGGAAGTTCCTAAGAAGAATCTGATTGTGGAGAATTCAACTAATGTTGCACCGAACATTTCGACTGAAACTGGTGCTCAGAACTCTTCAGAAGACAGCAATGGCAATACTAATGATGGTGGAAATAGTAACACTTCCAACTCTTCTGTAGAAGCGGATGTTGTTATTGAAAAAAAGCTGAAAAAGCGGACCTTTAGGATTCCACTGAAGGTATGTATTAGTTAATTTTGTTGAAGTTCTTTCATGCTTCTCAATAGCTCATTAGAAGCTCGTATTTTCTCAAAATTCCTTTATATATTGTAGATTGTTGAGAAAACAGTCGGACCTGCAATGTCTCCTTCAAAAGAATCTCTTGCTGAAGCAAAGCGTAAATTAGAAGAATTAGACAAGAAGGATGCAGAGCGGAGGAGAACGGCAGAGTTGAAAAATAACTTGGAAGGATACATATATGGTACTAAAGAAAAGGTGTGTAGGTGCAATCGAATATTTTTTTCTTCTCGGCATAAGAAAACCATCTTCATTATATAATATATTTTTTTTATGAATATTTACGATGTTTCCAAATATTTCTGGATTTTTCCGTGATATTATGCCTTGCAATTGTTGTTTGGTAAAGTTATTAATGTAGTTTGTTTTGTATATTTTTTTTCTCACATCATTCATTTGAGGATATTGCATTGACTTGCTTTGTATTGAATCTGATGTTATTTCTCCTTTTTGTGTCTTTTGCTTTGATAGGCTAAATTATTTTGTTCTAGTGCTAGTTTCCCTATTTAAAAAAGTTTTTGGTCATAACAATTTGTTCTTTTTTCAACCTTTTAATGAATTCTTTCTTATACCAGTTTGAAACATCCGAGGAATTTGAAAAAATTTCAACTAGCGAGGAACGCCAATCCTTTATTGGAAAGCTAGATGAGGTAGGCATTTCTTTATTCAACCCAAAATTCAGCTTCATCATATCTGTCTTAAGTTTTCTATTTAACCTGTTGTCTTTTTCTTAGGTGCAAGAGTGGCTTTACACCGATGGTGAAGATGCTACTGCTTCAGAGTTTCAGGAACGCCTAGAGATGCTAAAAGCTATTGGTGATCCAATATTCTTCAGGTATATTCCAGTTTAGTTTGTTTGGTTTAAGTTTAATTGAGGGTAATACTGCATTCACCAAGAAAAAAGAATTGGGCAGTGATGTATAATTTTCAGAGGTATGAATTTCTACAAGTTAAGTCCTGTGTCAAGTCAATGCAATGTATCTGATCTGATGAATTCTTGGGTGCAGATTCAAAGAGCTTACCGCACGGCCAGAAGCAGTGGAACATGCTCGAAAGTACCTTGTTGAGGTGCAACAGGTAATTCAGACACTGTCATTTTTATAAACTTGGATTATATATCACATGTTAGAAATTGAGCTTGAGGATATTGTTACTAAAGAAATATATAGACTTAAGTTTTACATGTGAAATGGTCGCCGTAGAAGGTCAATCACCATTAAATATTTAAAGAGCTATTAATAAAGTCCACACCATTAACTATATGACCTTAGTAAACTATGAGATGCGACATATTCATTTATCTTTTCCTCAATGTGTTGCAGATTCTAAGTGGATGGGAGTCGAACAAACCCTGGATTCCGAAAGATCGAACAGATGAGGTGCTTCAATCATACATGATCTGACTTAAAACTCTTTGTCAATTGTAAATAGTAGTTGTAGTAATGATCTAATTTAGCTGCCCCTTGATGGCCTCTGACGCTTAAGGTGTGGGAAATTTATGTGTGTTTACCAGGTTGAAAGTGATGCTGACAAGTTGAAGAAGTGGTTGGACGAGAGGGAGGCTGAGCAGAAAAAGTAAGTAATTGTTGTTGCTGTATTGATTTCTTTTGACATTATTAAGGTAACTTGTTGATGTCAACTATGCACGCACATATAATCTTAATTAAGGAAACATGCGGTGATAGCCCATTTCCCTTTGCTTGATATCTTGCTTTGTGTTTACGATTGTTGAATGTACCGTCACATTGGTGCTGAATTTTTTATTTGGTTTGGAAGTATTGCTCTTTTCGTTAAAAATCCTGCAGTTAGAAGTAACTTAAGTGCATAATTTCACCCGGTTCTTGATTTGCATCTAATTGATTTTGGCTACTGACTGGGATCCAGTCTGCTCTCCTTGAATAACTATCAAATATAATAGCAATTGTATGACAGCTCTTCCATTTGTTTAACCTAGTTTTGTTCTTCCTTGAAGGACACCTGCACATAGCAAACCAGCATTCACATCGGATGAAGTGTTTGGGAAGGTGTTTGATCTGGAAGACAAGGTATCATTTCGATTCTGTTTCTTGGTTGAGAAATGAATGAAAATGCGATCCACAATCTATTTCTATACAATTGTAATGCTCTTATCGCTGACTTTTTCTTTGTCTAGGTTGCCAGCGTCAACAGAATCCCCAAGCCAAAGCCTAAAATTGAGAAACCCACAAGCAATGAAACCGAGAGCAGCGGAGAAAAAGCTAAAGATTCTGACTCGAGTTCTGATAATTCCTCACAGGATGACCAGAAAGCCGGAGACTCAGATGACTCGGCAAATGAAAAAGCTGAGTCAGCAGGTCACGATGAGCTATGATCTAATCCAACTGACATGTCAATTAGCCTTAGTTACTGCCTTCCCAGTCACTCTGGATTTGCATCGATACGGAAGAAGGGAGAGTGCGCCTGCAATTTTCAGCCGTTAAAAGTAGAGTTCGAGCCCGTTTTTCAGTTGGTGCGGTAAGCCTTGTGTTTGGCGGTCTGAAGAATATTTGCTCAGGGACTTCTCTCGTGTTACTTATACAGCTATCATCTCATACCCACATTACGTAGAGGCACTGATCGATTTACTGCGTCGCCTCGCTAGAAGTCTTGATCGTTATGTTCTTCAGACGATATGATATTTATAGGGAATTTTGCCGTTGAGGAAGACTTTGTATCATCTTATTTAACAGAAAAGACTAGTTCTTTTCAGTTGACACTTTTTGCTCTATTTGTGGCCTTTTCTTTCTCCTCCTTTTCTCGACTTTTCTTTTCTCCTTCATTATAGCCTCTCACAAACGCTTGTTTAATCATGTTAGTTGTTTTTGTTTGATTTGTTCGATCTGACGGTTAGAAATAAAGAGGAGCTTGTGAGAAATTAAAAAGAATGTGAAAATCACATCCTAAAATGATAATTAGAATTAAAAGAAAAAAAGGAAGCTGTTTTCGACATTTTAAAGAAGTCACTCACATAACTTTTCTCTCGTGTTGTGTTAAAAAGATAAGTGCATGATTGCTGACAAGAGCGTATCTAAGTTCGAATTTTGTTTTGCAGCTTAAATAGATTAGAATAACGCATCTAAAAAGCGAGAAGTGTGTCAATTTTACAGTTCCCTCCCAAATACAAGTATAACACAACAAATTGAATTGCTCAAACCACAAAGCAGCACTCTTTTCTTCTGCCTCACCAATAGCAACTACTAACACCAAATGAGGCTGAGATCAATAGGTGAAAAGGGGACCCAAGTCTTCAACCAAAACCTGAAAATTACCCGGTTGGGGAAGTCGGGTCGGATCGACGAAGCGATTAAGGTTTTCTCACAAATGCCTCAAAGGAACACTGTAACATACAATTCCATGATCTCTGCCTAAGCTAAGAATGGTAGAATTGGTAACGCACGCCAATTGTTCGATAAAATGCCGCACAGAAACTTGGTTTCTTGGAACACTATGATTTCCGGGTACCTGCACAACGACAGGGTTGAGGAAGCGTATAGGATTTTTGTTGACATGCCGGAGAGAGACCTTTACTCTTGGACTTTGATGATAACTTGCTTTACTCGTAGCGGTGAGCTCAAGAGAGCCAGAGAACTGTTCGATTTGCTTCCGGATAAGGGGGATGCTGCTTGTTGGAATGCAATGATTGCAGGGTATGCGAAGAAGGGGCAGTTTGACGATGCTAAGAGATTGTTTGATGAAATGCCCGAAAAAAATCTAGTTTCGTGGAATTCAATGCTTGCAGGGTATACGAAGAATGGGGAGATGCAGTTGGGAGTAAAATTTTTTGAGGAGATGCCTGAGAGGAATGTGGTTTCGTGGAATTTGATGTTGGATGGATTTTTTGAGGTTGGTGATTTGGATTCTGCTTGGAAGTTCTTTAAGATGATTCCGGACCCGAGTGTGGTTTCTTGGGTCACGATGCTATGTGGGTTTGAGCAAAATGGGGAGATCGCAAAGGCAGAGGATCTCTTTGAGCAGATGCCAAGTAGAAATGTGGTTTCTTGGAATGCAATGCTTGGAGCCTATGTTCGAGACCACCAAATTGACAAGGCTGTTAAATTATTCAGGGATATGCCTGAGAGGGATTCTGTGTCGTGGACAACAATGATCAATGGGTATGTTCGTGTTGGTAAGCTTGACGAAGCAAGGCAATTGCTCAACCAGATGCCGTACAAGAACATTGCTGCACAAACAGCAATGATGTCTGGATACTTGCAAAATGGAAGGATGGATGAAGCAAGTGAGATCTTCAATCCCATTTCCATCCGTGACGTTGTTTGTTGGAACACAATGATTGCAGGCTATGCTCAGTGTGGGAAAATGGTTGAAGCTCTATCTCTTTTCAGAAAAATGATTAACAAGGACATAGTTTCTTGGAATACTATGATTACTGGTTATGCTCAAATAGGGCAGATGGATAAAGCACTTGAAATCTTTGAGTCGATGGGTGAGAGGAGCATAGTTTCGTGGAATTCTCTGGTTACAGGTTACGTGCAAAACGGGTTATATCTGGATGCACTAAGGAGTATTGTGAAGATGGGACAGGAAGGAAAGAGGCCTGATGAGTCGACTTTTGCATGTGGTCTAATCTTGCGGCTTTACAAGTTGGAAGGCAACTACACCATTTGGTCCTTAAGTATGGTTATGTAAATGACTTGTTTGTCAGCAATTCCCTGATTACCATGTATGCTAAATGCGGGAGAGTTGTGGATGCCAATGTTGTGTTCAAAGTTATCAAGGGCGGTGATATTGTTTCTCGGAATTCTTTGATATCTGGGTATGCTTTAAACGGAGATGGTGAAGAGGCGGTAAAGCTCTTCAAAAAGATGTTAATAGAAGGGGTGAATCCTGATCAGGTGACCTTTGTTGGGATGTTATCGGCATGCAGTCACAGTGGGTTGGTTGAGTGCGGTTTAGAAATTTTTAAGAAAATGACTGAAGTTTACCTTATTGAACCGCTCGCCGAACACTATGCTTGCATGGTTGACCTGCTCGGTCGTGCAGGGAGGCTAGAGGAAGCCTTTGAAATGGTGAGGAATATGAAGATCATGACAACTGCTAAAATATGGGGTGCATTACTTGGAGCTTGTAGGATACACCGGAATCTACAACTTGGAAAGTATGCTTCTGAGAAGCTTTTAGAACTTGAACCTGATAAAGCTTCAAATTATGTGCTCTTGTCCAACATGCATGCTGAGGCCAGCAGATGGGACGAGGTTGAAAGAGTCAGGGTGTTAATGAAAGAAAGTAGCACGGAGAAGCAGACAGGCTGCAGTTGGATTGAAGTCAGAAATCACATACATGCTTTTCTCTTTGATGATCCGGCGCAGCCTAGAACAGCAGAGCTTTCAAGCGTATTGAAGAGCCTAACCACAGAGATGAGAAACACAAGTTACATATTGACGCCTTATGATTGACAAAGATTTACAACCTACGGTAACAGGTACTGCTTGTTCGCTCTTGCTAAGCTATTAGCATTACAGCATTTTATAGATCAGTAAATATACGATACGAGCATTCATTTATGATTTATCAATTGTTCTTCAAATAGAGAACTCATACATTGCCAAGGAAAATAGGAAAGAAACTAATTTGTTTTAAGTGATTTAGAGCAATTTACATGAAATTTAGCAATTATACTTATCTGCAGATAACACTCAAACTGGCTATTTATACAGTACTGTAAATGTTTCATCTGTTTAGATCAGCTATCTAATATCCTCTCCTTTTCTTTTTCTGGGCTTGAACAAAGTACAGGAGTAAAAATACACGCAGGGTTACTCTTGTCCTATACGAATCAAGAGGGAGGGCACTCTCTTCTCTCAACGAACCCAGAGACTTTCTTCCTCGCTGATTGGAAATTTATGTAGTGTTCCAATTAAAAGGAAATCCATGTTCAACTGAAGGAGCAACATCCTGCTTCCGCAACGATGTCTCTGGTATCTTTTCAACCTAAGGACCATAGCCATTCAAATGCGATTTTTGCCATCTCCATGCAATCTGCAGGCTCTCTTGAAGTGTGTAGTGGGCTGTCCAATTCAGCTCCTGCCTTACCTTGGAAGGATCACTATAAACTTTAGCATAGTCCCCTGGCCTTCGGTCAAGGTAATCAACCTTTATGTCCACCCCTGTTGCCTTCTTGCATGCCTCAACAAATTCCTTTACTGAACTACCTGTGATCAAAATGATCCAAAATAACTTCAGGAAATGCAGGGCCAGCGAGGCAAGGGTAAGGAAAGGATGATAATAATTTCAAGGGAAATGACAGATTTCTTAACCTTTTCCAGTGCCGACATTGTAGATCCCAACCTTCCCAGGTTGTGCGTTAGCGAGAGCTTTTACATGAGCATCAACCAGGTCAGTGACATCTATATAGTCCCTCACACAAGTGCCATCAGCTGTTTCATAGTCTGTTCCTCTGACCTAGAATCAATGACATAAACAAAAGAATTCAATTTCTCACATTGATTTTGGCCTAAACAAGTGTACTGGAAGAGGAGGGGGACGGAGGGAGAAAAGTACCTTCAGTCCAGGAATAATCCCTCGAGCGGCATCAAAACAGGCACCAGAGATTCGTCCCTGCTCACGTAGCTCAGGTCGAGGAGCCTCTCCTAGTCTTCCCTCTGGGTCTGATCCTATCACGTTAAAATATCTGGATACATAACCGTATATATGTTAGCTTCAGTTCTACCCAAACTATTCATTTTGAAGAAATTGCTCATGCCTCCTGCTGTGTTGAAGAATTCATAGACAAAGTAGTGCGAGCACTGTGCTTGCAGACACACACACACACACACACACACACATTTCAAAGAATTAAGCAGAATTCAGGGCCTACCGTAAGATCATGACTGCCATGTTTGAGTTTTTGGAGAAATCTAGAATGATATCTTCTGCCATCTTCTTTGCTTTTCCATATGGATTGATTGGGACCTGAATTCGGACAATTATAAATATTGATTATTTTGGAAATTAGCACATCTTGATACAACCGTTAATCTGTGTTTTATTTGGGTTGATGTACCAACACAATATTTAAACTTTGCAGTTAATACATGATTAGCTGACAAACTAAACTGTGTTATGAATCTTACTTGCTCGGTTTCTTCTGTGATCGGCATCTTCTCAGGTTCACCATAAGTGGCACAAGTACTGGAATAGATCAATGTTTTTACATTGTGTGCTGCCATTGCCTCCAAAACCAACAGTGTATTTGACGTGATATTGTGATAATATCTGCAGAAGAACACTAATTGTATGTCATTAAAAGGTTAACAGAGAAGAAACGAAACTTAGTTAACACGAAATTGACGATCGAATACCGAAGAGGCTCGAGTGTACTTTCACCAACATAAGCAACAGCTGCAAAATGCATGACAGCATCAAATGCATTCTCTGAGAAGATCTTATTGACCTAAGACAAGAATCAAGGAATATCCAACACGTTGTTCACCCGAGTTCAGTTCACCCTTTCCACAGTTTAGATTAGTTTAAAGTAGAATATACAAAAGAAACATATTAGGATACGGCTTTTGCATCTCCGAGGTCAGCGTATATGAACTGCAGCCTCCCGGGTTCGGGAAACAACTGTTGAAGAACCCTAACAGCACCGATGTTTCCTCGAGAAAGATTGTCCTGCGAAAAGACACAAATTAAAGGGTTTTCAATCGACGAATCATGTCAGAATTACGAAGAAAAAGCTTTCAAGAATGATCGATACATACCACTATCGTTACACGGTATGAGTCCTTCAAAAGCCTAAGTGCAGCATGAGAGCCTATGTAGCCAGCACCTCCTGTGACCAAGACATGCGTGATCCCTGCGTCATGATAAGAGAAGAACTGCAGATACACGAAAACATGAGTTGAAGGTAAAGAAATCTTGTAAAAAAAGAAACAAAACCGAAAAATATAAATCGGAAACAGACCTTGTTGGGACTGCTAGAATCATGTGACTGCTTGAACAAGACAATGCAGAGGGTGATTAGGCCGGCAGCTACCAAAATCTTGCCGGAGAATTTGCTCCTTCGTTTCGAATCTGCAATATCCATTCCTGCAACTTCAACCACAGAGAGAATTGGTTGAAAAATCAAATTTGGTAGTGAAGCACTTTACTAAAAAGTGATTATACAGGACTAAAAATTGTCTACTATGATGAGTCCAAAGTCTATGCTCGATCTGCCCTATGCTTATTTACCTAATACAATGCCCAACTCTGCCGACTTATCGTAGTTAGACTTGTTGACTTATAGCTTATTTGAAAACGTCATAAAAACAAATGACATAATATTCAAATTCTGGACGAGTGTGTACAGTAAAATTTCTGACGCAGTCCCTTACTCATAAAAAGCAAAGAAATAATCATAAATAATGATGATTTAAATACAAAAAAAAAACCCCCTGAAGAAAGATGTATGAAAGTATAGTAAAATTCATCATCGATATATGACTCCCAATTCTAACCCAACAAAGAATGTTACCAAACTATAAATAAATAATAATGATAAATTAATTAATATACTAGAAGGAAAAGGAGTTATAGGCAAAGAAAGAGACGTTACAGAAACATGGTAAACGAAGTGATTTAGAGGTAACGAAAACATGGGAAACACAACTTTCAATGAATTTAAGGAACCCTAATGATAGAAACTAAATTAAGCAAGGGCTGAGATTCATGAGGAGAACCTGAGGAGTCTCGATTGCCACACAGAAACGTTAAACTGGTGACCTCAGAAACGCAGAAACCGGCCAGTCGAAACGAGGACTTGAGAATATAAAACGTCTCTAGTCGTTTCTGTATAAGGAGGAGGAGGAGGAGGAGGAGGAGGAGGATTAGGTGGAATGTATCTATATTTATATATATTGAGCAAGTGTGAGACAAAGAAGTGTCACCAAAGTTATATGAGTGAAAAGGAAATAGTAACTGCCATGAATATTCGTAGAGAGAGAGAGAGAGAGAGAGATCGGACCAGGTCCTCCTGCAGGTCTTTGTGTTTTGCTAAACTGATGGAGAATGTATACAAACATTCCACGTGCATGGGCGGGCGGGGTTAAGGTCCGCGGCTTCAGCATCACTCCCGGCCCTCTGCGTGTGAATTGACCGACCTGAGCCCGCAGCTTTAGGGTCTCAGCCCTCAGGCCAGCTTTGCTTCAATCAAAATCTTGAGATTATTACGTATAAGGAGGGGGAGAATCAAATACATGACCTCAGATGCGGGGATGGATGCTCGACTGCTTGAACCTTTTCTTAACAAAGAGGTAAATTTTGGGATTATTATTTGGTAATTTAGCTGTGCCGTAGTACTTTGGTTCAAGACATGCACACATACTAATGGAGAGGAGGAATGGAATACAATACCTTGGTTGCGGAGATGAAATGCTCTTACCTACTCGTGTTACAAATATATGCTTGATAATAGAGTCTTCTACATAGGACATGTTCTCTAATTTAGTGGCTGCTTGGTGGCAATTGAGGTTTGCCACCAATGTGAGTGTCCACAATTGACAATAGACACCAATGAAAAGGGTGTATTTTAGCCAAAATTCTAGTAGTGTAAAGAAGTAAATTTTGGTTGTGTACATATATGTATGTGGTATATGTTTATGGATGGATGGGAGCATCGAATACATGTACCTGCCTTTTGCGTTTAATCGCTTCAGCTATAAGTCGTTGCTTAAAGAGGTGAACTTGGATTGCTTCGATATGTATGTGCTATATGTTTATTTCAAGAATGATGATTGCACTTTAAGCATGCTAATGGATTGATTTTGTTCTTTTTGGGGTTCTACTAATTAATTGTAGTTCTTAACAACTATATATTGTCCTAACTAGCTAGTCATAATCAATCTGGGATGCAGAGAAATTATATATGAAACAAATGTATGATTTATATGAATTATATTGCTCGAGAGAAAACGACTAAACACCTAATCCCTAACCCTCTCTCATCTTAATTAGCTATATAAAACCTGGTCTAATTAGGTTCTCTCCTCACTCCTCAACTCTTATACACTACTTAATTGGAATCAATTCCAAGTTTTCATTCATTGGCCTAAGTTTTATAGGTTAAAAATTGAGACTTTAGAAAGAAAGAAAAATTGTTATTGACACTTCAAAAAAAAATATTATTCACTCTTCTCTCTTTTGTTGTCAATAACAATTTCGTAAACAAACTAACAACAATGTCATGTCATCGCAAAAGAGGGTCAACAATGAAAGAGTATTGTTACATGGACTACTTATGACGTCAATGCATATACTTAATGTATCAATTATTATGACCTATTGTTAATTGACATCATAATGTGACCACAAAATGTAATTATCCAACATTATTGTGATTAAAACTGTTTCAAATTGAATGGTTTATTTATTTATTTATTTGTTGAAATCCTTAGATTAAATGATTGTCTTTCACATATAGAGTTATGTTTGTTACCAGATTTCTAACACCCAACTTTTCTTTGCTACCCAATTTCTTGCTTACCAGGGAGAATTAGGCAACTCTTAAATCATATCTGATTTCTCATCTTGCACGTTTCAAGAATGAGAAATTATTATCACACTTCCCTTTGGAAAATCTCTTAGCAAAATAATAACAATAAGAGGTGGCAAATCAATCTATTAGGTTGTTAACATGTATCTTTAGGACTCGTTTAATTTGATTTCAATTTACACAATTATTACCACTACCAATATCTTGTTATATTATGGCAATATCCAATTAAACGGGTCTTAACAGGTACCCGTTAAAAACCCAATGTGGTTGATTTGCCACCTATAATGCAATACAACCAAAACGCACCGTTTCGCTCTATTCTTCTCTAAATCCTAGCCTCATTGAATATCCTCTCCTAAAACGATGACGTGTCAACCAATCTCACCGTGTAGTCCCATATGCATTCCCTTCTCTCATTAAGTCAAGGTCCAATAATAAAAAAAAGGCATAAGTCCAAGTTGGCATTGTCACGCAACAACAAGCGTAACTCCATCATCGGCTACAAAGCGAACATTTTTGTATGTGACGGTCATATTCTAACATATGCTATTAGAATTGTGCTATTGATACATTAATTTTTACTTCTAACATAATTTTATTAATTTTTAGTCATTATTTTTTCAATCCATCCAGTTTGATAGTCAAAAATTAAAAAGTAAAAATTACTGTTTGGATAACTCTATCCTATTACTAATGTATTTGTTGTTGTTAGAAATGTTTTTTTTGGTCAATTTTGTTAGAAATGTTTTTTTTTTGGTCTTGATGACTAAGAAACACGTGATCACACACCCTCAAATAAGATATCAAGAGGGAAGAACAAATGAATTTAATTTTGATATTATAATTTAGGGCAAAAGACAGTTTACTACCCTCATGTTTCGTGGTTTTCAACATTTAGTACATCAAGTTTTTTTCGTCCCAGAATCATACCTAAAGTGTAAATTTTGGGACAGTCTCATACATCCGTTAGTCAAACTGTTAAGTCTTCCGTTAACTATGACGTGGCGCCCATGTGGACAATGACTGGGCGTCACGTGTCATTTGACTGGGCGCCACGTGTCATTTAAAATATTTAATTAATTAATTAAATTATAAAAAAAAAGAAAAAAAAAAAAAGAAAAAAGAAGCAAACGCAGACAAGGAAGAAGAAGAAGAAGGCAGGGGGAAGGAAGAAGGAGGAGGAGAAGAAGAAGAAAAGAAAAAAAAAAAAAATCTGCAAATGCAGATCTGGAAAACACAGCGGGGGGGGGGGGTGGAAGGAAGGAGGAGGAGGAGAAGAAAGAAAAAAAAAAAAAAAAATCTGCAAATGCAGATCTGGAAAACGCAGCAGAGGGGGGGTGGAAGGAAGGAGAAGGAGGAGAAGAAGAAGAAAAAAAAAAAAAAAATCTGCAAATGCAGATCTGGAAAACGCAGCAGGGGGTGGAAGGAAGAAGGAGGAGGAGGAGGAGGAGGAGGAGAAGAAAGAGGAGGAGAAGAAGAAGAAAGAAAAAAAAAAAAATCTGCAAATGCAGATCTGCAAAACGCAGCAGGAGGGGGGTGTGGAAGGAAGGAGGAGGAGGAGAAGAAAGAAGGAGGAAGAAGATGAAAGAAATAAAAAAAAATAAAAATAAAAAATAAAAAAATCCACGTGGACCCACGTGGCGCCCAGTCATTGTCCACATGGGGCGCCACGTCACAGTTAACTGAAGACTTAACAGTTTGACTAACGGATGTATGAGACTGTCTCAAAATTTAGACTTTAGGTATGACTCTGGGACAAAAAAAAAAAGATGTACTAAATCTTGAAAACCACGAAACATGAGGGTAGTAAACTGTCTTTTGCCCTATAATTTAAATCAGTAGCAAAAATCAACTCTATGTGACAGGAAAGCTTACCAAATGATCAAAATTAATGTAATTACATATTGGGTGGTATATCTATACCCTATTTTTTATTTTGGGTTAATCTTTATTTACTACCCTCATTTTTCGTGGTTTTCAACATTTAGTACATCAAATTTTTTCATCCCAGATTCATACCTAAAGTGTTAATTTTGGGACAGTCTCATACATCCGTTAGTCAAACTGTTAATTCTCCCGTTAAGTGATGACGTGGCGCCCATGTAGACAATGACTGGGCGCCACGTGTCATTAAAAATATTAAAATAATTAATTTAAAAAAAATAATAATAATAACCCCTCTCCTCCCCCGTTCCCAACCCAGAAGAAGAGGAAAAAGAAGAGGGAGGAGGAAGGAGGAAGAAAAAAAAAATGAAAAGAACGAACCTGCAAGAAGGAGAGGGTGGGTCCCGGGGGGGGTGGGGGTGGGGGTGGGGGTGGGGATGGGGGGATGTGGGTCAGGGAGGGGGGTATTCTTCTCCTCCTCTTCCTCTTCTTCCTTCTTCTTCCTCTAAGGTGCAGATTCCTTTTTTTTTTCTTTTCTTCCTCCTTCCTCTTTCTTCTTCTTGCTCTGCGTTTCAGATCCCTTTTTTTTTTTTTTGCTTTTCTTCTTCTTGCTCTGCATTGTAGATCCCGTTTTTTTTTTTTTTTTTTGCTTTTCTTTTCTTCCTCTTTCCTCCTCCTCCTCCCCCTCCCCTCTTTCTTCTTCTTCTGGTTGCAGATTCCCCTTTTTTTTTGTTCTTCCTCCTTGCTGCTTCTTCCTCCTCCTCCTTCCTCTTTCTTCTTCTGGGTTGCAGATTCGATATTTTCTTTTTCCTCCTCTTCTTCCTCCTCCTTCTCTTTCTTCTTCCTTCTGGGTTGGGAACGGGGGAGAAGAGAGGTTTTTTTTTTTTTTTTTAAAATTTTTAAAATTAATTATTTTAATATTTTTAATGACATGTGGCGCCCAGTCATTGTCCACATGGGCGCTACGTCATCACTTAACGGGAGAATTAACAGTTTGACTAACGGATGTATGAGATTGTCCCAAAATTAACACTTTAGGTATGACTCTGGGATGAAAAAAACTTGATGTACTAAATGTTGAAAACCACGAAACATGAGGGTAGTAAACAGAGATGAACTCTTTTATTTTTGACACACTCTTTGTTAACTTCTAATCTTTGATTTTTCAATTCATTCGATCCGACTTCTGAAATTAAGAAGGATGTGTGGTAAGTAAAAATAAGAATAAGTGTGAATATGTGTTTTAAAATGACTGAAATCGTTTTTGGTGAAAATATTTTTAGAACTAATTCTTAGTAAAAATGTAAGTAAATTATGAAAAAATAGTTAAAGTTCTTCATGGAAGAAGCACATAACTGATGCTTCTTGCAGAAAGCACTTCAAGTGCTTTTAGAACCCAAATTATTTTCTCTAAAAACGCTTTCAGTTATTTTAAAGGTACATTCAAATAAATCCACATAACTAATACCTTACAGTTGCTCGAATTATAACTTAAAACAATTAATACCATCACGTGACGAGGCGGACAACTAGACAATGACACGGAAAAACATCTTAACAGTCGACCCGGACATAATGGTCCATTTACGGATCCGAGTCCGAATATCCGAGTTTTAATAGTGAAAAATGCAGTTGGAAGGCAACCAATGAGAGCGCGCCACCTCAACGCACCTTCCCTATCTGTGTTTGCAGACCGCTTCTCTGGAGGAGGGCACGTGCGCCAATGCGAAAGTCGTCGCCTTCTTCTTTCGCGCTGCAAAGAAAAATGACCTAACCCACATAACCCTCCCTCTCTCTCTCCTCCCCCCCTCTCTCTCTCTCTCTCTAATATCCCCTCTCAGAAGAGAGAGGGGTTAACCCTTTTTGCCGAATTTGACCCTCGGATTCCCTTCGATTTACACTCCCTTGCCATCCCCCCATTTTCTTCCCTCCACCGCGTAATCTCCTACCGAAGCCTCCGAGTCTCGGCGCGTTTTGCTGTTTGTGCTGATCCGGACCAATACGGCCTAGATTTTGCTTCTGCGGCGGAGCTTCGGGTTTTTAGGTCCGCGGACGGTGGTTTTGGTCGGTCTGTTAATATGGAGAGATCTAATGGCTCAGATTTCAGGGACTTGCTTGAGAGTTCCTCGTCAGGTCTGCTTTCGTCGTTGCCTTCAAGATCTAATTTTTTTTTTGTTCTCTTTTGCTTAAGAGGTTGTTTGGGTGCTGAGAAAGTTGAAGGAAAAGAAAAGAAAATCATATATGTTTGAATGTCTTTGTAGTTCGAAGAATCTGAGGCGAAAATTGGCATGCGAATCTTTTTTTTCCTTTTTCCTATCATTCTCACCAGAAAATAAAAAGTTAGGGTTTTAATTTTTCGACCTGCTTCTGTATCTTGTTTGGGAGATTGTATTGAAGTCGAAATTCGGAGTTTATGATTACTGTTTATGGATGTAAGGTTTTGTTGCTCAATAATTTCTGCAGAGAGTTTACTCTGAATTCTGACTTGTCAATAAAGTTTAGCTGAATTTGGCTTTAAGGCTGTTTCGAGCTTATATGATTTGGTTCAAGTTCTCGTCTTGACTGAATTGAGAAGCCTAGTTATGAGAAAGACTGAAAATTTGGTTGTCATTGTGTTTTGAATTGTATGGAAATAATTAGTTGGGGTATATGATTCGCTCTTCGGTTTTTGAACAATGGCTTGATTTTATGTTGTAAGTATGCACTGCGCTATTAGCACTTAGTACCATGACCTTGATAATTTGTTTTCGCAGCTTTGCTTGTTTATGAACTGTTGAAATTAGCTCTCTTTTTCGGACACCTAACGCTTTTTTCCTACTGTCATACAGAGAATAAACTCTTTGATGCATCACAATATGAATTTTTCAGTCAAAATGTGGTGGACGAAGTTGAGTTGGGGGGTTTGGACTACGAGGAAGGCAGAAAACCTTTGTTCGGGCCTGCTGATAATGAGTACCATTTATTTGAGAAGGATGAGGTTAGTTTATCTATTCCCAGCTTACCTTACAATGGTCCGTGAGGCCAACAGTGCAATAGTTTATTGTGTTCAATTTGCAGCATTTGTTGTTCTTTCTGAAGCATTGTTTCACATACTCAAACACCTGGCCTGATGCTACGTGCAACCATTTCCCTATTCTTTTTATTCCTTGTTATAAGCTTCACCATTGTCTATTTAGTTTAATGAAATATGTCGCAGGTCCTTCAGCAATATAAAACATGTTTACTGACCTCAATCTTTCCTTTTGCATAGGCTCTTGGTTTGGGATCTTTATCTGACATAGATGACCTGGCAAGCACTTTTGCAAAGGTCAGCTTTCTTAACTTTGATGACTTTGCAAACAATTGAGTTTGTCTGCAATCAATATCTGTCGGGCCACATCTTTTGTTTGACATGGTTTTGGAAAGAAAGTTGTATGGCTGTACTTATCATATAAATTCCTCAATATGACATTTTTTGTTGTTATTTCTCAAATGTGGTATTGATGCTAGATCCTTGAGTTGTGTTTGATGTTTGTATTTTAGAAGTACTATTAATTTATATCTCAGTATTGCATGCCTTTGGGTCCTGAATTTTTTTAATTCTTATCACTATGTTGACAGTACTTATCATGGTAAACATGACATTCAGTTGTGAGATACTTCAATCCTTTGTTTTTGCATGGTCATACACATAAATTTGTGTAAATATATGACCTTTTTTTTCTTCTCTTTTTTTGGTTCCATATGAACTTTTTTTAGTATCTGAATATATGTATCCTTTTATTTGTTCTTGAGGTACTATTTTTTATACTGAATTGCTGATGTCATTTCGATTTTAACAAAGTAAGACTGGAATGATAGAGCTATGTTTTTCATCCAGAATCTTATCTGCCACTTGCCAGTACTTATGACTTACTAGTGATGGTTCTACCCTGTAAATGTGCTGGTTTGAATGAAGCATATTATGTTATTTTCTTCATTTTTATTTCCGTGTTTGATTGTTATATTTGTGATCAATCAATATGTTTGTCTTTCAAGCTCAAAAGTTTTTAGATGTGACAATTTTCATTCTTTTGGAGAATGATTGATCTTTCTGGTCCATGGAGTGCATTTTCCTGACGTTTTCATCTTAATAGTCCATTCTGCCCTCACTAATTCTTAGTAGTGACGTAGTTTTTCCTTTGCACAGTTAAACAAAGTTGTAACAGGACCAAGACATCCAGGTGTTATTGGGGACAGAGGTTCAGGATCCTTTTCACGAGAAAGTGAGTAACTGTCAACCATTGTCATCATGTTATGGTGGTTCTTATTTTTGTTGCACGCATGCTTGCTCTGGAATTGTTTCTTTGAGCCAGTATCTGCTGGAAATTAGCCTCCATTGAAGTTTAATAAATAAGAGAATAAAATAGTTGAATATGCATTACAAGGCTTTTGTTACCTCTGTTTAACAGCATATATGCATTACAAAGCATATATGATGTGTTTTAGCATTCCATAAACAATTTGTCAAATTGAAACACGAGTGCACTCATTGTAACAGTATTAAAACTAGAACAGTCGTATTGTGCTTAACAATTGTTTGCACATTATGCTTTATCATTGATTGATTTTTTAGGATCTAGATACTCAAGATTTAATTTGCAAAAGATTGGGTGGTTTTGTTGCTTTGCATTGCAAAATAGAAGTAAGCTTGCTGAAAAACAGCAGCAGTTAGCTATAAGATAATTAAGGTTCTAAGGATTCAACTTTTGTTTATGGTCATTATACCACCCTCCCCTTTTATCGCTAGCTATTTTTTATCACCTCTTTGGTATATTTTTATGTGCTTGATTTCTTCCATTTGTGAAGTATGTAATGTAGCTATAGCCTCCGTACAATTTTCAGTTTTCTGAAATTTTATTTTGGCTTGATCTAATGTGGTGTTTTCTTCAGGTTCATCAGCTACTGATTGGGCCCAAGACGGAGATTTCAATAACTGGTTAGATCAGCATATGCTTGATACAGAATTTTCCCAGGAAGGAAAGAGGTGGTCGTCACAGCCGCAACCTTCTTCTGCTCGATTTTCAGAATCAAAACAACCAAAACCTTTGTACAGAACATCGTCATACCCTGACCAGCAGCCAGTCCAGCATCACTTCTCCAGTGAACCAATTGTACCGCCCAAGTCAGCATTCACATCATTCCCTCCTCCTGGAAACAAGTCCCCGCAGGGCTCACCACATCAGCTGAATCTTTCTGCTCTTGCGGGTGGTTCCCAGTTGCCTTTTTCTGCACCAAACCTTTCTCCTTTATCTAACTCTAATCTTCATATGGCCGGTTTACCTCATGGGTTGCATTATGGAGGGAACATGCCTCAGTTTGCCAACCCTAGCCTTCCTTTCAATAGCAGGTCACAGAATCATTGGGTTACCCATGCTGGAGTATTGCACGGCGATCATTCCAGCCTCAGAAACAATATGTTGCAGCAACAGCTCCCTCATCAAAATGGACTTCTTTCCCCACAATTACTGTCAGCTCAGCAGCAGCTACAACAGCAGAGATTGCACCATTCGGTTCAGCCATCTTTGGCCCATTTTGCTGCAATGCAGTCTCAATTTTATGGTACTCACCCTTCTTCATCACATAAGTCAATGCATGGGTTGTCTGACGTAAGTAATCATAGACCGAAAAGAGGAAAACATCGTTTTTCTCAAGGCTCTGATGCTGGTAGTCAGAAAAGTGAGAGTGGGTGGATCCAGTTCAGGTCTAAGCACATGACATCTGAAGAGATAGAGAGTATTCTTAAAATGCAGCATGCTGCAACACACAGCAATGACCCCTATATTGATGATTATTACCACCAGGCAAGTCTTTCCAAAAAAGCAGCTGGCTCGCGGTCGAAACAGCCTTTTTGCCCATCTCATCTTAGAGAGTTCCCTTCCCGTGGCCGTAATAGTACTGATCAGCATACTCATAGTTCTGTCGACGCTCTTGGAAGAATTCCCCTTGCTTCCATACGTAGGCCTCGGCCCCTCCTAGAAGTTGACCCTCCCCCTGGTTCTGGCGACGGTGAGCAGGTCGCTGAGAAGCCTCTGGAGCAGGAACCCATGCTTGCTGCTAGAATTGCCGTTGAGGATGGCCTTTGTCTCCTTCTTGATGTTGATGATATTGATCGACTGCTACAGCATGGTCAGCCCCAAGATGGTGGGGTTCAACTCAGGCGAAGGCGGCAAATACTGCTGGAGGGGTTGGCTGCATCACTTCAGCTTGTCGACCCACTTGGTAAAGGCAGCCACTCAGCAGGGCTGGCTCCAAAGGATGACATTGTGTTCCTACGTTTAGTTTCTCTTCCTAAGGGGCGAAAGCTCCTTTCAAAGTTTATTCAGCTTCTCTTCCCTGGTAGCGAGCTTGCCCGTATTGTGTGTATGACAGTATTCCGTCATTTAAGGTTTTTGTACGGTGGCCTACCTTCTGATCCTGGAGCTGCTGAGACAACTAGTAATCTTGCAAAGAGAGTTTCTACATGTGTAAATGGTATGGATCTTCGTGCGTTAAGTGCTTGTCTTGTTGCAGTAGTTTGTTCATCAGAGCAGCCGCCGCTCCGACCCCTTGGAAGCCCTGCTGGAGATGGGGCCACAATTATCCTAAAATCTGTTCTTGAAAGGGCAACTGTACTCTTAAGCGACCCTCACGCTGCTGGGAGCTGTAGCATTTCTAACCGTGCCCTTTGGCAGGCATCCTTTGATGAGTTTTTCGGTCTTCTCACTAAGTATTGCCTGAGTAAGTATGAAACTATAGTACAATCAATATTTACGCAGAGTCAGCAAAGCACAGAAGCTATTGGTTCGGAGGCCACCAAGGCGATACATCGTGAAATGCCTGTGGAGCTTCTGCGTGCTAGTCTTCCTCACACAGATGAGCGTCAACGGAAGCTTTTGTCAGATTTTGCTCATCGATCAATGCCCATTTCTGGTCTTAATGGCCATGGCGGGAACGGAGGTCAAATGAACTCTGAATCAGTGAGGGGATAGTGGAGGACTACGAGTTGTCTGGGAAGGTTTATGAAAAATAGTCTTCCGCCGGCAATTCTATGGCGGAGGTCAGATGCATTTACAAAGTGAATCTGCTGGGAATGTGGCAGGCTGGTATGCCGGGGGTGGCACATTCGTGCGTGCATCCCCATCGAAGTAATTTTAAAGGCTTCGCTTTAATTTGTTGCTTTACTTTTTACTGTTCCGAAGTTGAAGAAAACATGTGATGCTCGGTTTGATGATGAATGTCATGCAATGCATAAAATGTGTAATATGAATCTGGACGGGACGGGGACGGGGACGGGGACGGGTAGTTTCTGGGTCTGCAAGTTGGTTCTTCTGGGGAGCTTTATTTTGGTGCTCTGTTGAACTGGAAGCATAGGGATAGAGATGATGTACAGAGTGTAGTCTCACATAAACCCTCATAACTCCTTTCGTTCCAGTTCTCTCAATTTCTCCCGAATTTCTAATTCAGTCATGTATCTCTCTGTTAGCCAGCTTATTAGGATCCGCATTTTCTCTTAATTTCTGTGTGTTTATATCTTCTTTTCGAAAAAGAGCGATCGAACGTTGACCCTTAACCAGGTTGGTAAGGATCGAAAGGTGAAGTGAAGGTATTGAAGCTCATAGTTACACTATGTATGGCTTATGTGGGCGTATTAAAGGTAATTTTGTAATTTAAAAAGCCGATGTGAGGTGTTTTAAGTATAAAGGGCGTAGTCAATGAAATAGACTATTACTAATTGCACGTTCTATAATTTGATTGTATATAAACAGTAATTAGGGAATTAGTTTCTGTACATGTTTGACCCAAAAAACTGAATTGGACCAAAATCGTATAAAAACCAAGCCGAAAATTAAGTTGATTTATTTATTTATTTTTTTTGGACAAAGGTAAAGTTCATTTCTAAAAGAGCACAAGTACAAACAAAAGGGTCCAATTACATAGCAAATACAAATCAAAAGTGGAACCCCAAACACTAAACAAAAACCCAACCCAAGAGGAGCTGAAAAATAGAAAAATAGAAAAATAGAAAAACAGAAAACCAAAAACCCTAAAAAACTAGCTTTCTTCGCTGCCAACCACAACCTAGCATCCCAGGTCAGAGAGCTCACCAAACACAGCCCCAAAGAAGAAGGCTCCATCATTCTCCACCAAGCTCCACACAAATCGCAACCGCAGCCACCAAGGAAAGAAGCCAGCAGGAAATAACTTTCCCCTCCCAGCAACAAAGCCGAAAACGGCAGACAATTGGAAGGTGGTGGTGTGAACACCATAAGAGCCGAAGCTCTGCACACCTTCTGAGAAAACCGCAAAACGCGAGTGGAAGAGATGGTTGCACAATCAAACATGTGTGAAAACGGTGGATGACTGAAGCAAATGGAAAGGTCAAAAAATGGCTGGATTAGAGTCATGGAGGTGGAAAAACTGGAGGGAGAAGAAGAAAAAGGAAGGTTGGAAGTGGGATTGTCGGCTGTAGACCGTTGAAAGGTTAGATCAGAGGCTGTAGGGGGTGGATTACCAAGAAAAATGGGTCGGAAAATATGGAGAAAACCAGTCGCACAGAGAAGGGAAGAGAGACAGTAGAAGAAGAAGAGAAAGGAAGGCCACTGACCCAGGCCACTGCGAGGGCTGGCGGCAGAACGAAGGGACGAAATTGGAACCACTCACACACTGGTGAGAAAGCATCTCACACAGAGAGAAGTTCTCTCACGCAGAGAGAGACACGGCAGTATTAATGTTTTGATTTTTTTTTTTTTGAAATTTGAAAGAATCGAATCAGACTGATTTATTTTGTTCATTTTTTATTGAGATTTTAAGAAACGAACGGTTCAACCGAACCGAACCGATTTCTAAAATCCATACCTGACTTCCACGGTCAGTGCTTGCACAGCAAACGAACATGGCAGCACAAGTTGCTGTAATTTAAATGAACAGGTACATTTATAACATTTTACAAAATATCACTTTTTCTTATCTCAAACAAAACCCTAGCCACCTGATTTCATTCGCCCTTTTTCTTCACCATATCCGGCCACCCTTCTTCTTCTTCTTCTTCTTCTTCTTCTTCACCATTGCTTTGGGACTTTTGGTGCCGGAACTGAGTAAAGAGCCGTGGAAAGGAAAAGTGATTAATTACGGTGATTTGCCTCAGCTACATTTGATACAAGGCAGTGATGATCTTAGGTGCAACCGTGCAAGTGCAAGTTTGTGAAGAAGATGAAAGACCATGTCAACTGCTATCCAGAATTTGGGAAGATACTTGATTCTGGAAGTGGCTGTGAACAGATGCTGCGAAAGGTGTTTGTGTTCAGTCACCAAGACTTTGATTTTGAGGTTAACGATCTCAATCGTTGTAGCTGCTTGCTTATGGGATGATCATTATAAGGCTATACAAAAAAATTTTAATGATAAAGGCTACGGGAATGCGGTGCCCCACGTTGTGTTTTGGACATTGTCAAAATACAAGCCGACCAAGCCAGCGATGCCTTGCACTACACAACCAGGGATGACGATATTGCGTGGCTTCTCCGATAACTTGCTCAAGGTTTTCTTGGATAATGACGGAGATATTAGCCCGGAGCATCTCATGGAAGCAGCGATTAATGACAACAAGTATGAGAGTCTGGTTGTAGTGGACTGATTGATGTATAACTATAGCTCTCTACGACTCATTTGGTTTCTTACCTATAACGACCAGGAATTAAAAAAGGTTATTTTGGTTCCCGTTATTAAGCAACCTAATTGTTAGACTGAAATCTTGTTTATTTAAATATTTTGATCAAGGTCCTTAACATAATTTAAGAGATTTAACTCATGCATTTATGCATTAATGTCCCACTAATTATGAAATTTAAACAAATTCAAACAATATTTTTAAAATATAATAAATACTTAAAAATAAATATTAGAGTAATATTGTTCTTGACACACCCCGACCCGGAATCTCCACTAGGACTCCGAATCGAGCTGTGCTGGCCGACACCTGGAAGGTGATGAAGCTATAAAGTATAATGATGTGGAAAATGTGAATAAATTTAAACCTAAAAGTGTCTAAAAACAGAAGTGCGCTGTGAACGGGAATGAACCCATTTCACATGCGACATCAGAGGCAGCCACTTATACTGAAATTCGCCAAGAATCCTCGTTGATACAAATTTTCAACAGCTAAACCTGGAGGGGCGCAAAATAGAATACGTGAGTGGGCAAAAACAAAGTTTTTGAAAACATCTTTCTTTTAAATTGTAATAACCCCTCATCGTAAAACCTGTATAATTTCTCAGAAAATAATAATACATACGTATGTAGAAATCATACCCGAGAATGGTGAAAACCGAGTATATGCCATGTCAAGTATCTCAGCAATGGAATAAGTAAGCCAGGTAAAATAAATCAAAGTAAAATGATATGTCAGTTGGAGTCACCTAATGTGACATGTACGGCTGAACCTATAACTCATCTACCAATTTCTGCACACGAGTCAGAACCACCAAATGTGGTCTGTACGACAGGCTGGGTGTAAATAGATACGCTCAAGTGCTATGATCACGTGAAGGCTGTGCGAAGTATCGCAAGTCACCTACGAATCAGAACCACCTAATGTGGTCTGTACGACAGGGTTGTGCACCAAACTTGGATCCAAGGTGAGCGTGTGGTGTGGGAGGTGAACATCATGTGAAGGACTGTGCCCTAGCCACGGGCGGGAGCACTAACACCGGGGTGCAGGACAATGAGCTCTACATGCATCAACTCATAACCAACTACCATGCAACCATACCATCAATATGTACTTACCTGGCCTCTGTAGCCTCATGCAATATTATGCAATATTATACTAATGCATATGCTAATATGTAAAGCAAATGTGACATGGCATTTAAAACGTATTCCATTTAAAACAGTTATGGGAAAATGTAAAGCATATATACGTATATATATATATATATATATATATATATATATATATATATATATATATAGAAAACCAAAAGCCCACTCACCTGGAGTCCGCGCTACAACTCCCTAGCACAAACATTGAGGCGTCACGAACGATCGGCGCCTAGAACAATTATCAAACCACGTCTTAGAATCCTTATCAATAGAACATGTAACTTACATAAAACACATCCCCAAGGACGTTTTAGAATGATTTGAGACCCATTGACCAAAAGTCAGCTGTCGGTCAAAGATCGACGGTAGGGTCCACAACACTACATAACTCAATCCGGAAGATCCACATATCAGATTTCCGATCCGTAATATCCAAAGATCCACATTATGTTACTAGAATAATATACTAAAGTTTCGTTACGATCCAACGGTTGGATCTCCGCTAATTGCCAAAACCAAGTGGCATAAACGTTTTATTTTATGAACTTACAAATTCAATTCGGGAAGCTCCACACGTCATATTCCCGATCCGTAAATTCCTAAGATCCTCAAATATTAAGTATTATAATATATCAAAGTTTAGTGACGATCCAACGTCGGATCGTCGATTCATATATTGACCAAGCCACGTATCGTAGTGAAATTAGGCTCAAACGATCAACCTACGTCATTCGAATACCAAAACTGAATTCAGGACATTTAATTTAGCCTAAAAATAGCATTGGCGACTCCCTGGCGACGCGCCGCCGTGGGTGGCGGTCAGCCGCCCTGACTCGTTGGAAAATTCAACTATTTCTAAAAATTACCAAAATTTACAAGAATGAAGATCTCAATGAGTGGATCAACTTTTATACTTGTGACTAAGGCCAATTTGGCCGAGAAACACCTCAAACGAACTCCGACGCCCCCAAACTTGTTTGGGCTTTGTTCCAGACCTCAAGGGAAGTCTAAAGGTGGTGGAGATCAGAGGCGGATCCATTACAGAACTTGGGTGGTCCCAGGACCACCCGACTGCCTGGTTCCGTGATGGTTTTGGAACTCCATGAATTTGCAGCGTAGAACCCAGCAGAATTTAACGAAGAAGAAGAAAATTTAATATTGTTTTAATGTCGTTTTGAGCCAGGCCATTCAAAAAATTAGAACTCTCTTTCGTCTACAAACTCGAGGCCCATTCCCTCTTTTAATTAGCACAAAGCCCCAAATCCACCCATCCAATAAAAACCTTACAATATTGAATTTCAAATAAATTATTCCACCTCTATCTTTTCATCATCACCTCATTACAATATTGAATTTCAAATAAATTTTATGATTTTGGTCTTATGTATATTAGATGAAAATATTCATATGATTATTGTGATGTAGTTTATGATTTTTTTATAACAATTTGATCATTGTTGGTTAATTTATAGAGAACTTTTTTTTATCTATACTCTAAAAAATACATTTTGCACTCCTCACAAGTATAAATTTCTTTCTCATTTTAGAAAGTTTGAAATACAAAGTGATATTTTTAAAGTGCAAATAACAATTTCTAATGTATATATGCATATATGCATATATGTATGTATATATATATATATATATATATATATATATATATATATATATATATATATATATATATATATACAGGTTGCTTAAGGGGAGGGATCCTCATTTTTTAAAAAAAATGGGGACACGCTCCCCACCGTTAGATTGGCTTTAATGAAATTGTGTGGTTAAGATTAAAACACAAGCCACACAATCTCAACCACACAATTTCATTAAAGTTAAATCCAACGGTGGGGAGCGTGTCCCCATTTTTTTGAAAAAATGGGGATCCCTCCCCTTAAGCAATTCCTATATATATATATATATATATATATATATATATATTATGTCTTTGTTAGTTCATATGATTTTTTATTTTGATTATATCAAACAATCTGATCTTGGAATGGAATGTTTCTCTCCAACATCGAATAGTAATTTATTGTAAAATTTGTCAATGTTATTTTCGTTTTAAGTTTTTTTGAAACTTTTACAATTAGGACCACCCAATGTAGAAATCTTGGATCCGCCACTGGTGGAGATGGATGTGTTTAGTTTCGGATTTAGGTGATTCGAACCCAAAACCGCCGCACCCTCCGATGTGGGGTGGAATTGATAGAGGGATCGATTGGCCTCGATGTAAGGATCATTTTGACACCAACCTCGTCGTCCGTGGTGGCCGAAGTTGGGAGATAGAACCGGGTTGGGTCACGGTTCCTCAAGGGGATCCGTTTCCCTTTCCTTTATTTCTCTCATTTCCCCTCCTTGCTCTCATCTCCTATTGGCCGGTTCCATCCCTTTTTCTCTCCCGCATTCTCCTTTTCTTTTCATCTCAACCACACATGTGGCTCATGATCAAAGCTCCAACAAATCTGGAGCCTTCCAGATTAACAACCAATTTACTATTTTGTCCCTAAATTTAAACGTTAATAACTATTTCATTATAACTCCAAATTGCGTTCCGTTTGCGCCCACACGTCTGTAACGATGAGTACTACGAGGATATGCTCAGAAAAAAAATCTTACATGGCATGACAAGACGGTCAAACAAAGTCAATGTATTTGCCTTGAAGGGCATTTTCGTAAATTCACTTTTAAATTTATAAAAACTATAATTTTTAGGGACGGGTCGTTACAGTTATTATTAACATATTTTAAAAAAATAACTACTGATATATTTTAAAACATAAAATAAATACATATAATTAGCATGGGTACATTTAGCAAATTTAAAAATGGGTACAAATAAATCAAAAAACATGGGTACAAATACAAATAAAACTTTTAAAAATATGGGCACAAAAAGAAATTAATATATGGGTACAAATTAAAACTGAAAAGAAAATTAGTACAAATTAAAAAAGGGTTGCAAATTAAAAATGTGTACAAACTAAAAATAAAAATATATGATAAAAAAATTTAGCCATAAATATAAATATACAGATTGTAACATTTTTAACACTAAATTAATATAGCAATAAAAAAATATTTTATTATTGAAAAAATTAATGATGTTACTAATACCCAAGAACCTTGATGAAAAATTGAAAAGAAATAAGATTTTAATCAATGGAGTAAAAAAGGAGGGATGTGAACCTAATTTCTTCAATAAAAAATAATAAAGAATACTCTGTTTAGTTTTCTCATTTGCATTATCAGTTTCATAAGACCATCTTCAACTCTTGGGTTAAAACCTAAAATTTTTGGCCCAAAAAATTTAGGGCCTGTTTGGTATCCTATTTGAAAATTTTTATCATTTCTCAAAATATTTCTTAAGAGCATTTCTTGAAAACAAATTTCTTTAAGACTCAAAAACTTGATTGGTTTGTGATTTAAAATTTTTAAATCTTACGACTTAAACTTGATTGGATTGGAGCAGAGATGAGAAAAAAAAAAAAAAAAGAGGAGAACGAAAGAAGAAAAGATAGAGATATATATTTGGAGTGAGAGGGAAGGAGGGAGAGAAAAAAAAAATGAGTTAAGTTTAAGTTTAAAAACTCTAAAAACTCACTTTTTATGTTTTTAAATAATAGACTATATTTTTGAGTTAGTCTTGAGTTCTGTTTTTGAAAATAGTCATACCAAACAAGTTTTTCAGGCATAAAACTTAAAAACTGTTTTTGAGTTTAAAAAATCGGATTCAAGTACACTACCAAACAGGCCCTTACCCAGAAACAACTTTTCTGCTCCAACCCTTAAAACCTAAATTTTTAGCCCTAGATTTTTAAAGAATGAATATAAAACAAAAATATTAACTAAATTAAATGTGGGCCGTTGGTTATCCAACAACAATTTGAATGTGAGCCGTTGATCACAAAAGAAGTCGTTGGGCTCAACTTTATTGCCGACAAGTGGCCAACACAACCCACGTGGGTGGGGTTGCCACCTTGCAGGCGCTGGAGAATTGGTAAAGTATGGCACGTCAGTTAAGGAAGTGATCACCAATTATTGGTTTCCTACTCGCATAAGTGGGCCAACCCACTAACTTTGGCCTAAATCTTGGCCTGATTTTTATTTATTTTTTATTTTTTTGAGTTCTAATAATTAACCCTATTTTAAAATAAGGGTTGGAATGAAATTTTTTTTAGGGGGGGGGGGGGGTGGGGAAGGGGAATATAAGGGAAAATTTGAGACTTACTTCAAGGGTTGGAGTTGGTCTAAGAATAACTATGACAGGTGGTTTTTTTATTTTTTTTATTTATATGATATGCCAGGTTCTATACATACGGATCCGTTCCCTTATGCTCCTTTTGAAATGGAGAAGGAATATATAGCAGGGAACGGGTTCACAACCAGGTTGCACTCAGGGTCGGCCCAGGCTCAGTGCAGGCAGGGCGACCGTCCAGGGCCCAAAATAATTGGGGGCACCAAAATTATTAGGGTGATATATTTATATATGTTTTCATAAGAGTATAAATTTATAAAATTTGGTTTAATGACAAAGAAATTAAACTAGAACTGGTGGTTTTGTTGTTTAAAATTAAGGCCTAATCGGATAAATGGTCCCCGTGGTCATAAGGTATTCGGAAGATAACCCCTGTGATAAAAAAATTCGGATTTAAACCCCTGTGATCAAAGTCCGTTAGGATTTAAACCCTTGTGGTATAATCCGTCAGTAAATTTAATCCAAAACTAATTTTTCTGTTGACTATCATTAAATGCAGGGATACATATGCAGGGATCACTGCCCTCAGGTCCAGCAAAGTTTCATATTCAAGTGTTCGTACACACCCACATATATGTGTGTGTGTGTATATATATATACACACACACGCATGTACGTACCTGCATGGTGGAGCATTGGCAGCACTGAACTGCGATGAACACGGTCGGCATTTTCTTCTCTGCTTTCGGATTTCACAAGTCGATGTGGGATTTTGGTATTACTGGCGGAGATTTGATTTGGGGTTTGGGCGCCAAATTTTGGGGATTCAAAATTTTGTGATTAAAAATCCTAAAAAGCCCAAATTCACAATGATCCAGCGGCAAAGTGGCCATTTCAGAAAAGCGTAGCAGGATCTTCCTCCTTTACCATCGCTTACTCCCCCCAACAAAATTAAAACCCAGCTAGACAAGGAAACGCAGAGAGACAAGGAAGAAGAACACGTTAAAAGTACATTTTTACCCCGCATTTAACGGACAACTAACGGAAAAATCACTTGTGGACTAAATTTGCTAACGGACTTTGACCACAGGGGTTTAAATCCGAATTTTTTTTACCACAGAGGTTATCTTCCGAATACCTTATGACCACGGGGACCATCTATCCGATTAGGCCTAAAATTAATGAAGAGGTCTTGGGTTCAAAACACCATGTGTGCTTATTTACTTTTCAATTTTTACAAATTTCTTTTCAATTTTTGTTTGGTTGTTAATTTATTTTTAATTAGTAGCTAGTAGCTATGTGGGTTGTTATTTTTAAAACATTTGTTTCAATTCAAGTCTAATCTTCAACAAAGAGTAATATGTTGACCAAATTTTTAGACCAAATTTACAAATCATACGATGTGTCATAAAAAAGTTTAATTTAGTACCCATTTATTACTTATACATATCAACTAAAGACTCAAAAACATCATTATTTTTTTAGTCCCATATTGACAAGGTTAGTAAATAAGAAAAAATAATTCATACAAAAACACTTTAAAAGTTCAAATGGAAAACAAAACTCATATATATCTACTTGTAAACCCGGAGTTTTTTTTTTCCTCACGATACAAAATAAATTAATTTTTCCGTGTTTCTAAATTATTAAGTTTGAAGTGTTTTTCTAAGTAGAATTTTATCGATATCATATGTGTGATGTGTGAAAACAAATAATTTTCTTATATAAAATGAGGGCATATTTTGTGGCATCGTCCCGGGTCTCAAAAAACTCTAGACCGGCCCTGGTTGCACTCGTGATGGATCATCATGTGTAAATTTTTCTCTACATAGTAATGCATTATTTGATGGACATATGCTACTGTGGCGATGAAGTCGTTATATATAAATTGCTCTATTTGTAATGCTGTGAAAATCTCATAAGCATGCTTTGCATGTGTTTATTGAGGGCTCGATCTCTCGATTGCTTTCTGGATCCCTTAGTTAGCCCCCTCGGTTGCATCACTCATTTTGCTGGTATTGGTGGCTGTCTATATAGTGTTCTCGGGCTAAACTGGAGTCTTATGTTTGCAGTTAAATTTTGCTGGTATTGATGCGGTGACTCAATTTCAGGGACCATTTGTGATTAAAACTCTTCTCGGTGACTAAGAGAGGTGCTAGCTCTATAAATAGCAGATGGTGTAATTGTTAAGGATAGTGATCCAATGGTTGTATAAGGTGCCACTTGTCATTAGATTAGTGAGCTTGTTATAAGGTTGTTAGAGTTAGTTACAAGATGACTTAGACAAGGAGATCCATAAAAGATAGTATATAGAGGTTAATGATCTCAATCGTTGTAGCTGCTTGTGGGATGATCATTATAAGGCCATACAAAGAAAGTTTAATGATAAAGGCTACGGGGATGGGGTGCCCCACGTTGTGTCTTGGACGTTGTCAGAATACAAGCCGACCAAGCCGGCGATCCCTTGCACTAGACAACCAGGGATGACGATTTTGCGTGTTTTCTCCGACAACTTGCTCAAGTTGTTCTTGGACAATGACGGGGATATTAGCCCGGAGCAAGTCATGGAAGCAGAGGTTGCTGACAAGAAGTATGAGAGCCTGCATGTGGTGGACTGACCGACGTTTATTACGGTGATATAGTGTTTTGTCTCTCTTGTATTGTTTGTTTTATGAAGAATAAGTTTGATTGCTGGGTTTTTCTGTCTGATTAAGTTATCGTTATTATCATTATGTTCTTTTTCTTGTGAAATCAAAGCAGATTATCATCCAAGGATATAGATCAAATCTTACAAAAAGCAATCTCATTCACACCTAGACTTGCATGGAACGAGGCGTCGAGGTGGTAATGCCGCAAATCAGTGATACATATGGGCGCTTTGAGCTTAGTTCGAGCCCTAATTTGGTTTACTTCTTGGCTTGTTGGGAAGTGGAGATTTGCATGGGAATCATCGTGATCCTAAATGCCGTGAAGGGATGGCGGAGCTTGGGTGCGTAGACGACGGGGGAAGAGGTGCCTGGGAAGTATTTTCTATTTTTCAATTTAGAAATATTATTTTCATGTTTTAAAACAATTAAGAATTTTAATTCCTCGAGTAATGATAAAAAATCAACTGGATTAAAAAAAAAAAAAAAAAAAAAAAAAAAAACTTATGCGTCAAGAATGTGTCTCTCAATTAAAGGAGGTTGGTGCTCCATTGTTGCTGATCTCTTTCTCATTGTCCAAAATGAGGCGTAGTATCGGTTCTGCAAGGAAAAAGGGACCTTCAGATTATCAAAGCAGCAAAGGTTTTAAAAGAACAACTCAGTTTTAAACACGTTTCAAATCTAAAACTTCTGGCATTCGAGGAGTAACATATGCAGAGATCCAATTTAGAGATTAAAACACGAAAGCGGAATAAAGAGGGGAAAAGGAAGAAAAAGAAAAGCCGCTTCAGGTGGTATTACTTGCATCATTGACCTAGGATTTGTGGTGTAGGTTGTCTCAACGGTGCTTTCTTTCTGCAGTTCGAGGACAAGGCAATTTACACGGTTATGATCATCCAATGATGCTTAAGAAACATAACGGAATTGGAACGAGCTTACCTCAAAATGAAATCCGTAGTGCAAGGCAACCCTCCTCACATCCTCCAAACTCAGTTCAACAGACATTTCCTGAAACAAAACAATGAAAACAATATTTTTTTTTTTTTAAAAGTAAGTGTATAGCGCTCCCTCAGAGCATGTGAGCAAACGAAATGCTTAGTTGAAAGGAAGCTTACATCTTGCCCATAGACATCAGCAAAGTGGTATAGTAGGGGACCCAAATTTATCCAAACCTGTCATCCAATCAATCCAGGATTAATAAACTGATAAGACGGGTCATCAGACTCATCACGACTGAGGAACTTACTCCACCATCCTTCAAGATTCTTGATATGATTTCTATGTACTCAATAATGTTGTGTGCCGTATCAATAAAGAAGCAGGTCACAACCGCATCCCAGACACCTGTACATTCCACAAATATCTCCATGAAAAATACTACGGAGGTTATTTATGCTCGTTCCTGAAGTGCATGCAAGTCTAAATCTTTCGAAGGTAATTTCTGAACAATAAACAAATTAAATTATCCAACCATGTTATATTGTAAAAGTAATTTATGTTACCATTTGTACGAGAACAGGCATGTACCATCTAAATTTGTTTCGTCAATCTGCTTGAACAGGTTTTTCTTATTATTTAGAACACCTTGCCCTTAAGTCTAAACCCTAAAGTTACGGGCTGCTTGGTTCTGGCCGTTTTGGAATTTATTTGTCACAAACACTTTATAAATTGACTGGCAAAAAATTCATTTAGGTCTCCTCCCAAAGATCGTATTCAATATTTAAACACTACGAACGGGAAAAGCAAGAGATTTATTTTATATCTCGCCCAGATATGTTTATACCAGACCAGACAACTATCTTCTGTCTCAGCTTAGCAACACAAGACCTTAACAATTTAAGACCACCTGTCTATGCTGAAGCTACTTGCCACATCATACACCAACATAACAAATGGATTACCACAGGATAAATGCAATGGAAAATTTCTTACGATATTTCCTACTACTAGGTGCTCAACATATCTACTGTTCATTAGCCTCAATTACAATGTTTGAATATAAGAAACCCATATTTTCTTACCTACTTGGTTTGGATCGTTGTAAACCTCAACAAAGTCGCCACCACACATAGAAAAGCCTTCAGTAATCCCTGCACTGTTTGAAATAAAACCTACAATTATTGGAAAACAAATCCTAATAGAAACTTTTACAAAAAGAAGATAGTACTCATATTAAAAATAGGCTTATTTTTAGCTATGACACCTGTACTTTTCACCAAATCTCACTTTACCCCCTACACTCTATATTGTCTCACTTTACCACCTGCACTATTCCCTTGCGTCTCACTTTACTCCTACACTATATTGTCTCATTTTAACACCTGCACTCTTTATCAATGTCCCACTTTACCCTAATCTGTCAAATAAGTTAAGTGAGCCGTTAATTGTGTTGACGTGGCATGGACAATTTTGTCTCGTTAGCACAATTAACAGCTCTCTTAACTTATTTGACGAAATAGGGTAAAGTGAGACATTGAAGAGTGTAGGTGTTAAAGTGAGACAATATAATGTGTAGGGGTGAAGTGGGTCTCGGAGGAAGAGTGCATGTGGTAATGTAGGGGCTAAGGTGAGATTTGGTGAAGACTACAGGTGTCATAGCTAAAAATAAGCCTTAAAAAAAAAAGAAAAAAAAAAGAAGAAGATAAAAAGCATGTCATCTCTTTATTGGTCACTGCTATATTGAAGAGTATCCATTCAATTACTATCTATTTCGATGATAATTGCCTTAAAGGCACTAAGAGAACTGATAGTATGTCAGAAACGCTTTTGTAGCAGTACCTAGCCGGATGAATATCTGGTACTGTAACGGGGCGAAGTTGGTCACTATCTGAAAGTGAATTGCAATTGCTGTGGATCCAAGGATATATTGTCCACTCCCCAGCAGTTTGACAACTGAGTAACCAAACAAAACCATCTAAGATCAGAAAACATAGAATACAAAATGAAGAGAATATATCGGAAAAGAATCTATTGCCAACCATTGAAAACTCTCTTCCATGGTCAGAAAAAGGATTCCTTTTTCGTGATAGCAAGATGGTTGAAGACTATTTAAGGCGAGGTGTAATGACATGCTTACTGATTAAGAATAAAATTTGAACATATCATCATGTAGTATGAAAATTCATTTCCCTGGCTTATGAAACCTGCATAGAATATGAGAAATAATACACATGAGTATGAATATATATTGAAAATGGAATTCTTAACAAACAAACAATGTATGCACACCTAAACACGAGATTTCCAAAGCCAGCCGCCCAAGTCCAGCACCAGGAACCAAACAGGCAGGAGGACTGTTCAAATAAATATCATTATCATACACAATAAATTACTTGAGAAAAAACCTGTGCTCGATAAGAAAAAGTGATTTGATAATTGCAATGGTTAAGAAACGATGCAACGACAGGAAGACAGTGACACATATGAAAACATAAAACGAAGATCAGAAAATAATATTACCTTTTCTTAGAGCGATCAGCAAATAGTGCATCAAGTTTTTCTAATATAGGCTTGTAGCACTGATCACGTTCTTTCAGTCCCTGTATTTAATATAATTACAAACTTAAGTAAAACTGGGATATCCTCAAGCATAGAAATCAATGATAAATCATCAGATACCTCTGCCGCCCAGTCTCTAACTATGTTCCGTACTATACAACGGACCTGTAGGGAGGGTAAAAGAATTTTTTATAAATTAAGCTAAATTGTTTACTGCTTGTATTTCTTATTACTTAAAGGGAAAACAAAAACAAATAGTCTCATAGCACCAGATGTCCAACACAAGAGAAGCAATATACCTTATCAACATCAACTAACGGAACATGTAACTGTAATGAAGGATCCAACCATGTCCGAGATGGTGAGGATACCTAAACGCGTATCACCAAGAAAGTCACAATTTTCAATTGAAAAGTTTGGCCACTTTCTGAATAATTAAACCATAAAAAGAGAAAGACACATACTCAAATAAGTTGTAAATTAATGCTATAAAGAAACAAAAACTCATACATCTCCATTGGAATCATTCCCACAACAGTTATGTGTCTCTCTAATATATTCCACACCTGAAGTGTGTCCATCGGTAATGGACTCACGATGACTGTTATTGTCTACCTCCTGTGGTTATCTACAGAGGTCAAATTTCTAATGAAGAAGGACATTATGAAGAAAAATATACATTTAATTCTCATAATGAAAAGCTAACATGATCGTGTAAGTGTTGCAGAAACCTTATTAGTAGTCACTATTGGTGAACTGTGGACTGTGTTGCTCCCTTCCTCATAACAGGCCTGATCTGAATTGGAAGTATGCAATCTTTTGCTAGCGGAGGTAGACTGAGAAGAGCAAACATTATTTACTCCAGAAACATTGTGATTATTTGGGACGTTTTCAAGATGGGGGCCATCACAGATATCTAAGTCCTGGCTCAAATCAAGTGGGGGTTCAAATGCCTGCAATGTATATAAAAGTGGGGAGACAAAAGAAGTCAAGAACCTTAATACCAATTACCCCAGTTTGAGGAATCGCTCACATAATGTCAGTCCTTTGAGAAGTCATGAAGTGTCGCGATGTCAAAAGGTCATCAGAATATTATCAAACGAATAAATTTTACTAAAAAGGTGATAAAAAGTAAGTTGGAACTAACCTGAAGCATGTTAAAAATGAAATATGAATTTACAGAGATGCACCTGCACAACAAGTCTGACCCATTACAAATCTCGACACTCTTCTACCAATCATGTAAACAGAAAGAAAGTCCCTAGGATGTTTTACAGAAAGTTCAAAAAATAAATAAAGACACCCCACCAGTTATTTTGAAATACACTTAGACGTCATAATACCAGATAGTATTAAGCAAATTCCTACCACATTAACCTTGAGTTAGTTTTTGAGATAATATGTTATGTTTTACAATTTAAAACCGTAGATATGCCAGCCGTTGGTGTATTATCCAAATTCAAAAAACTTGAAATTAATGCAATGGAACAAGTCAAGGAAAATTTACCGTCTTAGTCTTTGAAACTTTAACGGGTGGTGGGATAACAGAGCCTGCAAATAGAGGGAGATAGTTGTAAAGATGTATTAGATGACTCAGATGTTGACAAGTGTACATAGATTAGATTGCTAAGCAGTTATGTTTGTTATTAGTAGTTAGCTTGCTTAGTGACTAAGATAACTTGTCTATATATATATTCAGCTGTTGTAACTCAGATTCATTCATTCAATACATACAAGATACAATTCATTTCTCTCTCTAAAATTGCTATTCTCTCGAGTCTGTCTTTCTCTATCAAGAACACAAATGATGAAGGTTTCTTTGTATTTTGACATGGTATCTTCGCCGGTTATGAAGACTTCTCGATCCTGAGCTGCTTTTCGCTTCCGCATTGTTGATTCATCTGTTCTGGTGTGAATTTCTGCTCTCTTTTCTCTCTCTATCGTTCTGTGCGAAGTTGTTATGTGCGTTTATGCGATTGTGAAGAATATGCCTGATTGTGCACACCAAGTGTTCGATTAATTGCCTCTTACAGGATTTGTTGCATTGATGTTAGTTTTCAAGATTTGTACAAGTTGAATTCTTGTGGTTTTGCACGATTGCTCTTTCTGAAACCCTAATTCTGTGATTTGTTCACTAATTCTCGAATTCTTGGATAGTTATCTCTGCAAATATGGTGACTGCTGCACAATTACAGATTGTACAGTCTCCGATTACGAATCTTATTCCGAATGTCTCTAATTCTGTTACTGTGAAGCTTGATGATACAAATTATCTTGTATAGTTAGAAACGAAAAAGATGGTGAAATACCAATTTGGTTAATGTATCCCAAGTTCCTAGCGTATGAAGGCTCTTATAGTAGTATACCTTATGGGCAGGTGGAAGCATTCTGAAAGATCTTTCATACCGTCTCACGTCCTCTTCTGACGCCTCCGGGTAGCTGCATTCAGAATGAGGGACATTATTCAAACTATAGGCACATATTTGATATCTCTGAAAATAAATAAATAAAATAGGCTATCACACCAACAGAATAATCAAAAGGTTCATAATTTACAAAATTCGAGCCGTAAAGTTTAAGAATTTCGAGTGTGATCAGACAACCAGAAATCAGAAAATGACAGGGTGGCCTGTGATAGATCGATTGAAAGCGAAGAACGTTCGACCGTGAGTCACAGGGTGAATTGTAAGCCTCAACCTTAACGAGCATTTTCGGGGACTAGCCCGCTTTATACACAACCTGGTCGAGCATAATGCAAAAAAACAGATATTCGAACTGAATATGTGACAATCACAGCAGCCTTTTTTTTTCAGAAATTCAAATATTTCGATCGTTTACAAGAAAAATTAAATCTTTTGGTATTAAATTAACAAAATTAACGAAAGTATCAAGCTTTCCAATCATTGATGCAAATTATATAAATCCCAAATCATTGAATTCAAAATTGAGTATTAGAGAGAGAGAGAGAGAGAGAGAGAGAGAGAGAGGGTACTTGAGGTAGGCGCTGATTATGCGCCTGAGGGACTTGATTTCGAGAGCTTCTTCGAGCTTACTCTGGCGACGTCGTTCGTCGTCTTCGTCCTCAACTCCTCCTGCTGCTGCTACTGGATGCATATCTCTGCTGTCGTCGGCTCTAACTGACAGAATACTGACAGGAACACACTAATGAGAGTACTTCGACTCCTCGCGTAGTCAAACAGGATGAGTCACGCACACATGATTGAAGGCCGAGCCCAATATGAAACACAAACTTATAGATTGACCAACCTACTAGTTCCTGAGACGTTGGGGGTCTGATTAAAGAGTTGGATATTTACATGTTTGGGCTTTTCGTATCTTGATTGAAGGAATCGAAGACAAGTTACGGTGAGTAAATATTCTTAACCACTTGACGTAGTTATTTTGTAAGGTTAATGATTAAGAGTCCACTCGACTCAAGAATATTTAAGTAAGAAACATCTTTCCTTATAAGCGATTTCAGTAAACGTATTTTTGTTAGAAGCACATTAAGGGTTTGTTTGAAAGTTATTTTAAAATGACAAAAACTATTTTTGGTGAAAATATTTTTGGAACCAATGTTTAGTAAAAAAATACTTGAAGTGCTTCATGAAGAAGCACCAATTATGTGCTTCCTGCTTCTTTAGGAAACACTTCAAGTACTTTTGGAGTTCAAAAATATTTTCTCTGAAAACTTTTTCAATTATTTTAAAAGTATTTCCAAACAGAGTCCTAAAATATTTATTAGAAGTCCAAGTTTTTTTGTTAGAAGCACATTAAAGTGCTACAAAAATCTACCCATATAAAACACTGGAAAAAATTGGAAGGGTCTTTAACTTTGGTAGTCAAATGCTATTAATAGCGATTTTAAGGATCATAAAACGTTTTCAACTTTTTTTTTTTTTTTTAACAAATGATATTATTTGCACTAAAATGATGAGGTGTGCTATGAACTATCCGTTCACTTGCTAATAACTTTAATTTAGCATTGATTACTAGGAATAAACCTCCCAAGTATGATATCTCCTGGCTATGAACTTGGGTTCTGCTAAAACTTGAACAACTTTCATCAAAAGCTAATTTTCCATTTTCTTGTCACAAGAAAACAACCTAATTTTTTTTTCCATTAATAAGCCAAAATTACTTGTGGCAGAAAAACTTGTACATTAGCAATCTAGCATAATAACTGATTGTTGGTGGAGTTGTTGTATGGAGAAGCTGCTTCACTTCTTTGCTTTCTCTTTTGGAGGAAGCTTCGAAGAGACCTCTTCATGGACACACCTGGAGGCCCGTAAATTTGAGACCGCAATGCAAGCAATACTCCGCTGGACCACCTCGATGATGTCCCTCCTCCTCGCATTTCCCTAGTTGCCAACAAAATAATAGCCCTAGCCTACACCAGATCAAAACTAATCAGTTGCTACTAGCTAGCAACTATTGATGGGGTTTTGCTTTCAATTAAAATTGAGAACTATGTTTCATTTGCTCTTGTTTTACAAAAATTCTTAGCACGATTCGTCGATGGTTCTAAACTTAACATATCAGGAATTACCTGAAGTTCTGTCACGTCGCAGACAAAAACTTGTCCGGTATAGAAAATGGTAATCTGTGGTTCGCCCCGAGTCGACTCACCCCTAAGAGAAGCAGAGAGATATCAAGCGTTCGGTTCCCAAAATTTATCAATGTAAAATGTAAAGATCATGAGAACAAGCAAACTCACAAAACCATTGGTTTGGTCGTTTCAATCTCTTGGCATGATATATAAAAAAAGGGAAACGAAAGGGCTTTGTTTTCAAAATCGTCCACACACACGCCACGAAATTATCCCCACTTTTAAGCTATTAATGTACGTGAATTTCATACATCATCGTACGGTTAACAATCACATATGTGGTTTTGAATGTGGAAAAATATCATATCATTTGGTGCATGAAAACATTGATGAACTTACGATGGAGTTTTCTGAGAATCTGATGGTGGTGCAGAAGTGGCCATCGAAGGAAGGTGAACGTACGAGCTGCGCTTCGTTGCCGATAGCCAACAGAGAAGGTAAGTGGAGAGACAACTATTTCATCCAAGATTAAATCAAATCATATACGAATGTAATATAAAGCTACAAAATAGAGGGAGATAGAGGACTGTCTGTAGTCGACGATGGGAGAGTTTTTATGGTTTGTTAGGAGAGTGTTTGTGAAGAGAAAGCATAAAAAACGTGCCCCAAATATTGGCCAGGTATTTGGCCACGTGAGAAATTCCTTCACTCTCCTTATCTCTCTATTCTTCACTCTCTTTCTCTCTCTAATATTGTTTCTTCCTCTCTCTCTCATGCTTCCACTTTTGCTAAAGAGTAATGTTAGAGAGACTAAATTTGTAAACTAAATAATATGTTCCCAATAGAAAATGATCAACACGTTTATCAACGCTTAAGTAATAATCAAATCATCAACTTCTATGTCATTTAGTTTACAAAATTTTGTCTACAAATTTAGTCTCTCTATCATTAATCTTTTCTAAATATCTATTTCCTGACATTTGGTGTAGGTGGTGGCCTTTTCTCCTTTCAAACTGGATTCCAAAAATGGAAAGTATTGCAATTTATGAGAGCTGGACTTTGTAGGGTTTGTTTTGCTTTGTTGATGCAATTGACTCGTGACCCTATTTACTTGCAAGTTAGATGGAGAGAAATGCTCAAAATTGAGATATTTTTTACTTAGAATTATCACCCACCATCATCTCTTTATTTGAATGTGATCGTGAATTGGATGTCACAAAAAATTCCATTTATAATTTTGACGCGGTTTAATCATACATGTCTTTTTTAAAAACAAATTTATCGCAACCAACAAAATATCTTTTGATATGTGTTTCTCTCAAATCCGAAAACACCAAGGGTCTGTTTGGATGGAGAGTTTGGTTCCAAGGGAATTCTTAATGATGGGAGTAGGAAGTGAAGGGATTAGTGATGAGGGGAGTTTAGAGTTCCTAATAACTTCCTTGTTTGGATGTATGTAAGGGGTCATGTAAATTGTAATGATGGCTTGAAGATCCTGCGTTTTCAAAATAATTAGCCATTCAAAACAGAAAAATCCATTTGTTTGCAAATTAGTGTCATTTATTATTACGGTTTAGTGACATTCCTCTTCACTTATAAGTGAGAGGTCTTGAAAATAATCTTTTGTATATGAGAGCTCCATTAGGTTTACGAAGTTCATTACATTTCATGGAAATGTATTTTTTTCCTTATTAAAATTACAAAAAATATATATATATATATAATTTCATGATGTTGTACGAGTAAAACAGAATAAAACACACCATATGGTATTATATAAACATTGACTACTAAAATAATACTCTTAAATATGAAATATAAAGAAAAATAAAAGAGAGGCATATCACAATTCACGAAATGCAAGGTCAAGCTTAGAAAATGCACTCTAGTCTAGCATAATGTACCCACCCCTTCCCATCATAAATTTAGCTATCCAAACCCACCTTTTCCCACATCTAAAGCTCACTTTTGTCCACTCAAGTTTTCATAGCCCTCGATGCAAAGCCATCCATTGTTTAATTATACGTATGATTTGCGAGTAATTGCTAATATCTAGACTCAATTAAAATTTTAAATTTTGCTACATTACTTATATGTATTTAATACTATCATTATTTGAAAATCAAATATGTTGTAATGAAATTTACAGAACATATCTGACCGTCGAATAAGAATAATAATTAGACCCGGTAGTTTCTGAACACGACACGATGACACGTCACAAAATAACGGATTTCGGGTCAACACGATAACTTATCGGATCATTATCGGGTGACCCGTTAATAACCTGTTAATAACGGGTTCTTAACGGGTATACACGCAGGTAACACGTGGGTAACCCGTTTCGACCCGTTAAGAAAAAAATTATTTTGATAATTTTAAAGTTTAATTACTAAAAGATTTATTATAAAATACAATAGCCATAATAATATATACAATATATTCTATATTAAATATATAGTTTTGTATTATTATTCTATATCAGTTAAAAAAAAAAAAGATTTAGTCATTATTTATTTTTATTACGAGAGTTCCTTATTATCATTACTAGGATAAATTTTACTTAACATGTTGTTGTCCAAAATTAAAATAAACTAGCATAGTATTTGTATAGGAAAGAACTAAGAAGACATACATACAAGTATGAAAAATGTGAAAGAATATATAAACACTCATGGTTCATCATTATTCTTCCACGAGTAGATAATGTTACACTTACATTATCGTTTAGATTTTTAAAATCCTCCAAACCTTCATGAATAATGTTTTTTATTTGAGGGAAAAATTAATAAAATTAATAAAAATTATTGTAGAAGTGTAAAAAATGTAAAAAATAAAAATATACAATCACTCATAGTGACAAGCTTTACAACTTTCATAAAGGGATCAACTTCGAAATCCAACACTATAATCCATAATCCATAAACCTTAAATTTATATTTAACCGTCGATTGTCATTTACGCTTTATTCTTCTTACTGAATTTCATTTTTTAAATTTTCTTTTTTGAAAACATGATCATCTGGCGGATGTAAGAAGATGAACGGTTCAGATCTTTGATATCACGTTTCGATATTTACGGTTAATTGAAATATGAGTCGATGTCATATAGTTTGTAGAAACTTTATAAACATCAAGCAATATTTTCACTAACCGTAAAACTCTGAATATAATATCAATGATCCAAACCATCATCCTCTAATAGATCATGTTTTAAAAAAAAAATCTGAAAAAAAAAAAATTTGATGAGAACAATGAAGCGTAAATCTAAACAACAATCAACGGTTAAATTTTGATCTATGATTTATATGATTATAGTGGTGAATTTCGAAGTTAAGCTTTTCATGAAAGTTGTAAAGCTTGTCATTATGAGCGTTTATATATATTTTTCTATATTTTTTTACACTTCTACATTAATTAAAAAACTATTAAAGACTTTAGGTAAGTGAAAATATACTTAAAAGAAAATTGCGTTTTTATGTTTTGGATGTGACAATATGTAACGTGAGTGAAAAAATACATGGTAATTGCATGCATGTGGGCCGCAATACATGCGTTATGTTGCATAACAATTAACACGGACGTTTGTGGAACAAGTCTCATTTCATGCTTCTGTTGTTTATTTCTCCTCTCATTTTAACAAGTCTCATATATGAGATTTTGAGGATTGGTTTACTACACTTACAAGCATTTAGTATTATACCTGGCATTCGTGTCGTGTTTTTCGTGTTCGTGCCGTTTTCGTGTCATACCCGATATCTTAACGGGTCGTGTCGTGTCCCGAAATCGACCCGATAATATTAACAAGTAATATGACCCGATCCGTTACCCGTTAAAGAAAATATATTTTAAACCAATAAATAATCAAATGAAAAACATAATACTAAATAAGTCACTCCTTCCTTCTCAAAGGAAAAGTTGTTTTCATTCAATTAAGGCACGAGTAAATTGTCCCTCAAATGGCACGTGCTTAAATTCGTTTCCCTTTCAATTCAAATGCATGAGAGCCAAAGGCAATCATGTGCAAATGGGAGGTGCAAGTCCAATGAGATGTTGCGGCTTTGCTTGGTTTTTTTACTGGTTTATTAAAGCAAATGAGATATGAGGCTCATATAACAAGCCCCAAAGGACCTTGTAGGGGACGACAGATATCCATGTGTTTAGTTAGTGTGGAAAATGTGATATTTCCTCTACATGTTGTAAAACTTCGGAGTATTTTCAAAGCAGGTGGTGCACTTTTGTTACATATGTCATATATAAATGTGTCACACCATTTATGCACATGCCATGCTTTATTGCTATTGCTGGATATCAACGTTCCTAGCTATAATTTGTTGCTTGCTAAATTTGGATTGTATCTAACTCCAATATTTGGGTGCTATCATGTTACCAGAAAATACTTAGGATTGTATGATGAGACCATAATTAATTAGGTTTGAGTGTGACAAGATTAGGTCAAAGTTGAATGTATATGACCATGCCAAACTAGTTAATCAATCGAAAATCTCACGTGTTGAAGCAATACTTGAAAGTACGTACTATAGCTATCTTAATGGGGGTTTAAGGATCTAATTAGAGGTTGTTTAAGTCATATTTTGACATTTGATCAAGATATGTGATCTTAGGTAGATCACTAGGGTTTGTGACAACAATGAAATGATGGAAAATGCTTAATTTGCATCATACGTCGAAGTCGAATGTGAATAATTAGCCAAACGTTCACGTCTCACTCAACTTCACCATTTGGGCTTAACCCAAACGACAACTTAATTATGATTCAATACTTACCCTCACTCTTTTGGCTTGTGCAATAATAATCTACTGAGTTATCTACAAATGCTGTCCTATAATGCATAGAAAATAGGGGAGACATGAGCAAAAGCTTCCAAGCCTGTAAAATTATTAGCAACATAAAAATTGTTATGTCCCATGATCATGCTTAGTCGATAAGATGTTGTTGGGAGTTTTGAGACTCTTGTCCCACATTGGAGAAAACAAGATTCTCAATACCCTTTATATAGCTTTAGTGCTTTATTCTAGTAATTAGAACATGGACCATTTGGAAATGGGTTGAAGGCTTGGGCCTTATGGTTGTGTGGATTAGGCTTGTATAATATAGCCAAAGTGCAATTAATATTAATTAATCAAGACAAGGGCCTTGGGACTTGGGGCCTTGGAATTTAAAATTAATCTGATTCTTTAATTTTAAATTTTCGAATTAAGTTTTTAATTAATTTATTAATTAAAACGTTTTGATTAATAGACACAACTCTCTGGAAAGAGTTGTATAGCTTCAGATACATCCAAAAGGTATTTGAAGAGGTATGAAAGAGCCTATATAAGTGGAGTCCTCTGTTCAATTACAAATAAATCTTTTCTCCATCCTTTCCTTCATATAATATTTTCAGAGAGAGTAAACACACAAAAAGCAATTCGTTAGAATTCTATAATCTAGTGCGGATTGTAGAATTAGGTAGTTGAATCCTGGTCGAGCAGACGTTGTTGAACCACAAGCACAAGAGTGGGACTGAAATACTGTTCGAAGGACATAGCTTTCGCGCTAGCCTCTACCTTTGATTTTATTCAAGTTAGTGTTATTATATTTTCTGTATTTGTTGTGTTTCATTCTGTTTCTGTGTAGTAAGTATTTTTTAGTAATAAATTATAAGTATTTGTGTCTGGTTCTAAATTGTTCTCCAATAGATGTTAGGTTTTTGTACATACATTTTGGATTCAAAACTCTCTTCTCTAAATTATTGAAATAGTTTGAAACCATTTTTCATTTCCCTCTAAATTATTGAAATAGTTTTGAACCATTTTTTCTTCCCATAGTGATAATAACTTTTCTTTAACAAAATGTTCATGGTCGTCATTCTTTTGAAAACAAGAAACCACACTAAGAATTGAGACATAACTATTAAGGGTGACGATCATCTACAAATGAAGGGAAACGCAAAACTTCTTAGGGTAGAATTATGGGGACTTGGTCCAAACTCCAAAGGTTTGTTTATGCTTTAGCAGCCTGCTAGGCCGAAATGGATTTGACTTAGGCAGTTCTGTATTTGACACTCTTTCACTTGTGTTGAAAGCTTGTTGGTTGAAGATATTGTTGGGTTTGATTGGCAGGCCAAGGGCCTGTTTTTTTATTGTACATTTTGAATGGTTGTAATGAAAAATAAAAAGTTGGAGAAATAAAAGTCCGTTTCGAAATCTTTATTTTAAAGTACTTATGCTTAGGTATGAGAAATTTGCGTAAGACAGTCTGATTAACTGGTTGGTCAGTTACAGTTTTAAAAAGAACGAATCTTAGTATTTGAGTATTATTTGACTCTACGTAGGTATAACTTCCGACACACACTTTCCACTTTCTGTGAAAGTGATATAAATATTGAATTGATCAAATTACCATACTCAAGTCTCTTTCCTCAAACATCTACGGCTTTCACCTGGTTAGTTGTTAACTAGTTTTATTTATTGCAATCCGGAATTATTATTTTATTATAAATAGTGTGCCAAAATTCTTGTGCAAGGGACTCTTTGTAGAACTCATTGTCTTAACCTATAAAATGTACACATTATAAACATTCATCGTGAGCAGCAATAATACTAAAGTATCATAATACGGCTGCTAGTTGTGCAGATGAGAGTTGTTTCACAAATGGATTTCCAGACAAGGTAATAGATTGGATTCCAGGAATGAAAAATATTCGTTTAAGGGATCTTCCTAACAGTCTTTGTCACGCCCCTCTCTTCCGAGATACGTTCAGGATAGACATGTGGCGTCACCATGTACCTTTACATCTAACATGCCTCGCCTCTGAGGCATGAACAAAACACAACTCAAGATCCACTAGCGTATTAACTTTTTGTTTACTTTATGGCTGCATCTAACCTTTGTGTTAGATTGCCTACGTACCCTCAGATAGGATCAAGCAATTCGTAGTTCACTCTCAGATGAGAAAAACATGATTTCATAAGTTTACGTTTTATGAAACGTTTATGGTTTATTGAATTTACGTTTTATGAGAAGTTTATGGTTTATTGATTTTACATTTTATGATTTATTATGATTTATGGTGATGCTTTGAGCTAGAACGCTCCCATGGTTTTATGATATGATGTTTGAGCTGTTGAGCTCTTATGCTACGGTATGAAAGAATATGTTCATGCTTAATTTATGTGCTTACTTAATTGGTAATTATACAACACATATACACAAGACGAGTATGTACCTGTCTATGGCCATATGACTGAGTATTACTTCATGATATACTCCTAGTTTCACTGGCAAAACCAGTGTCGGACAGCTTCACTAGTCAAGGCTAGCGGCGGTGTGAAATATGTTTTCTTCAATGGCGCACAACCCAGTGTTGTACAGCTTCACCTCCGGGTGATGGGGCCTACCATATTTCTTCACTGGCGTATCCCAGTGTCGTATGGATTTGCCTTTGGGCGACTATGATACCACTATTTAAGTACATTGTTATATGAGCTACAAATGTTTTTATGGCATGCTAGCTAGGGTTTTTAGACGACCTACACAACTATATGGGTTTTCTAAAATAGGGGATTAATATGTTCAAAGAAAAGTGGTTTTGACTTACTATTATTATAAGCTCCAATCCACGAATCTTTGTTTTGTGCCCCCTACATGACATTTGAACGAGGCATACGATCCCGACGTTGAGGACCTTTAGCATTACCCTTTTCGTTGTAATCATACTTTTAAATAATAGTCATTCCGCTTGTAATCTTGATTAGTTGTATGCTCTGAACATGTTCATACATTCTCATATTTTAATATTTAAGGTTGCATATTTTATTTATGTTTATTTTATTTGGCGTAAAGTTTGCATGCTTGTTTACATGTTCTTAGCATAAGCATGATAGGATGGCTTTCGTCATCCTTGGTTGTCGGCTAGCATGCACCAAGATCGGGATGTGTCAGTAATATATGCAAACTAGAAGTACAATAAATTCATAAAAAAATAATTAAATCTAAATGAAATATATAAGTTGACGTGGACAAGAATCAAAAGATTATTTTTAATTTTTCATCTTACATACGGTATTATTGAAAACATAATATTTTCTAGAGATTAAAATGAAGATTTTTGTACAATTAAATGGTAGGTCAACCTCAACCTTTGTCTGCTCATTTGGTAGCGTGGTTGTGCATCATGACCAATATATGGGATACATATTATTATAATATGTTACCTCATAGATTCATTGTAGCTGCATGATTGAAGAATGCCCTTTTGTTTTATGTAGCAGGGTCTAATGATTGTAGCTAAGCGAAAATGTAAACAAAACATTTATATATAGCACGTTTATGCGCTGCCTTCATTCTTGTCTCTAACATTGAATCTCCAGCAATATCAATAAGAATAAATAACTAAAACAAAAAAAAAAAAAAACCAAGAATAGAAGACCTAGTGAATATAACCCATACAAATTAAGATGGTAACGGAATATTTGTGTAATATCAACAGAAAGTCCTAATGGGTTACCCATGTCTAGATCTGAATCAATCTGTTATCTTAAAAGGGTTGGTCGATAACAATCCGATATGTTAAGCCTCGACATAAAATTGTATGTTTTCATGTAGTTCCTTGTCGGGTTAACAGGTTGCGCACAAAATTATTAGGTGCTCTAGTTAGAAACACTTATGATAATACTAAGTACTTGTAAGTGTTGTAAACTACTCCTTAAAATCTCATATATCATAAGAAAATGGTCATCTCCAAAAGAAATGTTAAATTACAATTGATGGCTGAAGTGACAATCTGAAGTCTAATGTCAAATTTTATACTTCTCCATCCGAATTGTATGTTGTTTTCTTATTTAAATAGAATTTTAAACGATTGTAATTATAAGAAAATATTTTTATTGGTTGAAATGTTAGTGAATAAGGGACTCAGCATCAAAATGAATTAAAAATAAATTTGACACACAAAGCCTTAAAATCTAGTCAGCAAATAACACTTTAGTTAGATAGACTTTTAATGTCAAATATGGACAGTGACATTCCACCTAAGATATTAACATTTCATTTGAAAATGCTCTAAACAACATAGGCATGAATGAGACTTGTTCCACAAACGTCCTTGTCATGCACGTGCCATGCTTTATCACTGTCACTGGATCTCAACGGTCCCTAGCTAAATTTGAACCATTGTACCAGAAAATACTTAAGGATTGTATGATTAGACAATAATTAGGTTTGAGTACGTGACAAGATTAGGTCAAAGTTGAATATATATGACTATGCCAATCTAGTTAATCAGCAGAAAATCTCATATATTCAAGCAATATTTGAAGGGTAATGCTATCTACCAGTGTTCTAAAAATCGGCCTAGGCAGCTCCCAAACGTTAGGCGGTAAAGTGCCGCCTGGATTTAATCCAAATCATTAAAGAAAGTTGGACAACTTATTAGACAACTTCTGGATGAATCTAGGCGGGATTAGGCGAGGTCAGGCGGAGCATGGCAAGGCGGAGAATCGCTTATGTGGAGAACAAATTTTGAAAAAAAATGAAAAAGTTGTAGAGCACTGAAGATTCGTGAAGAAAATGAAGTCTGTTTGAAACTTACCCAACGTCATTTAGGTTTTAATTGAACTTTCTGACTTCTCAATTGTTTAGCTTCTTTCTCACTCCATGCGGATCCACCATCTTCTTGTTTTGCTACCATTTCGTCTGTATTCGTTTTTATTTTATTTTATTTTTTCTCTTACCGCATATCTTTCTTTTTGCAGATTTTGGTTATTATTCTTTAATTTTTTTAACTATTTATTTGTGCCCACATTTTTATGGTTCTTACTGTTTCTTCGTTTAAGGCTCCACCATATTTTGCATCCTACTAAAATATTTACTTTACCCTCACACATAAGAAACCCAGACGGATTTGAGTAAATTTTTTACATCTATTATAGATTGATTAATTTTTTATTTCCACTTCTCTCTCACTCTGCGGTCTTCTCTCCTCTCCTCCTCCCATCTCTCACTCTTCATCTGACTCTCATTCTGAACTGAAAGAACCATAATTTTTCATCTTTCCCTCTACTATTCCTTCAGGTAATTTTCCAGTACGTTTTTTCATTTGCTTTCCACACTAATCTCACCCTAAAACCAACAAATCCCAAAAACCCTGAAGCCCTCCAACAAATAAAAAAACACCATCTTTGCCGAAAATTTTGAATTTTCTCGGGAATTTTTGCCTATCCCTGAGATTTGCTTGGTGGGTTTTCCTTCTTAGGTCCCGTATGTAAAAGGGTTTTGTGTTGTGTAATATTTGGGGATTTGGTTTGGGTTTGTGGGTAAGCAATATTCAGGGTAAATTTAGTTCCCTTTATTTTCTCAAATTTGTTTCACATCATGATTTTTGGTCCTTAACTGAATAGTTCTTAAGAATGTTGGAATTTTTAAATGTTTTGATTTCTTTTGAATTTGTTTTTTATTTTATTTTCAAGCCTTGAAATTGTTTCTAATTTCTCTATAAGTAAAATAAGGTTGAAGATGAAATTTATTCTTTCTTAACACTATTTGATTGTAGATTCTAGGTTCCAACCCCCAGTTATGCAGCATGCCTGATTCCAATTCTTAATAAGGGAGATGATGCAAAACCCATAATTTATTCGTCAGTTGACTTCTCCGAGACTATACAGGTACATTTATTCAGGATCAAGGTTCTAAAAGGCGCTAGGCGCTAGTCGGGCGGCGGGATGGGGCCTAGCGCCTAGGCGGAGCCTAGGCGGGAGACTAGGCGGACTAGGCGGATTTAAGTATATCTATTCTATTTCGTGTAAATAAGTGTCTGTTTATACTTAAAATATACATAATTTCGTCATAAACTAGAAAATAGAATGACATCTATATTATGAAGTATTGAAACATAATGAAAATATAGGGAGCAAACATATAATGTGTGTTTATTTAAGTATTTAATAAGTCTCTTACAATTTATTGGAAACAATAAAATGCAAAAGGAAAGTTATCTATTTTTTATCTAAATGAGTTGCAACCTAGGCAGGTGTCTAGGTGGGTCTGGGCGGGCTGGGAGGGCGCCTCTGCAGGTCTGGGTGGGCTAGGCGGATGCGTAGGCGGTCTAGGCATTATTCGGGACGGCTGGTCACCGCCTAGCGCTTAGGCGGGGCCTAGGCGGTGCTAGGCGGTGATAGGAGCATATTTATGCGCCTTAGTTAGCTTGTTCTTGTGCATTTACATTGTTCTTGTGCATTTACATTGTTTTTCCTTAGTTAAAGTAATCTTTTAAGCTAGTTTTATGTGTTTTCAGGTTTTAAGGGCAAAGAATACAAAAAGATGCATTTTGGGAGCCTTTTGGAGCAAAATGGAGCTTGGAATGGATGTCATATGCTTGGAGCCAAAGGAATGGACGAAATTGAAGACCTAAAGATGCAAGGATTCCTAATCAAATGAGGATTCCTAGTCAAAGAAGGATTCCTAATCAAATGAGGATTCCTAGAAGAATGAGGATTCCTACTCCAACAAGGATTCCTACTTGAAGTAGGAAAGTTAAGCCAAGGTTTCCTATTTTGGTTTGACCTTTCCTAATCCTAAAAGTCCCTTTGTTCCAGCAACTTTGAAGGCCTTTTAAGCATTCTAGGACACAAATTACACATTCCTTGCATGGTCCAACTCCTTGCCGCACTTGTCCCACTTTCCCTTTCCCTTGCCGTGCAAGGGGACCCCTTTCCCTTTAGTTTTAGGACACTTCCCCTCTCCTAAACATCCAGCCGCACCCTCCTTGCCCTTTCCTCTTCCTTGCCGTGCAAGGGAGAGTGATTCTTTCCTATTTTCTGAATTAAAACACATTCCTACTTTGTTTTAAGTCCTTGCCGCAATTCTTAGCCAATTTCCTTTAGTTTTCTGATTTTGTTTCCTAATTCTAGAAGCTTTTGACTTAATTTCTGATCACCTAAATCAACCTAGGGTTTCAATTCCTGATTTCCTTTAAATAACCCCCCTTGTTGCAGCCACAAAGGATCCATTCACTACCATTCACGCCAGAAAACTTCACCCATTCTCTGCAGCCACCATCCTTCACAAAACACCATAGTTTCTGACCAAAAACCATCCTTGCCGCACCCTACATCCATCCTAAACACAATTCCAGCATCCTACACCATCCATAACCCCCAAATTCCATCATCAAACTTTGTGCCGCAATCAAGGAAGGGAAGGAGAGTTCTTGGACGTGCTTGCTGTTCACTTTGAATCGCTGGAGCGTTTAGGTGTTTTCTTTCTTTTGTTTTCAATGTCTAAACTTTATATTCTTTGTGTTGTGAGTATGAGGAACTAAACCCCCCTTAGTTAGGGGGTGATTCGAAACCATGTACATACTTGCAATATGAATTGATTACCTTTGGTTGTGATTTCATAAGTTATGAGTTCAATTCGTTTAACTGCTTGATGGATAACTTATTTGTGTATGTTGATTGAGAGTGCACGCTTAGTTTTCATGCATGAATATGATGCTAGAGTATAAGGGAGTTTCACCTAATAGTTACAACCTTATATTTCACAAGTAGTGAAGGTCGCTTATAAACGATCGCGTTAAATGAATTCTTGGCATTAGTTTCATGCTCATCATAGTAACGAACGCCTCGTCAACACTTATAGTTCTCATGTTGCTTAATGATCTTTGATTGTATCTTTGTTGTGCTTTTCACGTAAGGAACTCTTGAAGAATGCTTTGAATTGTTGTATGCGCATTCCCATCCAATTCATTAACTTAAGGAGAACTTGAAGGTTAATTTAAGCGAACCTAATTAATCTGGGGTGTTGAGTTTCATAACTTATCGAAAGAACAACTGAAAATTGGTTTGTATGCAAGTGTGTCATGTGTGGAGAAGAACCCTCTAGCTAGCCTTCCATCCATAAGTTTAATCCAAAATCGTTTTTACAATCTGTTTTAATTACAAAGTTTGTGTCTTGTTTTCAATTTCGTCAAAACCAAATCCCCCTTTATTTTGAAGTGTTAAATTAGTTAGAATCTGTTTTGATTTGTGTTTTTAAGTGTTTTGATTCAAGTTAAAACCCAAATTCGTCCAATTTGGTGCTTGTGTCCAAAACTGCCCAGAAAGTGTTTTTAAGGCAGTTTTGAGTCTTTTGGTTGCTGTTTTGAGTCTTTTGCTTTGTTTAAGTGTTTTAAAGTTTAGTCTTGCATTCTTTGAGTCTAATTTAGTGTTTTAAACTTTGTTTTTACGTTTTTAAGTCAGTTTTCAAGTGTTTAGCAATCCCTCCTAATCCCCGGTCTAGAACGATCCCTACTTACATACTTTACTACAATTGTCAAAAGAGGGTTTAATTTGAGTGTCAAGTTAATTTTCACATCAGGCGGAGATTTTTAGAACAGTGTTCAGGATGCATAATGTTTGAGTTTTTGAAATTTGTGTTTGACTAATTCACCATTGAGATAGCTGTCATATATGACACCGCAAAGATTCTCAATTCTTAATCTTTCATATTTACAATTTGATTTGTGGTCTTTTGACATCTCCACTGCCTTACCAAGCATAGCTCAACAATCCCCAGCATTAGCAACTGTCAGGGTCCTTCAAAAAGTACAAACTATGTAAGACGAAGACTATTAAGATTAGGATTCACATATTAAGATTCACAAATTTTGAATGCAAAGTACTTAAAAAGCAGTTCCGGGCATCATTCAATTTCTTTCTCTCTTTCATAATTTAACTTTTGCTTCTTATTGCCTTTGTTTTTTCTTTTCTATCTTGCAGATACTCTTAACTTTGCAACAATCACTTCTGTCGCAACTTGGTTGGCAACAGTTAACAGTCAGCCGAGTGACATAATTTTTTCTTTGATATATGCCTGATAGAAATAGCCTGAATTATTTCTCCATTAGATCCCTGCGGAATCCATATTGGTCACTATGGATTAATTATGCAACTCTATTGAAGTTTGAATGTAATTTCATATTGTTAAAACCCTTTAAATGGATGAGAAAATATTGTTAAACCCCTCAAGCTCTATTCGAGCTCTACTTTCAATTTAATTTCATATCAGTGAGAGAATATAATTTTAATTTTAGTTTTAGTCTATTGATCTTCTTCAGTTCTTTCGATCCAACGGCTGGAAATTGAGAAGGGTGTGTAAGGGGTAAAAGTTGGTGTGTGGATAGCACTACCCTTGAAAAAAAACTAATAACTCTTAGTAAAATGTCTTTATGTCATAGACAAGCAAACATTATCAAAACTATGTGTTTGAGTTGCAAAGATATGTGTGCAAAAGACTAGGTGACCTCTATTCTAAATTTCTAACATTTATTTTATTTATTTTTTCCAAAATCCATGATGAGCAATTTAAGTTTCTCTTTCTTTAACATTTTTTCCTTCTGTTTTGTTGGCTTAATAATTTGATTGACACTTACTTTTTAGAATTAGAATAGAATATAGTTATAATTATTTGCAATTGTGGGGTAATTGGCAAAACTCGAGTCCGTTTTATGCCTGTTTGAAGGAAGAAACAGAGTTTGTAAACCCCTGCCTTGCTCATACATGTTTTACTATTTCATTGTCATTTAATTTATTTTCCTGTTTTGGTTTAGGCTTTTAGTTTGGTTTGTTTTGTGTTAACTTTGTTATTCTGGTAAGGATTACATTTTTCTGATAGCTTGGATTTAGAATTTGATTATCATTTCTTCTTTTTCAATGTAATGGTTAATCAGGATAAGGATGTAGTTTGAATTTAGGGGAGGTGGGGGAGACTTTTTCTCCAAGAACCTCTTGGTGGAGTCCCTCAGAGGAAAAAATAATACTATTTAGTGACTAAGAGCTGAGACCCCAATTTCATTACAATTTCTTCTTTTCAACTTAATGGTTATTGAATTAATTGCTTTTCCTTTAAGGGTACCAAAAGCATAGTGCAATCAGCACTCATACCCTTTTTTTTTTCTTCCCAATTCCCCAAACAATACCAATGCTATTCCCTTTTTATCAAATTATAAATTTTCTATATGCAATCATATTTTCAATTTTTTTTAATATTTTTGCTCAGACTTTGTAAGTGCAGTGTTTTCAATTTGTTAAAAGGCAGAATAGTATTTCCATTCAGTTTAATGTCATTTTAATTTTGATTTTCAGCATTTTCCACTTAGGTTCTGATTTTAATTTTGTTAAAACCTATAGATTGTTAAACTAATGACAGGCTATTACTATATATTGTTTAGGGCTGGGTTCGGTTTTTTGCAAAAACCGAAACAGAACCGACGACTCAAATTTTTTTCGATTTTTTTCATTTCGGTTTTTTGGGTTCAGTTTCGGTCCGGTTGGATTTTTTTTATGATTTTTTTTTAATATTTGGAGCTTGAAGCACATGCTTCCCTACCTTGAGCATCCTCATTCCTTAGTGAGAAATCAACCTGCAACATGCCCTAATCAACATATTTGAACTATAACTGAGAAATCAACTTTAACTCATGCTTTTTAGTTTTCATCTCTGCATTACATAATATTATACAAAATCTTAATACTTACCAAATTAAAATCAACCAAAATGAAAAATGACAACCAAAACGAATTCAGAAACCAACAGTAGTAAACACGGTTGAAGCATTTGATCTGAAACAAGAAAAATTAATTCGGAAATCAAAAACAGAAAACTCAACCTAAATTACCAAATTAAAATCAACCAAAATGAAAATAATCAATCATTTTTTTAAAATTAATAGTTAAAATAAGGAAGAGATCGAACTCCCTATGCGCTACTGCCAGGCCATTGCAGGGCCAAGTTGAAGTTTTCTGCCTTCCTCCTCTGCTTCCGATTCGAAAGGGGCGAGGGAAAATTATGGTTTGGAAGAAGGAATCTATGAGGAGGACATGAGAAGACTGGAGAGAGTGACTTGGAGGAAGAGATGAAGAGGGAGGGAGAGAGAGAGAGAGAGAGAGAGAGAGAAAGAGAGAGAGAGAGAGAGATTGAGGAAGCATGGAGATAGGAAGAAAACAACGGAGGGGGGGGGGGGAGAGAGAAGAGCGAGAAAACATGAAAACTGAAATTGGAGTGATTGACGACTAGTGTAAACTTGATAAATTTTATAAAGCACTAAATATAAATACTTTGCGTGCACAACAATAACAGAAAGCCTGCGGTCAAGTTGGCTTGATGCAACTATCCCATCTTGGAGGGAAGGTGTTCAAACCCTCACGTCAACATCTTTTTTGAGTATTTATATATGATTTTTTTTCGGTCCGGTTCGATTTTCGGACCTCAAAAACCAAAACCGAACCAGCCAAATTCTATTCGGTTTGGTTTGGCAGTTTTTGTTCGATTTTTTTTGGCTTTGGTTCGGTTTGGTTTTCAGTTTTTTCGGCTTTTTGAACCCACCTTTAATATTATTCATATCAAGGAGGAAGACATTTTTAGATTACCCTGAAATATTGCTAGGAAAACATCGTTTATTTTTTTTATTACGGCAAGCATGTATGCCTTACACTGTTAACTTTCTTTAATGCTTGCTCTGGATTCTACAGGTTTTTTTATTTTTTTTTTTATTTTTTTGTTTTTTTTTTATTTTTTTTTTAAATTTATTTGGTTGTTGGAAAAAAAATTGAGAAATGAAGGGCTTCAGAGATGTTCATTTGTGCCTCAAATTTGGTACGGTTTCTTTCCCTTATATAATTTTGCTTGGTATTTATAGATTTTCATCATAAATTATTGTATTCTCTTGCAAAGAAGTTCATTTTTGACACTTATGTAAACTTTAACATCACTTCACCAGAGAACTCAATTTCAATCAGAGAAAGAAGAAGATGAGCATATAAGTTTGCTCACTACTTCTCCGTTTCATGGATAATATCTACAAACCCAATTCTTCAGCTTTTAGGTTTTTTATTTTCACATCAATTAATTTTTCCTGTAATGTTAGGGCATGATATTTTAGGGAATTTTTTGCTCACAATTTTTTTGCGTGAAATAAATAGATATGAGTCTTCACTAAGTTAATTTTATGTATTATAATTTTATTATTTCAAAACTAATTGACATCTTGCTGCTTTTGGTAGGTTTTGTGTAAGCTTACTTGCATTGCATACTTTGTTTACAAACAATGTTTGGTTTAATTTGGTGATAATATATTTGGTAAATCATTTCACAATTAGTCTCTCCAACCTCCACAAGTTTACAATATTACTATGGTAAAACTTAATTTCGGATTGCATGTTTGAAAGTTTAGCCTTTTGTTTAGAACTTGAATTGCGTGTTTCAAAATTTATAGTATTTTCTTTAATTTCCAGCTTAGAGCTCAGAGAAAGAGGTAGCAGCCATCGATCAAATTTGAGTTCAAATATGAGTTCATACCTGAGTTCAAATCCTATTTTTGAGCCTTTGTTTCGTCGGTAATAAGGTAAAGCTCAAATATTTCCTACATGTCTTAATTTTGGATTATATCTACACACATACATGGAACAAATATTCAATGGTCCTTTACAATGACAATCAATTAGTGTAGTTCATGGATATAATAGATATATTGACAAAGGAATATATTGAAATATGCAGGAAATTATTTCACTATAACACATCGAGAGTCGAGGAATCTCTTTCTTTTGAGCTGGCCAAGTCGGAGTCTATTTTTACTAACTTTTACTTGCCCTTTTGTATTTGTGTTTGCTAAATATATATAATATTTGTTGAAGTATTTTGTATATAGTTGATTCACATGAAGTTCAAGATTTCAGTTAGTATATCATCTTTGGCATATATAATCCATGGGATCGCTTAACAAAATTTGGTCAATAATCTCAATTAAATGACTTCTATGTTTGTGACCTTTTATCCTTTCAAATTTGTGATTTTTACTTTTTTGGAAGATTAATTTTTGTATAAAATATAAATCTTAGAAACATTCTACCCATTGTTTAACTTAACGAATTTTGTATTGTTGTTAGTTCTGCACTATTCCAATTTGGCTTTGATTGGATAAATAATAGCATTGTTTAGCTAATTTGCAAATTTCCTCATATTCCTAAGTTCTCTCTAAGCCGTATACTAGTGCCTTTGTTTCAGGGTTTTGAAGACGTTGGGGAGTTCACTGTGACAAAGAAATTGCAGACTTGGGTTGTAAATATATTTTTACATGTATGTAAATATATATCTAAAACTATCAACATGGTTTATACAATTTTTTAAGTCCCCACAGCGTCGCGTGGGCAACATTTCTAGTGCTGTGCTAAAATGCATAGAAAATAGGGGCGGCATGAGCAAGAGGTTCTAAGCCTTTGAAATTATGTTTTCATGTGTTGAGAAGGCGGTTCGGTACATCAAATGTCATAATACAAGTGGTTGGAAATTGTTTTTTTAAGTATTCAACCACATGTATTATGACACTTGGTGTATTATGTCGTGTTCCCGACACATTGAAATCTATCTATGGTCATCCATGTGGTCCAACATCCCAATAAATAAGGTGTTGGGTGTCTAACTTTTCCAGGGTCGAAACTTTCCTGCTTTAAATTATTCTAATAATTACAAACTCGTCTTCCCTCCTTCATAGTAGTAATTTAAAAAAAAATGTTTTTTTTTTTTTTTTTTGATAAGTAAATAATAGATTAAAAGGGCAAAAAACCCAAAGAAAACAACAAAGAAAGCTGGGCAGAGAACAAGCTCAAAGCACCAGCAAAAAAGGCCAAGCTAGAAACCAAAGCCTAAACCACGCAGGGAAGGCAACAAATAAACAAGAAACTAAGGAACATCAACATTCCAGTTTCGGAAAACCCCTAAGTTAGTGGAGGAAGGCTTAACTTTTAAAGTACACAGTCGACACCGAATCATATTAGTAATCAACTGAAGAATTGTAGCAGGAGGTTTCCTGCAGTTGTTGAAGATACGATTATTCCGCTCACACCATATACAGTAAACAGTGACTGCCAGCGAAAGTTTCCTAACCACCATGGGAAGGGATTTCCCTTGCCATTGGGCCGCTACACTCTCCACATAAGAAGGCCATGGGGGATAAAGCCAAGGAACCCCCCACCTTAACAGCACCTGCTTCCAAAGACCTTCAGTAAACGGGCACTCAAAGAACAGGTGGGAGTGAGATTCCAACTCCGAGTCACGCAACACACAATTAAGGTTAACACGAGGAGTATAATGACCAATACGATCAAAAGTACTAAGCTTATTCTTTATGGCAAGCCACAACACAAAACTAGCTCTCGGAATAAACAAACTATGCCACACCAAGTGGTTCCAAGAGACTTTAGGAGCCAAAGGACGGATGCAGTTCCACATAGAAGACGAAGAGAAATTACCATCTTTGTTAGGAGCCCAAAAGAAAGAATCCAAGATCTGAGGGGAAGGCATAATGTTGAAGGACTCAGATTGAATACTCAAAAAAGTTTGGTTGGTAGTGAAAGTCCAACACCACTCAGAGGCCCTAATAACAGAAGAAAGCTTGGAATTGATGTGAAGCCCAGAAGCTAACACAACCTCGCAACCCCAAGCGTCTAAGAGAGGGCCATGAGGGTGCCAGTTATCAAGTCACAAAAAGGTAGAAGACCCATCCCCCACAGAAACATGGATAAAAGGCTTAATAAGATCCCGAAGCTTTAAGAGTTTCCTCCAATTCCAAGAACAAGTAGAAGGCACTTTTAAGCTCCAAAAGCACTTGTCTTGAAGGAAATAAGCTTTGACCCAATTAGACCACACATTTCCACCTCCATTACTGAACAAGAACCAGACATGGCGGGCCATAAGGGCTAAATTCCACGAATGCGGATCTTTAATCCCCAAACCACCTTCATCTTTAGGGCAACAAACCTCCCTCCAAGACACTTTAGCAAGATAATTACTAGAAATCTTCCCGGACCAAAGGAAACGCCGAAAAGATTGCTCAATAACTTTCGTAATCTTTTTGGGCAAGAAAAGGTGAGAAGCCCAAAAAACCTGGAGGCTACTTAAGATTGAAATCACCAACTGCAAACGCCCGGCAAAAGACAAAGTTTTGTGCTCCCAACTACGAATACGATTATCAACCTTTTCAAGAAGAGGCATACAATCCGCATAGGTTAATTTAGAACTGATCAAAGGCACCCCAAGATACCTGAAGGGAAGACACCCCTCATGAAACCCGAAGCAGTTAACAATTCTCGTTTTGTCTTTAGTTTTGACTCTAGCAAGAAAAATATTACTTTTAAAAGCATTAGGAGTTAAACCAGACAAAAGAGAAAAGTAATCCAAAGCCTCTTTTAACACCTTAGCAGAGAGAAGGTCCCCACGGAAAAAAAACCAGCAAATCATCAGCAAAAGCCATATGGGTAAGTCTAATCTGATCACATCTCCAATGGAATTGAAACTGAGGAGAAGCAAGCACTTTAGAATGCATAGTTAAAGAGAATACCTCCATGGCAATAACAAAAAGGTAAGGGGACAGAAGATCCCCTTGTCTCAGACCACGTTTCCCCGGGAAAAAACCAACCAGCTCACCATTAACTGCCACAGAGAAATAGGCCGTGGAGATACAACAACGGATCCAATGGACAAACCTCGGATGAAAGTTGAAAGCAGACAAGACTCCAAGCAGAAAATTCCAATCCAAAGTATCATAGGCTTTGCGAATATCCACCTTGATAGCACATCTGGGAGTACCATTATTCAGGTGGTACCCACGAAATAGCTCTTGAACAAGAAGGATATTATCACTGATACGACGACCCCCCACAAAGGCAGATTGCGTATCACTAATAATAGTTGGCAACACACCTTTAATCCTATTAGCCATAATCGTATAGATGATTTTATAAAGAGTATTGCAGCAAGAGATAGGCCGAAAATCCCCCATGGAAGAGGGATTAGGAATTTTAGGCACAAGGGTGATAATAGTAGTATTAAACTCACGAAGTAACTGGTTGGAGTTGAAAAATTCCTGAACAGCAAGGATGATCTGATTACCAATAATAGGCCAAGCTTTTTGAAAGAATAGGCCATTAAAACCATCCGGGCCTGGAGCTTTATTCGGTTTCAAGCTGAAGCAAACCTTAGGAATCTCTTCCCCAGAAACCACACTTATCATAGCATCAGCCACATCAGAAGAAATATGCCTAGTGATAAGGTTACACGCAGCAATGTTAACATCAGGGGTTAGGGGGGGGGGGCACAATCACTGCCAATCAGATTCTGGAAAAAACCCAAAGCTTCATCTTTAATCTCACTTTCAACAGAAGTAAAAAACCCATCCCTTCTACAAATAGAGGCAATACGATTACGGTTAGCCCGCTTCTTAATAGAATTGTAGAAGAAAGCAGTGTTCTTATCACCATTAGCCATCCATTGGACCCGAGACTTCTGTTTAACAAAGCTCTCCTCCCTCACAAGACAATAAGAGTAATTCTTCAATAAGGTTTTCTTCAACTCAACCAAAGTCATGTCAGAAGGCATAGACGCTAAACTAACCTGGCAAGAATCAAGGGTCACCTTAGCGTTTTCAACGGCAAGAGAGACATGAAGGGAGGGAGCACAATTCAACTTTTTCAACTCAACCTTAACAAGCTTTAGTTTCTTGGCAACCTGGAATTGATAGCAACCTTGAACCCGAGAATTAAAAGCCTGAGAAACAATAGCTAAAAAATTCTCATGTTCAGCATAGAAATTAAAGAACTTAAACGGACACTTCCTTGGAGCTTGGGAGTTACCCACCGAAACCACCCCAGGGCAATGGTCCGAGGCACCAGAAGGCAAAAATATAGAAGAACTGTTGGGAAACAAAGATAACCACCCAATATTAACAAGAACCCGGTCCAACTTGCGATAGATAACCATGCCATTGAATTGCTTGTTGCACCAAGTAAGACGTTGACCAGAAAATCTCAAATCATCAAGGCTAGTATCAAGTAAACAATCCCCAAACTCAACCATAGCATTGGATCTCAAATTAGAGCCCCCATCAATCTCATCAGTGGATCGAACAACATTAAAGTCCCCAAGGACAATCCAAGGGGCATCCCCAATGGAGAACTTAAAAGAACCAAGATTAGCCCAAAGCGCCTTGCGGAGATTATCCTCATTGGAACCATAAACAAAGGAAGCATAGAAACTTTGTCCCTTTGAGAGAATTTGGACAAGACAATGAATAGCTTGATCAATCTCCGCCAAGTGAGACACATGAAGGATGGTAGGATTCCAACCCACCAAAATCCTACCATTAACGTGGCAATTATAATTGTTGATGCTCATCCAATTACGGAAGACAGATTGGGTAACAACATCAATATTATTCACACAAACTCTAGTCTCAACCAAACCCACCAAACAAAGCTTATTCGAAGCAATGAAATTCCGTACCTCGAGTTGCTTAGGAAGCCCATTTAGCCCCCTAACATTCCAGCAAGCGAGATTAATCATTAGAGATTGGACAAGAAAGGTCCTGGGCACTAGCGCCCTTACTCCCAGCCTTAGCTGTACCTTTACTTCTACTTTTCTTCTTTTTCTTCTTTTTTTGATGAAAACGCAGGGAAGGAAGCACATCAATATCTTTACCCAGAATATGGTTAGGCCAACGGGAAGTATCTGGAGAGGCAGTGGCCTGAATTTCAAAGTCAGATAAGTTATCCAGAAGCTCCGGTGCAATCTCAGGGACAAGCTCCAAAGAATCCAGGACTTCAAAAGGATTAGACCCTGCCAACATAAGCTTAGCAGGGGTGGGACTTCCAACAGGGCTAGTTGGGGACGGGAGGGGTTGAAAAGCAGAAGTAACAACCACATTTTTCCCATTTCTTCGCCTTTTTTTTAACTTAGGGGTCTTGAAAGTTTCCTGGTCAACTGTAGGCGCAATAGCAGTTGCAACGCTAGAGATTTCAATGGGAGCATGAACAGTTTTGTGGGGACAAGAAAGTTCCAAGTGCCCAAACGTTTTACAGAGAAGACAGATCCGAGGTTTACACTGAAACTCCACTCTAACTTCGACAGAGTTGGGAATTTCCCCTTCCTCCTCAGGTTGAGCTACAAGATCAAAGGAATCAATCAGAGGCTCAGAAGCATCCACTTCCACACAGATTTGCATGAAAGGGATCCGTTTCTTCGATTCAGTAAGAGAGTCCACATAAAGTGGTTTACCAACAGCACTAGCAACTTGACAAAAACCCTCATGATTCCAGTGCTCAATGGGGACATTGAAGAACTTAACCCATATGGGAACAGTAGCATGAGCAGCCTTGGATAGGACCATCCCAGGCCTCCAACGGGTAAGAAACTACATTTTACCAGAGAGATGCCAAGGCCCAGATTCAAGCACACTAACACAGCTTAAATCATCCTTAAATTTAAAGAAGAAAAAGCCACTGTCATTGGCAAGAACATCAACCAAACCCTTCTTAGTCCACAACTTCTTAGCTAAAATGGACATAGCAGAGAATGGGAGATGTTTATCAATAAAATACCCAACAAGGTAGTGGCGCTAGTCCTTAGCCGCTTCAACCGCCGCACTACGGGGAGGCGTCACCATTTTACGGCCACCCACCATATTTGGTTCACAGTAATGGAGTTTCAAGGCTCCGGTTAACGCAGTACCTTCCCCACTAACAGCGCTCAGATAGCTGCCTTTGCGATTCTCCACAGAAGTATGGGGAGTACCCACCAGATCAGAAGCATGACTATGCAGATGAGCAGGAGAAGGGACATCAGACCTGATTTCTTGAACAATGGTATTTTCTTCCCCAAGGACGGAGGTACCAATCCCATTGTGAGACTGATAATTCTTTATCTGCGAAATGGAAGGACTTTGCCTGGATTGCAAATTAAGGGACCCATTCACCAAATCGGCAGACACTAAAGGGCACACTGCTCGGGGTTGCTGCAGATCCAACCCAGAACCAAACAAAATATCAGTCGAGGGGACCACTCCAGCCGAGCTACCCCCCAAGCTCGACTTATGGGTGGGGACAGCCAAACTCGGCACATGAGGTTGAACAATAGATGGACATGCCGGAGCAACATCTTGGTGAAGAAAAATTCCATTCACTACTTGACCATTCACAAGCCTGGAACTATACTGCAGATTTTCCAAACGGGGGTTGGAATTTCTCAGAGCAAACAGGGCGTTGGATGAGGATGGAGCGAGTGAGGGAGGTTGGATAAAGGAAGGTGGGTCAGATAGAGGTTGAAAACTGGGAAGTGGGTCAGAGGAATTAGAATGGGAAAGAGGAATTAGGGATTTCGGGGCAGCAAAATCGGGGTTAAGGGGATGTGGGCCAAGGGTGGGGTTGGGGTGGCCATGAGGTCTGAGATTGAGGGATTGTGTGGGGACGGGAGCGGGAGAAGGGGAAGCGCTGACCATTGAACTGAGGGTTAAAGGTTAAGCAGAGGGGGTGGAGGAGGGAACATCGGCGCGGCGCCTTTTCGAGATTTTTGCAAGTAACTACTGCAGTTGCATTTAATGGGATCGATCAATTATTTGTCCCTGAGGGTTCTCATTGCTTTGCTATTAAAAAAAAAAAAATGTTCCCATGTTCTCTACAAATAAAACTTATTAAGGTAGAGTTATGGGAACTAGGCCATAATACTCAATCCGTGATGCTCTTTGCCACTTAATTAAATGTTGTCTTGAAAGAAGAAAAAGGTTGTTTTCTGGGGTGGGGGGACCTAGCTTTCTATTTCGAGAAGCTCTTTACCCCTGAAATGTTATCTCTTCCGCGCAGAGGAGGGGGACCCAACTTTCATTTTCGGGAACTAGGCCATGGTGCTCTTTACCGCTTAAATGTTATCTTGAAAGAAGAGGGAGGGGGGGACCTAGCTTTCTATCTGAAGACATTTTTAGTTTGTTCTTTTAATTTAAGGTGAACTAGGCCATGGTGCTCTTTACCGCTTAAATGTTATCGTGTGTGAGGAGAGGGGACCTAGCTTTCTATTGGACAGAGCAAAGCAAATGCCTTTTTGTTCACATGGGATTGATGGGGGGTGTGGGGTAGAGATGGCAACGGTTCGGTTTGGGGACGGAAATGCTATATCCATCCCCATAACCACGAAAATTAACCATATCCATAACTACAAATTAACCATCGGGTATTATCCATAACCATACTCACCGGTTAACGGATTCCCCATCGGTTAACGGTTATACCCATCTTCGTCAATACAAAAAATATATTTGTTCAATTAACGCATGATAATTTAGTAAATATTAATTTTGTCACTAAATATTTGATGTATAAAATGATTTAATGAATGGATCTTGTGTAGCATAAAAATTAAAGCTAAATATTGATAATGTTGATTGATATTTACTATCTCCCATAAGTACTATTAGTCTAGATTCTCATAGATTTTCATTCATATCAAAACTTTTTAACTTGCCACAAAATGTAACTCACACATTACAACTTTTGTATTCTCAAGGTAATGGATTCAATGAATAATATATATATTATAATACAATTTTATTATATATGATTATAAATACATACTATTATATTATATATAATTCGGTTCGGATTCAGTTACGGATATGGATTAGGGACCCCTATAACCATATCCAAAACCATAACCGAATATTATTAACGGTTTTTCCCCATATCTAAACGATACCCGAATTTTCATACCCAAATCCAATCCATTCGGACGGTTATCCACGGTTATCGGTTCTAACGGTTAGAATTGTCATCCCTAGTGTGTTTGGGGGGGGGGGGGGGGGGGGGGAGACCTAGCATTCTATTTCAAGACATTTTTAGTTTGTTCTTTTAATTTAAGGTGAACTAGGCCATGGTGCTCTTTACCGCTTAAATGTTATCTTGAAAGAAGAGGGAGGGGGGGGGGACCTAGCTTTCGATTTGAAGACATTTTTAGTTTGTTCTTTTAATTTAAGGTGAACTAGGCCATGGTGCTCTTTACCGCTTAAATGTTATCGTGTGGGGTAGGGGGGGACCTAGCTTTCTATTGGACAAAGCAAATGCCTTTTTGTTCACATGGGATTGATGGGGGGGGGGGAGTGGGGTAGGGATGGCAACGGTTCGGTTTGGGGACGGAAATGCTATATCCATCCCCATAACCACGAAAATTAACCATATCCATAACCACAAATTAACCATCGGGTATTATCCATAACCATACCCACCGGTTAACGGATTCCCCATCAGTTAACGGTTATACTCATCTTCGTCAATACAAAAAATATATTTGTTCAATTAACGCATGATAATTTAATAAATATTAATTTCGTCACTAAATATTTGATGTATAAAATGATTTAATGAATGGATCTTGTGTAGCATAAAAATTAAAGCTAAATATTGATAATGTTGATTGATATTTAATATCTCCCATAAGTACTATTAGTCTAGATTCTTATAGACTTTTATTCATATCAAAACTTTTTAACTTGCCACAAAATGTAACTCACACATTATAACTTTTGTATTCTCAAGGTAATGGATTCAATGAATAATATATATATATATATATATATATATATATATTATAATACAATTATATTATATATGATTATAAATACATACTATTATATTATATAATTCGGTTACGGATATGGATTGGGGACCCCTATAACCATATCTAAAACCATAATCGAATATTATTAACGGTTTTTCCCCATATCTAAATGATACCCGAATTTTCATACCTAAATCCAATCCATTCGGACGGTTATCCACGGTTATCGGTTTTAATGGTTAGAATTGTCATCCCTAGTGTGGGGGGGGGGGGGGGGGACCTAGCTTTCTATTTCAAGACATTTTTAGTTTGTTCTTTTAATTTAAGGTGAACTAGGCCATGGTGCCCTTTACCGCTTAAATGTTATCTTGAAAGAAGAGGGAGGGGGGACCTAGCTTTCTATTTCAAGACATTTTTAGTTTGTTCTTTTAATTTAAGGTAAATTATACTTTACCATCTTAGATTTGTGATCGATTTCAATTATTTACAATATCTTTAAAATATTTCACTTTTATACCTCATGTACTATTTTATTTCAATATAATATATCTGTTACATTTTCCATACATTGGTCCGTTAAGAGCTGACATCTGCCACATAGCTAAACACTTAATAAAAAATTAAAATAATTAAAATAATTATTTAAAGAAAAGTTATTAAAAAAAAAAAGAAAACCAAGATCCCCTTCCCCAGAATCCCCACCCATGCCCACCCACCCATCCCCCATCCCCCATCCCCCATCACCCGCAACCATTTCCCTCCCTTCTCATTCTGCTCCGCCATAGCCTCCGCCATAGCCTCCGCCACTGCCGCCTTCTGCAGACCGCTACCATAATCCCAATTCCTTCCCACATTCTCGAAGAACCCGGCTTGAGCGTCCCTCGGTTGCGCCACTAACGCCGGCACCATCAGCTTCAGCCCGCGCTATACCTGCTCGAGCTTGCTCATCAAATCGTACGACGGGCTCCTCCACGCCGTCACGATGTGCCAAGGGTGGTCGAAGTGGACTTCGAGTTGGTCCCTGTCTCTGTCTTGGGCGTCGACGAATTGAACGGTGAGGCTGTCGTTGTTGTAGTCTTCATCGTCGTCGGAGTCGTTTTGAGTGAGGAAAGAGCAGAGGAGGTTGGCGAAGAGGTAGGGGTGGAGGTCGTTGAGGAAGAGGAAGGGCTTCTCGAGAGGGTTTCGCTAGTCGGGTAAAGGAGCTGAGCGACGTCGTTTGCAGCGACGAGGTTGAGGGAGTCGTAGTAGGATTGGAAGTGGCGATGAAGGGTTTCGACCTGAGTGGAGAGGTGAGTCAGGGACGAGTCGGACTCAGACATCGAGTTCTGAAGCGAAGGGAGGAGCGTGGTCTTGAGTGTGTTGAACCAGTCGGCGTATTAGTCTTTGAAATGGCGGTTGCCGCCGCTGCTGCCGCTTTTCTTCCGGCCGAAGAGACATGCAATCAAGATTTGATTAATCGATTGGGATTATGACAGAGAAGTGAACTTAGGAGATGAATTGGGAGGGAAGTGGTTGCAGGTGATGGGGGATGGGGGAAGGGGTAGTGATGAGGGGTGGGAGGGTGGGCACGGGTGGGGATTCTGAGGGAGGGGATCTGGTTTATTTTTTTTATTTTTATTTTAAAATTTTCTTTAAATAATTATTTTATTTTTTTTATTCAATGTTTAGCCACGTAGTATAAATGCAGCAGTCATGTCAGCACACATGTGGCAGCCACATCAGCTCTTAATGGACCAATGAATGAAAAATGTAACAGATATATTATATGGAAATAAAATAATACTTGAGGTAAGAAAGTGAAATGTTTTAAAGATATTGTAAGGAATTGAAATCGATCACAAACCTGAGTTTGTAAAGTGTAATTTACCCTTTAATTTAGCTTTGTCTTCACCCTGTGAATTTCATCGGCAGTGCCAAAATTATATTGACATCCGGCCCTTACTTTTTGTAAGTTTGCACCACTCATTGTCTCAAGACAGACTACAAATTCATAGATCCATACACGTTTGCTGTTAAAATACCCTCATACAGTAAGCATACACTCTGAGATGTGTTCTAACAAGCCTCATGCTGTTTGTATTCCAGCTCCGGCTCAAGGTCACATAAAGGCAATGCTTCAATTAGCAAAACTTCTCCACCATAAAGGTTTTCGTATAACCTATGTCAACACCGAGTTCAATCACAGGCGGTTAGTTAAATCTCTAGGACCCGAGTCCCTCTATGGCTTGCCTGAAGATTTTCGGTTTGAAACGATCCCGGATGGCCTACCGGATTTGGATGAAGATGCTACCCAAGACCTCAATTTGCTTGCTGATTCCGTCAGAAACAACTTCTTGGCACCTTTTGTTGATCTGATAAAGAAACTCAACAATAGTAGTAGTACTCCTCCAGTGACATGCATTTTTTCAGATGTTTTCATGCCATTCACAACCCCTGCAGCTCAACAACTTGGCATCCCCGTCACACTCGTGTTTACTTATTCAGCAAGCAGCACCATGGGCTATATGCAGTATCCTGCTTTGGTGGAAAGAGGACTAGCACCCCTCAAAGGTAAAGAATTAAAGCAATTGTTTGATTTTACTATTATTATTATTATTATTTTGGGTCAAATTAGGAAACTATTATTGAATCTACAAAAATCATCTTACACTCCTCCCTAGTAAAAAAAATAACGGAAATAATTTCACCATGCTTATTTTTGTTACTTGATTATGCTTTGATTTATTCAACCAACTCAATAGTAAAAAATAAATAAGGATGTGCAGTGTGAGAAAAAGTGGTAATTAACATAAGTAAGGCTTTTTAGCAAAAATGGTCCCTGAGATTTGCATGACACATCATTTTGGTCCATGAGATTGAAAATCAATAGAAATGGTCCTGAGATTGTCTACCATCCATTATTTGGTTATTTCGTTAAAAACTCCGTTAAGTGTCCCGGAGCTCTTGGCTGAAAGGTTGGGCAATTTATAAAGCTTCGTAACTCAATCGTTTCTTAACCAAATTTGACCCATAATATATCAAAATGAAGATAGGAAAGTGTAGAACAAAATTATACCTATTTGGAAGACCAATGGTTGCCGGAGATAGCCCGAAAATAGCCTGAAAGGTGACTGATCTGCAGGAAAACTGGAAAACTAGCCAGAAACTGGGTAAAATTTAAATGTTCATAACTTCTTCAATACTCAACTAAATAGAGTGATTCAAAAATGAAAATCATACTTCTTGACAAGATGAAGAGAATGGTATCTTTCTTGATGGCTAACTCGTCGTGGTTTGGCCAAAAAACAGCTCGAAAATGGCTGTCTAGGTCTCTAGTTAGACAATTTCGAGCCGTTTTCCGGCCAAACCACATAGAATTAACCATCAAGAAAGATACATTTTATTCGTCTTGTTGAGAAGTATGACTTTCGTTTTTGAATAACTCAATTTCGTTGAGTATTGAAGAAGTTACGAACGCTTAAATTTTACCCAGTTTTCGGCGAGTTTTCCAGTTTTTCAACGGACCAGTCACCTTTCAGGCTATTTTCCGACCATCTCCGGCAACCATTGGGCTTCCAAATGGTATAACTTGTTCTACACTTTCCTATCTTCATTTTGATATATTCTAGGTCGAATTTGGTTGAGAAGCGATTGAGTTACAAAGCTTTAAAATTGCCCAAACTTCCGGCCAAGAGCTCTGGGACACTTAATGGAGTTTTTAACGGAATGACCGAAATAATAGATGGTGGACAATCTCAGGGACCATTTCTATTGATTTTCAATTTCAGGGACCAAAATGACGTGTTATGCAAATTTCAGGAACCATTTTGGCTATGAAGCTACATAAGTAATTACCCAAAAAATAAAGAGAGGAAAGAAGGCATGGTTACTTTTTGAAGTGCTAATAACAATTTCATAATTTGATTATTAGTTCTATTTAGTTCTATTTTTTTATTAATCAACAACGGTCGTTGCTAATGGCCAATTAATCTAGTAGCACCCAATTTCAATTTTGTTGGAGGCGTCCTAATTTCAAAGTTCATGAACGACAATTGTTGCATTGGGAAAAAAGACAAATTGTCCATGAGAGAATTTGTATTTGTTAATCAAGCAAATGAAGATACTTTTTATTAATAAAGCATTACTTGGCTGTTTGTAGATGAGAGGTGCTTCACGAATGGCATTTTAGACCAAGAAGTAGATTGGATACCAGGAATGGGAAGTATCCGTTTAAGGGATCTTCCTAACAACTTTGTAACAACAAATCCCAATGATGCAATCTGGAATATCATACTTGAAGGAGTAGGCAGACTGCACGAAGCTTCAGCAATTGTTATACATACCTTTGATGCATTGGAGCTAGATGTTTTGGATGCTCTCTCATCTATGTCTCGACCTGTTTACGCCGTTGGCCCTCTCCAGTTACTTCTCGATCAGATACCACAGCACCCTTTGAAGTCCCTGGGATATAGCCTATGGAGAGAAGAAACTGAGTGCCTCGAATGGCTGAACGATAAGGCACCAAACTCAGTTGTTTATGTGAATTTCGGCAGCATAACGGTCATGACCCCGGAACAACTTGTGGAATTTGGTTGTGGACTTGCAAATAGCAAGGTTTCTTTCTTCTGGGTAATTAGGCCTGACTTGGTAGTTGGTAAATCAGCAATTTTGCCACCTGAGTTTGTGGATGAAACTAAGGGGAGAAGTCTAATAGCGAGTTGGTGCCCTCAAGAGCTAGTCCTTAACCATCCATCAGTTGGAGGATTTTTGACACACAGTGGTTGGAATTCTACGCTGGAAAGTGTGTCTGCAGGAGTGCCTATGCTGTGTTGGCCGTTCTTTGCTGATCAGCCAACGAACTGTCACTATACTTGCAAAGAATGGGGCATTGGTATGGAGATCAATAATGTTGTCAAGAGAGATGATGTTGAGAAGCTTGTTAGAGAGTTAATGGTGGGAGAGAAGGGCACGCGAATGAAGAATAAGGCCATGGAGTGGAAAAAATTGGCAGAGGAAGCCACTGGTCCACAGGGTTCTTCATTTGCAAACTTCGAAAAATTAGTGAATCAAATTCAGTTTAAAAAGATCTAGATGCTGTGCACTGGAACTAATAAGAGACATGTATTGCATGCCTCACAGTTATCGGTTCAAAAGAACTAGCAACATGTTTAGCCTGCTACTACATCTTCAGTTTTATTTAGTTACTGTTTTTAATTAAATTGATCTTATTTGTCGTAGAAAATTTTGATTTAAAGTCCAAGAACATCAACAGGAATAGAAGAACTAGCGCATTGTTGCTCATATATATATAAATATTATTATTTATTTTACTGAAAATATGACTTTAGCCTTTGAAACTTAATTTTCTTCATATAAAACCCTACATAACTTTTTTACTCAAAGAAAACCAGTGACTAGGATCCACATAAGCGAATTCATTAATTTCATATTACTTCACACATTTTACATTTTTCACATGCCTAAAATACCCCTATTACATATTTGATGTTGACAATTAAGTAAATAATTTTGCAACAAGAAAAAAAAGACATTAATGTTAAAAATTTATTGCATATTAATTTTTTAGAAAGGTTTTGAATTTTCATAAAACTATTCGATTCAGTTTTTTTCACCCTACTCTTGAATACTTTTGAATTTATCTTTTTTTATTAATATATTAGAACAATGTATTTCATTATCTACATGCACACTAATTTACCTACAACAATTATATCATGGGTGTAATATAATATCTCTTTTTTACAGTGATGCAAAATAATGTTTATACCAACAACAAAACGTGCCAAACATATGTACTAATACATGGAAAATAATTTACCTATATTAAGAAGAAATGTAGTTTGATGCATAGCATTAAAAATACTATGTTACACCTATGTTTATACAATAATAAAACGTGCCTAACATATCTAACAATACATGGAAAATAATTTACCTACAAGTTAGAGAAATGTTATTTGGTTGGGTGTAGTATAAATTTTTTTAATAATTGGAAAAATTAAATATAACTAGGTGTAGTGTAATTTTTTTTATATATAATTAGAACAAATTAATTTACCTACCTACTATTTGAAATGTTCATTTCCAATGATGCAAAATGTTCATTACCTAACTACAAATTAATTTCCAATAATTTACCTACAACAATTATACCATGAGTGTAATGTAATATCTTTCTTTACAATGATACAAAATATTGTATGTACCAACAAAAAAACGTGCCTAACATAAGTACTTGTACATGGAAAATAATTTCCCTATAACAAAAGAAATGCAGTTTTGATGTATAAAATCAACAATATTATGTTCCACTCATGTTTATACAACAAAACGTGTCTAACATATATAACAATACATAGAAAATAATTTACCTACAAGTTAGAGGAATGTTATTTGATTCAAAATATATAATGTAGGTGTAGTATTTTTTTTTCAAATAATTGGAACAAACTAATTTTCCTACCAATTAATATGGATAAAATTGCTACAAAATATATCACGAAAAAAAAAAAAAAAACTTTTCTAGTTTGACATGGATACAATTAATGCAAACACTTATTACATTTTATTTCACTTTTTCTACTACTTTTAATTTGGTATAAATTTAGAAATTTGGAAAGGGGACCATAAAGTATAAGTGGCATGGGTGTAAATAAATTGTATTAATATGTCAATAGTGCTCCCATATGTTTGCAAATTTTAAATTTGGGCTTAAACTGGATCTTTAAAGATAGATGAGTTTTTATCTAGAAATAATGAGTTGTAAGGGCCAAAATCTAAAGCACTATTTATTTTATTATTATTACTTTAGTCTAAAGAAAGCTTTTCAATTGCACTGTTCATTTGGAGCCGAATTTTATTTTATTTACAAAATTGCCACCGTCCCTTCTCTGCAGTTCAGATTAGAATTTCTATTTATTTACGAAATTGCCACCGCACGGTGGAAGAGAGCCCACGCGTCAATCATCGTGCTATAGTTTTCCGTCCGTTCCATCCCCTCTTTCATTTCCTCTTTTTCTCTCCCGACTCTCTCTGTAAACATCCATCAAATCCCCCCATCCCTCCCTTTTCTCACTCTGTAATTTCCCTCAGATACCTCATCGATTCTCTCTCTCTCCATTCTCAGTCTCGCCATCCGCGAACTCCTTGACAGCTTGCAGCTCCATGCTCCATGCTCCGCCTCCAGATTCGTCCGTGCTTCAGCCAAAACAGGTGCTCTCTCCATTTTCATCTCTTCCATACTCCCTAGCCGCTTCACCTCGCTCCAGCTTGATTAGCTATTTGGTCCCTGTGTATTTGTTCTGTTAGTGTTCGATTAGTGAAGAAAGATAAGCCTCTTGGCCTTTTCTTTTTTTTTTTTTTTTCTTTTCTTCCGGTTTTCAAATTTGGGATTTTACTGGGATTTATCATCTGGGTATCCTTTAAATTTGTTGGGTTTTTGAGAAAATTAGTGGGTTTTGTTGATTTAGTGGTTTACTTGGTTATAGTTCTAAATTTGTTGGGTTTTGTTGCATATCATTTTTTTTTTCGTTCACAAAGTTCATTATCTTGCTATCATTTGTTTTCATCATAATTCGCAATCAATCTCCCAAATTTGTTAGATTTAGGGCTTTGTATCTAAATTATTGCTGAAATTGTGTGATGGGTTGAATGCAGAGAGAAACTTAGGGAAAGATGAGCAACGTATTCGAAGGGTACGAGCGCCACTACAGTGAGCTTTCCACCAACCTCACCAAAAAGTGTACGGTAGCTGGTGCTCTCAATAGAGTCCAATTTTTTTCTCACTTTTCCTTATTTATTTATTTATTTTTGTGAATTTAATATATTAGTTGCGCTATATTTTGGATGATTTATGTTGGTGTCCTTTCCAACGTTTACTTTTGTCTCGAAATCTTCCGTTCTAGCTCTCCATACAAAACCCCCAAATCTTTGGTTCTCTCTAACTTTCTCTTTCCTCTTTTTTTTTTAGTTGATGTAATCTCTCGCCGATTGATCTCTTTGATTTGAACAGGTATACTATTGCTACTTCATTTTGCAGCTTTATTATTTTTCATTTGATTTTTATAATTTTTTTGTATTTTACTTGCATTTAATTTGTTGAGATCTATTGAATTCGGCTGCTTGAATAATTAGGGATTTGGTTCCTTGAGTGTCCTTAGGAGTAGCAGATTGAATCAATGAGATCGACGGCTTTGCCGTCTGGGATTCCGAAGTTGTTGCCGGATTTCCGACAAATTTCCAGCCCAGTTTGTGCGCCCTGTCTTCAGATCATAGTGAAACGAGTTTTATTCAACTCAGGTACTGTATTTGAGTTTTAATTTTGGAATTTTGTTAATTTGGACGACACCCTAACAGTTTGGTTTTGTGGTGAGTTGTGGTGCTTTGTCAAGGCTTTCCCAGCTAAAAGGGGATTTTGCGTTTTGTCTCCTCAGTTGATAAATCTGAGATTTGGCAGTAGCTAGAATGCCACTGTTACTTTTTGGGTATGTTTTATGTCCTACTTTTTCCCAATTTGAATATGTATTCATAGTTGTCGGATTAAAACGTATCTGTAGTTTTTGGGAAGAGATGATGAATGATGGTATCTGTTCCTTCCATGTTAGAAGCATTTAAGGGTTTTATTTCATCTTATCTGCATGATTACTTGCCACCACCTCCGCTGTTTCCTGTATTTTCTCGATTTTTTTTGCCTGAACCAGATCTATCTGATTGGTCTAATTCTTACCATGCAGGATATTGAGTCTGTATGACATCAATGAGGAGGACATGGATGGTGTCACTGATCGTTCTCAGCTTTCAACAGTAACACAACCATCTCCACTCCAGGTGCAGCTACCCATATTAGAGTTGCCAAAAGTTTGTTCTCCATTCTGTTTATTTGTGATATTCATGTAATTTCAAATCTAGCATATGGACATTAGATGCTAATAATTGTGTTGCGTTTATCTAGAACCTCCAGGGTGTTTAGCGCTCCTGCCTCCACCTTTCTGGAGTTGTTATTGCGTGTCTACTTAGTTTGCCTGAGTCGGCATGAAATATCTTAGTTGTATCTTTATGATATTAAAGCGAGCCTGTTTATGCGTGTTCAACTAGGTCTAGGTTTCTTCTTTATATAATGTGGTCGTCACCTTCGTTGGAATTTCTGAACTTTTTGAGATGTGAGATATCTCAATAAAAATAATTCTCATCATATAACGTGTAATTTAGTAGAACAATATTGATACCATTGCTTGAGTTGCGAGCATTCTGTTTTCCTCTTCAAGAATTGAGACTCTAGGAGCTTTTTATGATTCACCGTTTCTGTTTTGCTTCTGTGATGATATTTGGGTTGGGATTCCTATTTCAGCGTCGTTTTCTCCCATCTCTATAGGATCTCTTTGCCACAATTAATCACCCCCCAAAAAATTATTTGCATTTGATTGTTTCCATCACTGGTCAACGGACACAAGTTCTGTAGATCAGTTAGCATGTTTTGATCCAATGTACTGTCAGGAGCACCTGTTCTTGAGAAGTTGAAGAGTCTACCATTCAACTTTTAAAGTTTTGGATTTCAAAAGATTAATCGACTCCATAAGCTATTAATAAATTGATTCCATAGAGACACCGGAGGGTCCTAATAAAGCCACTCAATCTGCAAATGTCAAATAAGGCAATTTATAAGTCTTATATATCACTCACCCAACACATATTACTTTGTCTGCAATGGTACTGAAATATTGGTAAACATCCCAACAGTGAGCATACATATTCAAATATCTGCCACTTCAAGTCTCTGTGTGTGTTGTTTACCCTAGACTTTGGACATCAATTTGGTTCTGTTTTCTTGATGGTTTGATGCATTTTGTGTTGTGTTTTTTTGGTCAATTGACTTGGTTCATATGATTAATTCCCATGGTTTCCATGCCATATTCGTTGAATTTATTTTAACTATATTTATTTTTGGTGCAGCCATATCCTCATATAAACAACAAGTAGAAGGTTTACAGGACATTAACGAATTAGTTGGGCTATTAGTTTCTTTACTTTGTGGTGTCCCCGGTGTGAGTGAAAAAAAATGTTCAGGTACTTTATAGTTAGGAAGATTTATGCTTTTTCTATGTACTTTATTATGTTTTGATAAACGGAGGTTCATCAACAGGTTACTGAAATGATCACTTATATATATAGCCTCCACCACAAAGTAATTTCCTAAGAAATGTGTAGTACTTTGTCTTCTGGGTTAGTGTTCTCTAATTTTGATTAGACATTAGGGCTTTGAGCTTGGTAAGGTTTCTTTTATTGATGCACCTCATTTTTTTTATTTGTTGTTTTTCTTTTTGGAGTTTTTGATTTACAGATAAATTCTACATTTAAATTCTCTTTTTGTGATCCTGCAGATTTTGTCTCTGTAATCAGATGGTTGATATTGCTGTTTGATTTCGTTCTTCTTCACTTTCAAGAAGCACCGGTGTTTATTGAAGGTATATAATCCGTTTAGACATTTAGTTTTCAATGTATCAAGTATTTTGCATTGTTAGTTTTCTGTTACTTTTGTTGCTGCCTGCCTTTTTTTTTTTCCTATTTTATTCGTTTTTATCCGCTTCTCTTTCACTTTTGTGCAACCCATTGTCCTCAGTTTATAATCTTTCGTTGGATAATTTGATCGCCTAATGTATTCTCAAGCGATATCTTTGGTTTTAAACTGTTCTAACCAGTTTAATCTTTAAACTGTTCAATGTTAACCCCAACATTTTACTTTCATTCTGTACGCATTGGAGCCAAACTTAATTGGTGCTAAAAATGTATAGAGCCTTTAACCATTCATTAACCATACCATGAATGCAATGTTAGCCAATAAATAATTATAAAAGTAACTTTGTCATGGGCTATAATCATTTCTAGCATCATTCCATGATTGTTACCAACCTTTAAAATCAAATTTAGCATCAGTATGTTTTACCTCTCTGTTTCAATCTCAACCACTAGCAGCTACAATTTTGTATTAATCATCGTTATCGATTGTTCTTAACATATGATCATCAGATCCCAATATGTCGACCGTCGTTTTCCCTACCTTATTGCATGTGAACAATTATATTTGCACTCACTTTTATTCATTGGAAACAGTATTTGTGTTTCTCCGTATCCAATCCTTGGTGCAAAATGTTTACAATTTGAATCTGTTTCAGCTTCCTACAGCCAAATTGGAATCAATCTGAAAGAACTGCGTCTATTCGCGGTCTTCAAGGTATAACATTGATCACTCTCAACTTTTAATTTCTTTTTCAACATTTTTTCCTTTTGCATTTCTAAAAAAAAACTTTTATTCAATATATACTGATATGGTCACTTATAGCATAAAAAAACTTCATTTTTTTGTCAATATTTAAGTTTTTCTTATTTTTCTTCATGAACCAGGTCAGCCCATAACTCTGTAACCATCCACGTATGGAACTTATCCATTTTTATCATTTGGTATCAATACAAGTCTACTCTTATTTTTTGAGGTGGGGTTGGTCTTAAAACACAGGAACCATAATTTAATTGATCACATTGTTCTGCACACAGAATTTTCATTGACCCAAAACCCTTACTTGGAAAACAAACGTATTTACCTGTTTTTTTTCTGCTTCTCCTTAGTTTTTACCTATTTCATTTTTTTTCCGCATCATTCTCTCTTTCATGATTAGGTTTCGCACACAGTTTTTAAACCTCTTAAACCCTATTCGTTTTAAGTGTTTTGCTTCATTATTTAACATTCATTTGGATTTGTGATTGATATCAACTTGGTCAGGTTTTCATTACTTGCAAAGCATCTTTAGAGTAATGCCTTTAAACTGTGTCAAATTTTCAATGAAAAATCTTGAGAACCTTATTCAGTATTTGGCGATTAGATGAAACATCAACATAATTTCCCTCGCTTTGACCGATTTTCTGTGATTAAAGTCTGGAGAAATATAGTGAAAAAGATGCAACTTTTTTTATGGGATTGACAATTTTCGGCTTAGTTTTGGCTAAAAAAAGAATTAGTGTTACTTATTAAGTTGAGTTAACAAATTTGCAGGATGCAACAGAGCACATAGGACAAGTTTGCAAATGAGTTAAGAAGATCTAGCTGAAAAGAGCATACAAGATAGAGAACTGGTATGCTGCTTTGTCTTTGTGTTGGATTTTGATGTTTAGGTTCTGCTGCTCAGTAGACTTTATAGTGTTCTAAATCTGTTTTATAAATGTGCTAAAAGATTGGACATGTTAATGAATATTAGCCATGTAGTTTGAAGTGGATATGTGATTGAATATTAGGTATTTAGTTTGAATTGATTTGGATATGTGGTTTATTGAATTGGAATTTGGATATGTGCTAATTTGAATTGGATATGTTGAATTAAAGATGTGCTACTTTGAATTGGATAGGTTGAATTGGAGTGCGCTATATTGATATATGATGAACTGATGGTTACAGAACACACACGCACACTCACCGGTCATCACATACTCTGGGGCTGCATAACCATAGGTTCCCATGACTCGCGTTGAAACATGAGTTTTATCACCCTCAGGACCATCTTTCGCAAGTTCGAAATTCGAAAGCTTGGCATTGTAATCCTAAAATAACTCATTCATTTAACACATGAAAATTATGCATTTTCATAATTAAAGTTCTAAATTGTCATCATTCTGTTCAAAATTTCAAATGCACCATTTCCTTTTTGTTTCCCTTCTCTCATCTTGCAAGCACTCATGGTGTCCATTTTCTTTTAATTTCGGTTAATGCAGATTCTGAAATTTGTGATGATCATTTTCATATTTCTATAAATTTCGAGAGAAAAAAGCATGTGAAAAAGCACATTAGTCTCTAGGTGTAAATAACATTAGTCTAATTATGGCTAGGATAAAAAACCATGTCATACACTGTGGCTTGGTTACACTGCAATTTCAATTTGGGATTTGAATTTATTTACAAAATTATGATCCTTTTTAAAATTTAGAAAAGAGCATGTTAAAAGACCAATTTTCTTTATAGGAACTTGAATAAAAAGTAGGCCATGAGTGAAAACCAACCAGCAAAGATTATGGTGATTCACTAATTTAAACATAAACCGGCTTTGAGAGTCATGCTCACTCATTGTCGGTCTTCCTTGCGAGCATATTTCCTACCCAAAGTTTCCCAAACTGTGTTCTCAAACCGCTGCATCGGCATATCTTTCCAACTTCTAATTTGGTGCTAGAACATCTTCTAACTTCGCTCTAAAAAAATTGATTCATAACATAAGTAAAGACACCTAAAAGTAGCTAAGTAAACAGTTTAATCAAGAAGCAATTCAAAAGTAGAACCAAATAAGCCATAGTCCAACTTTCGCACACCCTCCGACGTAATTTAGTATCAGAAACCGTCTCTTGAATTCAAGTTTGCCTAGAGCTTCTAATTGTGTGTGCCCATCGTGTCTTTCTTGGTCTACAACCAAGGACTGATTAGTGAGAGCTTCAAAAATAGATAGTTATCACAAACAAACAATTGGTCACGATGATGTTTTTTGTAATTTGGGTTTATAGTGCTTTTAAATGTTGTTTTAATTGTGTTTTCTCTGTTTGGTCGATTTGTTGTTGCGGATGGGTGATACGTTTTTTTTCTTTCAGTTAGGAAACGGTGCCTTTCAGAGTTTGTAATTTTTTGTTGGGGTTTTTTCAAGCTGCTGTGTTAAAGGTATATGATGTGTTTTTTTCTTTTCGCTTTATTCTTGCTGATTTGGGATGGTTTTTACATTGTATTTTTGTTATGAGTTTGTTGTCCCATTTTTGTGATGGACTTGGAATGAAATGGGATTGGAGGGTGACAAAAATTTCTAGCTAGCTAGGGAAAGGTCACAGTGTTCAGATTTTGCAGGTGGGATATTAGGGTGAGGGAAAAATGGGAAAGAGAGCACGGAAGACAAATTTAGGATTAGAGATAGGAAAACTAATCAAAAGATTATGACACAGGAATGGGTTGGGTTAATTTGGATATATATATATTTTTTTTTGACTGATTTGGGATTTTTTTTTTCTGTGATTGCCAAGTCAGCTTGAAAGAGAGCAATAACCAAATTATTCGAAGATAGGTTCTCTACATAATTAGGTTCATGCATGTAGCTGATTTCCTTCTCCATGCATATGGAAAGGGCCTGCTCATACTCTTTTTCAGTCGGGGATTTTGTCGAACATGTCCCGTGCATTTCGGTAATTGAAATGTTGGCCAAACTGGATATTGTACTGACATTAATTTGCAAAAATAGTGTCATTATGCTGTTAACGGTGTCTCCGTTTGGTTGAACACTATTATGCGATATGCTCTCTGTTTGTAAAGCACAATAAACTGGTTGGAGTATCTTCTAATGGGCTCCTGCAATCTTTTAATGTGCTCTTGCAATCTTTTTAATTACTCTGTTATTTCCTTTAGTCATGGGTATCTTACTTTCTGTTTTATTTCTATATATGTTGTTGCAATGGAATCAAGTGCCAAAATTAGAATAAACATCCTTTGGTCAAGTTGGACACTTTTCCATATAATGTTTGGTTCAGGGATCCTTATACAAACATAATATTCTTATGTATTTCAATCAGACTTGACCCTCATGGTTTAATATGTGTAAAGTGCAGCTTGGTTCTGTTTCTTCAGTTTCGTATGGAAACAGACCTTCTGTTTTTATGCCTTTCAACAGTTGTGGTTCCAAAATTAGCTACTTGAACAAGTCCTTAACACTTTCTGTTTTAAATTACCTGTTGAACTAGCTGCCTACACTGCAGGACACATATTATAAGTGTGAGCTATACGTTTATTCTGTTTCTTAAGGAAACAAATTTTTTTTGGAAACCATCTTTTTCTAATCAAACACATACAGTTTCTTCCCACTCATTGTGCAATGTGTTTATATGCTAACTCACTTAAATGTGTATAAAAGCAAAACTTCTTCTCTTACCGGCCTCATTTACTCATGTATCCCTCTGTTTGTTTGTAATTGTCTTAAGTTTATTCAACTTAAATGTGTTTTATTCATCTGATTACGTCTGAAACAGCTGGGTCCCGCAGCAACGTGCAGACATTATTTCTAGTCTATTCTAAAGTAGGGGGAGGACAGGCACTGTACAATTCTTTTTTGATTTTGCTTTATTTACAACGATTCCAGCCGAATGGGACTGGGTTGGGAGGGTAATTTTCAAAAGTTCAGAGGGTGATTTTGTCCATATTGTTTAGCACGGAGCCACTCGATTTCATGCTATTTACAACAATGCCAGCCAAATGGGGCTGGGTTGGGAGGGTAATTCTTAAAAGTTCAGAGGGTAATTTTGTCCGTAGGATTTTGGACGGATTGGGATGGGTTTAGGTTTGTTGTCATTCGGTGAGGGTTTCGGGGATGGGAGCACATACCACCTCAGAGAGACACAGAGAGAGGAGTGGGAGGTCTTGAACGACAGGCCCGATTTTGTTCCAGAGATCACTTCGACGACAAACCCATTTTGTTCCAGAGCTCTTCAACGACAAAGTCAATTCGGCACCTCACCGTCGCACGCCTCGCCTTCTCGCCGTCGCACTCCTTACCAGAACTCAAATCAATGGTAACGTGTCAATTGTATATAGTTTTTGTCAATTTTATTCATTATTCTAGAAATTAGGGTTTGATCTAAATTTGGTGTGGCTGTGCTTCAGCCAAAACTCACGGATTAGGCTGAGAGAGAGATATATGGGAGGATTTGTGGACAGATTTCAGGTTTGTTGTCATTCATTTAGGGGTTTCAGGGAGGGGAGGCCATACCTCCTCTGAGAGATAGAGATCGAGAGAGAGAGGGAGAGAGGGAGAGGGAGGAGTGGGGACAGATTGGGGTGGGTTAGGTGAAGTGATGCTACCAAAAAAGCATGGGTTGCAGAGAGAGGGACATAGGCGTAGGATGGCAAGGAGGGGAAGGGAGAGAGGAGTGAGGCACTGAAGCTACCAAAAAGGGGTTTAGGGTTGATTTTTTCTCCTCAATAGAGGCTGTTGTTGGTGATTGAGGGATGGGTGTTTGATTTTGTGAAAGAAACATCGACTGCATCTTCACCTCTCTCTCTCACTTCCTCTCTCCTTTACTGAAACCATAATCTTCCTCTCCTCGGCTCCCTCCCATGTCTCCTGCTGTGGAGCCCACAAACCAAGCATGTAGTGACAGTCACAAGCCTCAAACACGCCAGATGCGTACTAGAGGTACATCGACGGCTGGCAACCGCGCCCTCGGCGATGAATATAGCTGTCGGAAAGCGTCCTCGCTCCGATTGCTGTATGTTGGATTCATTGAATTCCTTTTTTTGGGTTTCCTCTCTCATTTTTGCGTTTGTTTGGGGTGGGATCTGGGTTTTCTCTGCTTTGCTTAAATTTTGCATTTTTTTTTTCTGGATTTCAATTAAGAAATGTATAATTTGGGGGTTTCTGATTTTATATTTTGTTGTTTCTATGCTGGAATTACAGGACAAGGGGTTGGACCCTGGATCTAACGAATTTCTGGGTTAGTAACTCTTATAATATGCTGAATTTTTATTCAAATGATTGTTTATTTTTTATCGTACTCTCTCTCGATCTAATTTAACCCATATGCGCACACACAATCACAATAAGTTTGGGTTCTGGGTTAGATATTTATATTTTTGGATATTGGAAATTGTATTTTCTTTAGATTAATCCCAGAGCAGGTACCATGTGGTTTTTTTTTTTAAATTTATTTACTAATTTTAACTTTGGCTTTTAAGTTTGAGTTCTGGTTTTTAACACTTATATTTCTGTACAAATTTGATGCTATGAAAGGGTTTGATGATTTCTGATGATTTCAATGACAACTGTTTCTTTTCCGAAAGATGATAGCTTTTTGTTCTAAGAATTGGGAAGCAGTTGCTAAGTGACGATTCTCCGTATCCTTTTAGAAGCCTTCTTCACCTGCTATAACTTCTATGTTTTGGTTTGTTATGAAATGAAGTAAAAAAAAAAAAAAGAAAAAGAAAAGAAAAGGTACAATGTTATCAAATTCGATTTTTCTAATCATTCCAATCTGGGAATGCTGGGGTTTCTTATGGTTAAATCTTCGCATATATATATATTTTTCTTTCTAATTTTCTGATTTTCAATTTTTTATCTTTTTTTTTCTTTCTCAATTCTACCAAGATATTGTTTAATGCATAGACACATAAATGATTCAAAAAATGGGTGTACCAAGATAAAAAAAAATGTTGGATTGTCTGCAAAGCGCTGAACCAAAGAGAGGAATATAATGTGTAAATATAATTGGTTATTCAAATACGAACTTCTATGCTTGATTGCTAGAATTTAAGTGTAAATCAGATATTAGTTAGATGTTATAGATGATCAAACTTAAATAAGTTATTGTATTGGCATGTTGTAAATTTTTAAATTCGAATGTCTAATATTAAAATGTTTGTATTTTTTTAATTTTTAATGAATTAAAACAAGTCAATTTGCTATTTTTTTCACTGCATGTTTGTAAACATTTACATATTGGAAAACATACATTTTGATGTATAGACACACTTTCTTTCTAACAATATGTATGCTTTTACTCCAGGTTTACAAGAATGAGCATTGTACTAATACGTGACTTGAAGCCTCTTAGAAACGATATGAAGATCATAGTTGGGATATGGCGAATTTGGAGAACAGAAATGTTTTGACATCAGAACCAGTTCAATACTTACAATGTGTACCGGTTGAAAAACTGGTGAGAAACAAAATGGTTTCAATGTCATGTAGGTACTAACACGCCTCAACATGGTACAGGTGACTGTTAGAAATCCATTTAATCTTGCAGGGTTAATTTGGTGAATCTGAAAAAGGTCAAATGGCGTGGTACTTGGGTTGTTAAAACTGTTATGAAGAGACGCATATGCAACCCTAATAATATATGTTTGATATAGGCATTTTCGCTATGGGTTTTTAGGTGTATTATTTGTTTCATTGAATTCCTGTATGTCCTGTATGTTTGAGAAAATTGGAAATGAATTTCGGGAATGGTTAAATCTCCACATCAACTAATTGTAGCTCAATCTCTTTCAAACATTGTTTGGAGTTGTTCAAATGCATGTCGTAGTTTGTTCTGAGGGTGGAGAAATTTTTGAATTAATCTGTGAATTTGTGGAGTGGAATGAAACCATAGGCTTTTGTAATACAATTGGAAATGAAAATTATTTTAATTCTGTAATATGATGATCTCTTAATTTGCTTTTGCAGATCTTCTTTACTTCCTGTGCTCTGTGTCTCCATCTCCAAATAATTATGTGGAATGTGTCGATCTCTTTTTTGCATATGGATTGGCAAAAGTTTTAGATTTTTTGAATTTCAATTTGAAGTTTGTTTGTTTTTTTTTTTTTTTTTTTTTTTTCTCTGGGTTAACGTTAGTCGGGACAATGAGCCTAGAACTGCATTAGTTCCTTTACTGAATGGAACAATACAATTAGTAGATAGTAATTCATATGATAATTTTAAATATCTTGATAATTGATGTTTCGTTTTTTAATTGTAATTTTGGTTTAATTTGCCATTTTATGGTGTTTTGTTTAAATGCATAGTACAATCAATGATATTGATATTGGTTTATTCTCTATAATCACTTTCTTGGTTGTCTAAAAATGGAGTTATATGGTTGCGTAATTGGTTATATATAGCGGTCTGTTTGTTATGGGAAACAAGGCTTTATACATTCAGTCAGTCAAACTTTCCAATTCAGCTCTCTCTTTCTCCCCTGGTATGCATTTCATTTGAGTAATATAATCTGCTGCAAATGCAGATGCTGGTGCAATTGCAAATAAACAAACTACAACGAACTGTTGAAAATATATCCTTACACCATGAAAGAAATTGTCAAGCTGTGGATAACTAATGTTTCTTTTTGGATTATTGGTTACAGGGCATCTAGTAGCTCAGGTTGGCGATCAGAGTAGCACAACACTACTATGCGAAATTGGCTTTGGGTAAGCTTGCACTCTCTTCTATTTATAATCTCTTTGAGAAGTGATTTTGGTTGGTGGTTTTGGAAGAGATAATGTCCAATTCATATATGAACTAAGAAAATAATATGCATGTATAATGAAGTGGAATTTTTCATGGTATTATTAACATGCATGTTATAAATTTAGTTGTTGATTTTGGCTTGGCATGAAGAATCGCGTGAAAAAAAAAAACTGAAAAACTAGAGCTACTCTACCGTTTATGCAGCAAGGGAAGGGGAGGAAAGAAAAAACAGTTAATTTAGTGCTCCATTTTCTCAATCGCTCTCCACTTTTTCTGCAAGCTCAATCGTTTCGTATCTTTCAAACTTAATAGTTTTTACTTTTCTGTGTATATATTCGGTCTTGCATTCTTTTATTGGTTTTGAAACTATAATCGAGTATACCATAGCACTACAACTTTCCATTAAGTGGTTCCAGTAATGTAGTTTCATATATAATACTCTTAACACTCTTTTACTAATTTTTGTTACATGAGGGGGGGGGGGGGGGGGTTGATTTTGAGGTTCCTCCTTCGGGATTTGTTCCGTAAAACCTGTTGGGTGCAATTCAATTTCCTCCCCCTTTCCCCTGAATGAAAAATTCAAAACCCACAACTCAAAACTCACTCATTTGTCGCCCCTTCTTATTAGGATTCTTCAACTTTGATTTGGATCAATTTTGGGTTTGCATGTTGTAATTGAGGTTAAATTTCTGAAGTTTTATAAATCTTTGATTGATTGATTGATCAAGTTTACGGTATAGATGATGTAAGAATTTGTCGCCAAGGGTTTGAGAGAAGGGTGGTTTCACAGGAATTGAAGCTCTGGCTCTCGGTTGTGAGTTCCATAAATATTTGATTGTGTAAATATACAATGATTTGTATTTTATGTCGATGATCAAAATGTGATCATAATCAATATTTATATATAGATAAATAACTGAAAGTTTTAGTTCCAGAGATGGAATAGGTATGAGTGGTTATTTAAATCTGTTCTGTTGTGTTTTTTTTTCTGCAGGAGAAGCAAGAAATTACAATTGAAAAAGCCATGCGTAATAAGCGGAAATGTATCACCACTGTGAAAGGGCTGCAGCTTTTTTGGTGAGCTATCTGTTTATTATATCCTTTGTCTTTCTATTTGGAGATTTTTATTTTAATCCTACCATAATAGGTAACTGCAATTTACTTTTGGATTTGATTCTTTACTGATGGGATGTTGTTGGGGCGTGATTTGGGGGAGATAGGGGAGGGGTTTGGTTGCAGAGAGAGGGTGAGGGCGGGTGCACGATTAGGGGGACAGAAAGAGAGTTGATTGGGTGCACGGTTTGAGGGTAGGGTTGAGGGAACGAGTGTGTTGGCTGCAGAGAGAGGGTGGGGTTGAGGGATTGTATCTCTCCCTCTCTGTCACATCTCTTCTTCTTCCATTTACCCTTTCCTTCCATTTGGGATTGTGTTGAGGGTTTTGTTTGTAGCCTGTGATTCTACGTGTGGTTGTTTAATTTAGTTTTGTTTTCGGTTTCAGGAGACCATGGTTTTTTGATTTTTGGGGCTTTTGTTTGCAGCCTCCAAAGCTGTCTCTGCTCACGCACTATGATAGCAGCGGTGAGCTTTCGCTCTCTTCTATGTATAATTTCTTTGAGAAGTGATATTGGTTGGTGGTTTTGCAACAGATGATGTCAAATTCATATTTGGACTAAGAAAATAATATGCATGTTTGCTAAAGTCATAGATTTGCTCTCGACTCCCTCCAATTAATATTTGGTGCTGATCGAATTTTGTTTTTTTGGTGTTTAATTACAGGACTTCTCAGGTTGATTGCGACCTGGGCAATCAGAAAAAAGAAAAAAAAAGAATTGACTTTTTGGAGGAGAGTCCGGCAATACCAAACAAAAATCTAAAATTGCTCTTCAACCAGTGGGTTAAGTGTAAAGTCATTCAATCGGTTCTTTTATATTCCCGGCTTTTATTTGCATATGTTTTTATTTCTCATATTTTCATTTTTGTGCAATAAATTTACTACTGTGTAAATATATTGGAATATTATTTTTGAGGTGAAAATTGCCTTTTTTTTTTCTTCTTCTCATCTGTAGTGTGTGCTCCATGAAAACCACACGTGTTCATTTTTTTCCTTAAGTTAAATGAATACATGTGATGCATTTGGGAATCCTGGTACATGTGATACAGTCCACCTGTGTATCAGACGGGTGCACTGAAACACACCATGTGTTCATTTTTGAAGTGATAATGCTTATAGTGTTTTGCACATTGCTTGGAAGTTTTTACTGATGATTAGACCAATAAATTATCAACATTCTCTAAATGGGATTTCACATGATATCAAGTAAACCTAAGTACTTGGAATTGAATAGTATTTTCGGAAAATAAATACCCTTTTGTGTAGTTGGTATACAGGATTTAGTTTCTTTGTGTTTGATGAGTGTAATTTGTTTAGTAATTCTCAATATTCTTTGACTTTTTAATCTGCAAAATCAAATTACCCATGGAATTTATAGCATACAATCAGTTTCTTTTTAGTTGGGTTTAGATGATATTGATTGCATTGTTATAAAGCTCCTTTGTAAAGTTAGGTTGAAAATCATATCAATAGATTATTTATTTGGTTGGTTCAATCTATTACAAATGAGATTTTGTTTGATGTTTCAATCAAAATTTGATCCTCTTTTATTTTTTATTTTTTTTTTCTCACAAATCAAGTATATCTTAGATTTTTGGTTGCATACTCACCTTCCCACAACTATTATATTGTCTCTTGACTGGATGGATTTTTATAATTTCCAGGATCTATGGTTGCAATACTTTTGAAAGGAGAGAGCTACTACTATTATGTGGGGGGGGGGGGGGGGGGGGGGTTCTTCTTTGGCATGGTAAGTTGAAGTTGCATGTCATTTTTTTTTCGTTCATAAAATTCATTATCTTGCTATCTTGGCAATTAGCAATGTCTGAAAATTGGTAAAAGTATGAATAAATGTGTCGAAGTTTGAATCGTACACATGAAAGTGAATTTAACAACTCTAACTTACATTTCTTAATAATTTGATCCGTCTTTCTTTCATTTGTGTTCAACTATTTTACTTTTTTTTCTATGTAAGTACAACTATTGATCGAAAGCCACAGAAATTACCCAACGGCCGATAAACTGTTTGTGTTAGAAGAATAGATTATGATGTAAAGCTTAAATTTTGGGCACTTAAATGTCTCTTTTTTTTGGCAATTACAGTCACTTGCGTCAAAATCCAATTGGATTTGTTCTGGTCTGGAAGAATTTTTCTTTGTTTGATTATTGATTAATTTATGTGGCGGGAGTTTAGTTTTTGCTTTTCTGCCTGCGTATATTTGATTTGAAATGGACAGTTCAGTTTGCTATATATAAATTTGTAATCAAGAAGCTCGAAGGAGAGGTAAATTAGAAACAAAGGTGGGAGTGTGATGGAGTTGAGGAGTTGATAGTTTACGGAGTTTACTGGGATTTCTATATTATGTCCATGGTATTGATAGATCATAGAGACTGACTGATTGGTTGATTGATTAATCACTAATTTGAAATACTTAAACTATAACTTTTCTTTAATTCCTTTTCCTTTTGTATTTTCATTGGATTCTTTTAATTTTTTTTTGCTTGATCTATCTTAAGAATGTTTGCATCTTAATACTTTAAATATGTTAATTCGTCCTCTTTTCTGTAAAGTTTTCTACAATGTGAATATGGCTTTTTCTCAATCTTCAGATGGTGATTATTTGGCAACTTCTGCAAACTTGGCTACTCAGCCTTTGAAATACAAAGCTGAGGATGAGAGGAACCAGATGAGCTAGAATCGGGTTTGTATAATTCTAAATTATTTGTTTAGTTACCGATAGAAATTATGGTTGCCCGGTCCAGTTTAGTATTTTCATCATCTTAAACATTTTCCTTTGATAGCAGTTTGTTTTGATACCTTATCTTTATCTTGGCTCACAGTGAAACATTTAACGATTGAATTTGTGCTACGGTTTAGTAGTTTTTTCAGAAACTTACTATTCCTGCCAGATGCTCAAATATTATGTCTTCTACGTTTCTGCTTTCCCTTTTTCTGTGTTTTCCGCCATTTAGTGGGCTGACCACTTGAAACTAAGTATAATACTGATGGTACAATACGATCAACAAATGAATGCTTTCTTATAGCATGCATATCCATATATAGAGAGCAAAATTTCACTTTATTGGTTTTAGGTACTACACCGTCTTTTAAATTATTGTGTGGAAATTATTCATATGGTTAAGGTTGGTGCGTCCAAGTCATGCAGCAACGAGCGGGCATTTTTACTAGTATAACCGATGAAAACATTTCAAATAGTTTAATATACCTAACACAACTTCTAGCAAAAGAACTTGAATGAAGTTCTTGAAAATGAAGAAGCAACGGTATTATGCCACTTCGCGGTTTTGGAGCTCGGAGAATGTATAAGAAGAAGAACAAGAAATTAGAAGATGAAGCAAACTAGTAGTAGAAGAAACTAAAAACAATAAAATAGAGAAGAATGAAAAATAATAAAAAGCCAAAAAACAATGAAAACAGGCCAATGTTATAAATATGTAAAAGTTAGAGAAATAACCTTTTAGTGAATGGAGTGAAGCTAGTTGTAAAATGTCACACTGTAACTAAAACGTAAAGAGATGACAATTTAAGAGGGGAATAGATACTGAAGTATGAATATTTCTTTCCTCTCTTCTGTTACTTCTTGTATTCTTTCTATGTTTTGATAACAAGCGAATTGCTCTATTTATAGAGCAATCCCACACTAATAGATTTCTTACACTTTGACATTTACATTGCATGTTTTGACAAATACCTATTTAGTTTCCAAAGTCTATTTCAATATACAAGGGCATTGAAAATGTGTGTGTGTGTGGGCATTCATAATATGCCAATGTTTTCAACACTCCCCCTTGGATGCCCACATATCAACATCAGTTGCCTCGTTAAAACCTTGCTTGGAAAAACCCAGTGGGAAAAAACCATAGCGAAGGAAAAAGAGTACAACTTTATCTGGATTGTTGATATAGTGTTAAGTATGCTTATGTTGCCTTGTTAAATCATTCTCTCATTTCTCTTTGCCAAACGAAAGAAAGAAAGAAAAAAAAAAGTTTCCTCTGAGGATTTTACTGTTCATCTTCTTCCTCTGCCTCAACTGCCTGCATCTAGTTCTCAACCTAACGGTTACATACATATTTGATTTCTTGTTTGGTTTAGATATTGATTACTAACCCAGTATTTATTTATGTTAATTTTACTGCAATCCAAGATGGTGCGGTACAATCGCCCATCTTGAACTGCAAATTTAATCTTACTGCGATCCAAAATAGTGCGGTATCATCGCCTATCTTGGACTGCAGATTTATTTTTACTGTAAATTTTAGGTGGAGCGGTATAATTGCCCACCCTACCCTGCATATTTAAATTTGCTTGTTGTTTAATTTTACTGCAATTTTAGGTGGAGCAGTATAATCGCCCATCTTGCTTTGCATATTTAAATTTCCTGCTACTTGAGTGGTGCGAAATAATCGCCCATTCTATGTTATATTATTTCAATGAGAATGGTGCGGTACAATCGCCCTCCTCATTCACCTTGAAAATCTCGAACCTGAAGTTTCGAGTGCTTATCGTTTTGGCCTGAAGATCAAAATGAAAAATTTGTAAGAACCAGAAGTTCTAACACTATATCCCTCCAGGAATACATATTGTTGCAAGTTCTTACACATCTCATTTTCTTTTAGAAAAGAAAATGGCGAACTTGGCAAAGCTTGATTATGTTGCCCTGGACATTACCGGGAAGAATTACATGACCTGGGTACTGGATACCAAGATCCATCTGGAAGCAGGGAATCTTGGAGATACCATCAGGGAAGAGAACAACTCATCCTCTCAAGATCGAGCAAAGGCCATGATCTTTATTCGCCGCCATCTTGATGAGGGGCTAAAGAGCGAGTACTTAACGGTTGAAGATCCGTTAGCTCTCTGGAAGGCATTGAGAAACAGATACAATCACCAGACAACGGTGATTCTTCCTAGAGCTCGCTATGAATGGACTCACCTGAGGATCCAGGATTTCAAATCAGTGGCTGAGTACAATTCTGCGTTGTTCAGAATTACCTCTCAGATGAAGCTCTGTGGGGATACTATCACTGAGGAAAATATGCTGGAAAAGACTTTCAGCACATTTCACGCCTCTAACGTGCTCCAGCAGCAGCAGTATAGAGCGCGAGGCTTCACTGAGTACAATCAGCTGATATCTGTGCTCCTGGTAGCTGAACAGAACAATGAGATCCTAATGAAAAACCATCATTCCCGACCCACTGGATCTGCACCATTCCCAGAAGTGAATGCTGCTTCCCTCGAAGTGAACGCCACATCCTCTGGTGGTGATAATCATAAACGAGGACGTGGCCACAAACGAGGTCGGTGGAACAGGAAAGGCAAAAACCATGGTGGTCAGTTTCACAACCAGGTTCCGAGGCATAATTCAGGCCCAAGCTTCAAGAATGTGAATCGCCACAAAGGCAAGGCTCACATGAACAATGCTCCCAGGAACTCTGAAGAAGCCTGCCATAGGTGTGGTGGCAATGGGCATTGGGCGCGTACTTGTCGTACCCCAAAACATCTGATGGATCTGTATCAAGCCTCCCTCAAGGAGAAGGGTGTCGAGACCAATTTTCTCGACCAGGCTAAACCAATGGACATACCTGATCCAGTGTCCGACTTATCAGGGCAGTTGGGCACAACCCACCTAGATGTCTCGGACTTCATTATGGAAAGAGGGAATGAAGTTTACCGGTCCGATTGAATAGTTTATGTTTGATGTACTGAACTTGTAGTTCAAAAACTTGCATTTCAAAATTCAATAAAAGTGGCAGTTGAATTTCTTGTTATAACATGCTTTTAACTGTGATTCCCTTACTCAGAAAGCATGGATAAGAATTATGGTCATTCTCAAAACAAGAGGAATGGCGGAGATATTTGTATTGCAGACAGCGCAACCACGAATACAATACTTCGAGATCGAAAGTATTTCTCCAGCTTAATGCTCACAAGAATAGGGGCAACAACAATATCAGGACCTTCAGATGTGATTGAAGGCTCAGGGAAAGCCCAGATTATGTTACCAAATGGAACAATATTGTCCATACAGAATGTGTTGTACGCAACTCGATCTACTCGAAATTTATTGAGTTTCAAAGACATACGTTTAAATAGACACAACATTGCAACGAAAAGTGTAGTAAATGTGGAGTATCTATGCATTACCTCCAATGATACCCATAAGCGTATATTGGAGAGGTTGCGTGGTTTGTTGAGTGGATTGTATTGTACATACATAAAGACAGTTGAATCACATACTGTCATGAACCAGAAGTTCATTGATTCAAAGGTCTACATGCTCTGGCATGACCGTCTGGGTCACCCAGGATCTACCATGTTGCGTAGAATCATTACCTACTCTAATGGACATCCATTATTGAGCAGACATATTGCTGTCTCAAATGATAACCCTTGCAAGGCTTGTTCTCAAGGGAAGTTGGTAATTAGACCATCACAACTAAATGTTGATGCAGAATCCCCATCATTTCTGCAAAGAATTCAAGGGGATATTTGTGGGCCTATTCAACCATCATGTGGACCATTTCGATATTTTATGGTATTGGTTGATGCATCTACCTGATGATCACATGTTTGTCTCTTGTCTACTCGGAATGTAGCTTTTGCGAGACTTTTTGCTCAGATAATTAAGTTACGAGCATAGTTCCCAGATTATCCCATTAAGTCAATCCGACTTGATAACGCTGGTGAATTTACGTCTCAAACCTTTGATGATTACTGCATGACATTGGGCATTGATGTTGAACACCCTGTTCCTCATGTCCATACTCAAAATGGTTTAGCAGAAGCATTGATCAAGCGGCTTCAGTTAATAGCTCGCACTCTGCTCATGAAAACAAAATTGCCAGTTTCTGTATGGGGACATGCAATTTTACATGCTGCATCATTGGTTCGATTGAGACCTATAGCCAACCACCAATACTCCTCAGTACAACTCGTGTTTGGACATCAGCCAAACATTTCACATTTATGAGTTTTTGGTTGTGCTGTTTATGTGCTTATTGCACCACCACAGCGAACTAAAATGGGACCTCAGCGCAGACTGGGAATTTATGTGGGTTTTGATTCACCATCTATCATTAGATATTTGGAGCCCTTAACAGGTGATATGTTTACAGCTCGTTTTGCTGATTGTCACTTTGATGAGACAGTCTTCCCATCGTTAGGGGGAGAAAAGACCGTTCTAGAAGAACGGAAAGAGCTGACATGGGTTGTTCCCACCTTGTCTCATTTTGATCAACGTAGCACTCAATGTGAAAATGAAGTGAAAATGATCGTTCATCTTCAAGGTATTGCCAATGAAATGCCAGATGCATTTAATGATGCTATGAAAGTGACAAAATCACATATACCAGCTGCAAATGCACCTGCAAGAATTGATGTCCCTGTTGGACAGAATAAAGTGACAGCGAATGATTCATCTGGTGCACGCCTGAAGCGTGGTAGACCTCCAGGTTCAAAAGATTCAGCCCCTCGAAAGAGAAAAACGAAGGCACAGCTGAATCCAAATAAAATCATTCCAGAAGAAAGAATGCATGACAAATCCACAATTCATGATTCTGTACTTCCAGAAAAAGAAAATGTCCTTGATGAGACACATGTCCTTGAAGAGACAGAAGTACATGAAAGCAAAGAAATCTCCATAAATTATGCTTGTACTAATGAGTTGTGGGATCGCAATGAGATAATCATTGACGATATGTTTGCATCGTTGTAGCTACTGAAATCATATTAAGTGATGATATTGAGCCCCGCTCTGTTGATGAATGCAAACAGAGATAGGATTGGCTTAAGTGGAAAGATGCAATCCAGGCAGAATTAAATTTCTTGGAAAGGCGAAGTGTTTTTGGACTAGTAGTCCAAACCCCGTCTGGTGTAAACCCTGTGGGTTACAAATGGGTATTCACAAGGAAACACAATGAGAAAAACGAGATTGCAAGATATAAAGCACGACTCGTTGCACAAGGCTTTTCACAAAGACCTGGAATTGATTATGAGGAGACATACTCTCCTGTAATGGACGCAATTACGTTCCGTTACTTGATAAGTTTAGTGGTTTCAGAGAAACTTGATATGCGACTTATGGATGTCATCACTGCGTATCTATATGGAAAATTAGATACTGACATATACATGAAAGTCCCAGAAGGACTTAAGTTGCCTGAAACAACTAACAAACCACGAGGTATGCTCTCAATCAAATTGAGGCGATCCTTGTATGGGTTGAAACAATCTGGACGAATGTGGTATAATCGTCTCAGTGAGTATTTGATCAAAGAAGGGTATGCCAACAATGTCATTTGCCCTTGTGTGTTCATTAAGAGATCCAATTCTGGATTTGCTGTAGTGGCAGTATATGTTGATGATATGAACCTAGTTGGAACCCCTGGAGAGCTCAATAAAACTGCTGAATATCTGAAAAGCGAGTTTGAAATGAAAGACCTTGGAAAAACAAAATTTTGTCTCGGCCTGCAGATCGAGCATTGTGCGAGTGGAATTTTGGTCCACCAATCCGCTTACATTGAAAAAATCCTGAAGCGATTTGGTATGGACAAGGCTTATCCACTCAGCACGTCAATGGTCGTTCGTTCTTTGGACATTAAGAAAGATCCATTCCGTCCAAAAGAAGATGATGAACTGGTCCTTGGTCCAGAAGTACCATATTTGAGTGCAGTAGGTGCTTTATTGTATTTAGCACAATGTACTAGACCAGATATAGCTTTTTCAGTCAATTTGTTAGCAAGGTATAGCTCTGCTACAACAATTCGTCATTGGAGGGGAGTCAAAGATGTATTGCGATACCTTCGTGGAACAACAGACATGGGTCTCTTTTACTCAAAGAACTCCACAGATGACCAGGTCCTTGTTGGGTATGCAGATGCTGGTTTTCTCTCTGATCCGCATAAAGCCCGCTCACAAACTGGATATGTGTTCAAGAATGGAGATACATCAATCTCATGGCGCTCAACAAAGCAAACATTAGTTGCTACATCTTCAAATCATTCAGAAATACTTGCTTTACATGAAGCAAGTCGTGAATGTTCTTGGTTAAGATCAATGATCCATCATATCAGGAATTCATGTGGTCTAACTTCGAAGACAGACAATCCAACTATCATCCATGAAGATAATGCAGCATGTGTTGCCCAAATGAAGGAAGGATTCATCAAGGGCGATAAGACTAAACACATATCTCCAAAGTTTGTCAGTGCACATGAGCTTCAGAAGGCTAAAGTTATCGAAGTCAGACAAATCCGTTCTAATGAAAATCTGGCAGACTTGTTCACCAAGTCTCTACCCAAGTGCACGTTTCAGAAGCTAGTACAAAGTATCAGATTACGTCGACTTACCAAACATCTAAGTTTGGAGAATGCGGAATCAGGGAGAGATACAAATCAGGGGGAGCATCCATGATACATGCATATTGTACTCTTTTCCCTTCGATTAGGATTTTTCCCACTGGGTTTTGGAGATATGTGTTTAGTCTTATCGCCCTTAATGAATCCTTCCTTCATTTGGGCAACACAGGCTACAGCGAAGAGAAATGATAGAATGATTTCTTTCGGTGAAGAGGAAAGAGAAGAGGAAAGAGAAATAGTTATATTTTAGAGACTCGTGCTGATAACGTGTTATAAATATGTAAAAGTTAGAGAAATAACCTTTTAGTGAATGGAGTGAAGCTAGTTGTAAAATGTCACACTGTAACTAAAACGTAAAGAGATGACAATTTAAGAGGGGAATAGATACTGAAGTATGAATCTTTCTTTCCTCTCTTATGTTACTTCTTGTATTCTTTCTATGTTTTGATAACAATCGAATTGCTCTATTTATAGAGCAATCCCACACTAACAGATTTCTTACACTTTGACATTTACATTGCATGTTTTGACAAATACCTATTTAGTTTCCAAAGTCTATTTCAATATACAAGGGCATTGAAAATGTGTGTGTGTGTGGGGGCATTCATAATATGCCAATGTTTTCAACAGCCAACTACTTGTGGAAATTGAACGAACGGGCCTAGTCACTAGTGCTGATTTTCACACACCATTTTTAGTAATGAGAGCTGATTTTCATTAGTTTTAGCAATGAGAACTGATTTTCACACACCATATTTAGTCTTTCACATACCCTCTTTATTCTTGTCATCAGCCTGAATAAATCAAACAAAACAACAGAAAGGATCTAACAAGTGTTGGAGATATGTCAACAATCTGAGATAAATATATATGCTAATAATAAATTCGAATAAATATATTACAGAGAATAAACAAGATGAAATATTATTTCTATTTCAAGGACAGCTTCACTTTGTTTCCAAAAAAGAAGAAGAAGTCCAGCTTCACTTATCGTCGGCAGCTTTGATTGGAAAGCAAATTACTAACCAAATTATCTTAAAGCATCTTCCCTACAGATCTTAACTCATACATTCCCTCTAAATTCAACTACAAGAAAATCTACCATTCAACTTAAACCACATATATGTTGAAAAGTAGCTCACTACCAGCACAGTACTACTATGAATAATCTGCACAGCAATGCAAACACATAATCTAAAATGGATGCCACAGCAGTAGTTGCTAATCCTCACGCTGTTTGCATTCCAGTTCCGACTCAAAGCCATATCAAGGCAATGCTTAAATTCGCAAAACTTCTGCACTGTAGAGGTTTTCATATTACCTTTGTCAACACGGAGTTCAATCACAAGCGGTTTCTTAAATCTCTAGGACCTAACTCCCTAGATGGCTTGCCTGATTTCCGGTTCGAAGCCGTCCCAGATGGCCTTCCAGATTCAGATGAAGATGCCACCCAAGATCTCACTTTGCTTGCTGACTCTGTCAGAAAACAGAATTTCTTGGCTCCCTTTCGTGGCCTCCTCAATAAACTCAACCATGCCATATCAACATCCAACAATCCACCAGTGACTTGCATAGTTTCAGATGGTTTCATGTCCCCATTCGCAATCACAGCTGCACAAGAGATTGGAGTCCCTTCAGTGCTGCTCTACACTTTTTCTGCGTGCGGCTTCATGGGCTTTATGCAATTTCGCACTTTGGTTCAGAAAGGACTTGCACCACTAAAAGGTGAAATATATATAAATGTTGAAGCAATTGCTTAATTTGTGGTTAACTCTTGCTTATTTTCTAAACATGCAAATGAAATTTTCTTGTTGTAGATGAGAGCTGTTTGACAAATGGATATCTGGAAAAAGTTATAGACTGGATTCCAGGAATGAAAGATATCCGTCTAAAGGATCTCCCGACCTTCTTTCGAACCACAAATCCCGATGACATTGTATTTAACTTCAAGATGGAAGCAACGGATAGAGCTCATGAAGCTTCAGCAATTGTTATTCATACTTTTGATGCCTTGGAGACAGATGTGTTGGATACGCTCTCATCTATGCTTCCACTTGTTTATCCCATTGGCCCTCTTCAATTGCATCTCAACCAGATACCAGAACACCCATTGAATATTGGATACAGTCTATGGAAAGAAGAAACTGAATGCCTTGAGTGGCTAAATGCTAAGGCGCCAGATTCTGTCATGTATGTGAATTTTGGCAGTATAGCAGTCATGAAGCCTGAAAATCTTGTCGAGTTTGGTTGGGGACTTGCAAATAGTAAATTGCCCTTTTTTTGGGTAATTAGGCCTGATCTTGTAGTTGGTGAATCCGGAATTTTGCAGCCTGAGTTTGTTGCCGAAACAAAAGAAAGAAGTCTAATAGCGAGTTGGTGTCCACAAGAGCAAGTCCTGAACCATCCATCAGTAGGAGGATTTTTAACTCACAGCGGTTGGAATTCAACAATTGAGAGCCTGACTGCGGGAGTGCCTATGCTCTGTTGGCCATCCTTTGGCGACCAGCAAATGAACTGCCACTATACTTGCAATGAATGGGGCATTGGGATGGAGATTAGTAATGATGTGAAGAGGGATGAAGTAGAGAAGCTTGTCAAGGAGTTAATGGAGGGAGAGAAGGGTAAGAAGATGAAAAATAAGGTCATGGAGTGGAAGAAACTTGCAAAAGAAGCTACCGGGCCAAATGGTTCTTCGTGCAAAAAGTTGGACAATTTAGTGAATCAAGTTCTACTAAGAAAAAACTAGATGCTAGAGTATGTAATTTAGAACTCTTTCTTCCATTAGTGTAGAATATCGTTCGTAATTAAAATAAATAAATGTCGGTATGTAGTTTAGTACTATCTCAAAATTACCCATATTATTATTGTTATAATGACTAGTTTGGCATTGTTGTAATTTAAAAAAAAAAAATTGTTTCTGCTGTGCTGTGTGAATAAGCAAACTGTAAAACAAAGTTGTTGAGTTTTGGTAAACTTTTTTTGTAAAAATGCTTTTAACAAAAAAAAAAAAAAAACAATGTCAGAGTGTTTTGATAAGCTTTTATATAAAATTGCTCTGAATATGAATGACTTAAAAAAATATGCTACTAAATATGATATAATAATTGCCAAATAAAATAATGCAAGAACAATTATTGTAATTTTGTAAAATATGCGGGAGTATACTTGTTTGAAAATTTCATTAAATAGGCATTGTTCACTATGCTTTGAAAAAAAAAATAAAAAAAGCATGGTAGACCATGCTTCTGTTTTTCTATGTCTTCTCTTACTATCATTGACAATAGTTTTTAAAAAACAATTATTTTTTTATTTTACCAAACACATTTTTAATAAACTGATTTTTTTTAAAAGTACCACAATCCCAAACCAACTCTAAGTTTTGAAACTATATGAGTATACAGTATTCTCAGCATTATATAAAAGAATAAAAGGAAAACTAACGAAAAGTCCTCAAAAACTTTAGTTTTAATGAAAATGACAAAATAAATATGTAAGTGAATAGTACCAATAGTGACTTTTTAAGGTAAAAATATCATTTTCGTTAAAAATGAACAATACCAGAAAAATATCCTATAAATGATAGGCCCGCCAACCTCAAACGTTTGTCTGCTTGTTTGGTAGCGTGGTTGTGCATCATGACCAATATATGGGACACTCGACACATATCATTAATTTGTTACCCCATATATTCATAGTAGCTGCATGATTGAAGAACCTTATATAGGAAAAGGAACCGGGGACCCCATATATTCATTGTAGCTGCATGATTAAGGAACCTTTTATAGGAAAAGGATCCTCGCCAGATTGATCTTACGGATCTTGTGATTAGGATCGTTCATCGTATATTATACGGTTAGTTTTCTTTAGGTATTATTTATATTTAATTTTAAATTTTAAATTTTAAAATAATTTATGATCGTACGATGTATGATGGACAGTCCCAATCACGAGATCCCTAGGATCCCAAGGAAAATGATCAGGCGAGGATCCTTTTCCCCTTTTATGTACCAGGGTCTAATAATTGTAATTATTTTTGTTGCAGTCCTATTAGATTAGGTATGTGATTGTGTAAATCCTAGTATATCTTGAAGTATCTCTCATATTCATATTAGAAGTAGATTACTTATTAAATGTTATAATCCTAAAGGGAATTAACCTTCCCTACTACTATAAATAAAGGCACAATGAGGTGGAATAATACACACCCACAATTACACAACTCTCTTCTTCTCTATCTATGCCGCACCCTCTCTCTCTTTTTGGCATCAATAATTGTTCAATAAATTATGCCTACAACACGTTATCAACACACTCTTGACGCTGCGCTAAAGAGAGTTTGATCTTCAATCAGGGGAGTATTTAGTTTTAATCATTCTTTTTATGATTAATTTATCATTTTATTGAATTGATCTACATGCTATTGATTCAATTTATTTTTTCTTTGTTGAATGTGACACAAAGCATTGGAGATGCAATTCTGGCTTTCTGAGAAGGATCTTCTACAAATTCAAAGGCTTTTATTTGTTTTCTGTCAATTAGGTACGCTTAAAATAAAGTACGATATTTGAAACGACCTTGAAGCATGAAAACATTCTCCATGATGCATGAACCCCCTTATGTTTATATTTTCATTCCGATATATATTGTATATGTTAATATATTTGTCAATATATATATTTGTTTCATGCATTACGCAATTAAATTGCTATGTGGAATATGTGAGTCAAAGTATATTCATAAATTAGAAGCATATTTAGGGTTTCCTAAACCCTAGAAATTTCGGAAAAAAGAAGAAGATAGGAATTTGGGATTTTGTGGCACCACTGTTGTGGCACCACTACATGGACCACTGTGCTGGCCTGAAGCCCAGCCGTGTGGAGACCCCCTTGAGACGACGTCGCTAGATGTCTTGGACCTGCACCAAAGCCCTTGGGCTTCGCTGCCTCTGTGGAAAACCAGGTCGTGTGCCTGGTCCGGTTTCTGACCACGGGCCTGCAGCCCTGACCTACACCAACACATGTTGGGCTGGTACTCAAGTCTTGGCCCATGCCAGTAGCCTTGGTTGCTGGGCTTAACCCCTGCCACAGCCCGCGTCTCTATTAGCCAGCCCATGAAGCTCACTTTTGAACATTAATCTGATAATGAATCCAAAATTATTGACCTGAAGATCACTTTTGAACATTAACGATTCAATAATTTATTTTTATACTTTGATCCGTGACATACTTTTGTAGTAATGAAGCTCTCACACTTGAGTTCCTAAAGCAACCCAAATCTACTACACTTAGTTGTATATTGCATTATGTGTTATTGCAGGAACCTCTCTTTTATGTACTAAACGTTCATAAACTAAATTGAACCTGTAGTTTCAAATTTAGTGCCTTTGAAACCCGAAGTTGTCATAAAATAATACACCCATGAAAACCCGATGTTTTTTTTTTATGAAAACCATGTCTTAGAACTCGATGTTCTAACTATGATGCATATGGATGTTTCATTCCCATAGCACCAATCACAATCTTGTTCCCTCCAATTCAATGGCTTGTCAAACCGTCAGAAGTTCGATTTTCCTAATTTGGACGTTTCAAATAGAAACCACTTTATGTGGGGTACAAGACGTGAATCTCCACTTGACTATCACGAAGTTGAGCAATCATTGACGCCAACAATGGCATGGAAGAGCTAAATAAGCCTCCGCCATGATTTTCATTCGAAGAATTATGCCTGAAGCATTACTAACGGAAGTACCTCCTGAACAAGGATTCCATGGTTCTTTGGCTCGTTCTTACGGACCGTTTAATCATGAAAGACATTGCCTAAAGCACACCATGATCAAGTCCATGAATGAGTACAATTCTGAAGTTTATAAATCCGATTGAATTTTGACTAGAGAATACTTTTTCTCGTCCTTCCATGTTTCTAACTCGCTCCTGAAGCAACAAGTGTAGAAAGTGGAAGTTTGCCAAATTCTCAGATCTGATTACTACCACAAACGTGAGAGAAAGGTATGGACCCAGTTTGGAGTCTACCGAATAGCTCGACCCAGTTCGGTCAAAGCCTACCAAATGGTGATGCACTGCTTCGGCAGGGATACACCGAATGGCATATTCTCTCACAATCCAATTTCGAGTTTGTTTTTACAACCTATGGTAGAATCAGGGCCTGCCAAGGTGTGGCATCATGCTCGAAGTGTGATCCTTGGCACCTAAGACCTAAAACTTCAAGAATAAGAGATAGTATTTCTGAAACCTTAACCCTGCAGTATCCGTGCCCCTACCAATGTTGTTAAGGAGTACCATTCTAGCAGTCAATATGTGAGACTGATTTTGCTCCACCAAACATCGTTGGAAAAGCAGAATTTTGACATGAATGACATTGTTGGCCGAATCCACCTAGTAACTTTGGCTTACTTTGTGAACATTTTTCCATGTTCTTGGATTCAAGTTTGGTATATGTTTTATTTATGGATAATCTGATTGATATTATCCTCGAATATGAGTTAATTGAATCATGTTTCTTAATACATGTGACCGATTCAATTAAACACGTGATTAGGTAGGAATGTGGGAAAGTTAGTTTTCTAGATGAATGCGTACTACGCACACTAACTTTACACCTAAATCATATCTCTAACAACGACTTCAAGTCTATCCAACCTGATTAAGAGCAATGGCACGCTTCTTGTTGTATGAATGGTACTGCATCACCATTTAAGGGACCTTAAATTCTCCCTGACGTTGAGTTTTTAAGGATATTCGAGATGAAAATGATCATAAATGAAACAACTGAAGAAAATATAGTGAAATATCTTTGCACCACCTCCAAAAATGAGCTTGAATCTTTGATTTGTGGCCAATGAGTTGTCTCCCAACTGAGAATACACCACATGTGGTCAGCTGGAGCCTGGTGATTGAGAAGTTTACTTGCTTTGGCACGACCTTTTGGGACACTTAGGTCGAACAATGATGGTACAACACATCTCATTATCTGAAGTAAGGATATTGTGCCTACAAGCACTTTGCCAAGCATTCTCATTAGGGAAATTGATCTTCTAAATCATCCTTTATAAAGACACGAAACGACTCTCTTTTCACAATGGATTCAAGGGAATATATGTGGACTAATCCAACCAAAATGCAGATCATATAAAGACTTATGGTTTTGGTTGATGAATCGACAAACTAGGTCACATGTTTGTCCACACACATTACTGCTAAACTTCTTGGCCGATTAAGGGTTCACCACCCTACTTATCCTTTAAGGTCCGGGAGATTGGATAATGTTGGAAAGTTTATATCGACGGTTTTCGACAAAGTATTGCATGTTGTTTTGGGTTTCTAATTGAACATCAAATTCCCATGTTCACCCAAAATAGCCTCGCCTATCGATCATAAAGCGCAATTTAAATGATCGCCCGAATTTTGGTAAACGTATCAAGTTTTTTGTTTTTGCCTGGGGCTATGCAATCCTTATACGCAGTTATGTTGGTCTGCCTTGAGGCCTATTGCCACCCAACATATATGACGTTACAGTTGGTTACTGAGTACGGACTTGACGATTTTTGTATTTACGCATTTGGGTGTGCATTCCATGTGCCCAGTTGCGTCGCCGCAATGTACCACTATGGGTCCTCAAAGAAGGATGTGTATCTTTCGTCGATCATGATTCTCCTTCACACTAGCTCTCTCCGAACCCTTGCACGCGATCTTTTTACTGCTCATTTGTGGGTTGTCACTTTAATGAGACAGTCTTCTCGTCGTTAGGGGGAGATAAGAACGTCAACGTTCCTGTAAAGCGACACGAAGTTGTGTGGACATTGCCCACTATGTCTCATCTCGATCCTCATACCGCATAAGTGTGATAAGCAAGTGCAATGAATTCTAGATTTCAGAATGTTGCTCCAGACGTATTCCTCTGATCTAGCTAAAGTGATGAGATCATATACCAACTACAAACATGCCTGCAAGAATAAACATACTTAACGGACGTCGAGTCAACATCCCTGGAGGGTTTGCCGCCCTTGTTGGACGGTTTGGACACTACTGTTGGACGGTCCAGTACACCGGCGGATAGCCAATCAATCTGTCTTGGCCTGGAGCACAACAGATTACTCGATTCGTAGGATTCACTTCCCTGGAAGAGGAAGACATGACACAACAGTGAATCTAAACTCAATCGTTGTCTCAAATCATTTCCATCTCATGAGATTAATTTGGATTACTCCTAAGACTTGAAGTTGTTGGTCCAGTATACTAGTTTGGATGAGCTAAATGAAATTGAAATTAGATTACCATTGATGATGTTTTCACTTATATGGTAGCTACCAACATAAATGAAAAAACGACGATATCGAACCGTGTTCCGTTGATTAAGTGACAACGTAGAACTGATTGGACAAGTGAAGTTACAATCCAGGTCAAATTCCTTACCAAAATGTGTATTGGACCTGTCGTTCTTACACTGCCCAAGGTAACCCTGTTATGTTACAAGTGGGAAATGAAGCGTTATGAGATGAATGAAATGGTGGGATATGATGCATGCCTTAAAGCGCAAGGTTTCTCTCAAACATCCTGTGATTGATAATAGCGTTATGAAATATGGTTAGTGTTTCTCCATGGGGATGTAGATATAGAAATTGACATGTAAGTTCCTGAAGAATTAAATGGATTGGTTCAAGTAGTTCCAAACCACGGAACACCCTCTTAACTCGTTTTAAGGCGTTCACTTATGGATTGAAAAATCCGACGGATGTGGTATACCCGTCTACGTGATTATTTGATCAGTCAGGGATATGAATGAATGCCTTTGCGTGTTAGACTATGAAGTCTTATTCCAAATTGCTAGAGTTACAGTTTTTGTCGTTAATACGAATCTCACTAAGACTCTAGAAGAGCTTGAGAAAACTGACTTGCACCTGAAGACGGAATTTGAGATGAAAGATATTAGGAAAACTCGTTTATGCCTTGACCTGAAGTTGAAGCATTGTTCTGACGGTATATTGGTCTACCAATTGAACTACACCTCGAATGTGTTTCCTTTGAGTATATCTTTGATCGTCCATACGTTATATGCAAAAGACCCTTGAAGAGGTTATGGAATCCGAAATTCCATATCTAAGTTCAACTTTGCGCTTCGTTGTACTTAGCTCATTGTATTTAGACAGGACATCTCATTCGATGTTGATCTTAGTAAAGATGCAGCACCGCACCTACACATAACCACTGAATTGGTATTAAAGACGTACCCTGAAGGTAGTACGAACTTGGGCAAATCAAATCCCGACGCATCTCGAGCGGATCCAACCCCCCTGATCCTTGGAATGATGCTTGCCTTGTTTGTTATGCTGACGCATGTTACTTATAAAACCCGCACAAGGCAAAATCCCTGAATGGTTATGTCTTTACCTTTAGAGATATCACAATATCTTGGAGGTCCACGATATGACCTTAGTTGCGAAATCTTCAAATCGTTCCAAGACTCACCCCACTTCATTACGCCACACGTGAGACATGGTTAGGAGTTCTTGTTGAGCACATTCGAAGTACTTGCTGTGTTTTCACCCATCGTTGAGTCCCAGCGACGATCCATGAAGACTATGCTGCATGTATCAACCCGACCAAGTCATGATACATCAACGAAGTCAACACCAAGACATATTACATCTACATCTACATCAGCAAAGCATAAAGAGATTGAAGTCATGCAAGCCGATCCCAGACAATCTTGCCAACCTCTACACGACGTCACTGCTGAAGTCAACCTTCGAGAAGCTTGTCCAAGGAATTGGTATGCCTAACTATCATATGAAATGCTTGTAGTTCTCATTTGGAAGTTATGTCAAACTCAGGGGGAGTATTCAGAAGTATACTAACTTGATCTTAATGTACTCTTTTTCCCTACGATTAGGAGCATTTTTCCCACTGGGTTTTTGCTACCTAACTAGGTTTTAACGAGGCACCCATCCTGGTTGATCATACCTTTGTGAGCTCTTCTACTTGCGTCCAAAAGACGTATAGTTTTGACTCAATGCAACTTCTCACGTTTCTCCTTAGTCTATGGGTTTTTATCCCACCTTGGGTTTTACCACATCGAGGTTTTGTGAGTTTTACTTTTTTTATGCATTCTTCCGTTGATTTGAGACTCGTATTTGCTCATTGTGCCGACGACTTCATCAACTATACTTGCTTCATCACTGAAGAACTGATGCGCTATTTACTTGAATATTTACACACTTAAGGGGGAGTGTTGCAGTCCTATTAGAATATCTTTCATATTCCTATTAGGAGTAGATTACTTATTAAATGTTGTAATCCTAAAGGGTAAGGAATTAACCTTCCCTACTACTATAAATAAAGGCACAATGGGGTGGAATAACACACACCCACAATTACACAACTCTCTTCTTCTCTATCTATGCCGCACCATCTCTCTCTTTTTGGCCTCCATAATTGTTCAGTAAATTATGCTTACAACAATTTTATGTTTGTTTGTTTGTTTGTTTGTTTTTTTTGGTGAACAAATGGTATTATCTACACTAGGGAAAAGAGGTGGGCTTAGCCTCGCAATGAGCTAGCAATAATATGGTTCAAACTCGCCTTTGGCAGCGAGAATCGAATCTAAAACCTTTCACTTATAAGTGAAGATGAATACTACTTGACCGTAATATTAAGTGAAAGTTATTTTATGCTTTTTACGAAAGCGAAGATGTAAACAAAACTTTTATATATAGCACGTTTATGCGCTGCCTTCATGCTTGGCTGTAACATTGAATTTTACATACAAACTTGGATTAAATCTCCAGCAATGACAACAAGAATAAAAGACCTAGTGAATATAACCAAATACAAATTAAGATGGTAACGGAATATTTGAGTAATTTCAATGGAAACGTCCTTTTACATACTCATAATGAGAGGTTAAGGCGAATTTGATCAAAAAAATGAATTTGAATCACATTATTGTTAGCCATTAGTATAGATAATATCGTTTATTAAAAAAAAAAATCACATAAAGGCACACTGATAATAATCACTTAAAGGCACACTTAATCTATAAGATTGACTTGATTTGGATTAATTATAGAGATTGGTTAATTTGGATTAGTGGCTTTCGTTGGATCGATTCTATTTAGACTCCTCATTTTAAATGTATAAAATAAGCCCCCATAAAAAGGGAAAATTTGAAAAAAATAATCAAAATTTGGATCCCATATAAAATTATAGTCACTATTTTAATTATGAGTTCAAAGTGGATGGATTGAAATTTAATGTGAAGTCGTCACTTGTCATTATCATCTATATATCTAACTTCCAAACGATCCTTATTTGATCTATCCACTTTGAACTCATTATTCTTCCTCATTGCGATCATAGCTAGTAATTGCAAGTGACAACTTCGTGTAATAGTACTTTTAAGGGTATATTAGTACTTCAATAGTAACTTTTGGTTATAATTACATAAAATTAAAATAATTACTATAATTTTATATGAGGTCCAAATTCTGATTATTTGTTTCAAATTTCTCAAAAAAAAGTTGTAATTCGAATTAATTCCGTTGTTAATTAACCTCATGTTTAGTTCAAGTTGGAATTGGTGTTAAATAGCCAAATACAATCCTACTTTGGGCAATCCAAAGCCCCAAAGGCCTTTCTTCAAAACAGTTTTCTCTAGCATTCCTTATATTACATAGTTTATGTGTCTTTCACATCAAGCATATGATCACACCCAAAGGACTTTCTGATTATTTTGTTATTACGATACAATTGACTAGTTATTCAACTTGAATCACTCATTTAAGATTCCTCAAACAAGATTATATATTTCACTGCCTGAACTGGCGTGAAGATAAGAATAGGAATGTAAGGATGTGAAGAAATGTCTCAACATGAATTTTAAGAAATTTTGTATGTGATTCATGGAATCAGAATAGGTTGGCTCACATGTGAAGCATAACGTCCACATGTATTCCACACCACTAAATTTGGTTATCCACGTGTTAGGCTTGAAAATTCGATACACATGAGAAAACGTGTGAGAAAACAGAAAATTTCTTACATGGGAACTTTACTAAACTTTGCATGTACGCAAAAAGAGTTGGATTACTCCCTAATTTGCCAATTGATTTTATTTCGAAATCTCAACTTCCGTCGCACAAACATATTGAAATTTTTTCACTAGGACTATAAATGTTCTGCATTATGCAACCACTGCAAGTCTGCAATACAAAGTTTACGAAAAATAGGCATACAGAAAATATAGGATGAATACTGAAGAAGTACCTAATAAGTGTTGGAGAACAATTTCGAAACAGAAATATAGAAATTGAAATACTTATACTTTATTACTCAAAAATACTTGCAATACAGAATGATACACAATAAATACAGATAATTAAAATGACACTAACTTGAATGAAACCAAAGGTAGAGGCTAGCGCGAAAGCTATGTCCTTCGAACAGTATTTCTGTCCCACTCTTGTGCTTGTGGTTCTACAACGTCTGCTCGACCAGGATACAACTACCTAATTCTACAATCCGCACTGAATTATAGAATTCTAACGAATTGCTTTGTGTGTTTACTCTCTCTCTGAAAAGTTTGTACAAAAGAAAGGAGGGGAAAAAGATGATTTGTGATGGATCTAAGGACTTCAGTTATATAGGCTCTTTCATACCTCTTCAAATACCTTTTGGATGTATCTGAAGCTATATAACTCTTTCCAAAGAGTTATATCTATTAATCAAAACGTTTTTAATTAATTTAATTAAAAACTTAATTCAAAATTAAAACTAATTGATCAAATTAATTAATTAATTTGTATTAATATTATGGTACAATTATCAAGTCTAATCCACACAATTAGAGACCCAAGCCTCAATCATCATTCCAAATGGCACAACACCTAATTAAAATTGTAGAAGACAAAACATATATAAAGGTCCTTAGGAATCTTTATTTCCCCAATGTGGGACAAGAGTCTCAAAACTTCCAACAATAAGCCTCATGATGTTTGTATTCCAGTTGCAGCTCAAAGCCATATCAAGGCCATGCTGAAATTTGCAAAGCTCCACCACAGAGGTTTTCATATCACCTTTGTCAACACGGAGTTCAACCACAAGCGCTTTCTTAAATCTCTCGGCCCCAACTCTCTTGATGGTTTGCCTGATTTTCGTTGCGAAGCCATCCCATACGGCCTTCCAGATAAGATGAAGAAACCACCCAAGATCTCACTTTGCTTGCCGACTATGTCAGAAAACAGAATTTGTTGGCTCCCCTTCGTGCCCTCCTCAATGAACTCAACAATGATGCCACATCAACATCCAACAATCCTCCAGTGACGCGCATAATTTAAGATGGTTTCATTGTCCACATTCACAACCACAGCTGCTGAAGAAATTGGAGTCCCTATAGTACTGTTCTACACTATTGCTGCATGCAGCTTCATTAGCTTATTCAACTTCGTGCTTTTTCGAAAAAGGACTAGCACCACTCAACACAAAATATATACAACTATTGAACACAATTCAACTCTTTGAATTGCTTATTTATAACATGTGTATAAAAATCTTCGTGTTGTGGATGAGAGTTGTTTGACAATTGGCTATTTGGACAAGGTTCTAGATTGGATTCCAAGAATGAAAATATCCGTTTGAGGGATCTCCCCAACGACTTTGTAACAACAAATCCCAACAATAAAATTTTAACATCTTTGAAGTAATGAATAGAGTTCATGAAGCTTCAGCAATTATTATACTCACCTTTGATGCATTGGACGAAGATGTTTTGGATGCCCTCTCAAGTATGTCTCCACCTGTTTACCATATTGGCCCTCTCCAGTTACTTCTCAATCAGATGCCACATGGTTCTTCATCTGCAAACTTAGAAAAATTAGTGAATCAAATTCAAATTTAAGAAAAATCCAGATGTTCTGCTTAAGAACAACCAAGAAACAGGCACTGCATTCATAGAAGTTGTTGGTTTAATGAATTAGCAACATGTTTAGTCAGCCACCATCTTCAAATTTGTCTAGATATTAGTTACAGGTTGAACTTAATGTTACATTATTTGCTACGTGTGCTGAGAGATTCTACCCTGTCACCGGTGTCACATGACAACAGATGCAGACACACGGGTATACTCACGCGGTGGCGCACATGATTTTCTCCTGCCATGGTTTTAGGATCTATAATAAATTATTCAAAGATACAATACAGCATCCAATTTTTATAGAAATTTAGAATAACAACTCCAGCACTATAAACAAGAATAGAAGAACCAATGAGATGGTGAAGTATTATTTCAGCAATATAAAACAAAATGACATAAGAATAGAAGAAGCCACTGAAGTCCGATTCCACTAATTATTGTAAATCATCTTCCCTGTAGATTTCTTAATCCTTACACTATTGTAAAGCATTTCTCTTTCTCTATCAAATAAGGGGAAAACCCGTGAAGTTGCGATCAAATAGTTGCCGTTGTGTCTTTCTCAATTGAATTTTTTCATTGCACGGATATTTTTTGGGGGCCAAATCTACTATTAAGTCAATCCGCAAAACGATTTCTTCAGTACCTTGCCTATTTTCTTTCATATCTCTTTAAATTTACCCGTCTGCACAAGAAGACAAATCAGTAGATGTTGAAAAATAGCTCAGTAGCACTATAAATAGTCTGCATTACTGCAACCGCTGCAATGCAAACGCAAAACCTAAAATGGATTCCACAGCAGTAGCTACTAAGCCTCATGCTGTTTGCATTCCACTTCGGGCTCAAAGCCATATCAAGGCAATGCTTAAATTTGCAAAGCTCCTCCACCATGGAGGCTTTCATATTACATTTGTCAACTCGGAGTTCAACCACAAACGCTTTCTAAAATCCTCGGGCCCCAACTCCCTTGATGGCTTGCCTGATTTCCATTTCAAAGCCATCCCTGTGTTAGTGAGAAGGAAGAAGATATATTACTCAGAATGGAAGAACAAAAACACAAGAAACACACACACAAAGATTTCGATCTGGAAATTCAGAGAGAGAATGTTCTCTGCAAGTTTTCCATATTTCAGTAGTACACCCACTAAGACAGTGAGCTCACACATTACAAGGATTTAACCAGTTGGAGGAGAGAGAGAGAGAGAGAGACAGATCCTCAATTCAATCTCAGCCATCCAACTTACACTTCACTTAGCTTAAGACACTTGTCTTCTATCAAGCCTTATAAGACTCAACTAGCACATTTCAAATATGTCACACAAACTCTTAGATCAATTCATCAATTTACACATTAACACTCCTCCTAAATTGTGAATTGATCTTACTCCCAATTTCTCCCTGAGATAACAGAACTGTTCTTTGGCCAGTGCCTTTGTGAATATGTCTGCTACTTGGTCTTTGGTTGAACAATACACCAAATCAATGATTCCATTCTGCAGTGCCGCCTTGATAAAATGATACCTTCGGTTGATGTGCTTGGTTTTCTGATGGAAGATGGGATTCTTAGTAATTGCAATAGCAGAAGTGCTATCACAATTCAAGGGAGTTGCCACAGTTTGTGTTTCACCAAAGTCTTCCAACACAAACCTTAACCAAGTTGCTTGTGCAGTAGCTTCTGCTGCACTGATGTACTCTGCTTCTGCAGTGGATAATGCAACTCAATGTTGCTTGACTGATGACCAAGAAAACACTCCACTTCCGAAAGTAAATGCATACCCTGAAGTGCTTCTCATGTCTTCTTCTGATCCACTCCAGTCACTATCACAAAATCCGAACAACATTGCTCCTTGTTCCTTCTTATACTCCAGACCATAGTCCAAGGTTCCTTGAATGTACCTCAGCACCCTTTTTGCAGCTCCATAATGATTATTAGTTGCACAGTGCATAAACTGAGCTAATAAACAAGAGGCATACATAATATCTGGTCTAGTTGCAGTAAGATACAGCAAACTGCCAACTATTTTTCTGAACTGAGCTACATCTACAGCTCCACTGTCATCATCTTTTCTCAATTTGTGACCTGGAATCAGAGGAATACTAACAGGTTTACAGTCCTGTAGTCCAAATTTCTTGAGCAAGGAAGTAGCATATTTCTTTTGATGAATGAAAACGCTACTTTCAGTTTGTATAACCCCCATTCCAAGAAAATGGTGTAACAAACCTAAATCAGTCATTTCATACTTATGCATCATATCAGCCTTGAACTCTTCTATCATATCCATACTACTCCCTGTATAAATAATGTCATCAACATAAATCGACACAATAAGCATTCCTTCACCCTTTTTCTCTTTTGTATACAGTGTTGCTTCACTGTTACTCTTCTTGAACCCACAGTCTTCAAAATGAGCATCAATTTCACTATACCAAGCCCGTGGTGCTTGTTTCAGTCCATAAAGAGCTTTGAGTAGTTTGTATACCTTGTCCTCTTCACCTCTTGTAATGAACCCATCTGGCTGATCTACATAGACTTCTTCTTGAATAACACCGTTCAGAAAGGCAGATTTAACATCTAGCTGAAATAACTGCCAATTGTTCTTTGCAGCTAGAGCAATTAATGTCCTTATGGTGTCCAACCTTGCAACTGGTGCAAAAGTCTCATTATAATCTACACCAGGTTTCTGTGCATAACCTTTAGCCACCAGCCGTGCTTTATTTTTCTGCACAGATCCATCCAGATTCAGCTTGGTCTTGTATACCCATTTCACCCTAATTACAGGCTTGTCAATGGGTCTATTCACTAAGGTCCATGTCTTATTCTTCTCTATCATATCAAATTCATCTTGCATTGCAACCTTCCAAGCTTCATCTTGAGCAACATCATCAAAACTTTCAGGTTCAACAATACATAGATTGCAATATTCATAAACTTCACTCAGTTTTCTCCATTTCAATGGAGTTGAGTCAACATTTTCTGGATTCACAGAATGACTTTGTTCATTTGCACCCTGAGAGCTTGATCCTTCACAAAAGATGGGAGATGGTGACTGAGAAGACTCTACAGCTTCATTATCATCTATTTCTCTAGTCTCTGTTAGAGTTAGAGGAACACAGATTTCTTTCACTTTGTTTTCTTCCCAATTCCACTTCTCATTCTCATCAAACAGCACATCTATGGATATAATTACTTTCATGGTGATTGGATTTAGAATTCTGTACCCCTTCTCACAAGCTCCATATCCAATAAAAATTCCTTTTACACTTGATGCTTCCAGTTTGTGTCTCAAATCTCCAGGTATCAAAGAGTAACACACTGCACCAAACACTTTAAGATGTTTGATTCCAGGCTTTCTTCCACTGTAAGCCTCAAATGGTGTAACACGATTTAATACACCTGTAGAACATCTGTTCAACAAGTACACCGCAGTGTTAACTGCTTCCATATGCACCGCAGCCGCGGCATAGACGAGTCGAGCACGTAGAAGAACAGCCTAGACCAGCAGGTCAAAATTGGGGGCAACCGAGAGCTCCGCTACCCCAGCAAAGGCAAATTCAGGAAGAAGTAGAAAGACTCCTAAACAAGCGATCGCGTGATTTCCAACGTAAAGAAGTGGCCGACGAAGCACTACGACAAGACATGACCAACATAAGCATGTCACCTTTCACGGACGAGATCGAGCAGGTAGAGCCTCCACGCAAGTTTAATATGCCACATTTCACATCCTTCAAAGGAGATGAAGACCCGGAGATGCACCTAAAACACTACTGAAGCGCAATGATCCTCTATTGAAACAATGACGATCTCATGTGCAAGATATTCGCCACCACTCTACAAGGCGAGGTGCAAGATTGGTTCTACACCCTGCCGCCACAATCTATCTGGAGTTTTGACAAACTTTCTTTGGTTTTCACCAAAGAATATTCATCCTATTGCTCGATCAAGAAGAAGTTCGACCACTTGTTCAATGTCAAGAAGAACCCAAAGGAGTCTCTACGCAACTATGTGAAGAGGTTCAAAGCAGAGAAGGCAAAGATAGTCGGATGCAACGACTCAATAGCTAGAGCAGCCTTCCAAAAAAGACTTCCAGCATACCACCCGCTGTTCGGAAAATTGATCATGAAAAAAGATCTAACTCTGGCTGACTCATTCGCTCTGGCAGAAAATCATGCACTTTGGGAAAAGGCTCGCTGATGCATATTCAAGGACTTGAAGAAATACCCGACATCACCTCCTACTATCCAAATTGGAAGCAGCGGAGGACTTATTCGCATGTTTGACGGTATCTAAAGCCACGATAAGCTCTACCATCATACAAGAAGAGCTGGGGGCCCAACCACCTGTATTCCACAGTTCAAAAGCTCTTCTAGATGCTACCAGAAATTCAAAAGCTAACTTTGGTGACAATTGTTGCAACCCGAAAGCTCAAGTTATACCTTGAGATGCATGCAGTCATCCTCATGATGAGCTATTCCGCCCAATCCAGACGTGCGACGATAAAGAAGTAGACACTGGCGGTGCAAAATTTTTTGACGAACGCAACAACTCAACTCAAAAGGCACGCTAAGGGCAGACGAATACTAGAAAGACGTACTCGGAAGCAAGTTTTGTCCTCGTCGCCCTAAAAGGTTCTACATAGGAGAAGCATGTACCAGCAGTTGAACACTATGTGTCACACGGCCCCAGCCGACCTTTGCTCCATAATTCAACTCTAGAGTGGCCCAATACTGGCATTTGAGCATTTTCTGCTACGTGTAACATGGCACCAGCTTCACGGCTCCCTGCCGTGCCTTCACGCCTAGCCTAGGCAGTGCAACAGAGTGGCCCAATGACATCCCAGAAGCACCCGAGCACACCTTAGCCGCACCTGCTCCCTCAATGGAGATTTTTGGCATTTGCATGTCGGTGACACATCCAACTACATAGGCTCGGAAGCAGGTGTGGTCCTTGTCGCCTTAGACGCTTCAATGCTCGAGCAGGCGATCACCTTAAGCTTCAAAAGCATCTAACATTGAAGCAGAGTACAAGGCCTTACTAGCAGGCCTCCGAATGACAAAAGACTTGGCGGTGAAGAAGCTTGCAATTCATTCCAATTCCAAGCTAATCACCAGCCAAACTACTAGGGAGTACGCGACAAAACATCCAAGGATGGCACAATACCTAGAGAAGGTACACAAGAAAATTGAGGCATTTCAGACTTACACTCTCATTTAAGTTCCGCGGGCAGACAACACCCACGCAGATGCACTAGTCGGCTTAGGCTCCGCCCTCGACCACCAATTCAAACGCTCTATTTCGATGGAGTATCTAGACAAGCCAAGCATAGAGGCAGAGATAGCAGCAGAGGTGTCACAGGTTAGTACAACTCCAAATTGGCAAGATTCCACTATAGACTACCTGGTCAATGACATATTCCTTATGGAAAGATTAGAGTCTAGAAAGCTCTAAATAAGGGCAGCACGCTACTACATGTGGAATGACATTCTCATCTGAAGATCCTACACCGAACCACATCTTCGCTGCCTAACGCCTCCCGATGACTTGAAGGTTTTAAGGTCAATCCACGAAGGCATTTGTGGAAACCACTTCGGAGGTCGATCCTTAGCACATAAGGCTTTTAACGCAGGCTACCACTGACCTACCATGCACCAAGATACTACGGAGTTAATACAAAAGTGTGACCGCTGCCAACGCGATACTAGCATGGTCTGCCAGTGAGCTACACTGGCAGACGAGTCATTGGCCATTCGTGCATCGGGTAATCGACTTGGTATGACCTATATCGCCTGCTAATGAGGGCAGAGGCATGATGATCGTGGCAATCGATTACTTCACCAAATAGGTAGAAGCAGAGCCCATGGTGACCACGACTCAAACGGACATAGAGCACTTCATATAGAGGAACATCATTTGGCGATTTGGCATCCCTCAGTTCATCGTCACCAACAACGGCCCGTAATTCGCGGGCAAAGATTTGGCGAAGTTCTTCCAAAAGTATGGCATCAAGCAGCACATGTCTATACCAAGATATCCTTAAGGCAATAGGCGAGTCAAAGCATCCAACAAGATGATCCTCGATTTCCTTAAGAAATCCTTCACCGACAAGAAGGGAAAATGGCTAGACGAATTCCCCGGATGTCTATAGGCATATCGCACTACCAAAAGACGAGCAACCGGTGAAGCTCCTTTCTCTTTAGCATTTGGTTCAGAAGCAATCATTCCTCCCAATATCATCGTGCCAAGTATCAGCACTCTACTGCCAAGCATTGAGTGGAACAGAAAGGAGATGGCCACAAGCTTAGATCTGGCAGAGGAGAAGCGCGAGCAGACCATCACCCGCATCACAGCCTATTAGCAGCAACTCATCTCCATCTACAACAAAGGGGTCAAGATCCAGCAGTTCCATCCCAGAGATCTAGTCCCAGGAAAAGCCTTCATCACTACTCGCAGAGAAGGCTCCAAAAAGATGGATCCCATCTGGGAAGGTCCGTACAAGATCAGCAGAGTAGGCGGCAAGAATAATTACACCCTCACCACCATGAAACGACAAAAATATCAAAAAGCAGTGGAACGCCTATAATCTGAGGAAGTACCATGTGTGACCTCCTGCTACATCAAAGCTCGAAAACTCAAGCAGCTCGATGGGCACCACCTCACAAGCTGAGGATTATCCAGTTGTTATGCAATTTCTACCTTACAGCTAAGTTCTCATTCGTTTCACTCGTTTTTCAATGAGGAATTCAGAAGTAATCACAACTTAGCTTGGCTGCATGTTCACAACAACTGATCACTCCTGCACTTCAAAAGAAGACCGCGCCTTCTTAGGGACTCACCGCAGGAATTGCACCCCTAGAGGGACCAATCAGCTCTCTAATGCGAGAGGGTAAACTAATTCCCCGACACCCACATGGGTATGCTCTCCAAAGCGGGAGGATAAAATCTACACTCCGAATATCCAGACGTGGATGAGCCTGGTTGCCCTAGTATAACTAGATGCACGATGGCTTGCGTCGGGATTCCTAGAAGTAGCCACAATGGTCTTTTTCAAGGCTTAGCTAACTGAAGGATTTTGGGTCTCTTGGCCTAATCTGCGGGGAACTGTGCCCTAAAGACGGAGAGGCACTTTACGCAGTACATCCGATGGACGGCTGCCCTGGAACCCTAAAGCTGCTACCGAGTGCACTAAGGTAGCCTACGGTTTCTGGAAGACTGCCTACGGCTTGCCCTTCGAGCAGTAAAGCCACGTTAGACTTATACAACTGCGCATTCTTGTGAAAGGTTAAACAAGCTAGCGTGCATAGTTTTATCCACTACCGACAAGCTTGGAATGACTTACACCAAGTCCTAAAGTGTTATGATACTTGCTACGCAACCTACGGAATTGGAGAAAGCCAAGGTTAACAGCATAATGGTCACACAGACTTGTCTACTTCTGTAAGTAAGGCGTCCGGCTGCCGACCTATGGCTAACAACTTTGCAAAGTTATACACCAACACTTACGGCTGCATAGGCTACGCGGCTTGTCTGCTTATAAAAAAAAGTAGCACGCCTGGCACTGGTCTATAAAGTCTAAAGGTTAGGGCATGAACAAAAGAAGCGAAGATGGAGAAAAACGAAGGAAGCAAGTTTATTAAATTTTCTAGCAAAATTGATAAACAACTAGCAAAGACCGAACGAGTTCAAGCAAAGCAAAAAGCAACAAGGGAAACAAAGAAAATCCTAAAGACTACTTAGAAGACTACTCTTCAGCAGCTTGGACACTCCACGACTACTCGGTCGCCACACCTTCACCAGTGGCACTATCCAGCACTTCACCCCCGGCTGCTCCAGCCTAGGCACCAACATCTCCGACTACTTCACCAATGGAGGCCTCAACAGTAAAGGTGAACAAGTCTTCCGGAGAAATAGAGAAGGTCTCGAAACCTCGAGCCCATCTTTCTCACCCTTCAGCTGCTCATTATTCTCGAGCAGACCAACACGGGCACTCTATAGCTCATCCACTTCCTTCTTCAGACTTTCGTTGATCTTCAGTACACCTTGAAGTTCCAACACTTGGGGTTCAAGCCTATCGATGATTCTCTTAAAATGGATCACTTGATTATAAGCAGAAATCAACTCTTCATCATTTGCATAAGCAGCGAAACGAAGCTCAGAAACTGCAAACTCAAGATCTTGAATCTGAGGTATGTAACATCCAATCTCCTTCTCTGCACTTTCATACTTAACTTGGATCGTGTCAAGCCTAGTCTTCAAGTCAACGATCTCTTGGCAAGTGGTCTAAAGCTGCAGAGAAATGGGGGCAGAAATATTAGACCCCTTCAAAGCAACGAGCTCAGAATCCAACCTCTTAATCTCCTCGGTTGAGGAATAAGCTTCAGCTACCATAGTCTTCGCCACCTCCTTGGCAGCCTTGCTATATCTACATCATAGCAAGCAGATCAGTCATTCTATATTGTGTCGTATGCTTCGCAAAGGAACTTGGGCAAGCAAACCTTTCTAACGCTATCAACAAACTTGGCACAAGCGTCCATGTCTTCAAGCATATTTGGTTTCAAGAGCACACAGATCTCATCAGCCTCCCTAGAAGCAGGCTTAGTGGATTTCTCACAGCTGCCCACGAGAGCAGTCTCTTCTTTCCCAGCAGGCGAATCAGTCTTGGTAGCAGAGGAAGTGGGCCTTGGCGCCACCCAAAGGTAAAATATATTATATATACAACTACAGAAGCTTTAATTAATTTGTGGCTCGCTCTTAATTCCTAATTTCCAAACATGCAAATGAAATTTTTTTTTTTTTTTTTTTTTTTTTTTTTTTTTTCTTGGTGGAGGAGAGTGTTTGACAAATGGATATCTGGAAAAGGTTATAGATTGGATTCCGGGAATGAAAGATATCCGTTTAAGGGAGCTCCCAACCTTTATTCGGACTTCAAATCCCGACGATATCATGTTTAACTTCGTAATGGAAGTAACTGATAAAGTTCATGAAGCTTCTGAAGTTTGTTAAATGTCCCACATCGGTGGGGTGAAGAAAACCAAAGGGGTAAAAATAAGATTACCTACTCTAATTAATATTGAGGCTTTTTGTGGTAAAACCCTACACTTGATGGATTAGACAGGTGATAAAGTTTGGGACAGTATCGGTGTCGTTAGAGTGAGGCGAATCCAACATGGTATCAGAACCCACGGTTCGGGCTTGTGCAATCCAATGAGCTTGTATGCAAGCCAACGAGCTTGTCACCCATAAGGAAACAAGTCTGAACTCTTAATATAGAGGCAATCGCTGAGTTCCATTGAAAACAAGTAGGCCCAACGTGAGCCGACCTCTGAATTTCAATTACCTATGTGGATCTCCACATGTGAACCATTAAATGGGGTTACACGTGAGGGGGACCTTCTTGCTCTGCTTCCACTGTGCCACACCAACCTAACACCTTCATGTGCACCTTCTTTCTCAGCAAACCTCCTCACTACGCTCGCCTCAGTCTTCTGTTACCGGTGCCCCCTGTGCCCTTACCTCTTGCTATTGACTGGTGGTCCGCCTTTTGCACTCCCAAACTAGCTCTTTCTTAGTCCCTCTCACTACTCGAGTCTCTTCCCCTTTCTTTGTCCCCAAGGGTCGGGGATCAAGCCCATTAAATTTTTTGAACTATATATAGTATAGTGGTGGACAAAAATAAATGACGAGGAGTACTTTGAATCAGTATTAGCGTGTTATAAATCATATGAAAAAGACAAAGTGTTCGTACTTTCACACCACATCGGTGGGGTGAAGAAAACCAAAGGGGTTTAAATAGGATTACCCCACTCTAACTAATACCGAGGCCTTTTGTGGTAAAACTCCACACCTGACGGATTGGGCAAGTGGCAAAGTTGGGGACAGTATCGGTGCCGTTAGAGTGGGGCAGGCCCGGCGATCCAAAAATTCAACATAAATGGGGTTACACGTGAGGGGGAGTGTTAAATGTCCCACATCGGTAGAGTGAAGAAAACCAAAAGGGGTTTGAATAGGATTATCCTACTCTAATTAATACTAAGGCCTTCTGTGGTAAAACCCCGCACTTGATGGATTGGGCAGATGGTAAAGTTGGGGACAATATCGGTGTCGTTAAAGTGAGGAGGGCCCGGCGATCCAAAAATCCAACACAGTTGTTCGTCATACTTTTGATGCCTTAGAGCCAGATGTTTTGGAAGCTCTCTCATCTATGCTTCCATTTGTTTATCCATTTGGCCCTCTTCAATTACATCTCAATCAAATATCAGATCACCCCTTGAATATTGGATACAGTCTATGGAAAGAAACAGATGCCTCGACTGGCTAAACACTAAGGCGCCAAACTCAGTTGTGTATGTGAATTTTGGCAGTATAACAGTTATGACACCTAAACATCTTGTCGAGTTTGGCTGGGGACTTGCAAACAGCAAGGTGCCCTTCTTTTGGGTAATTAGACCTGATTTAGTTATTGGCCAATCAGCACTTATGCCGCTGGAGTTTGTGGATGAAACAAAAGAAAGAAATCTCATTGCGAGTTGGTGCCCACAAAAGCAAGTCCTTAACCACCCATCAGTGGCAGGATTATTAATTAGAATTCAACCGTTGAGAGCCTCACTGCAGGAGTGCCCATTCTCTGTTGGCCATTCTTCGGCGACCAGCAGATGGACTGCCGCTATAGTTCCAATGAATGGGGCATTGGCATGAAAATTAGTAATGATGTGAAGAGGGATGAAGTAGAGAGGCTTGTCAGAGAGTTAATGGATGGGGAGAAGGGTAAGAAGATGAAAAATAATGTCATGGTGTGGAAGGAGCTTGCAGAAGAAGCTACTGGTCCACATGGTTCTTCATCCAAAAACTTGGACATGCTAGTGAATCAAGTGCTAATAAGAAAAACTAGACGTCATCTGTAAGAATATTTCTGGTCATGTATTCTTTTGGCCCTATCAATGCTTTGTTATTGTTGTTCATTGCCTTAATTAATAATCTACTATAGCTGTATAAAACATGCAATATTGCAATACCATACAATAATTTGTCAACGTTATTCTTCTAGCTTCCCATCAGTCATTAAATTATACATGCATTGTTAGGCATTAAACATGTATTATATTATGTATCAACTCGAAGAAAAAAAAAAGCAACATGACATAAGAAGCCATAAGTATTCATTAGTATTTAAATGCATAACATCGAAAAGAAGAAAAACACAAAAACGATTAAAGCAAATTTGTCAAATTTAGTAGATAATTGAATGATTTAGTTGAAATATGAGAAAAAATTGTGTGGGGCTTGGCTTGCCACTGGACTTCGCTGAGTGGCACTACAATCCAATCAAAACTCGCCACGTGGCAAGTCTTAAATATAATCTTTTATAATTCTTTTATATTTAAAATTTTTATAATTATTTTTTAACTAATTAATATATTATATATATTAATGTTATGTTTCCTTTTTTATTTCTTTCCCCCTATTTTATTTCTTCCCAAATCAGCCCCCCCCCCCCCCCCCCCAACTTTGTTTTGCCATAGGTCTAAACCCCACCCCCCCCCCCCCCAAAAAAAAATACTTTGTTTTGCCGTAGGTCTTGGGTTTCAGTAGTCCCTCCTCTTTCTTTCTTTCCCAGTTTCGTTTCATTCTTTGTTTAAAAAATAAAAAATAAATAAAAAAGTTCTGCACCCACTCCAATTTTATCATGGAAAGCAACCAAGAATCTTTAAGTTTCTTTTCTTTCTTTATACTATAGTTGCTTTGATCATGCAACATGAATAACCCACATATATAGCTGTATTAGGATTATTTTCTTTTCTTTTAATTCTTAGAAAAATGCACAAATGCTGGAAACATAGAGCTCATGGATTGAAGATGGATGAATTGAAGAGATGATGTGGGATTTTTTTTTCTTTTTATTTATATAGTATGACAATTAGTCAAAATAACTTTTAGATTCACCTTGGATATCAAGTTTTTTAACAGGTTATGTTTTGATCAAAGTTTTATTTTAAATAGTATTATCTATAGTTCTTAATTATATTTGGTAGGGATGTACTTTCTTGAAAGTAGAAAGTTACTACGATCAAAACAAAGTGAAAGATAACAAATATGAAAAAATTGACTCGATAATCTGGAGTGTGCACTTTTGTATTCATGTCACATGATCAAAGCAACTATTGTATAAAGAAAGAAATGATACTTACAAATTCTTGGTTGCTTTCCATGATAAAATTGGAGTGGGTGCATAACAATTTTTTTTTTTAAAGAAAGAATGAAACGAAACTAGGAAAGAAAGAAAGGGGAGAGAGTACTGAAACCCAAGACCTACGACAAAACAAATTTGGGGGGTGGGGATTTGGGAAGGAAAAAAAAGGGGAAATAAATAAAAAAGGAAACATAACATTAATATATATATATATATATATATATATATAATATATTAATTAGTTAAAAAAAATAATTTTAACAATTTTAAATATAAAAGAATGATAAAAGATTATATTTAAGACTTGCCACGTGGCGAGTTTTGATTGGATTGTAGTGCCACTCAGCGAAATCCAGCGGCAAGCCAAGCCCCACACAAGTTTTTCTCTTTAATTAGGGGCATTAGTGAAAAGAGAAGAAAGAAATTTTAAACAAAATTAATACAAAGATTTGAGTGTAAGATAAATCCACATGACATCTATTGAGTGGGAAAGACACATAGGGGAAGGCAAGTGGAGAATGTAGAGGAAATCAAATCCTATTTTGATTCCTCATCTCCCTTACCTTAATTTGTTTGAATGTTAAGAACATTTCTAATGGAGATGGCAAAATCCTAGGTGGAATGTCACTGTACATATTTGACATTAAAAGTCTCTCAAACCAAAGTGTTATTTGCTGACTGGAGTTGAAGGCTTTTGTAATTTGGAATCAAATTTGACATTAATGTCAAATTTATTTTTAATTCATTTTAATCGTGGGTCTTTTATTCCACTAACATTTGAACTAATAAAATTTTTAAAACTTTTTAATAATTACAAGCATTTAAAATTTTATTTAAATAATAAAAAATATTTGACAATTAGGTTGAAGAAGTACAAAATTTGATATAAGACTTCAGAATACCATATCAATCATCAATTGTAAATTAATTCTTATAATTTGACATTTCCTTTGAAGATGGTGTAATCTTCTTTCCTTGAAACTTTCTTTAATCTCCTATTTGGGCTGCCCTCAATGCTTGTCTACAGTTCTGCTAATTAAGCTTCTTCACCTCGATCAGCAAGCCCCCTGGATGGCTGGACCCAAAGAAACGTGTTATTTGGAGAGATTAGAACTGCACCCTTTGACATGTGTAATGGGGAAATTAAGTGGATGACCAGGCTATTTAACGTGGACAAATCTATTTTTAATCCCTTTACATTTCATCCGATACATGCGATATTGCATGTGTTGCAATTTTGATGAGCCCATAATATGTGTTGCAATTTTGATGAGCCCATGATATATTTAACAACAGAAATAACAAGAGATAGAAATAATACTTAAAAGCGTGTAATAATGGAACATCCAAAATATGCTCTCAATTGATATAGCAACTTGACATACTTGAGAGACCTATTACTCTATTACACCTCCTATTTCTTTTTTTTTTCTCTCTTGGTGAACATAGTGCCCATGGCAACTTAGAGGTTTGGTTCGTTCAATTTTGTAAGGTCATAATGTATTTATATATTGTAACAGTTAAAACCTCAGGATGATTATGTGAAAAAAGTAATAAACTTAATGAGGTTATTTCAAGGGGTGTCCGTGTAATTACCTCCAAAGGGTGTCCTTGTAATCTCATAACCCTTTTTTATGATACAACAAGTTTTCGGATGAAATTTTTGTAAATGGAGTTTTGTGAAATCAATTTTATACTCAAGGAGTGCTAATGTAATTTTGAAAATTTCAAGGATTTTTTTATGAAATTACAAAAAACCTTAATATATGGGTGTTATGGTATCAATTCGAGTGTAAGTGAGAGAATGAAACTGTCCTGATAATTAGCTTAATCTACATTTGTATGAACTACAAGCCCTCCTAACATGACTCGAACTTAACACAATGTATCATGTTTTGACATAAAAAGGTAAGAAATAGGTTACGACCTTATTTTATCAAATAACAAACCTATTTTATTGGTACGGTACCATATGTATTTTGATAGTTCAAGAGGGGGAATCAAATTATTATATGTTACCCTGAAAGTGAAAAATTGAATCAATCCAATAAATGTTATGCATATATGTGAGATATACAGGCAGACTGGAAAAGTTAAAACAAAAAGGAAAGAGAAATTATAGAGGACATTGTCTCAATCATTCACTATATTGAAGAAACTTTAAAGGAAGAAATGAATGACAAATTTCTTATTTTGTTGAAGTTGAAGGCTCTCATGAAGAAAAGATATTCTTACTAATCCTCATAAAAAATGATAGGATTAAAAGAAAGAGTAAATTGTAGCTATGGTCCCTTAACTTTAACTCAATGGAGCAATGGTCCCTCAACTAAAAATTCATTACCATTGGTCCCTCAACTCATCAAAACGTGCAGCTATGGTCCCTCAACTAAAAATCCATTACCATTGGTCCCTCAACTTTAATTCAACTGGAGAAATAGTCCCTTAACTTTAACCGAATTGTAGCAATGATCCTTCCAACATAACTCGTTTTGACAAAAATTTTGACGTAGTTGACGAAAATGACCATAATTACACACTTTGATGAGTTAAGGGACCCTAATTGTATAAATGATCATTCCAACATAACTTATTTTGACAATTTTTTTACGAAATTGATCACTATAGCTACACATTTTGATAAGTTGAGGGACCAATGGTAATGGATTTTGAGTTGAGGGACCATTGCTCCAATTTGATTAAAGTTCAGGGACCATTGTTACAATTTACTCTAAAAGAAACAACTATTCTTTATAAGTAAAATTTAACGTGCAACGTGGACAAAATAAGAAACTTGTTATTTATTTCTTCCTTTAAAATACCTTTAATATAGTGAATAGTCTCAGTCAATCTTATCAATCAAATGAGGAGGGTAGTCGAAGATGTCCTGTCTCATAAAAAGTGACCAGCCACGCTTTCCGTCATCGAATACTGCACATCATGTTGCATATCTTTTTGTTTGAACATCTGTGCTTGACGACTTACCTGCTCAAACACCGCTTTTCCTTTGTTTTGCTAATTGCTAAGTGAGGTATGTAGGCTGCAGGCCATATACTTTGTCGTCTTAACTGCCCTACTGCAGGGGCAAAATTAACTACTTGAACAAGTCCTCAACACTTTCTGTTTTTAATTACCAGTTGAAATGGTTGCCTAAACTGCAGGACACATATTAGTTGTGTGAACAACATGTTTGTTCTGTTTCTTAAGGAAACAAAACTTTTTTTGTAACCGTCTCTTTCTAATCAAAACGTTCAGTTTCTTCCTGCCCATTGTACAACGTGTTTATATGCCAGCTTACTTGAATGTATAAAAATAAAACTGCTTATCTTATCGACCTCACACTAGTAGGAAAAACACTTTGCGCGACGTAGGTACCTTCGTCGCGCAAAGTCAAAAAAGGTCGTGCAAAAGATAGCGCAACAAACCTCCGTCGCGCATTCTTCGTCACGCAAAGTCCGTGACAGTAGGGTTTGCGCGACGCAGGCTACGTCGCGCAAAAATTTAAAAAAAAAAAAAAAAAAAAAAAAAAAAAAAAAAATTATTATGAATCCTTCATGTAAGTATATGTAATTCTTATTATTATGAATCGTTCAAATATTATTTATATTTTGTTATTAAACATTATATGTTTTTTCTTTATTATTACAGGGTGATATGATGGAAAAGAGCTCTACTGTTCTTCAAGAAGCAACATCGCAGCTTCCCCCGGAGACCCCGATCGAAGACGTCATTGTACCTGAGGATGTAGATGTTCAGATCGTGAATGAGGTCCTGAATCAGAAGTTGGGTCGTCGTCATGGCAAGGCTGTTCGGTGTATGGGGAAGGCGGGGGTCGTGAGACGGGTGCCTCCTCTTCCAAATCATCCACAGCAGAGGTCACTGCCCTGAAGGAGGAAGTGACAACCCTAAAAGGCCAGCTTGTAACCTGTAGCGAGCACATTAGGGCCCAGGACGAGAGGATGCGTAGGCTTGTAGAGTCCTTACTGAGGTCCGGCCTCCAAGTCTCGATGGAAGAACCTGATCTTGCTCCACCTTCGACTTCCCAGCACCCAGCTGATTCCCAGTAGCATGATGTATTGAACCTAGAAGACTTGTACTTTTTTCTTTTTTGTTAGGACATCTTGCATTAGTACATTTTCATATATTTTATAATTAAAACCTTTTTCTTGGTTTATTAATTATTGTTTATAATTTAATTACAATGTTTATTAAAAATTAAATAAAAAAAGTCTTTGGCAAAAAAAAAAAAAATTTGCGCGACGCAGGCTACGTCGCGCAAAAAAAAAAAAAACAAACTTTGCGCAACGCAGTGTGCGTCGCGCAAAGGGGGTTTGCGCGACGTAGCCTACGTCGCGCAAAGTTTTTTTTTTTTTTTTTTTTTTTTTTTTTTTTGTCAAAGACTTTTTTTATTTAATTTTTAATAAACATTGTAATTAAATTATAAACAATAATTAATAAACCAAGAAAAAGGTTTTAATTATAAAATATATGAAAATGTACTAATGCAAGATGTCCTAACAAAAAAGAAAAAAGTACAAGTCTTCTAGGTTCAATACATCGTGCTACTGGGAATCAGCTGGGTGCTGGGAAGTCGAAGGTGGAGCAAGATCAGGTTCTTCCATCGAGACTTGGAGGCCGGACCTCAGTAAGGACTCTACAAGCCTACGCATCCTCTCGTCCTGGGCCCTAATGTGCTCGCTACAGGTTACAATCTGGCCTTTTAGGGTTGTCACTTCCTCCTTCAGGGCAGTGACCTCTGCTGTGGATGATTTGGAAGAGGAGGCACCCGTCTCACGAACCCCCGCCTTCCCCATACACCGAACAGCCTTGCCATGACGACGACCCAACTTCTGATTCAGGACCTCATTCACGATCTGAACATCTACATCCTCAGGTACAATGACGTCTTCGATCGGGGTCTCCGGGGGAAGCTGCGATGTTGCTTCTCGAAGAACAGTAGAGCTCTTTTCCATCATATCACCCTGTAATAATAAAGAAAAAACATATAATGTTTAATAACAAAATATAAATAATATTTGAACGATTCATAATAATAAGAATTACATATACTTACATGAAGCTGCTGAGCGAGCTCAGCGCCGGGTCGAACGTAAACGTCCTTGAACATGTCAACATGTGGGAACTTAGAACCCTCCTGAATAAAAAAAACATTAAGAAAATTTTATTAATCAATAATAATAAATAAATTGTATAAAATTTCAAAGTTAATATACTTTTACCTGACATCGTGACTCAAGCCTATACGAAAAAGGCATCGAACCAGAATGGTGGAGAAGTGTCTTTGCCTCCCGAGCTTTCTGGCCAGCAATAGATTTCTTCTGTTAAACACACAATGTACATGTTAGTGAAACTATTTGAAATAAATTAACAAAATAAGCTTAAAAAATAACCAAAACAATAATAAAATATTATTAAAATATTATGTACATACAACAAACTTTGGGTCCGTGAAATGTTTGCAGAGCCACTGCCAATCCTCTGGCCGGTCCTTCAACTCGTCCGGAACATGTAGGCTAGCAATCTTCGGATCATCCCATCGCTTAAAATACGTGTGAAAATAGTTCTTCCAATGTTTGTACCGGGTTGCTAACGTCTCCTCTATGTAGGCCATGGCCTTGGGGGATATGTTTGTAAGATCAAAGAAGACCTACGAATATGAAAAATAATAAAATAATAGTAAGAAATTTAATAATATTTGTAAACAAAATTTAAAAAAAAAATGATAAAGGGTAAAAGTTAATATACTAACCGACAGTGCTTCTCGCACCAATTTCTTCTTATCCTCCGGAATTAATGCCCAAGAGTCCCACTGAAAATGACAATGGTCTCGAATAATAGTACCACAACTAGTAGCGATGCCGCTATGCTGCTTTGAGGTAGGCGCTCCACGATGTCGCGGGTCATATGCAATCTTGATCGTGGAATTGGTCTGACGTATAATTTCCTGTTGCTTCAGCATTCGAACTAGGCCCCCTTGTGTTTTTTTTAGCTGGCAACACATTTCACAATCCAGTAAATTTTCACCATCATAACTACAATAGTTTTATAATGGAAAAAAATACAATGTAGTGAGAATTTGAAAGAAAAAAAACCCACCTGGACGGGAGGCCTCACCCTCGACTCTGGATGCCGAAGAAGTGTTATCAGAAGGCTCTGGCTCGCGGCGACGCCGGTGAGGCCGCCGTGCACTGAGCGGCTCAACCGACACTGATGACGTCGATGAGACGGGCACCTGGGACGCCGTATCAGCCGGCTCAGCAAGGGGTGTTGGCTCCCCAATCATTGGAGCACTCACGGCTGGAGCAGTATGTGCTGATAATGTAGGAGGTGCATTCGTCACACTTCGACGACGAGTGATCAAGTGCGACATCTATACATTTTTTGAACCATAAAAATATAACATTAGAAACTAAATATAACATTGCTTTCGAGTGGATAAAAATAATGGCAAGAATATAAAGAGACAATAACAAGTGGATAGCCAACGGGCCCAAAACCTCAAGTCAATGATGCATTTGCCCACAGTAAATTAAACACTATAATGGAAAAGTATTGAAGAAGCAGCAAATGGCCCATACAAAATTTAACAAAGGGAACATACTAAGCTACCACGAAATCAGAGCGGATAACTGACCATAGCACTGGAGATGTGGCCGTCGATGAATACCATCGCTATAAGGTACAAGAACATATATGCTTTCTTCTAAATATTGTGCCATATATTCTGATTGGATTTTCTAATTAATTAATTAATTTTTTTGTTACAGGAAGATGTTCAGATTATGAAAGACATTGGCCTTGATGCTTACAGATTCTCGATCTCATGGTCTAGATTGTTGCCAGGTAATTAGACCATTAATATAATTATTTTTTTGCAATCAGGAAATTAGGAGATTACTTACTTTTTATAATTGTAATTGTTGTCTAACTCTTTCTATGAACAATTCATTTGTATTGTTTAATTTGTATTCGATCAGATGGAAAGCTAAGTGGGGGTGTGAACTACGAAGGAATCAAATATTACAAGAACCTCATCAACGAGCTTTTAGCCAATGGTAATGCAGTGCGTCTCCTATGAAAAAACTAATTAGTGCATGTATTTAGTTTTGCTATATATTATTAATTGTTAAAAACTGCAGGTCTAAAGCCCTTTGTCACAATCTTTCATTGGGATTTTCCTCAAGGTTTGGAGGATGACTACGGTGGTTTCTTAAGTCCTAAAGTTGTGTAAGTGAAAATGGTCGAAGAATTTTCCAGTGTGCAGGATTAAGTTCTATGTTTTGATTTCATTTTTTCTGATTTGCTTGTATAATATACTACATGGATGATTTTCAGGACTAAGCTGAGCTTTGCAGCAGCCGTAAAGTTATATAGAGAAAAATATCAGGTCTTGTACTTACAATTTTTGAGTTACCACCACTAATTATAGTTAAGTTTAATTTTTGTGTGGTTATATTCAAATAACAATCAAATGTTGAACATGCATGCATAATGCACAGAAATCACAAAAGGGAGTGATAGGGATAACGTTGAACTCAAATTGGTATGTTCCAGTGACTAAAGAAAGGAACGACAAAGACGCAGCTAAAAGAGCTTTGGATTTTTCATATGGATGGTATGTGTGTGTGTGTATTACATGCAGGATATTAGATGGATATTGCAGATTAAGGAATCATTACTAATTTGATTAAACTAATATCATATATATGTTCAAGTTAAAAGTAATATTTGAAATCTTCGATTTGATATTTAGGTTTATGGATCCGTTGGTGAAGGGTCACTATCCACACAGCATGCAAGCTCTTGTTGGAAATCGATTGCCGAAGTTCACTAAAGAGCAAATTGCGATGCTAAAAGGTTCTTATGATTTTATTGGACTAAATTACTACTCAGGAACTTATGCAGCTAATGTTCATCATCAAAATGCAAAACCAAACTACAAGACAGACGCTCTCGTTAATCAATCAGGTGAGCAGAAATAACTAACAAGTTTTCTTCTTAATTTGCTCCATATATACTTACAAGGTTTTGGAACTGACTTATTCAATGTTACCAACAGAAACAAAAACAGAACTGACTTATTCAATGTTACCAACAGAAACAAAAACAACAAGACATAGTTCAGATAAGCGATTACCTCTAGATGGTAGCGGGAGGAGAAATGGGTTCAGATAAGCAACAAGACTTATTTCTTATCCATTGGGCATTCTCAATGATCTGCATTAACAGAGTAAACTTTACAATTACAATTTAGGTGAAAAGCCTGGCAATTTATGCATGCAATCCACTTTTCAATTGTGTTGGTTACTGAAGTCTCCTAAACATGTTTGAATCATATCAAAAGCAGATGATTATATTACTACATTTTATATCCAACAAAAAGCACTCCTCAAGGATAAGATTCCTTCACACCTCAGTTATAAGAAGAGAGAAAGAGAGAGTTCAGTGAGAAGAGCGAAAGAAAGAGGTTGATTTGGGTTCGAAAGAAGGGGAAAAAAGTTGATTTGCGTCGGAAAGGAAAATTAACCCCTAAATAACACAAACCCATCGAAAATCAGAAACCCTTACCTTGAATTTAGGACTTGATTCGCGTCGGCTTCGAGATTCCCGTGGTGGCCTGTCGTTTGGGTTCAAGATTTTTGAAGAGGAAAGACAGGATTTGGGGTCGAAAGAAGGGGAAAGAAAGAGGGTTCCAGATTTGGGCTCAAGATTGGGTTCGAAAGAAGGGGAAAGAAGGGGAGATTTGGGTTCGAAGAAGGGTCTACGGGGAAAGAAGGGGAAAGAAGGAGAGATTTGGGTTCGAAGAAGGTTCGAAGAAGGAGAAAAATGTTCAAGATTGGTTTCAGATTGAAAGTTGGAAGAAGGAGGGTTCCAGATTGGGATTTCAGAAGGAGGGAGAATTGAAAAACAAGCGCCTTTTTTTCACTATTGGCAAAATTTCGTCACAACTCGCGCGACCTACATATATAAGTTGACGTCGCGCAAAGTAGTTTTGCGCGACGACCACATTAAGACGTCGCGCAAAGTGTTCTTTTTTAAAAAAAAAAATTATTAGAAAACATTTTTCTCCTTTCAGATTCAAATTTTTTTATACATAAGCCCCACAATAATATATATTTCTAACAAAAATCGACAATAATTTTTTTTACATATATATCATTCAATTTCTTAAGTATAAGTACAAAATAAATAAATTAAAATCTACTTAGTATATATATATATATATATATATATATATATATATATATATATATACCACTAATGTTTTGATGGGATACGCATTGTGCGAAAGTAGTTTCAACGATCCAACCGTCAAATTTGTTTGTGTATGCTTCGAGATCGCATACGCCAAAAATCGCAAAAAACAAACATTCAGAGATCAAGTAACGGGACCAACTTTTTCGACGGCTATAAACGAAAAATCACCAATTTAACGGTTATTTTAACTCCGATTTTGATGATTTTTTACAGATACACTCTTTAACCCTGTATGAATACAATGAACCAATTCGATCATAAATTTAACACATTTACATAAGTGGATACCACAAAATCTTATGTTATACTTAATGAAATTATAAATAAATTCCAAGTGTTGGTGAATCTAATGTTTTGATGGGATACGCATTGTGCGAAAGTAGTTTCAACGATCCAACCGTCAAATTTGTTTGTGTATGCTTCGAGATCGCATACGCCAAAAATCGCAAAAAACAAACATTCAGAGATCAAGTAACGGGACCAACTTTTTCGACGGCTATAAACGAAAAATCACCAATTTAACGGTTATTTTAACTCCGATTTTGATCATTTTTTATAGATACACTCTTTAACCCTGTATGAATACAATGAACCAATTCGATCGTAAATTTAACACATTTACATAAGTGGATACCACAAATGAAAAAGGTAATGCAAGAACCCCAAAAGAAAACCAAAATAAGAGAAGGAAAAAAAAAACAAAAAAACTACTTTGCGCGACGCAGGTACTTTTACGTCGCGCAAAACAGCTTTGCGCGACGCAGGTTCTCTTACGTCGCGCAAAACAGCTTTGCGCGACCTAGGAGCACCTGCGTCGCGCAAAGCCGTTTTTTTATTTTTTTATTTTTTTTATGTTTTTATTTTTAATCTTATGGTTTAGGAAATAAATAAATGTAAAGCTTCAATGAATAACAAGCATTCTCCCATCAAATTCAACTGATTCTATACCGTTATACAATAAACATTCAAAACAAATGATTGAAACTTTATATATATAAGCCATCTTAAGTATTCAATTCACGTTTCTAAAGAAGAAAAAAATATTGAATTCTCAACAACTAATTTTTTTTACATATATATCATTCAATTTCTTAAGTGTTATAATTTTTTTTACATATATATCATTCAATTTTTTAACCCTGTTTGTATATGCTTCGAGATCGCATACGCAAAAATTCACAAAAAATAAACAAGTACATGGTATGATTTCCGGATGGTAATACAAAAACTGATTTCAACATATTCCTTTACAAGTTTATATTAATCCTCATCCGAACTACAATAATAACTCTCGCTATCCTCACTACTATCATTTCCGGATTCCCATTCGTCTTCATCTTCATTTGCCCCTTCCAGTGCGTTGTATTGAGGCAGATCACCAAGGTCAATTGATATTTCAAATTCAGGAACTCCAGGTACATCAAACGGTTCTTGGACAATATTAGCATCCCAAAGTGTTTCTTCACCAATTTCTATCGAAGATGATAACTGTTGGTCAGCAACGTTGTCGTCGTCATCATCATGATCTTCTGGAATATCATATAGCCCTCTTCGATCAATCTTCTGAACAACTTTCCAACCATTGCCGGCTTTAGGGTCGTCTAGATAGAATATTTGTTTCGCCATAGTTGCCAAAATGTATGGGTCTTCATCGTACCAATGTCTCGTAGTGTTTACTGATAGTAAACCATGGTCTCGCTTAACACTCGTTCGGTTATGTGGGTTTGTATCAAACCAAAGACACTTAAACAGTATCACTTGACACCTGTCTTTGTAAAGCAATTGTACTACACTAGTTAGTTTTCCATAAAAATCAATGTCTTCACTGTTGCCCGCACCCGAGACATGGACACCACTATTTTGAGTAGACAACTTGTCATCACGCGTTGCCCCCAAGAACTTGATCCCATTGACGTGACAACCTGAGAACAATTCAACGTGAAGCGGTCCTCTCGCCAAGTTATATAATTCTTCATCGTAATAGGGTGAATTCAATTCCTTCAATTTGTTCATCTAATATGACATATACAAAAAGTTAACCTGTTAGTGTAACCAATTTTAAAGACGGGCTTGAACAAGTTGGAAAATATGCTCAATTCAAACCACATACAACTTACATGTGCGTGAAACCACGAAGGAAACAAGTCACGATGCTTCTTGGCATACACTTGTGAAGGATGTTCCCGCTTCATCAACTGTTCATGCTCTTCAAGGTATGGCAAAGCCTCGTCACAATTGTTGAGTATGAACCAATGCGCTACCTCTATGTCCTTTTTGGTAAACGATTCGCCTTTTACAGCAACACCGAATGGTCGCGCAATTTGGGCAAAAACAGACAGTTTCTCTTTTCTGACCCCACCGTCATTATTGCGTTGAGGCCGATTGAAAGTTGTCTCAACATCTTGAAGATACATTGCACAAAAAGTAAGTGACTCATATGCGACCCATGCCTCCACAAGTGATCCTTCGGGCTTTGCCCTGTTTCGGACACACTTTTTCAACTCACCAAGATATCTGCACAAATAAAAGGTATGCTACAAATTATTCAAAGCGTTTGTTGTATGTATATGTATATATATATATATATATATATATATATATATATATATATATATATATATATATATATGCTTAATTAAATACCTTTCTATTGGATACATCCATCGACAGTTCACTGGTCCGGTAAGTAATGCCTCATCTGGCAAGTGAATCATCACGTGAATCATACTTGTAAAGAAAGCTGGGGGAAATATTTGTTCGAACTTGCATAAGACGTTCACAATGTCTTCCTGCAATTGTTTAACATCCGACTTCCTCAAACACCTTGCAGTTAACTGCGAAAAAAATCTCAACAACAACACGATTGGTTTCACCACATCAAGAGGCAATAAATGTCGAATACCAACCGGAAGAAGGCGTTGGAGTATCACATGACAATCATGACTCTTCATGTTTGAAAATTTACACCCCTTCACGTTCACGCAACGCGAGATATTGGAAGCATACCCATCTGGAAACTTTACAGAAGAAATAAAGTTGAAAAACTCTTTCTTCCCATTCGGCTTAACTGTAAAAAAAGGATGACCTTTCTTTAATGTCCCACCGACTTTCTTCACCCGCAAGGATGACCTAATGCCCATTCGTTCCAAATCGAGCCGAGCTTCGATCGTGTCCTTTGTTTTTCCTTCAATGTCTAGAATTGTCCCGACCAAAGTATCAAACACATTTTTCTCAATATGCATAACATCGAGATTGTGTCTCAATTTTAACTTTGACCAATACGGGAGCTCAAAGAACATACTCTTGTGCGTCCAGTTCAGATGTGTAGTTGCCCTAGGCTTACTGACCCCTTTGCCGAAATGACCAAATTCCAAATGGTTTAACTGATCCAAAATCTCATCTCCGGACCATTCTCTTGGTCTTGGCTGAGTCTCTTTTGTGCCGTGGAAGGCTCTATCGTTCTGACGCCACTCATTGTCCCAAGGGAGCCATCTACGATGACCAAGATAACAAACTTTTCTTGCATGCCAAGACGATGTTACGTTCTCCTTGCATATTGGACATGCCAAATAACCCTTAGTCATCCACCCAGAAACCATTGCATACGCGGGAAAATCGTTAACTGTCCACATCACTGCGGCTCGCATGGTGAACATTTGCCCAGTATACTTATCGTATGTACGAACACCGTTTTCCCATAAATCTTTTAGCTCATCAACCAATGGCCGCAAATAAACATCAATGGACTTTCCTGGATCTTCGGTAATTAATAGAGTCAACATCATGTATTCTTTTTTCATGCACTTCCAAGGAGGCAGATTATAAGGAAACACGATGACCGGCCAAGTGCTGTGGATTTGGTTTAAAGCCCCAAACGGATTAAATCCGTCAGTGGCAAGTCCCAATCTGACGTTGCGCGGGTCAGCTGCAAAATCAGGGTACATCCGATCGAATTCTTTCCATGCCTCTCCATCTGCAGGATGCCTCATAACATCATCATTTACCCGTCCTTCTTTATGCCATCTCATGTCGCTTGCGGTATGCATCGACATGTACAATCGCTGCAACCTAGGCTTCAATGGAAGATAACGCATTACTTTTTGTGGAATCTTGGTCTTTCTATGTTCTGATGTCATTTTAAACCTCGACTCATTGCAGACAGGGCATTTATCCAACTGTTTGTTCTCATTATAGAACAATATACAATTATTTACACATGCGTGAATTTTTTCATACCCCAGTCCGAGACCCTTCAACATTTTTTGGGCACTTTTATGATCTTCAGGTAAACAATTCTCCTTTGGAAGCATCCTCTTGATAACTCCCAAAAAGTAATCAAAACACTTGTTTGACAAACGAAACTTAATCTTGCCATGCATCAACTCCACCATTGCTGTGACCACCGAAAAGTTCTCGCAACCCGGATATAATTCTTGCTTGGCATTTTTCAATAGTTTTTCATAGTTTTTGAATGCCTCACTGTCCATGGTTGGACGACTGTCATCTCCCCCTTCCTGATTGGTGTTGCTCGAGGCGTATGGATAAACGTCATTTACAATATTCAAAACTTGTTCATTAGGCTCCACATTAGATTCAACGGTCTCCACTTGTGTCACGTATGAAGATGAAGCTTGGTCTAATCGTTCTCCATGATGATACCAAGTAGTATAGGTCTCAACCATCCCATGTCTTACTAAATGAAATCGAATATTCTCGAATGTCTCCCACATTGAGTTGTTACACCTCCTACACGGACATCGGATATGAGTTGAACCTACCTTGTGTCTAGTTGCAAATGCAATGAACTCATCTATTCCATCCAAGTACTCAACATCACATCTATTATGATTATGTATCCACTGTCTGTCCATTTTGTCTGCAATCCCAATAAAAGTACAAGAATTAGAATAAATTCAACTATTGTCTTGTCACCTTATTCCTCCGGTCAGGGCCCTATCCCATTCAGGAATGCATAGTTATGTGCCGTAATTTACGATTCCAATGGATTAAATTTCGACGTGGGCTAATTTCGGCAGCATCTCCTTACAGTTCTTCAAGTGCACGACGTAGATACATAATATCCACCGTGTACTCAAAGAACATCAGGAAATGTTACCAAAATTTCCACTATCGAAACCTAATCCGTGAACCGCAAACTACAACACATAACTATGCATTCCCAAACTGTCCAAAAAATGGGACAATTCAAGAATTAATTGGACCGCAGTCATGTTTTCGCATCCATGCACGAAATCCAACTAATTCTCAAATGGGAAACTAAGCTTTTATTGAACAAAAAAAAAATGTACGAAGTTAAGTAATATTAACTTCGTACAACACAAAATAATTTTGTACATGATGTACAAACATATGTGCATACAAATAAACTAAATCACAATAATCACTAAAACTAAATCACAATAATCAAAATAATTATGTGTGTGTGTGTGTGTGTGTGTGTGTGTGTGTAATCAAAATAATTATGTGTGTGTGAGTGTGGATGTGTGTGTGTGTGTGTCAATAATCAAAAAAATTATGTGTGTGTGTGGATGTGTATGTGTGTGTGTCAATAATCAAAATAATTATGTGTGTGTAATCAAAATAATTATGTGTGTGTGTGTATGTGTAATCAAAATAATTATGTGTGTGTGTGTGTATCCCTTATTTTCTTGGCAAACAAACACATCTTAGAAATAGGATCAATCTAAAAACAAGGTAAAATTAAATTAAATTAAAAAAAGGGTGAAATTTGACTCACTTTGATATCCAAGGATTTATGGAGACAGCGTGAACGTGAGAAGGACCTCACAGAGCTTCAGATCAGGGATTGGAGAAGGTTTTGAAGAGAGATGGAGGATGGAGGTAGCTACTGCAACTGGGTTTGCAGTTTCTGCCTCCCAATCTGATTAAGTAGAGCAGAAAAAAGCGTTCACTTTGCGCGACGAAGGTGCCGTCGCGCAAAGATTCTTTGCGCGACGTACGTAGTCGTGCGTCGCGCAAAGTTGGAAAAAGCGGTAAAATAGTCTTTGTTTGGCGCCAAAACTTTGCGCGACGAGGTCCTGCGTCGCGCAAAGACACTTTGCGCGACGTAGGAAAAGTTACGTCGTGCAAAGTATCTTTGCGCGACGCAGGACCTCGTCGCGCAAAGTGTTTTTGCTCGACGTTTGCTGTTTTGGGTGGCGCAAACCATGTTTGCGTGACGAAATTTGGTCCGTCGCGCAAGATTTTGTCGCGCAAACAGGTTTTTCTACTAGTGTCATTGACTAATTTATACCTTTGTTTGTTCATAATTGTGTTGAATTTATTCAACTTAAATGTATTTTATTCATTCAATTACCCTTGAAACAGCTGGTTCTCGCGGCAACGCGCGAGCCTAATTTCTAGTTTTTATTAAAATAGCGTAAGTCACAAAACGCACAATCAAAACAACAACATAGATTACTTTAAACTTGCAGAGACTCCAAAGGAATACCGAACTCATTCGGCTACATAATTAAAAAAAAAATTGAATAATGGTAAAAAAAAAAAAAAAAGGATCCATCAGGACAAAAATTTCTCACAGGAAATTTAATCAACAGATGAAATTCTTAAGTTACCCAATTAGACCAAGCAAGAAGAACCAGTCGTTAATCGAGAATTCACCAAATAAAACAATGCAAGAATTGACCAAATAAACGATGAAAAATTGATTGCAACAAAAGGAAATTCGATTATGAATTAAAAAAAAAAAAAAAAAAAGCGTGAGAGAGAGAGAGAGAGACGAAACTTCTTGCGGAGGCCAGAGATTCAAGGATTGAGAAACAGATAAGAGAGACCTGTACTTGAGTTCTCCAATGTGCTTGAGTCAGTGGAGAACTCCAGCTACATTGTTAATTCCAGGATACCTACAAAGTTAGCATCTTAATTAAAATTTAATTAGTATTTTAGGCATTAATAAAAGCAAAATCCTTCCATATAAATCAAACCCATCAAATTAAATGTACAATTAATAAAAATGGAATCTAAATGCATCCCTTTGTACTTCTTTTTGTCTCCTCATCTTCCTATTTGAAAAGTCCAAAAAGCTGAAATCAGAATTGCTTCAAATAATTTGCCAGACTTTACAATTCGAAGGGACACGTTTTCAAACTAACATACCAAGATATCAGTAGTGGACACAAATGATTAAAATTAGTAATAAAAAACTGAAATCAAAGAAAGAAAAATAAAAATTGAAGATTGATAGGACATACAAACGGTAGCTTGTTTGGAGACTTAAGGAAAAGTAAACAGAGAATGAACAATAACGAAGTAAAAGAAAATTAAAACCTTTATTTCTGCTCTGAGATGGTATGAAGTTATGTCTACCAATTTTATGATAAATGGGTGAAATCGTAGTGATGAAATTTTAATGTTTAGGTTTCAATTTGTTGGTAGAAGCAGGTGAAGCAATAGAGAATGTTTATTCTTGTTATTGGATAATTGCAGCAAAGATGAGAAGAGTTAAAATCTCAATCCTCTAGCGAATAAGAGTTAATATATCAATGACTTGGTGAATGGAATGTAATACTTGTAACTCCTAGCTTTTAGCACTAAATCTTCAACAAAATAAGAGTTAATAGATCAATGACTTGTTCATTGGAATGAAATACTTTTATAAACGCTTAAAACCAAAATGCTATCAACCTAATTCCAAGCTCGAGAAGGCAGTGGAAAAGGTAATTATCAAAATGAGAAGAGTTAAACTAAATTAGGCATTGTTCTCAACACTATTAGCACACCTATGATTGGTAGAAAAAGTAGTAGTGCTAACCTGAAGACAAAAAGTTTATCCTCAGTGTGTTGTGCCTCTCCATGTTTTTCTTTTTCCAATAAATATGCAACCAAACCTATGCTATGAACTATCTATCCAACTCACTACACAAAAACCCAATTAAAAACCAAGAAGCATAATTCAAGCATTATCAAAATAGGTAAGATCATAGACATTCGTCATATGTAGAGTAAAGAACAATTTGTTCCACCAACTTCTCCAACACAAAAATACAAAGATTTGAGCTTTTACCTCATGGAAATGGAAAATGGAACAATCTGTAGTAGAATGAATTATGTTCCCACTTATTTCAAAAGCCACAAAGTTTGAACATCACACTGCAGTTTGGCATTCACTTCAAAGGAAGTATGATCAAAAGACAATTATGCACTTGATAATCACAAATGAGGTCATAAGGTAAAAAAATTCACCCCTCAAATTCCAGTGAGTAAAACTAAGCAATGATGCAGGAAATCATTTAGAAGCTTGAGATAAACAAAAAATTAAATTAATTGACTAACAAAATCGGAGCCATACCCCTATTTTTAACCAACATCCAAATATCCGAATTTACAGTTCTAGAAATCAGAATATATTATGAAAAATAACAATGAATTTGTAAAGTAGAGCATGAGTGGGATTCACCTGGATGCTGATGCAGAGGGTTTGGAGGGGCCTTCCTGGTGGTGGCCCATACGACTTTGTGAGGGTTAGGGATGATCTGTTGCTTGCTAGTTTGTCTGTTTTCTAAAAACTGAAATGAAATCCAATGTACAATACTTGAATATTTGTCATGGGACTAAAAGGAATTGTCTACCGATAGTAGCGAAGTCTAGTACTCTGGTCATCAGCCGGAATCGCCTTGTCGGAAAATCAGGCATCTAAACACATAAGCAAAACAACCAAAATTTGAAAAAAAAAAAGAAAAAAAAGCAAAATTTAAACAGAAGTTGTATCTGCAGACCAAAGACCACCCAAATAAAAAATAAAAAAAAATTCTTAAACAAAAGACTTAAAAGGAAAAACAAAAATTGTATACACTCAGCACAAAGGGCTACCAACGCTGCACACAAAAGCTCTAAAATTTTATGACCAGTGTTTCCTGAAAGAAAAAACCGAATCAAATTAGACAACCGCACTCAAGATCAAAGCACACAGAGATAACCCCGAAGTCACAGGAAAAAAATTCCAAACACAAAATCCACCTGCAAATCGAAAACCACGAAAAAGAAATTAAATTACGCACACTAATAAAGACCTAAAACTCACCAGAAAACGCTAGATCACGCGAGGAAAAAAAATGAATTTTGATGAAATCGAAACGGCAAAAACTTGTAGCCACCTAAGGCTTTCGAACCAAAGAAATTCGCAGGAGCAGAAGACTATTCCAGCAACAAAAACGGCGGTGGATGATCGCGCCGAGACAAAGACGGAAATAGTAGACAACAAGAAAAAGGGAAGTGCAAGAGGGGAAGAAAGCCAGGTTCGAAATGAAGCAAAATGCTGTGGGAGAGAGAAAGAAACACAGAAGAAAATGTCAAGAAGAAATTGAAGCCGAGCCTTCAACGATGATCGACATGTGCTTAAAGGGAAATGGTGAGCAACATGTGTATAAGAGGATAGAACCAAAAAGCACATGGATGACTGATGTGTGGGCTAGAAGAGCAAATGCATCTTTTGACTGTGAGAAGCAGCAGCACAACAGCTAAGCATACAAAAAAATCAGGGGCATTTTCTGAGTTTTAGTATATATAATTTAATGATTTAGTCGACATATGAGATTTAATTAGGGCACTACCGAAAAGAGAAGAAAGAAATTTTTAACACATTTAATACATAGATTTGAGTGTAAGATAAATTCACATGGCATCTATTGAGTGGGAAAGACAAATAGGGGAATGCAAGTGGAGAATGTAGACAGCATTCCTCTAAGAGGAAATCAAATCCTATTTTGATTCCTCGTCTCCCTTACCTTAATTTGTTTGAATGCTAAGAACATTTTCAATGGAGATGTCAAAATCCTAGATGGAATGTCACTGTGCATATTTAACATCAAAAGTCTCTCTAACCAAAATGTTATTTGTTAACTGGAATTGAAGGCTTTGTGATTTGGAATCAAATTTGACATCATTGTTAAACTTATTTTTAATTCATTTTAATCGTGGATCCCTTATTCCATTAACATTTGAACTAATAAAAAATTTGAAACTTTTTAATAATTACAAGCATTTAAAATTTTATTTAAATAATAAAATAATATTTGACAATTCAGTTGGAGAAGTACAAAATTTGACACAAGATTTTAAATTGCCATATCAGTCATCCATTGTAATTTAACTCTAATAATTTGACATTTCCTTTGAAGATAGTGTAATCTTCTTTCCTTGAAACTTTCTTTAATCTCCTATTTTGGCTGCCCTCGATGCTTATCTGCGGTTCTGCTAATTAAGCTTCTTCCTGGATGGCTGGATCCAAAGAAACGTGTTATTTGCAGAGATTAGAACTGCACCCTTTGACATGTGTAATGGGAAAATTAAGTGGATGACCTGGCTATTTAACGTGGACAAGTCTATTTTTAATCCCCCTTACTTTTCATCTGATACATGCGATATTGGATGTGTTGGAATTTTGATGAGCCCATGATATATTTAACAATAGAAATAACAAGAGATAGAAATAATACTCAAAAGTGTGTAACAACGGAACATCCAAAATATGCTCTCAATTGATATAGCAACTTGACATACTTGAGAGATCTATTACTCTTTTACACCTCCTATTTCTTGATTCGTTTTGTTTTCTCACTCTTGGTAAACATAGTGCTCATGGCAACTCAAAGGTCTGGCTCGTTCAATTTTGTTAGGTCATAATGTATTTATATATTGTAACGGTTAAAACCTCAGGGCAGTTATATGTGAAAAAGTAAAAAACTTGATGGGATTATTTCAAGGGATGTCTGTGTGATTACCTTCAAAGGATGTCCGTGTAATCTCATAACTTTTTTTTTATGATATGACAAGTTTTCGGATGAAATTTTAGTAAATGGAGTTTTGTGAAATCAATTTTATACTCAAGGAGTGCTATTGTACTTTTGAAAATCTCTAGGATTTTTTTTATGAAATTACAAAAACCTCAATATATGGGTGTTATGGTATCGATTCGAATGTATAATTCGAGTGTAAGTGAGAGTATGAAACTGTCATGATAATTAGCTTAATCTACATTTGTATGAACTACAAGCCCGCCTAACATGACTCGAACTTAACACAATGTATCATCTTTTGACATAAAAAGGTAAGAAATAGGTTATGACCTTATTTTATCAAATAACAAACTTGTTTTATTAGTACGGTACCATATGTATTTTGATAGTTCAAGAGGGGGAATCAAATTATTACATGTTACCCTGAAGGTGCAAAATTTAATCAATCCAGTAAATGTTATGCATATATGTGAGTTATACAGATTGAAAGAAAAAAAAAATAAAACAAAAAGGAAAGAGAAATTATAGAGGACATTGTCTCAATTATTCACTATATTGAAGACACATTAAATGAAGAAATGGAAGACAAATTTCTTATTTTATTGAAGTTGAAGGTTCTCATGAAGAATAGATATTCCTACTAATCCTCACAAAAATGGTAGAATTAAAAGGAACAACTATTCTTTATGAGTAAACTTCAACTAGGACAAAATAAAAAAAAAACTTGTTATTTATTCATTCCTTTAAAATACCTTTAATATAGTGAATAGTTCTAGTCAATCCTATCAATCACATGAGGAAGGTTTGTGCTATAATGAAAGGAAAGAGGTCCTCTTCGGATCTCTTCTTCCAAAGCCCATGGATCAAGTGATCCGGATCCTTGAAATTTGATCCAACGACTAAAAACATAGAAGTTAGTAAAAACTTTTAAAAGTTATAATAATTTTTGGCCGTTTGATCAAATTTCAAGGATCCGAATCACTTGATCCCTAGGCTTTGGAGGAAGAGATATGAAGAGAATCTATTTCCATAATGAAAACCAAGCACCCTTTAGCCTTCCTCACCAAAGTTCGCCTCTCCCCACCATCTTTTCCTCCTCCCCTCAGAACCCCTAACTATTGACCCTCTCTGTCAGACGGGGCTGGACTGTTCTAATTAAGTTTTGATCGACCATCAACTCATCGGCAACATGTTGGTAGTGCGGTTGTGCATCATGGCATAAGTTATATTAACTAATGATGTGTACCCCCATATATATCATTTCTGTGATGGCCGCAATGATTATCGAATGCCATTTTACCTGTATACCCCCATATATATCATTTCTGTGATGGCCGCATGATTATCGAATGCCATTTTACCTGTATCTAATTAATTAGCTGCCAGGGTCCAATATTTGTAATTATTTTGTACTTTCTATGAAAACGACCACGAAAACGAACTAGTAAACAAAACAAAGCTTTCCTTTATACTAATTGTAATGATCAATCAGATTCAATTTGACAGGGAAAAAAAACATGCAGGGAGGAAAGGGTGTAGGTATTCAGGACCATCTTCATCCAAATCAAAATTAGAATAAAAAGACGAGAAAAAGATGGTGGTCTGATTTAAAGGCGGCAGTGGCAGAACAAAAGAAACAGAGAGCAAGCTTTTGCACGAAGAGAAAGTTTGTGATTCAATTGCCTTTTGGATAATATCCCCAGTACATAGGACAGCTGCTAAGGCTATAGGGCAGCAACATTACAATTCATCTATGTCATACATGTGGCAGCAGATTAGAGTTTAGATCAAAATGCAAATTACCAAAGTAGATATACAAAAAGACAGCAGAGGCCATGAGATTCCAATTTCAAGTTTGCTTCTTCATCTCCTAGGTTCAATGTGCCTAATAGTCATGCTTCCTTTTTTTGACCGTACTCTCTATCTCTCTCTCTCTCAACCCAAAAGTCATCAAACTAAGATAATTTGACCTCCTAGACTTGTGGAAGAAACAAAGAGAGACAAATTAAGAAGACGTAGAAAAGTAGACCAGTAGCACTATAAATAGTCTGCATTACTGCAACCGCTGCAATGCAAACGCAAAACCTAAAATGGATCCCACAGCAGTAGCTACTAAGCCTCATGCTGTTTGCATTCCACTCCCAGCTCAAAGCCATATCAAGGCAATGCTTAAATTTGCAAAGCTCCTCCACCATAGAGGTTTTCATATTACCTTTGTCAACTCCAAGTACAACCACAGGCGCTTTCTAAAATCTTTAGGCTCCCACTCCCTTGATGGCTTACCTGATTTTCGGTTTGCAGCCATCCCAGATGGCCTTCCAGATTCAGATGGAGATACCACCCAAGATCCCACTTTGCTTGTTGATACCATAAGAAAACAAAATTTCTTGGCTCCGTTTCATGACCTCCTCAATGCGCTCAACAACGATGCTATAACAACATCCAACAATCCTCCAGTGACTTGCATAGTTTCGGATGGTTTCATGTCCACAACCACGATCACAGCTGCTGAAGAAATTGGAGTCCCTATAGTACTGTTCTACACTATTGCTGCCAGCAGCTTCATGGGACTTGTACAATTTCGTGCTTTGATCGAAAAAGGCCTGGCACCACTCAAAGGTGAAATATATTATATACAGAACTACAGAAACTTTAATTAATTTATGGTTCGTTCTTAATTCCTTGTTTCTAAACATGCAAATGAAAATTCTCTTTTTTTTTTTTTTTTTTTTTTTTGGTAGAGGAGAACTATTTGACAAATGGCTATTTGGACAAGGTCATAGATTGGATTCCAGGAATGAAGGATATTCGTCTAAAGGATCTCCCAACCTTCATTCGAACAACAAATCCCGATGACATAATGTTTAACTTCATGATGGAATCAACCGATAGAGTCCGTGAAGCTTCAGCAGTGGTTCTTCATACTTTTGACGCCTTGGAGCGAGATGTTTTGGATGCTCTCTCATCTATGCTTCCACTTGTGTATCCCATTGGCCCTCTTCAATTACATCTTTATCAGATACCAGAACACCCCTTGAATATTGGATACAGTCTATGGAAAGAAGAAACTGAGTGCCTCCAATGGCTAAACACTAGGGAGCCAAATTCAGTTGTGTATGTGAATTTCGGCAGCGTAATAGTCATGACGTCTGAACAACTTGTGGAGTTTTGTTGGGGACTTGCAAACAGCAAGTTGCCCTTCTTCTGGGTAATTAGGCCTGATCTTGTTAATGGTGAATCCGCGATTTTGCCACCTCAGTTTGTGGCTGAAACAAAGGAAAGAAGTCTAATAGCAAGTTGGTGCCCACAGGAGCAAGTCCTCAACCACCCATCAGTAGGAGGTTTTTTGACACACAGTGGTTGGAATTCAACTATTGAGAGCCTGACTGCAGGAGTGCCTATGCTCTGTTGGCCATTCTTCTTCGACCAGCAGATGGACTGCCGCTATAGTTGCAATGAATGGGGCATTGGCATGGAAATTAGTAATGATGTGAAGAGGGATGAAGTAGAGAAGCTTGTTAGAGAATTAATGGATGGGGAGAAGGGTAGGAAGATGAAAAATAGAGTCGTGGAGTGGAAAGTACTTGCAGAAGAAGCTACCACTTCACATGGATCTTCATCAAAAAACTTAGACAATTTAGTGAATCAAGTGCTACTAAGATAAAGTTAGATGCCACGCATCCGTACCAATGGCGTAGTCACTCACAAGGTTAAGGTGGGCTGTAGCCAGGAAGGTTTTCTGTAAGGGTAATGTTATCCATGCACTCATTTTTACTTCTCACACACCCTTCTCAATTTTTGGTTGTTCGGATCGAATGAATTGGAGATGATCACTGACAAAAAATTAATAAGGCTGTGTTGGAAGTAAAAACGAGTTTGTAAATAGATATATTCTTTTGTAAACTCATGTTTATAGCCTACTTAATTTCAATACATATTATTATTTAAGGGTTTATATCACAAATGGTCCCTGAAATTGACCCCATCAATCATGATGGTCCCTGAAATTGAAAATCGATCAATGTAGTCCCTGAATTTTAACTCGCGAATCAATGTGGTCCTTCTGTTAGTGTTTCGTCCAAATTAACTTTAAAAAAAGGTTAGAGAACCAATTCTTCATGGTAAAATGATCAAAAATAACCCTGTTACTTATAATTTTACTTACTACCTCTCTTTTCTTTTTTCCATCTTCACTTTTCTCTCCATTTTTTCATGGATTTGGTGCTAAAACTAAAATAAAAACAAAAAAAAATGGTTCTCTAACCTTTTTTTGGTCATTTTACCATGAAAAATTGGTTCTCTAACCTTTTTTTAGTGTTAATTTGGACGGAACACTAACAAAAGGACCACATTGATTTGCGAGTTAAAATTCAGGGACTACATTGATCGATTTTCAATTTCAAGGACCATCATGATTGATGTGATTAATTTCAGGGACCATTTGTGATATAAACCCATTATTTAATGTATATTTGGTAGATGATAAGTAGTAAATAATATGTTTTATGCTAAAAATTATAAATTAGTTATATCTCTAGTCCCCATTTATCCTATTCTTTAAATCCACAATTAAATCCCTATCTCCGCAATTCCTTACTTTCCGTTGCGATTTTCCAATGAATGTCACTTTTGTACGTTCTTAATCTCTTTATTTACTTATTCTTGATTTAATTAGTAGGTTAATTATTTATATGGTCCTTTAATTTATCGGTTAGGGTTATGATTTTGAGAATAGTTTATATTATATTGTTGTTCTTGTTGTAGGCCTATTTGATTGAATGATCTAGAGAGAGAGTGAGAGGGAGAGGCCGGCCACAATTTAGAGAGAAGAGAGATTGAGTTAATTGTGAGGTGTGTTTGATTCACCCCATTGTGCCTTTATTTATAGTAGTAGAAAGGGTAACTACCTTTCCCTTTAGGATTACAACATTTAATAGGTAATCTACTCCTAATAGGAATATAAGATACTTTCCCATATTCTCAAGGATTTACACAATCACATTCTTATTCTAAATATGACTGCAACACTCCCCCTTGAGTGTGTAAATACTCAACAAACCATCGCATCAGATCTTCAGCAGATAAGGTAGAATAGTTGACGAAGTCATCGGCACAACGGGTGATCGCGAGTCTCAAATTTAATTTGAAGTATGCATTTGTTAAAACTCACAAAAACCTCGCTATGGTAAAACCCAAGATATGGGAAAAACCCATAGACTAAGGGAAAAGTAAGAAAGTATGCATAATGTCTAAAACAAACGTCAAACTGGACGAGTGTAGTGAACTCAACGGAGTATGATCATCCCAGGATGGGTGCCTCATTAAAACCTCGTTAGGTAGCCAAAACCTAGTGGGAAAAATGCTCCTAATCGTAGGAAAAAAAGTACATTAAGATCATGTGAGTATGCTTCTAGATACTCCCCCTGAGTTAGACATAACTTCTAAATAAGAGAACTACAAGCAATTCAATTCAGATAATTTGCGCATACTGATTCCTTGGACGAGCTTCTGAAATGTAGACTTGGGCAACGACTTGGTGAAGAGGTCGGCTAGGTTGTCCTGGGAACGGATTTGCTTGACTTCAATGTTCTGATGCTGCTGCTGTTGGTGTGAGTAAAAGAACTTCGGCGCTATGTGCTTGGTGTTGTCTCCCTTGATGTATCCCTTCTTTAACTACTCGATACATGCTTCATTGTCTTGAAAGATCGTCGTAGGAAGGTCAACGACTGATGTAAGACCACTAGTGCTTCGAATATGTTCCATAACTTTTCTCAGCCAAAAGCACTCACGCGATGCTTCATGCAGGGCGAGAATCTCAGCATGGTTCGCAACTAGCGTTTGCTTGGTAGATCTCCAAGATATAGTTGTGTCTCCAACGGTAAAGACATAACCCGCTTGAGAACGTGATCTATGTGGGTCAGACAGATTTCCAGCATCTGCATAACCAACAATGCGAGAATCAATCTGAGGGCTATAGGGGACGGCAACACTCAGAGATTCGCAGGTATAGAACAAGCCCAAATCCGTAGTACCTTTGAGGTAGCGAAAAATGTCTTTAACACCATTCCAGTGCCTGCGTGTGGGCGCATTGCTGTATCTAGCCAATAGATTCACAACGAAGGAGATGTCAGGTCTAGTGCACTGAGCCAAGTACAATAAAGCCCCAATTGCACTTAGGTAAGAAACTTCGGGTTCCAAAATCTCTTCCTCATCCTCCTTTGGACGGAAAAGATCTCTTTTAGCATCTAGAGTCCGAACGACCATGGGTGTACTCGAAGGCTTCGCTTTATCCTCATTAAAACGTTGCAACACCTTTTGGGTGTAGTTTGATTGATATACTAGGATTCCATCCGAACAATGCTCGATCTCCAGGCCGAGGCAGTATCGAGTTTTCCCAAGATCCTTCATCTCAAATTCCGATTTCAAGTGTGCAGCAATTTCTTCAAGTTATGCGGGAGTCCCAATGAGTTCATGTCATCGACATAAACTGCAACGATTGCAAATCCGGAATGTGACTTCTTTATGATCACGCATGGGCATAGTTCGTTGTTCACATAACCCTGACTCGTCAAATATTCACTCAGACGGTTATACCACATCCGCCCGGATTGTTTCAATCCGTAGAGCAACCTCCTCAACCTAATTGAGAGAGTGTTCCGTGGTCTAGAACTATTTAAACCAGTCAATGGAAGTCCTTCTGGAACTTTCATGTATATTTCCGTATCTAGATCCCCATAGAGATACGCGGTTACCACGTCCATAAGCTGCATATTCAGTTTTTCAAAAACTACCAAACTGATTAGGTAGCAGAACGTTATAACGTCTATTACGGGGGAATATGTCTCCTCGTACTCAATTCCAGGGAGCTGAGAGAAGCTTTGCGCTACAAGGCGTGCTTTGTATCGCACTATTTCATTCTTCTCATTACGCTTCCTCACGAAAACCCACTTTTAGCCAACAGGCTTCACGCGTGGTGGTGTAGGAACGATAGGTCCAAATACCTTACGTTTTGCAAGCGAATCGAGTTCGACCTGGATTGTTTATTTCCAGTTTGACCAATCGGTTCTACGTCGGCATTCATCGACGGAACGTGGTTCAATGTCATCGCTAAACATGATGTCAGTAGCTACTGAGTACGCAAATGCATCGTCGACGATCATCTCATTCCTATTCCAAACCTCATCCAATACTGTATAGTCGACCGAAATCTAGTGATTCTCGGGAGGCCGATATGTTTCGTCTGAAGCATCACCGTAATCTAGAATAACCTCATGCGTTGGAACAGATGAGTGAGCGATGGTCGAATTCAAACTAGAGTCACTAGTTGGTGCCATTTTTCTCTTCCAGGGTTGTGAATCCTTTGAACCAAGGGGTCTGCCATGCTTTAAGGTCGGAGCAGATGATTGGCTAGCCGGCAATGTACCTTGCCGCATGGAGGGTGCGGCCTCCTCACCTTCGGGGACGGCCCGGCCTTCCCAGACGGGTTGTTGACGTATGCATGGTACATCTATCCTTGCAGGTGTGTTTGCAGCGGGTATATGTGATCTTGTCACCTTTGCTAGATCATTAAAAGCATACGGCATGCTTTGAGCAATGCTCTGATGATCTATAATTCGACGCACCTCAGTTTCAGACTGGGTAGTGCGGGGATCTAAATGAGACATAGTGGGAGCATACCACGATAATTCGCGGCGTTCTACGGGAACGTTAGCATGTTTATCTCCCCCTAACGACAGGAAGACTGTATCATCAAAGTGACAATCCACAAAAAGTGCTGTAAAAAGATCTCATGTCAAGGGTTCTAAGTAGCAAACAATTGATGGCGAATCATAACCGACATACATTCCCATTTTTCTCTGAGGACCCATTTTGGTACGTAGTGGCGGCGCTGGTGGCACATAAATGGCGCACCCAAACACTCGTAAATGCGAGACGTCAGACTCGTATCCAATGATCAACTGTAACGGTGAATGTGGTTGGGTAGCGATGGGCCTCATGCGGACTAACATAGTTGTGTGCAATATTGCATAGCCCCGGGCAGATACCGACAGTTTGGTTCTCATAACCAAAGTCTGAGCTATCATTTGAAGGCGCTTTATGAAAGCTTCTGCCAGGACTTTTTGGGTGTGAACATATGGGGCACATGATGTTCCACATTAATCCCTACTGACATGCAATAATTGTCAAAAGTCTGTGCCGTAAACTCTCCAGCATTATCCAGTCGAATCGACTTAATCGGATAATCAGGGTGGTGAGCCCTTAGCTTAATGATTTGAGCTAGGAGTTTAGCAAACGCGGCGTTGCATGTGGACAACAAGAAAACATGTGACCATCTTGTCGATGCATCAACCAACACCATAAAATATTTAAATGGTCCGCAGGTTGGTTGGATAGGTCCACAAATGTCCCCTTGAATCCTTTGAAGAAATTTTAGGGGGGTCGTGAATAATCTTTGTGTGGGAGGGTTGAGTATTCAACTTCCCTAAGGAACACGCTTGGCATGTCGGAACCCTAACATAGGGATGTAACTTATGCTCGTGAGAAATTTGAGGATACGGTGCATCATGTCACATCCAGGGTGTCCCAAACGATCATGCCAAAGCAACAAAGTGTCCTGGAACTCAGGCATAGGGCCGGCCACAGTGTGGGCTTCTATGCCGCGAATGGTTGTGATGTACAACCCACTCGGCAGACGTTCCCACTTCTCATGAATGTGCTTATGGCCATATTCGTACGAAGTGATACAAAAAAATTCAGAACCATGGTCTTCAGTGGTTCAAGATAATATTTATTATCTCGAATATCTCTAAAACTCAGCAACGTTCTTCCGGAACGTGGAGAATATAGTGCCTCCTTAATGGTCAAGATTGTATCATTAGACAACATGATACGTGTCTTGCCGTATCGTTCAATCAAGTTGGATGGGCCTGAGAGAGTTGTCAAATGAGCTTTCTTGGGTATTAAGTTAGTAAAATAGTGTCGTTCACGCAAGATGGTGTGCGTGGTTGCACTATCTGCAGACAACTAACTTCCCCACTAGACATACCTAGAAATAAATTGATTGAATTGGTCACATGTATAGATATAAGTCCATTCATTCAATTAAGCAATTCGGGAAAATAATATCCATTCCAATGACAATCCATAATTCAAAACAAACCAAAACCAAACAAAATATTCCAAATACTTAGAAAAATTGTTCAAAATTAAATCATAAACCTAAAAACATGTGGGTTTGGCCACTAGGGGTAAACACCCTAAAAACATGTCTAATTTATTCGTCCATAGGCGCTGACGCCTCCTGAAAATCCGATATCTCCATTGATGTAGTTGCATATTCCGATGATCCACATGTGCAATGGTAAACATATATCATAGAACATACAGGTTCTATAGACATGTATTGGTTTAATTTATGCATGAAAACTACAGGTTTCATGTGGTATGTTTTGAATGAAAACTTAAGGTTTCAAAGGCACTAAATTTGAAACTACAGGTTCAATTTAGGTTTTTATGAACAATTAGTTCATAATGAGAGGTTCCTGCAAGAAACACAGAATGCAATATACTAACTAAGTGTAGTGGATTTGGGGTTCTTCGGGAACTCAAGTGTGAGAGCTTCGTTACTACGAAAGTATGTGACGGTTCAAAGTATAAAGATAAATTATTGAATCGTTAATGTCCAAAAGTGATCTTCAGTTCAAGAATTTTGGATTCATTATTAGATTAATGGATTGCAGGTCACTTTTAATTAATTCAATAAATCGGGCCATACAGGGTCGATTGTAGAAGCAAAATAACATTAACATAATATTATTGGATCGAAAATATAGCCCCAAAAAATGTTTTGGGCTTTGTGCCATGGGATAAGGAAGGTACGGGGTGCCTTGAGTAAAAAACTCACGGCCCAAAAGGGCCTCAGATTGTGGTTGCAGGCCATGGGGGAGGGACGAAGCCCCAGCCGTAGCTAGGTTCGATTTTTGGGCCAAGGGGAGGCACGGGAGCAAGCCCAAAGGCTTGCGAGTTTTCACACGGGGAGCCCAGCAAAGGCTGGCTGTGTGTGTGCGCATATGGCCCAGCCACAAGGGCTGGCAACAAAAACCCAGCAACCTTAAAAGGTTGCAGCGTGCAGGGGCTCAGCCCAGCCGCATGGGCTGGCTGCAGAGGAAGACGAGGGCCAGGGCGCCACATGGCCCAACAACCAGAGAGATTGCAGTGCACGGGTCTGGGATAGAAAACCCAGCCAATCTGGGCTGGAATGGATGGTAGAGAGTCGGGGCTGCAGGTCTCATTGAGATGGACCCCAAGTCAAGGCCTGGTGAGAGTCAGCTGGGCTTCAGGCCAGCAGGTTTGCCAATAGTGGTGGTGCGGTGGGTGTGCCGCACCATGCCCAGTTTCCCTTTTTTTTTCTTTTTTTTTTTCAAATCCCTTAGGGTTTAGGAAAACCCTAATGTGCTTCTAATTTATTTTTGTACTTTGACTCACAAATTCCACATAACAATTTAATTGTGCGATGCATGAAACAAATATATATATATATATAGACAAATATATGAACATATATATATCGGAAGGAAAATATAAACATAGGGGGTTTATGCATCATGGGCAATGTTTTCATGCTTCAGAGTCGTTTCAAATATCTTCCTTTATTTTAAGCGTACCTGATTAGCAGAAAACGAATAAGCCTTTGAATTTGGTGGATGATAGCCTCCTCCTACAATGCGTCAGTTCCTTAGCTTCTGGCAAGAGTGTGCTGATAATATGTTGTAGGCCTATTTGATTGAACGATCTAGAGAGAGAGTGAGAGGGAGAGGCCGGCCACCATTTAGAGAGAAGAGAGATTAAGTTAATTGTGAGGTGTGTTTGATTCACCCCCCATTGTGCCTTTATTTATAGTAGTAGAAAGGGTAAATACCTTTCCCTTTAAGATTACAACATTTAATAGGTAATCTACTCCTAATAGGAATATAAGATACTTTCCCATATTCTCAAGGATTTACACAATCACATTCCTATTCTAAATATGATTGCAACAGTTCTTTTATATTGATTATTATATAATTTTATATAAGCAAAAAAAATAAATAAACATATGATTTTATGGTACTATTTTCAGCTCGCCCGCCAAAGAAAAAAATTCTTGCTCCATCCTTGATCCGTACGAAATTTATTGGTAACCACGCATCCGTGTGCTAGGCTGAAAACGAATAATCTTTGTATCTGGGATGCTTGTCTTCCTACCAAAGCAAACTTAGCCCTGTTATTTGATTGTAATGGCTCCGGCTGTGTGAGGGGCTTCTCTCTTTAATGAAGTTTTCTTTTCCCATCAAAAAAAAAAATTATTGTTGTTGTTATTGTTTTGTTGTTGTTGGTCTTCGGAACTAGAAAAATGAAATGCAAATATAATGGACCATTATCTCAAATAATAAAATCAAAATTAGAATTGAATGCTTAATTACAATCATTTGCAGAGAAAACTCAGATGCTAAAAAAATATTTTAGCAATACAGAAGAGGGAAAAAAACAACAAAAAGAAAAAAAATTATAGACGAGGCCGCGAAATGTATTATACGGACTATTTATTAATTATACAGCTTCTAAACAAAAATTTTGCAATATGATAGATGAGGCCTGATAGACGAGGCTGCAATATTTTAGAAGATTGTGATATACAGCTATTTATTATACGGATGCGACAAAAAATAATTATTAAAAACTACCAAATTCTATGACTGTGTTTCAATACCATACTCCGATGCAATGTACACACGTATTATCCATTGAAAGTTGTAATGAAACTGAAAAATATCTCCACAAAATGACAGAAGAACTGAAGAAGCCGCCGCAAGTCTCTCTCTCTCTCTCCTCGCTTTCTCTCTCTCTTAAATAAAGTAAACTTTGAAATTCATTGGCTGTCATATATATTAGATAAATATAAATTTTACTTGCGTAATGATGTGGAATGTGGAAGTTTCTTCAAAACCTTGTCTTGTAGTCTTTTGACATTTCTCAATTCAAATTAAAAGGAACAACTTTCTACTGGCTACTATGTATAATTTTGTTTAAGATATATACTGACATGCATCATGAATGATGATAAATAATCACAAGTTCTCCTCAATTTTTAAATTCTTAATAAACTAATCATCTACTTCAATATTCTTTAGTTTCTAATAAGGATAAATAATCACAAGTTCTGCTCAATTTTTAAATTCTTAATAAACTAATCATCTACTTCAATATTCTTTAGTTTTTTATTTGATTAGCATTTTTTTTTATTAAAGTAGCTTTTAAAAGCAACCTACAAGCTATTTTAAAAGTTGCTGTCTAAAGACCGTTGCTTTTAAAATAAGTATATATTTTATTTTTATCAAATAATTTTTAATTGCTTAATTTTAAAGTAAAGCAGTTAAAAAAAAAAAAAAAAACACAAAACACAAAACTAGCCTCAGTCCAAGCCAAGAGAGTCTAGCTTAACCTCTTAAGCTAGTTTAGTCTGAGATAGTAGGTGCCACAAACACACCCTAAGATTCCTAATTTGATTGTGCTGAATGCCTTTGTCATGAAACAAAAGACAATTAGTCAATTACCTTGCCGCCCAAGGTTAATTTTTGGGTAACCTGCAAGTCTTAAAGCAGCCCGTATTCAATTTTCAGAACAGTACTCAGATTCCTAATATGATATACTATATATATCTGTGCTTAGTGCAAGCACAAACGCATAAGCACAATCTAAGATGGATTCCAAGGCAACAGCTAACAACAAACCTCATGCTGTTTGTATTCCAGCGCCAGCTCAAAGCCATATAAAGGCGATGCTTAAATTTTCAAAGCTGCTCCACCATAGAGGCTTTCATATAACCTTTGTCAACACAGAGTTCAACCACAACCGCTTTCTTAAATCTCTTGGACCCAACTCCCTCCATGGCTTGCCTGATTTTCAATTCGAAACCATTCCAGACGGCCTTCCACCAGACTCCAACCAAGATGCCACCCAAGACGTCTCTTTAGCATCCGATGCCATCAGCAAAAACCTTTTGCCTCCGTTTCGAGACCTCCTCATAAAACTCAATGACGCGGCAATTTCGATCAATAATGTTAGTCCTCCAGTGACTTGCATTTTCTCAGATGGTTTCATGCCATTTACAGTCGCAGCTGCTGAAGAAATGGGACTCCCTTTGGTACTCTTCTTTACTATTTCTGCAAGCAGCTTCATGGGCTATAAACAATACCCTACTTTGGTGGAAAAGGGTATTGCACCACTCAAAGGTAGCGAAAAAAAAAAATCTGAATAAGTTAATTGCATAATTTAATTGATTAAACCTTTTTTTTCTAACAAAATATTAAAATAGTGTATTTAACCATATTAGCTCCTCGGATTACATGTAGAACGTAAAACGTACGGTCCTACACACTCTGGGAGGGCCCATGCCCATCACTCGTCCTATTAATCAATCTCTTGTTTCTAAACGTATGATGTTTCATTTCATTTAATTACTCTTACTTGAGTGTTAATTATATATGTAGATGAGAGCTGTTTGACAAATGGCTTCTTGGACAAGGTAATAGATTGGATTCCAGGAATGAAGGATATTCGTTTAAGGGATCTACCGACAAACTTTCGAACTACAAATCCAAATGACAGCGTGTTTAACCTCAGTTTGGAATCAGTGGAGAGAGTTGATAAAGCTTCAGCAGTTGTTGTTCATACTTTTGAAACATTGGAGCCAGATGTTTTGAATGCTCTCTCTTCAATGCTTCCACTTGTTTATGCCATTGGCCCTCTCCAATTGCTTCTCAATCACTTACCAAAAGATCCTTTGAACGCTATGGGATATAGCCTGTGGAGAGAAGAAACTGAGTGCCTTGAATGGCTAAACTCAAAGCCACCAAATTCAGTTGTTTATGTGAATTTTGGCAGCATAGCAGTCATGACACCAGAACATCTTGTAGAGTTTGCATGGGGACTTGCAAATAGCAAGCTTCCATTCTTTTGGGTAATCAGGCCTGATTTGATTGTTGGTGAATCGGCCATTTTGTCACCTGAATTTGTAGCTGAAACTAAGGAGAGGGGTTTGACAGCAAGTTGGTGTCCACAAGAGCAAGTCCTTAGCCACCCTTCAGTTGGAGGCTTTTTAACACATAGCGGTTGGAATTCGATTGTTGAAAGTTTGTGTGCAGGAGTTCCTATGCTTTGTTGGCCTTTCTTTGCTGACCAACAAACTAACACTTGGTGTGCTTGCAATGAATGGGGCATTGGGATGGAGATTAGTAATGATGTCAAAAGAGCAGAAGTAGAGAAGCTTGTAAGAGAGTTAATGGAGGGAGAAAAGGGTAAGAAAATGAAAATGAAGGTCATGCAGTGGAAGAAACTTGCAGAAGAAGCCAGCACTCCACATGGTTCCTCATCCACAAACCTAGACAATTTAGTCAATAAAGTGCTATTAAGAAAAAAAAATTAGCAGAGCAATATGGTCAGGAATAAATAGTTATTAAATGTTATATGAAATTTTTAAAGTATCAACAACAGTTCTTATGTATTATTGTTATCCTTCTAAAATTAAGATTTTGTGGTGTCAATAAATAATCAAATTGTTGGCCTATACTGAAGTTTGAATTTTTCTCCCATAATTTAAGATTTTATAACTTCATCATTTAAAAGAGTAACAATTAATCTAAAATTAACAATATATATATATATATATATCTACACAGCGATTACAGAATTTAATTAAACCTGGATCTAATACATCACATGCAAAACTTACTCTGTCAATACAATTTTGTGTATATAAAAATGCATGGCACATGAGCATACTTACATTATTATTATTATTATTTTTTGAGAAACGCATACTTACATTATTTTTAGGATGTAGTTAATTAATTATTTTAGTAGAGCAGCCGGCCATTTGATAAACACAAAAAATATATCAATGCGATTACACGTACTCGTCTACTGAAAAACAACTTAAAAAATAAAAGACAAGGCATCTCATGACGTATTATAATTCCCGGAAAATCACGAGGAAGATTTCACTTGGACACTTGTGACCGTTTATTTGGACAAAGTCACAACAGACTAATAACACATATATAAAGAAACATGTCCTTTAATAGAAGAGATTTTTATTTTTATTTAATTAGTTTAGTAGAGCAGCCGGCCATTTGATAAAGACAAAAAATATATCAATGCGATTACACATGCTCGTCTACTGAAAAACCACTTAAAAAAATAAAAGACATGGCATCTCATGATGTATTATAATTCCTGGAAAATCACGAGGAAGATTTCACTTGGACACTTGTGACCGTTTATTTGGACAAAGTCACAAAGACTAATAACACATATATAAAGAAACATGTCCTTTAATAGAAGAGATTTTTATTTTTATTTAAAAGAGATTAGTTGTGGAATATTCATTTCACATCGAATTTCAACGATTTTAACAATCTATTTTATAAATCTCTATTCATAGATTATCTTTGCAAAAATTCAATTTTATCCTAAACTATTTGCTTATTTAATTATCACGATAAAATTTTATTATTTTTTATGGAACAAAATATTCGTCAATTTCTTTACTCAAATATTTTTCGATTTGACTAATATTTTATAAAAATGATTTATGAGTTACAACTTGAAAAATAAAAAATAAAAATCATTGAAATTCGATGTTTTGTAAACCCCCAACTAAATCTCTTTTTAAAAGAAAAATGAAAATCTCTTTTTCATTAAACGACCTGTTTCTTTGTATGTGTGCTATTAGTCAAGGGTCCAAGTGAAATCTTCCTCGTGATTTTCTAGGAATTGTAATACATCATGAGATGCCATGCCTTTTATATTTTAAGTGGTTTTTTAGTGGAGGAGATTCCGTGGAATTGCATTGATATATATTTTGTCTTTGTCAAATGGCCAGCTGCTGTACTGAACTAATTAATTAATTGTATCCTAAAAATAATATAAGTATGATCATGTGCCATGCATTTTTATATAGATTTTGTGTATTGATCACATAAAATTGTAATGATAGATTAAGTTTTGCACGTGTTGTATTAGATCCAGGGTTTATTTAAATTTTGTAATCCCTGTGTAGATATATATTTTGTTAATTTTAGATTAATTGTTAGAGTAATGTTAGGTAGATTAAATTTGTAGACGAAATAATGTGTCATACCAATAAAAAATAAACACGTTAATCAACACTTAAGTAATAATTGAACTATCAACTTTTATGTCATTTAGTTTACAAATTTAATACCCCTAGCATTATCCTACTTGTTAATTTTTTAAATGATGAAATTATAAAATCTTAAATTATGGGAGGAAAACTCAAACTTCGGTGCAGGGGCAACACTCTACGACTATTTAACTCACCACTTAGTTGTGGAATATTCATTTCACATCGAATTTCAACGATTTTAACAATCTATTTTATAAATCTCTATTCATAGATTATCTTTGCAAAAATTCAATTTTATCCTAAACTATTTGCTTATTTAATTATCACGATAAAATTTTATTATTTTTTATGGAACAAAATATTCGTCAATTTCTTTACTCAAATATTTTTCGATTTGACTAATATTTTATAAAAATGATTTATGAGTTACAACTTGAAAAATAAAAAATAAAAATCATTGAAATTCGATGTTTTGTAAACCCCCAACTAAATCTCTTTTTAAAAGAAAAATGAAAATCTCTTTTTCATTAAACGACCTGTTTCTTTGTATGTGTGCTATTAGTCAAGGGTCCAAGTGAAATCTTCCTCGTGATTTTCTAGGAATTGTAATACATCATGAGATGCCATGCCTTTTATATTTTAAGTGGTTTTTTAGTGGAGGAGATTCCGTGGAATTGCATTGATATATATTTTGTCTTTGTCAAATGGCCAGCTGCTGTACTGAACTAATTAATTAATTGTATCCTAAAAATAATATAAGTATGATCATGTGCCATGCATTTTTATATAGATTTTGTGTATTGATCACATAAAATTGTAATGATAGATTAAGTTTTGCACGTGTTGTATTAGATCCAGGGTTTATTTAAATTTTGTAATCCCTGTGTAGATATATATTTTGTTAATTTTAGATTAATTGTTAGAGTAATGTTAGGTAGATTAAATTTGTAGACGAAATAATGTGTCATACCAATAAAAAATAAACACGTTAATCAACACTTAAGTAATAATTGAACTATCAACTTTTATGTCATTTAGTTTACAAATTTAATACCCCTAGCATTATCCTACTTGTTAATTTTTTAAATGATGAAATTATAAAATCTTAAATTATGGGAGGAAAACTCAAACTTCGGTGCAGGGGCAACACTCTACGACTATTTAACTCACCACTTATGTCATATCCCGGCCCGACCCCCACCACATCCCAAGCTTGACTCCGCTATAGCACGATATTGTCCGCTTTGGGCCCCGACCACGCCCTCGTGGTTTTGTTTATGGGAACTCAAGAGCAACTTCCCAGGGGGTCACCCATCCTGGGATTGCTCTAGCCCAAACTCGCTTAACTTCGGAGTTCCTACGGAACCCGAAGCCAGTGAGCTCCCAAAAGGCCTCGTGCTAGGTAGAGATGGGAATATACATATAAGGCTTACAGGATCCACACCCCTAGGCGATGTGGGATCTTACAACTTAGTACTATCTCTAGTGATGTTCCTCTTCATTTGTAAGTGAGAGGTCTTAGGTTCAATTCTCGTCAAAGACGAATTCAAGACATAAGTTCAATTCTCGTCAAAGACGAATTCAAGCCACACTATTACTTGCCCGTTATGAGACTTAGCCTACTCCTTCACCAAATAATAATAATAACTCTAAATTTCATGTAATCCTCCTTACTACGTATGAGTTAAAAGTTAAACAATCAAATTGACCCTACATGCGCTGGAGACATTTTAACTTGGAAAAATTAGTATTCGGTCTCTTTCATATCCTGGCCCAGGCTCGACTCCGCCGTAGCATGATATTGTCGGCTTTGGGCCCCGACCACTCCCTCACGGTTTTATTTCTAGGAACTCACGCGAGCAGAACTTCCCAATGGGTCACCCATCCTAGGAATGCTCTTGCCCATTCTCGCTTAACTTTGGAGTTCCGATGGAATCCGAAGCCAGTGAGCTCCCAAAAGGCCTCGTGCTAGGTAGAGATGAGAATATACATATAAGGCTTATATGTTACATCCCGGCCTGGGCCCCCACCATATCCTGGGCCCGACTTCGCCGTAACATGATATTGTCTGCTTTAGGCCCTGGCCACACCCTCACGGTTTTGTTTCAGGAAACTCACACAAGAACTTCCCAGTGGGTCACCCATCATGGGATTGCTCTCGCGCGAACTCGCTTAACTTCGGAGTTCCTATGGGACCCGAAACCAGTGAGCTCCCAAAAGGCCTCGTGCTACTAGGTAAAGATGGGAATATACATATAAGGCTTACAGGATCCACACCCCTGGGCAATGTGGGATCTTACAATCCACCCCCTTAGGGGCCTGACGTCCTCGTCGGCACACTTCCGGCCAAAGATTGGCTCTGATACCAAATTGTTACATCCCGGCCCGAGCCTCCACCACATCTCGGACCCGACTCCGCCGTAGCACGATATTGTCCACTTTGGGCCCCGGCCACGCTCTCACGGTTTTGTTTATGGGAACTCATACAAGAACTTCCCAGTGGGTCACCCATCATGGGATTGCTCTCTCGCGAACTCGCTTAACTTCGGAGTTCCTACAAAATCCGAAGCCAGTGAGCTCCCAAAAGGCCTCGTGCTAGGTAGAAATAGGAATATACATATAAGGCTTACAGGATCCACACCCCTAGGCAATATGGGATCTTACAATCCACCCTCCTTAGGGGCCTGACATCCTCGTCAGCACACTTCCGACCAGGGATTGGCTTTGATACCAAATTGTTACATCCTGGCCCGGGCCAGACTCTGCCGTAGCATGATATTGTCCGCTTTGGGCCCCGGTCACGCTCTCACGGTTTTGTTTCTGGGAACTCACACAAGAACTTCCCAGTAGGTCACACATCATGGGATTGCTCTCGCGCGAACTCGCTTAACTTCCGAGTTCCTACGAAACCCGAAGCCAGTGAGCTCCCAAAAGGCCTCGTGCTAGGTAGAAATGAGAATATACATATAAGGCTTACAAGATCCACACCCCTGGGCAATGTGGGATCTTGCAATCCACCCCCCTTAGGGTCCCAACGTCCTCGTTGGCACACTTCTGGTCAAGGATTGGCTCTGATACCAAATTGTTACATCCCGACCCAGGCCCCCACCATATCCCGGGCCCAACTCCGTCGTAGCACGATATTGTCCACTTTGGTACCCGACCACGCTCTCACGGTTTTGTTTCTGGGAACTCACACAAGAACTTCCCAGTGGGTCACCCATCATGGGATTGCTCTCACGTAAACTCGCTTAACTTTGGAGTTCCTACGAAACCCGAAACCAGTGAGCTCCCAAAAGGCCTCGTGCTAGGTAGAGATGGGAATATACATATAAGGCTTACATGATCCACACCCTTGGGCAATGTGGGATCTTACATTATAGGATCCACACCTCTGGGCAATGTGCCCACGATTGCGCACTCTATCATTGTTTAGTATAATTAGTTTTAATTGGTTTTAAATTTATTCACTTTTCCACATCACTTACCCCTATGGTTATGTCACCTCACGGTGATGGCCAGCAAGCTTCGACCTTTCAAAGTCGGGGTGTGTCAGTCCCTAATTACCAATGTTCATTGACTGAAACCTTATTAGTTTTCAGATTTTGATTCAAGTCCCTAGCATTAATGTAATAATGAATTTACATGTTTGTTACATAATTTTTTAAAATAAAAATTAATAATTGATTAAGAATTTTAATATTCACACCTTTATTAAATTCCTAACTAATTTTCAATTCAAAACATTTCCAAAATAAATAAATAAATTAGAATAAGTTTGTACCCGTTAGCCTTTTTTTTTTTTTTTTTTTTTTTGATGTTTTCATTTTTTTAATCTTATATGTACCCATTTATGTAATTTTATCAAAATTTTAATCTTAAAATGTACTCATTCTTATATATACCAATTTGTTACACGTAATGTACCCCTTTTTATATAAAATCTATTCAATTTTTGTCTAATCCATTTTTAAACTTATATGGGTACATTCTTTTTTCTTTGATTTGAGAATGTATTCATGACAAGTTTAATCGAAGAAATTTACTAATGTTATTAAGCCTAATATCTTTTTTTTAGTGTGATTTTGAAGAATGTGCCCATGTTTTGGTACAATAATTTTTTTATTTTTTGATGAAGTACCCGTGTTTATATATATATAGACACACTCACACAATAATATCATTTATATTTTAATATTTTTATCTCACAAATTATGGTTTTTTATTTAAAATCTCATTAATATAAATAACTATAAATTGCAATTTTTAATTTAAAAAATAAAGTAACACACATAGAAATAAATTATTACATTAATTTTAGAGATTTCGATTAAAAATTGAAAACCAACAAGATTTCAGTCAAAGAATATTCATAACTAGGGACCGCATTTAAAATCTCCCTTTTACCTTTTACCACCACAATTAGAGTCGAATATGATTTTATAACTATTAATTTTACACTTTAGTATGAAACATTTTTTTCAATGTAAATCAAAATAAAATCATGAGAAATTTTTTTTTACACAAATGTCATGACTTGTCATTGAAGAAGAATGACTCCTTACTTGTTGTGTAATGATTAATTATCAGAGTTGAGTATGAAAAGAAGGGAGCCATTCTAATCCTTATTTCCCCATTCTTTTGTAATGACTCCGTATTACTTGTTGTATATAACTTCAAATGTAGAGGTCGGGAGACGGAGAGGGGGAGTTCGACGAGGGCGGAGGGCTGTTAGACGCTGGATTGTGAATTGAATGGGTGGGTGGGGCCCACTCCTTTTAATTTATTTTTTGGCAAAAAAAAACTAAATTTTTAAAATTTATTATTTATTAAAATGACACAATTGATTACAGACTACCACGTTAGCAAATATATAGATTCTACATTTGCCACATCATCACTTAACTGTCAATTTCACAGATTGACTAACGGAGCTCTATCATTGCTACGAGTTCATAAATCGATATATGGTATTGCAATGATCAAATAATGAGGTATGAGTTTGTTATGTAAATCAAAATTGAGGTGGTATAATGTAATTACCCGACAAAATAAATTAAAAGTCAGTATCACCTTGAAATGGAAAGAGCCAAAGTATTTTTGGCAATTAGCTACAATAAACATATTTTGACAATTTGGTTGCAGACATGATCAGTCATTATTATATCATCGTTGTGTTGTCGTCTACGATGCATGGACATGTCAATCAAGTATCGTATCCTGTATCTAATGTAGTATCGGATACGATACTTGATGGATATGGTCGGATATGCTTTCGATATGTATCCTGGTCCAGAGATACGGTCAACTCCGACGGATACGCATATGAAAACTTCGGGATCGATAGAGGTATCTTGTTTTTCGGATACGTCTGACCTTCAAATAAAAATTAAGACAAAAATTTAACCGAAGAAGACGAAATTATCTTAAACTCAGATTTGTAGAAACGTCCTCCTACAATTCTTCTTTTGTCGGCATTGAAAGACGGATACGAATCCCTCATATCCCATATCTTGAGAATTTTCAGTGCATTGAAAGACGGATACGAATCCCTCATATCCCATATCTTGAGAATTTTCAGTTCTTCAGAAAACTCATAAATACCCTATGACATTATGGTGCGGGTGAGAACTGCGCCGATGGTATCTATCAACCCATTGCTCTCTAATTACCGTTTTAGTGCTAAGCAGACGATATCCCTCTGTGAAAATCTGTAAACACTCTCCGTCTTTTCTTTTTTTTTTTTTCAAAATGCTTTGGACTCTCCATCTAAAAACTTTGAACACTTTTTTTTTTTTTTGGTCGAAGAGCTTTGGGCTCTATCTTTTTTGCCGAAGAACTTTGGAGACTCCGTCTGACAAAATATATGCTTTAATCATCCACCGTCTAAAAGCTAACAATAATATGTGCTTTTATCATTCACTATATATCAGAACCCTTATGCAAACGGATTCTCATTTTTTTTATAAAAATGGGGATTAGGTGTGGGGTCCACACCACATCGAACTTTAACGAACCGTCTATTTTTCAAGTTGCACCTCATAGATCATCAAATAGGGAAATGTTTAAGGCATCTAATTGGGTTCAAATCAAAGAAATTAACGAATACTTTGTTATATAAGAAACAATGAAATTTGATCTTGATAATTAAATAGGCAAATGGTTTCACATTGAATTGAATTTTTGTAAGGATGATCTATGAATCGAGACTTACAAAATAGACGGTTCGGATCGTTGAAATTCAATGTGGAGTGGGTCCCACACCTAATCCCCATTTTTAGAAAAAAAAAATGGGGATCCCTTTGCATAAGGGTTCTGCACTATATATATATATATATATATGGAATCCTTTCACAAGAGGGATTCTCATTTTTCTAAAAAAAAGGGACACCCTCTTGACCGTTGGATTTGATTTTAATGAAATTGTGTAGTTGAGATTGTGTGGCTTGTGTTTTAATCTCAACCACACAATTTCATTAAAATATTTGTATTGTTTAAATTTTTTGTTTGGAATTATTTCCACTTTTTCTAATACTTTATGAACTATCCATGTTCAGGAAAAATGAGTCATAGTTTGAACTTGAATGCTCATTTGATAGTATATTAGATATATTTATTTGTATATATTTTTAATTACTGTATCCATGTCGTATTGTGTTTTTGTTTTCAGAAACTTGACACATTTTGTATCAAGTCGTGTAGTATTCTTGTGTCCGTGTCCGTATCGATACATCATAGGTTGTCGTTGTGTCGTTGATATATGATCAATATGACGTGGCTACTAAAAAATGATCATTTCTGCCAATTAAACGTTAAATATGTTTATTGTTGTTGATTCCCCAAGTATTTTCCATAAATAGATGCTAAGTAGTACGAGCAGAGAAATCTCGAACCTGCCTATTACTTCGAGTGCAAAAAAGATTTAAGGAATAGTAATGGGTTCAATGGAGGTAGCTGCAAATCATAAGCCTCATGCTGTATGCCTCCCATTCCCATATCAAGGCCACATAAAGCCTCTCCTCAAATTTGCAAAGCTCCTACACCACAGAGGTATTCGTATCACCTTCGTCAACACCGAATACAACCACAGACGCTTTCTCAAATCTTTAGGCCCCAACACCTTAGACGGCTTCAAGGACTTCCATTTCGAAACCATCCCCGATGGCCTGCCGCCTTCGGATTCAGCAGATTCAACCCAAGACATCTATGATATCTGTGATGCCATTCAAAACAATTTATTGGCTCCATTTCACAGTCTCCTCGCCAAACTAAATGCTGAAGCAGATTCCAACAATACCCCTCCTGTGACCAGCATTGTCTCAGATGGTTTTATGAGCTTCTCAATCACAGCTGCTGAAGAACTTGGACTTCCTATTGTGTTGTTCTTTCCTACTGCTGCTTGTGGCTTCATGGGATTCAAGCATTATCGTGCTCTCGCCGAAAAAGGATTTACACCACTAAAAGGTAGAGGGGAAGTGTAAGAAAAAGAAGAACTAGTTAGTATATCATTTTTTTTTACTTAACTAAACTAACACCGTTTTTTAATATTGCAGATGAGAGGTATCTATCAAATGGCTACTTAGACACCGTCATAGATTGGATACCGGGAATGAAAAATATCCGTCTAAGGGATCTTCCAACCTTTCTACGAACCACAGATCCGAATGACAGTGCGTTTTCCTTAACAAGTGAAGCAACTGAGAGAGCACATAAAGCTTCGGCAGTTGTAATTCATACTTTCGAAGCGTTGGAGCAGGATATTTTGGATGCTATCTCATCCATGATTCCACATCTCTACCCCATTGGCCCTCTTCAGTTGCTTATTAATCAAATAGAAGAAGACCCTTTGAAGTCTGTGGGATACAGCCTATGGAAAGAAGAAGCCGAGTGCATTCCATGGCTCGACACCAAGGCACCAAACTCGGTTGTTTATGTGAACTTTGGGAGTGTGGTGGTCATGACACCAGAGCATCTTGTGGAGTTTGGTTGGGGACTTGCAAATAGTAAGCATCACTTCTTGTGGGTAATTAGGCCGGATTTGGTCATCGGTGAATCAGCAATTTTGCCACCTGAGTTTGTCGCCGAAACCAAAGAAAGATGTCTAATAGCAGGTTGGTGTCCTCAAGAGGAAGTACTTAACCACCCATCAGTTGGAGGGTTTTTGACACACAGCGGTTGGAATTCAACCATTGAAAGCGTGACAGCTGGAGTGCCTATGCTCTCATGGCCGTTCTTTGCGGAGCAGCAAACAAATTGTTGGTATACTTGCAATGGATTGGAGACTGGGATGGAGATTGACAATGATGTGAAGAGAGATGAAGTAGAGAAGCTTGTAAGAGAGTTGATGGAGGGAGAGAAGGGTAAGAAAATGAAAAGGAAGGCTAATGAGTGGAAAAAGTTAGCAGAAGAGGCCACTGGTCCCCACGGTTCTTCAATCAAAAACTTGGATTTTGTGGTCAACAATGTGCTTCAAGGAAAATGCTAGATGCATGTGGTCTTAATAAACCAGTACGTTGCTCATTTTGGCTTCATACTGTGATCCTATGTATGTTGGCTTTGTTATGTGTTTGAAATTGATATGATTGTTGGTTTTGGTTTCATAAAGCTATAAGATTGTTATTTTTATTTGTTTTTATAATTGAAATGGTAAGAAGTAATTAGAAAAAGGGTAATTCTCACTTTACTACTATAAAATATCGTGGTTTTCAAACTTTCATACATCAATTTTTTTTCATCCCAGTCTCATATTTCAATGAGGATTGTAGGACATTGTCATACTTTTGTTAGGCTTTTCGTCCCACATGGGCAATAACTGGACACCACATGTCACTGTGGTCTCACGTAGACATTATAAAATTAAAAAACATATCTAGCAGCTTGAGGAGGGCAAAATCTGTTGCGTTGTTTTAAAAATCTTTGCCTAGCATTGCCTAGAACCCACCTAGTCGCTAGGCGATTAGTCACCACTCCGATTAATCCTAGACGTTTGAAAATTAAGAAAGTGCCCTAGACCTGCTTAGGCATCCGCATAGCCTGCCTAGGCGCCCGCCTAGCTCATCTAAACTCGTTTGAGTCCCGACTCTCACTTGAACAGAAAATCGATAACTTTCATATTGTCAATAAAATGTAAGAAACTTGTGGAATACTTGGATGAACACTCATTATATGCTTGTTCCCCCTGTTTTCAATATGTTCTAATACTTTATATGTTTTCAATATGTTCTAATACTTTATATCTATATGTCATTTTATTTTACAATTTATGCATCCCAATATAATTATGTACTTTTAAGTATAAATAGGCACTATTTATATAATATATAATAAATTTACTTAAATCCCGCTTAATCCACTTAAGCTCCTGCTTAGACGTTAGGTCTCAACCCGTTACCCGACTAGAGCCTAGCGTCTTTTAAACGTTGGTTGTGTAACGACCCATCCCCAAATTTTAAGGTTTTAATAATTTTAATTTGTGAATTTATGAAAATGCCCTTCGAGGCAAATACGTTGACTTTTGTTGACTGCCTTGTCGTGTCACATAAGATTCATTTTCTTGGCTTATCCTTGTAGTACTCGTCACTACAAACGCGTGGGTGTAAATGAAACGTGAATTAGAGTCATAACGAAGGAGTTATTAACGAATGAAGTTGAGGGAAAAATTATAAATTTATTATTTTCTGGAATGCTCCAGATTTTTGGAGAAAAATCTGGAAAGCCACGTGTGTGGCCCAAATTGAATAAAAGAAGAAACAGATGGTTAGAAGAAGAGATAAATGAGAGAAAGGAGGGGCGGGACGCCCATTCAGAAGAGGAGAGAGAAGAGAGTGACCAATGGGAGAGGAGAGAAAGGAAAGAAAGAAGGGGAGAAAGATAGGAACCCGCCGGGTTCCCCTTAACCCGTACCCGACCCGGCAGCATCCATGTTTTCCGATGCCATTCAGGCAATGTTTCCAGTGAATCACGTCCTACCACCACTACCAAACATCTACCTGACCTCCCCTCGTTCATTTCCACCCAAAATCCACCTAGATTGACCCCGTTTTGAGGAAGAACGGAAGCCGTGGGTTCCGAAGGTGTTCAGGAGAAATTTGCCAAATTAGAAAGTCCCGACCACCACTATCACCACCATTAGACTCCTCTTGAGTCCAGGAACGAAGCCCAGGGGTTTGTTGAGACGTTGGAGTGAGTTTGGAGGCTGAATCAAAGCACACCCAAATCTAGGGTTCCGGCGGGTTTTCGTGAAATTAGGGCTTTTCCCTACCAAATTGGCCTTAGTCACAGGTATGAAAGTTGCTCTAATCATTGAGATCTTCATTCCTGTAAAATTTAGGAATTTTTGGAATTGTTGGATTTTCTGGCGAGTCGAAGCGGTCGACCGCCAAGCGCAGCGGCGCGTGGAGGAAAAACCCGAGGTTCCTCAACGTGCCAAATCCGAATCCGCCATCCATTTTCCAAAATTATAACATTTTAGTAGAGTTTCGCTAAAAGGTTCCTAATTGTGTTTAGGCGCGTTGGCGGGAAGTGATCACATTCTCGATAATCCGAGCGGCTTCGGGCAATGGAAAACTTGTGAGTGGACCCCTTCTTAACCTATATATTTTTATAAATATTTACCTAGCATGCATGGCATATTTCATGATTTGAGTGGTTTATATTTTATTCTTCGCTTTATGGATTTCTATATTATGATTTATTTAATTTGCGTTTAATGAAACGTTATAAACTATTAGTTTTACACTTAGAAAATGTTTACGACTATTGCTTTTATGCCCTTTGAAATATTACGGATTTATGAAATATTATGGAATGTGGTTTATGAGAATGATTTGAGTTGGATAGCTTTCATGGTTTTATACAATTTATGAGATGAGGTTTGAGCTTTTGAACTTCAAGCTTTGATACGAGTTTTGAGATATGTTTTCAATACTTACCTAGTGGGTTATCATACGACACATCCACACACCACGGGGATTGTCTATGGCCATATGACACAGATGATGAAGGAGTTATGATATATATATATATATATATTATACCATTATTATACCCCCAGCTTCACCTCCGAAAGCAGTGTCGGACAACTTCACTAGCCACTGCTAGTGCCGGTGTGGATGTTATGCTATTTGATTCAGCTTCACCTACGGGTGATGGACATGTTATTCAGCTTCACCTTCGGGTGATGGACAGGTTATTCAGCTTCACCTTCGGGTGATGGACAGGTTATACTTTACACGTACATGTTTTACGAAGGTTTTTCGTGGCATGCTAGGGTTTTTATAAAACCTATATGTAGTATTATATATGTTTTCAAAACAGGGGGTTACTATGTTTAGAAGTAAAATATTTTCCTTTTATTAGTATTATTATTATAAACTCTAGTCCACTCACCTTTTATGTTTTGTGCCCCCTTCAGGATTTAGATTTGAGGCACACGATCCCGACGTCAGGGTACTTTGGCTTAATTATCCTCGAGTCTTCTCAGTATAGGTATTATTTCCTTGTTCTTATTTTTTTTTCTTAGTAATCTTTTCATATTATTCTTAGTAGTTGTATACTCTGAACACGATTCTGCATCAGTTTATATTTTTCAAATTAAATATTTTATCAGTATGCATGTTTTTAATGGCTTCGTCACCCTCGGGTGTCGGCCAGCATATGCCTACCCTGGTATTTGAGGATATTGAAGTTGGGGCATGTCAGGCTGTGCCCTTGATTCCACCCTCATCAAGCCCATCTACACCTTCAAATCCTTTTCTTTCTTTCTTTCTTCTTTTTTTTTTTTTTTTTTTTTTTTTTTTTTTTTTTTTTTGAACTTTCCGTTTAATCTGAATCCTTAAAACCCTCACATATCTCCTGATACAGCAAAATACTCCCAATTGGTGCAGGAGAATCCATATGGAATTTCTTCTAACGCTCTCACCCCAGCCTCCAAGCCCGTCCCTCCATTTTAAGAAGCTCACATGCATAAGCTGCAATATAGCTCAATTGCAGAATCAAAGGGTTCAACTGAAATTCCTCCCCAATAGGTTATTCAAATTTTGTCATCCATCGGAATTTTGGGATGCCATCTCGGAATCCTGACATTGCAGATTGCAAAGGGCAAAACCCAGAAACAAAAAGCTAGAGAATTTACTTGCCGTGATTAACCAATGAGAAAATGATTCTCCTATTTCTTATACTTGAATCCATTGGGTTCTCTGCCTTCAGAGATTTCAAGGGTGCCATTCCTTTTGCAATTCGAGTTGCGCAGTGCTTCAGAGATTACAATGGTGCCATCTCTTTCAGGTCGACCCAGATTCGAGTATTCTCGGGGAGGACCCAGACCCCCTTCTTCGAACACTGCCTTGTGGGTCGCCACCTCCAACTTCCTCCCCCGCCGCCGCCTTTCCTCCCCCTCCACCACCTCCTCCTGGCGCTACTACCTTCGCTCCAAAGAGGCCGTCATCTTCCAGCGCAAATCTTTTTGGAGGAACAGATTGTGAATCACGAAGGTGACGTAAGCCCACCGTTTCAGTGCTCAATTGGTTTGTGGCATTCACTCGCTATTGCAGCTTTTTGCTTCCCGATTTCAAGGAATACGAAGCTGAATTGGAGATTGGGAACAATAGGATAGGGGAGAGAGGGCAAAAGAAGGAATTAGGGCATGAAGGATAAAAAAGAAGGCAGTAAGCCATGTGGGTCTGAATCACGAAACAAACATGATTTCGTGTTTGTTATCATATGGCGTAAAGCTTTGTGTTCGCAGAAGGCAGAACTTGGAGAGAAACCAATGGGTCTTTCTGTTTTGATTCTGTTGGAGATTAAGCTTGTTGCAGAGATGAAGATTGCTTGGATGTCAAGTTTTATGTAAAGCTTTTAGTGTTTTGTTCTTAGTTAGAGTAAATTATAGCAATGGTCTCTTAACTTCATCAATTGGAGCATTGGTTCCTCAACTAAAAATTTATTATCATTAATCTCTCAAATCAACAAAACGTGCAGTTATGGCCCCTCAACTAAAAATTCATTACCATTGGTCCCTCAACTTTAATCCAACTGGAGAAATGGTCCCTCAACTTTAACCCAATTGGAGTAATGGTCCATCAGCTTTAACCAATTGTAGCAATGGTCATTCCAACATAATTCATTTTAACAAAATTCTGACGAAGTTGACGAAAATAATTATAGCTACACGTTTTGATGAGTTGAGAGACCCTATTGTAGCAATGATCATTCCAACATAACTTATTTTAACAAAATTCTAACGAAGTTGACAAAAATGATCATAACTACACATTTTAATGAGTTAAGGGACCAATGGTAATGGATTTTTAGTTGAGGGACCATTGCTCCAATTCGATTAAAATTGAGGGATCATTGCTACAATTTACTCTCTTAGTTTTAGTTACAGCATGAACACTCAGCTGCAATGCACGGCTGAGACTAAAACATCTTAATGACTTGAATTATGCCACATGTCTTTTGTGTTAGAAGGCTTAAGTGAAGCATGTGCTACTCAATGGGGCCTGTTAGCTCATAGGCTCGTAGGAACCGTTTGAACGGCTAGATTCTCTTTGTGTATTCCTTCACACTTCTTGTGTGAGCGAGTGATGATTCAATACAATCCAATGCACTGAGAGCAATGAACTCTCTCTGCAAGTTTTCTGATAATTCTTCCTGCTTGCTTCATCAAATTTTCATACAACTATTTTCCAGTTTATAGAATGCAAATTTACAAAATCAACAAATTCTTTAATTTATTTATTACATAATTACTGGACTACATGGAATTAGAAACGGGCTGTCATATGAGTTGCAGAAAACTGATTTTTCTGCAGAAAAAAAAAACTATGTTTCAAGTAGCCTATTTGGCTCTTGATTTCCAGGTTCTTATGGCTTTGTTTTGAGCGTATATTATATGTTTTGAAACTAGATATGTCCAGGATCAAAACCCGATTTATATTAAGTTTGTTTCAAGTAGCATACTTTGGCTCCTCAGTCTTCTCTCAATTTTCTTTCTATTGTACTCGTCTTTGTGCTGAAACCACTTTAGATGGTTACGTATTGGGTTTCAAAAGAACTATATTCTTATATAATTATATCTACCTTTGAATTTTCAAACAAACTAGTTTTCACGTGTTCGAACCATAAACATTTATGTCTACTGTATATAGTTTCGACCATATGAATTAAAAACATATGTCTGTAGGCACTACTTTTAGTATTGATAAAGCTTTTATCCATCAAAAAGCTAAATCCTATTTTCTCAAGATACTTTATTCCATCGTTTCTTCTATTATCGCAATGCTATTTTAGATGGTATTAAGCGTTGTTTGATTTGAGTTATGTTGAATTTGTAGCTCATGAAAATGTTTTCACCCTCTCCATGTAATTTCTAATCCCGGTATAGCCCTTCAAATATAAGTACAGACGAAAAGGCATGCCACCGTCTTCTATTTATTGAACTCGAAGTTTTTTATCATCTATAAAGCTCAACTGCATGCATTTACGCAATTGCAAATCGAGTATGAGTTCCATGGAAGTAGGTGATAAGCCTCACACCGTATTCATATTGCTTCCATTTCAAAGCCATATCAAGGCGATGCTGAAATTAGCAAACTCCTCCACCATTGAGGCTTTCACATAACCTTTGTCAACAAAAAGTTCAATACAACTTCTTTCTTAAATCTCTCAGACGCAACTCTCTTGATGGCTTGTCTGATTTTCATTCTGAAACAATTCCTGATAGCCTTCCAGAGTCAGATGCAGACTCCGCCCAAGACTCCTTTTTGCATTGTGATTCTATATAACAAATTTCTTGGCTCGTTTCGTAACCTTGTAATAAAACTCAATGACATGGAAACTTCCAACATTGTTAATCCTCCAGTGTCTTGCATTGTTTCAGATGGACTCATCACGTTTACTATCACGGCTGCTGAAGAATTTAGACTCCCTATCGTGCTGTTCTTTACTTTACCTGCATCTGCATGCAGCTTAATGGGATCTAAACACTATTCTGCTTTGGTAGAAAGATGACTTGCATCACTGAAAAGTAAAAATATTGAACAATTTCTCTAATTTTAATGATTCATTGCTTGTTTATTACATATGACTTATGAATATGATTACTTGGGTGTTGTAGATGAGAGCTGTTCGCCAGATGATAGATTGGATTCCGGGAGTGAAAGGTATACACTTAAGGGCTCTCCCCTACTGGTATAGTGACATCATCCTTAACTTCACCTTTGAAGCAGTGGACTGAGCTCATAAAGCTTCAACAGTTGTTTTTCATACTTTTGATGCATTGGAACGAGATGTTTTGGGTGCTCTCTCATCTATGCTTCCGCTAGTTTATGTCATTGGCCCTCTCCAATTACTTCTCAATCAGATACCGGAACAACCTTTGAAGCCTATGGGATACAGTTTATGGAAAAAAGAAACCGAGTGTCCCCAATGGTTAGACGCCAAACTCTGTTATTTATGTGAATTTCTGCAGTCTAGCAGTGATGACACACTAACATGTTAATGAGTTTGGCTGGGGACTTGCAAATAGCAAGCATCCCTTCCTGTGGATAATTAGGCCATTCTGGTTAGTGATTTTGCCACCCGAGTTTGTGGCTGCAACCAAGGAAAGAGGTAAGATAGTAAGTTGGTATCCGCAACGTCCTTAACCATTCATCAGTTGGAGGGTTTTTGACACACAGCAGCTGGAACTCAACCGCTGAGATTTTGTCTACTGGAGTGCCTATACTCTGTTGGCCACTCTTCGGTGACCAGCAGACAAACTGTTTGACACGCTATCAGGATAGACACGTGATGGCCGACACCCGAGGGTGACGTAAGCCATTTATTGATTACAAGAGTAATGATTAGGAGGAAATATGCATGAATAAATCAAAGAAGTCTAAAAGAAATAGACAATATTCAAGAATGTGGCTAAAGTGCACAAAGCATGTTCTAGCTATAAATTACAATAAAAGAACTATTACAAGATATTTCTCAAGCGAAAGGTGCACAGCTACTGGTAGGGGAATGCCTCGTAAGATATGCCGAAATCCTCGTTCCTATAACCTGAATGGGGGCGCAAAATAAGGGTGAGTGGACCAAGTATATATATGTAGTACGAAAACAGGTATGAACATACTAACCCCCACAGTTTAATAATGAAAACTACTAGCATAATAAGTGATAGGTTTTCAAAACCTCTAGCATGCCATAAAAACAATTCAATATCTATCTGTAAATCAATCTCATAAATCATATCAGGAAGCATATCACAAGTCATATATAGTGTGCTGCTAGTGAGTATCACCGAATAATAATAATAATAACTTCCAGCCCAATGCCTGCACCTAAATCTCTATGGCTTTCACCATGAGATAACTCCCTCTCATCCCGATGCCAGTCTCTGTGGTCCCTCAGCCTTCCGCTAGGGATTATTTCTTCAGACCTCTGCCAACTACAAATCCTCGCACCTGGCGGCATGGTGTTCACTAGGTACGCACAAAACATGTTTCTAAAATACAACTTCGTAGCATAAATTCATCGATCCTCCATACTACGAAGAGGTGTTCTAAAAGCATTTGAAACACATTCTTAGCATTCTATCGTCATCAATCAGATAGCCTACCAGAATGTGGTTTTATAGAAAATACGATATAATGAAAATAGTTCAAAATATATAATCAATAATATTCAAATCATCATACTTCCTGTAAAGTATTCATCAAATCCACAAATATGCAAGGCATGCTAGGAACATATGCAATTCTTTAATTAAAAACATGCTATTTTTGAAGGTGGTCCACTCACGGTACTCCGCAGCAGCAGGGTCGTCCTCAAAAGAGAAATCAGGATCCTCACAAGCAACTTCACCTAAACACAAGAATATGCAATTATTCAAACTATGCCCAAACGGTAGAATTTCAGAAAACGGACTCCACAGATGTGTTCAGGACGTCGAAATTAGCTTAGGAGAAGTCTTGAAGAAAATTGGAAAAAGTCAACAGTCAACGGTTAACGGGTCCGGTCAAAGGTCAAACGGGTCACGGGTCAACGAGTCCGGGTCGAACCCAGTCAAACGGGTCAAACCCGGTTTGGGTTTGGATCCGGATTAGGGTTTGGACTTTGGGCTAAAGAGGTTTGGGTTTGGGTCCTTAGGGTTTTGGGTTTAAGGGACACGGGTTTAGGGTTTAGGACAAACGAGCCGAAAGCCCTAAAGGAAAAGAGCCCGACGGCTTTTAAGCCTAAGGGTTTTTGGTTTGGGTTTAGGGCCCGGCCAAAGGCCAAGGGCCTGTTTGGAAAGGGAATCGGCCCAAAGGGCCTTTAATTAAAACAAAGCAAAATAAGAAATTAAAAGAAAAGAATTAGGTTTTGGGTTGGGCTCGGCAGAGGCCTAAGGGAGATGGCCCGAGGGCCTTTGGGGGTTTTCTAAAAACTAACTAAAAACAAAAATGGTTCGGGTTGGGCTTTTGGGTTTTAAAACACAACAGGCTTAAGGCCCGTGTCTTGTGAACGGCTTGAAGGCCTGGGTTTTGTCGAAGAAGAAGGTCGGAGCTGCTACAGCTCCGGTGGCCTGAAAACATGGGTCCTAGACCCCGATCTAAGTACAAAAGTGAAGTACGAGTTGAGAGGAATGCAAAGATACCTTTAGATCGTCGAAACACGTCCGTAGGAGACCGAAAAAACGTTGAATGTTCACGGGTTCGCCGGCAAGATGGGTGTACTTAACCCGTGTTGAATCCGAGGTCAAAACTAGATAAAAAGAAGTAGATTTAGCCCAGAATCACAATCCAGAGTCACAACGACACAGATAGGGATAGATCCGAGACTTACTAGATCAGAAAATAGAGGAAGGGTTCACCGGAGCTTCTTGCTCCCGTGCTGTCGCGTTCCCAAGGACGAGAGGGGAAGGAGATGACAAGGTGCAGTGATGAGGATAGTCTCGCACGCTAGCAGCTGTGAGTGTGGGTGTGTGCGTGGTCTCGGTGAGAGATGGAAGAGAGCTGCGAAAGAGAGTAACGGGAGAGAGAGAGAGAGTGAGAACTAAGAGTGAAAAAGAGAGAGTCTGAGGGTTTTTAGGAAAAGGAAAGGGAGAGAGTTAGGGTACTGCCACTTGGTAGTTTAGGAGAAAAAGAAAATCTAGATGAACGGCTAGGATTTCGTTAGGATAAGGGATAAAAATGAAAAGTAAACGAAAGTTTTGGGAAAAAGAAAAATTTACCTAAATTTTCGGGTTAGGGTGTTTCAAACTACCCCCTTTAAAGAAAATTTCGTCCCTGAAATTACACTTCACTCAAAGAGATAAGGATACTGGCTTCGCGTTGAATCTTCGGTTTCCCATGTAGCTTCCTCAACTCCATGATTCCTCCACAACATTTTCACCAAGGGGATCTCTTTATTTCTCAACACTCTGTTCTGCTGATCGACGATAGTTACGGGTTCATCTACGTAACTTGCATCCTGATCCACACTTAGAGGTTCCAGCTGAATAACATGAGAAGGATCCGATACGTACTTCCGAAGCATGGAAACATGAAACACATTATGGATATGTGACAACTCCAGCGGCAACTCCAATCTGTAAGCCACATCACCAATTCTCTCTGAAATCTGGTAAGGTCCCACATAACGAGGACTCAACTTCCCTCGCTTTCCAAACCGTACCACACCCTTCCAGGGTGACAGTTTCAGAAAGACAAAGTCGTCGACATCATACTCTCGATCCTTGGAATGCTGATCTACAATGCTCTTCTGTCTGTCCTGAGCCACCTTCAAATTTCCTTTAATTAGTTGAATGTTCGCATTAGTAGTGTCCACAATCTCCGGTCCCACTAATGTCCATTCTCCTGCTTCTGTCCAACATAGGGGAGTCCGGCACGCCTTTCTGCATAGTGCTTCAAAAGGCGCCATACCAATGCTAAAGTGGTAACTATTGTTGTAAGCGAACTCAACCAACGGTAAAAAGTTGTCCCAACTTCCTTTCCACTACATCACTGATACTCTCAACATATTCTCTAAGGTCTGGATGGTCCGCTCGGACTGACCATCAGTCTGAGGATGATAAGCAGTGCTGAATAACAATTGAGTACCCATAGCAGCACTAAAAGCCTTCCAAAATCTGGAAGTGAATCTGGATCTCTGTCTGAAACAATGGAGATGGGTACCCCGTGAAGACGAATAATATTGTTAACGAACAACTTCACCAACTTCTCCAACGAGTAAGTCTGTCGAACTGGCAAGAAATGTGCGGTTTTTGTGAGTCGATCTACAATCACCCAAACACCATCGTACCTCGACGGTGTCCTTGGTAAACCATACACAAAGTCCATGATGATGTCGTCCTACTTTCACACTGGTATCAGAAGATTCTGCATCAATCCGCCAGGTCTTTGTCTCTCTGCTTTAACCTGTTGATAAATAAGGCACATGCTCACATACTCTGCTACATCCCACTTCATTCCTTTCCAATATTAGAATGGGTAGATAGTGTGGTACAACTTGGTACTTCCTGGATGCGTAGCATAAGCTGAGGTGTGAGCCTCATCGAGAATTGCCCTCTTAACTGCTTCATTATCTTTCGGTACGACCAACCGATTTCCTTTCATTAGAGCTTCGTCCCTGCGAATGAAGTAATCTCCACCTTCTTCTTTTGATACATGTTCCTTTAAGTAGACACACTCCAGATCATGCTCTTGAGCTTCTATGACCATATCCACAAAAATAGGTCTAACTTGGAAATGTGCTAGCCAAGCTCCACGTCCATTCAGTTCTAAACTGACACCAGTTTCTCGGAGAGAGAAAAACAGTGGAACGTGAATAGTTCGAAGTGAAGCAAGCTGCTCATGATTCTTCTGACTAAGAGCATCTTCCACCACATTAGCATGCCCAGGGTGGTACTCGATCAAACAGTCGTACTCACTACGCAGTTCCATCCACCTCCTCTGTCTCAAATTCAGCTTCTTCTTTGTGAAAACATACTTAAGGCTCTTATGATCCGTGAAGATACGACACTTTTCACCATATAGGTAATGTCTCCAGATCTTCAAGGTAAAAATTACTGCTCCAAGCTCCAAATCATGGGTAGGAGAATTTCTCTTGTGGTTCTTGAGTTGCCTAGAAGCATAGGCGATAACCTTCCCATGTTGCATCAACACACAACCCAAACCAGATAGAGAAACATCGGTGTATACTTCAAATTCACCACCATCATCTGGGAAAGCGAGAACAGGAGCTTGTGTAAGACGCCGCTTAAGTTCCTGAAAACTCTGTTCACAGTTCTCATCCCACTCGAACTTGACACCTTTTCGAGTTAACTTAGTAAGAGGCAAGGCAATTGCAGAAAAGTCTTGAATAAACCGTCGATAATACCCTGCCAATCGTAGAAAACTTCTTATTTATGTGACACTCTTCGGTTGTTCCCAATCAGACACTGCTGACACCTTCTGGGGATCCACACTTATTCCCTCAGCATAAACTATGTGCCCAAGAAAACCAACTTGAGTTAACCAAAATTGGCACTTACTGAACTTGGCATATAGCTGCTCGTTCCTCAACCGTTCTAACACCAGTCTCAAGTGCTTATTATGCTCATTAACACTTCTAGAATAAATTAGAATGTCATCAATGAACACAGTCACAAACCGGTCCAGGTACGATTTAAAGACTTTGTTCATCAGATCCATAAATGTTGCAGGTGCATTAGTCAGTCCAAAAGGCATAACACGAAATTCATAGTGCCCATACCTTGTGCGAAAAGAAGTTATCTGGACATCATCCTCACAAATCAATAATTGGTGATAACCCGATCGGAGGTCAATCTTTGAGAAAATCTGAGCACCTTTCAATTGATCAAACAAGTCATCGAACCGAGGCAGAGGATAACGGTTTTTCACCGTCACCTGATTCAATTGTCTGTAATCAATACAGAGCCTCATCGTTCCGTCATTTTTCTTAACAAACAGAACAGGAGCACCCCACGGAGATGTACTTGGTCGAATGTACCCTTTGTCCACTAACTCCTGGAGTTGGATCTTTAATTCCCTCAATTCAGCTGGTGCTATCTGATAAGGTGCTAAAGAAATAGGGTTTGTACCAGGGAGTAAATCGATAGTGAATTCAATTTCCCTCGCAGGTGGCAAGCCTGGTAGATCATCGGGAAATACATCGATGAAGTCCCTCACAATTGGCACTTCTTCAGGACGTAAGGGAGATTCCTCTTTCGTAACTACGTGGGATAAAAACCCCACATAACCCATCTTAATCAATTTAGTTGCCTGAATAGCATAAATAATACTATTAGAGAGAATACGTCGCTCACCCGTGAAAGTGATTGGCGGAAGTCCTCATCGCTTAAATGTCACAATCTTCTCAAAACATCCTACATTTGCACGATGCTTTGATAGCCAATCCATTCCCAGAATGACGTCGAAGTCCGCCAATTGGAAAGAAATTAAATCAGTCTCTAAGTTTTCCTCTTCAATTATAACTGGACAATTCTGATATTGCCACTGAGCATAGAACAGCTCACCACGCGGCATTTTTATCAGCATATCGAAGCCTAACGGCTGAGGTTGAGAAGGTATGAATCGGGCAAAAGATGAAGAAACAAAAGACCAAGTGGCACCCGGATCAATCAATACTCTAGCCCAGTGATTACAGACAAGTAGCGTACCAGTGATAACTCGGGGATCCTGCTCCGCCTCCTACTGTGTCATGGCATTAATATGCTCACGAGCCTGATGCCCGGTGTTACTATTCTGACCGCCACGACCTTGAAAACTGCGACCTGCTCTGTTCCCTTGATTACGGTTGCCTGACGACATTCCAGACTGCTGCTGGTTAGGGAAGTGAGTACTCCGGCTATCGCTCCCTCTAAAACTTTGGCTGCCACTACCAAACTGCTGGCCTCTGTTACCCCCGAAATTCTGGTTAGTGTTGTTGCCATAGCTTCGACTGCCACTACCAATGCCATCAAAACTCTGTATGCCACCATAGTTCTGGACCGTCTGATAGTCACTGTAGCCTAAATCGGAAGCAAGGTCATCAGGTGGTGGTGCTGAAGGACAGTCACGGACAAAATGCTCGATGCCACCGCACATGTGACAGACAACATTAACCAACCCACAGTTTCCTCGATGGCGTAAACCATACTGGTTACAAACTTGATAGCCCGAAGGGAAATGGCTGAAAGACCGCCTCGCTAACTCGCTACCTGAGGCCTCACTAGATGATCCTGAACCCGGGCCTCGTCGCTTGAAGGAAAATGAGTGTCTGGGACCTACAGATCTCGAGGGGCCCGTTGACTCTCTGATACTCCTGGATCGGAAGTTTCGACCCCCCGGATTCTGGTTTCATGGTCGATTATGCCTCTGAGGCTGGGTCCACATAGGAGGCTGGTCCTGCATCTCCGTATCCCATTTAGATTGCTCGATGCTCAGGCTTATCTCAATTACCTCTTCATAGGTCTTGGGCCTCTGAGAAGATACTAGTGTCTGGTACTCTTGATTTAATACGATCATAGCCTGTTCCATCATCCCCTGAGGATTATCAAAAGTCCCGTCATGGTGTCGGGCCAGACGTATGAATGTGCTGTCAAACTCCGTAATACTCAGGTCTCCCTGTCTAAACCCCAGGAAACACGAGGACGAGCTTCCCTCGTCGCTGTCCACCAAGATCTAGCATCGCCCTAAATAAAATACCCAACGGTCTCTGCCCACTCATTCATCGGACACTTCATCGCCTCAAGTGTATACTCCATCTTTTTTAGCCACTGCTCGGCCTCATCGCAATTTCCCACAGTTCTTAATTCAGTGACCCCGTGACTCCTAGCGGCTTCCATAAATGTTCGGTTCGACCTAAGGCCCGGAAGAACATTCATCAACGCATGAGTAAACTGCTGTATACCCCCCATTATACCAGAACGAGGTCGTCAAGGCACATTCCCACCAAGATTAGCCATAGTTCTGTCAAAAACAAGAAAATTTAGAAAGACTGAAAATTACCAAATTGGTGGAAAGAAACCCTAACCATGCTCTGATACCAATCTGACATGTCCCGACCCTGATATTCTCTGAGTATCAAGATAGACACGTGCTGGCCGACACCCGAGGGTGACGTAAGCCATTTATTGATTACAAGAGTAATAATTAGGAGGAAATATGCATGAATAAATCAAAGAAGTCTAAAAGAAATAGACAATGTTCAAGAATGTGGCTAAAGTGCACAGAGCATGTTCTAGCTATAGATTACAATAAAAGAACTATTACAAGATATTTCTCAAGCGAAAGGTGCACAACTACTGGTAGGGGAATGCCTCGTAAGATATGCCGAAATCCTCGTTCCTATAACCTGAATGGGGGTGCAAAACAAGGGTGAGTGGACCAAGTATATATATGTAGTATGAAAACAGGTATGAACATACTAACCCCCACAGTTTAATAATGAAAACTACTAGCATAATAAGTGATAGGTTTTCAAAACCTCTAGCATGCCATAAAAACAATTCAATATCTATATGTAAATCAATCTCATAAATCATATCAGGAAGCATATCACAAGTCATATATAGTGTGCTGCTAGTGAGTAACACCGAATAATAATAATAATAACTTCCGGCCCAATGCCTGCACCTAAATCTCTATGGCCTTCACCATGAGATAACTCCCTCCCAGCCCGATGCCAGTCTCCGTGGTCCGTCAGCCTTCCGCTAGGGATTATTTCTTCAGGCCTCTGCCAACTACAAATCCTCGCACCTGGCGGCATGGTGTTCACTAGGTACGCACAAAACATGTGTCTAAAATACAACTTCGTAGCATAAATTCATCGATCCTCCATACTACGAAGAGGTGTTCTAAAAGCATTTGAAACACATTCTTAGCATTCTATCGTCATCGATCAGATAGCCTACCAGAATGTGGTTTTATAGAAAATACGATATAATGAAAATAGTTCAAAATATATAATCAATAATATTCAAATCATCATGCTTCCTGTAAAGTATTCATCAAATCCACAAATATGCAAAGGCATGCTAGGAACATATGCAATTCTTTAATTAAAAACATGTTATTTTTGAAGGTGGTCCACTCACAGTACTCCGCAGCAGCAGGGTCGTCCTCAAAAGAAAAATCGGGACCCTCACAAGCAACTTCACCTAAACACAAGAATATGCAATTATTCAAACTATGCCCAAACGGTAGAATTTCAAAAAAGGGACTCCACAAATGTGTTCAGGACGTCGAAATTAGCTTAGGAGAAGTCCTGAAGAAAATTGGAAAAAGTCAACGGTCAAAGTCAACGTTGACCGACGATCAAAGGTCAACGGGTCCGGTCAAAGGTCAAACGGGTCAACGGGTCCGGGTCGTACCCAGTCAAACGGGTCAAACCCGGTTTGGGTTTGGATCCGGATTAGGGTTTGGACTTTGGGCTAAAGAGGTTTGGGTTTGGGTCCTTAGGGCTTTGGGTTTAGGGGACACAGGTTTAGGGTTTAGGACAAACGGGCCGAAGGCCCTAAGGGAAAAGAGCCCGAAGGCTTTTACGCCTAAGGGTTTTTGGTTTGGGTTTAGGGCCCGGCCAAAGGCCAAGGGCCTGTTTGGAAAGGGAATCGGCCCAAAAGGCCTTTAATTAAAACAAAGCAAAATAAGAAATAAAAAGAAATAAAAAGAAAAGAATTAGGTTTTGGGTTGGGCTCGGCAAAGGCCCAAAGGAGAAGGCCCGAGGGCCTTTGGGGGTTTTCTAAAAACAAAAACGGTTCGGGTTGGGCTTTTGGGTTTTAAAACACAACGGGCTTAAGGCCCGGTCTTGTGAACGGCTTGAAGGCCTGGGTTTTGTCGAAGAAGAAGGTCGGAGCTGCTACAGCTCTGGTGGCCTGAAAACATGGGTTCTAGACCCCGATCTAAGTACAAAAGTGAAGTACGAGTTTAGAGGAATGCAAAGGTACCTTTAGATCGCCGAAACGCGTCCGGAGGAGACCGGAAAAACATTGAACGTTCACGGGAGCTTTTTGCTCCCGTGCTGTCGCGTTCCCAAGGACAAGAGGGGAAGGAGATGACAAGGTGCAGTGATGAGGATGGTCTCGCACGCTAGCAGCTGTGAGTGTGGGTGTGTGCGTGGTCTCGGTGAGAGATGGAAGAGAGTTGCGAGAGAGAGTAACGGGAGAGAGAGAGAGAGTGAGAACTGAGAGTGAAAGAGAGAGAGTATGAGGGTTTTTAGGAAAAGGAAAGGGAGAGAGTTAGGGTACTGCCACTTGGCTGTTTAGGAGAAAAAGAAAATCTAGATGAACGGCTAGGATTTCATTAGGATAAGGGGTAAAAATGAAAAGTAAATGAAAGTTTTGGGAAAAAGAAAAATTTACCTAAATTTTCGGGTTGGGGTGTTTCACTGTTACTTCACTTGCAACGAAAGAGGCAGTGGCATGGAAATCGATAGTAACGTGAAGAGAGATGAAGTGGAAAAGCTTGTTACATAATTAATGGATGGGGAAAAGGGCAAGAAAATGAAAATTAAGGCCACAGAGTGGAAAACTAGCGGAAGAAGCCACCGGTCCACATGGTTCTTCATCCAAAAACTTGGACAATTTGGTGAATCAAGTGCTCTTAAATAACAGCTAGGTTGCGTTCTCCGTAGAAATTTTGGTCTTAATAACTAGCGATGTACTGTACAACTAGTTTCTGTTTGTCCCCTGTTCAATTTCCCGGTGAAATTACATAGATTTCCTATGTTGGAGTTAATTGTTTAGAAGCTAGCGCAAGTTGATGTTGCAAAGATTTAAAAAAAATCCTTGTGGTTTATAATCTGATTAGGTCATAGAAAGACACATGAATGAGCCAAGAGGATAAACTGTTATCATATATGTGCCAAAGAGATTAAAATCCTTTGGTAGTGTGAGATCCTACACCGACCAACGAAGAGGGGGTGATGTGCCTTATATGTGAATGCTCCCCTTCCTATAGCACCAGGCCTTTTAGGAACTCACTGGCTCCAGATTCCATCGGAACTCCGAAGTTAAGCGAGATTGGAAAGTTCTTGTATGAGTTCCCAGAAACAAAACCGTGAGGGCGTGGCCCAAAGCGGACAATATCATGCTACGGTGGAGCAGGACTGGGATGTGACAGAATGGTATCAGAGCCACTCACGGAGAGGGTGATGTGCTTATATGTACATGCTCCCCTCCATATAGCATGAGGCCTTTTGGGAACTCACTGGCTTCAGATTCCATCAGAACTCTGAAGTTAAGCGAGTTCGGGCGAGAGCATTCCTAGGATGGGTGACCTATTGGGAAGTTCTCGTCTGAGTTCCCAGAAACAAAACCGTAAAGGCGTGGCCCAAATCGGACAATATCGTGCTATGGCTGGGATGTGACAGGTAGTACGACATTGTCAACTGCCGGCTGAAAGAGCAAACCGACCCAACCGTCCATTATTTATCGGACTCATCGTCATCTGTACTAGTACAAAGTAGACCAAAATATATATGTAGTAGTACTGTCTTCCAGTAGAGATACACACAATCTAATATGAGTAGTTCCATTGCAGTAGTAAGTTATAAGCCTCATGTTGTATGTACTCCACTTCCGCTTCAAAGCCATATAAAGGCAATGCTTAAATTAGCAAGGCTCCTCCACCATAGAGGTTTTCACATAACCTTTGTCAACACCGAGTACAACCATAAGCGCTTTCTTAAATCTCTCGGCCCCAACTCCCTCGATGGCTTGCCTGATTTTCAGTACAAAACAATCCCAGATGGTCTTCCAGTAAGTTCAGATACCGATGAGGATGCCCCGCAAGATATCCCTTTGCTTCTTGATTGCATCAGAAACGATTTCGTGGCTCCGTTTCGTAACCTTCTTAACAAACTCAATGACAACACAGATGGTTTTGGTAGTCCTCCAGTGACTTGTTTGGTGTCAGATGGTTTTATGACATCCACCATCACAGCTGCTGAAGAGCTTGGAATCCCTATCGCCCTCTTCTTTACTTTAGCTGCAGTTGGCTTCATGGGATCTAAACAATATTCTGTTTTGGTGGAAAAGGGACTAGCACCCCTCAAAGGTGAAAGAAACGTTGAATCAATTATTGCTCAAATCTATGATTAAATACTGCTTGCCAATTTTTTAATACTGGAGCGAATGTGCTCCCTCATATGCACCAATGTTTGAATCCCTCTCCATGCAGTTTAATTAGCTTAGTTTAAAGTATATCATTGTATAAATAAAGTGATGAAATTTGTCTTACGTTGTTGTGTTGTAGATGAGAGCTGCTTGACAAATGGATATTTGGACATGATAATAGATTGGGTTCCAGGAATGAAGGATATCCGTTTAAGGGATCTCCCGGGCTGCTTTCGAACTACAGATCCAAATGACATTGTGTTTAACTTTGCCATGGAAGCAGTGGATAGAGTTGATAAAGCTTCCGCGGTTGTTGTTCATACTTTTGATGCGTTGGAGCCAGATGTTTTGGATGCTCTCTCATCTATGCCTCCACCTGTTTACACCATTGGCCCTCTCCAGTTGCTTCTCAATCGATTACCGAAAGATCCTTTGAAACATATGGGATACAGTTTATGGAAAGAAGAAACTGGGTGCCTGGAATGGCTAAACGATAAGGCCCCGAACTCGGTTGTTTATGTGAATTTTGGCAGTATAGCAGTCATGACACCACAACAGCTTGTTGAGTTTGGTTGGGGACTTGCAAATAGTAAGCTTCCATTCTTGTGGGTAATTAGGCCTGATCTGGTTGTTGGCGAATCAGCAATTTTGCCGCCTGAGTTTGAGTTCGAAACCAAAGAAAGAGGCGTAATATTGAGCTGGTGCCCGCAAGAGCAAGTCCTTAACCACCCATCAGTCGGAGGGTTTTTGACACACAGCGGTTGGAATTCAACAATTGAGAGCTTGTCTTCAGGAGTGCCTATGGTGTGTTGGCCAGTCCTTGCCGAGCAATACACAAACTGTTACTACACTTGCAATGAGTGGGGCAGTGGATTGGAGATTGATAGTGATGTGAAGAGAGATGAAGTGGAGAAGCTTATTAGAGAGTTGATGGAGGGAGAGAAGGGCAAGAAAATGAAAATTATGGCCATGGAGTGGAAGAAACTTGCGGAAGAATCTACAGGTCCACATGGTTCTTCATCCAAAAACTTAGAGAACTTGGTGAATCAAGTTCTATTGAGAAAAAGCTAGAATTATCCATTAGAATGTTTTTAAACTTGTTGCTATAGCTGTTGTTGTGCGTAGCAGTATTTACTGTGTAGAGGTTATTGTCTCAATAAATAAGAAAAATGTCACCGTCTTGAACTTCAATTTACTAACTCTAATCTTTGGACGCTTATGTACCTTCCATCCGGTGATTGCTACTATTTTGTATTTCTTTGTGGTAACTTTAAGGAAAGAAGAAGAAGATGGCAGCCAATTTACATAGTGATGCATAGAAAAGATCGAACTATGATATGCGAGTTGATTAGGACAGCGTTTGCACCCAAAGTTCGAATATCTTCCCATGGGATTCGAATAGTACCATATAGTTGAAGAAAGAGAGACTAAAATAATTCTGATCATGTCTTTAAAAAAAAATGGTTTTTATTAGGATGAATGATATGATTTTTAGTATTTGCGCAAATAGGGTTAAAATCACGTAAAATACTTGCAAGAGTACAAAGAAATTGTAATATAATCGCTCATGCAAGGTCGTTATCTATTAGGATTGTTTGCCTAATTTGTAATCAAACTAATTCTTAATTAATTATTTAAAACAAATTTTATCAAAGATTTGAGATTTTTGAATTTTAAGACTAAATTAACAATAAAAGAAATTTGGAAATTTGGAAATAATGGTAGCAAAGAAGGAAAACATTTTTTTTAAATTAAATCAATTATGGGAAAGGCTAGGGTTTCGCCGTCACCATTTACAATCCTATGCAATTTTACCAATTATTTATGAATTTTCACATACATGATTTGAATGTTAGCTTTTCCTAATGCGTATTTTTCTTGTGATGTTCGAGCGAAAACGTATATTTAACATGCAACCCGTCTGTGATTTCAGATCAAATATAAACATGCAAGACTAATTAAGTTTTGTGAAAACCCTTTGAAAAACTATGCAACCCTTAAGAGCGTAGTGTTACAATTACTAATCACAAGAAGCCTTCCTCAATTTCAGGGTGATGTTCCAAGCGAAATTGCATCAAATTACTTGTCTAAATATCCTACTAGTGATCAATCATTAAAATATATAGATAGTTTAGTCACGGTGATTAATAATTCAAAGCAAGTATGCATCCATTCATAAGCAAATTAATAAAATCACAAATTCATGCTAAGGCTCATTGCCTCACCCTAGCAAAAGGAATTAGTTATGCATGCTCATAATAAAAACCAAAGAAAATATCATTAACTAGAAAAATGTTGAAAACACCTTATAGATAAAAAGTCTGAAATTCTCCAAAGCTTTGCTAAGTTAGAGAACCTTAATGGCCAAAAAGCCTTATTTATAGTACCACAAATTAAAATCCCTCATAGAAAAGGTTTTCTAAAAACTAGGAAATAAAATAATAAAAGGATAACTTAAAAACACACTTCAAGTTTGACTAAAAAATCTTCCCAGCAGAGAAATAGCCACATTTCTGGACCTTCAAGGCCTCAAAATAGGCCCAAAATGAATCAAATTAAAGATTATAACCTCCTCTTCAGGTTCCAAGAAAAGCTCAAGTCCAAAATCCATCATCTTTCAGCCCAAAAAGTCATAAACAAGCTATGTAGCTCAATCTGCCAGCATTGCGCACTGGGCATAATTAATTTGCCACAATCAGATGCTTCGGGATAAAATTATGAAATTTTGACACACCTTCTTGAAAGACTCACGAACCCACTCCAATTAGAATCACTCAAAAATTTCACCATTTGATTACTTTACACTCAGAACAAGTTTGTACATCCTACATTGGGAACACATAACAAAGCACCAAAATCTCACCAAAATATACCAAGAATAAGGAAAAATATATAGTATAAAATTGACTCATCAGTAAATAAGAGCTACATGAATGAGCATAGAGGACAAAGAGAAATTGTCACATATATATATATATATATTGACAAGTCCCGATCCCGATATTCCCCAAACACCAGAGGATAGGCACGTGCTGGCCGACACCCAAGGGTGATGAAAGGCATTTATTGAGTGCATGAGGACTAAAATATGAATAAGATAAAAGAATTTTAAATATAAATAATGTGCAAATGAGGAACGTGTTTAGAGCATACAACTAACTAGAACACTAAAAGAAATAATATAAAATTGAATGAATAAAATAATGGGTCCTACACCGAGAGGACTCGAAGGTGCCGATGCGGAAGTGCCTTAACGCCGGGATTGTACGCCTCGATTCTAAGTCCTGAAAGGGGCGCAAAACAAACATGAGTGGACCAAATTTATACAGATATAATAAAACAGTTATCAACATACTAACCCCCAGATTTTATGAAAACACATATAGCATGATAGATATAATAGGTTTCCTCGTGCAATGTCTCAAAACATATCTCGTATATATCGTAATCACTAGTGAATGTCCAATATCCCTGCAGGCCATGTGCCAGTTCCCCGTGCCTGTGCCAATTGCCAGAGGAAAAATCACCTTCAGGCCCCATGCCAACTCCCCGTCCCTATGCTAATTGCCAGAGGAAAACCATCTTTAGGCCCTATGCCAACACCGTACCCTCGCCCGTGACGGAATCTATCCCTCGCCACGCAGCGGAATAAGGACCACTAGGTAAGTACAAAACCATTGAACATACATATATTTGAAAAGCATCTTCATAGTATAAAGTCATCCATCATCTATACTATAAAGAAGTGTTCAAAATATGTTCTAATTATTATATCATCATTCATCAGATATCCTATAAAGAACATGGGTTATAGGAAAAATAGTAATAATTCAAACTAACCTCAATAAGCATGTTACCTCATAAAACGTAGTCATTAAATCATGCTTCTCATGTATGCATTTCTACTAATAAAACATATATTTTAGAAGGGGTCCACACACCGTACACAAAGCCGTGCCCAAAGGAATAACGGAACTGCCGCTATTAATTGCACCTAAGCACATAAAGGGTCCAATTAATAAAACTATACTCAAACGATTGAATTTGGGAAAACGGACGTCGGAAACGGATTCCGGATGTCGAATTACCCTAAGAAGGGTCTTGGTTAAATTTCCGAATAGTCAACATGGAAATATTCCAAGAATATTCCTTAGAATATTCCGTTTGATGGGCTAGAGGGTTTGGGCCGAAGGGCCCTAGGTTTTTTTAGCTTGGTTCCATGCTTCACATGGCCCAAGGGCCTTAGTTCACTTAGGGTTTTGGGTTGGGTTTTAGAATGAGGTAATTGGGTTGGGTTTAGGTATATGGGCTAAGGGGTTTAGGCTTAAAGGGTTTTGGGTTTCTAGGTTAATGGGTTAGGGAATTGGGTTGATAAAAGGGCATAGGGTGCTTAATTGGGTTTGGGCTTAAAAGGGTCATGGGTTGGGCTTGAGGTCCGTGGGTTTTGGGCTGGTTTCAAAGGACTTGGATCGGGTTGACCCGTTTTCAAGCTAATGAATTGGTCGATTTCTGGGCATCACTTCAAACGCCCATAACTTCTTCGTTACTCAACGAAATCAAGTGAAATAAAATTAAAGTTATAGTTCTCGATGAGATGAAGAGAATGGTACCTCGTATGATGGCTAACTCGCCGTGGTTTGGCAGGAAAACGCCTCAAAAGCTGCAGTGGTCGTCGGAAACTGGTAAGATTCAAATGGATATAACTTCTTCAATACTTAACGAAATTGGGTGATTCAAAAAGGAAAGTTGTAGTACCCAGTGAGACGAAGAGATTGATATCTTGCATGCTAGCCAAATCATCGTGGTTTAGCTGGAAATTGCCTCAAAAGGGGCAGTGCTCGCTGAAAAATTTAGAAATGCTACTCCGAGCTATTTTCTGCGGTTCACACATATAAACCACTTAAAAAAACCTTAGATCTAACCCTAAAATATAACCCAAGGGTTTCTAGAAGTTTACCAACGTTGGAAAAACACGAAACACATCGAAGAAGATGATGAACAGTGACACCATCATTGTTGGGGTTCCGTGAAGGTTTGCTTGAGTTTTCCTGAGGTTCCTACATCCAGTGGTGTTGGTTTGGGGTTGTTGTTGTTGTTGCTTATGTGAGTGACAAACTTGAGAAGAGAGGGAGAGATCACAGAGGGAGAGAGAGGTCCGGGAGTCACACGGGAGAGTGAAGGAGAGCAAAACAAGAGGGAGATAAAGATGAGGTTACAGGGAGAAAAAATAGGAGAGAGAGAGTAATAAAAATCAGATAAAGAAAGAAAAAGGCGGAGGGAAACGGGGGACAAATCAGGAGGTGGGCCCCTTGGGCTCACCAATTAAGACGCAAAAACCATTTTAAAAAGAAAAATATCTAACCCAATGTGAAATTTCACGAAAATACCCCCTTCATTCCGATAAAATCAGGACAGGTCGTTACACACACACACACACACATATATATATATATATATAGTAATGTCTTAGACTAGAGATATAATTTGAGATGACTAGTTCCATAGAAGTGGTAAGCAATAAGCCTCATGCTGGAAGTAGTTCGCTTCCACTTCTTTTCTGTTGAGAGTGAATCTCATATTGATGAGAAGAGGAATTTTGCATGTGCTTATAAGTAGTTGAGTTACTCCCCATATTACTAATTGATTTTATAGTGGAACCTCAACTTTCTTCACTTCCAAGCCATGTAACGGCAGTGCTAAAACTTGCAAACCTCATCCACCACAATGGCTTCCACATAATGTTTGTCAAACAGTAATCCTCCAATGACTTGTATGGTTTCAGACGGTTTTATGACATCCACTCTCAAGAGTTTTGAATAGTACCATATAGTTGAAAATGCTCCTAAATCACTTTATGGCTCCAGTGTTGTTAATTTAAACTAAAGATGTCGTTGGTTGTCAACACTGTTTTTGAGTTGTTTGTTGAGTTAAAAGGAGCCTCTTTCGTTGCAGAATCTTCTCTATTTAAAGATGAAACCTCAGTTACACAGCTCTTCCTAATAATACCAATCGTTTCCACTCTGACTAATTTCAAATGAAAAATCATGTGGTCCTTGAATGACGCTCCTTATTCTAACCAAAAGACTCCATTTCTCGAGTTGTACGTGTGCATGCATCTGCGCAATCATAAAGAATTGCAATTCTTCCTTTGAACCATTTATCTGATTGTTTTTCCATCCTCATTTCCTTTTTATCCAATGCATCCATCACAGGAGTCGTCGCTAATCCCTTAAGTTGAACTCCACCTTATCTTCATATGTCACAGTTGTTTGGGTTAATATTTGAATATTGGGCTTGAATGAGGGAAAACCCAAAGATGCCAATTAAAATGAGACTTGCCTGAAGCCTAGCATCGAGCCCAGAAGCAATCTAAGGCCTTCTCAGCCAAGGGGCACAAGCCACGTGTCTATAATTGAAGTGACAAGTGATGGAGACTAACCTACTACCAGCCAAAGAACATTTTCTAGTGGCATTTCAAGTAAAAAGTTGATGACTCATTACCCTCCAAGTGCTTTCGAGCAAGAGTAAAAGTTACAGCAGCCGGGCTAATTTATCTATAAAAGGAAGAAGAGGCCCTAGAGACAAGGATACTCAACCAATCAAACAAACAAACATACAAGCTCTGTTCTCAAGCCAGATTTGCATCCAAAAGCTGAAATCAACCCAGATTCAGTCATTTTAGCAATAGTTTCCTTAGGAAATCTATCTCTTATCTAGTTTAAAAGCTCTGCTATTTTCCTCAGTGGTGTAGTATCGATTCCCTTGTGTAAACTTGTTTACCATCCATCCATTTTTAGCACATAAAAATTGTAAATTCAAAGAAGTGACTGCAAGAAGTTCAACCTTGCCAGACAAGATGAAATCTTGCCCGAAGCTCTTTGTTTGTTTTCTAAATTAGTAGATCTATTGCTTAATGCATTCTTCATCATGTATTCAAGTCATTTCCACCTGTTTTTCTATTATAAGAATCCCATTTACATCTAGTTAGCTTAATGGATATGTTTTCATTAAGAACAATTTAGGACCAAACAAATGACGTAAGGGGCTCTATACTCCGTTCATTCGAACATACAAGACCATGAACTAAAAGTCCTTGTCTACAAGGCAAGAAAAAGACAATGTGGACTTAACACATCCACGACAATCCTTTGATAACAAGAAGTTTGAAGTAACTTGGGGTGCAGGTAATCGACTTAAAACACACTTGTTCTACATATGCTATACTGAGATAGCAGTGGCACGCCTAGCACTTAGTTAGTTTTGATTGCGAACCTCAAGGCCTACACCTAAGGCCCCACAAAGACACCTTTCAAAACTAAGCTCGACTACACATCCAAAGTGTCAATCCCTTGGGAAGCTGTGCTAAGGTCCGAGGATCCTTCTCCAGAGAAATCTTCACCCGAACAATAGCTTCAATCAAACAACCAGCTTCTCACAAACCTCAAATGCAATACGTGTCCCGAAAGAATCCATTAACTGGGGAGATTTATTTCTCCTCCAAGTTCATCGGAAAATGAATTTGGGTTCCTGACCGTGGTAGGCTAAATGATAGGATGAGATAAAATCGTGAGTGTGTTGTAGGCACTGTTCTAAAATCCCCCGCCTAGCACCGCCTAGGCGCTAGGCAGTTGGCCATCGCCCCGATTAATGCCTAGGCGTTTGAAAATTAAGAAAGGGAGCCTAGACCTGCTGAAGCACCCGCCTAGACCGCCTAGGCACCCGCCTAGGTTACGACTCACTTAGATAGAAAATAGATAACTTTCATTTTGCATTTTATTTTTTCCAATAAATTGTAAGAGACTTGTTGAATACTTAAATGAATACATATTATATGCATGTTATGTTCCAATACCTCCTAATATATATGTCATTCTATTTTGTAGTATATAATGAAATTATATATATTTTAAGTATAAATAGACACTTATTTACACGAAATATAATAGATTTACTTAAATCCGCCTAGGCGCTAGGCCCCAGCTCACCGCCCGACTAGCGCCTAGCGTCTTTTAGAACCTTGGTTGTAGGAGTCTTAATAGCTTTGCTTTCGTTGCTTGTCAAAATATTTAATTTTTAATAATAACTTCCAAAATGATTATGATGATAAAAACCATCAATAATATGTTGAAGAATTATTAAAAACCTCTTTATTCTCGGAACTACCCGACGGCCCAAAATTAGTTTTATTCAACGGTCTCGATTGCACAGGCCGATGACGTAATATTGGGAACAATATCCATAAGCACCAAAAAAATTCTTCCAAATATAGTCGGAAGCGCTTTTGGTTGTTAGAAAGTGATCTTCTCCTCTCTACTGCACCTTAATCATGAGAACTATATGGGGAGTTTAGAGTTTGTGATGTCTGCAGGAGTGGCTCTTTATCATCCTAACTGAATGCTGATTACACATACTCAATATTTTGGCATCTGTTTTCAACATTTTCAATTTTTTGCATCATTCTTGTTGAGTGCATCTTTGCTCACCCTCTATAAGTAGGGGTGATGCTCACTCCTCAATTGATTGTTGTTAGATTCCTTTGGTTTAATTGATTTAACAACCGAATCTTGAAATTTAAACTAGTTTAACTACAACCAATGGGGGGTGAGCATCTTCCTCAAAAATATACTCATTGTTGTTGGGCCAGTCTTGCCATTTCTCAATAAAAAAAATTAGTCGTTTGGATTTTGTTCAGATAATAGTATGCTTATATAAATAAATACTAACACACGCGGATGTTCCACTTTGCTGAAAATCTTTGTGAACTGTTAGTTGATTCTGTTACAGTAATGACAGCCATTTTACCTTGGGAATTAATTCTGATCAGGTCTTTAGTACTATTCTGGTTTTAAGTAGGATGATTAAGTCTGACAAAAAGAATTAAAATGATAAAGAGCCACATGAATGAGCAGAAAGGTCAAAAAGAAATTGTCACCACATTTGCCAAAGAGAACAAAAAAAAAATTAGAAAGGTCAAAGAGAAATTGTCCACACATGTGCCAAAGATATCAAAGTACAAAGAGCAAACACAACCGTTCATTGTTTATCTAAATCATTCTAAGAAAGTTGAGGTTCCACCATAAAATCGATTGATAATATAAGGAGTAGTCCAAATTACTTATAAGCCCATATAAAGTCTCTCCTTCCATCAATGCGAGACTCATTCTCAAGCCTAAAACGTGGACAACACAATAGGTGACGTGGAGCGCGTGTGGCCGTTTGCCTTCACATGCGGGACAACCTGCTCTAACACCATGAAGAAAGTTGAGGTTCCACCATTAAACCAATTGGCAATATAGGGAGTATCACAACTTACTTATAAGCCGATGAAAGGTCTCTCCTCCCATCAATGTGAATCTTATATTTTTTGCGTCCCCATCAAAATTGTTGTATTAAATGATAGTTATTTTAGTATTTTTTTTTTTAAGGCAGTTATTTTAGTATTTCTTTGTTAACCGTATTCGTCCATCTATACATAATCATGTGTGCATTATCCATCTATATATAATCATGTCCTACACTAGAGATTCATACAATCTGAGATGACTAGTTCCATAGAAGTAGGAGGCAATAAGCCTCATGCTGTATGTACTCCGCTTCCACTTCCAAGCCATGTAAAGGCGATGCTTAAACTTGCAAAGCTCCTCCACCACAAAGGCTTTCACATAACCTTTATCAACACTGAGTACAACCATAAGCGCTTTCTCAAGTCTCTCGGCCCCAACTCCCTTGATGGATTGCCTGACTTTCGGTACGAAACAATCCCAGATGGCCTTTCAGATATTGATACCCGCCAAGACCTCCCCTTGCTTCTGGAGTCCATCGTAAAGAACTTCTTGGCTCCGTTCCGTAACCTCCTCAAGACACTAAAGGACAATAATCCTCCAGTGACTTGTATGGTTTCAGATGGTTTTTTGCCATCCACCATCACAGCTGCTCACGAGATTGGAGTTCCTATCGTAATCTTCTTTACTTTCGCTGCAGCCGGCTTCCTGGGCTCTAAACAATATCCTGTTTTGGTGGAAAAGGGACTTGCACCTTTAAAAGGTTAGAAATGTTGAAAATACTATTTGTAGAAAGTTAATAAAAAATCTAAGCACTTGGAGGAGCTTCCTGAAGAAGCACATAACATGATTTTATTCTTCTACAACCCATAAACACTTTTAGCTCTTTCAGAAGCACTCACAGATAGGCTCTAAATACTGCTTGCCAATTGTTAATTTAATAAATTATTGATCATGAGATTAGGCCGCCTTACCTTGGGTGTTGTGTTGTAGATGAGAGCAGCTTGACAAATGGATTTTTGGACATGGCAATAGATTGGGTTCCGGGAATGAAGAGTATCCGGTTGAGGGATCTCCCAACTTGCTTTCGAACTACAGATCCGAATGACACTGTGTTTAAATTTTCCTTGGCAGCAGTGGAAGGAGTTCATGATGCTTCAGCTGTTGTTGTTCATACGTTTGATGCATTGGAGCCAGATGCTTTGAGTGCTTTGTCATCTATGCCTCCACCTGTTTATGCCATTGGCCCTCTCCAATTGCTTCTGGATCAGCTACCAAAAGATCCTTTGAAGTCTATGGGGTATAGTCTATGGAAAGAAGAAACTGAGTGCCTCGAATGGTTACACACCAAGGCGCAAAATTCAGTTGTTTACGTGAATTTTGGCAGCTTAATATTCCTCACGCCACAACAGATTTTGGAGTTTGGTTGGGGACTTGCAAATAGTAAGCTTCCCTTCTTGTGGGCAATTAGGCCTGATTTGGTTCTTGGTGAATCGGCAATTTTGCCACCTGAATTTGAGTTTGAAACGAAAGAAAGAAGTCTTATAACGAGTTGGTGCCCTCAAGAGCAAGTCTTAAACCATCCGGCAGTTGGTGGGTTTTTGACACACAGCGGTTGGAATTCAACCATTGAGAGCTTGTGTGCAGGAGTGCCTATGCTCTGTTGGCCCATCTTTGCCGAGCAAACGACCAACTGTTACTATACATGCAATGATTGGGGCTGCGGTTTGGAGATTGAAAATGATGTCAAGAGAGATGATGTGGAGAAGCTTGTTAGAGAGTTAACGGAGGGCGAGAAAGGCAAGGAAATGAAAAATAAAGCCATGGAATGGAAGAAACTTGCGGAAGAAGCTAGCAGTCCACATGGTTCTTCGTCAAGAACTCTAGACAACTTGGTGAATCAAGTTTTATTAAGAAAAAGCTAGATCATGAATCCATACATGATACACGGTTCTTCGTCAAGAATGCAACAAATTTGCAATGGGGGGACGAGTGGTGGGCTCCTCGAGAGTGTCGCACCCTTCGCCTTCGGGACTCTTGAGTGTATCTTTCAACTTGATCCACTACATGTTGAAATATTAAAGCTGTAAGGCTTTTATGAGAAAGGCAAAATAGTCAAATGAAGTGGCTAAAGCCAATAATGCTTTAGACCACAGACTGCAAAGCTTTAATTAGAACCGTGTATAGGATGATTAGTGTTGGAAGGAATATCTTAAGGATACGTATTGTTTATGTAATTTAGTGCGAAGTGATTGCGTGTAAAATATTTATTTTTTCTTGTTTCCTTGTCAAAATTCCAGCATAACAGTCTCATGTTTTCCATCTCATAAAACTAATTAATCATAATATTTCATTCATCTCGACTGACTCAGAGCTCTCTATGAGATGCACGCACTCCTCCCTTGTCTTCTACACTGTATATAGGTGATACGAAGAAATCCGTCTTCATCCCTAATCTCCTCATCCACTGCAGAAAGTTTTTGTGTTTTCATTGCACCAAACCATCAGCGGAAGATAACCTTAAAACAAAATTTTGGTTATGAGTCGATATTGCACTATATATTTTACCCTATTCTTAGTATTAATTTATTGGTTATTTTCTGAGAAGTTTGATACTTTGAATTATATTTCTAATGTGAATTCCTCTGGAGCAAAACATGATGAAACGGACGAATTTTGGAGTGATTCAAATTGGTGGACGTTTGTGTGTCTCTCAACTTGATTGTATCAAAGTTTCATAATTTTATACCAAGCGGTTTATTTATGGCGATGAAATAAAGAAGCAGCGCGCAGTGCTGTCAAAGTGACGTTTTGGGCTTCTTTGGGCTTTTTTGCATCCAAGTTGGTCTTTTGGGTTTGAGCCCTTATGCAATTATGTTCAGGACATCTCAAACTTTAATTCTAGCTATTTTGGGCCTGTTTTGGAGGCTGAATATCCAAAAACATGGCTGTTTAGAGGCTGTGCTGATTTTGGGCAAATTTCTCATATTTGATTAGGATTATGTTTCCTAATTTATTTTAATTTATTTGGTTTCCTAGTATTATTCTAAGACCTTTTCTATGTAGGATTTTATTTTCTAGTAGTATAAATAAGGCTTTTTAGCCATTAGGTTTTGAAGGAGGGGAGAAAGAGGAGAAGAACGCATAATATTTTGGTTAACTTTGCTAGGCTTTGACAATTCAAGTTTATTTTCAAGGTGTTTTTTATCCTTGTTTTTAATAATATTTTGTTTATGATTGTTCGTAGCTAGTTTCGTTTGCTAGGGCGAGGCCACAAGCCTTAGCAAGAATGTGTAGTTTTTTTTCAATTTGCATATGATACTATGCATGCAGGTTTGAATTATTAATCACCGGTTTAAACTATCTAATTTTCTTAATGCTTAGCTACAATTAGGATATTTAGAAAAGTAATTTGATGCAATTTTGGTCGGAGGTCGGTCCCTGAAATTGATGAAGGCTTCTTGTGTTAATATGTGCAAGTTCACTTAGGATGAATACCACGTCTTAAGGGTTGTATGGTTTTTTTAAAAGGTTTCACAAAGCTTAATGAGTCATGCATGTTTAGATTTGATCTGAATACCATAAACGGGTTGCATGTTTGATATACGCTCTATATTGAGGGTCCAAGTAGGCATATATTAGGAAAACCTAACCTTCAAATATGCATGTGTAAGTCATAAGTAATTGGAAGAACTACATAGGATTGTTAAGGTGGCGGCGGATACCTAGGCTTTTACAATTTAATTTTCCAAAATTGTCTTCTTTTAGTTTATTTTATTTTGTCACTTTATTTAATTGTTTTCTATTAAATTCGTTTTTATTATTTGAAATCACAAAATCACCTTTTTCTAAAACTTTGTTTTAAATAATTAATTAAGATTTGATTTAACATAAATTATTCATTCAATCCTTGAGAAGTACGATCTTGCTAAAGCTGCTATACTACAATTACCTTATACTCTTACAAGTATTTATAATGTTTTTATCCCTACGTGGTAAAAATTTCTATCAGTCAACGTCAGAAATGTCACTGCTAGCATTATCCACACTCACCGGGACCCAATCTTGACAGTTCTCAGTTGTCAAGCAACTACGTTGTTCGGGAGCCACCATATACTCCCTTGTCCTGTTGCCCATGTCAGGACTGCCAAGAAATCAGTCCTCATCCTTTCTCCACATTATACACCTTAATTTGCCGGTATGATCTACCATTCCGAGTGGTGATCTCCCCCGCATCAAAACACAAAAGGGAAAGGTTGAGATTTAATCAAATCTCTCTTTTGTTATATCTCAACCATCCATTCTGAAAATATCCATCTTTCATATGTCAATAATTTGGGGGAACAGGCATGCTTCCCTAGCTCCACAACTCGTGCAATTCGTTCAATGAAGCGGAAGTTACCAGAGGATTTTCATTCTTGAAAAGGCTTGCATGCCCTTACCCTCCATTTTGAACGAGAAAAATAATCTTGAAATTTGGATAAAAATAAGAATTTATAAAGTAGCATGCACTAATTTTCTAATTTGGATTCATAACCATAGAAATTTAGAATTTTCACGGAAAAAAAATATTGGAATTTAGAACCTTCACTTCCCAAGTTTAGATTCCATATTGTTTGTATCATACTTCACCAATCCCAAAACTACCAAGTACTAGTCAACTTCATACCTAACCCACTGAAGAAGTCGTGTTGAGACAACCTTGCCAAAGCACACGAGTTCCTCTCCAATCACAACGCGACACGCGTCAACATCAAAATAAAGCTCCTAGAATCCTACATCGACCGCGAACGAGAGCCGAAGACTCTACTCAACTATAAAAGGAGACCATTCTCCTACAATGAATTCCTATTGTCATATTGTTCTCGTCATTAGAACTCACTAATGATAATTATGTTTGAACCTAAGTATAGTAAACTCTTCACTGTTAATGATAACTCTTTTACCCTGTGGACGTAGCCCAATTTAGGGTGAACCACGTACATCTTGTGTTTGTTCTCTATCGCTATCTCTTCACATATTATTTTCACTAGGTGACCGGATCAACCTTGCGAAGGTCACAAACCTGACACTTTATATTGTTCCAAAGTCCATCCGATTTTGTGTATCTACACATGTAAATAGTTATAATCTCAGAATTTCGATGAGTGTGCGTGTGAATCTAAATAACAGGAAAAAAAAAAACAATAATATTTATTGGATCGGTTGGAGTGAAAAGTTGAACAATATGATTCGACAAAAAAAAAAAGTTGGACAATATGACAAAATCCAAATAAGCCCTCGAGCAAATTAATCTGCGTAATTTTCAAGGGCGGAATTTGCAAGCGACTTTCAACTCGTCGGATGGTTTGTCACCGGCAAGTCCACTGTCCACCCTAGAGGAGTAGCCTCCTTCCATGTTGGTCACATGCTGGAAACCCTGCAATTATTTTGCCATTGTAATGCATTTCTCTTTAAATTTATGACTATGAAAAAACAAAAACCAGAATAATGGCAAGCAATTAAAGGAACTCTGTAAGTTTGGAAACTTACTTCATTTAGAAGATCAATACAAGCTTTAAGTGCTCTTCCTCCACTGTTGCAACCCTTCAAATATATTTCAAAAAAATCCGCACTGATCAGATGAGAGTTCTCATGACATTAAGAAAGAAGGAAAAATTAGGCAATGTCGAGATGATGTTTTAGTAAATACCACGACCAAGTGATCCTCTTTCTTGAGGGTTGAGGAAGTTTGGGTGAGAAATTCAGGGTTTTTCTCTCTACCTGCAGATTATTATCACAAGAAAGAAAAGAAAACAGAATTATATGCTAACTGAGTTGTTAGGGTTGAAATGTAATACATATATATTTCAGGCCTTTAGGGAAAAGATGGGGACTAGTTGTGGGATTCACTCCACATCGAACTTTAACGATTCGAAGCGTATTATTTTATAAATTTCGATTCATAGATTATCCTTGCAAAATTCAATTCAATCCAAAAAAAAAAATTTGCCTACTTAATTGTCACTATGAAATTTCAGAATTCCTTAGTGATAGATCTTATATGTGTGAGATAGTTAAGTTTGTTTAGACTATGTGAGTAGAGATTATGACAAGTGTCAAGATCTTGTGAGTCTTGTAATAGCTTAGTAGTTAAGCAATGTAACTAGATATATACAACATATACTGTAAAGGGATTTATATAACTCTTGAGAAAAATAAAAAGAAGATACTTCTCTCTACAACTGTTCTTTCTTTCTGTGCAAGTATACTGCAATTCTTCTGCTTCCGCTCACCTACTTCCATTGACAATTGTTCCTCTTCTTCTTGGGATCTTGATCGTTTTCTGTTTCCTCGACCGGGTGCCTTCTCTTCTTTGCACACCAAGTTCTTGTTCAAAGTTCTCAGAGATATTTTTATCTGGATTTTTCTCCAGATTTGCTACAATGGTGACTTTTGCTCAGTTGCAGATTCTTCAATCTCCTATAATGTCTCTTATATCAACAGTTTCATCTTTTGTGACTGTTAAGCTTGATGATTCCAATTATCTCACTTGGAATTTTCAGATCGAGTTGCTTCTTGAAGGCCATGGTCTCATGGGTTTTTTGGATGGGTCGCATCCTTGCCTTGCTCGCTTTGTGGTGTCCAATTCTGCGGATTCCTCTATTTCTTCAAGTGATGTGTCTTCGACAACTGAAAGTGATGAATTCAAGATTTGGAAAATGCATGATCGGGCATTGATGCAATTGATTACAACTACCCTATCTCCTTTTGCTGTTTCGTGTGCCATCAGTCTAATGACCCAAGTGCTCCTCCTCAACAGTTTTGGCTCACTGATTCAAGAGCATCTTCCCACATGACTACTGATATGAGTAATCTGTCACTTGCTTCACCTTATCTCACCAATGAAACTATTCAGATTGCTAATGGTGCAGGTTTATCAATATCTCATATTGGTTCCTCCACACTACATACTCCATTAAAACCCTTGCAACTTAATTATGTTCAATATGTTCCTAGATTATCTCAGAACCTATTATTTGTGCATAGACTACGTCTGGATAATAATTGCTGGTTGATATATGATGCGTTTTGTTTTTGGATCCAGGACAAGGCCACATGGAGGATTCTCTTTCAATGACGTTGCAGTAATGGATTGTACCCCATCCCACTTCCGGCTAAGCATCATGCTCTCACTACAAAGTCTCAAGCTGCATATCTTGGACACCAAGTATATTCTAGTCTCTGGCATAATCGATTGGGCCATCCCTCCAATTCAGTGGTCTCTGTCATGTTAAAGAAATGTAATCTTTATGTTGTACGTGACTCATTGTCCGTGATGTGTCATACATGTCTGGAAGGCAAGTTTTGTAAATTGCCATTTGTTAATTTTGTGTCTAAGTCAATTCATCCCTTTCAAGTAGTTCATAGTGATGTATGGGGTCCATCTCCTTGTACTTCTGTAGATGATTTTAGGTATTATGTGACATTCATTGATGAATGCACAAGACACTGTTGGTTGTTTCCTATTATCAATAAAAGTGATGTTTTCTTCATCTTTGTTGGTTTTTATAACTATGTTTCAAATCACTTTGCCACTTCTATTAAAACTTTACAGAGTGATGGTGGGGGTGAATATCTCAGTAAACCTTTTCAACAATTTTTGTTGGATAAAGGAGTAAAACATCAGTTGTCATGCCCTTATACCTCTGAGCAAAATGGTTTAGTAGAGAGAAAACATAGGCATATTATTGAAACAACTATTACCTTGTTACAAACAGCTGCCTTACCTCCAATTTTTTGGTCCTTTGCATGCCAAATTGTTGTGTATCTTATTAATAGAATGCCATCATCTACACTTCACCATAAATCCCCATTTGAGCTACTATTTAATGTTGTCCCAGATATTAATCATCTCAGGATTTTTGGGTGTTCAGTTTTTCCATTGTTAAGACCCTACAACAGTACCAAGTTACAACCCAAAACTACAAAATGTATTTTCTTAGGCTATGCTTCGAAATACAAGGGGTTCATTTGCTATGACATTCTCCATGAAAAATTTTACATTTCCATACATGTGGTGTTTGATGAGTCTGAGTTTCCATATTCCACCTTATCTTTAAAAAATCATGCCTCCACCAATCCTACTTCAAAATCTGTCTTTGTTTCCTCATATCCATCTATGTCCATTAATAAGGAGAATCATTTGGTTACAATTCCATTACCTCGGACCACTACTATGGCTGATACTATGTCATCCAGCTATGATCATCACAGTGGTTCCCACAGTGCTTCATTAGAGTCCATTACTGCATCAACAGATCAACAATACCATGTGGTTCCTGCGATTCCATCTGGGTCATATTCAGACACCTGCAGTGAGTCTACTTCTGAGAATCATGGTGAGAATAGTATTAAGATTCAGCATGAGTTTGAACCTGATAATCTGCAGATTATTCTTCCCATTCCTCCTATGAATACTCACTCTATGCAAACAAGAGCTAAGAGTGGTATTTCAAAAAAGAAAGCTTATCTTTCAATTGTTCAAGATGATTTACCAGTGGATCTGTCTCAGACTGAACCGGCTACATATAAGTCAGCTCTCAAGTCTCCTTTGTGGTTGTCTGCTATGGAAGAAGAATTGCAAGCTCTCAAAATTCAAAACACTTGGCCTTTGGTTCCCTTGCCTCCAAACAAGAACTTGGTAGGCTGCAAGTGGGTGTTTAAAATCAAGAAACATGTTGATGGGCCTATTTCTCAATATAAGGCAAGACTTGTTGCCAAATGATTCAATCAAGAAGAAGGTATTGACTATGGGGAAACCTTTAGTCCTGTTGTCAAACCTACCACAGTGAGGTTGGTTCTAGCTTTGGCAACGAATTTTGGTTGGTCTATGCGTCAACTTGATGTGAAGAATGCCTTTCTTCATGGCATTCTTCACGGGGAAGTTTATATGTCACAGCCACTTGGTTTTAGTGATCCTAATCACCCCACACATGTTTGTCGATTACATAAGTCCTTGTATGGCTTAAAACAAGCTCCAAGGGCATGAAATGAGAGATTTACATCCTTTCTTCCTTCTCTGGGGTTCTTTTCTACATATTCAGATCATTCACTATTTGTCAAGCATGTTGGAAAGTCTGTGATCATTCTTCTACTGTATGTGGATGACATTATAATTACAGGCAGTGATTCACAGGCTATTACTGCAGTCATTACAGCTTTGACCAAGGAGTTTGATATTAAAGATTTAGGCCCACTTCATTATTTTCTTGGGATTCAGATTACTCAAAATTCTAGTGGATTGTTTCTTTCTTAATCCAAATATGTTTCAGACTTGCTGGACAAGGCAGACATGGTTCATTCCAAACCTTGTTCCACACCTTGTTTACCATATAATCGGTTACTCAATGATGATGGTCACCCTTTCAATAATCCTTCCTTATACAGAAGTATTGTAGGTGCTCTTCAGTACCTAACCTTCACTAGACCTGATATAGCTTTCTCAATTCATCAGGTGTGCCAATTCATGCATTGTCCTATGGATTCTCATTGTGCTGCTGTGAAATGTATTCTTAGATATTTGAACGGTACTACAGATCTTGGCATTCAATTCACACAAGGGGAATTAGATTTACATGCATTCAGTGATGCTGACTGGGCTGGAGATCCCAATGACAGACGATCCACAACTGGTTTAGTGGTGTATTTAGGACCTAATCCTATTTCTTGGTCCTCGAAGAAACAAAATACAGTCTCTCGGTTCTCTACAGAGGCAGAATACAGAGCTCTCTCAAACACTTCTGCTGAAATTGATTGGATCAAACAGCTTCTACAATTTATGCAGATTGATGTTTCATGTCCAACCACATTGTTTAGTGATAATATGTCTGCAATTGCCCTTGCCTATAACCCAATGATGCATCAGCGGACGAAACATATTGAGATTGATGTCCATTTTGTGCGTGAGAGGGTTGCTAAAAAGCTTCTGCAAGTGCATTTTGTTTCTTCAAATGAACAGTTTGCTGATGTTCTCACAAAGGGCTTGTCTACTCCCTTGTTTCAAACACACTGTTACAATCTCAGGCTTGGCAAGCCTCCACCTAAGATTGAGGGAGGATGATAGATCTTATATGTGTGAGATAGTTAAGTTTGTTTAGACTATGTGAGTAGAGATTATGACAAGTGTCAAGATCTTGTGAGTCTTGTAATAGCTTAGTAGTTAAGCAATGTAACTGGTTATATACAACATATAACTGTAAAGAGATTTATATAACTCTTGAGAAAAATAAAAAGAAGATACTTCTCTCTCTACAACTGTTCTTTCTTTCTGTGCAAGTATACTGTGATTCTTTCTGTTTACACTTAGAACATATTGTTCGTTAATTTCTTTGAACTTAATTAGATGTCTTAAATATTTCCGATTTGGCTAATATTTTGCTAGAATAATCTATAAGGTGTAACTTGAAAAATAGACGGTTCAGATCGTTGAAGTAAAATATAGTGTGGACTCCACAATTAATTCCCAATTTTTGAGAAAAAAAGGCTCTGCATATGTGTATATATATAAATTCATTCATATCCTAAAAGAAACATTATATACCTTCTTCTGTGATGAGCATGTAAGGAATGTTTATGGCATTTTCAACGTGGCTCTTGTTGAACTCCTCAATCGTCCTATTTATATTAAAATTTTCTCAAATAGTTTTGGATCAGAAAAAGCAAGAGTTTCTTCTCTGATTTTTTTTTTTTTTTTTTTTGTAGGTAGTAATAAGATGAACACGCACCTGACATCCAGATAACGGTGACCTATACTGAGGAGACCTTTTGCTGTATAGACGTCGACACTTGCAACGTCTTCAGGCCTACAAAATAAACACCAATATATTTTCAATCAGATCATAATTCAAACTGTTGTCATGTAGGTTTTGATTATTCTTGAAGATTTTAAAATGAGATGATCTTACCTTTTCATGGCAGCCATTGTAGTACTAGCAGGTTTGACTTCAACTTCTTGGAACCTCAGGAGATTAGTAAAGCACAAATGATGAAGTGCCAGAAGAGCCTGTCATGTCTATCTGTATATATATATAAGTCTACAAAACAAAGAGTTAACTTTAATTACTCTCCAGTTATGAGTTATAGATCATTAATCTCCTGATAGATGTATTTAGCCTTAGGGACAGAGATCCCAGCTGGATCCTCCCCACCTAATCTTAAGGATTCAGAGATCCGGACTTTTGAAATTTGATACAACGGCTACAATTATTATCACTTTTAGAAGAACCTCCTGTTTGTAGCCGTTGAATCAAATTTCAATGGTCCGGACCTCTGGATCCTTAGGATTAGGTGGGGTGAGGTCCGGCTGGGATCTCTGTCCTAGCCTTAGTCACTTGCTATGTACATATAATTTTTCAAGGCTAAACAGTTGACTTTACTCCAATTGAAATAATAATTGGATAAACTATTTTAATTAGTTTATAAGTTGCTTCCTTGATTATGTAAAGTATACTGCCCATTAATCATTTAAACAAAAGAATGACCATTGACTTTTAATATATATAATCTCATTTTTCTAAAAAAAAAATGGGAACACATCTTGACAGTTATATTGGTTTTTAATGAAATTGTATGGTCTGTGATTTAATCTCAACCACACAATTTCTTTAAAGTCAATCCAACGGTCAAGATGATGTTCCTATTTTTTTTTTAAAAATAGGATCCCTCTTGTTGAAATGTAGGTATGTATGTGTGTGTGTGTATAAAAGTTGCTTCCTTGATTACGTAAAGTATACTGCCCATTAATCATTTAAATAAAAGAATGCCCATTAATCAATTTTGGGCAAATGCTTTGGCAATCGTGCGGACATACGTAATCAGGGGCTGAGGAGGTGAAAAAGGAACGAGTAGAGTATACTAGTATAGGACTGAAAGGGTGCGTTTGGTACGTGGGACGGGACGGGACGAAAAGGGACGAGGCGTTCCGTCTCGCGTTTGGTACGCCAAAAATGGGTGGAACGCGCTGTTCCACGAGACAGAAATTGAGTGATTTTGCGTCCCACCTCCCCCCCCCCCCCCCCGGAACGAGTTGTTCCACGTACGTGGAACACAATAATTCCACTGTCTACCCTCCCTCTTTCTCCCGCAGCCTCCCTCTCCCGTAGCTTCGTTACCCTCCCTCTCTCATGTAGCCTCCTCCTCCACCACAAACCCAACGACCCAAATGGAGCACCGGCGGCGACTGACGCAGCAGCGGCAGAAGCGGCTGCTTTGGCTGAGAAATACCCAGCAGAGTGTAACGCTTGGACTGTACTAGGACTTGGGTTTTTCCTCAACAGATCTAGGATTATTGCTATTCCCGCCATTGTTATACCCTCTGAAGCAAAAACCAATCCGACCCCACAAACAACCTCAAACCAAAACTATCAAAATAAATCCAAACACGGGTTTTTACACTTTCTGGCTCTAATTTTCCCGGAAAAATTACTGGGTTATATAACGCACGAGATTAAGAAACCCAAAAGATGGGATTTTAACATAGCAGAGAAGGTGATAGAGAGAAGAGGGACAGAGACAAACAGTGTTTGGAGCAGAGAGAGAGACCACGGCCGCCTGTTCAGTCCCTCCGCGCTCCACCTTCTTCTCCAACGCTCCGACGCTCCGACGAAGCTTCTGTAAATTGAAAAAAAAAATACAATTTGGGATTTTTCTGTGTTTGGTTTGAAGAGAAAGAAATTAAAAGAAGAGAAATATGGGTTTGAATTGAAGAGAAAGTATGGGTTTGATTTTGCTGCGTTTGATTTTTACTGGGATCTATCTGAGCATGCGGGAGAGAGAGAGAGAGAGAGAGTCAAATGGAAGAAGAGACAGCAGAGAAACGGGAGAGAGAGAGTCAAATAAAAAGGGTAAGTTAGTCATTTAATCCAGTTTCGTTCTGTTCCATCTTGCCAGTACCAAACATGACATGAATCTTTGTTCCGTTCCGTCTCGTCCCGTCTGCGTACCAAACGCTACCAAAGGGAGAAGAAAGAGAGAGTGGAAAAAGAAACGTGAAAAACATAAATGGGTGTGTAGCTCAAGTGGGTAGAGCCAATTAATATCTCTTAGGTTCATCTTGTTGGGATATTTCCTTTTGTCTAATTTTGCAGATGGCGTTTTATTGTAGTGGTAGAAAATAATCATGTTTATGTACCATAATGTGGGTTTGATCTCCTCCTCCCAACAAATAATTTGACCCACTAACTATATCACTTGTCAAATGTACGATCCATCCTCCCCTAACAAACAATTTAACCCACTAATTAACGCTATTGTTTGTCAAAAAGATAAATAAATAAAACTCAAAATAACCAACAAATAAGTAGCCTCATAAAGTGGTTTAAATGTTGTAAGAGTAGCATTATATTTATGTAGTAATGCTAGGGAAATTAAATTTCTATACCAAATTTTGTAAACTAAATGATGTAGATGTTGATGATTAATTACTTAAGTGTTGATTAACGTGCTTATTTCCTATTGATGGCACATCACTTGGTTTAAAAATTTGGAGGAGCATTTTTGCTCACCACCAAAAATTGTAGTGCATGGTCACCATACACCTAATCAATTAACACGTGTTGTTTTACTTAACCTTGGTTAATTTTCAAAATTAAAAAAGTAATATTTAATGCGAAAGTTAACTAAAGTTAAGTGAAAAGACACGTGTATATTAATAGGAGGTGAAAGGTCAATGCTCACCTTATTGTGTAGTCGTTAGCAATATATATATATATATATATATATATACATATATATATATGAAACGATAGCAATTCCATTAAAAAATTATTACAAATATCAAAAAGGATATTCTGAATAACATCTAAGAGGTCCTCAATCCAAAGATAATTCAACAAAACATAAAATGTCACCACTCAATACTACGGTCTAGCAGGTTTGACTTCAACTTCTTAGAACCTCATGAGATTAGTAGGGACAACTAATGACATGGGCGAAGCTACATAAGGGCGAGGAAGGGCGTTCACCCCTCCCTAAGCCGAAAATCAAGCCTAGGACCGGTGGTTCCGCCCCTCTGGTCCCATCTGGTTTTCCAGTGTTTTGGGTCTCCTGCGCACAGACTGTCTTTTTAAAAAATAAGAAATAAAAATACCCAGGCTTTGCTTTTTGTAGCTACTGAAAAGTAACGAAGAAGAAGAGAGAGAGGAAGAAGATGGACTTTCTCTCTCACCCACCCCACCCCATGTGACGTTTCAAAGTTACCCACTTTGATTTGGTTTTTCAACTATTGTACCCAATCAGTTTGACCACATAGCTAGCTATTTATTGTGCTGATTATATTGAGATTTGTTTTGTTTTTTAATTATTGTTTGATTAATTTGCCCACTTTTTCAATATTTTTTTAGCCACTTTTTTTACACTATTATTTATCTTCAAATTTATTATAAATTCATACGAACTTTAAAAAATATTTTGTAAAGTATTACGAACTTGTAATTATTTGAATTTTTATCTCCTACTGTCAAAACAACAAAGCAATAAAAAAATTGTCAATAGTTTTATATATTATATGTTTTATAGTCAATGTTGTTAGATATTATATGTATATAATAAATAAACACTTATTTATACAATATATAATAATTTTTTTCAAATTTACCTAGTCTACCTAGGTCAGATCATGTCCAATTCCTAATTCGAATATTTCGTTTAGTGCAAATTCTCCTACAAATATTCCAGGTAGTTCATATAATCTTCATGCAAACGCTAGACTTAGGCCTCGAGTGGATGTCCATATTTTTTCGGGACCTTAAACCGTTTAAATTTCTCCCTTCCTCCTGATAATTCATGACTTCGCCACTGACTGATGAAGTGCCTGAAGAGCTTGTCATGTCTATATATATAGGGTTAGAACTTGGAGAAGTATCAATTTTGGGCAAATGCTTTGGCAATCGTGTGGACATACTTAATAAGGTGCTGAGGAGGTGAAAAAGGAACGAGTGGAGTATACCAGTATAGGATTGAGAGGGAGAAAAAAGAGAGTGGAAAAAGAAACGTGAAAAACCCTAAATGGGTGTGTAGCACAAGTGGGTAGAGCCAATTAATATCTTAGGTTCAAAGTCTTGTTGGGATATTTCATTTTGTCTAATTTTGCATATAGCATTTTATTGTAGTGGTATAAAATAATCATGTTTATGCACTATAATGTGGGTTTGATCTCCTCCCTCCAACAAATAATTTGACCCACTAACTCTATCACTTGTCAAATGTTCGATACATCCTCCCCTAACAAACAATTTAACCCACTAATTAACTCTATTGTTTGTCAAAAAGATAAATAAATAACCAACAAATAAGTAGCCTCATAAGGTGGTTTAAATGTTGTAAGAGTAGCATTATTTCTATAGTAATGCTAAGGAAATCAAATTTCTAACCCAAATTTTGTAAACCAAATGATGTAGATGTTGATGATTGATTACTTAAGTGTTGATTAATGTGCTTATTTCCTATTTGGTCGCACATTACTTCGTTTAAAAATTTGGGGAAGCATTTTTGCTCACCACCATAAACTATAGTGTATGCTTACCATACCCTAATCAATTGACACGTGTCATTTTACTTAACCTTAGTTTATTTTCAAAATTAAAAAGTAACATTTAATGTGAAAGTTAACTAAAATTAAATGAAAAGACACATGTTGTGAGTTATCACAAATATTAATAGGAGGCGAAAGGTCAATGCCCATCTTATTGTGTAGTCGTTAGCAATATATATATATATATATATATATATATACACATATATAGCAATTCCATTAAAAAAAACTATTACAAATATCAAAAAGGATGTTCTGATTAACATCTAAGAGGTCCTCAACCCAAAGACATTTTAACAAAACATAAAATGTCATCACTTAGTACTAGAATCTAGTGGTATTTCATTTTACTTGTAAATGAGAGGTCTTAGGTTTGATTCTCACCAAATGCGAAGTTGAACCACATTATTATATAAAGCTTATTGTAAAGGCTTAGCCCACTTCCTCACCTCTTAGTGTGGATACTATCATTTGTTAAATAAAAAATTAAAAAAATATTGTCAACTTAACTAAATTGTTGCCGCCATACTCGCAAATTTGAGGATAAGGACTTGGCCAAACTAGTTGCCAATTTAAATAATTAGTATAGAAGTTGTTAGCTATATAATAGTACCAAGTTGTAATATTGATTTGTAAACAATTAAATGGGAATATGAGCCTTAAGAGTCGTTGTGTGTTTGACTTTCCATGTTGTGCATGCTAAGGCAAAGCTCGGGCATATACGCACGCCACGAATTGCATTCTTTCCTCGATTGATTCAGCTTCTACATTTTTACTGTCTGCATATAAACAAATTCCCAAGTATACTGGTACAACCTTTCTTCATTCATCTTCCTTAATGACGGGAACCATATGCTTGTCGAGCTTCCATGCTTCTCATGCCACTCTTCTCCGGAAGGTACCTCAAATTAACACAGCAACAAAATTGTTTACATTTTGTTTTTGAAATCAAATTAAGCGCACGTAATTTTGGTTAACTAATTAGATATTTTACAGACTGGAGCGGAGTTTGTGGGGAGCTTCATCCTGATATTTTCGGCGGCGGCAGCACCTATTGTGAACCAAAAGTACCCTGATTCCGAGACGCTTCTAGGTAATGCGGCATGTTCGGGCCTAGCAGTGACGATAGTTGTTTTGTCCATAGGCCACATCTCCGGAGAACACCTAAACCCGTCTGTCACCATTGCTTTCGCAGCGTTTCGACACTTTCCGTGGTCCCAAGTTCCCTTCTACATAGCAGCTCAGGTTTCAGCGTCCATTTCAGCAAGTTTTGCTCTCAAGGGTGTTTTTCATCCCTTCATGTCTGGTGGAGTTACGGTTCCTTCAGTAAGCAATGGCCAAGCTTTTGCACTCGAGTTCATTGTCACGTTCATTCTCATGTTTACTATCACTGCCGTTGCCACTGATATCCGTGCGGTATGTGTGTATATATGTCGCCATGTTCTTGCAATCCAAATTCTCTTTAATTTATGATGTAAACTAATTTCTAGTTAGTTCATGCAGGTGGGGGAGATGGCAGGCGTAGAAATTGGAGCTGCAGTTTTACTCAACATTCTTGTGGCAGGGTGAGAACCTTTGTTATAAACTAACATCATTTAATCTCAGTTGATCTAAAACAAATTGTACGTACTTTGTGTTGAGAATTAAGCTCCTCACAAGTTTGAATTAACCTGCAGATGATAATCCTGCAAATGGACATGAAGAAAACAAAGAAGAAGAAGACTTTCTGTTTTTAGCAATAGCTTTTAGATTCAAATATGTAACGGCTAGTTTGGTTTCTATTTGTAGAAAGATGAACAGCTATGTTTGTTCTTATCTTTTGGTTGTACTGTCTCGCTGGATCCATTCCCAAGTGGAAGGATCACAGCGCCTGATGCTCTAGAGGGCTGAGATCGATTCTTGGAAAGTCAGATCTCTCTCAGGCTCTAAATGCTAGGGTTTTGGTGAAATGAAATATACTCTTACTCCTCAGTTTTTGCATCCTTTTTTACATCTTCTGTTCTTACTTCCTCCAAGCCCCCAAAAATCCAAAAATCTTAAAATATAACCTAAAATCGATCATGGCCTAGTACCGTTTCAACATGGTATCAGAGCTCTAGGTCTGATTCCGAAGAAGGGAGTGATACTGTGAGTGAAAACCAACTTCGAAAGAAACCCAGAAAAACCCTAAAAGAGGTTCTTTTATTAAATTTTCTTGCTGTTCTTGGTTGAGAAATGGCTGGATCAGGTTCACCTGGAGGAGATCTAAGGACTCCACAGTTTAACGGCACCAACTATGATTTTTGGGCTGTGAAAATGGAAACCATCCTCATAGCACACGATCTATGGGATGTGGTCGATCTTGGTATCCTTCCTCAACTTGCTCAAAGTGAAGAAGGTTCAGGAAATGAAGAAGAAGACTCCGGGCAAAACCCAGTGGAGCCACCTGCAATTTCAAAGGAAGATAAAATCAAAAATGCTAAGGCATTAAGTCTCATCCAAGGAGCAATTTCTGATGAGCTATTTCCTAGAATCAGAAATGAGAAGACTGCAAAGGGTGCTTGGGAAATTCTGAGAATAGAGTTCAGAGGAGACAAGAAGGTAAGAGCTGTCAAGCTTCAAGCCATTAGAGCTGATTTTGAATATCTAAGAATGCTAGATAGTGAAACACTAGATGATTATCTGGCTAGGTTCTTTGAAATAGTGAATAATCTGAAATCACTAGGAGAAGATGTGTCTGAGAAGAGGATTGTGCAGAAAGTACTAATGAGTTTAAGTAGAAGATACAAGTCTATAGTGTCCATAATAGAGGAGACTAGAGATCTTGATTCTATAAGGGTTGAAGAAGTGTTAGCCTCTGTTAAAGTCTATGACAAAAGAGAGGATCTACATGATGAAAGAGACAAAGTTACTGGTACTGAGAGGGCATTTAGCAGTCTGAAAATTGGAGGCAGTAATAGTAGCAGTACTAGTGGAAATTATAAAGGTGCACAGGGTAAACAGAACAACAAATGGCAACAAAATAGAAAGGGGAAGAGCTGGCCACCCAATAGTAACTGGAATGGGAATGGAAATTCAAACTGGAACAATCAAAGTGGTGGAAACTGGAGCAACAGAAACATGTTTCAAGGCAGACAAGGTAGCAGTAGTCAAGGCACAGTGAAACCACAGTGTCAAACTTGTGGTAAATATCACTTTGGCATTTGTAGATATAAGGGAAAACCAAAATGTGGCAAATGTGGCAAATTTGGACATGCTGCAAGGGACTTTGACCATGACAAACAAGTTGCAAATTATGCAAAGGAGGAAGATATAACTACTGGTGCAATGTTTTATGCATGTCACTCAGCCTCAATAGCTCAAGATAGATCTGTGTGGTTTGTTGACAGTGCTTGCAGCAACCACATGACTTCTCAAGAGGCATTATTGCTGAATCTAGACAAAACAGTCACTTGCAAAGTTAAAATGGGGACTGGGGATCTGGTTCAAGCAATAGGCAAGGGAACACTGGTAGTGGATACAAAGCATGGAAAGAGATACATTAATGAAGTTCTGTTGGTTCCAGGGTTAGATGAAAACCTTCTGAGTGTTGGTCAAATGATGGAACACGGTTACTATGTGTTGTTTGGTGGTAATATGGCTATAATATTTGATGACAGAAACCTTGAGAATGTGGTAGCCAAGGTAATTATGGCAGGAAATAGGTGTTTTCCATTGTCCCTAGAATCCATAAATCCTGTAGCTAGAAGAGCTTCAATCGAAGAAGAATCATGGATCTGGCATAAAAGGTTGGGACACCTAAATTTTGGCAATTTGAAAAAGATGCAAAGAGAGGGAATGGTACTTGGATTACCTAAACTATCTGAAGTGAAGAAAATATGTGAGAGTTGTATTGCTGGGAAGATGCACAGAGAACCATTTGATAAAGAGAAAGCATGGAGGGCAAGCCATCCATTAGAACTGGTGCATACTGATGTTTGTGGACCAATGCAGAATGAATCCATTGGTGGTAACAGATACTTCATCACATTCATTGATGATTTCTCAAGAATGTGTTGGGTATATTTTCTCATAAACAAATCTGATGTATTCAATGTGTTCAAGAAGTTTAAAGCTTTTGTAGAGCTACAGAGTGGGTTCAATCTTAAAAAGCTAAGAAGTGACAGAGGAGGTGAATATACTTCACATGAATTCTTGGATTTCTGTTCTACCATTGGAATGGAGAGGCAATTGACTGTGGCTTACTCTCCTCAGCAAAATGGAGTTGCTGAGAGAAGAAACAGAACTATTGGAGAAATGGCAAAGTCAATGATGGCTGAGAAAATCATCCCTGTGAAGTTCTGGGCTGAAGCAGTTGGAATTGCAGTATACTTGCAGAATAGATGTCCTACAATCTCAGTAGAAGGCAAGACTCCATTTGAAGCTTTCACAGGCAGAAAATCAGGCATAAAACATTTGAGATTGTTTGGATGCATATGCTACATACACATTCCCTCACAGCTAAGAAGAAAGTTTGATGAGAAGGCAAGTAAGGGCATCTTTATGGGGTATGGCAGCTGTGAGAAAGCCTATAGAGTCTATGATCTGCAGTCCAAGAAAATTATTCTATCTAGAAGCGTTGTGTTCAATGAAGATCAGTTTTGGAACTGGGAATGCAAGCAGGTTGAAACACCTACAATGTCTCTCAGTTTTGACAATCATGAACATGTCAATGAAGAAGTGCAGGAAGACTCAAATCATGAGATTCAGTTTGAAACTCCTCAAAGCCCTCAACCAAGTTCAAGTCCTGGCAGTTCATCAACTAGCAGGAGTGAAGTGCAGAGTCAAAACTCAACTCCTAGTTCAACACCTGTGAAATTGAGAAGCTTAGAAGAAATATATGCTAGATGTCACATGTGTCTTGTAGAACCAGAAAGTTATCAAGAAGCTGCTCAAGATCAAGCTTGGCAAGAAGCTATGAATACTGAGCTTGATATGATTGTGAAAAATGATACTTGGCAGCTAGTTGATAGACCCACAGATAAACCTGTTATTGGAGTAAAATGGGTATTTAAAACTAAACTAAACCTTGATGGAACTGTCCAGAAACACAAGGCCAGACTTGTGGCAAAGGGGTTTGCACAAAAACCTGGAATTGACTACAATGAGACCTTTGCCCCAGTGGCAAGGTTAGATACAATTCGAACTCTTATTGCTTTGTCTGCTCAAAGAGGTTGGAAGTTATTTCAATTGGATGTGAAATCTGCCTTCTTAAATGGGATACTTGAAGAAGAGGTTTATGTTGAGCAGCCAGAGGGTTTTGAAGTTGTGAATTCAGGTCACAAAGTCTACAAGTTGAGGAAGGCCTTGTATGGTTTAAAACAGGCACCTAAAGCCTGGTATAGTGAGATTGATGCATATCTCACAGATTGCAAATTCAGCAAAAGCACAAGTGAAGCCACTTTGTACACCAAGTCTGACTGTGAAGGAGGCTTAATTATAGTCTCAATATATGTTGATGATATAGTGTACACTGGTAGCAGCAAAACACTACTCAGTGAGTTCAAAAAGGAGATGATGCAAAGATATGAGATGTCTGATTTAGGCCTACTCCATCATTTCTTAGGAATGGGAATCTTGCAAACTGAGAATGGTGTGTTCATTCACCAAAGCAAGTATGCAAAATCATTGCTTGTGAAGTTTGGTCTTGAAGACTGTAAACCTGTGTCTATTCCTCTACCTACTGGTGAGAAACTCAAAAGGATAGATGGAAGTGAACTGGCTGATGAAAGCATGTACAGGAAAATTATTGGCAGTCTCTTATATTTGACAGCAACTAGGCCAGATTTGATGTATGCTGCTAGTTTGTTATCAAGGTTCATGAATAGTCCTACAAAGAAGCATTTTGGAGTTGCAAGGAGGGTTCTCAGATATGTGCAAGGCACACTGAACTATGGAATAGAATATACAAAAGACAGAAATGCAATCCTAGTAGGCTACTGTGATGCAGATTGGGCAGGCAGTGAAGATGACTGCAGAAGTACTTCAGGATATGCGTTTAGTTTTGGTAGTGGGGTTTTCTCGTGGGCCTCAGTGAAGCAAAATACAGTAGCATTATCAACTGCAGAAGCTGAGTATGTTTCCGCAGCAGAAGCCACTGCACAGGCCATTTGGCTAAGGTTTGTACTTGATGACTTTGGGGAAATGCAAGCTGATGCAACACCCCTATTCTGTGATAACATGTCTGCAATCTCCATGGTTAAGAACCCTGTCTTTCACCAGAAAACCAGACACATAAATAGGAAGTTTCATTTCATAAGGGAAACACTACAAGAAGAGGTGATTGAGATGAAGTTCTGCAGAAGTGAAGAGCAACTCGCAGACATTTTTACAAAGGCATTGCCTAGAGAAAGATTCAACTACTTGAGAATTAAGCTTGGAGTAAAACCAGTGAGCAGCTTAGGAGAGGCTGTTGAGAATTAAGCTCCTCACAAGTTTGAATTAACCTGCAGATGATAATCCTGCAGATGGACATGAAGAAAACAAAGAAGAAGAAGACTTTTTGTTTTTAGCAATAGCTTTTAGATTCAAATATGTAACGCTAGTTTGGTTTCTATTTGTAGAAAGATGAACAGCTGTGTTTGTTCTTATCTTTTGGTTGTACTGTCTCGCTGGATCCATTCCCAAGTAGAAGGATCACAGCGCCTGATGCTCTAGAGGGCTGAGATCGATTCTTGGAAAGTCAGATCTCTCTCAGGCTCTAAATGCTAGGGTTTTGGTGAAATGAAATATACTCTTACTCCTCAGTTTTTGCATCCTTTTTTACATCTTCTGTTCTTACTTCCTCCAAGCCCCCAAAAATCCAAAAATCTTAAAATATAACCTAAAATCGATCATGGCCTAGTACCATTTCAACACTTTGGCAGACCAACAACTGGCGGTTCGATGAACCCTATCCGAACTTTGGGTCCGGCTGTTGCTACCGGAAATTATAACGGATTTTGGATCTACATAGTAGCACCCCCTCTTGGTGCCTTAGCTGGTGCTGCTGCCTACACAGCTGTGAAGCTCCCAGACAATAAACCACCAAACCAGGTTAGAACTTCCCCTACTACTGCCAACTAGCCCACACAGGTTAATTAGTTAGGACAATAAAACCATCAAATCAGGTTAGGACTTCCACTTTTATTTGATCATTTGATTCATGTGTGATAGGTTCATGACGGCACACACTACCTGACGCTAATTTGCCACAACTCGATAGACGAATCTCCTTCCACTGGACAGGGTAATTCAAACTTAGACCGATCGTGTTTCATATCATGCTCATAGCATAGCCAGCTACTTGACTTATTTCGACGATCATTCTGATGAGACTAACGTTATGGTAGGTTTGATTACTATTGCGTGGGTCAATGTATAGGAAAAGGGAATGTAAATATTGCGTAAATATTAGAGTCATGTTTTAGGAAGGTAATATTTGTGTCCTTTATTGTTTCCTTATGTAAAAGGATTGTATGTACTTATATTCAGAATTATGGAATACATGAAAATTAAGCCGTAAAATTCTATTTGGCATCGAAGCCTTGTTGCCGTAACCCTAAATCGGAAAACAATTTTTTGTACCGTGCCGCTACTGCAAAGGCTATGCTTGCTACCCTTCCGTGACTCTTGTTGTCCCTGCCGTGTTTCCTTTTTCTGCTCTTCGCAGGAAATCAAACATCGCCGTGCTGCTTTGTGTGCCCGTGAATCAAGATGGCCAGTGTCGAAGCAAACTCACAGCTGAAGTCAGAGGGGGGTCTACGTACGACCACCGACAATTCAGTTGTGAGCCCTGTAGTGATACATAATGATGCTTCAAACGTACCGAATACCGTAAAACTCAATGGATTAAATTACCCTCTTTGGTCCAAAGTATTGGAGATGCATATTGCTGGCACTGTTATAAAAATCTCTGCCTAGGCGCTAGAAGGCTGGTCACCTCCCCGATTAATGCCTAGGTGTTTGAAAATTAAGAAATGGCTCCTAGACCTACTAAGGCGCCCGCCTAGACCGCCTAGGCACCCGCCTAGACCGCCTAGGCACCCGCCAAGACCCGCGTAGGCACCCGCCTAGGTTGCAACTCACTTAGACAGAAAATAGATAACTTTCGTTATGCATTTTATTTTTTTTCAATAAATTGTAAGAGACTCGTTGAATACTTAAATGAACACATATTATATGCTTGTTTCCCATGTTTTCATTATGTTCCAATAGCTCATAATATATATGTCATGCTATATTGTAGTTTATGATAAAATTATATATATATATATATGTATATATGTATTAAGTATAAATATACCCTTATTTATATGAAATATAATAGATTTAATTAAATCCGCCTAGCCGCCTAGGTGCTAGGCCCCAACCTGCCGCCCGACTAGCGCCTAGCGTCTTTTAGAACATTGATTGCTGGGCGTGGTAAGAAAAGGTTCGTGACAGGTAATATTAACGAGCCCAAGGAAGAAAGTGCCGAGTATTAGGCTTGGGAAACTGGGAATGCAATTGTGAAATGGTGGTTGATTAGTTCCATGGATCCTACCTTCATGGGTTTTTTCATCTATCTTTGTACTGCTAAAGAAGTGTGGGAAGAAGTTGCTAGAACATATTATGATGGTTCTGATATCTCTTAGATTTATGAGTTGAAGGTAAAATCGTTTCGACTTCGTCAGGAAGGGCGTCATATTGGTGTGTACTATGTCGATCTCAAGGCATTATGGCAAGAACTGGATCAAAGAAGAGCGATTAAGATCGAGTGTGCTCTTGACTTGAAGACGCTTCGAGAGAATATCCAATTGGACCGAGTGTATGCCTTCCTGGCGAGACTTGATGATGTATTTGATAATGTATGTAGTGATATTTTGAGAACTCAACCCCTACCATCTGTCGATCAGGTGTTTTCTGTGGTCAGGCATGAAGCCAAACGTCATGCTACCATGATGGGGGGAAGTGGTGATGAGCCTTGACAACGACAGTAGCCATAGTGTCTCGGCCACTCCCTGCTAGCCGGCCATATGCATCACTTTCATCGACAACTTCTCATCCTTTTACTCTAGAGAATAAAGATGATTTAAAGTGTACTTTCTGCAGTCAAACCCGTCATACTAAGGATACCTGTTTTCAAAAACATGGAGTCACTAAGTGGTTTCCAGAATTGAAGAAAAAGTTACGAGCCAAGGAGCGTGCTGCTAATAGAGCAAGTGGAAGCCATGCATCCGTTGCCACTGCCGTACCTAAGACTAAGGAAGTCGTGCCTACCCCTGGAGATCCAAGTCAAAGTTTGTTGACTAGGACCACTCCTAGTGAATCACCATCCAATACAGGTAGTATGGGGCGTGTTCTTTTAGCCTCTGACATGGAACATCATACAAGTTAGATTATGGACTCTGGTGCAACAAACCATATGACCTTTGATAAAAATTTGTTTACTTGTATGACAACGACTCCTCGGAAATGTATAGCAATGGCGAACAGCACCACTACATCGGTCTTGGGGACTGGCACCGTGGACCTCACATCGGCCCTCTTCCTTCATCATTGCTTGCTTGTTTTGTCATTGTCTCATTACTTGTTATCTATCCCTCAAGTTACTGAGCAATTAGATTATGTTGTACTTATGTATCCATTTTTTTGTTTACTTCAGGATATTCAGACCAAGGAGATAATTGGGCGTAACACTAAGAGATAGGGGTTATATTATGTGGATGACGTCGTTCCTAATAGAGCTAATGCAGTTCGGGCATCCTGTACCAATAATTTACAAGAAGTTTGGTTATTACATTGTCGGTTAGGACATGCTTCGTTTGGTTATTTAAGGCGTATGTTGCCTAGTTTATTTCATGAAATAAAAGAATCAGACTTACATTATGAAGTATGTATTCTCGTGAATAGTCATCATGCTTCGTTTTCTCCAAGTATGAATAAAAGATTGTTTCCGTTTGATCTTGTGCACTCTGATGTTTGGGGTTCATCCCCTGTTATTAGGTTTTCCGGCATTAAATGGTTTGTTACCTTCATTGATGATTGCACCCGTATGACTTGGATATGTGATGAAGAATAAAAGTGGTGTTAGAATGGTGTTCCGGTCTTTCTCTCAGATGGTTACAACACAATATTCCTCTGTTATTAAATTTCTCCACTCTGATAACGGAGGTGAATATATAGGTGTCGAATCATCTGGCTTTCTTCGGGATTAAAGAATTCTCCATGAAACTACTTGTCCACATACTCCGCAACAAAATGGGGTTGCTGAGAGAAAGAATTTCATATTTTAGGAAACTTTTCGTGCTTGCTTATTGGTGCGCCCGTCCCTAAATGGTTTTGACCTGAAGCCATTACCTGTGCTGTGTATGTGATTAACCATATGCCATCTCGAGTTGTGGACTTCCGTACACCTCTCCAAGTCTTGACCGAACATGTTCCCGTAGTATCCACATATACCTTAACTCATCGTGTGTTTGGATGTGTCGCATATGTTCATATCCACAAGATTTATCGTAGCAAATTGAATCTGTATGCCTTTCGGTGTGTCTTTAGTAGGTTTGCCTTCCAACAGAAATGGTACAAATACTATCATCCTGAAACTCGCCATATGTATGTGACCATGGATGTTACTTTTTCTGAATCCGAGTATTTTTATTCGTCTACCCCCATCATCTTCAGATCACCAAAGGGAAAACACTAGTGGTGATCAGGATGATCTTGGGTGATTAGAGATACCAAAAACTGTGATATGTAGTTCAGGGGGAGCATGTGTTGACAATAATGAGAATCAATGGAATCGGCAAGAAATTGTCGAGATAATGAATCAGCTGCCTCAGCCGCTATCTGTCGAGACAAGTGCAGCAGATCGGCGAGAGTCTACCGAGACAAGTGCAGCAGATTGGCAAAGTCCTGCTGATCCAAGTCCAACCGCCCAGCAGCTAGTTGTTCCCGAACCAAGTGTAGTAAGGGAAGAAGTGTTATATGCCGAACCTACATCTCCCTCTCTCTAGCTCGATGGTGCCACCCAATGTGTCTTCTCTGAATATCCTTGAGGTAAGTACTACGGATGCTCATGTAACTAATCCAAATAATGTTGTAAGTATATATAAGTTGCCACCAAGGTAAAATTGTGGTGTTCCTCCTAACAGGATTTCTCCCGAAGGAAAAGTGAAGTATCCAATAGCAAATTATGTGTCATGCAAGAACCTTGCACCGGAATGCCAAGCATGGGTGAATCATGTGGAAGCAGTTCAAGTACCAACCTGAGTTGAGGATGTCACACTCCGACTCAAGGTCCAACTGCGTAGAAATTTTTTCGTATACTTTATGGATGCATCTAACCTCCTCGTTAAACTGCCTACGTACCCTAAATAAGGATCAAGCCATTCGTAGTTCATTATTCACTAAACTCCGACACTTAACCCAATACGTTTTAATAGAAAAGCGTATCATTCCTCAATCAATTATTTGGACTTGACAAGCATTAATTAATTTATTCAAGCTACATAACGAACCCACCTGACATTCAAGATTTCCATTCCATCAATCATAAAATCATTATGTTTTCAACATAATATCGCAATCCAAAGCATGTAACATATCAAAGGATCAACAAAGCACAATATTTTCCTCTAGTCACATTCATTAACTAATCTAATCATATTAATAACAATAATATCCAACATCATTCCATAATCACTTCAATTAACCAATTCCATGAATCAATGAGGCACGATATTAACATTTGATTACGTTAATCAATCAACAAGATCATGTATCACCTCACAAAATTTAATAAAAGAAGTCTATACAATTCCCCGCTTAGATTATAAATAATAACATGGTAAATATAATTTATAAACACGATGCCTATTGTGAGCAATTACTATTCACTCGAATCTATGGTCGGACTAACCTTATGGAAATGAGCAAGAGTAGGGATTCCGGACCTCTCAACGGAATCCAACTAAAATAAGGTCCTATCGAAATGCACCAAGTACAACTAATCATCATCACCCTTGGTGTGCATATGGTCTCCCATTGCGAATAAACCAAGCAGAACCATAAGCATGATCTAAACGGGCTGGCAGTGATCACCCATCGAGGATATACCTAGCATGATCATTCCTAACAGTCCTCACTCGCGGATATACCAAGCAGGACTATATCCTATAGCTTTAGGTAGTGATCACCTATCGCGAATATACCAAGCATGATCACCCCTAGAATGCGTATGGTCCCTCATTGCAGATAAACCAAGCAGAACCATAGGCATAGTCTAACGTGTGGTCCCTTATTGCGAATATACCAAGCAGGACCACGTCCTAACTCTAGGTAGTGATCACCTATCACGAATAAACCAAACATGATCACCCCTAGAATAAGTATAGTCCCCCATTACAGATAAACCAAGCAAGACCATAAGCATAATCTAACTGTGCAGGCGGTGATCACCCATCGCTGATATACCAAGCATGATCACCCCTGAAATACGTATAGTCCCCTATCGCGGATATACCAAGCAGGACCATCCAAGTACCACTGCTACCTGGTGCAATCAATTCAACACACAATCTACCCCTACCTCAATCCCTATGATTTACAACATAGGCACCTGCACTATCAACTTTTCATGACCACTAACTATCTTGTCATACAAGCATAAAAGTTCTACATAATACTTCTAATAAGATTCTAGGTTAACATCGTCATAAAAACAATCATACACATAATACCAATCATACAAATCAAACCACATTTCATAAACGTTTCCAAGCTACAATCGAATCACAAATTAATAAACATAGGTCAACGACTAAAAATAAAAATAACAATTCAATTGAAATCACATTTAATAAACAAGTATAACTCAATATGGTGCCACTAGTACATAAATCGAGACACCCGTCATCACCATGAGCCCATTAAGCTCCATGAAATCTCAACAACACTCTAAGATAAACGACACGCTAGAATAATTCAGGCTAGTTGACTAAAAAGTCAACCGTCAATCAAAGTCGAAGGTAGGGTCCACAACCCTAGTAATCTAATCCAAAATATTTGCCTATCAGATTTTTGATCCATAACTTTCCAAGAGTCTCTTTAATCTTCTAGAACAATATCGAACAATCCAACGGTCGGATCTTCGCCAATCACTAAAATTACGTAGCGGTCGACGTTTAATTTTACAAACTTAGGAAACCAATTAGGGAAGATCCGTATGTCAGATTCTCGATCCTTCAGTTCCTAATATCCTCAAATATTACGTACTATAATGTAATAAAGTTTGATGTCGATCCAGCGGTCGGATCGTCAATTCGTATAATGATCAAATGGCGGTCTCTATCAAAACTATGTTCAAACGATGAGATTTCGTCAATCGGACTTCACACATGGAATTGGGGTATCAAATTTAGCCTAGGCAGGTCAGGGGTACATCAGCCCGCATGCCGCCGCCACACTCCACCGCACATGGCAGCCGGCCGCCCCGACTCGCCGGAAAATTCAATCAACTCCAAAAATTACCAATCATGTAGATTTCAATGAGAGGAAAAACTTTATACTTGGACCAAAGTCCAATTCGGCTGGGAAACACCTGAAATCGCCCTCAATCGGTAGGAAACCCTTGAATTGGGTGTTCTTAATTCGACTCCATAACAGCTCTACCGCCCCCAAACTTGTTTAGGCTTTGTTACTGGGCTCAAGAGGATTCTGTAGGTGGTGGTGATCGAAGGAAATCATTTCAGAATTGGTGGATCGACGGCAAAGGACCCTCGTACCCACTGATGCAATTTTCACAATTTCAAAGCCAATTTTCATCAATTTAAGGGTGGAATAGGTAGAGGGAAGGTCGTGGATGTTTCTCAGGTGGTTATTTGACATGATTTGCCAGAAAAATTGACGGAAAATCGTCAGAGGAGGTGAAATAAACCGGGTCGGGTCGCGGGAGAAACTGGTCAAGGGGATCCGATGCTTTTCCTTTTCTCTCCCTTCCCTCATTTCTTTTCCTTTCCATTGGTTCCCTCTTTTTCTCCCCTCTTCTGATTCGTCCCTCCCCCTCATTTCTCTCCCGCAACTCTCTTTTTCTTTTTCTTTTTCTTCTTTTCTAATTGGTCCCTTCCCATTCCCAAAGTAATGGGAACCCCTGAAATATTAAATTTCTATTTTATTTAAGAAACTTCTAACGTCCGTAATTTCTCCTTCCTTGTCTCGATTCACGAACGACCTTCGCATACGCGTCGTGGTGTCGAGTTCAATTCAAAAAAATTAAGAGTGACACCAGAAGGTCTACGGATTTTAAATAATTATTTTTCAAAAAAAAATCAAACTTTGTACTTAAGTAATTGAAATTTAAAATTAGTTTAAATTCGCAAAAATACTATAAAATCCTGCGAATACGAAATACGTAGATTACAATAGTGAAATCCAGAACGGGATTTCACAGAGAAGGCCTTGAAGGATCCGAAATGGGTTGCTGCAATGGATGAAGAAATGATGGCACTACATAAGAATGATACATGGGAAGTAATGGAACTATCAAAAGGAAAAAAATTGGTCGGATGTAGAAGGGTCTTTACAATTAAATACAAGGTCGACTGATCAATTGACAGGTATAAAGTAAGGTTAGTAGCAAAAGGTTATACTCAAACGTATTGTGCTGATTACCAGGAAACATGTTCTCCAGTAGCAAAGATGAATACAGTACGTGTTCTTATTTCACTAGCTGCAAATTTAAATTGGCCACTGAAACAGTTTGATGTAAAAAATGCTTTTCTTCATGGGCACTTGGAAGAAGTATGTATGGATTTTCCTCTGGGGTATAATGCCAAAGGGAAAACCGGAGTATGTAGATTGCAATAGTCGCTTTATGAACTTAAGCAATCACCTCGTGCATGGTCTGGTAGATTTACTCAAGTTATGAGAATAAATGGATATTGTCATAGTCACTTCGACGATACATTGTTTGTAAAACGGAGAAGCGGTAATTATTTATGTGGATGACATGATAATAATAGGTGATGATTCGAAAGAGATGATGAAGCTGGACAAGTATTGCCGCCGAGTTTGAGATAAAGAATTTGGGAGATTTAAAATATTTTCTTGAAGTAGAAGTGGCTCGTTCATCTAGAGGTATTTTCTTGTCTCAACGTAAATATGTTCTGGATTTACTAAAGGAAACAGGCATGCTTGGATGTAAACCGGTGGACACTCCCATTGTAGAGAAGCATTATTTAGGGATTTATCCATATCAGAAACTGGTTGACAAAGAGAGATATCAGAGACTGGTAGGAAAACTAATTTATTTGTCCCACACTCGTCCGGATATTGCCTATGCAGTGAGTGTGGTGAGTCAGTTTATGCACTCACCGAGTGTGAAGCATATGGCGGCAGTTATGAGGACTAACGTATTTAAAGTCTGCTCCGGAAAAGGAAATTTTGTATAAGCCTCATGGACACATAAGGATTGAGGGATTTACCGATGCTGATTGGGCAAGTGATGTGACTGATAGGCGTTCTACGTCTGGATATTTTACATTCGTTGGAGGTAATTTGGTTACTTGACGGAGCAAGAAACAGAAGGTGGTGTCTCGGTCTTCTGCCGAGGTCGAATACAGGGGCATGGCGCATGGTGTGTGCGAGATTCTTTGGCTACGGAAGTTGTTATGGGGTCTCGATTTTAAACAAGAAGAGGCAATGAAATTGTATTGTGACAATAAGTCGGCAAGAGAGATAGCAGAGAATCCAGTGCAGCATGATAGGACTAAGCATGTTGAGGTTGATCGACATTTCATTAAAAAGAAGTTTGAGAAGAAGATTGTTTCAGTACCGTTTGTGAGCTCGGAAGAACAAGTTGCAAATGTTCTTACTCATGCCGTGTGTAGTAGATTTTTTGATGACTCACTTATCAAGTTGGGTACGTGTGATATCTATGCACCAACTTAAGAGGGAGTATTGCGTGAGTCAATGTATAGGAAAAAGGAATGTAAATATTGTGTAAATATTAGAGTCTTTTAGGAAGGTAATATTTGTGTCCTTTATTGTTTCGTTATGTAACAAGGATTGTATGTACTTATATTCAGAATTATGGAATACATGAAAATTAAGTCGTGAAATGCTATTATTACAGGTATCATCAAAGGGTCTCATCGATCCTAAAAACGGAACAGTTGCTCAATCTATATATTTAGCTTGGGTATGAAATATAATTTATACTTTATAATACGCTGAAGAAAAGAGAGTTGTGTTACATTATCAAAATTCAAAAACAAGAAATTAAAGAAAACTGATTTGGGAACATTCCTTACATTTACAATATTATATGTCAATATCTACAGATTAGGATCTCGGATCCAAATGGTGGGGGATCCTAGGGATCCTCACATCCTAACCGTTCATCGTATATCGTGCAATCAGTTTTCGTCAGGTACTATTTGTGTTTAATTTTAAATAATAAAATTCAAATGATTTCTGACCGCACAATATACGATGAACATGTAGGATGTGAGAATTTCTAAGATCTCCACCATTTGGATTCGGATGGAATCCAAATCCAATATCTACCCCTGAAACGGATAGAAATGATCACAGAAAGTAGAAAATGAACGGGGGTGCTGTGAGAGTAGACTAAAAATATCAGATTCACAGAGGACCCTGATTAAACTAAACTGTTATCTATAGCGGCATAAGTATTGCCTACTCATCATAAGCAATTTGATTACATTAATTGTAAAGATTTTCAAGAGGCGTATACAACTCAGTAGTTCACCAGTACCTGCACCCAAGGTATTAAATATCGATGATATAGGAAATATCGGTAGTCCAAAAACACGGAAATATCGATGGAAATATCGGGATATTATCGATATCGATAAAAATTGAATAAAAACCACGGAAATTGTAAGAAAAACTTGGAAATTTTTATTGAAACTTTGCAGGATGTTTATTTAGTCAATTATCTATTAGTTTATCACAAAAAATTGGAAGGAAATGCATTGCATGATGAATTTAACTGGTTTAAGTTGATTATATAGCGAGCTGGCAAACATTGTGAGTGTAGAAAATATGTAGTAATTAATGAAAGAAGTTTAAACACACCAAAATCATTTATATATAATGAATTAGTACAATATTTTACACTTTATACATTGCATGGTACTAAGAACACAGACACGCAAGTTACAATTTATATTTTACACTTTATACATTACTTTATATATAATGAATTAGTTCATTTGTTGACTGAATCATGGAATTGGGTCTACAAAATAAAAAGTAAAAACACACAAACGCAAGTTACGTGGCAAATCACTGCAACATCCACACACGCACACGCAACATCCACACACGCACGCAGACCCTTAGATTCGCACGCAGACCACAGAAATCTCTGGATCCTTCCTTCTCTCCCTCTTTCGCTGGATCCTTCCTTCTCTCTCCCTCAGTCGCCGCTCCGTCCATCCTTCTTCTCCCTCAGCAGCATCTCTTCTCCGCTCCCTCAGTCTTTCCGTCCATCCTTCTCCCTCAGCCTCGATCTCGATCCTTCTCCCAACGTCTCTCCGTCCATCCTTCTCCGGAGCTACTCCTATCTCCCCCTCTCTCTTCTCAGATCTTCATCTGAAACTTTCTGTGTGAGATCCATGTCGTCGGAGCAACACCTTTTTGTTGTTGCTGTTAGAGATCCATGTCGTCGGATATACGCTAGGGTTCAAATCGATCGCGTTTCGAGTTAAAGTTTCATCAGGAAGCTGCGGGAGGAGTTTTTAATTTCTCTAATTTTTTTGTTCGATTTTATTTTGTAGCACTTTCGATGTTTCCGTACAAGTTCATGGCTGATTGCAGAGACTGCAACGATACCTCTGACTCTGTAGTTTCCCTCAGCCTCGATCTCTTCTTCTCCCTCGAGTCTCTCGATCCTTCTCCGGGGAGGTGACCTCCCCCCCATCTCTCCGGCGATAATATCCCTAATATCGCTAATATCGCGATATTATCGATATTAGCGATATTATCGCGATATTATTAAGATATTATATTTTAAGGCTTAAAAATATCGTTCTTTGAAAAAAACGATATTATCGGCGAAATATCGCCGATAATATCGATTTTTCGGACGTTGCCTGCACCGATATTGTCCCCTAACTTGCATTTTTTCTATCATAATAAGTACACCACGACACCCTTTTTCCTGCCCCATCTCTCCAGGTGCCTCCCCTTGCTCTCTCTCCCTCCCTTACAAATTCCTCTATCTTCATATGTTCTTGATTTTGTAAATGTTTAATCTAGGTCGCTACTAACGCACGAGATCGAGTCGGGGATGAATCGAAGTGATTTTAGCCGTTGCCGACGAATGATCAAAATTGAAATTCCAAAATCCTCATCTTCTTCCCTTTTGATTTTGGTCATGAAACCATAATCCTGCAGGCCATGAAACCTGCTAAATCTTCCTTTGACAGAGAGAGCAGAGACAGAGGTTGAAGGAAGAAGAAGAAAAGGGTATATTGGGTAGAAAAAGTTGATTCCGGATGGATGCTTTCTTCGGGAGTCCGAATACCACCTATTGTTCGGTAGTCCAATTCCGGAAAAATCAGTAACCTGATTCCTCATTTTAGATGGGTCTCACTGACACTTTCATTCCCCCAGTGTTGGTAAACACCGGAATCCCTTGAAAGTAATGCAATTCCCATTCCCTTCCTTTATTTCCCTTACGTAAACACCCATCAAAAGTGATCGTTCAGCTCAGTTCGCAACCATAAACTTATTGAAATCCTAGGCCTCTCTAGCTTTACAAAAAGAATAAACCAGCGTACATTATTATTGTTTGTGCCCGGATTCTTAATTTGTAAGAGTCATTATGAAAAGTGTTGGTGTTAACCCTAAAATTTATTCGAGCAAATCTAACATGAGTTTCATGGTCGATCATGAGATTATGGGGGCCTGTGCGACAACAACAGAGGCCCCATACACAATTTCATAAAATCTCGCATGCCTTGACGAAGAGGAGAAAAAATTACGAATTGCTTGAATTTAATCACATAAGTTCCCACAAATAGGGAGTCGTACAACACAAATAATCTATATGCGCGTATGAGTTCGCATTCAGCTACATAGGATGAATATTTTTGAAAAAACAAGATGAAATGGATCATGGGGTGCAGCGAGAAATTAATGGCTGCTGGATAATCTGGAGACAAAATTGAGGTCCCAGGAGGAACAACATATCGTTGAGTACGTGATATTTGTCACGAATTTTGACGATCTCGAAGTTCGGTGAAGTTCCACCGTATTTAGGCCAGTGTGTGCGTCTCGACGTGTGAAGCAAAAAGGCAAAGTTTGCCGACTCGAATTAAGTTGAAAAGATAGTCGGAGGAGGAACCTAAAGAGCGAGTGAAAGTCTTAAGACAATTTACAGTCCCATAATGAGGAGTTTGAAATGAAAATTACATGTAAGCCACGAGGTCACACCAGTGAAACGACTAAAATTACAAGCTTGCAGGAGAACTGAGCAGAGGAATTGAAGGAGAAGTGAAGGTAACATCAAGTTTTTGTGGGACGATTCCGTAATGTATTTCAATAATTCAAACAGTCTATCTTTTAGGTCTTTTCTCAAAGATCATGTCTGCGAAAAATCACCCAATTCTGAAACGATATGGCTAAAGAAGTTGAGGTTTCACCATAAAACTAATTGGCAATAGAGAGATGAACTCAATTATTTATAAGTACATGCAAAAACTGATGTGAGATCCACTCTCAACAAATGATTTAATAAAACTTGGGGTTAATCGATACTAGAGGAATTAGAGGGATTGAATCGATGCTCTTGACCACTTGAATTGCTAGGCCCTTGCATGATGATGTTCACAAACTTGTCTCAAAATGCTAAAGCAAAGCAACTTCTGCAAAAACATTCAAAAAGTGAGACACTTGTGCATCCACATAAAATCGTGATTAATGAGCATTATCTCTCTGTGCTCAATCTTTCTTTTTCTTTTGCAAGTTTTGAGTTATTAATCACATAAATAAGGAATAATAAGAGGTGAAACGTCAATGCTCACTCTCCTTGTAAGTCGTTTACAATTTAATAGGTATTAATTTGTAATAATAATATGATGATTATTAAAGATTTCGTGCTCCAAACAGGAAAAAAATATTCTTAAGGATTGGATCAGGATCGTGATCTTCGAGTCAAATTTCGTGCAGTTTTGAACAGGAAAGTGACTAAATGTTTCGATTGCCTTTCACTCAAGTTAGGGTTGACGATCATTATGTAAGGATGACTACTTATTCGTCCGAAACTCAAGTCTCTCAACATATTACTTATCTCAACGATATCAACTGATCCAGATTTCTGATTTTCTTTTGAAGATTGCTCGGCAAAACCATTGTGTTTGGTATGGATTTTCGATCATGATTCGTTACAAATTTGTTTTTAGTTTAGTGATTCGGCTCAAACTGTATTCAGTTCTTATTACTATTTTTCATTTGTATTTGCTTTCAGTTACAAATGTAAATGACGTTCTGCGCTAATGAACATTTAAAGTCCGTACTTGCTCGAGTCACAGAAAAGAACTAAATCACCCAGTTCACTCGATGCCCAACAGCTTTGATTGGAGGTCAAGATTTCTTAAGGCGCAAGAACTGATTCAAACTGTCTAGTAGCAGTACCTAGTAGCGGCATACTCACTATTTCCGGCCTAGAAGCACCATGTAAAGTTGTAAACTAAGTCGCGGTTTCAGCCTATAAGCAATACATATGTAAACAAAGTCCCAACTACTAGTACTGTTTCTCTTCCTTCGTTCTTCTGCCATAATGCCAGAAACCAATTCCCCGTCGGGCTTCCATGCTCCTCATGTCACTCTGCTCCGGAAGGTACGTACCTCTTATTCAACACACCAACAAAATTATTAGATTTTCTAACTTTTGAAATCAAATTAAGCTATAAATTTTTGTACGCATCATGCATGTGTATTTACAGCTTGGAGCCGAGTTTGTGGGGAGCTTCATCCTGATATTTTCAGCAGCAGCAGCCCCTATTGTAAACCAAAAGTATCAAGGTTCGGAGACGCTGCTTGGCAATGCGGCATGCGCAGGCCTAGCAGTGATGGCAGTGATTTTGTCCACAGGCCACATCTCCGGGGCACACCTAAACCCGTCTGTCACCATTGCTTTTGCAGCGTTTCGACACTTCCCATGGACCCAAGTTCCCCTCTACATAATAGCACAGGTTTCAGCGTCCATCTCTGCAAGTTTCGCTCTAAAGGGAGTTTTTCATCCATTCATGTCTGGTGGAGTAACGGTCCCTTCCGTTAGCCATTGCCAAGCTTTTGCACTCGAGTTCATTGTCACTTTCATTCTCATGTTCACTGTCACTTCCGTTGCCACTGATACTCGTGCGGTATGTGCGTGCGTGCGTGCGTGCACTGTTACGTTGCTGCGGTCCAAATTCTCGCTAATCTATGATGTAAACTAATTCTAAGTTCACGCAGGTGGGGGAGTTGGCAGGTGTAGCAATTGGAGCGACAGTTTTGCTCAACATTCTTGTGGCAGGGTGAGAAACCTTTTTTGTTATAAAACTAACTGTATTTAAACTTTATTACTTTATCTAAATCAAATTGTATTTACCTACTCAGACAAACAACGGGGGGCTCAATGAACCCTATCCGGACTTTGGGTCCGGCTGTGGCTGCCGGACATTATAAAGGATTGTGGATCTACTTGGTCGCACCCACACTCGGTGCCTTAGCTGGTGCTGCTACGTACACAGCTGTGAAGCTCCCACACAACCAGGTTTGACACTTTTCCCACTCCCTTATCCCAGGTTTGACACTATCAATCATGCTCAAGTTATACATGGTCTCGACTTTCATTTGATCAATTGTTTTGTTGGGTCTGATAGATTTGTGACGAGGCTGATGGTGGCACTCCTTTGCCGCAATTCTACTCAGATGGATCTCCTTCCATCGAACAGGGTAATTCAAACCAGATCGATCAGCTGTCTTTCATATTATGATTATAATATAAGCAGTGCACCTACTTGATGACTAACGTTATGGTAGTAATTTGATTTCAGGTCGCGCAACAGAACCTCGCCAGGCCTAAAACACAGAAGAGTTGCAGAAGAACAGAAAGCACTATGTGCTATCTTTTTGGTCCATAGTATGCTACCATGCTACCCTTTTTTTCCAATACATTTGCATTTGCTATCTTTTTGAGTCAATTGTACCTTGTCATACAAGGAAACTATGTTATCAGAAACAAATATTATTTATTATATTTTGTCAAAATCTGTCAAATGAATAAATCCTGGAGTGTAATATTCCTTACAAAAGATTCACAAAGAACCCAGATCCAGCTGAACAGTTATCCATACCCGGCATAAGTATTGCTGTAAACGAATGCTATCAACAGAGCGGGATTTGAAGCGTGGGATAGAATTTCCAAAACTGGAGAAACTAGATTACCGCCTTTTCCTGGTACGATACTCCCCCATTCCATCCAACCCATGTCTGAGGATCTTGGATGTCTATACGCTGCTGCTGTTAACTCGGAATTACTGAGTTAATAAATATGTGCTGCCCACTTATCATTTGTTCGTCCGCAATCATCAGAACTCAAGAATTCTTAGAGGTCCTGCAAAATTTAGATCATGGAGTATTAAAAATTTTGAACTAGTTGCTATTGAACTGCTGACACACTAAATGTAGAATTCTCTTTTATTTTTCATGTATTAAGTTACTCCCTTTTCAATATGAAAGTACAAATTCAATCATAATATTCAAACTAGGAGAGAAAAAAAGGTTCTATCTTATCTTCAGTTCTTGGCCGATATAATGTAACTCAGAATTTTATATACTACGTGCAGACCGAGAATAGCAAACCACTCAGTTGCACGTTTTCCTTTGATGACTACTCGCAAAAATTTAGAACTCACAGAAGGTTGGGCTCCGGTCAATATGCTTAGAGTTTCGTAATGCATTTCTCATTCTGTTTCTCTGTCCTCTTCACTATCAAGATTCTCAGGTTGATAATCATCAGTTGCTTCATCTGCTGCTTCATCAGCGGCTTCTGCTGTTTCTTCACCAGCATTGTCATCCTCGGTATCCATATACACTTGAGAACTCACCACCTGACCCTTCAAGTCTTTATGCTTCAGACTGCCTGTAAGAGCAGGCAACGAACAATAAATAAGAAACGTGAACCGGAAGATGAAAAAACGATAATCGATCAAATGTGATCAGACCCACTGCATAGAAAAAGCGCAACTTAATTTAAGGTGTGAAAGGTTTAAAAGAAAAATGACACTGGTGAAAGTATTAAAGATGTATGTATCGCATGATCACTAAGCATCTAACGATGAAAGCTCAGTGGTAATAGCCAAGTATTCATGTAATGACTGCAATCAGTTGGGAGGAAGGAGGTTTGATTTAGTTGTGTAAGAGATAATTTCAACCATGTGGTTAAAGTAAGACATCGACTTGAAAGTAATCAAATTCAAGTTAGTTGGTAATTTATTATATATCCTCTCTTACCGCAAGCACAGTGCAGAATTCGGGAACAATTGGGAAATAACTCAAGAGTCCAAGGAGATTAAAGAAAATGCATTTTAGCATGGGAAGAAACTGAATACTAGTTATGATGATGTGGTAGTCAACAAAGAGCAAGGATACATTGACATTATCTCTAGTACATTTCTAACCCTTACAAATGATAAACGTTGCAAGAGGCTACGAGAAGATTATATACCCAGTTCAAGGTAGCATATTCAAGTACCCATACAGTGAACAAAAGAAAACAACAATTCATACATACCCATCCAGAAAGAACATCCATTTGATGATGAGTGGAGAAGAGCTTTCACAGAGAACAAAAGGCGTTCCATAGATCTCTTTGTAGCAGGAATTTTTCTGGTAATGCTTGTTTGCCTCAAACCCTTCCACAATACAAAACAAAAAATAAAATGGTATCGTACGATAACAAACTCCAAGGGTGAAGATGATTTAGTCCAAAATCTAATAAAAATAAAAATATATATATTTAAGACTTACCTTTGCTTCTGAACATAGGGTCTGTATTGTTCTTGTGGCCTTTTGAAGCTCTAAAACCTAATTCATTAAAAGGATAAGTTTTGTTTTCCGGATAAATTAAGGGTAAAACTTGACTCCAATCATTAAGATGTATTTATGCATTTGCTCAAAAGATCTTACCAAGTGGATTATATCCTCTCTGTGAACTTCAAAATGGGACTGTAAGAAGTCAAAAACTGGAAACATAATGATGTTAGCGCCTCAGACACTTCTCATGTAATCACATGTAAAGTGTCGTGATTATACCTTTCATGAAGGAATCAATGAACTTCCCACCATACCCAACAGCCATGGCATGCAAAGTCACCTGAACCACGATATTGGCATGTCAAGAGTATCTTACCCGGGTGGCATTTGAACATAATAAAGACGATTATTATTTATTACACAAAAAGAGTAAATCACGAAGAGAACAGATGCTAATTTAGAGAACTTTGGAGTCCTGTTTATTTACCTTATCATGAGTTTTACAAAGGTTAACTAATGACACAACCACATTTACAGACTGTTGTAGCTTGCTTAGAAGTCTTTCAATAATGTTATGTTGAGCACCAGCTCTAGCTTTCTTCAGAAGAACAGCTTCCTTGACCTAAGAGAGAATCAACATGAGTAGTTCTGACCAAATGCACTTCAAGTACAACACTCTTAAGTCTTTTGAAACGTTTCAAAAATAAATCTACATCTCACCAATTTGTTAAGAACAGTTAGGTTCTCTTCATGCTGCACATAACACCAACTTGTGTTACTATCTCTGTCAAGAAAGAGTATCAGTGAACTTGATAAAAGGGGGGAATGTAAGCCTTACCAGTATCTTGTACCACACAACGAATGTTCCAGAACTTAGAGATGGGAAACCATGTTCATCATCTTCTCCCTTTGTCCACTAATAAAAAAAAAGTAGAAAAACAGTCGGCAATTGCTGGCTACCATACAGTGGTTATGTTATAATCATACACCCAAAACTTTTAAAACCATTTCTTTGATGCAGAATTAAAACAAATTGAGAAAAATAGTGTCTACCGAAACTCTTAAGAGACCAAGATTCATAACAAAAATATGCACCTCAGGCAAAATAGTGCAGGCTAGCTGTTCCAGCCGATCAGAAGTGGAATCTCTATTTTCTAGGTAAATGCGCAATATTTTCTGTACCATTTCCCCCTGAAAAAATTAGAAAATAAAAAATGACAAGCATACACACATATAATAATATGGATCAAATAAATTTCCAAGCATGTGCAAGAAATAAGAGCTAGAAACATAGTTTGCTCACTTTGCACTTCCCACCATTCTCAAGATTTTCATCAAATCTATGCTTTAAAATCTTCTCGGCAGAAATACCAAGTTTCATGCGCAAAGTAGGAAGAGCCTCCTGGACAAATCCTGAGTGCATGTTTTTACCATTTCCCTCCATCTTACTGATGAATTTGTGGACCGATGATACAATTGATTCTAGAGTAAAAAGTGACTCTGACGCCAGCATAAAAGAAAGAGAGCATGCTGCCGGGACCATAAGAAGTTATGTAAGTGGCTTAATAAAGAGTGACAATCAATGAGCACCCTGAACACTCTCAGGAAACAGAATGAAGTTACGTACCTATGTCCAAGACACCTTCAAAAAATGAATAAGCGCCAAAATATAAATATTCAGAAGTCCCAGGGGAAAGGTTAAGCTGTATCCCTTCCAAAAAACTATCTGGGATCTTGGTAGGCTGGAATGCTTCTAGCAGATATGAGAGAGCTGGCTTGTCTGTCTGAATACCAGGAAGGTTTAATATCTGCAATTAAAAAACAGAAGCAAAAGATTTAGTAGTTTTCGTTTCAAACATAAAATTTGTGTGTAACAGTGTAAGTACTCATATAGTTATCAGCCAAGGATGGGAGGGAGGTCTCACACACACACACACACAATACAGAGACAGAGAGAGATGCCATTTCATTGAGGTGATAGATAAGGTAATGGAATTTCACCGCATTGAAACAATGAAGCACTTTTTTGAATATTGAAGTAGAAACTGCAGTTTTTGAATGTACAAGATTGGTAATGTCTGGATTTCCAGCAGAAGTAGATTGAATATTCCAATGTTCTTCGCAAGTTTCATCACCTGCAGAGTGATGCTCAAAGATTAAAAGAAGATAGTGGCATCCTTCTAGTGTGTATCCATCAAATTTGGACTTCACTTTATTACCTTCCATAAGTACTGAAAGTGCACTATCAAAATGCCTCTTAATACTTGGAAAGAGTGGTTTAACTTTGCTCAAGAATTCATCCACTGTCATCCTGGTGAACCCAACTGGAGGACTCAAGCCTCTGCCCCACAATTGTTTTCCAGGATTTAAGTAATCCAGCTTGTAGTGAAGATCACGCAGAAGGTACAGATATAGAGGTAACTACACCCGCAAAAAAGGACATAAATGTTATAACTTTATAACTTTGTTTACAACATATAACAAAAATTACTCAAGTTGGTGGGTACCTCAGCAGCAGCATCAACACAACAGGATGCTTCACTCTGCATAAAATACATGAAAAACTAAAATAAAAATTGCATAATGGTTCTCATCAAAATTTCAAATACACAGCATATCTTGTAAAACAAGATCAAGAAATGCTAGGGACTCTGTTAGTGCGTCGTTTGACACGTAACCAGTTGTCATTTGAATTAATATGTAGCAAGACAAATCACTCCAAAGTAGACCATTTGATACTAATACTCCACACTTTTCAACAGTACATTTATCCATTGCTTGCATTTTAAAGAAAAGAAATATAAATAACTTTAGGGTATAATCACTCTAATGTACAAGTTCACAACCTCTTGCCAAAATCTAATTAAGAATAAGTTTTGAACTAAGAGGTGGCCACATTCAGAAAAAGAGCATCAGATTTATGATTTCTATTTGGACTTGAAGACCTGTGCATTGGGCTATGAGAATCACCTTCCTTCACTAATACTGAACAGTGACACTAATGAATGCAGTGGCCTAAATGTGTGGTTAATCACAATCAATACCATAAGAACACCTTATTAGAGGCCAACCATCATGAAGTGTAATACCTTTGCAAACCCCAAAATGGAATAACAATGAACCAGCAGAGGTCTGAACTTAAATCTCTGAGCATCGATAGCCTTGGCAATGGCAGAAATTTCTATAACAGCAGCCTCGTTAGAGTCAGTAGAATTTTTCTCTGATGACTCATATGACCTGCTTTTTGACGTTAAACAAGAAGAATCTTCATTTGGCACCTCTTGGCCTGTTAGAACTCCTGCCTTCTCCAAGACATCAAATAATGTGGGCTGCCGGAGTTTCCCATTGGTATCTGATGTCGTAGATGCTTTTGAGGTCTTTTTGTTTTTCTTCATGCCTCTTGGAGAGGTGGCCTCATGTGTTTTCTTATGCTCAATTTTCTTTTCAATGTTCACCATATGGTGAGGTTGGCTTACGAGGGAAGACCGGTAAATATCAGCATAAGGTTGAAGTTCAGGAAGAGATAGAGAGCACCTCTCAATACAATTGTTTAATATGCTTTCCAAGAATCTGTATTGTTAAGATTGTCTCCATCAGTACTCAGGGATCAAGAGGTTGTAATAAACAAGCTATTTCATGTACACAAGAAAGCTGATTTTTACAAATTTAAAAATACGTTTTCAAGGGATTAACACCACAATAACTTACACAAGGTTTCTCAAGCGCTTCATTAGCTTGGAAAGTATATCCTCCTTTGTGGCCTGGCTTGTAAATTCAAATCTCCCAGTAACTTGTGTACAGAAGGCATTGAGCTAGCATTGTACATAAAGCGTCAGAAACCACAATTTAAATGCAAGGTAATATCTTTTAAGCTTCTTCACTTACTAGTTCCCGTATCCAATTGGCAGCATAATATAGAGACGCACATATAATCTGTTTCTGCTTCCCTGTCAGAGACTTCCACTCAGATCCGAATAAATACTGGTAATGCACAAGTCAGCACATGTCAGAGTAGGACATTGCCACCAACACTGGCAGGTTACACAAATTTGAGAAACCAAACCAACTAACAATAATATCTTGGTTCATTTTATGGAAAAATAATAATTCTCAAATTCTGCAGTAAATAAGTTATCTGGAGCAATCTCTCTGTGCTTGTATCTGATGAACATGTGTGCAACTTATAGTGTTAATCAGGGATATTTTTCTACAAACTTAAAATGTGGATTCCAGCTTCAACTTTAAGAAACTTCAGTATAAACCAAAGTATAACTAGTGGACGCGGTTGACAAAAGCATTTTACTTCGCCTTACCTTAGAAGAAGGCAGGTGCAAAGGGCAGCCAAGTAGTGCATCAATTCCACCAAGAGATCCTTGGTTTGTCAACCTTTCAATCTGAAAATTGACAGAAAAGTTCAAAGTTTTATCACAGAGGTCATAATCAGATCAATCATCATAACCACTTTTCACTTACTGCAGCTAATAAAAGGAAGTTAGCAGGAAGAACTTGTAAAGAAGAAGAAGACCTGCACACAACAAGGTTCCAACTTCAGCAATCATAGATATCAAGTGGAGAAAACCTTATGTACAATAATAGATATAATGTATGGCCAAAATATTACTGCAGTGTAGAGGAAGCCAATGGCAAAATGTTTAGACAAATAGGTGATATATCACCATCCAAGTTCATCCACAGCTCCCCTACATTGAAAAAAAGAATGGCAACTTTAATTCACCCACAATTAATTGCTTATACAGCACAATCTCAAGTAGCATCAGAAAACAAAAACAAAACAAAACAAAAAAAACAGAGGACGAAATATTGCATCACAGAATCACCTTCTAAACCACAATATGAGTCCTTAACAGCCAAATTCCCACCATCAAGATCAGACAGAAACAGGGATTCAAACTCTCCTACATGTTTCCCAATCCTGAAATATGCAGATTAGTTTTCTTCCAAATAAAGAACAATTACTTGTAAAAAAAATTAAATTGCTAACACGATAACAAAGAAAACACCAGCTTCTGAAACCAAACCAGCTTTTGAAACCAACTGACCATTCTATAACTGTTGGATGAAGTGATTTACAATCCAACGTTTCAGTCAGTTCGTCATAAAACATGATCAAAGGTAAGGGCAGCTGTCTGCAAGAGTCCAAAGAAGTCTTCAAGAGCTCCAGCGCCTCGTCACAATTAGATTTCTGTAGCCAATGTGTTTAATAATGGTGAATGTACGTCCCTTAATAAAAAAATTGGAAACCAAAAAGTATTTGATGTTAACTATATTGACAATATAAAATAGTATAAGTGAACCCACCTGGACACATTAAAATGTATTTTGCAGGTTTCCATATTTTCTTTGTTTCCTCTAATTATTAAAAAGAATTTGTAAATATTACTAACTTACTAATAGTATGTGCCCCTAACTTTGGAAGAGTGAAACTGAAATGCTGCTGGATCTTACTTGAGATGGGGATGGACAGGTAACATCAGTTGCATCTCCTAGACAGGAAACAATCTTCAGAGTTCCAACCAGGCCCATCTTCTTGTAGTTCAGATCAGGATGAGTGACCTGCCAAACAGAGGGATGGAATAGATCAATTTGGATTACCAGAAAGTGTAAAAAAATTATCATACATAAATGTGTGGTTCAAAGACGTTTGATCATGTTTATGTTGAAGTGCTCCAAAAAGAAAATAATTCTTGGTACCTGCTTGCGTACTATCATCAAAAGTTCATTTGCAAAGGAAGAACCATAAGAATCTGCACTAGACCGAGCCAAAAGTGCCAGATGGCCAAAAATCTCGTAGACCTGCACCATAGTAAAGCCAATGAAATGGTGATTCAACACTTTTGTGCCAAGAATGATAAAGAAATGTAGCATCCTACCTTGTGCAGATTTTCAACGCTAAATCCCTCTAAGTAATCCAAAATACCTGGATTGCGGAACAAAGAACTCATCATGCATTTCTGGGAAAACAATTACTCCAGAGTCCGACAAATCAACATGAACCACAGACTAATATCGTACCGCTAATATGATAAGAAAGAGGAATTAACTGCTGTGCATATTTGGAGGCTAGCAAAGCCAAGGTCTCTAAAGCAGAACCAACTTCAAAACCCATACTAGAGCCCACGTGGGTAACTAGTGAGCCAAGAACCTGCGAAAGTCATGATAGTAGTCATAGAATAGACCTTTATTTTAACTATCATATAACCAACAAAGAATATATAGGCCACTTACTTCCTGTCTAGAATACGTATCAGCAAACTCCTCAAAAAGACAAACATAGACATGCATGCCAAACTCCCTGGATTTTTGCTCCTTGCAAGCCAACAAGTACTCGGACAGAGAAATGAAATACAGAAAATAATCCTAACAACAAATAAAAGGGAGATTCAAATAAGGCCATTGAAACACATCACTTAATTTTGTATTTCAGACTGAATACATTCCTTGATACCAGATCATCATCAGAGATACCTGTACAAGCTCCTTGTGTCCATGAATGCATTGATCAAACATAGCTTCCTGAATGCAATCCTCAATAATTTTCTTCTTGAATAGCTTTTCGACACTCCTTTGCAGGGATTCACCATTCATGTATATCAGCATCAGTAACCATATATCGATGACTTTGTGATCCTGAGCTTTCTCGAGGCTGTTCAATTCTTTCAAAATCTCCTGACACAGTATCTACACAACTCGTATAGAAGCAAATATATGATTTAGGGGAAATTTAAACTTTCTAAGAAGCAAATATTTTGTTTTAAGGACCAACTGGCAGAAGACATACATTCTTAAATCGAAGACTTGATCTCAAGGCATCAAGGATAGAAGCCTCGGTGTTGTCGGCATGTGACTTTCCTTTGAGTTTTTGTTGTGTTGTGCGATAATTTGATACTCCAACAAATTTTAACTGCTGTCGAATCTGTGAGATTATTCTCCGGACATTTGACGGTGTCGCTGAAAGCAGTAGAAACCTAAGCAGATGAGGCATGTGCTCTGCCTCGATTGTTCTGATGCATGACAATGCTATGGTGGTTACCTTCAAATTGAAGCAAATTTAAAGTCAGGTGCAGCTAGAATATTCAAAAGAGAAAACTTCAATCCTATGTACGTGTAATAGCAACCCCGTAAACTGGTAATCATGCACTTTCTAAGTCAAGTGAAGTTTCTTGTTTTCTCATTTTCCTAGAAAATAAGCACAAATTTGATATTCCCAATTTTCTGATCAACCAAACAGATGATAAAGGATAATGTGAAACCTGTTCTTGCAACATTGGATCCAAATTAAGGTTCGAAAAGGAATCGAGCACCGGCACAACTACAGCCGAGTCCTCCTGAAGCAATTTCTCGAGAGCTTCAACCACAGTCTTGTTATTCTGATCACCGATGATCTCCGGCAACGATCCAATTATCTCTTTCTTCAAATGCAGAGGGCAAATCGAAAGAACCTGCATCAATTTCTCAGCCAATGCATTCGGATCAACAAGAAAATCAAGCCACCGGAAGTGATTGATGATCAGCCTAGCGACGTCGTCTTCGAGGGACAGAGACGGACCGGAATGTTGCGTATACACGTCGAAATATTCTGGAAGCTTCTCGAGAAGCATGTTCTGAATTTGCAACTGGATAGTGGGAACCAACAGCAAGTGGCGGAGTAAGCTCTCGCTTCTGGCGGAGGCGGTGAGAATCCTGAAAATGTAGGAGCAATTTTCCGTTAGATTTTCTCGGCAGCCAAACAGGAAATAGAAAATTTTGAAACTGAAGACTAGAAGTAGTTAGAGTGTCGAGGAAGTTACTCACCTGCGGAGGTTTTTAGGTGTGTTGATGTAGGAAGAGAGGCCGGAGAGGAAATCGGAGAGAAGAACAGAGGCATTTTCGGAAGAGGAAAAGGTGCGGTGGAGGTGGCGGCGGAGCTTGTGTAGGTCCGAAGGGAGGCACGGCTGGCCGGAGTGGTTGAGGAGGGTGCAGCCAGCGTCGGCTAAAATAGAGACCATTTTATCGATGGCTGGGGTTTCGACGGCGTCGTTTGGGGTTGGACTGGTTGAGTTCGCGGTGGCGGTGGGTTTAGAAGATTTGGGGGGAGGGCAAGAAGGGGCGGAAGAAGAGGGGGGCGGCCGTTTGCGGGAAGGGATTTGCTGGTGGAGGAATACCATCTTGGCTTCGTTACGGCGTCGTTTTGCAGGTGGTGTTGTGATCTCTGCGTCCGTGCGAGAGGGAGACGAAAAGAGAGAGACGAAGGCAGAACAGGCGCCAAATTTTGGAGAAAGTGGCGGTGGGGTTTTCAAAAATTAAAATAAAATTACGAGTAAATTGTGACAATGGTGTTTTAAACTTAATTAGAGTAATTTTTTCTCAAATAAAAATCAATTACCATTGGTCACTTAACTCATCAAAACATGCGTTATGGTCCCTCAACTAAAAATTTATTACCAATGGTCCCTCAACATTAATCAAACTGGAGATATAGTCTCTCAACTTTAACTCAATTGTAGCAATGGTCTTTCCAACATAACTCATTTTGAAAAATTCTGACGAAGTTGACGAAAAAAATCATAGCTACACGTTTTAATGAGTTGAAAGACCAATGGTAATGGATTTTTAGTTTAAGAGACCATTGCTCCAATTTGATTAAAATTGAGAGACCATTGCTACAATTTACTCTAAAATTTTAGAGGTACTTGTCGATTTTCATGCTGCCAATTCCCCCCAATATCTTCCTTTAATTGTTTAAGATTGGTTTTAAAAATATTTTTATTAAAAATAGTTTTAGTTATTTTAAAAGTACTTTCAAATGAGTTTTATATTTTTATATTTATACATGAGATATATTTATATAGAGTTTCATTCTCGTTTATAAACTCACTCTACATCGTATTTCAATGATCTAACTGTCTATATTTTATAACATTATTTGCAAAACATTAGGCAAATATAAATCCATTAAAACATCCAACTATAATGAAGAAAATAGACAAATATGATTTTACAAAAAAATTTAAAAATTAAAAAAAATAATATGGCTACAATTTAACGGATTTGGGTGTTTTTTAATAGAGCTGATATTTGAGGAATGACGTAAAAGATAGACGTTTTGATTGTTGAAATAAAATGCAATACCCCATTATATATTAATACAACAATATATTTACAACAATGGTGAAAAAATTAAATTGGTATCTAATTCATCATTCACGAAATTGGAACCTTCTCACACCTATAAATGAATAGAAATAACACACAATTGTTTGCAATCAAACATCACATCACATCTCTGTTTCGAAGGACTAGAGTATTTGGCAATCACGTATACGGGAAGAAAAAGTATGACAAAATACACTAGTCCAAACCAAACATATAACATTATAATGCTTACGAGTATGAAGGAGACAGTTGCCAGGGCTCACAAATCGTCTGATTCAGATCTCCGTTCCCCCGCCGGTTACCGGCGAGACTAACGTTTCCATGTAAACGGCGGCTTTCGACCGAGTGTATCAATTTTTCTTAACGTCTTTCCATCCGGATGCAACACCAATACGTTCGCTTGTGGCCCAACAGAACTTGATCATTCTCTAAAATGCATAGAGGCTTGAAACCCTCGATGTACTCTTCAGGTAGGATCTGATCCAAAGGAATTTCTACGATTTTAGTCCAAGATTATGTGAGTCCGTACTCCAGATGTCGACAATGATGTCGTTGTAGTCAGCGAGAGGAACTGGTTGAAGGAGTAGACCATCGGAGGGGACTGGTGGTTGCTTCAGTTGCCGGCGGCTACTGACGCCCGTCTCCAGGATTATTGTTGCTTCCAGCTGCCGGCGGAAGAGATACGAGGGATAACTTCATTCAAACAAAATCGAGGAGTTGAGGACAAGCACATTACAATCGGATGTCGAAGGATCTACTTAACATCTCTTGCAAGGAAGTTCGGTAACGGATCTCGTTTAAATGTGGCAGGTCTTTGCAACGGAATCACATCGTTCGCAGACTTCCGACCCTAGCTGGTCCAGTTGATCTTCTTCAAAGCATGCACATCGATGCCCTTCACAACTTTCAATTCTGGTAATATTCAGGACCATCAATTTTTTTGTTAATTCCGTCGCTTTACGTGGGACGGAACGGAATGCAGTGGAACAAGGTCTCACGTTTGGTGCGCCTAAAAATCGTGGAACAGGTTGTCCCATGGAACGAAATTTGGCTGATTTTTCATTTCACCTCTCCTCCTGGAACGACCCGTTCCATATCCGTGGAACACAAATTTATAACATTTTAAGACAAAATTTCCTTTTTCAATATTTACATCATCTGTTCCATCTTGTCTCGTCCCGTTTCGTCCCGTCCGCGTACCAAACGGTAACTCAATGCACATGACGAACTTTTGGATGTATAAAATTTTAGTAAATACTTAGATCTGATGATTGAACAACGAAAGAAAAGCTTAAAGGAAATTGACACTTACGGAATTTTAGTGAAACTTACGCGTTTCTAACAAATTTAAAGTCTTTTACCGCACAAATTGAACAAAAATATCTCTCAATTCGACGAAATAATTGACAAAACTAACAAGGAGGACATTGACACAAACTGAAAGTTGAGTACGACTCCTAACCAAATTGAAAGTTCATAGGGAACAAGACCTACAATTGAGGGGTATTGCTATATTTTTCCCTTTACGAGTGAAGTGGCTTTACCCACTTGCCCTTTGCAAGACCTACAATAGGAGACTTCATCAAGAAGCTACGCAATCAAACATGACCAAACAAGCGTTAAAAATGTTTGCTGATTGATTATCGAACAAGAATATATAAGTTCAGAGTATGTATTAAAAGAAAACATACGAATATACATGTACAGTTATAAAATCTATGTACTGCTCGGACGAAAACACGTTAACAATGCTTCTCTTTCCACCCTTGTTCATCCTCCATTTATCCAACAACTTTGCAAGCCGGCATCAGATATAGGATATATTAGATCTCTATCGTGTAAGATCCAGAACGGATCGCATTCAAACTTGGCACATCCTGGCAAGATAATTGCATCTTTCGTAGTTTTCAACCCTGGTTGGTCCGGTTGGTCTTCTTGAAAGCGTGCATACCGCGTGCTCATTTTCCCCCATCAAAACCATTTCTGGCGGACTCTGAACTAACCTTGGGGAACCCTCATCATACCAAACCTAACTGAACAGTTTAAATCTAACCTGAAACCATTAAAATGAAGACAAGAACAAATCAAGTTCAGATAGATCAGACGGGATGACTTTCCTGTAATAAAATGGAAGGGGAACGGACAAGCTTATTGTGTTTATCACATGGCAACAGATATTAAGTATAAACTTACAATTTAAGTGAACTAGAGACTAGGCAAACAGCAGTTTGGGAAGAAATAAAAAAAATCATTTAACCATAAGCCACATTAATGTTACACCAAAATATTAATGATTTGGCACATCGTATTCCCAAAATTTATGCAGTTGAACCAGACAGCAGTTATAAGAGAGAATGATTTTATAAGTGTGAAAACAAACCAGAAAGTACAGAAAACAAAAATTTAATGGCAGAGGTTGAACCAGAAAACGGAAGAATTCAATCGGATATGTCACAAAATGAAGAAGGGAGATGGAATTTTACCAACGAATACACACAGTAACAGAGGCTCTACAACAGAAGTTGGCAAGGGGACAGACAGTCATATAGTAAAGTGATTTGGGTAGGCGCAGTTTAAAAATCTCCACTATTTTGTTATTCTTGTTATTGTTTTAATAAATGGTTATCGTTTCTTCTCCCAAAAAAATAAAGACTCAGACATTAAAGTGTCAGGAATTACTTTCCATAACTTAGTAACATAGGGCTCGTTTGGCAAGTGCTTTTAGACGAGGGCTTCTTGCAGGAAGCACTTTAAGTGCTTTTGGAACTAAAAAACATTTTCTCTAAAAGCGCCTTCAGTCGTTTAAAAGCACTTGCCAAACAAGCCCATAATCTACTATGAAGTTCCCTTTAATATAAACAAGTAAAAAACACAATTTGTCTCTAGCATGTCGTCCAAATCCACAAAAGCAACTTGCAAACTACTAAAATATATCACCTAAAAACAACTGAATAGTGCTCGAACAAATGCTATATTTCAAACACTGAGTAAAAACTTAAATATCGAATCTTATTTGTTCAGGTTAAACACTTACAGAAGCCACTCAACATCATGTCGTTCCAGACAAAACTGCATAATATCAGTTAGATAGAGTGAAGAGACTTACATCGTTGGTTTCAGATGTTGGCGCCACCACCAATTGCTGGTGAAACTAAGGTCTCCACATACACAGTTGCTTCAGGCAACAAATTAGTAGGAGTATTAAGAACCTTCGTCAATGTATTTTCCTTTGGATTGTATAAAGCCAAGTAACTTGAATCACAACTCATCAAAACTTGATCATTCTCTAAAATGCATATAATATTAACAAAATTCATACTTAGTTGACGTAACGACTTCAAAGGAATTTGTATGATTTGAGTCCAAGATTCATGGACACCATAATCCTCCATCACCCATACTGTTATTGCAATATCACTCAAACTGACGTCATTGAACAAATATGCAAAGAGACGATTTGCAATAGTCCCAATACGAATGGAGATATAACTTTGTATGTGAAGATAGGGCAGCGGCACAATATTCTCCTCCGCCAAAATAAAAGAGATGATTCTTGAACTAAGAACAGGGCGGAGCTCCTCCCCACTCCATTTAAGCTCTACCCAATGTAGAGCTCCGTTAACCAAGCACCCTTGCCCATGCAATTTAAAAGAGTCAAGGTATTGTTTAGTCCTCCACAAACCTGATTTTAGCGTAAAGACCGCAATCATCATGCCATCTGCAGTTGTAGATTTGCCACCCAATATAACCTTGTAATCTTCAATGGTGGAATCATAACCAAATCCATAAAACTTTGGACAAAAATAAAAACAAGGAATTCCTGGTAACATTTTGGTAACTCTGGTACAAGGGTTCCATAAGAGAACTTCGCCTTTGTTTCCTTTTAGACATATCAAGCCATTGCAAGAACCCACAACACTCATACGTTCAAGCGTTACTGGCAATTGCAAACAAAGAAAAGAGCTTTGCACACATACACGGACATCCTTGAGTGCTTCGTAGTCTATGGATTGGAAAGGACTGTCTGAAATAAGAAGCCTATAGCTATTACGGTTAACCCCTGTCACTGCCCGTCTCAGGTGCTTCCTAACAAGATGCAAATCGGAGATCAAAGCGCGCCATGACTTGCATACACACCGGAATTGGATCAAATATTTCACTGGTAGCCTTGACAGTATATCAATTATGATATCATCAGACTCAATCAGGGGTCGTTCAAGAAATCCACCATCCGTGGGGACCGGTTGCTGCCGCCGCCGCCGCTTCTGAAGGCCCGACATGTTAAAGCAAATGGAGCGGAGCCCAAACCACCAACTATCCGGGTAGGCTAAAACCTCAAAACCAATTTCGTCCTCCCTGTCAGCGACAAAAAATACCAAATTTAAAACTTAGACTAAGGATCTACAACTTAAATTAAACCCTAATTTAGGATTGTACCAAAACTTAAAACCCTAAACTAAGAATTTAGACCTTAAATTAAACTCTAATTGAGGATTTAATCTAATTTTCAGAGTAAGTTGTAGCTGGAGTTCATATAGGATGCACAGAATTCATGAAAAAAAGTTCAAATTCTCTAAACAAAAAGGAAAAGAAGTTGAAAAAAACTGCACGTTGACTTGAAAATCGTGACTAAACTTACCTGGTGCTGCTGTGCCGTCCGGGAGAGGTTTGATTGGAAGAAGAGGATTACGAAGGAGGAATGAAGTGGGAGGAAATGGAATTGCACGCCCTCCAATGGAATAACCCTACGACTTCAACACCCCGCCGGCAGACGCCCATATCGTCTTCTCCGATCCCACCAATTTTCATGGAGGAGTTTGGCTCAGGCCACTCGACCCTGTTCTCCTGGTTGCTTGCAGAAGCTATTGACGAGAAGGAGATATGAATATGATTGAGGATGAAAGGGGGAGGCGTGGGGGTCTAATCTATGCATCTGGGCAAAAGTGGGACTGTGGGAGGGCTGTTGGGAAGTAAAAGATTGAGCAAAGGGCAGGCATCAGGATGCTAGGAGATCGGGACCAAGTGGTCAAGTCACAACCTTTTTCTTCTTTCTTTCTTTTGTTTTTTTCTTTTTTTTTTTCTTTTTTCAAAGGCACATTTATCGATTTGACTCCGTTCCATGGAACTGTCAATTTCTCTGCACTTTAATTTTATTCCATTACTTTTATGAATTTTTTAATTACTTAAGTTTTTTTTTGAACTTTAACTTTAGCTGGTTATCTTCTAAACTTTTATAAATAGTCGATTTCTCCCTACTGCTAGATTTAAAAAAATTAATCTTATTTTTCATTTACTTTGATCATGCAGACAACACATGACAATTGTATGGGACAAAAAAAAAATTGGATGGATGAAATTTTTTTAAATCTAATACTTTAGGGAAATTGGCTATTTATAACATTTTAGGAGGAATAATCAGCTAAAGTTAGAGTTCATGTAGAAAATGGGCTAATTACAAAAGTTCAAGGGAGTAATCGGCTAAAATTGTAGTTCAGAAAGAAAATTGGAAACTCTATACAAGTTCAGAAAAAGAACCGACAACTAGCTCTTTGTTAAATAACTTTTCATTAAAAGAAAACCTTACTTGATAAATTATTAATGATGTAAAGTTAAATTTAATTAATTTGCTTGAAAAAATGTTTTAAACAAGGGTAGTTTAGTAATTAAGCTATTTTTAATTCTGATTTAAGTAAATTAGTAAACAACTTATATAGAACCAATCTCATTCTTACTTATATGGAACCAATCTCGTTCTTACTACCATTCCTTTTTATTTCTCATTAGTTTAATTCGTTCTTTATTTTTTTCATTATGATTACGGATAAGTAAATGAATATATTAAAAGAAGAAAGAAGAAGAATCAGCAGCCTGAGAGTTGGGAAAATAACATGTATTGACACGAACAAACTTCTTAACCAACTAGAGAGATTTTCCATGAATTCGGAACACAAGACGATATATTAATAGCATTATGCTTTACTTAGTACTAACTCATGTTTCAAGTATCATTTAGTACTACGATCTAGTATTCCTCTTAACTTGTAAGTGAAAAGTCTTCTATTCGATTATCGCTAAAGGCGAATTTCAACTACATTATTGTCAACCCATTGTGAGACTTAGCTCACTTCTTCATCCCCTTAGTGTAAATAATATCGTTTGTTAAAATAATATTGAACACTGAAAGTAGTTTTCAATAAGCTTGAAAACAAAAGCTAAAAACTAAATAGTTAACCCTCCAATATTTGAAGTAAAAACCCTACTAAAATCGTATGATCAAAACTATTTCGAGTAAAAACCCGGTTGCCGCCCCTCCAGTATTTGTTAACCCTCCAATATTCTCATCAATTTACCACACAGAGCTATGCAAACAAACATGACCCATCAAGCCTTAGAAACGTTTGTTGATTGATTATCTTGCAGCAAGAAAACATAATTCACAATATAAATTAAAGGAAAACGTACAAATATACATGTCTTTGTTCTTGTTGTAAAATCCATGTAATGCAAGGAGGAAAATTGCAGACCTAACACATCAACAATGCTTCTGTTAATCCGCCCTCATTCATCCTCTTCAACAACTATGTGAGGCGGCATGTAGAACGATATACTCTATAATGTGGAAGTACCAGAACGGATCTCATTTATACTCGGCAGGTCTTGGCAAGAGAATCACATCCTTCGTAGATCTTTAACCCGGGTTGGTCCAGTTGATCTTCTTTAAAGCATGCGCACCGTGTGCTCATCTTCCCAGTCAAAGCCATTTGTAGCGGTCTCTGAACTAACCTTGGGACACCCTCATCGCACCAAACCTAATAAAACAGGTAGAAATCTAAGATGTAGCGCAATATTGAAACACATAACGAAAGTTACATAATAAGAATTGAAAGAGAGCACAAGTAGTGTTTGGTTCTCGAGCTATGTTTCCAATTCAGGGCGATATGTACCTCTCCACCCTCATCCTGACTCCACCTTGAGTTGCAACCAGGTTGCTTTGCTTCTTCATTCTCCTGTTTCTCCAAAAGCTGAGCACCTCTCGCAGCCTTTGCTTCCACTCCCTTCAAATATTTTGTAGGATTTCCTTGAGAATCATAGTAACGACCTACTAGCTTCCCTACAAATCTGACAATTCAAAGCCATGAAAGATCAGTTACAAAATATCATTATCCTTTCGATCTAATACCAATATAATGAAAAACAAAAACAAATCTAGTTCAAAGATATTTGACAAGTTAACTTCACTGAAACAAAATGGTGAACGAAAGAACAAGAGTATCGAGATTGACACAGGACAAGGCACCTGGGTCTGTCTTGTGAACCATGAACGGCTATACATTTACAAGATAAATGATTCAAAGGAAAGGGCAATATGAAATCCGGAAAGACACAAATATCTCTTATTACCAAAACAATCACGTGCATATAAAAGCGGATATGATGATGACATTGCATCATAATAGGGTTGCCCACCTCAAAGAAAGTTTGAGGGATTTGTGGTAAACTTTTCGATTTTATTTAATCAAAATTTTGGTAGTGGATGTAAACTATTAAACTCCAAAGATGTTTCCAACTGTTTAAAAAGTAGTAAACAGATTGGCGAATAGGACTGTGTTTCCAGTATCTTCAAACTTCTGACATCATCGAAATACAAAGATAGCAGACAGATGTTTGTAACTCACGTGTAACTTTTAAAGTAGAAATCCCTCCATTCAACGACACTCTTCACCTGAAAAATACGAAAGAACAAAACAAAAACCAAAACAATCAAACTTGTCGCAACTAATGAAACTTAGCGTATCACATTCCCAGATATGCAGCCAAACCAAGTAGTACGGGATTGAATATTACGTATTAGTCCATTAATATTGTTATTCTGTTTAAAAGTGAAAAAATAAAAAAGGGCCGATAGTGCAAAACTGTATCAAGGAAAGTCACAAAACATGCCATGTTGAAGGTGGATATGTCAGAAAATGGAAAAGACATAGATACAGTATAGCAAAGCATGACACGACAAGATAGGTTCGATTCAATAATGACTCTACAGACTACAAGTCAGTTGGGCTGGAATTTGGCATTAGACAATCATCAAGTGTGGGTGAACGTTACTAACTCCATAGATCGTTGAATGAGAATTCATAGGGTGAATTGGGCATGCCATCACCACGTTGGTTTCTACCGTGTAACTGGTGATTTCAATATGTAGTGATGTTTGATAGACAGTGTCCTAAGTTTTAGCAGTTTTTCTTCCTTTATAACCTAGCATGGTTTCGAAAACACCAGGATAGAAAGAGAAGAAAAAAGGACGAGTTACCTGTGTACTTGATAAACCACGTAACGAGTCTGTGAGCCCATCTCCTGCAATATAAAAAAAATGCCAAATACTATATTACTACTATAACATTAACACTTAATAGCGTAGCGTCAAGAGTTACTTTCCATCAAATCCCCGAAAATGAGCTTATAATCAATGCAAAGGCAAGCCCATAAACTATCAAATCTCGAACTTGCATAAAATCATCACCAATTAGAAGCGACAAAAAGAAGCCAAACCTTTGTTTACCTGTAAAGTTTCCTGAAACAAATGCTCGCGAAGCATCTCTTCATTGATTGCAGGGTTGCACGCGAAAGAAAACAGCTGTTAATATTTAAGTCTATACAGAATCACAGATACAAAGCATAAAAGGATATAAAAGATTTGTTACGTTTCACAAGTTATGAACCATAACAACGAAATTGATGTAAAAGAATAACAATTTTGGACTAGCACAACTAATCCGAACCTTTGTTTTGGGGAAAAATCGAGAAAACGTCAATACTGAGGACAAAATTGAAGTATGCAAGTTCAAAAGGATTACATAAGCGAACAAACCTTCCAGAAAAATGATTGTACCCCCCACCCTCACCGTAATGAGATTTTCCTTTCGTCACATCGAAGACCGATCTGATCACAAAATATTGATCAGTTTATAGGAATCAGTAAGTGCATACTCACAAGGCATTTTTAGGAACCATATAAAATGTTCTACTTGATTGCCGAAATTCAATACGGTGTGAGACTTCAATCTCTTAGTTCTAAATAATTAACCAAGCTAGCATAATGCACACATTTGGGTGCTTGAATTGCATTAGGGTGCTGCATTACGTGCAAATACATACATCTAAACAGAGAGAAAACGAAAAGGGTACCCGAGAATTCCTAGGAAAATCGGTAAACTCGCATCAGTCCCGTTGTACAAAGCCAGTTCTTCAACAGTGAACAATCTCTATAAAATCACAACAACAACATCAAGTCACATACTTTTGCACTATAATTTCAAACATTCAAAATCCAACCCAACCAAACAAATCAAAAACCCATCTCGGAAACTAAATTCACAGACAAATTCACCAAAGAAAACCCAAGAAAAATCGAATCTTGGATTTTCTCCAGCTCCCCAAAACCATGAAAAATTTGAGCTGGGGTGTTCGGTTTTCTGTGAAGAAAAAAAAAAAGAAACAAAAGAATGAGCCTTTGGGGATCTCTGACCTGTTGGGAGAAGGGCTTGTAATAGAAGGCGAAGAGAGCTATGAGGGAGACGAGTACTGCAATTCCTACAAATGGGGAAGTTGCTAAGAGCTTTGCCGCCATCCCCGACCTACTGAGACTCAACTCAACGATCTTCAACTGAAACCCAACCACATATGTACTTTCGCCGTGTTTTTAATGTTGAGAACTTTAGATGGAACTAGGGAAGCTTCATACCATCTGCACGTGACATTATATTTTCTAGTAGTGATATCCCACACCATTTTTTGTTTCTCAACTTTCAAATGAATTGAAAAAAAATAAAAGATAAAAATTAATAGGGGATGTGAGAAGTAAAATGGGCTGTGTAGGTAGCACATCCTATTATCTAAACTACTTATTCACAAAAGGTATATTTTTAGCTACGCTCTTTGAAACTCTAATTTAATTTCACTTTGCTTCCTATAAATTAAAAGTCACCATGGTACTCATTGCCAAAATTCGTTCATTTGACTTGTAGACTCTCTCTTTTCCCTGAAATATATATATATATATATATATATATATATTTATATCAGACCCAACATCCAAGAAGACTATGCTACATGTGCAATAAATTTGATTAGTCTGGCTCACCCCAATCAAACCTCCGTAAGAAACTAATAGATCTAAGACAATGTGGAGCGAATTGTGAGTTTTATAAAAATAACTTTCAAATTTCAAGGGGCAAACTAGGATCAAAATTGCTTTCCAATGGCAAAATGAAACGAATTTTGAGATTCAGTCAGTAAAGTAGAAACTTTAAAGTTACAAGGAGCAAACGACTCCTTTAGTCTTATCTACGTTATCGTACACAAGCACCAATATTTTAGTTCGTTCGCATTTAAATTATAACGTTCCAATTTATTAATTAGTTGTCGATTTATTGAAATACTTGTCGCACAATTTTAATCTATGAAATACTCCCAGAAAAAATTCTTAAATAGTGGACCAAAATAAAAATAAAATAAAAAACTATCAATTTGGTCCATAATCAACAACCACCATCAAGAAAATTGATCACCTTGGAGTTTTCAATCATCTATGCCAAAATAAATGACCCATTGAATGATTGAATCTTGGAGAAAGCAAAATAGCAAAAGAGGAGGCGCGGGCTCAGGACAAGACCAAGTTAGACGCGCGCGCACCATAACCCAGCTCAGAACTATAAAAGCGGGGTAGTCCAACAGCTTCAATTCTCCGACTTCGGTCTGCGGTCTTCCGGAACGCGAAATTCTCTGTTTTTGGGCGATTCATTCAAAGAAAATCTACTGGTACGCCTTCCTCCCTCTTCAATTCCAATTCAATCTCTCTCTCTCTCTCTCTCTCTCTATAAAAGCACCATGATTTTGATTTGATCGGAATGATTGAATCCGAGCAGTTTTACTTTTTGATGCTTCAAAAGTTGAAATTTTTTAAAATGGTGCAGGATTTGGGTAAATTTATCGTTGTTATTGGTGAAAATCGCGGTAAAAATGAGGGTTAGACAAGCGTTAAAGAGCCTGGATGCGTTTCCTCGGGCGGAGGAGCACTTGCTGCAGAAAACGCAATCCGGGGCACTCGGTAATTTTTGAGATTTTTTGGTTTTGTTTTGTATTTTTTGAGTTGGGTTTTTTGTGAATTGCGGAGATTTATTGGCTTTTCTTGAATTTGTAGTTTCTGTTGTTGGGCTGCTTATAATGGCGACATTGTTTGTGCACGAGCTCAGATATTATCTCACCACGTTCACCGTCCACCAGGTTTGAATTTCGAATGCATTGCCTTTCGCTTTCTGGAAATTTTGTTAAGTTGAATAAGTGGATAATTGATTTAAAGAAATGCATGGATGCTATGAGATTGTAAGTTGTCTAATTGAAAAGGGTCGTGTTTTTGACAGATGTCCGTAGACTTAAAGCGCGGAGAGACTCTTCCGATTCATATAAATATGACATTTCCAGCTTTACCTTGTGATGGTGAGAATGTTCTTTTCTCTTGCTATTTAAGTGAAGGGCGGTTTCTTTGTAGGGTTTTCTGTTCATCATTTTGTAGCTTTGTGTGATGATAAGCTTCGGTTTTCTACGTTTGATTGCAGTCTTGAGTGTTGATGCAATTGATATGTCAGGCAAGCATGAAGTAGATCTTGACACAAATATATGGAAAGTAAGAGACTTTATTGATTCTTATGTATTTCCTTTTATTGGGCTGCAATGTAATATGGTGTTTCATGTCAAACAGCAATGAACTGCATTTGTAAAATGGTAGAAAAAGTGCTCTATCTGTTTAAACTTTGATGAATGTATTTCAAAGGTTTTGGCATCCAAGTGTTATTTCACGTTTGTCATACGCATGCGAACATAATTCGTTTAACCTGCACCACTTCATACGGGATTCTTTGGATCTTCCTTTACATAGAGCTATGTCTAGCTTATTTTTGTTCTGGTGATTCTTTACTGGGCCGTCATAGATTTTAGGCTTTTCAAAAAGTTGGTAGTGATGACCATTTTTGTTCTTTCCTTTGATCCACTAGCTTAAATTTTTATTATAATCTCATGGCTGTTAGACTACCTTTATCCATGCTAGACTACCTTTATTAAGTTTTTAAAACTGGCAACTTGTAATCTGTCTTTATTCTTCCTTTCTCTCATATTTATTCTCCTAACCAATTTAGAGTGGCTGCAGCTTCGCCTGAACAGTCATGGCCACATCATTGGCACTGAATATTTGTCTGACCTTGTGGAAAAGGAGCATTCTCACAAGCATGGTAATGTCCGTGTTGCATTATATATCGCATTTTGTTTTGGTTGTATGTATTGCTTTTTAGATTTTCTTTCTCTGATAAAAGAACTTTGACCAGATGATGGCAAAGATCATCACGATGATAAGGACCAGGAAATTCATTCACAAGGTGCTTTTGATCAAGCTGCAGAAGATCTCATTAAGAGGGTAAAGCATGCAATAGCAAATGGAGAAGGATGCCGGGTATATCATTACAGAGATCTCCACCTTTTATACTAATGAACTGCATTTGCTCCTTCAGATATTTAATATATCTGATATAAAATTTTGCTGCAGGTTTTTGGTGTTTTAGATGTCCAAAGGGTTGCTGGAAACTTTCATTTATCAGTTCATGGGTTAAACATTTTCGTTGCACAAATGGTTAGTATGCCGTAAAATGCTTTTTCCCTCCTCCTTCCACTTTCTGTCCTTTTTGGGGTGAATGAGTTTCATGTGATCTAGAACATGCATAGTGCAGTGCCTGATCTGAAGTACTTATGGTGGATCTAAATTATGGATCCCTGAATCCCTGAATGAAAAATTTGAGAAATTTGGGTTTTGTCATTTGGAGCTGCTGAATCATAAGATTGGTGCCTTTTGACATGATAAACTCTTGTTTAAATCTTTTTTCAACCTTTTGGGTGTGGAAATCATATGGGGATTGAAGGCGCTTGTGTAAACTAATCCCTGGCTCACTTGTCGTATCAAGGGGGATGCTTTGTGGATCAGTCTTGTGTCAGCTAGCTTTTTTCACTATAGCATATTTGTAAAGCTTGCTGGCTCGAGTTAATTACAGCTCCCAACTTATTTTTCCATGTCTTACTGTTTCTATGCAGATTTTTGGAGGATCTAAAAATGTAAATGTAAGCCACATCATTCATGACTTGTCGTTTGGCCCAAAATATCCAGGAATTCACAACCCACTTGATGGGACAGACCGTATTTTGCATGACACAAGTGGCACATTCAAATATTATATAAAGGTTTGAATATGTGAACTTCCTTTGGATTAATAAACAACTCTTTGGTAGATTTAAATCTCAGGTATCTGCAATATACACTGGCGTGTTTCATGCATATGTCTGTGCATGAATGCTTGCTTGCGTTAAGCCTTTAAATGAAATTTTAAATTTTTATATTTTTTACCTTCTGTTACTTGTGGAAGATCGAGTAGTTGCCCCATATTTTAACTCAGATAGGAGAAATTCAAAGCAAGAAAGTTTTCCTGCTAGGAAGAGACTTGCATCCAAAAAGCGTACTCCTAGCCAAGGAACTTGTCTCTCTAATAAAGAATTATACCGTTTCTTTCATCAAGTGGTCTGCAATACTTTGTCTTTGTTCAGAAATGGATACTTGAATTTATTTTATCAAAATAAATATACCTAAAGTCTATTAGAAAGTTAATACACTTCCCTGGGCCGTATGCTGCCAGTTCTTCTGCCTCAACATCTTGAACTTGGAGTCATGGCATACGTACCGCTTACCCTTAGAATTAAAAAAGTCAATCAACCACGTGTGGTGATATCATTACCAACCAAATATTAGTTACTTTGTTTGGATTTTAATATTGTTCTTTCCTTGTCAAAGTATAATGGAGTTTTGCTTCACTGGTCAGTTGGCATTTTGATATCAGTTCAGCTCAATAGGTTTTGAGCATGAAGAGGACCATTTTAGGAATCTTAAGTATCTGTCTTGAAACTACTGTCTCGAAACTATTGTTTTCAAATACAAATGAACTGATGCAATTGCTAGGAACAGCAAAACTAAAGGATTTGTTTCAAGTTCTACGTTAATGTTCAGAACATGACCAATTAGATAATTTGCATGGGACATCAGCAGGCCTAACTTTGTTGTTAGATATACTCTTTTACATGCATTCTTATAGAGGGCTTTCATGGGCAACTTAGAAACTCGATTGATTCTGAAAATGTATCTTTTTGTTGCGTTGCAGATTGTTCCAACTGAATATAGGTATATCTCAAAAGAAGTTTTGCCAACCAATCAGTTCTCCGTCACAGAATATTTTTCTCCTATGAAACAGTTTGATAGGTCATGGCCAGGTTGGATTATGAGAAATTTATTTGTCTTTCCCTTTTATTGGGTTCTTGGTGTTAATTATCGGCCCTGTTTGTTTGGTTGTTTGTATCCAGCTGTATACTTCTTGTATGATCTCTCACCAATTACTGTAACTATCAAAGAAGAACGCCGCAGTTTTCTCCATTTCATCACTCGGCTTAGTGCTGTATTGGGTGGTACCTTTGCTTTGACAGGTTTGTGTTTTTCTTCTCATTCTGTATGATTTCTTTTAAGTCAGCACAATCAAAATATATTGTGGATTTGGAACTTCCGTTTCCGCTTATTGAAGTTCCATCTAGTTGATGTGCTCTCTATTAGAGTCTAGGCCATCAAAGTTTCCAGTCTAACCATATTTTTGTTACAGATGGGAGGGTCCCTTTTTCATCAACTTTCCCATTCATTGTAACTCTTATTATTCCTTTTCTTGCATCAGGAATGCTAGATCGATGGATGTACAGGTTTGTTGAAGCATTGACGGCCAAACCAAAAGCTAGAAGTGTACTCCGATAGACATTGGGTGTCTGCTTATACAGTTTACTCGAGCGTATCTCCAGATGGACTCTTGACGCTAGCAAGGTCATAACATTTCCCAGTTAGCAAACCGACCTTGGATGTAAAACAGGGAGGCGAGAGCTGAAATGTGCATTACTGCTCATGTAACTCACTTGTTTGCTCCCCCTTTAATACATACTATTGTTATCGTTTTCAATCTGCTGGGGGAAACTCAAGGTTGTTGTAGCATAATCGGTGTACGCAGGATTCTTTACAGATTCCTTCATTTTACTTAGTCTTGATTTAGGCACTGTTCAAATTTTGGTGAGATGTTTTGAGCAGTTCTAAGCTCTTGCTATGAATTTTCTGTTAACTTTTACTTTTCTCTTACCACTTGTCAAAATCTGGCACTCTATAGGAAATATCTCCAGCTGAATCGTGCTAACTATTGAGGGCAGTGATGTATGATGAGTTACCGTCGTTACCAAAGACGGTATTCACGACCATGAAGGTCAGTTACTCATTTTGAAGAATGTTCAGACTGATAGGTCAGTGTGATGTGCAGTTCTGTCCAAAACCCGAGCCAACCTGAATCGCGTTGTTGTCCTCAGCAGTACACCGGAAAAATAGTTTGGAGGACCAAAGGGAAATAACCCGAAAGTGTTAAACTCGAATGCGCAAGGTACGGCCTCTGCAAAATTCTTCTCCCTAAAGGCTAAAGGGTTAGAGATAAGATGAGAAGAACATTGTAAAGTACAAGAAATACACAACACTAACAAACAATCAGATAAAACTGAGAAAAACTGAGGCTCGGTACAAAAATTGAAATTCTGAAATTGCTCGTTGTAACTGTCAAGACGGGGTATTTCACTTTCTCATTGGCAGGGAGTATCCCGTCTTGCCTGAGACGTTTTTGCTTACAAGAATGTTCGTAAATAAGTCGAGCACAAGGCTGGTGAATACAGCATACCATCCGGTCGGCCTTGTCTAAGAATCTGAGTATTTCTACAGAATACCTCTTGTTAAGTTACTCGCCACTTGCGTCTCTGATTCCTGATAGTATAACCTTTGAATCTGCACGAAGTTGATAAAGCAAGCATTTATGTTCTATCAGCAGTAGATACAGATTTTACATTATTTCGTGTTAATATGCATGGGAAAAGACGAAAGATCTTCAGTCTACAGAGCTCGAACTTACCTATCAAAGAACCAAAATTGTTCGATCTTTATGAACTATGTGGCCTGTCTAACTTCTAGCGGCCTAGAACCATCACTGTTTGGATCTCCATCCAACCGTTGCTGCTGGTGCTCCTGTTGGTGTCGATGATGCTCTTCTTGCTGCTGAAGCTGTCGCTGTAGATGCTGGTACTGGTTATGTGAATCTTCCATCAACTGTTGCCGTCGTTGTTGCTGGGATGGGCGTTGATGTTGCTCTTCTTGCTGTAGCCACTGCTGGTGCTGTTGCCGGTGCTGCTGCAGTTGTAGTTCATGCAGATGCAGTGCACTGCTAGCATGTTGATAGGATGATTGCAGTTGTCTGCTGATTTTCCATCTACGATACTCAACCAGAAGGGAATTCGTGCTGATTGCAATCCCGAAGCCAGTGAACGAGGAAAGGAGGACTGAGAGAATTGGATTTACATGAAGCTGCACGGTCAGTGAACATGAGAAGCTGCAGCAGAGACCAATAGAATACAAAGAAAAAGGAAAAGAAAGGAACACAGGCAGGGTGTGTAAATTCATGAAAGAAATCGGTTCTGCTTACTACAGTATAAAATATGTGAGCAAACAGGATCACGATGGCAAACTGGAAGGAGGCATAAGCCCATATGTAGCTCCTGCTCACTGCCATCACCATGCATAATCAGGTAGCGTATTCAAACAAGTATAATTCATGAAAAATAGAAATGGAGGGGGGGGCAGAAAGAGCATAGAAAACATCATGAGTTGCTCAGAAAAAGACCACTCTGGGTGTTTCATCGAAAAAATATAACTCTTTTTTAAAATTAATTTCCTTAGGACAATATGAGAGAAAAGAACAACGCAGATTATTAGAATCTCGCCTCTCGAGTTGGCAAAGAGATGGCCCCAACTGCATCCTTAAAAGGGTGCAAAAAAATATTTCCTAATTGATGTTTGATATGACAAAGCTTCCATTTCTTACCAAAGAGAAACAAGAAACACCGGGTGAACAGATTAAAATTAATAACTTCATAGATGTGTTGGGAAAAATAATTAAGCTGTATGGCATTGTATTTTAGTAAGTGAGGATTTATATAAAGAAAGGACATAAAATAAAAACAAGTTGTTAGTAAAAGGAAGAAGAAACTCACCCATTGTGGAAGCAATCATAGATGAAAGGAGACCTAAAACACAAGAGAAGGGTAAGGAAACGGCAAGAGCACGAGGACCCAAGTCAGATACCTGTTCAGAATGAAAAAGGAAACTTCACGCACATAATGATTCTAATGCAAAACAAGAACAAAATGTTCATACAAATGTTTAAATAACAAGCGTAGATGTATAGATTGCAAGTCGTAAATTCTTCAGGATCATATCACAGAAAATATGAAGTATGACTGAACAAATGCTGTGACTTATGAAATCTAGAATTTTCTCTTTGCCAGCAAGTACGAGCTTGCTAGCAAAACCATGATTCCATATAATGAAGAGCTTGATTTTATTGTAAATAAGCACAAAACAAACCAGAAGTTGCTCCAGAAAGCAGAAATACGCAAGCATGCTGACCAGGACAAGAACCGGTATGTCCTGCCAGACCCTGTCAAGCATGCAACAAGGCAAAATCCAAAATCAAACTCACATGATAATATCTCAAGTCTCGACTGAGGGCATGATACCAAACATTTCCAGAAAATGTGCTGAGTGACAAGTTGATGGAAACAAATGATTTATCTTGTTTTTTTCTATGCGTTTAACAGATGGAGCAGTACATAACATGTAAGCATGCACCTCTCCCATCTCAACAAATATCCAGGTTATTAGAAGTGTAAATATTTTAAGTGAAATTAAAAAATAAGCAAAAATAGCAACCAGACAAGCACACAGATAGATGTTAAATGGGGCATTAACGGAGTGTAGTTTAGTTTTCCATCAAGTATCCAGAATTACTAACATATCGATGTGATGATTTCTGTGAAGATTTCATAGATACAACAGCATAAAATTGTTTCTTCAGTCTATATTGCGACTGTTTCTCATCATCTCATGTAATACTTGTCTTCTCTCTTCATTTTTACTTGGGAGGGAGGGGGTTGTGTGGTACTTTTTCTTTTGGTAGGAAACATTATTCGGCAAATATACCAGAGTCATTTCATCTAAAATTGAAAACATGGAGCCTCGGGGCACTTTATAATGAGTCATAATTACGATGTCATGCTGGGATCAGTATCATCATTGGAACAATTGGGACTTGCCTGTAACGAGGGACTTCCCTCTGCTCCATTATTGTTGGTGGTCGTCTAATAACAGTTTGAGGATTGTGTATTTTGAGTAGTGTTACAGGTAAGTTTCGGACATCCTGCTTGCAGACGTCACAGGTTTTGTTCCCTTTAATGCTAAACCACTTTACTGCACAATCTTTGTGAGCAAGTGCTAGCTCTCCTTTGCAGCTGCACTCCATTTTAAGAGAATCACCACCTTCTGCGAGCTCAACCAAACAAATCCTGCAAACTGCTTCTTCTTCAGGAATATCTTCACCCGAATCTTCAGTGGCTGAAATTGGCAAGTTATCATGCTCATTAGTTACCGATATACATGTTAGATAATACAAAAAATTAAGGAGCACTCATAGCGGGAAAAATAAATTAATAAATTTGTAAGCATTTGATCAAAGTTAATGGCTCAATACTTCAACCGAGAAAGTTTGAAAACGTTGGCTTTCAATTTTGTTTTATTTTAAAGCTACGAATGACGTTCCCAGTTGCAAGTGAATGACCATAAATCAACAGATGAATAAAAAGATATGAAATCGAATCTATCTGCAACCCACGTAGCACTACTAAAAGTCAATAGGAGTATTATATGTACTATAATTCCGCAGTTACTTGTTGGAGAGGTTTGTGAATATTCTCGTTCTCTTACTAGCCAAAATTTATATGCAGTAACCGTGCCTGTAGGAGAGGTTTGTGAATATGCTCATTCTTCCTTCCAGCATGATTAGTGCATATAATACTCCTACGAAAGTGCTTCAACATATATGCTCAATCTCCTACGAGGCTACGAGCCAAGTTTTTCACATTCTATTCATGACAGGAGGAGCATTTACCCGTTTCCAGTGCTGGGTCAGCATTTGGTGAGGCACCCTCAACTGCTGAAGGACGTGGAGTTGCTGAAATTACACGGATCATGCATCCAGAATCCATCCGCCTTAAACTTCTGGTCGCAATATTTACTGGAACTGAGAAAGAGCGGGACATATGATGCTTAACTTCAATTCTCTGAAACAAAATTCATTTTTAGTGTGACACGAGAATTTCTAAACTGGCACTGGTACATGAAAATGATAAATTAGAATTACTTACAGAATCAGAATGACTCTCCACTTGTCTTCCCTGCCCAATCTCGGAACCCAGATTTGCACTTGGTGTAACTGGTAAAGAATGCGTCCCTTTTGTTGATGTAGAGAAGAAAAGCTTATTGAGCGAGAAAGACCGTGAAGTAGAAGGCTTTTCCAACGGACTATCTGATGGTGATGTATCCGGCATAATGAGAATCGTCTTCTCCCCATCCAGGGGCAAATTTTTCACCCGAAAGCTTTTTTGAGGAAACAGATTATTCATGGTTGATTTGATCTTAGCTGAATGTGGCCTAGGCGGTAGTCCAACTCTACTAGAACTTGGACTTGGTGTGGAGGGAATATCAATTCTCGTACAAGCAGACAAACTGGTTTCCAATGTCCTTGCAGGTATTTGCAATGAGAAGAGGTTTGGCCTTCTAGACTGCTGAACCAAGGAGGTTTCTTCATTCTTTTCCTTTTGTTCATGAATCTGCAAAACCAACAAACCCTTTTATCGGTACACTATTCAACAATGAGATCGAAAATCGGAAAATGTTATGGAGTCCAAGCATTCCAGCACAAGTAAATCCATGTCAAAGAATTACATGAACCTTATATCATCATCATGAACCGTAAAAAACCAATATGCGATATGCGAAAAACTCGAAAGCAATGTCATTTCTGCACATAACTCGATTTGATTTTCGCTAATTGGAGTCGAAGAAACTAAATTTAAGCATTAAAGAACCAAAAAATTCAGATTTTGAGATTAACCCTTTTAAAGTTTTCAGTTTCCAAATCAGAGTACTAAAACAAAAGCAAAATACTAACACTTTTTTATTGATAACCGAGAAAATGCAGCAAACAAACAGAAAAACTAAATCTTTACTTCTGAAATTACTGAAATCTGTGAGCTGAAAATTGCAAAAACTCACCTGGTGCTGATCAGATGAGCTCTGCGGAGTTGATTCCTCTCCAAGCTGCAGCTCAGAAGCTGAATTCTCCGCCATAACCAGAAACTTTCCCAAAATTGCACCAAAAGAAGTCTAATTTTGAAAACTGAGACAGTCTGCTTCCAGCTGACATTCACCAAATTTGAGCATAAATTGAAAACCACAGAACACAGTGGCAATGATGGACACAACAAATTGTGGTCGGACAAAACATGAATTAATCAAAATTATCAAATATTAAATCGGATTTGGGGATTTTTAAATCGTTTTTGTTTATACAATCCCCACCAACGTGATTTGTGTGCTCAATGCTGGTGTTGGTGGATTGTGTTTTCTCACTTTACCTTTGCTTCTGCTTTACTTTGCTACTTCATTTGTCTAGTTATTTAATTAAGCTGCTTTAATTTAACTTGTTAGGATTCTTCAGAGTCCGTTTCTATATCGGGACACCATTTTAGAAGGTTAAGATGAGAATCTTAATGAAACATTTCTGATACGATTCAATTTTAACGTTAAAAATATTTTTATCTAGAAAAATCACTCATGGTACTATTTACTTACACATTTTTTTTATTTTTTTATTAAAACTAAAGTTTTTGAGAACTTTTCGTTAGTTTTCCTTTAAAATTAACTTTTCGGGTAAATATCAGTTTACTACCCTCATGTTTCGTGGTTTTCAACATTTAGTACATCAAGTTTTTTTTGTCCCAAAGTCATACCTAAAGTGTAAATTTTGGGACAGTCTCATACATCCGTTAATCAAGCTGTTAAGTCTTCCGTTAACTGATGACATGGCCCTACGTGGACAATGACTGGGCGCCATGTGTCAATAAGGGTCACACGTGGATATTAAAAATTACAAATAAATAAATAAATAACCTGTTCTTCTCTTTCGTACCCACCTTCTCCACCGCACCCTCTCCCTCCCTTCTCTCTGCTGCAACCCGCATCCCTTCCCCCCTTCTCTTTCTACACTTGCAACATCCTCCCTTACCGATTAGTTTCAATTTCAATTCAATGCACCATTCAACCAATTACGCGATTGAAACCCAAAAAAAATTAGAAATCGATGCGATTAAAAAACCCTAACCCTAAAGCCCACTTCAATTTTCCTCAGTTAGATCAAAGCAAAGAAAGCACTTTGTGTGTGTGATCTCGGTATCTGGAGTCCTGGAGCTTGGAGGTAGACTTCTTCTCGACGCCGAGAATGATGGTGCGGTGCCGCGGACGCCGACGACGGCGTTACCCTTACGGACGGCCTCGAGCGCGTACTCGACTTGGAAGAGATGACCGTCTTCATTTCTGCGTACACCCGTTTTCCCCCGGGCTCCACCCCCTTTGCGTACACCCGTTTTCTCTTTCTCTCTCTCACTTCTCTCTTTCCGTCTCTCTACCTTCTCTCTCCTCTACAACTCTGCAACGACTAAGCTCGTTAATAGAGCCTCAGATCTAATCTAAACGACGCAGTTTCACTCCCCTTGCTTCGTCTCTCATTCTCTGTTTCGCTGTTTCTCCCGTTGCTTCGAATCTAGAGAATTCAGAAGAGTAACGTCGTTTTAGTGCTCTTTGACCAGATTGAGCTGCAGGAAATGCCGAAAAAGGCGAACTTGTTTCCCAAGGAGATGCTGGAGCACGTGTTCTCATTCATACAGACGGACCAGGACCGGAACTCGATCTCGACGGTGTGCAAGTCGTGCTATGAGATCGAAAGGTGGTGCACGCGACGAATTTTCATCGAGAGGGTGGTGCAGGTGCAGAAGAGAGAAGGGGAGGGAAGGGATGCGGGGGAGGGGTCGCTGCGGGGGGGGCGGACAGAGGGAAGTGGGTTGCGCGGGGGAGGGGTGGACGGAGGGAAGTGGGTCGCCGGGGGGGGGGGGTGGAGGCACGGGGAAGTCGGTCGCCAGGGAGGGGTGACGAACGGGGGGTGGGGGAACGGGGGTCTTCCTTTTCTTCTTCCTTCTTCCTGTTCTTCTTCCTCTGGGTCGGAGATCCAGTTTTTTTTTTTTTTTTTCCTTCTTTTCTCTCTTCTCTTCTCTTTTCTTCTCTTTTCTTCCTTGTCCCTCATCCTCCCTCACTCCCCTCCTCCCATCCTCCTCCTCCTTCTGGGTTGCAGATTCCCTCTTTTTTTTTTTTTTTTTTTTGTTCTCTTCCTCCTCCTTCCTCCTTCCTCTTCTTCTTCTTCTGCTGGGATGGGAACGGGGGAGAAGAGAGTTTTTTTTTTATTTTTTTATTTTTATTTTTTTTTATTATTATTTTAATATTTTTAATGACACATGGCGCCCAGTCACTGTCCACATGGGCACCACGTCATCACTTAACGGAAGAATTAACAGTTTGACTAACGGATGTATGAGACTGTCCCAAAATTAACACTTTAGGTATGACTCTGAGATGAAAAATACTTGATGTACTAAATGTTGAAAACCACGAAACATGAGGGTAGTAAACAGAGATTAACCCTAACTTTTAATATGTTTATGCATGTTTCAGGTACCCTTGTAACTCTAAGAAAGAAAATGAGAGTAGATGATAAGTTATTAACACTCCCAAACACATGCTCGAGTTAAAATCTATGGCTAGATTAGTTTTGACAATAACAGTATTTTAAATTACTCTAACTTATAATAAGAGTTTCAAATTTTGCATAATAAAAAGATGACACAATACCAATTAACTACCCAACATCTGACAAATTTTGTGTAAGAAAAACACGAATTAACTTAACTGACATCAAATTGTCAAAAAGTAAATGTTAATTAGTAATTTACCAAACAAATGCATCTAAGCTTGAATTTATTTGGTCAAAGTATCTCGTGCAAAATTGTTCGGCCCATAGAATGACAAAAGTATAGGCCCAGCCCATATAGGTTGGGATACAAACCCGCTCTTTCTGGCCCGCTCCAAAACATTCGGGTCAGAGTCGTTGCTCCTCCGAAACCCGGTTCACGCAATCTCGTCGATCTTAGATCGACCCATCTTCCAGCGCCATTGCTGAATCGAAGGCAAAGCTCCAACTCAGAGAGAGAGAGAGAGAGAGAGAGAGAGAGAGAGAGAGATACAGAGAAAGAAGAGAGAGAATCCACTCTCCAAATTCTCAGATCTCCTTCTTCCAACTGTTTCTGTCATCCATTATTTCAACGCAACGAGCTCAGAGCTTAATTTGGCAGCCATGGACAAGTCAAGCGCTTTGGAATACATCAACCAGATGTTCCCCACAGGTCTCTCTCTCTATCTTCTCCATCCCTCTCTCTCACTCTTTCGATATATATATATATATATATATCTATATTTGTATCTGTATGAATTTGTATAAGCAGAATGTGTAGGTGTTGGACTTACTCTTTGTATTCTTTGAATTGTGCAAATAGAGGCGTCTTTATCTGGTGTAGAACCGCTAATGCAGAAGATACACAGTGAGATTCGGCGTGTCGATGCCGAAATTTTAGCGGCGGTTCGCCAGCAGGTCGTCGCCTCTGCCTTTTGAGCTCTGAGCTCACAGATGCAATTGCACGTTTTTTTACTAGTTCTGTAGTTTTGATGTATTGGCTGGTGTTTTTTTTTTCCAGAGCAATTCGGGGACGAAAGCGAAAGAAGATCTCGCCGCTGCTACGCATGCTGTGGAGGTCTGTTCTTAAACTCTCTGGTTAATTTGCAAAATCAAGGCTTGTAAAATCAAAGCTTGTAATTTGTTGTTAATGGATTTTCTTTGGCTTTAATTTCTTTAGTTTGTTGTTTTTCTTTTGTTTTATTTATTTACTTTGTAATGCTCTAAGGCAGGAACTCATGTATAAAATCCGCGAAATTAAAACGAAAGCTGAGCAAAGTGAGACAATGGTTCAAGAAATATGTCGCGACATTAAGAAGTTAGACTTTGCAAAGAAGCATATAACAACGACGATTACTGCTCTTCATCGGCTGACCATGCTGGGTTAGTTGCTTGTTATGATTTTTACGGTGAAGATTGATCAAGATTTATAAATCAACTGTTTGGCCCTGATTAGAAAATGACGATGAATGCCTTCATATTACATTCTCATGGGAGTGCCCTTTTTCTGTAACATGGCAGTCTCTGCTGTTGAGCAGCTCCAAGTAATGGCTTCAAAACGACAATATAAAGAGGCAGCTGCACAGTTGGAGGTAACCTATCTGCTATTAATATAATACTATGTCATTTTACTGCAGGTAAAATAGGAGCTTACTTTGTGACTCCCTTTGATTGAAGTTCTCAATTATGCTTTAGTCTTTTGTAGCATCAGTTTTTTATTACACTCCATTTAAGCAATTGGAAGATCCTCGTAAGAAATGATACGCATTGGTTGCAGCATTTTGTGTTATTTTGCTTATGTTATATCTTTGGAATAGAATTGTTTTCTTCCTGATACAAACTTTCCCATTATACAAAGATGATTGAGAAGTAATTGCTAGTTTTAGAAGATTAGATTTATATGAATTTTGAGAAAGTGCTTCATTTTAATTCTAGTTTATGATGCGTATCAGGCAGTGAACCAGTTATGTAGCCATTTTGAAGCTTACAGGGACATTCCAAAAATCACCGAGCTGAGGGAAAAATTTAAGAATATCAAACAAATTCTAAAGTCACACGTGTTTTCCGATTTCTCAAGGTAAGTGTTTAAAATAATTTGCGGTGCCGTATAACAAATCAATATCTAAGTAGACCATTAAAAGGATAGATCATTAAACCGCTGTTGATGCTTGGTTTTGCCTTTAATAATTATAGCATTTGGTTATATTCTTTATGCTTTGTCAGGATGTGTGTACCTTATATTTTATTTAAGGCAGGAGCTGTATGGAGAGTTGGTTGTCTAGGACTCTTAGTTAACCTTCTGCAACTGTAATGTTTTTGCTATCTTGGACTCTTAGTTCCTAATTATCTTCTCTTTTACGGTTTATTCTCAGCCTAGGTACTGGAAAGGAGTCGGAGGAAACTAATTTACTTCAGCAGTTATCTGATGCTTGCTTGGTTGTTGATGCTTTAGAGCCATCTGTGAGGGAAGAATTAGTAAATAACTTTTGCAGCAGGGAACTTACTTCCTATGAGCAGATCTTTGAAGGAGCTGGTGTGTGTTCATGTTTGATGTTATTCTTAACAGAGATGCTTTCAGTATGTATGAAGACTTCACTTTAATTGTCCTTTATTTTGAATTTAATCTTGTTTTCTTTGTTGTAGAACTAGCTAAGTTGGATAAAACTGAACGAAGATATGCATGGATAAAGCGTCGTATGAGAACAAATGAAGAAATCTGGAAAATCTTTCCTACTTCTTGGCATGTTCCTTATCGGCTCTGTATTCAGTTCTGTAAAAAAACAAGGTACAATCTACTTCCCTTCGATGTCATATTTTGTTGATAACTTCAATTCCTTTTCAGAGGGTGGAATTTTCTTAGTTATTCTTTTACATAAAATGTAGCCATCAACTTTTTAAAATACTGAAAAAGAACATTTAACATTTGAAAACTGACGTTCTTATTGCCATCTTTATGATATTCAAGGTTTCGACATAGTGCTCCAAGAAAAAACCTGAACATTGTAGCGTTCTATGTGCTGGTGGTCACACGTGTAACTAAGTAGAAAGGGAGGGCGAGTAATGCCATCACACATAGCAGATAAAATACATGTTTCTTCCTTTTCTCCATTTACTTTTTGAGATTTTATTTTCCTTAGTCTTTCTTTTATCAGAGGAGAAGAAAAATATTTGAAGCAAAATTCCATAGATGACACTTAATCTAGTTTATTTTTGAGGTTGACTTTTTATTCGTTTCCTTTTTCCGTTTACTTGACCCTCGGGACATAATGGGTTCTAGTTAACATCTGATTTTACCAGAGAAATTCACAGAAACTTAATTTAAATTTTCTTTGTATTGTTCTTTTTTCAGAAAGCAGCTGGAAGATATACATAATAATCAGAAAGAAAAGCCTGATGTTGGGACATTATTGTTGGTAAGCTATTTTTCTAATTTATTATGTTGGATTGCTTTTACATGTACTTGAGGAGTGATATTTGGTGCTTCTTTGATTTGTCTTAGATTAGTTTGATTCTTGTCTATTCTTGTAGAAGCTGCACAAACAACCTAAGTTCAGACTTCAGATAAACTCAATTTCAACCTTTTTGAGGCATTTGAATTGAATATCATTATGTCATCATGTCTTCTTGCACTATTTTAATTCACTCCCTTTTTGGCTTTGCTATAAATGCAACCATCCGTCTCTTGTTGCACTCAGTTTTCTCTACAATTTGTTATTCAACTCCTTGTCCATAGGATGTGATATCATTTGTTTTGCCTCATGACAGTAACTGGAAATGGGTCATTAAACAAGTGAGTGATCCTTAGTTTTGTTTTTTCCTTTATAAGATGGGGTACATCTGTTGAAACCTTTAAACAACCCATGATTGATGCAGTGCATGCATATTTAATTTTTTTGGAGCCATATGGATCATGCATTGCTTGTCTCCTTGAGATCTTCCAGACTATTCTGTACAGGTGCTCTCTTTAATGAATCAGTGAAGTTTATGCTAGGAAACACAAACAATAGAAAGAGAAAACTGAACCAAATCCAATCACGGTTAGATCTGCTAATGATAAATTAAGCATTTCCTTACCTCAAGTGGCACATCTATATTTAGGCTTCTTGTAAGTGATATGCTAGTGATAAATTAAGAAAAAAATCTTCATTGTTGTTGACATTTTATATCCATTCTCATGGCCTTCAAAACTTTCTCATTTGTTGGTGGTTTTAATGTTTTGACTGCTGTCTATAGGCACTACAGCGAACTCTTGAATTTGAGGATGAATTGGCAGAGAAATTTGGTGGTGGTACTCGAGGCAGGGAGGTCGGAAATGAGATTGAAGAAATTGGTAGAGGGGAAAACACTAGTCAAAGCGCTTCAGATATTAGAAAGAAGTACGAAAAAAAGCTTGCTGCACATCAGGAAAGTAGCACAGAGGTATGCATGCTATGTATTGCTTAATATGGTTGAAATTTTCACAATGTGAATTCCTTATACCATCAAGTTAATAAGCTTTCCGTCTGATTTTCATTCTCCAGGAAAAGGATAAAGAGTTATCAGCGCCTGCAGCTGGGGTAAATTTTTTTCTACTACTTATATCCTTTCATAATAATTAAACCCTTAATATATATGAAATGAAATGAGCCATGAGTGTGTATAATTAGATTTTGACTTTTCTAGTATGCCATTCCTGATGTTCTCTACATTACCTTTAGCATACCATAACGGTGAATCTTATATAGTGAGATTGCTTGAGTGTATCTTGAAAATATTTGTAAGCAATCCATGTGAGATTTGTTGTATCCTGCTTAAAAATTTGGGGTTGTTACTATGGTAAGATGACTAAGATATCGTCATGTTTGCGGTTATAGTCTACTATTATGGTCCTCTTGTATTTTAGTGCTAAGTCTACCTTCTTAAAGTTATAATTTCTGAGAATTACTTGCACTGTTTGATTTGGCAGTTCAACTTCCGTGGAATCATTTCATCTTGCTTTGAGCCTCACTTAAATGTTTACACAGAACTAGAAGAGAAGACACTGATGGAGAATTTGGAGAAACTTGTTCAGGTATAATAGGTTTACTACTATTTATAACAATTGTTCAATAGTTTGCTCGTGTTTTTACCTCTTTGATTTAAGTTTTGTTTTCATCTTTCCAATAGGAGGAAACATGGGACATTGAGGAGGGAAGTCAGAATAATGTTTTATCAAGTAGCATGCAGGTAAGCACTTAGATTTTCATTATTTTTCTACCTTCGCTTTAGAAGTTTAGTGTTGCAGTTAATGAGAGTGACTTGAATAAAACTAAAAGCCTTTGATTTGGGGACAGTGCGTGTTTCCACTGGCCTCAGTCTCTCTTAGTTTTATTGATGTCATTCTTTAACTTATTTATGTGATATGAATGTTAAAATGTTATTCAATACTCAAATTGCTATATTCTTGATTTCTTGTAGACCCTTTATTGTTTCAAGAAAACTTTTTTTCTTCTGGACACTGAATTCTTAGAACTATGCCTTAGAATCTTATATGACTAAATTTACTTTAGGTCTTGGTTATTTCTTTAATGATGTTAGATAATGTGACTTGGTTGCACTTTTTGGTCTTGCAGTTGTTTCTTATAATCAAGAGGAGCTTAAAGCGATGCAGTGCTTTGACAAAGAACCAGACATTATTTAATTTGTTCAAGGTGCTTTCTTGAAGTTCCTCACTTAATATTTTAATTGGTGTCGACACGCATAGTGCATACAATATTACATTCCATAAACAACACTCTATTGTGGATACGTAGTGATTATAGGCCATCATTTTTTGTTGCAAGACAATTCTCTTCAGCCGCCTGAAAAATGCATGTTTCTTCCTTGCGACTTAAGCAGTTCAAGTAATTAGATATTTTTTATTAACCAGAATATGATATGTGCCTCTTTCCAAGTTTAGGTTTTTCAAAGGATTCTCAAAGCATATGCTACAAAGCTTTTTGTAAGACTGCCTAAAGGTGGTACAGGGATTGTTGCAGCCGCAACTGGTATGGACGGACAGATAAAGGTATAAAGGGACCAGTTTTAAGCTTCATGATATATTACAAAATTCTTGTTATTCTGAATAGATGCTATTTTTCTTTTATGCTTAGCAGACATCAGACAGAGATGAAAGGGTGATTTGTTACATTGTCAACTCAGCTGAATACTGCCATAAGACGGTAAGTAGTTTTTTTGAGACATGCAGCTACTCTGACTTTTGAGTGTTAGCTTGATTCCTGTATGCGAATGAAGCTATAATGCCTCGTCTCAACATAAACTTACAGTTATGAGAAAGGGGTACTATGTCTGATGGGAACCTCTGGATAAATAAGAACTAGATGATTCTTTTTGTCTGATGTATTTTCTTATTTTTCGCATTACAAAAGGTAGAAGCTAACAAAGGCACTGATTAATGTAATGATTTACATTAGTCTACGATTGTAAGGTGTCTGACACACATAACTCCATAATAACTTGAGTGGAAAATGAATCAACTACTTATTGTATTCATCACTGCATTGGTATGTTGCCATTATGTGTCATGTGAATCTTGTTATAAATTTTAACATTAGGTGCATAACGTTTGTGCTCGTAATTATCATTAGTACAAGTGATTACCATGTACACAGAGTTTCTGATGGAAATTGTTGTCAGTATTAGTTGGTTTCTATATAGTTAGTTGGCATGGCATGTTTTATTGCTGAAACCATTGTGAGGTGTCATTATTTTATGATTAGCACTGAATCTGGTGTTCACATATTTATTTATAGACATACACAATAGTACAAGAAGGAAAACTACTATAAATTCTTGCTAATTTATGTTCAACTCCTTGCAGTCCGGTGAACTGGCTGAAAGTGTATCCAAAATAATTGATACTCAGTTTGCTGATGGGGTGGATATGTCGGAAGTGCAGGTATTGCCTATTTTATAAGTTCACCAAAGGCATTTTTTTTTCTGTTCATTTTCTACAAGAGTTATGCAATTGTGCAGGATGAATTTTCAGCCGTTATAACAAAAGCATTAGTAACCTTGGTGCATGGCTTAGAAACGAAGTTTGATGCTGAAATGGCTGCAATGACACGAGTTCCATGGGCTACGCTTGAAAGTGTTGGTGACCAATCAGAGTAAGCTACCATTAATCTAAGTTTTGCTCTTTTACATCCAGTACACACTTTCTACAAGTGACCACATCCACCTTTTTGCAGGTATGTTAATGGCATAAATATGATCCTTGTTACTAGTATTCCTATCCTTGGAACACTTCTCTCACCGATTTACTTCCAATTTTTCTTGGACAAGGTAATACAAGGGGCAGACATGTTTCATGTTAACATTTTTTCCACAGATCTTGGTCTTGTTTTCCTTGGTTCATGAGTCATTATTTATTCCTATTATTTTACTTTTCTTTGTTTTATTGATATGACATGCTTTCTTCAACCATTTTAAAGTTGTGTGCTACCATCCTTCACTCAATTGTCTACCGTATACTTAACACTAAAGTCCTTTCTGAACATTTTGCTAATGTAGTTCTAATCTCTTCATCTGTGCAGCTTGCTTCATCTCTTGGTCCACGTTTCTTTACTAACATTTTCAAATGCAAGCAAATATCAGAAACCGGAGCGCAACAAGTAGGGACTGCATTCCTTATAATCATCTCTGTTTCCATTTAAACCTAATCTTGTTTATATCAAGAAATGAGGACAAGTATATATAGTCACTTCTCCAATGAGATTTAAGGGATACATATACCACTTCCCTCGAGTCTTGAATTTGAAGTAGTTTGAATCTTACCTTGTGATAGAAATCAATCAATCAAACTTCATCCTGAATTGTTTTATATATATGTTTCTATTTGAGGATATCTTTCTTGTGCATTTATCAAATGTATTTCTTTTTTTCTCCAATCATTTTTGTAGTTAATATCAGAAGTGAACATCGTGATTGATGCGATTCTGAGATTTAAAAAAAATGCTTTGGATGCTATTGCAGATGCTACTGGATACTCAAGCTGTAAAGACAATTCTTTTGGAGATACCATCCCTTGGTCACCAAGTGAGTGAATTGTTGATATATGTTTATAGTTACGAGTATGATCAGAACTATAAAGTACAAGTAGCTCCTTCCTCGTTTACGGTATTAGGATCCTATTAGTGTCACCGCACCAAGTATACGTTCCAGTGTTGAAAGCATGAAAATCATTTCTTGATTCCTACTCATAAGTGCCCATGATAGTTTTCTCGTCATAATTGACTGGTTATTTTTCTTAGCACACAATCACCCCTATTAACAGATCAATATATTTATTCAAACAGACATCACGTGCTGCTAGCTATTCGAAATTTGTAAGCCGGGAGATGAGCAAAGCTGAAGCACTTCTGAAGGTAGGTATCAGTTTGTTGGTACTCATTCTGGCAGCCTCTGGTTTTCTTTTCTGAAGTAGGTTTATCTTGTCTTTGTATACAGGTCATACTGTCGCCAATTGATTCTGTTGCGGATACATATCGTGCATTACTACCAGAGGGAACGCCAATGGAGTTTCAGCGAATTTTGGAGCTCAAGGTAATCATCAACTTATCCTGCCTTTTCGCATCCATTCTCTTTCTTTTATTTTTTTTAATGAGAAGACGCATCCATTCTCTTTCTTTTATTTTTTTTAAGAAACTAGAGGATACCGACTTGCAAGCAGATCTTGCATTTTAGCGCATTTCTGTTCTTCAAACTATTTTGAACAACGAAAGAAATCTGCGGATTTATACCACTTCATGAATTAATCCAAAAGAGTTACGAGTTGGATGACCCGATTAATTCGATGCATTTTTCACTGAATTTGAGTATGAATGTGCAGGGTCTTAAGAAAGCAGATCAGCAAAGTATACTAGATGACTTCAACAAGCACGGCCCGGGAATCACACAACCTTCTCTCCCACCACCGGCAGCGCCACCAATCCCACTCCCAACTGCCCCCGCAGCTGCTCTGATACCAAATCCTGCTTCAGCCGGACTTATCGCATCCAGAGACGATGTGCTAACCAGAGCAGCTGCACTCGGGCGAGGGGCAGCCACAACAGGGTTCAAGAGGTTCCTGGCTTTAACCGAAGCTGCAAAAGATCGAAAAGACGGGCCTTTCAGGAAGCTCTTCAACGCATGACAACATTTTACACCATACAAATGTAAATCATGCCCTGGTTCCTTGTTTTTTTTTTTTTTTTTTGTTTTGCTAAATCTCATGCGTCGCTTACGGACGGATTTTTCATAGGACGAAATATTGTATTAAATCTCGGGTTAAGTAGAAATTAGATTACTGCCATTTACTTTTCGCTAGTTCTGGCTTTGGCGAACGTACACTGAATCCCAATCAATTTGAGAATAATTTGTAACTCGAATATATGGTGTTTATTTTATCATTATAAACCTCGAATTACCGTCTCTTAATTCTCTTTTGATTTCTTTAAACCGAAGTCGAAAAACGAGTAGGGGCGCATAGCGCAATGTTAAAAAGGTGTTAAAATCACATGCCCTAAAAAGTCAAATCATAATAGCCTGAAGAGCGGACATTAATTTGCAATCGATCGGGGAAGATTGTTTAAAAAGCTCAACGAAGCTACCGAAGACAACTCCGAGGGTTTAAAATTATGAGAATTTTAACGAAACACCATATTTTCAACAAAAAATCATATTTTTACCTTTACATGATACTATTCACTATACCTTTAAAAAATGTTTTTCATTAAAAAAGAAGTTTTTTTGAACTTTTTATTAGTCTTTCTTAAAATTAAAGAACGGATGCTGTAAAAGAGAGATTTGCAATGCTCGTACCACAAAGGCCTGGAATTAATAAAATCTAACCTCAAATAAACGACGTAAAATCGAAACATGGACACAATAACATTAAAAAGATGAATTAATTTAGGAGCCCTCCTCTCCTCATCCGAATAAGATGACTTTCGTTTCATATTCTAATATAAACAGACGAAGAAAAAACAACTAAAGACGCTTCCTCAGAGTCAGAGATGCATAAGCGGGGCCTGCACCACTTCGCTACACGCCCCCTCTAACTTCGCTTCATGAAAGCAAATAATTGTTCTTGATAATTCTCTCCTCCTGGGTTCCGTATCTTCTTAACTGACATTGCAAGACAGACGTGTCAGTGAATCGTCAGCGCTCTTCGCCCAAGAGCAGAGGAATATGTCCATTAAAAGAAACCAACCTGAGCCAGTAAATGTGTGGGATGGCAAAGATCAACCATAAAGAAGAAGTAAATAAACAGACTTGTCAATGAATAAAATCCGAAGGGTCTGCTACTGTTTTGATCATCATCAAAACCTGTCATTCCCAAAGCTCCCAAAACGGCTAGAATTACTGTCAAGTCCATCCTGGCGATCCGAACCAAAGTTCCTAGAACCACCAGAGCGATCAGAGCTACCAAACACTCCGAAACCACTTGATCGGTCAGAACTACCAAAACCACTTGAACGACCAAAACCTGAATTACCAAAGTTTCCTCCGCGGTTTGAACTAGATCCGGAAAACCCACTTCCAGATTGAGAATCACCGAAGGAACCATAACGACCGGGACGAGGCCCACTAGATCTACCCATCTGACCAGATGAATCACCATAGCTATTGGAACGGCCAAAACCTGGTCCCGAAGGAGCACCAAATCGACTACCCTTTGTGCCAGATCGATCTCTACCCATGTCGGGCATCATGTCTATACTTTTGCTGTCAACGGCAATCCGGGGGAGCTGATGATCACAAAGTAATCAGATAATCAGTCTAGGGTGCAACATACACAAAAGCAGACATTTTCTCCAAGAAATATATAAATTGCAATTTATCAGGTATCCAAGCATGCAAAATGATGCGAAGCTCCCCATACAATACCAGAGAGGACTACGTCAGACCTCTGGTAAGCTTCGACTCAAACTAAGAAGTAAATTAGATAGGCAGAGAGCATGCATGTGAATCCAGACCCCACAGAAACATTTTAGAGGAAACACAGATCCTTAATGGGAATGCCTATTTGTTTCTGTCAAATGAGTATCATTCATTTAGAGACTTTAACAGGAAAGTGCGCTGCACTGCACACCATCCTGAGCGTATAAACTGTCAAGCTACTTTCGGCATATAACCTATTAATTAATTTACGCAAAAACACATGATAATCAACTTAAGAGTTGTGTTAATCTCAATGCCTTGAACTAAGAGCAGCGTCCACCAAAAGAAAACCCTGTAACCCGAAGATGCAAATGTAAAAGAACTTCATCTTTACCTCAGAAAATTTGCATCCTACTTCTTGCTCAATAGTCCTAACAGCCCTGGATTCAGCCTGTGTGTAAACAAGAATAGCACTTCCTTTCTTCCCAGCACGACCTGTTCTGCCAGACCGGTGAACAAATATTTCTGGATTATTTGGCAGCTCATAATGTATCACCTAAGACCAAGAAAGCGAAGAAAGTCAATCCAACTCCTTTTCCTTAGTTTGAATCCAAAACATGATCAGTGCCAAATGCAGTGAAAAACCATACATGGGCCTAACTAGAGTATTTAAAAGCTTTAATTCAGTCATGAAAGCTAACAAAAGGGAAGGCAAAGAGAACATGTTGTAATAACTGCTTGATTAGAGAATAATGTAGTATTAAATTGTCTAGTGATTATCAACTAGGGCATAAACAAAGACATATATAAATAAAACAAAATCAAAAGTAAATGGTGAAATAAATCTCACCAGGTCAACATTGGGTACATCAAGCCCACGAGCAGCAACGTCAGTGGCAACTAAAATATTAAAATTCCCATTTCGAAAACCAGCAAGGGTCCTTTCCCTCTGGCTTTGTGAAATATCCCCATGCAAAGCCTCACATCTAAAGCTTCTTGACATGGCATATGCCAATCGATCAGCATCACGCTTTGTCTGAGTGAAAACAATAGTCTTTCCTCCTTTTGCATGTTCCTAACAAACACACATACTTGATGGTGAGGAAGGACCAGATGTTGGAAAAGGTAAGAGCTGAAAAGGTTAAGATTACTTACTGTTATAAGTGGTCCGATAATTGATGCTCTTCCATATGAGTCTGATACAATTGAGTATAGAGAAATTCCATCTGCCAATTTCTGATCAGAATCCCCAACCTAAGGCACATGCCAGCTCTCAATTAGCAAATATGATCAGATGAATATGTCGATCCCATAAGCCATCTTTAGACTAGTAGTTTTTATGTTACCAAACAAAAATCACCAGAAAACTTATTGCCGCTACTGTAATTTGAATTTGTTTTTAGAAACCTAACTCTTCCGTCTTTCCAAACTTTCACTAAATATCCAGACACAAATGGACAAGACAAGTTGCTCATTCAATTTAACCAAACGTATCCTTGTCAGTCATAGAAACCATCAGGTCACATCCATTAAGCACCATAACAATTTTGAAATGAAGAGAAAACCTTCTGTTTTAAGGTGGTTGTACTCCGTTTAGCATGCCACTCTTATGATCTGATCCTACAAATAGCTACACAAGGTCGACGAAGAATAGACTAAAAAAAACATACTTACTAGATCAATAACGGCTGGATCTTTTAGATAATTCTGAGTAAGCTTTCTAATCCAATTGGGCATTGTTGCAGAAAACAACAACGTCTGACGTTTCTTTGGTACCCTCTCTAAGATTGTCTCTACAGCCTCCTGGAATCCCACCTGGAGCATCTGATCAGCTTCATCAAGAACAACAAACTGAACTTCCCCTAAATTCAGGGCTCCCCTATTGATAAGATCAATTACACGACCAGGCGTGCCAACAGCCACATCAACTCCATAGTCAATCGCTCTCATTTGACTTGAAATGGGGGTACCACCATAGACACAGATTGTATCCAAACCAGGTGCTGCATCATGGAATTCCTTCTCAACTTGCTTTGCAAGTTCTCTTGTCGGGGCCAAAACCAAAGCCAAAGGATTCTTTCCACGCCTATATATAATCAAACATAAATCAAATCCATACTCCAAAAACCAAAAGGAAAATGCGGCAAAGAGGAAATCTGATAATCATACCGAAAACCTCTACCAAGCGCATTAATAATCTAACTAATGATTTTGATACGAGAAACAAACCCCTTTATGGCATTGTGTTTAAAGATTTTATCCAAAATGGGTATCCCAAACGCAAGAGTTTTCCCTGTTCCTGTTCGAGCGCGACCAATCATATCCCGCCCTTGCATGGCAGGTTCCAACACAGCCCTCTGTAGAAAAAATCCCCAAACAATGAATTAATACATAGTCCATACACAAATAAAAAAACTAAAAGAAAAATCATATTTTTCAATCATTTTCTCATCAACCACACAGAGCACAAATTTGGGAAATGATTAATCACCTGTATGGGGAACAGCTTGCTGATACCCTTATTGGCCAAAGCCGACACGATCTCCTTAGCAATCCCTAGCTTCGCGATCTCGAGTCCTTCATCGTCACCGCTCCTTCTACTCGACTCGTCGGAGGAGTAATCAACGGCGAGCTGCGTGCCCAGAGCCGTCGACGCTTGAAAACTCAACGCCCCAGATTTCGCGTGCAAGTCCCTTACTTGATACTCGTACGAAGGACCCAACTTCGTCCTCGGTGTCCAGACGGTGTAGAACCTAGCCTCGCCGGCGGCCGCACTATTTGCAGGCAGTACGAGCTCGTGGGCCGATGCGCCGAGAAATGAATGTTGGTTGATCAGGAGGGTTTCGACGGCGGCGAAGGTCCGCACCGTGGCTATAGTAGGCGTACGGCGGAGGATGGTGGTCATCATTGTTATGTAATTTGAAGGGGGTTTAGGGTTTCAAAGGAGGGAGAGAGAGAGAGAGAGAGAGAGAGAGAGAGAAACCCTAAGATCTGGGGTTTAGGGTTTAAGCGAGAGAGGCGAGGAAGTGAGTGACAAAACCTCTGATGCGAGGCGAAGGGGTTTATGGAAACAAAATGAGAGAGATAGAAGGGTTGGGATCCTCTGCGCTCGACCTTGGGACCCACGTTTTACTTTTTTCTGATTTGGGCCTTGAATCTGGGCTAGCATTACCTCTTTGGACTCCAATTTAGGTTATAGGTTGAATTTTGGCCCTTTTGGCCCATTGCGACCCAATTGATTTTAATGAGTCATAAGGTTTGAAGCAAGGTTCTAAAAGACCCTAGGCGCTAGTCGGATGGTAGGTTGAGGCCTAGCGCCTAGGCGGACTAGGGCGGATTTAAGTAAATATGTTATATTTCGTATAAATAAGTGTTTGTTTATACTTAAAATATATATAATTACATCATAAATTACAAAAATAGAATGACCTATATATTATGAAGTATTGAAACATAATGAAAACATGGGGAACAAGCATATAATTTGTGGTCATTTTAGTATTCAACAAGTTTCTTACAATTTATTAAAAAAAATAATGCAAAATGAAAGTTATCTATTTTCTATCTAAGTGAGTCGCAACCTAGGAGGGTGTCTAGGCGTGTCTGGGCAAGCTAGGCGAGTGCCTAGGCAGACATCTCAACAAGTCTAGGCGCACTTTCTAAACTTTCAAACGCCTAGGCATTAATCGGGGCAGTGGCCAACCGCCCACCCAGGCAGCGCTAGGCGGGGATTTTTAGAACAGTGGTTTGAAGACAGTTGTTCACAGTCGTCCTGATGTGAAGTTCAGCTCGCCTAATTGTATATGGCGCGTATTATAGTTTTTTCTATCGTTTGTAATCCCTTTTTTTATCAAGTCTCATATCAATTTTTTATTATTAAAAAATATGAAAAATAATGAAAGGTTTGAAGATGAGCATACAACCGACTATGGAGATAATCCATCCAGATGTAAATAACCACACGACTGGTATATGCATCGCCACCATCTCATATTACATACACCCAGGGAATGGCTCAATGTTCCTTCGCTGTTATTGTGAAATCCCGTGCCCGGATAAGTACGTATTTTCGTATTATTAACTTCAAGAATTTTCTTTTAAAAGAATTATGTATATAGTTGGCAACCATGCATGAATCTATAATTCCCTTTCTTTTTATGGGAGTGGATGATTTAGTGAGGGAAAAGAAAAAAATAAAAAAAATAAAAAAAAATAAAAAAAGAAAAGAAAGAGGAGGGTTGCCAGATGGCAGCAAGAAAGAAAAAAAAATAAAAAATAAAAAGAGAAGAAAGGGAGCTCCGGGGGGAGTAGCGAAGCAGGGAAGGGGGGGAGTTTCAAGAGGAGAAAGAATGGGATTTGCCGAATCAGGGAGAGAGAGAAGAGTGTGAGGCCAATCAGAGGGGAGACGGGGAGGGAAAGGAGAGAGAGAGAAGTAGACAAACCCGGATTGCTCTCGACCCGTTTTTCCTTTGAAAACCCGACCCGGCGGAAACTCATGGAATCCGGTGTTCTCTCCGGCCAAATTCCGGCGTATCACACCGAATTACTACTTGGAAGATGTTCCTCGACCTTCCCTCTACCAATCCCACACCAAAAATGGGGGAATTTCGGTTTGGATTTTACAAAACCCACACCGGTGGGTGCGACGGGTTTAACTTTGAATCACCATAATCTGAAACAATTAACTTCAACCACCACCATCAAAACAATTTCCTTGAGGTCTAGAACAAAGCCCAAACAGCTATTGGGGCGGCGGAGCACCGGTGTTGTCGAATCAAGAATACCCAAATTATAGGGTTTCCGGCGGTTCGTGGCAAAATTGAGGTGTTTCCCGGATAAATTGGACTTGGCCGTAGGTATAAAACTTGCTCTACTCATTGAGATCTTCATTTCTGTAATTTTTGGTAATTTTTAAAAATAGTTGAATTTTCCGGCAAGTCGGGACGGCCGACCGCCACCCGCTGCGGCGCGTGCGGCGGCGGCTTGGCCAGTGGTCCGACGATGTCTTTTAAGTACTATTAATTGCCCTGAGTTCATGTTTGATATCCATATGAAAAAATTTGATTGTTTGGACTTAGTTTCGTTATGATACCTTACTTGGTCAAAATATGAATCGACGATCCGACCATTGGATCGTCACCAAACCTTAATGCATGTTAGAACATAATATTTTTGGATCATAGAAACTTACGGATCGGGAATCCGACGTACGGATCTTCCCTAATTGGATTTCTAAGTTTGTAAAATTAAATGTCGATCGCCACTTGAATTTTGACATTGGCGGAGATCTGACCGTCGGATCGTGTTGAGATTTTAGTATGTTGTTATTTGAGCATAATTTGGACTGTAGAAAGTTACGGATCGGAAATTTGAGATGCGGATCTTTCGGATCAAATTACATAAGTTTGTGGACCCTTTTGTTGTTAGAGAGTTGACTTTTGGTCATATGTCATGAAACGTCCTAATCACTAAAATTAGTACTACGGAAGATTAAATGAAGTTTAGTGAGTCTACTTCGGTTAGAGAATGATTTGGATAAATGGGATATAGTTATTACCTTGATTTCTTATACTAATATCACTTGTGATAATGTTTTGGGCTATAAATGTGAATTCTTTATATTTATGCCATAGATCTATGTTTATTAAATGGGAATGCTATTGAACTGTCATTTTTTTTGTTTCTGGACATCGACATATTTTCATTAAGTATGATTTGACTTGTACATTGGAAATATGGGTTGTATTGTATGATTGGATGAATGTGACGAAGTGTGAAGGCTAGTAGTGGACCGCTAAACCATTGTCATGGGGTTTGTTGCTTGAAACATGTTTTCACCCTCGTGTCTTTATTTCATTTCTCGTTTCGTTGAGCATTTGTAACTTGGATAACTCGGTCCATGTCTTGTTTCATTGATTGGTGTTATACATTCCACTCCGCGATTCCGTTGAGTGATGGTCCGGAATCGTATCCTAGTGTGGATTCCGTTGAGTGATGGTCCGGAATCCCTTACACTTCGCGATTCCGTTGAGTGATGGTCCGGAATCGTATCCCAGTTTGGATTCCGTTGAGTGATGATCTGGAATTGAGTGATGGTCCGGAATCGTATTCCAGTTTGGATTCCGTTGAGTGATGGTCCGAAATCGTATTCCAGTATGGATGTCGTTGAGTGTTGGTCCGGAAACCCCTTTTGGTGTCTTGGTTCCGTTGAGAAGTCCGGAACCCGATGTTGATGGATTTCGTTGAGTGGTCCGAAATTGCATCATTTGATTTATTTGAGACGGCTTCAGAAATGTAGGCTTCGGCCGAACTGTGTCTCTCTAGCCCTAGTTTTTAATGTACATATGAACGGTAGTTTTCGAGAATCATGTGGGTTGAATTAGAAAAGCCGTTGGATGTTGGGTGACTCCTTCGGAGTTTCCAGAGACTTGATTATGATTCCATAAAGCATGATTTGATACTTGATGTTTATAAATTATGATCGATGGTCTATTTTATTTGAATATCACATACTTGAATTGTCACATCCAGGCCCGGGGTCCACCACATCCCGGGCCCGCTCCACCACCGTAGCACGATATTGTCCGCTTTGGGCCCCGACTACGCCCTCACGGTTTTGTTTCTGGGAACTCACACGAGAACTTCCCAGTAGGTCACCCATCCTGAGATTGCTCTCGCGCGAACTCGCTTAACTTCGGAGTTCCCATGGAACCCGAAGCCAGTGAGCTCCCAAAAGGCCTCGCGCTAGGTAGGGATGGGAATATACATATAAGGATTACTCCACTGAGCGATGTGGGATCTCACATGAATTGTTGTCACTCACCGAGCTTCACAGTTTATCTGAGTGTCTGATTTGCCCAGTGTGCTATCTCCTTGACCCATGGAATTGGTTAATTTGAGTTTTGTGGATATGAGGTTGGTGATGACTCTGGGGAGTGATTAATTGGAGTGATTAGACCCGTTGACAAGGTGACTAGGAAATAATATGGTGCTATGTCGATTCTTTGAATTGTTGTATGCAATGAATTGGGGTATTAATTTGAAACATAATGATTCACGTGATAGGTGAAGTGGAAATCTTGATTGTCATGTGGAGTTATTATATAACTTTGAATCTAATATTTTCATGCTTGTCAAGTGCTCATAATTGATTGATGAGTGCTATGATTTTCTACCTAAAAGTTTTGTGATGAGTGTTCAAGTAAAGTGAAGGTTGAACTACGAATGGCTTGATCCCTTTTGAAGGTATGTAGGCAGTCTAACGAGGAGGTTAGATGCAGCCATAAAGTATACGGAAACTTCTATTTGATTTTGATTCTCAAGTTGTGAATTACCATGTCTCGGAGAAGGGGTATGTTGAGATACGGGAATTTGAAATTACCATGTCCCGAAGAAGGGGTATGTTGAGATACGGGAATTTGGTGATGTCACGTGTCGATCTTGGACGTAAGTTGGGATTGGGGCGTGACAGTTATTGTTGGGCAATGACTGTCATTTGCAGCAGGATGTTTGAGAAAATGTCACAAAGAGGCTTACTCAAAGTAGGGAGCCAAATATTTAACTCAAAAAAATGGACTCTACTAATTACCTAACCTAGCTCATTGACAACTTGTAGGGCTTGCAGTCTTGACAACTCTACAAGTTAAGGACAATATCAACGACAACAATAACAAAATCTTATCATATTAAGTGTAGTCGGCTGTACAAATCATAAACCGTTATTTCTCTCAATTCAATGAAAAGTTTTCTGTTAACTCCAAAATACTCTGTCTTTTCTTATAAAATTAGGTACATTACCAATTCAAATAATCAGCATGATCAATTCCAATAAACCAATACCAAGTTTGTGAAATCAGGTATCATTTGCAAATATCTCTTATCCAGGTAATGGTGCCACGTGTACAAACCTTGTTGGGCAGTGAGATCCCAACCTAATCTGAAACCTGGGTCCAGCACCAATATCCACCGGGATCTCAAAGCCACGTTGCCCACAAATCTTGGTTCCCCCTTGGCCCACACCAGTTCCCTGTTCCTTATTACATGTTCGAAGTTGTGGTGTTTGAGAGACTGAGCAAAAATATTGAGTGGCAGAAGCAATAAGGGGAGAGAGAGAGAGAGAGGTAGAGAGAGAAAATGGCAGCTCAAGCTCTGGTTTCATCATCTTCCCTAACGGCCTCAAAGGAGGTTGCCAGGCAGATATTTGGAGGAGCAAAGGCCGTCCAATCTCCATTTGGATCGAGAAAATCTGCTTCCTTTGTCGTAAGGGCGGCCTCTACTCCTCCCGTTAAGGTACGTGAATGTGATTTTTTGGTGCGGTCGTAATACCGTCACGTGGTGTTATGATTTGGTTTCGGTTAGGGTAACGCAACTGACGTTCTTTGTTTATGATCTTGTGGTTTGTTTGATTTGGTTTCAGCAAGGAGCGGACAGACAGTTGTGGTTTGCTTCCAAGCAGAGCCTTTCTTACTTGGATGGCAGGTAACGATTTGTGATTGTTCTTTTCAGTGTGATTGCAATACGATTATGTAGCGTTACTTACATTGGCGGAACTAGGTTTTAAATTTGGCTCGTATGAGATGTACAAGATGGACTAGGAATGACAATCAAATTGTGTTTGTTTTTCACACGTCACGTCATGAGTTCGATTCTTAGTAACAATGAATCACACAATGGAGATTATGAAGGCTAAAATGTAGTATTTCTGGTCCCAGAGTGGATAAAATTTCCTTTTTTAAAAACCAGAAAAGAAAATTGCGTTTGTCTTTCATTGTGACCTTGTCACATTATGTGACTCACATAATAAAAGAGATTAATTTGGAAATGGTTAAATTTGACTTGCAGCCTTCCCGGCGACTATGGATTCGACCCATTGGGCCTCTCAGACCCAGAAGGCACAGGTGGGTTCATCGAGCCCAGATGGCTAGCCTACGGTGAAGTCATCAACGGACGTTACGCCATGCTTGGTGCAGTGGGTGCAATTGCCCCAGAAATCTTTGGCAAGCTCGGCCTAATCCCGGCCGAGACTGCCCTGCCCTGGTTTCAAACAGGGGTCATCCCGCCAGCCGGGACCTACAACTACTGGGCCGACCCTTACACGCTCTTTGTTTTTGAACTTGCCCTAATGGGGTTCGCCGAGCACCGGAGGTTCCAGGACTGGTACAACCCCGGGTCCATGGGCAAGCAATACTTCTTGGGGCTTGAGAAGTACTTGGGTGGGTCCGGGAACCCGGCTTACCCTGGTGGGCCCTTGTTCAACCCGCTAGGGTTTGGGAAAGATGAGAAGTCGTTGAACGAGTTGAAGCTCAAGGAAGTGAAGAATGGGAGGCTTGCCATGCTGGCAATATTGGGTTATTTTATTCAGGGTCTTGTGACTGGTGTGGGGCCCTACCAGAACCTTCTGGATCACTTGGCTGACCCGGTCAACAACAACATCTTGACCAGCCTCAAGTTCCATTAAGTAACGTTTGTACAATTAAATATAATTTGGCCTCTCGTTGTGTAAGATCATGTGAGAATTAATCTTTGTTGTTTGTACTTATTTTCTGTGACTATGTAAGAAATGACATGTTAAAAGAGCTATATTAGAACCCTAATTAATGTTACTAGACTTCATAGTTGACATATGGTGCATACATGCATTGTCCTTAATTAAGTTCGTTTTGCGTGTTAGAGTATAGATGATCGATGAATTTACATTTTACAAAGAGAAATGTTAAGGAAATTCTTTCAAAATTGATATTCTCGATGAACTTTCTGACACCTCATATTTTTTGCATAATATTTTATATGGTTAGCATAAGAATTAATGTTAAATTATGGTAGAGAGTCCAGAAAGAGTCACAAACCCTACAGAAGTTTTTCTCTACACTTTAAGAGAGTTTTCTTAGAATTTCTCTTTTACAAAACATAATTAATAAATAAAGCACGTGCTACAAATATGAATCGGCTTGTAACGCCATATAACAGTTTCATAAAAAAAATTCCTCATTTACAACGATATTTAATGTATGTAACTAATAGATATTTTTTGTTGTAAGTTTGAGAACTTTGTTTCATTTAAAACGTTTGTTCAAACTTTCGTTGCTTATTCATATTCGAATAATTTTGTATTTATAAAGTAACCAAAACTGCTACCCGATAGCACAAACCCACTACTACAAGGTTAAGAGCCTTGCTATCTACAATTGAGCTTGAAGAACAACTTAAGCGGAACAGATTCATCATCACCGTGATGTCTTGTTTTAATAAAAATTAATTATATGGTCAATTTTTTAACACATGACATTGTATTATTGGAAAATACGTCATGTAACGGTAAATTCGTTTTATATAAATCATTGGTATCGTGAGTTAGCTAAAGATAATATTAGAAAGGACATAAAGGTTGTACGTGACACATCTTGGCTTGAAGCTTAAGTTTGTAACCCTTACTTCCAAATGTGTTTCACTTATAGAAAAAAGTAGATCCATGTTTATGCATTCCTACCAAATACAGTGATTGCAACGTTATTGACAATATTGCTATATAATCACCATCATAATGATAAAGGTTGAAGTTTTACAACCACAAACCTTGATGAGGATTTTACTTACAAAATTGCTAACCAATAAAACAAATAATAATGATGATAACAATGCAGTTTCGTTACCATAAAGCATAATAATGATCAAACGGAAAAGTTCGCAAATCACAATCAGTTTATCTGTATGTAGATTCTCACGCCTTACGCATTTGTTAGCTATTTTAATCTCTATTGTTCTCATTTCTTGGGCGAGATAAGTAACATTTAGTTAGGTATAAGACAAGACAATTAGTTGCTGAGTTGTTTAAGTCAAATGAAAAGCGAGTCCACAACGTTCAATTACGATGATGGTTAACAAGATACTAAAGAGTTGAAAGTAGCTAAACTACTTGTGTATATATCGTCGATGTAATTGCAGTTTGTGAAAAAATAATTCACATACGCATAGAAAGTTTTAATCTTGGATAGAGAATGTCGTTACTTATAGTCAGTGCTTAAAATTTGTGGTAAAATGTCAATAGCTAATTATATTTGTTTTTTATTTATCAAAGTAAGAGCGATTTTCAAAGAGATATATGTCAAAATCCAAACATCAAATTTCAATTTGAAATAACATATTGGGAAGTTTTGTTGTTTAAGTGATATGTCAAATCTAATTATGATGTAGGGCAATTAGCAAGAATGATCACTTTTTAACATTTGATTACAGAAATGATCAGTTTTTAATAACGACGACGTATTGATTATCTGATGACCACATAATAATGACATGACGACAATTGATTTCTGCAACCAAATCCAAATATAAAAAAATGTTCCATCATACTAACTGTCCCATGATCTATTTGTGATTTCACAAGGTGATTTACTATTTGCCCGTCCTCATATGCCCTCGACTAACCTAAGGGTTACAACGAACTTAATTTGATGTCAACATGATAATAAATTACTCACCAACTTTACTCATTCATCATGTAATCAATCACTTTAATACACTACTTAATTGCAAACACACGTTACCAGACTCGGCAAATACGATACGATTTATTTGTGCATAATTCCAAAAATCAGTTTTATTTGTAACTTTGTAGGAAGGAAAAACAAATGAAAACCGCCCATCCAATCCAAGATCCAATCTAACTTTGCTTCAACAGTGGGCTGGGGCCCCATATAACCATATGACATGAGTGCGCAGAGAACATATTCCGCAGCTCCATTCGCACAATTTTTTTAACAAAGCAGTTAGTTCCCTCATCCCCTCCGAGCTTGTTCGCGATAATGTCAGCAGAATAATATTAAGCGAAAGGGGACGTCGGGATTCTGCTTCGCTCTCGCGCACCACGGCCGCTCAGCATCCGTGTCGGTTCCAGATCTGTCACGGTTCGTTCTCAATTTCTCAAAATTTTCATGGATCTGTTGCATTTCCGTAACGCATGATATGATTTTTATTGTAATTTTAAAATTTTGGATCTGGGTATGCGTTTTTATTATATTATTGGTTGTTAGATCTGATTGAGTGAGTATTTGAATGTTTATGCTCTGTTAATTAGCGGATCTGATGCGGTTTGAGTGTAGAAATTGAACAATTAACAAGTACTTGATCGAATTTGTTAACCCAAATGTTTAATTTTGTGTTTTTAGCTTAAATTTGTAGTCTTTGTGTTCTTTTGGCTGATATTAGTATTGTTTTTGTTTGATATTTGTGTAGATTAATCGGTGAATGTATCTGTAAGAGTTAGCTTAGATCCACTGCTCACTCCAACTTGTGGTGAGTGTTGTTTTTTTTTTTTTTTTTGGGTTCTGATGGCGATATTGAATCCGGGAATGGCCTCAATCAAATGGGCTCTGCTTGTTTTGGTTGTTTTTGTGCACACCTGTAATGGGTTTTATCTCCCCGGAAGCTACATGCATACATATGCGAAAGGGCAAGAAATCACTACAAAAGTTAACTCCTTGACTTCTATAGAGACTGAGCTGCCCTTCAGCTACTACAGTCTCCCTTATTGCAAACCCCCTGAAGGCATCAAGAAAAGCGCTGAGAATCTCGGGGAACTTCTTATGGGAGATGAGATCGAGAACTCTGCGTATCGCTTTAATATGAACGTGAATGAGACTCGTTACCTGTGTACCACAGATCCTTTGACCGAGCACGACGTAAAGCTGCTGAAACAGAGAACCCGCGATCTGTATCAGGTCAATATGATCCTTGATAATTTGCCCGCGATGAGATATGCTTATCAAAATGGGGTTAAGATTCAGTGGACTGGGTTTCCTGTTGGGTACACATCACCCAACAGTAAAGAAGATTACATCATCAATCACCTCAAGTTCAGGGTTATGATTCACGAGTATGAAGGGAGTGGTGTGGAGATAATCGGGACTGGGGAAGAAGGCATGGGTGTCATTTCGGAAGCTGATAAGAAGAAGGCATCTGGGTTTGAGATTGTTGGCTTTGAGGTTTACCCTTGTAGCATTAAATATGACCCAGTGGCCATGAAGAAAAAAGCTATGTATGAAAATATCAAACCTGTAAGTTGCCCTGCTGAGCTCGAAAAGGCTCAAATAATAAGGCAGCAAGAGAAAGTATCATTTACTTATGAGGTTGAGTTTGTGAAAAGTGATACAAGGTGGCCATCAAGGTGGGATGCTTATCTGAAGATGGAGGGTGCTCGTGTGCACTGGTTCTCTATTCTGAATTCATTAATGGTGATCTTTTTCCTAGCTGGAATAGTTTTTGTCATATTCCTAAGGACGGTGAGGAGGGATTTAACAAGATATGAAGAACTCGACAAAGAATCTCAAGCTCAGATGAATGAGGAGCTCTCTGGGTGGAAGCTTGTTGTGGGAGATGTGTTCAGAGAACCAGATTCTCCAAAGCTTCTTTGCGTGATGGTTGGGGATGGAGTTCAGATTACTGGGATGGCAGTTGTCACTATCATCTTCGCAGCATTTGGTTTCATGTCACCAGCTTCACGAGGAATGCTACTGACAGGAATGATCATTCTATATCTCGTCCTTGGGATTATTGCTGGTTATGTTGCTGTCCGTATGTGGAGAACCATAAAGGGAACTTCTGAAGGGTGGAGATCGGTTTCCTGGTTTGTGGCATGCTTCTTTCCTGGAATCGTCTTTGTTATTCTTACAGTACTGAATTTCATTCTATGGGGAAGCAAGAGTACTGGTGCTCTTCCCATTTCTTTGTATTTTATACTCATCTCCCTCTGGTTCTGCATTTCCGTGCCTCTCACCCTTCTCGGAGGATTCTTAGGCACACGAGCTGAGCCAATTTCATATCCCGTGAGAACCAACCAGATTCCGAGGGAGATTCCTGCGCGCAAATATCCATCATGGCTTCTTGTTCTTGGTGCTGGGACACTTCCGTTTGGAACCCTTTTCATTGAACTCTTCTTCATCCTTTCTAGCATCTGGCTTGGAAGATTTTATTATGTCTTCGGTTTCCTTTTTATAGTGCTTATGTTGTTGGTTATCGTTTGTGCTGAAGTTTCAGTAGTTCTCACATACATGCATCTTTGTGTGGAGGATTGGAGGTGGTGGTGGAAGGCTTTCTTTGCCTCAGGTTCAGTTTCCTTTTACGTGTTCCTGTACTCCATCAATTACCTGGTATTTGACCTGCAGAGTTTGAGTGGGCCTGTGTCGGCTATACTTTACCTCGGTTATTCATTGATCATGGCAACTGCAATCATGTTGTCAACTGGCACCATTGGCTTTCTCATGTCTTTCTACTTTGTTCATTATCTCTTCTCATCCGTAAAGATCGACTAGAAAAGTGTTGGCTGGCATTGTATTCAAACAGTTGGGAAATGTGAGGCTGCTATATGTAGGAGGAAGAAGTACTTTTGTTAAATCATTTTAGCCTTTACACTTGGTTGCATCCGAAAGCTGATGGTGTTGCGGTATCTGAAGCGGCTCTCCGATGATAGTGCATGAAGACCTTTGTTTTCTGCGTGCTGTCCTCTATCCCATTTTGTTTTACTGCTTCACTAGTGTTGCGCTTTTACTTTATATCATATTGTGTTAGAAATTGTAATTCGTGGACCTTCAATCCTTGTATTCACTTCTATTTCGTATTTGAAAGGAAAGGTAAATTGGATAATTCTTTTAATTCTCTACAGATTGATTTTTTGCTGGTAAGATAATCATTTATTTTTAGTTTTCAGAAAATTGAGAATGGAAAACTAGTAAGCTACTTTCTCGAGTTTTCAAAATTTGACTTGGTTTTGGTTTGAAAACGGAGAACGATTACCTGAACATGTTTCAGTTTTTAGTTTTCTCGAAAACTGAATTGGTTATCAAACGGACGCTTAATTACTCAAAATTCTTACTGTTTTACTGTTCATCGGCAAGTGAAACTTGCCAATTCAGCAAACATACGCTGTCAAAATTTTACACCAAAAGGCAAAAGGTAAATCTTAACTTATGAAACCCCACAAGGAAACAACACAAAGGTGATTTTGTTCCTTCATCCAGAGTGCCGAATCACTCCATATCTGGATCCGGGTTGATCAGGTAAGCTTCTGCAGGGTCATTGTCCAAGCTCTCCTCCGTTTTCTTGTCATCTTCGGCATGAGTATGGAAATCTACGACAGATGAATTCTCCAAATGCCCGTGAGAGGTCGGGTGGCCTTCATGACTAGGCTGCATACCGGTTCCCTCAGTCATCTGATATGCAGGGTACAGTTCCAAATTTCCTACACCTGCAATGCCGTGAAGCATGGCTGCGGCTGTTGCAGCACCAATAAACTGATCAGCAAGCTTCTTACATGCATTCTCCATCGCGAAATTCATGAATCTCCGCTCAGCATCCTGACGGATATGCAATCGCCTCCCAGCCTGCAAAGTTGTGGTGTATCATGAATGGAGAAGTAGGTTTACATTTATCAACTTAAGTTCCCAAATTAGTTTCCGAACTCGAAAACTTGCCTCAACTTGCATACTAACTCTTTCTTCATCTAGAGCTTCCTTTACTAGTTTATAAGAGTGCCTATACATGGATCCACAACCCAAAACATAAAACATCACAGCATTTAAAAGATAATGCACTTGAAAAACGCAACCTTTGTAATGGTAATTTCCGAAGAGGGTAATGATTTTCCGCACTCTCATTTTCTATTTCCGCACTCATCCTCTTGCTTCCACCATTCGGATTGGATAATCAAAGGAGAATCAAGCAACGGAAATGCATAAGCTAAAACTGAGAGTGCGAAAACAACTACCTTTGGGAATTAGTTAAGTGCATTCATATAGAAGATTGAGGAGCAGAGCAAATCGTACTTTTTCCGGGATCGCTTGGGCGAGGGCGAGGAAGTACTACCGGTGCTTCGGCCTTCTTCCGAGTCCTGTGAAACTGAGGTCTCTTTTATTTAGTGGCAGTGAAAATCTAAATGTAGCAACTTCAAACATGAAACTTCTTTCACAACTCGCAAGTTAATTTCATCACTATATCAACTGTTTAGTAAAGGACATTGTTACTGGTATATTTTTACTGCAGCAAGTTTTTTGCAAAAGTACATACAGGTTTGAGTCCCCTCCCTCCATTCCTTCACCGCGTGCCTTCCAAGTCTGTATTTCTGCAAAAATGATTACCACGTCAATAACTTTGAGTGAAATTTTGAAAAGTTATATAGTACTATAGCACTTAACAATAGAATTCCGGTAAATATACGCAAACAAAACTGGTTACAAACTTTTACAGGGACACTAACAAAACTGTTTCAGTCAAACTGAAGCGTAAGACGAACATGCAATGAGGCCAAGGGCGAAAGTGCAATGAGGCCTTCCTAATTCAGTACCTTCATGTATTTTTTTATTTTATTTTAAATAAACTAGTGAAAACTTTTCAATCTAATATACCACTAAAACACTATAAATTTGAGGCCCATATTTGGGAGAAATTTGTGGGTTTTCTTTCTCAATTTACATGGTAGGGGAAGGGGATACGAGGGGATTCAACTTGCACTAGGGTGGATAGACATGATTGCCTTCCACTAGTACCGTAAAGCGCCATCTGCTTACACATGTCTTAGTTTAGTGCTCATCTAATTCTATTTTTATTAAGAGTTTGTAACCGGTTTTGTTTGTGAATATTTTTCGAGAATTTTTCCTCAACCATCAACGAATCATGCATGGATGAAACAGACCTGGAGGTGGCTCTTCAAGTGGAAAAGAGTTATCCCCTGGACACCCATTGCCTCATGGATTTTCTTCGGAGTTGCCTCTGCGAGATGAAACGCGTGATAAAATCAGATAACCGAAATCTGAAAACATGCGAAAAATCTCAAAGCCGAGGAAGAAGGAGAAGGGTACTCACTATGAAGACCTCCAAGCTGATTGACAGCATCAACAAAGCAGGCATGAAGCTCAGGAGTCCATCGTAGGCGGGGTCTGAGCTTCGCAGCCAGAACTCGGTCTTGAGGCAGCTGAAGATCACACGTTTCGCGGTCAAACTCCTCCTCCTCCGCCACTGCTGCCGCCTCCTCACCCTCCACAACAACGCTGTCACTGCTATGCGTGACGGTAGGAGTAGGTGAAGATCCTTGAAAATCTTGTTCATCATCACCACCACAGCCAAAAGCAACCATTTTTCCCTTCTTCCTTTCAGAAGAGAGAAAGCAAAGCAAAAGCAAATGCAGAAACGCAATAAAACCTAACAGGCATAAAAGGTAGCTCTTCTGTGGTGATGTATGGCTAGCTAGCACAGAATTGGAGGTTACATGAGGAAGGCACAGAAGAGGCCAAAGCCAGCAGGTTTGTCTTTAATTTCTACTGCATGAAGGGAAACGTGGAAAGCTATGCCATTACTCCAGTCCTTTTTTTCTTTTTTTTTTTGCATTTTATTGCCAACGATATTATTATTCTAAGCTATACTATAAGGAGGGGGAAAGTTTGAACTCGGGATACAGTGAGTTAAAGACCCTATCAACCAGTTGCTCCATTACACCAGTTAGTTTCATGTGAATTAATTGTCTTTACCTTCTCCTTCGTTACTACTCCCAAGGATTTAATGCCAGACTGCACTTGTAGTGGTACTAAATGAATATGATCTGACCTTTGGTTTGAAAGGCATGCCTTGCTTTTCCAGTTTTCTAGCTTCCTTTGTTTTGCTCATTTAGTGTTGGTTGGTACTTGGTACACATATAGTTAAGAAGAAAATACCTTACTCTTACATGTAACAAGATGTTTTTCTTTTTTCGTTACAGGTAAATCACAATCTTGATGTGTTAAAAAAACGTTTATTTTCATTTTTAAGTTTTCACTTCATTTTTTGTTCGCAGTCACTTCAAAATTTTTTCTCTGCACACTTATTTTCATCCTCAACGCACCTCTATTTGTTTCTGTCTGTTAATTCTCTTTTGATGAATTCAATCCAGAAGTTAAAAATAAACATGGATGTGCACAATGAGAAAAAGAGTGTGAAAATCACTTTTGCTTTATCATACCTGTCAAAAGGAACGAACCATTATTTTGGCTATGTTGCACTTAATTTTTTTTTTTTTTTTTTTATACCTAATGCGGCTTGGACGATCCACATCTCAAGGTCAAGCGTTGGTGACACGTTGAGCTATCTATGTGGCCGAAAGCCCTCATAGAGACACTTACCAATGAGATAATAGCCTTTCAGAGACGTCAGCTACGCCAAATGCGTGAGCAATTCATTGTTTTTTTTTACGTAACAGCACAATTATCTGAAAGATGCTTCACCAATAAGCTAATAGTTTGTCGGTTTGTGGGAAGGGCCTGCTATGGAAAATGCATAAGCAACTTATTACTATCTTTCCTTTTTAACGTAACGACGCAATTATTTAAAGCCCGGCTATGAATGCTGGAGAAACTCCATTGTTGTCTTTCCTTTATGCCCGAGAGGGATCTTATTCATTATAAAAATAATTTACATCACCCACTGGCTATTAGTCTAGTAGTACCTCTCCTTCGAAGGTCCAAGTCCCTTCGCACATTGATCCAAAATATAAGAAGAATTTACTCCACTTTCTTAGAGAGAAAGCAACTATGGTGGTACATAAAGAACAAGATAATGAAGGAAGAATACTTGGCCAAAAGGGTGAGCAACACGGTTGGAAGATCTCTTGTGGAAACATGCAAAGGGTTCAAAGCTCTTCCAGTTGCCATATAGTTTGATTCGGAGTCCTTTCGTTGTTGTGTATAACGGTACATCTAAAATCATAAATGTAGTGACTTACAACACCACCTACTATTTGTACTTTACACTTATTTCTTTTTCTCTGAAATTCAAGTCTCCTCTCTTTAAGATCCTTAAGATAAAAACTTGTGGAGACCAAATGCATATTAACTACAAAATTCTGGAAGTTTAAGTCTAAATGTTTAAAATATTTGACAACTTAATAAACCAAAACTAACTTAAAATCCATGAACCAATAGAAAACTCATGTTTTGCTTTATTAAATTGTCAAATATTTTAAGCTTTTTGGATCTAAACTAATATAGTTTTGTGACTAATATGCATTTGATCCTCACACGTCCTTAAAATGAAGACCTTAGGAGACGAGAACCGAATAATTTAATTTAAACAAAATCTTACGATTTGTTTTATTTTTGTTCGAGTCATACTTATCCTAGGTTTGATTCCTAGCGTTGACGAATCACACGATGATGGGCAGATGAATGCTGAAATGCCTCTGTGAGTCTTCTCGATCCCGAAAAGATGGACTGCTACGATGAAGCCACCAGCTAATTTCTTATGTAAAAAAGGCTATTTTAGACAACTTGATTATGCTTAAGTATGAACCTGCATGAGATATAATTTATCAACACTATCAAAGAACTCAATTTCATGGTATATATGAGGTATGTTAGTTATACTAGTTTATTTCTCCTTTGTATATTTTGTTTGCATAAGTTTATTATTATTATTATTTTTTAAAAGATGATAACTAGTGGTAAGCTACAGTTATCCACCTTTTTCGAAGGTCGAGAAAACTTACATAAACATTTCAGTATTCTTCTATCACAAATCTATCTTTCACATCTACAACGAGTTTCAAACCTGAAACTTCACGTAAGCTTATAAGTTAGATCAAGGATGAGTGACCTCCTGGAAAGTTCTCGTGTTGCATCCCCATTTCTTATTCTCCAAAAAAAAAAAAAGGAGAGTTAGAAAATAGGACATGCAAAAGCTCCCTTCTTAAATTTTTATTTTTTCGAAAAAGAAGGGAAAGGTGCCTTTTACCATTTTGCGATTGAAAAAAAACAAATAATAAAAAGTCTAACTAGCCGTTGCAAGCCGAAACCCACCGACCTCTCTCTATCTCCCTCTTCTCTTCTCTTTCTTCTTCCACCCTCTCTCTGCTCCCCTCAACTCTCTCTCTCTAACCCATAACCCAGCACAATGTTCACCGAAGGCCTCGACGAGAGTGCAATCAAATGGATCAAACAGGTACCAAAATCCTAAATTTTCAAATTTTTTGAGAATTCAATTTTCATTTTTCAGTTGAATACCTGCAGGGATCAGAAATGGAAGTGCAAGAACAACAGCAACAAACCCCACAAGCGATCCGGTCGCCTCTCGCAAAGAAACTCACTTCCGACGCATACCCAATATCGCCTCTGCGCTTCGGCACCAACAGCGGTGTCGGTGGTCCCGCTCTGCCTCCGCTCAAGTTCCACTCCGGCCTGCTCGCTCCTCACAGCTTGGTGGCTCCGTGTCTAAGCAGCGACGACGAAAACGACTATGATGACGACAACGAGAGCGTCGATTCGGTTTCGGATATGGGTTCGTCTGCCAATTACTTCGAGGAAGAGTCGAAGCTGATGGAACAGTATTATCAGGAAGAAGAAGAGGAGGTGTTTGGTTATAGGGATAAGCCTAGCACCGGGTTGAATAGAGGGTTGTTGAAGGAGGGTCTGAGGGTTGAATTGCCAGGAAATTGCAGAAGATTTACGGACGGTGAAGTGGGTTTCAAGAAGAGATGCCCCCCGAAAACTTCGACACCGGGTGCCGGCAATCAGCTCCTGAAAAGGGCTCAACTTCGAAATTTCAATGTAGGCCTTGATGCAAAATAATGATCTTTTTTTGTTTTTGTTTAGTGGGTGTGTGCATGTTTGTAATTTGAATCTTTTGTTGGTGGTATTTTCACTTTTGTGTTGCAGGGCAGTGCCCCAAGTGGTGATGAATGTGGTGTGCTCAGAGATTCAGCAGATTTGGGAACTCCGAGTGCACCTCCGATTTTTGAAATTGGGAGAGACGAGGCGGGTATTGATGATGAGATTCAAGGAGGGCAGGAAGTTTCTGAGGGGGTGAGAGAGAGCAATGCAGCTGCAAATTCGACCTGCCCATCAAGGGGATCCATGGGGTTTGATGGCAGTGTAGAGGGTTTAGCAGATTTGGATACTAGTTCTTTCAAAGCTTCTGAACTTGGTGAAAGGTATTGAATAAAGAGTTGTTTTGCTCTTCTTGTTTTAGCATTTTATTTGGACTGTGACTTTCATTTGATTTCTCTACTTTCTCGTTTCGGGTTTTTGATAGTTCTTGCATGATTTGACGTTGTGTTCCGCAGAATCAACAAAAGCATAGCTGAAGAAACAGAAACGAAAGCCAGCCAATTAGACCATTCCTATTATAATACCAGGTGCTTCCACCATTGAATTTCATATGAAGACAGATACTTGTTTACTGTTACTTTCGATTTAGTGAAGTTTATTGCATGTAAAGATTCTGCACACATATTACTTTTGTCATTCTAACCCGAAAAATGTTTTTTGATTTTTTTTTGTTTATGGTATCTAATTGAATCATTGCAGTGGCCAATATGCCTGGCAAACCTTGGTTGCACACGAGGCATGTATACGCTTATGCCTACAAGCATGGGCAAGAGGCTGCACTGAGGCACCTGAATTTCTGCGTGACGAATGTGTGGTTCTTCGGAATGCTTTTGGGTTAGCTACCTTTTCCTAACCCTAAATATTCAGTTCTTTTGAAGTTTCATGGCTGATGGCTAGTTCTCAGGGTTTGATTGGTCATTTAAGATTTACACTCTGATTATACAGGCTAAACACATTTTTGTTGCAAGCCCGAGGAGCGCAGCCACTAGAAGCAAAGAGTAGTCGGAATGCAGAACAAACTTTTGCTCCGAAAGCAAAGAAGGTGGTTGGAAAGATAAGAGTTGAAGGTATGATCTTATAAATGGGTTAAGCTTATTACTAATATATTGAAGAATGGCTCAGAGTTAATCTCAGTTTAAGAAACATATCCACTGGATTTGGACATTAAAACTCTTTTACCAAAGTCATTTAATTTCTTTATTTACAACAGTTTTGGGAGGCCAAAAGTATGAAATATTTTTTAAATATATCTTGACATTACTAGAAGGTTGCTAGCATAATTTAATCTAAGGGTTTTGTGTTTATTTTAGACACTAAGCTGATAAAAGTAGACAAAATAGTGTATTTGTAATTTGATGTAGTTTTCGAATGATGGCAGTGAAGAAACTTCGAGTAATACCCAGAAGGAAACTCAAGAGCACATATTCACAGCGAAGTGCAATGTACATACAAGCAGGGGCAGAATACGTCCGACATGTTTCATCACTAGTAAAAACTGGCATTAATTCTTTAAAGTCATCGTCATTCTCAGTTACACCACAAGGTTTGAGCCGTACGAAGAACTCTTTTTTGTTCTCAAATTAAATTTTCTTCGAGGACTTAATATGAAGCCGCGATTTACTTTATATATTACAACCCCAGAAAATTATTGTTACTGATTAGGATAAGTAAGAGATATATCAATGTGTAGCATCTCTTGGTGGATTTTTCGTAACTTATGTCTTGTGTATTTTATGCAGAGCCACTTTCATGCATACTCAAACTTAGTAGTGCCACTGAAGATACCAAAGTAGAGCCAAGTTCTGCAATCTGTTTGCACCCAGGAAGCGGTGATTACCATGTGTTGTAAGTCTCTGTTTTGCTTAAACCCTGCTGTCATGTTGGCATTTAACCCTCATTTTAAAGGATATGCTGGTAACTTGTGTTGGTACTTGAAGTTCTGTGGCATGGTCTAATATACCAAAGTGTAGGTCCCTTTCAGGGGACTTTGGTTATGACTTGAGAGTTTCATGTGATGTTAAATGTGGAAAAGGTCTTACATGTCTATGCACTTTCAGTTTTCCAGAGAGTCAAGTGGATGCTCTTTTGGTAGAAGTTCAAGACACGAAAAAATCAGTCCAAGGTCGAACTACAATTCCTATTTCATCCTTGAATGACAGCACCGTATGAATCCTTCCCCTATCATCCAACGTTGATTTCTTAAGGCAGAACAATGTCTGTCTACCACCTGCATGTTATATTATGTGACTTTCTTAATTATGCAGAGTGATAAACTTCGTTGGTGGCCTTTATACCATGATGATCAAGAATGTATTGGAAAGATCCAGCTCAACATCGGTAGTATGATAACAAGTGATGAAGCTAATCATATCAAGGTTTCTTTTCTTCCAACTCAACTTGTCTAAGAAAATCTTGTCACAGACTCACAAATGTCATTTCTTCTGCGTTCAGTCCAAGAATTAGTCATCAAACTTGTAGGATAAGTGTTCTCACCTTTACTTTTTCACATATTATAGAGTGGACCAGTTGCAGAGACTCTAGCATATGATTTATTGCTGGAGGCTGCTATGCGGGCACAAAACTTTCATTCCCGGAACCTATGGTTGCATGGAACTTGGAAGTGGTTGTTGACTGAGTTTGCAGAATATTATGAAGTTTCCCAGTCATACACAAAGCTGAGGTACGTAGTTTTTTAAATCTATTAAGTAGCGATTTCTTTGTACGAAAATAAAACAAAGAAAGCACTATTATGCTCTTCTCTTTGTGATGGCTTGCATCGTATTTACACCCCTTGGGTTTCTTTGTAGATATCTGTTACATGTGATGAATGTGGCAACTCCGACAAAAGATTGCTTAGAGCTTGTGAATGAGTTACTTGTACCTATAATAAAGGCCAGGAGTCAGAAATGTTTGACAAGGCAGGAGGTAAAGTATGGTTCTGCAAAAGAGCAAGATTACTTGATACTAAATGTTTTGAACCAATTTGTTTTTCTTGGTATCTGTCCACTGAATACCAGGATTTTTATTTATTTATTTTTTTTTTTAGTTTCCCTCTGAAATTAATTTTAACTTCCTTTGTTTCAATTGGATTTGTTCTTGCTTTCTTGCAGAAAAGTATACTGTTAGACTGTGAAAACCAAATCGAGAGTCTTTTGGCTAATGTTTTCGAAAACTGCAAGTCATTAGATGACCAATTTGTTTTTCTTGGTATCTGTCCACTGAATACCAGGATTTTTATTTATTTATTTATTTATTTTTTAGTTTCCCTCTGAAATTAATTTTAACTTCCTTTGTTTCAATTGGATTTGTTCTTGCTTTCTTGCAGAAAAGTATACTGTTAGACTGTGAAAACCAAATCGAGAGTCTTTTGGCTAATGTTTTCGAAAACTACAAGTCATTAGATGAAGGGTCGCCCACAGGATTCAAATCCTCATTTGGTCCAACCCCAGATTCTGCAGCACCAGCTCTAGCTCCTTCTGTACAAGTATACATGATCCTTCATGATATCCTCACTCTGGATGCCCAAACTATGCTGCGCAACTATTTGGAGGTACATGAATAATGTTAATAATTATCTTCTTATGTTTCCAAGACCGAACTTACATATATGTGAATGTTTTTTATGAAGTTGGAGGTCTTTAGTTTTCTTATCCTCAAATATTTGATGACCTAACATGCAGATTCCAAGTGTTGGTTCATTACAGGTCGATAAATTTGAGAGTTCATGGAATTAGAAAACACTTGGGAACATGCCCGTTATGCATATTAGAATACACTTGGGAACATGCGCTTTTAGCTTCTTTTTTCTTTCTTTCTAGAGGCAGTGTCTGTAACTTTGTATGTAAATTTCCTGTAACAACTCAACATATAACGTAGATCGACTACTTCTTGGGTTTGTTTTGCACTCAGGAAAATAGAGTTCTAAACCAAATGTATTTGTTAACAGACAGCAGCAAAAAAGAGGTACCGAAAGCACGCTCTGGACACTGATGAGTTTGTGTCAAGTAACTCTGAAGGTTTCCTTATGGACTCCATATCCATCTCAACGGCATATCTGAAAATGAAGAAGTTATGTATAAATATACAAAAGGAAATTCAGGCAGACATCAAAATCCACAACCAGCATGTACTCCCTAGGTACAGGCCTTTGTCTTTTGCACCTGATACTGTGACTCATACTTCAACATTACAGTTGGATCGATATAATAAAATTAGTGCGAAAATACTGACAAATCTTACTTATTTCTAGTTCAATTGATCTCTCGAATATAGCAGCTGCCATTTACAGCACTGAGCTGTATGACAGACTTCAAGCGTTTCTTGCTGCCTTGCCTCCATCAGGTCCACAGCCACATGTAAATGAGCTTTTAATTGCAGTTGCTGAATTTGAAAGAAACCTTGAGTCATGGAACTTAAGGTCTGTGAAAGAGATTTGGACCAAAATCCCTCATAGCATACACTTGAATAAATTTTTTCGGTTTGATTTTCTTGAACGAAGTTTTTGTTGTTTTGTAGAGTATACTTTAAATAATTTCTCATTTCATGTTTTGCTTGCTTCAGTCCAGTGCAGGGTGGTGTTGACTCGAAGCATCTGTTTCACGATTACATAATGGTCTGGGTACAGGATATGCAACTTAACTTACTTGAACGTTGCAGGGCAGAAAAGGTATAACTTCGCTTCAAGAACTATTCTATGTAGCATGCCATGTGTAGTCTATTCCTTGATGTTCTTGCTCACGTTAGCGTAAACTTCCACCGAAGGCAATTGTTCAACTGAGGAACAGTGCGTAACTAACGAGATCTGAATAATGATTCAGGTGCCATGGTCTGGTGTGTCAACAAATAGTTCCACCTCACCATTTGCTGAGGATATGTATGAGAATATCAGAGAGACTCTTATTGAATACGAGGTGGTACTCAATCGATGGCCTCAATACTCCTTGATTTTGGAACAAGTGAGTTCTCATCTCATCGTATAGTATTATCAAAGAGCTTTCAGAAATGTCTCTCTCTTCCCACTGCCCGGATTCAGCCCTATATACATTCATCTAAGCTGTTTTGTTGGCTCTGTGCAGGCTGTTGCTAATGTCGAAAGAGCAATCATAAAAGCATTGGAGAAACAATATAACGATATCTTGACTCCATTGAAAGATGGTATCCAAAAGAGGCTTAATATGCAGGTCCAGAAGCTGACAAGAAGACAATCAGTCACAATCTACACCGTTCCTAGTCAGGTGAATTCTCCAATTGCAAATTTTCCCATGCAATGTAATGAATTAGATGTTGTAAATATTAGGATTTGATTCATCTTTTGGTTAGAGTCCTATTTTGTTTAGTAAAGCTAAGGTGCACATATTCCTGTTCTCCAATGATTAGGAAAGAATTAAAGTTTTCTTGCACAATTAGAGTAGGAATCCTAGAATCAGAATTGGAATAGGAAAGGAAGTGTACTTTCCTATCCCAAATAGATTAGGAAACCTAATCAGATTATAGGAGTTTAAACCACACCTTATACTTATAAATAAGGGTGCGGGAATGGCCGACAAGTAGTAGAAACCTAGAGAGGCAACCGAAAGAAAGAGAAGGATTAGTTCCAAGCAAAAACTAGGGAGATAGTTGAGAGAAAGAGAGGGGTTAGTTGAGAGAAAGAGAGGGGTTAGTTCTAGGGTTTGCATAAGTGATGTATACTCTATCATTAATCAAAGAAACCATGATTTTTCTACCTAGAGAAATCACAACTGGACGTAGGAAAAACTTCTGCCGAACCAGTATGTCTTGTGTGTCCCTAGTTATTCTATATATTGCTAAGTTTACTCTATTTCCGGATGCATCAAAGAGCAAGATCTAAAGGGAAGTCAAACTCTAACGATTGGTATCAAGAGCTTGGTTCAGAGTGTTTTGCAATGGCAAGAGGAAAGGAGGCCACAAACCTAGGAACCTTAAGGCCTGTGTTAAAACCTTTTGATGGCAAGGATGACTTCATGGACTATCAAAGGATGATGAAGAACCTACTAATACAGTAGGAGTTGGATGATGCACTCCTTGGTGAAAAGCCTACGACCATGACAGAAGAGACATGAACCAAGATTCTCAAGAAGGCCAAGAGCTCCATCGAGATCCATCTCACAAAATCGGTTGTGAGAGGTGATTGAAGGAAGCAAGGAATGAGTTAGAGAAGGTTTATATGGGCAAAACCATGTCTAATAAACTATTTTTTCAAGGATGAACTATTCGGGCTTCGACTGGAAGGGGGGCATGTTTAGAAGATCATGTATGCAGGTTCCAGAATTGCACAGCCAATCTTTAGAAGGTCGAAGAAACTTTCAAACAACTTGAATGTTTGGAGGGGAGTCCCTGCAGCTTGAGAATGTAATTCAAGCCCTTCAAACATATGCTAAACTTGATGATATAACTGAAAGCTCTTAAGGCTTTTATGCCAAAGCCAATGAGAGGGGGTGGGAAAAGACAACGGAAGAGAAGAACAACAACATGGGTAGTTCAAGATCCAAGAAGAAAAAGAAAAAAAATGAAGGTTGCTTCGAATGTGATTCTGCCGATCATTGGAAGAGTCGCAAGATGGAAGGAAAATGAAGCCAAAATGGAAGGTATTTAAGGTTCAGCTAGAGTCACCAAAGAAGAGAGTGATAGGGAGATTCTTTCGGTAACATCAGGCACCAAGGTTTTCACAAAATAGATTTTGGATACTAGATGCAAAATTCGTATGTGTAGTAGTAAGAGAATGGTTTGATACCTGCAAGAAGGTCAGCATCGGAGAAGTTTTAATGACGGATGATTGACCATGTCCTATAAATAGATCGGCACTGTTAGAATCAAGTTGTTTGATGGAGTGATAAGGACTTTGGCGAACGTCATATATGTCCCTGGATTGAAAAGAATTTGATATTCTTGGGCAGTTTAGACAAGCCTGGCTACGATAGCTGGGGGTGCAGCCGTTTCCACAAAGTAGGTAGACAAAGCAAGGAGCCGGCTGCATTCACTCAGAGGTCTATGGTCTTGCGCTAACTAAATCCAACCATGGATCTAGGTATTTTGTTACTTTTATGGATGATTTTTCTAGAAAGTTTGGGTTTATTTCACGGTTTTTGCAAAGTTCAAGGAATGGAAAGCAGAAACCGAAAATCAAATTGGACGAAAGATCAAGTAACTGAAAAGTGACAATGGATGTGAGTATACAAGTAAGGAGCTTGCCAATTGCTGTAAGCAGAAAAGCAAGAGTTATACCTTCGCTGGAGTCTGGTTTTGGCGGAGGATGACGTAATTGGCCCTGAATTCTCACATTGTCGAAAAAAAAAACCCTTGCCGCGCCATTGTGGCTCCCCGATGGATGATCGGGACCCATGGATCTCCTCCTAGGGTTCTAGGCTGTCAATTAATGGTGGTGGAGAACGTCGAGGTGGACGGAACAATGAGTTAGCAGGTTCTCAAAAACAGTTGCCTTCGTTCGTCAGGAAAAATGGCCAAACAAGGAAAAGCTTGGCTGAGTTTTGTTCAGTAGGAAGAAAGGAGTTGAACAGTGCCAACAGGCTGGGTATGTTTATGGATAATACCCGTTGGTTAATTTGCGAGCATGGATATGGTTAATTTTAGTGGTTATAGGGATGAATATAGTATTTCCGTCCCCAAACCGAACCGTTGCCATCCCTACTCCCACACTGATACATTTATATGTCGCTGTTGCATATACTAATAAGTTTATATATCTTATCGATATCTTGTATTCCCCAGCTCGGAACCTTTTTAAACACCGTGAAGAGAATTCTTGATGTCCTTCACTGTAAAGTAGAAGACATCTTAAAGTCTTGGGCATCTTTTCTTCCTGCCATGGGCGATAACAAGAAGTCGCTGTTCGGGGAGCAGATGAATGGCATTACAGTTCTCTTGAGAACAAAATACAAAAATTACTTGCAGGCAACCGTAGGGAAGCTTCTCAGCAATGTAAGTCTGTTCCTCTTGTTCAAATACTTGAACTTCCGTCCAACGGATAAAAACTAGCAACGGTTTCTCATATATGATTGCTTCAGGTGCAAGCTAACCGTAATACAACGCTGAAAAGGATTCTAGAGGAAACAAAGGAAGATGATGGAGAGGCTGAGGTCCGTGAAAGAATGCACCCGCTGAGTTCACAGCTTGTCGACTCCATCTCCAACTTGCATGAGGTCTTTACAAGCAAAATATTTATCGCAATTTGTCGTGGATTCTGGGATAGAATGGGACAGGTAAATAGAGAGACCTGTATTTCGCACAACCATTACTTTTAAATCTTGTTCACGCTGACACATTTCGATTATTCTGTACTAGATCGTTTTGAAATTCCTTGAAGGCAGGAAGGAAAACCGAGTTTGGTACAATGGATCTTATTATGCTCTCGGGGTAAGTAGCTTCAGATTGAAATCGTACTTGGTTGGCACAAGAGGCAACTCATTGCAGTACCTTCTAATCTCACTATGCTTTGTCTGCAGATATTGGACGATATGTTTGCTTCCCAAATGCAGCGTCTACAAGGCAACGCGCTGCAAGAGAAAGATCTTGAGCCCCCTCGTTCAGTAATCGAAGCCCGATCAATTCTCTGCAGGGATACAGAAAATGCTACAGATGCATCGACCTACTTCTACGTTTAGCCGGATGTCTCCTGTTTTCGGGCTTGATGAGCTGCTGTCAGAATGTCTATATTTGTAGCACTAGTGCACAAGTTCTATAGTATTAGTATTCATTCATTCTTATTCATTTCGTAATTTATTTATTTTTTGTCAAATATTCATTTTGTAATTGAACTTTGCATTAAAAGTCTTCATATTAATGAGGGCAATACAATTTTTAGTCTCTCTTCAACTTCTGCCTTGTTCTTCATTCCTTTTCCTTTACTACTGGTCTTTTCTTCTAATCTCACTAGAAAAACAGGGTTCCCGCGATTAACAAAAACATTACATAAAACAAGTTTACAAGTGTTCCTGCACAATTGAGTCTTGTTTGCAAGGGCTGCCGTATTGGCGACTGTGAAAGAGATGCCCTATACGGCAGCCCTGCCGAAGAATATCTAACATATGAAAGAAAAAAGGACATAAACATAAAGTAGCTATCAAATGTAGCCGGTAACTTTCTTCAATTCTGTCAATATAGAATGTAGATGAGTAGCATGACCCCATTCGAGTCATTGGACAAAACAAACCAATAAGCATCAAACTGCATGAACCCAACAGTAAGAAAGGAGGATTTACATCAAACTATAGGAAAATCAAAATTCATGTGCAACTGCACTGCGTTACGGGTGTTGAATTTCGAATTTTATCCGTCACTCACTCTCAAAAAATAGATGAGACCAGCACGATCATATTCCAGTACTGGTCAACTTCCTTTCCCTTGGATTTGCTGAAGAAGAGCTGCTGCCAACTGTAATGTCGCTTGCAGGCGTTTCTGTGGATCTGTTTCTACTGCTTCATTTGTACTAGTGCTTTGCAGTTGTTGGTTTCCCTGAACCTGCTGTTTGGACTGTGTGAGGCGTTGCAGGCACAGTTGGTACCTGCTGTTGCCGCTGCTGCAACTGTTGGACTTGACCAAACTGAGATGTTGAAGGCTGCGAATTCACCTCATTATTCTGCATACCAAATGTCTGGGATGTCCTTGGAATGTTATCAGACTCATTCATTGTGTTTCTTTGTCTAAAATCTTCTCCGGTAGCTGGATTTGGACTTCTCGTAGACTGCCTCTGCTGCTGCCCAAGAAAAGATGATGCAAATTGTGCAAGTTGCTCAGGTTGCAGGGAAGCAGACGGCATAGATAAAGAGCCTGGAGATTGGATTTCCTGCTGTGACGAATGGCTGTTTCGAATACGAGAAATTCCACCTGGAATGCTCGACTGTTGTGCTCCCTTTGCATGACCCTAGGCTCCTGAAAAATAGAATCAACGGAACTATTGGGCATTTGGGTTGGTTTATTTCTAGTATCCGTAATTGAGTTTTGCAGCTTGTGTGAAGACCAGTTTCGCCCCAATGCAGGGCTTTCCATATGATGTGGATACTCGTGCCTGCTCTCATTGTAAGAATCAGATCCATTTCCAACACCATAAGCTGAACCTGAAAATGGCACCGCTGTAGCTGATGCAAATGAATGAATAGATTCTGAAGGTGTTGATGGCTTTGTGTATGATGTATCCCCAGGCAATGACAATAATCTCGTATCTTTTCTTTCGGGTTGTTGGTGTACCGATCCAAAATTGGAACTAGGATTTTCTAACCTCAAAACAACACCGGAGATGCTGAGTTTCCCTGGTACCTTCAGCACTTTCTCTGAGAAGTCTGACGGGGGCACAAGAAACAAGGTATTCTTGTCATCTAACTTAGCAACGGCTGCTCGCTGCTTCTCCCCAAGATAATGCATAAATTCATTGTAGTATCCAATATCAGCATCACTTTGTGGGGCAAAGAACACAACCCAAGCACTTGCTGCTTGATAGTAATGCTTTGAAAGCATGTCTAGACCAGTCCTTGCAGTACAATCCAAAAATTCAGGCCTGCAGCAGAACATTGGTGTTAATAATGGATTAGATCCAACACTATCATGTGTAACGAAACATTACAAATATTTTTTTTTTTTCAGAGCAGATGAAGCTAGTCCATCTAGATTGCACCATATAGTTTGAATCAGACATACATGAATATCAATAATGTTATAATCACAATGCGAACTGACAAAGGGAATTAGACCAAACCACTCGACAAAATTACAAAAAGGATTCGATTGTATAGTCTCTGCTAATCTATCAATGTTGCTGAAAATGAGATGATTCTGAAATTCAATAAAATTGGGTCACCTACAGATAATCCTCTTCTTACTGGGGAAAAAACAACGAGAAAGCAAATTAAAACTGTTGCAGCTAATGTTCTGATTATTTGATACATCAGCCGAAATACCAGCAGCCACAGTTTTGTGAACTCTCAAATGCACGGAAAATTAACTGGAACTCTTCCATTTCTGACACATTTAAGTAATTTGTTATGATGTTGATAACAAAAATGTATACTGTGCATTAATAGAAATGGCGTGTTACTGACAGACACGCACAAGCAAGAAGTTAAGTAATCAGCTACCGTTAAAGATAAACGACAACAGGCAATAGGTAAATATAGCCCTTTCACATTCTTGATTCTATTCTTTCTACTCTCTTTTTATCCGGAGAATGATTCTGTTCAATTAATCATGCAAGTAACCAGAATTTGACTTGCGCAAAAATATTTTACTACTTACAAAGTGAAGTCAAGGAGTTTGCCCACAGGAAAGCAACGAGCATTACAGACAGGAGTTCCTCCCTTTGCTATAGTCCCTTCCCATTTCCACACATTGAAAGAAGGCCGATCTGGTTCAGGAGTGAACCTTCTCCTATCAACAGGATTTGCTAGCTGAGAACCCGAGCTCACCTGAAAATCATCATAAGATTCTTTCCAGCGGTCACCCCTTTCTTCTAGAGCTAGAGGTAAACTCATCGGTCGATCAGGGATCTGGTTGTAACCAAATGGCCCACCCTCAAAGTTTCTATTGGAACTGTCAGCTTGGGGAAAATCAGAGTATGACCTAGAAAAGCCATGTCTTTCTGGGTTGTAGTCAGACTGGGGATACTCTGGAAACTCTTTGTTCGAAAGAAAAGACTCTGTCTTCAATTTCTTGGCCCCATGAAAGAAATGAATTTCTTCTGGCAAGTCCCATGGCTCTTCATAAGGTTGACTTGTCTGAGAAATCTCTGTGAATAATCATTTAAATGAGCATATTTCTCTCTTTTAGGACTACCCCGAGGATCATACATATCTTCTGATTGTCCTAGTTCAGACCTCATTTCCTTGTATCTCCTCTGTTCAAACATATTGTTTTCACCTCTCCATAAATTCCCCTTCCGCTTAAAACCATAGGGATCAGAATCACCAGCATCAAAATCTGGAAAATACTGAGGAGATCTGATGCTGGGATTACCTGTGAAGCTCCCAAATTTCGTGTCCTCTCGAAAATTCTCAGATGATCCTGAGCGACCATTCACCTGAAAATGAGGGGATGGAGGGACACTCATTGAATTCCTTCCACTGTTAGCTGAGCCTGTTTCACTCTTTGCAAAGCAAATATGCACCCGGGGATTTCCAAATAATTTTCCCTGAAGAGCTTCTTTCGCTCTGCATGCTGACACTTCACTCCTAAATCGAACAAAAGCATAAGTACGACCGGGGAATGCAGTGATCTTCTCAATCTCACCAAACGGTGAGAAAGCTTTCCTTAATATCATTTCATCCACCTTCAATAAAGCAGGAAAACCTATCCATAAAACAGCACTAGGCTCTGCATTCTTATCACTCATATTGGATTTTTCCTGATAAAATTGCTCAGGACTATCCTGGCGTGCTCTAAACTCCCTTTGCAAAAAAGGTGATCCTCTTGGAGCTGTACGTTGTTCATCTCGACGTTGGGAGTAATCTTCTTCACGCGATGGTGCTGACGATTTATCCTGTGATAAGAGATTTATCCAAGTAAGAACAGAACAAGCTTATATATGGACTAATATAGGTTGACTTTAACTTTGAATCATTAATACTGTCCTGTTTTGTTGATCTTGAAAGAAATATTCAAGTTTACTACCAACTCTCCAACTGGAACCAAACAGGTTCAATCACATAAAGATTACTCCAATGACCAATATATCCTGAACATCCTTCTCGACTAGATCATGCATTATGGTCCTTACAGTGAATCTAATTATATTCAACATTAATGATTCTGTTATTCAGTTCCCATTTTTCTTTTGGGAGGAAGCTATTAAACTTTTACTATTTTAAGCATCCTCACTAAATTTGCTCTCCACATAGTCTGTTTTACTTCTACATTATTAAGTAATTAACAAGCCTCATTTTGCAAATTATTTGGAAAGTCCTAGTGTAGTAGACACACGTGTACAACAAAAAATTTCAAACACAGGCTGACGGACAACTTACTACAAGATGCACTCAAACATTGGAAAACACAGAACAATGCTGCTTCACACACAAAATTAAACATGGTAAGGTAACTGCTAAATGTGTCTCATTATTCAAATCAGAATCACAGATAGATATCTCAGCACAAGAAGTCTACAAGAACATACTACATCTAAGTACTGTGAATAACATTCTATGACTCTAAACATTGTAAATCATGCTAGCAAGAGTACGCAAATACTTGGTCAATAACTGTTAAAGATTTTTCACCGAGGGCAATAATCAAGATTGCGAAACCATTAAGAACTGCAGGAATTTAACACTGTTGACCTGGATCAAATTAGTGAAAGATAAGGGAAAGCCGAAAGTGCTTTAAACTACATTGGCCTCCCAAGGCCAAGATTGTAAACACAGGCAAATATCTCTCAAGACATGCTTTTATCTGGGGAATTAAGTAATGTGCTCAGATGTTCCAACCTGAAACGAGATTTCAATGTGCTCCAGCTGTACTGATGTGCTAAATGGTACACCCCTTATTTCAACTCACATGAACCCATCTTAGATAAGTTCTCAAAACATAAAAGAATAACTGCTCTAAGGCTAGCCTGAGATATGTATTACAATCATAATTGATACAGAAACAAAAGCTGAAGATAAGTATCCAGTTGTTACATTAAAATAGTGGATTGGATTTTCACGACAGACTTAACTTTTCTTTTTATTTGAGAAAGAAAGAAGGGAAATGTAGATTGCACGAACTCTATTATCAGTAATGATTGTGATGCATCATTCATACGATCAAAAACATGAAGGAAGCTCTGTTTTCACTGCTGCATACTTTTAACAGATAATGAATGTTGGAAGTGTGAATTAGACAAAGATTTCTATTCGTTTGCATGCAATCTGCAGTCGTTGGTTGTTCTGCATTTGAATCTGATATGTGGGAGCACGCTTGAAAAGAATCTAAACATAATATGCAATTCGGAGCGCCATAGCATCATCAAGTTTTTATAGCATATTAACATAAATATGAATCATTAATTCAAACACTAATCGGTGGTTGAGGAGTTGCAGAATATGAATAGCCAACACATGCAAGACATTGGTCTTATCCCAAGAAGCTTTCATCCTCTTGTGATCTGAGCTACAGCATCCGAATAGGATGCTTCTAACTACTGCATATTAAATAAACAAAATTTGGGGGTGGGCTGGATCTTTCTTTAAACATGCCAAATGCATTGAGGACAAGAATCCATTTCCAAGTCTTTCATGTTTTCACTGAACCCGGCCCAGTCTTGCAGCATGCATCAGCGACTCAATTTGTTTTTATCTTATGAATTGAGTTGCACTGTTATTGGAGATACTTGCAGAGGTTGCATAGCAAAATATTATTTTACCCTTGCAAGAGCAAGAGGAGGTGACTATTTATGCTGAGTTGCTTGCTGTTCAATGGGTTTTAATTTTTTGCTAGTTATACAATCATTTTGAGATGATAAATTGGAATTTCAATGTCTCTTTTCAATCGTCAGAACTATTATCTAATATATATGGTCACGACTATTTTAAAAAGGTCATTAAGAATTTCTCAAGTTGCAAGGTAGGTCGCAAATGATTATGAACAACAGAGGAAAATTAACAGACAACACAGAAAGTAACAAATGGTGAATTCAGCCATGCGTATTTTAAAGTCCAAATGTTTCCATGATTAACACCTTGCTCTCTCAACGACAAATGTATTGAACAGAAGATCTGATGCTATTTGCTAAAAGCTCTAACACTTGAGTAGTATTGATTCCTGAAACTTTTGTCTTGTATGGGAACTAGTCCTACAAAATATAATCTTGACCAATCTCTCCATGGTGGGAACATTAACAAGAAGTTCTTTAGATTTCTCCCACCTGTCCCTTGATATAATAGATGAAATTTTAGTCTGGCTTTGATAATTGTCCTTTTCTTTTATTAAGTACATTGCATCCCTAACAAGTGTATACAGAAGATGACACTAGCAAAATCTTTTATATGTACAATAAAAAATCTCTGTGTGTGTTTAAAATGCCACCCCACAGTGAATTCAGTGTAAGAGCATACCCTGAAACCTGTTAATTTCACATGAGGCAATGGGCTAACAATCACAACTACATTGAAAATTGGTGGTTCAGCACTCAAACCCACCCAACTATAAACACCAGCATAGTTTATGAAATGTGCATTATGACTCCAGATAGACAATAAGAATGACAGTAAGAATTGATAAAAGGGACAAAATGGTGTGCTTTGCCCTTCTTTATTAAGTAGTGATAAATTACTTATGGGAGGTTTAAGAGACGCTAGCCATGGCATAAATGTCGCTGCATTCAACATATTTTTCAGTTAAATTAAACCTCAACTAGTCCAACTTGTAGATGGCTTCCAGCTACTCTTATGGAAAGATACAAGGAAAAAGAATTTCCAGGGCTGTTCATCCTTCATAGATAGGTATGCAACCCATAATTATTATGTTACGTCACAAGTTTTGTCATTAAACATGTGGAAAGAAAAGAGCTTTTGGGTTGCATCCCCTTGCATGTGTTTCACCTTCAAAGAATTAATCTTGAATGTTCAAATGTGGAATGCTAGGACTGGTCACGACGAAAACCGTGGAATGAGCAGAGGACATGCCCCTCAATTTAGTCTTACATGTGCTCCCTATTAAAATAAAGGGACTTATATTTTCGTTGTTGTACACATTAGCATTGCATGTCAGCTATATGATTATGCTGGAAAGGAGTATCTTATACTTACGGATTAAATAATTTTTGTGGAATGTGGCATTGTTATAATCATTATGCATTTTTCATGGAGCATTTTGATTAGCTGATTAGACATCATAATTTGGTAAACTGTGGAATACATTCTTGCTCAAACTCAAAGATAACGGAACAAGACAACTATCATGGCCTTCGATAACCAACTTATATTATACACACACTTACAACATCGCATATATTTACAACAAAGATAGAAAAATAGCATCTTGAATAAAAAGTAACTAACCACCTTGGTAAACTCGATCCTCAGCGGGTTGCCCGCAACAAGAAGACCCTGGAGGGAATCCATGGCAGCGATTGCATCATCTTCCCTCTTGAACTTAAGAAAGGCATAACTCCGGCCGGGATGGAAGGCTACGCTTTCTAGCTCTCCAAACTGCAGAAAGGGATTAATGAGGTCTTCCTCCACGATACTATGAGAAAGGTTACCAACCCACAGATTCCTGGACGGCGGAGCTTTCCCACTTTTGGAGTCCAACCGCCGCAGCCCGTGCCCACCGCGACTCTCCGGAAACCGGTCCCTACCTCCACCTCGACCTGCCTAATCATCCAAAAACCGAAAATCCGAATCAATGACAAAGCACAGGAAACCATGAACTAGTACGACGATTTTATAGAAAATAAATAAATTTTCTACGGTTTGTGAGATTGAATTGATCGGAAGCACTTACCATAGTAACTTTACAGTGATTCCGGCGACGCTTTTTGGAGTGTGAATCGATCGAAGTCCAATGCCTTCTGAAATTCTTCAATCTACTTGGAGCAGTGAAAAATTGGAGAAGATAGTAGAAAATCTCAGTGTCTATGAACTCTGCCACTCTCTTGTCCTTCTTCTCAGCCTCTCCAAGTTTACAGTTTTATAATTAGGGTTTTGGAATTGGGATTTTTTGATAGGGTAGAATTCCCCGGGCCGCGGTAAAGTGGGCGATGATGGATTTTTATTTTTTTATTTTTTTATTTTTATTTTTTTTTTTATTTGTCGAAAAAGTATGTGGTGATGATTGGGCACGTCGTTTCCAAGAATGGGTATCCTGTACTCAACTGAAAACGAATGAGTAAGATACGGGGCCAATTGGTAAATATGGCTAAATAGTAAAAAATTCGTTTTCGCCCTTAAATATTACAAAATGGAAAATGATAACCATGCGTCCAGTTGAATTGAACTCATGCACAACCCCTGTTTAATGTATTGTTTTCGTTTGATTTATTTAAGCTACATATTAATAAAATTATGTTTGCTAATCAAAACTTTGTAAAATTATTATTCTAACCCTCTTATTAAAGCTAAACAAAATTAAAAAACATGGTAATTTATTCTAACCCTTCTTCAAAGTTCCACGCCCAATATTTTTTTTTTTTTTAAGAAGTGATATAAATATTTTTATAACAAACATAGACAAATTTAATTACACCTGTATGATGTATGTGGATAGACTAGTTAAATATGATGATTACAAGTAAAGAGGAGTACGTGAGAGACTAAAAATGATATCCGAAAATTAGTTTCCTTACCAAAATGATTGGCTTTTTCAATTGGTTGATTTTACAACTTCTTGAATTTTTAAAGTTTGAGTTGGAGTTTCATCGCCTTGAACCTTGATTGTCTCGATTTTGTCTCAAAATCTCAACTAAATCGATGGCAATGTATGATTGTCTCGATTTTGTCTCAAAATCGAAATTGAATCAATTGCAATGTAATAATTTCAGTTCAGTTTGATTTTAACAAATATGCCTAGGAAAATCAAACCTAGCTAATTTTGAAAGATTTGGTTCCGGCGGTTTGGACTTGAGTGAATTGAGTCCACTCCCTCACCCCTTAGACCAACTCCAACCCTTGGAGTAAGTCTTCAATTTTCCCTTCTATTCCCCCCTTCATTCCAACCCTTGTTCCAAAATTGGGTTAAGTCTTAGAACCTAAACCCAAATACCAGCCAAGATTTAACCCAAAATTAATGGTGGAGCCCACATGTGAGAGTGAAAAAGCTGATGTGAAGCCCAAACGCCCAAAACTCACTCTCGGACGTGCCAAATGCGCCAGGCATAGCACCAGCAAAACCCCAGCCATCTAGGCATGTCCCCTACGTGTCAAATGCCATAATAGCCTAACGACTAGTTTTTGTGATCCAACGGTCCATGTTTAAATATTTTTTTATATTTATATTTATATATTATATATTTATTGAATCCAACGACTGAAATCAAATATAATCAAATCTAACTGTAAAAAATAAATAAATAAATCTAACGGCCCACATTTAAATCCAACGGCTAAAATAATTAAAAAATAAATTATTTAACTCAAAATTCACCCAAAAACTCTATAAATACCTATGTTTATATAAAAGATGATTGAAAGTTTGCGTTTCATGTGTGTAGGTTTGTGTTTCATGTGTTTTGGTATGTGTTTCATGTGTTTGGTGTGTTATACATCTCTATATCATGTGTTTTATATGTGCTTCATATGTGTTTTGTATATTTCATGTGTTTTGTGTTTATACATCTCTACCATGTGTTTCATATTCGTCCATAGTGTTTCATGTGTCGATTTACTGATTTTTCAATATTTATCGGAATTTAAATATTTTTAGGTTAAAATGTTCATAAAATAAATTTAGGATAGCCTACATAATTTAAAAAAAAAAAAGTTAATCTAAATAAAAAATTAGCCTAAATTCATTCTTTAATAATCTGGGGCTAAAATTTTAGGCCATAAGAGTAGAAACAGAAAAGCTGTTTATGGGTTAAAACCTAAATTTTCTGAGCTAAAATTTTTATGTTTTACTCCAAAAGTTTGAGATGGTCTTAACAGTGTAGATACTATCGTTTGTCAAACAAAAAAAAAAAAAACAACTATATGTATAACAAAAAATTGTCCTAACATGTAATTATCCTAAATCAGACATGCCATCAACTTTCAAAGAGTAAATTACAATTTGTACCTTCAAATTTTGGTACAATTATAAACTCATACCTTATTTTTAAAGCATTACAATGTCATACATCCTTAATTTACTGAATCTTTTAAATTAGACCATTACCATTCCTATTTTTTGATCACCAAATTCAAACTTTTTACCCTATAATAATATCCATCTCTCTCTTCTCTGCTCCGATGCGGCATTGGGACAGAAATACATACATCCACTGGCTTCCGAGGCAAAGTAAGGGAAATAGCAACACATTTCCCGGGGCATCAGGTGTACTAATTTCACATGGAAAACTATCCGGCATTATCAAACAAGTTACTCTTAATCGTCATGATTCCGGGAGGCCAGCCGGCAAAAACCTCGCTTCTTCAGTACATGACATCGGCTTTGCGCATTAGTTGATCACCCGCTTCGACGATTCAGTTACTGCTTCCGGTTCTGGGGCTTATCCTCTGCGGAGAAAATGTGCGTCAAGTCACAAGTAAGAAACATACCAAACACAGAGAGATAATGTGCTGCATTCTGTTGAATTGAATATGAAAGCAGAAAAAACAATCGTTCGAAACTGTAGAAAGTCGGATCAATTATCCACTGGCCACTTGAGAGAAAATTAAGGAGGGGAGAACTCACGAATCGCTTTAGGATCTCTATGTACAAAGAAGCTCGCAGCGACGATTATGTAGGAAAGAATGAGCATTACTCCTTTGAAGTAATTAGATGTTCCCTCCTGCAAGTTCAGTTTCAGTCCATTTAAACACGTTACACAAAGGAAAAATGGTCGCTGTAGCGCCCGCTGACACAAGGAAACACGGCACAAACCCTGAAATTCATGTGTTTCTAGTGCGTTTGTGCACAAAGAACTTTTAAGTGTTTCCTATAAAAGCAATCAAGTAAGAAATCGAACGATTTATGATTTGCTCAAATGACGAACCTGCAGCATGAAGGCTACCACCAAAACCGTTATGAAAAGCGTTGCTGTCTCAAACAGTTGGAAATCCAAGTCCATAGGGCACCCCATGAACCACCCAACCACCACACAAAACGGAATCTGCAGCAATCGAATAGGAAACCATCACGACATCACATTTATGTACTGTAAAGATGAAATCATCGTAAAATGTCAGTGTAAATGAATATATATATGATAGTTGGTGCTCACTCCAAACATTGAGATCTGTGTTGATGAGCCTATTGCCACTCCCAAAGTAATATCCTGCATCAAACGTTAAGCCAAAGTTAACAAGGAAGCGATGATATGTCATGAGCGATTGTATTTTTACATGGAACCGGCAGGACAACCACTTACAAGCTTGTCTTTCATGGCAAACATAACAGCACCGGCGTGCTCTGCTGCATTTCCAACAATTGGGAGCAGAATAACACTAATAAATGCAACTGGGATGCCCATTGCAACAGATGCACCCTGAAAAAAAATTACGGAAACAACACAAGAGATTCCTGACTACAAACCCAACAAGAATAACCATCAAATTTCAAATCATCCAAAATTGGAGGAGGATAAGACAATGATTTAACAAGACATGTTACCTCTATAGCGTTAACTAAATATTCCGAGAGGACTGAAATCCACGCGGTCAGAATTGATAGCCATATTATGGATTCCCACTTAGTGATCTCAGGAGCCTCTTCCTCGTCTGAATTTTCTTCGGTCTGATCCTCTGCCTGGTTTTGAACCATATTCAGATACACCATTAGATCACATTGAGGAGAAATTGCACAAACTCCACTTAATCAAATTCATCACACTTGAACCGTGAAAGCGTAAGAATTAGTAACACGGTTTGAGGTCCGTATTGGCGAAGACTTATACCAACCTGATTAACTGGAATATACAAATTTTGCTGGCTTCTCAATTGAAAAAACAGAAATGAAGCATAGGCGACGAGCATAATGCAGCTAGTGAATCTCGAAAGGGATAACTCAGACTTCCCATAGTGCAACTCTGTACGAGTAGAGTGCAGTACTGCTGGAAAGAGCAGACCCATGACTGCCATCAATAGCAATCCAGAGTTCAGTCCAGCAGTTCCCTGAGAATATAGACATTTCGAGCTTTATTTGCAAGCGATTGTTGAGATGGACGGTAGAAGAGCAAAAATAAAACCAACTAACAAGTGCTCCTTTTTCAGACGAAACGATACCTTGTTGAACACTTGCTCCGTCTTTGAATGCACAAGTCCACCCGCAAAGAATGCACATCCAAGCACGAGCAACATGTTCGACAGGATTGAACCTAGTAAGGACTGTTGAACAACTCGAATCATGCCTCGTTTCAGAGCATAAATTGATATTATCAATTCCGTTGCGTTTCCAAAGGTGGCATTTAAAAGGCCTCCAACTGCAAAATTAACAAATCGATACTTTTAATATCACAATAATCCACAAAATCCATTCTGAATATCCGATACTATTTTACTGTGCTCAAAACCAAACTTAAAAGTTTTACGATACTCAAATCCTCAAGCTTTTCGTAAAACCTAAAGATGTAAATGTGATGGGGAATCTAAAAAACGGGTAGTTGTATTAGCAACAGCTTACCTGTTGGTCCAGTATAGCAAGCCAGCTGCCTGCATCAAAAGAAGCCAATCCGTATTAGGTACTCAATAATGCACATTAACTGCAAAGTTGGTATGGATGTCGGGCTCATGTGCGCGCGGAACAAACCCTTATATGCTACAATACGGTAACAAATGTTGGTTCTTTGACACATCAAGTTACTGGAAATGTTCAGTCAAGGCTGTTGGATTCCCACTCGTAAACATAATGTTAGCAAATAAAGAAAATACAAAGAGAATGCAAGAAATCTTACTCTGTTGCGTATCCTAATCGCTCAGCCAAAGGTATGATTCCCAACAAGCTTAAAAGAAAGACCCAACCCTGAAATGCATAAGAATCAAATAACCAAGCATACAATCGTGTGATGATCCGAAAGATTCACACACAGAAAAATATAATGAAACTCACATGATGGCCGGTTAAGTTATCAATCACGATTGCCAAAGGGCCAAAAGGCATGAGCAGGTTAATTTTGGCAGAGAAAACTACAATCCTGATGCTATCGGCCACACTGTTCTTCAGAACATGGGGACAGCAGTCATTTGCACCACCAGAATATAGAGCTCTGTGGGGAGCCTCATCCAAAGAATGTTTTTCGGGACCAACTAGGCTCTGATCCTCGAACTCAAACGCTGATTTGGATTGCGTTGATCCCATCTGTGGAATCAAAATCTTTGTTACCAAAAATCATCACTGGTATCGAAGGAAATGCCTTTGATACCATTACCACATACAACTAAAGAATTTAAAACGGACCTCAACATGAGAATTTATTTTTATTGTGGATGCATCGTTGTTCCTGCTCTTGTTGTCGTTGTTGTTGTAACGGTTATCAGAATCCATGAGGTACAAGTACAATTCTATGCCAAGAAATCAACAAGAACTCCATCGTCGAACACGAGCATCACTGTTTCATCGCATTCTCCACAATCAACGCGTACATAGAAATCAACATGTTCCACCTACAAATTCTATGCCTATACATACACACATAATACACATAACATCTACGTATAAGCTTTACCTGTTACTGATAAAGCCCATATCGCAGACCTGGGCGTAAGCAAGTTGTTTACTGCAGTGTGCTCCCCTTCTGCACCCAAGTTCGATTTCGAATCCCCCCTCCCTGTTATTTGGTCTACATTAAAATATCCCAGAATAAAGCCGATATGAAAATTTTGTGAAGAACGTGAATCTAACAACCCTAATAAGAAGAAAAGCACGCATCAATGGAAGTATAGAGCTAACCTTGTGGTCTAAAGTGTGTGTATATATATTTATATATTGATTCTCCAATGTGAACCCTAAAAATTCAGATCCAAAAAAACATGCATGCATATGTTAGCAACAGAAATGTAATTTAATTTCTTTTTTGTGTAAAAAAGATCTGGGATTCCTTCCAAACTAAACAAAATGAGATTAATGGAAGGCAGAAGATAAAAAGCAAAGATTCAAGGAAGGTAGTTATTCAGTGCAAATTTGCAAATTGATGGTTTTGATAAAAGAGGAAATTAAACAGCTTTGACAGAAATTGATACGTGGAATATGGTCCACAGCCATCCGAGGGAACCCGCCATTTTCGCCCTAGCAAATATCATTGTCCCTCCTTCCCTATTTTCAGACATGCAAATGCAATAACTTCTTTTTCTTTCGGTTCAATCACTTTAATTTAATCCGTTTTCATAGAAGAAAAAACGTTTGCACCGTTGACACCGACCAATCCCGTCACTCTCAAATTTGCCATATTAAGCACTATATACATGTTTGGAATTGCTTTTAAAGTGACTGAAAGTGATATTGGTGAAAGTGTTATTGTCAGTTTCAAAGCATTTGAAGTGAATTGTGGAACAAGCTCCAATTATGTGTTTTTTTTTGTAGGAAACACTTCAAGTGCTTTTCTAGGATTCACTTGCATTATTATTAAAGATTAGTTCCAAAAGCACTTTTATCGAAAATGTTTTCAATCATTTTAAAAGCACTTTCGAAATAAAATTTGGGCTAAGCTGCGTAATTGAACAATCACAATAGTTTGATATCAAACTCACACATACCTCTAACTTATAAATGTAGAAAAATACTACTTAAATGTAAATTGTAATACTATATAAGTATATAGTAACAAATTTAACTTTTGATTTTTCAAGAAAAGTTATGTACTTAACTTGTGATCCAACTGCCACATAGTACGATGATCTAATAATATTCCTCTTTACTTGTAAGTGAGAGGTCTTAGGTTCGATTCTCACCAAATGCAAATTTGAACCACATTATTGTCAACTGATTGTGAGGCAAAGTCCACCTCACTTCCCATTAGCGTAAGATAATGTCGGTTCAAAAAAAAAAAAAACAAAAAAAAAAACCTTGTGATCCAGCTTCCTCCAAGATTTTGGATCACCAAGGTAAATTCTAATGTTAGCTTCCCTGCAATTTCAAAGTGAGGGTTATCGTCAAGTTTCTAATATTTGTATTTTAGTTTTTATAGGGTGATAACCTAGCCAACTTGAATTTGGATGCAAGAGGACGGCACTATCTCGTAGCATTAGATGTAATCCATGTCTACACGTGTCTATTAAGTTTTAGTTATAGCAGAGCTATAATTTTGGACGAGACTATGTTTAGCCATTCCATTTAGAAATGACCTTATACCAATTTATTCAAACTCATGGCCCTCCAACAACAATCAAGGTCTTCCTGTAAAAAAGAAACAAAATCTCTTCTTATCAATTTACTCAAGCAAAAATCAAACTCATGTAAAAAGAATAAATAACAATCAATCTCTTATTATTTATTCAAAGATGTAAATCAGTAAATGCAGATACTATCATACGAAATCATTTTACGTTTCACATCAAAACCCAAACGAAAGATTGATCGGAGTACAACAACAATCAAACTAATTTTCAGTTCCACTTAAAACAATTGTCATATTTGTTGGTATCAAAATTAAACATGCATGGGCCATTTGGTACTATACTATAGTAACACAAACGACAATCATCTCGGTCCCTTTTGTCTATGTATATATCGAACCACTTAAAATTATTTGGCCACGCAAAACTGCAGTAGTATAGCGTACTGTCCCATACGTTAGGTCGAAAGCTAAATTCAAACCAATCATGAAGGGCAAGCACTTTTTCACCAAGATCATCGTTTTTGGATTTGCAATGGACGGTTAGGGTTGAGTTTCCGCCCAAATCATTTGTCACTTTGATGTGTCTTCTCGAACCTACTCCTGCACAAAACATGGTCATTGTGAAAAATATAAGCAGCACCAGCAACAAGGTGAACGAAGCCATGCTAGTTTTCCTGAAGAAATTTTATCTTGATGGAAATTAAAACTGATGCACAAGGATATGTGCACAGTGCACCTCGTTCTTTTGTAGTTGCTAGTTAGGGTTGCATATCTTTTCACATTTGGTATAGTGACCTTTTTGGAATGCTATGGTTATGGTAATTCATGAGGTTCATAGAACCTAATAGATTAGGACCAAACTTCATGGATATATACAAAGAATCAGGGATAAAAGATAAGAATATTTACAAAATCTGCAGTAAAATCCTTCTGCACAATTCTAGCTAGGTAATTTGTTCTTATTATTTTTTTTTATCGAACAAGGTAGTCTATTACCAAATGGATAAATAAAGAAATTATAATTCTTGCAATCAATGGAGTTTTAAAATTTTACACCACACGGTTCACACCATATCCCTTGTCCTCCAACAACTTCCTTCTAAGCACATAAGGGCCTCCTTTGGTATAGAGGACTAGACAGGAATGGATAATCCTCCAAATTCAATGCATATTGAGGATAAACGAACATAATTTTTTTATCTTGAGACGATTTTAAGGGAATTAGATTTGAAGGAAACATCTTCATTCTAATCCTCCGTTTTGGAAAAGATTGGAATGGATAAGTTTTCTCTGACCTTCAAGTTTGCCCTTATTTTTATTTCTTTTTTCCTTCAACCTACCCTAAAAATAGTGGCTAATCCTCCATATCAAACAAGGCTAGTATATATATGTACGGAGGTTGGCACTAGGGATGGGCAACGTTTATGGCGGGTGGGTAATCGCGGTTATTTACCCATAACCGTTTATGTTCATACCCGCATAACCGTTTACCCGTTGGGTAATTTCATAAACGGTTATACCCATACCCATAACCGTTTATAAATGGTTAATCATACTCATAACCGCGTACCCATTTAACCATAACCGTTTACCCAGTTAACCATAACCATTTACCCATTTACCCCTTTTTTAACCCGTTTATCTTTTTTTTTTTTTACCCATTTACCCTTTTTTCACCAGTCCACATGTTTTTTTTTCTAACAACTTGAAAATTACAAAAGAACAATTTGTCATAATTTTCGTTTTTTAACAATTAAACACCGTTATAAGTACATTTTAGCATGCATTTCCCTATTTTAATCATTTAAATCCTCATACAATTCCAATAATTGAAATAATAGTTTACGAACGATATTTTTCTATTGCACCCAAGCAAATCTTTAATTATAATCCATATGATTACAAAATAAAGTTTCTAAAATAAAAAAGTAGTCATTATCTTGATAACTAGATGATTCAAAGCTCCAAAATATTCCGAAACTAAACACTTTCGAACACTAATGCTTTCAGAAGAGGTTAATTAATTATGTGTCTTTGTGCTTAGGTGTAATGTGTCCCTTAATTTACGTGACTTTATGGAGCAACTGCATGGGAAATATGTATACTGATAACAAAATTGGATCTGCTTGCACGATGTGGTCACGTCATGGGTACATAATCTTCTTGCTGTGATTTTGTTGTCTTTCAAACTTTATGCTGTAATTTAAAAATATTGAATCGCATGAGTGTTCACTTCACACGCAAAAGTATTCATCCTTTAGATGGAGGGAGAGATGAGCGGGGACGAGACGTTTGAGACTCTAATTCTGGCGGAGCGATTGAAAATTTAAGGTATTTAATTTTTTTTTTAAATTTTACATATATTAAATTAAATGGGTAAATAGATACCCGTTATAACCACGAGTAATACTCATAACCGTCCATTTAAATTTCACGGATAAACGGTTATACCCATAACCGTTTGTTTGTCTAAACGGTTACTCATAACCGTAACCGTGAACTTTAAATGGGCGGATAACCGCGGTTACCCAAACCCATGAGTATTTTACCCATCCCTAGTTGGCACGTTAGTGCAGGAAAGCTCTACCCTTCACATCTTCCACAAGATAATAGCTAGTGAATAAATAGTGTCATATGTTACAACAACGTACGACATTACATAATCATATGCATGAAATGAATGTGAAATGTCACCATAAACTTTCAAAAATAAATGAATATAACAATTGAGCCCTTATTATTTATTCCCGATATAAATTATTACATGTGAATACTAGTTCATCTTCCATTACATAACCTCCAATTTAAACCATAGAAAACTAGATTAATTGACTTGATTAACTCCACATAAAGCATTTGCTGTACTTTTGCTTGTCCCAGTCGTACCTGCACGGAGCAGCTGTGGTAACACTCCAGTAACACTTGCTACAATATACTTTCTCTCTCTCATGATTATATATTTCGAACCAGTGCGATGCACCTGGCCACTCAAAACTGCAATCAAACTTCGTTATGGTGATAAAGCTAGGTTTGAAGTGGAATTCAAAGGAGGCGTTCGTCGCGAGCTTTTGGAGACCAAGATCATCGTCCTCGGATTTACAGTGAAGGTTGAGGGTCTGGCCCCCCTCCAAATTATTTGTGACTCTAACATGTCTTGTCTTGAATGCATCACAAGTGGTGACTGTGAACAAAACCAGCGTGACTAGCAGCAGTGCTGAACTTCCATTGAACCAAGCCATGCTTGTTAATTTGAAGAAAATTAAATTTTAATTCTCTGTGAAAAAAAAAACACCAGAAGAAATATGCTTTTATGGTTGCTAGCTAGAGGTACCACTACCATCCACAAGGTCTCACATTTGCAATAGTGCTTTTTTTTTTTTGGCCAGGTACATTTGCTAAGTTCTTGATTATAAAATTTAATGGTGATATTTATTACCCTATTTATCATATTTCAATAAATTTAAATTTCGAGATCTGTGTAATGGATATATACAAATCTTAAAATTTAAACTCATCCAATGTAGGTTGGTCAGCATTACCACTTAAAAGTGGTGAGCAAAAATCCACCATAAAATTATTAGTAACAATCTTGTTAGAATAATTTACAATTACGGAAAGAAATATAATTATTTCATAGCAATGATTTTAACTAAAAATGTTGAATAGCTTTAATGTGTAGTTACCATGCAATTAAGATCTAAATTATACAAACAAAATTATCCCGCTTGGGAATTTTCTTTATCCCAACGATATTATTCTTCTTTAAACCTGAATTAAGCTGGAGAAAGAGAATTCGAATTTAGATGTAAGATAAACACATATATATTCTCTATTTGATTTTGAAAATCATGTACAGTTGGTTAGGAATACTAGGAAATTATAGGAACAAGGACATAGAAAAGAAAATGATAGCTACGTAGATGAAGTATTACTACCTTCTTTTAGCGGTATTTTCTCTAGTTATAAGTAAGAGAGATCATAAGTTTTTGACTCTTGTGGATGATGTGTTCGATAAATTATTATGACTTGTTTATTGTAGAGAAAGACTTGCATGACATGAGTTCATCGCTATGTAGCGTCCTGTGCCAATAACACAAAGACAAATGTTACCTTTTATACACATGTCATTGTGTTATGGGCACCAGACACCACTGTAGCAATAAACTTATGTCGTACATATTGTATAGGCTCATTGTATGACTTTACTCAATTATTCGATGAATTATTAATTATAACTAGCTCATGGCTCATATTCTTCAACTTTAATAGTAGACTATTGTCCGATTATAATTAAAAATGAATGATAAGGGACTTGTAGTTTATTGGATCATAGTTAATATTTTATTAAATTAATGACATAATAAACGTGAGATCCTTATAAAAGCTAATGTGCAAATCCATTTACATTATATTGACATTTTTTTTTATCAATTTAATAAAGGGTTCTTTAGATATAGGCCCTTGAAACTCTTATTTTACAAACAAAAACCCACCTAAATTTAAACATTCAAATAAAACCCAAATTTCAATTAAACTGCCATGTAGACAAATATATAACCAACTATTACAATACATTTACAACTTATGCCACAAAATCCTAATTTGGTCAATAAATGTTATTACTCATCCTAATTATGATGAGCAATTAAATCCATATGAATATTTTACCTTTCTTGTACCATAAATATTAGCAACATATATATATATATATATATATATTAGTTTACCAAATTTAAAAAAAAAGACATAACTTGTACGGAAAAAAATCAATATTGTTTCAATCATGTAATTACCTACATGCAAATTAATTTACCTACTTAGAAAATATTATACTAATTTACCTACATTTAAATTAATTTACCTATTCCAAAAAAAATAGTGATATTAGATAATGTTCGAATGTTGTGGGTTTGTGCTTGTAGGCAATTAAATAAACTTTTAATCTAATGCACATAAATCATGTAGGTAATTAAGACCATTTTGGAAGTAAATTAAACCCTTTAAATTTTGGTTTGATGGAATAGGTAAATTAGACAATTTTGTAGGTAAAAATTGTGTGGAACATATAGCTTTTGTTTTGTGCATTAAGCACCTTATAACAATTTGAAAGTTAATCCATTAAATATACAATGAATGGCATGAATTATTATGTAAAATATATAAAATTAATTAAATGGGTATAACAAGTAATTGATCCAAAAATCTTATCCAAGTATTAATAGGGGTAGTTTAGACATTCGAAAAATACACAATTTGAAAAGTCAAACTTAATTAAAGAATTTGCTTAGTTGGAGGCTTGTAAATGGGTTTTATTCAAGAAAACAAAAGGACATGGGTTTTAATTGAGGAAAATATTGTTTCAAGGGGTAATGTCAAATTTTCAGTTTAATAAAAGATTAGATAGTCAAAGAAGCAAAAGGCGTAAATTATAAAACTCAAAACTTCAAAGTTTAATACAAAAACTAGAACCTCGTGAGTCGTTTTAAAAATATCAAATTTGAAGCTAGTAAAATGTAGTTAGCTCAAAAATTTCATAAGAAATATTCTCTCACTCGGCAAAATACCTCAACACTAATACGACGTCGTATCACTATCTTGCTCAGTACAAGCGCACGGTCGCACTGAGAGAGCTTCAAATGAAACGCAAAAGCCGGACAGTTAATCCTCGCCCCCTCCCCGCCAAAACCTCCACAATTTCCACTGCAACGCCGCCTCGAATCTTCCCTCAGGTGGGTTTCTTCTAAATTCCTCAAATTTCAAATATTTTTCCCATTTTCTGCAACAATTTTGACGGATTATGATGCTGGTGTGAGTTCTTAGTCGAACAATTTGAACAATGGGTGTTGAAGAATCTATGGAATTGGATGGATTGTTAGAAGTAGATAATTGTGTTAGGTGTAACGATGGTGGTTCTGGAAGTAGGAAATTGTTGGTTTGTAGTGAGAAGGGATGCCCAATTGCTCTCCATGAGGAGTGCATGCGTGCAAGGCCTGTTTTTGATCAATCGGGAAAGTTTTACTGCCCGTATTGCGCGTATAAGCGGGAGTTTTTTCGGTGTCGGGAGTTGGGGAGGAAGGTAATGGGGTCCAAGAGTGTGTTGTCCAAGTTTATTGATGCAGGAGAGGGGGAGGATTGTGGGTGTGAGGAGGGCGGGCGGGGTGGTGTTGAGGTTCGGGGTCAGTCTGTGGGAGTAGAAGGAGGTGGAGCCGCGGAAGGGGGAACTGACCAGAGGAGGGAGATTGAAGATGTAAGGGGTGAGGAGAGAATAGATGAGGACCCTGAGGAGGAGGAAATTGTTGAAGAGACACAAGAAGAGGATGCAGAGCCAAGAGAAACAATGAATAACGACAATGCATGTGATGGATTAGACCGAAGAGATGAGGAGGATTGTCGAAGGGTGTCGGAGGAGAGCAAGGGAGGAAGTGATGATGAAGAACAAGAAGAGGAGGCAGAGCCCCAGAGTGGTTGTTGTGTACAAGAAATGACGAATAATCACAATGCTCATGGATTATTAGACCAAAGAGATGAAGAGGATGGTAAACGGGTTCCTGAGGAGAACGAGGGCAAAAGTGAGGATGAAGAACAAATGCAGTCAGTAGAAAAGGAGGTGCCAGGAAATTCAACTGTCGTGCCTGAATCTGATGAGTTACATACAGGGTCTCCACTAGTGAGGAAGAAGCGTTTCAAACAGAAGAGTAAAAGGATAAAACAGCCTCAAATTGTAGCTTCCTTAAGGACAGTGCCCTCTCCAACAAGGAAAGCATCATCTCGTCAAACAAGGTCTGCAGAGGAGCATGCTAAAAACCAAAATGGGAAAGCTAAAACCTTTTTCAAGGAGGAAGGAGAAAATCAGGAATCTGCAAGGTGATCATGAGTTATGTTGTCAATTTTATGTCTATTGTTTATGAAGTTATCTATGTTGTTTGATATGTTTTATATGATAAGAGTAGATGGAATGATTCGATATTCTCATACAATTATTGGTAATCATTTAGTTCTCCTATAATGCAGAAACTTGGTACTTCCTAATGTGAAGGGTAGGAGATTAAAATGGACAGATGAAGAGATAAAAATGTTGAAGGTATTGTTCTTCCTGATTTTCCAGAATATGTTTCATCATTTGAAATTTTATCAGCTAACTATTGTCTAGATTCCTTCCCAACAACAGTATGACGATGCCTGATTTCATCTCTTGAGTTATTAAATTCACCTTTTTTTTGCTACAACCAGAAACTGATACTGCCTTGTTCTAAGATAGATCTCTCCCTTTCTCTTTTATTTAGGAGGGCAGAAAATCTGGATTTGGTGTCAAAGTCAATTATCATACATATTGCTATTATACCCTTGATGAGAGGATATATTGACATGGCATGCATTTTAGGAAATGCGGAACGAAACCAGCTACAAAATACAACTCCAAACCAACCTTTGTTTTCTTCGTCTCGATGGCGAAACTGTGACAGTCGGTTATTTATGCATACATTAGGCCTTAAATGTCAATGAAGAAAAAGAAGAGAGGATATATTGACATGGCATGCATTTTAGGAAATGCGGAACGAAACCAGCTACAAAATACAACTCCAAACCAACCTTTGTTTTCTTCGTCTCGATGGCGAAACTGTGACAGTCGGTTATTTATGCATACATTAGGCCTTAAATGTCAATGAAGAAAAAGAAGCTTAAAGCATACCTCTAAAAAAATTTCAACTTTTTTGTCTTTTACATAGCCTTTTAAGTGCCGACTCTCTCTCTTTCCCTAACCTCCATCTCTCTTTTGGATTTTGAAAGAATTTTTGAAAAAAATTGCAAAGGTAAATAAGAAAAAGGAAAAAAAGTTCGCTAGCTAGGGATAAAAAATGCTGTGCATGACTCATTTGAGTTCAGTACTTTCATATGATTTGTTTACGTAGTTGGAATCTAACGTAAGTAATCATCGGCTCCAGGAGGGAGTGAGAGTTTGGGGAACATCAAACGGAAAGATGCAGTGGAAGAAAATTTTGGAATATGGTCATAAAGTGTTTCACAAAACCCGTGAACCAGTTGATCTTAAAGATAAATGGAGGAGGAGCTTGGGGAAAGAAAATAAAGACAATGCACATGATGGATTCGACCAAAGAGAGGAGGAGGATGGTATAAGGCTGTCTGAGGAGAATGAGGGCGAAAGTGAGCATGAAGAACAGATTCGATCAGTAGAAAAGGAGGCGCCTGGAAAGTCCACTGTTGATTCAAAATCTGAAAAGTTAGATACTGGGTCTCCTCTGGTGCGAAGCAAGCAACTCAAACAAAAAGCTAAAACAAAAGAACAGCCTCCAAATGCTAAAACCTTTTCCAAGCGGGAAAGAGAAATTCAGGAGTCTTCAAGGTGACCGTGAGTTGTATTATCAATTTTAAGTCTAGTGTTCATGAGGTTATGTATGGAGTGTGGTATGTAACTATGAAAATAGTCATTTGATATTCTCATAATTACTAACTGGTGGTCATTTATTTCTCCTGTTCTGATGCAGAAACTTGGTACTTCCTAATGGGAAGCGGAAGAGATTAGATTGGACAGATGAAGAGTTAAAAATGTTAAAGGTATTTGTTTCTGGTTGGCTTCCTGCCTTTCTGGAATAGATTTATCATCTGATATAGTGTCAGCCAATTATGTCGAAATTCCTGCCAAACAATATTGTGAACCTGATTTATCTCTATTTATCAAATTTGGCCACAATTAGAAACTGGTACTGCTGCGTTCTATAATACATCTCTCCCTTTCTCTTTTATTTAGGAAGGAAAACGAATTGGGTTAGGAGTTTAAGTCAACCATCATAGATTTTTCTATTATACCCTTGACGAGTGGAAATTTATATTGACATATCATGTGCTAGATCACGACACGCGCGTTTGGAAATGTAGGACAATCTACAAAATACAACTCCAAACCAACTTTTTTCTTACTTGTCTCAACGGCGAAACTGTGTCGTGGGGGTTTTTTATGGGTAAATTAGGTCTTGGTATCAATAAAGTAAAACAAGCTTAAAGCATATGTATATAAATGATAGAAATCACTGGCAGTGTCAAAGTTTTCAAATTCTTTGTCTTGTACGTAGCCTTATATATGCTGAGTTGTTTTTTTTTCCCCGGACTGTGAAAAGTTCTTTAAAAAAAATTACTTCAGAAATTTGCAAAGGTAAATCAGAAAGAGGTTAAAAACTTTGCTGGCCAGGGTATAAAAAATGGTGTTGCATGAGTGAGTTGAGCTCAGCACTTTCTCCTGATATCTCAAGTAGTTGGAATCTAACTCAAGTAGTCTTCGATTCCAGGAGGGAGTGAGACTTCATGGAACATCAAATGGAAAGATGCAGTGGAAGGAAATTTTGGAACATGGTCATAATGTGTTTCATGTAACCCGTCAACCAGTTGATCTCAAGGATAAATGGAGGAGGTACTTTCGCGAAAAAGCTAGAAAAAGGTGAACATCACTTTGGACTCGCATAAAACAGGTAACCACAGTATCCGTAGTTCATTTATTTTATACTATTGTAGAAGAAATCGGTGGATCAATATTTATGTAGAATTTTAGTTTTCTATATCATTTTTGAGCACTTTGGAAGCAGAAGGGTTTTGGGTTGGCCATAATAGTAAAGATATTGTAGCTAGTCTTTCTTTGTTAACTACGTGCTCAAACTATATTTATATTCAAATTGGAAAACTGGCCACTAGATTATCCACAGATGTGCGTCCGAGTAGAATGATTTTGTTATAGCTAGTGCCAAAGGACATTGAGTAATATGTTTCTAACTTTCTAATGGTTTGGGATGTCTCAAAACCTTGTAACAAGTGGTATTAACAATCTTATCTTACTTATTGCCTGCAAAAAATCAAATTATAATGCCTGCACCATTCACTTATCGTCAATTTCTAGCCTTCGATAGAAACCAAGGAATTGAAGCAGTAATTATTAATATTATCCCAACTTTCTGTCAAGTACATGCAACCCTGTTATTTGAGCTGTCTGGTCTTATACACATGGTGTAACCAATTCACTCTCATATCCTAAATTCCCCAATTGAAAATTGATGCCTCGGAAGCCAATTTCTTGTCTACAACATTTACTAATTATACGAAACGGATTTTGTTTCTACAGGTAATGGCAATGTTGGTCAAGAATGTGCTATATGTGTGCATTAGAATGGTTGATGAGTGGGATGGAATCGACCAATTTGTACGTCAGTGGTAATTTATGCGGTCGGCATTTCACTTCAACCTGGTGTTAACAAAAGCACGGCATTAAACCCAAAAGAAAATTCATCCGCAAGGTTCAAAACGCAAGCATTGTTTTGAAGTTGCCGAAACTTGTCAGCCAAGGAGCTTCAGCCATCGAGGATTTCCTTTCGCAGATCGCATTAGGACCTTTTTCACTTGTGTAGTTTTATATAAAGGATGTATCAATGTCATAATCTTGAAGTTTCAGATACCAAACTCTGTGAACATGGGTATGATTACGATGTTTCTTCACCAATAAAGTGTTCTTGTTTTCGAGCATCACTTTCCCGAGTGACTTCGTAAGGTATTGTAAAGATGTGAGGTGAACAATTGGCAAAAAACTTTTATTTGAGATGGAAGTAGAACATCTACAGAGCAAATTCCTGAGGTCTTTTCCTCTATAATTACATCGTAGTTCCGTGAAATGTACGGTACATGAACAGAAAACAGAACCGCTCAAAGTGCTCGTTAAGTTGCTGCAGCTGCGTACTTGTGGCTCCTCTCAGCCCGGTAACTAGAAAGAACCTCCGCTGTCAGCATTAAACGAGTGGAAAATAAGGTGGCTAGATTACCGTTCCACCAGGAATCAAGGCATCCTTGATCACCGTGACAATCGAGCTCTTTATGAAATATCCGTCTGTTTCTCTTGCTGCTTCTTGCACATTGTCGATATTGATAATCTGTAATTTATAATCGTCGATGGTCAGATTCACTAGGATAAAAATATAAACAGTTTTGTGAGATCGTCTAAGAAGAATAAAGTTATAATATGAATGTATGTCCAACACGACATTGCATCGAATGTAAGCAGGAAATAGGAAGTACACGTAGGAATCGGTTTTCTGTTTCCATTTAATGAGTTTCAAATCGGCTATAAAATTTAGACTTCAAATTAATAAACTGAAAAGATCATGTTATGCTGATAATATCCTTACCTTAACATTTTCTCCAATTCGAGCATTCTTATCAATTATAGCTCTCCTAATGTGAGAATTCTTGCCAATACCAATTGGAACGCTACCCTTTGCAGCTAGAAACCTCCTGTCAGCATCAGTCTGGGGCAGTCACAAGAATGGCATCAGTATAATCTATCCAACCCATAGAAATGTCAAACCGACGGTGATAATATTTGAAGGGAAGTCCATTCATCTCGATAAAACGAAAACATGTTTATTGGGTCATGCCTTGAAATAAAAAGATGAAGGTTATACCTCATAGTAGTCAGCTCCCATCAGTAATGTGTCTTCAATGACAGCACCCTCCGCTATGCAAGAACGAAGCCCAACGACTGAATGGTGAATTTTACAGTTCTGTGTTTACGAAAAAAAATAGGGTTGGGTCAAATGAGCAGGACTGCAACACATTATTCTGATCTCTGTTTCTTGCAACAATAGCACATGGATGTAAGTTTTTCCGAAATCGAAGAAAACACGGGACTAGGATATGACATTATAATGGAACATTTTAGCAAAATGATGAATATTTCTACAAAGAACTTACCTTTATTACACATCCCTCGCCAATAACACTATCTGTGACATCAGCATCAAGCATTTTTGATGGAGGTAGATACCGAGGTTGGGTGTAGATTGGGGATGAACGATCATAAAAGCTACAGTATTAAGTTCGAAATTAGGCAGGAAAATAAATCGAGATCAAACTGATAGCATAACATATCAATTAGCCCAACATAACAGATAACAAACAAGTTATAGAATAAAAGGTACCTGAAATCTGGAACTGGTTTTTTTGTTATCCCCAAGTTTGCATTGTAGAAAGCCTCAATGGTACCAATATCTTCCCAGTAGCCATCATACAGATAAGCTTGAACCTGTAGGCATTACTAATTAGTATTCCAGTGGCTGAATATCTGGATGAAGGGAAGCGGGTTAAAGAACATATGGAACAGGGAAATACTATCATATAAAATCAATTTAGGACATCGTCTTTTTCAGTAGAAAGGGATTTGTTCAGTTTTCAATGAACAATATTTGCAATTGTGTAATACCAGACTATAATGAAGTTCCGATTGCTAATTCTGCATAACAAGATTTAACAGAACTTGGTGTTTCAACTGAACAAGAGCTTGAGACTAGTCCATCCAATACACTTAACAATTATTCCAATTTTTTCCCCCAAGTTGGACGATGCAAAAGAACCTCTTTTGATAGATCGTAACATAAAAAGTACACATTTAAATACGACATGAAAACTTACCCTCAAACCAATGGAAGTTGCGCCTGGAATAACTTCACTCCCGAAATCATTTGCACCAGGAAACTTGTCTCGAAGTAGATCTAACATGACATTTTTGCTCACAACATATATACCCATACTGGCAATATAAGGCATCTCTTTAGCTCTCTCATCATCAAGACCCAAGATAGTAGTATCAACCTAAAACAAAACAGAAACAACATTTTGCATTGCTAATCAATTACACACCATAACCCACAAGCGCTCCAATTCACAATGTAACAAATACGTAATGCACTGAATAATTTAAACAATTTGTAAGTGGATCTTTCACCTTCATAGCTTTGAGTTGCTCTCCTTTAGGTTTCTCAGCAAACTCAATAATCCTTCCCTCTTCATCAATCTTCATCAAACCAAAGGCGGTAGCACGCTTCTCATCCATGGGCAGAGCAGCCACAGTGATGTCTGCATCAGTTTCTCTATGCGCCTGAATAAACCTCTCATAGTCCATCCTATACAAGTGGTCCCCAGCAAGAACCAAATACTCCAACACATTGTGCTCCTCAAACAACCACAAGTACTGCCTCACGGCATCCGCGGTACCCTGCAAACCGTCAAAACCAAATATCCAACTCAAAAACCAAACCAAACCCCAATATCCAAACTCAAAAACCAATCGAAACCCGATTCCCAACACAACCCCACAATTACTAAACAAGCGTTTTAATCACCTGAAACCAATTGGGATTCTCAGGGCTCTGCTGGGCAGCAAGAACCTCAACAAAGCCTTCATTTTTGTAGCCACCCATGTTACTAGCATAAGCACGAGAAAGATGGCGATTGAGCGAAGCGGAATTGAACTGGGTCAGCACGTAGATCTTGGATACGTTGCTGTTGAGGCAATTACTGACTGGGATATCGATCAACCTGTAGTTTGCTCCCAATGGAACAGCAGGCTTCGCACGCTTCTTTGTCAATGGGTAAAGCCTCGTCCCAGCTCCCCCACCCAGTATAATCCCCAACACACTCTACACATCAACACAATCAAAATTCCCAAAATTTCAATCAAAACAAGAACGCATTATGCTAATGCACATAACAAAAGCGCCAAATGCGATACAGAGAGAAATGAATTACTCACCCGGCTCGCATCGGGATCGAGACACGTCTGAGAGTTCTTGGAATCGGAAACAGCTTTGGGAGACACCACGAGCGGCGGGACTCTGTTAGTGGGCGATCTCCTCAAACAGGTGCTGGGCGCGGAGATTTTGGTCCCGGAGAGATGAGAGCCGCTGAACGAGAGGCGGCTGATGTTCTGGGTCTGCTTCGAGTTCGGCAACGCCGACGATCGGGACGTGAGCACTCCACTTGCTGACATTGAAGACGACGCCATGGAAGAAGAAATTCCAGGAATTTCAGAGAGTTGCAGAGGAGGAGAGAGTGGAGTGTTGGAGCTTGGGAAGTGGCAGCTTTGATGATTTTTCGGGACACATTTACCCTTACATTTTGGTGTTAATTACGCAAACCCGACCTCAAATAAAAAATTCCTCCAATACGGGATAGAGGGTATTATAGATTTTTCAACCATCTGTTAATATTAGTGGTTATTTGACGGAAGGGAAGGATCACCATGAATGAATCTGCGGAAATTGCGAGTATTTAAATAAGTGGACGTCATTAAACGTCAGGTAACGGTGGATGGATCACATGTGGCATGCGGAGTTTGGACCTAAGATTTACATCACATGGGTTTCCAAAAAAAAAAAAAAAAAAAAAAAAGATTTACATCACATGTCACCACTTTTGCTTACCACCGTCTATTTTTTATTTATATGCTTATAAAATTGAGAGATTAAATTATGAAACATTGAAACCTTTCCAAATCTTGCTTGACAAACTCCAAAGGACGATGACAATTATTGGGACCTAATTTACCATAGTTGACAATTGGTGGGTAATATATATACCAATTTACAATGTTTGAACTTCGATACATTCAACATATACAATGGTTGATATGTTATAAATATGGTTTTTTTGGTCAAAATAGTATCTAAGATTTGCATAGTTCTTTATTTTGGTCCCTGAGATTTGAAATCAATAGAATTGATTTCTGAGTTTGTCCACCATCAATTATTTTGGTCATTTCTTGAAAAATCTCCATTAAATAAGAATAGAATGACCAAAATACCCTTTATTTTTGTCAAATCATTTTGGCCTATTGTTTATTAAATTGAGGGCATATTTATCATTTTGATCATTATTTAACATAATTTTGCACGAAATGATCAAAATGATTGAGGGTGAACAATCTTAGGAACCACTTCTATTGATTTCAAATTTCAGGGACCAAAGTGATGTGTTATGCAAATTTCAGAAACTATTTTGGTTAAAAAGCCTATAAATATTTGGTCAATGTCAACTAAATATCAATACGAGTTGTGATGACTTTTGATATATGCTATCTTTTTGGAGATTAATTTTCAGTTTTGTGTTCTGCTATAACAAATATTTCATATTCATAATTATTATGATATGCCACAGTTAAGCACATGACAATGCGTTATTAGTAACTGAGGGAAGTCATGATCTCGTCTTACTAGCTTGGAGAGAGAGGAAGTTTCAAGACTGCATCTTCTAGCCAAACAGAGAGTGACTACTCAATAACGACCATTAGCATGTGGGAAACAATGTATTCTTTTATAACGATAAGGAGTTTTTGAAATTCCAAAAATAATTAGCTTGCATTCTCCTTTAGTTGAAAATATAAAAGAAAAAAAAACTATTTTAGAATGCTGATAACAATTTACTATTACTATATATCAAAAACTTTGGCATAGATAGTGAAGGAAAATGAATATGGAGAGAATATTCTATCCCTAAAACAATGAGTTGAAGATCGACAAGTTTTGGGAAAAAAAAGAAGTTTTAACGAAAAGTCCGTTGTACTGTTCACTTTAATGAAAAATCACATTTTTACACTAAAAAGTCAAATCTGGTACTATTCACTTTACCCTTTATTTTGTCATTATCGTTAAAACTCAAAGTTTCAAGCCATTTTCATTAGTTTTCCTAAAAAAAAATGACACACCAATGCCTAAATTCCAAATTGTTGTCACCCTCAATTCGTAAATCAAACAGCAAAAGCTATGTTCTTTGTGCAGGGGCTCCTTATTTTATCACACATCAGTTCTTTTATGCAAACTGTTCTTTTTAAATTAGGTGATGGAAAAGAAATTTTTTTTTTTTTTTTCAGACTGATTGTTGATGATTTAATTTTTTTAATTAAATTTAAAAAGTAAATTTTATATGCAAACGGTTTCTTTTAAATTCATGATGGTACATAGATTATCTTTTTAAATTATGGTTGATGATTGATTTTTTTATTAAATTAAAAAAAAAAAAAAGTTTCTATAGTATGTTTCTTTTAAATTTCAAAACACATCAATCAATCAGATAATACATATCCTCCCAGGAAAATAAGGACAAGGGCTGGTGAACGGTCGACAAACTGGCTAGAAAGTTGCATGCAGCTGCATGAATGTCTCTACTATCAAATCATATATTTATGTCAAATCAGTCAGCTCTATCTTACAGATTTTTCAGTGTAGGTAATGTATATGAACTAGTCACCAAAATTCTCAATCGAAAGAAAACAATTGGATCAAGACTTGTTTTGGAAAGCTGAAAGTTAACACAGATACAGCGTGGTGCAAGGAAACGCAACAGGCCGGTGTGGGATGGGTTATCCGGGATTTTGCTGGGGTGCTCCAGGCTGCGGGAGGCTCGGGATCCCTGCGCTGCCGTTCCGCTGCTGCAGCTGAGGCGGTGGCTATTCGGGATGCTCTAGATTTTTGTGTGGTGCATAATTTTAAGTATGTAATTATTGAATCTGATGCTAAGTCTATCATCCAAATGATTAGGATGGAACTTTCCTGGGATTTTAGACTAGAGAGTTTACTGAGCGACATTGAGTTCCTGGGGCGCAGGTTGAAGTCTGTGACTTTCGTTTTCGTTTCTAGAGAGAGTAACAAAGCTGCTCACTCGATGGCTGTGGGAGGATAAAATCCGGTTTCGACTCATGGGCCAATACCAATCATCCAAAGTGTTGTGCAAGGTGAAAAGCCCACATGAAATATACGAACGCAAGGGGACATGCCTAGATAACTACCCCACTACGGAGGAGAAGTGTGGGAGGGCGATAGATCGTGGCACTTGTTCCCAAAGCATGCAGTTACATGACGGATGACCACTAAGGAAGTGGGAATGAGGGCTGGTCGTGGCGCTTGATCCTCAAGCATGCAATCCTATAAATAGGGAGAGGAGCCAAAAGATGAGGGGGAAAAAAGAACACTGGAGAGAAACCAGAGAATAGAAACCACTTGACTGACTTGAGCGTCGGAGTATTTTCTGCAGGTACCCGCCCGGGAAAAGCTGCGGAGGAAGATTATTTTAGGACGCTTTGAAGAAGGATTCGGCGAACGTGAGGATTGCGGTCAACAGTTTCTGTGGAGGTATTTCTTCTTGTGGGAAATCTCGCTCCAACAGTTGGCGCCGTCTGTGGGAAAAGAAACAAAATCAAGCTATAAACATGACTGGATCCGCACAAGAAGTTCTGAATCCCTCCGAAGACGCAGGGACTCGATCGATACACTCGAGGTCTCAATCCCAAAATAGTGAACCCAGTCTCGCCATGGAACAATTTAGAAGGCTAACGAGGGAATTGCGTGAAACAAGAAAGACCGCAGATGAGGCGTTGAGGAAGGCTGAAGCGAAAAACGCATTAGAGGATGTAACCGGCACGAAGAGACAGCGTGCAGAAGAGGAAGATAAGAAGGACAGCTCTAGTAGCGCACCATCCAGTAACCGTGTTGAAGTGATGAAAAGTCAGGGCGAAGGTGATCACAGGGGAAAGAGATTGAAAAAGGTAAAGGATGTTGACTTGCAAGAACAAATTAAGAAGATTGTGAAGGGATACAAGCCCCAGACCCCGACGGAACTTGCCTTAGAAGCGGCCAGAAGGATTCGCAAATCGCCGTTCACAGAGGACATCCTGAAAGCTAAAAACCCTGCCAAGTTCGCCCAACCAAAGTTTAGGTTGTTTGAAGGCACGACTGATCCCGTCGAGCACATTTACCACTTCCAACAGCAGATGGCGCTTGAAGGGGACGACGAGGCCCTCCTGTGCAAGCTGTTCCCCTCAAGTCTCTTGGGATCATCTTTAACTTGGTTCAGACAGCTGAAACCGAGGTCTATCGGAAGTTTCACGGAGCTTTGCGAAGCATTCATATCTCAATATGTCTGCAATCGGAGGCCAAGAAAAGATGTTACGATCTTGTTCAGCACCAAACAAAATGTCGACGAGAGCCTCAAAAGCTACATGACTAGATTCACGGAAGAGATGTCCACTCTAGAAGAATGTGATTCTCACACTGCGTCTTTGGCATTCCGAGAAGGGGTGTTGCCTAGAACAAAGATGCGTAAGTCATTAATCGAAACACCACCACTGGACATGAGGGAGGTGATGGCCCGAGCTGATGGAATCATCAGACTGGAGGAGGAGGAACTTATCCGGTCAAAGCGGGCCACAGCCACTATTGCTGCATCTCCAGCGGGCACTTCCGCGCCTATTCAAGGTAGGTGAATGGGTATTGAGAAAGGTCATGGAAAACACAAAAGATTTGAATGCAGGGAAGCTTGGACGTATATGGGAAGGACCATATGATGTGACCGAAGCCTTCGGAAAGGGAGCCTATAAACTCAGGCACGTTGAAACAGGTCAGTACGTGACGCGCCAATGGAACGCAATTCATTTGAGAAAGTACCACATTTAGCTTTTCGTGTTTATGTTTTCCGTATTTAAATTTTTGTTTCCAGCAATGTTGAAGGGTAAATCCCTTCTTGTCTTCCTTGCATGTCAAAGGGTGTATCCCTGGGTGTCTATTGACATCTCCTCATTGTATGATAAATAAAGTTGCACTTCATTCGAATCTTATAGACTAAAGCCTAAAGCTGAAGAGTATAAACCAAAGAGATGAGGATCGAATCGAGATCGAAAACATAAGATTGAGTGGGAAAAGAAAACCCAAGATCGGATGGGCAGAGACCCAATCAAGATCGGAAGTCTAAGATCGTGTGGGAAAAGAAAACCCAAGATCGGATGGGCAGAGACCCAATTAAGATCGGAAGTCTAAGATCGTGTGGGAAAAGAAAACCCAAGATCGAATGGGCAAGGACCCAATCAAGATCGGAAGTCTAAGATCGAGTGGGAACAGAAAACCCAAGATCGAATGGGCAAAGACCCAACCAAGATCAAAAATCCAAGATCGAGTAAAAAATTGATTAAGAGTAAATTCAAGGTTGAACGGTTTTGAGATCGATAACAAAAGGGCGAATTTAATCTGATTTTCCTCATCGAACACGTCGTGTGTTTGTAGAGGAAGATGAGGCATTACGTGCGCAAAAGTAAAAGCTTAAGCAGTGGGACATTGTTTCCCTGCCGTAAAAGGGAACATCTTTTATTTAAAAGAAGAAAACCTCTTGAATGTTGGATGCATAGTGCGATAAAAGATAAGAATGAAAGAAGAAGTGAACCTACTAGTAGAAGAGGAAAACAAGGACAACAACACTACTAGATATCCTGTTTCACGCTCGCCTAATGGCAGGGAGTAGTCGAAGCACCGGGGGCAGCGTGGGTGGCGACGGGAAGGTGCGCGAGAAAGGCCCACTTCATCTCTTGCATATGGGTTGGGAGAATAAACGATAGAGTCAGAAGCCCGAGTTGCGTAACTCCCTCTCGGAGAGACTATTCTATCAGTAACAGAATTACGAGCTCGGGTGGTATAATTTAGCCTCGGAGAGATCTTCCCGCCGACAACGGGGTCTAAAGCCCGTTCACCTGACCTTATTTGAGACCGGTATGTGGATTCACGAAAAGTGTTAGGGACTTCAGAAGAATGAGAAGTCACAGGCTTGGAAGAAACTAAGCAGAGGAAGCGAAGGAAAATGAGGATGAAGGAACTCAAGGTAATGACATATAGATATATACACATGTATGCGTAGATATATATGAACAGTACATGCTGAGATTTGCATGTCGGTACACAAAGGTATGCCTATGTTGCGGATAAGAATGTGCCTATATATACCAATGTATCCCAGATATATGTGTAGACGTATATGTGTAGTCTGGTCAAAGATGTGATGTCTGCAAGTCTACAAAAATATATATATATAGATAGCTAGATAGATAGCCCAGTCAAGGATGTGATGTTTGCATGAATATACATAGATGTATAAGAGAGGGAAAAGCAAGTGTTAACGTGCATGTGATTTCTGCAAAAATGAAATATATATTTATAAAGAGAGAGAGAGAGAGAGGCAAGTGTGTCGGTGTGTGTGCGTAAATATATATATGTGTGTGTGTGTAAATCAGGTAAATGAGTACGTAGGCGTGCATACAAAATGGGAAAGAGATCTAAAGAATAAGTACGTATAAGGTGTCAGTCCACTGTGTGTCAGTCCACTTTCGTAATGTCAGTCCTCGTTCGTAAATCCTCGTTCGTAAATCCTCTTTCGTAAATCCTCCTTCATAAATCCTCGTTCGTAAATCCTCTTTCGTAAATCCTCTTTCGTAAATCCTCTTTCGTAAATCCTCGTTCGTAAATCCGTTACCACGTCAGGCCACTTTCGTAGTCCTCGTTCGCAGTCCTCGTTCGTAAATCAGTATCAATCCTCGAAATCCTCCTTCGAAACGTTAGCCTTCATTCGTAGATTTTGATGTCTATTGATGCTCGTAAATTACCTTCAGTAAATTTATTCTTAGAAAAGCAACTTCCACAAACTTGACCTTAGTAAAAAGTGCTTCAAGTTTAGCTCTTGGCCTAAAGAGTGTAGTTTCAAGGCCCCATGAGATCGAAAAGCTCAGTTTTCCCCTATTTCACATGCGTAAAAAAGGGAAAAAGGGGGCACTGTGGGAGGATAAAATCCGGTTTCGACTCATGGGCCAATACCAATCATCCAAAGTGTTGTGCAAGGTGAAAAGCCCACATGAAATATACGAACGCAAGGGGACATGCCTAGATAACTACCCCACTACGGAGGAGAAGTGTGGGAGGGCGATAGATCGTGGCACTTGTTCCCAAAGCATGCAGTTACATGACGGATGACCACTAAGGAAGTGGGGAATGAGGGCTGGTCGTGGCGCTTGATCCTCAAGCATGCAATCCTATAAATAGGGAGAGGAGCCAAAAGATGAGGGGGAAAAAAGAACACCGGAGAGAAACCAGAGAATAGAAACCACTTGACTGACTTGAGAGTCGGAGTATTTTCTGCAGGTACCCGCCCGGGAAAAGCTGCGGAGGAAGATTATTTTAGGACGCTTCGAAGAAGGATTCGGCGAACGTGAGGATTGCGGTCAACAGTTTCTGTGGAGGTATTTCTTCTTGTGGGAAATCTCGCTCCAACAGTGGCTAAGTTTGTTAAGGAGAAGGATAGGAGCTTTGTTTGGGATGCTACCGGGCCTGAATTTTTGTTTAATGTCTTGGCCCAAGATATCAACCTTTCTCTGAGGAAACCGAGGAAACAGACACAAACAAGATAGGGTGAGGCAGTCTAATTTGTACCAGGGGCTGGGCTCTATGCATCATACTCTGATTGCTCCATCAGCTTCCACCACACCTTTAATATATAATTTAATTTGTAAACGTGTAGAGAGCCCAGCTATATTTTGATTGTCTGTTGGTTGTACAATATAGTGCAATATGATGTCCACGATGTAAAACCAAACTTTGTCACATTACGTAATAATAATGTCATTTTGTTTTATGAATGACAATTTTTATTATGCAACGCTAAATTATAAGCTTTGACGGTTGTAGTGTAATGTGTCATTTATTGTAAGGACAATACTTGCATCATCTTTCACCACATAAGCTATGTTCGATTTCTGTTTAACTCAGAGAATCCAGATGTAGTAGTTTTACGTCTAAGCACTATAATGTTGAACATATATCTATCAATGGCAGTAAGAACTAAAGGTGTTTTCAACCTGATGCACCCAACGATAGATATTGTCCCAACCTTTAATGTCACAAAGACCATATAATTCACGCCATGGTGTTTTTATTTTCTTGTTGGATTCCATGTGATTTTGTCTCTTGAAAAGAAAAGGTTCAAAGTGCTTGCCAAAAGTTCTCCAATCGCAAAAATATCTGAATAAGAAACCATATAGAGTTAGACGATGAATATACACTCAGGAAACAGAAATATTCACAGAGAACTGAAGGGAAGAGAAGGAGAAAAGATTTATAACCTTTATATATGGGCTCTCTGCAAAGAGAGTTTTAACGAAAAGCCCGCGGTACTGTTCACTTTAACGAAAAACCATATATTTATACTAAAAAGTCAAACCTGGTACTATTCACTTTACCCTTTATTTTGTCCTTATCGTTAAAACTCAAAATTTTCAAACTCTTTTCATTAGTTTTCCTCTCTGCAAATGACTGGATAACAACTCTTGTGGATAGCGATAACAATAACATGTTACCTTTTTCTATTTACAAAGAATCACATAGGATTGCTAAAGGAGGGTGAACAATGGATGAAAGAGACAGCTGTTTGCTGCTGCAATCGTAGTTTCTCGAGAAAATAAAGATACTGGCTTTCCCGCATTCATCAATGAAAAATTGTTTATGTTGTTTATTGTTTCAGATGCTGTATCATTCTCTTTTGCGACCACTACATTAATGTTTTTCATAATTCTCACGTCATGTTAAGCAGAAAATAATATCCTGACATTCTTACCCACACAGATGATAATAGGTATTTTCACTATTTTTTTGGCTATTGCAACCATGATGATTGCGTTTTTTGTTGCCCTTCTAATTATAATTCCTTGTAAGTCCTGAATTGTGTTTCTGGTCATACTTCTTTCAAGTGTTGCAGTCACTTTATTTGCTTGAATGCAATTCCCCCTCCTAGTTAGAATTACTGTTTCTACTTACGCTAAATGAATATTTAGTAGGAATACACGCAACGAATAGCACAACGATCAAGCTTACTCCGCTAGTTCTTGTTAAGATGTACATAAGCTACGCACTCAAAGACTCGTGTGATAGTTGTAATGTGGAAGACAGAGAAACAAGTTCACCGTTAAAGGAGTGTGACAATTGTGAACTCTGAAGGACATTCGATTCATGAGTTACACTGCATATGTAATTGCATCTGCCCAATAAGATTGGGAGCCGATGCTCCAATAAGGAGAGCCCGAGATGTCTCCAAAATATGGCGGTTTTTCCATACTGCGACACCATTTTGTTGTAGAGTTTGAGGGATGTAGCCTCATGAAGAATATCATTCTTGTGAAAAAACGGAGAAAGCTCCGAGTTAATATACTCACCACCATTGTCTAACCGAAGGACCTTAATGGGAAGGAAAATTGAGTGCAAGTCCTTGATGGGAAGAAAAATTGAGTGCGAGTTAGTTGATAGAAATTTTGAAAAATAGAGCCAACCTTACTTTTATTTTACATCACATAAACCCAAGTCATCCTGGTGCAATCATCCGCAAAAGTAACAAGCCAACGTAACCCATGTTAAGTAGTAACAAGGAAATGACCCCAAACATCCGAATGAACCAAATCAAAAGGAAAATCTCTTTTATTGAAGCTCAAAGGGTAGAAAACAGGATGACTTTTCGCTATACTGCAAACATTACATTTTAACTAAGTCTTGAATACCCAAAAAAAGTAGAAAGTAACTTTCTTAAATAACTAAATGATGCATGTACAAGACGACGATGCCATAATCATATCTTCTTAACTCGTTCACTATCACAATTATAAACTTGGTGTACTCGACCAGATGCCACATCGTCTATAACCCATTCCTCTTAGTGTCTTGAAGTCAGCAAAAATGTGGGAAACATTAGTACGGTACAATCTAATTGTTCGGTAGTTTGACTGACTGAACGAAGATTCTTTGATATAAACAACGTACCATGCAATGATCAAGTGGGACTAAGAGCAATTGAGCCCGTTCTTGTAACAGGAACCATGTCACCATTGGTAGTGACACCAATTTTTTCAATAAGTGAAATCATATATTCAAACAACGATTTATTATGGGAAGTGTTATTGACATTTCAAAAATCTTATTTTATACTTTTTACAAGTGTATTTTTTTTTTCTAATATAAAAAATTTAAAGTGTAAAATGAGATTTTTGAAGTCCTAATAACAATTCCCTTTATTATAAGACATGCGGTCAGTTCAATCCAAATCAATAATCCAACCGGAATCTTTACCTTCCGATGCAATCAAGGCTTTACCAAGGTTACTTGTATCATCCATAGCATGAGAGGAAGAATTAAATTAATTAAGAAGAGATAGAACCGCTTCAAGAGTGGTAGTGGCTGAACCACCCTCTTCTCGGCCAGCAGCTACCGCTGCTACCCTCGTGCCTCATTCAGCCGCCACCTTGGCTTGCCTTGCGCGGCGAGCTTCCTTCTCAGCCTTAAGTTTTCCACGTTGCTCCAGAAACCAATCCGGAAAGCCATGCTTTTTGAAACACGTCTCATCCGAGTGTCGAGTGCCATTCAAGAATCACAGTGGAGTTTATCCTTATCCACTGAACCAAGAGTGGTACGGAACACTCCAAATGAATAAATTGTAGAAAAACTTTAATGAAAAAGGCTTCTCAAAATTTTTAATTAACCAATAATCATTTACTAACTTTATTTAATAAAAAGAGCTTAAACTTTAATAAAAAGAGTTCAAATTTTAATAAAAAGGACTTTACATAATAACAAAAAAATAAAATAAAACCAACACGTACTGACGCGCGGGACCACGCGTCAGATCACACACATACTCTCCCTCACTGAACCGTTCAACCTCTTTCTCTCTCTCTCCCTCTTTCACATATTCTCATCAATTTTTCTCTCTCATTTCACCTCACTCATCCACATCAACTTTTTTTTTTCACCTCTCCCAACTGTCCTCTCTCATTTCACCTCACTCTATGAACAATTTATTTATTTTTTATTTTATTATTTGTTTATTTGACTATTCTTTCAATTTTTTTATAACAAACTAAATAATAATATTACAAGATCAAAAATAAAGAAAAATATCATTATTCAATTTTATGAACACTAATACTGTCACTATTTCTTAAACTGAACATTGACTATTTCTTAAATAGAACATTGACTACTTCTTAAACCGAACACCATTTCTTAAACTGAACATTGACTACTTCTTAAACTGAACAATATTTCTTAAACTAAACACTGACTATTTCTTGAACGGAACACTAATACTATCATTACTTCTTAACTGAACACTGACTATTTCGTAAACTTAACACTAACTATTTCTTAAACTGAACGCTAGTGCTATTACTATTTCGTAAACTAAATACTGACTATTTCTTAAACCGAACACCTTGTAAACTAAACACTGATTATTTCTTAAACCTAACACTAGTACTATCACTATTTCGTAAAGTAAATAGACTATTTATTAAACCAAGTAATAGTACTATCACTATTTCTTAAATCAAACACTAGTATTATCACTATTTTGTAAACTAGTGCTGTCACTATTTCGTAAACTAAACACTGACTATTTTTTAAACAAAAAACTAACTATTAACAACCTGACTATTTCTTAAAATCGAACACTAGCACTATCACTGTTTTTTAAACTGAACACTAAAAGGTTCAAAATTTGAAGCTCTCTTCTCATTATCATATGAATCACTGGTAATAATATTTATATTCTTACAGAGTTAGAATAATGATTTTCACATTCCTATTTGTTCTTTAACATTTCTTCGAACAATTTATTTAAATTTCCTTTAATTTATTCAATACAAAATTAACAACAAAAGCATAAATAAAAGATTAGAAAAGCTAATGTGCTTTCAGTGAGGATCATAATCTAATTTTTTTTTTTATTTTAAGGTTTTAGCTGGTTAGGGTTAAAATTAATAAAGAATTCCATAATTTGAACATGGGGTGATGATGAGATGCTACCCCACATGTCGGGCTAAGTGGTAGTCATGTATTGATGTCAGCAATATATTTTTTAATCTCAGATTTCTCTCTCGCTAAATTTTTTTGGGGTTTGTTGATGTCAGTTTGAATGGATTTGGGTGGCATTCTCTTCTCTCTATCCTCTCTCTCTCTGAACCTTTTCCTTCCCGATGAAATATTTAAAAAGTAATTTGTGTGCTACTTTTGCACTGTTGGTTTTCTGTTGAATTGGTAGATGCTTGCTTTCGCACTGCTCGTGTGCACACGTGCTTTGGGTTGAATAAGTTTTTGTTTTTTTTTTGTTTTTTATCTCTTGTCCTTATCATTAAATAAAAGTTATTAGGTGACTTTTGGTTAAAACTCAAATTTTTGAAGCGTTTTTCATTAGTTTTTCTTAATTTTCAGCCACCATGGCCATTGAGGACTCACTAGCTGATCCCTTATTCCCAAGCATAGTAGAATGACGTTGGGCTTCATAACGGATGCCATTGAAGCATTCGTTCAAACTAGGAAGTGGTTTTGTTCGCAGAAGATCACTCCGGACGCGATCGAATGCCTCATCAAGTTCAATGAGAAAATCATAAACATGGTCTTCATAACCTCTTCCTTGCGGCTCTTCAAATTAGCAACACACACCATTTTGCTTGGGCGACACTTGTCGATGTCTTACCAAATGCTTTTCAATACGGTAAAATACACGTTGATTGGACGACGCTCATGTTTGGTTTGGGTAGCCCTGCAACAGAGCTCAGAAGACCATCATATAACATTTGAGTTATAATCTCCCAAATATCCTTAGCCGTAAGAAATTCGATGAACAGTCTAAGCAGATGGGGTTCTATGGTTTGAACAACCAACCCCTAACAACTGCATCTTCAGTGATCCACTTAGTATAACTGGAATCAGTTTCTTCAACATGGGGAATTTTTTATCATCTTCGACTAAACCTTGAAATTTGAGTCACTCAACTTGAACTTAAACGGCATGCCGTTGATGTTGATGGATTCATTGGAGATTGGTTCGCGGACCCCTCTTCTTTTCGGCCATCAGAAGTTAGGGGTTCAGATGTGTTTGTGGCCGTATGGACCGACACTATCAAAGAATTTTGGCAGGGGTAACAAGGTTTTAGGGTTTTGGTTTGGTGCTAACCGGAAAACAACAACCAACGCAGGTTTTGTGCTGACCAAATATGGGCCGCTAGGGTTTTTTTTTTGGGAAAAGACATGCCTAAATCTGCTCTGGTTTGAAAATAAAAGTAGAAGAATATTTGAGGAATAATTCAATTGTATTCTTCTTCTTTTTTTCTTTAAAAATGGGGACAATTGGTGGCAAACCACATTTATCCATCCCTTCCAGGGCCTGGAAAACTCACAAGGATATATATACAAGGATATCCCTAATAAGGAGAGAATTAGAATAATAAAATAAATACAATAAGTTGAATAACGCCAGCAGTTCAGTACCAAATCCTTAACTGGTCTTAGTTTAAACCAAATTCCATGGGTCAACTTTCAACTAAGAATATATGCCATAAGTAAAAATACTAGTCTCTTTCGTTATTCACCCTTAGATTTGATATTAAGATTAGACCATCTCCAATCCTTGGGTTAAAACTTGAAAATTTTAATCTAGAAAATTTAGTTAAAATTTTCAAGTTTTAACCAAGAAACAGTTTTTTTCTCCAACCCTTTCTAGGTTAAATTTTTAGTCCGAAATTATTAAAGAATGAATTTAGGTTAAACTTTTTTTCTCTTAAATTAACTTTAAAAAACGTATGCAGATTATCTTAATTTAATTTTATGAACATTTTAACATAAAAATATTTAGATTCCAATAAATATTGAAAAATCACTAAACCGACACCATGAAACTCATTGAACACTATGAAAGTAGGTCTTAGAGATTGAAATATTAAAAGTACATCTATTTATTCTCCATCTTTAACATCAAATCTAAGAATAAATAATCTGCATTCCTTCATCTAATAATTCTTCATCCTTAACATCAAATCTAAGAATAAATAATTATACATTCCTTGATCACTGGCTGACTTAGATAATTTAAACAAATAGACAAATAAATTGCCAGTTAACCTCAAGAATAATATAAATGAATAATCGTGAGGACTCTGGACCCAAGTCACCTCCTTTTCTTTCTTTCCTGACTTTCTAAGCGTGACTATTGCCCTTTTTCTATTCTTTTGTATCGAGTACATTGCCCTTTTTCTATTCTTTTGTATTGAGTACATTTGATTACTCTTTCCACATTTACATGACATGAAATCTTGTCGGCAACATTTGCAACTTATTTATATTAATAAAATATGAACGATATTAATATTATATTCTATCTAAAAGAATTTTATTGTCTATATTTTTCTAGAACCTCATTGCCCCTTTCGTCGACAATTCTTGACTTGTCACTACCTTCGACCTTAGGTAGGTTTGCTTATTACATCCTATTCGGTTAATAACAATTCTTTGCCCAATATTCGTGTGGAGGTGGCGTGTCCAATTGATCCGTCATATTCCAGGAAAAGCAGCCCACTTCTTTCTTTTTTAAGCACCTTCCCACTTTCCCCCATTTCCTTATTAGTACTCTGGCGATGCAAGCCTTTTAATTCCTTATTTGCATGCATACTAGAGTTTAATAAGTAGCCAGCTGCAGTTTGTTGCCTTTCCATTCATTTCACTCCGTAAGTAGTAATTAGACTACTTTAATTTCATTGCTATTTTTTTGTTTGTTTAGATAATACAGTATATGATATGGCTCTAATTTTTTGTTTGTTTAGTTAATACATATATGATATGCTCCACCAGAATCACAGGTTGAACATGGCACAAGGTGTTTGGAAGTCCATGGCACGAGGTGTTTTCGAGACGATGGCAGGCGCGTTGAAGACGTCATTACATCCATCAAGCACAGGTGTGTCTCTCTCAACAGAACAAATAAAATAATTCTTTCCCATTTCATTATCTAATCATATAATCTTCTATACTTTTTTTTCGTAAAAAAAAAGTTAGGGATGTCACATTTTTATACCACATGAGTGTACTATATGACGGCAAGTGATGTGTCATGTCACATCAATTAATAATTTTATCTTATTGAATGTTGATTGTATGCATAACTTGCCACATGAGATAATACAAAAATATTGGTATAAATATGTGGCCTTCATATTAAAATTATTAATTATTAACAAAAAAGAAAAAAAAACAGTTACAGTGGGAAATAAAATGGAGAGTAGAGAGAAACAAGTGAAAAAATAGGAAGAAATGAGAGTGTATATTATTTTCATTAGAAAAAGAATAATGGTGTATGTAGCACCACTTATAAAAAAAAAAAAAAAACAAACAAACAAACCAACAGTTACAGTGGGAAATAAAATGGAGAGAAGAGAGGAACAAGTGAGAAAATAGGAAGAAATGAGAGTGTAGTCATTGTTGAGTTTGATATAGCTGGACATTCATCTTCAAGAATTTGAACTTAAGCATAACTTATTCTTTGGCTCCATGCACCCTTACTTGTCTTATAGATGAGTTTATGTGAGAAAGTTCAACATAATCGTGGTTCATTAGAGTCTTATAGTTTGAAGTAATTGTTGTATTCTGGAAGACAAAAGTCATCAACCACGAGCATCGTTAGGCATAAATTGTGTTCAGGACAACATGTCAAATTGTTTCAAGTTTTTAATTTTATTTCATATGAATGTGCATTAGCATTATTATATAATTAGATGAATGATTTCTTGATATTTTTTATGTGATTGTATATAACAATTAATATCTATCCTAGTTTTCCAACATTTTGATTGTTAATAACTTAATAGCTAGCAATGATCCTATATAATCTTCCAATTGTAATATAATTTCATATGCACAAAAATCAGAACCATTCCTGAAATTGAAGTTAAACTACAAAATTTTTGAATGTTTGAAAAGCATGCATGGATACTAGAGGACTATTCACAATAATAAAATAAGAAAGAAAAAAAATGACAGGAATATCAGATGAATATGGCAAGTATGAACCTTTCTTTGATGCTGTGAAAGCTGGTGATTGGAAAACTGCAAAGGAGTTCTACAACCAGCATCCAGAGGCAGTAAGAGCAAGACATCCGTTTTCCGGTAAGACGGCTCTTCACATGGCAGTTGATGCCAGGCAGACGAAGATGGTGAAAAAACTGGTGAAGTTGATGGATGAGAAAGACTTGGAAATAAAATCGACAGTAGGTGGTGTAACAGCTCTTGGTGTTGCTTCAAATACGGGGATTACAGAAATGGCTGAATGCATGGTAAAAAAGAACAGAAAATTACTTACCATTCCCAATTCATTCAACATGATTCCACTTGTCAGAGCTTATTGCAACGGCTATTGGCATATGGCTCGGTACCTCTACTCCGAAACTCCAGTTGAATATTTATGGGCAGACAACGGACCTAGTGGCGCTACAATCGTCTCCCAATCTTTTGCATCCAAAGAATTTGGTAAGAGTTTTAAATATATATGGCTAAATTATGGTCATGAATTTAGGGCGTCTGATAACCATTTGTTTTCAGTTTTGTCACTTTTTCCAAACACTGAAATATGGTACCACCAAAATGTCACAACAGAAATTGCATGGGATTTAATTCAATTGTGCCCAAAATTGGCCTTTACTATGGACCACTTCGACTCAACTCCTTTACACGCTTTGGCTGGTCTGCCTTCTTCATTCCGGAGTGGAGCACTTCTCAATTTCTGGCAACAATGGATTTATGACCGTTAGTACCACATCTCCCTTCTCTTTCTATTAATATTATATATTTTCTCACTATTATATGACATATTTTCTTCCACAATTTTAATGCAATTTAAGAGGAATTTTGATTATATTGAACTCATTTACAAAACATACGTATACAAATTTTGGTTGAATTATTGGTTTTCAGTTTTTGATCGAAGTCTCTGAAAATTAATGTTTTAATGTATTTTTATGTTGGTTATTATATTTTTTTTTAACTCAAAAATTGAAATTTATTGTTTTTTTTTTGGAACTATTATTAGCGCTCCAAAAATCTCATTCTACACTCCCCACAAGTGTTAATTTCTTTTTATTTATAGAAAGTTTGGAGTACAAAATGAGATTTTTGGAGCGCCAATAACAATTTTTTTTTTTTTTTGTAAACAATATTATCTACACTAACATGGAGATGGTAGGCTTAGTCTCACAATTTATACTATTATTAATAAGACTTTAAGTAAAGCCATGAATTATGGAATTGAAAATATTAAAAAATAAAGTGACACATGTAATCTACATAAAATCTCACTTTACTCCCTACACTCTGTTTTGTCTCGCTTTACCACTTGAACTCTTCTTCTATGTCCCATGTTACTCCATTATGTCAACCCCATTACTAAAACTATTAACTTGCTTATGTGACATGGGTATTTTAGTAAATTTAGCAATTAAAAAACTCAATTTAGTTTCAATATGAAAAATCGGTAACCCGATCGAGAGGAAGCTCGCAGGGGTGAGGTTGTGAGTGAGCAAGACAATGCAGGGTACGAGAGCAGCTGAGCACTGAGTAGGGTTAGGGTTAGGGACTTAGGTGTGGGGTTAAATCTTAAACATAAACGGTGTCGTTTTAAACTTAAAAGGGTTTTGGTTAGGTTTCCAAACCCCTGCTGAAATTGAAACCGAACCAATAGAATTTGATTAAGTTCCTAGTTCGATTCAATTTTTTTGTTGGTTGTCAGTTATTCTGCTTCGATTCTGTGCCCGGTTTAGTTCTTTTCAGTCTTTTTATTTTTCAAATCCCACCCCTCTATACATTCACCAAAATTAACCAAAAAATTATTGTACCATAAAATGTAGATTATTCAAACTCAAAACATGGGTACATTCTTCAAAACCACACACACACACACAAATAGTAGAGATTAGGCTTAAGAACATTAGTAAATTTTCTCGAATAAACTTGACATGGATACATTCTCAAATCAACAAAAAGGAATGTACCCCATATAAGTTTAAAAAATGGATTAGAAAAAAATTGAAATGGATTTTACATAAAAAAAAAAAAGAAAAGGAAAGAGAAATTACCCATAATATGCATTTCAAAGAACTCCACTAACTTTGAATGATTTTAAAGAGAGACAAAACCTCGAATCCTAACAAACCTAGCCAAAACACAAGCAAACCAGAATTTTAAAATTTCAACCATGCCCTCAATAGACTTGTTACTTAACCATGTCAAAACTAATCTTGTAGTAGTGCATGAAATATGAAACTAATTTGTAAGAGTGCAAAAAAATTTGAAATTGATCTTGCAGAAGTGCATGGATTGCGAAACTGACCTTGCAGAAATTAGTTTTTAGGGATCTAAAATATGTTTGAAGTTTTATAGATGGTATAGTTTTTGACAAGTCTATTAGGAGCATGACTGAAATTTTAAAATTTTGGTTTACTTGTTTTTTAGCTAGGTTTGTTGGGGTTTGGGCTTTTGTATATCATTGAAATGATTCAAAACTAGTTGAGTTCTATGAAATGTATTTTGTGTTTTTGTATGAATAGGTAAAGCTTTCTAAAAAAAATGGGTACATTTTACATATTAAAAAATTTGGTACATTTTACATATAAAAAATTGGTATGTTTAAGAATGGGTACATTTAAAATTATAAAAATTATAAGAATTAGTAAATTAGGATTAAAAAATTGAAAATCTTTTTATATAGAATTGATGAGTACAAACTTATTTTAATTTTTTTTTTGTATTTTGGGAAATGTTTTAAATTGAAAATTAATTAGGAGATTATTAAAGGTGTGAGTATTAAAACCCTAAATCAATTATCAATTTTTACTTAAAAGAATTATGTAACTGAGCTTGTATATGTCCATATACATACATATATATGAAAGTTTTAACAATAAACCAAAACTTTTCTCTATGCATGCATGCATGCATACATGCAGATATATATTACATCAAATATATTGGAGTTTAAAGTATTTGGATTGAGCTTGTACATGTTCTTATATTCTTCTCAGGCATAGACATACAACCTCCTCCTCTTACCGTCAATTTTACTGCTACAACTGTTCGGAATGAAGAAAATGGCCAAGCTAATAACAAAAGGACTCCAATGCGATCAGGTTTGCTATCCCCTCCCTCCCTTCTTCCCGCCATAAAGAAGTCAGAAGTGGTGTCTAGCTAAACGGTAGGATCAAATTTGAGTGTTTAAAATGTATGTTACCCCTTTATCATTAGTTTTAACCAAAGTAGTTTATGGTATTTTTCTTCATTGTAAGTGAGAAAATTCATATTTGACTTACTTAAATGACAAATTCGGTGCTTAATTATTTTGACTAATCCCTCCCTATCTTACTTTATGGAGGAAATATTATGAAGGATAAGTTTTTTTTTTTTTTTTATTGTTGTTGTTGTTGTTCATGGCCAATCTATCTTCTATCTTCATTTAATTTGGACAAAATGCGTAAAGTAGGGCATCAATTCTTCATTCAACATTTATTGATCTAGCAAGTTATCATATCCATCCCTTTACCTGATGTAGTATCATAATTAGAACGGTAGTAAGGTACGTACCTTTTCCTTTTTCTTTTTCTCAATTGTTTTTCTTTATACCGATTATCATCTAGAAAGGTAATAAGTAAGCTGCATATTATATCCTATTTAAGTACTTGCGCCAACATTTTTGGATTTCCATTGCAGTGGCAGGTTTATTGGAAGGGCTTGTTTCTCAATCAAAAAAGCAGAAGGAAGGTCTAGTTTCGTATATAGCTGAGAAACTTGGTATGCAAGTAACAATCTCATTTGTCGTAAATTTGAATTTAAATCAATTACTACAAGTTAATTTAATGACATTAGCATTGGGGTTTTCAATGTCAACCCAGGAATCAACCGCATCTACAAGATCAAAACTGTCCATGTCCGGTCCCTTGCAGTTTTAGATGTCATGTGCAAAGAGATAAAGAAGTTGGACATGGATCAACAGCTGCTGAGCAATGTGGCTTCGGCAATGCTTCGAGCTGTTGATAAAGGGAACGTCGAGTTTATTATTAAGATATGTAAAGCAAATCCAGAACTTCAGTTCGTCTGGAATAATGAAAAGTCAAAGATCTTATTTCACTATGCCGTCCAATGTCGTCAAGAAAAGATTTATAACCTTTTGCATGGGATCTCTGCAAAAGATTGGTTCATAGCTCTTACCGACAACGATAATAATAACATGCTACATATGGCAGGGTTGCTTGCCCCATTTACACAACTTAATTGTATTCCGGGTGCAGCTTTGCAGATGCAGCGTGAACTACAATGGTACAAGGTTAGAATTTCCCACTCAACATATATAATTCTAAATTACTTGCCTTAATCATAACATAAACTGGAAGAATTAAATTAACTCTCCGGGAGGGAGGAATCGAACTTAGGACCTCATGTTATCCTTCTTAATTTGTTTAGGCAACTATACAACCCCGATGTATTTTTTTTTTTAAAACCATCCCCAAGCCTTGGAGTGTAAATTGCAAAACGATATTATATCAAAATATATTTTATGCTCACATGTCTCAATACTTTTTGTTTGATACAATGTAGGAGGTAGAGGCAGTTGTACCTCCCAAGTTTCTTGACTCTACGAACAAGGATAATTTGACACCAAGGGATCTATTTACAAAGAGTCACAGTGAATTGCTACAGAAAGGTGAAAAATGGATGAAAGAGACAGCAACTTCTTATACTGTTGTAGGTGCTCTTATTATTACCATGATGTTTGCTGCTGCGATTACAGTTCCTGGAGGAAATAAAGATACTGGCTTTCCCGCATTCATCAATGAAAAATTGTTTATGGTGTTTATAGCTTCAGATGCTATATCACTCTTTTCTTCCACGACTGCAACGTTAACGTTTCTTGGAATTCTCACGTCACGTTATGCAGAAGAGGATTTCCTGAAATCCTTACCCAGAAGGATGATAATAGGGCTTGCCACTCTTTTTTTCGCTATTGCAACCATGATGATTGCGTTTTCTACTGCCCTTCTAACTATAAATTGTGGACATTCCTGGATTGTGATTCCGGTCATACTTCTTTCAAGTGTTCCAGTCACTTTATTTGCTTGGATGGAATTCCCCCTCCTAGTTAGAATTACCGTTTCTACTTACGGTAAAGGAAATTTTAATAGGAATGTGAAACGTTGGTTGTAAAGGCATTTCAGTATTTTACATTTATTACTGTATATATTTATGTGGGTGGTGTAAGTACTATATATTATGTGGCCGTCCACTTCGGGGCAATGTGTAACATCTTGCGGGCCAGTCACTTTATTTTCTCATCCCTATCTCTCAATTCTCTCTGTCTCTATATATTTCATAGTTTATTTTCAACACCTTATTAACACGCTTTTCATTTTCTTCATCTGAGCTAGAGTCATTGCGTGGTTTAAATTTTTTTTATACTCAATCATTGAACTTCATCATGCTCTTAATTTCCTTTTCTTCTCTTGAGTATTCACATATCTAAATTAATTATATATATATATATATATATATATATATATTTGTCCAAAGTCATTGTATTGAAAGAAAAAAAACCAACAGGGCCAACAAGAACAAAAAAGGCCAGTTCAAACCCAAAAGAAAATATAAAGACATAGGGAAGTCGATACAGTCTAGGCAATTGAAAAGTCATCCGATAAATCAGACAAACGGTGCCACTGCTTTTAGAAACAATTGTCACCATTTTTAGATAGTGATATTTTTTTTAGAAATATTGGTCAATATTTCTAGAAACAGTATTTCTAAACAGTGGTCACTATTTTTAGAAATAGAGACTATTTCTAGAAACATTTTTAGTATTTCTGGAAATAGTGGTCACAATTTCTAGACAATGACACTATTTTTATAAAAATAATTTACAAAATTGTACTTTTTCGAAAAAATTTAAAAAACAATTAAGTGTTTTTCATGAATAACAATTCATAAAAAATAATTTAAGATATGAATATGAATATGTATGTGTGTGTGTGTGTATATATACACACACATACATATATCTTAAGTTAACTTTGTCTCGTTTGCTTTTGTTCTGAACCCCTTTCGTTAAGTTGGTAAGGAAAACAAAGAAAATGTCGAGTTTTTTGCTCTAGTTCCATTATAGGCAAGTTAATTAATAATTTTCATGACTAATTTGACGAAATGAAATAACTTGAGACACAGTTACAAATTCGGCGCGGGGGGGGGAGGAGGAGGGGGGCAATGAGATTTTTGTTAAAGCATGGAGGTATATAAACAAAGAGGCTAGATGTCACATCCCGAGCTCCACTCCGCCGTAGCACGATATTGTCCCCTTTGGGCCCTGACCACGCCCTCACGGTTTTGTTTCTGCGAACTCAAACGAGAACTTCCCAATTGGTCACCCATCGTGGGATTGCTCTCGCGAACTCGCTTAACTTTGGAGTTCCGATGGAATCCGAAGCCAGTGAACTCCCAAAAGGCCTCGTGCTATAGGAGGTAGGCATGTACATATAAGGCACATCACCCCCTCTCCGTTGGTCGATGTGGGATGTTACAATCCACCCCCCTTAAGAGCCCGACATCCTCATCGGCACACTCGCACCGAACGGCATGTGGCTCTGATACCAAATTGTCACATCCTAGTCTCGACTCCACCACATCCCGAGCTCGACTCCGTCGTAGCACGATATTGTCCGCTTTGGGCCCCGACCACGCCCTCATGGTTTTGTTTATAAGAACTCACACGAGAACTTCCCAGTGGGTCACCCATCGTGGGATTGCTCTTGCGCGAACTTGCTTAACTTCGGAGTTCCGATGGAATCCGAAGCCAGTGAGGTCCCAAAAGGCCTCGTGCTATAGGAGGTGGGCATGTACATATAAGGCACATCACCTTCTCTTTGTTGGTCGATGTGGGATGTTACAATAGAACCTATATATTTTAATTGAGTTTATCAGATAAGATGATGCAATTTTTTTATGATCAGGACCACAAGTTATGCTTTATTGAAAGTAGATTAGGGTTAATTAAAGAATGCAAAACCTATTTTGTTTTATAACCAACGATAGGGAAAGGGGGTGAGTTAAGCCTTACAATGAGTTAGCAATAATGTGGTTCAAATTCGTCTTTCGCGAGAATTGAACCTAAGACAACTTACTTAACATGTAGCATTTTTTACCTATTTCACTTTGAAAAACATTTGTGTTGTTTATCAATCAGAAAGTAATTACTTGACTTCAATTATAAAATCGAACAATTAGTATATAAACATGTAATAGAACACCCCTAAGCCGAGAGTGACATATACCTATACATAAGATATTGTTACAATGAGATTCTCAATTTTAATAAATTTCGCTCTTAAAGACGATACTGCATCCGCATGCGGTAGAACAAAATAATGAATTTTGATGACTAAACAAATTAAATTCATATTTGATGACTAAAAAATTAGTATATAATAAATCAATATATATATATATATATAGGAAGCCTTTAAGGGATGGGTGACACACCCCGACCTGGAAAGGTCGAAGCATTCTGGCCGTCACCGAGGGGTGACGTAACCATAAGGATATGTGATGTGAAAAGTGAGTAAATTTAAACTAAAACTTGTCACATCCCGGCCCGGGCCCCCAGCACATCCCGGGCTCGACTCCGCCGTAGCACGATATTGTCCGCTTTAGGCCCCGACTACGCCCTCACGGTTTTGTTTCTGGGAACTCACACGAGAACTTCCCAGTGGGTCACCCATCATGGGAGTGCTCTCGCGCGCTACTCGCTTAACTTCGGAGTTCCTACGGAACCCGAAGCCAGTGAGCTCCCAAAAGGCCTCGTGCTAGGTAGGGATGGGAATATACATATAAGGATCACTCCCCTGGGCGATGTGGAATCTCACAAAACTAAATAGAACTAATAATACTAAGTAGTGATAGAGTGCGCAATCGTGGGGATAACCCACTACAAATATTCAGAGCATTAAGACAGTAAGACTACAATAGAGTAGTCAAAGTACTAAAGTACACTTATTACATAATTGTGATAAGTTCGTACGTCTAATACAGAGAAGAATGTCAGAACTGCCGAAATTTCTCGAGTGCCACAAAAAGTACAACTATCTAGGTCCTGGAGGGGCGAAAAACAAGGTTGAGTGGGTCAGCAAAACAATGCTTATAAGAAAACCTTTATTTTCGAATATACTAACCACTAGCCGTAAAAACAAGTATAGTTTCTTCAAATATAATACGTAAGTATGTAGGCAGTTATGTATAACAACAATTTAACCTGTAATATGCCGTAATGTGATATGCTAAATGCCACAGTAATATAATCATGTGATAATCAATTATAAATAGTTTGCTCATCATCTAAGCTAGCACACGAGTCAGAATTGCCTAAAGCAACTTTACCCGACAAGACTGGGAGTAATCAATACGCTCTAGTACCACGATCATGCGAAGACTGGTGCAGAAGCATAGCCACATACAAGTTGGATTGCCTAATGCAATCTACCTGACATGACTGGCACCTAACTTGGATCCAAGGCGAGCGAATGGTGCGGATGTGAACATACACGTGAAGGACTGGCCCTAACCCTGGCCCTGGGCGGAGTACTAACACCGGGGTGCAGCAAGATGTGCATGTACAAATATGTATGAATGTCATGACAGTAATATCCCAACCATACAATATCATTTATCACATTTAATATCACAATAAAGATACTTGCCAATATAAACGTAAAATGAAGTAAATACGCATTCATGAAAACTATAATTATATATAGGTATAAGAACAAACTGCCCACTCACAAGTACGTCGCTGGATCGTAGCCCCCGAGCCTAGCCTGGCCTCCTACGTCCTCGGGATACGTTTCTCCTATATGTGAAATAACTAAAATATAATTAATTAAAGCACATATACGGAAACCTAAATAAAACCCCCATAGTTTGCTCAAACCTAGGGTTTAAATACATGAAATGGATCTACTCGACGTCACGAACATCCCAAAATTTTTAAAATAATTTTTGGACACCGTACGCGCCCCCACGCGCTGGCAAATGCAAGGCCAGACGTGCCCCCACGCGCAGGCCAGTGCCGTCAGCTAGCCTGACACCGTCAGGAATATTCTGTTAAATACTAACAGAAGTTAACGGCGTTACCTGACGCCGTCAGGAATATTCCGTCAACTCTAGCGGAATATTCCGTCACCTTCTCCGGCGAGCCTCGTCGTCGCCGCCGTCTGCAACTCGATTTTCGCCGATTTTCTGGAAAATTTTCAAATTCACTATTCTCCTTCATTTCTCAACCATTTTTGACGTACTTTATATGGATTTGAAGCTTATGTAGAGTAGAATCGCGTTATACTTGTTTGGGGTCCAAAAAGTGGACGGATGTGACAGGAAAATGCCTCGAAAGTTTCGGCCAAAAGTGAACTCGTCGAAACCCGGTCGGTTCACCTCCAAACTTCTTCTGAATTATTGTATAAGCCTCTTGAAGTTGTGTAGAAGCTCCCTCAAGCTTCAAAACTTCCTAACTCGCTCAAAATCACGTCGAACTCAACTTGACTGAGTTTGGACCTCGAGTTAACAAGTCAAAACTCGTCCATTTCGAATTCTAAGGGTATGGTTGTGTTCGTGAGGATGAGAGGAGTATAATGTAGTGGTTTTCAAGCTCGATCTGTGAAGTTTTGAGGTTGCAGAGAAGATAGAAAAAAGGGAGAGAGAGAGAAGAAAGAGGAGAGAGAAACAAGATCTTTTGGGATTTCTGATTGGGTGCTGTCAAATGGGAAAAGGATGAGATTGGTTTGAGTGTGAAATAATGGGGGGATGCACGGGTAGGTTTTAAAGGGATTTAGGATAGGGTTTTTAGATTTCTTACTGAAAAGTGAAATCAAAACCTATCTGAAACAGTGATTTCGTACTGTTAAAAAAATTCACGTGTACCCGTAACGACGTGTATAAATTAAATACGAAAGTGTGAACGAAGTAAGAATGATACAAACGCGTCTACGTTACTTACCTCCAAGGGCAATATAATCAATTCACATAATCAAGGAGAAATTACATAGGAAAATTAGGGACGGGTCGTCACAATGGGATCTTCATTTTTCATAAAAATTGAGAATTAGTTGTGGGGTCCACACCATAGATAATCTTTGTAAAATATTAACCAAATCGGAAATATTTAAGACATCTAATTGGGTTAAAAAAAATTAACGAATACTTTGTTATATAAGAAACAATGAAATTTTATCTTGATAATTAAATAGGCAAATGGTTTCAAATTGAATTGAATTTTTGCAAGGATGATCTATGAATCGAGACTTACAAAGTAGGTGTTCGGATCGTTGAAATTCGATGTGAAGTAAGAAATGGGAATCCCTTTGTATAAAGGAAAAAGACAGGAAGTGGCAGAGGAGCGAAGAGAGAATATGAGGAGAAAAAAATATTTTTGGGTTTTTTAATTATTATATTAAGCTTTTGTTTTTTCAGTAAAATTCAAATCTTTTTTATTAAATAAAGTTACTGCTGCAGTCCTATTAGATTAGGAGTGTGATTGTGTAAATCCTAGTGTATCTTTGAATATTCCCTTTAGTAGTTAATATCCTATTAGAGTTGTAATTATAAAAGGGTAAGGAATTAACCTTCCCTACTACTATAAATAAAGGCACAATGGGGTGGAATAGAACACACTCACAATTACACATCTCTCTCTTCTTTCTACTATTGCCGCACCTTTATCTCTCTATGGCTTCCATAATCGTTTAGTAAATTATGCCTACAATACGTTATCAGCACACTCTTGACGCTACGCTAAAGAGAGTTTGATCTTCAATCAAGGGAGTATTACGTTTTAATCATTCTTCTTATGATTAATTTAATATTTTATTGAATTGATCTACATGCTATTGATTCAATTTAATTTTTCTGTGTTGAACGTGATACAACGCATTGGAGCTGCAATTCCTGCTTTTCGAGAAGGATCTTCTACAAATTCAAAGGCTTTTGTCGTTTTCTGCAAATCAGGTACGCTTAAAATAAAGGAAGATATTTGAAACGACCATGAAGCATGAAAATATTCCCCATGATGCATGAATCCCCTATGTTTATATTTTCCTTCCGATACATATATATATTTTATATGTTCATATATTTGTCAATATATATATATATATTTGTTTCATGCATTACGCAATTATATTGCTATGTGGAATTGTGAGTCAATGTATGTAAAATAAATTAGAAGCAAATCAAGGGTTTGTAAAACCCTACCTATGTTGAAAACAAAAATTTGCATAGGGCACTGTGCGGCACCACCCTCTCAGCACCCACTGTGACACCATGGACCACCGTTGGCCTGAAGCCCAGTCGAGTGGATCACACGGGAGCACCCTTTGGGTTTGAAGCACTAACATCCCAAGGCCCTAGGGCCTGACCTGACTGATGAACTTGCAGCCCATTCACCCAAACCAAAATCTTGCAGCTTTGGCCGATGTCCTGTGCGTCCTTAGCTCACTGGGCTTATGCCATGTCGCCCCAGACCGTTACCCATAGCCTAGTCTGCTGGGTTTTGCCCATGCCATGGTCCACTAAACTTGACCTTAGCCTCGGCTGGGCCTCGTGTGACTCAAACTTGCAAGCTTAGCTGAGCTTGTTTCCCACGCGAACCCACAGGTTAGCAATCTGCTGGGCCTGAACCCGTGCCCCCTATTAGGCCTAACACACTAGCCTTCATGGCTGGGCTTACCCACCTGGACCCATGGCCTGCAACCACCCCGTGGGCTGCCTTTTGCAGCCTTACCCTCGTGCCTTTTACTCACTGCACCCAGCCCAAATTTTTGGGCTATGGTATTTTCGACCCAATGCTCTTATTTAGCATTTTTAAATAATTTTAACCAAATGTTATTATTATTTTTCCTTCTACAATCGATCCTGTATGACTTGATTTATTGAATGAATTAAAAGTGACATACAGTCCATTAATTTGATAATGAATCCAAAATTATTGATCTGAAGATCACTTTTGGACATTAACGATTCAATAATTTATTTTTATACTTTGAACCGTTAACTCACTTTCGTAGTCCCGAAGCGCTCACACTTGAGTTGCTCAAGCAACTCAAATCCACTATGCTTAAATCATCACATTGCATTCTGTGTTCTTGCAGGAACCTCTCTTTTATGAACTAAACGTTCATAAACTAAATTGAACCTGTAGTTTCAAATTTAGTGCCTTTGAAACCCGAAGTTTTCATAAACAATACACCCATGAAAACACGACGTTTTTCATGAAAACCCGACGTTTTTCATGAAAACCCGACGTTTTTCATGGAAACCATGTCTCTTAGAACTCGAATGTTCTAACTTTGATGCTTATGGATGATCCATTCTCATAGCACTAATCACAATCTTGTTCCCTCCAATTCAGTGGATTGTCGAACCGTCACAAGTTCGATTTCCCTTATTTGGACGTTTCTAATAGAAACCACTTTATGTGGGGTCTAAGACATGAATCTCCACTTGACTATCAAGAAGTTGAGAAACTATTGAAGCCAACTATGGTATGGAAGAGTTGAATTAGCCTCCGCCATGATCTTCATTCGAAGACTTAGCCCGAAGCATTACCAACGGAAGTACCTCCTGAACGAGGATTCCATAGCTCTTTGGCTCGCTCATATAGACAATCTAATCATGAAAGACATTGTCTGAAGCACACCATGATTACATTCATGTATGAGTACGATTCTGAAGTTTATAAATCCGATAGAATTTCGACTCGAGAATACTTTTCTCGTCCTTCCATGTTTCTAAGTCGCTCCTGAGGCAGTTGTGTAGAAAGCGGAAGTTTACCAAATTCTCGGATCTGTTTACTACCACAAACATATGGTAGAATCAGGGCCTGCCAAGGTGTGGAATCATGCCCGAAGCGTGATCCTTGGCACCTAAGACCTAAAACTTCAAGAATAAGGGAGAATATTCCCGAACCTCATCCTTGCAGAATCTACTTTCGTCTCGATGAAATAGATCATTGGTTATGCACCTGTTCGTGCCCTTACCGATGTTGTTGAGGAGTACCATTCTCGTAGTCAATATGTGAGATTAATTTTGCTCCACCGAACATCGTTGGAAGAGCATAATTTTGACATGAATGGCCTTGTTAGCCGAATCCACCCTAGTAACTTTGATTTACTTTGTGAACATTTTTCCATGTTCTTGGATTCAAGTTTGGTGTATGTTTTACTTATGGATAATCTTATTGATATTGTCCTCGAATATAAGTTAATTGAATCTTGTTTCTTAATACATGTGACCCAATTCAATTAAACACATGATTAGGTAGGAATGTGGGAAAGTTAGTTGTTTGGATGAATGCAATACTACGCACACTTACTTTACACCTAAATCACATCTCTAACAACGACTTCAAGTCTATCCAACCTTATTAAGAGCATTGGCACGCTCCTCGTTGTATGAATGGTACTGCATCACCATTTAAGGGACCTCAAATTCTCCCTGTCGTTGAGTTTTTAAGGATATTCGAGATGACAATGATCATAAATGAAACCACTATAGAGTTGCATATCTTTGCACCACCTCCAAAAATGAGTCTGAAGCTTTGATTTGGGGAAAATGGGTTGTCCCCCAACTAGGAACACACCACATGTGGCCGGCCTAGAGCCTGATGATTGAGCAGTTTACTTGCTTTGGCACGACCTTTTGGGACACTTAGGTCGAACAATGATACTACGACGCATCTCCTTACCCGAAGTAAGGATCTTATGCCTACAAGCACACTTTGCCAAGCCTGTTCATTAGGGATATTGATTTCTATATCATTCCTCGCAAAGATACAACACGACTCTCTTTTTTTTTACAGTGGATTCAAGGGAATATATGTGGACTAATCCAACCAAAATGTGGACCATATAAATACTTATGGTTTTGGTTAATGAATTGACAAACTGGCTACATGTTGCTGCTAAACCTCCTGGCCGATTAAGGGTTCACCACCCTACTTATCCCATAAAGTCTGGGAGACTGGATAATGCCGGAGAGTTTATATCGATGGTTTTTTGATAAAGTATTGCATGTATTTTGGGTTTATAATTGTGTAAGAAGTAATCTGAAAATCAACAAGTTACTAGGATCACAGATAGAACAAATATAACTACAATAAACCAATCAAACAACTAAAGGGAGATAAACTTATCTTTCAAAGCGGAGGAAGAAGAAGCCATGGCTGCTAGGGTTTCAAGGAGGAACTTCTACACTCTAGCAGCCGAAAGTCCTTGTGCACAGAAATAGGGTTTTGCACTAGAATAGGATTATGCTGTGAGTGCAGGGACCTCCTAATATATAGATGCTCATCCCTTTAATCTGGCCTATTAACTGATTAAAGGGATATTCCAAATCAATTAGGATTTCATTATAGTCCTAAATGGTAACGAATTCTTTGTCAACTAAATAAGGTTTTCACAATTAATTGCACTAAATAAGGACTCCTAAACCTAACCAAATAAGGCTCCATAATTTTCTCAACTATTAACTCGGATTGACCAAGTTACTGTATGTCAAGAAACAGTGAGCACATGTTCTTTGACACTCACAACTTACATTCTCCCACTTGAGTGTCCAAGAACATGATCCTTATTTGGCTAAGTGGTAGGTGATCACTGAGTCCCACAAAATTTGCAATTATACCTTTAACAACTTGTCACTAGTAGTTTAAATATTGGATTATAGAAAATAACATGTAATTGCTTCTACATGTTTACTCTATTACCACGAATATCAAATTACGAGCACAATGTTGCTTGACATCATTCGTTAAATTCAGGTTGATAAGCAAAAGATCAACTCCTGAACTAAGCCTCATGCAAGCATGGCATATATTTTCTGTCAATTTATAATATGATAAGAGGACAAGTAAAATACAACATATTATTTACAAAATTAGGACCTCTTATTAAACTTATGAACAAAACTTAAACAAAAAACTCTTAAAATATCAGTCACTAACACTTCAAATTCTCAAATTCTTAACACAAAAGGTAATCTCTTACTCCCACTGATTAAAAGAGACAAAATTATATAAATTATTATTACTCCCACTGATTAAGAAAGTAAAAAAAACTTTGTAAATGTCTACAAAATGAAACAGATATCTTTCAAATACTCCCATTAGCAAAACATTAGTCATGGGATCTAGAACATAAAATTTGTGAGCTCAACATCTTTATTCTAGATATCTGTAAGGAAGTGACTCTTGTGACTGAGAAACTATACAAAATCATATGGTCAGTTTTGTTCATCTAACAATTGACAGAAATAGAAAACTTTAACTGAATGTTTTCTTATTGCATCAAAAGCATATAATTCCATAATCATCTTTGGACAGAAACTAATTATATTAGGTTTGCATAGCTAAAACATAAAATACAAGGGCAAACGTATATAGCTTCAACACTTTTGAGCAGATGAAGTATATGCAATCTTGTCAATTTCACGTTTCACTATACATTGATTTATAGTTGTACTGAATAAGAAAACACTTTTGAGCAGATTAATTATTCATCAATAACATATAAATCACAAGTCCAATTTCTTGAACAACATACAAGAATTAATAAGCAAAACACTTTTGAGCAGAATATACTCATTAACCCTTCTTGAATTTCCTACAAGATTAATTGCATATATACCAAATAAAATATAAACAAGTATGATAATGTACGTTTTATCTACCAAAACTATGACCATTAAAATCATGCAAAATTGATGAGTGTGAAGCCCATAATACATTATTTCTCCCACTTGGGCAAACACTCTATATTGCAGGATTAAACACCAGAGAAAGTGGTTTTCATATAACAAAATATATGGTAGTTGAATCAATAAAGATAGTGTAAGCTTTACCAAAATTTCAGATTTAATCATAATCTAAATAAAACCAATTTATAATCTTTAATATGCTCAAGACACGAAAAGTTCTTAAATAAATTAAAGGTTAATTTTATTAGATAAATAACCTTTAATATGCCCAAAACATTAAAATTTCTTAAACAAAATTGTTGAGTCACAAAATAGTTGGTTCGGACAAAATAAACCAATCTATATGTATCAAAATTAGGCTTATATAAGGCACAATATCTCAACATTATTAATCGATCTCAACCATTAGTCATAAAATCCAAAAGAAATCACAAGCTTTGTGAGTGCATGATACATATCCAAATTTAAAATATGGAAACATGAAATCCAAAATACATAACTCCTTCTTAATTATAAAAGATTCTTTATAATAGATTTTATTAGTAAATGAAATGAGTTAATTCAAATCAAATACAAAACGGGTAATTTAATTGCAATATTAATCTAGCTTAAATTCCCATAATAGTTGTATTGTGATGCACAACCCAAATTCAAGGAGACTACTATTTTTCCTTTTAAGAAAACGTATTAAAATAGTTTATCTTTATATGGACAATATCAATAATTATGAAAATATCGTTAATCTCACAATAAAACAATTAGTGGAATATATTTTAAATTTAGTATCTCCAATTTAGAACTCACAGAAAATTAAGGCAAAAGATTGGCAAATTTACCTACTCATTCTTGATTCTGCAAGATTCATCATGGAAGTAGTCGAGTTGTGGAGGATCAAACCAACTCTAAATTGCATGATTGTTACACCTTTGGACAGAAACTAATCATGCAAAGAAAATACCTGCATAGCTAGCCAAAACATAAAATACACAAAATACACATAGCTTCAACAGCTTTGGCCAGATGAAAATATGTTAGAAGTACTTTATGATCTGCTATAATACTAATTTATAATTGGTGAGTGATTTTCTGAAATTCCCATTGGGACAAAAGTATTCACCATATAAATAAGAATTCTGATTTTCCAAAATAATCCTTTAGAACAATATTAAATAACCGTTTTGTTGGATATTTAATGATTCTCAAAAGATTCAATCAGACACAAAAGTATGTCGTTGTTGACATTGAACAATAGAGTTCTCGAAAGAGAAAACATGGTTATTCAGTTATTCGATAGGGACCAAAATGATCAATTAGTAAACTGATGCCATTTTTCAATTTTCTCTCAAAAGACAATTATCATCATAATCATAATTGACGACCAAACAAAACATTGGTTTAAGCAAAACAAACCAATACATCTTTAAATCAAAATTTAATCAGTGTTGTCTAATAAGAGTCATTAGTATTAAGAATTTACATTAAATAAGGCCACACTGGAACCATAAACTAGTATAATAATCGGTACCAATAGATGTGCACAAAATAAGTGAAAACAATATCACATAACAAAACTAGTTTTGAAGTACCAAAAATTCAGCATTACTACTTTAGTTTGCAAATTCACTAAAGACTCAATTCTCTTTAGATTGTCATGAAAATTTTTAGGTATGCACTAGACATATATGGCTACTATTTCGCAAAATTTCATGATTTTTAAAATTTTTAAGCGAGCCAAAAATGAATTCGAAAAGACAGGTGCTTTAGAAACTGCAGAAAATGTTCAGTATAGACCTGAGATTACAAATTCACCAAATATTCATTGTTCATCCGATATGCATGAAAATTTTCAGAAATAAAGTAAGCTTACAAATCTGTTAATTCCCAAAATTTCATAATTTTTGAGACTTTAGAAGTGTACTAAAAGAAAATTAGAAATGGGATGTGCTGCAGAAACGGCAAAAATTCTGCAGGACATACTGGAGACTAAATGATTCACCAAAAATTCAATTTTTCTCCAATATGCATGAAAATTTCCAGAAATAAAGTAGACATATAAATTTACTATCACCCAAAATTCCACAATTCGATCAATTCTACAAGTGGGCTGAAAATAAAATCAAAATGGAATGTGCTGCAGAAGCTGCGTAAATTCTGCAGTACAGTCTCGAGATTAAAAATTCACCAATAATTCATTTTCAAACCAATGCTCGTGAAATTTTTCATATTTAAAACAAACATCTCAATGTATATCATACTAAAATTTCATGAATTTATGAGTTACATTGATATATCAAAATAATATCACAAACAGACTATTCTGCAGAAAATTGAATTAATCCCAAATGAAAATACTATGTTTGCTTAGAAACAACAAGATAGTTTTTCAACTTCTCAATTATAATATCACAAAATCAATTCAGTTGAAACCAAAAGCTTAATTTCAATTCAACCAAATTGCAAGGTAGGCTAAACTCCATGAACATAGCTAGTCTTGTTTTCATAACTTTACTAAAATCTCAATTTTCTTTTAAAACAACATTTAGCATGTCCATTGTGATATATCAAAATCTCCTTTTAAGATAAGAAAACAATTTAAAAGTGACACCAAAATGACCACGACATTAATATGTGTATATAGATCAGGCTCCTTACGATCGCAAGATTTGAGAATTGAAAGGGATCTCAAACCTTTCTAATTCCTGCAGAATGAGTTCACACATTCATCTAAGCTATGAATGAACATGTGTGCCTGCATAAAACATGTTAGGGCCATGGTATCCAAATTCAGAATTTTAAATCATGAAAATTCTATACAATGGCTCACCCACGAAGTCAGTGTCCATAAGGTTAATTCAATCCATCAACTCAAAATTATTTCAAAAGGTTGCTTTAGACAACAACAAAAAATATGAGCAAGCTTACTAATTTTACTTCCGTTGGGTCAAAAGTTATTCTCACCTTTGAAGGGGATATGCTCACTAGGGTTTTGGGCGAGCCCTAGGAAACCCAGTACTAACACTACCAATCAAATTAAAGCAAGATACGCAAATCTCGTAAAGCTCAACCCATAATAAAGCATGGCAAATAATTCATTATGCAAGACTTGGCAGCAAGCTTTTCATAATGGGGTTCAAGCTCGATGCATAAACCCTAGTGCATGGGCAATGAACCATGGCTGCTTCTATCACATGACATCTCCGATGGAGAAAATTGAACATGTTGATCAAATAGTCATTCACAATATAAATTTTGCCGTGAATTTGTGTGATTCATGCTTCAAAACTGTAGTTAGAAAAGCAATTACAAAAAATATTCTAAGATTAAGCGGAAGCCTCAGGATCCACAAGTAAAAAACATTTAACCAAAACAACAAATAGTTATGCCTTTAATTTGTTAGATGAAAGTCACAAAGGACAAACGTAGTAAACATGAACTGAAACGAAAGATACATTAGACTTTTTAATCCAACAATTCATATTTGATATTAGAAAAGAAAGTCTCAGCATTTGTCCCAACCATCATTCACAGGAGCATAAGGGAAATCAAAATTTACCAGATTCTTATTCCTGAAGAGGGATGCCTCCAGGCTTAACGATAGATGGAAGCGTAAATCAACATTTTTCTTGTAAACCATTACTCAAAATATGCAGCGGACTGGAATAAACCAAAGTAATCTCACGAGGCCGAGTGATTCTCACTGAAAGTCCTTCCAAAACAACCAAAATTTTAAACTTGATCATTGACACGGTGCGCTAGCTATAATTGGAACCCCCAAGCTTTGCAAATTCGATAGCAGATTTTGTATCTGCAGACAACGAACAAAGCACAATATACGCAGAAGCAATTTCAATATATTCAAAACTAACCATATGATCGTGGAACTTCTGAATCCTAGACAAGTTGAGTGGCTCTGATACCACATGTAAGAAGTAATCTGAAAATCAACAAGTTACTAGGATCACAGATAGAACAAATATAACTACAATAAACCAATCAAACAACTAAAGGGAGATAAACTTATCTTTCAAAGCGGAGGAAGAAGAAGCCATGGCTGCTAGGGTTTCAAGGAGGAACTTCTACACTCTAGCAGCCGAAAGTCCTTGTGCACAGAAATAGGGTTTTGCACTAGAATAGGATTATGCTGTGAGTGCAGGGACCTCCTAATATATAGATGCTCATCCCTTTAATCTGGCCTATTAACTGATTAAAGGGATATTCCAAATCAATTAGGATTTCATTATAGTCCTAAATGGTAACGAATTCTTTGTCAACTAAATAAGGTTTTCACAATTAATTGCACTGAATAAGGACTCCTAAACCTAACCAAATAAGGCTCCATAATTTTCTCAACTATTAACTCGGATTGACCAAGTTACTGTATGTCAAGAAACAGTGAGCACATGTTCTTTGACACTCACAACTTACAAATTGAACATCGAATTCCCATAATTCACCCCAAATAGCCTCGATTCTCACGTTGTCATTCGAAACTAAAAATTTGTCATTTAATTTTTGGAAGTCACATAATCTAACTTACTGGGATGCAGATGGAGAAGACGAAAAGAAGACAATTTGAGATAGAATTTAACTTTCAATGGGTTAAATGTCGATTTTTCAATAATAAGAAGTAAAGTGAGAGTCAAATCTTGTTTCAGACGGCAGATGAGTAGAAAGAATAAATTTCTCTATCAAACCAAGTGTAGAATTAATGAATAAATTTCTCTACTCTTTTTACTTGATTTGGACTACAATTAAGCTCCAACATGTGTTACTTTAGCGTCGTGATGCCTGATGCTTGAACATTGACATGAGATATTTTCTCTACCCTTTTTTATTTTAAAAATAAAGGGCGCACCGCATCTTTGAACCGACAAATATGTTTCGGCTACCCTAACTTCCTCTGTCCATCGGAGCCAACAAAGGGTACTTCGCGGTCGTGCAATGATGAAACAAGGTGGTAAATAAGAAGGCTAAGTGTTGGTGTGATTAGGGACATCATGACTTGGTTAGTAAAATGGCGTATAAACCCTATATATTGGGATATCATTTTTCTTTCTGCTCTTTTTTCATCGATCTTGTTGAGCTTTTTTCACGTCAACTAATTTAACACCAGTAAATAAGAAAATTAAGAGCAAGTGGATTAATCTATCAAAACAAGCGTAGAATGAATCAATTCCTCTACTCCTTTTTCATGGTTTGGGCTACAATTAAACTCTAGAACATGTTCCTTATCCTCGTGGTGCGCTTGATATTGATACTGACTTGATTCATTTTGTTTACCTTTCTTACCCTGAAAAATTAAGAGCAATATCGGTCCTTAAACCCTAGCCGTATCCACATTATACCAATACCCTCTCCAATTTTCTACATACAGAAAGTAAAAATGGCAAGAATAATAATCAATCCACTTGAAATATGGCAAGAATAAGTAGGAGATCATGGAATAGCATTTCTAGACCTTAATTTTCTTTCCTGCATATATAATATGAATAAAGTTTAATTTACAAATTATCAAATGAGTATTAGAGTACCCATATATATGAATTGATCCTACTACCATAATTTACAATTTTACGACTTTTTTTTTTTTTTTTTTATTTTTTTTATGTTTTCTGTAAGCTAGTCTCCCTTACTCAATCTTATAAGCATGAAGAAACATGCAGAAGTCAGAAGATGTTGAGTTATTACTTGTCTGAGTTGAATAATAAGCACTGCTATTATCACTGTTTATGCTGCCGTTGCCATCTCTGTCGTGATCGCTCTCTGATTCCGGCGCCCCTGGCTTGAAAATAAACAGCCCGTGCCCCGTCCCCGGGCTGCTGAAAAGCCAATCGTGCACGTCCCAGAAAACTTGCACCGGTTGCATGTTCACCTGCACGGTCTGATTCCCTCTGAATTTCCACTGCAAATTCTTGACATGAATCAACACAATCCCGTCTACGCTGATCCACATTTCCGGGTCTTTCAGGCCGGACGTTGAGCTCTCCACGACAATGTCATGCTCTTTTCTCTTCTCATCAAACTTCACTCTTGTGGCAAAACTTTTCTTGGCAAACACGTTTTCTTTTTTGTAGTATAAAAGTGCCTCCACAAGGGCTGGTCTGGATTTTGTTCTCTTGTATGCCTTTTTCTTCATGTCTCCCAATAACAACACAACCTCCTCATCGCAAACAAGGGCAACATAAAAGTCGGAACACGGTTCTGGGCCGCCGCCAAATTTCGCAGACCGAAGATCCCAATAAACCTCCACTTGATTCCCTTCGAACTCGAATGACTTGTACCCTTTTTTGCTCCAAAAATGCCATGGCTTTAGGTCGAATTTGCACGTATAATGAAACTCACCGTCTAAGCTATCAATCCGAATGCTGAGGGAATGGTTCATGAGGTTCTTACACCATATGATCGTCACCTTCCGCCAAAATGTCGCAATATTGGCAAGGAAGACGCAAGTCACCGTGCTTTGTGCGGTTTTCGTTGTCACAGGGTCGTCTGTGATCTTCTCTGCAAATGGTGGAGACTCATGAAACGATTTACCTCGCATCGATCGACTCAAGGACTGCATCTTTGCAAAATTTGTAAAATTGTTGGGTTAGCAATCATTGAATAGGTATAGGTAAAAAGTTTCACATTGATTTTTTTTTTTTTTTTTCAATTGTTTGAAATCTAATGCTAATGAGAATGAAGGGTTGGAAATTTGGAACTTACAACTTAGCCTCTTGGGATATTTGGGAATCTTGGTGCCTTTGGAAATGGCCTATTGACATGGATGGAGATTGATGAGAAACTGGTTTGACAGAGAGGAGAGAGAGAGAGGTTGGTGAGAAGAGAGAGAGAGAGAGAGAGAGAGAGAGAGAGAGAGAGAGAGAGAGAGTGCAAGAGGCTATGACAGTTTGTTCCGTGGAGAAAAACTCTCCATTTTAGAGGCTATAATCTAAGAGGTTGCCGAAACAGAAGGGTTAACAAAAGCACATTACAACAAGACCTTTTACTATTTACAGCTGCCTTCTTGTCAATTTGCTCACTTGGAGACAGTTAACATTGAATTGAAAAAAATCAATGGAAGTCAGAACTGCCAACCAGGAAATCTGAACTGCCTTTTGTATATTGGCATTTGATATTTGTATTTTTTTTTCAATTTTTCCTATCGTACATCGTCTTTCTATCTCAAATTTGAGATCCTTGTTTGCTTTCTGTTTTTTTGGTTTTTCTACGGAGGAAACTAAGAAAAGTAATTTTTTTTTGGCAGGAAAAGTAAATTAATTAAGAAATTATATTTTTATTGGACAGACGATCTACGTAAATTTATTTAATCATAATTTCAATATATTTTTTAAGTCATTTATTGACACCCTATAATTTGTCGAATACACTCCACTGATTTTTTAGTATCAAATGACTTAACTCTACATATTAAGGGAGAGGGGAAAAGTGGCAAATCATTCATAATACCAAATTTTGTCCTTTCCTTATTTGGAACTTCAAAACATTAAAATTGATTAGTGAAGGTTAAACTAGTAATTTCATAAACCCACTAGTGGGTAATTACTTTTATTTGTTATTTTTAATTAAAAATAGATCCAACAAAAAAATAAAGGTCAATTGGAACACACGTAGGTTATATTTGATGTTTCTTGAAGTGTTTTCTGTAAGAAGCATATATTTTATGTTTTCTTTAAAAAACACTTTAAGTTCTTTTGAAGCGCAAAATCAATTTCGCCAAAAACGTTTTCAGTCATTTTAAACACCTTCCAAACAAATCATTACTACTATTTTTTTAACAAACAATATTATTTCTACACTAAGGGGTGGGGGAGTAGGCTAAGCCTCACAAGGGGTTAGCAATAATGTGATTCAAATTTGTCTCTGACGATAATCGAATCTAAAACCTCTTACGTACTAGTGAAGAGGAATACCACTAGACCATAATATTAAGTGGCAACAATCCAGTACTACTTATAGTCTACTTTTCATGTGGGCATACTCTGTCCATTTTCATCTAAAATTTTGTGGAGAAGTACGCATTTGGTCAAAATTTTAAACCAAATTATGTGTCAACAACAGGAAATACGCATGTTAATCAACGGTTAAGTAATAATCCAGTCATCAACAACCATATCATTTGGTTTGCACATTTAGTTTAAAAAATTTGATCTCCCTATCATTACCCTTAACCGTCACATTTGATCCAATAAATTAGACAAAATGATTGAGACCGTTATATCAAATCCAAAATTTTGTGGAGAAGTATTATACTCTCTGTCGGGTAATGCTAGGGAGATCAAAGTTTTAAACCAAATTTGCAAACTAAATGATGTGTTAATAATAGGAAATAAGTACGTTAATCAATGCTTAAGTAATAATTCATTCATCAACAACCACATCATTTGGTTTGCACAGTTAGTTTAAAAAATTTGATCTCCTTAGCATTACCCTTAACCGTCACATTTGATCCAATAAATTAGACAAAATTATTGAGACCATTATATCAAATCCAACTTTTCAATATGTTTTAGCACCGAGTGCCTGCAAGCAGAGCCATCTCTGAGTTTTCGGGAACCCTGTGCAAAATTTATAAGGAGGCCCTTCTTAAAACAGTATTCCAAAAGAAATTGAACAAAAAAAAATTGAACAATGTATGATGCTAAATAACAATAACTAAAACTGAAACACCTTAAAAACTCACACTAATTATCAGTTTTCAAATATCATTAAATGTAAAGAAAGTTACAAAAATAACCATATTACTAAATAATCAATAATCAGTTGCACTCTACCATACTGGTGGAGAGGAGTGTTACCCTTGCACTACGGCGTGGGTTCAAACCCCGTCAGCTCTCTAATCTAACATCTAATCAAACAATTAAACCTTCATAATCAATTTTGTCTAAAAAGCTACCTTTAATTGATGTCAAAGCTAGCCCATTTAACCTTTCCTGCAACGTGATTTATCGCAAATATGATTTTAATAACTTTAACTTTGAAAACAAATCAATTCATTAGGAGCATCCTCATGATTATGATTCTCAATAAGGTCGTCAACAATTTCATCATGGCCCAAATCACTAACTAATTCCTCATTGTCATTGTGTAGTTCATTAGCTAAATCCTCCATTGAACTTTGTGGTTCTTTAACAAGGAACCAATCAATAACTCTTTTTTAAGACTGAGTCAGTTGTTCAACTTTTATTTTCCTTTGGCCTTTCAATTAACTAGATGGATACTTTCTAGTAGGTGCCATTTTTATACTTCAAACAAGATCGCAATGAAATTATAATAAGTATGAACAACGAAACCTGGTAGTCTGCAATGCGTCTAGTAGTTTTTGTAACTGCTCCTCCCTTGCTATGACGATTACTTGATTACTTTATATAAATTTTGCCCTGAAAAGTACAAAAGGAAAAAAAAACATTGTAGATGAGAAATACCTAAATCTTCAAATTTCAACTTAATATACTTGAACTAGTAAATATCTTACTTTAATCGAAGTCTAGATCACTCTAAACACTCTCAGTGCTTTGGAAAATTCTTTTCAATTGACATGAAATTAATAATTAGGGTTTAATTGTGTTTATGGGAAAAAAAAGAGGAGTGGAGAGAGATACGAAGAAAGGGAAGAGGAAAATAAAAGCGGCAGCGTGAGAAACAATTTGTTGTGGAGGGGACCTTAAGTAATATACAATTTGTAATTGTTGTAGGGCCCACTAAAGTATTATTAAAGAGTGCTACTAAAACCACCCAATTGTCTTTTTTTTTTCACCTACCTTTTAATGAAAATGTTAATCACATATTTATCCTTTTAGCAAAAGACTTTTAAATCCATATTTAGAAATTCGTTATAATTTTAATTAAATAAACTAAAACAGAATAAAGAAAAACCAAAACTAACAAAAAGAAAAATAAATCCACTATGGACCCACGACCCTCAATTCCCTAATCATCCATCACCCTCTCTAGCCACAAACACCACTCCATTCTCCCTTTGAATTTCGGTACTACCACTTCCACCCTCTCTTCCTATTCCTCGAAGACGAACAATGACAACAAACCAGATTTCCAAATTGAAAAATACCCAATTCCAACTGGAATAGAAATCCATGTGGAGTAATCTACCTCTGTATTAGAGAGTAATCTACCTCTGTATTAGAGAGCAATCTCTCTCTTCTTTCCCCGTGCTTCTCTCTTTCTCCCCCTTCCGTTTCTCACTCTTTCCTAAGGAGATGCCGCCAAGCATGTGTCAAAGGTTTTGGTTTCTAAAGGTGGGTGGGAGGAGATTCTGCCATTCTGGTGCAGGCTAGGGTAGGCAATTAAGGAAGCATACTGTTTTTTTTGTTTTGGTCATATGGTAAATTTTATTAAATACGAATAGAAACGTTTACATCTTGCGCTACAATATTAAATAAAAACTATGGACCCAGAGCATCTCAACGGAAAGCACCTCCATCTGAGATAACATATTAATATTATTATTTGAAAAAAAAAATTCATTAGAGGTTATTTTAGGAATAATGGTAAGTGAAGAAATAACATTTTAATTTTTTGTGGTGGGTGAAGTTATAATGTGGGTGTAAAAATAGGACTATATGATGAATTTATCAGGACTCTTATTAAATTGCTTCAAAAAAAAAGTGCGCAAGTTTTTTTAGAAAAAAAGTGAGAAATTAGAAAAGAGGCAATTGTATTTGTAAGTCCCACTTGAACTTTTTGTTTTTACGGTCCCATATAGGGTATGTAATGCTATATAATAGATAGTAAAATAATTTTGGGGGCCCTCAAATTTTGAGGCCTTTTGTGTTCGAACACTTTGCTCCCCAAAAGACGCCCCTGCCCACAAGTCCTCAACAAAAATCGACACACATGACAACGCTTTGATGGGCCTTTTGGCGTTAGTTTCGGGAACAAACTGAAAGGACCAACATACCAAAAGGCTCAACAGATCCGTAAGCCGAAATCTCTCCTCTATAAAACAAATAAATAACTGTTGCACCTGTCTGCTCTCTCATGGGGTTTTGATCACTGGGGAGTCCTCCTTCTTTCCACCAACATTGACCTTGTTTTACTTGAAATCTGCAACTAAGCAAAAATGGAGAGGTGGATTGAGCACTACAACAGCTCCCAAGAGATACTGCTTGTTGGGGAAGGTGACTTCTCGTTTTCTGCTTGCTTGGCTCGAGCTTTTGGGTCTGCTACTAACATGGTGGCCACTTCTCTTGAATCCCAAGGTAACATTTCTCAAACCCTAATCTTTTATGCATATGGGTACTCATTAGATGTAACTTTATGCAATTTATAATTTTGGGTTTCTTGAGTTTTCTGCTTTTCTGTGATTTATTTGATGAAAGTTTCTATCTTTATTTACATTTTTCAAATGGGTACGCATCGGATGTGTCTAAAAGTGTTCCTCTGCTTTTTTTGGCAATAAATTAAATTTTGGGTTTGTTTGATTTTCTTGAGATGTTTTCCGTCGATGATTTGGTGCAAGATTGATCGATTCGACTCGATGTTTTAGGTTCTTTGTTGGCAAAACACTGGAGTAATTGGTCACATTTGGAAGATCTGAGGAGGATGGGGTGCTTGGTGCTGCATGGAGTTGATGTGCATAAGATGGACCTCCATCCTGTTCTCAAATGGAGGGAATTTGATGTCATCATCTTCAACTTTCCTCATGCAGGTCATTACCCTTGGTTACGTGAAAAGGACTATGAGCTTATTCAGTAAGTCACTAATTCAATTAACATTTCATTTTTTTTGTCCATGCTTTTATTGTCACACTAGGTAATTTTATTTGCATTCATCATTTATGTAGTCTAATTCATCATAGTATTCAATTCATGGGGAGTAAGGCCTTGGATTCGCTGACAAAAACGAAAACATTCTTTGGTTACAATTCAGGAAGATGTCCCAAGTTCGAACCCTATCCTCCAATTGCATAATACACAAGTTCCCCTTTCTTGCGAAACAATGATGAATTGATTGTGTTATGTAGGAACCAACTTTTTGTTCTTTTAAGACAAACGATATTGGGGAAGGGGAGTCGAGTTTGGGACTATAGATGTTGGGGCTCTTAACTAACCGAGTTACAAGCCTCTCGCGTGTATGACCTAACTATATATATGGTAGTATATTGCACATTGTTTTCGGCTAGTTGAATTTGGCATTTTATTAGGAAAGAAAAAAGAGAACTGTTGAGTGCCATCATCCAAGGCATGCTATAGTTCCAAATTTTTATGAAGTATTTCAGGCATGGTTAATCAATTTTGTGCAACAGGCTGCAGGGCGATAAGTATGGTAGCTCTATAAACCGCAGATTCTTTAAGCTTTCACCTATTCATATCATTAAATTTCATATACCATCATTAATGCACTAATTAGTTACCTAATTTTGTCGACCCTTGATGTTTATGGATTTTGGGGTTCAATGGATGTAGAATGCACAGGGAGTTGCTGAAAGGATTTTTCGAAAGTGCCCGTTGCATGCTTAGCTATGGTGGGGAAATTCATGTTACAACCCGGGATGACTACCCCTATAACAGATGGAATGTGGAAGGACTTGCAGAGGAAGCTGGCCTGATCTTGAGTGATAAAGTGATCTTCAATAAATCGGACTACCCTGGCTACCAGAATAAGAGAGGCGGCGACATCAAGGGCAACAAAACATTTCGTCTCCGAAATTGTTACACCTTCATATTTTCTGTGCCAGATGGGAGCACTTCTGATCAAATGTCTCTTTGCAGTGAAATAACCAGCAGTGGCAGTTATTATATGAACATGTGAAGTGTTGGTAAGGAGAATGTGGTGCCATTAGGCCTATGGAGAGGATCATCTTATATCTTTTTGGGAACTGTACTTTTGGAATTCTGAATAGTTTCAGCTGTGTGCATATGGCTTTGTAAAAAGATTTGATCCTTAACCATTAGAAGTATGCAAGCTCTGTGCCTGTAAAAAATACCTTTTTTTGATCATTAGTGTGCCTTGCCAGCAAGTTCGTCGCTGCGATTTTGCTTTTTAATGCAGTAGTTAATCTTGTAGAAATTCCCTGTGCAGGATGCTCGACAAGATTTTGTATTAATAACACCTAACATAACTCCTTGAAGTAAATTTATACTTAATTGGATCGTAACTCCATAATCTCCAAACACAGAGGAAATGAAAACATTGAAAGTCATTACTAGTAAGCCTCATAGAATGACAACTACAAAACTAAAAGCAATGATAGTACGACGCTACGGAAAGAGCAAACTAAAATGATAAAAAAAAATATAAAGGGATCTCAAGCCAACAAGGCTTATTGCTTTACGAGAGCCGGTGAAAACGTTTAGTCTATTGTACACAGCTTTTGACCATCTTCAAAGAAGATGTCAAATCCTAAGTGGAATATCATGTACCCGAATTTGAAGGCATGAACAAGCTCTAACCGATATGTTAATTCTATGTGAATTGACATATGAGAAAATGTGATGTCAAATAATTTTTAATTATTTTATTGTGTGGATCCCGTTAATGCATCAATTATAGATCTTGAAACTTTATTTAATTAATTTCTTTTTAAAATAGGTCTTACAAATATCATTTAAACAAAAAAAAATATATAGGTAGGAAAAAAGAAAAAAATCTAACATTATCACATCAACCATCAAATTAACATTTAACATTTATTTTTTGACATGTCATTTGAAGATGCTCTTACCCTTACTTAACAAAACTAAAATGATATAGACTTCAAATATTTGTTCGACTTCCGGTTATCGGTGAAACTAAAGTCTCTACGAACATATCTACTGTACCACACTCAATAAGATAAGAATTAGAAACGTCAAGAACAGTCCTTACGCCCTTACTTTTGGATCATATAACACAAAGTGTGTCGACCAACGAAAATAAAATCCTCCCAAAATGTGTTTTTGCCTCAAAGTCATCAAAACTTCACCACTCTCTAAAATGCAACATACCTTCAGCTCTGGATCAATCCTTTCGGCTACAATGTCCAGAGGAATTTCTGCAAGTTTTGTCCATGATTGCTTCATCTCCCATATTCCGTCTCTTGATCGCATGGGTGTATAGGAAGAGAGAATTTCCATTAGTCAAGATGCTATCATATCTATAACATTCTCCGCCGTCATCGACGACAGCACTGGGTAATGGAACCAGCTCCGGGTTTAATTTCTCCTCCTCTATATCGAAAGAGACGATTCTTGGTTTAGAAGAAAATCCCAAATTTCCATAATCATCGCGTGCAAGCTCTGGCCAATGAAGATCTCCATTTAATAAGCACCCCGGCCCAAACATGAGACCGAAATTGGTGTCTTCGACTGTCCTCCAACTGAAATCGATACAACTAGGTATGAACGGAAACTTGTTGATGCCATTTGTACAAGGGTTCCATAAGATGAAGTGTCGTCTGATGAAAGAAAACATATAAGCCCATTGCACGAACCCACAAATTGCAAATGAGAGGAAATACGCCTAGGGTTTGTTCTAGCAACAACACCGTCGCCAGCCTTGTAATGTATTAGTGCATTTTTCTAATATGCAACCAAAGAATTTCTATTTAAACCTTGAAATATGCTTTGTGCACTTTCTAAGAACACAACAAATCTCTCGATTTACTACCACAGTCAATGATAACCTTCAAAATAGAATCCGGACACGGACAACAGTCTTAATAATGCAAAGGTGGAAAATTAAATACAAAGCACATATAATCCAAAGGAAAGTTGAGATAAATAATGTTACAAAAATTGGCAGTTCATTCTTCTATAAATATTCAATCGAAGAAAGAAACTACAAAAGTAAAGAGAAAACGTAGATGATGAAAAGTGCAAAAAATTAACCATTTACACTCATCTTCGTTTAGGGGTGCACAATTCTTCACCAAACAGTCGATGACTTCACTAGGTCTCCTCCAATTTTAAGGTTTAGCTGTGAGAACTCTTCATCTAATAAGGTTTTGGTTTTTTAATTTATTAGGTTTAAAGCTTAAGGGTATTTATATCTATTTAAGTGATATTTTGGATATATTTAAAATTTTAATAAAAACTAATATTTTTAAAATTAGAGATTAATATTTGGCTATATTTGATAAATACTCCAGTGTTGTGACAAAAAAAAAAGATAAATACTCCAGTGTTGGTGTTGATGCCTTTCAATGATGAGCAACTGCAATGCTTCGTAATAAAATAGGAACTGGAGATTAAAGCACGCTATGACTTGCAGACACACCAGAATCGTAGTATAAAGATTTGGCTGGTAGTTTTGATAGTATGTCGGCAAGGATGTCGTCTTCCATGTTAGGCTGTTGGCTAGTTTTCCTCCTCGGTTATGAGCGTGAGGGCTAGGGTTTTTTTTTTTTTTTTTTGAGAGACGATAGAATAATCTAGGACTTAGACTATGAAACGCACTAGGTTGGATAGGAAAACCTATCAATATCCACCACCCAGAGAAACGAATTGGTTGTACAACTTCCTTACTATGAAGGGAAACGAATTAGTCGCTTGGGAATTTCATTTTAATTAAGGGCTGGTTTAGAAATGCATTTAAAACAACTTTGTTTTTAGTGAAAATGTTCTTTTTATTCCAAAAGCACTTGAAGTATTTCCTGTAACAAGCACCGGTTATGTGTTGGAGAAAGTACTGTAAGTGCTTTTTCAGGATTAACTACATTTTTTTTTATTAAAAATTAGTTCTAAAAACACTCACTTTAAAATCGCTCTCATTCATTTTAAAATGACTTCTAAACAAGTCATTTTCAAGATTCATTACTTTTAGAATGCTACGTAGATACGTCTCTGACCTAACATGTGATCCAACCCCAGCCTTTGGAGATCAACCAGCATCTTACTTACGATGAGGTAACAGTGACAGACTAGAAGCGGGTGAGCTCCCAATCCATGTTTGTTCTTTTGATTGTATTCTTTTGTAATGTAGAAATTATGGAGACGAAATTTTCTTAAGCGGGATAGGTCGTAACAACCAGTCCCTAAATTGTTGTAATTTTTTTTCAAAAAATTGTAAAATGACAAAAAACTCCCATATTGGGCTAATTTGAAATCTTACGTGGACATTTGAACTCAGTTTATAATTTGTCTTAATTCTTACTATATTTGAATAGTGCTTGACAACACGCACACGTGAGTGCAAACTGGACCCAAATCGAACTTGAACGAAGTTTTATGCTCGTTTAAAGTTCGATAACAAATTGGTAAATGCTGGAACAGATTTTTTGCAAGTTATATGAAATATGTATGCAGTTTGTAAAGTAAATAAGACATGAAATTTAACGAGATTCGGCAAGTTGTGCTTACGTCCTCGAGCATTAGCAATTTCTCATGATATGAACTGTAATTACAGGGAGGGAATTGAGAAATACTTTGGAAACTGGGGAGGATTTTTTTGTATAACCGTGTGTTTTCTCTGACTAAAAATGTGCTTAGTCTTCTCCTTTTCTCTCTTGGTTTTTTCATGTCCCTTTCCCCTCCTTCGGATGTTTCTTATAGAGGTAATGCAAGTGAGATTAACTGTGTAGACTAAATTTTATAAATTAAATGACATGGAGTTAATAGTTAAATTATTACTTGAATGTTGATTAACGTACTTATTTTTTATTTGTGACACATCATTTAAGTTGGAAAATATAATCTACCAATTTATTCTACCTAGGTTTACTCTTCTTATATCGGCCAGTCTACTACAATCCTTGAAGCCATCTGCAAGACGACGAACACGATGATGTCTCCTTTTTATCTTTTTCTTTTTCTTTTGCTTTCCCTTTTCTTTTTCCTTTTGCTTTAGGTGTTCTCTGATTTTTTTTTAGATTATCTTCGACTCTTAAATTAAAATCTAAAACTTTAAGTTTTAAACTAGTTTTAAACTAATGGTTCGATCTAAAATAAATTTGAATTAAGACCTAAAATTTGGACAACCCAAAGTTTTGGTCAGGGTTAAAAAGCTGGCCCACCAAAAGTTAGATTTTAAACTAACTCAATATTTCTTTAATAGTTGGGTTTAAAAATAAGATCTGAGTTAAAACAGAAATTTTGGGCAATTTTAAAATTTTAAATACATTAAATCCAACGGTTGAGATCAAATATGATTAAATTTAATTAAAAAAATAATCTATCGACTCAAAATTAAATCTAACAACAACAATTAAAAAAATATTTAAATAAAAATTCATCTAAAAACTCTATAAATACATGTTTCATCGGGTCTGTTTAGTGAATTTTCAACTTTTCTCATAATCTAAATATTTTTATGTTAAAATGTTCATAAAAATAAATTATGATATTTACATATATTTTATTTTGAACAAGAAAAATCTAGTCCAAATTTATTTTTTAGTCGGACTAAAATTTTTGGTCAGAACTAGCAAAAGTATGGTTTTGTTTTAAAATTAAAATATTTTAAATTAAAATTTTTAGATTTTAACCAAAAGTTGGAGATGGTATGATTAACAAAACTCCGGGTTTCCTACTCTCCATAAGGAATGGTCTTTGACTCTTTCATAATTCAAAGTGGGAAATGTTTGCAATCTCATGATCACGTCTGGGTGTGATGTCATTGCTTACATAGGCGTGATGGTTTTCAGGCTGACTATCCGTTGGTAGCACAATAAGGATAATGCTAGGTAAATTAAATTTAGAAATAAAGTTTTGAAAATTAAAGAATAAAAGTTGATAATTGGTTTATTACTTAAATGATGATAAACGTGTTTATTTTTATTTGTGATATATTATTTAATTTGTAAATTTAGCATTATTTGAGAAAGAAAGAAGTATCTGATTTATGGGTTTTGTGGTTGTGGGATTGTTTTCTAGAAACAAAGCTTTCACTCTTTGGGGTAAGGTCACACCCATCGAGTCAAAAGGCTTCATGCCTTCGGAATAGGATTCTCTCCCTCAATTAGAAGCTTCTCTCTCCTCCCTCTCGTCATGTCTCTCTCTCCCCGTTATCTCCCTCTTCTCTCTGCAACGCAGAGAATAGCCGTCTCTCCGACGAACCAACATCCCGCAATCGCCACATCTCCAAAGGTACGTCGTTTTCCCGACGATCTCGACGGCAACTTGCCTCGGGGTTGCCACGAATCGGCTTCTCGTCAACACAAGTAACTTCTAGACCCCTTGCAGGTGAGTATCCACTTCGTTTTAGTGTGTTTCGAACGAGTTTTAAACGGATCTGTTTTCCGGCTAGTTTTGCAGTGAACCAAACGATCTTTCCGTCCACGCTACGTCTTTTTGGACGAGTTTGAGGTCGTAGTTCAACTCCCGAACCTCCCGAAGCCCAGTTAATAGCCGGTGCTTGAAACCATGATGGAAAATCGGACCGAGTCTCCTCCGTTTGAGTTCGAGGCTTTCCAGCCACTTTTTGGCCAAAACCAAGATGATTGTCGAACTCTATGCCCTCTCCTCAAATTAGCCTAGGGTGTGAATTTTGGCAAATATAGCCTACAGCTACATCCCTTCAAAAGAGAGATGGTTTTCTCATTGAACAACTTAGGTTTTACAGCTCCCTGGTACAAATATATATAGATTTCTAGCAAGCAAGGACCGGATGCAAAATGTCCCCATATTACAATCACCGATCAACCACCATAATTAAAATACTCTACAACTTCCCAAAAGACCACACTTTCCCCAAGCCACCAGCTGTCAGGGTTGGAAAAAATTCTCAAAAATCCCCAACCAAACCAAAAAACATTTCGATCCCAAACCAAAATTCCCGAAATTTTCAGGTTGAAATCCTGAACCGATTCCAAAATTTCGGTATGAAATTCAGTATTGTGTACTCAATCTTTCAGTAATCTCATACTGAACCGAAAATAAATAATATATATTATTATACATTTGAATTGTTGCTAACTACTAGTAGCAATATAATTGGTGTGGTCTAAGGTAGTAACCATGGTTATTTATCGCCACATTTTCCAGTTCGAACCTCCCACAAATATGTCTATTTCTTCAACACGAAATCAAAAAATTGTATTTTTAATTTTCGAACATATTAGGTTTGTAACTTATTTTTTTACTTTTGGATTTGTTACTTATTTTATTTTGGTTGCATGTTAATTTAACTTGGTATGAATTATTGCTATTTCAATTTTTATGAAATTTGGGAATACCAAATCATCCCGAAATACATAAAATATTTGGGGAATCCCAACAATTAGGAATACCGAAATTTTGGTTTGACATTGGTCTTCAAATTCTCATCCCGGAGATTTTCAGTTTGGAATTCAAGATCCCATTTTCAATTTGAGATCCCATAACGAACCACCCATAGCTGTCCATATTAATTCAGTGTGAGAGTAATTTGAATTTACTTCAAATTCTTATTCCAACAAGAGCTTTTACTTTTCTTTCTTCGTTCATCTTTGTCTCTGTTATCACCTTTAATATATATATATATATATATATATAAGAAAATATTTTGGGATAGAAATTTTGGTTTGAGATTGGTCTTCAAATTCTCAGCCCGAAAATTTTCAGCTTGGAATTCGAGATCCCATTTTCGGTTTGGAATCTCATACCGAACCACCCCCAGCTGTCCGTATTAATTCAGTGTGAAAGTAATTTGAATTTACTCCAAATTCTTAATCCAACAAGAGCTTTTACTTTTCTTTCTTCGTTCATCTTTGTCTCTGTTATCACCTTTAATCTATATATATATATATATATAGTGAAATAGTTCAAAGAGAATAACATATAATTTTTAAAAGAACTTGAGCAGAAATCAAGAATGGGTAAAAAACAGAGACGGATAGGATGCTACTCTCGCTCGCAGAAAATACTCTTGGTTGGTGAGGGAAATTTCTCATTTTCTGCCTGTTTGGCTAAAGCATTTCGCTCTGTCACGAACATGGTTGCCACGACTCTCAAATCCCAAGGTAAAAATTTATAGACTCCATGGATGTTACAAACAGAAATTCATTATCTTGATCTTTTTGAATTTGTTTTACATGAATTAATAAATTTTCTTGAAAACTTTCAGATACTTTATTGACAGAGCATAGGAGCAGTGAGAAGCATTTGGAGGAGTTGAAAAAAAGAGGGTGCTTGGTGTTGTATGAAGTCAATGTATATGTCATGGACCGTCATCCCACACTTAAATCCATGAAATTTGATGTTATCATATTCAACTTTCCTCATGCAGGACATTACCATCGGCTTTGCGAAAAAGACGAGGAGCTCATAGAGTAAGTGACAAAATTTTCCTTGATCTTTTGCACCATGCTTTGTTCCAACATGCTCTCCCCTGATGCCCACGTATGAACTTGGCGCTGTACTGATTGATGAAATATTAGGCTCCTATTGACATTAGTGGAAAGAGAGTTGTTATTAGGACTCCAAAATAGTTGTCATGTACTTCACTTCAGTGAAAGAAAAGTGGAGGAATGAGTGTAGGATAAGTATTTGGAGTGTTTATAACAAATATATAATGACGTAATTAGTAAATATTTTGATGTACGTTGAATTTAATTAACCTGACCGTTGTCACAAGTTTTCATCTGAGCAGTGACCGGTAACTTATCATTGTACTTTGTGAATGATAGACAATAATTATGTAATTCCTGATTTGTAGAGATCTTTCGTGATCTCTTATTGATGCCCGAATCATTTAGATTAGCCTTCCTTTTATGTAATTATTGTATAGCAAGTATACGTGTATACCAAGTCTCCGTAACAGTATGTATTGAATGAGAATTCAACCCTCAAACCTATCGCAGGATTCAAGGATAAAACTTCTATGTTATTCGCTACTGCTTAATCTTTTAGTGAAGCCTTGCATGGTCAATCAGTTTTGTTTTTGTTTTTTTTTTTTTTTTTGTTACACAATCAGTTTTGTTTATGCAATGGTAAGGATGCAGGACCAGTTATAATATATAGCAAAATGCAGATTCTTAAAGCTCTCTCTACCCATATTATCAATTCTCATATGGTATTATAACTATTAGTTACTGAATTACTTTTTCATAAGTGATTAATATGGAGCTTCTATCTAGATTGCACAGGCATTTGTTAAAAGCCTTTTTCAAAAGCGCCCGCGGGATGCTCAGCAAAGGTGGTGAAATTCATGTTTCACACATGGTAGGCTACCCGTATAATCAATGGAAGTTGAAGGAGCTTGCTGAGAAAGCAGGCCTGTTTTTGAAAGAGAAAGTGTGGTTCAACAACTCAGACTACCCTGGTTACCACAGTATGAGGGGTGGCGGCATCCAGAGCGACAAAAAGTTTCGTGTGGATAAAAAAACATGTTACACCTTCAAATTTTCTCTGAAACAAACAAGTTCTGAACTTTCAGTTTGTAATCCCACAACCAGCATTGTTAATGATGGCCCTTCTCCACCTGGCTATCAGGGTTACCTTTGTCCTCCAGCTCCCCCAAGCCCCACACCCTCTCCCCGCCTAGACGATTATGACTCTCCAGCTCCTTCAAGCCCGCCCTTAACCCCTTCCTGCCAAGAGGATGATGACCCTCTAGCTCCCCCGATCCCACCTTCACGCCAAGTTGATGCAGACATCGGCTGCTACTCAGTCCTTAGATGCTGGTATGTGCATGCTGTCCTTCTCCTACTACCCTTACTAGCTTTCAATTGCAATTGATTTACAAAAGTACCTTACGTACCATACCCGTTCCATATTCAATTAGCTATGATGGGTTATTAGCTCCTGATATGTTTTTAGTCCAACTCCTTTTGCACAACTGAAATTAGTGACCATTGTCAATTACCCAAGTTTTCTTATAATGCTCCTTATGTTTTGATTTTCATATTCGACATGAATTGGGTATTGTGTGTTTTACTGTTTGTTGTTTTCTTTCTGTCTTTTTTAGGACAAATTTTTAAGAAGGGGTGTGCTATACACACACCTCATTTTACTTCTCACATACCCTTTGTTAATTTCTGTTCGTTGATCTTCTTCAATTCATCCGATCCGACGGCTGAAAATTAGAAGGGTGTGTGAGAAGTAAAAAAATGTGTGGATATCACACCCCTTTAAGAATAATACTTAAGAGTTTTCCCATTGGGAATGCACATATCCCACATTTATCTTCTCTCTTTTTTTTAATAAACTCCATAATTGGAATCAGCTAATTTTTCAATCATTATTCAAGCAGAAGGTCATTTAGTCATCCTAATGTATCATATAAATGGACGGTTCATTATGAATATGTTACTTAGTGCTCACATCGTCGATTTGTTCCATGCTTTTGGATGACGATTTGAATAATTTTTTGTAGGGATGATCTTTAAATGAATACTAAAAAGTTAAAACGGTTTTGATTATAAAATCTGTATGGTAAATATACGTTATTCGAAAGAAGTAGAGTATGTACATTTTCACGGGAGAACACAACAGTATTATCCAAAATTAATCTAATTTCTTGATGATTATCAGCTGTAACTGTAGAATTTTAGAATTAATAGCATTTAATAGCCAATATGAACCTAGAATCAATTCCGTAAGGCGTGACAATATCACTGTACTCTTCGATGTACTTAGATTAAGCATAAACACAGTGAACATGATGAAATGATTGTCCAAGTGAAACTAAGATTTGTTGCAATTGAATTTTTTTTAAATGCCTTATAATACTATAAGACAACTAAAATTGCTTTTTGTTTTCCGTTTTTCTTCCACTGCTTCACTGACCCCAGCGATCTCTTGTTTAATTTTGCAGTTTGTCTGCAATTTTTTGTAAATGCCTTATAATACTATAAGACAACTAAAATTGCTTTTTGTTTTCCGTTTTTCATCCACTGCTTCACTGACCCCAGCGATCTCTTGTTTAATTTTGCAGTTTGTCTGCAATTTTTCGCTGCTGGCCGGATATTGGACGCTCGCTGCTTTAGTCCATTAGGTACATTTGCTCTTTTATGAACGGTGCTACTGTGTGGTGTTTGGTTATAATTTTTTAATGGTTGAGATCGATGTCATGTTTCATGTTTCCTGCATTAGATTTTAAAGAATGCAGCATTGTATTTGGTGTAGACAAGATTTTGGGGCAGCTGGGTAGGTGTAAGTAGTCCAAGAAAAAACGGTTATGAGAATATTAAATGGGGGCCCTGGTCTCTGGTATGAGCTTATACGGCAAAACAAACTAATCTCACCACTTTGCCATCATTTAAAATTTAAATTTTAGCCCATCTTTAGAAATATTTCATAATTTTTTATTTTATTTTAGGGTTAACAACTATCCAAGATTTAAAGGTTACATTAATTGACCTTAATCATTTAAAACATTTCAAACTACGTAACTTTTTGAAAAATGAATACTCGTTAGATAGCATTCAGTAAAGATCTAGACAAGTATTGAAGCGAGACATTGCTTTTGTGTCATTTATAGATCTTTAAATCTCTACATTGATCCCTTATAACTAGAAAATGTTAGTGTTTAACTTGGCTCTATTTGGTGATTCAAAACTCTATAAATAACGTGTTAGTGAAATTAGCTTCATTATTTGTTCACACCATTACCAAACATTAATGACACCATCAACTAACGGTAGTGGTTCAAAAACACTTGGGGGTGTTTCCTACAAGAACTGATGTTTTTTGGAGAAAATACTAAGTATTTTTGTAAAATTTACTTGCATTTTTATCGAGAGTTGATTCTAGAAGCACTCTTTTTAAAACTAGTCTTAAGCTTGAGATATTTGACCAAAATAAAGTATTAAGGAAGTACGTTTCAATAGGTTCACACGTGAGCCAAAATTTCTACTAATTCAACCTGCCCGATTGACCTAAACACATCATTGTCCATAGATGACCCCAAAAGGAAGTAGAAACAATTATTAATTTGCAGTTCTTATTCCTTCTCTTTTTAATCACCTCTTTCTGATCTCCCTAACATTATCCTATATTAATTAAGCAGCCACCTCGAGCAACTATTAAAGGAATTGTGCCCATTGTGGAGGAGATACTTGAGCAGCATCCTCAGGCAGTCGAGCACGTTAACTATATATAACGAACGCAACCTTTTTCATTTGAGCATCATCGGAAACCAATTCTTAAGCATATCAAAAGCAAACCAACTGTATTTGAACGCTGAATGAGAGGATCGACTGCGATGCAAACACCATATTGCACTATGCAATCCCTAACAGGACTGCACCTTTTGCTATGTCATGTATTTTTGTGGAAAAAAAAATGTAATTTCATGAGAAAATGATGAAGATTGTGTATTCTGATCACATTAATAACAATGTAATGAAAAATGAAATGTTTACTGATTAATTAATCTCTCACACGGCCGAAGTTCTCTTAACGTGGCCAAAGAGATTGACCTACCGTTCATTAAGTCATTGGCATATATAATTAACAGAATTTACTTATCGTTAGCTCAAATTTTAAATGGGTTTAGATTTTTTTTTTGGAGGAAAAATGTGTGCGGAACTCCATAGATGCATCATCTTCTGATGACTTGATTACATCAAGTCCTACTTGAGCTTTCATAATCATAATAAATAGTATAACAAAGAGTGTGACATTGTTAGGACTTGTCTGCTTTCATATTAGATATTCATATGCTTACTTTTCTTCATATTGAATTAATTAATCCTTTTGGTTATAGGAATGAAGAGTAATTTTGACTCTTCAATGATGGAGGAGGACTCCTCCTCAAAATATTTATTCACATAATTTTGTATTTATAGTCAAAACACATATTAAAGCTAAGATTGTTTAGTCGTCGAAATATAAAAAATAAAAAAAAGATGATAAAAGCATTACAACTCGTCTATCTATTTGTGTTTAACTAAAAACGATCTTAGTTTTAATTAACTTTTTACAAAAATGATCTTTACAAGGTAATTTATAAAATGAACAGTTCAAATTAACCACAAAGTTTTGTGAATAGACTATGAAGTATTTGCAGATGATCTTCTCCTCGTTGGTTTTGAATTTTAAAATAACTTGACACATTCATTCCTCTTTTCTATTTTTCCTTTTTCTTTAATTTTATAATTAACTAGGAGCTGGTTGGTCCATTTGTATATTGATTTTTGTCTTCCTCGATTTTTGTTATTTCAGATAAATAATGAAATTTTGAATAAGATTTTTTTTTTTCGTGAGCAAACGATATTATCTACACTAAAAGAGAGCAAGGTGAGAAGAGGAATACTACTAGATCATAGTACTAAGTGACTGAATAAGTGAGGATTAGAAACTTCAATAGTTCCAAATTCCTTTTTCTTTTTTTTTTTGACAAATGACAGATTTATTTAATTAGATGTTAGATTAAGGAGCCAACAGGATTCGAACCCAAGTTGTGGTGAAAGGTCAACACTTATCATCACCACTAGAATAAAAGGCCACTTACAATTTCAAATTCCAATTGAGTAAACGACTTCAATCAAGTTGGGGATTAAAGTAGTTGATTTTTTATTGTGCGATTTTATCTTTATATATAAAGGCAACAGCTCCTTTTGAGGTCACAATTTTCACCAAAAAATTTTAGATAAAAAAAAGCTCCCAAAACAAAAAAAAATTAAAAAACAACCCAAAATAATGCACCAAATAAGGCAGGGGTATTTTCGTCTTTTCAATAGTGTTTTTTTTTAATTAGTACCTCACAATAGACCATGTGATTCAATCAGTTGTTCATTAAATATTATTTTCTCTATTTTTAAACACGTTCAAAGCATCTTAAGAAGCGTATAATGCCGATTATAAAAAAGATCTTTCGCACGCGCACAATAATGTGATTAAATTAGTTGTCACATGATTTTGCTTTTTTTTTTTTAACAAACGATATTATCTACACTAAGAATGAGGGGTGGGCTTAGTCTCACTATGAGCTAGCAATAATGTGATTCAATCAATTATTTATCATATTGTATTTTCTCAATTCTTAATGTAAATTCAATAGAATGTAGATGGAAATTGAAAGACCGATTTTATTATGTGAATTCAGCTGCTTTGATTGGTTTGTGAGGGTTTTTCTAGCATGATCTAAGATTATTCATTTACTTCAAATATTTGACTTTCCTTTTGTAAATTCACACATATAAATATATTTAAAACATGTAAGTCGCATGTAGCACGCCGTGATTCAAAAAATGCCTTCTACACGCGCATGAGAGCGCGTGCATGAAGGCTAGTTAAACCCTTAAATGAGATATGATGTGTTGTCATTTGATATGATTTCACAAAACAATATTTGTGACAGCCCGTCCCGGATTATTTAATTATGTTATCCTCGAGCATGTGAATGGACGAAACTACCCTTGAGCGTTATGGTTACATTTATATTTTGGGCTAGTTTCAAGGCCCAAAAGTTTGGGTTTTGGACCAATGATATTGTTTCCAAGTTAGTGGGAACCCTAATTGTGTAAGTGTGAGAAGGTTAGGGTTTAGTTGGTTAGATTGGTTAGTTTAGGACCAATTAGAAACTAGAATTTGGACTTTTGTGTGGTGTGATTGGTGTTTGAGGACCACACACACACACCCTTGGATCTCTCTCTCTCCCTTTGACTCTCTTCTCTCTCTCACTCTCGGATTCTCTCCCTCTCCCTCTGAAAGTGTACGGACAACACTAAAGCGAACCAAAACTTCACAGATCAAGGGTTTCAAGGCCTCTATTGAGTTCCTAAGGCCCACACTAGTAGAGTGGTGCCATTTTCAGGTAAGGAAACCTTTGAAAACTAGTGAAAGCCGAACTTCATTTTTATGTCACTATTCATGTGGTCGTAATTATGCATGTTTCAGGAGATTCTAAGTTGATAGGGAGCTTAAGAACACTCTTACGAAGTTCGGAGAAGAAAAACCAAAGGATTTGAACGTAAGGAACCCCGTAAAATCAAACCTCCGATCCTAGTACTGTTCACCAACTTTTTATCTAAGGTTTTCTTTGATTTTCAAGCTCACATGGAGCTTTAGGAGGTTCTCACGATGCTCGGAGTGCATCGTTGGTATATTTTGGACCACGGAAAGCTTAGATTCGAGAAGTTGCAGAGGTCGCCGGAGTTTCGAACTCTCTCCGACGTGTTTCCGTGTGATTCAAGGCTTGAAAGAGGTATAATGTGCTTCTCTATGTCCTAAGCTTTGTTTTGATGTTAATTTCGTAAGAAATAGTGAAGAAACGAGTGAGATTAGTAACTTTGAAGTTTTTCCAGTTTTCCGGCGACGGTGACGGTCGCCGGAGTCCTGAGGAAGAAGACAGAGAATATTCCGTCAGTTTTGACGGAATTTCTCACGGTGTCAGTTAGTTTTGACAGTTACCGTTAGCCTTTAACGGAATATTCCTAACGGCAGTTAAACTGCCGTCCGTGAGCCAGGCACGTGCCTGCGCGTGGGAGGCGCGTCTGGCCGTGCCTTGGCCGGCGCGTGAGGGCGCGTGAGTCATCCAAAAATTATTCTAAAAATATGGGGATGATTATGAGATTGTGTAGATCATTTTGGTATATTCACACACCTCAATTGAGCAATGTATGAGAAGTTATTACCTAGTTTTGTTTATGTGCTTTAAAATAACGTAATTATAGTTGTTTCTCACATAGGCGAGACCTATCCGGAGGACGAACGTAGCCAGGCTAGGCACGGGGGCTACGATCCATCTACATACCAGTGAATGGGCTTTTGTTTTCCGTATATACCTATATACTACGTGTTTTTCCCAGGAAGTGCATTTTAAATGCTTTTATAAATGAAATGTCATGCCAATGCATACATAACCTTTGATTATGCATCATGAAATTTTTATGCATTAAGAATTGTATGCGCATGATTGTTGGTGTTGTGGACGCTCAGGTAAGTTTCAGGTAAGCTTATGTGTGGTTATTAAGAAGTTGAGTTTGGAAAAGTATGATGCGATGCATTGAGAGCTCATTAACCTGCACCCCGGTGTTAGTGCTCCCGCCCAGAGTTAGGGGCATAGTTTTTCACGTGATGTTCACCTCCCGCACCATACGCTCATCTTGGATCCAAGTTAGGTGCATAGTCCTGTCGTATAGACCACTTTCAGTGGGTTCGACTCGTAGGTGACCCGCGATCATTCGCACAGTCTTCAAGTGATTGTAGCACTAGAGCGTATTATATTACACCCAGTCCTGTCGTATAGACCACTATAAGTGGGTTCGACTCGTGTGCAGGCATGATTTATGAGCTAGAATTCAGCTGACGAGCTGTTGAAGTTATTGTTGTATTTGCATCACTTACCTGATGATTTGATATACATGGCATGGCATATTCACGATTTTATTGGCATATTAGTATGACGATGATTTCAGATGAGTTTTGGTATATGTATATACTATTTTCTGGGAAAGTATACAAGTTTTACGGCGAGGGGATAGAATTGTTGTTTATGAAATGATTTTCAAAAAAACTTTGTTTTTGCCCACTCACGTTTTTGTTTTGCGCCCCTCCAGGTATTAGGTAGCTTTGTTGGTGGCATCCGAGGCTGCAACTGCAATTATGACAGACTATCACTCAAGTAGGACCCTTATGGGTGTTCTTATTTAAGTACTCCTTATGTTCGACTGCACCTAGACAATTATGCTCTGATTGTGTATTAACACTTCTTGAATTTGGTTTTCAGTTATTCGTATTTCTTCTTATATTAATGCTTCCGCACTGTGCACATGGTTACGTCACCCTCACGTGACGGTCAGTATGCCTCGATCTCGGTCGGGGTGTGTCAATATTGTCCTTTTAACGATTGAACTAGGTCAACAGTTCATCACAATGCACAACTTATTAAGCACCTCTTTGAGTAGGATTATGGGAGCGCTCACTACGTGGGTGTCTCACTCACCCTTATTTTTCGTTGATCATGTTGTTGCATTAGTTTGTTCTCTTGGTGCTAGTGGTGGCTTTGCGATAAAGGTGCATTTGGTGGCTGCTGGTTTTCATTCCAGTCTTAGTTTTTTTTTTTCTTTTTTTTTTTGTTCAGCTGGCCACTTTTGGGCATAGCTAATGTATTTTCTTATTTGCTATTAGGCTTATATTTAAAGGGTGAGCTGCCTTTTCCTTGTACTTGCCTTTTTATATAATAGAAGTATTTTAGTTTTACCCCAAAAAAAATGTTAATGAGAATAGGAAAAATGCTGCATTACTATCAAGGACAAAAATGAAAATAAACAAAAGGTTGTAGTTGTTGTGACATATGTTCTAATACATATTGTAATTGTGTAAATCCTAAGTAGAGATAGACTAGGAATCCTTTGGGATCTAAAAGATCTTTCCTAATAGAATTTGCATTACTTGGAGAGTTAGTTTCTCTCTTCCTTATTACTATAAATAAAGGCACAAGGACTGGGGAATTAACACACAATTCCTCAAGCTTATTCTCCACTCGCTTTCTCTCAATGCCGCACCCCTCAGTTAAATATATGTCACAACACGTTATTAGCACCATCTTCACGATGTGCTAAAGGGAATTTATTCGTCTTCAATTAGGGGAGTATTATGTTTCAATTATTTTTAATTGATTAAATTTTGATTTTATTGAATTCATATACTTTTATTGATTCATTTTTTTTTCTTATGTTGAACATGATACAAGCTTGAAGATAAAATCCGAAATTGAAGAAAGAATTTCTACAAACCTGTTCACAATATTCATCACGCAATCCACGTTCTTCTGAAACAACGGTGTTTGTCTCAATATTTTTTCAGCCTTGAATGCATGAACCTTCTCCATAACGCATGACCCAACTTTACAATTTATGAATTTTAGATTCTACAAATATTGTTTATGCACTATAATCATGATATTGCTATTATGTGAATTAAATATGTGTAGATATAGGGAAAAAACGAAAAAAAAAAGTGGGCTTAGATGTCCTAGTCTACTATAGCCTGGGCATGATCTACAACTCCCTAGCTTGAGCATGCAGCTCACGCAGGAGTCGCTGAGCCGAAGCTCGCACTAAGCCAAACACAAGGGTCCCGAATGACTTGTCGTTCATGTCATCTTCTCCGTCCACCTCATAGCCTTTGTGCGATTTTCCATTGAGATATATGATCTCCGACAACATAGTCGACCTGCAATCGTTTCCAAGTGAGACCCACAATTTTTCGATGGCCTGAAGTCGTCACAGTGATGAAAGTCGACGACTAGATGATGTCTGATCTTCTCCCCGAGATTAAGGCTTCGAGTTTTCCTTCAAAATCTCCACGGAGTTTGAGATTTCTCACTCCTCAGATGTTTGGAACCCTACCTCATCGAAAACCCGTTTGATTTTGCTCGGAATTTGCCGCCACTTGTAGTGACGTGTCTGGTTTCCTCAACGGCAACACACTCAAGTTTTGTTGGGGAGTCCGTAACCCGACTTGAGGCTTTAGGCGTCCTCTCGGTACTTAGCCTAATTGCCCAGCCCACTGTCTTGAGCTTAAACAGACCGTCTTTCAGTTTTTTGGGCCTCTATTTTAGGCCATTCTTTTCTGAAAGACAAATGTCATCAGCCCTGTTTTTCGGCTTATAATTTATTTGGCCTTTTTGTGGTTTTTCCCCCAGTTTTCCTTTATGGACCTACAGTCTACAAAGCGATTTTTTTTTTCTTTCAGGCCTATTTACTTTAGCCCATGAAAAACTGCCCCATTTAATAGGAGTTGTTTTTCACTTTTTCCTTCTTAGCCCATATTTGGGCATGGGTCCTATTAACCCTTTTTTTTTCTCACTGGCCTGCAGCCAAGCCAATTAAAATAATAATTTTTGGACTCGAAGCTCCATATTTTTTTAGGGCATAAACTTTCGCACAAAGGGTCTCGAAGCTACCCACTATTAATTTTTTTATTTTTTATTTTTTATTTTTTTTTTGGAAGAAATATATTGGTTTTTTTTTCGCTTTATATATTATGTCTTGTATATATTGCATTTGTTTGCAAGTATATGAACCTGAAGTTTAGACTTCTTAACCCGAAGTTTCTAAAAAATGTCATAGAAACCTGAAGTTTCTTAACACGCAACACTCATGCTGAGACCCGAAGTTCTCCATGCTTAAATCCGTTTAAACCAAACCATGTCTTAGAATCTGAATGTTCTAACTTTGATGTTTATGAAAATTTTATTTCCCAAAGTATCAATCACATTCTTGTTTCCGCCATTCAGTGTATTGTCGAACCGTAACAAGTTCATTTTCACTGATTTGGAAGTTTCGAACAAGAAACTACTTTGCTGAATACAAGACGTGACACCCTGCTTAAGTACGACTAGTTGCGAAGTCATTGTAGCCAGTTATGGTGTGGAATAGTTGAATAAGCCTCCGCCAAGATGTCCATTCTAAGACTCATGCTTGAAGCATATCAAATGAAAGTACCTCACTGCCGAGGACTCCATGACTCTTTGACTCGCTATGGACAATTTCAAATCATGTAAAGATGAATTCTTGCCCGAAACAAAAGATGATTGAAACCTTTTTATGTCCATGAATAGGTACAATTATGAAGTTTATATCCGATCAAATTTTGACTGGAAGAAAATCTTTCTCATCCTTCTATATCTATATTGCTCCTCAGGTAACAGTATAGAGAGCAGAAGTTTACCAAATTCTCATGTTTCATTACTATCACACCTGTGAGAGAAACAAGATTTGGACCCAAGAAAAATCCTAAAACCTGTAGTGGATCGTCTATCATTGGGATCACCAGCCCAATCTGCATCTGTGTAAGCTCTTAAAGACATAGGACCAGACGTTAAACACAACGCTAAGTGGGTGAAGCCTTTGAGATATCTTAAGATCCTTTTAACTGCAGCAAAAAATTGCTCAGAAGGAGAATGCATATATTGACAAATCTGATTAACAGAGAAGGCTATATCAGGTCGAGTGAAAGTTAAGTATTGCAGAGCACTCACCAGACTTCGATAATTTCTAGAATCTGCAACAAGATTGCTGCCATGATTTAAAAGCTTTTGATTAGGATGACAAAGAGTATTACATGGCTTACATTCAAGCATATTAGCTTTTTGTAGAATCTTCTTGATGTACTTGGTTTGATGAACAAACAACCCTTGTGACTGATACTCAATTGGCAGTCCAAGGAAGAAGTGTAATAGACCTAAATCCTTCATATCAAACTCTTGAGTGAGTTAAGCAATCACAGATTAAACCAAACTGTCACAACTTCCTGTGAGTATGATGTCATCAACATAAAGAATAAGGACAACCACTTCAGTACCAACAGACTAGTGTTATCTGTTGATGCAAAAGTGGACCGAGCAACAATAGGAGTTGACTGTCCAGAGGGCAATAATGGTGACACTTGAGGCAGTGGTATAGGAATAACCAAGGAATGTGTAAAGCAGCACTATTGTAAAGCAGCACTTGAGGCAGTGGTATAGGAATAACCAAGGAATGTGTAAGGCAGTGGTATAGGAACAATCACAGGTTTAAATGCATGTGAGGTGGGTGAAGCAGCCCTATTGGAAATAGATGAGGACAATTGTGAACCAGGAAAACTGTATTCATCAAATATAACATGTCGAGACACAATGAGCTTATTTGTTCTGAGAGAAAAACAGATATAACCCTTGTACTTTAAAGCATACCCCAAAAAGATACATTATGTAGTTTTGGGATCTAATTTGTTGCTCCTATATGGTCTCATGGAAGGATAACAAGCACACCCAAAAACTCTCAAGTGACAGTTTAGGGGGAAATTTAAACAGGAGCTCAAATGGAGATTGAATTTCAAGAACAAAAGTAGGCATCCTATTGATTAGATATGAAGCAGTGGCACAAGCATAAAACCAGAAATGAGAAGGTAGAGATGCTTTTTGAAGTAGGGTAATAGCAGTTTCCAACATATGCCTGTTTTTCCTCTCAGCTAACCCATTTTGCTCTGGGGTGTATGGACAAGACATTTGATGAACAATACCCTTATCTCTAAGAAAAGCTTTAAAAGCTAAACCCACATATTCACCTCCACCATCACTCAGGAGTATTTTGACATGAGTACTGAATTGAGTTTGAACATAAGCAATATACTGAGCAAAAACATACAAAACTGCAACTTTATTGATAATAGGGAAAACCCATGGATATCTTGTACATTCATCCACAAAGGACACATAATACTTAAACCATTCTAAAGATGTTACTGGAGCAGGACCCCATACATCAGAATGGATGACTTCAAAATGAGAAACTGATTTTGAAGCACTACTATGGAATGGTAATTTGGAAAACTTGCCTTGTAAGCAAGGGATACAAGTAGTGGAGTCTTTATTACAAAAAACAAAAATGGATGAATTCCTAAGTGTTGTAGTAGTAATAGCATTTGTAGGATGCCCTAGCCTACAATGCCAAAGTTCAGAGGACATATTTTGACCCAAAAAAGCAGTTAGAGTAGGACTTCTTGATCTGGAAGACTTGAGAACTGGAATTGGATAGACAGCATTATTACTCAGTCCTTGTATAACACATTCCTTATGACCTTGTCTTGTATACAGATGGAATACTCATCAACAATACATCGACATGTGTTATCTTTACACAACTGATACATAGATAACAAATCTTGAGAATATTGAGGGACATGTAATACTGAATTAAGTTGAAAAGTATGTGATTGCGTAGGAAATGCAGTGTTGCCAATATGAGCAATACTCAAACCTTCACCACCAGCACCAGTGACCGTCTCATGTAATGGATAAGGAGTTGCAGCTTGAAGATTAGTGATGCCAGAAGTCATATGGTTGGTGGCACCCGAATCAACCAACCAAAACTCTTGTTGAGGTGCATTAACAGCTAAATTTGCCCTGGCTAGCGTAGCAACCGGTTAAAAAGGCTGAAACTGTGGAGCTTGCTGAAATTAAGGAGGTCCAGAAGAGTAACAGCTAGGTAGGTTCCCAACAGAAGAATGATACTGTGAAGAATAACCAGCCATATGAAACTGTTGAGAAGTGACTGGAAATTGTTGAGAATTAGTAGCATTTCTGTCAAAACATGTAGTTGCAGTGTATCTTTTTTCTGTGATAAATCTGACAACCATTCTGAAAATAGGTGAGAGCTGAATGACCTTTCTCGTCACAAATTTGACAAATTTGTAATAGATTGTAAGCTGAACCATTATAAGGAATATTGGCACCATACTGAGATTGCTGGGAAGGCTGATGATCTGAGTAAAACTTTTTACCCTTTCCTTTAGACCTTAAATTATTTCCTCGGAAGTTGTTAAATGAACCAGAGGCAAACTCAGAAGGAAAGGCAAATGGTTGATAACCAGGCATATTCATCTGAACAGACATTTGATTATGATATCCAAGCATTGGCAGAGGGGAGAATCCAGGTATAGGCATCTGAGAATACCCCAAAGAAAAGCCAGTTTGCATCCCAACAGAACCAGAAGATTGTCCTTGATCATATTGAGCTTGAACTCCCTGAGCATACATAGCAAACATTAAGGGAATTTGCTTGTGAACTTCATCAAGTGTGGACTCTTCAGCCTTCAATTGAAACCTTAGTTCCTTGAGAGACACTAAATTCTTCCTGCCATGAATGACAGCTTTTATGGTGTTGTATTCAGAGGGTAGACTTTTTAGAGCCATAATAACAATGTCCTCATCAAAGATAGTAACCTCAATAGCAGCCAATTGGTCTCTAGAGTCCTTGATCTGTTGAAGATATTTGTCAATAGACTCAGGCCCCTTTTTAATGTTCTGTAGATTTATCTTCATTTGCACAATACTAGTGCGAGTGACACTAGCAAATCTTTCACGAAGATTATCCCACATTTCCTTAGAACTCTGACAACCAATTACACATGATAAAGCAGAAGACGATAAAGTAGCAGCAATAAGAGTCATGAGAGCTTTATCATGGATCTTCCATATTTTGTATGCATTAGAAATGACTGCAGTAGCATCAACAAGACCATCCACGGATTTGTTTTCTCCAGTTTTCGGAGGACAAGGAATGAAGCCATCAATGAACCCAAAGATGCCATTTCCTTCCAAGAGAAGATCCAGTTGAAAGCTCCAGGTAACATAGTAAGAATCATCTAATTTCACTGTCATTGTATTACCCACACTTGGAATTAACGAAGAAATCAGAGATTGAGTAAGAGCTAACTGATTAGGGTTTACCATTGTAAACAATCAAGTTTCTTAACCACAAAGAAATCGCAGAAGTGAAGCAAAAACAACAAGAATCAATACTTCAACAACACAGAGTCAAGAACCACAGAAGAATAGTGAATCTTACACACAAGCAGATGCACAAATCTTTGATCAACAGATGCAAAAATCACCAAAAACCCAGAACTACATAATCGAATGGAAGAATTAAAGATACAAGATGAAAGAAGAGACACCTTGCAATCGACAACGACGAACACGCAATTGTGCAGCAGAAACCCCCAAATCTTAGGGTTTTAGCACCGACGTTAATCGAACAACCATCGACTTAGCAACACCAACAAACAGAGCAAAGAAACAGCGACACCAACAAATAAGAAACTAGACGAGCAGAAGCAACCATGTCGTCAATCAATGGCGGTGGCCACAATCGGCGATGATACCATGTCAACAATGGTGTTTTGCAGAAAGCAAATGTAAAGAGAGAGAGAAAAAAAAAGTGTTAAACTAGAGAGAGATAGATGAATATTCACTTCTGTATTTTCTATTTCTCCATATCTATAATTACATTCCAATATGGTATTTATAGCTTATACCAATATCAACAATTCTAACTAACTCTATATCCCAACCAATTACAATAAGACACATATCATTCAATTTTACACACTAAGCATATCTATCAACCTATCACTACTATGTCTCATCTCGATCCTAATCTAGATAGTCAGTATAACCAGACACTTCCTCTGATCTAGCAAAAGTGACGAGATCATATATACCAGCTGCAAATGTGCCTGCAAAGATGAATGTGCCAAATGTACGACAGACCTTCGTCCGAAAGCAGGAACGCCACTACTGTGGCTAACCCTAGTACATTGGCGGCTAGCCAATCAATCTGTTCTGCGTCAAAAATGTGGCAGATCACTCGGTTCGAGGATTCACTTCCCCAAAACTAAAGAAACATGGCACGAACGAATCTGCCCCTCGATCGTTGTCTCAATTTTTTCATCTCATGAGATTAAATCTGTATCACTCCCGAGACCTGAAGTTATTGATCCAGTATCCTAGTTTGGATGAGATATGGAATTGGAATAAGATTATCATAAATGATGTTTCATTTATATGGTAACTACCGACATAATGAAAAACGATGATAACGAACCGCATTCCATTGATTAATGTCGACGTAGAATTGATTGGTCAACTAGAAGAATCAATTGATGACAAATGAGATGAATGAAATAGTACGATATGACACCTTGCGGCGCAAGGTTTCTCTCATAGGCCATGTGATTGATTGCTGCATTACAAACGTGGTTGTAGTATCTCTAAGATCCTGATACAAAACCTACATGTAATTTCCAAATTACTTACATGTACTAATTCAAATAGTTCTATACCACCAAAACACCCTCTCGGTTCTCAAAAGGCCTTCACTTTGCGGATGCAGAACTATCCGGGTGGATGTGGTATACCCGTCTAAGTGAATATTTGATCAGTTAAGGATGTATGCCCCTACGTGTAGAAAATCCAAAATTGCTAGAGTTGAGAAAACTAACTCGCACCTAAAGTCAGATTTTAAACTAACTCGCACCTAAAGTCAGATTTTAAGATGAATGACTTTGGGAAAACTGGACATTACCTTGACCTAAAGTTTCGAGCTAGTTCTAATGGTATTCTGATCCACCACTTGAACTAGACCAATAAGGTGTTACATCCGAGTATAACATAATCATTTATACGCTAGATGCAAATGAGACCTTTACGGAGGATATGGAGCATAAGGTTCCATATTGGAACGTGAGGCAACCATATCTAAGTAGCCTTGGTGTTTGTTGTACTTAGCTTAATGCACTAGGTCAGACATCTTATGTGTTGTTAATCTTTTGGCATAAAGCAGCACTGCACCTACACGCCATCACCAAATTGGTGTTAAAGAAGTTTTTTTGTCTCCCTATGCATCTCAAATTGATCACACCCTTTTAATCTTCGGAATGATGCCTACCTAGTGGGGTTCGCTGAATCAGACGATCTGTTTGACCGCACAAGGTACGTTCCCGAATGGTTAAGTCTTTACCATTAAGAAACATCGCAATATCTTGGAGGTCTGTGATATAGACATTTAGTTGTGAAACCTTTGAATCGTTCCAAGACTTCGTTCCAAGACTCACTGTATCTCATCACGTGAGAGATATGGTTGAGAACTCTTGTTGAGCATATTCGAACTCTCTGCAATTTTCATCCATCTTTGAGCCAAACAACGATCCATGAAGACAACGATGTATGTATCGACCAGATCATAATACATCCAACAAGTCAACGCCAAGCATATTGTGTCTACATCAACATGAGCATCAGAAGATTGAAGTCAAGCAGTCCAATCCCAGACAACCTTGCCGACCTCTACACGACTTCACTGCCGAAGTCTACCTTCTAGAAGCTTGTCCAAGGAATTGGTATGCGTAACTTTCTCACTTGTGATGCTTGTAGTTTCATTTGGAAGTTTTATCAAACTCAGGAGGAGTATCCATAAGTATACCCACTTGACCTTAATGTACTATTTTCCCTACGATTAGGAGCATTTTTCCCTGGATTTTTGCTACCTGACTAGGTTTTGATGAGGAACCCATCTTGGGTTGGTCATACCTTTGTGTACGTTTTACTTGCGCACCAAAGACGTATAGTTTTGACTTAATGCAACTTCTCACTTTTCTCCTTTGACTATGGGCTTTTGTCCCATATTGGGTTTTGCTGTAGCGAGGTTTTGTGAGTTTTACCACCCATGCATTCTTTCCGTTTGTTTTGAGACTAGCATTTGTTACTTGTGCCGACTAGACGATACAACTTCATCAACTGCTTCTACATTTGCCTGAAGATCTGATGCACCATCTACTTGAGTATTTGCACACTCAATGGCGAGTGTTGTGACATATGATCAAATACATATTGTGATTGTTTAAATCCTGAGTAAAGATAGACTAGGAATCTTTTGGGATCAAGAAGATCTTTCCTAATAGATTTTGTATTACTTGGAAAGCAAGTTTATCTCCTCCTTATTACTATAAATAAAGGCACAAGGACTGGGGAATCAACACACAATTCCTCAAGCCTATTCTCCACTATCTTTCTCTCCATGCCGCACCCCTCAATTGAATATATGCCACAACAGTAGTTTCCTTGTCTGTTGCTTTTTTAAGGTCATTTTGACGGCATAAAACCTTAATAACTTTACACATCCAATTTCATCCAATCTATTATCCAATAATATTCAAACCAGTTAGTTATAAGGCACCCAAAAAAAATTGAGATTGTGTGATTTCAAAAATTAGGATCCTCTTCTTCTTGAACTCATGAACCTTTTTCTCATATGAAATTTTCCGACAACGGTGAAAATTTTGAAATAGGTCCTCTCTCTTTTTCATACACGAAAAAAAAAAACAAAAAATTCAAAAGATGAGGAGAGTGAATGATTGATAGAGAGATGAAGAAAGGAAGATAATGTGGAGGAAGACGAAAGGTTTAACGTGAGAAATTATTTTTAATTTAATCATTTCGCAAAATTATTGTGTTTTGGTGTAACAGTGATTATTTAAGTTGATAGCTTAATCTACAATGAGATTAATCTGAGGGCTCATTTGAAAAGGACCTCACACGTCCTCATAAGAGCAGTTATGTAGTTTCCTTTAGGCACGGAGTCAGTGGAAATTGACAAATTTAGTGAGGTAAACCACGAGTCAATAGACAACGTATACTGAGTTCAAATTTGGGCTAATTAAGGTGGTGGCTTTATCTTTCACTAGCCCCTTACCACATGTTAACATCAGGGGCGGAGCTACCATGGGCCTAGGGGCGGACGCCCCCTGAGATTTTTCTGATGCTGGCTTGCTACTCAAACTGATATGGTTCTGCAGCAGCAAAGCCCCCACTGCCACTGATTTTTCTGCAGCAGAAAAGCCCCCAAAAGAAATGATTTTTCTGGTTCTGCTCCGATCTGGTTCTGCAGAAGCAGAGCTGGGTCTTTGTTTTTTCAAAACGAAACGGCACGGTCGGACGGGAAACTCCTAGAGCTGGTAAAAAAAAAAATTTAAAATGTAAACGAAATGGCGTCGTTTCGTATATGTTTGGAAAAAAAAAAGTATGTTATAGTGGGGGACCGCACGGTCCCAGAGTCCCAGTCCAATTTCCTACTTTCCGTTTCGTTTTCATTTCCCCACGCTTGTTGTCCCCACGCCGCTTGCCAATCAGAGAGCAGTACCACGCTGCTCTTCCCCCAACAGCTTGAAACGGAACGGAACAGGAGCAAAGTTGCTCTTCCCAGCCACTCCAGCAGCCAACCAGCCACTCTAGCCGACATATATATATTTAGGTAAATTTTTTAATCCCTAAATCTATAATCCCTAACCCTAATTTATTATTTAAGACGAATTTTTGTTTAATTGGTATAGAAATATATAATCATATGGATATGGTAATGCACTAATATGGTTATTGACTTATTGACTATTGATTATTGATATGAATTCTATGAATATTGATGAATGAAATTATGAAATTACGAATTCTATGAATATGGGTATACATTTATTCATATGATTAGTTGAATAAATGTTTATTTGTTGAATAATTTGTATGCTTATTGGTATTGGTTAATTGAATTGTTGCCTTGGTTGGATATGGATTAGTTATTAGGCATATTAGTATAGTATACTCTAGGATTAAGAGTAAGAATTTTATTGAGATTTTTATTCTATAAATTCTACAAATTATGTATGAACCTTATATGTTATTGGTATCAATATGATTGACTTTGCAGACTGAAACATCATGGAGAGGTTTTTCAAAAAAATATCAGTGCCGCCATCCCCAGTTATTGAGAAAAATAATGATACTCAGGGACAAGATAGTACAGAATTTATTTTATCAAATCTTCCATCAGATCCTGGTAAGCGAATTCGAATTTTGGATTACAATCCTAATATTCGAGATCAAGTACGAATAGCGTATGTGCTAGCTGGTCCTCAACAACCTAAAACCCAGTTTTATCCTAAAGACTTCTCTATGAATGAGACCAACACTGAGTTACTTCTTTGTTTGGCATGTTTATGTCCAGCTGACTCCTTCTCTGCTTTTGATAGCCAAAAGCTATTGCGTCTTGCCCAGTTTTATCCTAAAGACTTCTCTATGAATGAGCTGGTGATACTTAAGATTCAACTTGAGACTTACATTGTGGATATGCGGTCTAGCATTGAGTTTTCAGGTTTAAAAGATATTGGAGATCTTGCAAAAAAAAAGGTTCAATGCAAGAAACACAAGGTGTATTCGCTGGTTACTTGCTTGTGACATTAGCACTAACTCTTCCAGTTGCTACTGCAACCGTTGAAAGAGCATTTTTGGCCATGAAAATTCTGAAGAATCGATTGAGAAATCGGATGGAAGATCAATGGATGAATGATAACATGGTTATTTTTATAGAGAGAGAGATATTTGATGGTATTGGTAATGATATTGTCATGCAACGCTTTCAGAACATGAAAACGCGTCGAGGGATATTGTAAGGGACTGTTGTATGAAAAACTTTATGGATTAATATATAAGTATTGTGTTTAGTAAATTATTCAGCTTTTTAATTATGATTTTGTTGTTTGAGTATGCCCCCATTCACACAAATCTCTGACTTCGTCCCTGGTTAACATGTGTGGCAATTAACTCTTTTATAATTTATTCTTGTTTATAATGATTTTTTTAATTTTTTGAAAAAGAAGTCAGTAACTACTTCTCTATGTGGAGTGGTTTATTATGAATTATTTTCATTTCAAAATTTTTAACGTCCCTTCTTGATTAAGTTGTCTTATTCAAATGTTGCAAGGAAGGAGAGGCATTAGAAATATGAGAACTTTAATGAAATGCTCGCGGTATTATTTATTTTAATGAAAAATCATATTTTTATACTAAAAAATCAATCTTGATACTATTCACTTTACCCTTTATTTTGTCATTTTTGTTAAAATTCAAAGTTTTCAAACAATTTTCATTAGTTTTCCTTAGAAAATATTTGTATGTTTCACTACTTTGGTGTGTTCTCTTTATATATACAGATGAACATCAAAAATAATTTCACTAGTTGACAATTGATGATGGATAATAGGAGGTGTTATTCATACATTTCATTTTATCTTTCACATACTTTTATTAATTTTTACCTTTTAGTCATCTTTAATTCATTCGAACTGACAGCTGAAAATTAAGAAATATATACGAAAAGTAAAACGAAATGTGCGAAGAACATCACCCATAAATAATTGCTGTCTGGAAAGTTCTTTTACTGTAGAGTCAATCATTCACACTTTACTTTTCAAGTTCTCTCTCTAGAAATTAGGAGGTGAGTGTGAATGGATAAGTCGTGTTAGTCCATGAGCATGAATCATATTGACCTGCATCACATCACTTTCCCATTCCAAATTTAGTTGAGCAGCCTCTCAACTTAACCTCATTATTCATTACTCATTAAGCACAATTAATCCCGAAACCGAGTTGAAACTAGTTTTGAGTCCTTTTATTAGACAGGTCTGAACATGATCCATATTTTCTCATTCTAATTTTAGGAACAGTTCAAAATTATTACATTAATTTAGGAAAAAATAAATTTCAAATCCAAGACGTATGAGTAGAAACCCAACACTTTATTAAGATATTGAGCAATGATCATTCTGTACGTTCACCATAAAAAGTTGTCATAACTTCTCCTTGTTCTAAATAATAAGGTTAAATGGAATCAAATCTCATGTTAGTTTCATTTCATCTTTGTAAACAAATTGTATTTAGAAATGTGATTTAAGAAATATAATACAAGGAATTGCACTTGTATAAATTTAAATTGTAAGAGAAATATAATAATTAAATTGAAACCAATGAGTATGCAGCGGTATTGAATTGACTCTGATATAATTTTCAATTTGTGGTTGCAGTTTCTTAGTCCATCACAAACCATTGGTTGGTTTATTTCATATATCTATTACATAAATCAGTGAGCGAGACTTTCGAACTTCTATCTATATAGATAATATCCTTGCGAATTAACAAGATTGAGTCTTCCCCCACTGTACCTACCTAGAACCACAAATGTTACATGTATATATATGTATCTTTTCATATACGTAACGTCATTGAAAAAATTGATATGAAACTTTATGCAAATTCTCACTATCTCAGTCATCATCCAAGTTTTTCTCACAACAACTAGGCGCCAACACCCATTTCAATGTCATATCTAGCTAACATTTGCATCTATTGGGCAGGGGGTTTCTGAGTGTAATGGTCCACACCCCTTCGAGGGAGGGTTGGTGTCTCGCACGTGATCATTGTCGAATAGCTAATTTCGCCTAATCTTTCTCTATTAGAAGAAAAACAAAAAACAAAAAACAAAAAATTGGACATATTATATAAGACTAATCATGTCATGGATTCATCTTTTACAAGCACTTTTGATGACAATTATGTATTTTTTTTCCTTGCAGAAGGTTTGGGCAAAGATGTACTCATAAAAACTTTTCCAATTCATGGGCATGAGTAAACCACGTTGAGTTACTTAGGTGATAAGTAACAGCTAGCTCGTTTTCTATAGATATGATGAGTTCTTAGAACGAAAGGCTTGATGCAGATTTTTCAACAGAAAATGAAGTGACAACTGTGTTTAGAAACTCATAAATGGTATTGTATACATATATACATCACATGAATTATTAGTCATATATTGACAAGTCAAGTCCTTCATTTGGGTGACTGACTTCATCAAAAGTCCATAATACACCTTGATTACCATTTAAATTTAAAGGGACCACAGCAATTATATAAAATGGTCACACACGCACTAAACATTAAGAAAATCATTATTTAAAATTTCCAGTCACTTTCTTTCTCCCAATTTTTGCTTCTCTCTACCACAATAATTTCTTCCAAAGCACATGGTATGCATGTGTGAAAGCTACTAATATAAATAACTTGAAAGTGAATAGGAAAATAAAATGGTTATGTAACTATGTATTGTATAACATGATAGTGTGAGTCGCTACTAAATCTTATTCGATATGGTTATTAATTTCAACATAATAGTTTTAATTAATTACGAAAATTTACAATAGATATGTTTGTGTGTGAGTTTTATCTCAAATGACAATAACATTGTTAGTAGTAAACTACGAAACTTTAACTTGTAAATTATTTGTGTTTGTTTTCATTGTTAAGATTATGTTGGTCAAAACAATAGCCCGTGTATGAATGTAAATAATTGGCAATAACGTCGTAAAGGCGCACTGTCCAAGTATGCATGCTCCAGACCTTTTTCAGTCATACTAAAGGGAAATAAAACTATATGAAACTCTTCAAAATAAAGAAAAACAAATGCAAACAAAATAATGTCTCACATTTAGGATAGAGACGATTTCTATGTCATGACGTGATCGATAAGTTTCCGACCAAAACACAAAAAATAAAATAATAAAATAATAAAAAATTGACCAACAGGCACTAGTTCTCATTTTTTATCAGAAAAGCACTGGGCTCACCGAAGACTCCTAAGAGGCCAATAAATATCAAAAACCCTTCTCACACTCTTCACCAAATTTTCAAACAAAACATATTAATACACACCCCTCTCCTTCTCCACCATCAATCTCTCAAAGCCGGTTGAAGACCTTCAAAAACCTTCGGTTCGTCTTTGTCGTCGTTAATCAAGAATCAGGGTCATGAAGGTATGTCTGAGATTTGAGGTCCATGCAAGAACATGCATTGGAAACAGAAAAGACAAATTATTTGATTCAAAATTTGTGTTTTATGCTAATTGAGCGCTGTTTTTGGTTTGCAGAAAAAGGTGGTGATCAAGTTGTCTGTGCATGATGAAAGGGCCAGGGCCAAAGCTATGAAGACTGCAGTTGGGGTCGATGGTAATTTACTTCTTAACTATGTTCTACAATAAATTTAATCAAATTCCAGAAATTAACTCTAATCCCAATTAGGCAGCTCTTGGTCTAAGTTCTAACTAATAAAAGATTAATAATGCAGGTGTAAACTCAGCAAGTTATCAGCAAGACAAGAACCAAATGGAGATAATGGGGGAAGGGATTGATGTGGTTCTGCTCACAACTTCGCTAAGAAAAAGATTGAAGTATGCTGAGGTGGTGAGTGTGAGCCCTGTGGAGGAAAAAAAGAAAGAGGAAAAGAAAGAGGAGAAAAAGAGCGAGCCTGCACAGCTACAGTATGTCATGGGTTGCCCTCAATATGTGGTGGCTTATCCTTCGTATGAAGAACCCCCCAATATATGCACCATTCTGTGATTAATAACTAATTATAAGTTCCAGCCTCTCCACACACTCGATTCCGCGTTATCCATAGTAGTTTTATGAGAGAAAAACAAAACCAGTAATAATTTCTTACCCTTTAGTTTCATTTTCCACACCATCATTTTGAGTACTGCATAATATATATATATATATATATATATATATATATGTTTAGTTTTCTGTCAAGGTCAATGGTGAAAATGAAAATTGCATAGTTTCTTTTCTGCTATGAGTATTTAATTATACAAGGAAATTGGTATTTTCTTTTGTCTTCAATTATTCTGTAGAACTAGCTATACTGTTGTTCAATTTGTGGTTTCCTCTTAATCTTTGCTCTTGTGCTGTGTGCCTGTTGTTTGAATGTTCTTTACTGTACATGCTCCATGGTTTAATGTTTCACGAATTGTGGGCGGGTACTCGCTGGTCCATCTCTAATGCACAGAGTTAAATTTTAAGATTTCGCCAATGCACCACACATTCAAAAGTTAAAAACTCGTTTTAACATGATCTCAAACTCAAACCCATATATTAATTGGCTTCAACTTAAAACCCCAAATGATCAACCCGAAGAGTAAAAAGAAAAGGAAAGTTCCAGTCACAACCATCTAAATTAAACTCCAAACATTTGATTCATGTGCATTGGAGAGAAGTAATATGCATTGGAGATTGCCATAGGTTGCAAGTGTAGTTGAATGATAAAGGGGTAAGTTTAAAGTTACGAAATAAAGACACGAGTAAGGCATTGCCATTGTGTGTAGGACGTACATTTCAACATAACTGGTTATAGTACAAATTAAGATGGCGATAGCCTATCCACCATACCAAGACCCCTCCTGTAATTGCACTATTCTATAATTGTTACTTAATTATGAGTATATAATTATATATATGGAAAGTTGACATTTTCAGTCTGCAATTATATACTCCACACTACTAACCCAATTCTTTAATTTGTGTGATTTTGCTCTTTAACTCTGTGTTGTGATGTGCCTTATGTTTAAGTGTTGTTACTGTACATGTTTCATAGTTTAATGTGTTACGAGTTAGGGCGGAAATTTTGATACCACAAGGTACACATTTCCGCGGCTAAAATCACTTATTAAGAGTCACGCTCATGCATAAACTTTGTAACATGACATAACTCTTCATGAATTATTTAGGTCTACTGGCTCATGTACCTTTCATCATAATTAGTTAAATTACAAATCAAGATGACGATAAAGAGTAATGCTACTCTTACCATAATTTTATACCACATTTTAATATAGGTGGTGTATGAGTTGGACATGCCTCATCACCTTAATTGAATTTTTAAATATTAAAAACCTAAATTGAAATAAAAATGATTGCATTTTTTATGTATGTTTCCTTCTCCCACTCTCTCTTCATATCTCCAGCAGCCCCAACCTCATCCCTCGTTCCCCTTTAACTATCCCCTCTCCTATCTTCACTAGCACTCCATCCAAACTCCAATGGCAAGAAAACTGGAAGAAAAAAAAAATATAGAGAGCCTGGAACCATGACTTCTAATCTCTTGTAATTTTTTGTCGTCTTGCCGACAATTTTGTTTGGTCTTCAATTTTTATGTGGTTTAAAATTAGAGAATCAAATGCCCCGCGTGTAAAAATAAATCCCAGAGTTTGAATAATTTCAACAACAAAAAATGATGACAAGAAGGAGGGAGGAAGATGCATCGCTGACACTTAAAATTTAGGGTTTGATTGATTTTTTTTTTTAACAAACGATATTATTTACACAACGAGGAGGGGGTAGGCTTAGCCTCACAATGGGCTAGCAATAATGTGGTTCAAATTCGCTTTTGATGAGAATCGAACCTAAGACCTCTCACTTACAAGTGAAGATAAATATCACTAGACCGTAGTACTAAGCAGCAAAATTGTGATATATTTAAGTGGTAAGAATAGCATTACTAAGCAATAAATGACAACTTGAACAGCAATTACCCTTGGCTTACTCTTGATAAAAACAAGAAAAAAATAGAAAGACAAGAACAAGAGGGACAAAGCAACAAAAACAGAAAATGGAGAGAGGATTTTAGTCGATCAACAAAATAATGTAGCTGTGTACTTACACTGGAGGAGATGATTGACTTTAAACTTCACATCATGATGAGGGTTGATCGGACGGTAAGTCTAACAGCTAGACATGCACGGCTCCCTGAATACCAACTAAGAAAAATCGACATTCTTATTGACAATTTTCTTAGATGGCATCCAGGGAGCCAGGCACGTCATGCTTTTTGACTGACGGATAGGTTGATCCTTAATCCTTGTGCATCATGCATCTCATCATAATACAGGCCTGCAAAATAATAAGAAGCTCAATAAACTAAAATATCGAACCCATTTATCCAAGGACCAAATGTAAAAGCCTCATGCTTATAATTAGAAATTATGAAAATAATAATTTTGCAAGAAAAGAAGACATCCAGCTGAGAAATTCATCGGAAATCATTTTTACCTAGTTCTGATTGTATGTGAGATAGCTAATAACCCTAAAAAAGACAAAAATTACATGAAATGAGCTAACAATGTATACGAATTTAATTATATTACTTTCCAACAAGTAAAGAAGATTTTGAACGATATATATAGACAACCTTAATTTCGAAAGTGTAAGCATAAGAAATGAGCCACTAATGTATAGGAATCAGACTATACTTTCGAAAGCGTAACAACAACAGGAGATGAGTTGACAATGTATAAGAAGCTATAACTACATTACTTACCCAATAGTTAGAGTACTGAATCTGAATCTTAAAGCAAAACTATGACAAAGAAATTGGAAGAAGTTATTAGCAAATATATAGCAATTGTATTCAACTCTAGCTTTGATCTCTCTTGCTCGAACTTGCTTGACTGCATGAGAAGTGTGCAGAGAAGTGGTATTTATAAGGAAAGATGGAAGTGATAGAAGTAGGCAAAGACAACAGGAAATCCAACTGCAGATATGAGAGATTAGATAGCACTGCTCCTTCAAACAGCAGACGGCAGAAACAGTTTTATTCTTCAACATTATTTCGCACTCACTATTCTTCTGCAGCAAAATTTACACTTGTCTTGTCAGATATCAGTAGAAGATATAATATATGTATCTTTACAATGTTATTAGCAGCTGAATAATGCCAAAAACGGCGGCCTGGAGCTTTGCTCTGCAGGAATGTGGAAAGTTTGGATGTTTCTGGCGTTGGATATGGTGACCTATTATTCCCATCACCCATAAAGTTTTAAAAACAATTCGAGGTACGTGGGCAGCTTTTGATAGGAGAGAGCCAACTGCCTTGTTTGACCGATATTAGACGGTGCCAGAGTCACAGCATGAGACAAATCACAGCCTTGCTTTAGGTGGTCAAACGTGCTGTCTTACGGCCGTTTGTGGGACATTTGTTACCAGTACTCAGGAGGTAGGAGGTAGGAGGTAGGAGATGCTGCATATACCGGAAGACAAGAGAGATTCGAAAAGTGTATACTGGAAGACAAGATTTTATGTGCTCTTTTTTTTTCATTATGATTTAATCTAAGTACGTGAATAACTTGTAACAAATATATTGATAATTCGATGTACGTCTATTGTACACCACGATAACTAGAAGCTTATATTGTGTATTGTATTTACAAATGACATTACATGTTTTATATATATCTGATGTGCATAAATGAGCCTTTTTTCTTTTTTTCTATTTTTTTTTTTCTAAATTCAAGCAATAGTTGAGGGAAAAGGGAGCACGACATCGTGCGCAGGTGAGAAGACATTTTACTACTTAAGTTAAATTTATCTTATTTTTAATTCAACAATTAATCAGTAAACATGATTTATCAAAAGAAAGTTATCAAGTATTAATTTGTAGTAAAATGTAAAGGAGAAATTGAACTTGAAGAAGGCACGATGACTTTTTTGAAATGCTGATAACAATTTCACAAACAAAAATGTTATTTTTATCATCTATTTGTACGATTTCTCTAATAAAAATAGGAATCACTGCATCGACGGGCTCTACCTCTATTATAAAAATTAAATGTTGCATTACTCTTTCGTAAAATAAATGTCGGTACATATAGTATTGGGCCATGTATCATAGGTGCTGATCGGCTAGCAGTTGGATTTTGTGGTAGATGATTATAGTTGGGTTAGCCCAGCAAGAGCCAGACCCAAATCTTACATAAGTTTAGGTTGAATCTGAAACAAGCTCAGCCCATTATAAACTTGGGTAGGGAAAGTTAAATATAGCCCCCTGATAGGAAACTAGGAAAGTTTGGTTATGCCAAGACACTCTAGTGGCACCACCACTTCATAGTGACACCAGTCCTAGTACTAACTTATTGCCCTATTAAAGATGACTGGAGTTGTCAGTATAATTGTATTCTTATTCATATGTAGATGTTATGGACGCAAATTTCTGCCAATAATAGATTGACAAAAATCATACCTGCAAAACAATAACACCATTAGGCTAATTGATGAAGACTCAAGAAAAAAGAGAGAGTGCGAAGCCTGAATTGGAAATAATTTGAGAGAAATTGAACTTGAGAGAGTTATGAGTAGTATGTGACGATTACTGATCTCATTTTTTTACTTTGCTATTTAGAGGAGAGACTCCACGTAAGCAGCCAACTAGTCGTATTGCAGGCCATGCTAGATAGACCTGTGTTTTGCGAGTATGGTGTAGACATCACTGCTGGCCTGCCGGGACAGTTTCTAGCAGACAACAACGAAAGGGAGAATTCGAAGAGTTGACCCCTGCCTCCTTGGGGCCAGAGTAGGGATATCAGTCTTGGAATGAACACCATGATATGTACTGGAATCCAAATGCCCAAGAATGAACACCATGCAAATGCTTAGCCCACTACGGTTTCGTGAGTATTCTGCTCACGACGTAAGTGTAAATCTGTCATGTTAAGCTCATAATTTATGTGTCGTTCTCTTATTTGATATGATTAACTTATGTCTCTACATGTGTAAGGTCTCAGATTTAACTCTCATAGATAATAAGTTTGATACAAAATTATAGTTGACATATTGCTGCCGAACGACAAGGACAACATTCAATGCACCAAGTCCAAATGTCTTGCATCAATTTTGCCATAGCCCCCCACCCAACGTTCAATGCACCAGATCCGAACGTTTGTGTAATCAACCATGTTTTTCTCATAAAACTCTACAATCTTCAATTTTTTTCAACTCAAATGTTACCTCTTCATTCAAGTCCCAAAATATTAAAGGTCAAAATTAAATTTAAATATGGCAGATATTTTGGAAGAATAACTAGGTAGGGGTGGGTTCAAAAAACCGAAAAAAACCGAACCGAACCGAATTCTTTTGGTTTGGTTTGGTTTTGGTGGTCTAGAAACCGAACCGAACCAAATTAATTAAATTAATATTTTTTAATTTTATTTATTTAATTATTTGTTTTGGGTATTATTTTTTAAACCCAATTTGTATGCCTAATGTGTTGCCAAAATAAAAAATGTACCAAATGCATATGCTACTTTTCCTATAACTACAAGGAAGAAGTCATATAAAAAAGCAGGACCTAAAATAATGATACCAAAATGGTGCTAACTCCAAACACGATACTGTTAGTTCCTTATTCTTGTTTAATCTGGCTTCTTGCTTCAAGTATGTATGCTTATTTAGTACTTCATTGCTTATTGTTATATGCAGTAATCATGTATTGGTTTTGATCAAGTGTTTTCCCTTTTGATATTACTTTTGCCGACTAAATAGTAAATTAAATTACTAAATGATTGATAATACATACAAAGAGAGCATAATCGATAAATGACCCTCGTTGGTTCAAAGTGGGTTATAGTATGATAATGCTCTCATTGTACGTACTATCATGATAAAATAATTCAGCTCATGTCCACCAACCTATACTATCTCTTTATATTATTCATAGTTAAGAGTTGAGGTTAGACCTGACAGTTTCTGACACGACACGAAAACGACACGAAAATAACGGGTTTCGGGTCAACACGATAACTTATCGGGTCATTATCGGGTGACCCGTTAAGAACCCGTTAATAACGGGTTCTTAACAGGTATACACGTGGGTGACCCGTTTCGACACGTTAAGAAAAAAATTATTTTGATAATTTTAAAGTTTAATTACTAAAAAATTATTATAAACTATTAATATATACAATATATTCTATATTAAATATATAGTTTTGTATTATTATTCTATATAAGTTAAAAAAAAAAATTAGTCATTATTTATTTTTATTATGAGAGTTCTTTATTATCATTACTAAGATAATAAATTTTACTTAACATGTTCTTGTCCAAAATTAAAATAAACTAATATAGTATTTGTATAGACAATAACTAATAAGACATACATTATAGATACAAGTATGAAAAATGTGAAAGAATATATAAACACTTGTGATTCATCATTATTCACGATTCATCATTATTCATATAAACACTTGCAATTTTTGGCGTATGCGATCTCAAAGCATATACAAACAAGTTTGACAGTTGGATCGTTGAAATTAGTTTCGTAGAATGTGTATCCCATCAAAACGATATATTCACTAACACTTAGAGTTTATTTATACTTTCATTAAGTATAACATAAGATTTTGTGGTATCCACTAGTGTAAATATTTTAAATTGAAGATCGAATTCATTCATTGTATTCATATAGGGTCAAGGAGTGCAGATGTAAAAACTCATCAAAATCGGAGTTAAAATAACCGTTAAATCGTGATTTTTCGTTTATAACCGTCAAAAAGTTTTGTCCCATTACTTGATCTCTGAATGTTTGTTTTTTGCGATTTTTGGCGTATGCGATCTTGAAGCATATACAAACAAGTTTGATGGTTGGATCGTTGAAATTAGTTTCGTAGAATGCGTATCCCATCAAAACAATAGATTCACTAACACTTAAAAGTTTATTCATATTTTTATTAAGTATAACATAAGATTTTGTGATATCCACTAGTGTAAATATTTTAAATTGAAGATCGAATTCATTCTTTGTATTCATATAGGGTCAAGGAGTGTAGCTGTAAAAAATCATCAAAATCGGAGTTAAAATAACCGTTAAATCTTGATTTTTCTTTTTATAACCGTCGAAAAGTTTTGTCCCATTACTTGATCTCTGAATGTTTGCTTTTTGCAATTTTTGGCGTATGCGATCTCGAAGTATATACAAACATGTTTGACGGTTGGATCGTTGAAACTAGTTTTGCAGAATGCGCGTATCTCATCAAAACAATAGATTCACTAACACTTAAGAGTTTATTCATACTTTCATTAAGTATAACATAAGATTTTGTGGTATCCACTAGCGTAAATATTTTAAATTGAAGATCGAATTCAATCATTGTATTCATACAGGGTCAAGGAGTGTAGCTGTAAAAAATCATCAAAATCGGAGTTAAAATAACCGTTAAATCGTGATTTTCTTTTTATAACCGTCGAAAAGTTTTGTCCCGTTACTTGATCTCTGAATGTTTGTTTTTTGCAATTTTTGGCATATACGATCTTGAAGTATATACACATATGTTTGACGGTTGGATCATTGAAACTAGTTTCATAGAATGCATATCTCATCAAAACAATAGATTCACTAACACTTAAAAGTTTATTCATACTTTCATTAAGTATAACATAAAATTTTGTGGTATCCACTAGTGTAAATATTTTAAATTGAAGATCGAATTCATTCATTGTATTCATATAGGGTCAAGGAGTGTAGCTGTAAAAAATCATCAAAATCGGAGTTAAAATAACCGTTAAATCGTGATTTTTCGTTTATAACCATCGAAAGGTTTTGTCCCGTTACTTGATATTTGAATGTTTGCTTTTTGCAATTTTTGGCGTATGCGATCTCGAAGCATATACAAACAAGTTTGACGGTTGGATCGTTGAAATTAGTTTCGTATGATGCGTATCCCATCAAAACGGTAGATTCACTAACACTTAGAGTTTATTTATACTTTCATTAAGTATAACATAAGATTTTGTGGTATCCACTATTGTAAATATTTTAAATTGAAGATCGAATTCATTCATTGTATTCATATAGGATTAAGGAGTGTGGCTATAAAAAATAATCAAAATAAAAGTTAAAATAACCGTTAAATCGTGATTTTTTGTTTTATAACCATCGAAAAGTTTTGTTCGGTTACTTGATCTCTGAATGTTTGTTTTTTGCGATTTTTTGCTGATACGATCTCAAAGCATATAAAAACAAGTTTGACGGTTGGATCGTTGAAATTAGTTTCGTATAATTCGTATCCCATAAAGTTCAATGGTATATATATATATATATATATATATATATATATATATATATATATATATATATATATATATATAAATTTATTTATTTATTAAGTAGATTTAAATCTATTTATTAAGTAGATGCAAATACTCAATACCTTTTTACTAGAGTGATAAAGAGCCACTTATCTATCATTGTTGAAATTGATTAAATCGAATTTGAGCAGTTGAATTCAAAAATGAATGTAGCTGGGCATTTCATCAGCCGGCATTGGACTGGCCTATGGAATTTTGGAAGTGCATCCAGCCCATGGTCTAAAATATCCATAATATCCGGATATTTCCATCGAAATTTCCGTGTTTTTGGACTACCGATATTTTTTTGGACTACCGATATTTCCGATAGTATCGATATTTTAGACCTTGCTAAGTCACTCATGTTTCTTACCATGCAATGTATAAAGTGTAAAATATTGTACTAATTCATTATATATAAATGATTATGGTGTGTTTAAACTTCTTTCATTAATTACTACATATTTTCTACACTCACAATGTTTACCAGCTCGCTATATAATCAACTTAAATCAGTTAAATCTATCATGCAATGCATTTCCTTCCAATTTTTTGTGATAAACTAATAGATAATTGACTAAATAAACATCATGCAAAGTTTTAATAAAAATTTCCAAGTTTTTCTTACAATTTTCGTGGTTTTTATTCAATTTTTATCGATATCGATAATATCCCGATATTTCTATCGAAATTTCCGTATTTTTGGACTACCGATATTTCCGATATCATCGATATTTTAGACCAGCCTCTTGTATACGTGTAGGCTTCTCATTTGTAAATTTCACTGTGTTATCTCCTTAGCCACATAACATAAGGTTCAAAACTCAGATTCCCCCATTCGATCCATCAACCACTTTTTCTTTGTCTTCATCTCCAAACATTCAATTCTTGTAATTGGAGGGTCCACAGCCTACTATATAGTCCATGTCACATTAATATATTTTGGCAACTTGTTATTAGTCTTAAAGATATTACAGAAGATTCTGATTTAACGGTTAACGACCCTGATATATAGTCCAAGTCACGTTAATATATTTTGGCAACTTGTTATTAGTCTTAAAGATGTTGCAGAAGGTTTTGATTTGACAATCAACACAGTCATATAGTATTATAAATTAATAATTATGTCATAATATGTTTGTTTAATTTTTAATATTATATTACAAATTTATGAAATATTAGTTATGCGGTTCATTCATATTACAATACTTAATAATAACACCGTGTAATGATGGGGGGTTAAGATGTATCTGAAACTCATTGACATTGTGCCCTTCTTTCAAATATGACAACTCCTCATTTTTCCCAATATATCTATACATATTAAATTTACATTATCCAGTTAGGCTAATACTATATGACATCGGGCATTGCATATCTCAAGTTGGCAAGCTTCTTTCTCCAACATCTATTGGAAGTCTCTGAAAAAAAAACCATAAAAACCAAAGTTTGTGTTCCACAAGAGGCAGGAAAACAAGGGTCAATGAGGCCACCAACCGCAGCCCTTTACCTCCTCTCCTTCCTTTTCTCCTCTCTAGTACTCCATACCCCCACCTTCGCCATGAAAAAGGTAAGCATTCATTCTCGTCTCCCTCCATTAAAAACTGCAACAAAAAAAAAAGCGAAGTAGCTTCCTCTGCATTTCACTAGTACTTGTGATGATTTTTCTTTTTTTTTTTTGGGTTCTTTCTACTGTTTCTGCAGTCATATGTGGTATACCTGGGATCACACTCACATCCCCCAAACTTGTCAGAACTTGAACTAAACCAAGTCACAGACAATCACCATGAGTTTCTTGGTTCCTTCTTGGGCAGGTACTTAAACATATATTTCCAACTAAAATACATAAACACCGTCTTTCGCCGATCAAACGTTTGAACTTTTTCTGCAAAAAAGCAGCCATGAAGTTGCAAAAGAATCCATTTTTTACTCATACACAAGGCACATCAATGGCTTTGCTGCTACACTAGAAGAAGAAGAGGCAGCTCAGATTGCTAGTGAGAATTTTCTTTCTGCTATCTTCTTTCTCTTTGTTTTTCTTTCTCCTAGTTTTCTCTTTTCTTATGCTGCCATTGAAACACTGTAGAGCATCCAAAGGTAGTCTCAGTATTCTTGAACCAGGGAAGAAAATTACACACAACTCGATCGTGGGATTTCTTGGGACTTGAGCAAGATGGTGTTGTTTCACCCAATTCAATCTGGAAGAAGGCAAGATACGGTGAAGATTCAATCATAGGAAACCTTGATACCGGCAAGTTTTTCTTGTTCTTTGTGTTTTTTTTTTTTTTGTTTTTTTTTTTTATTTTAGAAACAAATTTCTTCACTTCCAAGTCATATTCATGCACTAAAATATTTTAGAAAAAGCATCAATCAGATCATGCCATGTGCCCAATAGTTTTGATCACTTCCAAGTCATATTCATGCACAAAAATATTTTAGAAAAAAAGCATCAATCAGCTCATGCCATGTGCCCAATAGTTTTGATCTGGATCGTTGAATCGTTTATTGGTTATTGTCACTCATTTGAATAATAGTACTTTTCAACATATAATGTTCAAAAATTGATTTTCATGTTTTTGTAACCATTAGTTTCGTGCTGACATATTTGACCAATTTACTCTCCACTAATACACGTACATGTATATGACAAAACATTTAGGGAGGCAATTCCTTCTAAAATTAATTATTAGCTAGTATTAATTTTGCATGTGGTGACTGTGGTATCCGTTTTATAAAAAGTGTTAGGATTTTACTCATACGTTGTTGGTTTAAAATTTTTCTCTAGATGGGCTTAACCTTACAATGTATTAGGAATAATGTGGTTCAAATTTACCTTTGGTGAGAATCGAACCTAAAATCTCTCACTTACAAGTGAAGAGGAACATCACTAGAACGTAGTATCGAATAGCAATATAATTCTTTTTTAAGCAAAGCTAGTTTATATTGTGTAAGGCTTCCCTCAAGACGGTTTAACTCTAATTTATGGTCTTTTTGTAGTTTTGGTATTTTGGACCATCATCAATATAATTTTAAGAGCTTGTGCAATTGTATTTATTTTCACTCGTAGACAATGATTTCGATATCAATTTATTTTCACATTAATATAATTATGGTCATTTTTTGTATAAAAACTAGCTAAGTTCTTAGCATTTGCCTAGCTCCCTCTTAATTTATTAACGTATCATTTTTCATAATTAAGTACCCAAAAACATCTATATATAGGAGAAAATTTTAGGTGTGTTCAAAATACGAGACAGTACAACACATGTCATTATATAATTGGAATGTAGTTTTTTTTAAGTGTATATTCGATTGTATAATAATATGGCGTACCGCTCCGTATTCTGTATTTATTGAAAAATCTTTCTATTTATTGTCAGAGACTTTCAAATTTCTCATTTGAAGAGGAAAAAAAACCCTAGACTTGCACTCGATTGTCCTTATTGCAATATTGGTATGTTTTTTAGCTGGATTTTAAAAATATTTCACACAAAAAAAGAGTTTCGATTGTTTTGTAAGTAACATTGGTAACCCTAGTGTTCTTGAATGGGGTTGTAGGCGCATGGCCAGAATCCAAGAGCTTTAGTGATGAAGGGTATGGACCGATTCCATCCAAGTGGAAAGGAATCTGCCAAAATGAGACAGATTCTGAATTTCACTGCAATAGGTACCCACTATTTTATGATTATTTTCTAATCGAGATTAGTTTACTTTCTGTTTCCTTTTCTACGAATGAGGTCACTTTCCGGATCCTCTTCGTGAGGATCTTGGAAATCCTTAATTATTGTCTATTTATCATACATCGTGTAGTAAGTTTTTGTCTTGTATTATTTATATTTAATTTTAACAAAAGTATTTAAAATAATTTCTGGTTGCACGATGTACGATGAACTGACACAATTTGAGGATCTCCAGGATCCTCACAAAGAGGATCTAGAGAGAATCCTCATTCCTTTTCTACAACATTAAGAATCAAATGTTAAAAAAGTATCTTGATATAAGTTAAACAAGATACGCTCGTTGATACAGATATGAGTTAGGTACTGTAGCTTGTTAATGTCTCTTGCATTCGAGCTTAAATTCCTATCTCATAAATTAAAGTAATTTAAAGTACGCTTTTATAAAATATATATATATATATATATAATTGGGAGAAAATAAAAAGCCAAGAGATATTCTTCTTTGTTCTGTGTAATCAGTCCCAGTTTTATCCAAAGGTGGATGGTCCAATCCAAGCAAGGTGGTTCCCTTTAGTAGTGGAGTAAATGGCATCTATAAAGCAGGATTCGTACGAAACTTTCTCACAAAGTTGCGGCCATTCTTATTCTAGAGACCTAGAACTGCAAATAAATTGAGATGCATGTAATTAGATTATAATTTGATTCATATTTTGTTAATTATTTTCATATTTGAAAACTACGTCTAAATTTCTAATCAATTATCTTATTTAAAAGTTTACCAAATCCCGCACTAGCATGTCGTCTAGTGATACTTGTTTAGAGGAGGTCCCTAATTGTTAGCTCAATTACTATGATGTAGTTTTATTGTGGCATAGGGGATTATAAAAATCTTTGTGAATATTATATTATTGGTAGTAGGAAAACAGATAGTGTTATTCACACACCTTTTTTATCTCTCACACATCTTTGTTAATTTTGTCTATTAATCTTTTATAATTTATGCGATCCACCAAAAATTGAAAGAGAAGTGTGAGAGGTAAAACTAGATGTGTGGGTAACACCATGTTTCTTTTACCTTCCCAAATGAATTTGCTTAATATTTGAAAAAGACATCTTCTCTAGGACAAAGCTATTGTAGTCAAACTCTTTGTCCAAAGCTATTTTAGTCAAATACTTCATCAAAAATCCAACTTCTAGTCACTATTCTATTACACTCTTTCACTGCTTGTAGTCCAAAGAAAGACAGTAAACGAAAACATATATATTATAAGAGTAATATTACATAGATTAAATTTACAAACTAAATAATGTGTCATTAATAAGAAATAAGTACGTTAATTAACACTTAAGTAATAATTTCATCATCAACTTTCAGGTTATTTAGTTTACAAAATTTAACCCCTACATTTAGTCTCTCTAATATTATCCATATTATACAACGATTTCTTTAGATTAAGCAAACAAATTATGTTTTAATAAAGGGAGAATCACTCTTTTTACCTATTTGTAAGTGGTAAGCAGGTTGGTGAAGCACTCTTTTTCCCTCTTCTTTGGAGGTTTTTAATGAGGTTTCCTTTTGCTCCCCCAAAACTCTTGAACTCTGTTTGTTTAACAGTATGAAAATTTCAGTTATGATAAAAAATAAAAATAAAAATGGGAGAGAAGACAGGTCCTGAACATGACTGTTGTCGTGATGTAGTTTATGATCTGCATGTATGCAGTAGTCCTCAGTTCATCTAAAATGCCCTAGCAGGTGCATTTTGCCGGCAGTTCACTATTAATCAACACTATTATATTCTTTAGCACAGTTCACTATTAATCAATATTGATATAATCGTTAATTTAATTACTTATACATACAAACGGGTGTGATATTTTATGCAAAAATATCAATGCTAATAGTAGTCGAATTACTCATTGTAAGTATCATTTTATCTATAAAACTTTGCGACGAGGGATTTTATATTCTTCAACATATTTGTCATATTGTAAATTAAGGGTTTTGATTTGTTATATAGTGGTAACTTTGTAACTCATTTGGTAACAAACTTTTTGGCTTGAAAGGAAGCTTATTGGAGCACGATACTTCAACAAGGGCTATGCTGCAGCTGCTGGTCCCCTCAACTCCTCCTTCGATTCGCCGCGTGACGACAATGGCCATGGCTCCCACACCTTGTCAACCGCTGGTGGCAATTTTGTAACCGGTGCGAGCGTGTTCGGCTTTGGAAATGGAACAGCAAAGGGTGGATCACCAAAAGCCAGGGTTGCAGCCTATAAGGTGTGCTGGCCTCCAGTGAATCAAAGTGAGTGCTTTGATGCAGATATATTGGCTGCATTTGATGTGGCCATCGATGACGGTGTTGATGTGTTGTCCGTTTCACTGGGTGGAGATCCTACTACATTCTTCAAAGACAGTGTTTCAATTGGTGCTTTTCATGCTGTTAAGCATGGCATTGTTGTGGTTTGCTCAGCGGGGAATTCTGGTCCGGCTGAAGGTACTGTCTTGAATATATCGCCATGGCAGATCACAGTCGGCGCCAGTACTATGGATAGGGAGTTTCCGAGTTATGTCACCCTTGGCAACTGGAAGCACCTCAAGGTTAGTTATAGTCCATGTTCCGACTAATGATTTTAACACTCCTTGTTTAGTCTTTGTACTTCACCTGTGAGTACAGAAACAATAAATTATAAAATATTCAATTCGGAGTGCAGATAGACAGAAGAGGAGTGCCAAAATCGTTAGCTGTCCCCTTTTATCGTATACATAATAAGACATGTTAGGGTGTTTTATGGGAACTTATGTTATATATCCTGCAAAGCTACTCAAATCCATTGTAAGTTTTATCTTCTTTGTTCTGAAGGGACAAAGCTTATCGTCTGCTGCCTTGCGGAGCAAGAAATTTTACCAACTTATTAGTGCTGCGGATGCTAAAGCAGCTAATGCATCGGCTAAAGAAGCGTAAGGATAGGCAACATCAATCTTCCGATTTTCATTATACTAAAATTATATTCAAGTTCTTAGTAATCTGCTTATATGATGCTGCAGTCTGCTATGCAAGGCCGGCACGCTTGATCCTAAAAAGGTGAAGGGAAAGATCTTGGCCTGCCTGCGAGGGGACAACGCAAGAGTGGACAAGGGTGAGCAAGCCTTACTGGCTGGCGCCGTGGGAATGATTCTTGCTAACAATGCTCTTACCGGGAATGAAATTATTTCTGATCCACATGTCCTCCCTGCTTCACATATCAATTTCACCGACGGCATCCTTGTCTTTGCTTATATCAATTCAACTAAGTAAGATGGATGAAGTACCTCCAAATTGCATGTTTTAGACTGCGTCTGTTTCATATGTTAGGCTGCTTCACCGCAGTGTCAGCAATATCAAGTTTTTGGTAAAATACTAGTTGAGAAACTTGCATATTTTGACAGGTCTCCGAGCGCTTACATAAAGCGTGCAGTAACGGAACTGGGAACAAAGCCTTCTCCATTCATGGCAGCATTTTCATCAAAGGGACCCAACACCATTACACCAGGCATCCTTAAGGTTTTTTATTAGCAAACACAATTTCTGGTCATTAAACAGACTCCACATATATTTGCTGATTTGGTTAATTGTACATTAATTCAGCCTGATATCACTGCACCTGGAGTGAGTGTCATAGCAGCCTACACGAAAGCACAAGGGCCAACAAATCAAATTTTTGACAAACGTCGAATTCCATTCAACTCAGTGTCAGGCACATCAATGTCATGTCCACATATTTCCGGCATTTGTGGCCTTCTTAAAACCCTCTATCCTCATTGGAGTCCTGCAGCCATTAAATCTGCAATCATGACCACCGGTAAGAAGTCCCTACGCACAGCCGTTTATGTATTCGCTTCACATTAACGTCTGTCAAGAGACCATTACTCGTCTTTCTGATATTTTCCTTCAAATCTTGTGCCACACAGCGATAACACAAGATAACAACATGGAACCATTGCTCAATGCTTCTTTCTATGAGGCAACACCATTTAGTTACGGCGCAGGACATGTTAACCCAAACAGTGCTATGGATCCTGGATTGGTATACGATTTATCCCTTAACGATTACTTGAACTTCCTGTGCGCAATGGGCTACAACGAAACACAAATTGAAATGTTTTCACAGGATACGTATGAGTGCCCCAAACCAGTTATTCATCCCACTAACCTCAACTACCCCTCAATCACTGTCCCTAAACTCTCTGGATCCCTTGAGGTGACTAGAACATTGAAAAATGTTGGCTCTCCAGGAACATATGAGGCGTATATCCAAAGCCCGGATGGGGTATATGTTTCTGTTGAGCCAAAGAAGTTGAAGTTCAAGAAAATTGGTGAAGAGAAGAGCTTTAAGGTACTCTTGCAGGTTAAAGAAGCAAAACAAGCTAAAAACTATGTGTTTGGGAAGTTGATATGGTCAGATGGTAAACACTATGTGAGGAGTCCAATTGTAGTCAAGGCTTCCTAAGCTAGAAGTAGGCAAATTGCTCCAGCTTATTTTACTTCACCTCAATTTGTTCCACGTTCTTGTGCACTAAGCTAATGATTTACAAAAATTATTTTCAATGAAAATTAAGATCAACTGATCACTTATATATGACTACTAATGTTATTACTCATTTGAATTTCTATTGAACGAAATCAGTGTTTTAAAAAACGCGGCTCAGGGCACGTCTAGCCGGTTTTGGAGGCGGGGCGTTGGTGGAAACGCCTCTGCCCAGTGGGAGAAGGCTTAAGCTCGCCTAAACGTGTCGAGGTGTGCCTAGGGGCTAAGGCACGCCGAAGTTATAAACAGAGAAAATGAGTTTCTCTCTCCGACTCCCACCAGACAAAGTCAAAGACCAACTTTAACCTCTTTTTTTTTTTTTTTTTTTTTTTTTTTTATCCATTCAGACTGCGCCACCTAGCATTTTAATTAACAAAGAGCAATAAATATGGCACATTGCAACATGCTGATTAATTAGTAACACTATGGGTTGGTATAACTGTCAAATTAAAGAAATTCTCGTGAGGGTACACAACACATTTCATGGACAACAATGTAAGTGGAAAATCCACCCTTCGTCATGGTACCATCGACGTCGAGACGGTTGTAAGTGTAAACAACTCCTTCACATTAAACTTCAACGATGTCATTACAATAATCACAACTTATGCATGAATTAATATGAGTTCCAACTCCGACATGATCACCAACTTTGAATCCATGAACATTATTCGGACCGACCCCGGCAATCTCACGTCTGTAATTTGTACATTAATCAGTAATTAATTAAGAACTAATCATATGATAAAAATAAAATCATGAGTGAATGGATGAACATATATACGTACCCAGGCACTAAAGGGTAGGTGACATCTCCATCTTTGTTCCTTGTCCAAACCACTTCGGCATAGCAATCTCCACAGTATGTTATTTTTGTGGAAAAATCACCACTCCCAAGTCCCAACAGCCCTAGATTCATTAGCAAATTAATCGCTAATTAAGCACTACATTTAGCATGCAAATTGTTAATTAGTTGATATTAATCGAAATCGAGCCCATCCCAGGCAATCCTCCCCCTTATTTGCATTTTCTGAGCTCATTACTTACATATATACTTGCAGCGGCTAGGGAGGAAGTAACGATGATGAAAGGCGGGCATGATATATGACTGATCTTACATACCATCTCATTTACATGCACGAAACTTATTTCGTTGACTCACTTTTAAAACATTGGCTTTGGTGGTAGTCATTTATTTCTATTGAGGTGGCTCTTACTCATTTATTAGTATCTAGTAACTTGATCACATGCTGATGTATAATGCCAGTCACTTAGTCCAACTCATAAGTCATCATTTTTGTCGAGGCTGGTTTAGTTGTGTGATGCGAAGTTGGATTTTGGAGGAATTTAACTCAAGTAACAAAATGGGCCAGCAACAATAATTACATATCGAACTCACTATCTATATGAGTCAAAGTTAATACCGCACATTTGCAAGTGGAAAATTATGCCATTAAATTATGTAAACTAATTATGAACATGAGATTCCATCGTTGGAAATTTGGAAGAAAGAATTACCACCAAATCAAGACAAATTAAAACAAAAAGCTTTCGAGGGACAAAATTGTAATTATACAAAAACTAGAAAAATGAAAATTCAAAACAGAAACGAATCAAACGACCCGTCGTAAATAAATAAAACATTTTTAAACCATTAAAATAATTTTCCCTCCATTCTCTCCCTCCCGCTCCACAGCCACAATGACTGACACACAAAGCGCACTACTCCGTCCTAATTCAAACTGCAAACCCTAATTTCCCCGATCTCCCTCTCCGATTCCTCCATTTCCGATGGCCTCCAACGCCCCCGATGAGCCCTGCAACTCCGAGACCGAACCGGAAACAATAGCCCTAAGAATCAAGGAGAAGCGCTCCCGCCGCGTGAGCTTCGCCGACACCGAGATCACCTCCGTCCACATCTTCAACCGCGACGAGGACTACGACACACCTCCCGACGCCAAGCCCCAAGCTAGCTCTCAAAAAGACTTCGAATAGCCCGAGAACCCAGTGATTGGGTTTTTTAGGGACTTGGGCGGTGACAGCGACGATTTTAGGGATTCCGATGACGATGACGAAAACGACGACGGGAGAAAGTCGTTTTTCAGGCCAATTGGATCGCCCTCTCCTGGGAGTAGTGTTCCGGGCTCTGCTACCTCTAATGACGGTAAGCTATAAATTTTATCTTATTTTTTATTAATTAGTAATTAATACACAATTAGGAAAGTAAAGGAAGATTCTTTAGAGGATGTTAGTACTTAATGGCTTATGTAATTGGTGCTTTATATTACCAGCTTACATAAAACTGTACTTTAAATTACTCGAAAAGGATGCCGGTAATTGAATTTGTAACTGCATAGCTTATCTTGTTGTTTGTGTTAGGTAGTAACTTCGCTGAGTGTGTAAGTTTCATATGTCTTAGTCGAAAATTATACCGCATTTTATGGTTTGTTTTTGCAGAAGACAATTTCTTTGGCCCTGTATCGGCCAATTTCATTAGACCAGGACGGTTATCTGATTCCGCAGCCTCAGATGACATTCATGAAGCAACATTGGATACTACAGCATTTTCAATGCATTACCATAGTCTTGCAAGGTCAGACTCCGGTGGAGATCTCAAGACCCCAACGGCGGTTCGCCTTGCCTTTGAAGAGAAGACACCAAGCCATAATACCAATGTTACTGATTCTGGAAGCCTCATGTCTTTAACAAAACCGAAGATGGTTACCCTTCAGTCTTCTGTCCCTGCTGATAAGGTCAGAAGTGGGGAAGATTCAAATGACATGAGCATCATAGAAGAAAATCCACATAAGTATGATTATGGTAGATTATCTCCAATATTAGATGCACTTCTTGCAGCGGGCAGCAATGATATGCATGCTGACTCAGTTGCCGTCCCTGCCACTTCAATGGCACCGAATGGGGGTGAGGTATCTGCATCAGATGAAAATGGGATTGGCCACATGAGAAATGGTAGAACTACTGAAATGGGCAATTGTGGCACCAATGACTTGTCTACTGAGGCAGAATCTGTTTCTCGTATCAAGTTGAGTGCGTCAAATGGTGGTTATCTTCATCAGACTGCTTACAATGCCTCATCTAACGGAAATCATAATTCAGCTGCTGGTGATTCTGGTCATGGCCAAATCCAGACCCAGGATCAATTAAACAATGTAAGAATGTCTCTTGCAATCAAGATTTTGATAGAACTGTTGCCGGTGTGGTTTGATCTCATACATTCGGTATTTTACATTAGTAGATTTGATGATGCACATTTTAATTGTTGTTCTGAGGGTGGTTGCATTGTTGTATGCCCTTGAACCAAAAAGGTTCTGCCAGTGCATATGATTTTATGTATTTCAAAAATTAATTCTCTTAATGGCTCAAACATCTTATTGCTTTTGTTGTTTACTGAAATGGATTTTGTGGTTGTGGTAAACAGACACTGAAAATTTCTATGGTTGGGTTCTTTAATAAAATGGGATGTGAGACTGAAGGTAATGACAGTGGAAAATTAGGAACTTGGATATTTGGATATTTGGATATTTGGATATTGGATTGTACAACAGAAGCTGAAATTTTAGTTTTCAGTCTTCTGGTCGACCATGATAGTTTGGTCGAATACCTGGAGTAAATGGCCACGGCTTTGTTGAGACTATTAGGGTAATCTCATTGCCATAAATATTTATCCAGTAGTCTAGTTATTACATTATGTACATTTTTAATTTTAACACATTATTTTGTGGTTGCATATCCGTAGTCAACTTGTTCCATACTGAAATACACAATTCAACGTTATTCCATTGGATCCAGATAAAAAAAAATGTCTTTTCTTATGCTTGACAGTTAATGACTGGTCCTATTCTTGCCAACTGTTTGTTATGCATAATTGATGCAATATTTGTGCTTGCATTCTAGTTGAAACTTGAAATACTTATTCTCTTAATTACATGTTTATGTAGCTGCACCAATGAATAAACCGTAAGGTGCTTAATAAAATAATCGTGAGTTTTTTCTTATCGGTGAACTGATGCACAGGTTTTCTTGCAGGTGAATAAGGAATTTAGTCCTGAAGATGCATCTCCAAGGGGTATGAAAAAATTGGAGTTAACTGCTGTTAATGGCGATGTCCTACAAAAAGTCAATAGTGAAGCACTTCAGTTTGATGTGTTTGTCCAGCATGGACCTGCTTATCAACATTCGAGTCAAGGCTTGGTACAAGAACATTCTCTTAAAGAGAAAATATATAATGTTAATAGCGATCAACATTTGGACCAACATTATAGATCACCGATGGTGGGGTCCATATTCTTGTTATCGAATACTCCTAATTTGGAAAGACACTCAGGGATAGTGACTCCATCCTCAAAACAACCAGGTTCCTTTTTAAGTGCGGAACACACAAAACATAATGAGTGGGTTTCATCAATTCAGAAAAGCATTTCTAGGTTCACGCTTCCCGAGCCTTCTCCCTGTGCTTCTATCGTCAAAGATGGAATTGAAAAATTAAAATGTGGATTATCAAGTTACTCATCTGTGAATTCTCCCTTAAAGAATGTTATGGCTGACAGTCAGAGATATCTCCAATGCAAATTTTCCAATTCTCCTACTGCTTGTTTAGAGAAGCAAACAGCTATGCCTGATCTCAACAGAGGACAGAAAAGCTTATTTAACATGAATAGCAATGGAAATGAGAACTCAATGAACACCAGTGTGTTGAGCCAGGTTAACGAGACCACAGTCCTTGATAAAGTTGAAGAGCCTCAGCATAGCATGTTTACATACACTCCTTTGAAGGATGCATACAGTACACCAAGAAACGCAGTGGTTTCACCCTCTCAGCTGTCATTATCTGGAAGCAAAATGACACAGCATCTCATATCAGAAACTCCCACAGAAGGAGCATTAATTTCTTCTGTGACTGATTCCCTATTGGCAGGTGAGCAAGAAGATAATCCTCCCCATCTGCAAATTGAATCTGAAAAGAACTTCCAATCACCTTCAAGAGGTGCAGTCATTCTGAACAGCCCAGATAAAAGCATTCAAGGTGGAGCAGAACCAATGCATTCTAAACCATATGTCTGCAGCAGCACAACTGAACCATACCTTCAGGTCAGTCTCCGTATATTTGCTCAATTTTTAAAAGAACATGGATGCTGGGCCTATGTTTTATACCACACAACTTTGCTTCGCTTGTGCATTCCATGCCCTTTTTAAACACAGTAGGCTGGGTGTTGGGCTAATGTTTGCTCAAATTTCTCTATGTACAGTTTCCCATCCATTAGTTGGCTGCCGTTAAATACTAGGCTGTTCTATTTAGAAATATCATTACCTGTTCTGTTGTTGCTTAGGGATTTGACATTTTGTTCGGGACATGGTCAATGCAGAGCCCTTCCAGTAAAGAGTCAGCTGAGAACCCCTCCATGAAAGGGCCAATTCAGAGTCCACCCCAGGAGAATCCAACCCTCAATTCTACCGGGAGAAAGGCAATTCAGAGTTCCCTCAGGAAAGTGCCAAGTCAGAGTCCCCGGAGGAAAGAATCAACTCTGAGTCCTCCCAGAAAAGAACTTACTCAGAGTCCTGGAAAAGAACCAATTCGAAGTCCCTTTGTGAAAGAGCTAACTCGAAGTCCTATCGTGAGAGACCCAATTCGAAGTCCTACTGTGATAGAGCCAATTCATAGTCCCTTCATAAAAGATATGAATCGGATTCCCTCAAGAAAAGCGTCAACAAATAGCACCTCCAGACCGGATTCATCTTGTGCAGCAGACACTGAGAATGTGCGACCCTTTGCTGCGAGGGACCTAGTATCTCATGAGTCCAATTCAAATAGTCATCCTAGTGATGGTTGTTATCAGGGACTGCATATTTCACAAAATCCGTGTACAGGGAAAGATTCAGAGAAGTCTGTTGGACAGAAACGACGAAACCTAGGAATAATTTCTGAGGATGGGTACTGTACAGATACGATCCCCAGAATCCAGAAAAGTCCGAAAGTTCCCAGAAGTGAGAACTGCAATCCAGAGTTCATGCTGCATCAGTCAAATAAAGGTTACGATGACAGAAAGAAGTGTGGGGGTGATACAACATGGAAGTGCTGGACCGATGTGTGTACTATTTCCTGTTTTGTGTTAGTCCACTTGAATAGCCAGGTTCTCTGGCAGATATGCTAGGTATTTTGTTTTCATACATTTTCTTACTTCAGATTTCCTTCTTGCAGATTTTAGTAAAATTCTCAGGAGATACAGAACAACTGATTTCTCCATTGGCAAGCAAACTAAATTTAAGAGCGGTATTTTCCTTTCTTTTATTATTACTTTCTCCCAAGAAAAATTTAATCTGTGTGATAGAATTAACCATCTTATGCTTAAGAAAAATTTAATCTGTATTATGTTGGTTCACATTGCTGTTTTATCATGATCAAGTAGATTGGTGTGCTGGAAGATATGCTGGTCCACCTATTGAAGGCTAAAAAATATGGGATGCTGTGTTCTGAAGTCCAGTCTCAGGTTTGCTGAATTAAATGATCAATCAGGGTCTGTTACGGACATGTTTACATAGTATAGTCGGACCACATTGCATTCTTTAAATCTATAGAGCATCTACACTATCAATTTTTATGCTAACACTAGTATTTAATGTGTGCAGAAGTTTGACTGCCTCAATGTTGGGCATAAAAGGTGGTGTCTTTCATCATGCCTGTTATGATTATGTAGTTTAGATTGTTACGTGTCCAAGAATGTGGTTTAGCTTAATAAGCATTGACATTAACCTTTGCAGATTAGCTGAAGCAAGACTGCTGCTTTATAAAATAGTGTATGAAAAGGCAAAATTGCAGTTAATGCAAGTGAAGCGTGATAAATTACAGGTTTGTATTTAAAAAAAAATATATATTAATTAAGGTTGGCTCTCTTATGTTTTTCATCTCTGGATATGCATACAGTTTGTCACCTGGACTTATACTTGCCTGCAGAGTAGAGTACAGCTCTTAAGCTCTGCAATTCAGAAGTCTCAGATGCTGAAATTAAATTGCATCCGTTGTCAGTCTGAACCTAGTGAACGGGAGACTCATGTTGATGATAGTCATAGTCAATCCTCTTTAGTTAATTCTGAGGGTGAACAAGAGGTAATCATCAATTCTAAGATTGGAGATCCATTTACCATTGTCTTGTCCCTGCAATCGTAGCTTCAGTAATTGTTTTTGCCAAATTATCTGTTCTGGTTTTCCTCTAATTTTTAACAAAAGGATTTTAAACGCTTAAGAAAACTGTTACAAAGATTGTAAACTAGAGAAATCTATTGTAACTACAAAGCAAGGTAAATGATTCTTTTTTTCTTTTCTTTTTTTTTAAATACATGAGATTGTGTATTTGCGATAGAAATGCGATTTTATTTACTAGGCAGACCCTACTCTATTGGGAATATATTAATCAGAGTCGAGTACTATTCTTTAAACTTTTCCTTCGAACCAAATTCCAAGAAAGATACAGTAAATAAAATTATTAGTAGAATTTGAAAACAGGTGACAGGTTTCTGTTATAAACGCTCCAGAAGATTATATAAGATGAATACAGCATAAGAAAACAGTTCTTCTTCCTTTGCCTTTCTCAAACAACCAGTTCAGCTTATAGATTTCATATTACAACAAATAATTATATGAAGATAACCCAGTTTCGGGTCATTATTTTTGTTTATATATTCCTTTTTATTGTCAGGCTTCCTGTGATAATGTAAGCACAATGAGGCAGGAGCTTAAAGCTTTGGACAGAGATGTAAAAAGCTTAAGCAGTTTCTTTCACAGCCACTGCAAGTTGAAAGGAGAACCAAGTTGCCCTGATACTATATCTTTAGTTCAACATCATCTCAAGACAAGAACATGTTGCAGGATTATTTGTCATGATTTGCAGGTTATTTTTATTCATGATTTGACTTTTCGGACACGCAACAAATGTCTTATGTCACTAAGAGACCTGTAATTTCAACAGCTATGGGAAGTTGATCCTTTTGAGATTAAGAATGGCCATTACAAAATTCTTCTCAGTTATCATGGTTACGTCTTGCAAAGGTTTTTTCTTCTTCTCTTTGGCTGTTCTTTTGGCTGAGTCACGTATTTTCTTTCTTATTACCAAATTCAAGTATGACGTGATTTCGTGTTGATGAGACACAGGTTTACGGGTACTGTGGGCCCAGCATCAAACATAGTCATCTCACACAGTTTCAATTATATAAAAATCACAAAGGTACTGAAGTCAATAAGTTGTGTACTTTGTTATGTTCTTTTCTAAATGGTTAAATTTTTTGGACATCAGGAATTCCCAAACATGGATGTTCAAGTTGCATTTGGTTTTGTGCTAAATGCTGAGGCCACCAAGAAAAGTTCTGATTTGAGATGTTTTCCTTTGGCACAAGAAACACAAGTATGTTACCATTTAAGTGAATGGAATTTTACGTGCATTAGTTATAGGAATGTGGTACTGGGTTTCAATTCCTATAGGTTGTGGACTATGTATGACTGTCAAAGTGGGTAATATGTTTCTAACTCCACATTGTAGACTGCTCTTTCACTTCGGTCCATATCTAATGCAGGTAACCGGTTCACTGCTAAGAAATCTGCTAGACGTGGTTGAGGAAGTGCACCTGGCTCGATTTGAGATTGTAAATTTGATTCAAACAACTTTTCAAACTCCATCTGGTAACGAATATACTGAAAATGTGATAATCAATTTGTTTATCCGAACTTTCACCGAATGAGTTTGTTTATCTGTTCTAAAATCTGGTTATATGTTCTTGTTCTATAGCTGAGCAGCTTGATCTGAAGCTTTGTTTCCTCAACTTTAAGAGCGGTAGACAGATGACAGTGACTCTTGACATGACCTGTTTGAAAAGGTAGAGTCCTATCCAATTTCCTTGATTATCTTTCTGCTTATCTGATGTAGAATTTTATTCCAATATTGATTGGCTGGATACAATCCAGCGACTCCCGTATAATGAGTGTTTAAGCATTGTATGTCGCTGCTGCAAATTATTATTGTCCTTTTAGGATTGTCTAGTTAACAATGTGAAACTACTTGCGAGATTATATGCAAATGTTTGTTGTTACTAGTCTGTCAGCATCCTCCATTGAGATAATATGCAAATGTTCGTCGTTACTTAATCTGTCAGAATCCTCTATGCCTTCCATACCACAATGTGCTTTATACGTATATATACCTTAGTGCTTTGAATAAGTAGTGACTTGTTTGTTGGTTTCTGGACAGTGGGATTTATCCCTCGGAGATTCTTCCGCATCAGATGCAGGCTTCCTCCGAATCTGCGGTGGAAAAGACGCTGCCCGAGTCACTATTAGCTGAAATGAGAGCTGCGGCTGAGATTCTTGAATCTGGATATACGAGAATAAAGAAGCTCTGTAAGTGCATCTCCAATGTGGTGTAACTTCACACATGCGTATTTCCAAGGGAGGTGAAGCGTGTTGCCAATAAGTCGTTGGAATTTACCTTAGGTTACCGTAGTCGTATATATATATATATATATATATATATATATATATATATATATATATATATATATGATGAAGTGCCGATTTAGTCCATGAACTATCACCTTAGTGAAAATTAGGTCTCTGAATTATTTTTTCGGTAAAATAAGTCTTTAAATTCATTAAAAATTGCTAATTTCATCCCTACTATTATATTCAAATCTATTTTATCCAATTTTTCATCAACTTAAGTCACTTGACACACTTTAGAGTGTAATACCATTATTTTCTTGCCTATAAGCCCTTAACATTTCATATAGGTTGCGAATCTAACGTCTAATTTACCATCCGAAGCTAACTTATACTATTTCTTACGAAAAACTACCAATTTACTCTCCAAAGTTAACTTCATACACTATTTCTTTATGAAAAACTATCAATCTACTCTCAAATGTGTATCACATGCAAGTAACGTGATTTAAATTGAAGGAAAATTGAATATAGTAGCTTCAAATATAATATTAGGGATGTAATTGGCAGATTTTTATAATTCAAGGGTTGATTTTTTTGAAAAAATAGTTTAGGGACCTAATTTTAACTGAGGTGATAATTCAGGGACTAAATTGGTAGTTCACCCATATATATTTATATATATATATATATATATATATATATATATATATATATTTTATTTTTTTATTTTTTTATTTTTTTGAGAAGAGCGTAGTCGTATATTTAGCTAAAGATAGTTCGATAACTCGGATTTTTCTCACCCAAATCCTAGAAGGCAGTTTTTTTTAACCAAGTTCTATCGCTCGAGCCGTGCAAGGTCACTAACATGTTAGAACTTGAGGTTGAGCGCACATTCTTCTCTTTGTTGTAAGTTCCACAATTATATAACCAACATTTCGTTCATATTTATGCTACTACAACAACAAAGTCTTATCTCATTAAGTAAAGTCGGCTGTATGAATCTTAAAACGTCACTGCTTTTGATTTTGCGCTAAGATTTCTGTTAGCTCTAAAAGTACTTTTTGCTGTTGACCGAAAAAGATAAAAAGCAACAAATCGTTAGTAGGTCAGAATTATGACCGTTGGCCACGTGGCAGTGCCTGGGCTGTTGGATTTGAATATTTTTCAAATCCAACGGTCCAGATTAATTAATAACATTAAAATTATTTTAAAAATAATTAAAAATACATTAAAAAAATTATAAATACCTAACCCTCATCTTCCACCTTACACCACATTTCATTATTTTTCTACACTTTCTACATTTCAATATTTTGTACACTTGAGAGAAAAAAATGAGTTCGTGGAAGAACATTGAAGATATTATGTTGTGTGAAAGTTGGTATCACGCTACTCATGACCCAATTACGGGTAATGAGATGGATAAGCGAGAAATGTGGAGTAAAATTACGAAAGCGTTTTGCGATGTACATGGAAAAGACGCAAGAACTAGTCAAGGTCTTCAAGGTCGTTGGAAAAAGCTCAACGCATCCTTTACTTGTTGGAAACTTGGCTAAATTATTGTAAATAGGAAGTGACACGTGGCATGTCGGGATTGGTTGAAAATCTTAGCGAAAATCTATGCACAAAATAGTACGTTCGGATAATGACACGTGGCGTGACGAGATTGGTTAAAAATCCTATCCGAAATTAAAACAATTTTTTTTTATTTTAAAAAAAAAAAAAAATTTGAAATGGGCTAGGTGCCAGCGCATTTTGTAGGGGTGGAGATTGTTTGGGCCAGCACATTTTTTTAGGGGTGGAGATGCTTTGGCCTATTACTGTTCATTGGGGTCTATTACTATTCATTTGAGTGGATAAATACGCTGGGTGCTGCCACCCAGTCTTAGGGGTGGAATTGCTCTAAGTTAAGCGCGTGGCAGAGTCAATACGCATCAATACTTTGGCAGAGTCAATACGCGTCAATACTTCCCCACCTCCCTTTCTCTCAAAAAGTTGTCCTGCATGAATAATTTGTTGGCCCATTTTATAAAGTCACGTGTAAAAAGATATTTTTTGAATCAAAGCATATTACGTACAATTTACATGTTTTAAATGTATTTATATACATAAATTGACAAAGTAAATGAATAATCTTAGATCATGCTAGAAGAAACCCCTCATAAACCAATTAAAGCAGATGAATCCACATAATAAAATCGGTCTCTATAAAATTTACATTAAGAATAGAGAAAATAATATTTAATAAACAACTTATTGAATCACACTTTTGCTAGCCCATTGTGAGGCTAAGCACATCCCCTCGCCCTTAGTGTAGATAATATCATTTGTTAAAAATAAAATAAAAACAATCATTTGACAACTAATTTAATCACATTATTATCCACGAGTGAATGACCTTTTTTATAACTGGCATTACACATCTCTTAGAATGTTATGAACGTGTTTAAAAATAGAGAAATTGAATCACATTATTGCTAGCTTATTGTGAGGTACTAATTAAAAAAATACCACAAAAAAATTAATTATTAAAAAATATTGTTAAAATTATGAAAATGCCCCTGCCTTATGTGTTGCATTATTTTGGGATGCCTTTGAATTTTTTTGTCTTGGGGGCATTTTTGTCCAAATATTTTTGTTGAAGCTTATTGACACCAAAATCACTATCCACCTTTCCCATTGGCTTTCTATATAAGATATCTATACATATTAAATTTACATTATCCGGTTAGGCTAATACTATACCACATCGGGGCATTGCAAATCTCAAGTTGGCCAGCTTCTTTCTCAAACATCTATTGGAAATCTCTGAGAAAAAAACCATAAAAACCAAAGTTTGTGTTTCACACGAGGCAGGAAAACAAGGGTCAATGAGCCAAGCAATGAGGCCACCAACCACAGCCCTTTACCTCCTCTCCTTCCTTCTCTCCGCTCTAGTACTCCATACCCCCACCTTTGCCATAAAAAAGGTAAGCATTCATTCTCTCCGTAACTATATCGTTATAATCCGGACTCGCAAACGGTTTTCATCTATGCGTTCGTAATGACGAGTACTACGAGGATACGCTAAAAGAATGAGTCATACGTCTTTCTAACCGATGGTCAACGGAAATCAAAGTTCTTGCTTCTAAGGCATTTTCGTAAATTCACGCTTTTAAAATTAATAAAAACGTAAAATTAGGGACGGGTTGTCACACTATTATGAGGTACTAATTAAAAAAATGTATCAAAAAATAAATTATTAAAAAAATCACTATTAAAATGATGAAAATGCCATACCTTATTAGATGCATTATTTTGAGATGCCTTTGAAGTTTTTTTGTCCAAATCTTTTTATTGAAACTTGATGACACAAAAATCACTGTTCACTTTAACTCGCACCACACTATACTTCACTACCTTATGCTCCCAAAGCCACTGTGACCCTAAGTTGAGCGCGTGGCTAAGTCAATACGCATCAATACTTTGGCAGAGTCAATACGCATCAATACTTTGGCAGAGTCAATACTTCACCACCTCCCTTTCTCTCAAAAAGTTGTCCTGCATGAATGATTTGTTGGCCCATTTTATAAGTACTAGCCTTCTACACATGCGTAAAAAGATATTTTTTGAATCACGGCATGTTACGTGTGATTTACACGTTTTAAATGTATTTATATGCGTAAATTGACAAAGTAAATGAATAATCTTAGATCGTGCTAGAAGAAACCCCTTATAAACCAATTAAAGCAGATGAATCCACATAATAAAATCGGTCTCTATAAAATTTACATTAAGAATAGAGAAAATAATATTTAATAAACAACTTATTGAATCACATTTTTGCTAGCCCATTGTGAGGCCAAGCACACCCTCTCCCCCTTAGTGTAGATAATATCGTTTGTTAAAAATAAAATAAAAACAATCATTTGACAACTAATTTAATCACATTATTATCCGCGAGCGAATGACCTTTTTTATAACTGGCATTACACATATCTTAAGATGTTATGAACGTGTTTAAAAATAGAGAAATTGAATCACATTATTGCTAACTTATTGTGAGGTACTAATTAAAAAAAATACCACAAAAAAATTAATTATTAAAAAGTATTGTTAAAATGATGAAAATGCCCCTGCCTTATGTGATGCATTATTTTGGGATGCCTTTGAATTTTTTTGTCTTGAGGGCATTTTTGTTCAAATATTTTTGTTGAAGCTTGTTGACACCAAAATCAGTATTCACCTTTTCCATTGGCTTTATATATAAGATATCTATACGTATTAAATTTACATCGGGGCATTGCATATCTCAAGTTGGCCAGCTTCTTTCTCCAACATCTATTGGAAGTCTCTGAAAAAAAAACCATAAAAACCAAAGTTTGTGTTCCACAAGAGGCAGGAAAACAAGGGTCAATGAGCCAAGCAATGAGGCCACCAACCACAGCCCTTTACCTCCTCTCCTTCCTTCTCTCCGCTCTAGTACTCCATACCCCCACCTTTGCCATAAAAAAGGTAAGCATTCATTCTCGTCTCCCTCCATTAAAATCTGCAACAACAAAAAGCAAAGTAGCTTCCTTTGCATTTCACTAGTACTTGTGATGATTTTTCTTTTTTTTTGTTGTTGTTCTTTCTACTGTTTCTGCAGTCATATGTGGTATACCTGGGATCACACTCACATTCCCCAAACTTGTCGGAACTTGAACTAAACCAAGTCACAGACAATCACCATGAGTTTCTTGGTTCCTTCTTGGGCAGGTACTTAAACACATATTTCCAACTAAAATACATAAACGCCGTCTTTGGCCGATCAAATGTTTGAACTTTTTTCTGCAAAAATGCAGCCATGAAGTTGCAAAAGAATCCATGTTTTACTCGTACACAAGGCACATCAATGGCTTTGCTGCTACACTAGAAGAAGAAGAGGCAGCTCAGATTGCTAGTGAGAATTTTCTTTCTGCTATCTTCTTTCTCTTTGTTTTTCTTTCTCCTTGTTTTCTCTTTTCTTATGCTGCCATTGAAACACTGTAGAGCATCCAAAGGTAGTCTCAGTATTCTTGAACCAGGGAAGAAAATTACACACAACTCGATCGTGGGATTTCTTGGGACTTGAGCAAGATGGTGTTGTTTCACCCAATTCAATCTGGAAGAAGGCAAGATACGGTGAAGATTCAATCATAGGAAACCTTGATACTGGTAAGTTTTTCTTGTTCTTTGTGTTTTTTTTTTTTTTTTTTTTTTCAATTTTAAAAACAAATTTCTTCACTTCCAAGTCATGTTCATGCACGAAAAGCATCAATCAGCTCATGCCATGTGCCCAATAGTTTTGATCTGGATCGTTGAATCGTTTATTGGTTATTGTCACTCATTTCAATAATAGTATTTTTCAACATTTAATGTTCAAAAATTGATTTCATGTTTTTGTAACCATTAGTTTCGTGCTGATATATTTGACCAATTTACTCTCCACTAACGCACATACATGTATATGACAAAGCATTTAGGGAAGCAATTCCTTCTAAAATTAATTATTACCTAGTATTGTTAGTTTTGCATGTGGTGACTCTGGTATCCGGTTTATCCAGAGTGTTGGGGTTTTACTCACATGTTGTTGGTTCAAAACTTCTTTCTAGATGAGCTTAACTTCACAATGTACTTGCAATAATGTGGTTCAAATTCGTTTTTTGAGAGAATCGAGTCTAAAATCTTTCACTTACAAGTGAAGAGGAACACCATTAGAAACATAGTATCGAATAGTAATATAATTCTTTTTTAAATAAAGCTTGTGAGACTTCCCTCAAGACGGTATAACTCTAATTTATGGTCTTTTTGTAGTTTTGGTCTTTTGGACCACCATTAGTATAATTTTAACAGCTTGTGCAATTGTATTTATTTTTACTCGTATACAATGATTTGGATATCAATTTATTTTCGCATTAGCATTAATATAATTATGGTCATTTTTTGTAAACATATTGTTGTATAAAAACTAGCTAAATTCTTAGCATTTTCCCAGCTCCCTCTTAATTTATTAACGTATCATTTTACACAATTAAGAACCCAAAAACCCCTATATATAGGAGAAGTTTTTCGGTGTGTCTAAAATACGAAACAGTACAAAACGTGTCATTATACAATTGGAATGTAATTTTATTTTATTTAAGTGTCCTTCGATTGTATAATAATATGGCGTACCGCTCCGTGTTTCGAGCTTACTGAAAAATCTACCTATTTATAGTCAAAGACTTTCAAATTTCTCATTTGAAGAGGAAAAAAACCCTAGACTTGCACTCGACTGTCCTTATTGCAATATTGGTACGTTTTTTAGCTGGATTTTAAAAATATTTCACACAAAAAAAAGAGTTTCGATTGTTTTGTAAGGAGCATTGGTAACCCTAGTGTTCTTGAATGGGGTTGTAGGCGCATGGCCAGAATCCAAGAGCTTTAGCGATGAAGGGTACGGACCGATTCCATCCAAGTGGAAAGGAATCTGCCAAAATGAGACAGATTCTGAATTTCACTGCAACAAGTACCCACTATTTTATGATTATCTTCTAATTGAGATTAGTTTACTTTCTATTTCCTTTTCTACAACATTAAAAATCAAATGTTAAAAAAAAAAAGTATCTTGGTATAAGTTAAACAAAATATGCTCGTTGATACAAATGTGAGTTAGGCACTGTAGCGTGTCAATGTCTCTTGCATTCGAGCTTAAATTTTCATCTCTTAAATTAAAGTAATTTAAGTTAAGGTATTTCTTTATAAAAGAAAAGGATATATTTATTGCTAAAACGCGGGTGTTAAAATTGGAAAAAAAACTTGGATGGTCCAATCCAACCAAGAGATATTCTTCTTTGTTCTGTGTAATCAGTCCCAGTTTTATCCAAACTTGGATGGTCCAATCCAACCAAGGTGATCCCCTTTAGTAGTGGGGTAAATGGCATCTATAAAGCAGGATTCGTAAGAAACTTTCTCATAAAGTTGCGGCCATTCTTATTCTAGAAACCTAGAACTGCAAAAAAATTGAGATGCAGGTAATTAGATTATAATTTGATTCATTTTTTTGTTAATTATTTTCATATTTGAAAACTACATCTAAATTGCTAAACAATTATCTTATTTAAGAGGAAACTTTAACGAAAAGCTCCCGGTACGGTTCACTTTAACGAAAAATCATATTTTTACACTAAAAAGTCAATCCTAGTACTATTCATTTTACCCTTTATTTTGTCTTTATCGTTAAAACTCAAAGTTTTCAAGTCTTTTTCATTAGTTTTCCTTATTTAAAATATCAAATCCCGCACTAGCATGTGGTCTAGTAAGACTCGTTTAGAGGATGTCTCTAATGGTTAGCTCAATTACGATGATGTAGTTTTATTGTGGCATAGTGGATTATAAAAATCTTTGTGAATATTATATTATTGATGGTAGGAAAACGGGTAGTGTTATTCACACTATTTTTTTGTCTCTCACACATCTTTGTTAATTTTATTTATTAATTTTATTTAATTCATTCGATACACCAAAAAAAAAAGAGATATATAAAAGGTAAAACTAAATGTGTGGGTAACACCACCTTTCTTATACCTTCCCAAATGAACTTGCTTAATATTTGAAAAAGACATCATCTCTAGGACAATAAATTAACCAAGCTATTGTAGTCAAACTCTTTGTCCAAAGCTATGGTAGTCAAATACTTCATAAAAAATCCAACTTCTAGTCACTATTCTATTACCCCTTCACTGCTTGTTGTCTTAAAATAAAGGAAAATGATCATCTCTGGATCTCTTCCTCTTAATTTTCATTGTCATATAATTTGGACACTTGAAATTTAATCAAACGGCTACAAATAGAGGCTCACTCTAAAAGTTATAATAACTTTAGTTGTTGGACCAATTTTCAAGGGTCCGGATTGTTTGATGAGGAGGATTAGGTGGATGGGATCCAGAGAAAATCCATTTCCCCAAAGAAAGACAGTAAAAAAAGAAAACATATATATTATAAGAGTAATGTTAGATAGACTAAATTCACAAACTAAATGATGTGTCATCAATAAGAAATAAGTACGTTAATTAACACTTAAGTAATAATCTCATTATCAACTTTCACCTCATTTAGTTTACAAAATTTAGCCCCTACATTTATTCTCCCCAACATTGTCCATATCATACAACGATTTCTTTAGATTAAGAAACAAATTATGTTTTAATAATCGGAGAAGCACTCTTTTTCCTTAATTGTAAGTGGTGAGCAAGTTGGTGAAGCACTATTTTTCCCTCTTCTTTGGAGGTTTTTAATGAGGCTTCCCTTTGCTCCCCCAAAACTCTTGTACTCTGTTTGTTTAACAGTAATGGAAATTTCAGTTATGATTAAAAAAATAATAATAATGGGAGAGAAGACAGGTCCATAACATGACTGTTGTCTTGATGTAGTTTATGATCTGCATGTATGCAGTAGTCCTCAATTCATTTAAAATGCCCTAATAGGTGCATTTTGCTGGCAGTTCACTATTAATCAACACTAGTATATTCTTTAGCACAGTTCACTATTAATCAATATTGATATAATTTTCAATTTAATTACTTATACATACACACGGGTGCGATATTTTATACAAAAATATCGATGCTAATAGTAGTCGAATCACTCATTGTAAGTTGCATTTTATCCATAAAACTTTGCGACGAGGGATTTTATATTCTTCAACATATTTGTCATATTGTAAATTAAGGGTTTTGATTTGTTATAAATGGTAACTTTGTAACTCATTTGGTAACAAACTTTTTGGCATGAAAGGAAGCTTATTGGAGCACGATACTTCAACAAGGGCTATGCTGCAGCTGCTGGTCCCCTCAACTCCTCCTTCGATTCGCCGCGTGACGACAATGGCCATGGCTCCCACACCTTGTCAACCGCTGGTGGCAATTTTGTAACCAGTGCGAGCGTGTTCGGCTTTGGAAATGGAACAGCAAAGGGTGGATCACCAAAAGCCAGGGTTGCAGCCTATAAGGTGTGCTGGCCTCCAGTGAATGGAAATGAGTGCTTTGATGCAGATATATTGGCTGCATTTGATGTGGCCATCGATGACGGTGTTGATGTGTTGTCTGTTTCACTGGTGTTGATATATTGGCTACATTCTTCAAAGACAGTGGTTCAATTGGTGCTTTTCATACTGTTAAGCATGGCATTGTTGTGGTTTTCTCAGCGGGGAATTCTGGTCCTGCTGAAGGTACTGTCTCGAATATATCGCCCTGGCAGATCACAGTCGGCGCCAGTACTATGGATAGGGAGTTTCTGAGTTATGTCACCCTTGGCAACTTGAAGCACCTCAAGGTTAGTTATAGTCCATTTTCCGACTAATGATTTTAACACTCCTCGTTTAGTCTTTGTACTTCACCTGTGAGTGCAGAAACAATAAATTATAAAATATTCAATTCGGAGTGCAGATAGACAAAAGAGGAGTGCCAAAATCGTTAGCTGTTCCCTTTTTATCGTATACATAATAAGACATGTTAGGGTGTTTTATGGGAACTTATGTTATATATCCTGCAAAGCTACTCAAATCCATAGCAAGTTTTATCTACTTTGTTCTGAAGGGACAAAGCTTATCGTTAGTTGCCTTGCGGAGCAAGAAATTTTACCAACTTATTAGTGCTGCGGATGCTAAATTAGCTAATGCATCAGCTAAAGAAGCGTAAGGATAGGCAACATCAATTTACTGATTTTCATTATACTAAAATTATATTCAAGTTCTTAGTAATCTGCTTATATGATGCTGCAGTCTGCTATGCAAGGCCGGCACGCTTGATCCTAAAAAAGTGAAGGGAAGGATCTTGGCCTGCCTGCGTGGGGACAACGATGGAGTGGACAAGGGTGAGCAAGCCTTACTGGCTGGCGCCGTGGGAATGATTCTTGCTAACAAAGCTCTTAATGGGAATGAAATTAAGTCTGAACCACATGTCCTCCCTGCTTCACATATCAATTTCACCGACGGCATCCTTGTCTTTGCTTATATCAATTCAACTAAGTAAGATGGGTGAAGTATCTCCAAATTGCATGTTTTAGACTGCGTCTGTTTCATATGTTAGGCTGCTTCACCACAATGTCAGCAATATCAAGTTTTTGGTAAAATACTAGTTGAGAAGCTTGCATATTTTGACAGGTCTCCACGGGCTTACATAAAGCGTGCAATAACCGAACTGGGAACAAAGCCATCTCCATTAATGGCAGCATTTTCATCAAAGGGACCTAACACCATTACACCAGGCATCCTTAAGGTTTTTTATTAGCAAACACAATTTCTGTTCATTAAACAGACTCCACATATTTTTGCTTATTTGGTAAAGTATTCAGTAAATGTTGTCGTACATTAATTCAGCCTGATATCACTGCACCTGGAGTGAGTGTCATAGCAGCCTACACGAAAGCACAAGGGCCAACAAATCAAATGTTTGACAAACGGCGAATTCCATTCAACTCGCTGTCAGGCACATCAATGTCATGTCCTCATATTTCCGGCATTTGTGGCCTTCTTAAAACCCTCTATCCTCATTGGAGTCCTGCAGCCATCAAATCTGCAATCATGACCACCGGTAAGAAGTCCCTACGCACAGTCGTTTATGTATTCGCTTCACATTAACGTCTGTTAAGAGACCATTACTCGTCTTTCTGATATTTTCCTTCAAATCTTGTGTTACACAGCGATAACACAAGATAACAGCATGGAACCATTGCTCAATGCTTCTTTTTATGAGGCAACACCATTTAGTTACGGCGCAGGACATGTTAACCCAAACAGTGCTATGGATCCTGGATTGGTATACGATTTATCCCTTAACGATTACTTGAACTTCCTGTGCGCAATGGGCTACAACGAAACACAAATTGAAATGTTTTCATAGGATACGTATGAGTGCACCAAACCAGCTATTCGTCCCACTAACCTCAACTACCCCTCAATCACAGTCCCTAAACTCTCTGGATCCCTGGAGGTGACTAGAACACTGAAAAATGTTGGCTCTCCAGGAACATATGAGGCATATATCCAAAGCCCGGATGGGGTATATGTTTCTGTTGAGCCAAAGAAGTTGAAGTTCAAGAAAATTGGTGAAGAGAAGAGCTTTAAGGTACTCCTGCAGGTTAAAGAAGCAAAACAAGCTAAAAACTATGTGTTTGGGAAGTTGGTATGGTCAGATGGTAAACACTATGTGAGGAGTCCAATTGTAGTCAAGGCTTCCTAAGCTAGAAGTAGGCAAATTGCTCCAGCTTATTTTACTTCACCTCAATTTGTTCCATGTTCTTGTGCACTGAGCTAATGATTTACAAAAATTATTTTCAATGAAAATTAAGATCAACTGATCACTTATATATGACTACTAATGTTATTACTCATTTGAATTTCTGTTGAACGAAATCAGTGTTTTAAAAAACGCGGCTCGGGATGCATTTAGCCGGTTTTGGAGGCGGGACGTTAGTGGAAACGCCTCTGCCCAGTGGGAGAAGGCTTAAGCTCGCCTAAACGTGTCGAGGTGTGCCTAGGGGCTAAGGCACGCTGTAGAAATTATGACTTTAATTTGTGATATATTTCATAAGTTGTTGTACAACAATGGTTCGGATATATAAGCGGAAGAAGAGAGGAAAGAAGAGAGGACTATCCGAGACTATCCGACAAAGACTAAGAAAAAGAAAAAAGATGACTAATGATGAGTAATGATGATGTCTAAACCTAATGATGACTAATAAAGATAATGATGTCTAATAATGATGTCTAAACCTAATGATGACTAATAATGATGTCTAATAATCACTTTCAACACACGCCGAAGTTATAAACAGAGAAAATGAGTTTCTCTCTCGAACTTCCGCCGGACAAAGTCAAAGACCAACTCTAACATTTTTTTTTTTTTTTGGTAATTGTTATCCATTCAGACTGCGCCACCTAGCATTTTAATTAACAAAGAGCAATAAATATGGCACATTGCAACATGCTGATTAATTAGTAACACTATGGCTTGGTATAACTGTCAAGTTAAAGAACTTCTCGTGAGGGGACACAACACATTTCATGGACAACAATGTAAGTGGAAAATCCACCCTTCGTCATGGTACCATCGACGTCGAGACGGTTGTACGAGTAAACAACTCCTTCACATTAAACTTCAAGGATGTCATTACAATAATCACAACTTATGCATGAATTAATATGAATTCCAACTCCGACATGATCACCAACTTTGAATCCATGAACATTATTCGGACCGACCTCGGCAATCTCACATCTATAATTTGTACATTAATCAGTAATTAATTAAGAACTAATCATATGATAAAAATAAAATCATGAGTTAATGGATGAACATATATACGTACCCAGGCACTAAAGGGTAGGTGGCATCTCCATCTTTGTTCCTTGTCCACTTCAGCATAGCAAACTCCAGAGTATGTTATTTTTGTGGAAAAATCACCACTCCCAAGAGTCCCAACAGCCCTAGATTCATTAACAAATTAATCGCTAATTAAGCACTACATTTAGCATGCAAATTGTTAATTAGTTGATATTAATCGAAATCGAGCCCATCCCAGGCAATCCTCCCCCTTATTTGCATTTTCTGAGCTCATTACTTACATATATACTTGCAGCGGCTAGGGAGGAAATAACGATGATGCAAGGCGGGCATAATATATGACTGATCTTACATACCATCTCATTTATATGCACGAAACTTATGTCGTTTACTTACTTTTAAAACACTGGCTTTGATGGTAGTCATTTCTTTCTATTGAGGTGGCTCTTACTCATTTATTAGTATATAGTGACTCGATCACATGTTTATGTATAATGCCACTCACTTAGTCCAACTTATAAGTCATCATTTTTGTAGAGCCTGGTTTAGTCGTGTGATGCGAATTTTGATTTTCAAGGAATTTAACTCAAGTCACATAATATGTCAGCAATAATAATTAGATATCGAACTCACTATCTATATGAGTCAAAGTTAAAACCGCACACTTACTAGTGAAAAATTATGCCATTAAATTATGTAAACTAATGATGAACATGAGATTCCTTCTGTCGTTGGAAATTTGGAAGAAAGAATTACCACAATCAAGACAAAAAGCTTTCGAGGGACAAAATTGCAATTATTCAAAAACTAGAAAAGTGAAAATTCAAAACAGAAACGAATCAAACGACCCGTCGTAAATAAATAAAACATTTTTAAACCATTAAAATAATTTTCCCTCCATTCTCTCCCTCCCGCTCCACAATGATCGACACACAAATCGCACTACTCCGTCCTAATTCAAACTGCAAACCCTAATTTCCCCGATCTCCCTCTCCGATTCCTCCATTTCCGATGGCCTCCAACGCCCCCGATGAGCCCTGCAACTCCAAGACCGAACCGGAAACAATAGCCCTTAGAATCAAGGAGAAGCTCTCCCGCCGCGTGAGCTTCGCCGACACCGAGATCACCTCCGTCCACATCTTCAACCGCCACGAGGACTACGACACACCTCCCGACCCCATAATGCGTCATCATCAAACTGCTTACAATGCGTCATCTAACGGAAATCATAATTCAGCTGCTGGTGATTCTGGTGATGGCCAAATCCAGACCCAAAATCAATTAAACAATGTAAGAATGTCTCTTGCAATCAAGATTTTTTTGATAGAACTGTTGCCGGTGTGTTTTGATCTCATACATTCGGTATTTTACATTAGTAGATTTGATGATGCACATTTTAGTTGTTGTTCTGAGGGTGGTTGCATTGTTGTATGCCCTTGAACCAAAAAGGTTCTGCCAGTGCATATGATTTTACGTATTTCAAAAATTAATTCTCTTAATGGCTCAAACATCTTATAGCTTTTGTTGTTTACTGAAATGGATTTTGTGGTTGTGGTAAACAGACACTGAAAATTTCTATGGTTGGGTTCTTTAATAAAATGGGATGTGAGAAAGAAGGTAATGACAGTGGAAAATTAGGAACTTGGATATTTGGATATTTGGATGAGTGGGTTTCATCAATTCAGAAAAGCATTTCTATGTTCACACTGTTGGGTTTTTTCCAGCCCATGATAAGTTGTCCTAAGTCTATAAGGAGTTATAGTCTTAGAGGATTAAATTGTTTTCCCAATTGGATTTGTTTTCCCAATTGGAGTTGTTTTCCCAATTGGAGTTAGTTTCTCAATTGGAGTAGGATTTATAACTAGATTCCAATTAGGATTAATAATCCTTATTGAAGAAGACCTTTATTATGTCTATATAAAGGGGCTATTGTACTAGTTTTAAAAAGGGAGCAAAACAATAAATTGTATACCACTCAAGGGATTAGAGTGAGAGAAAGGGCAAAGTGTGTGCGAAAGAAAAGAAAAAGAGAGTGTATTTCTTGTTCTTGTTCTTTCAGGTTTTTCGTCAAGTCCTAGTTCTAGAGATTTGGCAAGATTATTGGTTGTACTCATTATTGATATAGTGAAAGATTGTTGTTGCTGTCCCGTGGACGTAGGCACATATTGCCGAACCACGTAAATTCTTGGTGTTATTTATCTTGGTTATTTGTTTTTCGATTTCCAGAGTTTGTTCTTGTTTTTCCCATTCTTAAACGCGATATTCTCAACAAGTGGTATCAGAGCCTGGTTTGGCTGATATCCGTTTAGAATGGAGGGTGCAATTATGATGAAACTCACCCGCTCCAACTGGGTTACGTGGAAATCAAGAATGGAGGACATGCTTTATTGTAAAGATCTCCATGAGCCAATTGAAGGTATTAATAGCAAGCCAACAAATATGTCAGATGCCAATTGGACCAAGATGAATCGTAAAACTATTGGTACGATTAGACAATGGGTGGATGAGAGCATCTATCACCATGTGTCTAAAGAAACTGATGCGCAAGCTCTTTGGAAGAAGTTAGAATCCCTCTTTGAGAAGAAGACGGCTGCCAAGAAAGCATTCCTTATCAAAGAGCTTGTCAACATGAAGTATGCGGAAGATGTTAGTGTAACCGAGCACTTGAACAACTTTCAGAACGTGATCAATCAGGTAGCCACTGTGGGTTTGAATATTGAAGAAGAGCTGCTAGCACTTTTATTGCTAGGATCCTTGCCAGATAGTTGGGAAACCTTTGTCGTAACTGTAAGCAATTCGGCTTCTAATGACGTACTGTCTATGGATGCTGTTAAGGATAGCATGTTTAATGAAGAAACAAGGAGGAAAGCTTCAGGTGCAGGTGCTGGTCAACTCTTTGTCACAGAGAAAAGAGGCAAAAATTCTGGTGAGACGAAATTCAATGGCGACTGCCACTATTGTGGGAAAAAAGGTCACATGAAGAAGCATTGTCGTAAATGGAAAAGGGAACAAAAGGATGGGAACAATACTGCAGGTATTGTGACTTACGATGAAGAGCTTCTTTAATACAGATGATTGATGGTTTTCTGGCAAAGAAGTCTATAATTGCCTTTGCCAATGACGATGGGTATTGCGATCAGGGGGAGCCTGGTCAAGAGAAGTCTAAGCAAGAGGGTCTTGGTTAATGAGTAGTTCGATCAATGGGAGTTCGGTCAAGAGGAGCAATCCTATTATGGTATACCTTCCTCATGGTCTGGAGGGGGAGATTGTTGGGTTTTTTCCAGCCCATGATAAGTTGTCCTAAGTCTATAAGGAGTTATAGTCTTAGAGGATTAAATTGTTTTCCCAATTGGATTTGTTTTCCCAATTGGAGTTGTTTTCCCAATTGGAGTTAGTTTCTCAATTGGAGTAGGATTTATAACTAGATTCCAATTAGGATTAATAATCCTTATTGAAGAAGACCTTTATTATGTCTATATAAAGGGGCTATTGTACTAGTTTTAAAAAGGGAGCAAAACAATAAATTGTATACCACTCAAGGGATTAGAGTGAGAGAAAGGGCAAAGTGTGTGCGAAAGAAAAGAAAAAGAGAGTGTATTTCTTGTTCTTGTTCTTTCAGGTTTTTCGTCAAGTCCTAGTTCTAGAGATTTGGCAAGATTATTGGTTGTACTCATTATTGATATAGTGAAAGATTGTTGTTGCTGTCCCGTGGACGTAGGCACATATTGCCGAACCACGTAAATTCTTGGTGTTATTTATCTTGGTTATTTGTTTTTCGATTTCCAGAGTTTGTTCTTGTTTTTCCCATTCTTAAACGCGATATTCTCAACACACACTTCCTGAGCCTTCTCCCTGTGCTTCCATCGTCAAAGATGGAATTGAAAAATTAAAATGTAGATTATCAAGTTACTCATCTGTGAATTCTCCCTTAAAGAATGTTATGGCTGACATTGACAGAGATCTCCAATGCAAATTTTCCAATTCTCCTACCGCTTGTTTAGAGAAGCAAACAGCTATGCCTGATCTCAACAGAGGACAGAAAAGCTTATTTAGCATGAATAGCAATGGAAATGAGAACTCAATAAACACCAGTATGTTGAGCCAGGTTAACGAGACCACAGACCTTGATAAAGTTGAAGAGCCTCAGCATAGCATGTTTACATACACTCCTTTGATTGATGCATACAGTACACCAAGAAACGCAGTGGTTTCACCCTCTCAGCTGTCATTATCAGGAAGCAAAATGACACAGCATCTCATGTCAGAAACTCCCACAGAAGGAGCATTAATTTCTTCTGGGACTGATTCCATATTGGCAGGTGAGCAAGCACATAATCCTCCCCATCTGCAAATTGAATCTGAAAAGAACTTCCAATCACCTTCAAGAGGTGCAGTCATTCTGAACAACCCAGATAAAAGCATTCAAGGTGGAGCAGAACCAATGCATTCTAAACCATATGTCTGCAGCAGCACAACTGAACCAAACCTTCAGGTCAGTCTCCGTATATTTGCTCAATTTTTAAAAGAACATGGATGCTGGGCCTATGTTTTATACCACACAACTTTGCTTCGCCTGTGCATTCCATGCCCTTTTTAAACACAGCAGGCTGGGTGTTGGGCTAATGTTTGCTCAAATTTGAAAACATCTTTATATACAGTTTCCCATCCATTAGTTGGCTGCCGTTAAATACTAGGCTGTTCTATTTAGAAATATCATGGTCAATGCAGAGCCCTTCCAGTAAAGAGTCAGCTGAGAACCCCTCCATGAAAGGGCCAATTCAGAGTCCACCCCAGGAGAATCCAACCCTCAATTCTACTGGGAGAAAGGCAATTCAGAGTTCCCTTAGGAAAGCGCCAATTCAGAGTCCCCGCAGGAAAGAATCAACTCTGAGTCCTCCCAGAAAAGAACTTACTCAGAGTCCTGGAAAAGAACCAATTCGAAGTCCCTTTGTGAAAGAGCTAACTCAAAGTCCTATCGTGAGAGACCCAATTCGAAGTCCTACTGTGAAAGAGCCAATTCGTAGTCTCTTCATAAAAGATATGAATCGGATTCCCTCAAGAAAAGAGTCAACAAATAGCCCCTCCAGACTGGATTCATCTTGTGCAGCGGACACTGAGAATGTGCGACCCCTTGCTGGGAAGGACCTAGTATCTCATGAGTCCAATTCAAATAGTCATCCTATTGATGGTTGTTATCAGGGACTGCATATTTCACAAAATCCATTTACAGGAAAAGATTCAGAGAATTCTGTTGGACAGAAACGACGAAACCTAGGAATAATTTCTGAGGATGGGTACTGTACAGATACGATCCCCAGAATCCAGAAAAGTCCGAAAGTTCCCAGAAGTGAGAACTGCAATCCAGAGTTCATGCTGCATCAGTCAAATAAAGGTTACGATGACAGACAGAAGTGTGGGGGTGATGCAACGTGGAAGTGCTGGACTGATGTGTGTACTATTTCCTGTTTTGTGTTAGTCCACTTGAATAGCCAGGTTCTCTGGCAGATATGCTAGGTATTTTGTTTTCATACATTTTCTTACTTCAGATTTCCTTCTTGCAGTTTTTAGTAAAATTCTCAGGAGATACAGAACAACTACTTTCTCCATTGGCAAGCAAACTAAATTTAAGAGCGGTATTTTCCTTTCTCCCAAGAAAAATTTAATCTGGGTGATAGAATTAACCATCTTATGCTTAAGTTTGTTATCTGTATCATGTTTGTTCACATTGTTGTTTTATCATGATCAAGTAGATTGGTGTGCTGGAAGATGTGCTGGTCCACCTATTGAAGGCTAAAAAATATGGGATGTTGTGTTCTGAAGTCCAGTCTCAGGTTTGCTGAATTAAATGATCAATCAGGGTCTGTTACGGACATGTTTACATAGTATAGGCAGACCACATTGCATTCTTTAAATCTATAGAGCATTCTTTAAATCTATAATGCAAGTGAAGCGTGATAAATTACAGGTTTGTATTTAAAAAAAAATATTAATTAAGGTTGGCTCTCTTATGGTTTTCATCTCTGGATATGCATCAGTTTGTCACCTGGACTTATACTTGCCTGCAGAGTAGAGTACAGCTCTTAAGCTCTGCAATTCAGAAGTCTCAGATGCTGAAATTAAATTACACCCGTTGTCAGTCTGAACCTAGTGAACGGGAGACTCATGTTGATGATAGCCATAGTCAATCCTCTTTAGTTAATTCTGAGGGTGAACAAGAGGTAATCATCAATTCTAAGATTGGAGATCCATTTACCATTGTCTTGTCCCTGCAATCGTAGCTTCAGTAATTGTTCTTGCCAAGTTATCTGTCTGGTCTTGCCAAATTATCTGTTCTGGTTTTCCTCTAATTTTTAACAAAAGGATTTTAAACACTTAAGAAAACTGTTACAAAGATTGTAAACTAGAGAAATCTATTGTAACTACAAAGCAAGGTAAATGATTCTTTTTTTCTTTTTCCTTTTTTAAATACATGAGATTGTGTATTTGCGATAGAAATGCGATTTTATTTACTAGGCAGACCCTACTCTATTGGGAGTATATTAATCAGAGTCAAGTACTATTCTTTAAACTTTTCCTTCGAACCAAATTCCAAGAAAGATACAGTAAACAAAATTATTAGTAGAATTTGAAAATAGGTGACAGGTCTCTGTTATAAACGCTCCAGAAGATTATATAAGATGAATACAGCATAAGAAAACAGTTCTTCTTCCTTTGCCTTTCTCAAACAACCAGTTCAGCTTATAGATATTACAAAAAATAATTATGTGAAGATAACCCTGTTTCAGGTCATGATTTTTGTTTATATATTCCTTTTTATTGTCAGGCTTCCTGTGATAATGTAAGCACAATGAGGCAGGAGCTTAAAGCTTTGGACAGAGATGTAAAAAGCTTAAGCAATTTCTTTCACAGCCACTGCAAGTTGAAAGGAGAACCAAGTTGTGCTGATACTATCTCTTTAGAGCAAGTCCACCCGTGCATATTGCTCGGGGGACAGTGGAGGAGATGAGGCCTGAGGGCCGGTGGGTTTGTCTCCAGCCGTTCGGAGCCCGAGCCCAAGTGGGAGCCCGAGCAAGAGGGCAGTGAATTCCTACGGGCCTGTGGCCCGAGCCCGTGGAATATTTTATTTTTTTCTGTCAGGCGCGTGCCCCTCACTCGCGAGTGGGGGCGCGTCGCCGACCGAAAAGTCAGAAAAAAAAAAAGTTTTGCAGGCTGTCAGTTACCGTTGGGAAGCCACGTGGCTTCCCACGGTCCGTTCGATCAAACCCCCTTCAAATAAAAGCCGTCCGATCCAAAAAAAAAAAAACTGATTTGAAATTTAAAAAAAAAAAAAGAAAAAACAGTTTAATAATTAAGAAAAGTTATCGTTGTGACACGTGGCACAATCTGGAGTGTTGGAATTCAAATTTTTTTAAATCCAACGGCAGAGATTAATTATTTGAATAAAATTTAAAAAAAAAATGTAAAAAATTCGAAAAAAATTGTAAAAATTCTGCAAAAAATTTGTAAAAAATTCTTTTAACTTTTCTATAAATACCACTTCTTCTCCATCTACCTTACACCACAGTTTCATATTTTCTCAACTACTTTCAATCAAATTCCTATCTTTCTTTCAAAGTTTCATTCCAATTTTTTTCCACAAAATGACTACTGATGCAGGTACGAATTGGTCGCTTCTTGAAGATGTTGCGTTGTGCACTAGCTGGTATGAAGTTACTCATAATTCCGTTACGGGTAATGAGATGCATTTGCGAGAAATGTGGAGTTTCATACATACCAAATTTCTTGAGCAAGTGGGTGGGACAAGAACCAAAGAATCGGTGGCCAGTCGTTGGAAATTACTTAGCCATTCATTTAGTACGTGGAGAGACGCCTTGGCACAAGCTAGTAATAATCTTCAAAGTGGGGCAAATTATGCGGATGAGGTAAGAATATATTTGTTTGTATTATTATTTGTGACCTAATAATTTCATTATTATTATTTGTTTGTAATATTTATTTGTTACCTAATAATTTCATTATTATTATTTGTTTGTAATATTTATTTGTGACCTAATAATTTCATTATTATTATTTGTTTGTAATATTTAGTTGTTACCTAATAATTTCATTATTATTATTTGTTTGTAATATTTATTTGTGACCTAATAATTTCATTATTATTATTTGTTTGTAATATTTAGTTGTTACCTAATAATTTCATTATTATTATTTGTTTGTAATATTTATTTGTGACCTAATAATTTCATTATTATTATTTGTTTGTAATATTTAGTTGTTACCTAATAATTTCATTATTATTATTTGTTTGTAATATTTATTTGTTACATAATAATTTCATTATTATTATTCGTTTGTAGCAACTTCAAGCACAAGCATGGTATGCTTCCAAAATCAAAGCAAAACAAAAATCATTCAACCGGTGGGAATGTTGGAATATTGTTAAAGATGCTCCTAAATTCAAAGTTGTGCCTGTTGGTCCAGAAGTATACATGAATAGCACCCCTCTACATAGCACCCCTATACACAGCACCCCTCCACACTCTACACCCGATCATGGCTCCCATGTTGATGAAGAAGATGGAGAAGAAGTTCCTGAAACGCCGATTCCTGAACAAGCGTCGGGGTCAACCCGTTATCCAATTAGGCCTCAAGGTAAGAAGGCTTCAAAGAGGAAAGGGAGTGCTTCCAAGAATGATTATGGAAAGTACATGCAAGAACTTGCTCGTCAAGGTGAATTGACGTTGGCACGGGAATTGGCGAAATATGAGGCTGATAAGGCTAGAGATGAGGCAAAAGCTGCAGCTATTCAACAAGCATTTCAAGCTGAACAGAGGGAAAGAGAGCTACTTAGGCAAGAAAGGGAGTTGGTTAGAGAAGAAAGAATGGCACAACGAGATCGTGACATTATGAACACGCCTTTAGAAGGGATGTCTCCAGATTCTAAATATTTTTGGCGGTCGGAGAAGAAGGATGTGGTGCAAAGGAGGCGTGCAAGAGAAGCGAGATCAAGAGGAGATGGTCCTAGCACCACAAATTGGTTAAGTGATGATGAATAGGGTACTTTTTGTAATCGGAGCCCATAATTTTCCAATCACTTTGGGTTGTAATTTATTATTTACGTTGTTTCCAATTTATTGAAGTTAGTACTTTATTTAAAGTGAGAGTACATTTATTTAATTTCGTAATATATTTATACTAATAATAGAATTAAAAAACACACCAACTAGAATTAAAAAACACACCAAATGGAATTAAAAAACAAACCAAATGAAATTACATAAACACACCAAATGAAATTACATAAACACACCAAATAAAATTACATAAACATACCAAATAAAATTAAATAAACATACCAAATAAAATTAAAAAACACACCAAATAAACTCACTACAAAAAAAACACACCAAATACAAACAAACATACTAAATAAACTTAAGTATCTTCAGTTTGTTTCAATGCCCACTGGTGCTCTATCAAGTCAATTTGCCGAGCAGTGGCTCGTGTTGCACGGGTTCTTCGGTGGCATCATGGGCACAATATATCCGTGTTCTTTCACAGCCACTGCAAGTTGAAAGGAGAACCAAGTTGCGCTGATACTATATCTTTAGTTCAACATCATCTCAAGACAAGAACATGTTCCAGGATTATTTGTCATGATTTGCAGGTTATTTTTATTCATGATTTGACTTTTCGGACACGAAACAAATGTCTTATGTCACTAAGAGACCTGTAATTTCAACAGCTATGGGAAGTTAATCATTTTGAGATTAAGAATGGCCATTACTATTAGGAAAGATATTTTTCATTTCACACAAAATAAAGATTACATTATGGTATTTATACACACACTGTTAATAACAGAAGAAGTGATAAGAATAACTAATCTAACTAAGTTTCCTTATCCTCTAAGGGTGCGTTTGTTGCGCCGGACTGTCTCGGACTGGACTAGCTGCAGGGACTAAGCTGGACTGGCTTAGACTAGACTAAGCTGGACTAACTTAGTGAAGCATTTGGTGCAGTGTCGGACTAAAAAATAGGATAATAAAAATAATAAAAATTAATTCTTTTTTTATTTTTTTATTTTTTTCATTTTCTTTTCTGTTTTCTAGAATCATCCTAGTCAAACTATTTTTTTCTTTTTTTCTCCTCTGTCTCTTCCTTTTCCCTATCCTGTCCGACTCTCTTCCTTTTCTCCTGTCTCTTCCCTTTTCCTTTTTTTCTCCTCTGTCTCTTCCTTTTCCCTATCCTGTCCGACTCTCTTCTTTTTCTCCTGTCTCTTCCCTTTTCCTTTTCTTGTCCGACTCTCTCCTCCTCCTCCTTTCTCTCTCTCTCTCTCCCTCTTCACTTCCTCTCACAACTTGCATAATCTACTGCAAATCTTCAAAATCAAACCACAGAGCAAGAAATAAAGTGAAAATTTAGGAGTTGGGGTTGTGGTGCATGTGTGATTGGCTCGAAGGTGGAGATGGAGAAAGTCTGCAATCAGGAAGTTTCATGTTTTCTGGGTTCGATTTTCATGTTTTCTGGGTTCGATTTTCATGTTTTCATGTTTTCATGTTTTCTGGAAGCTTATACCCACTGCATATTTTTTTTTTCTTGGGTGTGTTTTATAGGTTTCTGGGTTCTATTTTGCAGGTTGGATCTAGATTTGAAAAATGGAACGACTGCAATTTTTTTTGTTTTGAATTTTGCGGGATATGGGTTTGAAAATGGTTGTGGAAGCAAGGAAGAAGCAGATGGGAGGGGCGAAGTGAGGAGAGGGGAAGCAGACAGAGGTGGTCTTAGCAATCCGCCCGATTTCGGGGGGTCTCGCTAAGCCCCTCTAGTGAATCGTTTAGTCGGGGTTAGTGTAGGCGAGTCCCATTAATGCTAATCCGGGTGTGCAACAAACACGGGATTACAGTGATGTTTAGTCCAGTCCAAGCTAGCGAAAGCTAGCGAGCTCAAACAAACACGCCCTAAGTATTCTCCTTTATATGTGTATTTACAATTCTATCCTTAATATCCCCCCGCAAACGAAACTGGGGAACCTTCAGTTGTAGTTTGTCTCGCAGAAACAAGAAACGGGGTTTGGAGAGGGACTTGGTACATATATCTGCAATCTGGTTCTGAGAACAAACAAAATGAACAGAGATTTGATTTGCCAAAACCTTTTCTCGGATGTAGTGATAATTGATTTCAATATGTTTTGTCCGAGCATGGAAGAGAGGATTCTTGGCTAATGAGATGGCAGATAGGTTATCACACCAGAGTTGGGGAGGAGAGGAGAGAGGATAGGCAATATCAGTGAGTAATTTACATATCCAGGTGATTTCAGCAGCTGTAGTGGCCAAGGATCTGTATTCGGCTTCTGTGGAAGAGCGAGCAACAGTGGGTTGCTTCTTGGCGCTCCAACTGATGAAAGAGTTGCCAAAGAAAATACAATGTCCTCCAGTGGATTTTCTGTCCAGTGAGCATCCAGCCCAATCGGCATCTGAGAAAGCTCGAAGAAGTGGAGCTGTAGAACATTTGGAAAACCATAAGCCAAGATTGATAGAACCCTTGAGGTATCTGAGAATACGTTTGACTGCTTGCATATGTGAAACCCGTGGACTGTGCATGAATTGCCAAACCAGATTGACTGCAAAACTCAGGTCAGGTCGAGTCCAGGTTAGATATTGTAGAGCTCCAACCATAGACCGATATTCAGAAGCATTGGCAAGCAGAGGAGAAGTGTGATCAAGTTTAGTTGTACTCAACGGAGTGCTGCACGGTTTGGCCCCTTCCATTTTGGTTTTGGTTAAGAGATCAAGAATGTACTTGGTCTGAGAGAGGAAGAAACCAGAGGAAGATCTTGTTACTTCCAGACCAAGGAAGTAGTGAAGTGCACTAAGGTCCTTGATCGGAAATAGAGCACTGAGATGATGAATAACATCTTGACAAGCAACAGGGTCCGGACCAGTTACCAGGATATCATCCACATACACTAGAATAAAAACCAGTGAAGGAGATCGTTTCACAAATAGGGAGTGATCACTCTGAGAACCTGTGAATCCAAGGGAACACAAAGCATGATGCAGTTTGTCATACCAAGCTCGAGGAGCTTGCTTTAAACCATAAAGCGACTTGTGTAGCTTACAGACATGACTGGGCCGGGAAGGATCCTCAAAGCCAGGAGGCTGTTGCATAAACACAGATTCAGTGAGTGTGCCATGGAGGAAAGCGTTGCTGACATCAAGCTGGTTTAGAAACCAGTCAAACTGAGCTGCAAGAGTGAGAAGCAGACGAATTGTCACAGGTTTGGCAACGAGATTGAACGTTTCTGTGTAATCTAAGCCTTCTTGTTGGTGAAACCCTTTAGCAACCAAGTGGGCTTTGTACCGATCAATTGAGCCATCGGGTTTCCTTTTGATCCGAAAGACCCACTTGCATCCAACAATATTGTGAGAAGAGGATGGAGGTACAAGAGACCAAGTACCAGTTTTGAGAAGGGCAGTGTATTCTTCTTGCATTGCTGTGCACCAATGAGGATGTTTAGAAGCTTGAAGGTAGGTTGTTGGGACATAGTCAACTGCAAGGTGAGAGGGGAGAGGGTGCTTAGTGGCAGTTAAAGCTTTGGGTTTGAAGATGCCAGACTTGGATCGAGTCTGCATAGGGTGAGAGTTAGATGGCAAATGTGGTTGTGAAGAAGAGGATGAAGGGTTTGCAGAGGTTGATGTAGTAATAGGAGCTGAGGTGGAGGTAGAACTAAGAGATGAAGTAGATATGGGATGCACTGATGGAGTGATATTGGTCATAGGTACAGGGTTTGAAGGCAGAGAATGAAAAGTAAGGGAGGAGGGAATTGGAGATGGAGAGACTGGAGAGGCAGCATAATGTGATTGGGACAGGGTGGGCAGAGAGTGGTATGGGAATGTTAACTCATCAAATATAACATGGCGAGAAATATAAATCCGGTGAGTTGTTGGATCAAGACAGAGATAGCCCTTGTGATTTAGACTGTACCCCAAGAATACACAGGCCTTACTCTTAGGCTCCAGTTTGGAAGATGTGTAGGGTTGTAACCATGGGAAGCATGAGCAACCAAAAACCTTGAGAGACTTGTAGTCCGGAACTTTGCTAAACAGAGACTGCCAAGGAGAATTTCTGGAGATTGTGGGAAGCCTGTTGATGAGATAAACTGAAGTAGCAAAAGCTTCTACCCAATACTTCAAAGGAACTTTAGATGCTGTCAATAAAGTCCGAGCAGTTTCAACAATGTGTCTGTGCTTACATTCTGCACACCCATTTTGCTCAGGGGTGTGAGGACAAGTAAGTTGGTGCTGGATACCATTGGCAGTAAGAAACTTAGAGAAAGCAGTACTGACATATTCTCCACCAGAGTCAGATCGTAAAGCAATAACAGGTGTTTCCAGAGACTTTTCAACAAGCAATTTCCATTTAATAAAAGTGGGAAGTACATCAGATTTATGCTGCAGGGGACAGAACCAACAATAGCGAGTGTAGTCATCTACAAATATGACATAGTACCTAAATCCATGATGAGAAACTGTAGATAATGGTCCCCATACATCTGTGTGAATGAGTTGTAAGGGCTTCTGTGTGGTACAGACAGTGCTAGAAAATGGAAGCTTGGAACATTTCCCTAATGCACAATCTGAACAAAAAGCCTTATTTGAACTAGTGGAAACAGAAATACATGACTTAAAGGACAATTTATTTATGATCTTGGCAGATGGATGACCCAATCTTTGATGCCAGAGAGACTGCGAAGCTTTAACAGATGCAGTGAGTGCCTGAGAAGCTGCAGGAGATGATGATTGAAAAGAATAGAAGCCATGTTGAACGGGACCTTTAAAAAGCATCCTCCCCGAAGAATCCTTCACAGTGAAGTGAAAAGGATAAAGATGCAGTGAGCACCAGTTATCAAGCAGAAATTGATTTGCAGACAGAAGATTATGCTTTAGATCAGGCACATGTAAAACACGATTCATTTTAAACGAATTTTGTGGAGTATGTAAAGAAGAAGAACCATGATGGAGAATGGGCAAACCTTTGCCGTCTCCAATATACACTTGCTCAGGGCCACTGTATGGTTCTAGATTCTGAAGATTGGCATAGGAGTTTGTCATGTGCGAGCTAGCTCCATAGTCGATTATCCAGGGAGATGTAGAGGTAGAAGTGTTGGCAACCATAGCAGAGGGAGAAGATTTGCTGCCATAAGTTTGATCCATACGATGAGGACATGCATATGCTTCATGATCAAATTGACGACAAATCTGGCAAGAAATCTTCTTAGGATATGAGTAATTAGATCTGGCTCCACGGTTGAATTTTTGAGAGTTGTTGCGTGATGTGTTGTTCCGACCAGTATTGAAGCGGTAGTTTCCACGATTGTGATGATTGCCACGATTATGATTCTGATAGTTCCGATCCATAGGTCGATTTTGATTTGAGAATTGAGAAGCAGGATGAGCAACAAATGCTTGAGAAGAAGGAGGCACAGGCAAGGGAAGAACACCAGCCGAGGAGTTGTAAGCCTGAAAAGGTGCAGATGAAACTGTTTGCTTCCGATTTGTGAGTTGAATCTCTTTGCTTAATAGTAAGCCATGCAATTCATCAATAGTCGTAGAGCCAAGTCGAAATTGAATAGCATCCATAAAGGAATCAAATTCAGGAGGTAATCCATGAAGAGTGACTGAGATCAGTTCTGAATCTGCAATCGGGGCTCCAGCACTGGCAAGTGCATCTGCAATTTCTTCAATCTTCTGGAGATACTGAGCAGCAAAGGAGTCACCTTTAACAATACTGCGAAGACGAGATCGGAGCTCGTGAATGTGCGATTGCGAGGCAGAGGCAAGGCGAGATTCCAACTTCGCCCAAAGCTCGCGAGCAGATGTGACACCAACGGTGTAAGGGATGAGAGCCTCCGAGAGAGTTGAATTTATCCAGATAAGAATGTTTTGATCATTCTCGAACCAAGCGACATAGGCTGGATTGATAGTAGCAGATCGATTTCCAGACGAATCGAGAAGATATTTGGGCGGCGCCACCATAGTGCCATCAATGAAACCGGTAAGATGTAGCGACGGAAGATCGGAGCGAACAATGCACTCCAAGTCAGGTAGTTGGTGGTGGTGAGCTTGATTGGAACCATAGATCCAATATTCTGGATCGTAATTGAAGAAATCGCAGGATTAGGGTTAGGGATTTCAGTAGAAGATGGATGAACAGGAGAAGCTGATTCCGAAGAGGCAGAGGCAGAGGCCGCCATAGCTTGAAGATCTGATGAAGAAATCACAAGCAATTAGGAAAGATGACGATCAAGATCAAGAAATCGATCAATTTGATCAGAGAAGATGAAGAAGGTCACGCGGTGCGGAGAAGCGAGAACCAAGGATCGAGGAGAGAGGTCGTGAGACTATTGGCGGTTGATACCATATTAGGAAAGATATTTTTCATTTCACACAAAATAAAGATTACATTATGGTATTTATACACACACTGTTAATAACAGAAGAAGTGATAAGAATAACTAATCTAACTAAGTTTCCTTATCCTCTAAGTATTCTCCTTTGTATGTGTATTTACAATCCTATCCTTAATAATTACAAAATTCTTCTCAGTTATCATGGTTATGTCTTGCAAAGGTTTTTTCTTCTTCTCTTTGGCTGTTCTTTTGGCTGAGTCACGTATTTTCTTTCTTATTACCAAATTCAAGTATGACGTGATTTCATGTTGATGAGACACAGGTTTACGGGTACTGTGGGCCCAGCATCAAACATAGTCATCTCACACAGTTTCAATTATATAAAAATCACAAAGGTACTGAAGTCAATAAGTTGTGTACTTTGTTATGTTCTTTTCTAAATGGTTAAATTTTTTGCACATCAGGAATTCCCAAACATGGATGTTCAAGTTGCATTTGGTTTTGTGCTAATTGCTGAGGCCACCAAGAAAAGTTCTGATTTGAGATGTTTTCCTTTGGCACAAGAAACACAATTATGTTACCATTTAAGTGAATGGAATTTTACGTGCATTAGTTATAGGAATGTGGTACTGGGTTTCAATTCCTATAGGTTGTGGACTATGTATGACTGTCAAAGTGGGTAATATGTTTCTAACCCCACATTCTAGACTGCTCTTTCACTTCGGTCCATATCTAATGCAGGTAACCGGTTCACTGCTAAGAAATCTGCTAGACGTGGTTGAGGAAGTGCTCCTGGCTCGATTTGAGATTGTAAATTTGATTCAAACAACTTTTCAAACTCCATCTGGTAACGAATATACTGAAAATGTGATAATGAATTTGTTTATCTTAACTTTCACCGAATCAGTTTGTTTATCGGTTCTAAAATCTGGTTATATGTTCTTGTTCTACAGCTGAGCAGCTTGATCTGAAGCTTTGTTTCCTCAACCTTAAGAGCGGTAGACAGATGGCAGTGACTCTTGACATGACCTGTTTGAAAAGGTAGAGTCCTATCCAATTTCCTTGATTATCTTTCTGCTTATGTGATGTAGAATTTTATTCCAATATTGATTGGCTGGATACAATCAATATTAGCTGCCCGAGGCACTATTAGCTGAAATGAGAGCTGCAGCTGAGATTCTTGAATCTGGATATACAAGAATAAAGAGGCTCTGTAAGTGCGTCTCCAATGTGGTGTAACTTCACACATGCGTATTTCCAAGGGAGGTGAAGCGTGTTGCCAATAAGTCGTTGGAATTTACCTTAGGTTACCGTAGTCGTGTGTGTGTATATATTTTTTTTTTTTTGAGAAGAGCGTAGTCGTATATTTAGCTAAAGATAGTTCGATAACTCGGATTTTTCTCACCCAAATCCTAGAAGGCAGTTTTTTTTTAACCAAGTTCTATCGCTCGAGCCGTGCAAGGTCACTAACATGTTAGAACTTGAGGTTGAGCGCACATTCTTTTCTTTGTTGTAAGTTCAACAATTATATAACCAACAATTCGTTCATATTTCTGCTACTACAACAACAAAGTCTTATCTCACTAAGTGAAGTTGGCTATATAAATCTTAAAACGTCATTGCTTTTGATTTTGCGCTAAGATTTCCGTTAGCTCCAAAAGTACTTTTTGCTGTTGACCGAAAAAGATAAAAAGCAACAAATCTTTAGTAGGGTAGAAGGGGGATTTTATTTAATTGAGGCTGATTTGTGGCATAGGTTAAAGCCTATCTTCCAGATGGCTGACTTTTCAAACAAGATAAAAGCCACACGTCCACACGTCCACACGTCCAATCTGTCAACCAAACTGATCCAATCCACACGTCTACACGCCACATGTCACATCCCGGACCGGGCTCGACTCCGTCGTAGCACGATATTGTCCGCTTTGGGCTCCGACCACGCCCTTATGAGTTTGTTTTTAGGAACTCACGCGAGAACTTCCCAGTGGGTCACCCATCTTGGGATTGCTCTTGCACCATTCTCGCTTAACTTCAGAGTTCCTACGGAACCCGAAGCCAATGAGCGATTGGCTCTGATACCAAATTGTCAGATCCCGGCCCGGGCTCTACCACACCCCGGGCTCGACTCCACTGTAGCACGATATTGTCCGCTTTGGGCCCCGACCACGCCCTCACGGTTTTGTTTCTGGGAACTCACGCGAGAACTTCCCAGTGGGTCACCCATCATAGGATTGCTCTCGCGCCATTCTCGCTTAACTTCGGAGTTCCTACGAAACCCGAAGCCAGTGAGCTCCCAAAATGCCTCGTGCTAGGTAGAGATGTGAATATACATATAAGGCTTACAGGATCCACACCCCTGGACGATGTGAGATCTTACACCACACATCCCAAATCAATTTGAATTGTACTTTTTGCTTGGAGATATAATTATGTCCTTTATTTTATCAAACTCATACTTGCATAAAGAGTCAAAATCTCCTATTGATGCAATCCACGTGGCAAGAATCAAAAGGCATATACCATTTGTATTCATGTGATTATCATCCCATCCTACTACATCATCTGATGTCGCGCCTTAATGCACATCCATCTTCCATCATATTTTGGGGGTATAATTATTCGAGTATATATAATTATTATAATTATTATAGTTAATTTAATATATATATATATATATATATATTAGTTTTTAGGGGTATAAAATTGTTAAATTAATATATATAATTTTTATAGTATTTTTTTAGGGTTATAAAATTATAAAATTAATATTCTGCTTATCGTGTTTCGTGTTACCCACGTGTATACCCGAACCAACCCGTTACCTTAACAGGTGCTTATCGGGTTACCCGATAACGACCCGATTCGTTATCGTGTCGACCCGAACACCTGTTAATTTCGTGTCGTGTCGTGTTGGGTTATCGGGTCGTGTCAGGAATTGCCAGACCTAGGTAAAGGGCTATGGTTGATGGCCTCATTGCTTGGCTCATTGACCCTTGTTTTCCTGCCTCTTGTGAAACACAAACTTTGGTTTTTATGGTTTTTTTCTTAGAGATTTCCAATAGATGTTGGGGTCCATTGGTCTGTCAAAATTGGACTGGGCTGTTGCCTGGCTTGGGCTGGGTGCCAGGCAAGTGGACGGGCTGGAGTGCATGAACTGGATCCTAGGAGGGTTTTTGGACTGGGTGCCGGCCTATTAGGGCTCCGGTGGAAGTGCTCTTAGGGTCACAATGGCTTTGGGAGCATAAGGTAGTGGAGTATAGTGTGGTGCGAGTTAAAGCGTAAATAAGCATTAAAAGACGATTATTACTAACATTCCTCAAACCCAAAGTAGGCCACGTAAATAGTTATGGGTTATCGATTGGGTGCCATTCGACCATTCAACTCAATTTTTTTCTAAAGATTAGACCAAGAAAATATCTCGCACTTTTGTCTTTTTGGACAAATAATATCTTCTCCCTTACAAGCCTACGATAGCTTCCGCAAGTCCAGCCCAAGACACATGCAACTGTCAATTTATATAGGAGATTCCAATTTTTCACAAAAGTCTAGTCGACATCGCACCAACAACATATCCTTTATCCACTTTTCGTTTGGTCTAGAATAAGAGACTAATATGTGGCATAGGCTAAAGCCTATCTTCAAGATGGCTGACTTTTCAAACAGAATAAATGTGAGATCTCACATCGCCCAGGGGAGTGATCCTTATATGTATATTCCCATCCCTACCTAGCGCGAAGCCAGCGAGCTCCAAAAACGCGTCTTACTATAGGGAGGCGAGCATGTATATATAAGGATTGTGAGATCCCACATCGCCCAGGGGAGTGATCCTTATATGTCTATTCCCATACCTACCTAGAGCGAGGCCTTTTAGGAGCTCACTGGCTTCGAGTTCCGTAGGAACTCCGAAGTTAAGCGAGTAGCGCGCGAGAGCATTCCTATGATGGGTGACCTATTGGGAAGTTCTCGTGTGAGTTCCCAGAAACAAAACCGTGAGGGCGTAGTCGGGGCCCAAAGCGGACAATATCGTGCTACAGTGGTGGAGCGGGCCCGGGACGTAGTGGACCCCGGGTCGGGATGTGACATCGGGCCCCTAAGGGGGGTGGATTGTGAGATCCCACATCGCCCAGGGGAGTGATCCTTATATGTCTATTCCCATACCTACCTAGAGCGAGGCCTTTTGGGAGCTCACTGGCTTCGAGTTCCGTAGGAACTCCGAAGTTAAGCGAGTAGCGCGCGAGAGCATTCCTATGATGGGTGACCCATTGGGAAGTTCTCGTGTGAGTTCCCAGAAACAAAACCGTGAGGGCGTAGTCGGGGCCCAAAGCGGACAATATCGTGTTACGGTGGTGGAGCGGGCCCGGGACGTAGTGGACCCCGGGTCGGGATGTGACAATAAAAGCCACACTTCCACACTTGAATCTGTTAACCAAATTGATCAAATCCACACGTAGAATGAGAGGCTGATCCGTGGCATAGGCTAAAGCCTATCTTCCAGATGGCTGACTTTTCAAACAAGATTAAAGCCATACGTCCACACCTCCACACTTGAATCTGTTAACCAAATTAATCAAATCCACACGTGAAACGAGAGGCTGATCTGTGGCATAGGCTAAATCTTATCTTCCAGATGGCTGACCTTTCAAACAATATCAAAGCCACACGTCCACACTTGAATCTGTCAACCAAACTGATCCAATCCACACGTAGAATGAGAGACTAATATGTGTGGATTTGATCAGTTTGGTTAACAGATTCAAGTGTGGACGTGTGGACTTGTGGCTTTGATCTTGTTTGAAAGGTCAGCCATCTGAAAGATAGGCTTTACCCTATACCACAGATCAGCCTCTCATTCTACTTGTGGATTTGATCAATTTGGTTGACAGATTCAAGTGTGGATATGTGGCTTTTATTTTGTTTGAAAAGTCAGCCATCTGGAAGATAGTGTTTAGCCTATGCCAAATATTAGTCTCTCATTCTACGTGTGGATTGGATCAGTTTGGTTGACATATTCTGACACGCCCCGACCCTAGGCCTGGCAATTCCTGACATAACTCGATAACCTGACCTGACATGACACGAAATTAACAGGTGTTCAGGTCGACACGATAACGAATCGGGTCGTTATCGGGTAACCCGATAAGCACCTGTTAAGATAACGGGTTGGTTTGGGTATACACGTGGTTAACACGATACACAATAAGCAAAATATTAATTTTATAATTTTATAACCCTAAAAAAATACTATAATAATTATATATATTAATTCAACAATTTTATACCCCTAAAAACTATAATAATTATATATATATATATATAAATTAAATTAAATTTTAAAATTTGGTGACCATTGGATCGGCTTAAATATACGTATCATTTAATTTTTCCACAAAATAAATAAATTCAAATCTACTTAATAAATATATATATATATATATATATATATATATATATATATATATATATATATACAGGTTGCTTAAGGAGAGGGATCCCCATTTTTTTCAAAAAATGGGGATTAGGTGTGGGGCTCACTCTACATCGAATTTCAACGATCCGAACCGTCTATTTTTCAAGTTACACCTCATAGATCATCCTTGCAAAAATTCAATTCAATGCGAAACTATTTGCCTATTTAATTATCAAGATAAAATTTCATTGTTTCTTATATAACAAAGTATTCGTTAATATTTTTTAACACAATTAGATGTCTTAAATACTTTAGATTTGGCTAATATTTTGTAAGGATGATCTATGAGGTGTAACTTGAAAAATAGACGGTTCGGATCGTTGAAATTCGATGTGGAGTGGGCCACACACCTAATCCCTATTTTTTGAAAAAAATGGGGATCCCTCTCCTTAAGCAATTCCTATATATATATATATATATATATATATATATATATATATATATATATATATATATATATATATATATATATACCATTGAACTTGATGGGATACGAATTCTACGAAACTAATTTCAACAATCCACCCGTCGAACTTGCTTGTATATGCTTCGAGATCGCATACGCCAAAAATCGCAAAAAAAAAAACATTCAGAGATCAAGTAATGGGACAAAACTTTTCAACGGTTATAAACGAAAAATCACGATTTAACGGTTATTTTAACTCCGATTTTGATGATTTTTTACAGCTACACTCCTTGTCCCTATATGAATACAATGAATGAATTTGATCTTCAATTTAAAATATTTATACAAGTGGATACCACAAAATGTTATGTTATACTTAACAAAAGGATAAATAAACTCTTAAGTGTTAGTGAATATATCGTTTTGATGAGATACGTATTGTACAAAACTATCAATGATCCAACCGTCAAACTTGTTTGTATATGCTTTAAGATCGTATAAGCCAAAAATCGTAAAAAAACAAACATTCAGGGATCAAGTAACGGGACAAAACTTTTCGACGGTTATAAACGAAAAATCACGATTTAACGGTTATTTTAACTCCGATTTTGATGATTTTTTTACAGCTACACTCTTTGTTCCTATATGAATACAATGAATGAATTCGATCTTCAATTTAAAATATTTATACAAGTGGATACCACAAAATCTTATGTTATACTTAATAAAAGGATAAATAAACTCTTTAAGTGTTAGTGAATATATCGTTTTGATGAGATACGTATTCTACAAAACTAATTTCAATGATCCAACCGTCAAACTTGTTTGTATATGCTTCAAGATCGCATACGCCAAAAATCGTAAAAAATAAACATTCAGAGATCAAGTAACGGGACAAAACTTTTCGACGGTTATAAACGAAAAATCACGATTTAACGGTTCTCCGATTTTGATGATTTTTTTACAGCTACACTCCTTGTTTCTATATGAATACAATGAATGAATTCGATCTTCAATTTAAAATATTTATACAAGTGGATACCACAAAATCTTATGTTATACTTAATAAAAGGATAAATAAAACTCTATGTGTTAGTGAATCTATCGTTTTGATGAGATATGTATTCTACGAAACTAATTTCAACGATCCAACCGTCAAACTTGTTTGTATATGCTTCGAGATCGCATACGCCAAAAATTGCAAAGAGCAAACATTTAAAGATCAAGTAACGGGACAAAACTTTTCGACGGTTGTCAACGAAAAATCATGATTTAACGGTTATTTTAACTCCGGTTTTGATGATTTTTTTACAGCTACACTCCTTGACCCTATATGAATACAATGAATGAACTCGATCTTCAATTTAAAATATTTACACTAGTGGATACCACAAAATCTTATGTTATACTTAATGAAAGGCTTCACAACCTTGAAAACAAAAACTCTTTCATTTTGCATATCCTTGCACATTTAATATTTTGTAATAAACTAGTAGTGTTTGAATGTTTTTTTATTAGGATCTTATTTTCAAGTGTAGATGTAGTACTTAAACGATAAATGTGTTTTAATGTTTTGGAGTAATATTTAAGTGGCAATGTGTGGTATGTGCAAATTTAAGAAAAAAATATATTTTTCTTAACGGGTCATAACGGGTCGGGTCACTTTACCCACTTTACCCGTTGGGTAAAGTGACCCGACCTGTTAAGATAACAGGTGTGACACGACACGACCCGTTAAGATAACAGGTGTTACACGAAAACGACACGAACACGACAGACACGACCCGTTTGCCAGGCCTACCTTTACCTCCTCTCCGCTCTAGTACTCCATACCCCCACCTTTGCCATAAAAAAGGTAAGCATTCATTCTCTCCGTAACTATATCGTTATAATCCGGACTCGCAAACGGTTTTTGCCTATGCGTTCGTAATGACGAGTACTACGAGGATACGCTAAAAGAATGAGTCATACATCTTTCTAACCGATGGTCAAAGAAAGTCAAAGTTCTTGCCTCTAAGGCATTTTCATAAATTCACGCTTTTAAAATTAATAAAAACGTAAAATTAGGGACGGGTTGTCACACTATTATGAGGTACTAATTAAAAAAATGTATCAAAAAATAAATTATTAAAAAAATCACTATTAAAATGATGAAAATGCCATACCTTATTTGATGCATTATTTTGAGATGCCTTTGAAGTTTTTTTGTCCAAATCTTTTTATTGAAACTTGATGACACAAAAATCACTGTTCACTTTAACTCGCACCACACTATACATCACTACCTTATGCTCCCAAAGCCACTGTGACCCTATGTTGAGCGGGTGGCAGAGTCAATACACATCAATACTTTGGCAGAGTCAATACGCATCAATACTTTGGCAGAGTCAATACGCATCAATACTTTGGCAGACTCAATACTTCACCACCTCCCTTTCTCTCAAAAAGTTGTCCTGCATGAATGATTTGTTGGCCCATTTTATAAAGTACTAGCTTTCTACACATGCGTAAAAAGATATTTTTTGAATCACGGCATGTTACGTGCGATTTACACGTTTTAAATGTATTTATATGCGTAAATTGACAAAGTAAATGAATAACCTTAGATCATGCTAGAAGAAACCCCTTATAAACCAATTAAAGCAGATGAATCCACATAATAAAATCGGTCTCTATAAAATTTACATTAAGAATAGAGAAAATAATATTTAATAAACAACTTATTGAATCACATTTTTGCTAGCCCATTGTGAGGCTAAGCACACCATCTCCCCCTTAGTGTAGATAATATCGTTTGTTAAAAATAAAATAAAAACAATCATTTGACAACTAATTTAATCACATTATTATCCGCGAGCGAATGACCTCTTTTATAACTGGCATTACACATCTCTTAAGATGTTATGAACGTGTTTAAAAATAGAGAAATTGAATCACATTATTGCTAACTTATTGTAAGGTACTAATTAAAAAAAATACCACAAAAAAATTAATTATTAAAAGATATTGTTAAAATGATGAAAATGCCCCTGCCTTATGTGATGCATTATTTTGGGATGCCTTTGAACTTTTTTGTCTTGAGGGCATTTTTGTCCAAATATTTTTGTTGAAGCTTGTTGACACCAAAATCACTACTCACCTTTTCCATTGGCTTTATATATAAAATATCTATACGTATTAAATTTACATCGGGGCATTGCATAGCTCAAGTTGGCCAGCTTCTTTCTCCAACATCTATTGGAAGTCTCTGAATAAAAAACCATAAAAACCAAAGTTTGTGTTCCAAAAGAGGCAGGAAAAAAAGGGTCAATGAGCCAAGCAATGAGGCCACCAACCACAGCCCTTTACCTCCTCTCCTTCCTTCTCTCCGCTCTAGTACTCCATACCCCCACCTTTGCCATAAAAAAGGTAAGCATTCATTCTCGTCTCCCTCCATTAAAATCTGCAACAACAAAAAAGCAAAGTAGCTTCCTTTGCATTTCACTAGTACTTGTGATGATTTTTCTTTTTTTTTTTTGTTCTTTCTACTGTTTCTGCAGTCATATGTCGTCTACCTGGGATCACACTCACATTCCCCAAACTTGTCAGAACTTGAACTAAACCAAGTCACAGACAATCACCATGAGTTTCTTGGTTCCTTCTTGGGCAGGTACTTAAACACATATTTCCAACTAAAATACATAAACGCCGTCTTTGGCCGATCAAATGTTTGAACTTTTTCTGCAAAAATGCAGCCATGAAGTTGCAAAAGAATCCATGTTTTACTCATACACAAGGCACATCAATGGCTTTGCTGCTACACTAGAAGAAGAAGAGGCAGCTGAGATTGCTAGTGAGAATTTTCTTTCTGCTATCTTCTTTCTCTTTGTTTTTCTTTCTCCTAGTTTTCTCTTTTCTTATGCTGCCATTGAAACACTGTAGAGCATCCAAAGGTAGTCTCAGTATTCTTGAACCAGGGAAGAAAATTACACACAACTCGATCGTGGGATTTCTTGGGACTTGAGCAAGATGGTGTTGTTTCACCCAATTCAATCTGGAAGAAGGCAAGATACGGTGAAGATTCAATCATAGGAAACCTTGATACTGGTAAGTTTTTCTTGTTCTTTGTGTTTTTTGTTTTTTTTTTTTTTCAATTTTAAAAACAAATTTCCTACTTCCAAGTCATGTTCATGCACTAAAATATTTTAGAAAAAGCATCAATCAGCTCATGCCATGTGCCTAATAGTTTTGATCTGGACCGTTGAATCGTTTATTGGTTATTGTCACTCATTTCAATAATAGTATTTTTCAACATTTAATGTTCAAAAATTGATTTTCATGTTTTTGTAACCATTAGTTTCGTGCTGATATATTTGACCAATTTACTCTCCATTAATGCACATACATGTATATGACAAAACAATTAGGGAAGCAATTCCTTCTAAAATTAATTATTACCTAGTATTGTTAGTTTTGCATGTGGTGACTGTGGTATCCGGTTTATCCAGAGTGTTGGGGTTTTACTCACACGTTGTTGGTTCAAAACTTCTTTCTGGATGGGCTTAACTTCACAATGTACTTGCAATAATGTGGTTCAAATTCGTCTTTGGAGAGAATCGAGTCTAAAATCTTTCACTTACAAATGAAGATGAATACCACTAGAACATAGTATCGAATAGCAATATAATTCTTTTTTAAACAAAGCTTGTAAGGCTTCCCTCAAGACGGTATAACTCTAATTTATGGTCTTTTTGTAGTTTTTGTCTTTTGGACCACCATTAGTATAATTTTAACAGCTTGTGCAATTGTATTTATTTTTACTCGTATACAATGATTTGGATATCAATTTATTTTCGCATTAGCATTAATATAATTATGGTCATTTTTTGTAAACATATTGTTGTATAAAAACTAGCTAAATTCTTAGCATTTTCCCAGCTCCCTCTTAATTTATTAACGTATCATTTTACACAATTAAGAACCCAAAAACCCCTATATATAGGAGAAGTTTTTCGGTGTGTCTAAAATACGAAACAGTACAAAATGTGTCATTATACAATTGGAATGTAATTTTATTTTATTTTAAGTGTCCTTCGATTGTATAATAATATGGCGTACCGCTCCGTGTTTCGAGCTCACTGAAAAATCTTCCTATTTATAGTCAAAGACTTTCAAATTTCTCATTTGAAGAGGAAAAAAACCCTAGACTTGCACTCGACTGTCCTTATTGCAATATTGGTACGTTTTTTAGTTGGATTTTAAAAATATTTCACACAAAAAAAGAGTTTCGATTGTTTTGTAAGGAGCATTGGTAACCCTAGTGTTCTTGAATGGGGTTGTAGGCGCATGGCCAGAATCCAAGAGCTTTAGCGATGAAGGGTACGGACCGATTCCATCCAAGTGGAAAGGAATCTGCCAAAATGAGAAAGATTCTGAATTTCACTGCAACAGGTACCCACTATTTTATGATTATCTTCTAATTGAGATTAGTTTACTTTCTATTACCTTTTCTACAACATTAAGAATCAAATGTTAAAAAAAAGTATTTTGGTATTAGTTAAACAAAATGTGCTCGTTGATACAAATGTGAGTTAGGCACTGTAGCGTGTCAATGTCTCTTGCATTCGAGCTTAAATTTCCATCTCTTAAATTAAAGTAATTTAAGTTAAGGTATCACTTTATAAAAGAAAAGGATATATTTATTGCTAAAACGCGGGTGTTAAAATTGGAAAAAAAACCAAGAGATATTCTTCTTTGTTCTGTGTAATCAGTCCCAGTTTTATCCAAATTTGGATGGTCCAATCCAACCAAGGTGATCCCCTTTAGTAGTGGGGTAAATGGCATCTATAAAGCAGGATTCGTACGAAACTTTCTCATAAAGTTGCGGCCATTCTTATTCTAGAAACCTAGAACTGCAAAAAAATTGAGATGCAGGTAATTAGATTATAATTTGATTCATTTTTTTGTTAATTATTTTCATATTTGAAAACTACATCTAAATTTCTAAACAATTATCTTATTTAAGAGGAAACTTTAACGAAAAGCTCCTCGTACGGTTCACTTTAACGAAAAATCACATTTTTACACTAAAAAGTCAATCCTAGTACTATTCATTTTACCCTTTATTTTGTCGTTATCGTTAAAACTCAAAATTTTCAAGTCTTTTTCATTAGTTTTCCTTATTTAAAATATCAAATCCCGCACTAGCATGTGGTCTAGTGAGACTCGTTTAGAGGAGGTCTCCGATGGTTAGCTCAATTACGATGATGTAGTTTTATTGTGGCATAGTGGATTATAAAAATCTTTGTGAATATTATATTATTGATGGTAGGAAAACGGGTAGTGTTATTCACACTATTTTTTTGTCTCTCACACATCTTTGTTAATTTTATTTATTAATCTTGTTTAATTCATTCGATACACACACAAAAAAAGAGATATATAAAAGGTAAAACTAAATATGTGGGTAACACCACCTTTCTTATACCTTCCCAAATGAACTTGCTTAATATTTGAAAAAGACATCATCTCTAGGACAATAAATTAACCAAGCTATTGTAGTCAAACTCTTTGTCCAAAGCTATGGTAGTCAAATACTTCATAAAAAATCCAACTTCTAGTCACTATTCTATTACCCCTTCACTGCTTGTTGTCCTAAGAAAGGAAAATGATCATCTCTGGATCTCTTCCACCTAATTTTCATTGTCAAATAATTCGGACCCTTGAAATTTAATCCAACGGCTACAAATAGAGGCTCACTCTAAAAGTTATAATAACTTTAGCTGTTGGACAAATTTTCAAGGGCCCGGATTGTTTGATGAGGAGGATTAGGTGGAAGAGATCCAGAGAGGATCCCTTTCCCCAAAGAAAGACAGTAAAAAAGAAAACATATATATTATAAGAGTAATGTTAGATATACTAAATTCACAAACTAAATGATGTATCATCAATAAGAAATAAGTACGTTAATTAACACATAAATAATAATCTCATTATCAACTTTCACCTCATTTAGTTTCCAAAATTTAGCCCCTACATTTATTCTCCCTAACATTGTCCATATCATACAACAATTTCTTTAGATTAAGAAACAAATTATGTTTTAATAATAGGAGAAGCACTCTTTTTCCTTAATTGTAAGTGGTGAGCAAGTTGGTGAAGCACTCTTTTTCCCTCTTCTTTGGAGGTTTTTAATGAGGCTTCCCTTTGCTCCCCCAAAACTCTTGTACTCTGTTTAACAGTAATGGAAATTTCAGTTATGATTAAAAAAATAATAATAATGGGAGAGAAGACAGGTCCATAACATGACTGTTGTCTTGATGTAGTTTATGATCTGCATGTATGCAGTAGTCCTCAGTTCATCTAAAATGCCCTAATAGGTGCATTTTGCTGGCAGTTCACTATTAATCAACACTAGTATATTCTTTAGCACAGTTCACTATTAATCAATATTGATATAATTTTTAATTTAATTACTTATACATACAAACGGGTGCGATATTTTATACAAAAATATCGATGCTAATAGTAGTCGAATCACTCATTGTAAGTTGCATTTTATCCATAAAACTTTGCGACGAGGGATTTTATATTCTTCAACATATTTGTCATATTGTAAATTAAGGGTTTTGATTTGTTATATATGGTAACTTTGTAACTCATTTGGTAACAAACTTTTTGGCATGAAAGGAAGCTTATTGGAGCACGATACTTCAACAAGGGCTATGCTGCAGCTGCTGGTCCCCTCAACTCCGCCTTCTATTCGCCGCGTGACTACGATGGCCATGGCTCCCACACCTTGTCAACCGCTGGTGGTAATTTTGTAACCGGTGCGAGTGTGTTCGGCTTTGGAAATGGAACAGCAAAGGGTGGATCACCAAAAGCCAGGGTTGCAGCCTATAAGGTGTGTTGGCCTCCAGTGAATGGAAATAAGTGCTTTGATGCAGATATATTGGCTGCATTTGATGTGGCCATCGATGACGGTGTTGATGTGTTGTCCGTTTCACTGGGTGGAGGTCCTCATACATTCTTCAAAGACGGTGGTTCAATTGGTGCTTTTCATGCTGTTAAGCATGGCATTGTTGTGGTTTGCTCAGCGGGGAATTCTGGTCCTGCTGAAGGTACTGTCTCGAATATATCGCCGTGGCAGATCACAGTCGGCGCCAGTACTATGGATAGGGAGTTTCCGAGTTATGTCACCCTTGGCAACTGGAAGCACCTCAGGGTTAGTTATAGTCCATTTTCCGACTAATGATTTTAACACTCATCGTTTAGTCTTTGTACTTCACCTGTGAGTGCAGAAACAATAAATTATAAAATATTCAATTCGGAGTGCAGATAGACAAAAGAGGAGTGCCAAAATCGTTAGCCGTCCCTTTTTATCGTATACATAATAAGACATGTTAGGGTGTTTTATGGGAACTTATGTATCCTGCAAAGCTACTCAAATCCATAGTAAGTTTTATCTACTTTGTTCTGAAGGGACAAAGCTTATCGTCAGTTGCCTTGCGAAGCAAGAAATTTTACCAACTTATTAGTGCTGCGGATGCTAACGCAGCTAATGCATCGGCTAAAGAAGCGTAAGGATAGGCAACATCAATTTACTGATTTTCATTATACTAAAATTATATTCAAGTTCTTAATAATCTGCTTATATGATGCTGCAGTCTGCTATGCAAGGCCGGCACGCTTGATCCTAAAAAAGTGAAGGGAAGGATCTTGGCCTGCCTGTGTGAGGACAACGAAAGAGTGGACAAGGGTGAGCAAGCCTTACTGGCTGGCGCCGTGGGAATGATTCTCGCTAACAATGCTCTTAACGGGAATGAAATTATGTCTGACCCACATGTCCTCCCTGCTTCACATATCAATTTCGCCCACGGCATCCTTGTCTTTGCTTATATCAAATCAACTAAGTAAGATGGATGAAGTACCTCCAAATTGCATGTTTTAGACTGCGTCTGTTTCATATGTTAGGCTGCTTCACCGCAGTGTCAGCAATATCAAGTTTTTGGTAAAATACTAGTTGAGAAACTTGCATATTTTGACAGGTCTCCGCGGGCTTACATAAAGCGTGCAATAACGGAACTGGGAACAAAGCCATCTCCATTCATGGCAGCATTTTCATCAAAGGGACCCAACACCATTACACCAGGCATCCTTAAGGTTTTTTATTAGCAAACACAATTTCTGTTCATTAAACAGACTCCACATATTTTTGCTGATTTGGTTGAGTATTCAGTAAATGTTGTTGTACATTAATTCAGCCTGATATCACTGCACCTGGAGTGAGTGTCATAGCAGCCTACACGAAAGCACAAGGGCCAACGAATCAAATGTTTGACAAACGGCGAATTCCATTCAACTCAGTGTCAGGCACATCAATGTCATGTCCACATATTTCCGGCATTTGTGGCCTTCTTAAAACCCTTTATCCTCATTGGAGTCCTGCAGCCATTAAATCTGCAATCATGACCACCGGTAAGAAGTCCCTACGCACAGCCGTTTATGTATTCGCTTCACATTAACGTCTGTCAAGAGACCATTACTCGTCTTTCTGATATTTTCCTTCAAATCTTGTGTTACACAGCGATAACGCAAGATAACAGCATGGAACCATTGCTCAATGCTTCTTTCTATGAGGCAACACCATTTAGTTACGGAGCAGGACATGTTAACCCAAACAGTGCTATGGATCCTGGATTGGTATACGATTTATCCCTTAACGATTACTTGAACTTCCTGTGCGCAATGGGCTACAAAAAAAAACAAATTGAAATGTTTTCAGAGGATACGTATGAGTGCCCCAAACCAGCTATGCGTCCCACTAACCTCAACTACCCCTCAATCACTGTCCCTAAACTCTCTGGATCCCTTGAGGTGACTAGAACATTGAAAAATGTTGGCTCTCCAGGAACATATGAGGCGTATATCCAAAGCCCGGATGGGGTATATGTTTCTGTTGAGCCAAAGAAGTTGAAGTTCAAGAAAATTGGTGAAGAGAAGAGCTTTAAGGTACTCCTGCAGGTTAAAGAAGCAAAACAAGCTAAAAACTATGTGTTTGGGAAGTTGATATGGTCAGATGGTAAACACTATGTGAGGAGTCCAATTGTAGTCAAGGCTTCCTAAGCTAGAAGTAGGCAAATTGCCCCTGCTTATTTTACTTCACCTCAATTTGTTCCGCGTTCTTGTGCACTAAGCTAATGATTTACAAAAATTATTTTCAATGAAAATTAAGATCAACTGATCACTTATATATGACTACTAATGTTATTACTCATTTGAATTTCTGTTGAACGGAATTAGTGTTTTAAAAAACGCGGCTTGGGGCGCGTCTAGCCTGTTTTGGAGGCGAACGCTAACTTTTTTTTTTTTTTTTGTAATTGTTATCCATTCAGACTGCGCCACCTAGTATTTTAATTAACAAAGAGCAATAAATATGGCACATTGCAACATGCTGATTAATTAGTAACACTATGGGTTGGTATAACTGTCAAATTAAAGAACTTCTCGTGATGGGACACAACACATTTCATGGACAACAATGTAAGTGGAAAATCCACCCTTCGTCATGGTACCATCGACGTCGAGACGGTTGTACGAGTAAACAACTCCTTCACATTAAACTTCAAGGATGTCATTACAATAATCACAACTTATGCATGAATTAATATGAATTCCAACTCCGACATGATCACCAACTTTGAATCCAGGAACATTATTCGGACCGACCTCGGCAATCTCAAGTCTGTAATTTGTACATTAATCAGTAATTAATTAAGAACTAATCATATGATAAAAATAAAATCATGAGTTAATGGATGAACATATATACGTACCCAGGCACTAAAGGGTAGGTGGCATCTCCATCTTTGTTCCTTGTCCAAACCACTTCAGCATAGCAAACTCCACAGTATGTTATTTTTTGTGGAAAAATCACCACTCCCAAGAGTCCCAACAGCCCTAGATTCATTAACAAATTAATCGCTAATTAAGCACTACATTTAGCATGCAAATTGTTAATTAGTTGATATTAATCGAAATCGAGCCCATCCCAGGCAATCCTCCCCCTTATTTGCATTTTCTGAGCTCATTACTTACGTATATACTTGCAGCGGCTAGGGAGGAAGTAACGATGATGAAAGGCGGGCATGATATATGATTGATCTTACATACCATCTTATTTACATGCACGAAACTTATGTCGTTGACTCACTTTTAAAACATTGGCTTTGGTGGTAGTCATTTATTTCTATTGAGGTGGCTCTTACTCATTTATTAGATCTAGTAACTTGATCACATGCTGATGTATAATGCCACTCACTTAGTCCAACTCATAAGTCATAATTTTTGTCGAGCCTGGTTTAGTCGTGCGATGCGAAGTTGGATTTTGGAGGAATTTAACTCAAGTCACAAAATGGGTCAGCAACAATAATTAGATATCGAACTCACTATCTATATGAGTCAAAGTTAAAACCGCACATTTGCAAGTGGAAAATTATGCCATTAAATTATGTAAACTAATTATGAACATGAGATTCCATCGTTGGAAATTTGGAAGAAAGAATTACCACCAAATTAAAACAAAAAGCTTTCGAGGGACAAAATTGCAATTATACAAAAACTAGAAAAATGAAAATTCAAAACATAAACGAATCAAACGACCCGTCGTAAATAAATAAAACATTTTTAAACCATTAAAATAATTTTCCCTCCATTCTCTCCCTCCCGCTCCACAGCCACAATGACTGACACACAAAGCGCACTACTCCGTTCTAATTCAAACTGCAAACCCTAATTTCCCCGATCTCCCTCGCCGATTCCTCCATTTCCGATGGCCTCCAACGCCCCCGATGAGCCCTGCAACTCCGAGACCGAACCGGAAACAATAGCCCTAAGAATCAAGGAGAAGCGCTCCCGCCGCGTGAGCTTCGCCGACACCGAGATCACCTCCGTCCACATCTTCAACCGCGACGAGGACTACGACACACCTCCCGACCCCAAGCCCCAAGCTAGCTCTCAAAAAGACTTCGAACAGCCCGAGAACCCAGTGATTGGGTTTTTTAGGGACTTGGGCGGTGACAGCGACGATTTTAGGGATTCCGATGACGATGACGGGAGAAAGTCGTTTTTCAGGCCAATTGGATCGCCCTCTCCTGGGAGTAGTGTTCCGGGCTCTGCTACCTCTAATGACGGTAAGCTATAAATTTTATCTTATTTTTTATTAATTAGTAATTAATACACAATTAGGAAAGTAAAGGAAGATTCTTTAGAGGATGTTAGTACTTAATGGCTTATGTAATTGGTGCTTTATATTACCAGCTTACATAAAACTGTACTTTAAATTACTCGAAAAGGATGCCGGTAATTGAATTTGTAACTGCATAGCTTATCTTGTTGTTTGTGTTAGGTAGTAACTTCGCTGAGTGTGTAAGTTTCATATGTCTTAGTCGAAAATTATACCGCATTTTATGGTTTGTTTTTGCAGAAGACAATTTCTTTGGCCCTGTATCGGCCAATTTCATTAGACCAGGACGGTTATCTGATTCCGCAGCCTCAGATGACATTCATGAAGCAACATTGGATACTACAGCATTTTCAATGCATTACCATAGTCTTGCAAGGTCAGACTCCGGTGGAGATCTCAAGACCCCAAGCCATAATACCAATGTTACTGATTCTGGAAGCCTCATGTCTTTAACAAAACGGAAGATGGTTACCCTTCAGTCTTCTGTCCCTGCTGATAAGGTCAGAAGTGGGGAAGATTCAAATGACATGAGTATCATAGAAGAAAATCCACATAAGTATGATTATGGTAGATTATCTCCAATATTAGATGCACTTCTTGCAGCGGGCAGCAATGATATGCATGCTGACTCAGTTGCCGTCCCTGCCACTTCAATGGCACCGAATGGAGGTGAGGTATCTGCATCAGATGAAAATGGGATTGGCCACTTGAGAAATGGTAGAACTACTGAAATGGGCAATTTTGGCACCAATGACTTGTCTACTGAGGCAGAATCTGTTTCTCGTATCAAGTTGAGTGCGTCAAATGGTGGTTATCTTCATCAGACTGCTTACAATGCCTCATCTAACGGAAATCATAATTCAGCTGCTGGTGATTCTGGTGATGGCCAAATCCAGACCCAGAATCAATTAAACAATGTAAGAATGTCTCTTGCAATCAAGATTTTGATAGAACTGTTGCCGGTGTGGTTTGATCACATACATTCGGTATTTTACATTAGTAGATTTGATGATGCACATTTTAGTTGTTGTTCTGTGGGTGGTTGCATTGCTGTATGCCCTTGAACCAAAAAGGTTCTGCCAGTGCATATGATTTTATGTATTTCACAAATTAATTCTCTTAATGGCTCAAACATCTTATAGCTTTTGTTGTTTACTGAAATGGATTTTGTGGTTGTGGTAAACAGACACTGAAAATTTCTATGGTTGGGTTCTTTAATAAAATGGGATGTGAGAATGAAGGTAATGACAGTGGAAAATTAGGAACTTGGATATTTGGATATTTGGATATTGGATTGTACAACAGAAGCTGAAATTTTAGTTTTCAGTCTTCTGGTCGACCATGATAGTTTGGTCGAATACCTGGAGTAAATGGTCACGGCTTTGTTGAGACTATTATGGTAGTCTCATTGCCACAAATATTTATCTAGTAGTCTAGTTATTACATTATGTACATTTTTAATTTTAACACATTATTTTGTGGTTGCATATCCGTAGTCAACTTGTTCCATACTGAAATACACAATTCAACGTTATTCCATAAAAAATGTCTTTTATTATGCTTGACAGTTAATGACTGGTCCTATTCTTGCCAACTGTTTGTTATGCATAATTGATGCAATATTTGTGCTTGCATTCTAGTTGAAACTTGAAATACTTATTCTCTTAATTACATGTTTATGTAGCTGCACCAATGAATAAACCGTAAGGTGCTTAATAAAATAATCGTGAGTTTTTTCTTATCGGTGAACTGATGCACAGGTTTTCTTGCAGGTGAATAAGGAATTTAGTCCTGAAGATGCATCTCCAAGGGGTATGAAAAAATTGGAGTTAACTGCTGTTAATGGCGATGTCCTACAAAAAGTCAATAGTGAAGCACTTCAGTTTGATGTGTTTGTCCAGCATGGACCTGCTTATCAACATTCGAGTCAAGGCTTGGTACAAGAACATTCTCTTAAAGAGAAAATATATAATGTTAATAGCGATCAACATTTGGACCAACATTATAGATCACCGATGGTGGGGTCCATATTCTTGTTATCGAATACTCCTAATTTGGAAAGACACTCAGGGATAGTGACTCCATCCTCAAAACAACCAGGTTCCTTTTTAAGTGCGGAACACACAAAACATAATGAGTGGGTTTCATCAATTCAGAAAAGCATTTCTAGGTTCACGCTTCCCGAGCCTTCTCCCTGTGCTTCTATCGTCAAAGATGGAATTGAAAAATTAAAATGTGGATTATCAAGTTACTCATCTGTGAATTCTCCCTTAAAGAATGTTATGGCTGACACTGAGAGATATCTCCAATGCAAATTTTCCAATTCTCCTACTGCTTGTTTAGAGAAGCAAACAGCTATGCCTGATCTCAACAGAGGACAGAAAAGCTTATTTAACATGAATAGCAATGGAAATGAGAACTCAATGAACACCAGTGTGTTGAGCCAGGTTAACGAGACCACAGTCCTTGATAAAGTTGAAGAGCCTCAGCATGGCATGTTTACATACACTCCTTTGAAGGATGCATACAGTACACCAAGAAACGCAGTGGTTTCACCCTCTCAGCTGTCATTATCAGGAAGCAAAATGACACAGCATCTCATATCAGAAACTCCCACAGAAGGAGCATTAATTTCTTCTGTGACTGATTCCCTATTGGCAGGTGAGCAAGAAGATAATCCTCCCCATCTGCAAATTGAATCTGAAAAGAACTTCCAATCACCTTCAAGAGGTGCAGTCATTCTGAACAGCCCAGATAAAAGCATTCAAGGTGGAGCAGAACCAATGCATTCTAAACCATATGTCTGCAGCAGCACAACTGAACCATACCTTCAGGTCAGTCTCCGTATATTTGCTCAATTTTTAAAAGAACATGGATGCTGGGCCTATGTTTTATACCACACAACTTTGCTTCGCTTGTGCATTCCATGCCCTTTTTAAACACAGTAGGCTGGGTGTTGGGCTAATGTTTGCTCAAATTTCTTTATGTACAGTTTCCCATCCATTAGTTGGCTGCCGTTAAATACTAGGCTGTTCTATTTAGAAATATCATTACCTGTTCTGTTGTTGCTTAGGGATTTGACATTTTGTTCGGGACATGGTCAATGCAGAGCCCTTCCAGTAAAGAGTCAGCTGAGAACCCCTCCATGAAAGGGCCAATTCAGAGTCCACCCCAGGAGAATCCAACCCTCAATTCTACCGGGAGAAAGGCAATCGTGAGAGACCCAATTCGAAGTCCTACTGTGATAGAGCCAATTCATAGTCCCTTCATAAAAGATATGAATCGGATTCCCTCAAGAAAAGAGTCAACAAATAGCACCTCCAGACTGGATTCATCTTGTGCAGCAGACACTGAGAATGTGCGACCCTTTGCTGCGAGGGACCTAGTATCTCATGAGTCCAATTCAAATAGTCATCCTAGTGATGGTTGTTATCAGGGACTGCATATTTCACAAAATCCGTGTACAGGGAAAGATTCAGAGAAGTCTGTTGGACAGAAACGACGAAACCTAGGAATAATTTCTGAGGATGGGTACTGTACAGATACGATCCCCAGAATCCAGAAAAGTCCGAAAGTTCCCAGAAGTGAGAACTGCAATCCAGAGTTCATGCTGCATCAGTCAAATAAAGGTTACGATGACAGAAAGAAGTGTGGGGGTGATACAACATGGAAGAGCTGGACCGATGTGTGTACTATTTCCTGTTTTGTGTTAGTCCACTTGAATAGCCAGGTTCTCTGGCAGATATGCTAGGTATTTTGTTTTCATACATTTTCTTACTTCAGATTTCCTTCTTGCAGATTTTAGTAAAATTCTCAGGAGATACAGAACAACTGATTTCTCCATTGGCAAGCAAACTAAATTTAAGAGCGGTATTTTCCTTTCTTTTATTATCACTTTCTCCCAAGAAAAATTTAATCTGTGTGATAGAATTAACCATCTTATGCTTAAGAAAAATTTAATCTGTATTTGTTGGTTCACATTGCTGTTTTATCATGATCAAGTAGATTGGTGTGCTGGAAGATATGCTGGTCCACCTATTGAAGGCTAAAAAATATGGGATGCTGTGTTCTGAAGTCCAGTCACAGGTTTGCTGAATTAAATGATCAATCAGGGTCTGTTACGGACATGTTTACATAGTATAGTCGGACCACATTGCATTCTTTAAATCTATAGAGCATCTACACTATCAATTTTTATGCTAACACTGGTATTTAATGTGTGCAGAAGTTTGACTGCCTCAATGTTGGGCATAAAAGGTGGTGTCTTTCATCATGCCTGTTATGATTATGTAGTTTAGATTGTTACGTGTCCAAGAATGTGGTTTAGCTTTATAAGCATTGACATTAACCTTTGCAGAGTAGCTGAAGCAAGACTGCTGCTTTATAAAATAGTGTATGAAAAGGCAAAATTGCAGTTAATGCAAGTGAAGCGTGATAAATTACAGGTTTGTATTTTAAAAAAAATATATATTAATTAAGGTTGGCTCTCTTATGTTTTTCATCTCTGGATATGCATACAGTTTGTCACCTGGACTTATACTTGCCTGCAGAGTAGAGTACAGCTCTTAAGCTCTGCAATTCAGAAGTCTCAGATGCTGAAATTAAATTGCATCCGTTGTCAGTCTGAACCTAGTGAACGGGAGACTCATGTTGATGATAGTCATAGTCAATCCTCTTTAGTTAATTCTGAGGGTGAACAAGAGGTAATCATCAATTCTAAGATTGGAGATCCATTTACCATTGTCTTGTCCCTGCAATCGTAGCTTCAGTAATTGTTCTTGCCAAATTATCTGTTCTGGTTTTCCTCTAATTTTTAACAAAAGGATTTTAAACGCTTAAGAAAACTGTTACAAAGATTGTAAACTAGAGAAATCTATTGTAACTACAAAGCAAGGTAAATGATTCTTTTTTTCTTTTCTTTTTTTTAAATACATGAGATTGTGTATTTGCGATAGAAATGCGATTTTATTTACTAGGCAGACCCTACTCTATTGGGAATATATTAATCAGAGTCGAGTACTATTCTTTAAACTTTTCCTTCGAACCAAATTCCAAGAAAGATACAGTAAATAAAATTATTAGTAGAATTTGAAAACAGGTGACAGGTTTCTGTTATAAACGCTCCAGAAGATTATATAAGATGAATACAGCATAAGAAAACAGTTCTTCTTCCTTTGCCTTTCTCAAACAACCAGTTCAGCTTATAGATTTCATATTACAACAAATAATTATATGAAGATAACCCAGTTTCGGGTCATTATTTTTGTTTATATATTCCTTTTTATTGTCAGGCTTCCTGTGATAATGTAAGCACAATGAGGCAGGAGCTTAAAGCTTTGGACAGAGATGTAAAAAGCTTAAGCAGTTTCTTTCACAGCCACTGCAAGTTGAAAGGAGAACCAAGTTGCGCTGATACTATATCTTTAGTTCAACATCATCTCAAGACAAGAACATGTTGCAGGATTATTTGTCATGATTTGCAGGTTATTTTTATTCATGATTTGACTTTTCGGACACGCAACAAATGTCTGATGTCACTAAGAGACCTGTAATTTCAACAGCTATGGGAAGTTGATCATTTTGAGATTAAGAATGGCCATTACAAAATTCTTCTCAGTTATAATGGTTACGTCTTGCAAAGGTTTTTTCTTCTTCTCTTTGGCTGTTCTTTTGGCTGAGTCACGTATTTTCTTTCTTATTACCAAATTCAAGTATGACGTGATTTCGTGTTGATGAGACACAGGTTTACGGGTACTGTGGTCCCAGCATCAAACATAGTCATCTCACACAGTTTCAATTATATAAAAATCACAAAGGTACTGAAGTCAATAAGTTGTGTACTTTGTTATGTTCTTTTCTAAATGGTTAAATTTTTTGGACATCAGGAATTCCCAAACATGGATGTTCAAGTTGCATTTGGTTTTGTGCTAAATGCTGAGGCCACCAAGAAAAGTTCTGATTTGAGATGTTTTCCTTTGGCACAAGAAACACAAGTATGTTACCATTTAAGTGAATGGAATTTTACGTGCATTAGTTATAGGAATGTGGTACTGGGTTTCAATTCCTATAGGTTGTGGACTATGTATGACTGTCAAAGTGGGTAATATGTTTCTAACTCCACATTGTAGACTGCTCTTTCACTTCGGTCCATATCTAATGCAGGTAACCGGTTCACTGCTAAGAAATCTGCTAGACGTGGTTGAGGAAGTGCACCTGGCTCGATTTGAGATTGTAAATTTGATTCAAACAACTTTTCAAACTCCATCTGGTAACGAATATACTGAAAATGTGATAATGAATTTGTTTATCCGAACTTTCACCGAATCAGTTTGTTTATCTGTTCTAAAATCTGGTTATATGTTCTTGTTCTATAGCTGAGCAGCTTGATCTGAAGCTTTGTTTCCTCAACCTTAAGAGCGGTAGACAGATGGCAGTGACTCTTGACATGACCTGTTTGAAAAGGTAGAGTCCTATCCAATTTCCTTGATTATCTTTCTGCTTATCTGATGTAGAATTTTATTCCAATATTGATTGGCTGGATACAATCCAGCGACTCCTGTATAATGAGTGTTTAAGCATTGTATGTCGCTGCTGCAAATTATTATTGTCCTTTTAGGATTGTCTAGTTAACAATGTGAAACTACTTGCGAGATTATATGCAATTGTTTGTTGTTACTAGTCTGTCAGCATCCTCCATTGAGATAATATGCAAATGTTCGTCGTTACTTAATCAGTCAGAATCCTCTATGCCTTCCATACCACAATGTGCTTTATACGTATATATACCTAAGTGCTTTGAATAACTAGTGACTTGTTTGTTGGTTTCTGGACAGTGGGATTTATCCCTCGGAGATTCTTCCGCATCAGATACAGGCTTCCTCCGAATCTGCAGTGGAAAAGGCGCTGCCCGAGTCACTATTAGCTGAAATGAGAGCTGCGGTTGAGATTCTTGAATCTGGATATACGAGAATAAAGAGGCTCTGTAAGTGTATCTCCAATGTGGTGTAACTTCACACATGCGTATTTCCAAGGGAGGTGAAGCGTGTCGCCAATAAGTCGTTGGAATTTACCTTAGGTTACCGTAGTTGTATATTTAGCTAAAGATAGTTCGATAACTCGGATTTTTCTCACCCAAATCCTAGAAGGCAGTTTTTTTTAACCAAGTTCTATCGCTCGAGCCGTGCAAGGTCACTAACATGTTGAACTTGAGGTTGAGCACACATTCTTCTTTTTGTTGCAAGTTCAACAATTATAAAACCAGCAATTCGTTCATATTTCTGCTACTACAACAACAAAGTTTTATCTCACTAAGTAGGGTCGGCTGTATGAATCTTAGAACGTCACTGCTTTCGATTTTGCGCTAAGATTTTTGTTAGCTTCAAAAGTACTTTTTGCTATTGACCTGAAAAAAAAGAAAAAAGAAAAAAGAAAGTCAACAAATCGTTAGTAGGGTAGAAGGGCGATTTTATTTATTTTTTTAAGACCAAACGAAAAGTGGAAAAGGGATATGTTGTTGGTGCGATGTCGACTAGACTTTTGTGAAAAATTGGAATCTCCCATATAAAATGACAGTTGGATGTGTCTTGGGCTAGACTTGCGGAAGCTATCGTAGGCTTGTAAGGGAGAAGATATTATTTGTCCAAAAAGAAAAAGTGCGAGATATTTTCTTGGTCTAATCTTTAGAAAAAATCTGAGTTGAATGGTCGAATGGCACCCAATCGATAACCCATAACTATTTACGTGGCCTACTTTGGGTTTGAGGAATGTTAGTAATAATCGTCTTTTAATGCTTATTGACGTTGATCATCACTCACGCGAGCAAAATTATAATAGGCAAGAGTTTGTCCAATGGATAACTCAATTGTTGGCGACGGTGTGCCGTATGTTGAGTTTAAGAAACGCTAATGATAGTTGTGTTTTAACACGCACATCAACGATTGACAATCACTCACATGGGTCAGCAAGTGTTGACGTGCCTCATTTGAGTTTGAAACCATTAACAATTGATAATCACTCACGTGCAATGATTTTCCTCACCTCGTGTTTGAAAATGCAAATGGCAATAGCCCGCCCTTGACATTAGTGGATTTGTGAGTCCACAATCACATCTAATTGTCCCATGCATGAATTTTCTTTACTTACTATTCACGCGTGACTTTCATATATACCTTTAACTTCCACTCGAGCAAGCTCCTCTTTTTACTCGTTAAGGTAAAAACGTCGAGATTTGTGAGAGAGATATTAACAGAATGATAGAGATTTGACAACAATACATTAAAAAAACAGTCCTTCAAAGCTCAAGTTTGATCTTTACGTGAAAGATTAGCAGATATATAATTAATAATTATAAATCTGGGAGAACCCAAGGATATTCTGGTATGTAAAACTTAGGTCAACTTCTTGATTTTCTTCCTTTTTCCTGGACTTCAATGATATGCTTGCTAATAACCCCAATTATTTGGTATCTTTTCTCCTTTATCAAAGGCACCACCAGAAAGTCCACCGAGGTTAGATACGAGAGGATATCATGGGGGCACGTGGCATGATCTGAAGGGGTCAAATTATGCAGAAGAAGGTTACTTTGGTAAATACACATTAACATAGTATTAAAATTGAAAGAGAGGGAAAAAGGGAAGCACTTTTTGTGAAAGTGGGGTTTGTAAGTGGCCTTTCTGCTGCCTTATCTCTTAATATAATTAGTATATAATTAGGCGTGTAAATCTTGTATATATTCTCCACTAACCTCAATACATAATACCTAGTTTACCTTAATGCATCTGATTAAGCTCATCTAATACACAGCTTCCCTTCACCTCCCACTTTTTCTTGTTGCTTCCAACTTCTTTGGGGTTTGGCTATTTGTAAGATTTGGTATGATAAACAAGAGATTTGATAGATGGACAACTCCCCTAACTTTTGTGATATAAACTATTTACATCGGGTTGTATATTCATTTGTCTTTGTTTCTCTAATTACCGTATTAGTCACGTAGTTTTGTGATGAGAAAATATAAATAAATAAATATGTTAAGTTTGGGGTTTGATTCATTTCAATGTAGAAAAAAAAACATAATGATGGCTAACTCTAATTTTGAGAAGCAACTTACTTGCAATGCATTATATTTCTCTTACTATTTGCCTCTCTTATCACTGGATAAGTCACGTAGTCATTTGAAGAGAGAACGAAAACAAATGAATGTATATTCGTTGCATATAATTTTCTCTCATAATTAACCTTGATGCTAGAATAGGCAAAATCATCACTTACAAAAATGAAACAAATGAATAACACACCTTGTTTCATATAAGTTTATCTTCTAATTAGCTCTGATGTTATAATAGGTAAAAAAAGTCATCATTTAAAAAAAACGAAGATGGATGAGTATACACCTCGTTGCATGTGAGTCTCTTTCGCGATCAATTCCGATGCTATAATAGGTATAGAATCTATCATTTTTAGAAAGGTAAGAAAAGGTACATTCATACAGACAACAACCTTATTCTTATGATGTATTATGATTTTATCCAACTCAATCATGTACGGACATGTTCGATTCTAATTTAGATTGTGTAATAAGCAATACATGTAAAGTCTAAGGTGAGATGGATGCACCATAGTTATGGTAGGCCTTAGTGAGTAAAAAGTGCAAATGTAGGGTGTAATGGGTCCCTATGGCCCATGAGAGGACCTATTATAGTTGAATGTCAAATTAATATATTGCACATTTGAGACTTTATTTTCACTTTTTGGGGAGTCTTGTTCATGTCAAGTTGCCTCATCCACACTCATATGAAGGTTTCTAGAGCTTAAAGGGTTGGATTTATGGGGATGTAGCATGCTAGGGGAGAGTACAAAACAAAAGTACCCTGAGATTGGATTGGATGGCCGTCTAAGGCATCAAGATCAAATGAAAACCAAAATCAAAACAAATGCGGGATAGGCCAGTTGACGAGTGAGTCGTCTTTTCACTATTAATCGAGTCTCTTATTTCGTAAATTTGAGAGTTATTTCATCACAATATTAAAAATGAGATAAATTTAACTAAAACAGGTTGTTTAGTACATTGTATTCGTTCACTCACATCTGAAATCAAATCTCTGTCCTTGTAAATTAGATTAGGATTTTATTTTTGTCAAACATGTAAACTTTATTAAAATCAATTAAAAAATTTACATCAGCATTTAAGATATTAAAAAGGCAAATTAGCTCTATATTATGATTCTGTCTTAGAGTTTGTTTAAAAATGCTTTTAAAATGACTGAAATCGTTTTTAGAGAAAATATTTTTTGGCTCCAAAAACACTTAACCGGTGCTTCTTGCAGGAAACATTTTAAATGCTTTTCAAATATTTACTTGCATTCTTGCTAAAAATTATTACCAAAAGCGCTTTCAATTATTTTAAAAACATTTTCAAACTAGCTCTTCAACTATTGTAGAACATTACTTTGTAAGAAGAAAAAAAAAACAACAAATGAAAAAATCAGACCAAGGGAAACAAATAAACAAAAAAATCTAGGGACAGATGGTGAGATAAGGGATTAGGACATGCCAACATTAGGCCATATAGATTAGATTAAGAATTATGTGGAAGCATTTTTAAACAGCTTTTCCGCCTTATTTCTACACAAAAATACAAAATAAAAAGGAAATTATTATTAATATTTCAAAAAATTTATTGTATACTTTTCGTAAGTGTACTTTTTATTTTAATTTTAAAAAATTTAAAATTTGAAATGTAAAATAAAATTTGAAAATGTCAATAACAATTTCTAATAAAAATTTCCAAAAATTAAAAAACAGAGAATCAGAGAGAGAGAGAGAGAGAGAGAGAGAGAGAGAGAGAGAGAGAGAGAGAGAGAGAGAGAGAGAGAGAGAGAGAGAGAGAGAGTTAGCTTGGAAAATTAAATATGAATTTATATGATGGAGGGACCTAGAAAAGGGAAAGGCCTAACTTTTTCTCTTCACTATGAAAAGGACAGGGACCCACACAAGTAATGCACTTTTGATTAACTTTGCTGAAGTCACCATCTTTGGAGCCCCTCTGACACCTTCACATCCACCCCTACCCCTCCTCCTCCTCCCCAACCCAATCTTTCTATCTTTCCCATCTCCACATAAGAAGAAAGAACAAGAAAATTTGGGAAACCCCCCTTTCTCCCAACAAAAAAAATCCCAGAAAACCCAGAAAGTTCACACCTTTAGGGTTCCTTCAGAAGCTTGTAGATTTGTATTTCTTTTGTGATAAAAAGAAAAAAAAGAAAAATCAAAAGCTGCCTGGACACCGATCTTATCCTCCTCTCTCTCTTGGTAAAGTTTCCTGAATGCTCTCTCTGTCTGTTTGCTTTTTGTTTCTGTTACTAATTTTCAGGCTTATTTGTAGTTCAAAGTTTTGTTGGGTGTTTGTAGTGGATTTACTTTGATTTTTCCTCTGTTGGTGGGTCTGATAATTCTCATCTGACAACTTAGAGATGGTGTGAAATAATATGTAGGGCCTAATTGAAATACCCTTTTATTCATTTTTTGTTTTGAGGAGATATTTGAAGCCAAAATCTTTGCTGAAAAGCTTGTTTAATCTGTCTGTTCACCCAAAAGATTGTATTTTTTTTGTGTTTTTGGTGATGCAAGATGGTTAAATTTATTTATTTTCTTGTCCAGATATCTGCAAATTTGGTTTTTTGTATGAATTCGAAGATGTTGTGAAGCTCTTGTTTGAAATGATATTTTGGATTTAAGATCCAATTTTTTTCAGATTAGTACTTGGACCATCTCCTAGACAAGTGAAAAATGATATGAAAGTTTTTATGTATTTGATAATTGACATAGTGAGTTCCTTGTTTCGATTTCGTTCTCTTCGAAAACTTGTTCATGTTCTTCTTGTAAGATCTTTTGACAGCAATAATACTGAATTTCTGTTTATGATGTTGTTTGAAGGTTGTAGTCAGATATATTCAGCAGAATTGTTGTCTTTCTGAGAAGCTGGTTTCGGTTAGATTCGTATGTAGTTTGGTACAATTGGGAAAATTTTGATTGGAAGAGGAGAGAAAAAAAGTTGAAACATGGGTTACATGTGTGATTTCTGCGGGAATCAAAGGTCCATGGTGTACTGCCGGTCTGATGACGCATGCTTGTGTTTATCGTGTGATAGAAATGTCCACTCTGCAAATGCCCTCTCTAGGCGTCACTCGAGAACACTTATTTGCGATAGATGCAATTCGCAACCCGCGTTAGTAAGATGCACGGAAGAGAGAATGTCTCTTTGTCAGAATTGTGATTGGATGGGTCACGAAGCATCTACCTCAGCTTCCATGCATAAGAGGCAAACACTTAATTGTTACACTGGCTGCCCATCATCTGCCGAACTGTCGTCTATCTGGTCATTCATATCAGAATTACCTTCTAACGGAGAATCTGCCTGTGAGCAGGAAATGGGATTGATGAGCATCGCTGACAACAGCACCGCAACTGATTGGAACCAAAGTGAAAGTAACACTAGGCAAAATGCCTCCGGTGCAGATGAAGTGAATGCTGCGCATTCCATGCATAAGTCTGGTGTTCTGGTTGGTTCCCCTTCGTTGCCTGAACGAAATCGTGCTCGTCATGTTGTTGGCCAGCTGTCTGGATCTGTAAATGCTTCATTGCCCAAGGTAATTTTCTTATCCAAAATTATGATCTTAGTACAACATTGGGTGCAATCTATTCTCTAAATCCTTGTGTGTGATTTTGTTCTAAGTTTGAAATTCTTCATCAATGACGTTTGCAATTTCGTGTTATGATTATACAGCTGTACTCTCATTGGCCCAAAGGTTCTGGACTCCCTGAAGATGATGACCTTTGTGATGGTTTCGATATGGATGAAATGGATTTGAATCTTGAAAATTATGACGAACTGTTTGGTGTATCTCTCAATCACTCCGAAGAGCTTTTCAAGAATGGTGGGATTGATAGCTTGTTTGGGGCAAGGAACATGTCCAGGGATTATCAAGATGCGGTTGCTGCTGAGGTAATTTTGTCTCCTTACTTTCGTGCTTTACTATGCTCGGACTTTCTTGATCTCTATTTGTTCATTGGCTGGGCCGTTGTCTTAGACTATATACTGTATAACTAAAAATTTGCTTTATTTTTATCTTACAAGTAGCCATTCTGAACTTTTGGGTTTTGTCTTTCTTAATGTAGTTGGTAAGCATGTCCGGATTTGAGTTTATGAAGTGTACTTGTGGTTAACTATTAGTGTTTTTTTATTCAGGGGTCTTCAGTTGGACTGGGAAATAGACCGCAGCCAGCGTGCAGTAACGCGGCATCTGCTGATTCTGTAATGAGTACAAAAACTGACCCAATTATTTGCTTTCCGGCAAAACAAGCACATTCAAACCTTTCATTTTCGGGCGTTACTGGAGAGAGTAGTGCTGGTGATTGTCAAGATTGTGGGGCTTCCTCAATGCTTCTCATGGGAGAGCCGCCATGGTGTCCTCCTTGCCCTGAGAGTTCCATGCAATCGGCTAACCGTAGTAATGCTGTTATGCGTTACAAGGAAAAGAAGAAGGCACGCAAGTAAGTGTACTCCAAAAAGTAAATATATTAGCAAGCACGCACGCGCACGCACACACTGCTACTTGTTTATTATTCATTTATTCAGCCAGCAATTTTTTTCTAGTTTCTTCACCTCTTTGTGTGACTTCTCGGAGTAGTCTTGTGTTTTTTTTTCTTATTATTCGCCGTTTATGGAAAAGATTTAACTATATAGGGTGTCTTGATTTCTTTCTGTACTTTCTTCTGGTTGAAGTGGTTACACTTTCACGGAAGTCTTATTTGGTTATGAAATTTTGCGCTGTTCCTCTCAACTGAACATCCATATTTTCTGTTGTCTCTTTGATAGGTTTGAGAAAAGGGTGAGGTATGCTTCGCGCAAAGCAAGGGCTGATGTCAGAAAGCGTGTGAAGGGCCGCTTCATTAAAGCTGGTGAAGCTTATGATTACGACCCCTTGAACCAGGCCAGAACCAGAAGCTATTGAGTACAATTTTTAACCAATTTTTTATAAAACAAAAGAAACAATTGCTGTTTAATTGTTATTACGTAACGGGAGATGAAACTGATGCATCTTTCTCTTGTGCAGTGAAAAGATGTATGATTGTATCACAGGGCCTTGGTTTCGTCAGGAGATAAGGATTGATGCAAACGGCCAGGTTCTGATGCTTCACTAATAAAGTGGAGGAGCAAATTTCTGATTCTACATCGCCATGACAGATTGACTGATCGTGATACTATCCAGAGCGTTCGTTCCCCTTATGTTTCTGTGGGAGAAGTTCATCAGTTCAATCGTTTCTCCCGGGAGGATTCACATTGGTCTTCCAAACCATTACTATGCTTGAGGTCCCGATTATTCTGTTATTATATTTTTACGCTCTCCTGCTCCGATGACTCAAAAAGTGGCTGCCACGGCATCTTGGTGGCCGAACATGTAGCTTCCCGATCTTTAGATTAGCTGCGATTGTTCTTTTTTCCCTTTTTTCTGTTCATTTGACATACACAGGATCTGTACGTATGCCGTTGAGAGTGTTATGAGCTCTGACATAAGACCTTCGTAAGGTGAGACGTTAAACTCGAACTTGTAAATTTTTCGGTTTCATTTTTGTTGGCCTGGGTAGACAAGAACAGGATGGTTTACATATGCAGTTAGTTTGTAGTTATGCCGAGGGAGATGTTATTCGCTTTTGTTGTCATAAAATGTATAAGTATCTGAACTGGACTTCAGTTCACCTTGTAATTTTAGTGTATCGTATTCGTAACCGGTAACGTATTGTCATTTTTGCATTCTTTCTGGTGTATCAAAACCGTATTCAGTTTCACAAGCGATGTGAAGATCTTCGGAAACGTTTCCGTTTCAACGATAACGATTCAGCGATGGCAACCATCATCTTCTGTAGCATTTCAATGCTTTGCTCTCAAATCAAGGAGCTCAACCCCCAAAACCAAATGTCATGGTAAAACCAAGGGGATCCTCAAATCATGTTCATTTATAGTATATCGTGCGATCAGTTTTTGTCAGGTATGGTAGAAAGGCTAAAAAAGTGCGGAATCGGAATTGAGGTCAAGCAAAACCGAAAAAACAAGGTAAAAGAAAATTTTGCACAGAATGAAGAGCAAGAAAAAAGAAACTGAAAGCAGAAGAGGTTGATCATATACATATTTTCGCCAATCGCATCATAAAACACTCATTTATAACGACCAATAGAAATCGAAAACAAAATTCCTCCTATGCAGTAGCAACAAGGATAACATAAGTTTACAAAAAGTGTGCAATCAGCACAGAGCTGTTTGTTCAGTTCCACAGCATCAATCATCATCGGAACTATCTCCAGCCACCCTTCCAATGTCATCTTCCGCAACGGTATCCTGTATGAAAATTGCAGAGCATGTCACTGGAATCAATAATAGCAGCTAGAAGTGTATTGTGTCAAGTGTTTAGCTGAGTGCGGGAGAATGTCTTTGACAAGTGAAACACTTAACAAGATGTGATTACAGATGCTTACCGGCATCTTATCCCAGTCTTTCAATTTGGGATTTGTGAGCATGTAATTATCTCTTAATGGTGCCCAGGCAGGCCCTTCACCATCCGCTGCGCCTTTAGACGTATGAGCCTGCATGTTAAATCACTCTCAGTACACATTGGCCTTTGGCACTACCAACAATGTTATGGAACCAAGTGGTAGGAAGACAGTTACATATCAGGAAAGGACCTTCAAAATCAGATATCGATCCTCCAAACAAATTTTAAAATATAAGAACAAAGAATGTCTACAACTATATGGTACATAACATATATGATTGTTCAAATCTTTGAATATAAGAGATAATAATGTCTACAACCACTCCTTCCACCAGTGACGAACATCAAGATGGTAAAATGCTGTGGGAGAATGGAAAGGAACTGATAAAGGAAAAAGTAGCTAACCTTCAAAGATGTTTTGCCCAACTCGGAAAAGAATGCTTCTTTCCTCCGCTTTTTTATCACTGGAATTATTTAAACAACAATATAGGTAGATTAAACACAAATATTGAACAGAGGTTTCCACACTTAACAAACAAGTGCTCTATGAGTCTCACCAACAAAAATAACTAAGCCTAAAATAATTTCCCCCCTCCCAAAAAAAAAAAAAACCTGAGCAAGGATCATAAGTATATATGGCATGACAATGCAAATATCATCGAAGGTGACTCAGTGAGTAAAGTTAGAGAGTGGAAAAAGATCTTTCGGTTAGTTAGAGAATGTGTGAGGCTGCTTGGAGGACAATTGAAGAGGAAGAGACAAAGAGTCCCCTCAAAAGGCCTCACTGCAAACACTGAATTAATATATGCCTCCTAACTAAGCCAATATGAGATCCAAATCAATTCATATGGCTACTCAAAGAGGCAGTAAATAAATAAAAAAGCATCACAAAACAACTATTACTAACAGAGACCAGAGCCTACAGCAGGTTCGTTCAACCCTATATATGATATGATTGCAACATATTGCTTTTACTTCAGTGTAAAATTTTAAAACTAACTCAAGCAGAGTTAATATCTGAAACTTAACAACGTAAAGTGGCAAGAACGAGAGTCTCAAATTGTAAGCTGCAGTAATAAGAACACACCTTTGGCATCTTTAAACTTGGAAGGATTCAGTCCTTTCTGAGCATTTTGTGCCTTGTTGACCTGCATTAGACACAAAAAGGAGCTCATGATTCAATGTGGCACAACGAAAACAATCTTATTATCATAACATTAAAAACAAGCAAACAATTAGATTCGCGTAAAGCAACTTACAGCATTGAACAACTTCACCACTGAACATCCAGCATTGCACACGGTAAATGTGAGCTAAGTCAGTATGAGAAACAAATTTGATAACTCCCATAAGACAAACAACACTCGATCACATATATCTTAACCAAGTGGAAAAAATTTCGGTACCTCCTTTAGTAGCAACACCGATTAGAAACTTTTCGTGTGTGTCTAAATAGTTGGCCGGCATCACATGCCCCTTCTCTATCACCTATCAAATCAAAACGATCTACACAAATAAGCATTAAACCTCTCAAGCAAAATGTTGGATGCATACACATTACAATTAGAAACAAAATCGAAGTTGTGAACTACCGTGTGCTTTTCCTTCTTAGCCTCGCCCTTTGCCTTGCGGTCGGTCTGCTCCTCGGCAAGCTTTTCTGCAACAAGCTTCTTGTGCGCCGACATCACGGGTCCCTGCAAAGCAATCAAACATTTTCCTTTAACACACAAAAAACTCCCAAAAACTAAAGAATTAGTCATAGCAGCTCAATTCTATATAACTCACCACTGCATCCTGAGAAACAGACTTCTTGATTATACTCCTGAATGCCAACCTAAACGCCTTGCAACCCTCCGAAAACTTCATGATTCCGGGCAGAATCTCGCCGTGCTCCTCGTCATCCGAAAAGCCATCATCCCTATTGTGACCACCACCACCACCAACACCTTCCTCCGCCTCTTCCCCTGAAGACGACCCACCACCGCCACTCGGCTCCTTTTCATTGATTCCCAACGGTTGCGGTTTCGCTTTCACATGTTCCTGTTTGGACTCCTCCTCGTCCTCCGAATGGTACTCCCGGGCTCGTTTCAGAAACAGTTTCTTCATTTTCTTGTTAATCTTCTTCGGCTTCATGGCTCTGATTTCCTCCGACGAATGTAACATCTTCGCCCTCTTCTTTGCCTTGGAGCCCTTCTTTTTCCCTATTTTCCGCTTCCTCGGCTCTGCTGCTGCTTCTGGAAGATGGTTTTCTTCGGCCATGGCGTCCTGTGCTCCAGACCAAATCAAGGTTGAATCTTTGGCCGCCGCCGCCGCCGCTGCTTCAGCCGATTACTGGCTGGGAACAAAGAATAATTAATACCAGAGAAGGAACTGTGACCCGGCGGCGCTACTCGCGAAGAAGAAGATTGTTTGCCCTATTTTTGTCATTTTAATATTTCTCTAGACGGTGTCGTTTTACTACAATTGATGCAGTATTTGAGAGGCGAAAAGTAATTATGTTTATGCATTCCGGTGCCAATTTGATCTTCATTGTCTTTGTCATGAACAATTTAGGTGGTTACTTGTTGAAAACTTAAAAACAGTAAGTTGGTACATATTCACTTTTTAAAACAATTTCAATTGTCGTAAACCGAAAGCTTTATCGCAATACGACCACTAATATGTGCATCATATAAAATTCATGCACGATGAAATACATGAAGCCATACTTAATTAGAGTCATCAAATAGTCGATTAGCGTTCCATTCGTCATAAATAAGGTTTTTTAATTTACATGTTTACTCTTAGTATTTAGGATTTACTTTGTTCTATACAGGAGAGAGTAAATCTGAAATCTTGAAGGAAATGATTTTTTTGGTGCAAGGTTATCTGATATATGCAACATTACAGAGGCGGTATGTTCTTGGAGAGAAAAATCATGAATGCAAAATCCTTCTTTCAATCTTTACCTGTTCTTACTTTTGTGGATGTTTACAATTGAATCACAATAATAAAATCCTAAAGGGAACAATCACACCAAGAACGCAATAGGTGCCAGCTTTTTCTTTATTTTTTTCGGTCGACACAGATTTTGAGCACTGTTTTATGCAGCTGGCCGCTGTCCTATTAATTTTTATATGTATTTTTATGTGTTTGAAAATTAAGAAAGAATTAGGTCGCGACTTTCACTTTAACAGAAAATAACTTTTATTTTGTATTTTATTTTTTTAATAAATTATAAAAGACTTGTTAATTATTTAGATGATCATATATTATATACATGTTCCCTATGGATTTATTATATTCTAATACTTTATAATTCATATGTCATTCTATTTTGTAATATATGTATCATAGAATCATAGTACAATTATGTATTTTTTTTTAAGTATAAACAAGCACTTATTTATATAATATACAACAAATTTATTCAAATTTGCATAGACCACCGCCTAAACACCTAAGCACTAAGCCACAATCCGCTGCCTGATTAGAGCTTAACATCTTTTAAAACCTTAGTTTTGAGAGCCTTTTGCAAGATAGTAAATGAGAGACGTAAACGGGCTTGGGCAACCAACTTGGGCTTGATGATCGGCTTTTTGGTCTCGTCCTAGTATTGGTGAACTACTACTACTACTTTTTTTTTGTCGAGACTACTACTTCAATTGGCTAAATTTGCATACGTTTGGCAACCGATTGGATAATTTATGAACACATTTAAAAGACACGGAAGAGGATTTAAATTTGGATGCAAAGTTGGAGAATACTGTTATAGTTAACATGACTAAATCTATAGGACAGTGCTATCCATACATTTCTTTTTATTTTTTACACATGTCTCTCAATTTTCAGTCATCGGATCGAATAATTGAAGAAAATCAAAAAATAGAAATTAAAAAGTGTGTAGAAGATAAAAAAGAATGTGTGAACAATACCACCCATCAATATGCAAATAAATCGAATTTTAAGCTCCAAAATGTGCTGATGTGATGAGATATATATACTTCTAGTGGTTAGCTGTCCACTTCTTTTGTTTATATCTTTCACATGCACATGTTGATGTGTTTTTGAAGGAGAGAACAAACAAATCTATAAAAATTGACTAGCTAGAATGACTTTCTAGCAAGTCTAGTCAAAATTTAGCTAATAATGGGTACTTTGGAGATACTCTACTTCTAAACGAGAGATTTTTTAAAGTAATTAATTATATATAATCATATGTCTGTGTTTTTCCTCACATATCTATTAATGAAATATAAAAACGTGGTTGTATTTTATTAGTGAGATCAACTTCAACCTTTGGGTTAAAACCTAAAATTTTCAACCCAAAATATTTAGGTTTTTAACCCATTAACAGTTTTTCTGCTCCAACATTTTGGGTTAAATTTTTAGCCCGAGATTATTAAAAAATAAATTTAAGATTAATTTTTTTTCTTAAAGTAACATTTTAGAAAAATATAAATAATGTAGACTATCCTAATTTAATTTTATGAACATTTAACTTAAAAATATTTATATTCCGATAAATATTGAAAAGCCACTAAACCTACACTATGAAACTCGTGGAACAGTACGAAAGAATAACAAACACATGATTTTTTTTAAAATTATTTTGGCCGTTGAATTTAAATTTGGACCATTAAATTAATTTTTTATTTTTTTACAATTAGCTTTGATCATAATAAATCTTAGCCGTCAGATTCAATGAATTTAAAAATATAAAACTAAAAATAATACACATATATGCCGGGTTAGCTCACTAACCCAAGGGAATTCTGGGCTAATTTGTCCAAAAATTAAGTTTTGGGTTAAAACTCATATTTGACCCAAGGGTTGGAGTAAGTTAGGGTAAGTTTAAAATCTAAAATTTAAGTTTTATTCCAAAAGTTAGAGTAAGTCTAATAAAATAGATGTTCTTAAAAAATCCAAACTTATTGCATGAAGGGGAATGTCTATTTTACAAATTATTAGGAAAAATATATTTTCATTTCATAAGCAAAGAATAAGATTACACTTTAGTATATATACATGTAAGCCAAGTCTAACAAACTGTCCTAACAAACTATAACAATTACTTAGCCTCTAAGTTTATATCTCTTGAGAAGATATTTACACTTTTATCCTTAATACAAATAACTTGCATTGAGTGAACTCATTAATTTGTTCAAGAAAAAGGACAAATAATGTGAGAGAAAAAATAATATAACAAAATCGATGTCAATGGGCACGCACCCAAGATGGTTACCTCCCAAGATGGTAACGGGAGGTAGGGTTTGCAAATGGGTAATTGACAAGACAAGTTCAGTCAGATAAGAGATGGATGAGCACGTGAAATTCACCTGATACCACATCATTATCAGGCTTTTCCTATCAGCTAGTTTAGCTAAAGTTCAATGAACTTCCATGGCACTACACGGCTCCTCTCACCTTTTAAAACAAAACAATGAAAACGTATGCCGACGTGAACGTGACTGTATTGATTAGTGTATATACGCACATGAAAGAAAATGTATTTTTTCGTAATTTAGATACTTTGACGAATGTCGTTTATTACTAAAAGTCTAAAAGCATATCAAGATTTCACTCACAAATAATAACATGCATATTTTAGACAGTCTTTGAAAGTATGAGAATGTTGGTAATCTGTTGTTTCGAGTTTAGAGTTTAGGGTTTAAAGATGCCGATTTGCTGTAAATAATAACAATGAAAACGTATGCCGACGTGAACGTGACTGTATTGATTAGTGTATATACGCACATGAAAGAAAATGTATTTTTTCGTAATTTAGATACTTTGACGAATGTTGTTTATTACTAAAAGTCTAAAAGCATATCAAGATTTCACTCACAAATAATAACATGCATATTTTAGACAGTCTTTGAAAGTATGAGAATGTTGGTAATCTGTTGTTTCGAGTTTAGAGTTTAGGATTTAAAGATGCCGATTTGCTGTAAATATTCCGGAATGCTAATTCGTGAAGAGATTAGGAGAGCCATTGGAGGAGAGGAGAAAGAGGCACCCAGAATCTAGGGTTTCCACTCCTTTATTCATGACATGCAGACAAAACTTATGGGTGAGTATATAAAATATAATATATATATATATATATATTATATTTTATATACTATATATTTCATCATCAAATTTGTGCTTGATGCATGTCGGATCTGTATTATTGCATCCACAACCGTCTGAACTTGTCAGGCTTTAAAATATTTTCCAGGTTACACAACAAACTGCGCATGTGCAGGTCCATGTCCATTTGTGTGTGCACCAGCTAACAGCCATTCAATGGAGTCACCAACAATAATGTTGTCTAGTCCACGTCCATTAATTATTACCATGCATGTATAGTAATATAACGTCATATGTCATTTCTTGAACGGTAAAATAAGTGAAGAACAATACCAGACATCGAATGTATGAATAAACAATGTTAACCACGAGAGCTACAAACTTTTTGCTCACATATCGATCACTAAAATGTCTTATTGTACCAAACTACTTATTATGATTCGAAGAAAAAACCATAGTACATTTCACATATCATCATTATCAATCGTAAGTTGGAAGGTCCGCATTTTCAAAGCTGGAAGTTATCTACGTAATCTCAGGATGAAAGTCTGGAAGAGTTAGATATGTTTTGATATTATACTCAATCTTTATCACAATCAAGTTGGGTAATAAGCTCAGCATGGTAATCCAAAATCAACCTCATACAAATTAAAGTCAAATAATGTATAAAGTTGTAAGCGGTTACGTATAGCTTTAGTATTAGAACATTTTACGTTCATGCATATATAGGTTTCTTTTTCTTGACACCGATAACGTTAGTAAGTAAAACTTAGTTGTTAAAAGAGATAAGTGGAAATCAAACTTGCACTAAAGTACATAAGCATGATATTATATTTTGTCACTACGATAAAACGTCATCTGCTATGCTCATGCATAGTTAAATTAGCTTTCTAATATAATACAATATCAATAACTAGTTAAAAACACTGTTTCGTACCGCATAAGCGCACAATATCAAATCAAGACAAATTTTGGAATATTAGATATAACCTCTCATAACAAAAGTACAATAGTAGACCTGATATTGCAAGTGACTATACATACGTATAGTTTTGGTCTTTTCTTTGCGTGCATGCATGAACCACTCCCATAGTTCATATTTACCAAACCAAAAGGATATTTGACATTATTTTATGGGATCAGGTCAGATTCCAGGAATATAACCCTAAATGCACAAAATGTAAACTTACAAGGCACTCTCTTCTTTTTCTTTTAGTGATGAAAGTGGCAAAAAGGAATCTATAAGATGTGAAAGTTCCAAGCCTCCAAGAATAAGCCAGAAACCCTAATAAGGAGGTCCATCTTCATCCAAACTATGGTCCCTGCATGGCTAATATTACTACAGACACATTGTTTGACCAAATGCCACGTGGAAATGGTGCTGATGATTGGGGTGCTCACATTGGCCCACTACCATGTCGTTTTTCTAGAGCTCCTTTCGAGAAACGACACGTAGGCAAGAGTGAGTCCACTAAAACCTGCCGATAAATGTTGACACATATGTACCTGCGTACACAGAGGCATCGTAGCAATGGGACATTGGCATGGCGACAATTGGAGAAAAATGACATGCAATCAGACATCCAATGACACATGTCTATTGTAGGTGAAATCTTAGATGGGGACAATGTTACCTATCTTTGGCCACTTGATAACATGATATACCAAGCAGATTGTTCAATGAGTGAAATTCGACAGTCTTTGGCGTTCTACCTATTTGTGTTGTTCATGTATTATACTTGAAATTCATCACAGCTTAAACAACGTATTGATAATAAATTCCACATTACTAATAAAAGAAATTTTACAAAAGTTCATAATTAAGTTGGGCTCCTTATAACTTTAATTTTACGGTAAATTTTCAAGTTTCTTTGGCAAATATAATTTGTTCTAACAAATCACTTCGTTGTAAGATATTCTAGTTTAAGAACCTGGACAATTGTGAATGAAAATGGTGTAACTCTTGTTACGATAGGCAAAAATGAAAACTATGCATGTAGTTGTTAGACTTGGCATTCGTGTCGTGTTTTTCGTGTTCGTGTCGTTTTCGTGTCATACCCGATATCTTAACAGGTCGTGTCGTGTAACACCCGTTAAAATAAACGGGTAAAATTACCCGACCCAAAATCGACCCGATAATATTAACGGGTAACCCGTTACCAGTTAAGGAAAATATATTTCAAACCAATAAATAATTAAATAAAAAACATAATACTTTTTTTTAGTGAATACATACCATATTGTCACATCCAAAATGGGTATAAATTAATTAATAAATTTTTAAACAGGTAGGATATGTCACATAAATGAAAATTTTTAACACGAAAAAAAAGGAAGTAGAAGATACAGCGCGCACACACATATAGCACACACACAAATACAATCTCACACTTGAAAAAGATAATGTGCTTCACTTTCAATACCAAAGCGCTAGTCTTATACGTATGCATGTATACACACTACTGAAAAGAGTAATTCTTAATCCAGCTTGGGCAGAATAGTACATGTACCCTAAATTTGTAAACTAAATGATGTTTTTCCAATAAGAAATAAGTATGTTAATCAACACTTAAGTTATAATTGAATCATCAAGAACCACATCATTTAGTTTACAAAATTTAGTCTCTCTAGCATTACCCAATTTTTAAATCAAATAATGTCTCACAAATAGAAATAAGGTCATCTCCAACCGAATGGTCCAGAAGGCCATATGGCAAAAAATAGCCCGAAAACTGTCTCCAACCAAGGGTTAGGCCAGAGGGCTCGTGGGCAGTGGCGAAGCCACGTGAGGGCGAGGAGTGGCAGCCGCCACTCCCCTCGCCGGAAAAACGGCTAATTTTGTTGCTGCTGCTCTCCTTGGAATAGAGGAAACACGGGGGAATTCCGCCGAAGGTTGGAGTGGAGGAGGAGCAGAAGGATGCGTGGTGGGTGGTGGGTGGTGGGTGGCGTCTTCCTTCGTCTTCGTCCAAGGTAAGAGAGGGCAGCTATTTTTGTATGCCCTTTGAGCATAAGGTTTTGACTGGAAAGGTAGTCGAATAGGAAGGAAGAAGTGAGGAGGAAGAGGAGTGCGATCCCACGTGTCAAAAGGAATGTGGCAAACTTGTAATAACATAAAATGAGCGTGGGTAAAACAGGAAGAACATTGTGCTCAAACACCCAGGCCAATTTAATACGAATTTTGAATCCCTAAATTTATAATCTCTAACCCTAATTAATTATTTAATACAAATTTTGTTTAATTGGTATAGAATCATATGGTAATGCACTAATATGGTTATTGATTATTGATATGAAATTATGAAATTTTTTTTTAGGGTGAAAATTAAAATTTGAATTCTTGATTATTGATTAATTAATTGAATTATTACATAATGTATACAATTATTCATATGATTAGTTGAATTGAATATTTATTTATTGAATAATTTGTATGCTTATTGATTATTTGAATTGTTGGTTGGATTAGTTATTATGCATATTAGTATAGTCTACTCTAGGATTAAGAGTCCAAGAATTTTTTTTTTCTTTTCATTTTACAGTTACGTAATGGAACGATACTATAAGAAACAATGCTTAAATCATCCTTCAAACATTTCGGGTAGTCCTTCTCCTTCAAATATTCCAAGTAGTCCTCCTCCTCCTTCAAATATTCCAAGAAGTCCTCCTTCGAATATTCCGAGTAGTTCACAACAAAGTGAGGCCATTGGATGAAATATTGGCTAACCTTCCTGCATACCCTGGACTTAGACATCGAATGTTTGATTATCCACCTAAGTATCATGAAGCAATTCGTAGACACTATCTCCAAAATGATCATTGTCAACCTTGCACTCTTTTAAGTTCGCCCTCTTCCCGAGAAATCATGGCTTCGCCACTGCTCGTGGGCCCCATGAAATCTGAAAAGGCCAAAGGGCTGGCCTAATTTTTTTTTATTTCTGTCGGATTTCCTATCGGTTATAACCGACAGGAATAAAAGAAGTAGTGTCGGTTATAACCGACACAAATAGGAGGGAAAAATTTGAATCCAACAGCTAGTTACCATTGGATTCAATTTTTTTTGTTTTTTTGTTTTTTTTTTGGGCCAAATTTTTTTTAATGAATTTAAAAAATTCCCCTTTTTTCCCTATAAATACCTAAGTCATTCATACACTATTTCTCACATAATTTCTCACCATTTTTAAATTTAAGTTGTTGTAGCTTTTAAATTTAAATAATAAATTATGTTTGGCCCTCGGTTGGAGACCGTTTTTTATGACAGGGCTAAAATGAGCTCTATGACCCTTTGGCCCTCGGTTGGAGATGGAGGTAAATATGACCATGTACTGTTTATTAAAATATTAATATCTTGGATGGCCAGTGGGCTAAAACGAGCCATCTGGCCAGCCCTCGGTTGGAGATGGCCTAAACACGATAATCAACACTTGAGTAATACTCAATCATCAACAATCACATCAGTTTAAAATTTGGGTAATGATAGGGAGACTAAATGTGTAAACAAATTTTGAAAGAAAATGATATAAAAGTTGATGATTGGATTATTACTCAAGCGTTGATAAACGTGCTCATTTCCTGTAATGCTAGAGAGACTAAATTTATAGCCAAGATTTGTAAATCAAATAACGTGTCACCAACATGAAATGAGCACGTTTATCAATGGTTAAGTAATAATCCAATTATCAACTTGTATGTCATTTAGTTTAATTAAAATTTTGATCTCTCTAGCATTACTCTTTCGTTAATATAAAATGAGGAGGAGAGATTTGGAAGGTAGTGATTTCGAATTTCTGTTTTCTTTTCTATATTTTTTTATTCAGTAAATTAGTTGAGACTGAAGCAGCAACGAAAGTAGCATCTCATGTATGTTGAGTGGGGTTGGAAAGGAGGGGAAGAGCTGCTGAGGTTGGGGCCAAGGCCATGACATGCTTATCAGCTTATGCATGGCTCCACTTCTAGACTTGAGAGCTGTAACTACAAAAGAAGTGCAAAAGGTGAAAACGAAAGCACGAAGAACAATATTTAATTAGAAATTAAAACAAATTCTAACGTTTCCACTTCTAGACTTGAGAGGTGTAACTACAAAAAAAGTGCAAAAGGAGAAAACGAAATCACGAAGAACAACATTTAATTAGAAATTAAAACAAATTCTAACGTTAAAAGATGATATATCTCAATAATTCTTAATGCTGTTAATAAAATCACACCCTTTAGCCAAGTAAATTTTCCATGTCATCGTCTTTGCAATAAAATCTTGTCATGTGATACTAGGCAGGTAAATTGAGAGTTCAAATTTTATGCACTCAAATTCTCTGTTGCCTCTCCATGACTTATGTGGCTTTTTAGTCAAAATGGTCCCTGAGATTTGCATAACACATCACTTTGGTCCATGAGATTTGGAATCAATAGAAGTGGTCCCTAAGATTGTCCATCATCAATCATTTTGGTAATTCCTTGAAAAATTATGTTAAATAGGAATCAAAAGGACAAATATACCCTCAATTTGTGTCCAAAATGATTTGACAAAAATTAAGGGTATTTTGGTCATTATATTTTTATTTAATGGAGATTTTTCAATGAAGGACCAAAATGATTGATAGTGGACAAACTCAAGGATCAATTCTATTGATTTCAAATCTCAGGAACAAACTGAGGAATCATGCAAATCTCAAAGACCATTTTAACTAAAAAGCCATTTTTATCTTTTGATATTTTTTAAGTCATTCGATCTGGTGGCCAGAATTGAGATTAATGTGTAGAAAGTAAAATTAGTTGTTTAGATAGCACCATCCTTTATTTTTATTTTTTTTAACAAAAGCACCAGTCTTTATTTAAACCACACATAATAATATAACTCTTAACTTATTTCCTAAAAAAAATATTTAAAACTAAAAACAATTAAGTAGAAAAAAGACGTGTTACTCAAATAGATAAACCCAAAGAGCCAGAAAAAGATATTTGACCTAGAAGATTTGAACTTGTAAATCGAACACAAAGGTCCATGAAGATAAATTTGGCAAGTAAAACGAGAGAATGTTTTACCAAAACAAGACATGAAAGCTGAGATATGAAAATGGGATGAAAAGCAGGTTATAAAGCCTGTAAACAGAAGGAGGGGATGTTGATATAAAGTAACCATGGTTAACTGAAAAATGGAGTCCGCAAAAGACGGAAGAAGTGGATGAAAAACAGGAGTCCGGATGCTCTTTGTGAGGATTTCAAGAATCCAAGAATCCAAGAATCGTGTTCGTTAAAATCATCATAAAAAAGATCCGGAAAGACCCTGTGGGAAAAGCAGGTTAAAAAAAAAAGAAAACTAACGAAAAGAGCTTGAAAACTTTGAGTTTTAACGATAAGGATAAAATAAAGGGTAAAATGAATAGTACTAGGTTTGACTTTTTAGTGTAAAAATGTGGTTTTTCGTTAAAATGAACAGTACCGCTGTTTTTTCGTTAAAACTACCTAAAAAAAAGCATGTAAACGGAAGAAGGGGATGTTGAAATAAAGTAACCATGGTTAGAGAACCTTGGTTAAGTTGCCATTAATACTTGGTGTGGGATGGCTCTCTTGCTATATATAGTGTGGAACTACTTGTGCAGAGCAGCCATTGTCAAACAAAAACTGTATATATATTTATCCTGATAGTATTTGTATATGTATGACTGCTGCCTATAATCCCTAGAATATCTTCTTCATCTTCCTTCAGCTCCTCTGGATGTTATCAGGACCAAAAGCTTGAAGCTCCAAAAGTCTCACTCTGTGTAAGTCTAAATTCTCAGCCATTTTTGAAGCTGTAGACTTTATTTTCAGCTTATTTCTTCTTTTTTATTTTCTGGGTTTTTTCCAAATTGTTCATCTTTTCTGTTTGGTAATCAAAGGAATGCATTTTTAATGGTTTTTGGAGGATTAATTTGAAGAATTCTAGATCTCAAGTCATCTTATGATACATTTGGTTGCTGGGTATGTTGGGTTTTAGGAAATTGGGTTGTGGGGTGAGATCAAGTTGCTTGCTTTATGTGTCTTATCTTTCATTTGGTATTGATCTTCTGAGGTTTTTAAGAACTCTGTTGGGTTTGAGGAAAAAATTGGTTATGCTCTCTGTAAAGTCTAGGATATAAAGCTTAGTTATTTCAGTTCTTCTGCTGGTCGTACACTTTTCATGTCCCTGTATTTTGTGGATTTGCTGCAGATCGGTTTTGTTATTTCTCTTGAACAGAATATGAATTTCATGGGTTTCGCTTTGATCAATAATCGTTGTGTTTAACCAGAATTTTGCTACGAAATTTTGAGCTTTTATGCTGAAGGGTCTGTTAGATATCGATGTCGTGGTTCAGTTTCTTTATATGAATTCTAATACTTTCCTTGATTGCATTGCAGGTCAGGTAACACGAAGATTTTGGTGACAGTTTCATCTCCATTTGACTAAACTCTTACTTATCAAATTGATATAATAATCTGTCTCCCGTTTCGCATCTCTGCCGGTTCATTCTGGTTCCACTGCTCCTCAACGATCTTGACAATCTGATCCGAGCCAGTTGAACTTGTGTTTTGATCACATGGGTCTCTCTAGTCTACCAGCTCCATCAGAAGGAGTTCTATGTGTGCTTTTAGTAAACACTGCCTTATCAGTCTCCATTATCAAAGGGATAATCCGATCAGTCCTGCAATTAGTTGGTATCCGTCTCTCATCAACTTCTCCGCCGTTAGCAGACTCCTCTGAAAACCTCTCAGAATCATTTGAGTTTCATGTCAGTCCCTCGGCTAGTTACATTGAGGAGATCAGGAGCAGTATCCCAGCAATTCGGTTCGAATCTGTGTGTAGCTTCAAGCAGCAGGAACATGAATGCTCAGTCTGCCTAACTGAATTTGAACCTGAATCGAAGATCAACCACTTGTCCTGCGGCCACATTTTCCATCAAAATTGCTTAGAGAAGTGGTTGAATTACTGGAACATTACATGCCCTCTTTGTAGGACTCCTTTCATGCCCGAGGAGGACGCACCCTGCTTCTGGTGAAGGGTTTACAACGCAAGAAAATCGCGATGAATTTCATGTACAGCGTTTAATGTACAGGTATTTTACAAGAATGCATCGCCTGCCATAGTGTTGTTATACTGTGTTATGTGCGAGTTAAAACCGTGATAATATGTCGATCAGTCTCAGAGACCAACATTTTTACTAATGTACATATTGTCAAGTTTACATATCTACTTTTGCCTTTGAGTTGTGTTTATCGAATGTTGGAGTTTTACTTGTGTCATGATTTAGTGAGATATTTCCTTTCCTGCTGCTTCAAGTCATATATTGTAAAGCCGAGCGATTCTTGGGTGCCACCAGTTGTATACTACTATGATATGACTGATTTCTTCGGGGTGTTACCGGTTGTATACATGGTTGTGTACATGACCGGTGATATGACCGGTTTTCTCGTGAAATATAGGGTGGAGTTTGCTTCTTTTTTAGTGAAGGTGTTATGAATCTATGGATGGAGTTTTCATTTCCTTAAGTTAACATCAAGTAACTGAAACTAGGAGGCGGCTTTGAAGGACCATATCTTCTCGATGTTTCAAAAAAAAAAAGGAAAACTAATGAAAAAAGCTTGAAAACTTTGAGTTTTAACGATAAGGACAAAATAAAAGGTAAAGTGAATAGTATCAGGTTTGATTTTTTAGTGTAAAAATATGGTTTTTCGTTAAAGTGAACAGTACCGCGAGCTTTTCGTTAAAACTCCAGAAAAAAAATGGAATAAACCCTAAGAATTGAAGCATCAATTGAGCACTTGAAACAGCTGCTTAGAGGAAAAGAAAACAGCTACAAAATAATAGAGAGATGTAGATGTTGCTTTTGGATTTGGATAAAAGGGAGGACCGCGTGAAAATAACGTTATAGTAGTGGTCCTTTTTTCTTTGTATAGCCTTACTAAACGCGTTTATTCTACTTTTCTAAGTTAAATGGAGGATAAATTCTTGAGTGCAGACGACCAGAGGCTATTCAACCGCGCACACATACCCCATCCCGTGTATTTTGTTACCACTTGTTGGATATATGTTAACAATATGAGATAAATATATATGCTAATGATAAATGCGAATAAATATATTACAGTGAATAAATAAGATGAAATATTATTTAAGCAGAGAAACAGAAGATCGAGGCTTGCGTACCGTAATGTCCTTGAAATAGAAATTTCGTCCCTTCTCAGTGCTTGTAGTTCTACGAACGTCTGCTTTACCAGGATTCAACGATCTAAGTTAGAATTCCAGCACCGGAAAACTAGACTTCTGGCGAATTTGTTTGTGGTACTCTCAGTATGCTTGGTATATGAGGATCGATAATTTTTCAGTGATATGAATGGTATGCATATGCATGTATTTATAGTGAGCATATGTCTGTTCGCAACATACATGTTTTTGGGAGGCGACTGTTCAACGCAAAGGGTCTGTTGCTCCATCTGTTTCTCAGATACGTTCATACGCTCTCAGACTTCATCTGAAAAGATGAGTCTTTTCATAAAATATTTATTTAATTAAATTCAAAATTAATTAAAAATAATTAATTAAAGAATTTAATTTTCAGAGCCCAAGAGTCCTAAGGCCCATCTTTTGATAATTAAATATATATTAATTATTAATTAATTATCAATTAATTAGCACACCCCAAAGATCAATTCCAAGGGTGAGCCCAATTTTATTTTCCAAAGCCTATTACTCAAATCATTTTTTATAAGGGACAAAGTCTTATAAAGGGAGGAAATCTTTTGGAAATGGCCAATGTGGGACAATGAAATTTCCACTCTAAATTTTCAACAATACCCCACATTTGAGTTGAAATTTCATTCAAACTCCAACAATTACCCCACAATTGAATGCAAATGTAAATGCAAATATATGACTAGGCTGCCTAAAACTGAGAGAGAATAGACATGATATGCATCAGGTGAAGTGTTTTTTGGACTTGAACTTACCCTAGTGAAAACATATCGGGTTTACTTGGTGACACAGTGGATGTGGAAGATCTTGAACTGTTCACCGCAGTAGTAAACCGAGATAATATGCTACACACATATCATGTTTGCCACACGTCAATTCATATTGTTGTGTTCATTTTGGCCTTGAACAGATACCGAATTTCGTAGGAGCTTTAGAGAATTTAGTCATCTAAATTCTCATAAATGCGGCCCCATTTACTCCTATATAGGTGACATTAATTAAGAATAGTATGTCATATTCCTCTTGATAACAAGATATTAATGTCATTAAATGTATAAAACATAACCCCTCGAACTTCAACAGACAACACACATTTTATCATAAGAATGGGTAAGTTGTGTGTTCAACTTTTGAATCAAACTCAATTAGTTTGCCTATTGAACCTAGACCATGGGATCTTCAATCAGCTAGGTTAGGTTTCTGCCCAGTCCGATTCATTGAATTGGCTTGAGACCCATTCCCCTCGATGTAAATAATATTTGCTCTCTTGGTAGGCCTTTTGTCAAAGGATCAGCTATATTTTCCTTTGACTTCACATAATCAATGGATATTATTCCATTGGAGAGCAACTTCTTAAGAGTATTATGCCGACGCTTGACTCCAATCACTTTCTATAAGGGGCAAAGCCTTATAAAGGGAGGAAACGTTTGGGAATGGCCAATGTGGGACAATGAAATTTCCACTCAAAATTTCCAACACCACTCACTTCAGTCCTATGTGTTTAGCGTCTAGGTCCGGACTGAAGAATTTCTCCAAAGAAAACGAGCAAAATAGTAATAAAGTAGTTTGCTTTCAAGCACATTCTAGTGCGTTGCATTCTACTTCACATGCCAAAAGACCTGTTGGAAGCATTATGTAAGCCTTTGCAAAGAAAAAGAAAGTCAGTTATATTTTGCCAAATCCAAAGTTGAACCCATGAGTTGAGCTTCGAGTGTGTTTACCTAGAATGGGGAAATTTTTGGATGAATCCAGGGTATTCCCCGCAGGACTAATCCCTCGAGCCGGGTTGGACCCTATTTGGAGGGCAAGCTTTCCCAATTTCGGCTTCTCCATTCACAAGGCTCGAACTCGAGACCTTGCCTTAAGGGGAACAAGCTCCTTAATGGGGAAATTTGGAAATAGGGGAGAGAGGGAATAGTAGCAAGCAATTGTTCACGATATAATTACAAGATCGAGCAATGTTTTTGCGGCGTTTTTATTGGTCGTGGCCTTCCGGTACTATAGGCATAAATTGGCGGCGGAGGGGGCGCAAGAATCAGATGATGCCGCTGCCGGAGGAGGAGGAGCTCAGGAAACCTGGCAACAAAACAAGGGCATGTGGAAATTACCAAACAAAGGCATGTGGAAATTACCAAACAAAAGAATTTGGTAAAGAATGTTTTCCTCATTTAATGTAAATAGTTAAATACCTTTGATTAGGGACAATTCGTAGTCCTAGTTCGTGACCAATAATTATTTTTTTTATGACACGGTAATCGAAATAAAAAAGAAGAATTGAATTCTGATAAATGAGTGTTCCGGTGTTTATTAAATCAAAAAAGTGGTGGGATTCACACGAATTTTAGAATTTTATTTCTCATTGTAAGGGAAATAAACTTTCTATGTATAAGTCGTAGTTCAATTCCGAATAATGTGAGGAATTTAGAATGAAAATCTTTTTCCTAATATAATTGGAATTTCAATTCCAAAAGGAGTTCGAAATAGTACATGAGTTATTTGCAATGGAAATCCTATTTTTATATTGAAGATTATGTGTAAAAGTTGCAATTTGTGCATATTGGAGCCTAACTTGACCTTTAATAACGTCCCCGGTTAGTGTGCCAAGAAAATCTTTAGCCTCATTTGGCAGCGCGTATAAAGGATCAGATTACTGTTCTAAAAATTGATGTTAGATGTTAAAGTTTATGCCTCATTCGTAGCATTTCTTAAAATCTTTGATCGTTTAGAATAAATAATCGATTTTTGATGTTTGAGGCAGTAATGTACTAAATAGTACTCCTATTAATTAAATTGGGTCCCCATATTATTTTATACAGTCTAACCTACCAATTTATCTTCCAAAAGAGTATTATTTTTCCGATAATACTATTGTTCTAAAAATCTCCGCCTAGGTGCTAGGCGGTTGGTCACCGTCTCGATTAATGCCTATGCGTTTATAAATTAAGAAATGGCGCCTAGAGACCTGCTGAGGCGCTCCGCCTAGGTTGCAACTCACTTAGATAGAAAATAGATAACTTTCATTTTGCATTTTATTTTTTCCAATAAATTGTAAAAGACTTGTTGAATACTTAAATGAATACACATTATATGCATGTTCTCCATGTTTTCATTATGTTCCAATACCTTCTAATATATATGTCATTCTGTTTTGTAGTTTATAATGAAATTATATATATATATATAAAGTATAAATAAACACTTATTTACACGAAATATAATAGATTTACTTAAATTCGTCTAGTCCGCCTAGGCGCTAGGCCTCAGCTCGCCGCCCGACTAGCTCCTAGCGTCTTTTAATATCAAATCAATAATATTTTAACATATATTTTACTATTCTAAAAAATAAATAAAAATAATATGTTAATTAATTTTGTTTGAATTACAAAAGCAAGAATAGTGATTTTTTCTTTAAAGTGAGACAACTAATGACAAACTACGATTATTCACATTTTTCGGATGACGGGAAGACTCACAAAAGTATCGTAATCCGTCAGTGGTTGAATAAGTGACCTCTTCGGATCAGGCAGAATATCATCCAAAATAAAAATGTGACTATACAATACTGTACCTAAGTATATATTAGTCGGGTGTTTCGTCTCGGCCTCGCTCTCTCGGTTTCCCTCTCTCACGCGTCGATCTGCAGCCTCACTCCCGTTGCCATCGCAATCCCAGGTTTTCTTCCTTCTCCTTCTTCTTCTTCTCTCTCGGTAGTTGTTGGGTTTCTCTCTTATTTTTCTTGCAATTTTCTTTCAATTGATTGATTGTATAGTTTTGTCACCAACGCATCATCCAACACTCTCGCCAAGCTGTCGTTCTCGCACCCAAATTTGAATTCTTCGTCGCGGTATGTTCGCTACTTCGTTCCTTCTCGTTTCTTTAAATTTTCTAAGCCTGATTTTTTTTTTCCTTAACATAAACCCTAATTTCTGGGAAGAAATTATTTAGCTGCTTTCTAATCACTGCCCCATCAATGTTTTGGTTTTACAAATTTTCTTGTTCGATGATTTGGGTACTCATAAATCATAATGCGGATGCTTATTCCCGCGATTATTGTTGTTTATTGGCTAATAATTATTAATGAGCTGCGAGAGAGTTGAGAAAGGGTTTAATATTCCGATTCGTGCTCTTAGAATTTTTTATGTTTTCTGTTAATTTAAATATGCTAAGGGGTTTTCTTTTGGCGTGAATAATTTAGATGAGTATTGCCGATTCACCACTTCACTCGTCTAGCAGTGACGACTTTGTCGGGTTTCTTGAGAGTGCCCTGGATTCTGGTTCTCCGGGGTCCTCACCGGATGAAGAATATGATGATGACAGTGACGTCGAGATTGATAGTAATAGGTGCTAAATTCGTTGTTCTTTTATGTTTAATGTGTATGAGTTTTTATTAGATATCAGAGTTTCTATAAAACTGTTGGGTATGTTCAAAGGTTTTAAGATACAACTTGTGAATTACCGTGCAGTGCAAAGAGGCGTAAGGTAGAGTTTGGAAGCACTGAGGAAATTCCTGGGTCGACTTCAGAAGTTTTCGTAGAAGAACACTCAGGTAACTGCTTTGACTCAGTTGGATAGTGTTTTGGATTGTTTTGTTACGTGTTGCTCCCTTCCAACTCTGTGCTCTGCGAGAAACGTTTCTAATAATGAGCAACTTTGTTAGTAGCGAGACCTCGTTCTGTAGACTTATAATTGCGCTTCTTTTCTTTTCTTTCTAACTTTGTGTATCTGGCTTTTAGTCTGTTTGTCTCACTCTTTAGATTGATGAAAGCTGAAGAGTTAGATGTAGTCATTATGGAGTTTAATACTTCCTTGAACATATTTTCTCCTCTGTCTTTAGTTATAGTTTTAACTCAATATAAGGGATGAAAAGGTTTTCTTGGCTTTTTCGTAAAATTAACTGGACAGACACTAAGGAAATGATCAGTTTCTTGGAATGTCCTCCATCATAGAAAACTTTTCTGCTCAAATCTCAAAGGATATATGTGCACATCTTGTTTTTTTCTCTTGAACGCAAAATGTTGTATTCATCATGCTACTATATGCAGAAGCATCCATGAAGGAGGACATTTGTACTCATCCTGGTTCATTTGGAGATATGTGTATCGTCTGTGGGCAGCCGGTGGATGACAATTCTAGTGTGATATTTGGGTACATACACAAGGTACGCCTTTAGATGACTGGTTGGCAAGGTACGCCTTTAGATGACTGGTTGGTGGAGGTGGATAGAAGAATTTGTATGTCTTTACTTAAATATTGGTAGCATACATGCATACAATCAATTCTGGAGGCATTATTCAACTCCAGTCATCTTTAACTTGTATTTCAGGAATTACTGATCCCTAATGTAATATGTGGAATAACTACCTAATCTATTGGTATCTATTGCAGGGATTAAGGCTTAATAATGATGAAATTGACCGGTTACGCAAAACAGACATTAAGAAGTCGTTGCGCCATAAGAAGCTTTACTTGGTCCTTGATCTAGATCACACACTGCTTAATTCTACCCATCTGAGTCATATGTCAGCTGAAGAGGAATATTTACATGGTCAAATAGATTCTCTGCAAGGTATGTAATGTTTTCCCTTCTTGTGTTTTTGCTTTTGTAACATATTTAGCGATTCAATTTTAGTGTATACATCTTTCTTTGTGAGCTGTTGTACATCTTTCAAGGTTTCTACTTTTAATCAGTTACAAAGTTGTAACTTAGAAGAATATTTCCTACCCAATGTGAGGCGTGGGCGAGGCGTTCGAGGGATAGCCCGGCCTAGGCGTGAGGCGAAGCCTCACGAGATTTTTCAATATATACACTGAGCGTACACATATATTATATTAAAAAAAAAGAAGATTATTAATCAAGGGGTGTGATATCCACACACCCTATTGTACTTCTCACACACCTTTTTAATTTTCGACCGTCGGATCAGATGAACTGAAGAAGATCAACAGACAGAAATTATCAAGGGGTGTGTGAGAAGTAAAATGGGGTGTGTGGATAGCACACCCCTTAATCAATAATCACCCTGAGCACACACATATATTATAAATATATATACACATATATATACATATATTATATTATAAATGTATATATATATATATATAATAGAGGATGAAAAGTACAATGAGCACACATATAACGATGCACGCAGACAGCACACACATCCATTATATAAAAAATAAAAAAATCATAAAAAGGGCAGAGAGACGATAGTGCAAGGAAGAGGTATGAGGCAGTTAAAACCCTACCCAAAATTTGGGTTTGGGAGTTTGAAAAAAAAAAAAAAAAAAAAAAAAGACCCTGAGGCGCGCCTAGGCGGCTCCAACGAAGCCTTCCGCCCACTCACTCAAAACAGAGGCGGCAACCCTCACGCCCAGCCTCAGAGGATGCCTAGGCGCGCCCTGAGGCAAGCCTTTTAAAACATTGTTCCTACCTTATAAATACATATGCAGTTCCTGTTGAAATTTTGCGAACTAGAGAAAGGTTTCTATTTTTAATCAGTTACAAAGTTGTTTGTTTGCTTCCGGTAACATGTTTCTGGCTTAAAACAAGGTTGATTAGGTTTTATTTGTTTTAATTCATTGAACGTCTTATCATGTGTACATGCCTTTGCATCCTCTTACTATTTTTGCCCAATTACTTGCATCTTCTAACTCTGGTTCCAATATGATACTCGTAGATGTTTCAAACGGTAGCCTATTCAGAGTAGACATTATGCATATGATGACCAAGTTGAGGCCCTTTGTTAGGACATTTTTAAAAGAGGCTAGTGAAATGTTCGAGATGTACATATACACAATGGGCGAACGAGCTTATGCGCTGGAAATGGCTAGGCTGCTTGATCCGAGGAAAGAGTACTTTGGGGATAGGGTTATATCACGTGATGATGGTACCCAAAAACATCAAAAAGGTCTAGATATTGTGCTTGGACAAGATAATGCAGTTGTGATTCTTGATGATACAGAAAATGTAAGTACTTCTTTTCCCTTGATGATACTGAAAATTAGAAGTGCATTCATAACCACCTAAACCTTTTTATTATTTTGTTAATTTGATTAATGTACTCCCAAAGTTGCACCCCTGTGGTTTCCACTTTGCGGTCATTTTAAGTCTCACTTTTATTTGTTGGGTCTTGAAGATTTAGGTTGGCAATTTCATGTCCATCAATCAAGGATTTCCTGATTCTTTAAAATAAAATTTAGGGAGCCAACTGAGGAAGTTTTAGAGTCTAAATAAAACTGTCCTTGATGAGATCTATTTGAAGCTGTTGTCATGGCGCTAATTAAGGGAGCCAACTGAGGAAGTTTTAGAGTCTAAATAAAACTGCCCTTGATGAGATTTGTTTGAAGCTGTTGTCATAGCACGTTCTCGTTATGATGCAGATTTATTGTTCATATAGTTACCCCATTGATTATCTCTTAACAGATACATATGCTTCCAGAGAAATCTTTATTTATGTAATTTTATGATTGGATGCAGATGCCTGGTTATCAGTTTAATGGTCTTTTGAATTTGTTGTTTATCTTTTGAAGGGTTATCAATGTTGATATCCATTATTGTAGGCTTGGACGAAGCACAAGGACAATTTAATATTGATGGAAAGATATCATTTCTTTAGTTCGAGCTGTAAACAATTTGGGTTTCGCTGTAAATCCCTTTCTGAGTTGAGGAGTGACGAAAGTGAACCTGAAGGAGCTCTTGCAACTGTTCTCGAGGTTCTTAAGCGAATCCACAACATGTTCTTTCATGTAAGTACCACTTTATGTCTATATGATGGCAAAAAGTTACATTTTCTTTGTGTGCTAATCTATTGTTGGTGGCCATCTTGTAGGAATTGGAGGATAATCTTGTTGAAAGAGATGTGAGACAGGTGAACAAGTTTTTTCAGAACCACTAAAACATGACTATTTCCTTTAGCTTCATATATTTAATATGGATTCTTCTGGATGCTATTTTTGTAGGTGTTGAAAACTGTTAAGAAGGATGTATTAAAGGGTTGTAAAATTGTTTTCAGCCATGAATTTCCTTCGAATGTCGAGGCTGAGAATCAACCTCTCTGGAAGATGGCAGAGCAGTTGGGAGCCTCTTGCTCGACACAAGTGGACCCATCGGTGACACATGTGGTTTCAGGAGATGCTGGCACAGAGAAGTCTAAATGGGCGGTCAAAGAGAAGAAGTTCTTAGTTAATAAACAGTGGATTGAAGCTGCAAACTATATGTGGCAAAAGCAAGCTGAAGGGAAGTTCCCAGTCAAGCAAATGAAAACCACATGATCTGTTATTGCAGCAGCACTAACTTCATCCTTTTTGTGCATAGTTTGAGATACTAATCACTCCTCTCGTTTCGTTCAGTGTTGTCCTTACACCACTGCTCTCGTATTTGAGGTGGAACTTAATTTTGAATCGTTCATTACTTTTAAATAGAAGACGATTGCTGACTAGGTGAAGGAAAATTTGATAGCGGATTGAATTTTTTATGTTTGTCTTGGAAGTAGGATACCGAACTTGTATGTAGGATATGGTTGCAGATTTATGACAAAGGAGAAGATGTTCTAGATGCATCAAAGTGTCAAATTTGCTTGATGATTGCAGCTCTTTTAATTGCTTTATTTATTTCTCTCTTTGCGGAATTATGTTTTGACGACCTACTCAGTGGGCTTCTGAATGGATATATGATAGTTTTTATGTTACATGATATGATATTCTTTGTGTTCAAAATGTATGGATATAATCATGAAACCAAAGTTAAAAAGACTACTTTCGCAGGCTGATATAACTTGCAGAAGAACTTCAAATGCACGCGTTTAACTTTGGAGTACTTCTGCATGCTGATACAGTTTGCAGAACTTCAAATGCATGCATTTAACTTTGGAGTACTTCCGCATGTTGATGCAGAACTTCAAAATGCACGCGTTTAACTTTGGGTACTTCTGTAGGCTGATATAGTTTGCAGAAGCACTTCAAATGCATGCGTTTTTAACTTTGGAGTACTTCCGCAGGCTGATATAGTTTGCAGATGAACTTAAAATTCATGCACGCGCGCTACAGTAGCAGTGTACTCGTGTTTAGAAGTTCATAACTTGAAGGGCCCCTTAGATGCTTCACTCGAAATTATGTCTTCTCTTAATCAATAGAAGTCATTTTGTTACAAGTGTGTCAATAAAAATCCAAATGCTTGTTTCGAGAAGCACTCAACGTGTGCTTCTTTAAGAATGCACTCAATATCTGCTACTCTCGAGAAGAAAAATTAATATTCCTAAGGCTTATTATACAAAATGGTCCCTAAGATTTGCATAATCAATAGAAATGGTCCCTGAGATTGAAAATCAATAGAGATGGTCCCTGAGATTGTCCACCATCCATGATTTTGGTCCTTCCGTTAAAAACTCTTTGGGCAATTTTCAAAGCTTCGTAACTCAATCGTAACTCAATCGTTTCTCAATCAAATTTCAACCCATAATATATCAAAATGAAGATAGAAAAGTGTAGAACAAGATTATACCTATTTGGAAGCCTAATGGTTGCCGGAGATGGCCGGAAAATAGCCTGAAAGGTGACTGGTCCGCGGGAAAACTGGAAAACTCGCCGGAAACTGGGTAAATTTTAAACGTTCATAACTTCTTCAATACTCAACGAAATTGAGTGATTCTAAAACGAAAATCATACTTCTGGACGAGACAAAGAGAATGGTATCTTTCTCGACGGCTAACACACAGTGGTTTGGCCGGAAAACTGCTCAAAACTGGAAAACTCGGGGGAAACTGGGTAAACTTTAAACGTTCATAACTTCTTCAATACTCAACGAAATCGAGTGATTCAAAAACGAAAATCATACTTCTCGACGAGACGAAGAGAATGATATCTTTCTAGATGGCTAACTCGCCCTAATTTGTCTGGAAAACTGCTCGAAAGTGACTGGTCCGCAGGAAAAACTGGAAAACTTGCCGGAAACTGGGTAAACTTTAAACGTTCATAACTTATTCAATACTTAACAAAATTGAGTGATTCAAAAACGAAAATCATACTTCTCGACGAGACAAAGAGAATGATATCTTTTTTCGACTGCTAACATGCAGTGGTTTGGCCGGAAAACTGCTCGAAAGTGGATAACTTGTTAATCACTCGATTTCGTTGAGTATTGAAGAAGTTATGAACGTTTAAAGTTTACCCAGTTTCCCGAGAGTTTTCCAGTTTTTCAGTGGACCAGTCACTTTTCAGGCTATTTTCCAGCTATCTCCAGCAATCATTGGGCTTCCAAATAGGTATAATCTTGTTCTGCACTTTCTTATCTTCATTTTGATATATTATGGGTAGAATTTGGTTAAAAATCGATTGAGTTACGAAGCTTTGAAAATTGCCCAAAGAATTTTGAACGAAATGACCAAAATCATGGATAGTGGACAATCGACAATTTCTATTGATTTTTAATTATCATTTGATTGATTATGCAAATCGCATGGACCATTTTGTATAATAAGCCTATTCCTAATCTGCAAACACTTCATATTTCTTCGCTAAATATTGTAAGAAGCACTTTTAATTTTTGAAGTGCTTTTAACTATTCGGAAAGCACTTAAGCAGAATATTATTGAGACGGACCAAAAAAGAAAAAACACCTTCCAAATGTTTTTAGTTCGTAAAAAAAGCCCGAACCAGTTTACACAAAACAGAAAGCGCGAGCGTTACGGCGGCAAACAGCAAGACCAGTGTTTGGAAACGAGGAGAAACCCTACAGAGAGCATTGTCAGTGTCAGTGTCTGTATGCGTTGACTGGCGTTGACTAAAACGCAGAGGCTACAGTCGTCAGAGCCAAGCGGAAAGGACGAAGGGAAGAAGCTGAGGAGTGCTCGGAAACGAAGGATTCCCGGTCGCTCGCGTCGCGGAGAGGAATTTGAGTGGGTCCTCCTGGTCTCGACACTGTCGACGCTCTCGGAAAATCAAGGTAACAGTTTCAGTGATTGTCATTCCAGTTTGTTTTGCTCAAGATTAAAGGAAAGTAGAGATGGAGGAAGAGGAGGAGGACAAGTTAATTATTCATTAATTAGTTAATTAATGGCAAATTCCTGCAAATTGTCGGATGATATGGTGGCGCAAATCCTGTCAAGGTTGCCACCTAAATCCCCTGATGCGGTTCAAATGCGTCCACGAATTCCTCCACTCAAATTCGAATAATTCGAGTTCCTCCGCCCGCATTGCCGTCGGGCATATTGTTGGTGGCCAGGAGGATGATGAGGAGGACGTTTTGGGTGTCATTTCTCAAGTGATACACTACACTTTCCTATTGTTTCATTTATTTCATGATCACAACCTAAATTTAGAGCGAGCGAGCGGGCGTTTCTTGTTCATTCAGGGGGGACGAGGTACAGGAAGAGTTAGGCCAATGAGCAGAGGAAACGGGAGAGTCGCAGGCAAAGGCGATGAAACTCAATTTGCATCCTCTTCTCGAGCAGTAACTGAGAAAATCGTACATGCATAATTTACTTTGTTAACTTAAGGCTTAGTTTGATATTGTTGTTAGGGTTTAGGTGTGAGGAGGAAGAGGAAGAGGTAGTCAGGCCATGCCATGATCAAGGCGAATGGAGTTCACTCAGTAATCTGCTGCATTGCCATCGTCTTCACAAACTGTGACAAGAGGAAGAGGTCAAGGCAGGGGCAGTGGAGCAATGGCAACTTCACAAGACTTGCCCTTCCGACCATCCACTTCGATCATTGCCAAGCCCGGGGGAAGATCCAAACACTAAGCCATGAAGTATATAATCTGCTGTCGGAGTTGTGCAACCGAAAGCAACCTGAAGAGAAAGTTCCTTGTAAGTACTAACCATATCCTTGTTGTGCATAGTTTGAATAGTTTACTCCTCTTGTCTAGTTTAGACCAGTTCCAAGCTTACTTAATCAGCAATCCTCGAGAGTAAACTGAGCCGCCATTTCATAGGGCATCATTGTCTCATAAATAAAAGTATTGAATGTCATTTTCGATGTGAACTAACTTTTGAAATTTTCATTAGGCTGAATAGCAATATGATTTCTGACTAGGTGGGGCAAATTTGATAGGTGATCATATGAATTTTTTATGTTGTCTCAAAATTAGGATGCCGAAGAGTGGCTACTTTGAGCTTGTATATAGAATACGCTGTCAAATTTGCTCAATGACACAAACTCTTGATCTCTTTCCATTACAGATTGCTGCTTCTGAATGAATAGAGAGCTGCACCAATTATAAAGTCAAGAGCCCCAACTCCGATCACTTTATTGCCATGCAAGGCCTTAACAACAACATTCAGCATGTAATTTTAATGAATTATGTTTTGAAACCTCACTCAGTGGCCTTTTGAAAGGTAAGTTTATTGCTTAATTATTGGTAAGAAATAATTAAATGCATTAGACTAATTGTGGTTTGTCTTTTAAACATGTGCCACAATCTAGAGGGCCGTAAGGCTATACAAGGGTTAGGGGGTGAGTAAAAACTAACTCTTGACTGACTGGCTTAAATCATGTAAACTAGGACATCTATGGTCCGTTTGGAAATGCTTCTCTAGGAAGCAGTTTTACTGAACCTTTTTAAATAGATCCATGTAGAACTGCAGAACACTAACCTTATAATTATGCTGAACACCGGGCAAGCCAAATTTAATTAGAGTGTTGCTTTATTATCTTCTCTCCGTCTCCTTTAGTTGGATGTAGTGCTTCAAATATAACTTTTCAAGAGATGTTCTCTCATTGCAGATTATTGATCACCATGTTTTCTTCCGTTTACTTTCCATTGTTTCAATTAATCACAATTGAGACTAACCTAGAGCTTCACTTGAGTTCAGTTTTTCTATACATATAAGAAGAGTAATTCGCCGACTTCCCCCCTTAACCTGTACCCCATTGCCGATATTACCCATAAAGTTTTAGTCTGGCCAATTTTTTTCCCTAAAATACTATGAATAGATAATTTCTCCCTAGCTTCAAATTTACCCAAATTCCATCCAAAAAGTCACGTGTTGGTCATTGAATCTTCTTTTGTATTTGTTATATTTCCTTTCTTAATCTTATTATTGTTTTATTTTATTTTATTTTGAAATGTGACATTTTCAATAGAAAGTTAGATGAAGTACGGGGAAACATGGCTGTATGGGGAAATTGACCATTTATATTAATTTAGTGGGAAATCGTCAAAATACTCTTGATTTAGGGAAATGATTTCTGCGCACCCCATTCCTCCGCCTACAGACCCTGTTTCTTTCTGCTTCTTGATTCTCCTTTGGATTTATTTAGTATAATAGCCAGAAATAAATAGGGTGTGCAAAAAAAAGAAAACGGTGTGCAGAAATCATGTCCTATATATATATATATATGGGTTATTGTGCACTTCTCTCTTGATGTAACTTGTAACGTAAAGTACGTTCTCGAGACAGATAATAAATGACACCCACATTTAGACAATATATTTTTTCCTTTTTAGCTTATAAAAGTCCAAAGGGGGCCCTGAACCCGTCCCATCATCAAACAGCAGCAAAAGAAGAAGAAGAAACCCTAGAGAGAAATATCAGTAGGACTGAGCATTGACTATAACAGAGAGACTAGTCAGAGCCGAGCGGAAGAAAGAAACAATGAGTGTTTGGAAATGAAGGAATCTCAGTCGCTCCGAAGAGGAATTTGAGTGGATTTTGAAGTTTAATAAATTCCTGCTCTTGGACTCAGCACGATCGGAAATCCAAGGTAAGACGTTCCTTTGATCTTGCTCCATCATTGTTCTGCCTTATTTAATTTGCTGAGAAGCATAAAAGAAAAAGTAGAGGAGGAGAAATTAATTAATTAGTTAATGGCAAAGTCGTGTAATTTCACGGATGATATGGTGGTGCAAATCCTGTCTTGATTGCCACCTAAATCCTTGATGCGATTCAAATGTGTCCGTAAGTTGTGGTGTGATCTAATTGATAGTCCTAGCTTTGTGGCGAGTCACCTTTCTAACTCAAATTCGAAATCAGATTCCTCCACCAGCATTGTTGTAAAACATACAGTTAACAATCTGAGGGATGCTAGGAAGCACGTTTTATTGTCATTGCTTAATATTTCAGAGGATTTTAGCGATAGTGATGACTGTGTTGAGGATCTTAGTGTTGCGTATCCTTTGTTGAGTGTATCTTCCCCTAATTTTGAAATTGTGGGTTACTGTGATGGGATTTTCTGTCTAAGTATTCACTTTTGTCCCGAGGACATTGGTTTTGTCAATCCAGCGATCATGGAATTTCAGCTTCTTCCCCAGCCTTGTCTTCCCCTGCCTCCCCCGCAACCAGATGTTGCTGATAGAGTGGATACCATTACCAATGCAGTTGGATTTGGGTATGATTCCAAAGCTAAAGCATACAAGGTTGTTAGAATTATGAAATTTTTGCCGGGGCCTAGAAGAGCAGAGGTATACACTTTAGGTGTTGATTCTTGGAGAGAGGTCAAGTTTGAGATTGATTTTTCTGTCATCTGGACACCTTCTTTTTATGTCTACTTCAAGGGTGTTTATCATTGGTTTGCTACCGATCTACAAAATAATGATTTCATCCTTACATTTGATATGGGTGAGGAGGTATTTGATAAGATACCAGTTCCATATGATTCTCTGGAAAGATTTGCATGGAATTGCAGTCTTGCATCATGGAAGGAATCCATTGCTTTGTTCTGCTACCGCAAAGATGAAGGAACTGGACTTTCTATCTTTGATATATGGGTGATGGATGACTCTAGTGATGGGGTAAAAAGTCCATGGAGTAAGAAACGCTTAACAATTGAATCTGTACCAAGGATTGAGATTCCATTGATATTTTGGAAGAATGACGAGCTTCTTCTGGTGGCTACTGATGGAGACGTTGTCTCCTATAACCTACGCACTCGAAACCTCAAATACCTTCCTATACATAGCATTGAAAACCCACTATATATTCAAGCTGTTCTTTATGCAGAAAGTCTTGTTTCTGTCAAGGGAGGCGACCAGCCTCTGGCCATAGAGCCAGACAGAGACTCCGGAAGGTATGTTATGCTTTTCCTTCACGTGTTTTTGCTTTTATAACATGATTAATGTTTAAATTTTGATGGTATACACCCGCCTTTGGGAGGTGTTGTGTGTTCCCTCCAGTTCTACACGATTATAACTAATTTTAATCAGTTTGTCATTTCTTTTTTTCTCATTTTAGTAGCGTGCTTCCGGCGGAAAATGAGATTGTATAGATTTTATTCATCCTGATTCAGTTACCTTATCTTGTGTACATGCATGTGCGTGCTCTTATGTTTTTCCCCAATTACTTATATCCGGTGTATCATTCGAGATGTACTTTTACCCAAGGCCTGTATGAACCTATGCACTAGAAATGGCTAAGCTGCTGGATCTCAGGAAAGAGTACTTCGGTGATAGAGTGATATCACGCAATGATGGCATTGAAAAACATCAAAAACGTCTACATGTTGTACTTGGACTAGAAAGGTGCTGTTTTGTCCTTGTTTCTCTTGGCGATGGCAAAGTAGTAGGGAGCCTCGTGTTCGACTTGAATTTCGTTGTTGTGATGAACTGTATCTTGAAATGTTAATTAGGCTAAGTAGAAAAGACAGTGCTGGTCGTTCAAATTTGATTCTGCGTCTTTTGTTCTCTTTCTTATGAACTTCAATGGATGGAATTTGGTTTTCTGTTTTAATGGAACAACTCTATTTTTATTACCTATTGCAGCTCTTGTATTTTAGTTTATGGGTTATTCTGACTTTACCACCTTAAGTATCGTGAAATTTCAACTTTCATACTTAAAAAGTTTTTTTCGTTTCACTTTCATATCTAAAGTTTGAATGTTGTGAAACTTTCATACTTCTGTTAGCCTTTCTGTCAGGAACAGTTAATTGATGACGTGGCACGCCATTGGAATGGACGATGGTTGTATAAAAATGGTTTTTACATCTTTCATGTGAAGTAGCCACATTTGGCTATAATTTTCAGTAGGGGAATATCCTCTCAAGTATTTCCACCTATTGTCGTGGATTCGGGCAATTACTATTCACTTGGTTAGTGAATTGATATTGATTGATAGTAATATTTACAATGTTTTATTTTTGTTTTCATGTATGATTCAATTATTCATATACATTCAACCTAAAATGTACAATGTTAATAATGTAAAACATTTGGCACCTTGAATTCAACTTATTTTGCGGGAAGTTCATGTTGTCATCGAATGGAATGATTGAGTTTACGGAACTGTTCTTGCTAAGCCAAGCCAAATGAATGCATTTTGACCAAAAATGACAAGAAAGCAGGGTTAAACTTGAAACATATGTCATGATCATTTGTCGAGAAAAAGTCTATAGTATCAAACAATTTGATATATTATGTTGTCAAATTGTCAATTCAAATTAAGAAATACAAAGTGATGTCTGATCATTACTTGAGAACTAACATTTCATACACCCAATAAGAAATTGACTATTGTTAGACAATCTAACATGTTATGTTGTCAGACTGTCAATCTAAACTATTAATTAGGTGAATTCTAATTTGACAAAGTAATGCTTGATTCATAGCTTGTCAAAATATAATATGTTATGTATCCGCCAAAAAAAAAAAAAAAATCTTATCATAATTTAACATGTTATGTTTTTAAGTCTATAAATTTAAATTATCTTCTTCAAAAAAAAAAAAAAACAAAAAATGCAAAACAATCCACACACTCACACGTGCGAGACAAGGCGCCAAAGCCAAAAACACCACCCGCAAGCCCATGTCATTCTATCTTCTTCTCACAACTCGCAAGCAGCAGAATTCGTTCTATCCACTTTCCATTATCCCTCCACAGTCCCAAAGCTGAAGCCTTTGAAGCTCGGGACCCATCAAATGACGGAACTGCCCCATCTGCAAGTCCTAATTTACCAACCCCGTACCGCCCTCTATGGCTTTTCACTGCCCCTGCTCCACTGAAGCACTGGGGTCGCGGCGGCTCATGGGCGTCCCCGAATATCACGCTCGTCTTCGGCGCCACCACCACCTGCTCACGAAGCATACCCAGTTTCCCTCTTCTTCCTCTTGGCTTGTTCGGAGCTCCGTCAGCCTGAGGTTTTTGTCGCCGTACGTTTCGAATTCAAGTTTTGTTACTGTCTTCTGCTTCTGAATTTGTTTGGGTTTTATTGGTTTCGAATGAATTGCTATGTAAGCACATTGAATTGAATGTATTTGTGGCTATGGAGTGCGAAAGCTTGCGTCTTTCGGTGTTCTAGGACCGGGTTTTATTTGGGTCCTTTTCGTTTTCAGCATTGCTCTACCCGCAATGTATGTCAGCATACACTTGGAAATTATAGTCAGTGTTCTCTAGATAGGGAATTGTGTTTAGTTTGAAGCAGATTTATTACCGCTGCGATATGTAGTTAAACACGAGCCAAATCATATTAATTCCAGTATAATTGTTCATTATCCAATGTAATGATATTCATGTTTTTTGTTAATCAAAGCATAGAAAGCATAAGGCACAGGATAAATGGAATATGAAAGATGTTTGCTTGTTTAATCTCGAGAGGTAGGCATTGGTTCGAATGAAAATTCCAATATTAGTAGTCACTCGACCCCTATCCTTGCATGCAATGAAAACATCGTGGGATAGATGAAATGCTATTCAAATACCAGTTGTAGTTGTTCCACTACCCTGTATTTGTGCATTCTATGGAAACTTCAGCATTTGTGCTCAAAAGAAGATGATAAATTACGTAGAAATGCTTCCAAGAATATTTTGCTAAGTCTGATTGTCTTCCTACTTTGATATATATAATACATAATGGTATCAAAGCAGGTATACATGCCATCACATACCCCTCGGAAATGCGTTCAGATTCACTCTTTGTATGGCAAAGCATAGTTCTTTCCTGAGTTCTCCTATGATGTCCATGGAGAAAGGTAACACAACTGTACTGTTTTTGAACATCTTTGATACCATTTCCTTGTGTGTTAGGTTTGCATTAATTCATTTTAAGCTCATTACTTTGTTTGGTTTGAGAACTTCAACCTACACCCCACCCCTGGCGGAAAATAAGATGCATTTTAAGTAGTATTTTGTCTACTGATAGGACTTATCATCCTCATCCATGTTCAGACAGACAACTACGGAAATGCAAAGAATTAATCAGAGAATTTCCTTTGCAATATGCTTCACTGGTCTGAGCAATAGCATTTTAATCTGAAATCATTCCTAGTCTTGTTTCTACCTATAATAAGGAAATACGTAACCTCTTTTTTTAACTCGAAAAAGAAACAAGGATTGTAAGAGAATGTCCCTCTTACTAGTTAGTACTAATGTAAACTTCTATGTCGTTAATGTTACACATCATCCTTTCAGTAAATACTTTCCTATTGTTAAAAATGGCTTATGCATCTAGAACATTCTGGTTTCTCAGGAAAGTCAAGTGCTGCTTCTAAAGGAATGTGCAAGATATTCTGGACAATAGAGGCTGATCTACAAGCTGGCCAATTTCTATACATAACTGGGGATCCTACTGTTCTTGGCTGCTGGGAGCCGGAGATTGCTATACTAATGTCTCCTATGGAACATACAAACTTATGGAAGGCTGAAGTCAAGGTAATTTTGCCTAGCTGCACAAAGTAACACGTGATTATGTTGGTTTTGTGAAGCACGAAGTGATGCATGAATTATGGTATCTGTCAAATATGAGTTTTGTTTATTTGTTATAGTGACTTGCACAAATGAAGCAAACAACAAAATCCATACACATGTTTCTAATATGATAAAATAAGTAGTTGAAGATTTCCCTTTAGCATAGAAGTAACTAGAGATGTTTCTCCAGGGAAAGATGAAAAGAGACACAGAGAGCATTTTTATTGTATTATGCTGTAAGGTCCGCTTATTCACCTTTTACTTTTCCGCAGATTAATGGTGGTGTCAACTTCAAGTATAACTATTTCATAAAGACGGAAAGGTGGCCTTCATATGACATTACCTGGAGACCTGGACCTGAATTGTCTATATCTGTACCCTTACCTGTCAAACAAAGTGGAAAAATTATAGTGCGGGATTCATGGATGAGGACCGATACCACAATGTCTCCAAATAGTTCATGGGGTTTGTGGATAGAGGAGGCATATCTTCCAATACAACCATTATTCTCAGCTCCAGCTAGAGGTAAATCTCCCTTGTAATGCCATAGTATATGCAATCTCTTTCCTTGACATGTTTCTGAACACTCAAATGCTTCCAGTGGTTTGACAGATGAATATGAGAATATGACATACCTTAAAAGTGATATGATAGAATCCAGGCCAGCCTTAAATCTTCCTATGGAGAAGCGCACGGTGTATGCTGATGGCGAACTTAACAATGGCTTAATTTCCAGTAGCAACATATTAGAGTTGAACCCATTCTTAAATGAACCAATGGAGGATAATGTGTACTCTGATGGCGACCGTATACCAAATAGCAGTCAGAGGGGATCAACTTCTAATAGTTTTTCAACTGAAAGACATTATCCTGTTGAGGAACCCTGGTTACTCCATTTGCCTCTCTTCTGCCTTGTGTCTAAGGATAACATGGGGTCTGATATGTCCAAAAAGAATGGCAGCATAAAAGATGGTGCGGAAAATTTGGACAATCCAGAAGATTTGTTGCCTGAAGAAAGGAATAACCTAATTTCGAAGGAACCTGTTTCTACCATTATACTGATTAATTCTTCTATATGTACCATGCAAAGGATAGCTCTACTAGAATATGGGAAATTGGTTGAGTTACTACTGGAACCAGTTAAAAGTACAGTGCAGTGTAATAGTGTGTATATAGGAGTGGTTTCGAAACTTGTACCCCACATGGGTGGTGCATTTGTAAATATTGGGAGTTCTAGACCCTCTCTTATGGACATTAAACAAAACAGAGAACCATTCATATTCCCTCCATTCCGAAGGACAAAGAAAAGCGAAGCAAACAACTATGTGTTGGATGAGCATGTGACTGCCTACGAAAATGAACGTGTGTCACATGATTATGAAGCGACTGATGACGTCATTGAAATCAGCTCTCAGAATGATTATGTAAAATCAATGCACAATGATGATGACGATGATGAGCATGATATTGAGGATGAATTTGATGTTTCAGATGTTAAGGAAAACATGAATGGTGGTATACTCGATTATGGTGAAGTAGAAGCTGATTTTCTAGAAGGTGAAACTAGTGCTGTACCTGTTGCCATAAATGGTTCTAGCAATTCTCAAATGTCTCATCTCCAGAATAAGAAGGATACAAATACTGTGTCTAATGAGAATAAGTGGGCCCGAGTTCAGAAAGGCACTAAAGTTATTGTACAAGTTGTCAAAGAGGGGCTGGGTTCAAAAGGTCCCACACTGACTGCTCACCCAAAATTAAAAAGCAGATTCTGGGTATGGTTTTGATTCAGCCTTTGCCTCCTTAAATTTTCCTTATTCTTTATTATTATGAATATATAACACCTCTGAGTCCTTTGGCTTGCAGATATTGTTAACTCGTTGTGATAGAATCGGAATCTCCAAAAAAATTGGCGGTGTTGAGCGTACACGATTAAAAGTCATAGCAAAAACTTTGCAGCCTCCGGGTTTTGGTCTGACGGTAAGAACTGTTGCTGCTGGTCATTCTTTAGAGGAACTGCAAAAGGATTTGAAAGGCCTTGTTTCAACTTGGAAAAACATTACAGAACATGCAAAATCTGCAGCTCTTGCTGCAGATGAAGGTGTGGAAGGGGCCATTCCTGTCATTCTGCATCGGGCAATGGGTCAGACGCTCTCAGTTGTCCAGGATTATTTTAATGAGACGGTGAGTTTATGTCATTTATATCAAAGTCATTCTGTCTATTGTTTTTCATTTTCCGCTATTTTGTTCACATCAAATTTTACAAAAATCTTGCAGTCTTATCCCTTTCTTGTGGCTGCTTCAGGTTGAAAAAATGGTGGTTGACTCTCCCAGGACATATCATGAGGTATGGCCTAATCATATAGGAATATTTTAATAGATTAGAAACTCTCATGAATTTTTTAGAATGAGACAAATGTGTGTGGCGTAGTTGGATCGTAATTGATGTATGGGGTCATAATTACTCATAGTGAGAGGGGAAAATTGATATTACTGTATCTGCTATATAGGAGAAACTGAGAACACAGTATTGGAAAAGCATCGTATGGTTCCAGACTTCAACTAGTCTACAGTTGACTGCTTCTATATCTTTCATGATCTATCTTTCTCTAACTGCAACAGTGTAATCACTAGTTTTTTTACCGAAGTTATTATTTTGCTATGAAATACTAAGGTCAGTTATTTCTATTCTTTCCAGGTTAGCAATTACCTTCAGGAGATTGCCCCTGATCTTTGTGATCGAGTAGAGTTGTACAACAAAAGAGTTCCTCTTTTTGATGAATTTAACATAGAAGAAGAGATCAACAACATGCTCAGTAAAAGGTGAGGGGCAGGGAATATTGCTTAAGCTCTCAGTTGTCACATTTTCTAACACTGGTGATGCTTATCGACCCATTTGTTAATGTCTGTTCCATGATCTCTTCACTTCATTGGCCCTTTATCTTTGTTTTTCCTTTTGTTGCTGTGAGGGTGCAGAGAGAAGAGTTAGCTGGGTATTTTTGTTGATGTTTACATTTCTTGCCTTACAGGGTTCCACTGGCTAATGGAGGTTCTTTAGTGATAGAGCAAACTGAGGCATTAGTCTCTATCGATGTGAATGGAGGACATGGGATGTTTGGTCATGGAAATTCACAGGAGAAAGCTATTTTAGAAGTCAACCTTGCAGCTGCTAAACAGGTATGCTACATGTGAACTATAATCACCACTTTTGGACGTTGTTTGCCTTGCACGGATTGGCAACTTGTATATTTCTTGCTAGGCAACAGCATACTCAGCTGTGACTTGTAAGATGGCAACAAAGCATATTACCATGTTTATGCAACTAATACTTGATTGCCTTCCAAAAGATGCTTTATTTTTATTTTTTTTCAAAGCTTTAAGATGGATGTATTTTTCCATCTGATTCTTTAAGCTCTGCGGTACTTGTTTGACAGAGAATAATGTGTTTCAGATTGCAAGGGAGTTACGACTGAGAGATATTGGTGGCATAATCGTGGTAGATTTCATTGACATGGCTGATGAGTGTAAGTCGAAGTCTCCCTCTCTTGTGGGTTTGTGGAAGTGCTAATATTTAGGCATGACCATAACTGGTTTGGTTCTTAGGATAGATAGAAAGTCACTGAACTTCCTGTTTTTATGGAAAAAAGGAGGCAATTTAATTAAAATACATAAAACATAAAAAGTTTCTGAATTCTTTATCATTCTATTTTGAGGAAGCTATATTTGTTTATGATTCCTCTTTGGCACTGCCTTATTTTCAGCTAACAAGAGATTGGTGTATGAAGAAGTTAAGAAGGCTGTGGAGAGAGACAGATCGATGGTTAAAGTCTCTGAACTGTCTAGGCATGGACTTATGGAAATAACAAGAAAGCGAGTAAGTTGCATTATTGCAAATCACAATTTTCTCCTTGCATTTAATTCAGTAAAATTTTAAAGAGAGTAATTTTGAAGAAGATATGCAATTGAGCGCCATCCCAACTATTCGAGGTTGGCTAGATGGTTGCTTGGAATTGCAAATGTACGTATGGATTATTAAACATCTAGAAATTTAGGTCAAGAGGGCAACATGAAAATCTTCTCAAGATTTATATATTAACTGGCGAATCTTCGCACAATGCTTGATGAGCTCAGTCAGGGTTAATTGTTTTATGTGATGAATGATTATCATGTTGACAGGTACGACCTAGTGTGACATTTATGATTAGTGAACCGTGTGCTTGCTGTCATGCCACTGGGAGAGTAGAAGCATTAGAGACCTCCTTCTCCAAAATTGAACAAGAAATTTCTCGATTACTTGTAAGTGAAGTTTCAGACTTCTATACGTTCCTTTTACTATTATTGGCGGAAAATTATTTCTTTCTAGAATTGAAATCCTGCTAGCGGGCTTTACAGCCATTTTAACATGTAACATATAATTTTAGTTCATATCAACTGTTAAATGTGCCTTTCGAACAGAAAAGTTAATACTTTTTGAACTTCTATCAGGCGATGATGGAAGAGAGACCGGACCCGGGGAACCCCAAATCCTGGCCGAAGTTTATTCTGAGAGTTGACCATCACATGTGTGAGTACCTAACCTCTGGGAAAAGGACAAGACTTGCATTCTTGAGCAGTTCCCTCAAAGTCTGGATTCTACTAAAGGTATGTAAAACCGACGGGTATTCTTGAACCCAATTCTTCAGTTTCTGTTCAAGATTGAGGATGGTATGAATGACCTGTATGGTATGTGAAATGCATAAGCGAATAATGGTTTAAATTGAAACTTTAGCTGCTAGGAGAAACTTCAGATTTATCGGTTCCATTAGTAAACAAACACGACCTCAACTTTCTTGCCCCGTACTTTGTAGCTGATACACGCATCTGGTTAATGGATCAACTTGCTTTTTCATGATTTGCATTGAAATTCACTGATTGTCAGAGGCGTAAACCCCTTTCAGGTTGCCAGAGGTTTCACTAGAGGTGCATTTGAGGTGAAACCATATGTGGATGAAAAGGGACACAAAGATCCTCCGCCGGTAACGATTTCAATGTTACGATCTTCGGAAGGCAGAGCTAACAATTCTGGCAGAAAGGTGACCTTGTTTCCGGTGAAGAAGTGGAAGACCGGGCGAAAATGAGACTTGGCAGATCGACGTGTATTTGTTCTGTATACGGACTAAATTTTCTTTTTGATTCTTTCAAATGTTGATTATATAAGAGGAGGATGTAGAGAAAGGAGAAAAGAGAGGATTAGATGGCGTTTTGTTGATAATAGCACATTGTAGTAATGCTTGGCCAACTAGTTTTGTTATCAGCAACTATTTATTTTCTTAATAATACCACATTGTAGCATTTTCAGAAGCACATTGTAGTATTTTCAGAAGCAGTCGTATGCTGTCACCTTATTTTTTGTTGGTTGTTCGAAAGGATGGTTCCGTTCTAGAAAGGTAGCGACTTTCACTCTCCATTTTGGCCCTTTCGCACTTCTCTCATTTTGGCTATTTTGTATTTCTCCAGTTTTTATAGCACGAAAATAAGAGCGATGAGTGCGAATGTATCAAATGGAGTGCGAAAATCGCTACCCTGCTGAAAATGGAAAGTTTAAGTTAGTAAGATTTTGTTAGCCTAGTACTGTAAGGACTAATTAGGGATGATGATATTGATTGTCTGCGGGTTGGCGCTCGCTAATGAACATTACCAATTTAAAATGGCGGTGCCATCCATACATCGGTTTTTACTTCTCGTACTTTCTTAATTTTCAGGCGTTGGATCGAAAAAAATTGAAGAAGATTAAAAGACAGATTAACAAGAGGTGCCTCGAATGTAAAATGATGTATTGATAGCACCAACCTTTAAAATAAGGTGGTTTTCGCTCTTCGCTCTTCTCCTTTGTACCTTCTTCAATCATTTGATTTATTAATTTTTTTCCCTTGATTTATTAAATCTAATGACCATAAAGTTAAGAGTGCAAAAACTGAAAATAAAATAATATGAACAGAAGCACTAGCAACTTGGTACTTACCTTCTCTGCTAAATGTCCTCCCTCAAGGTAAAAGATCGAAGAGGACGGAAAGTTGGCATGTGACCAAACAAATGATAAAGAGGAAGACCATGAAAGGAGCCTTCAGTACTCCAACTTCTATTGATGTTGGGAATCGTTGTTAACACTCCAAACTAGTTATTTTGCACTCCATTTTTTTATTTTATTTCATAACTTTTTCGGGAGTGCGAGTAACAACTTCCTAATTGGAAAGAAATTAAAAATCTAGAACCGACATAAAAGAAAAAGTTCAACTATTTATCGAAGAAAAAGAATTCTGGAACAACACCACACAAGAAGATCACATGATGATTCAATACATAAGACATTGACATCAAACAAAACCCAAGTTCAAGTGCACACTTGTGAAATTCGAAATGATGGATATTGATAGTGCTTTTTCTACAAGTACAAACTCAAAGCAAAAGCTACTTAATTCTAAAACTATCAGTTTAGGCTTACAAATTCTCAAATGCAGAACAGAAAAATAGCTAAACAGTACACGTGGATATCGGCAATGTAGCAAATGGCGAAGTTTGAAAATTAATTTGCGGGGATCAGCTGGTCGCGGTGCTGCAACTGTTGATACCATCCTTGCAGTCTTTGGTGAGATCGTTGAAAGTTTCTATCTGCTTTTTCCCTCTCAAGAATACCTCTGTATCAACTGAGACCCTCATGTAACCGTCAAATTCAACAGGGACTCCATTGTTGAGCCTAGTGGTATCAAAGTACCACTCGCTGTTTTCGTCCCAAAGATCCTTGTACTCGTTGAGGAAATGAGTGGTATACTTGTCCTTCAAAGGGTCAAAGAAAGATGTATCTGGCTCGTTTGTTGCAATGTAGAGGTTCCTTCCGTCTTCAATTTTGTTTGGCAGGGTTGAGAGAAGTGCACTAGGTGAAGTATCTGCATCAAGGTTAGGCCAAAGCTCCTTGTTCTGTGCTTTCTCCCCTCTCTCAATGTGCACAGAGTCATAATCCCAGTTCAACTTTGATGCGATTGCAGACACTATATCCATCAACCTTCTCGATTTCCACACCAAATGCCATGGTCGTTGTACTACGGACTCTGTCTCCCCTTCACACACCCTATACCAATAATTGTCTGGCTCCACAGATCCAAACTTTCTCATAATCAAAGTATCCTTGACATCATTAAGTTTCATAGGTGTGACCCTATAATCCTCTACAAGATGCATACCCAAACCGTCTTTCTTCTGCCATTTTTCCCAGTCGGTCCAAAACTGCTTTGCATCTAATACAGATGCAGACTCTCTTAAATGCTCAAAGTCAAAGTAAAACCTGAAATCCTTCCCTTCCTCATCTTGATTCGACGAAGTGTAAATCGAAGACAGACAAAGAGTCAATTCCATGACCAAAGTTCGGTTCAGGTACTGAGCTTCACCTAAAGCACACAGGAAACTCCACAAGTAATGGTTCATGCTCTTGCACCTATCTCCACCACCACTATAAATTAAGTACTTCCCATGACTGAATGAACCTTCAGACTCAACCACCGGTAGGGTATCATTCACAACCTCCCCAACAACTGGCAAAGAATTCATCTCTGTCTTCCCTTGCTTATCAAACCCGGCCTCTGTCTTCCCTTGGTTATCAAACCCAGCCTTCTTCTTCCTCTTCCTGGCATTTACTCCAGTATGGTACTCTCCAATATCACCCACACCAAGAGTACAATTCTCAGACTTCAAAATGCTAAATCTCCGATAGTCCTTGTAAAAAGAAGCAGTCTTCCCTTCCTTAGGCCTAAACCGCCATGCCATATCACAACTGTTACCATCCGAACCCTGCACTGGTTTCCCAAACCGGTAAAAATGAATATCCTTAAACTTCTCTATGGTGGCCCTCATCATCAAATGGAACACTTCCGGGTCCCTGCAATCAATAGGACCCTCACAACTAGCAGATTCTGTTTCAGAATTCTGAGTGATCGAGTTATCGCCCTCGCTCAAGTTAACAACATCAGTCATACTGATAAAATTGCCAATCTCTGTTTGATTGGGAGCCAAGAAATTCTCACCAGTCTTGACCACAGTGTCATCGGATTTGAAAGTGGCATTGGATTTGGATGTGAGGAATGTAGTGATCTTTGTCGACGGGTGAAACAACGGGTCTTCAGGTTCATAGGTGGCGGCAATGATAGTAAAGATCAACACTCCCAGCACAAAAAACGTAAAGCAAAGGTTCCCAATCAAGGCAAGGGCACTGGGACCCAAATTCTCAGGCCTAAACCCTCCAGCTCTAGCAAATGGAGACCGACCCATCATTTTTCGGAACCAGAAGCTTCTTCCACAACCCCCCAAACCAACAATCTACCACAAAACACAACTACCCAGATCACCAAACCACACAAAAACGAAGCTTCAGTAAAAAAAAAAAAATGCAGAAACAAACTATATGGGATTGGAAAAAGATAAGATTTTGTTCGATTTAGGTTGTTTATCTTCAGATCCTCGAACAAATTCCAAGTGGGGTTTTGGAGATCTACGAATCGATGCAATGTACGAAGCCAAAAGATTAGCAGATGAGCAAAGATTTTTACCTTCTTCTACCGGTTCTCACACGGAGAGATGCAGCTAGAACCGTCGGGAAAGCTTCATTTCGTCACCATTGCTCTACCGACCTGGCTTCCCCAGTGCGAGTGTGAACAGCGGGCAGCTGCTGGATTTTCTCCCTCAAATTCTCCGACTTTTTTTCAGTGAGGGACGATTGTGATGACCATAAAACTATGTCACCCACTGCTAGTCTGAGCAGGGGGTGTACTGCGCTTATCCGTTAGGATGGCTCCACGTGGAGGATGCAGCTGCGTGGAAGGAGTTGACTGGTACCCGGGCCTAATTAATCCAGGTTTAATTAGTCCGGCGTCTATTACGGGGAGGCGATGACTGGTTCGGGTAGTGCGCACCCGGGAGTAACTAATCCAGGTTTAATTTGTTCCGTGTTTATTAGGGAAGCGTCTGCTTCACAGTTAAACAACTACAGACACACCAACAGTGGCAAATATGTAATTTTAAATAATTAATTAATGGCTTTCACTATCATTATTAGCAAAAACTAATAATGATAGTGAAAGTAATTAATTAATTAATGATGTATTTTAAGCTCCAAATACCAACCCTTTTAATTACTGAGTAAACAAATTTTTCTACCTAAAATTAATGATGTGACATTGTAAGGGTTGGTGAAAATGTTGGAGGTTTGTTAAATTTGGGGTGGATCTGGGTTGGTGCCTTTGCTGTTTAAGGGGGGCGGTGGATAAGGCTTTATGCGGTACTAAATAGAAGACTGTCCTTCAGTTTAAAGTTCAGGATGGGATGGATCCCAGCCTCCCAGCCTTGCCACATGAGCCAAGAGAATGAGAGAGGACTTTTATGAAACGCGGATGTTATTGCAGCAGTAGTTCGAGTTAATCATATTTTCATGTGAGAAAGTTAAAACGCATGATAGTGCGTGATTGACTTAAAATAATGTCACAATGTCATGTTTGAACCACATACAGATGATCAAATTGAACCATATAACTTATTCACAAATATGAAAATGTAGGCAAAGTTGTAACTAGAATCAGAACAAATATACTAACTTGGTTAGGCTTGTAGAAACACGTCCCCACACCTTTACAGTAGTTCTTGAACGTTTATTGTGCAGGATAAAACTATTATGTCCCCACACCTGTGCAGTAGTTCTTGGACACTTATCGTGCATGATACAACTATCTAATCTAAGTTCTTTCACTTAAACTTGTATTCTTGGCAAATCGAGGCATGATTCTCAATGAAAGAAATAGAAGGGAAACATTGCAAATTAATTGATTATGTTTTTTATACTACAGCCATATTTGGCATCAATAGTTATGACTGTTTGAATTCACTTTTATTCTTTAAAAAAAAGTTGATTTTTTCTAGTAAATAGTCTTATCGTTTTGGAAAAAAACTTAAAAAAAACTTAAACATAGAAAACAAAAACAATATTTATGTACCCAAATCCAAAGCCCATGGTCCATGGCTTTGGCCCATGTCTTTTCAATCACCAATATAAAGATGGATTTGCTCAAGTGTTTGGTCGATATGGGACAATTGTGCCTCACAAGTTCCAACATGTCATTACCATTACATAGGGAAAGTTATTGTGTCTATCTCTCGAACGAGTCACATTATCATGTGAGAAAGTTAAAACACATAATAGTACATAATTGGTTTGAGATAACATTATCATTGGAGAATGTTACTAGGGGCAATCTCCCGAGTGAATCACACATTTTCATGTGAGAAAGTTAAAACACATGACAATACGTGATTGATTTGAAATAACGTCATAGGGACATCACACTATACGAGAAATGTTATTGTTGCGGTATCTTAAGTCAATCGCGTTGTCGAAGTTAAAATGCCCAATGCGTGATTGACCTAGGTTTAGGATATCGGCACAGTAACATTCTCGTCGAAAGCAAATTTTTCCCATTGAACATATCAAACTTTGGGGTTGCTTTGAATACAAGCGATCTTCAACTATATAGTTTTCTCATTTTATCGAAAGAGATGGATTTTGAGGGAGAGTGGAATACAGAATCTCCAGTGCAAAGGTAAATGTGTGAATTTGGTTTTCACTTGTGGTCGGAAGAATTGTGCAGTAAAACATCAAAAAGTGACTTTTATATATATACATGAACAAAGTTTGAGATATACAATGGACTCACAATTCACCCCTACTCCAATCCAACATTTCAACTCCAGTAATTTCTAACTCATCCTGGAGGGTGATTTAGCAGGGTGCAGAGTTTTAACTGCCCAAACAAATACATAGATTCAGATTAAAACTCTTTTAACCGAGTGATTTGCGAAACTCCTACCGCCAAACAAAATTATTACGTAGACTGAGTATCCGAAGGTGTACAAGATGCAGCTCTCTGCTGGATTCGGTCCATGCTATGTTCCATGCTTCTTTTAACCATGTCTTCCAGTAACCTTTTTGCAGTTTCAGCTGCTTTGTCTGCTCCATCGACCCTAGTGGCAATGTCGTATACAATTCTCTCCAGAACGGAGGAGGCCAATTGCTTTTGCTGGGGAGAATCTCTAAGCAAGTCTAGCAGCGTACGAGCTCTCTCCCGAGCTTCAGCTGTGCCATCTACTGTCAGTCGAAGAAGACCTGGTACTGCACCTTCATTAAGAATGAGTTCCCTGTATTTGTCGCGGCAGCTCTGACACATGGAGAGCAATGCTCCAACCGCGTGTTGTGTGCTGATTAGGGATCCATCTTCAACAGTCTCTACTAAGGTTAATATCCCACCTTCTGAGTTTGAGATTGCAGTACGCCCTTCTTCAGAGTTGGACAGGATCTCGAGAAGGGCGGTAGTCTTTTCAGCAAACTTGGAGTACTTTTTGCATTCTTTGAGAAGGTTGATGAGAGGACTAACAGCTGTAGCATCCAGAATAGCAGTTGAGTTCTCTTTGCAGGTAGAGAGATTGTGTAAGGCGGTCACGGCATCAACTTTTCCTTGAACACTTCCGGAGCTCAGGATGTCAACCAGGAGAGGTGCAGCTCCAGAATCTGCAATGATTGGCTTGTTCAGTGCAGCAGCTGAGAGTGTTAAGATTGCTGCAGTTGCTAAATCCCTTAAACTACCATTTTGGAACTTGAGGAGCTCAACAAGCGGGGGGACGGCTCCTGCCATCACAATCTTGACCTTATTCCTAATTAGCATCAAACAAGGACCAATGAGACATACTGACAACGTCTCCAATATTATACAAGTAAAAGCCATAACCTAAAACAAGGGTAATGGCCAAATAGCAAACGTTGCAGACTAGGGACCACCTTAAATTTACATATAAGTGAATTCACATGATTACAGTTAAGGAGAATCCCCACATTAAAGAGACAAAAGAAAAGAACTAGAGGACACCATTTAAGCGCAATAACCGGGCCAAGTGCTATTTTTACTCAAGGTGATTTTCTGGTATCATAATGCTTGTGAAGCATTACGAGAGAGATAATATTTTAACTTTGGGAATAAAGTTCGCTCTATTAACTACCACATAAGTTTTCACTGCCACGTATATGAAGGAAAACAAACAAGGACAAAACTGAACCTGCGGCCTCACACCCTTCAATCAGATATGATATCCAAACAAAGCCATCTGATTGGTCAAGCCTTGGGCATTCCATCTCATTTACAACAAGGGTTTCAAGATCCAGTTGGATCCTCCAGTGTATCCGTACAAGGAGATCAAAACTTGTCAAAAAAAGTTATTCCTCAAGTAGTTTGACATGCTCAAGCTATGTTCTTTCTCTCCATTTTTTTCCCCCTCTAATAACCACCTCGAGGCAGAAATTTCTGTAAATTGAACGGAGAGGAACCTAATTCTTCCCGAAATCAACAACCGTTTTTAGCATCAACTCTTTGGCCCAACCCCAACTTCCTCAGTAACCAAACAACGGAAAAATTCACTATCATCTAGTTCTTCTGCATCTCAACATCCCTCAGCTAGTAAATAACGAAGTGATCAAATCCACGCAATTACGGACAAATACGAATCGTACTCACTATCTCAAGTAAGAAATCACCAACAAACTTATCATTTTTTTTTTTTTTGATAATCTCCTCATCAAAATCCATTTAATTGCTAGAAATGAGAGCAATTCTTTTCATTTTTGCAATCAAAATTAAAAAAAAAACACATAAAACCCATATCATATCAACTAATTTCCTCTCTAAATCACAGAACACAAAAAGTTTCAATCTTTCCCGGAATTAACACAAAGCAAACAAAACCCACCGCCAAAATTAGCAATTCCTCATCCTTAAAATCTCATCAGTCAATAAACACAGAGAAATTCAAAAGCAGAGCAGCAAAAATTACCGTTCGTTTCGGACGGCAAGGTTGAGGAGGGCGAGGAGGGAAACTTGGCGCGCATCCGGATTAGGAGAGCAGAGCATCAACACCAGCGGCGGAATCACGCCCGCCGCGCCCAGCTTCGAGCGAGTCTTGGAAGACGAGGACGAGGACGAAGATGAAGACTTTCTGACCAAGTTTCTGATATCTCTGGCGGCTTCAATCTTGGATTCGAGATCGCCATGGATGAGCTTTGAGGAGATTTCGAGTATAAGGGTTTGTTTCCTTTGGTTCCATGTCTCTGCCTCCTCCACCTTCTCTGCCAATTCTTCTTCTTCTTCCACTCCCACTGAGCTTTGCTCCTCCTCCCCCATCTCTCTCCTCTCTCTCTATTTCTCTCTCCACAGCAGACGAGTTTCTGTTTCTGTTATTGAGGAGTTTTTCTTATTCTTTTTCTTTTTATCTTTTTTTTTTGGGTGAAGAATCTTTTCGGTTTTTTCTTTTTATTTTTTAATTTCTCTTTTCCAATAAAAATGCATTAATATATGAAATTCCTAAACAAAAGGGGTTATTTTTCAAAAACGGAAAACAATACGGGTCAAATTTAATATGATATACACCAAAATTGAAATACGGTATGATAAATGTTATAAACGATATGTTAACCTCAGTTGTTCACACGTGTGTGACAGAACATTTAAATGATAACGGTAACTTCTGAAAATATATTTACCTGAGTTGATTATACGTGTTTAAATGTGAAGCGAAGGTAATCCATTTGATTTGGATGTGAGGATTATTCAACTAGCTCAACAAATTAAAGTGATTTGTATTTAGAGGAAAAGCGATAGGATATTAGATATCAAAAAGCATTATAATTTTTTTTTTAATATACGAGGTATCCACGACACATTCGTAACAAACTTATCATTCTTCTCGAGCTCTTGCACCATATGAATTAGCACCGTATTTTCAATTCCCGTGTCAAATAATATGTTAAAGCAGAGTTGGCGACCCCAATAAATACATGTGGAAACTCGAACTCAGGTTAGGAATTCTAAACATTCGCTCGTTACTAGACTAATCCTAGAGTTAAAAGAAGATTACAATAAATAAAAAAAAGGGGCCACAAACAATATCCGAAGTTTCCTCGAACCAAAAGAGAGATCGTATTGACAATAAGTAAATTCATATTAATACAAAAGTAAGGTGATTGTTGTGAAACATTCCTAATCGAAGTATGATTGTGTAAATCCTATGTTAGATTAGATGAGGGTTTATCCTTTCCTATTGTAACTGATATTCCTTGGGGACCAAGGAATATCCTATCATCTTATTATTATAAATAAAGGTTCAATGTAGGAGGGATAAACACACAATTCCCCTACAATTCTACAAACACATATCTCTCTTTTCTCTCTTTCTCTGCCGCCGGCCCTCTCTCCTTTTGTCAGATAAAATAGTCCACAACACGTTATCAGCACGCTCCTACCGCTGCGCTTAGGAATCTGATGTTGGAGAATTTTTCTGCATCAAACCAGTTCATCCATATCATCACGCAATCAGGTTCTCTCAAAACAACGGCTTTTAACTCGATATTTTGCAAGCCCTGATAGCATGAACATTCACCACGATGCATGACCCAACTTTACGTTTTACGTATTTTAGATTCTACATAAATTGTGTATGCCTCATAACCATAATTGCTGAAATTATGTGAATTTGATATTGGTTATGAATTGAATCTTACATATGTACATGCATTGAAAATATTATTTTGCATATGCACCACTGTAAATCTGTGATTCATTGAAATATATATTGAATTGAATTTTATATGCCTATAATTGAATTATATATGAAAAATTGGAATCGGGAAACATCTGGGTTCTTCGAACCCATGCCTTTGCATCCTGCAAGGCCGCAAGCCGAGAGCCTGCAGCTCTCCTTTTTCTCTCCAGAAAACCCACGAAGCCAGAAGCTCCGAGGCTCCAAAACCAACCAAAGCCGACACCTTTCACGGTGTCCTCGACCTAGACATGGCCTGCAGCCATTGCCTCAAACTTTTGGTTCATGTCGCCGACGACCAGAAGTCGTCCCACATCTCAAATTGAACTGAGATTCACCGGAATCTCATCGAAATTTTCTCGAAAATTCGATTTCAATTTTTTTAGGGTTTGGTTATTAAAATATTGCGATTTTAATATCTCCATGTTGTAATAATCGTCGAAACACCCTAGAAGAGAACCCCCGAGTCTTCCCATCCAATTTTTAGCCACTTGCAGTGGCGCTGAGGCTCAAAATCCGGCCTTCTTCCCCGGCCAAGCACACCCAGCGCTGCTGGGTCGTCCTGCTTCTATCAAACCCGAGCCCTATGGGCTCCAGCTCCTCGGCCCAACAAAAAAAAAAAACAAAACAATTTTTTTGTTTTTCTGGGCTTGCCTGCAGCAGCCCGAGTTGAATTTTTTTTTTTGGTCTGCCTGCAGCAGCCCCACACAAAACCCTAGCCCAAATTTGGGCCTAGGTCACACGGACCAAAAATTTTTCAAGCCACCCGTGGCTTAGTTTTTTTATTTGGGCCCCGAATTTTATTCGCCTAATTATTTTTAGGCCCAAATGGGTTTTTATATTTTTACCCACACTTTAATTTGGCCCGAAGTCCAAATAAATTAATTCAATTATAATACTAAACCTAAAGCTATATTTTTGCATATACTTGTTGCATATTTGTTTGCATATATATTTGTGTTTGCCTGCAGGAATATATGAACCTGAAGTTCATAATTATTTTTGAAACCTGAAGTTTCTTCTTATAAACATGTCTTGTTTGAAAACCTGAAGTTTTCACTTAAACAACTCACCCATGAAAACCCGCAGTTTTTCATGCAAAATTAAACCAATACATGTCTATTAGAACCTGTATGCTCTACTCCTACGTGAATGGATCGATTTTCTTCTCCATTACACTAACCACATCTTGTCCATCTATTTGTGATAGGAACATGTCAAATCTGAACAAACTTGACTTCACCGCTTTGGAGGTTTCTGGAAGGAACTACCTCAAGTGGGTTCAAGATGTGAAGCTCCACCTCACTGCAAAGAACTTGCGTCCGGCTATTGAAGAAGCAACAGATAAACCTGTTGGCGAAGCTGAAAAAGCCACTGCTATGATCTTCATCCGAAGACATATCCATGACGCTCTACAAACTGAGTATCTTGCTGAAGAGGATCCACGTGCATTATGGGTCGCTTTGGCTGATCGCTTTGATCACCAAAAGGACATATTCTTGCCTGAAGTAAGACACGACTTGCAGCACCTGCGCTTCCAAGACTTTAAGTCTGTGAATGAATATAATTCTGAAGTTTGTCGAATCCGATCACTTCTCAAGTTTTGCAATGAAACTTTGACTGAAGAGGATCTCCTGGAGAAGACCTATTCGACCTTCTCTGCTTCTAATATTGTCCTGCAGCAACAATATAGAGCTCAGAAGTTCACTAAGTTCTCGGATTTGATCTCTGTTTTACTTCTTGCTGAAAAGCAGAACCAGCTGTTGATGAAGAATCATCAAGCTCGACCTACTAGGGCTACTAATGTGCCTGAAGCACATTATAGCACTAACCAGCACCCACAACGCAAAAAGAGGCGAGGTAGGGGCGGCCAGAAGCCATCCCACCAAGGTCAACAGAGCCAAGGCCCACCCAAGGGAGGAAACAAAGCCCAGAAGCGCTCAAACCTTGCTCCCCAGGCCCCGAACTTCAAGAATAAAGGCAAAGCACCTAAAACCATGGATGACGATATGTGCTATCGCTGTGGTTCAAAGGACCATTGGTCTCGTGTTTGCCGTGCTCCCAAGAAGGTTGTAGATGAATATCATTCTCGTCGTAAGAAGTTTGAATCAAACTTCATGCAAGTGGACGAACCGGAGACTACAAAGATGGAGGTTTCTGATTTTCAGGAGGATACCACCCCTATGGAAGATTAGACTCTTAGGCATAGACTTATTTTTAGTTAAAATAAGACAAATGGGGCCGAATTCCACCTAGTGGCCGAACCTCCCCTTGTTTTTGGTTGATTTTTGAACAATTTTCCTTTATGTTTTGGATTATTAGTTGGTGATTTATTTTGGATATTCAATTTTAATCCTTGAATAAATTAAATTATTTTGAATTGATAATTGTTTTATAAACTTTTATGCATGTGACCGATTCAAATTAATTTTTCATTCTAGGTATGACTAGTGGGAAAGTTAGTTGTCTGGCAGATAGTGCAACCACGCACACAGTTTTGCGTGAACGCATCTATTTCACTAACTTCATACCTAAGAATGCACCTCTGACAACCCTCTCAGGCCCATCCAACCTGATCGAAGGATACGGTAAGGCACGTATAATGTTGTCCAATGGTACAATCTTGACCATTGCTGAGGCACTCTATTCTCCACGTTCCGGAAGAACGTTGCTAAGTTTCAAGGATATTAGAGATAACAATTACCACGCTGAAACCCACGTAGAAAACGGAGTTGAATTTCTGTGCATAACTTCCTACGAATATGGCCAGAAGCGTATTCTAGAGAAGATGGAGTGTACCCCGAGTGGTCTGTATACTACGACCATACGCCCCATAGAATGCCACTATGTGGCCGGCCCTACTACTGGGACCACGCACGAAATTACACTTTGGCATGATCGTTTGGGACATCCTGGATGAATAGCGATGTTCCGTATCCTCAAAACTTTACACGGGCATCCACTAACCCGCAGTTTAGGTTCGATCCAAGGAATCGCATGTCAAACATGTTCAATGGGAAAGCTTATCACTAAGCCTTCTTATGACAAGATTCGTTCGAATCCTCCCATTTTTCTACAACGGATTCAGGGGGACATTTGTGGACCGATTCACCCTCCATGCGGACCATTTAGATACTTTATGGTTTTGGTTGACGCTTCCACACGTTGGTCACACGTGTGCTTGTTGTCCACAAGGAACGCTGCATTCTCCAAACTGTTGGCTCAGGTTATCAAGCTCAGGGCTCACCACCCTGATTATCCGATCAAATCTATTCGATTGGATAATGCTGGAGAATTCACATCTAAAACTTTTGATGACTATTGCATATTGGTTGGGGTTGAAGTTGAACATCTTGTACCCCATGTTCACACCCAGAACGGCCTGGCAGAGGCTTTCATTAAGCGCTTACAAATGATTGCTCGATCGTTGGTCATACATACCAAGCTCCCGATCTCTGCTTGGGGCCATGCAATATTGCATGCAGCAAAGTTGGTCCGCCTGAGGCCTGTTGCGACACAACCATTTAGTGCCCTTCAGTTGGTTACCGGATACGAACCCGACATATCACATCTGCGCGTTTTTGGTTGTGCGGTATATGTGCCGATCTCGCCGCCCTTACGTACAAAAATGGGGCCTCAGCGAAGGATAGGAATCTATGTCGGATATGATTCTCCTTTGATTATTCGTTACTTAGAACCTTTGACAGGCGATTTGTTTACCGCTCGTTTTGCGGATTGTCACTTCTTTGAGACAGTCTTCCCGTCGTTAGGGGGAGATAAGAACGTCAACGTTCCCGAAGAACGACGCGAATTATCGTGGACGACTCCCACTTTGTCTCATTTAGATCCCTGCACCGCTCAGTCTGAAACTGAAGTGCAGCGCATATTAGATCTTCAGAGCATAGCTCAGAGCATGCCAGATGTTTTCACCGATCTAGCACGCGTGACAAGATCACATATTCCAGCTGCGAATACGCCTGCAAAGATAGATGTACCAAATGTACGTATTACCCTCCTGGAAGCCCGGGACACCAATTCTGGTGATCCACGTACATTAGCGGCTAGCCAATCATCTGCCCCTACACAAAAGCGTGGCAGACCCCTTGGTTCAAAGGATTCACACCCCCGGAAGAGGAAAACCACGGCACAAGGTCCTGAAGAACCTACCGTGAATCCAACTATCGCTTACTCATTCTACCCAACTCATGAGGAAATTCTAGATTATGGAAGCGTCCTTGAAGAGACGAATCTTCTTCCCGAGAATCGTGAGCTTTCGGTCTATTATGCTAGCTTAGATGATGTGTGGCGTAGAAATGAGATGATTGTCGACGATGCATTAGCATTTGCAGTAGCTACTGAGATCATGTTGAGCGATGACATTGAACCGCGTTCCGTTGATGAATGTCGACGTAGAGCTGATTGGTCAAACTGGAAACAAGCAATCCAAGTTGAACTCGATTCTCTTGCGAAACGTAAGGTGTTTGGACCTGTAGTTCCTACTCCTCCACATGTGAAGCCCGTTGGCTACAAGTGGGTTTTTGTTCGGAAGCGTAATGAGAAGAACGAAATTGTGCGTTACAAAGCTCGTCTTGTTGCACAAGGTTTCTCACAACGCCCCGGGATTGACTATGATGAAACTTATTCACCCGTTATGGATGTGATTACTTTTCGCTACCTTATCAGTTTGGTAGTTTCTGAAAAACTGGATATGCAGCTGATGGACGTAGTAACCGCGTATCTCTATGGGGATCTTGATACGGAAATTTACATGAAAGTTCCTGAATGACTTACATTGACTGGTTCAAATATTTCCAAACCTCGGAACACGCTCTCAATTCGGCTGAGGCGTTCACTCTACGGCTTGAAACAATCCGGAAGAATGTGGTATAACCGTCTGAGTGAGTATTTGACTAGTCAGGGATATGTGAACAACGAATTATGCCCTTGTGTGTTCATTAAGAAGTCACATTCTGGATTTGCGATTGTTGCAGTATATGTCGATGACATGAATCTCATCGGAACTCCTGAAGAGCTCGCGAAAACTGCCGCGCACCTGAAGTCGGAATTTGAGATGAAAGATCTAGGTAAAACTCGATACTGTCTCGGTCTCGAGGTAGAGCATTGTTCGGATGGAATCCTAGTACATCAATCGAACTACACCCAGAAGGTGTTGCGCCGCTTTAATGAGGATAAAGCGAAGTCTTCGAGTATTCCTATGGTCGTTCGTACACTATATGCAAAACGAGATCCCTTCCGTCCGAAGGAGGATGATGAAGAGATTTTGGAGCCTGAAGTTCCTTATCTAAGTGCAATAGGCACTTTATTGTACTTAGCTCAATGCACTAGACCCGACATCTCCTTCGCTGTCAATCTTTTAGCAAGATACAGTAATGCACCTACACGCAGACACTGGACTGGCGTAAAAGACATCTTCCGTTACCTTAAGGGTACTACGGATTTGGGCTTGTTCTATCCCTACGGATCCTCGAATGGTGTCGCACAATGTACTCCTCGAGTTGATTCTCGCCTTGTTGGTTATGCCGACGCAGGATATTTATCTGATCCGCACAAGGTTCGCTCTCAAACGGGTTATGTCTTTACCGTTGGAGGCACCGCAATATCTTGGAGGTCGACTAAACAGACCTTAGTTGCCACTTCATCTAACCATGCTGAAATCCTCTCCTTACATGAAGCAACTCGGGAATGCTTTTGGTTGAGAGCAGTAGTGGGCCATATTCGAAGCTCCTGCGATCTTCACCCCGCCGTTGATGTCCCGACGACGATTTTTGAAGACAACGCAGCTTGCATCGAACAACTCAAGAAGGGTTACATCAAAGGAGACAACACCAAGCATATTGCGCCAAAGTTTTTCTTTTCACATCAACAACAAGAGCAGCAGAAGATTGAAGTCACGCAAATCCGTTCGCAAGACAATCTGGCTGACCTCTTCACCAAATCACTACCGAAGACGACTTTTCAGAAGCTTGTTCATGGAATCGGTATGCGTAAATTTTCTGAGTTGTAACTTTGCTATTGCTCTTTGGAATTATGTCAAACTCAGGGGGAGTATCCTGTAGATACTTGCTTGATCTTAATGTACTCTTTTTCCCTACGATTAGGAGCATTTTTCCCACTGGGTTTTTGCTACCTAACTAGGTTTTAACGAGGCACCCACCTTGGGCTGGTCATATCCCTGATGACGTCATTTAGACGTTTCTTTTGACTTTGCATTTTCTCACGCATTTTTCCTTAGACTATGGATTTTGTCCCTACTCAGGTTTTTGCCATAGCCTTAGGGTTTTTAAGTGAGACTTACTACTTATGCAAGTTCCTACCTTATTGAGAATAAGCATTGTTCCTTGGAATCAGCACTGACGAGTCGACTTCCTCAACTTCTGCATGATGCTAAATCTACCTTGAGTATTTACACACTTAAGGGGGAGTGTTGTGAAACATTCCTAATCGAAGTATGATTGTGTAAATCCTAGGTTAGATTAGATTAGGGTTTATCATTTCCTATTGTAACTGATATTCCTTGGGGACCAAGGAATATCCTATCATCTTATTATTATAAATAAAGGTTCAATGTATGAGGGATAAACACACAATTCCCCTACAATTCTACAACCACATATCTCTCTTTTCTCTCTTTCTCTGCCGCCGGCCCTCTCTCCCTTTGTCAGATAAAATAGTCCACAACAGTGATTTGTTTCTTAAAAAAGAAAGTAAATTGATTTATTAAAATGATAGGCATAGTGGTCTACAAAATATTCTTGTGGTCGGAAGAATACATTGAGGGAAGACAAAAAGGCGAGTAAGGACAACCACTAACCGTCCAAATTTCACCCACTTCTTGATTATATTTTAAAACTTACAAAACAAAACATTTCTATTTCCCCTCCTTTTTCTAAACAATTTATTTGGAATATTTCCTTTGTCCCCTTTTTATATAAAAGTATCACTTTCTCACAAAATCGTAAAAAATGAGACTGACAAAATAAAATAATAAATTAAGACAGACTATAACGATTTGCCATCGCTAGGACCATATTGGTGATGCTATCTAAATATTCACTCTTACGTTTTCTACATTTTTCTTAACTTCCAACCGTCAGAGTGAATGAATTGAATGAAATCAATGGACAAAATTAACAAGAGTGTATAAGAGATGAAAAGGAATGTGTGAAAATTACTATTTTTTTCGTATTTACAGTAAACCAATGCAATTAGTGAATCGTTCTAAGTGGTTTGAATCCACTCGTTAAATTTATGGTTTAGAATTCTTCAACGCACCATCAATAGTTATATTCGATAATATATATATCATACTTAGACGTAAGTTCGATTCTTTCCAATGAAATGAATGAACTTTTGTTTTGGGTCATGTCAAAAATGGTACTTATGCAAAAGACATAAGGATTTAGTACATTCTATGTGTTATGCCACATATGCCATTGTTGGATGCTCAAATGATTCTTTCTTGTTAAAGAGGACCAAAACAAAATGGCAAGCAAAAGTTTTTTCTAAATTTTATTACTCGGGAGGGGGTTCGAAACTAATATAATAATTTAAGGGGAGGGAGAGTTTCAAATCCAAGATGTGTGGACGGAAACTCAGCACTCTATCCACTAGGGCTTTTGAAAAATATATGTTGTGAAATACTCTGGTGTTCTATGTTATCGGAAATTATAATATATTCATATCATACTTATTGTTTTTGTGTTGGATACATATGTTCTCAACAAACATCATATAATTCAAATAAATTCACATAAAATGCACTAAAAAAGATTGAAATGACTCCAAACTCAAATTAGAAAGCTGACGAAAACAGGTAATTTTTTTTTTTTTTTTTAATTTAGCAACTATCGTCCATGAGTTTTGAACTCAGACTAACGGCCAGGGCCGACAACTTATGGTTAACTTATTCTATAATTGAATAAACAAAAACAAGATTATATGATTATGATCAAAGTCTCTACGGTGAAGGGGAAGGGTAATATCACTCATATTTCTTCACATGATCATTCCCATGAGTTTCTATGATTGCTGTAAGCGACGGCTGCCATATCATGGCACTTCGGACCCTCCTCTTCCCTCGATGAGATTGAGCGCTCGAGCTTTCACTCGAACGCTCGGTTCCACCACCTTTGTGCTTGACAGCAATGCCAGTAGATGTCACATGTTTCTTGCCAGCACTTCTCTTACTTCTGAGAATACTACAAATAGAAGTGTCACTTAGCTCACCAACCACCGCATATTGTTTCCATTGCAAAATTGTCTCGGCTGCGGTTGAGACATCCATGGAAGATTGAGATACAAAAGAGTTGACAGAAAACTCTTTGTTAGGTTTTCTTACTTTACGCTGGAGCCTCCTCACAGCTCGGTGAGGAATAAGGAGTACTTTCTCACCGGGCGTGAGGATCTCATTAGGTTTAACTACCGAGTCCCAGGGCCGCCTAAAAACCTCAGGCCTAGCCAGCAAGAAAGACGGGTGCTTCTCCAGTATCTTCGCCGCAGGAGTAGCCATGTAGTACTTCTCAACACCTCCACCGATATGGACAATCTTCAAGATAGAAGTACCGTCCTCCTCCACCTCCGGCTCTGCTTCTGGGGGTGGCGGCCGCCGTGAGAACGGTTTGAGTTTATGGTCGTTGAGAAACTTATGGAACATGGTGGCTTGGCTATTGTTCTACGTAGTCAAACATCGATCACACTTGGCTTCCTTTTAACACAGTTGACATCGATGAATACAAGAACCAAAACTTGATTGGACGAGTTGGAAGTTAACAACGTTAAACAAGTAAAGGTCATAAGCCAGGAAAGCGAGAGATAGTCCGCGGCCTGATACTGTCGGCAACCGGCAGGCATGTTTCGAAGAATAGTTTATACTGTTGAGGAGCAGGCACTTAGTTCACACAACATCAAACTCATCGCACTAAATTGAACTCACCTGGACGGACTCTCTGATCAAACAGCATCAAACTTTGGCTTCTCCGCCATGAGCGCCGGTCGATCATACCCCACCAATCAAGCACCACGACGCTGTTCAATCATCAAGCTCTTTGGTGTGCAGAAACGCGTCTGGACGCAGAACTCAGTATGTGGAAAATACAAAGAATGTACAAAGCATATATCAGAAGGTGAATATTCTGCACAAATATTATCTGAATTCAGCTACATATTTCTCCATCCAACACAAAATATTCGACTTGCAAGCCTGCAAACTATGAGAAGCATCATCAAAACCCGAGCCGACAAATAGAAAGGACATGTTTGCTTCTGTTATACGAAATACAACAGTTCAATACAGATGTTTCTTGCTATCAAAATTCACTTTGCAGGTAAGACAGCAGGAAGACGAGAACAATGGAATGCAAAAAATTCTTCAGCAGCCTATAATCTTACCTTCCATAACCTATAAGACCTCGAAAATATGAGAGTAAAAGAATGAAAGAGATTCTCACCACTCAACAGTAAATTCTGAAGTTGAAGAACTTCAAAAAGTAAAGTAGAACGAACTGAAGGGAAGAGGCCAGATAGGACTCGAAACTATGAAAACAGAAAAAATGGTAACACCATAAAGCAGCGCAAGAAAACAGACGACCTGCCATGCCTACCCTGACTAACTAAAATGGTCAATATCAGTTACAGGTGGAACTGCACCTTTTATGTCCTTAAAACAATCAGAAGATACTATCGGCGAATTCCTTTTTTTTCCAGCCTCCTTTTACAGATTTACACTCAATCTAAGCCAACTCCGTATCTTCTTTATGCCTCTCTCCACCCAAACTAATTGGAGTTGCCCAAAATAATTTCCAAGATATTCTTCTTTCGAAGTTTGCAAAATGTTTCAGTAGTTACTCGGCCAGTTCATTTGTGCATGTTGAGGCTGTTGATAAACATTGCCCCCAGGTCCCACCATGTCAACAGCCCCGGCCATGGTCTGGGACTGTTGGAGAAGCGGATTTACTGCTTGCGCAGGGTGGTAGAGACCAGCAAAGGTACCATGGCCAGCCTGCGTTGGGGTGAAAGTCACGTGCTGACCCTGAGGAGGAAGGTTGTAAAACGAACTTGTTAAGCTGGATATATCTCGGCTAGGTGCTGCAACCCACACAGAAGATCCTTCACTCTGTAGAAAAGCAATTTGTAAATATCATGCAACAATAATTTTGGTATCAAGGGGAAAATGGCAGGACTTGATGCACTAAGAAACACAAAAGATGGAAAGCCCGCACTCTACGATACTATAAAATATTACCACTTAGCAATGATTTACAAATTCATAAGACTGGGTAAATTAAAAAGTACACAACCATTTGCAACGTATTTTAGTTATTTACTATTTAGAGAACATTAACAAATAAGAGATAAAAACACAGATAAAAGTCTTATTTTCTGTCAGGTATCGGGAAAGTTAACTATATTGAAAAGTTAAAAAAAAAAAACAATTATATCAAACTTAAAGAAATCTATTCAATAAAAGGGAAAGCGAGTATTCAATTAAGCTGTCATGTTAAAATAAATGAAAACAAAATAATACAAAAATTATAGCTAAAAAAATGTATTTGAGATATGTGCTTTGTAAACATCCTACTGTTCCTTTCTGTCAAAATTAAATTCACCAAGGTAGCAAACAAATTAAGATAGATCATGCTCTAATCTTTTACTACAAATATATTTGACATCACAAACGAGGGAAAAGATCAACACCAACCTGCTGTCCCGTGATGTATACATTATTTTCCTTGAACTGAGATGAGGCAAGATCCTCATTAGAAGTAGAGTTTCCTGCTGTTGTGGGAGCACTCTGATTATAACCAGCCGGGGAAGAACCAGATGGCCCATAACCACTTGCCATTCCCATATGAGCTGAGTTCCCTGTATTAGTCCCTGTTTTGTATTGTGGCAATGAGTATTTAACTCCTGCGGCTGCTGCTGGCGGAGCTGGATACACACCACCGGCTTGAGGTTGCTGAGGAAATGCACCATTGCCCAAAAATTGGTGGATGGCTGGAGGTGGAACATAGAATGGGGAAAAGTAGTGACTGTAGGGAATATAGTTAGGAGGATAATGAGATATGTGCATCCCAGCTGGTGGTCGAAAGACAGGAAATGGCTGCTGAGTGCTTTGCACAAGCCCAGGAGCCTGTGTCACCAATGGTGTTGGGCCGGTTGCAGATAGAACTCCGCCCTGAAAATAGGCATTAAATATCATCAGAATACAGGAAGCATCTTAAAAAACCAACACGTTACTTATGTTCATCCACACATCACGGAAAGACAGTAAATACATGCATAAAATAACCCTACTTCATCCTATCTAAGAAAATGAGCTACTACCAACAGAGAAAAAATTATTACTAATCCTGCCCAATGAAGAGCAAACTCCAATATACACACATTTTTGCAATATCGTTCACAAGTATATTCTAGGCCCACCGTAGTTTTTCATGATTAAAAAAAAAAAAAAAAACAACAACTGAATGGACTACTAATGTCAACATCAGATATTTACGTGCTTTAGTATGCAATGCCCTTGTTCCATTCATACATGTATCTTTGGTTGATACTTGATAATATGGAAAAGTTGCTATTGTCTAACATCAGATATCTGAACAACATAAATTTTAAAGATTAATAAATTAATCAGGTGTTATTATTGGTGATTTCCCTACACACGGAAAGAATTACGAAATAAAAAAAATATAATTTAAGGCTCACTTTCGTAATGACCATGTACATTAAGATGAAATCTACAGCTTATGCCCGGATAGGCTTCTTTATAATCTTCTCACCAAGAATTACATCTAGCAGTGAACACACATTAATCAATCCAGAAAAGTCGGTGCTCAAATTTTGGAAATTGCAACTGAGTCAAATTAAGAATTAATCGATAACAATTAAAGCTATATAGACATGACCGAGGAAACCTCAGACAATGTGATTCCGTTACAAACCATCAACTCTCTTAACTTTGAAAAAATGAAGGTGCTATTAGTGCAAACCTCTTGGGGAGACTGAGAACTTTGAGGCAATACTGCAACATTCCCATTGTACTTGGTGGAAACCCCAGGAGAAGGAAATGGAGAAAGGCGGCCATCACTATCAGCACCTGAGCGGTAATATTGGGCATAATAACTTGCTGGGTCAAAGGATTGTTGTACCTATTGACAAACACAATTAGAGCCACTATCAATTGATTGCATAATCAAAGAAAATTATATTTGCAAGGAATGTAAAATCATATTTTCACACCAGATCAGGCAGAAAATGTTTCACCAGTGACATTTAAACTCGCACTCCAACTAATTCAGATCAAGGGTTCGTTGAATTGGCTTCTAGACATAAGAAATTAAAGCCATGCAAAAAATATAAGCAGTTACAATATGGCTATATGCGATGGTATAGGAAGCTTAGGTTTGAGAACGCACTACAAAGCCTGGAAGGCGGGAAACATCATGTGATTGAGACTCAGAGTTTTCAAATGGTGCAAGCTGACTCCCTATAATTGGGGGCACAAATCCAAAACTGTAGTTCGGAGAAGTATGAGCCACCGAGAACTGATGGCCTCCAGACGGCAACGCAGTGTCATGCTTAGATTCATTGTGTCCTGGGGCTGCACTGGATGATACTTCCCCCTCACCAGATGATATATTTTCAGATACTTGAGGAGGTGATTGCGGATGATCAGGATAATCACCTTCATCAGCAGTTTCCAATGCATTTTGATTGCTGCATCCAAGAAGAAAGGAAAACAAACAGTAATGAATTAACATCACCACAGGTTCACTAGACGATAATAATAAAAAGAATATACCACACGGTCCACACTAAAGATGGAAATACTGGGCTCAGAAACATGTTTGTTTACTGATAGTACATATAATGGCTAGATCCAAGCACAGGCTAAAACAAAATGATGGAAGCAGGGAAAGGGATGGCTTGCAAATGAACTTTATTGGATGAATTAGGATCTGATAAAGTTTGTTAGTTTACCACTAATCCCAAAAGCTTAAGCTCTTAGAATTTGGATCAACAATTATTTTATATTCTAACATTCCCCCCTCAAATATGGGACTCTTTCACATACTAAACCCCAACGTGTGGAATTCAACCCAACGTGTGGAATTCAAATATATTGGGATGTCGCAATTGCAGAGATTTGAACTCAAGATTTCCCACCAGGATAAGGTTTGGAGCTTTACTGTGATTGTGAAAAGCTTTAGTTGGTATGGAATTGGTCAAGAATTTGTCTCAACCAAGGTCGAAGTTCAAACACAAGCCAATTAAAAGCGGATTGACAAGAGAACATGCTCCAAATATCTGGGCAATGATTCAATCTTCTTTATCCATAAAGTTCCTTGCAAATGAAATTGCATCTAACATAAGCATCATGCTAAAGTAAACTAAATAATGATCACTACAAACCTTGAGGATTGTTCCTCCACAGATTCTTCAACAACCTGAGAAGTCTCAGAGTGAGGTGTTGAGTTCTTATCACTCTCAGGAGCACCCACATAGCCAGTACTTACACCAAACATAGCACCAAAACTTCCAAAACTCAACTTGGTTCTTTCAGATTCTGGAACATGTATGTGATTTGGAAGAATAACTACTTTGCGCTGAGGAAGGTGTAATTCCTCTAGCTTTCTCTGCAGTTTTGAAGTTGCTTCTTCAGAATCAAGGACTCTTGAAACCAGCTGTGACTGAGAAGGGGCCTCTACAGAATCGGCAGAAACCTCAGATGCAGGAGCAGCACCAGCTGTTCCCAGACCTTGAACAACAGCAGTATTGATTGGTTTCGGTTTCCACTCTTTATTGGTACCAACTACAAAAAATTACAAAAACAGAGAAAGTCGAAAGCTATCATAAATTATTAACCAAATAAGAACACATCAAGTCATCAAGTGTAATTTTTCTTGAGAAAACTTATGTACCAACTTAGGAACTATGTCTTCTACGTAGATTCCTGTTGTAATTGATTTCACTTTTCTATTAGTTAGAAATTCACCCTGTATCATGACACCGATTATCTCCAAATTTATTGACAACTGCACGAACTCTGATTTCTTTCTTTGCAAAAGAGAAATAAAGCATCTAAAAGTGAATTAAGCAATAGGGACCAAAGCAGAGAGACAAAACTCTATTTTGTCAAGCAGCTAACCATGGGTCTCTTTCAGAAGAATGTCAGTCGACCATTCTGACCACGACTAAGTTAACCTTAGTTAAGCAGATTCTGCGGTGCAAAAATCAGAAGCCACAATTAACACGCACATAAGGACCCAAAAGTTCAAGGACGATTGTCAATGTTTTGAATGCTTCAAACAGATAAGAACAACTCCAATACTAAGCTGAGACTATTAGTATAATGCAAAATAATATCAATAAAATAATAAAAGCCAAAGGTAGGCCATCATATTTTCCTCCCTTTTTCATCATTTTTGGGAGGAAGTTTGGAGGTGGAGTCTAACTTTTAGCAGTACCTCTACGCCTCGTTTGATAGAGAGGATTGGCTTGGGTAGGACTATTCACTATATTGAAGGCATTTTAAAGGAAGAAATAAATGACAAATTCCTTATTTTGTCCAAGTTGAAATGGGACAACTATTCTTCATGTGTAACCTTCAAGTTGGACCAAATAATGATTTGTCATTCATTTCTTCATTTAATACCTTTAATATTATAAATAGGCCTATCCAAGCCAATCCTCTCTATCAAACGAGGCCCTAATGTCTGAAAGAAACCCATATGACCTCTTGACAATTTCAAGGACACAACACAATCATTATGACAAAAAGCATATAGGATTTTATACTTTCACACACTCACACAAACAAACAAACAAAACCAATATCATACCTTTTTGAGTGCCAATCAATTGTTGTGACCGGCTACTGTAATTAGATGAGGGCCGACTCCCCGAACCACCATGAGTTGATGCAGATGAAGAGTGTGAAAGTTCAGAATGCTGACTTTTCCCAACTCCCTGTGTCTTGCTTGCCACTTTACCTAGTGCAGGAGAGCTACCAACCTCTGAAGCTGTTAAATTGTCATCCAAAAATGCAAACATGGGTTATAAACTTATAACCAACAACTCAGTACAAAAGGTGGAGGGGATAGTCTTTGAAACTAATATTCTCAACAGTTACATTTGACTCACCTGCAGGATGATGGCTCCCTACTTCACATTTAATTGTACCCACAGAACCTGAGAGCCGTGAATCATTAGATGGCACAAGTACTGGATCTGAAGAGGAGAAACAAGCTGCCAATGTAGATGCTGGGGTTGGCAACACGGAGCTGCTACTGGAGCTTAGGGCAGGCTGCTCATGCAAGTCCTCATTGCCGTATTTAATGTTGGGGGTTTTTTTTGCATCCACTGGGGGGACCAAACTTCCCAAATTATCCCCAACCAGTGACAAACTTATTTCAGGACCACTTCCAGCAGATAAATGGGAGGGATGCACAGCACTAGTACTTCCAAAAGCCACATTGGTAGGCCCATCGACACTTCTCTCTTTATTTTTTGTCTCACGAGAGGGTGGGAAAGAGGGAGAAACACCTTTCTCGGCACCCTGACTGGGTCCATTCTCTGTTGCAGGACCAGAATTTCTGCCACCACCAGCATCTGACAAGTATGCAGAGGAAAGTTAGCTTGGCTGGTATGACTGATATTGGTGGCACAATGAAAGTCAAACTTTTGGAACAGTTGAGCAGCATGTAAGAAACATTTTGAAATCTATTAAGTGCACTCATATAATTATATTTGTAGAAGAGGAAAAGAAAATTTTCCCTCAATTTCACACAACGCAAGGCTAGAGACACCAAGAAAATAAAAAGGTGTAGTTCACACAACTAAGCAACCTTCTACCGGAAGTGTTAGAATAACACAAAACAAATAACAGTTGGATGAAAAAGTTTCTACAGTTATAGTCAGTAGACAAAAACATAACATTTTATCTTAATCAACAAACACATTCAAAATTAATATAATTGAACCAAGATGTTTTGCGAGGGTATAAAGAAAACATACAGGGAATATTGATCCCTACACAAGATCTAACTTGAGCGTCACTTACCATGTGGCATATGACGAGGTGCAAAATTCGCCCGACCACCCCTACTCCCCCGTCCCTGCCCTCCAGGTCTCCACCGGGACTCTGCAGACTCTTTGTTGTTCAGATTCTGAAAGATAGAAGACAACTAATTGGTATTCAAAATAATAAGTACCAAAAACTAACTCAGCATACATGTATTGAAATTTGAAACCACATTATAATTTTGTTAAAAAAAAAAAAAAAAAAAAGCTTCATAATAGAACATGTTTAAAATTCACTACCTTAACCACCAGTTTCCCAAATTAACTGATTTGGCTTATGAAAAAAATTAAATCGGGATTCAAATTTCTTACCTCTTTTCTTTTGTCACGTTTCCTTTTGACCTCATGAAATGGATCTGCACACTCATACACAAAATTTTATTTCAGTTAAGAAAAAAAATAAACATAAGAAGCAAGAAAAACAAAAACGTTAAATAACAATAACCCTTCACGTAAAAGAGATAGACACAGATACATTAAACATAGTATCACCTTTGTTCCTTAGAAGCCACTACATAGAAAGTGCACAACAACATACAATCATGAATATCAGAACCTAGGAGAGTAATATATGCAATTGTATGCAAAGATTACAAGTGGAAACTTCGCTTGATGTGTGTGAGTGTTCCCACACTGCAGTTCAACAACAACCAGAAGAAGAAAACTAACCCAACAAGCCAACAACATATTATTGATATTCACAGTAATAAGATTTGACAAGTTCCATCCATCACAACAAAGCCAAGCTATTTCTTGCTACATGGATCTATAACATCGTTATTAGTTTCGCCAGTCTACTAACGAAAATACTATTAAGAACCTTTTATGCACATCAATTTTACTGAATTTAATAACACAAAAGTGTGAGAAAAAGTTCACCCCAAATATCCATCATAAACCTACACTACCTTATTTAGAACACTCACAACTCCAAGGCAAGACTAGACTAGAAACCAGTAAGGTGGAAAATCCCTAAACTCTATGGATACAAATGACCACAATGAAGCCAAAAATCCAACTCTATTCCAGGGATCCTTGAACAAACCCCTGAATAGTCTTAAAAAAATCCGCCTATTTCTCTTCATCCAAAGGGAGAGTGAATTTAGGAAATGACAAAGCAGGTGACTTCAATGTGCCCAATGCAACTAATTTCTACAAGAATGTAGCTTTCAAAAAGTTCAAACCAAAACGACAATGAATCCTAAACTTACTTTCCTTTTCACCTTCTTCTCCGAATCTCCAAACAGAGAACATGTATTCAACTTCAATAAAAAAATGACTGAAAGCTGTAGGCTTGCAGCTTACTTCTGGGCCCCAAATATAAACATAAGTTTAATGTAAAATAAAGTCCCTAATTTTACACAAATGCATCTCACTGTTGCCGTAATCACTCCGAATTGCCTGACCATGATTGCTAAGAACCAACATAGAATCAGCTCAATTCCTAATGATATCAGAATCCAACTAAGCCCTCATAAAAGTAACACACAAACAGTGAAAACCCATTACAGCAGATCAAAAACCCAACTGATTTCCCACTTCCCACATAACCAAAATAAAAAATCAAATCAAACCCACAAAAAAAAAAACACCAAACCAACACGACCCAAAAGAAAAAATCAGAACTTTAACGCACGGATCATGCCAAATCACCAAAACAAAAACAAGGCAATCCCAAATTAGAAAAACGAGCAAAGGAGAAGTAAACAAAAAAAAAAAAAAAAAAAAAAAAAACAATTGTGGGTTACCCTGAAAGAGAAGCTTCTGGGCGGTCTCGTTAGGATCCATGTTGCATTCTTTGAGCATTGCGTGGATTTCCTCCTCACTGTGATTGCCGGTGATCTCCTTGATGTCCTGGATCGTCTTCCTCACACTGTTGGGGATTGAAACCCTAAGCCCACCGCCACTCATGGTTGCAAACCCACAAAGCGAAAGGACCCAGAAGACCTGGAGTGTATGTGAGAATGTGAGAACAGAGACTTTGATGGAGTCTGACCAACAACGATGGAGGAAAAGGAATTGCTGGGGTGAGAGGATTGGGGCTTTTAGATGGCCGCTATATAAAGCATGTACTGAAATAAACAAGAAAATCTCAAAGGGGAGAAAAATATAAGCTTGGGGCTTTTCGAAGTGATCTGTGACAAGACAACAAGAAGAAAGAAAAGGGGGAGGAGAATTGAGAGAGAGAGAGGGAGAGAGGGGGAGAGAGGGAGGAGGGAGCTAATGAAAGTGTTTTTTGAGTGTAGGGCTTTTTGGTTTATTTGCCCTTTTCTTAATTTTAATTATTTCCGAAAAAAATTATTCAACCATATAAATGAGCTAAAGTCTCTCCCACGTGTGAATAAATTTTGCCCTAAAATTAGAGATTAAGTGGAAATTTATTTGTGACTTAAAACCAAATCAGGTAATATTCATCTATACTTTTTGTAAATAAGAAGTATTAGATTTGAAACTCGAAATTGACGAGCAATCAATTTATTCCTCCAGACGTTTAGTGAAAGAATGGGGAGTTGGGGGAGTGTTTTTCTTTTTCTTTTAAAAAAAAACAGAGATGTTAAAATCACTTGTAGATATTTGGAGAAACTTGATATAAATCCAATTTTTTGAGCCAATAATAGGAATAGTCCAATTTATTAAAATAAGTCCAATTTGTTATATTTAATTATTTAATTATCAATAATTATCTATTCAATAATAAAATTTAGTATAAAAATCAAATTTCTTCCTAATTATCTATTTGCTTATTTCTTTTTATTTATTTTTTTGTTATTTCTTGTTCTTCCTTCTGGTTTAAACCTATTTATAGATTTTATTTTTAATTTTTTTAATCAACCTATATCACAGGTTAATCATATTTATCTACCTATATGACAGATTCTTTTATTTTTATTTTTTATAATCAACTTGTCACAGATTAATGTGTCTTACTTGTAGGTATGTTATGTTTTTTCTACCTTTTAATTAGGTTTCATATCTCACGTATAGGTATAATATATATTCATATATTTGTTACTTGAGTTATGGTAGAATGTTTTGCAGATAAATTTATGCTAGTATATTAGTTTTTTTGTTATAAGATATTAATTATATTTTTTGGAGTTGGAAAATGCATAATATTAGAATATTTTAATTGATTTTTAATATTTTTAGAAAATATAAAATAAGTATAAAAAAAATAAAAACATATAATTAGATAACTGGACTTACTCCTAAAAACACTCTACCTTTTTGGACCTGGATCTAAAAGCCCCTTAAACAAAAAACAATAAAAAAAATTATGAAATTACATTTAGTTAACAAAAAGAGTTTTATTAATATGTAGTTTAGATTACAAAAGGGTTTATGAATGCATTGTGCACTTTTCATAATGTATGTGATCCTGAACTCAATCATACCTTTTTTTTCTAGGGTTGAGTATCATACCACTTACTTTACATTTAAATCTAAAACTAGCCCCTTAGCACACGCCTACGCGTGTGCTAATTGGCTTTTTATTTATTATGTTTATGTATTAGTATTTTTTTCTGTCAAATATTAGTATTAATTTTATCAAGTAACTACCCATGTAGTGGGTGTTTTGTTTGTAATCTTCAAAATAATGTAGTTTACCATTTTACCCTTATTAATTAAATTGTTTTGTTTCGAATTTCTTTATTAGGGAGGGGCATTGCTTGCCATTTTGAATGTTTCACCTATATGGGCTTCTCACTTTATATATATAGATAAACCACCACCTATAAGGTTTTTTTTCTCCTAACAAAATGATATTGTATGTTACGTTGATACACGCACAAGAGGAGCCAAACTCGAATTCAAGAAGAAAGACATTCTCCTAGCTAAACCTAACTCAAATATGTGAATAATTTTTTTAATCAAAATAACTTCATTAGATTGGAAAAATTCAAATAGTACAACTAAAACACCAAGGGTGAGTTTGTTGCACCGGACTATCTCGGACTAGACTAAGCTCAGGAACTAACCTGGATTGGCTTAGACTAGATTAAGCTGGACTAACTTAATGAAACGTTTGTTGCAGTGTTAGACTAAGAAGCTGGACTAACAATAAATTATTATTATATTCTAATTTTTTATTTATTAAGAATATCAAAATTAATAGATTAAAGAAAGAGGATATCTTCTTCGCCAAATTGCTGGTGTTCCTCAGCAACTTGGAAGTTACAAAATTTCCAATAACAAAAGGCTTAACCCTGATCCTTGAAGATAGACCTCCGATGCTAAAGACCCAATTCCCAAATTTCCAAATATTTTGATTATTACAAATAAAATGTACCCATAACCCTAAAAATACCCAATCCCCATCCTTCTCGCCCTCAGATTCCTATACCCATGGCCATGTATGCGGCTGAAGACAGACATCGACGGCTAAAGGCCGTCGTCGAAGAGCCGAGCTTGATCAGGCAAAGAAATCGCAAGACTATAGAATCGATCTAGTTTGAGATTCGCATCGAAGGCGACCGCCAAGAGGAACTCATCGATTACTTTCCCAACGAGCTTGATCTAGCAGAGAGAGAGGTAGAGACAGAGATAGATGAGGAAAGACGAAGAAGGAGGTAGCGAGTGAGGAAAGCGAAGAAGGCATATCGTAGTCCTTGGCAATCCCATGGTTCAGCACGGGACTAGTTTGGACCATCTAACCAGGCCTGGAGTCCACACGAGTCCGGGCTAGTCTCACTTAAGTTAGTCCCCAAGCATATCAAATATGGGACAATAATCCTAGCTAGTCTAGTCCCACTTAAGAAGGTGAAACAAACACACCCCAAAAGCCTAAATGGGTAACAAAACCAATGAGCCCAAACAAGCAAAGACGAAAGCCGCCAAAACAACTAAAAAATCTGCATCACTCAAATTAAGCATGATCATATTTCAAGTCCATAAAAACGCATATAGACTGAAATCGTAAACAACTCATAAGTCTGAATGAAAATTATATAGACTTTACAACTTGATATAAAAATATATTGGCCAAAAAAGAAAAGAAATATAAACTTATTTCTTTGCCCAAAATAAACATATGTTCAATTATTGGAAGAAACCAGAGAGAAGAAGTTAGTAATAGAAAGCGGAAATTGTCGGACAAACCACTTTTAGATTTTATAGCATTATCAAAAACGTAGAATAATGGTCGAGTATTGTATGCATGCCTCATGCTATTTCATGTCATCCCTATAATTATTTGTTGCATTTTCATTCTTTTAGTTATGTTTAGGTAGTTTTTTTTTTTTTTTTTGGTTCAAATAGCAGGGTCAAAAATCCCAAACAAAACTAAGAAACAACATCCGAAATGAATAGACAAAACGAGCCTAAGCAATCATTCATCAATACCATCCTAATCCACATAGGAGGATTATGAAAAATTCAAACCCTCATATCCATATCGTAGCCCCAGCTAGCTAAATGATTAGCAGCATAATTTTTTAATCCAAAAATACTACTCAACAGATGACGCTCCAGCTGACCCATTATAATTTTGCAACTCCTCAAAATTATATGGAAAGGATGAAAATCATTTGTCATATTTTGCTTAATCAAGTTGACAACACCCACTCAGTGCATCTCAATAATAAGTGTAGATATACCTTTGTCCAAATCTCTGGCTCCATAACATGTCCTTGCCCCAAATTAGTAGAAACCCCCCCCCCCCCCCCCTAACCAATCACCACAATAATCTCTAAAAACTCCACCATCCCCAATTAGTTTTGTAATTTGTTTAGTTTTAACTTCAATTCGTCACTCAGTACTACAGTCTGTTGGTATTCGTCTTCATTTGTAAGTGAGAGGTCTTAGGTTCGAATCTCGTATGACGAATTTGATACCAAATTTAGTTGCTCATTGTGTGGCTTAGCCGAACTCCCCCTCCCTTCAGTATAAATATATATCGTTGTATTAAAAAAATTCAATTCAGCCGGTGATTAAGTTTATTAATTTCTATCCATTTTGCTCACATATTTTCACTAAAAATAAACAAAATATTGATAGGTTAAAATGAATTTTACAGATTAAATTACCAATATTAACCTAATGAAACAACACGGATGAAAATACAAAAAAATAAACAACATCAACGAAAGTGAAAATTCAAATAACAATATGAATTATTAGTGCAATTAGCCTTTTAATAAAAGTGCAAAATATTATATGAAGGTAAGAGAATTAGCTTAAAAGGGTCAATTATTTAGCTTATCCTAAGACCAATGTAATCCGAATATACTTGAGTTGTTAAAAAGGTAAGATTGCCATGATGTATATTCAAAACAATGGGATTAATATATATACTTGGGTGGTGAAGAATATACACGGCCACTATGTTAATCTATCTACTATTAGCAAAGTTGATGTTTCTAAGAACGAAACTCTTCATAAACTCTCTGTCACCTCACAATTTAACGTTAATTCACGTGTCAATATTATAAAACAGTGTGCTAAAACATGAGGTGACAGAAAGTTCATAGAAGGTCCCACTTTTGAAAGAGTCTCCTTAGCAAGTTCATACTACCTAAAAAAAGTCCTAAATCAGGCAATAATGCCCTTACTTTTGTGGTTAACTTTATAAACTATATGATTAATTCGATAAATCTTTTTTTTTTTCACCAGTCAACTTCTTTAGTTTGTGTGCTTGACCATGTGTCCCTCTTTCATGATTGTTTAAAGACAAATGGAATTAGCCATGCAACAATTTGAACTTACAACTTAAAAAAATAAAAAATAAATTAATGAAAGATATTATCTACAGTATAGGGATGAGGTAATGGGCTAAGTTTTATAATGAGCTAGCAATAATGTGGTTCAAATTCGCTTTTAACGGAAATCTAACCTAAGAAACAAACAAATGTGATTTAAGTAATGTAATGTTGAGCTAAGTCACTAAACAAAAGAAGGTTAAACCTATTGAGCTAAAGGCCTGAGCCGCCAACCCGCTTGTTTAAACGTATTGACTATTGAGCTTATGTCTAAATTAAAAGGCCTGTTAATAAAATTAGACAAAAGCCAAAATTGATCAGTATTTAAGAATCCAAGGCCCAAGATCAAGGCCCAAGACCAACCCAAGCTTTCTACCATTCACCGCCTTCAATCTCTCACTGCAGTTTCATATAGGGATGTGATATCTACATCATTTTTATTTTTCACACATCCTTTATTAATTTTGATCTATTAATCTCTTCAATTCATTCGATTCGACGATCGCAAATCAAAAGAATATGTGAAAAATAAAAATGAATGTGTGAATAGCACACTCCTTCATATAAACTAATGTCACATTTGTGGTACATAAATTAACATTGAATGGAGGTAGGACTATCGAGGTCCGTGAATCATCGCCGGTGGCCTCTCTGTATAAATCGGAAAGCCAAGATCTAAGAATTAGCAAATAAGTGACAACAAATATTAGGTTCTATCTTATAAATATCCTTTTATTTTATTTTAGAATAAATTACATAAAACTATCTCAACTATTGGGTCAGTCACAGTTTCATACCTTATCTTTAAGACATTTCAATGCCATACCTCATCTTACAAATTTGTTGCAATTTCATACTTTCTGTCAGTTTGTCTGTCATTTTTTCTGTTAAATAGTGACGTGACTCGAGACGAGGTCCACTCTCTATTAAAAAATTAATTAAATATTAAAAAACTAATTAAATATTAAAAACTAAAAAAATAAAATCACTTAATAGTTTTTTTTTGCATGAGGGACCCACCCCTCATCCCCTTCACCCTTGCTTCCCCATTCACATGTGTCTCCCTCCTATCACCGGTGACCACCTTTCTCTCTCTTCGGTTTGAGCAAGCAACCTACAGTCTCCTCAGTTTCACTGCATTTGCATGTGCCGTTGTCGAGCACCGTCTTGTACACCGTCCCCATACTCCATTTCCCCAACATCTCCACCCGTTCTGTTTGTTCGCCTACACCCTCTGATTGTCTTTGTGCTCCCACTCCTCCTCTTCCTGCTCCCTGCTATCAAGCTAGAGCCACCGCAATCTCTCGCACAGTATTGGGCCACGAAGAACCTAACATATATCACCTCCTTCGCGGCTTCGTCTCCTTCATCAATGTTTTCAGTTCATCTCCTACAACCTCTTTGCATCATTTGTTTGCATCACCTGATCATCTCCAATCTCTGTAAGAGCTAGCTATTATCCCCAAATCAATTGAAAGTTGAAATCCTAAAATCCGAAACTAAATTCGAAATGGTTTGGGTGGAGTTGAGGTATTTTGTTTGAAATTGGTTACATGGATTAATTTGATGAAGGTGATGGGTGTGTAGGAGGAGGGGGAGGGAGGTGGAGATGGAGGAAGAGAGGGCGGTGGGGGGTTCTGGTTTTGGCGTTGAAGGAAGGTTGGGGGGAGACACGGGTGGATGAGGAAGAAAGGGTGCGGGGGATAAAGGGTGGGTCCCCCATGTAAAAAAAAATTAAATGATTTTATTGTTTTAGTTTTTAATATTTAATTAATTTTTTAATAGAGAGTGGGTCCTGTTTCAAGCCACTTCACTATTTAACGAAATAATTGACATACAAAATGATGAAATGTATGAAATTATAACAAATTTGTAAGATGATGTATGACAATGAAATGTTTTAAATATGGGGTATGAAACTGTGATTGACCCAATAGTTGATGTAGTTTTATATAATTTACCCTTTTATTTTTAGGAAAACTAATAAAAAGGGCTTGAAAACTTTGAGTTTTAACGATAAAGACAAAATAAAGGGTAAAGTGAATAGTACCAGGTTTGACTTTTTAGTGTAAAAATGTGGTTTTTCATTAAAGTGAACAGTACCGCGGGCTTTTCGTTAAAACTCCCTTTATTTTTTGAAAGGAGGACAACTGATGGCAAACCAATGTTATCCACTCCTTTTGGGGGCCAAGAAGACTCAAAGAGGCATTTCAGTCTCCCCTGGTCACAAGTCTGACATCCACATCAGCAAAGAGTTTCGAACCCGAAACATTTAGTTCTTAGTTTTAAAGAAGTTTCGTAATCCGTCATTTACTACTGAAATCTTACAAATATCATTTATAAAAAAAAAACATATGAATTGAAGAAATAGAAAATTTGACATCGATAGGTATCAAATTAGCAATTGACATATTTTCGAAGTAAAAAAAAGACAAATAGCGAAGTCTTACAATTTCTCGTTCAACATAAAAAATTGCAATATCTTAGTCCGATGACAGGTTAATGTAATCGCGCACGTGCCACTTATCAAGACGCCACTCGATACGCCACGTTCCTAACCTGCACGTGACCTCTGCTTGATCAGCATGCCAACGAGACTCGCCATCCCCTCGCCACGTGTCAGTAAGTCGACTCTGGAAGGTTTTATTTTATATTATCTTTGTCCCCAAGCATCCGATATTCTGGAAATTTTGGAGAGCTTGCCCGACAAAGCAAAATCCCGAAACCACCCCTCATTGAGATTGGCCATCATTTCAAAGTCCATTAATTCAGAGGCGTCGTTTTCGTAATTTTGATATAAATACGGTGGCATAGAAGTAAAGGCAAGAATCAGAGCCCAACCATCTGTCTCACTGCCACCACCTTCAAAATACCTTGCTCTGCTTTTTTTTTTCCGAGCTCAAAGATTTTGCCTCTACGATTGCATTCGGCTTCTTCGATTCCGAAGGTGAATTTCGGGATTTTTTTTTTTGTTGCACTAATTGATGTTCTTTTTAATGGGATGTGTTTTGTTGTAAGATTTGTTTTATTTTTTTATTTTTTTAATATATTCAAGGTTTGATTGTTTCTTGTTGATGAAGAATGGCTTAGCGTAATATTGTATGGATTTTTTGGCAACTGGGTTTTGTTTTTGGTGTAATTTTGTGTTGAAATTGTTGATTTTGTTTGCTAATAGTGAAGTGGGTGTGGCTGTTTGATCATGCTGGAGTGATCGATTGCAGCAATTTTACATGATGGGTTTTGGATTATATGTTTCATTTAATACTGGAAAAAGAAAGATATGAATTTTCTGACATCTGGGTATTGATGAGTGGTGTTTTTCTGAAAATTAGTAGGATCAGAGTGTTATAATTACGTTCTTTCGGGTTCATAGCGTTTTCGAATGGAAGAATTCATGTGGATGGAAGTTGTTTAGAGTTAATTCATTTGTTATTTGTGTCTGTGAACGTCACTGAATTGGCCCTGTGGTTTGGATAGAAGAAAGTTAACGAAATTCCATTGTCGATCAGTCGATGATGATGCACTTCACATGTGTGCATTCCATGTTAGGCAAAGTTGAAGTGTTTTAAAAGTTTATGAAATGTGATATACACGGAACACTAGTAATACGCACAGATTAGTGTATGTCTGGAAGTCTTTCTAATTATATAATTTATTTCCTTATTTAACTGCTTGTAGTTTAAAATATTGATGACATTACTCACCGATGCCTTCTATTTTAGGTAACCGTTCGCTCTATTCAGGAAGGAGTAATTTCATATTAATAAACGTTCAGTGATGGAGGATTCTGAGAAAATTGTGTTTAACTCACCGGTGCAAGACAGTATGGTTGCCGATGATCACTTGTCAGTTCTGAAAGGCTATGGAACATACGGCATTGTTGGTGCTGTTGTTGTTGCCGTACTTATACCTGCATTTCTGGCCACTGTGTTTGGGGGGAAGAAAAAGGGGAAGCAGAGAGGAGTTCCAGTAGAAGTTGGTGGTGAGGCAGGTTATGCAATGCGCAATGCTCGGGAAACTGAGTTGATTGAAGTTCCTCAGAAAGGAGCCACAACCATGGCAGCCCTTTTTGAACAATCTTGTAAAAAGTACTCACATTACCGATTTCTTGGAACAAGGAAGTTTATTGGAAGGGAATTTGTTACAGCTAGCGATGGAAGGAAGTTTGAGAAGCTTCACATGGGAGAGTATGAATGGCAATCTTATGGAGAAGTGTTTGATCGTGCTTGCAACTTTGCATCTGGGCTTATTAAGTTAGGTCATAATGTGGATACCCGTGCAGCAATTTTCTCAGAAACCCGCGCAGAGTGGCTTATTGCCTTTCAGGTAACTTTCATAATTTTTTTTATGTCTGCCTTGTGGTGTCTGTTTTCGTTCTTGGAAATTTTGTGGTGTCTGTTTTTGTTCCTGGAAATTTCTTTATTTTTTTGTCCAAGGACTTGTGAGTGCACAGCCAGTTCTTAAATTAATTTGGTTTTGGATTCCAGGGATTCTTCCGGCAGAATATTACCGTTGTCACTATCTATGCTTCACTAGGAGAGGATGCGTTAATTCACTCCCTTAATGAGGTGTGTGGCAAAAATCCCTGCTTTTCTATTCTTTATGAGTGTATTAAATTTATTTAACCGGCTATTGTATGTTTATCTATAAAGACTGAAAATAGAGAACATGGATTGTCCTCATATAGAGCTTTTGTACTTTGACAGACCCAAGTTTCGACATTGATCTGTGATTCCAAGCAGTTGAAAAAGTTGGCTGCTATAACCTCAAGCCTAAACACTATTCAGAATGTTATTTATTTTGAAGACGAGGGAAGTTCAGATACTAGCGTATCTGGAAGTATGGGCGATTTGAAAGTTGCATCCTTTTCTGAAGTTGAGAAACTTGGAAAAGAGAGTCCTGTTCCTCCAAGTTTACCGTCCAAGAACGGTATTGCTGTTATTATGTATACAAGTGGAAGTACAGGTCTACCAAAGGTTTGTTTCGCTAGCCCTTTATTGCAAATTTATTGTTTGCTATTTGAGCAGTAAAGCTGATCCAGAATATGGTCTTGTAAATCTTTCCATTTGGCCATCTGTGTTAAAAACTTGAGTACTTGTTATGATCTAAGAATTTCTATGTGGCAGTTCTCAAATCATCGTTAATTGAATAATGTAATGTGGGATATCCGAACATGACTACTTATTTTCTAATACTTTATTTTCGTTAACATGATATGGGGCGTAATGATATAGGGAGTCATGATAACTCATGGCAACATTTTAGCCACTACTGCAGCGGTTATGACAGTGGTTCCGAGTCTGGGTAGCGCTGATGTATACCTGGCATACTTGCCCCTGGCTCACGTTTTCGAACTGGCAGCTGAGGTAGCTTTGTTTTCATATTTGTATTACATTAGTACTGTACATGTGTTAAATTGTAATCATGCTGTGGTTGTCCAGTCTGTGATGCTGGCTGCAGGTTGTTCAATTGGTTATGGTTCAGCATTGACTTTAACAGACAATTCGAATAAAGTTAAAAAAGGAACCAAGGGAGATGCAACTATGTTACAGCCAACCATCATGACAGCGGTTCCTGCTATTTTAGATCGTGTTCGAGATGGAGTTCTGAAAAAGGTGAAGTTACTATTCACCTTGTATGCGGTTGTTAGCATTTTTATACACCCCATATAGGTTGAGCTTGCACTAATCACTATGGTGTATCACATTCACAGGTTAATGAGAAAGGGGGCTTTGCTAAGAATCTTTTTAATCTTGGGTTTAGACGGCGACTGGCAGCTATAGAAGGAAGCTGGTTTGGGGCTTGGGGTTTGGAAAGTATGTTGTGGGATGTCGTTGTCTTCAAGAAAATACGCTCATTACTTGGAGGACGCATTCGTTTTATGCTCTGTGGTGGTGCTCCTTTATCTGGTGATTCACAGCGATTCATCAATATTTGCATGGGGTAATTGCTCTCACATCTTGAGATAACCAGATAGTTGGAAGAATAACCTATTTTATTTTATTTTTCCTTCGATATTAATGCCAGTAGTTGAAGCGAGCACTCTATCTGATCAAGGAAAATGAAATTTCATGGCAGGAAGTGCTTTATATGCTTATTCTAATATTGGTAACAGAACACAATATGTCCAATGGGTTAACATCCCTTTGTTTACAACAGTTAGAATCAAAATTCCGTGTTTGGATTAGTATCTATGCCTATTCTTCTAGTTTTATCAATATGTGATCCTTATTGTCACAAAGGTTTTGTTGATTCTTATCGGATATGCAATGTATTTAGTTTTGCATGCCATTGTTTTTGAACAGGGCTCCTATTGGGCAAGGATATGGTTTGACAGAAACATTTGCTGGAGCTACATTTTCTGAGTGGGATGACACAACTGTGGGCCGTGTTGGTCCTCCCCTTCCTTGTGGGTACATTAAGGTATGTTATATTACTAATTCCTGGAAAAAAATGCTGCAAGTTTATAATCAGAACAGGATGTTTAACAGGAGAGAATTTACTGTGTCATGCCCAGCACACTTTTCCGTTATTCTAGCTTTTGTTGTCAGAATACCGTCCTCCTTTTTCTAATGGGATGATATATCTTCGTATGAGTAGGAAAATATAAGTAATTAACAAGAGAAGACATGATGCTGTAAATTTATCAGGATTTTGAAGAGTTCAATATGACAGTTTTCCTTATTTGATAATGCAGCTTGTTTCCTGGAAAGAAGGAGGATACTTGTCATCAGACAAGCCTATGCCTCGTGGGGAGATTGTAGTCGGGGGATACAGTATAACTGCTGGTTACTTTAAGAACCAAGAAAAGACTGACGAGGTGTTTAAGGTGAATTTCTAATGATCCTGTACGTGTTTGTGTGTGTACATGTATTGCTTCATGATCGTCATTCCTCACAAGCGCTAATGATTGATGACTCGTTACATGCTGCAGGTTGATGAGAAGGGCATGCGCTGGTTTTACACCGGTGACATTGGAATGTTTCATCCTGATGGATGCCTTGAAATTATTGACAGGAAGAAGGACATCGTTAAACTCCAGCATGGAGAGTACATTTCCCTGGGCAAGGTGCCTTTACAAGTCCTGTACTATTTCTGATAAGATGTCACCAGACGGAAACACTCCATAATTCATTTCCTCTGGGATACTAATTACATTGGTCACTGACCTGCCTGCAGGTTGAAGCGGCGTTAGCATCAAGTAATTATGTGGACAACGTCATGGCGTATGCAGATCCCTCGCACAGCTACTGCGTAGCTGTAATTGTCCCTGCACGTGAGGCCCTCGAGAAGTGGGCCCATGAAGCCGGCGTCAAGTACAATGATTTTCATGAGCTCTGTGAAAAGGCTGAAACAGTTGGTGAGGTTCAGCAGTCCCTCTCGAAGGTCTGTTCATCTCACCTTATTACCTAGTAGATGATTTCCCGGAGTCGAGTCTTTTTGTTCCATAAATAAATTTCTAGCATCTTTTGCAGGTAGCAAAAGCGTCGAAATTGGACAAGTTCGAACTTCCTGCCAAGATTAAGTTGGTGCCTGAGCCTTGGACACCGGAGTCCGGATTGGTTACCGCTGCTATGAAGATTAAGAGAGAACAGATCAAGGCCAAGTTCAAAAATGAGCTAAACAAGTTGTATGCGTGAACGAGAACGCCTAATGTCTCCTTTACTCTGTTGTGCTATATTGTTCTTGACTTCTTAATTTTTTTTTTGTTTCGAACTTTTCATATATTTCAGTAATTCGATGCCTGCTATTGCAAAGGTTTAGTTCGTTGCGGTGCATGTGGTTAAATGTAGGGTTGGATTCGGTTCCAATCCGTTCGGTTTTTTGCCAAAACCAAAAACCAAACCAAAATTACTGTTTGGTTCGGTTTTTTTCATTTCAGTGTGGCAGGAAGCATATGATAGGGAGCATAACTGTTGCTTAAGGTAATCGAAAACACTACTAACGTAACGCCTTATCCGAACGACTTCCAACTCTATCAAGTAATCGGAATTCTTCAATTGTATGAATGATTGTCCCTTAAGCACGTCCACAAGTGTGCTTACTGGGAATTCATATTTCAGCGCTTTTCCGATACATGATGCTTCTCTGCAGAGTCACAATCTTTGTACATTTTGGTCATGGTGTTGTGCAAGTGATACAGACACAAAGGATTCGAATACTATTTTGGTTCCGTGAGCCTCGGCGCAGCTGCTTCTGCTGATAGTGGTGGCCGTAAGACAAGATACAGAGCAGGGCCTATGAGTGGCACCAATGATAAGAACAGAAGCCAAGAACCTTTGTCAAACCTGCAAAAGGAAAAGAAAGTGTTTGAATATCGCACCACATCAGTTTTTCCAAAAGGAAATTAGAACTCAGTAAAACAATCACCATTTCCGGGAGGTCATATCGTTGTAAACCCAAAACGGAGCAAATGCAGATAGTAGAGTGAAATCAAGGCTCATCACATGGATCTGCAACATGAAGGTTCCAAATCCGTTATGTTACGGTCAAATTTCCCATGTCCTAAATCTGCTAATTATGAGGGTTTTATAAGTTCGCCGTTAACCCAAATTTACATCCGAGCAAACAACCGGTGCTGGACCAAAAAAATAGAAGTGTCTGAAGTGTTGATGATTGAGTGACTTACAAATTTGCTTTCATTGAAGTACTGGTAATATTCGTTCCAGTCAGCCCCACTAGCCAGGCCTGCATAGATTACTATTCCCAGTCCTGCAGCAAGTGATATCTGATGCGTAACGGGGTTACTTTCATTTTCCAAAACAAACTGAAAAGCAATTTACTTCAGTTCTATTTCATCAGTAAACCGACATTAATCAAAATGCTTCATGTCAATTATGCTAATTCCTCCGATTCTCACCCCAATGAACATCGTTTATATGCGAGTAACTAAAAACATAGAAGAAAGCGATAAATCATAAACAGCGAAAAGCATGAACAAGAGGTGAAAAGTTCCTTACCCAAGCAGTCAGTTTAGATTCTAGAAAGTTGAGAGGCCATCTTGTGAGCTCACTTTCATCAACAGGAGGTGGTGGTGGCTTCCACAGTACAAAATAGGGAAGAAGAGCGTATGCACCGCCAAAGCATGAAAGTATCAAGAAAGGCCAGACGGGAGCTTTGCTTTTTGAGCTGCACATAACAGGATGGATGATACAGATAAATCCAATTGTCCATGCATTCGGAAGTCAAAGAGTATCGCCACAGCTGCAGACACATTTTTAGAAGAGATGTCGACTCTCAGGTACCTCAGAGGCATCATTCGTTGTATTACATACATCAAGAGTTGTTTACAGATAAATTTATTTGACTCACTGATAATAATCCACTCTGATTTCTTCCGAGTAAACAAATAGAATCGCAAACCAAAAGAAAAGATCAGAGAATTTTAAAACGGAGGAAACAATGTTACCTTCTCGCTGTAGGAAGCATCAACATGCTATAGACCAAAGGCCACAAACCCATTATGTACCAAACAGACACAAGCACGTCATTCATTCGAAAACCGTCATCTCCCTTCAAATTCAAGAGTTTCTTCAAGAAATACATGTCCCTTGACTGAAAAAGTTAAAATACCACATGTTAAGAATGTGAAATGTAGGATAATCACGAAGCCTAGTTTGCTAACATTGCAAAGATCAATTGACCTACAGGGCGATCAAATGTTTAACGACATGCTCTCACCGTCTCACACCGGTTTAGTTAAAGAAACAATTAGTTTAATCGAAATCACGATTTAGGACAGCAAGTTGCAGCACTACAAGAACTATCATACATTTCAGGAAGTTCGGTCAACCAAGAAATCCTCGAAAAACATCCTAGCTAGGGATTATTCCGTCAACTCGAAATTCGAAAGCAACAACCCTTAACATGTTCACTTGTTGCTTTTAACAGTGACTTTTGACATAAGTAACCATTTCAGTACGAAACAACGAAATTAAACCTTCCAAATGAAATCTAGTGAACCCAAACACAAACGTAAAAGAATAACAGCAGAATTGCAATCAAATGTCTTTGCTTCTGGCAAGCACTACAACTACTTCAGCAGAGAATTGAATTCTGCCTCGTTAAGTTGAACATAGCAATGAAACAAATAAATCTCGGGCCTGTTTATAAGTGCTTCTAGGATAGCTAAAAACACTTTCAGATACCAAAAGCGCTTCATGACAATTAAACATGCTTATGGATTAGAAAGAAAAGAACTTTGGAATTATCACTCCCACTGCTTCTCCATGAAGCACTTTGATTTTTTTTTTCTTTCAAAAGTTCAATGTGCTTCTGGTGAAGCACTTCCAAAACGGGCAAACAAAAGCACTTTTAACACTATATTTACAATCTGAATTGCACAATACCGGAGTCTGGTTCGGGGAAAGAGTGAGGACATAGAACATGAGTGCCCCCCACAAAACAAACAGCAAAATTGAAGTCGTCCAGTTCTTCCCATCACCTCCATTTTCTCCCTCACTCAAAACTGGGTCTTCTGGTTTCTCACTCAGAACTGGGTCTTCCGGTTTCTGACCATTCAATGTACTCTGACAAATTTGGAGACGACCCTTTTCGTTCTGGGATGTAAAGATTGAAGTTTTGCAAAATTGGGTTGCAGAAAAGATTGGAACTTTAGAGCTTTTCCGGGAAAGTGGATTTCTGGGAGTGGAGTTTTGGGGTTGGAGCAGTGAGTTTCTGAGAGTTGGGTTTTTGAGTGGAAGGGATGGGAAGTTGCAGGAGATGAGGGTGGCATTAGTCAACGACATGTTTGTAAGATTGATGAGGTTAGAGGATTTTGTTGTCTGCTATTCAAGCTCTTAGCTTTTTAGCAGTCAGTCCACCACAACGACGTCGTTGGAATAATAAACCCAAAGATTAGTTTGTAAGGGCGCGTTTCGTAACTGCCAAAACGACCACAAACCACATCCTATAACGTCACAGACAAGTCACTTCTTCTACTCTGTGTCCTCTCTACAGCCATGGCTGAAGCTTCAAGAGTTCTGCAGACAACTCTCCTCCCCACCTTCCATCCCCAATACAAAATCCACACACTCCAGTGGCTCCCACTGACATTCCGCATAAACCCAGTTCGGTGCTCGGTCTCCACCACCGATGGAGCCAATGCCACGGTGGCGCAGAAGATTCCGTGGGGCTGCGACATTGACTCCTTGGAGAACGCTTCTGCTCTGCAGAAATGGCTGACGGAGTCGAGCCTTCCGCCGCAGAAGATGGCTATACAGAAAGTGAAAGTTGGGGAGAGGGGATTGGTTGCTTTGAAGAATATAAGGAAGGGGGAGAAGCTGCTCTTTGTGCCTCCCTCTCTGTTTATCACCGCAGATTCTGTAAGATTTTTTCTGGAAATTTTGTTTGAAAGTTGCTCAACTTCCTTTGTTTTTTATTTGATGGTGTTTGGAAATGCTTCTTTAGAAAGTACTACTTATATGTTTAGAAAGTACTTCTACTTATATGTTAGGTAGGATGCACTTCTACTTATAGGGTTTAGAGTTCTTTCTTCAGAAGCATTTGGAAGTGTTTCGTGGAGAGCTTCTCCAGAAAGCGTTTCCAATTGCCTTTACAACTCAAAGACTCCATGAGTCTCAGAAGCAATTTTGAATTTTTTCTGCCAAATGTGTTCAAAGTGCTTTTAGCCATTGTAAAAGCACTTCCAAACAGACCCAGCTTTTCCTCTACCTTTGATGTTTATGCTTGAGCTGTTTGTAAATGTTAGGAATGGACTTGTGGGGAGGCTGGTGAGGTGTTGAAGAAAAACGGTGTACCTGACTGGCCATTGCTGGCAACCTATCTGATTAGTGAAGCAAGTTACCTTCAATCTTCAAGATGGAGCAACTATATTTCTGCCCTACCAAGACAGCCTTATTCCCTTCTGTATTGGTAAGTAGCAAGTACCTCTTTCCATGATTTGTTCCGATGGCGGAATTTCCACGAGTTTATCATTTACTATGGGAAGAGTCTACTCTCAGTTATTTCTACAGCCTTTATGTCTCCTTTCAGGACTCGAGAGGAACTTGATCGGTATTTGGAAGCATCACAAATCAGGCAACGGGCGATTGAAAGAGTTACTAATGTTGTTGGAACGCATGGCCTTGTATTTGCTATTATAGCTTTCTTCATGATCCCGTAGTTACTGAGTTTAATACTTATTCCTATATTGGTGCAGATACAATGATTTAAGGACGAGAATATTCTCCAAGCGCATCCTGCTTTATTTCCTGAGGAGGTATTAAACATAAACAATGAGCTCAATGCCTGTTGCTAGTGTTGAATATAACCGCACATCTTCGTTTTTGCTCCTCGTCCGCGTGCAATTTTTTCACTCCGCTCCATGTATTATTTACAGGTGTTCAACATTGAAACCTTCAAATGTCTTTTGGCATTCTTTACTTTTCTCCCGCTTGGTAAGTTAAATATTCCGTTGATAATGACAATGCCGTAGTAAATGTGTTTCGGTATCTTCAGAATGGTGTCAATTCGTACTCAGTGTCTGGCGTTGTGATGATGATGATTTGGTTGCTAATAGAAGTAAAGTACACAAATCTCTGCTAATGCAGCATGTACTCAGGATCTTGACGATCACCCGAGCACATTACTCGACTAAAAAATTCTAGGTCTAAAATTCTGATATGAAATACAGAAGTAGGTTGAAGTCTGACGTTGGATATTTCCTAAGCACAGTGATTTGTCGAAAACATGACCTCACTGTCTTTTTACTCCTACACACAGGTTCGATTGCCCTCGGTGGGTGGAAAGGTTGCCTTGGTTCCTCGGGCAGATATGCTGAATCATAGTTGTAAGGTTCGTTGAGGAGTCTCATTTAAAAAACATGATCCGAAGGATCAGCTGCACAAGTTTTACTTACTATGTGCACCTTAATTTGATTGGTGTAGGTAGACGCATTTTTGGATTATGATAAATCGTCACAGGGAGTTGTCTTTTCAACAGATGTGGCATATGAGCCAGGTGAGCAGGTAAACAATGAAATTGTTATCACAACGTTCGGTCTAAATCCATCGTTGAAGTTGCAAAGGAAACCAAAAACAAATAATCGAAAAGCTATAATTCAATGGTGATTAAGCACTAGTTGGTTATGTCATTAATCACCAACACCTCTAGTGATGCTTTTCATCACTTAATGCAGGTTTTCATTTCCTATGGAAAGAAATCTAACGGAGAGCTGTTGCTATCCTATAGGTGCCAGTGTCGCTTTCAAAATCGGACAAATGTTATAAGGAGAAGTTGGAAGTTTTGAGAAAGCATGGATTATCAGCGTAAGTGCCCGATAACTCAGACAAATCGTGGTTAATCTTTGCATCATTCTTTTCCTTTGTAGTAATTTTTAAGCTTTTTGCGAACCTCATATTTTCAGTTGAATACCTCTGAGATATTACAAATTATTTAAGCAGATCTCAGTGCTATCCTATACAAATCACAGGTTGGCCATTGGAGCTAATGGCGTGCGCTTATTTAGCCGTCAGTCCTCCAAGTATGAGCGGACAATTTGAAGAGGTGCGATAGTTTTAGCTTCGTATTATTAATCAAAGTTTCAATATCGTAGAACTTTATCTGAAAGATCTTTATGTTAGATGGCTGCTGCAGCATCAAACAAATCTACCATGAAGAAGGATTTACGATACAGAAATAGAGGAAGAAGCTTTACAGTTTATACCGGATACTTGTGAAGCCAGCATATCAAAGTATAACAAATTCTTACAGGTGAAGGACTAATTTGCAACAGAATTTCTACATCTGTCCATGACTCCATGAACAATCTAGATAGGCTGACAGGCATGTGGATCCATGGATTTGGACTTGACGTCTCCAAAGCAACCAAACCGAAGGTTGTTTCTGAAACAGCTAGCGGTAGACTTGAGTACTAGTGAGCGGAGAATCCTATTTCGTGCCCAATACGTAAGAAAATTACATCTTTTGGTTTCTATAAATGGCTGAAAAAGTTGCGATCACCGGAGATTTTCAAAACAGAATAACTGAAAACTGTGGATGAGTAATGAGTTGAGATTACGAACGCGGGAAGTTAAACAATGAAAGTTTCGGGTCAGATTGCATGTATTCCGTGAGGGTTATGCATAACTGTTGTTTTGTGCTTTATATAGCAAATCTGCCTTGTTTTATGTTGCTGATGCGAAGCTGTGACTGGTTTCAGATCCTGAGAAGGAGACTGAGGGACATAAGAAGTGGTGAACTGAAAGCTCTACCAATCTTCAACGGATTTCGGAAGTTCTTCAAGTGAGAAGAGCTTCAAGCTAGTATGATGTGCTGCAGAACGAGAACTCCCGGGTGCTAAGAAAACGAGTCGGGCTTCACGCAAGGAAAAATATATTTTGAAGGACATGAATACGATAGTTTGTTGTAGTAGTAAGAGAAATAAAACAAAAATGATTCAAATTCTTGAGGGTGCCAGAAAGTTACACATGCAAAATTTATTATAATTCGTATTTAAACACTTGTAATCAACGATTTAAAATCTAAATTTAAAGATACTGAACCTTTTTTGTTGTTAGTTTTTCTTTTATCTAAATCTAAACTAACATATTAATAAAACCACCTCTATTTTAAAACAAAATAAAAAAAATGTTCACTAAATATATATTTAAACTTCTTCTTCTTCTTCCAAAAAAAAATAAAATATTGTTGTAGGCCTAATTGATTGAGCGATCTAGGGAGAGAGTGAGAGAGGGGTGCGGCAAGCTTTAGAGAGAGGAGAGATTGATTTAATTGTGAGGTGTGTTTGATTCACCCCATTGTGCCTTCATTTATAGTAGTAGAAAGGGTGAATACCTTTCCCTTTATGATTACAACATTTAATAGGTAATCTAGTCCTAATAGGAATATAAGATACCATCCCATATTCTCTAGGATTTACACAATCACATTCCTATTCTAAATATGACTGCAACACTCCCCCTTGAGTGTGTAAATACTCAACAGACCATCGCATCAGTTCTTCAACAGATAAGGTAGAATAGTTGACGAAGTCATCGGCACAACGGGCAATCGCGAGTCTCATATTTACGTTGAAGTATGCATGTGTAAAAACTCACAAAAACCTCGCTATGGTAAAACCCAAGATTTGGGGAAAACCCATAGACTAAGGGAAAAGTAAGAAAATATGCATAATGTCTTAAACAAACGTCAAACTGGACGAGTGAAGTGAACTCAACGGAGTATGATCATCCCAGGATGGGTGCCTCATCAAAACCTCGTTAGGTAGCAAAAACCCAGTGGGAAAAATGCTCCTAATCGTAGGAAAAAGAGTACATTAAGACCATGTGAGTATGCTTCTGGATACTCCCCCTGAGTTAGACATATCTTCTAAATAAGAGAACTACAAACGATTTAATTCGGACAATTTACGCATACCGATTCCTTGGACGAGCTTCTGAAATGTAGACTTGGGCAACGACTTGGTGAAGAGGTCGGCCAGGTTGTCCTGGGAACGGATTTGCTTGACTTCGATGTTCTGATGCTGCTGCTGCTGGTGTGAGTAGAAGAACTTCGGCGCTATGTGCTTGGTGTTGTCTCCCTTGATGTATCCCTTCTTTAACTGCTCGATACATGCAGCATTGTCTTCAAAGATCGTCGTAGGAAGGTCAACGACTGATGTAAGACCACTAGTGCTTCGAATATGTTCCATCACTTCTCTCAGCCAAAAGCACTCACGCGATGCTTCATGCAGGGCGAGAATCTCAGCATGGTTAGACGAAGTCGCGACTAGTGTTTGCTTGGTAGACCTCCAAGATATAGCGGTGTTCCCAATGGTAAAGACATAACCCGTTTGAGAACGTGCCCTATGTGGGTCAGACAGATATCCAGCATCTGCGTAACCAACAAGGCGAGAATCGATCCGGGGCCTATAGGGGGCGGCACCACTTGGAGATTCATGGGTATAGAACAAGCCCAAATCCGTAGTACCCTTGAGGTAGCGGAAAATGTCTTTGACACCATTCCAGTGCCTGCGTGTGGGCGCATTGCTGTATCTAGCCAATAGATTCACAGCGAAGGAGATGTCGGGTCTAGTGCACTGAGCCAAGTACAATAAAGCCCCAATTGCACTTAGGTAAGGAACTTCGGGTTCCAAAATCTCTTCCTCATCCTCTTTTGGACGGAAGGGATCTCGTTTAGCATCTAGAGTCCGAACGACCATGGGTGTGCTCGAAGGCTTCGCTTTATCCTCATTAAAGCGTCGCAACACCTTTTGGGTGTAGTTCGATTGATGTACTAGGATTCCATCCGAACAGTGCTCGATCTCCAGGCCGAGACAGTATCGAGTTTTTCCAAGATCCTTCATCTCAAATTCCGATTTCAAGTGTGCAGCAATTTCCTCAAGCTCTGCAGGAGTCCCGATGAGGTTCATGTCATCGACATAAACTGCAACGATTGCAAATCCGGAATGTGACTTCTTTATGAACACGCATGGGCATAGTTCGTTGTTCACATAACCCTGACTTGTCAAATATTCACTCAGACGGTTATACCACATCCGCCCGGATTGTTTCAATCCGTAGAGTGATCTCCTCAACCTAATTGAGAGAGTGTTCCGTGGTCTAGAACTATTTGAACCAGTCAATGGAAGTCCTTCTGAAACTTTCATGTAGATTTCCGTATCTAGATCCCCATAGAGATACGCGGTTACCACGTCCATAAGCTGCATATTCAGTTTTTCGGAAACTACCAAACTGATTAGGTAGCGGAACGTTATGACGTCCATTACGGGAGAATACGTCTCCTCGTAATCAATTCCAGGGCGCTGAGAGAAGCCTTGCGCTACGAGGCGTGCTTTGTATCGCACTATTTCATGCTTCTCATTACGCTTCCTCACGAAAACCCACTTGTAGCCAACAGGCTTCACGCGTGGTGGTGTAGGAACGACAGGTCCAAATACCTTACGTTTCGCGAGCGAATCGAGTTCGACCTGGATTGCTTGTTTCCAGTTTGACCAATCGGTTCTACGTCGGCATTCATCAACGGAACGTGGTTCAATGTCATCGCTAAGCATGATGTCAGTAGCTACTGAGTACGCGAATGCATCGTCGACGATCATCTCATTTCTATTCCAAACCTCATCCAATACTATGTAGTGGACCGAAATCTCGCGATTCTCGGGAGGCCGACATGTTTCGTCTGAAGCATTACCGTAATCTAGAATAACCTCATGCGTTGGAACGAATGAGTAAGCGATGGTCGGATTCAAACTAGGGTCACTAGTTGGTGCCATTTTCCTCTTCTGGGGTTGTGAATCCTTTGAACCAGGGGGTCTGCCACGCTTCAGGGTCGGACCAGATGATTGGCTAGCCGCCAATGTACCTTCCTGCGTGGAAGTTGCGGCCTCCCCTCCTTCGGGGACGGCCCGACCTTCCCAGGCAGGTTGTTGACGTACACGAGGTACATCTATCCTTGCAGGTGTGTTTGCAGCGGGTATATGTGATCTTGTCACCTTTGCTAGATCATTAAAAGCATCCGGCATGCTTTGAGCAATGCTCTGAAGATCTATAATTCGTCGCACCTCAGTTTCAGACTGAGCAGTGCGGGGATCTAAATGAGACATAGTGGGAGCATACCACGACAATTCGCGGCGTTCTACGGGAACGTTAGCATGCTTATCTCCCCCTAACGACGGGAAGACTGTCTCATCAAAGTGACAATCCGCAAAACGTGCGGTGAAGAGATCTCCTGTCAAGGGTTCTAAGTATCGAACAATTGATGGCGAATCATAACCGACATAGATTCCCATTTTTCTCTGAGGTCCCATTTTGGTACGTAGTGGCGGCGCTATTGGCACATAAATGGCGCACCCAAACACCCGTAAATGCGAGACGTCAGGCTCGTATCCAGTGACCAACTGTAACGGTGAATGTGGTTGGGTAGCGATGGGCCTCAGGCGGACCAACATAGTTGCGTGCAGTATTGCATAGCCCCAGGCAGATACCGGCAGTTTGGTTCTCATAACCAAAGTCCGAGCTATCATTTGAAGGCGCTTTATGAAAGCTTCTGCCAGGCCGTTTTGGGTGTGAACATGGGGCACAGGATGTTCCACATCAATCCCTACTGACATGCAATACTCGTCAAAAGTCTGTGACGTAAACTCTCCAGCGTTATCCAATCGAATCGACTTGATCGGATAATCAGGGTGGTGAGCCCTTAGCTTAATGATTTGAGCTAGGAGTTTAGCAAACGCGGCGTTGCGTGTGGACAACAAGCAAACATGTGACCATCTTGTCGATGCATCAACCAACACCATAAAATATTTAAATGGTCCGCAGGTTGGTTGGATTGGTCCACAAATGTCCCCTTGAATCCTCTGAATAAATTTAGGGGGGTCGTGAATAATCTTTGTGTGGGAGGGTTGAGTATTCAACTTCCCTATAGAACACGCTTGGCATGTCGGGACCTGAACATAGGGATGTAACTTATGCCCGTGAGAAGATTTGAGGATACGGCGCATCATGTCACGTCCAGGGTGTCCCAAACGATCGTGCCAAAGCAACAAAGTGTCCTGGAACTCAAGCATAGGGCCGGCCACATTGTGGGCTTCTATACCCCGAATGGTCGTGATGTACAACCCATTCGGCAGACGTTCCAACTTCTCATGAATATGCTTCTGGCCATATTCGTATGAAGTGATACAAAGATATTCAGAACCATTATCTTCAGTGATTTCAAGATGATATTGATTATCTCGAATATCTCTAAAACTCAGCAACGTTCTTCCGGAACGTGGAGAATAGAGTGCCTCCTTAATGGTCAAGAGTGTACCATTAGACAACATGATACGTGCCTTTCTGTATCCTTCAATCAGGTTGGATGGGCCTGAGAGAGTTGTCAAAGGAGCTTTCTTAGGTACGAAGTTAGTAAAATAGTGTCGTTCACGCAAGATGGTGTGCGTGGTTGCACTATCTGCCAGACAACTAACTTCCCCACTAGGCATAACTAGAAAGAAATTGATTGAATTGGTCACATGCATAAATATAATTCCATTCATTCAATTAAGCAATTCGAGAAAATAATATCCATTTCAATAACAATCCATAATTCAAAACAAACCAAAACCAAACAAATTATTCCAAATACTTAGAAAAATTGTTCAAAAATTAAACCATAAACCTAACAAAAATAGGGATAGGGGCCGGCCACTCCTAGTGGGTTCGGCCACTAGGGGTACATGCCCTAAAATCATGTCTAAGTTATTCGTCCATAGGTGCAGACGCCTCCTGGAAGTCCGATATCTCCATTGATGTAGTTGCATCTTCCGGATGATCCACATGTGCAAAGTTAGACTCACGACGTGAATGATACTTGGCAATAGCCTCAGGGGAAGCTCGGCATATGCGTGACCAATGATCCTTTGATCCACAGCGATAGCACATGTCCAATTCAGTAGAAGCAGCCTGAATGGGAGCTTTGCCCGTGTTCTTGAAGTTTGGGACCTTAGGGGCGAGTTGCGGACGCTGCTGGGTCGCAATTTTACCCTTAGGTGCGGCACTCTGTTGACCATGGGCCCGTGGTGGGACTTGTCCCCTATTTCCACGGCCATGACGAGTCTGTCGTCTTTTCTGGCTGCGATAGTTAGTCGCATGCGCTTCAGGCGCGGCGTGCGAGCCAGTGGGTCGAGCTTGATGGTTTTTCATCAAAAGCTGGTTCTGCTTTTCAGCAAGAAGTAAAACAGAGATCAAATCCGAGAATTTGGTGAATTTCTGTGCCCTATATTGTTGCTGCAGGACAATATTGGTGGCATGGAAGGTCGAATAGGTCTTCTCCAGGAGATCTAATTCGGTGAGTTCCACTTTGCAGAATTTCAACAAAGAACGGATTCTACAAACTTCAGAGTTGTATTCATTCACAGACTTAAAGACTTGGAAGCGAAGGTGCTGCCAGTCGTGTCTTGCTTCAGGCAAGTATATGTCTTTTTGGTGATCGAAACGGTCAGCCAGAGCAAGCCAGAGGGTGCGTGGGTCCTCTACAGCGAGATACTCGGTCTGCAGTGCATCATGGATGTGTTTTCGGATGAAGATCATTGCAGTAGCCTTCTAAGCTTCGTCAACAGGTTTGTCGGCGATGGGAGTCTCGATGGTGGCTCGAATGCCCTTTGCAGTTAAATGGAGCTTCACGTCTTGAACCCACTTCAGATAGTTTCGTCCAGAGACTTCTAGAGCGGTGAAATCGAGCTTGTTCAAGTTCGACATGTCCCTAAAACAGAGGGAAACAAAACGTGTTTAGTCATATGGTAAGCCATAGACATATATCGGAGAACATACAGGTTCTTTAGACATGAATTGGTTTAATTTATGCATGAAAGCTACAGGTTTCATGTGGTATGTTTTGAATGAAAACTTCAGGTTTCAAAGGCACTAAATTTGAAGCTTCAAGTTCAATTTAGTATTTTATGAACGATTAGTTCATAATAAGAGGTTCCTGCAATAAACACAGAATGCAATATACTAACTTAGTGTAGTGGATTTGAGTTTCTTCGGGAACTCAAGTGTGAGAGCTTCGTTACTACGAAAGTATGTTACGGTTCAAAGTATAAAGAGAAATTATTGAATCGTTAATGTCCAAAAGTGATCTTCAGGTCAAGAATTTTGGATTCATTATCAGATTAATGGACTGTGGGTCACTTTTAATTAATTCGATAAATCGGGCCATACAGGGTCGATTGTAGAAGCAAAATAATATTAGTATAATATTATTGGATCGAAATCAAAGCTCCAAAGATAATTTGGGCTTGTGCCGTGGGGTGGGGGAAGGCACGGGGTGCCTTAAGAGGTCACGGCAGGGCCTGGGGAAAGGCCAGAAACCATGGCTGCAGGCCACGGGGGAAAACATCCAGCCGAAGCTGGGTTGGGTCCTTATGGACCGAGGGATGCGCACGGGGGGAGCCCAAGACAGTGGGCTGCGTTGTGTGATCTGCGGGCCACGCAAGAAGCCCAGCAAAAGCTGGCTTGTACGTGCGTGTGTGCATGCTTTTGCCCAGCCGAAGGCTGGCAGCAGTGGCGCGGGCCTCTGAGGACCGTGGGCTGCAGGCCCAATGACAGAAACACAGCAGGCCGAGGCCTGATGGTGCTGGCGTCGCAGGGAGGGTGCGGTGCACCCAGTCCCGATCCCTATTCCCATATTTTTTTTTTTTTCAATTCCCTTAGGGTTTTAGGAAAAAACCCTAACTTGCTTCTAATTTAGTTTTATACTTTGACTCACAAATTCCACATAACAATTTAATTGTGTGATGCATGAAACAAATATATATATGAATTTGTGAATATATATATCGGAAGGAAAATATAAACATAGGGGGTTCATGCATCATGGGGAATGTTTTCATGCTTCATGGGTCGTTTCAAATATCTTACTTTATTTTAAGCGTACCTGAGTAGCAGAAAACAAATAAGCCTTTGAATGTAGTGGATGATAGCCTCCTCCTACGATGCGTCAATTCCTTAGCTCCTGGCAAGAGCGTGCTGATAACGTGTTGTAGGCCTAATTGATTGAGCGATCTAGGGAGAGAGTGAGAGAGGGGTGCGGCAAGCTTTAGAGAGAGGAGATATTGATTTAATTGTGAGGTGTGTTTGATTCACCCCATTGTGCCTTTATTTATAGTAGTAGAAAGGGTGAATACCTTTCCCTTTATGATTACAACATTTAATAGGTAATCTAGTCCTAATAGGAATATAAGATACCATCCCATATTCTCTAGGATTTACACAATCACATTCCTATTCTAAATATGACTGCAACAAATATATATATATATATATATATATATATTTAAACATCTCTATATTTTTAACTTATTTTTTTTACTCTTCAACTTAAATATGCCACTAAATATATATGTGTTGCTCAATAAATCGTAAATTCGCTTCCAAATACATTATAAAGATTTCCTTAATGCTCACGGAAAATATTTCGAGAAAATAAGAAATTTGCAATTTTTACAAAAAAAAATGTGAACTAACATTCACGGTTTTCAGTCGGTTTTGCAAATTCATACATAAATCACCGTTCAATCTATTATTTTTTATCTTCGCCTCATTATGAAGTTTTGAAAATTAAGGTAACACTTTCTGTTGAGACTCTTGAGTGTAAAACCCTATTTGACAACGTCCTAAGCCTCACTACTATATTTTTCACTAATCTTTTTAGTTGTCGACTTAAATATTTTACTAAATATACATTTGTTACTTAATAAACCGTAAAACTGTGATTTCTTTTCTAGTAATTCTTACATCTCAGATAATTTGACTTTCCCCAGCCCTAGCCCACAGCCCACAGCCCACAGCCCACAGCCCAGGAGTTTATGACATCCCCATTCTTTTAAGGGAGTTTTAACGAAAAACCCGCTGTACTGTTCACTTTAACGAAAAACCATATTTTTACATTAAAAAGTCAAACCTGTATTATTCACTTTACCCTTTATTTTGTCCTTATAGTTAAAACTCAAAGTTTTCAAGCCCTTTTAATTAGTTTTCTTTCTTTTTATGCACAGTAAATCCCCATCCGATCCAACAACACAATGGAGGGCTTGGCTTCCTCCCGGGCTGTTGCTTCTCTCTCTTCCCGCCCCAGAAAACCCATTTCCGCCTCCGCTTTCGACGTGCGTAGAGCAAAGTGGCTCTCTTTTCCTTCGTCGTCTTCCTCTATTGTTCAAGCTCAGCAGGTACTTAGTTCTTTAGATTTCTTAATTTTCTTCTACTTTTTACTGGATTTTACTTTAAACTGCATTGCAATGGTGTTTGAAATTCTGGGTAATTGTTTGTTTTTTATTAGATGGAGTCTAAGGGCACTCCGCCGTCAGCGGTTGCGGTGGAAGGTGAACAGGAGCCGGAGAAAGTTGAGCTGAAAATCAAGGAATGGGAGGTGGGTATGTACCACAATGAGGTGGCTGCGAGTCAGGGAGTTAGAATCAGGAGGAGGCCTCCCACAGGACCCCCTCAGCACTATGTGGGACCTTTCGAGTTCCGGTTGCAGAACGAGGGCAACACTCCACGGAATATTCTGGAGGAAATCATATGGCACAAGGACACTCAAGTTTCTCAGGTAAAGTCGTCCGCTTTGCGTTTTCGTGAATTCGGTTGCTCGAAAAATGGTCTAATTTTGTTCATATGTTGAGTTGCTAATTTTGATTACTGCTCATGATATTGATTCAGTTGAAGCAGAGGCAACCTCTGTATTCATTGAAGAAAGATCTTGACAATGCTCCGCCGGTGAGGGATTTTGTTGGCGCTCTGAGGGCGGCACATTCACGAACTGGTCTGCCTGGTTTGATTGCTGAAGTGAAGAAAGCTTCCCCAAGTAGAGGAGTTTTAAGGGAAAATTTTGATCCTGTAAGACTGCATCTTTTCAATCCTTATTCCTGTATTTGGGAGTTTGTTTCTATTCCTGATGTGGTAGTACCAGATTCAGTATGCTAAACTGATGAGTTCATGCTCATCGGAATAGAGGAAGCTCATTTTCCATTTTCGGAACCTTGTTCTATAATGCTGATCAGGATGTATTCGTTATGCTCTTATTCTAATGACTTTCATGTGGATGGATTGGAACAAAAGCATTGTATGTGTGTGTGCATTGTGACGTTGTCTCATTTCTGATATATCGATATAACTTTTGGGAAAAGAAAACATGAGTGGCCCTCCCTCATTTTTGTGTGAGAAATTTTTTTCCTCCCCCAAGTTCTTATTCAACAAATGATTTGTCATGATAGGTTGAAATTGCACAAGCTTATGAAAAAGGGGGAGCTGCTTGTCTTAGTGTTTTGGCAGATGAAAAGTATTTTCAGGTGAGCAAATCAATTCGATCTGTCTTAAAAATCATTGATATTAAAAGCAAACTTATTATGATATTAAAAGCAAACCTATTAGCTGTATCTCACTTGCTTTTTGCTTAATCAATTAGGGAAGCTATGAAAATATGGTGGCGATAAGAAATGCTGGAGTGAAGGTTTGTCCGTAAGCAATGTTCCTCTTTTTGTTGTATTCTGCACATGCTAGGGTGTACTTTGCGTTTAATTTATTCTTCTAACACTAGCAAAATATGCAGTGCCCTCTGTTGTGCAAAGAATTTATCATCGAGGCTTGGCAAATCTACTATGCTCGAACCAAAGGTGCAGATGCGATTCTTTTGATTGCTGCTATTTTGCCTGACCTTGACATCAAATACATGACAAAGATCTGCAAGATGCTTGGCATGGCAACACTTGTTGAGGTTTGAGATGCACTTCTTTCTCCATTATTAGTTTTTTATACTTTTGTTTGTATGTTGGAATTTTTGTGGGGTTTCAACTGGGAAAATCCACCCTTGTCTAAGTGAGTTAGAAAGCGTTTACTATTCTTGAATGTCTGGCCTATTTTGGGCTGCTTTTGGATACAGAGTAATGCATCAGTTACAACATATCCTTCTGTGTTTGTGTGTGTGTGTATCCTTTTATCAAAAAGAAAAAAAAAACCATATCCATTGAAATGTAATCCCAAAACATCTCATGTGTTACATTGTTACAGGTGCATGATGAGAGGGAAATGGACCGTGTTCTTGGCATTGAGGGGGTTGAGTTAATTGGCATCAACAACCGCAATCTTGGTAAAATTTCCTAAGCTCTATGATTTGGCTTATGCTGTGAAACTTCTGTTTCCTTGTCATTTACAATATGGGTGTTTGCTGATCATTTCATCTTTATCTTATATTTTTATGAAAGACAATCAACCGTCAAGTAGTATTTTGGAGTAATATGTGAGAACTTTTCAAAAGCCTTCAATAATGTACTTCCTGTTTGAATTTGTGATAGGATCCTCAAAATGCTTTCCCCTTTGCCCCCTAATATGCATTAGTATAGGCATAATAACTGTTTGTGGTTTAGGCACCATAATTGGTAGTTCGGTCTTCTTATATTAATTATTAATTTCTTTTTAAGAGGGATGTTGATGGGATGAATTAGATGGGCCGGCAAGCTATATACGGAAGGGGATGAGCGTGTTAAACCTGCCCATGTTCATGCTTTCTATCTGTAAATATTGGGCTGTGTATTGCGTGGAAACTTTAATCGCAATATGATAACTTTATATTTGCTTTGACTGCAGAAACATTTGAGGTTGATACTGGTAACACAAAGAAGCTTCTTGAAGGAGAGAGTGGCGAATTGATCCGTCAGAGAGACATCATTGTGGTAGGAGAATCTGGACTGTTTACACCGGATGACATTGCCTATGTACAAGAAGCTGGTGTTAAAGCGGTTTTGGTAGGAGAGTCAATTGTGAAACAGGATGACCCTCAGAAGGGAATAGCTGAACTTTTTGGTAAAGACATTTCCTTATAAGTCAGTTTTAGGGAGATTCCCGCTTGTTTAAACTTTAAACACAAACTTAATTGATCAAAAAAAGTTCAAACAGACTTAAGTTGGACATGTGATAATTGTACTAATGTATCAATGAGTGAAGTTGAATAAGTTTGGATGCCTCAACTGCTTGTCAATTGTGATAGTGAATTTTGTAACGCAGTTTTTTTCGTTCGTGATTCATGTGCGTTGACGAGAATCTCACTTTTCCCGAACTTGCAACTGTGTGACTATGCTCGTTGTGCTTTCATTTTGAGTCTTATGCAACCCTATTCCGTCAAGTTGTCCAGGAAAATTGTTAACTTTGTTGTGGAACTATAGCCAAACAAAGTATGCCAAGTTTTGAGCAAAACGCCAGTCCTACGTTAACTAAGGTAACGATTTTTCTAATAAACTTGACGGAATGAGGAAACATATATAGGACACGATACAAAAGTTGATAGAGATACACACGTAGCAAAGTCAAAGACCCGACCATCTTGAACACTACTTAGGTTTAGTCCTTGCGTAAATTGTGTTTCAAACACGACTATTGTCCTCATTAGATGCAATACTTTGAGGTTTTCATTGATTTATCACTTAAACTTGTAAGCCATTGTCAATTCCTACCGAGAACTTTTATTTTTGCCAATTACTCTTAAACTTTTTATAAATAGTTAGTCTCCCCACTATTAAATTACTTGACATTAGATCGAAAATTTCGCCCATATTCAACACGTGAGCCAAATAAGATGGTGAAAACATCATTTTCTGGCACTTAGGTCGATATTATACCACCATAACTTGGAGAGAGAGTAGAATAGAATTGCCAACGTGGGCTTTAGTGGAGGTGAAACTTCATTTTACCCTCTTAAATAAGTGACTCGCATGTTGTCCATGTGAAAAATATGGATGGACAATTTAAAAGTCCTGACGTTGAGGTGGGAGTTGGATTTTCAAAAGGTCAGGAAGATAATTGGTAAAAATAAAAGTTTGGATGGAAATACTGACTCACAAATTTAAAGTGTAAATCGGCTTAAATCTCTATTTTAAAAAATATCTGGAGCAATTTTGGATGAAAACAAATTGAAGGAGCAAAGTGAAACAACCCAAGGGTGGGGCAAATTTGCAGTGAAGCCTTTATATAAATACGTGCACAAATACAAGGGCTGCAATATTTGGTCTTCAATCTCCACCCAAAACATGACCAACAGCCTCCGTTGTGCATGGAATTATGGTTGACGCTTGACAAATCTTGCATATATGCTAGAATCAAAGGTGCCAATATGATTCTTTTCATTGCTGCATGACAAACATCTGCGACAGGAATAACTTGCATGCCTCAACTGCGTTTTTCTTCTTTTTTTCAAGGAGATTTGTAATTTCAATTTTAATTCATCACTACCCCAAAGAGGATATTTTGATCCGTTTAACAATTGAGATTTGTCAATTCATCATTTCAATCGATTTGTACCGTATCTAACGAGTAGGAGTAGTTACAGGCGCGCATGGTGGGATTTCTTTTGCTGCCCATACTGTGAGGCTTAAAGCTTGCATTAGTTCTTGGCACGCAGAAGAGAAGATGGTAGTAAAAATGATTCCACTCATGCAATTTCTGCAGTTAATCAACAATGGTGCTCCTGACCAGTCTGCTCTTGGGGTCCTTGCTGAGGATGGAGTTCAACTTGCTTGCTTCTCGAGTTATTAGATGATGTTGCGTAACTTAGTCCAAATTCGCCGTAATGGTGTTGGTGAGGAGGATAGGAGTGGACGCCACATTAAATTCAAGGGTGTTACTGTATATATATATATATATATATATATATTGATCTCTAAGTTTTCAGTTCTTAAGTTCCTACTTTTATAAGGATTTGGATTATTAATTTCCTGTTCTATTAGGATTAAATTTGATTTCCTTTTGTTTTATTTGGATTAATATTTCTATCCCAGAATAAGTTCACTTTGTATTTTATTATTAAGCTGATGAATTAAAATTTGGGAACTTTAACAAAAAGCTCCCGGTACTGTTCACTTTAACGAAAAACCACATTTTTATACTAAAAAGTCAATCCTAGTACTATTCACCTTACCTTTTATTTTGTCCTTATCGTTAAAACTCAAAGTTTTCAAGCTATTTTCATTAGTTTTCCTTTAAAATTTTGACAATAATTTATTTGGTCAATTATATATATTGACTTGCGTACCAAGTAAAGCATCAATTTTTGCTTCATAAAAGAAACCGCCTTTAACAAGGCTATATACATAATACATGGTGCTCTGCCTTCGCGAATTATAACTAGGAAACTTAACATGGCGAAGGACCTCCCATGCCGGCGGCAGCAACTGCTTCTACGGCCTCTTACCGATGAGTACGATGATGACATTGTTATTGAGATACTGTCAAGGCTTCCAGTAAAATCTCTAATAAGATTCCGCTGTGTGTGCAAGTCATGGCGCGCTTTAATCTCCGATTATTATTTTGTTATGAAGCATTGTACCCGCGCAGTCATGGAATCCAACCGCACACATAACAGATTCAGACTTCTTTCTTCAATCAGACCTCCGGAATCCATAGACTACAAAGAACTATTATTATTCGACACGAAAGATTATGATAATGGTAGTTGTGTTGCAAGCACGGAGCTTCGTTTACCAAAACGGCTGGATGGCACAATAGTTGTGGGTTCTTGCAACGGCTTGATATGTTTACATCAACAGACCTACGACTGCTTGTTCTTATGCAACCCTAGCACCGGAGACGTCAACAGGTTACCACTATTACCAACTTCTTTTCCTTCGAGTGGTCAATTGTTCGAAGGATTCGGTTATGATTCCACCACTCAAGATTACAAGGTCGTAATGGGAATCGACTGTAAAACAGCAACAGGTTCGCTTACTACCACCACAATCGCTGTCTTTTCACTGAAAACGGGTTCATGGAAAACCATTGAAAACCTCAAGTACGTGGACTTGGATGAGATCGGAAGCTTCTTAAATGGAGCTATACATTGGCGGCAACCAAAGCTTGCAAGAATCATCTCTTTCGATTTAGCGCAGGAGAAGTTTCAAGAAAATACGGTGCCACTGCCGGAGCTTGCCAATGAAAACACCTCCGTGACAATTGGGACGGACATACGAAATAATTCTCTGTTTGTTAGTTATAACACAAATCCCGTCCATCCTGCGATTACAATTTGGGTGATGAAGGAGTATGGCTTTGCGGAATCTTGGACTAAATTCATCATCCATACTTCAGGATGGAGTTTACGTGAAAGTGGCTTAGTTTATATTGAGCCTGTATGCATTTTGGAGAATGGCCAAGTTTTGTTGAGCTTCTATCTGATCGGAGGCAACTACGGCTTGCTATTATACAGTCCACAGGAAAAGACACATAAGATTGTTCATGAGAGTCATAATATTGTGTTGTCAAAGGCAGTTATGTACGTAGAGACTTTAGTTTCACCAAAAAATGGAGTTGGAATATGAAATAGTCTTTCCTTTGCTCTTTATATAGGAAATTAGCCAGTTTTGTGTCAATTTTAATTAAGGTTTGTAGCATGAACAAATAAATTTGAGATAGATATATTTTAGGAACTTTTTTTTTTTGGAGAAATTAGGTTCTCATCCCTCCTTTTGCTACTCCATTGATTAAAACCTTATTCCTTTTCAATTTTTGATCAAGGTCTTTGGGTATTAATAACATCATTAACTATTTCAATAATAAATTTGTACCTAAAAATATTCATTTAGTGTTAAAAATGTTACAATTAGTATATTTATATTTATGGCTAAATTTTTTATCATATATTTTTATTTTTAGTTTGTACCAATTTTTAATTTGCAAACCTTTTTTAATTTGTACCAATTTTCTTTTCAGTTTTAATTTGTACCAATATATTAATTTCCTTTTGTGCTCATATTTTTTAAAGTTTTATTTGTATTTGTACCCATGTATTAATTTGTTTTTGCGCCCATATTTTTTAAAATTTCATTTGTACTCATAATTTTTTAATATTTTATTTGTACCCCAATTTATTTATAATGTACCCATTCTTCTTTATTTATGTACCACTTTGTTGTATGTGAAATATACCAATTTTTTTAACACTATGGATACATTCTTTTGCCATTTATTATTTCTTATTGTTACATAGTTTTTATCCATTTATTCAATTAAAATGTTTGAATTTTTTTTATTGTAGCCGTATCTAATATTGTTATAATGAGGGATTTTAAATTTATAGGATTATAAATCTCATAAAATATCAAACAATTAATGTCAAAACTATACAAATATAAACATTAATAGTAATATAATGAGGTGTACAAAGTCAAGGGACTTTGATCAAACTTTGAATACCATTAATGTCACATCCCAGTCTCGATTCCACCATAGCACAATATTGTCCGATTTGGGCCCCGGCCACGCCCTCACGATTCTGTTTCTGGGAACTCACACGAGAACTTCCCAGTGGGTCACCCATCCTGAGAATTAGGGGTGGGCAAACTGGTCTAGGACCCGCGGGGCGGGGCGGGGCGGGTCTAACTGATTCGGGGCGGGTCCAAGTTTTGTAAACTCAAAACGGGGTGGGGCGGGTCCAAATTTCTGAAAAAACGGGTACCCAAACCGGACCGTTTCTACCGTCCATTATACAGAGATTAAATCTCCACCCTTCATTTCTACCACATATCTTATCTCCCCTTCTCTGTCACTGACTCGCCTCCTCTCTCGAAATCTGGAAGTCGATTTTTCCAGGAGCCATCCTCTCTCAACTTCCAGGTTGCCTCCTCATAGATTCTAGGGCTTGATTTTTCTCTTCCTCCTCCACCTCCGTCGTCTCTAGAACCTTGGTTTCTTCTCCCTGCAGAGCGTCTCGCCATCACTTCGCCTCCCACGGCTTCCTCAGTGCCTCCTCCACCGCTCGCTCCTCCTCTCATTGAAGCATGGTGTACATCGGCGCTTCCCCTACACCATCTGCTCTCGGATCAGAGTTGTCGCTCCCCCTTTCCCACTCGATCGAGTCCTCTCGTGAACACCACCATAACCATGGTCTCCTCCCAAACGCACCTCCCGTCACCGCTATCGAGAACACCACCATCATCCTGTGATTCGAAATATCATATCATCTTCCCTCACTTAGGTAATTTCTAAATTAGGGTTTTTGAATTATCTGGGTTTCTAAATTTAGGGATTTAGGACTTTTGAATTAGGATTTTTGAAATTTCTGGGTTACTAAATTTGGTGATGTAATTTCTAAATTTTCTGGATTTAATTGGTTTTGGTTGGGTTTTGATTTTAGTTTAGCTTTGGAAAATCATGCTGTAAAGATCTTGTTGGACTTGTAAGACGAAATAGACTAATATGGAACTTGTTCATGTTCATTGGTCTTCTTACCAAATTCCATATGCTTTAAATTGCTACGCTTTGTGATTTGCAGTTATAATTTGATGATTGGGAATGGTTGTCTGCGTATTTTACATTTTAAATGTTGTTGGATGATAAGAATGGGAAAATTGATTGAATGAAGTTGTTTTCTTCAAATGGTTGTCTGCGTATTTTACACTTTAAATGTTGTTGTTTTCTTCAAATGCTAAATTTAGTGATTGAAAAAAATGTAATTGGACCCGTGGACCCGGCCCGAATAGGCCCGTTTCAAACGGGCTGGGTTAGGTCCGGTTCCACTTTCAGAAATTCCATTACTCGGCCCGGCCCGCCCCGTTGCAATTTAAAACGGGTCTGGTCCGGTTCCTCCAAATTTGGGCCCGGCCCGGCCCGTGCCCACCCCTACTGAGAATTGCCCAAACTCACTTAACTTTGGAGTTTCGATGGAACCCGAAACCAGTGAGTTTCCAAAAGGCCTCGTGCTATATGGAGGTGGGCATGCACATATAAGGCACATCACCCCCCCTCCGTTGGTTTGTGTGGAATCTTACAATCCACCCCCCTTAGGGGCCCGACACCCTCGTCGGCACATTCGCACCACACGGCAGGGTGGCTCTGATACCATTCTATCACATCCTAATCTCGACTCTGCAATAGCACGGTATTGTCCTTTTTGGGCCCCGGCCACGGCCTCACTGTTTTATTTTTGAGAACTTACACGAGAACTTCCCAGTGGGTCACCCATCCTGTGAATGCTTTCACTCGAACTCGCTTAACTTCGGAGTTCCGATGGAACCCGAAGCTAGTGAGTTCCCAAAAGGCCTCGTGCTATATGGAGGTGGGCATGTACATATAAGGCACATCACCCCCTCCGTTGGTCGGTGTGGGATCTTACAATTAAGGTTTTAGTCAAAGAGTGTTAGAGACTAGGGATGCATCCAAAGTATTTTTTTTTATTATAATAATTGTGTTATGTTCGTGTATGAAACGAAACTTGTGTCCTACACAAAGGTGGATGCACACTGGGATCACCAGGAGACCGAGAAATATATATGTGAAGGTCTTCTAAGGATTCTTCGAATGTTTTGTACGGATTTCTTTTGTACTTACCAAGTGTTTGATGAGGAACTTAAATCCAAGCATGGCTTAGCTAGATGAAAACATGACAAGAGAAACCAACAAATGAGAATCACCACAAGGGGATAATTATTCATCCGAAGAAAGACACAAATGAGAAGGAAAAAATAGAATGAGGAAAAGCGGATGGAGGAAGCTAAGGCGCACTAACTCCTCTCCTTAGTGGCTAGAATTTTTTTTAAGGAAAACTAATGAAAAGAGCTTGAAAACTTTGAGTTTTAACGATAAGGACAAAATAAAGGGTAAAGTGAATAGTACCATGTTTGACTTTTTAGTGTAAAAATATGGTTTTTCGTTAAAGTGAACAGTACCGCAGGCTTTTCGTTAAAACTCCATTTTTTTTATTTTTTATTTTTTCACCGAAAAAAGATAGTAATCCATTCAAATTGGGAATTAGGCTTAAACTTGATAGGCAAGTTGGCCCATAATTCTCCTATACTCCTCAAATAAACACTATATAAAGAGTTCATTAGAAGATTGTTGCGCACACAAGAATATAAACAACCGAAAATTGGTCTAACAGAACTTTACCTTAGCCGTCATCTCCTTCATGTTCAATCTAGGGTTTCCACTCAAACCCTAGGACTTGTGCAGGCGGACCAAAGGAACGTTTCTATATCGTCTGATCCCGTTAGGTAATTTCCTAAATTTGTATGTTTGAGTTTGACCATGATTTCTAACAAGTAATTGTTTTTCCTTTTTCTGACTTCAATTCTAATGTGTATAATTTTAAGATCCGACCTAACCTCTTTTTCTGATTTTATTTCAATTTAAAGAACGCACTTTGTTTCTTTTACTTTTTAAAGTTTTTCTTATACAACGAATTGGTATCGAACTCGTCACTACAAGTAAAGATGAATATTAGTAAACTGAAGTATTAAATGATTTTATTAAGTTCTTCTATTCTCCTAGTTTTATAGATCATGACAATTTCTTGCACGACCCGATAACCCGTCACAAAAATAATGAGATTTCGAGTCAACACATTAATTAGTTGAGTCGTTAATGGGTCACGCATTAAGAAGCTTACCCATGGGTAATCAGTTTCAACCCCTTAAGAAAAAAATTAAAGCACATTGAAAATACCAAAGCAATTTAAGAATACCAAAGCACATAAAAAAATCATGATAACAAATTTATAAGTGTGAAAAATGTGAAAAAATATGCACCCCTCGTTATCGCATCATCTACACTTTGACAATGGGTACATCGTTGTTTGGATTTTTAAAATCCTACCAAATCTCGTGAAGAGTGTTTTTGGGAGAGTTCAAAATAAATAATAATTTATAATAATTAATGTACAAGTGTGAAATGTCACATCCCAGCCTGGGCCCCCACCACAACCCGGGCTCGACTCCGCCGTAGCACGATATTGTCCGCTTTGGGCCCTGACCACGCCCTCACAGTTTTGTTTTCTGGGAACTGGGAACTTGGGAACTCACACGAGAACTTCCTAGTGGGTCACCCATCATGGGATGGCTCTCGCGCGAACTCGCTTAACTTCGGAGTTCCGATGGAATTCGAAGCCAGTGAGCTTCCAAAAGGCCTCGTGCTAGGTAGAGATGAAAATATACATATATAAGGCTTACAGGATCCACATCCCTGGGCGATGTGAGATCTTACATGAAAAATGTGAAAAAAATATATATAAACACTCATAATTGTATTATTTATGCTTAAACGATGGTTATATCGTTGTTTATATTTATAAAACTCTCCAAACCCTCATGAATAGTGTTTTTGTTTGAGTGTAAAATTAATAATAATTAATGTAGAAGTGTGAAAAATTATAATTAAAAAAAAAACACAATCACTCGTAATGACAAGTTTTACAATTTTCGTAAAGGGGTCAACTTCAAAATTCGACACCATAATCCATAAATTCTGGATTTATATTTAATCGTCGATTGTTTTTTACGCTCTATTCTTCTAATTTGATTACGCTTTTTAAATTTTCTTTTTTGAAAATATGATATTTTAGAGGAGGCAGAAAAATGAACTGTTCGGATTGTTGATATCATGTCCCGATGTCATTACGAGCGTCTGTATATCTTTATTTTTCAATCTCTCTATATTTTGCATATTCTTGAACATTTGATATTTTGTAGCAATGTATTAATGTTTATATTTTATTTTATTTTGGGATATGTAATACTTGAAAAATGAATGTGCTTTTAAATTTTAAGGTAATATTAATGTGACAACGTGATACGTATATACTAATTTAGTATTACGTTTTTTATTTGATTATTTATAGAAGTAAAATATATTCTCTTTAATAGGTCATATTACTCGTTAATAACGGGTCGTGCCATATTACCCGTTTATTTTAACAGGCATTACAAGACACGACTCATTAAGTTATCGTAGATGTCATATTAAAAAAATAAAAAAAATTAATGAAAAAGATTTAAAAACATTAAATTTTAATCGTGAGACAAAAATGTGTTGTAAGTGAATAAAAATAAAAATAAACTTTTAGGATATAAATATTATTTTTTATTAAAATACGTACAAAAATGTTTCGTTAAAACTTATAAAAAAAAAAAGTAAGACTACTTTTTTGTTTTTTTGCGTTCTTTTGAATCTAGAATCTTCTCCTTATACAGTTATTTTTCCAAAAACTCCCTATTAAGCTGGTGGAGTGGCATTTCAATCAAGATAATCATGAAGGATGGGAAACGATAATCCTTGGGAACAATAGAATATATACAAATCGTTTAAAATTTTGGAGGTGTAAGGCGGTGGTGGAGTTGGGATGGCGGTGGAGTTCAGGTCTGGCTTAGACGACGCCTGGTACGACGTCCTGATAGCGAACGACGGCTGTGATCGACTGAGAGTGAAGTTCGTCAGCTTCGGCGACGACCATGACGAGGTTTATGAAGTGAGCGAGTTGAGTTCGTTCAACGACATCGACGAGTTCAGCCGGAGGTTCAGGCCGTTGTCCGTACAAGTTCAGGACACGGAGTGCTCTCAGGTGGTGAAGGGCATGCTTGTCTGTGCCTCTCACTCCATTCGCCGCGGTGATCGCCGCTTCTACGACGCCGTTGTCAAAAAGGTCAGTTTTATTTGTCTCTCGCTTTCCCCTCACTATTTCTCGCCATTTCTTTCTTGGGAAATTTGTTTGGTGCCATTTTCTTTAGTAATTTGTTTGAAGTAGCAAAATATTTTCAATGTTGGAAATGCACAAATTTTGGTCATTGAAGAGAAATCAGTAATTAGTATTGACCTTAATTGGGAGAGGAAAATTGTTTTATTGACCTTAGTTGAAGAAGAAATTGTTTGTGTTGACATATGTTAGAAAATAAAATGACCATTTAGGCATTTACTAAGGGCGACTCCAAGCGAACAAGGCTTCCTGCTTTGCGAGAGTCGGGGCAACGTCTATTATACACATACTCTTGTTTTGCAAAGAGGTTGTTTACACCCATAGGTGGCCTTAGTAATCCCAAAATATGAAAAACTTGAAATTTACAAAACTATTCATATATGCATAGGCTGGTCCCAAGCCCGGATAAAGGAGGAGGGGGAAAGCGTCATGTAGTCGACAGTCGACATTCTTATCTTACGTCGAATCTTTGGGATGCAATCATACTAACTCACATGCACCGGATCCCATGAGAACTCCAAAGTTAAGGGATTTGGGCGAGAGTGGTACTAGGATGGGTGACCTCCTAGGAAGTCCTCGTGTTGCATCCCCCCACAATCGAGCCCACCTGGTGAGAAAAGTCTTTGTTGTGTTGCGTTGCGTTGTGTATTCATCTATATGCATAGGCCACCATTGTTTTCGGAGTAGGTAAGATTGGATGATTCATAAAATCCATGTACCTTGAATAAAGAAAGGGATACCAATTTTGAAATTCTGTCCTAATATGGATTATTCGTAAAGGAAACCTATTTTTTCGTATGTACGTTTAATGTAAATTGAATTTATTAACTAATCCAACATACATTGAATCTATCAAGTTATCTGATTCAACGTACATTGAATCTAATGAGCTATCCAATTCATTGTAGTCGTAGACACTCAACGACAACGAGGCCTTAGATTTTAACAATAAAAAAAATTCTTATTTCTGAAAATGTTATAATTATGGGGAAAGGACTTCACGACTAAGAAAAAATTAGAGCATCACAACAAGTGGATAGCCACTCTTTTTTTTTTCCCCTCCAGTCGAGCTCTTAAAGTGTGTTTGTGTAAGATTTAGAGTTGGTGGAGTGCTATTTCTAATTTACTGAAAACAAAAGCGAAGAGAAGACTCCATTTGGATGGAGAGTCCTAAGTCTAAGATTTAGTTTACATTATAAGGTTAGATATGTTTTGTGTAATAACAGAAAAGATAAATTTGAGTAAGAAACAAAAAATATGTTTGAAATTATATGTGCTAGTAATTTGAAATTCGTTTGTTTTCTTCATTTCTTTCTCTAAATCTCGATTTAAATGATTATAATATTCTAGGCAGGCTATTTTATCATATAATGGCTATGTTTGGATGATGGAGTTAAAGTTCCAAGGGATTGAGGCCAAGTGAGTAAGAAATGAATAATTTTTTTTTTATAGAGGGATTAGAAAAGCAGCATATGAGCACAACAAAGGAATGTAAGAGGGATGTGTCACAAAAGGTTAATAGGAGGGATTATAAATGCATCATCTAAGTATTACAAAAGACATGTAATAGGGATTTGTAAATGACACCTTCCATTCAAATAGAGAGCTTGAGTGTCTAGCATAGTAAGTTAATGCGCTTAGAGGTAACAAAAGTACTTTGAGCGATTGGGTTTATGAATTCCAACACTTCACCTCGCAAAACACTACAACCTCAACAGTCACTTTTCCCAAATTTATTAGCGCCAACATTGAAACCAACTTCTTGTTTTGGCGATCTGGGATTTTGTGGCACCAAAATTGGTTCAATAATTTTGCACATAGATCGGTTGTAAGGTGGGGCATTAGATTGGTAGATAAGCTAGCTTGAAGAATGGTGAGCCACGGTAATGGATAACAGCGTGAGTTTGGCTTCTGGGTGCTATGACGCTTGTGAATAGTGAAGTTGAATGGTCTTGACGATGGTTTGAGTTTGTAGATTAGTTTGTCTAAGTTCAATGGTATCAACGGTGATGGACAATGGTCCATCCTGGGCAACCATAGGTATAATTAGATCCTAGAGCTTCACTTAATGGGTGTAACAAACAACATTAGTTGTTTGACCCAGGGCATATTTGGCATTGACTTTGTAAGAAACACTTCTATTAAGAAAAACATTAGTTGGAAGTGCTTTCACTATAGAAGTTTTTCCACAGTAGGTCGGAAAAAGTGAGTTTGATACCAATATATTGAACTCATAGATGAATCACACTTGTGGGCCGAAATTTGAGTGTGATACCAATATATTGAACTCATATACGAATCACACTTGTTAGTTTAATATATTACACTTATTAGTTCAATAGTTTAATATATTACATTTATTAGTTCAATATATTAAACTCTTTATTATGATACTGACATATTGAACGCGTAATAGTGTAGCAGTAGTATTATAGGTATCAAACTCAGGTTACTTAATTCCTATATATAGGTATCATACTCGCTCAAACTATTGTGGAAGGCCTAAATGTGGTTATAACTGTTTTTTGGTTGTCACAAAGCATTTTTAGCCCTCTTAAGTGGTGTGGGATATAGAAGCGCTTTTTGGGGAACAAGCACTTCCAACTACTTTTATAGGAAGGAGTTGAATGGTAATACAAATTTCAACGTGTTTTAGGGCTCGTTTGGAAGCACTTTTAAAATGACTGAAATTGCTTTTAGTTAAAATGTTTTTGGAACCAATCTTTAGTAAAAATCTTGTGCTTTTTGCAGGAAGCACTTCAATTGTTTTGGGAACCCAACAACAATTTGTCTAAAAGTGCTTTAATCATTTAAAAGAACTTCCAAACGAGCCCATAATAAAAGTATATCTAGCAAAAGCATATGAGCATAAGTGCTTCATACAAAAATACTCAAACAACCTTCTTGGCTTCATAAGGAAGCATTATTGGTCCTTCTCTAAAAAGCACCATAAAGTATTCTAAATTTCCCGATGATAGATTGTCTATTGATTGTGATTTTGTATCGTTAGGTGGTGCATGAGGAACATCGGTTTGTAAAAGGAGAAGAAGAATGTTCATGCAGCCTCATTCTCTTTTGGAGACATGGTCCAAAAGCAGGGTCTTTAACGGCTCAGTCTCTTGATACCATTTGCAGAGTCCAGCCTCGTACAAACAAAATGCATCCGCTTTTGAACTCTTTTCTAAAAACAGCCAGGGAGAAAATTGAAACCACTCTTTCTAATATTTCTGCAATTCCTCGTGATGTTGCTTATGACCCCAAAACTTGTACGCCCAACTATAGGCACATGTTAAGCATCTCTCTAAGTATAAACAAGGCAAGTTTATTTAGTGTATATGTTTTCCTATTTGGGTTGAGTTTCTTATGTAGAGTTTTGTGCATTTAACACCATTCATATTTGGAATTTTTTGTGTCTTACTCTTCCATTTACAGTTTTCTTAACGTTATATAAAAGATTACTTTTAATATACGTACAAGATTATAAGAATATTGTTGTGTTATCCTGGAACTGCCGTTTAGTCTCACCTTAGCCCTTGAAATTGGTTTTGTCTCACCTTGTACCATGAAACTTCTGTTTTCGTCTAATTTAGTCTCAATTCACCCCATTTTTGTCCATTCCATAAATAGACGTTAAATTAAAGGTTAGTATGGACATTTTGTTTTTGACACAACCCTTTGCCTCCAACTTCCAATTTCATCTTCAATATATCTATTTTAAACCCCCGTCTCTCTCTTGCGAATTGGTGTGGAGTTGTAGCTGCAACTGTTGGCAAAAGCAAATAATGGGTTATGTTTCACAATCTAATTCAAGCCCCTCATTGAATCAAACGGTTGCAACTACAGCTCCACATCAATAAGCAAAGAGAGACAGACGGGGTTTGAATTAGAGTTACTGAAAATGGAATTGGGATTTTATAGCAGGCATAAATAAAATATCTATACTACCCTTTTAATTTAACGTTTGTTTGACAGAATGAACGAAAATGGGTTGAACTGAGACTAAATGAGACGAAAATGGCAACTTCATGGGGCAAAGTGGGACAAAACCTGTTTCATAGTGTAAGGTGAGACTAGATGGCAGTTTCAGGGGCAAATCAATTAGTAAGCCTTATAGTGTCTCACCTTACTCATTGCCAATTTGGATTTGAGCTGGATATAACCACTTAGTATTGATTGTCTGCATGTTTGGTTTAAGTCATGGCGCATGTAACATAAAGTTGTGTCATGTGTGCATGTTTGGCTCATGTCATTCAGTCATTCTACACATGAGGGTGTGTTAAGAATGTATTATGTTTGGTGAATATTGCAGCATATATTATTCTGGTCTTCTCCACTGATTATTTTTAGATTCCATTGTCGTTTTCTAATAAATCAGGAGAGTGGACTGGTGTAAGTTTGAGAGTAAAGATGTGTGCCTCTCTGGTGGTGAGATAGGCATTGTGTACGGTTCAGAGTTGTGAGAAATCCTTGTAATTACCAAGTTTGCAATGATTTTTAACCATCTGTCTGGTCCATGTGGACAAATTTGCCAAACTAATACCGCAATCACTCGCTTTCTCTTGTGCTTACTTGTTATTTGGATTTATTTACTTGTAGGACAAAAGAACTTCAAGGCGACCCTTAAGTCTCATCTCGTCTCTTAAAGGTTTGTACTGATTTGCTTAGAGATTTTCCCGAACTCATTAGTTTCTTATTCTTTTCCGTTTTCCCAAGGCAGATGGGATTGGCAATCCTTCTCAGGGGGCTGGGCACGACATGGATGTAGAAGAGGTTCCCTATATAATGACCATTGAGAATCTGGAGAAGGGGTTATCACCATTAAAGATCGTGGAATTTATACATCAACAACTTTCAATCTCATGTCAAGCATTTGTTTCACCAAGTCTGTCATCTGAGTGGTATACACGAGGAACCATCTTGCTGGATAGCAGAAAGAATGTTGACAAGTTATCTGACTTTTTGGAGAGTCCCGATCACATCATTATTTCTTCAAGCGGAAGGTATCTAGGGTGAATATTTTTTTTTTCGTGATTAGATAGGTTAGCTTGAATTGCATTTGCTAACAATTTATATTTGGGAGTCTAAGCGAGTGTCCAAAATATGGACTCTTGGTTTGCTGGAGATCTTTGTTTCAAGCCTCCAATACCTCTCTTCACATACGTTGTTGATCTATTTCTTAATAGCTAGGTTTTGCGGTCCAGTGGTCGTGTAAACCTCACAATGTTAATTTGGTTTTTGCTCAATTGACTTGTTAAAGCATGTGCTATTTTATAATTCTGTGCAGGCCTTGGGTCATGACTGAGAAAAGACGAGTACATGAGAGACTAAGGGGTTCAATCGTAAACTCCATGCTTATATCGCAGGTTAGTTCCAATATTTTTTTCTTGTGCTTGTCTGGAGTATTTAACTAATCGATGGAAGTTATTCTTGGATCTGCATGAAAACAGACAATGAATTGTAACGTGATAAATTGATAACTACATAATTTTCCTAACAGTCTCTCTTTATTACACACCGTCCCCAATAAAGAGTTGAGAATCATACAAAACTAAAAAGAATCTGAAACAGCTAGTATAGCGCATCCATTTTCGACTGAAAAGTACTATTCTTACTGAATTTTTTGCAGAAACTACTAGAGCGTAGAAGAACTAGTACTTGTAACGAATTGAAAGTGGTCAGTTCTGGAACTGAAGAATACATGAGAGCCAAGCTGCTGCAAGATTTATTTTGTGAGTATTCTAATCAGCAACGCCGCCTTCACCAGAAGTTACTTGTCGAAGAGGGAAAGATCTGGCAGCTATTTAACGCATCGTAGAAGACTAAACCAAGGTGAATGCGTTCGAAGGCTAGGTTTTTTAGCAAGATTTTGTTGTGTTGTACACATACCAACTGTATCATAGTTTCCCTAGTTGAGGTTTTGCCTACATAGCGGACTGAGAGTTGGGACTTTTTGAGTTTTTACCCCATATTTTGACAAGCAAATGTGAGAAAATGTAGCACTTCAATGGGGCTGAGAGTAAGGATACATAGGATGTACCTAACATTTTGATTAGTAAGAAATGAATGTGCATATGTCTAAATTTTGTCTTTGTACTTCATTTTTCAAAGTTTCTGTTCTGCTTTGGAGCATCGGCTCCGAAATTTCGAATAATAGTTGTGAAATGTTGATTCAAAGAGATTTTACTTATAAAGAATTGATTAGACGGTATGGCATACAAATACCTATACCCATCTTGAGACTAATTTTAGCTATTAGATTTTTCATTAAAATAAAAAAATAAGATTCAAAGATTTAATAGTTAAAATGCTCGGAGTATAGAAGCACCATAGAATTTAGGAAAGTTTTTAGAAATGACCAATTTTCAGAATTTATGGACTAAAATAGGATAAACCGGTCTTCACAAACCATGCACATCATGCACAAAAACGAAATGATGAAAATGCTCACATATATATTGCAAAAACTCACAGCTCATTGCATCTTTTTTCTGATTTCAAATAGAAAGCAATGAGCTTTGGATTTTTGGGTTGAATTTAGATACGTGAGCATATCATATATCATGTACATATCGTATACGTTTAGCATACATCAATATATATAATACGTATTTACATATTAAGTCATGAATGTTACTGGAAAGAGGTTCATGATTTTTATGCACAAAATAATTTCAGTAGCTGTAGTGCAGATAGTAAAATTATCGTACATTGCAATCGAGGGCGTAGAAATTAAATCGATAAAGCTTAATTAATTCTTTGTAGCTAAACAATACCAAGCAATTTTTTTTTATAAAAGCTCGATACATATATTTATTAGAGAAATCCAAGGTTACAAAATTCCTCTTCAAATAAGAGATCAGAGGTGAGATTCGTAGGGTCCCACCCCAACTACAATTGATTCCTGAAGGGACGGCCACAATGACATCGATCAGAGAGATACAGATAATCAGAGAGGATAAAGATAACATAGAGCAAATTTGGAAATGAAGATTTTTTTTTTTTATTTTCTTTGTGAGGATTTCAAGAATTTTCTAATCACGTCTGTTTATCGTATATCATACGGTTAGTTTTCATTATTTACTATTTATTTATATTTAATATTAATAAAAAGTTTTATAATAATTTTTAATCACACGATGTACAATGAAGGAATATAATTGAAGAATCCCGAAATTCTCACAAAAAGAATTTGAAAAATTTGGTATTGATTGAGCTGAAAAGAGTACGAAATCGATCGAACAGAGAGAGTTGACGTATCTGAAATGGAATCTGTGTGTAATTATAATGACGGAGGGTGAGAGATAATATAGAGAGATGGGAAATGGGTTATGGAAAGCTAAACAGATCCTCTCTGAATTTCTTCATTTTAATTTAGGGTAAATTACACAAAACTACCTCAACTATTAGGGTCACGACAGTTTCATACCTTATTTTTTAAAATTGACAATGTCATACCGCATCTTACGAATTTGTGACAATGTCATACCTCCGTCAAATTTTCTGTTAGTTTTTCTGTTAAATGCTGACGTGGCTACATGCGGGGCCCAATCACTAATCCAACTGAATTAAAAAATTATTAAATATATTTTTATTAATTAAAAATTAAAAAAATCTCTCTCTTTCTCCAACCCTCTCTCTCGCCTCTCTCTCTTATCTGCATCCCTGAACTGGGGTTTCTTTTTTTTTTGCTTCCTCCTACTTCTTCTCTTTCTCCTCCTCCTTCTTTTTCTTCTATCTTTCTGGGTTGCTTTTTTTTTTTTTTTCTCTCCTTCTCCTCCTTCTTCTTTCTGGGTTGCAGGGGGCAGAGGGAATTGACATGTGCGGGGGAGTGGCGAGAGAGGTCGAAGTGGTGGGGAAGAGAGAGGGTGGTGGAGGAAGTATGGGGGGGGGGGGGGGGGGAGAAAAGGAAGAAGAAGAAGAAGAAAGGAAAAAAAAAACCAAACCAAACCCAGTTTGTCCCCCCCTCCCAACCCAACCCCTTGTAACCCAGAAAGAAGGAGGAGGAGGAGGAGGAGGAGGAGGAGGAAGAAGAAGAGGAAGGGAAAAGAAGAAGAAAAAAAAAAAAAGTTCTTACCCAACCCCCCGGCAACCCAGAAAGAAGGAGGAGAAGAAGGAGGAGGAGAAGGAGGAAAAAAAAAAAAACCCCAGTTTGGGGATGCAGAGAAGAGAGAGGGTTGGAGAGAGAAAGGAGGGGGAGAGAGAGAGAGATTTAAAATAAAGATTTTTTTTTTAATTTTTAATTATTAAAAATATATTTTATAATTTTTTAATCCAGTTGGATTAGTGATTGGGCCCCGCATGTAGCCACGTCAGCACTTAACAGAAAAACTAACAGAAAATTTGACGGAGGTATGACATTGTCACAAATTCGTAAGATGCGGTATGACATTGTCAACTTTTAAAGATAAGGTATGAAACTGTCGTGACCCCAATAGTTGAGGTAGTTTTGTGTAATTTACCCTTTAATTTATTAAGTTTGTGGATTTGAACTATTGAAATTTGATCCAATGACTACAAATAAAGATCCATTTGAAAAATTATAACAACTTTAATCGTTGAAATCAAATTTCAATGATCCGGATCCTTAAACTTGATGAATTAGAAAAAAGAGATCCGGAAAGAATCTATTTCTTATAGAAAGGACGAGCTGTAAAAGCAAGAGAGTGATGATAGTATTTAATGTGAATATAGTTATTGTTAATGACAATAATATAGGTGCAAAAATTGTAATTTTATAAGAAATGTGAGATGTATTTAGACCATCTCCAATAGTGGGCTAAAAGTCAAATTACCCTCCAAAATTTCCCCCCAAACTCAATCCAACCCAAGGGGAAAATTTTGGCTAAATGCTAAACCAAGGCCAAATTCCCCCCAGAATTTAGCCCAGAAATCGGTGTGGGCTCCACAAAACCGAGTGAAAATATTTATCGGAATTTAATTTTTTTAGATTAAAATGTTCATAAAATTAATTTACGATAGTCTACATATTTATTTAAAAAAATAATAATTTAAGAAAAAAAAATAGTCTAAGTTTATTTTTTAATAATCCCGGGCTAAAATTTTAGACTAGAACGGTTGAAGCAGAAAAACTGTTTATGGGCTAGAAGCTAAATTTTCCGGGCTAAAATGTTTGACTTTTAGTCCAACCATTGGAGATGGTCTTAGAAGCATGGTAGATTATGCTTATATTTTTTTTATGTTTTTCTACTGTTGTTGACATTAGTTTAAAAAAAAACATTTTTTATTTGTTTTACCAAACAGATACGATGTTACAATTTTTTTTTTAACAAACGATATTATCTATACTAAAAGGAAGAGAATGAGCTTAACCTCATAATAAACTAGCATGAAACCTAAAATCTCTAACTTACAAATGAAGAATGACCTAAAACCTCTAACTTACAAATAAAGAGGAATACCACTGAACTGTAGTATTAAACGACCATCTTCCAATTTTTTTTAATAAGCTGTTTTTGAAAGGCATCGCAATTCCAAATCAACCCAAAGGGTTATGGTGTAATTTACAATGTAAAGTAACTCTAATATTAACAACGCTCATCAACTATTCAAGTGAATTTTAAAAAGCCGATTTTTATAGAAAGGTTGTGGCGAAACGACGCGGGCGGCGATGGAGTTCAGGTCCTGCAAGGACGACGCGAGTTCTGTGGAAGCTGCTGCTGCCAGCAACGGCCGCAACGCGCCCCCAGGCTTTCCTCATCGTCAAAATCAGGCAAGTTTCAGATTACTTGGTGTATGATGATGTTTAGCTTTTGAATTGGAATTGTGATGCGCATGCTGCTTTTGATTTTTGTTAGAATAAGTTTGATCTAATTTCTATTTGGGTTTGGTTTCCTTTGTTGGATGGGGTTATTGTTCTTAGACTTAATTGTAGCAATGGTGACTAAACTTTACCCGTAGTTTTTAGTCCTCAAATTATACCATTCATCATTTTCATTAACACCGTCCATTTGTCAGTTAAATTTAGGTGCATATTAAGAACTTCATCCCACATCACCAAAAATAAGAAATGAGAGGAAAAAACCCCTAAAAAAATCAGATATTTTTGTGTAAGAAAATTGAATGTATAGGAATTTTTTTTTTTAAAAGTTCAATATGTGATTTGTTAGTTGTCTTACTAACTTTTAGCTTCTTCTATTGTTTTTTGAAGTTTTGAGTTGAAATTGATTCTGCATATATCTTGTGCAAACTGATTCTGAATCTACTTTTTTGCAAAATCTCTTTCACATTTTTTGCAAGATCAATTTTAGCAGTTACTTCAAAATTAGTTTCATATTATTTGTTCAAATTCTCAGTTTAAATTTTTAGTTCATTGATGCAATTTCAATTTCATTGATTCAAGATCACTAATTATTGTTTTATTTTTATGAAGGTGTCGCCGAGAGAGAAATGTTACACAACAAAACAAAAAACATCTCCAACTGCTGCTCCCACTCAAAAAAGTGAAAGATGAACAAAAAGTGAGAAGCGCCGAACGTCTAATGAAAACTATGCTAAGATGAAAATGAATTTGATGGATTTTGGAGAAAAAAAAGAACTCAAGACAAAGTTTCAGAAAAATTTGGAAGTGTTGAAGTTTTTATATGCCTCACCATTTGCTGAGCTCGTAAAGGCATATGAAAATGGTGAAATACAAATAAAGAAATTAGATTGGGATGTGATACATATTGTCAATTGGTATGACATTGAGATGAAAATGTTCAAGTTTAAGATCGAGTACAGTCAAATAAACGCTAATGACGTACAAGTGTCTACGAAATACCAAACAGAGGAAAACAAGCACCTCAGTTGACAAAAGATTCAAGAATTTCAAAGATTGGTGAAAACAAGTTTGTTGACTTCAGGTATGTCAAAAAAATTATCAGAAAACACATTTCAGATTCAATTGACGTTGCATTTGCTGTTGGGACAAATGAAGGGAATGAAGAAGCAGCTTGCCTAATCATTTTGTATTTGTTATTTCACACTGCTTCTTGGAAATTTAGCGGCAAAACTACCTTGGAGTTTTGCCAAAAGCTGTAACTCAATAGCGAGCATCAATCAATACAACTGAACAAAAGAAATAGCAAGGTACTTAGTGGAAGGAATTGACAGAGCCCAAAGCAGGAAAAAGGATAAACAACCAACTGTTAGTGGTTCTGTTGTCCCTTTAATGGTAAGCAAACTAAACTCATAATTAGTTTCTGTTTGATTTTGGAAAAACTAAAAAATCTAACTGAAAATTTGTTTTTTATCTATAGCATTGGGTTTGTGATCGCACCAACATTATCAAACCAAACGCAGAAAAGGAGAAAAGCCTACCAACAGCAATCAAGTGGGATTTGTCGGCTCTCCATAATAAAATCCATAAAAATACAAATGAAAAGTTGGAGGTAAACTGAGTAAAACTTTACCTTTTTTGTGGAAAACTGATCCTGCATTTATCTTTGTGCAAAATTGATTCTGCATGTATCTTGTGTAAAATGAATTTGCATACTGCAATTGCATATTTTTCTCTAATTTGATTTTGCATATATTTTGTGTAAACTGACTCTGCTTAATTATTCCAAAAAAATATAAAAAAACTAATTATTTAATTTTCACAGGTAGACAATGCAAAAGCAATTGATGATTCTCTTAAACAAATGTCAAATAATGATGATAATGACTATGTCGATCCTCCACCTACACTAAAAAGGAGAAAACTTAAGAAGAAAGTCACACAAAAAAGAATCAAAGGCCAAGAAAGTAAAAACAACAAAGCAGTTGATGTGGGAAAAAGCAGAACAAGGTGATATGGAACTTGCAGAAGATAATCATGTTATATTTTTTTAGTGTAAACTGATTTTGCTGAACTGATCCTGCATATGTAAAATTTGTAATAAGTAATAAGCAAAATTCAAATATGAAATCGGAACAAAACTTACCTTCAAATGATGAAACTCAAGCCAAAATATACATATAAACCATCAATAACATAAAAGGAAGAAGAAAGAACAAAAAGAAAACGAAAGAAAATTGAATGATTTCGAATAGGAACGACTCAATCTGAAGCTAACATTCCCCGTCAGTCACATTTTCAACAGTAGTTCGGAAAAAGTGAGTTTGATACCAATATGTTGAACTCATAGAGGAATCACACTCTAGGGCCAAAGTGTGATACCCAATATATTGAACTTATATACGAATCACACTCGTGGGCCAAAATTTGAGTGTGATACAAATATATTGAAGTCGTGGGTTTAATATATTACACTTATTAGTTCAATATATTAAACTCTTTATCATTATACTAACATATTGAACGCGTAATAGACTAATAGTGGAGTAGTAGTATTATAGGTATTAAACTCAGGTTACTTAATTCCTATATATAGGTTTCACACTCACTCAAACTATTGTGGAAGGCCTAAATGTAGTTATAATTGTTTTTGGTTGTCACAGCATTTTTAGCCCTCTTAAGTAGTCCCAAAGAGACTTTAGTAGTGTTGGGGTATAGAAGCGTTTATTTTTGGGGAACAAGCACTTCCAACTACTTTTATAGGAAGGAGTTGAATGGTAATACAAATTTCAACTTGTGTTAGGGCTCGTTTGGAAACACTCTTAAAATGGCTTAAATTGTTTTTGGTTAAAATGTTTTTGAAACCAATCTTTAGTAAAAATCTTGTACTTCTTGTAGGAAGCACTTCAACTGCTCTGGGAACCCAACAACATTTTGTTTAAAAGTGCTTTAGTCATTTAAAAGAACTTCTAAAAGATCTTGTAATTAAAGTACATCTGGCAAAAGCTTATGAGCATAATTGCTTCATACAAAAATAGTCAAAAAACCTTCATGGCTTCGTAAGGAAGCATTATTGGTCCTTCTCTAAAAAGCACCATAAAGTATTCTAAATTTCCCGATGATAGATTGTCTATTGATTGTGATTCTGTATCGGTAGGTGGTGCATGAGGAACATCGGTTTGTAAAAGGAGAAGAAGAATGTTCATGCAGTTTCATCCTCTTTTGGTGACACGGTCCAAAAGCAGGGTCTTTAACCGCTCAATCTCTTGATACCATTTGTAGAGTCCAGCCTAGTACAAACAAAATGCATCCGCTTTTGAACTCTTTTCTAAAAACAGCCAGGGAGAAAATTGAAACCACTCTTTTTAATATTTCTGCAATTCCTCGTGATGTTGCTTATGACGCAAAACCTTGTATGCCCAACTATAAGCACAAGTTAAGCGTTTCTCTAAGTATAAACAAGGCAAGTTTATTTAGCGTATATGTTTTCCTATTTGGGTTGAGTTTCTTATGTAGAGTTTTGTGCATTTAACACCATTCATATTTGGAAATTTTTGTCTTACGATTCCTATTAGAGCTTTCTTAACGTTATATAAAAAGATTACTTTCAATATATGTACAAGATTATAAGAATATTGTTGTGTTATCCTGGAACTGCCGTTTAGTCTCACCTTACCCCTTGAAACTAGTTTTGTCTCACTTTGCCCCATGAAACTGCCCCTTTTGTCTAATTTAGTTTCAATTCACCCCATTTTTGTCCATTCCATTAAATAGACGTTAAATTAAAGGTTAATATGAACATTTTGTTTTTGACACATTTCTTTGCCTCCAACTTCCAATTTCATTTTCAATATTTCTAATTTAAATTCCTGGCTGTCTCTCTTGCAAATTGGTGTGGAGTTGTAGCTGCAGCTGTTGGCAAAAGCAAATAATGGGTTATGTTTCACAATTTAATTCAAGCCACTCATTGAATCAAACGGTTGCACTACAGCTCCACATCAATAAGCAAGAGAGACAAATGGGGTTTGAATTAGAGTTACTGAAAATGGAATTGAGATTTTATAGCAGGCAGGTTGGAGGCAAAAAGTTGTGTAAAAAATAAAACGTCTATACGACCCTTTTAATTTAAGGAAAACTAATGAAAATGGATTGAAAACTTTGAGTTTTAACGATAAGGACAAAATAAAGGGTAAAGTGAATAGTACCAGGTTTGACTTTTTAGTGTAAAAATATGGTTTTTCGTTAAAGTGAACAATACCGCGGACTTTTCGTTAAAACTCCCTTTAATTTAACGTTTATTTGACGGAATGGATGGAAATGGGCCGAACTGAGACGAAAATGGCAACTTCATGGGACAAAGTGAGACAAAACCAGTTTCATGGTGTAAAGTGAGACTAGATGGCAGTTTTAGGGGCAAATCAATTAGGAAGCCTTATAATATAGTCTCTCACATTACTCATTGCCAATTTGGATTTGAGCTGGATATAACCACTTGAGCTATCATGTCACTTAGTATTGATTGTCTGCATGTTTGGTTTAAGTCATGGCGCACTAACGTAAAGTTGTGTCATGTGTGCATGTTTGGCTTATGTCATTTTACACATGAGGGTGTGTTAAGAATGTATCATGTTTGGTGAATATTGCAGCATATATTATTCTGGCCTTCTCCACTGATTGTTTTTAGATTCCATTGTCGTTTTCTAGTAAATTAGGAGAGTGAGGTGGTGTAAGTTTGAGAGTAAAGATGTGTGCCTCTCTGGTGGTGAGATAGGCACTGTGTACGGCTGAGAGTTGTGAGAAATCCTTTTAATTACTAAAAATTCGTTGGTACTCTACTTGAATCTAATTTTTTAAACTCAGAAACAATTTTCAAGTTTTAGACCTTAAAAACTTATTTGGTAGGACTATTTTCAAAAACTGAATTCAAGACTAACTAAAAAACATAGTCAATTCTCTAAAAACACAAAAAATGAATTTTTAGAGTTTTTAAACTTAAACTCACTCCTTTCTTTTCTCTCCCTCCTCCCCTCTCACTCCAAATCTTTCTCTTTCCTTCCTCTTCTTTCCTCCTCTTATTTATTTTTTTTTTTAACCTTTTTCGTCTCTCATCCAATCCGTTATCTTCATTCTCTCAGTTCTTTTTCTCACTTCTCTTCATCTCTATCTCCTCCGATCCTCTTACTTCTTTCTTTTTTCCTCTAACCATCTCTTACTTTCATTCCTCCTCTCTACTCTCTCTCTCGACCCCCTCTTTTTGGATTTCTTTGTCCAGTTTAAGTTGTAAGATTTAAAATTTTTAAGTCGCATACCAAACAAGTTTTTTAGTCTCAAAGAAAATTGTTTTCAAGAAAAATTCTTAAGAAATGTTTTGAGAAATTATAAAAAATTTCAAATAGGATACCAAACAAGCCCTAAGTTTGCAATGATTTTTAACCATCTGTCTGGTCCATGTGGACAAATTTGCGAAACTAATTTTGCAATCACCTCGCTTTCTCTTGTGCTTACTTGTTATTTGGATTTTATTTACTTGTAGGACAAAAGAACTTCAAGGCGACCCTTAAGTCTCATCTCGTCTCTTAAAGGTTTGTAATGATTTGCTTAGAGATTTTCCCGAACGCATTAGTTTCTTATTCTTTTTCCATTTTCCCAAGGCAGATGGATTGGCAATCCTTCTCAGAGCATTTCCACCGGAGCATAAATTGCCCGGCACCCAGTCCAAAACCCCCCCTAGGACCCAGTCCATGCACTCCAGCCCGTCCACTTGCCTGGCACCCAGCCCAAGCCAGGCAACAGCCCAGTCCAATTTTGACAGACCAATGGACCGGGCAAATTGGCTGGCTTCTCCTCGGCTTGCCAAGCGTTGCGGTGGCTGGCGAAGATCTCGACGACCCTAGCGTTGGCTTTGGAGTCCTCTTTCCGGCGGGAAGTCATGAGCCTGACTTGCTCTTCCGCCTGCCACACCTGGGTCTGGAGCTCCTGGAAGTTGTCGGGAAGTCATGAAGGGGCTGTAGAGGTAGGAGATGAAAAATAGTATTATGCAAAGACTTTGTATTTTATGATCTTAATGAGATACTTTTGTACATGGGAAGTCATGAATCGAGAAAGGTAGGAGATGAAAACGCCCAGGAAAATGCCCAGGTCAGGAAAATACTACTTTGGAGCTCCAGGAACATGCCCAGATCAAAGGTAGGAGATGAAAAATAATAATATTTTAATAAATTTAATAATAATATTTAAAGGTATAGTGATATTTTAATAAATTTGACTAGGCAATTTTTTGTTAGGGGTGGAGATGGTTTGGTCTATTACTGTTTATTGGAGTCTATTACTGTTCATTTGAGTGGATAAATGCGCTGGGTGCTGGCACCCAGTCTTAGGGATGGAAGTGCTCTCAGGGGGCTGGGCACGACATGGATGTAGAAGAGGTTCCCTATATAATAACCATTGAGAATCTGGAGAAGGGGTTATCACCATTAAAGATCGTGGAATTTATACATCAACAACTTTCAATCTCATGTCAAGCATTTGTTTCGCCAAGTCTGTCATCTGAGTGGTATACACGAGGAACCATCCTGCTGGATAGCAGAAAGAATGTTGACAAGTTATCTGACTTTTTGGAGAGTACCGATCACATCATTATTTCTTCAAGCGGAAGGTATCTAGTGTGAATAATTATTTTTCGTGATTAGATAGGTTAGCTTGAATTGCCTTTACTAACAATTTATATTTCGGGGTCTGAGTGAGTGTCCAAAATACAGACTCTTGGTTTGCTGGAGATCTTTGTTTCAAGCCTCCAATATTGCTCTTCACATACGTTATTGATCTATTTCTTAATAGCTAGGTTTTGCGGTCCAATGGTTGTGTAAGCCTCACAATGTTAATATGGTTTTTGCTCAATTTTCGCAGAAACTACTAGAGCGTAGAAGAACTAGTACTTGCAACGAATTGAAAGTGGTCGGTTCTGGAACTGAAGAATACATGAGAGCCAAGCTGCTGCAAGAACGCATCGTAGAAGACTAAACCAAGGTGAATGCGTTCGAAGGCTAGGTTTTATAGCAAGATTTTGTTGTGTTGTACACATACCAACTGTTGTCAACTTACCCTGGTTGAGGTTTTGCCTACACAGTGGACTGAGAGTTGGGACTTCTTGAGTTTTGACCCCATATTTTGACAAGCAAATGTAAGAGCCCTTCATTGGGGCTGAGAGTTAGGATACATAGGATGTACCTAACATTTTGATTAGTAAGAAATGAATGTGCATATGTCTAAATTTTGTCTGTCAGTTTTCAACGTTTCTGTTCTGCTTGGAGCATTGGTTCCGAATTTCGAATAATAGTTGTGAAATGTTGATACAAAGAGATTTTACTTGTAAAGAATTTGATTAGACGGTATTGCATACAAATATCCATGGTGATCCTCCTGGGGATCCAAAATCGTGTTCATTCGTCGTATATCCGTTAGTTTTTATCATGTACTATTAATATTTAATTTAAAATAAAAATATTTAAAATAATTTATAGCCGTACGATGGACGATGAACGAACACGATTTGAGGATCTTCAGGATCCTCATTCCCATGGTTTTACCCTTCTTGAGACGAATTTCAACTATTAGATTTTTTGTTAAAAAAAAAAAAATCAAATATCTAGTAGTTAAAACGATCGGAGTATAGAAATACTATAGAATTTAGGGAAATTGCTAGAAATGACAAATTTTCATAATTTTTAGACTAAAATAAGACAAACCGGCCATTACAATCATGCACACCATGCATAAAAGCGAAAAGACTAAAATACTCACAGCTCATTGCGACTTTTTTCTGATTTAGAAGAAAGTGGTGAGCTTTGATTTTTTGGATTGAGCTCAAATCTGTGAACATATCATGTGCATATCGTATTTATTTAACATACATATAATATATATAGTACGTATTTACATATTGGGTCATGAATGTAATCGGAAAGAGACGATTTTTGTGCACAAAACAATTTCAGTAGCTGTAGTACAGATAGCAAAATTCTCGTATGTTGCAATGGAGGTAGTAGAAATTAAACAGAAAAAGCTTAGTTCTTTGCAGCTAAAACTAGGGGTGGAATTTTTTCCCGAAAATCCCGAACCGTCCCGATCCCGTCCCGAATTTTGACCGAAAAATTCCCGAACCGAAATTCCCGAAACCGAACCGGTCCCGAAATTTTCGGTTTGGGATTTGGCCATTGCTTTGAAAGCTTTCGGTAATCCCGAACCGAACCGAATATTATATATATATATATTTATTTATTTTTATTTTTAATTAGAAATTATTTGAACCGTTGGATTTGTTAAGATCTAATCCTAACCGTCCATTAGTTAGGTCATTTGTTTGTAGTCTCAGACTCTCAGATGATCTCTCGGACTCTCGGACTCTCTCAGTCTCAGTCGCTCTCACACTCCCGCCGCTCGACTCCGTCGCTCTCACACTCCCGCCGCTCGACTCCGTCGAACCCACGCCACTCCTCCTCGTCGTCCATTGACTCAGGAAGGAAGGAAGGAAGACTCACACAGTCACACTCACTCACTCACAGACACAGTCCCGACTCCCGCCGCTTCTCCATCTACGGAGACACAAATCCAGTCCCAAATCCAGGTTAGTCTCAGATCTCTCGGACTCTCTCAGTCGCTCTCACTCTCTCATTCGCTCTCACCGCTCTCACTCTCACACTCACTCACACTGTCCCGCAGCTCCACTCCTCCGTCGAACCCAACCCACGCCACTCCTCGTCGTCCATTGACTCAGGAAGGAAGGAAGGAAGACGCAGGAAGGAAGGAAGACTCGAATCCGACACAAATCGAGTCCCAAATCCAGGTTAGGGTTTCTGAATTGTCTGAGCTTTCGAAAATGTTTGAGAATGAAATGTCTGAGCTTTCTGAAATGTCTGAGCCCCTTTATGCATTTCCAATATGAAAAGTCGACTAATGAACAAACAAGCACCTTAGAATCAGATTTCTGAAATGTCTGAGCTTTCTCACATGTCTCTGAGCTTTCTCACATGTCTGAGCTTTCTGAAATTTCTGAAATGTTCCGTCCTTTTGAACAATGAACAAACACCTTAGATTAGAATCAGATTTACTTATTATAATTTATAATACAAATAATGAAAAACAAGCAAATGTTAATCAAATAAAAAATAAACAAGTCTGGTAGTTAATAGCCAAATTAAAACTTCAAGGATGCAATGTTTCTACAAGGTAATTGCCTAAGTCTCTCTATGTTACAGTGCTTCGATCGTCATCCAATGCAATTCGTATCGTCGTATTACAACACACAGAGTGTTTTGCTCCCAACTCTCTTTCTCTCTCTCTCTCTCTAACTTTCACCTTAAGTTCTCCTCTTGCGAAAACGATAGCTTTCAAAGCTTTTGTTTTTCTATTGGCTTTGAGGAGAAGCTGATTGGGTGAGTTCTTAATCCCTTGATTTATACGGTTTTAAATCTGTTTACTTTGTTGGTTTGTTCTATTGATTGCTGAAGAAATTTGGGTTTGTTTTTTGTTTGTTTTATTGATGAGATTTTACTGCTGATTGAGATGTTATTGCAAAATCTTAAGCTTTTCTGGTTTCTGTTTGATTGTTGGTAGTTCACGGGTTTGATCTGGGCAGTGGGCTGTGTGTAACCCGGAAATTTTTTTTTTTGGGCAGTGGGCTGCTGCAATCTTAAAAGCCCAACATTTTGGGCTTCAAGGCCCAATCCCGAATTATCCCGAAAATCCCGAAACACTTTCGGGAATCCCGAAATTCGGGAAATGCACTCATTCGGTTCGGTTTCGGGATATAAAATCCCATCCCGAAATGTTTTGGTTCGGGATTCGGGTAAGGAGTTTCGGTTCGGGATCCCGACCCGAACCACCCCTAGCTAAAACAACACTCAGCGATTTTTTTGATAAAAGCTCGATACATATATTTATTAGAGAAAGGAAAATTTTATTTAAACCCATACAACCTCTTTTTATACCCAACTTAAAATTTTGAATGTTAATTGTCTATTTTACCCTATTGCATAATTACTATTAAGTACAAAATGAAATTAAAAATAAAACTTAAATTTATCAATAAACCCAAACACTATAATTAAACCCTACGATCATTCTTTGTTTATCCTACGTTCATTACCACTTTTTGATGATATGTAGACTATATGCATCTGCAGGCGAAATATGGCTACCTTAGCAGCTGCTGAAATTTGTGATACGAATACAACTCTTGTGGGAAGCGGAGGTTTGCGTGTGCTGCCACAAATTTTCCAGGTATACGGACAATCCCGAGCATTCTCAGGCCCCATTACAACACTCAAGGTGTTCGAGGACAATGTCTTAGTCATATAGCTTCTCGAAACCAAAGGCGAGGGAAGAGTTTTGGTCATTGATGGTGGAGGAAGCATGAGATGTGCTTTGGTTGGAGGAAACTTGGGACAGTTGGCTGGAAACATGGGATGGGCAGGTGTTGTGGTGAATGGCTGCATTAGAGATGTAGATGAGATCAATGAGCGTGATATTAGGGTGAGGGCTTTGGCATCTCATCTGATGAAATCGAACAAAAAAGGCGTCAGAGAAAAGCATGTTCTGATCCATATTGCGGGAACCTCGATTCGTGAAGGCGAATAATTTTCATTGCAATTCAAAAACAAGCCTAGTACAAGCAAATCATGACGACACATTGATACTTTACCCAGCCATTGCCCCAAAAAACCCAGGCTGGCTAGCTGTTTGCAGAGGAAAGTTAGGTCATCTCCAACCGAAGGGGACCAGAGGGCCAGAGGGCCGAAAATGGCCCTAAAACCGTCTCCAACCGAGGGCTAGGCCAGAGGGCTCTGGAATCTAGGAGGGCCCCACGGAATCGGAGAGGGCTGGAGGGCTGGCTGTTTTTTTTTTTAATCTTTCTTATTTCTGTTGGTTATAATCGACAGAAATAAGAATTTGAATTTGAAATTTGCAACGGCTAGCGAGCCACTAGCCATTGCTTCCTTCTTTTTTTTTTTTTTTAATTTTTTATGAATTTAAACCTTTTTTTTTTTTTTTTTTTTTTTTTCTATAACTTCAATTTAAACCTTATTTTTTTCTTTTTTTTTTTTCTATAACTTCAATTTAAATTTAAATTGTAGCTTTAAAATAATAAATTATGTTTGGCCCTATGGCCTTTTGGTCCTCGGTTGGAGACGGTTTTTTGTGACAGGGCTAAAACGAGCCCTCTGGCCCTCGGTTGGAGACGGAGGCAAATATGGTCATGAACTGTTCATTAAAATATTAATATCTTGTAGAATCTTGGAGGGCTAGAGGGCTCAAACGAGCCCTCTGGCCATCCCTCAGTTGGAGATGGCCTTATTAGCTTCGCAGAGCAGAGCATAACAGGGGCAAAGAACGACGATCACTGATGTTCAATGGGTGTAAAAATTAATTCAGCTATTGAATTGAGTTTATGGGGGTATATAAGGTATTAAATTTGGGTTTAAAGAGATATTAATAGTTTAGTTAAAAATCAAATGGGTGCAAAGAGTAAGTTGGGTGTAGAAATATGTTAGATGAGTTTAAATAAAATTTCCTTTAGAGAAATCCAAGGTTACAAAATTCATTCTTCAAATAGGACTTAGCTTCTTTGCCCTCCTACTTCCCATACACTTTCATTCCTTTCTATTTATGCAGTCACGGTTAAGTCACGTCAATCTTTTATAAAAATATTACTTTTTGTCTTATAATCTCTTTATAAAAAAAATTAACCGTGATCACACAAAATAAGAATGTATAAAAACTGAAAGGGTAAAGAAGCCGGGTCCCTTCAAATAAAAGATCAGAGGGGAGATTCGTAGGGTCCCATCCCAACTACAATTAATTCCTGAAGTGACGGCCACAACATAGAGCAAATTTGGGAATGAGATCTTTTTAGATTCTCGAAGATCTCAATAATCTGTTGATTATGTTTATTTACTGTATATTATGTAATTAATTTTTATTAAATACCGTTTATATTTAATTTAATTAAAAAAATTATAATAATTTCTAATAGTAAGATATATAAGAAATCGTAATTGAACAATCTCGAAAAGCTGAAAAAAGGAAACCGGAAAATTTGGTATTTATTGAACTGAAAAGAGTTGACGTTTCTGGAATGGAATCTCTGTAATTGTAATGATGAGGGTGAGAGATAACATAGAGAGATGGGAAATGGGTTATTGGGAAGTACAAAGGTCTAAAATATCGATGATATCGGAAATATCGGTAGTCTAAAAATTTGAAAATTTCGATAGAAATATCGGGATATTATCGATATCGATAAAAATTGAATAAAAACCATGGAAATTGTAAGAAAAACTTGGAAATTTTTATTGAAACTTTGCAGGATGTTTATTTAGTCAATTATCTATTAGTTTATCACAAAAAAATTGGAAGAAAATGCATTGCATGATAGATTTAACTGATTTAAGTTGATTATATAGCGAGCTAGTAACCATTGTGAGTGCAGAAAATATGTAGTAATTAATGAAAGAAGTTTAAACACACCATAATCATTTATATATAATGAATTAGTACAATATTTTACACTTTATACATTGCATGGTAAGATACATGAGTGACTTAGCAAGGTCTAAAATATCGATGATATCGGAAATATCGGTAGTCCAAAAACACGAAAATTTCGATGGAAATATCGGAATATTATGGATATTTTAGACTATGAGAAGGACGAGCTGCAAAAGCGAGAGAGAGAGTTCTTTACTTTTAGAAAATAAAATAATAGAGTATTTAATGTGAATATAGTTATTGTCAAAGACAATAATATATAAATAAAAATTATAATTTTATAAAATATATGAGGTGTATTTAGACTATCTCCAAATATGTTAAATTTTAAATCTAAAATTTAAATTTGAAGGCTTACATAGCACTTTAACATCTTTTAAACTTTTGCTCTCCAATCGATATGTCAAATTTTAAACATAAAATAATAGTTCATATGTATTTTCTTTGCATTGGGAATGAAAAGAAACAAAAGGATAATGCTTTAAACCAATAAAAAAATTAATAAAAACATTTAATAATTAATTAAAAATCTGAAGGTGCTGTCAAATTTGGCAGTAAGGAAGAGAGATGTCAATCCATGTCATGCCACATCAGATTTGGCTTCTCGATTGGAAAACATTAATACTGTCTTTTGTTACCGTTATTGCTGATTTGAACAATTTGACATCTCCTTTGGAGTTGCTCTTAAAAGCATAGTATATTCTGTTTCTATGTTTTTTTACTGTTATTGACATCAATTTTAATTTTTTTTTTTGTTTTACCAAACACATATGATGTTACATAATTTTTTCTGAACAAACGATATTATCTACACTAAAAAGGACGGGATGAGCTTAACCTTACAATAAGCTAGTAATAATGTGGTTCAAATTTATCTTTGACGAGAATGGAACCTAAAACTTCTAAATTTATATATGAAAATGAATACCACTAAATCGTAGTACTATGTAGCGATGTTCTAAATTTTTTAATTAGCTATTTTTTGAAAGTATCTCAATTCCAAAATCAACCCTTAAGGATTATTATTGAAATCTCAAGCACAACTAGACTCAAGGAACATATAGAGAACTAGTCTATGTTTACATAAAATCATTCAAAAATACATAATCTATCATTCCTTAACAATTCTAGCCTTTTAATAGGCCTAGCAACAACCTAATTAAGCATTAGCACAACTTCCTATTCCACTACAACATAAGAAATAATAATCACCAAGTTCCAACCAAACCACATAACTAAAAAAGCACAATATTCTAAATATTTGATTAATAGGGATATTAACTAGATTGGGTTTATATCACAAATGGTTCCTGAAATTGACTCCATCAATCATGATGGTCCCTGAAATTGAAAATCGATCAATGTAGTCCCTGAATTTTAACTCGCGAATCAATGTGGTCCTTCTGTTAGTGTTCCGTCCAAATTAACTTTAAAAAAAGGTTAGAGAACCAAGTTTTCATGGTAAAATGATAAAAAATAACCATGTTACTTATAATTTTACTTAGTACCTCTCTTTTCTTTTTTCCTTTTTCCATCTTCACTTTTCTCTCCATTTTTTCATGAATTTGGTGCTAAAACTAAAATAAAAACAAATTGTTGTCTTAATACATAATTAAGTATTAAAAGTATACCCTATATGTAATTTTTCCATAATTCTATATGAAGACGGTGAGGTTGTATTTAATAGTGTGCAAGATTAATGTAAGTGGAAACGAGAATTTGCGCGGGAGAGTTTCAGATAATCTGCATGATTGTAAGATTGTAAGTTGAACAAGAGTGAATTGAAAGAGAGTTGATTTGGGAGGTTGAGAGTTTGGGAAGTTCTTCAATCCTTTGTTTTGTAGTGGGATCTTCGATCCCTTGTCCATGGATGACTACAAGTTTGTCGAAAATCTTACGCTTTTGGACAAGGGTGGAGCCGTGCTATGGCTGCAGCCTTGGCTGCAGCCTAGGGCCAATTTTAGAATTTTAGAAAACTGCATGTAATTTTATATGCAGAAGTTGTCTATTTCAATGCCAGCCAGCCAGCCAGCCTTTTTGTCGGCAAAATTAGGCTATCTTGAACAAGAAGAAAACATAGCACACGCCTATAAATTTTCCTAGCTCCGCCCTTGCTTTTGCCACCTGACAGTAACTTTGTATGGCTCCTCTTGTCTTTTACATGTGTACTAGATACTCGTGGACCGTATATTGTTTGGATGATTCACGTGGTTTTTTTCATATGCTCGTTTGTTCATTTGCAGGAAACGAGGCCTTCTGGGTTGTCCTCGGGTCATGTCAAAGGTTTGTACTGATTTGCTTAAGTTCTTTTCATAATCTTTAACCACTCTTCAAAGGCAGTGATAAATGTAAACCTAAACTTATGACCCTTTTAGTTTGAATGGGTGATTAAACAAAGCTCTGCGGTGAAATTTGACGTTGAAGTAGTTGATCACTGTGGATATTCTTCATATCTTGGTGGACTATGTTTAAACAATTCAAACCTGTTGGTTACTTTATCTTGTATATAGAATCTGAACGAAGAGAACATGACGTAGATGTCGGAGGGGAGCCCCATATGATCGTCATAGACAATCTTGAGAAGGAGTTATCGCCATCAACAATTATGGAGTTTATCCATCAACAACTTTCAATCTCATGTCAAGCATTTGTTTCGCCAAGTAAGTTGTTAGAGATGTATGCACGAGGAGCTATTCTGTTGCACAGAAAACGGAACTTTGACAAGTTATTGGCGTTTTTGGAGAATCCAGATCACATCATCGTTTCCTCGGGAGGAAGGTATATAGTGTAAATGTCTCTTTCCAATAATTATAAATCACGCAAACTTGTCTTGAAATGGTGTTTGTTCAAATTTGGTAATTAGATATCTAAGCTAAAATTTTAATCATTTAGTATTTCTCCGCAGGCCTTGGTTCGTGACTGAAAAATTACAGCTACATGACTCGCTGAAAGCATTGACTGAAACTTTCGCGTTTACATCTCAGGTCAGTTTCCTATAATTCTTCTTGTGTTTGTAAGTAACGATTATAACGGTGAAATGTCATTCTCTGTGCTAAGAGTATATCCCGTGATTTGTTCCATAGAATGACGCTGCACCCCCAATAGCTAGACTGTTTTATTGACTAACCATTGATTGGAATCATCAACTGTATCTGCATCAAAGCACATAATTCTTTGTACCATGAGGGTTACATGATTTCATAACGGAATCTCGTGTTATACACCCTTCCGAGAAAGTGGGAGAAGCATGCCAAAACCTGATAGAATACAAAATAACTAGTATAAAAGCACCTTCCTCTAAAAGCACCATTCTTATTGACTCTGCTGCAGAAAGAATCACGGAGCAGAAGTGGAACTTGCAACGAATTGAAGGTGGTCCTTTATGGGACGAAAGAGTACGAGCAAGCCAAGCAGCTACATGATTTGTTTAAGCAATTTGCCGAGCATGAATGGAAGCTTCACCAGAGGTTAGTTATTGAAGAGGGAAGGATATTGCAGCCATCTGATCCGCTGCAGAGATGACGAACTTTAAAAGCTTAGTTCCGTGTGAATGCTTTTGGTTACGTTGCACGTAGGTTCTAACGAAGGCTATGCACTCTGACCGCACACAAATGAGGCACCTCTGAACTCCCGTTTAGATATCTGGGCTGAATCATCGAAGGTACATGGATGTACTTAACGTTTGAATCTGATTAGAGAAACTAAATTCAGTTTTCAATGTGATGCTTTTGCTGTGATTATAAGATGAAAACAACGTCCCGAGCACGAAGTGTACACACACTCGTGCATAAGTATGTTGTATTGGTTGGTGTTGGTGCATATGCTTCTAGGATCAGGGAGAGATTTTTTAATGTGATTAGAATACGGGTTGGTATGACATACCAAAAGTGTACTACCGTGTTAAAAAGTTACGATAGTTCTTACCTACAATTTTTATGTTTTAATTAATTAAAAAGGAAATTGTGAAGTAAAAGGAAAAAAAAAAATGTAACGATCATAGCACTAACTTACCAACAAATAAATAAAATTTATAGTAAAAAGAAATAAATAAATGTTGCAATTCTAATTTAATTAGAAATATGATTGTTTAAATCTGAATAGATTATATATATATATAGGAATCGTATGAGATTGATGATCTTTTTATGTACAATTTGTATTACTTGAAGAACAAATTTCTCTCTCCGTATTATTATAAATAAAGATAGAAATTCACAAACAACTTCCTCAAGCCCTTCGCTTCTCTCTGGCCGGTCTCCCTCTTTCGTCCATCACCAAATTCATACAACGAAAATAAAAAAAAAAAAGATTTTTGGGGGTTTTTGATATCACGGACCAAGCAAGCGAAATTCGCTTTTATCCACCTGGAAAGCATCATCCGACGTGGAGCGTTCCCATTGGCCACTGGTAAAGCTATTGAATCACACCCCGGCCACGTGGCTTAAGCCCAAAAATCAAAAAACAAAACGACATCGTTGATTGTCCTTTTATGCTGGTCCAACCAGAACTGCCGTTGTCCGACAGCCTAAGTTCGAGTTCGGCACTTTTCAAATCCCAGTTCATCCGAAAATCCCAAACTTGAAACCTCTGCCAAATACGAAAACCAGAAGCAGTTTCCGAGGTAATTTATCGTGTTCTTCTCGATCTGTGTGTTTTTGCATCTCTAAATATCTATCTGGGTAACGATTATTTGTGACCAAAAAAAACTCGGTGATTGTTTGACTTTGTGTGCTGAAAAATTGGTGGATTTGCAGGGAAGAAGATGGAGTTCTGGTGCGGGGGACACGTGGCGCTGAGTTTGGTGCTGGTGGGTTTTCTGGTTTTGTGCCAATTGGAAGGGTCGTTAGGGTTAAGGTTCGTGATTGACAGGGAAGAGTGCTTCTCCCATGATGCAAAGTACATGGGAGACACCATCCATGTCTCTTTTGTGGTAATCAAGGTAGATTCGACTTGGCATTACACCGAAGACGGCGTTGATCTCGTGGTATGAATGAATGAATACTATGATGTTTCGTATTTGTTTGTTTTTCCCAATTGTTTGATTTTGTCATAATTTTGTCTGTTTGATCTTGTTGTGGAGAAATTTTGATGGTTTCTGCTGATTTGTGTTACTTTTTCTGCCTTGGCAAGTTGAATTTTGATAGAAGATAAAGATTGTGGATTTTTGTTTATGATTGCATTCGTTAAGAGGGTAGAATTATCTGTTGCCTTCGTAAACCGGGAGATAGGACGGGGCTTGTGGCTCAGTCGGTTGAGATCGTTTATGGTTTAGCCTGCATTGATGTCCTGCGTTCGGTTCTACTCCCCCGATATCGATTTTATCAGAAAAGAAGAGATGAATAAAGCGGGAGAGGGATATAATGTTGTTATTGTTGGTAACTTGGTAATTTGAGTCACAATTGCTAGTTTAGGAATTTAAGATCATCCCCCAATTGGTTTTTCAATTAGGACGTTGCTTTTTGTTCGATAATGATGATAGTGGTTCCTGTTGCTAAAATCTTTCTTATACTTTTGAACTATGTTGCCGATGTCAGATAAAGGGACCTGGTGGTGAACAAATTCATGACATACGCGGCAAGACAAGCGAGAAGTATGAGTTTGTGGTTCAGAAGCAAGGTGTTCATCAGTTCTGCTTCACGAACAAGTCTCCTTACCACGAAACCATTGACTTCGATGTACATGCTGCTCACTTCACATACTATGACCAGCATGCTAAAGACGGTGAGAGGCCACTTTACCTGTTATTCAAGTTCCGCCACCTTTTTTTCTTCTTCTAGGTGAGTCGTCTTTATATTGGAATAATGGTCACGGAATGTTATTTGAATGTATGCAGAGCATTTCACACCCTTGCTGGAGCAGATTCAAAAGTTGGAGGAAGCCCTCTATAACATCCAATTCGAACAACATTGGTTAGAAGCTGAGACTGACCGCCAAGCAATAGGTATTTATTAATCTGTCAATTTTTATCTCTTATCCTGAACAGGTTGCATAAACTATAGTACTTCAAGAAGTACATGATTCTGCACTTGAATCTGCATGTCACATACGGGCACACGAAGCTAAGCCCCCCTAATCTTTGATTTTCGTGCAGTGAATGAAGGAATGAGCCGCAGAGCAACGCACAAGGCATTGATAGAATCGGCAGCGCTTATTGGAGCTAGCTGCCTCCAAGTTTTTCTTCTGAAACGTTTGTTTGAACGCAAGCTTGGATCTTCTAGAGTTTAGATTAGTCAGTTGCATACTTGTTTTCGGGTATTTACTGGTTGTAATGTTAGAAAATGGAAAGAATATTTATATACTGAAATGTTACAAAACAGAAAATGTACCATTGGCTTCTGCTTTAATATTTTGAAGATGGGTATTTATGCTTATTGTTGGACCATTTGAGTTGCCTTGCATAATGGTAGATTTAGCTGACATGTTTGATTGGAGTTAGTAAAGACACTTTGCTCTTAATACTTGAAGCAGTTTTTTGGCTGTTAGTTTGAGGCCGCCCGGGATTGCTTTTGTAGGAAATACTTCTGCTTAAAATGCGATTTTGCTAGAAACACTTTTAGTAATGGTATTGACTCATGTCCGTGTTCTATTGGGTGCAAACTAAAGTATTGGATTAAAAAAAATAGAAGTCATCTTCCGGAGAGATGCCCGAATGATTGATAGCTCGAATCTTGAAAATCATATTGGGGATTCGCATTAGAATCATGCCGGAATAATTATTAAAAACCTAATTGGAAGTGCTTCTTGAAGGAGTTGCTTCTCAGAAAGATCTTTTATGCTTTGTATCAAACATCATCAAAAGTGCTTTAGTTGTCAGACTCAAAACACTTTTTTAGCCGTTCTAGAAGCACCAAAAACAGGCCCTTGGTGCTTTTTGAGAGGGAGCTGGAAGATTAGGTTCTGTTGCATCAGTCCGTTGAGGCTTCCTCAATGGTTTTGTGGTGCATCCATTGGAAATACCGCAGATTTTGAATTCATCTACAACCAAATCGATCACCGAATTGCTGAGAGGAGCAATTTTCGTGCAAAATTGCAAATGAATGGAGTCGTAAAAGCTTGGAACTTCCCAACTCAGAGGGAGATTTTGCGGGGAAAAAGACTTTCTTAAGAGAAAATACAAAGCTTCACAGCGCACAAATACGCGGTTACACAACATAGAAACTCAAATTGAACCGAGAACAGGAAACAAAGAATCACGATTAACTCAGCATCAAGCATTGATTCAAGAAAAGGAAGCTGCATGCAATCATAGTTCACCAGTATGCATAAACGTAAAACAGTATCATTTTTCAATCATTCGTCACCCAAAATAAGCGCACAATTTCTACCAATGTTCAAAAAGACAGCAAACAGATTCCAGCGGGACCAATCATGGCTTCTGAACACAGCTCCAGTCTTCTGGAATATACATCGTCGTGGGGGAGATAAATACACAGTAGTATCTTCTGTAAAATTTATGACATGGTTGTTGCCTCCTCACGACTCCGCACGCAAGCAGCAAAACCATTTTTTCTACACATCAAAGGAGAAAAAAGCGTAACAAATTCAATCATTGTATCACTTTTCAAGCTATCATCTTTTTCATCATCACATTAGGGTGGCTTAAGATCAACTGGCAGCATTCTTTTCTTTTTCCCTCTTTCTTTTTCTTTTTTGGTGCCAGCTTAGTTGGACATCATTTAACAAAACCAGGCATTACCAAGCGAAAAGATAAAATATGAAAAGGATACGTTTATAAAATCAATGGGTGCTATTTCCTGGGAGGAAAAAATGGGTAGTTAATAGTTTGAGTTTGAGCAATCTAATTCTGAAATTAAAGGATTATATGCAAACGTAGTCACACACAAAATGTGATGATGAAGATGTAAGGATTCCGATGTATTGTGCATAAAATGCTCGTTATGGTTCAATTAAATCTTCTCTGTTCTCAACCTCAACCACCATTCAGGCTCTAGGGAAAGATATGACTATGTAAACACAAACAGCGTCAAGCATAAAAGAGATTATGGTATTCCACGGAGAACTCTAAGGTCAATGAGTCCAACTTACAGATGGAGGCTTTCCAAGAACTGCTCCTTGCTTATATGTGCGGTCCTCCTTTGATGGTGAGTCAGGTCTACCACCTGTCTTCTTCTCAGTCCTAGCCTTGTTGAAGATTACAGTGAATCCCTCAGCTGATGCTGGATCATTGACATCCCATTCACCAAATTTTGGCAGCGGTACACCCTTTTCCTGTGGATTTACATAATTTTGATGAAGGGAGTCAATCACTCAAAGTCTATGCGTACCGAATTGAGATATATAAATAACACAATTGTGTGCAAAGTTCAATGTTTCAGATGTGCTTGCACGAAATTATGAAGGCCACGTAACAAAGATGATTAAGATTGAGGTGAAGGTTTGCTCCCACACATCAGTAAAAAAAACAGCTAATCATACTACCGTACCTTAATCCTAATGCATAAGAATACAACACCATGATACAGAAAGTAATATGTATTCATGCATTGGTTTACAAACGCCGATGCCTGTAATTACTCTTCAATATGAAGGTATTCCAAAAAGAAGAAGAGGTTTGAAATTAGACAATCTTGTAGGAGATCTGCTATCAACTTTATACATGCCTAAAAGGAACACAAAGAAATGTTCTTTTTTCTAAAGTCCAACACGTATCAGATTGGTTTACACTAAAACCAAATAAGTAACGTACAGAACAGTCAAGTGCACCAAACTCCAACCATTCCGTGGTCTGAGGAGGCTAGATATACGCAGCCTCGCCGCATCACCCCTACTTGCGGTGCGCCTGTTTCGCGTATTGACCTGCAACATCCATGAAGCAACAGAACAACCTTACCCATTGAGCTAGGCTCACCCTCAAGTAAGAACCCATTGTATGTTTTAAACCATTGAGTAACCCATCAATCCACCAAACTACAACACTTAACCATTCAGCACAACAGACACAAAGAAAGTTTTGCACACAAGGAAGCAATCAGATACGCTGCTAATCGGTCGAAGCCGAATCTACAAACATACAAAAACACATACAACATCCAATTTGATTCTCAAATACTCCAAGTCGGGTTGGTATAAACCAAACAAGAAGCTAAAAATACAAACTTTATCAACAAATATTAAAAAAAATATAAAAACCCAGAAAGCAAACGTGACCCCAGATAGCAAACACCAGCTAGATACATCATATTCATACAGAACAAGCTTCTGCTTAAAAGTTAGACACCAAAAGGATGAAAAGGAAGCAGAAAGCATCGGAGGGGGGACAATATAGTAAATTCCAACAACACCAGCAAGCTGAAAAATGGAAGAAATCTCTCCATCTCAGATCAAACACAGAACCACATACATACACCGATACAAATTCAATTCATGAATTAGAGGACAAAAAAGTCGACTACTTTGCTTACCCCCATCACTTTCTGCTCTGAGATTTGTGAGAGTAACGACAAAAAACGGCGACTGATTTTCTCTGGTTGTAGGGCTTTTGAGGTGGTCCGAGTATTGAAGGGATTTGAGATGATGAATTGACGAGTCTTTTGCTTTTTCCAGGTGAGGTTCAATGGAAGGAGGAGAGAGAGAGAGAGAGAGAGAGAGAGAGAGAGAGAGGAGGGCGCGGCGTGGGTTTGTTGTGCACTGATGTGGGAGGTGGGTCCGATGATGAAATTTTTTTAGTGCGTTAGAACCACGGTTTGACAAGTTGCTTGAGGAGAGGGATTCCTATTTTTTTCAAAAAATGGGGATTAGGTGTGGGGTCCACTCTACATCGAATTTCAACGATCCGAACCGTCTATTTTTTAAGTTACACCTCATAGATCATCCTTGCAAAAATTCAATTCAATCCGAAACCATTTGCCTATTTAATTATCAAGATAAAATTTTATTGTTTCTTATATAACAAAGTATTCGTTAATATTTTTGAATCCAATTAGATGTCTTAAATATTTTAGATTTGGCTAATATTTTGCAAGGATGATCTATGGGGTGTAACTTGAAAAATAGACGGTTCGGATCGTTGAAATTCGATGTGGAGTGGGCCCCACACCTAATCCCCATTTTTAAAAAAAAATGGAGATCCCTCTCCTTAAACAATTCCCACGGTTTGATATACACAAAGCTCATTTGAAGTGTTATTAAAACAAATGTTTTTGAAATTAACTTTTAGTAAATATAAAATAAATCATATAACAGTTATTGATGTGAAGTACGTACCTGATGCTTCTTAAAAAAAAAAGCTTAAAATGTTTTCAGAATTTAAAATTAATTTTATAAAAAGTATTTTTAATTATTTTAAAAATAATTCTAAATGAACTGTAAGTGTTACAATAGAATTAGTTGAAATTTTTTTTGTTTAAGTTTCCAACCAATTCAATTGTATTGAAAACCAGTAGAGTGAGCAGTATTTCCTGCACACTAAAAATCTCTGAGCAGGATGGGACGATTAGGGGCCTACTGTTTGAAGAACCAACTCGATGGGACGGTGTCTGGTGCTTCCAGCTAAGCATCCCACACAGCTTTTGTCTGTTTCCCACGATATTCAATACGAAAAACTAACAAAATATCTTTAAAAACTTAAGAAAAACTAACGAAAAGTTCAAAAAAATTTCTCTTTTAACGAAAAGCTCTTTTTAAAGGTATAGTGAATAGTGACAGTTAAAGGTAAAAAAATGATTTTTCGTTAAAAATGAACAGTACCGGGAGTGTTTTGTTAAAACTCCCTAAAAACTTTAGTTTTAATCAAAATAACAAAATAAAAATATAAGTAAATAGTATCAGTAATGACTTTTCAAGATAAAAATAGGGAAATTTTATTTAAACTCATACAACCTCTTTTTACACCCAACTTAAAATTTTGAATGTTAATTGTCTATTTTACCCTATTGCATAATTACTATTAAGTACAAAATGAAATTAATAATAAAACTCAAATTTATCAATAAACCCAAACCCTAATAATTAAACCTTACAATCATTCTTTGTCTATCCTACGTTCGGCTAAAACCCGAATAGTTCTCGTAGAGAAAAATAAGTTTTTTCTATTGATGGATGGTGATTTTGAAGTTTTGAATCCTCCAACTAAGGTATGACTCAATTTATGAATTATTTATTCGTTCGATTTCAATTTTTTACAGTTTAGAAGATGAGTATTTTGGTTATAAATTTTTTTCAATCAATCCTGCATAGTTTGTTTATCTTTCTGCAACAGTAAATTGATGCAATCGGTTTCCCATTGTTCATCTGCATCCCAAAAAACCAAAAAATCTTGCATATATTGCAAGAACCTTGATTCTGTTGGTTCTTCTGTTTTTATATTTTTTTTTTCTTCTCTGTCGGTGTAGTCTGATTACACCCCAAAATCATGGCATCGCTATTGCTACAAACTAAAAGTCGTAATATGAAGTCTGCACTCTGCACCCCAATAAAGTCTTCCTTGCAGATATTGCAAGGGTTGCTTCTTCTTTTTTATATTATTATTTTTTCGTCTATGTGAGCCCACAATCGTGGCATCACTATTGGCGCAAACTAAAAAGTCCTAATACACAATCGTGGCATCACTATTGGTTCTTCTGTTTTTATATTTTTTTTTCCTTCTCTGTCGGTGTAGTCTGACTACACCCCAAACACCAGTTACATCAAAAGGTGTATGATGTCCGCTGAGCTCTTTAGGTTGGGATTTTAATATTGTAATTTGCAGTAGTTTCAAGGTACTGGTTGTCATCATCACATTAAATGGAAGAGATTGCAATGCATGCCCCTTAGTTCTCATTTTATCCAGTAATGCTTCCGTCTTCTCTTTTCATTTTATCCAGTAATGCTTATGTCTTCTCTTTCAATAGCAATAGTAGACACGCCCAGATCCTTTTCGCTTGAACGTGGTGAGGAAGGAAGATGCCCACAGGAAAACTGAAGGTTTGACTCAATTGCACTAGAAGGTGACGAGAGAAGTTTTAAGAGTAAGTTAAAAATCATGGGTGTAAAAATACATCCAAGAGTCGGCCTGCAATGAAAACATCATGGGTGTAAAAATACATCCACATATTGGTATTAAATTTGGGTTTAAAGAGATATTAATTAGTAAGTTAAAAATCAAATGGGTGCAAAAAGTAAGTTGAGTGTATAAATAGGTTAGATGAGTTTAAATAAAATTTCCCTAAAAATATCATTAACGTTAAAAATGAATAATACCAAAAGTATTTCATTAAGATTCCCTATTAAATATGACTCTTCCTCGTGTCGTGTGTATGCTCTCACCCCTAGTAGAACATCTTAACAGTCGTGAAAATAAAATTTAAAGATTTTACCCGAATATTTACGAGACTATTTTCATGATCATTCATCAACCACTTTACAGCAACGGTCCGTTAAAAGTAAGAATTAAACTCATTACAAATATTATTGTTTTTGTATTTATGTAAGGTAAACTTAAAAGAGTTATTCCGACGAAATGGAGTAACTATTATATGCAATAATAGTATAGTTCAAGATCATGTGTAGTATAACTGCATAACCAATTCACGTATAACAAAACACGTAAATTGATTATCATTGTTAGACAATAAAGTATAAACTCATCATCCTCTCATATCATAAACGACGAATTACTTGTACACTTTAGTACAGGCCATTAGCTCCACATTATTGAACAGTACCACGCATCCAACCCAAAACATGTACAGCATGAGAGAGAGAGATGGTGAAACTGAACTGTATTGGAAATATACTTCTTCCAAAATCTAAATACATTTGTAATTTATTGGGGAAGCAAATCAAGTACAAAAGCAGAACAAATTGCACAACTGGGAACTTTGCTAGTGGCGGTTTCATCTCTCACACGAAGAAGGTTCGACCTCAGCGATTCTGGACTGAAACACGAGTCATGTAAACTGATAAGCTAACTCACATTTAGAAGATATCCATCAAGTTTTGCTAAAATGACATGAAACGCCCCAAAATTACCAGTTAGTGACTTGAAACTAGCTTACAAAAGCTCCAAAACAAGCGCAGATGCACCTCCGCCGCCATTGCAAATACCAGCAGCACCGTATTTCCCGTTCTTCTGCTTCAGTACCTACAATAGCGTTGCACTTTGAATAAAGGATTTGAAAGAAACAGATATCGTTTGATAGTAAATAATTCCAGGTAAGCTAGAACAGAAAGGAGAGGTGCGGGAGAGTAGCAAAATTAAATCAGAGCCTGTTCGTTCTTAAAGTTTAAATATTCTCTCTTCTTTTAAAAGAATAGGAAGTGAAATGTACCCCTAAAAGAGTGACCAAGATACGAGCTCCACTGCAACCAAGAGGGTGTCCCAATGCTACAGCTCCACCATGCACATTAACTTTTTCCTGAAATGAGAACGGAAAATGAGTTAAGGCAATAAGAACAAATGCGAATTCCTGTGCTAGTAAAAGCCTGACAGAAGGAGTTGAGACTGCTTCATCAACAAAAAGTTAAATGCGACTCATTCTAAGCATTCAATCGGAGAGAGAGAAAGAGAGAGAACTCACTGGGTTAAGTCCAAGAAGTTTCTGATTTGCAAGAGCCACAACCTGCACACATAAAATCGCTCCAATTAATATTGGCAGCCTTGAGATGCTACCCTATTTAAAAAGATTGCCACAAACTGCGATAGCTTACAGCAAAGGCTTCATTAATTTCATAGAAGTCAATTTGAGAAGCTTCCAAGCCAGCATTTGAAACAGCTTTTGGAATTGCAAGAGCCGGAGCTGTTGTAAATAGTTCTGGTGCCTGTGCAGTTTATCTCAGGTAAGCATAGTGGTATGAATGGTAATGAAAACAAAAATGCACTTTCAACTTCCAAGATCCGTAGGGGCTCTACAATGTTGTCCAGATAAACAAAAACTTCTACAGTACCTGAGCAGCATCAGCGTATCCACTGATCTTGGCGATCACTTGAAGCCCAAGCTTTAATACCTTCTCCCCACTTGCTAAAACTAATGCTGCAGCACCATCACTATTGATAAAAGGAATTTCAAATTTCAGAAACACTTTCATTGTAAGACGTGTGAAACCGAAATGAAGGTGGTTCCATCAAATAAAAAACAAACCAATGACAACTTAGGAAATGACTTTTGTGCTCATTTATGTAAACGAATGTAAAGTTTGTAAACATTAAATTATTAGATGAAGGGGATTAAATAACAATTACAGAAATATATAAACTAATAACCTGATACTAGAAGCATTTCCTGCAGTCACAGAACCTCCACTCTCCTTAAAACTTGGTCTGAGCTTCCGCAATTTGGCAGCGTCAAACTGACATCATAACAAAGCAAAGAATAAGGACATCTGAGATGGGTTAACTCAAAGAATGTGATTCAGATATATCCTAGACTCCTATAATATGAGATATTTTTTACGATCATTTAGCAACGATGGATTTAATGCAAAAATAAAGTCGTAGATTAAACTTTGTAGAATGCACTTCCCCACCCCTTCTTCCTCTATATACAAATAAGAATTCTGGCTAAACAAACTGCAAATGATAAAAAAGTGATATCTGTAAGGTGTCTGACTGATACAAGCATGATTTATTATTACCTTGCCTAGACCTTCATCTTTATCAACAATGGTGGATGGTCTTCCCCTTCCTCCAGAAACTTCTACTGGAACAATTTCCCATGAAAAGGCGTCACAGCCTTGGGCAGCAATACCACGCTCGAAGCTCTGAACAGCAAAGTTATCCTGCAGTTGGTCACAAATAAATATATGAATAATCTTGTATGATGGTGAATGTGCTATATTAGAATGCACCAAAGGGCTTATATTTTACCTGCTCCTCCCTTGTAACTGAATGCTGATCAGCACATAATTCAGCGCACACTCCCATGCCATAATCATTATAGACATCCCACAGACCATCCTTCAGCATTCCATCAACAAGAGAATCATGTCCAAGTCGAGATCCTTTCCTGCATTTTTATTTTTGTATCCAATCAGTGCCTGTTGAAGTTTCATTTTAAAGTCTAAAAGAGTCGTCAATCAGACGAAGTAACTAACCTGGCTTCGGCAAGATACTTGGGCACATTTGACATGCTTTCCATGCCACCAGCCACAACAACGTCATTGATGCCCAACTGGATGCTTTGTGCTGCGAGCATAGTAGCTGCAATAACCGAAATCAAATTTGTGTTATTCTAATATCATTTTTCCTACCGAAAATGAAAATTCATTGTTGAAAGAGAAAACAAAGTAGAAAAACGGAAGGTGCTGCACCTTTCAACCCTGATGCGCAGACTTTGTTAACAGTGGTACAGATCACTGAATTGGGGATTCCTGCACCTAATGCAGCTTGTCTAGCAGGAGCCTGCCCCAAGTTTGCACTGAGAACATTGCCAAAGAAAACTTCTTCTACAAGTGCTGGATCAACATTTGCCCTCTTAAGAGCAGCTGCAGGTTGACAGAAGAGAATATGAAATATCAGACGACGCTAAATATTAAAAAGTAGAAGATAAAAAACGAGAAACATTATCCGCTTAAGGAAGTCGGAGATATTGCTCACCCTCAATAGCTATAGACCCAAGCTTGGTGGCTGGTACAGATGAAAGTGCCCCAAGAAATGCACCCATTGGTGTTCTTGCAACACCAACGATGTAAACATCTGCATTATGATCAATAAACATGGAAAAAAAATTGAAACTTAGAAAACCAGTGTTCCAAATAAATCTAGTTTTCAAATACAGTGATTAATTGTTGCAACCACCATAGATTCTACTGCAGCGCCTTCGCCACGAAATTAACAAAATCCTATGAATTTAGAAAGAAAAAAAAAACAGGGTAAACAAAAACCTCTAGGGTTGATTGAATCGGAACATGCTTCTGCAGAAACTGGAGCCATTGTTAGAAGCAAACGAAAATCTGCAATAATTACATGGTACTCAGTTAGTGAATCAAAAAGAGCAACGAAATAGAATACATGACAGAGTTTCATGTTGAATTACACGTATAACAAAATGAAGGAAAAAAATAAACCATTAAATGTTCATAATTTAGAAGGAAAACTGAAAAGAAACAAACAGCTTTGCTTGTTATTTTCTTTTTACATAAACTTATTTAATCATTATTGTTCTCATAAATTCCCCAACAATCATACGGTAATTCCAGAAAGTAAAAGAGAAATGTTCCATGTACCACTTAAAATAAGTAATTTGTTTTGGCTATTGAAACAAGGGTATTAAAATATATATATATATATAATTCATTTACATAAGGCATTCTATACCATTATCCAACTAACCAAAACCCTCGTTTTGGCTATAGATTTAAAAACAAGTACTGCAACTGTAGCATAGTTCGTCATTGTCAAGGTTAAATTTTTGGTAATTAACTCATTTTCATCGTCAACATTGCCGATTTTGATGACATTTCCGATATTATACCAGTAATCGCTGATTTCAGCGTGAAGAAATAAGCTTCACCCCCTTCCATGTCGAGGGCTCAAAATTCCAATATAAATTTTGGCGATTTTTAAAACCCTTATGCTGTGTTTGGATGAAGAAATTTAAGATTAAAGAATTTCAAAACAACAGAAATAGAAATGACGAAATTTGGGAATTTGAGGACCCAAATTCCACGTTTTTTTTCCACGCGGAAATTCTAAATTTCTATGTTATGAATCCAAACAAGAGAATTGATGCATCATGCATGTCAACTAATAAATTCTGACTTTTGTCTAAATTCTAAGTTTATTTTCCTACTCCAAACATAGTGTTAGTACGAAACATTCTGGAAAATCATAGAAAAAACCAGCCACCCAATTCAATTCCACAACACCATAACCAATGCCAAGTTTTTTTTTTTTTTTTCTTCTGGAACCAAACAGAAAGTGCGTGATTTTTCAACCAGAGCTAGATCTATCATCAGAAAACAAACAAAGCATGCACAAAATATCATCACAGTTCTTCAAAATTATCGACTAAGTCACCGATCCTAATCAATCCAACGATGCAAATGCTAGGAAAAACAAAGCAGCGTTAAGAACGATCGCACGGATGTACAGTGTGAGTGGTGAGCTGAGATCAGAGAGAAAATGGAGAACCAGAGAGAGAACGAATTGTTACCTTTTGGGTTCGGGAAGTCGGTGGGAGGAAGAAGAAGACTGACGGACAAGTCTCTGAATTGGTGCTGATCTGCTGCAAATGCTTACGGCTGCTGTTATTATATAGTAGGAGAGAGAGCTCACGAGCACATGAAGTTGGAGGTGGAATTACCAAAATGCCCCTGAAGAATGAAGGTCCACTTTAATCATTTTTTACTTTGTTTTCCTTTTTGTCTTTTACTTGATTTTTTTTTTTTGAAACAGTCTTTTACTTGATGTGTAGGTGTAGCTATCAACAATGCCCCTCTGCTTAAAATGTTCAGATGAAAATATTGAATTTAAAGATTTTGTTAAAAAATAAAAGAGTCCCACTTATGGGCAGTTTTTATTGTTTATTTCTTTGAATATTTAAAACAACTATGAAAATATTTGAAGTAAATTACATAATGGGTTTCTAAAAAATGTCAATTGTGGCACGCGTTAGCGCGTAATAAGAATAAAAAACTGCTAATATTATCTTTGTATTAAGAATTGTAAAAAACTAATAATGTTATCATGTTGGATAAATGTTAATATTATTAGACGGTGAATCTTGAGTCATGACAACATATTTAGTAAAAGAAAAAACTAATCTGACCCATAGTCCATCGGTTATCTAATTAAGGGAGTGTACTTAATACAAATGATTTATAGTTCTAATGGTTAATAGCATTCTTAAGTTCTACTCTCACGATATTGTTTGTATCAAAAAACAAGAGATGCTTAACAAGTAATGTTTTTTTTTTATGAATTGTTTATGGGAGTATTTGGTCCATTTAGATGTGTGAGCGCTTAAGGAGCCAAGTTTGACAAAGAGCGCAGATGTGAGACCTACTGTAATTATTATTACTATTATTTTGTTTGTTGTGAGTGTGGGGAAATACAAAATGGTCAACTAAGGAGAGCTCTAAATTTTGCTGCCAACTACGGAAATGGATCATCTCCGAATCTATTTCTCTAAATTCACCAAATTAGTGGATCCGTGCCATTGAAATTTGATCAAACGACTGAAGTTATTATAACTTTTAAAGTGGATCCCTGTTTGTAGTCGTTGAATCAAATTTTAATAGCACGAATTTCCTGATTTGGTAGATTAAGAGGAAGGGATCCGGAGAGGACCCCTTTCCGCCAACTACCTCAAATTCAGATGGTTTTAATTTTTAATTAATTGGTAACAAAGATGGCTCACTAACCTAAGCTTTAATTTTTAATTAGTTGATTCTCGCTAGATTCTTTTCCTAGGAATCTTAGGAATTCCGTGATCGTAATCGTTCATCATATATCGCATGGTCAAAAATCATTTCAAAATTTTAAATTTATAATTAAATATAAATAGTACCTAACGAAAACTGACTGCACGATATACAATGAACGATCACGATTATGAGATCCTAAGATTCCTAGGAAAAGGATCCGGCGATGATCTTTTCCGGTAAAAACGATGCATAGATTAAATATTACATAATCGTAAAGGAGAATATTATATTTTGTAATGGATACCATCCTGCATCATTTTTTGGTTTAAAGAAAAAAGCTATTTTCGCACACATTTTTTTCGTTCTTTGCACATTCATGTTTCTTTGTTTTTATTTTAAATCAAAATAAGATAAAGGAGAATCGGGTTGTCACATCCCGGCCCGGACCCTTACCACATCCCGGGCTCGACTTCGCCGTAGCACGATATTGTCCGCTTTGGGACCCAACCACGCCCCTCACGGTTTTGTTTCTGGGAACTCACACGAGAACTTCCCAGTATGTCACCCATCATGGGATTGCTCTCGCACGAACTCGCTTAACTTCGGAGTTCCGATGAACTCCGAAACCAATGAGCTCCCAAAAGACCTCGTGCTAGGTAGAGATGAGAATATACATATAAGGCTTCAGGATCCACACCCCTGAGTGATGTGGGATCTTACAATCCACCCCCTTAGGGACCCGACGTCCTCGTCGGCACACTTCCGGCCAGGGATTGGCTCTGATACCAAATTGTCACATCCCGGCCCAGACCCCTACCACATCCCCGGCTCGACTCCGCCGTAGCACAATATTGTCCGCTTTGGGACCCAACCATGCCCTTACGATTTTGTTTCTGGGAACTCACACGAGAACTTCCCAGTGGGTCACCCATCATGGGATTGCTCTCGCGCGAACTCGCTTAACTTCAGAGTTCCGATGAACTCCGAAGCCAATGAGCTCCCAAAAGGCCTCGTGCTAGGTAGAGATGAGAATATACATATAAAGCTTCAGGATCCACACCCCTGGGCGATGTGGGATCTTACAATCCACCCCCCCCTTAGGGGCCCGACGTCCTCGTCGGCACACTTCCGGCCAGGGATTGGCTCTGATACCAAATTGTCACATCCCAGCCCGGACCCCTACCACATCCCGGGCTCGATTTTGGGACCCAACCACTCCCTCACGATTTTGTTTCTGGGAACTCACACGAGAACTTCCCAGTGGGTCACCCATCATGGGATTGCTCTTGAGCGAACTCGCTTAACTTCGGAGTTCTGATGAACTCCGAAGCCAATGAGCTCCCAAAAGGCCTCGTGCTAGGTAGAGATGAAAATATACATATAAGGCTTCAGGATCCACACCCCTGGACGATGTGGGATCTTACACGGGTGATGAAGATAAATAAGAGAGTACAGAAGAAAAAAATAGGCATACGAAAATAATTTCTTCAAAAAAATAATAGCTAAGTTAATGAAATTAATATGTGCGTGTGATGATCACAATTAAGCAAAAAGACATTGAGTAATTTAGAGTATGTGATGAAATCCCAGTTACTCGTTTCAATGTTATGACAAAGTGTATACGCCGTTCTAGCCTCGCTTGTTGTCGACAGAAAACGCAACTATGATACCGTATCACTATATCTATACGTATTATGTATATAGCGGCTAAACTTTTACCAACTTGAGTCATTTAATAAGCTAAGTTGGTGGCAATCATTGTTAACTTAGTTGGACTAAACTAGAAATAATAGTATTATGGAGTTGAAGTTGATTTTGGTAGTGATGATTTCAAATGTTCAACGATGTCCACCCCGAAATAAGTAATTGACTTTGGACTACGATTTATGACCAAAAAAGAAATCAAGTTAGTTATTATAAGAGACAAAATAATGAATTGTGAAATGATTTATTATGAACATGATTGCTGATTTTGCAGATGGATAATGCTATTCACATATCTATTTTTATCTCCCACACATTCTTATTAATTTTTTGTTATTGATCTTCTTCAATTCATTCAATCCGGCAACCGAAAATTGAGAGAAATATAAGAAGTAAAAATAAGTATGTAAATAACACTACATTTCCAGATATACTTTGGAATTTGGATGGTCAAGTCAACCACCAATGGCCAAATGAGTACATATCTCACTGCTATCATCATCTTTGCATATATATAACACAAACGATATTTTTTCTCTAAATTATAATAAGATAAAAAAAGAAAGTTTAAACTCAACAGACAATGAATTTATAAAAAATAAGCTAAAACAATCCGCTATTTGCATAAATAATAGTTCGCACACATTTAGGACAAAACTAATGAAATTTGGGTAGCTAATAGTTCATTGTTGTCGTGCATTCTGATAGAAATGATAATGCTATTCACGCGTCTATTTTTATCTCTCACACTTTTGATAATTTTTTTTGCAATTCATTTTCTTTAATTTATTCGTTTTAACGATTGAAATTTGAGAGAAATATGTGAAAAATAAAAATATGTGTGAGTATAGCATCAAGCATATATGAAATGCTAAACATTACAAAATTTGGGGGATGACGAAAGATTGGATAAAAGTTCACCAACCACCAAATTATATTACATAGTTTGTGCAACCCTTGTTGACCAATAATTCAAATGTCGTTTGTCCCTTTTCTGCAACTTTTACTTCGGCCAGCACTGACGTGCTGCCTTTTTGTTTTTTTAATTTCACATTTATGTCGTTGAAAGTATGGCTGCTCCAAGCCAAAAATCAAAATGCCAATAGTTCAAAATATCTTAGTCGAAGTTGATATTGACATTTTAAAATTATCATCGTATATTTTTACATGTGTATTTTCTTTCTTGTGCTTTTACAAGCAACGGGTGTTGCATCAAGAAACTTTTTAATTGTCGATAAAATTCTTTAAAAGTAAAAATAAAAAATCTTCATTTCACTCATATTATTAATCTAACATGTCGCATTATCATAATGGTGTTCTTTTAAGTTATATTTGTTAGATTGTTTATCTAAACCACTATAAAATATTGTGGAGCTAAAAATAATCTAGAAATTCACGGAGTTAACACATGAACTTTTATTGCAGGACATGAAAATGCCTCATTAAATTGACAAGGCCCACATTCGTTCCATGCGCAACTCAATCTTCAAGAAGACTTGAGTTGCTGACTACAACTTCTCCAAACTCTTATGCACATGGCCAGGAAAAAAAGTTGTATTAAAGATAGGATTAATAACCAAATCATATCTTTGAAGCTTTCCTTATTGAAGGCTAACGTAATTAAGCAAGAAATCGCCCTCAAATCCAATCAAGAATTTCACGAGATAATTCGAAGATATTATTAATTAAATAATATCTTCAAGATTATTTCTCAAGTATATTTAAGATATTCTAGCATCTTAAAGATAATTTCCTACTGCATCCAACGGATGACACACCTTGGCCAACTAAACGTCGACATATTGTATTAAACATTTATAATAAATTTATCGCCTCTTTGTACAGTCACCAATTGTTAGTACATATACAGGGCTCAAGTTTCTGAGGCACTCTTTACTATTTTCATGTTTGTGTGTATGGTATACAAGGCATACAACTCTTGTGTATGCATCAAAAAAAAAAAAAAAAACCGGCCTATATGAAGCTGATGAAGAATTAGAGGGATGAACGAGAAACGAGATGGACGCTGTACTGCAATGGCAAGACGAGCTTCTAGATTTTCGGTTGAGACATTAGATCATCTTCTCGAATTTATCAAGTTTGTTCACCCTCTGCATAGACCTAGCTAACAGCGTGAAGAAGATTCCTGCAAAGTGTCAAAAGCTTTGATGAATGCAACGAAATGGACCGGAAGGTGTGTTTATATCAAAGTTTTCTTGAGTAACAAGCTACCTGCACCGATGAATGATCCATTTGCGAAAGCTTGGCTGCCTTGACTGCTCAAAGTGACCCCGAGGTTCACCAGGGTACCTCCCAAGACTGTATATATCGTCGCCATCTGTAGTATTTTTGCTTTTCGTGCAGCTCTTTCCGACTGCCAAAATGTAGTTTTATTCATGTTAGTTGAACTTGTGTCGTCGTGTTTGTACACATAACGGGATGGGAAGTTTGGACAGCTAAAGAAGCGTACTTATAGTTAAGATTGAATACCTCAAGTACTCGGACTCGGAGTTTCAGATCCCCTGATTCGAGCTCTTTCACAAACTCCTCTATTCGCTGAACTCTGTATGGCATCGACATGGTATAGCTTCTAGCCTAAAGTTACATACACAAGAACGCTTAGCGCCAATACTTATAAACATTTTGGTTTTACTGTTTTCTGAACTAGAAATCAAAGCAAGCAATCTTATTTACTTAACAGAAACCAGAACAAGGAACTAAAGCAAGGAAGGAGAGTTAGGCTGCAGTACATCATCGGCTTGTTTCCTTATATCGTTTACAAGCTGTGTCCCCGTACGCTGCCTCTGTCTTAAATCTAAAAGCTCCTGCATATAGCGTATATTATCAGCGATGCACTTCCAAACCATTGCTACGGAAAACACGAAATTGTCACGCACAAAATAGTAACTTATAGTTGTTAACCTGAGCATAAGGTGCAGCAATCTTCACGAAGGAAAAATCTTTATCGAGAATATAGCCTATACCTGCAACACTTATTATCTTAAGCATATCGGATAATGTCTTTGGACCGAAAACATAATTCATTTCAACTCCGGAGAATATAGAATCAAGATTTAAAAGTTTTAATGTTGCACCTTCCAGGGTTGAGAATGCCCTCAAGACAAAAGTAAACGTGGATGGAAATCGGAATGGCTGATCTTGTGCTATTGCAAATAAATCCTGCGATTAAGAAAAGCCCCATCACCAACTTTAGATAAAAAAACAGAATACTTAGAATGAAAAGATAAAATGACTCGACATCTTCATCAGCGCTGCGACACACGTAACCAGGACATCGTTTTGTAACTGAATTTCAGTCACTCTCATTGTCTGGTACAACCCGTTTCTACTGTTTTCCCCTTTTTCTTGCCCTTTTTATAAGAGCTAAAACCAGTAGCTTGGTTAGCCATGGTGCTCCTGGGCATCTTCTTTAATAGCACGCAATCGTGTACAGAAATGAGACAAGTTAACAAGAACTGTAGAGAACAGTATATGCATACCTCCCCAATTGCAGAAAACGTCTGCGACTGATCTGGTGTCTGGCTTAACAAATTGTCCAAAAAGTATTGAACAGATCTCCGTACCTAGAGATTGGGGAAGAAAGAGTGAGAAAGAGAGCACCAAATGTTTCTGAAAATCACTCTATCAAGTGACTTTTCCCTTTCTAATATATAATGAGTACTGGGATGGTGCGTACAGATGACAAATCTCCCGTAGGCTGAAGTGCTCCAAGATCAATGAGGCATCGCATAACCTGCGAGTGGCTTTCGTGAGATTAAACATTGCAACAAGGCCAGGCATGATGATATATTTTGAGTGTTCCTAATGAATTCAAATGCATGATTCCGAGCCATCCTAATGCTTAATAAGCAAAGCGAAAATGCATGATTAATACTTTCTACAAAATAATGGATGATTAGTGTTTATGTTTTAACTCGTTTCCTTTAGATTATTGCATAGAAAGCAAACCTTTTTTGCATCTTTCTCATATACAGAATAGAAAAGTTCAAGCAGTCTCTCGCGGGTGAAAGATTTAATATCGCCCATCATACCAAAATCATAATAGATTAGCGTTTCATCCACATCAATGGCGAGATTTCCTGGATGGGGGTCAGCATGGAAGAAACCGGTTCTGAGTATCTGCATGAATAGCAAGGTCCAGCAAATCAAGCACTTAGCTAAGATAGTTAATTGTGAATTATGGTAATCAAAACAAAACAGACACAGTCAAGGAATAGATGCATCCATTCAGTACAAAATAGTCATCGCATTCATGTCAAGAAGAGCGTAGTCATGTCAGCTGGTTGACAGAAGCACGCATTTCCTGACCTGGATCAGGTATGCTTCAATAGCGCGTGATGAAATTTGAGCACGATTAAAACCCTGTGAATCTAGCATATCTAGCCGATTTATCTTAATGCCTGAAACAGAAGAAAGACTTCTCATCAACGATTACCAACATAAGAAAATTGACGCTGGACTACATTAATCTACCGAGTGATTTTTATGAAAAACACAAGATCTGGACAAAACGAAAACATTAGTATAGAGTGAAACCTGGTACATACTCCAATGTCAACACCTTCGTGGCAGTATAATCCCAAAAGACATTCTACAAAAGGGAAAGAAACATCGTCAAGATATAACTCGGAAAGACAGTACAAAGAGTGCAGTTTTAATTGTTGTAGCTCTGTGGCAAGAAACATACAGGTACTCGAACCCACTTTATATTGCGAAAGTCCCTGCGAAACCTGTCAGCATTCTTCCCTTCATTTATATAATCAATTTCTTGATACAAAATCCTGCAATCCATTAAGGCCAGATATAATTCGAAGCATCAGAACTCGCATTATATGTAGATATGAAATTTCAATAAATGGTTAACACAGGCACAGGAACTAAGAAATGCGTATTGCATACATGGCACATTCTTCATAAATACCGATCCAGTCTCTTGTTGGACCACCAAGGGTTTCACTTTTCTGGAAATAATCGGCAATTAGCTTCAAATTTTCTGGCAGTAAGAAGAAATAGGTTAGAGATATAACTAAAACTACTAAGTTCAAATTAGTGATATCAAACATCAACTAAGAAGTATGAGATGCATGTCAGGCTTCTCAGCCTAGCTTTATATCCAACATATGTACTTACTTAAATCAATGTCAAAAAGCTTCTTGAGACCGGGTCTTTGAACTTTCACAACAACTTTCTCGCCGTTATGCAAGATAGCACGATGGACCTAAAGACACAACTCATCAATATCCAAACAAGGAATCATCTCGAATAAAAATTTTCGTATAGGTATTATGTGGAGGAGAACATGAATATGTTATTTTGACATTAATATAATTAAACTCAAATTCTGTATTGTTTGATGTTAAAATCAAACATTGCAGCACGACATCGTATGATGAAAACTAGTCAAGAACTAAGCACCTGACCAAGGCTAGCAGCAGCAATTGGCCGGTCCTCAAACTCCTTGAACAATACGTTGATGGGAGCTCCCAGTTCAGTCTCGATAAAGGCTCTTGCTTTCGCTGGTGAGAAGGCTGGCACCCTATCCTGTATAATTACATAATAATCACATAAGGAAAAATCAGCTAAATTATCAAGAACATTATTACGCAAATGCTTGACTATACTATATTACGTACCTGTAACTTGGCAAGCTCGTCCACAAACTCACGCGGAAACAGATCTGATCTTGTCGAAGATAATTGTCCAAGTTTGATAAAAGTTGGGCCAAGCTGCAGTACACACTCCCGGAGCCATGAGGCAGTCTTTCGCCTTCTGTTTTTCTGAATGAGAGAGTTTGCACAAAACTTAAAACGGAACAAAAGAAACTAGTCCACAAAACCAACAAACTGAAGGGAGACTTGGCCAGGAATGAGATAAGTTGCAGGGGAAAAAGAGTAGCCACAGAAGAGTCCCAAAACCAACCTGCTTATCTTCTGTGAATCCTCCTACATACGCCCATTTTGCATTGTCCAACAGGACACGCACCCGTAATGACAGAACAAATGACCATACATCTGCACTCCTTTGCCAAGAATTGTAATTTTCATTGGCCCAACTGAAGCCCTCATCCGAAGGCAAAACCTTTAGCTCCTCCATCGGGGGAAGTTCTTTAGTTGGTCGGGGTTTTTGTGTCTTAACCAAGCCCGGACTAGCATTTCTTCTAACTAGACTTGCTCCATTAACAACCTGCTTTGTGCCATTCACTACCTCAACCTTATTTTTGGATGGGGATACCTCACTAGCTGGTACCATTTTCACAGCTCGTCCATTGACCCCCAATCTTGAGGATGAATCAGCCTGTCGCATTTGCACTTGAAACTTAAGAGACTGATCAGTACGAGGTATACTACTTGTCGGTCTCCCAGACTTAAGGGATTCATGAACTGAAACTGAGCTTGAGAAACCAAGACCATCTGCTGTTTTCCCTTGATTGATCAGCTCCACATTGTGCCAATAGCATCTGTTTGTCGCCAGTACTGCAGCCATCTATGAATGCGGATACCTGCAGAATACAAAGATCATAGAAACATGAATAATATTGCGATTTTGTAAAGTGCACAGATCCCAATTTGGCAATGAAGCAAAACAATATAAAGAGCTTCTCAAAGCACACAAGAATACCAAACTCGAAAAACACGAACATATAATCATCAATAGAAAATTTTAGATCTGAAGATCCTAAAAATAATGATAATGCTAATAGTTGTAAACTCTGTAACTAAAGCAAGAGAACTGAATAAACTTCATCAGATATATAGTTGGATTCAATCAAAACTGAAACAGCATTGAAAACAAGGACAAGTGAGTCTCATATAAAACACTTCACTTTTTAATAATTTGATTACTGAAAACCAATTAACTCAACTCATCACTGTCAGAAACTGCACGAAAGAACTAAAAAAAAAAAAACAAAATTTGAAATCTATATACTTTGCATTTCCTTTGCTCATCAAGCTTCACAAAAAATACATTGAAGTCAACTCAACCAAAACAACAAAAAGCACAGAACTTTCTAATTACCAATTACTTTCCTGAAAAACCAAAGAGAACCCAGATAAAAGCATCAAAAAGTACTTACTGGGTAAGCAGTAAAACCAGAACCAGAACTCCAAATCCCTTAAGAACCGTTGAAATTTGAGCACAGAAAGTGCAGCTTCGGAGCAAAAACTTGATGGGGTTTTGACAGAAGAGAAAAACCAGTCGACAAGCACAGTAATTTATTAGAAAAATGAAATGGATAGGAGAAATTGGGGGGTATAAGGAAGAACAAAGAACGTGGGCATAGCTCAAGTGACGAGGCGTGTCAGAGTTCCCAATTCTCTGCGTTTAAGTCACAGTGCTTGGTTTTTTGTTCTGTGACGTTTGAGAGAATTGAGGTTAACGACAAAAACTGGGAAAATAAGGATCTTCGTCCCTTCAACTGGCGCCATTCAGTTGGTTGGTGCGTGTTGGACTTCCTAACATTTGGCTTCTCCTATGGCGTGGCAGTTTCTCTCTCTGGTATTTTCTGATTGGCTCTGCTCTCTCACTCCAAAGAGAAAAAAAAAACAGAAAAAAATATCCGGCACAAGTTTATGTGAGGAGTGAGGATTTTGCTTTGCTTGATGTGAAACCAAGTCCCAACCGATAGGAGTAATGTTAACGTGGTCATTTCAATTTTTAGTTTTGCTAAAGATTAAACTTTGTATCATATAGGAACATATCCAATCATTCTATTTAACGCGAACATAATAATTATATCTCTATGATACAATGACGACATAATATCAATACAATAATAATAATAACGATATAATAAACACCGATTATTTTTGTAACAAATTGTCAAAATATGTTTATTTTACCTAATTGTCGGAAAAAAAAAATTAAGCAAAACCTGGCAATGTTTTACAACAAAAATTTAGCTTCGCGAAATATATGCTAATCACCGCATTCTTTCTAAGTAACAAAACGCACAACATTATTTCTTGTACAAATTACATGGTTATAGCCTTGAATAAATACAATTAATTTTCAATCAGGGGATAGGTTGGCAATGATCGTGACATTTAGTTTTCATTTTGTCAATAAGGTTTTGAGTTCAATGAAGCATTTCGATCACATAATCTCGAATGCTATAACAAATACTTTTAAACGACTTTAGCTACAAATCATTTCACAATAAGGAAAGAAATTGGAACACTGAGATGTTTGTTTTGAAGTTGTGGAGATCCAACCTGAACACGACTTTGAAAATTTGGGGTGCTGGATAGTGGGGATAGGTTGACCACCCCCACCCCCCACCCCTATTTGCTGGTTTTGGACTCTCTCGTTTGTGACTTGTGAGCTGTGATTTTGTATTAGACCAATCATCACTTCTATATATTATTTCTTAACCTAACTTGCCACAACTTCCAGTCTCGAGTTTTATTTGATTTGAGCCTTTTTTTTTCTTCTTTTTTTTATTTCCCTTTGGTTACATAATTTTGTTTTATTTAGTGACAATTAACATATAAACAACGATAGGCCTTTAAAGAAAGCGATCTTCATTTTTTTTATATATAGAAAAGAAAAAAAGATTAGTTGTGGGATACACTCCAGATCAAATTTCAACGATTCGAATTTTCTATTTTGTAAGTTTCGACTCGTAGATCATCTTTGCAAAAAATCAGTTCAATCCGAAAGCATTTCCTCATTTAATTGTCACGATAAAATTTAAGTTTCTTAGAACATAGTGTTTGTCAATTTCTTTGAATTCAATTAGATGCCTCAAATATTTTGAATTTGGCTAATATTTTGTAAGGATGATCTACAAGGTGTAACTTGAAAAATTGACGGTTCGGATTGTTGAAATCCGATGTGGTATGACCTCCATAACAAGTGGCGGATTCAGGATTTTAACATTGAGTGGTCCCAATTTTAAAGCTCAAGAAAAAGACCAAAATGACATTGAAAAAATAAACTACAACTACAACTCTTTATTCATAATCCTTGTGAAAACAACATTACAAGTTTTACCTCAAAAAAAAAAAAAAACATTACAAGTTACAAAAATTAAATTTGTCCACGAAAAGTTTTCATGCTCTGAAAAGAGTGTCATGATAGTTTCATTGTCAATACAATACATGAAATAATATATTTCTTAATGTAAACAACTAAGCTATTATTTGACCATTGGTCTTTCATTTTGTTGCAGGGTGGATTTTTATTTTTTTAAAGAGAAATGCTAAGGAGACTCTCAAAAGTAGAACTCTCTGTGAACTTTCTGCCACCTTATTTTTTTGCACAATGTTCACCTTATGTTTTTTGCATAATAATTTATAATGTTGATACGAAAACTAACGTTAAACTGTGAGGTGACAGAGAGTCCTTAGAGATCGCACTTTGAGACAGTTTCCTTAACATTTTTTTTATTGAACAAACAATATTATCTACTCTAAGGAAAAAAAGAGGTGAGCTTAACCTCACAATAAACTAACAATAATATGATTCAAATTCGTCTTTGACAACCTAAAATATTTTACTTATAAGTGAAGGGGAATACTAATTGGTAGTATCTCTTTTTTTTTTAAATGCTTTGAATTAGGACTAAAAATGGTGCCACTGCTAAATGCTTTTTCACGTGGGAAATGAGATTGGGTTGGAATTTGTGCAATGTTAACTTTACTTAAAAGTCATTTGGCTTTTATTTTTTATTTTTTGAATGCCTTGAAATTTTGAATCGAAAATGGTGCTGCCACCATATGCTCTCTCACGTGGTGGATCCGAAGGGTTTATCGTGGGGGGAAATTTTTGCCTTTTTTTTCTTTGGCGAAAATGTGCCTATGAAACAATAACACTTAAGATTAAAGTCAAGAATCTCACGCGCCTATGATGAATAGAGATGATTTGGCCGAAGAATCTCCTATGCTAAAATTAGAATTTGAGAGAGAAAGTGTTTAGACAATTTTTGGAAGAGAATAAACTTAACTTTTTTGGAGAAATGATAGGCTATATATAGGGGTGTGACCAGCCCTATCTGGAAAAATAGAGACCGGCCACTTATGGTAGAAATTTGGCCCTAATTACAAGATATTATGTCAAACAAAATATCTTGTAATTATTTTGGTAATTAATCAAGTAATTTTTGCAATTAATCCTAATTTGAAAAGAATAATTGGGAGTTACCTTGTGGGTAAGGATTTGATGATGAGTGATGAGAGAGTTTTAAAAGAATACCATTTTGATCACCTTTGACCTTGATTGAGTCATTATCGTCTATCGCATGCACATGGGGATCCCATTGTGCCTTAAGGGTAATTTTGTTTTTTAACCCAAAAGTCCACGTGTCGCCTTCATATTTTTCTTGATTATTTTTGGCTCCACAAATGCCCCCACACCTGCTAGGCTGTTCGTAGGAAAGGGCAGCTGATATAGAGATCTCCAACTTTGATGCAGATTCCCATTTGGACTTGGAATTAGATTCTTCTAGGAAATGAAAATAAATTGCCTCCAAATCCTATTTAGGCCTACCTGAAGTAGGGGATTAAATCAACTTCGGAGGACAATTATTATCCCTACAAAAAAGAGAGAAAGTTAGAGGATATTTGTTCCTCCTCCCCTATCACTCTTCTTTGCTTGCCCGTGCAAAGAACCGTCTTCCGTTGGTTTCTTTGTCTTCTTCGCACCGCACCAATGTAAGAAAAACTTAAATTTCTTTGTCTTCTTCTTGGGTGGAGCTGCCACTGGGCAGTCGTCGAGATGGTGCGGTATGTCGGCTGGCAGGGGCCAAAAGTCAGCTTGGCATGGATCGAGGAGATAGTGTGGCAGGGGCCACAACTTGTGCTGCTCGGCTTGACTGAAGCCAAGGACTGGTTCAGCATTGGGTCGAGGAAGTGGCGTGGCGTGGCATGGCATGGACCATGGTTTGGGATGCTTGCCAAGAATGAGAAAACTGCTTGAGTTTAATTTCTCAGCTGCCGTAGATGGAGCAATCAAGGACGGAGCTGCCAAGATCTGAGTTGCTGAAGATGAAGTGTCGGATGAGCGAACAGTTGAGTGCGAAGTGGCTACTGCCACCTAACCATTTGCTGCTTAGCTAGTCTTCTAGTATTCGATCTTTTGAGTTGTGTGGCTTTCTCGCACTGGAGAGCTTACCCATATGGGTGTCGGGAAATTGGTTTACCCTCTCGTACTGGAGAGTAGACTCATATGGGTGTCTGGGAATTGGTTTACCCTCTCGCACTAGAGAGCAATTAGTTTATCCTCTAGCACTGGAAAGCAGACCCAGATGGGTGTTGGGGAATTAGTTTACCCTCTCGCACTGGAGAACAGACCCATATGAATGTTGGGAAATTGGTTTACCCTATCGCACTGGAGAGCAATTAGTTTATCCTCTTGCACTGGAGAGTAGACCCAAATGAGTGTCGGGGAATTAGTTTATCCTCTCGCACTGGAGAGCAGACCCAGATGGGTGTCAGGGAATTAGTTTACCCTCTCGCACTGGAGAGCAGACCCATATGGATGTTGGGAAATTAATTTACCCTATCGCATTGGAGAACAATTAGTTTATCCTCTTGCATTGAAGAGTAAACCCAAATGCAGATTGTACCTCACCAGATCCACCGAAATGATATAAAAGTAGGCACTTGCTTTTCTATCACTGCTCAAACCATTCCTTTGAAGCCCAACGCGTCAACTTGGTGCCCTTCCAAAATATTTTGATTCAACTTTAGCTTAATTGCACAAAGATCTCCCAAAATACCATAATTTTGGCGTTAGACCCAAGCAAGTGAAATTTTGGAATTTTTAGGCACAAACACAAATAGGGGATTGCCTTAGTAATTAAGGTCATTTTATTTAATCTATTGCGTTCTGAGTTTAAAAATTCATCATTTTCTTAATGTATATTAGGAGAGAGTAGTCAAATTAGGATTTGATAGGATTTGATAGGATTTTAAAAGATTTTAAAATCCGGATGTAGTCAGTTAAGATTTTAAAAGACTTTGAAATCATAGTGTAATCAAATTATGATTTAAGAGGATTTTAAAAAATATAGCAAAATTCGGGAGTAGTCGATTAGGATTTTAAAGAAGTCTGCAAATGTCTAGGTGTAGTGAGAATATTAAAGATTTGCTAGGATTTTAATGAATAAGGGATTTGGATTTGAGAGTGGGTAGTATAAATACTAAGCACCTAAACAATCCAACCTCCATTCTTAGGATTTCATTTCAAGACCAACAAAATTCTCTGTGAAGAGGAAGAAGAACCATCTCTCAAAAAATGAAGATGACAACAGACAAAGCTCCTTTATTTCTCAAATATCCACCCATTCCAAAAACCCACCACAAATTCAACCCCCACAACCCTAATTCTGCTATGTGTATATTACTTCTCTACGTTTGTTGTCGTTTTTTGTTTTGTTTAGTAGGGTGTTACCTCCGTTTGGTTGGAAAATGGAGGGGATAGGAGGGATTGGAGTATATGGGATGTTGGGGTTTTGCCAAGAAAGTTCATGATATAACCTGAAATAGCTCACAGACCTTGAGCGGTGGTATTGAGTTTCTGCTTTATTTGGCTACCAAATTAGATCATGGTTTTGATATAAAAAATTCATGGTTGAATTGGTATTTGTATAGAGATTAACCATTTGCAGAGCATGGTTTAATTGTGGTGTGTGTAAATAGATAAACCATTTGCAGAGCATGGTTTAATTTGGTATGCGTGTGTATATATATTAATTATGGCGTCAGGTTAAACAAAATTTGCAAACTAAATAATGTGTCATAAATAAGAATGAGCACGTTTATTAAAACTTAAGTAATAAATCAAGCATCAACTTCATGTCATTTAGTTTTCTAAATTTTATCTATAATAAATAAGATATTGAGCCATTAGGGTTCTCTACGCAACATAGGGAGAAAAAATGGAGGAAGCGCACGCACACTTTAGAGAGCTTTGAAGTTTATTTTCAAGGTGTTTTCTATCCATGATGTTAATAATATTCTGTTTTATGATTGTTCATAACTAGTTTTGTTTGCTAGGGCGAGGCCACGAGCCTTAGCAAGAATATGCAGTTTCTTTTCAATTTACTTATGATATTATGCATGCAAGTTTTGAGTTATTAATCACTATGCTTGAAACTATCTAATTGTCTTGATGATTGGCCACCATTAGGATATTTAGAAAATTAATTTGATGCAATTTTAGAGGAGGAAATTGGCGTTGCCTTCTGGTGTGTGCGTGCGTTTCCTCCTTTTTTTTCTCCGTATGTTGCGTAAAGAACCCTAATGGCTCAATATCTTATTTATACTAATACAAAATAAAACCTTAAAAAGTCTTAGAATAAAATTAGGAAACATAATAAAATAATAAAACAGAAAATAAAAGGTTTCCTATTTGAACTAAAATTCGGAGTTCTCAGAAAATTACACTTTTGACCGACCAAATCAACTTCGATTTGGTCCCAAAAGGTCTCTTTTGAAAGTTGAAGACGTCCCCTACAAATCCTCAGAAGGAATCTTCCTCAAAATATGTCATCTTGACCTCCAAAATACCCAAAACGTTCAGAAATATCAATCTAGAAAAGCTGCGCGCTGGGCTTTTATTTCATCACCATGGTCAAATGGCTAAGTAGAAAAATCTGAAACTTTGATATAATCATCTTGAAAGACTCACGAACATCCTCCAATTAAAATTACTCCAAAATTCATTTGTTTGATCACTTTTTGCTCCAGAGGAAGTCGAATGTCCTACATTGGAAATATATAACAAAGTATCAAAATTCTACCAAACTAACCAATAAATTATAACTAAGATTAGGGTAAAATATATGGTATAAAAGCGACTTATCACCTAGCATTACCCTTAAAAAATTCATGGCTTGATTGGTATATATTTGGGTATTTTATGAATTTGGTTATATGATTAGCATGTTTTCATGAATACAAACTGCTGTGTTTTTAGCTGTTTAAAATTGATAATTGGTTTAATCGTGGCGTGTGTTTTTAGCAGGTAAGAATAATGGGGAAAGAAGAATTAGGCTAGGGCTTATTGTATACGGTCAGCTGGAGCAATTGAGGTTTTTTTTAACTATTATTTATGAAACCAGAGTTTATAATTATAAGTTGACAACTTATTGAATGTCTTTTAAATCGAAGACCAGTTACTATGGAAGGATACAATTATATACTTGTATTATCTTTAAGATATATAGTTGTAACTATCTATCTTACTTTTGTTGAGAAGTCTAGAATGATATAAGGTAACTCTTGCAACCGAATTGTTATTGAGTCATTGATCTTTGTTTTGGTTAGTTAAATCACAATTCAAACGACAAAGGGCAACATATATTTGATTGTTTTATATTTCCATATCAATATATATAAACATTTATGCTCATTTCTTCATTTTATATTAGTGGAGTCAACTAATAATTAATTTCTAAGAAATTTATTAAACATATCCCTACAAATCTATAATAGAAATTAACATATATCTGTCAAAATCCATTATAAGATTGTAGAATCTATTAAAATTCTTTGAAATTTGTTACTTAAAAAATTCATTAAAATTTTCTAAAATACAAATTGATGACTACCTTAACGTAGAATATTGTTTTATTTTATACTAATTAATTAAAGATTTTACATTGAATGCCAATTATTTCACCAATTATATTTATACAACATATGCACGCAAGTTTCAAGAAAACAACGCGTATATGCAGCCCGTTTGCGATGTGTTACTAATCTGACTTACCGTTATATTACTCTCTTGGAAATTGACACGTTTAGCAAATACCGTGCCAAAAACTGCAAAAGACCACACGTTCAAACTTCAAAGTCGCAAAAACCGAGCGGAAGCAGCACAGAAGGAACCAAGAAAATTCATCGTTCTTCTTCGCAGCCAAAGCAGAAAAATCATTAAATCCTTTGCTTCCATTAACAGGTGAGAGCAGACGAATCAACTTTCTCCAACTGACACGAGTTTTGATTCTTAAGTACGTATATATATGTTGATGCAGATATTGAGAGCCACCACCAAGCTTTTGCCACATCTTGCTTCTACAGACAAAGGTTCTTCTGCGTCTTCTGTTGTTGCCTATCATCATTCTTTAACAAAGAGGCCTTGCTTTGGAACTCTTTCACCTTCCTCACCATCCTTGCCTGGCTTTCACAAAGGTGGGCTTCAAGTTTATTTTTATATTCTTTTATTCGAGCAATACTAAATTATGTAAACATAGTGGTCCAATATTTTAGTAGATGGGGTATTGGAATTCTACTCATATGTCTGAGTTTGAAACTCCTCCTACCGTTACTGTAATAGTTTCGGATATTTCCCCTCCCTTAACAGTAGTAAGGGTTTCTTCTCAAATGATCTATGAAATTGACCCTCCATCAGGTCGATCAATGTAGCTCCGAGAATGAGTGTCACAATTCAACGTGGTACTTTCATTAAAAGTTTTACTGAATTGTTACGGAAGAACTGCATTAATTTTCGACATCTATTTTCAGATTACATTGATTGATTCTCAATTTCAAAAACTATTTGGGATAAAAATACTAATAATAATTAAAAAAAATTCAGGTTAACGTAGGCACATGGAAATGTCAAAAAGTGGAGTGACTACTTATTCGCCATCCTCTGTCTTCTAGCAATTGAAAAGCATGAGTTTTATTTCTAAGGAATTGTAGTGGGTGGTCGAAATAAATGTTGATGTGTGACTTTCGCTTATTTCTTCAGATTCAAAAGATAAAGTTCCACACTTGATTCAAGCCATGCCAATTTCAACGAATTCATCCTCCGTTGCACAACAAGCCGTGCCTGAAAATGAAGTCGAACAGGTTGAGTTGCTCGCTGGAGCTGATGATAAATATGGAGGAGTTGTTGTGAACGTGACCGAACCTATGGATTCTGCGGTTTTCGCTTCTTTGCTTCAAGCTTCCATATCGCAATGGAGGCAAAAGGTTTGTATTGGTCGCTTTTCTTTTCTTCAGGGCCGGTCCTGAGATTATGTGGCCTAACTTTATATAAGAAAATTATTTGTTTTCACACATAAGAATTTGATAAAATTATACTTAGAAAAACACTTCAAATTCAAAATAATTTAGAAACATGGAAAAACTAATTTATTTTGCATTGAGAGAAGGAAACCAAAAAAGCTCGGGGCTTACAAGTAGATAGATGATGAGTTTTGTTCTTCTTCTATATGAACTTTCAAACCTTTTGATGACATGTCATATGATTTGTAAATTTGTTCCACCCATTACTCTTTATTGAAGGTTAGACTTAAATTGGAATGACTGTTTAAAAACCGCAACCCACATAGCTACTAGCTAGTATTTAAAAAGAAATTAACAACCAAACAAAAATTTGTGAAAATTAAAAAGAATAAACATGCACATAGCATTTTGAACTCAGAACATTTCGTTAATTTTAAACAACAAAATTGCTTCTAATTAAACTTCTTGATCATTTAGCGAAATTTTATAAATTTATACTCTTATGAAAAGAAATTTGTAAAAATTGGAAATTTAATAAGTAAACATGGTGTTTTGAACCCAAAACCTCCTCATTAATTTCAAACAAACACTAGTTTTAGTTAAATTTCTTTGTTATTAACTAAATTTTATAAATTTATACTTTTATGAAAACATACATAAGGCCCTGCCCTTCTTCAATCTCGTTAAATGTCTTGTGTTTCACTTGATGCTGATGATGTGAAGGTTGTTTACTATGTGTTTTGTAGGGGAAGAAGGTCGTTTGGATCAAATTGCCTATCGAACGGTCAAATCTTGTTGATGCCGCAGTTAAGGTACAAGAGATTCTACTGGCGCCCTAACTCTTCTGTATTACCTCAAAGATATTCTTGATTAATTATTTGAAGCTGTTAGGAATGTAACTTGTCCAGTAGTCTTATTGTTTTTTGTCAACTATCCTTTTCTCTTTTCAATGTTCTTGACAGAAGGTAGAAGTATAATCGCACAATCCGGCACCAACACTCGGGCTGGCTGCATAATTAAGTATAGCTGTTTTGTTTCTCTGATGTCCGACAACACTCGGGCTTCTTTTGTTACTTGTGCAGGAAGGATTTAGGTACCACCATGCTGAATCAGATCACTTAATGCTTGTACGTTGGATTTCCGAAACTGATGATACTCTCCCTGCAAATGCTTCGCACCGAGTTGGCATTGGCGCTTTTGTCATGAACAGTAAGAGAGAGGTATACCTTCTGCACATGAAACTAGTCTCCCTTTTGTTCTGAACATATATGACATGTAAAAATGGAAGTTCAAGTTTTTAACATTTTGCTTTCGTGGTTCTGTTTAATGAGAAAATAGTGAAAAGTTTCTAACATTGTTCGCTCTGAGACCTGCTATTTAAAAGAGATTTTCAAGCCATGAATTGGTCCTTTTATGTACTTTACTGTGGTGGTTATTAGCTTTTAGATTAGATAACCACAGATATAGAGTAATGATATTCGTAGTAATTGAAAACTTAAAAGGAAAATTTCTTTTGATATACATGCTAGATGCATATTGCCGTCGTATTTGCATAGACAGTTTAACAGTTCTAAATCAGAAAATAAGATTGGCTGTCATGTTTCTGATAAAGCACTTGTAGTACACTTAGACATCATTTTAAGTAGTTGTGTAAGTTTCTTATGTTGAACTCTGTTCCTACGACATTATGCTCTGTTCCTACGACATTATGCTTGCATTGCCACATTTTATCTTTGCCTACTAAAATTGTTTGCTCGGGTAGGTGCTTGTGGTTCAGGAGTCCAGTGGCGAATTCAGCAATACAGGTGTGTGGAAGATGCCAACTGGGGTTGTCAATGAAGTGAGTAAAAACACCAGTACAACTATAGCAAATTCATAATAATTTTCAAATACATTATCATCATGGATGAAATTTTTTATCCATCGACAGGGTGAGGATATCTGCGAAGCTGCTGTTAGAGAGGTTAAAGAAGAGACAGGAATTGATACGGAGTTCGTGGAGGTTTTAGCATTTAGGTAAGAAACTTGCCTTCGGATTAAAGAAGTGTTGTATATAATTCTACAGAAGCCCCTCTTTATATTCTCTCCATCTCTCTACAGGCAAAGCCACAAGTCATTCTTTCAAAAGTCAGATTTGTTCATTGTTTGCATGTTGACCCCAAAATCCTTCGACATCCAAGAGCAGAACCTGGAGATTGAGGCAGCCCAGGTAATTTCCCGGGACACAAAAAATCTCCCATAGAGTATAATCGTTAATCTTGTTTAAACTATTTGGTGGTAGAGGATGTGACCATGTCTTCCAAGTGTTACACGGTATCATTAACATGATTCAAAACTATTCTAATGTGTTATTCTGGGAATTTTTTTCAGTGGATGCCAGTTGAGGACTATGCAGATCAACCCTTTGTTAAGAATAACAAACTCTTTGACTATATAGCAAAAATATGCTTGGCAAAATCAGACAAGGACTATGTCGGTTTTACTGCGCTGGGTACAACTACATCCTCTGGAAAAAGAAGCTACCTGTACTATAACAACCGGGATATGGAAAACCTACTGGCCACCGGTGATCCTCAGTAGAAACGTTGACCTCTAGGCGTCCAGTTGAAAATTGCTTTTCTAGAAAGCACTTTTGCTTATTAGACTGCTATGAAAGGGACTAAAACACCTGCCTCCAATGGTTTTAAAACATGCTGCCTCATGCCTTTGACATCCATAGAATCTTTTGAGTTATTAAATATTTTTTAGGGCATTGTTCTCTTTTTTCATATAATAAAACAAATTGATGCCATTAAAAAACAACAAATAAAAATCCCATAGAAATATTAAAATAAAATGAAAAGTCCTTCCAGGTGAGGTTAAACTTGATTTCACAATATATTTAAGTATAAGAGGCAATTTGATTAATTGATTTTTTTTCCACAACCAAAAATGATATTTCATCCAAATCCATCCCATGCCTTTGATATCAAGGTCAAATCACACTTTTGGTCCTCTAATTGGAACCCATTTTTCAATTTGGTCCCTATCCTTTTAATATTGGAAATGTAACATTTGTTATGCTAGAAATTAAGTCCTACACATCTATAATTGTTAATTTGTTATTGTTCTTTTCGTCAATTCTGTTAGAACTTTCATCAAAATGAGTCGCATCGCATGCCACTCATGTGAGGCTGAATCAAAGAGCAAATAAGGAAAATCAAATGAGAAATATTATAGCAATGATCGCTTAACTTTAACCCAATTGGAGAAATGGTCTTCAACTTTAACACAATTGGAGAAATTGTCTCTCAACTTTAACCCACTTAGAGCAATGATCCCTCGACTTTAAACCAATTGTAGCGATGATAATGCCAACATGACTTATTTTGACGGAATTCTGGCGGAGTTGATCAAAATGATCATAGCTGTACGTTTTGTTGAGTTAAGAGACCAATGATCATGGATTTTTAGTTGAAAGACCATATTGCTCCAATTGAGTTAAAGTTAAGAGATAATTGCTACAATTTTCTCTTACATATAATATTTATATCACAAATGGTCCCTGAAATTGACCCCATCAATCATGATGGTCCCTGAAATTGAAAATCGATCAATGTAGTCCCTGAATTTTAACTCGCGAATCAATGTGGTCCTTCTGTTAGTGTTCCGTCCAAATTAACTTTAAAAAAAAGTTAGAGAACCAATTTTTCATGGTAAAATGATAAAAAATAACCCTGTTACTTATAATTTTACTTACTACCTCTCTTTTCTTTTTTCCATCTTCACTTTTCTCACCATTTTTTCATGGATTTGGTGCTAAAACTAAAATAAAAACAAAAAAAAAAGTGGTTCTCTAACCTTTTTTTGGTCATTTTACCATGAAAAATTGGTTCTCTAACCTTTTTTTAGTGTTAATTTGGATGGAACACTAACAGAATGACCACATTGATTCGTGAGTTAAAATTCAGGGACTACATTGATCGATTTTCAATTTCGGGGACCATCATGATTGATGGGGTCAATTTCAGGGACCATTTGTGATATAAACCCTATTAGAAAGACACATCCCATGCCTTTAATCTCAAGGTCAAATCACATTTTTGGTAATTCATTACCAGGGAAAAAAAATAAAAATAAAAAATAAAAAACCACATTCTTGGCCCTCGAATTGGAACCTATTTTTCAATTTGGCCCCAAATCATTTTAATTTTGGAAATTTATTGTTATGTTAGCAATTAAGTCCTTTAAGTCTATAATTGTTAAGAGAAACAGACAATATGATTAAGTATTGGGTTGATTGCAAATGATTTGGAACTTTGGAGAGTAAAAAATGCCTTCACACATGTGGTAATTGTATATTAATTCCCCATCGAATCTAGTGAACTAATTCGACATAATTTAACATTTGGACTCGATTGCAAACTAAACTAAACTAAACTACAGAGCTAAAATGGTGAATATAAAAGTGATACGAACCAAATTGGAAAATGAATCAAACTACAAGGGCAAGAAATGCAACTTAACCTAATTAGGAGCACACAAAAAATGGCCTTATCAAAGCACAAATTGGCATGGTGATTGGTGAGTCGGTGGGAACTTGGCACAAGACATTCAAAACGACAAAAAATTGTACGATGAAATACATATATTATATAAATATACACATACACAAAGTAGAGTGTGTTCCAACAGATTTCCAAGCATTTGAGAAACCCAGCAGCAAAACTCAGTTTTACAGAGTGAGAGTCTACACTCCACTCTTCCATTATTCTTCCACTCCAGCCATGTCTCTGGTTCAAGGCAAATGGATCAAGGTATGTTCCCTTCACCACTTTCTTTCATCTGTTTTATTTTAGATCATCAGCTTCACTTCAAGGATTTTGATAAACCCTAATTAAATCAGGGGTAGTCAATTGAGATTTTGAAATATTTTAGTTCTTTTTACAAAATTAGGGAGTATATATTCAGTAGGATATTAAGTACTTATTTGAAAGTTTAGGTGTATTCAATCAAGATTTTAAAAGAATTTATAACATTCTAGGTGTATTCAATTAAAAATTAATTTTAAAGAATTTAAAAAAATTGGAGAATTCGAGAGAATTAAAAATATATCGTTGCGTATTTTAAAATTTGAGGCAATCCACTCAAAATTTTACATGAAATTTCTAAAAATCAGTTAAACTCCAGCAAAATCCTTTATAAATTCACTCAAAATTTTACCTAAAACCTTCCTATATAATTTTAGGGTTAAAGATTGGATCTTTTTACATTATCATCTTATCTTGGTTATCTCCATCCTTCCTTAAAAAATAATTGAAAATCTTCATGATTTGATGTAGAGGTTACAAACAACTATAATATGTTTTAATAGATTGGATCAGACTTTAGATACACTCTTTTTGGTGATGTTGAATATAATCAAACTTTTGACTTATCTTAATCCTAACTCATTATTCTATATTCACCGTTTGAGGGATTTTGAGATAAGATTATTTACATGTTTAAATCTACAACATAAGAAAATTTTGAACACCCATATGAATATCTCACTCATTATATCAATGTATACACCAGATGAGAACGCAGAATCTCATATGTGTCGTCAGATTATAACATGTAGTGTGATCCCAATTGATATATAGTTTTGTGGCAACATGTGACTTTGATGCTAGCACGACTTCCATTTCCCCACCAATTTTAACATATTATTTGCCTGTTTCCATTTACTTGGTTAGATGCATCAAAACCCTGAAAGTTTCTTCTGCATTTGTCCAATTAGTAATACTGTATCATTGTGTCAGCTTGATCAAAAGGGGACTGGTCCTGGAGCTAGAAGCTCACATGCCATTACCCTAGTAGGACAGAAGGCTTATGTTTTCGGGGGCGAATTCACGCCACGTGTCCCGGTAGACAACAAGCTCCATGTGTTCGACGTCAAGGAGCAGACGTGGTATGTGATCGAAGGAACAGAGATGTCCCACCGCCACGTGTTGGTTTGACACTGGTAGCTGTTGGAGAAATTATTTATGTATTTGGAGGTAGGGATTATGAACATAATGAGCTCAATTCCTTTGACACATCCACACATAAGTGGACTCTAATTTCAAGTGGGGACACCGGTCCCCCTCATCAGAGTTACCACTCAGTCACCTCCGATGATCGCCACGTATACATCTTCGGCGGATGTGGTGTTGCCGGCCACCACAATGATCTATGGGCCTACAATGTCGTTGAGCAAAAGTGGATCCAATACCCAAATCCGGGTGACAACTTGAAGGGGAGGGGTGGGGCGGGCCTGCTAGAGGTCCAAGGAAAAATATGGGTTGTGTATGGCTTCCCTGGAGAGGAAGTGGATGATGTACACATCTTTGATCCAGCCCATGGTGAGTGGGCCCAAGTTGAGACAAATGGCGAGAAACCAACGGCCTCGGAGCATATTTTCTACCGTAGCAATCGGTAAATACATAATCATATAAGGCGGTGAAGTGGACCCTAGTGACTTGGGCCACTTGGGTGCTGGGAAATTTGCTGCGGATGATTATGCATTGGACACAGAAACATTGTTGTGGAAGAAGTGGGATGATCACGAAAAGTTATAAATTTTCTCCCAGCAGAAACCAAGTACAACAATCCTAAATCTGTATGAAGCTATGAAAGGTATAAATTTTCTCCCAGTATTTGATGAAATCAGAATAGGTGAGCAACTGATTTGGGGTTCCTGGTATACCTAGAGAACAGGTATTGTAACTTCTCGGAAGATTTTAGTTTCATACATGGATTTGGGATTTGTTTGGTGATTTGGGCTTTGTTTTTGCAGTGTTTGTTACCTAGATAGCAGGTATTACACTCCCTCGATTTCAATACCAGTATTTGATAACATGTGCCACCCAAGGACGGAGCCAGAAAATATTTTATGGGTGGGCTAGCTAAAAAAATTACCCTAAAATCAAATGGTTCTTTTTGTTTATGCTATATACATATTGTAGGCAAAAATTTAAGTTTAACTTCTGTATTTGTATACATAAAATTTGTCTGGTAGGAAGTCAATAAGCTTCGCAATTGCAAACTAACAAAATTACAATGAATCACAAAATTTCACATATGTTTAGATTTAAACACAAGAAGAAGATAGAAAACTTGATATCTCAATTACAACCACACAACTAGCACAAAGTAAAACATTGAAAGTAAAAGTAAATACAATCTTAAAGCAGAATAATCTTTAACAAAATGACATCACAATTTTCATTGTAATTTTTATATTTTTAGTTGTGATAAATATTCACTGGACTAGTTTCATTAAAAATAATTCTTCTTACACATTTTTGTGTCTATTATAGACTATACACTAAAATATATATACATTTTGCTACAAATCCTCCCTAGGCTATAGCCCACCGTAGCCCTTGGTGTGGCTACGCCATTGGTGCTACCGTATTCTACACAGATATGTAGGTTAAAAATTTATCACATACTTGTTGATAAAAAATGGTTGTCGGTAATTTTCCCACATACTAGGTAGTTTAAAACCGTCCCAAAAAAGTAATATACCTGTACCGCCAAACCACGAAGGAAAAACACGATCACAACATTGTACCTGGAGAATAGGTCTCCTGAAGAAATCTGCACGTATAAAACGCATCTAATTTGTATACAAAGTTAAAGGTGATTAAGCCTTCCTTAAAAATAAATTGATAAGAAATTCAAATTCAAAAATTGTTATCAAGAAATCGGGAAGAAAGATGAAGGAAATGTGATGCCAATAAAATTGAATGCTGATAAAAATTTAAAAAGTGGGAAATAAATGGAGAACATGTAAATGCTATAAAAGGGTAAAATAGTAATAACAATGCAAAAAAAATCAACCTAATCGGAAAAAATGCTAACATGGAATTCTAGTTATTGGAGCTAAGTCAAAAGTAACTAAAAATTGGACTAATCCTAATGTTGGGCTATAAAATTGGACATATTTCAAGTTTCCCCATATGTAAATTGAAAAGAGAAAGATAAATTGTTCAAGTGCTTTGTATTGAAATGACATTAATAATTCAAAGAGAGAACTCGTGTTAAAATGGTGGAATACTCGTAAAGAAAGTTGATGCAGATTGTACCTCACCAGATCCACCGAAATGATATAAATGTAGGCACTTGCTTTTCTATCATTGCTCAAACCATTCCTTTGAAGCCCAACGCGTCAACTTGGTGCCCTGCCAAAATATTTCGATTCAACTTTAGCTTAATTGCACAAAGATCTCCCAAAATACCATAATTTTGGCGTTAGACCCAAGCAAGTGAAATTTTGGAATTTTTAGGCACAAACACAAATAGTGGATTGCCTTAGTGATTAAGGTCATTTTATTTAACCTATTGCGTTCTGAGTTTAAAAATTCGTCATTTTCTTAATGTATATTAGGAGAGAGTAGTCAAATTAGGATTTGATATTTAAAATCCGGATGCAGTCAGTTAAGATTTTAAAAGACTTTGAAATCATAGTGTAAACAAATTAGGATTTAAGAGGATTTTAAAAAATATACCAAAATTCGGGAGTAGTCGATTAGGATTTTAAAGAAGTCCGCAAATGTCTAGGTATAGTGAGAATACTAAAGATTTGCTAGGATTTTAATGAATAAGGGATTTGGATTTGAGAGTGGGTAGTATAAATACCAAGCACCTAAACAATCCAACCTCCACTCTTAGGATTTTATTTCAAGACCAAAAGAATTCTCTGTGATGAGGAAGAAGAACCATCTCTCAAAAAATGAAGATGACAACATACAAAGCTCCTTTATTTCTTAAATATCCACCCAATCCAAAAACCCACCACAAATTCAACCCCCACAACCCTAATTCTGCTATGTGTATATTACTTCTCTACGTTTTTTGTTTTGTTTAGTAGGGTGTTACCTCCGTTTGGTTGCCTAGAAAATGTAGGAAATTGTTGGAAAATGGAGGGGATAGGAGGGATTGGAGTATATGGGATGTAGGGGTTTTGCCAAGAAAGTTCAAGATATAGTAAAGGTCATGGTTGAATTGGTTTGCCTGAAATAGCTCACAGACCTTGAGCGGTGGTATTGTGTTTCTGCTTTATTTGGCTACCAAATTAGATCAATCTTTTGATATAAAAAATTCATGGTTGAATTGGTATTTGTATAGAGATTAACCCTTTGCAGAGCATGGTTTAATTGTGGTGTGTGTAAATAGATAAACCATTTGCAGAGCATGGTTCTGGCATCAGGTTAAACAAAATTTGCAAACTAAATATTGTGTCATAAATAAGAATGAGCATGTTTATTAACACTTAAGTAATAAATCAAGCATCAACTTTCATGTCATTTAGTTTTCTAAATTTTATCTATAAATAGTTTTCCTAGTAAATAAGATATTGAGCCACTAGGGTTCTCTACGCAACATAGCGAGAAAAAAAGGAGGAAACGCACGCACACTTTAGTTGACAACTTATTGAATGTCTTTCAAATCGAAGACCATTTACTATGGAAGGATACAATTATATACTTGTATTATCTTTAAGATATATCGTTGTAACTATCTATCTTACTTTTGTTGAGAAGCCTAGAATGATATAACCAGGGGCGGAGCCACCAAGGGACTAGGGTAGTCCTAGGCCCATCCTAACTTCTGTAAAAGGTGTAAGAAATCAACTAGCGGCACCAAGTTTTTATTTGCAAAGGTTTGAACCTCATGGGAGAAGATGAGGCAAACGACGTCGTTGGGTTGTTTTGGTTTTAAATTTGTTTGACTGTTTAATGAAACGATGAGTTTGGCAAGGGAGTTTTAAAAGAGATGTGCAATTTTAAATGAAAAAAAAACAACCCTACTACTGGTTCGATTCTCTCACCTAAGAGTAATATACACCGTATCATTTTCTAAAAGCAAACCACCTTCTTCTTTATTTGCAGATCTCTTCCCCTTATCCTGCTTTTTCTACTTCTTTGTATTTTCTTTAGCCTTCCACAGTCTTACCTCATACTTGGTTGTCTGGATTTACATATTTTTCTTCTTAGTATTGAATTCAATAGAGGTCTTTCAGTTTTATGAAAATTACACAAATTGTATATACTAACATGTTATGAATTCAACTTTTATACACATGCATATACGTATATATACATATATATATATATATATATATGTGTGACCTCCTCATTCAGAATTCTGGCTCCGCCACTGGATATAACGTAACTCTTGTAACCGAATTGTTATTGAGTCATTGATCTTTGTTTTGGTTAGTTAAATCACAATTCAAACGACAAAGGGCAACACATATTTGATTGGTTTATATTTCCATATCAATATATATAAACGTTTATGCTCATTTCTTCATTTTATATTAGAGGAGTCAACTAATAATTAATTCCTAAGAAATTCATGAAACATATCCATACAAATCTATAATAGAAATTAACATATATGTGTCAAAATCTATTATAAGATTGTAGAATCTATTCAAATTCTTTGAAATCTGTTACTTAAAAAAATTCATTAAAATTTTCTAAAATACAAATTGATGACTACCTTAACGTGGAATATTGTTTTATTTTATACTAATTAATTAAAGATTTTACATTGAATGCCAATTATTTCACCAATTGTATTTATACAACATATGCACGCAAGTTTCAAGAAAACAATGCGATATGCAGGCCCTTTGCCATGTGTTACTAATCTGACTTACCGTTATATTACTCTCTTGGAAATTGACACGTTTAACAAATACCGTGCCAAAAACTGCAAAAGACCAGACGTTCAAACTTCAAAGTCTCAAAAACCGAGCAGAAGCAGCACAGAAGGAACCAAGAAAATTCATCGTTTCTTCTTCGCAGCCAAAGCAGAAAAATCATAAAATCCTTTGCCTCCATTAACAGGTGAGAGCAGACGAATCAACTTTCTCCAACTGACACGCGTTTTGATTCTTAAGTACGTATATATATATATATATATATATATGTTGATGCAGATATTGAGAGCCACCACCAAGCTTTTGCCATATGTTGCTTCTACAGACAAAGGTTCTTCTGCGTCTTCTGTTGTTGCCTATCATCATTCTTTAACAAAGAGGCCTTGCTTTGGAACTCTTTCACCTTCCTCACCATCTTTGCCTGGCTTTCACAAAGGTGGGCTTCAAGTTTTTTTTTATATTCTTTTATTCGAGCAATATTAAATTATGTAAACATAGTGGTCCAATATTTTAGTAGATGGGGTATTGGAATTCTACTCATGTCTAAGTTTGAAACTGCTCCTACCGTTAGTGTAATAGTTTCGGATATTTCCCCTCCCTTAACAATAGTAAGGGTTTCTTCCCAAATGATCTATGAAATTGACCCTCCATCAAGATGGTTCATGAAATTGAAAATCGATCAATGTAGCTTCGAGAATGAGTGTCACAATTCAACGTGGTACTTTCATTAAAAGTTTTACTGAATTGTTACGGAAGAATTGCATTAATTTTTGACATCTATTTTCAGATTACATTGATCGATTCTCAATTTCAAAAACTATTTGTGATAAAAATACTAATAATAATTTAAAAAAAAATTCAGGTTAACGTAGGCACATGGAAATGTCAAAAAGTGGGGTGACTACTTATTCGTCATCCTCTGTCTACTAGCAATTGAAACGCATGAGTTTTATTTCTAAGGATTTGTAGTGGTTGGTCGAAATAAATGTTGATGTGTGACTTTCGCTTATTTCTTCAAATTCAAAAGATAAAGTTCCACACTTGATTCAAGCCATGCCGATTTCAACGAATTCATCCTCCGTTGCACAACAAGCGTGCCTGAAAATGAAGTCGAACAGGTTGAGTTGCTCGCTGGAGTTGAGGATTCATATGGAGGAGTTCTTGTGAACGTGACTGAACCTAAGGATTCTGCAGTTTTCGCTTCTTTGCTTCAAGCTTCCATATCACAATGGAGGCAAAAGGTTTGTATTGGTCGCTTTTCTTTTCTTCAGGGCTGGTCCTGAGATTATGTGGCCTAACTTTATATAAGAGAATTATTTGTTTTCACACATAAGAATTCGATAAAATTATACTTAGAAAAACACTTTAAATTCAAAATAATTTAGAAACATTGAAAAACTAATTTATTTTGTATTGAGAGAAGGAAACCAAAAAAGCTCGGAGCTTACAAGTAGATAGATGATGAGTTTTGTTCTTCTTCTATATGAACTTTCAAACCTTTTGATGACATGTCATATGATTTGTAAATTTGGTCTACCCATTACTCTTTGTTGAAGGTTAGACTTGAATTGGAATGAATGTTTAAAAACCGCAACACACATAGCTACTAGCTAGTATTTAAAAAGAAAATAAACATGCACATAACATTTTGAACTCAGGACATTTCGTTAATTTTAAACAACAAAATTACTTCTAATTAAACTTCTTGATCTTTTAGCGAAATTTTATAAATTTATACTCTTATGAAAAGAAATTTGTAAAAATTGGAAATTTAATAAGTAAACATGGTGTTTTGAACCCAAAACCTCCTCATTAATTTCAAACAAACACCAATTTTAGTTAAATTTCTTTGTTATTAACTAAATTTTATAAATTTATACTTTTATAAAAACATAAATAAGGCCCTGCCCTTCTTCGATCTCGTTAAATGTCTTGTGTTTCACTTGATGCTGATGATGTGAAGGTTGTTTACTATGTGTTTTGTAGGGGAAGAAGGGCGTTTGGATCAAATTGCCTATCGAACGGTCAAATCTTGTTGATGCCGCAGTTAAGGTACAAGAGATTCTACTGGCGCCCTAGCTCTTCTGTATTACCTCAAAGATATTCTTGATTAATTATTTGAAGCTGTTAGGAATGTAACTTGTCTAGTAGTCTTATTGTTTTTGTCAACTATCCTTTTCTCTTTTTAATGTTCTTGACAAAAGGTAGTAGTATAATCGCACAATCCGGCACCAACACTCGCGCTGGATGCATAATTAAGTATAGCTGTTTTGTTTCTCTGATGTCCGACAACACTCGGGCTTCTTTTGTTACTTGTGCAGGAAGGATTTAGGTACCACCATGCTGAATCAGATCACTTAATGCTTGTACGTTGGATTTCCGAAACTGATGATACTCTCCCTGCAAATGCTTCGCACCGAGTGGGCATTGGCGCTTTTGTCATGAACAGTAAGAGAGAGGTATACCTTCTGCACATGAATCTAGTCTCCCTTTTGTTCTGAACATATATGACGTGTAAAAATGGAAGTTCAAGTTTTTAACATTTTGCTTTCGTGGTTCTGTTTAACGAGAAAATAGTGAAAAGTTTCTAACATTGTTCGCTCTGAGACCTGCTATTTAAAAGAGATTTTCAAGCTATGAATTGGTCCTTTTATGTACTTTACTGTGGTGGTTATTAGCTTTTAGATTAGATAACCACAGAGATAGAGTAATGATATTCGTAGTAACTGAAAACTTAAAAGGAAAATTTCTTTTGATATACATGCTAGATGCATATTGCGGTTGTATTTGCATAGACAATTTAACAGTTCTAAATCAGAAAATAAGATTGGCTGTCATGTTTCTGATAAAGCACTTGTAGTTCACTTTGACATCATTTTTAAGTAGTTCTGTAAGTTTCTTATGTTGAAGTCTGTTCCTACGACATTATGCTTGCGTTGCCGCATTTTATCTTTGCCTACTAAAATTGTTTGCTCGGGTAGGTGCTTGTGGTTCAGGAGTTAAATGGCAGATTCAGAAATACAGGTGTGTGGAAGATGCCAACTGGGGTTGTCAATGAAGTGAGTAAAAACACCAGTACAACTATAGCAAATTCATAATAATTTTCAAATACGTTATCATCATGGATGAAAAATTTTATCCATCGACAGGGTGAGGATATCTGCGAAGCTGCTGTTAGAGAGGTTAAAGAAGAGACAGGAATTGATACGGAGTTCGTGGAGGTTTTAGCATTTAGGTAAGAAACTTGCCTTCGGATTAAAGAAGTGTTGTATATAATTCTACAGAAGCCCCTCTTTATATTCTCTCCATCTCTCTACAGGCAAAGCCACAAGTCATTCTTTCAAAAGTCAGATTTGTTCATTGTTTGCATGTTGACCCCAAAATCCTTCGACATCCAAGAGCAGAACCTGGAGATTGAGGCAGCCCAGGTAATTTCCCGGGACACAAAAAATCTCCCATAGAGTATAATCGTTAATCTTGTTTAAACTATTTGGTGGTAGAGGATGTGACCATGTCTTCCAAGTGTTACACGGTATCATTAACATGATTCAAAACTATTCTAATGTGTTATTCTGGGAATTTTTTTCAGTGGATGCCAGTTGAGGACTATGCAGATCAACCCTTTGTTAAGAATAACAAACTCTTTGACTATATAGCAAAAATATGCTTGGCAAAATCAGACAAGGACTATGTCGGTTTTACTGCGCTGGGTACAACTACATCCTCTGGAAAAAGAAGCTACCTGTACTATAACAACCGGGATATGGAAAACCTACTGGCCACCGGTGATCCTCAGTAGAAACGTTGACCTCTATGCGGCCAGTTGAAAATTGCTTTTCTAGAAAGCACTTTTGCTTATTAGACTGCTATGAAAGGGACTAAAACACCTGCCTCCAATGGTTTTAAAACATGCTGCCTCATGCCTTTGACATCCATAGAATCTTTTGAGTTATCAAATATTTTTTAGGGCATTGTTCTCTTTTTTCATATAATAAAACAAATTGATGCCATTAAAAAATAAAGAAAACTTATTAAAAGTTCAAAAAAACTTTCCTTTAATTGAAAAACCCTTTTTAAAGGTATAGTGAATAGTATCAGGTAAAGGTAAAAATGTGGTTTTTCGTTAAAAGTGAACAGTATCGGGAGTGTTTTGTTAAAACTTCCTAAAAAATAACAAATAAAAATCCCATAGAAATATTAAAATAAAATGAAAAGTCCTTCCAGGTGAGGTTAAACTTGATTTCACAAAATATTTAAGTATAAGAGGCAATTTGATTAATTGATTTTTTTTCCACAACCAAAAATTTATATTTCATCCAAATCCATCCCATGCCTTTGATATCAAGGTCAAATCACACTTTTGGTCCTCTAATTGGAAACCATTTTTCAATTTGGTCCCTATCCTTTTAATATTGGAAATGTAACATTTGTTATGCTAGAAATTAAGTCCTACAAATCTATAATTGTTAATTTGTTATTGTTCTTTTCGTCAATTTTGTTAGAACTTTCATCAAAATGAGTCGCATCGCATGCCACTCATGTGAGGCTGAATCAAAGAGCAAATAAGGAAAATCAAATGAGAAATATTATAGCAATGATCGCTTAACTTTAACCCAATTGGAGAAATGGTCCTTCAACTTTAACACAATTGGAGAAATTGTCTCTCAACTTTAACCCACTTAGAGCAATGATGAAATACATATATTATATAAATATACACATATGTGTGTGTGTCTATACACACACACACACAAAGTAGAGTGTGTTCCAACAGATTTCCAAGCATTTGAGAAACCCAGCAAAACTCAGTTTTACAGAGTGAGAGTCTACACTCCTCTCTTCCATTATTCTTCCACTCCAGCCATGTCTCTGGTTCAAGGCAAATGGATCAAGGTATGTTCCCTTCACCACTTTCTTTCATCTGTTTTATTTTAGATCATCAGCTTCACTTCAAGGATTTTGATAAACCCTAATTAAATCAGTGGTAGTCAATTGAGATTTTGAAATATTTTAGTTCTTTTTACAAAATAAGGGGGTATATATTCAGTAGGATATTAAGTTCTTATTTGAAAGTTTAGGTGTATTCAATCAAGATTTTAAAAGAATTTATAACATTCTAGGTGTATTCAATTAAAAATTAATTTTAAAGAATTTAAAAAAATTGGAGAATTCGAGAGAATTAAAAATATATCGTTGCGTATTTTAAAATTTGAGGCAATCCACTCAAAATTTTACATGAAATTTCTAAAAATCAGTTAAACTCCAGCAAAATCCTTTATAATTCACTCAAAATTTTACCTAAAACCTTCCTATATAATTTTAGGGTTAAAGATTGGATCTTTTTACATTATCATCTTATCTTGGTTATCTCCATCCTTCCTTAAAAAAATAATTGAAAATCTTCATGATTTGATGTAGAGGTTACAAACAACTATAATACGTTTTACTAGATTGGATCAGACTTTAGATACACTCTTTTTGGTGATGTTGAACATAATCAAACTTTTGAGTTATCTTAATCCTAACTCATTACTCTATATTCACCGTTTGAGGGATTTTGAGATAAGATTATTTACATGTTTAGATCTACAACATAAGAAAATTTTGAACACCAATATGAATATCTCACTCATTACATCAATGTATACACCAGATGAGAACACAGAATCTCATATGTGTCGTCAGATTATAACATGTAGTGTGATCCCAATTGATATATAGTTTTGTGGCAACATGTGACTTTGATGCTAGCATGACTTCCATTTCCCCACCAATTTTAACATATTATTTGCCTGTTTCCATTTACTTGGTTAGATGCATCAAAACCCTGAAAGTTTCTTCTGCATTTGTCCAATTAGTAATACTGTATCATTGTGTCAGCTTGATCAAAAGGGCACTGGTCCTGGAGCTAGAAGCTCACATGCCATTACCCTAGTAGAACAGAAGGCTTATGTTTTCGGGGGCGAATTCATGCCACGTGTCCCGGTAGACAACAAGCTCCATGTGTTCGACGTCAAGGAGCGGACGTGGTATGTGATCGAAGGAACGGAGATGTCCCACTGCCACGTGTTGGTTTGACATTGGTAGCTGTTGGAGAAATTATTTATGTATTTGGAGGTAGGGATTATGAACATAATGAGCTCAATTCCTTTGACACATCCGCACATAAGTGGACTCTAATTTCAAGTGGGGACACCAGTCCCCCTCATCGGAGTTACCACTCAGTCACCTCCGATGATCGCCACGTATACATCTTCGGCGGATGTGGTGTTGCCGGCCGCCACAATGATCTATGGGCCTACAATGTCGTTGAGCAAAAGTGGATCCAATACCCAAATAATGGGAGGGGTGGGGCGGGCCTGCTAGAGGTCCAAGGAAAAATATGGGTTGTGTATGTGGAGAGGAAGTGGATGATGTACACATCTTTGATCCAGCCCATGGTGAGTGGGCCCAAGTTGAGACAAATGGCGAGAAACCAACGGCTCGGAGCATATTTTCTACCGTAGCAATCGGTAAATACATAATCATATACGGCGGTGAAGTGGACCCTAATGACTTGGGCCACTTGGGTGCTGGGAAATTTGCGGCGGAGGATTATGCATTGGACACAGAAACATTGTTGTGGAAGAAGTGGGATGATCACGAAAAGTTATAAATTTTGTCTCAGCAGAAACCAAGTACAACAATCCTAAATCTGTATGAAGCTATGAAAGGTATAAATTTTCTCCCAGTATTTGATGAAATCAGAATAGGCGAGCAACTGATTTGGGGTTCCTGGTATACCTAGAGAACAGGTATTGTAACTTCTTGGAAGATTTCAGTTTCATACATGGATCTGGGCTTTGTTTGGTGATTTGGGCTTTGTTTTTGCAGTGTTTGTTACCTAGATAGCAGGTATTACACTCCCTCGATTTCAATACCAGTATTTGATAACATGTGCTACCGTATTCTACACATATATGTAGGTTAAAAATTTACCACATACTTGTTGATAAAAAATGATTGTCGGTAATTTTCCCACATACTAGGTAGTTTAAAACCGTCCCAAAAAAGTAATATACCTGTACCGCCAAACCAGGAAGGAAAAACATGATCACAACATTGTACCTGGAGAATAGGTCTCCTGAAGAAATCTGCATGTATAAAACGCATCTAATTTGTATACAAAGTTAAAGGTGATTAAGCCTTCCTTAAAAATAGATTGATAAGAAATTCAAATTCAAAAATTGTTATCAAGAAATCAGGAAGAAAGATGAAGGAAATGTGATGCCAATAAAATTGAATGCTGATAAAAATTTAAAAAGTGGGAAATATATGGAGAACATGCAAATGCTATAAAAGGGTAAAATAGTATTAACAATGCAAAAAAATCAACCTAATCGGAAAAAATGCTAACATGGAATCCTAGTTATTGGAGCTAAGTCAAAAGTAACTAAAAATTAGACTAATCCTAATGTTGGGCTATAAAATTGGACATATTTCAAGTTTCCCCATATATAAATTGAAAAGAGAAAGATAAATTGTTTAAGTGCTTTGTATTGAAATGACATTAATAATTCAAAGAGAGAACTCGTGTTAAAATGGTGGAATACTCGTAAAGAAAGTTGATGCAGATTGTACCTCACCAGATCCACCGAAATGATATAAATGTAGGCACTTGCTTTTCTATCACTGCTCAAACCGTTCCTTTGAAGCCCAACGCGTCAACTTGGTGCCCTGCCAAAATATTTCAATTCAACTTTAGCTTAATTGCACAAAGATCTCCCAAAATACCATAATTTTGGCGTTAGACCCAAGCAAGTGAAATTTTGGAATTTTAAGGCACAAACACAAATAGTGGATTGCCTTAGTGATTAAGGTCATTTTATTTAACCTATTGCGTTCTGAGTTTAAAAATTCGTCATTTTCTTAATGTATATTAGGAGAGAGTAGTCAAATTAGGATTTGATAGGATTTTAAAAGATTTTAAAATCCGGATGCAGTCAGTTAAGATTTTAAAAGACTTTGAAATCATAGTGTAAACAAATTAGGATTTAAGAGGATTTTAAAAAATATACCAAAATTCGGGAATAGTCGATTAGGATTTTAAAGAAGTCCGCAAATGTCTAGGTATAGTGAGAATACTAAAGATTTGCTAGGATTTTAATGAATAAGGGATTTGGATTTGAGAGTGGGTAGCATAAATACCAAGCACCTAAACAATCCAACCTCCACTCTTAGGATTTTATTTCAAGACCGAAAGAATTCTCTGTGATGAGGAAGAAGAGCCATCTCTCAAAAAATGAAGATGACAACGTACAAAGCTCCTTTATTTCTCAAATATCCACCTAATCCAAAAACCCACCACAAATTCAACCCCCACAACCCTAATTCTGCTATGTGTATATTACTTCTATACGTTTTTTGTTTTGTTTAGTAGGGTGTTACCTCCGTTTGGTTGCCTAGAAAATGTAGGAAATTGTTGGAAAATGGAGGGGATAGGAGGGATTGGAGTATATGGGATGTAGGGGTTTTGCCAAGAAAGTTCAAGATATAGTAAAGGTCATGGTTGAATTGGTTTGCCTTAAAGGTCATGGTTGAATTGGTTTGCCTGAAATAGCTCACAGACCTTGAGCGGTGGTATTGTGTTTCTGCTTTATTTGGCTACCAAATTAGATCATGGTTTTGATATAAAAAATTCATGGTTGAATTGGTATTTGTATAGAGATTAACCATTTGTAGAGCATGGTTTAATTGTGGTGTGTGTAAATAGATAAACCATTTGCAGAGCATGGTTCTGACGTCAGGTTAAACAAAATTTGCAAACTAAATATTGTGTCATAAATAAGAATGAGCACGTTTATTACCACTTAAGTAATAAATCAAGCATCAACTTTCATGTCATTTAGTTTTCTAAATTTTATCTATAAATTTAGTTTTCCTAGTAAATAAGATATTGAGCCATTAGGGTTCTCTAAGCAACATAGCGAGAAAAAAAGGAGGAAACGCACGCACACTTTAGAGAGCTTTGAAATTTATTTTCAAGGTGTTTTCTATCCATGTTTTTAATAATATTTTGTTTTATGATTGTTCGCCCTAGCAAGAATATGTAGTTTCTTTTCAATTTACTTATGATATTATGCATGCAAATTTTGAGTTGTTAATCATTGTGCTTGAAACTATCTAATTGTCTTGATGATTGGCCACCATTAGGATATTTAGAAAAGTAATTTGATGCAATTTTCTGTCCCTGAAATTGGCGTTGGCTTCTTGTGTGTGCGTGCGTTTCCTCCTTTTTTCTCCCTATGTTGCGTAGAGAACCCTAATGGCTCAATATCTTATTTATACTAATACAAAATAAAATCCTAAAAAGTCTTAGAATAAAACTAAGAAACATAATAAAATAATAAAACAGAAAATAAAAGGTTTCCTATTTGAACTAAAATTTGGAGTTTTCAGAAAATCATACTTTTGACCGAACAAATCAACTCAGATTTGGTCTCAAGAGGTCTCTTTTGAAAGCTGAAGACGTCCCCTATGAATCCTCAGAATGAATCTTCCTCAAAATATGTCATCTTGACCTCCAAATAACCCAAAATGTTCAGAAACGTCAATCTGGGAAAGCTGCGCACTGGGCTTTTATTTCATCACCACGGTCAAATGGCTAATTAGAAAATCTGAAACTTTAATACAATCATCTTGAAAGACACAGGAACATCCTCCAATTAAAATTACTCCAAAATTCATTCGTTTGATCACTTTTTGCTCCAGAGGAAGTCGAATGTCCTACATTGGAAATATGTAACAAAGTATCAAAATTCTACCAAAATAACCAATAAATTATAACTAAGATTAGGGTAAAATATATGGTATAAAAGCGACTCATCACCTAGCATTACCCTTAAAAAATTCATGGCTTGATTGGTATATATTTGGGTATTTTATGAATTTGGTTATATGATTAGCATGCTTTCATGAATACAAACTGCTCTGTTTTTAGCTGTTTAAAATTGACAACTGGTTTAATTGTGGCGTGTGTTTTTAGCAAGTAAGAATAATGGGAAAGAAGAATTAGGCTAGGGCTTATTGTATACGGTCAACTGGAGCAATTGAGTTTTTTTTTTTACTATTATTTATGAAACCAGAGTTTATAATTATAAGTTGACAACTTATTGAATGTCTTTCAAATCGAAGACCATTTACTATGGAAGGATACAATTATATACTTGTATTATCTTTAAGATATATCGTTGTAACTATCTATCTTCCTTTTGTTGAGAAGCCTAGAATGATATAACGTAACTCTTGTAACCGAATTGTTATTGAGTCATTGATCTTTGTTTTGGTTAGTTAAATCACAATTCAAACGACAAAGGGCAACACATATTTGATTGGTTTATATTTCCATATCAATATATATAAACGTTTATGCTCATTTCTTCATTTTATATTAGAGGAGTCAACTAATAATTAATTCCTAAGAAATTCATGAAACATATCCATACAAATCTATAATAGAAATTAACATATATTTGTCAAAATCCATTATAAAATTGTAGAATCTATTCAAATTCTTTGAAATTTGTTACTTAAAAAAATTCATTAAAATTTTCTAAAATACAAATTGATGACTACCTTAACGTGGAATATTGTTTTATATTTTATACTAATTAATTAAAGATTTTACATTGAATGCCAATTATTTCACCAATTGTATTTATACAACATATGCACGCAAGTTTCAAAAAAACAATGCGTATATGCAAGCCCCTTTGCCATGTGTTGCTAATCTGACTTACCTCTATATTACTCTCTTGGAAATTGACACGTTTAGCAAATACGGTGCCAAAAACTGCAAAAGACCACACGTTCAAACTTCAAAGTCGCAAAAACCGAGCAGAAGCAGCACAGAAGGAACCAAGAAAATTCATCGTTTCTTCTTCGCAGCCAAAGCAGAAAAATCATAAAATCCTTTGCTTCCATTAACAGGTGAGAGCAGACGAGTCAACTTTCTCCAACTGACACGCGTTTTGATTCTTAAGTACGTATATATATGTTGATGCAGATATTGAGAGCCACCACCAAGCTTTTGCCATATCTTGCTTCTACAGATAAAGGTTCTTCTGCGTCTTCTGTTGTTGCCTGTCATCATTCTTTAACAAAGAGGCCTTGCTTTGGAACTCTTTCACCTTCCTCACCATCCTTGCCTGGCTTTCACAAAGGTGGGCTTCAAGTTTATTTTTATATTCTTTTATTCGAGCAATATTAAATTATGTAAACATAGTGGTCCAATATTTTAGTAGATGGGGTATTGGAATTCTACTCATACGTCTGTGTTTGAAACTGCTAGTTTCGGATATTTCCCCTCCCTTAACGACAAAAACGATAAAAATACTAATAATAATTAAAAAAAAATTCAGGTTAAAATTCAGGTTAACGCAGGCACATGCAAATGTCAAAAAGTGGAGTGACTACTTATTCGTCATCCTCTGTCTTCTAGCAATTGAAACGCATGAGTTTTATTTCTAAGGAATTGTAGTGGTTGGTCGAAATAAATGTTGATGTGTGACTTTCGCTTATTTCTTCGGATTCAATAGATAAAGTTCCACACTTGATTCAAGCCATGCCCATTTCAACGAATTCATCCTCCGTTGCACAACAAGCCGTGCCTGAAAATGAAGTCGAACAGGTTGAGTTGCTCGCTGGAGTTGAGGATTCATATGGAGGAGTTGTTGTGAACGTGACCGAACCTATGGATTCTGCAGTTTTCGCTTCTTTGCTTCAAGCTTCCATATCGCAATGGAGGCAAAAGGTTTGTATTGGTCGCTTTTCTTTTCTTCAGGGCTGGTCTTGAGATTATGTGCCCTAACTTTATATAAGAAAATTATTTGTTTTCACACATAAGAATTCGATAAAATTATACTTAGAAAAACACTTTAAATTCAAAATAATTTAGAAACATGAAAAAACTAATTTATTTTGCATTGAGAGAAGGAAACCAAAAAAGCGATAGATGATGAGTTCTGTTCTTCTTCTATATGAACTTTCAAACCTTTTGATGGCATGTCATATGATTTGTAAATTTGTTCTACCTATTACTCTTTATTGAAGGTTAGACTTGAATTGGAATGACTGTTTAAAAACCGCGACCCACATAGCTACTAGCTAGTATTTAAAAAGAAATTAACAACCAAACAAAAATTTGTGAAAATTAAAAAGAATAAACATGCACATAGCATTTTGAACTCAGAACATTTCGTTAATTTTAAACAACAAAATTGCTTCTAATTAAACTTCTTGATCATTTAGCGAAATTTTATAAATTTATACTCTTATGAAAAGAAATTTGTAAAAATTGGAAATTTAATAAGTAAACAAGGTGTTTTGAACCCAAAACCTCCTCATTAATTTCAAACAAACACCAGTTTTAGTTAAATTTCTTTGTTATTAATTAAATTTTATAAATTTATACTTTTATGAAAACATAAATAAGGCCCTGCCCTTCTTCGATCTCGTTAAATGTCTTGTGTTTCACTTGATGCTGATGATGTGAAGGTTGTTTACTATGTGTTTTGTAGGGGAAGAAGGGCGTTTGGATCAAATTGCCTATCGAACGGTCAAATCTTGTTGATGCCGCAGTTAAGGTACAAGAGATTCTACTGGCGCCCTAACTCTTCTGTATTACCTCAAAGATATTCTTGATTAATTATTTGAAGCTGTTAGGAATGTAACTTGTCCAGTAGTCTTATTGTTTTTGTCAACTATCCTTTTCTCTTTTCAATGTTCTTGACAAAAGGTAGTAGTATAATCGCACAATCCGGCACCAACACTCGGGCTGGCTGCATAATTAAGTACAGCTGTTTTGTTTCTCTGATGTCCGACAACACTCGGGCTTCTTTTGTTACATGTGCAGGAAGGATTTAGGTACCACCATGCTGAATCAGATCACTTAATGCTTGTACGTTGGATTTCCGAAACTGATGATACTCTCCCTGCAAATGCTTCACACCGAGTGGGCATTGGCGCTTTTGTCATGAACAGTAAGAGAGAGGTATACCTTCTGCACATGAATCTAGTCTCCCTTTTGTTCTGAACATATATGACATGTAAAAAATGGAAGTTCAAGTTTTTAACATTTTGCTTTCGTGGTTCAGTTTAACGAGAAAATAGTGAAAAGTTTCTAACATTGTTCGCTCTGAGACCTGCTATTTAAAAGAGATTTTCAAGCTATGAATTGGTCCTTTTATGTACTTTACTGTGGTGGTTATTAGCTTTTAGATTAGATAACCACAGAGATAGAGTAATAATATTCGTAGTAATTGAAAACTTAAAAGGAAAATTTCTTTTGATATACATGCTAGATGCATATTGCGGTCGTATTTGCATAGACAGTTTAACAGTTCTAAATCAGAAAATAAGATTGGCTGTCATGTTTCTGATAAAGCACTTGTAGTTCACTTTGACATCATTTTTAAGTAGTTGTGTAAGTTTCTTATGTTGATGTCTGTTCCTACGACATTATGCTTGCGTTGCCGCATTTTATCTTTGCCTACTAAAATTGTTTGCTCGGGTAGGTGCTTGTGGTTCAGGAGTTAAGAGGTAGATTCAGGAATACAGGTGTGTGGAAGATGCCAACTGGGGTTGTCAATGAAGTGAGTAAAAACACCAGTACAACTATAGCAAATTCATAATAATTTTCAAATACGTTATCATCATGGATTAAAATTTTTATCCATCGACAGGGTGAGGATATCTGCGAAGCTGCTGTTAGAGAGGTTAAAGAAGAGACAGGAATTGATACGGAGTTCGTGGAGGTTTTAGCATTTAGGTAAGAAACTTGCCTTTGGATTAAAGAAGTGTTGTATATAATCCTACAGAAGCCCCTCTTTATATTCTCTTCATCTCTCTACAGGCAAAGCCACAAGTCATTCTTTCAAAAGTCAGATTTGTTCATTGTTTGCATGTTGACCCCAAAATCCTTCGACATCCAAGAGCAGAACCTGGAGATTGAGGCAGCCCAGGTAATTTCCTGGGACACAAAAAATCCCCCACAGAGTATAATCGTTAATCTTGTTTAAACTATTTGGTGGTAGAGGATGTGACCATGTCTTCCAAGTGTTACAAGGTATCATTAACATAATTCAAAACTATTCTAATGCGTTATTCTGGGAATTTTTCAGTGGATGCCAGTTGCGGACTATGCAGATCAACCCTTTGTTAAGAATAACAAACTCTTTGACTATATAGCAAAAATATGCTTGGCAAAATCAGACAAGGACTATGTCGGTTTTACTGCGCTGGGTACAACTACATCCTCTGGAAAAAGAAGCTACCTGTACTATAACAACCGGGATATGGAAAACCTACTGGCAACCGGTGATCCTCAGTAGAAACGTTGACCTCTACCGATAATATATATGTGTGTGTGTGTGAACTACCGGTGATCTGCAATAGAAATGGTACTTCTACTCCATATATGTTATTGGACGAGGTCAATGTTTCTACTGCAGATCACCAGTAACGCGTATACATATATATATAGTTGCAACAACAGTTTGTGTAGATTCCTAGCTATCTAAATAATGGTTCCTGTATAGATCGATATTTTTTACATTGCTTTATACAATGATAAGCTTAATTACTTGTGTGCTAAGTCACAGATTCGATTTATATGTTGATTGTTTTTTACTGCAAGCTGTATTGCTCTTCGAATTGTCGTAGGTCAGGAACCTGATATTGGATTTGCTATTTGCTTCAATATAAAATATACAAGTTGTTCTATGGTATCTTGCTTTTGCCATTGTTTCAGATTCATTTTGCAGTTTACACCTTACATTACTGATTCGACGTGCTTCTAATAAAACAGATTTCAGAAAAGCGCTTTTGTAGGAAGGGAAAGTGCTCCTAACAGGCCATTCATGCGGCCAGTTGAAAATTGATTTTCTAGAAAGCACTTTTGCTTATTAGACTGCTATGAAAGGGACTAAAACACCTGCCTCCAATGGTTTTAAAACATGCTGCCTCATGCCTTTGACATCCATAGAATCTTTGAGTTATTAAATATTTTTTAGGGCATTGTTCTCTTTTTTCATATAATAAAACAAATTGATGCCATAAAAAATAACAAATAAAAATGGGAAATTTTATTTAGACCTATTTATCATCTTTCTACACCCAACTTATAGTTTTTAATTTTGAAATTCTGAATTTGCCCAACAATTTTCTTTCTACACCCATGATAAAAAAGAACAAAAAAAATCAAATATAAAATTCCAACACTAGAAAACCGGGCTACACCATCACTCCAAACCCTAACCACCCCCAATTTCTACCCATCCCCAACCCCACCGCCATCTTATCACTCACAATGAAACCCCCAGAGATCTCAGCCATCAATGTCTCTTTCCCGACCTTTCGCCGGCCACATAATAGCTCTCTCTTCCATACAGTCTTTCTAACATGTCCGAATTATGCCGAAATTGTCGACGTGTCAAATCTAATTGTGCGAATTATGCCGAAATTGTCGACGTGTCAAATCTAATTGTGTTGGACCATATGTTAATGATACTATTAATTTTTCCAAAAAAAAAAAAATATTGACATGTTTCTTTTGGGTTTTTTAATCGTGGGATGTTGGGAATAATGTTCTAATTTCCAAATTGTTGTGGGTGGTAAGGGAGGTGGCGGTGGGGAGTTGGGGAGGTTAGAAAGTGGGTGGTTGAGGTTTGAAGAGATAGGGTGGCTAGAGTTGCATATTGCTAAATTATTATTATTTCCTTTTTGTTCTTGTTGGGTGTAGAAAGATAATTATCGGGCACATTTGGAATTTTAAGATAAAAAATAATAAGTTGGATGTAGAAAAAGGATAAATGGGTCTAAATAAAATTTCCCAATAAAAATCCCATAGAAATATTAAAATAAAGTGAAAAGTCCTTCCAGGTGAGGTTAAACTTGATTTCACAAAATATTTAAGTATAAGAGGCAATTTGATTAATTGATTTTTTTTTTCCACAACCAAAAATGATATTTCATCCAAATCCATTTCAAATATAATATGGGAACGGCACATCCCATGCCTTTGATATCAAGGTCAAATCACACTTTTGGTCCTCTAATTGGAACCCATTTTTCAATTTGGTCCCTATCCTTTTAATATTGGAAATGTAACATTTGTTATGCTAGAAATTAAGTCCTACAAATCTATAATTGTTAATTTGTTATTGTTCTTTTCGTCAACTTTGTTAGAACTTCCATCAAAATGAGTCGCATCGCATGCCACGCATGTGAGGCTGAATCAAAGAGCAAATAAGGAAAATCAAATGAGAAATATTATAGCAATGATCCCTTAACTTTAACCCAATTGGAGAAATGGTCCTTCAACTTTAACACAATTGGAGAAATTGTCTCTCAACTTTAACCCACTTAGAGCAATGATCCCTCGACTTTAAACCAATTGTAGCGATGATCATTCCAACATGACTTATTTTGACATAATTCTGGCGGAGTTGACGAAAATGACCATAGCTGTACGTTTTGTTGAGTTAAGAGACCAATGATCATGAATTTTTAGTTGAAAGACCATATTGCTCCAATTGAGTTAAAGTTAATAGATAATTGCTACAATTTTCTCTTACATATAATATTAGAAAGACACAGCCCATGCCTTTAATCTCAAGGTCAAATCACATTTTTGGTAATTCATTACTAGGGCAAAAAAAATAAAAATAAAAAATAAAAAATCACATTTCTGGCCCTCGAATTGGAACCTATTTTTCAATTTGGCCCCTAATCATTTTAATTTTGGAAATTTATTGTTATGTTAGCAATTAAGTCGTTCAAGTCTATAATTGTTAAGAGAAACAGACAATATGATTAAGTATTGGGTTGATAGCAAATGATTTGGAACTTTGGAGGGTAAAAAATGCCTTCACACTTGTGGTAATTGTATATTAATTCCCCATCGAATCTAATGTACTAATTCGACATAATTTAACATTTGGACTCGATTGCAAACTAAACTAAACTACAGAGCTACAATGGTGAATGTAAAAGTGATACGAACCAAATTGGAAAATGAATCAAACTACAAGGGCAAGAAATGCAACTTAACCTAATTAGGAGCACACAAAAAATGGCATTATCAAAGCACAAATTGGCATGGTGATTGATGAGTCGGTGGGAACTTGGCACAAGACATTCAAAAAGACAAAAAATTGTACAATGAAATACATATATTATATAAATACACACATATGTGTGTGTTTATATATATATATATATATATATATATATATATATATATATATATAGAACCTTACTAAGAGGGATCCCCATTTTTCTAAAAAAATGGGGACACCCTCTTGACCGTTGGATTTGCTTTAATGAAATTGTGTGGTTGAGATTAAAACACAGGCCACACAATCTCAATCACACAATTTCATTAAAGTCAAATCCAACGGTCAAGAGGGTGTCCCCATTTTTTTAGAAAAATGAAGATCCCTCTTGTGAAGGGATTCCTATATATATATATAACACACACAAAGTAGAGTGTGTTCCAACAGATTTCCAAGCACTTGAGAAACCCAGCAAAACTCAGTTTTACAGAGTGAGAGTCCTACACTCCTCTCTTCCATTATTCTTCCACTCCAGCCATGTCTCTGGTTCAAGGCAAATGGATCAAGGTATGTTCCCTTCACCACTTTCTTTCATCTGTTTTATTTTAGATCATCAGCTTCATTTCAAGGATTTTGATAAACCCTAATTAAATCAGGGGTAGTCAATTGAGATTTTGAAATATTTTAGTTCTTTTTACAAAATTAGGGGGTATATATTCAGTAGGATATTAAGTAATTATCTGAAAGTCTAGGTGTATTTAATCAAGATTTTAAAAGAGTTTATAACGTTCTAGGTGTATTTAATTAGAACTTGATTTTAAAGAATTTTAAAAAGTTGGGGAATTCGAGAGAATTAAAAAGATTTCGTTGCGTATTTTAAGTATTCACAAATTTCATTTCACTTCCTTAAAAATTTGAGGCAATCCACTCAAAATTTTACCTAAAATCTTCCTATATAATTTTAGGGTTAAAGATTGGATCTTTTTACAGAATCGACTTATCTTGGTTATCTCCATCCTTCCTTAAAATCAATGAAAATACTTGAAAATCTTCATGACTTGATGTAGAGGTTACAACTATATTTTGTTTTAATAGATTGGATCAGACTTTAGATACTCTTTTTGATGATGTTGAACAGAAACAAACTTTTGACTTATCTTAATCCTAACTCGTTACTCTATATTCACCGTTTGAGAGATTTTGAGATAAGACTCTTTACATGTTTAGATTTACAACATAAGAAAATTTTGAACACCCATATGAATATCTCACTCATTACATCAATGTATACACCAGATGAGAACACAGAATCTCATATGTGTCATCGAGATTGTAACATGTAATGTGATCCTAATTGATATATAGTTTTGTGGTAACATGTGACTTTGATGCTAGCATGACTTCCATTTCCCCACCAATTTTAACATATTATTTGCCTGTTTCCATTTACTTGGTTAGATGCATCAAAACCCTGAAAGTTTCTTCTGCATTTGTCCAATTAGTATACTGTATCATTGTGTCAGCTTGATCAAAAGGGGACTGGTCCTGGAGCTAGAAGCTCACATGCCATTACCCTAGTAGGACATAAGGCTTATGTTTTCGGGGGCGAATTCACGCCACGTGTCCCGGTAGACAACAAGCTCCATGTGTTCGACGTCAAGGAGCGGACGTGGAATGTGATCGAAGGAACCGGAGATGTCCCACCGCCACGTGTTGGTGTGACATTGGTAGCTGTTGGAGAAATTATTTATGTATTTGGAGGTAAAGATTATGAACATAATGAGCTCAATGAGCTCTATTCCTTTGACACATCCACACATAAGTGGACTCTAATTTCAAGTGGGGACACCGGGCCCCCTCACCGGAGTTAGCACTCAGTCACCTCCGATGACCGCCACGTATACATATTTGGCGGATGTGCTGTTGCCGGCCGCCTCAATTATCTATGGGCCTACAATGTCGTTGATCAAAAGTGGATCCAATACCCAAACCCGGGTGACAACTTGAAGGGGAGGGGTGGGGCGGGCCTGCTAGAGGTCCAAGGAAAAATATGGGTTGTGTATGGCTTCGCTGGAGAGGAAGTGGATGATGTACACATCTTTGATCCAGTCCATGGTGAGTGGGCCCAAGTTGAGACAAATGGCGAGAAATCAACGGCTCGGAGCGTATTTTCTACCGTAGCAATCGGTAAATACATAATCATATACGGCGGTGAAGTGGACCCTAGTGACTTGGGTCACTTGGGTGCTGGGAAATTTGCGGCGGAGGTTTATGCATTGGACACAGAAACATTGTTGTGGAAGAAGTGGGATGATGGTCTAGGCTTAGGCCATCATCCCGGCCCTCGTGGGTGGTGTGCGTTTGCCCGCGGGCAGTGGGAGGGGACAGAGGGCCTTTTGGTGTATGGTGGGAATTCACCAACTAATGATCGACTCGGTGATATTCATTTCTTCACTCCTTACTTGGAAAATGGTAAGTGATTGGATTAGACATGTGATGTATGAAAGTGATGGTGATAGTGTCATGTGCTGGAAATATGGAATTATGGGTTGTGTTTATGTAAGTTTGTAATAAGATCTAGACATGACATTGTGTTTGTGGGAAAGAGGTTGTATTTGGTTTTTAATTTTCTCTTTGGTAGGTGTGGTTTTTTCTTTCTTTGATGTAATATATATCTATAGAGAATCTCGTATGAATGAATAAATAATTACATTTCACCAGTAATCTCCACAAGAACAACATCGATCCTTGAAATGATGGAAATGCTTTGTGTGCCTAAAAACTCTCTCTCTGTTGACAAGCTTCAATATTAGCTTGGTCGCTGCATGATAATTCACACATGCTCGGATGACTTATATACAATGAGTTCACTATCATGTGGTATCTTAGTTCAATAATATTATGCTATTTACACCTAAAATGTCATCAGCGCAGCAAAACATCACGATGACGTGAGCTCGTTCCATACAGGTTACTGTCTTATTTACACGCAGTAAAAAATAGTCTTGAACTTATTTTGCATGGGAACTAAAATACAATAGCCATTTCAATAAAAAGATAAAATTACAGTGGCCAAATTCAAATCGAGGCAAAAAGAACAGGCCAGAGATGCAATTTTATCAAACACGAGGGCTTTTCAGAAAATTAAACTGCCGGAGAAGGCGACAAGTGTAACGACTTCCAGCAAACGAAGGTCCAGTTTTCTACTCATACCCGCCATCGATCCAAAGCTTTCTTCCGGTCTCCTCCGTTATGGAGAGGCACATCGAGATATTCCTGAAGAGGCTCTCCTACGTCGCCATCGTCATCGGCACCGTCACCTTCGTCTTCCTCCTCCTCAAAACCCCCGACACCTGCGTCGCACCAGGTTCTCACCACAAGCACCTCCGCTTCCCCAAATCCTCCTGCGACGCCTCGCCGCGCCTCATCCTCCCTCTCCACAAGAAGAACAACCGCCTCTGGTCCACCAAGACCTGGCAGAACAAGGTCCACTCCTTCTCCAACTTCTTTCGCTCATTTTATCAAATGGGTCTCCTGCACAACGAGTCCAAGGTCCTCTGCGCCTCCGCCGGCGCCGGCCACGAGGTCATGGCGCTGACCCAGTTGGGCGTCGCCGACGTCACCGGTATTGAGCTCCTCGAGTCGCCTCCGCTGGTGAGCCGGGCCGATCCCCACAACTTGCCTTATTTCGATAATGTGTTTGATTTGGGTTTCAGTGCTCATTTTACTGAGGCATTGTTTCCGAACCGGTTCGCGGCGGAGATGGAGAGGACGGTGAAGGTCGGTGGGGTGTGTGTGGTGGTTGTGGACGAATGCGGGGATGAGGAGATTAGGGAGATTGTGGATTTGTTTACGAATTCGAGGTTTCTTGGTGCTCTTAATGTTACATTGACTGGGTTGAGAATGACAAGGATTATTATGAAAGTTAAGCGCTTACCTTGATTTCCTTTTGGTAATTCTCTATTAGATGTTTATTTGATTCGTTTTCGATTTCGAATTCCTGTTTGTGTGTGAATTAGTAATTCTCTTTAGGATCTGGGGTTAGTGAGCTACTTATGATTTGAATGTGTGATTTGAATTCGAATTAAGCAACTGCGTAAGAACTCGAACAGATCTAGATTAAGTTTATAACTGTTGTGGAAAAGTATGGCAATGAGAGTGAATGGCTTCAATATGATGTATGCTTTGCTTCCTCTCAAGTCTCATCATTTCGGGCAAGTTTCTTTGTTTAGTTGAAATCACAAACACCGGCTTTCTTTTTACGTAAAGATCTTGATGATAATATGCATTTAGGGACATTCTACTTGTTAGAAACTAGCTTGGAGTTCTGGAAATAGGCATGTATGCTGAATGTGAATTGACCCATGAACATTGATGATAACATCTTCTTTGGTGGGTTTGGTGATGATTAATGCCGAAGGTTATCATTCATATAGACGCCTGGTTTTCTTAAGTCGACGTAGTTGCAGGTTATTAAAACTCTTATCGGTCTTGAAGCATTCGATTTCACAACTTGGACAGAGGTTAGCAATTTGTTACAACAAGTGCTCATTAAGGTGTTATATATTCTAGTTAATATGCCTAGTGGAATACTCGGTTTGTGTGGAGTAACTGATTGATTGACGGATAATTTATCTTTTCCCCCCTTTTTCTTACTTTCCTGAGTCATCGTTCTGTCTTTCGTTAATTTGGATGAATGATGTGCAGATATGAAAATTTTGTGTTCTAAACAGATTTCGGTTTGTGTTCTGTGCCTGTGATTCATAGCATTCATCTAACAAATAAGCATGCACCAAACGAACAGTTACAGGAGGCTGAAAACTAACTATTTATTGAGTCAGTGATTCAACTATGCACTGAATCAAATGAGGATTTACACTTCTTATCACATACTGCTTCACAAACCGAAGACAAACGTACAGCGGTTCATCGTAATTCAGGGTTCAAGTTACTCTAGAACTAGAAGTATTTGTAAGGTGATGTGCCTATACCTTTGGATTTTGCATGATTTCATATATGAATTGGCTGAGGAGGATGAGACGGAGTTATACTGTTACAGGCACCCGCTGATTAGAAGCCACGTTATCTCGCTGGAGTAGGCAGATGATCCAGCTCGAAAGCTCGGGAGATCCCATGGACAATAAACCTATTTGAAGAAAAGATATCAGGCGCCACGATTTTCACTCCATTAATGACCAATTCTTTCATGAAATCCAGAGTCCCAGTGAACTCAAGAGGCTGATCATCAAGCAGGGTCCTGAGAAGTGTTCTGGCAGGCGTCGATTCGAGCTCTCTGGTTGTATACCTCTGAGGCAGAATATGAAACCTCATAATCTTCTCGAGCAAAGGGGAAGGATACGCTTCAAGCTCCAAGCTTGGCGGAAGAAAGATTGTCACAGACTTCAAACCCTTATGATCTCCAAGAATCCGATCAAGAACAGAGTTCAGCCCGACAGCGAAAGAAACGAACCCGTTCGAGCTCAGCAATCGAATGATCCGGGACCATTCGACCACGTTCTTGGCATCAGGAACATCAGAAACCATGTTGGAACTGGAATCACAGGCCGGCGATTGGATAATATCCCAACCCTGATAAACATCGCTCGGATCCAAAGCGGAGAACGGGCCAAGAACACCGTGAATCGAAATCGGTCCGTCAAGAAACAGATTCGGGTGCGACACCAACACGTGATTGATTTCCACCGATCTTTCTTTCTCATCGATTTTGGTGATTGCGATCTTCTTGTTCTGATACAGGGTCGGCACGCAAGTACCCTGAGTCATGTTCACAAGGTGTTCGAAGGAAAGCCTGAGAGGAGAAGTGTGGTACCGCAGGAGGTTTTTGAGAAGGCGCGGCGGGAGGGAGGAGTAGGAGATGGCTGAGTCTTTGATGGCAAAGAGGGTGGTGTTTGCGGAGGAGAAGAAGAGTTCCGGCGAGAGCTGGAGAAGGGTGGCGATGGCGGTGAAGCCAGCTCGTCTCAGAGTTCTTGAGGCGCCGAGGGAGACGAAGTGGCTGATGGGTCTGGGTTGGGAGGACTCGTCGTTGGGTTGTGACCGCAGAGTCATGGAGATTGCGATGAAGGCCAAGACTGCAGCCATGGTGAAGTAGACTGCTGCGTGCCAGCGAGTGCAGGGAGGCGCCATTGCTGTTCGATTCGAGCGTGGTTATTGAGAGAGAGAGAGAGAGAGAGAGAGGAATGCTTCGGGATTTGTGAGTTTGTTGCAGTGGAGGGAAAAACAGAGAACAGTTATAGTTGAATGCAACTGACCAACTGTTTTATGGCAAAGAGACCAAGCTAATGGGCCTATGAGGGAGGCCCAACTCATATGAATTTGAGATGGGCTTTAATTCAAGTGCTTAGAAGGTTTTAGTTGAAGTTCAATTCTACCGGTGATTGACGTGGCGAAGTCACCGGCTGTTTTTTATTTTTGAAAAGAATTCCACCGTCTAGACGATCAGAGTATGTGGACTTCCAGCTGGAGACACAATTGGTTGGAATCAAATAGGTGGGTGGGACTGAGATGATTTTTTTTTCAGTCCAAACAATTAGAGTATTTGGTTGTCTGGCTGTAGACACAATTGATCGTGGGGGTGTTTTGTGTCTACAATCGGACGGCCACCATATCCACTCGTCCAAACCACAGAACGAGAAATTAGTATTTTTGATGAAATTGTAATTTCATATGGCTCACTACTTTATAGAAAATTAAATGAGAGAGAATGTCTTGAATCCTACTTGGATATGGGTCTTTCTCTGAGCTAACACATAGTGCATGCTTGGTTCCACCCTAACTTCAATTTGGCATAGTTTCGATGAAATTTGAAGTTCCACTATAAAATCAATTGGTAATATAGGGAGTAAAGTAACACAATCTCTTATAAGCACATGCAAGGTCTTTCATTTCCCCAATGTGGGATTGATAACTCTCAACAAGCCCCCTCACATAAGACGAATTTTCAAACCTTGCACGTGGACAACACAAATCGAGTGATGTGGAGCACGTATGACTGTTTGGCTTCACGCATGGGACAACTTGCTTTGATAATATAAAGAAAGTATGAGTTTTTACCCTAAAATCAATTAGTAATATAGAGAGTATCTCAACCTTTATAAGCAAAGATTGTTAACTCCCAACAGTTTCTTCACTAAATTAGTTGGACTTTGACTAGAAGTCTGTATATGTTTGATAGTGGTCCAATCACAATTGCTTGAGTAGTTTTTGTTGACACTTTTTGTTAAAGTTAAGTCAACCCCAAGAGATTTGTGAACTCTCTCTTATTGAATGAAGGCTAGGAAACTCCAACCTTCCCCTATTCAATATTTTGCTGACTTGGTCAAAGGTCAACGTATTTGTATGTATAATGTACCATTTATGCCAAAATTTATGCTTACAATCGAACTATATCTCGCTTTTTTATTGTAATTCGACGAGTAATTCAGAAAAAGAAGATGAGGAAAATAGAAAGAGAAATATACACGTTTGGGAAATAGCCAAAAATGTTTGTTACTTTTGCCATCTAAATTCAAATCAATGCTCCTAAATTCTAATTTTGAAAGAAGAGACGTATCAATCGCGGCTGAGGTATGCATGAAGGCAATTACAAACGTCAAATTAGTAAATTCATGGTCTATGTATGAACAATATCCTATTTTAAACTAATACAAGTAAAAAGGGTTTCCAATTTAGATACATAAAACGTCTGATCAAGCTAATATAACTTGGTTAAGAAACTAATAGAGGAAAAAACATTAAGAAAAAGTAGGAGGAAAATAGGAATATGTAGTTCCAACAACCCAAATATTGGCAAAGGCGGTTGCAGCATAGCAAAGGCACGAGATCAAATCATCTGCACCTAAAACGGACGTGGTATCTTTGTGACCCCAGTCATCGTTTGATACATATTAAGTTTAGGGTGAAGAGTCGATTTAGTTATTGAACTATCATCTCATTGAAAATTAGGTTCCTGAATTATTTTTTTCTGTAAAATAAGTCCCTAAATTCATTAAAAGTTGCTAATTTCATCCATACTATTATATTCAAAGTTATTTTATCCAATTTTTTGTCAACTTAAGTCACTTGACACACTTTAGAGTGTAATACCGTTATTTTCTCGCCTATAAGCCCTTAACATTTCATATAGGTTGTGAATCTAACATTTAATTTACCCTTTAAAGTTAACTACATACACTATTTCTTTATGTAAAATTACCAATTCACCCTCTAATATGTATCACATGCAAGTAATGAGACTTAAATTGACGGAAAATTGAAAAGAGTAGCTTCGAAATTAATATAGGGATGTAGTTGGCAGATTTTCATGATTCATTGATTGATTTTTCTTAAAAAATAATTTAGGAACCTAATTTTCACTCAAGTGATAATTCAGTGACTAAATTGACAATTTACTCTTAAGTTAATGACAATAAAATTAAAAAAAATTAAGTTTATAAATACGTATCAGTCACCGACACTCTAACTTTATATACAAAATCATGTGATTTGCCATAAAAATCCCATTTTCTTGGAGGACTCAAGTTTTTCATGTCCGTGATGCAATCAAACATTATAATTTGGAACCCCATGAGCCATGACACAATCATTTTTTTTTTCTTTCTGTTGCAGACCACAAGTGATTTCAAAATTAAAATTATAGCATCGTATTATCCGGTGAAGATTGTAGAGCATATTTATGAGAATTTCTTTTTTGTTGCTTAGAATGAAAAAAAAAACAGGTTCACCTTTCATTTGGGAGCGGTTTTCACAAAAATATTCACTCATAACGTGGTGTATTCACGGTTAATAATACACAACTAGGATCTACTAAGGCCATCTCCAACCGAAGGAGGGTCAGGCTATCTCCAACCGAAGGATCTAGAGGGCCAGAGGGCCGAAAATAGCCCGAAAACCGTCTCCAACCGACTGGCACAAACCAGTCAGCCCCGGGGCGAGCCACATGATGACGTCATACTTATTTATTTATTTTTTTTGGGGGCCAAAATTTTCTAAAAAATATTTAATTATGGGTTTATATTTTTTGGGCCAAGAAAGGTGATTTGATCAAAGTTGGGGTGTTCATTTTATAAGCATGTTTCCTTGCTCATTCATCTCCCACGGTCGATGTGGGACAATTATAATGGGTGTAATTGTAGTTGTAGTTTTAGTGGTAGTTCCTTTCATAAGCATGTTCCTTTCACAATTTATTTTAAATATTTAATTATATTACATTTAATTTGTTTGGCCATATGGCCCTTTAGCCTTTGGTTGGAGACGGTTTTTTGTGACAGTGCTAAAACAAGCCCTATGACCCTTTGGCTCTCGGTTGGAGATGGTAAGAAATATGATCCTGCACTGTTCATTAAAATATTAATTTCTTGGAGGGCCAGAGGGATAAAACAAGCCCTCTGGCCAGCCTTCAGTTGAAGATGTCCTCAGAGGACTCTCTTTAGCCTTATAGCCCTCTATGAAATTATATTTTAATGAACAGTGCAAGACCATATTGAAAGATTTGATCATTTGAAAATTATTGAAAAAATTAAAGGAAAGATTATTAGAAGAGAATAGAATGTGAAGAATTGAAATAAAATGAGGTAAGATAGTATGAAATGATGAAAAGTATATGAGAAATGGTGTAGAAAAAAATTATAATTTTTTTTTTAAAATTCGTAATAAAAAGTGGGCTTGGCTTATCGGGCTGGTTGGCTGGCTGGAGATGGCCTGCCTGCTGGCCTGATTTGGTGGTTTTGGTTCGGTGGGGCCCACAAGCTCTTTGGCCTAACCCTCAGTTGGAGACAATTTTCGTATCATTTCGAGCTATTTGTAGCCTTATATTCATGTGGTCAAATCTGTTAAAGATGACCTAATAGTAAAAAATGCTACGATGACGGTTAACATATTTCATAAAAATCTTTTATCTCTCTATAAAGATTTCTAGAATATTTACAAAATATTCATGTGATAAATTTCGAGAAAAAGTTTGACGGCAGTGAAGGATTCCCTCATCCGACTTACACTTTTTTGATAAAATATAATATAATTTCATTAAAAGTCAAGAATATGTGCTACTAGGAATGGAAACATCTTTCTCAGTCAAATCACAAATCAATGAGGGAGTTTCATCAAGCCACGTACAATCACCTCCGTAGAGGGCAAAACGAGCAAGCCTATGGAGAACAGAGTTAGCTTGACGGTGAACGTGGGATGCAGTAACTTCAGTGATCAAATGCAATAAGAATTTAGCATCTTCAATGTTAGGTCGGGTATTAGACATATTCATAGAAGACATCTTTAAAACAGAAATATATGATATAAAGTGAATCGCTTTCCAACGAAATGTTTTGTAAACCCTTTTCGATCGCCATCAAAAGACCCTCTCTAATCGCCAATGCTTCAATGTGAATAGGAGAGAAGACATCACCGAATATCCTACTCGCAGCAGGCACACATGTTCCATTTGAATCCCGAAATATCATTCCCACACCACCCAGATTAGTCTCCATACACATTAAGTTTGATAATTTCATCGAAATCCCAAATCTAAGAATAATATTCACATTCATAATTAATAAACCAATAAAATAAATTTAACTAAACTAAATCACTAATTCTGTTTATCACCGTGTATACGTGTGGATCAAAATCATCCCTTTACACTAATCCTCATATAATGCATCAGGAAACCTTAATTAATCACTGAACTCCACCCCTTTTTCTGGTGATCCTGATGTAGCAGAAGACAGCTGCAAAAATGGTAGTGACAAGCCCGCCAATAATAATACCTCCACCGGCCACCGACTTATCAGCTTTCTTTTCACTCTTTTCAGCAGGTCCCAAACGCCGCAAAGATGGAGCTTCAGCCACCACGCCTTCTTCCATGCTCTCACAATCCGACGACGGCTCTGCCGCAATGGAAGCAGAGTGATCTGTGTCTCTGCCCAAATCTTCGGATTTCTCGGTAGCTATTGCAGAAACCAGAAGGAACCCAGCAAGGACGAGGCAAATCAGGCCAAGTCTAGCCATTTGGGTTGAAAGTTTGAGAATTTCAGAATATGGGTATTATTTGGTCTGGAATTTGATGCTTTTGGATGCTGAAAGATTGAATATTTGGTTGGGGCTGGGGGAGATTTGGGATGAGCTGGGGTGAGGGGGGATTTTATAGAGGGGGAATGAATGGTGTTTGGAGTTTCTCCCTTCTCAAGTTGGGGAGTGGGTCCCATGTGTGATGTGAGCGAGAGAGAGAGAGAGAGAGAGAGAGAGAGAGAGAGAGAGAGAGAGAGAGTAACTATTTTTGGGGTGGGAGGTGAGTGTGGTCCAGTGGGGATCTGGGAAAGTTCTGATACGCTGGAAGAAAGAAATTAGAAACAAGAGTGATTCTCTGTGCGTGTTGAAAAGTTGTTGAGCAGGTGAAAGCTTATTAGGGCACTTGACAGAGAAAGAGATTTTGGAGAAGTACAAAACGACATGCAACTACAACTATGTTTACTGTGTATGCTAGAGACTAGTAGTAGTAGTGCTTTGTTTGTGGGGAGGACTTTTTCGCTTTGGGAAAGAAAGAAAGGGGAAAATGTGGAAAGAAAGTAAATTGATCTATCCCATCCGATACACTATCTACCATGATTTATGGTGCGTATCGATTCATTCAAATTATGTGACGTGTATTCGATTATGTGCAATGATTCATATATTATATAAATTCATTCAAATTATAGCACGTATTTTTATAGTATGATTTGTGACGAATTAGCTGTTTATACACATCATAATTTGGATGGACCTTGGTTGTAAAATGTTTGTGGGCGTTGATGACATTGTTCAATGTTCATGCTATATAGGTTTGAACTCTTTTCAGTGGTCTTAAAATTGTTAGAGATTGCTAAATTGCTTCTTTTCCTGTTGAGGTGGATTATGTGCTTATCCTTTCACTTGTTTTAGAAATTATACTCGCACTTGTTCATTGCTACTTGCTAGAGTTCACCAATTGTTGATATGAATTTCTCATCGATAGGAAAGAAGACCTTGCATTAGCTACTGTCTACATTGCCAATTAATTATTTAAAAAGAAATATTAGCTTTTTTGCTACGTATGCCTTGGCATGGTAAAGTCAATGTAAGGGCTATGTATGTACGTAGGCTCCATAACCATAACTCCAAAGCTCTAGAGTCCAAAGTTGCCATAATTTGGACTATTTTCCGGGGCCGAGAGAACGCGGAGTGGTCGCAGTCATTCGCCCTCCAGTCTCTATGGCTGGCTACGCTCTTTGCCAGCTCCTGGACTGCTGAGTTTGAATCATATAATTTAAGAGTAGTTAGTGAGTCTATTATTCTTATTTTCCCCATTTAGTTTGCACACAGCTGGCCTCCAAACTGGAAATATAGCACCTGCAACTTTGTCCCACATATATAATACGTCAATATTTTTAATTTTTAAGATAATAGGAAGAGAAGAATTCGAACTTGAGTGCAGTGTAGTATACTACTCTAGCCAACATGATTAAGCACGTGTCTGCTTACTACGTCAATATTTTCGGCCTGTTGGGTTTCTTTGGTCTTATTTGGCAAAGAACACTAGGGTAGATAGTATACACCATGTTCCTTGACCGTTAAGTTCTTTGATCAATAGATGCTTAGCTGCTTATCTAGTGCTTCATTCATTTAATGAATATCATAAACCAGAGTACAATAGAATTCTCAAGAATACTATATAAAGTTATGAACACGCCCTTTCGATCCTCAATTTATTGGTACATATTATATATTAAAATATAGTGGAGTTCTCGAAAATACTATATGAAGTTATGAACGCATCGGCCACTCCTTTTTCCCATTTTCATGCGCATGCTTCCTTTTCCTCAACATTCATGTGACTTTGGTTTAGGTGAACTCATTTGGTCAATGCTCCCTGTGATCAACCACTGCAATTAATTAAAGAACAAGGATAAATTAAGCAATACGCATTGCATGCATGCATGGCGTCACCCCATCCTGATCACAGATTAGCTAGATTAAGCGGCCATGGTTTCCTCTTGGAACCACCGTTAGTTACTGTGATATTTTCTTCTACCTTTTCTTGTAATGGTATACGTTATGGATGGTTGTATGTACTTTTTAAAGTTAAAAATGAGAGTTTCGAATTCTAGATCTCTAGTCTACTTCTATCTATTTCTCTACTCACTCTTATCACTGGTCAAACTTGGACGGTTGTAGGAATTGGTCGGTTGTTGATGCTTGACCTGTTGAGCTGCTATATCCGTCGGTAAATGCAGCCAACTGTCTGAACTTCACAGTAAGACTAACCCCATGTCCAAAGACTCTCAACTGCCTAAAGATATATGCCTCACAGACTTTGCATTTCTCGAATCCCATCAAAAGTCAATGGCAATGTGTCCCAACCAGCCTAGTTGACTGTGTCAAAGCCTCTCATATTAAATGGTCCAACTATCAGGACCAAGTCACTTATCCGACACACGTTATAAAAGTGCAGAGTAACTGTATTTCGTCTCATTCACTTTCACGTTAATTTCATACGTTTGAGTCTCATGCCCTAAACAAATGAGTTGTTGCAGAGAACAGCCACTTCAATATATACTCACAAAATTCTAACGTGTAATCAAGATATATCTAGTCCAAGTACATATTTGTTACATACGCTCCACTAATCGCTTTTTGAAAACCTAAGAAGAATTAGTTATGTGAATTGTATTGTTTATTTGGAGTTTGTGGTCCTATAGTATCCATGTATCGGACTAGTAAGTTTCAACTTATATAGTTTCTTCTTTAAAGGTCAAGACTTAAGTGCTTAATTAGGTTGGTTGGGGACCTGTGGCCTTTGTTTTTCAGTTGAGGTATGCTAATGGTGCCCTTAAATTCGAATCCCATGTTCGCCTGGCTTCATCGGTGCTACAAATTTGTCGGCATATTTGTGTCATAATATCAATAAAAAATCCCCGTCTTTGGCTCAATGGCATTGGCAAACTACTATCTCATCCAAACTCTGAGGGCATTAAGATATTTTCAAAAAGGGTTGGCATTTGGGCGGCTTAATAATTCAGCATTTCAGGCTATCCCAAACTTTAACTGTCATTTCAAGCTCAAATACCCGTTATCATAGTGTCCCATACGAATGACAAAAGTATACAATTATTGTAGCGTTCCGTGCCATGTAAGTCCTCCAAGTACAAGGTAGGTGTGGTTTTAAGATTGATCACGGAGTCAGACTTCAACGTATATTTCAACTAAATTTGATAATGAACCAAGTCATTTCATACGGTTCCAACAACAACCAACAAACTATTTTCACTCCTTGATGAAATCAAATAACAAGATTATTTACTAAATTCTATGAAACGAAGTTGAAGTCCTTTCATGTCCATACTAAAGCTAAGAACTTCCAGAGACTGCAAAGTAAAATATAGATAGAATAAATGAATACTTAATTGGTAGAAAACGAAAACATGAACATATAGGAGGACCAGGTAAAGACAGAGCCTTTAAACCAAAGAGTTCCTGCAACATAGACCCAAACTCAAAGACATCGAATACTATGTCTTGTACACAAACCAGAGGGAAAGATCAACATTTAGGTAAAACAGAAAAGAAAATCAACATCCTTCAAATACATGTTACCGTTACATAATGAACGAAACAAATATATAAAAGTGCTGTGGAATTATAGTAATACCAAGTTACCAACCATAAACAGCCTTATAACGCCTGAATCATGAAGCAAAAATCATGTCACCGTGAAAAGCTATGAAGCGTGTTGCTACTTAATGATATGTAAAGACGTTTAGAGAAATTAACTCTCTTATTCATGTTGAATATGTAAGGAAGACTAACAAACGTTAAGAACAAAAGTCATATATTAAATTGAGGTGCTTCAATATCCAGTAAAATACTTACTTCTACATGCAGTGATTAGGACAATAGAACGGAGAAGGATTTACTCGAAGTGATCGTCACAACCTCCCTCTACTGTGGCACCTTCCTCCATGTTGCAGAACTCAAGGAAATGGATCGGGCAGTGGTCCTGGTGATGGTACTCCCTCAGCATCCCAAGCTTCATGTCATACTTCATGCTTGCTGTATGCCTCACCCCCATGAAGTTGTAGTTCCACGGGCCATTATCAGGAATCTTGAGGAATCCAAGAAACCAGTCGCTTAGAATCATCTGAGCTTTCTCAGAATGGATTGGAAAGGTATCCTCGTGGATTAGCTTTGCTTCTGCTGTCTCCTGTATTAGCACTACGTCCCCACTCATAACCCGCCGGAGTAAGCTTATATGCAGCCAACGAGCAAGAACCTGGAGTGAAGCTGCAGGTTAAACTGATGCACTTCTCCCCCATTCCCTTGCTTGGTGTTCTCCAGCCTCTTAGCTTGAGATGCGACATCCTGGAAAGAAAGCTGAGGAAGCTCATTTGGCTGCGTGTGCATCCATCCCAAAGGCTCTAAATCATTGAGGAAATCATTCTCAGAGAGAGCTGATGGCAGATGAACTTGCTGGTGAGTCCCCCACTGTGGTGGCATGACCATGCGTGGGCTTACACCGTGCAAGTAACCAGCAATTTGCGTCATGCCTCTAGTGTGTCCACCAGAAAGGATTTTTCTCCAAGACCTGGTACTGCTTAAATTCTGTGCGAACTCTCCACCCTTTGTCGTAAGATAAAGTGTGCCGGTCCTTCTGGAACAAAGTACTTATGCGCGGTACTCCCATATCCCATGACTCTCTTCCAAATCTTCAAGGGTTAGACGCCGATTTTGTGCCCGACCTTCCTGCCTAATTTCATTGCATGTTCTGCCAAACACGTTGAGAACCTATAATTTCACCCTCCCATGGTTGTATGTAACGGGAAATATTTGGAATCAGCGGGTCCTCTTCATGACTCATTCCAATCCTAGTGTGTGTCACACCCAAATCTGTCTGTTGACTGCATCCGAGGTCACTTTGTGGAATCAATATGTGACCCATAGATAACACGCCAAGCCCTCCAATTTCTTTTGGAGTGTAAAACATGACTAGTGGAAACCTGCTAGGCATCTATGAAGCATGGATACGGATACGGATACGTCGATACGATACGACACGACACGGCGATACGGAAAATCTCTAAAAATTAAGACACGATACGCTATGGATACGGCAAATAAAAATGTATATAGCAACAAAACTATACATTTTAAAACATAATTCATCATTCAAATTCAAGTACATTTGAGTTGTTAGAGAAGAAAAGTTCGAAATCTAATCCTCTTTATATAGTACAAGAAGTGTGAGAGTCGTGGTCATGGTTTTAATCAGAGGGAAGCTCTTTGTATTAATCACATTTCAATTATAGATGTCTCCTATTAATTTTCTCCTCCTTATTACTTTTTTTTGAAAGTGTAAATGTATCTTAAAAGCCGGATACATGTATCTTAAGTGTAGGATACGCGTATCCATCATGTCAAATTCGTGTCCATCAATCAAGATACGTGTCGGACGAGTATCCGAGAGTATCGGGCAAGTATCGTATCCGATCAAGTATCAGATACGGGATACGGGACCAAATAGAAGTATCCGTGCATCATAGCTAGGCATCTTCGAATTCAATACAATCTTAATACGAGTCTGAATTTATTTTCGCATTTAACCAGCAAATCAAGCAGCCTTTGTGTATGCACAGAAGTAAGTCATAAGACCGATAAGGGACTTTTCCATTTGTTGACAATTTTTGTGAATATTGTGGACCCTGAGGACATAAGGATCTGCCTCACACGATTCTGACACACCTTCATGTGTCCATCATCAACTCGTAAGAAAGCAACTGCAGTCCTCTCCTTTGCTTATTCTTCAAATCTTTTGTACTGCTAAATGCTTCTGGACTCATTTACCTAGGGAAGTATCCTAACTTCAAAACGACACATGCTGAAGAGCAAATTTGGATTATCCTTGCAGTATCTCCCATTCTAAAGCTGTGATGCTTCGTGGGAAACGGTTCTTCATATCGAAGAAAACGCTTCTCCCAAGATTGGCATCATGCTTCATGAGCCTCATTATAGCATCTCTTGGCCAGCACCTCTAATTATTAAATCCGAACATATTTTCATTATTGGGATCCGGATGCTCAGTCAGATATCGCTGGATAAGGTCTCGAGCTTCCTCGCGAGTGAAGCTGAACAACATATGCACCCTGTCCATGTACCGAGAGTAGAGCCTGATAGGATGCCGAGTCTCAAACTTTGTGTCGAATAGGTAGTGAACTCATTTGGCCTCTCTAGTCTAGAAAAATTTGGTAGTTTCAGCTCAATCAAGTTCTGTAGTCTGGGAAAATTTGGTAGCTTTAAGCAACCGAAACATGTGAGTCTTCTTTTGAGCCTTGGTTTCTGATGCAGCTCATTCAACAGAAAACACTTGAACAATTTCTGATATCTCACACGAACTTTAACTGGATATGACGCAGGGCCATGCTCCTTATACCATTCTGATAGCTGACAGCAACGACACTTCGTCCGCGAACGTGATTGCGCCGGTCACATGGTATAAAACCTTGACTTTCCGGCTCTGCTCCCACGGCGTGAGGAATGAACTTGAGCGCCCGCAAATACACCCGCGTTTTTCATCTCTTTTCTCCAGCTTTTTTTTTTTCTTCCAAAATTCTCCTTAATCTTTTTTCACAGCAACTGAAACAACTTTACCTTCCTTTTCATCTAACTATCGTAGACAATCCTCACTCTCAGCTTCATAGTATGTGGGTACACAAAAAACGTGGAAACACTCACAGCAAAGTTCAACAAAGAATTGAACTCTAGTCTAATACCAAAGTGAAAATAAATTTTTTTTGATAAATTTAAAACTCTCTTGCAATTTCACAATTGTCAAATACAACTTCATTCCAGAAGGAGGTATTTATATCTTCAAATACAACTTCAATTTGGAAGGTATTTATAAGATTATAAAGGAGCAGTACTAGGAAGTAAATTAAACAAAATCTTTGTTCACAAGACTACTAAGATCTAGACCAAATCAGATCCCTAATTAGATCGAATCAAATCTCTAAAATACTTTCTTTTATATTTTTCAACACGCAGTTGATTATAAAGTAGCTACAAAATTGCGTAACCTTCAAACACTTCAGAGATTTTTAGAGACAATAAATGTATAACCAATTTCGTGCTGCTTAAGGACTTCTAAACGCTCCAGAATTGCACAAGCACTTATTTTTAGCAAGGAAACATCCGCGTTGTTTATGACCAACGACATGCTACTAGCGGACCATTAAACACTTCAAAACTCTACAAGTACTTATTTTTAAAAAGAAAACACTCACACAAGGAAGCCGACTCTTTAGAGTCTCCCATTTGGGTGTCCGACACTGCTACTCTCCAACCAACCATGGGGCCCTAGAACAATTTTTAAGCTGCCTGTGGAGACTGGTATGCACCATCACTAGCAAAACATAGCGGTATGCCTAGTATGGCTTGCAACCTCCTTTAAAAAGAAAACACTCACACAAGGAAGCCGACTCTTTAGAGTCTCCCATTTGGGTGTCCGACACTGCTACGCTCCAACCAACCATGGAGCCCTAGAACAATTTTTAAGCTGCCTGTGGAGACTGGTCTGCACCATCACTAGCAAAACATAGCGGTATGCCTAGTATGGCTTGCAACCTCCCCGCTCAGTTTCCTACAAGGCTTCAGGTTTATAAATAACCAAGTTAAACAGGAAAATGAGTAACCCACACTTACTCCTCATAATTAATTCTCTCTATTCAGATTCTCTCAAACTACTATTTTGACTTTGGCATCAGAGATCCTTTGGCTGACAACCTCTCCTCTTTTGGTGTTCGTCAATTAAGCTAACGGTGTTTATTATTTTGCAGCTGTGATTTCGTCAATCTAACTTTGTATGAAATTTGCATTCACAATACCCGTACATAATCTTTAATACGAGAGTTTCTTCATTATGCAAATCATTATACACCTTAATTACACTTCACAACAATATTCTTTGGGAAGTGCTATCCACACACCATTTACTTCTCACACACCCTTGTTAATTTTTGTCCATTGATTTTCTTCAATTCATTCGATCCGGCCGAAAATTAAAGGAGTGTGTGAGAAGTAAAAAATTGTGTGTGGATATCACACTCCTATTCTTTTTGTGTTTAAATGGTATAACATGCAAAATTTCATAATTTTCCGTAATCTTTTTTCACAGCTTCATAGCATGTGGATACACAAAAAACGTGGAAACCCTCACAACAAAGTTCAACCAAGAATTGAACTCTAGTCTAATACCAAAGTGAAAATAAATTCTTTTTGATAAATTTAAAATTCTCTTGCAATTTCACAATTGTCAAATACAACTTCAATCCAGAAGGAGGTATTTATATTCTCAAATACAACTTCAATCCAAAAGGAGGTATTTATAAGATTACAAAGGAGTAGTAATAGGAAGTAAATTAATCCAAACCTTTGTTCACAAGACCAGTAAATCTAGACCAAATCAGATCTCTAATTAGATCAAATCAAATCTCTAAAATACTTTCTTTTATATTTTTCAACACGCAATTGATTATAAAATAGCTACAAAATTGCGTAACCTTCAAACACTTTAGAGATTTTTAGAGATAATAAATGTATAAACAATTTAGTGCTGCATAAGGACTTCTAAACGCTCCAAAATTGCACAAGCACTTATTTTTAGCAAGGAAACATCCGCATTGTTTATCACCAACTGTGTGCCACTAGCGGACCGTCAAACACTTCAAAGCCGACTCTTTGGAGTCTCCCATTTGGGTGTCCGACACTGCTACGCTCCAACCAACCATGTAGCCCTAGAATAATTTTTAAGCTGCCTGTGGAGACTGGTATGCACCATCACTAGCAAAACATAGCAGTATGCCTAGTATGGTTTGCAACCTCCCTGCTCAGTTTCCTACAAGGCTTCAGGTTTATAAATAACCAAGTTAAACAGGAAAATCAGTAACCCACACTTACTACTCATAATTAATTCTCTCTATTCAGATTCTCTCAAACTACTATTTTGACTTAGGCATCAGAGATCATTTGGCTGACAACCTCTCCTCTTTTGGTGTTCGTCAATTAGGCTAACAATGTTTATTATTTTGCAGTTGTGATTTCGTCAATCTAACTTTGTACGAAATTTGCATTCACAATACCTGTACATAATCTTTAATACGAGAGTTTTTTCATTATGCAAATCATTATACACCTTAATTACATTTCACAACTATATTCTTTTTGTGTTTAAATGGTATAACATGCAAAATAATTGTAATAACACAATACTTCTTTACAACATATTATTCACCAGATTAAATTAAAGAAATAAAAATCAATCACAAAATAATACCCTTCTCAAACCAATCACAAAAGCAAAACCCCGACGCAAAAACTCAAAACAACCGCGACCAATCTCCCACCGTCCAATCGCGCAACTCCATTCTTCTCACTATCAGCCGTCTGATCCTCGGAATCATCCGACGGCGCCCCATCCGAATCATCCACCTCCTTCGGTGCGGGAGCCACCGTCGCCTTAAACAGTTCCGTTGGCTGCAATACCTTGTTCACCTTAAAAACCACCAACGGCTCCTCATCGATCACCGTCCCCGTGATCTTCGCCGTCACCACCTCCGTCTCCAAATTGACAACCTCGCCGTCACTCTGAACCGTGAAATCGAACTTCTTCGCCTTGTCTGTGGCCAGCGTGTTGACGAGGCCGTTGTTGGATTTGAGATCCTGGAGGGACTGGTAGACCGGGACACCATGGTAGAGCAACAGCGACAGCTTCTGGGACGCCGTTAGTTTTTTGTACTTGGGGAGGAAGGCGTTGACGACGGAGTCAGTCGGGCAGAACACCGTCAGGCCACCGTCGATGTTTGTCTCGAAGGTGGAGTCGGCTCCGGAAGCTTTGAGCAAGTCGGCGAAGGCTTTGCAGCCTTGCTTTGAGATGATGGCCGTTAGATTCAGCTGGCTTGGCCCGGCAGTTGGCGCCTCGGCTTCAGCGGAAGTTAGTACCTGAAAAAGGCAGTCGTTTCATGTTATATGTCGGTGGAGTAACATGGCAACGTCCACTAGCTTTACCTGTCCAGTGGACAAAATTAAACGTATACCTGACTGATTTGCAAGACAGAGATGTTGTACGGCATCTCCAGCACAGACTTGACATAGAAGGAGTTGAGTTTCCCATCATTGTCTTCAGATCCAAACCCGACTTTACCACCCTTGAGGTTGGTGATGTTCACGTACCCCGAGGTCCCGGCCGCCACCCCGGTGGCCTGGAACATGCTGCTAGCCAAGGTGGTGCCGTGGGTGATCTGGTGGAGTTTCTTGGAGCCAAAGTAATCCACGAGAACATGGAGGGAAAGCACATTTTTTATGGTGTAAATCGAGAGTCCTTTGGAAATGAGGGATGACATGGCGGCATTGTCGAGGGCGAGGACGGTGATGGTCTGGCGGCGGTTGATCTCAGTGGCGAGGTGGGTAAGGCTGAGGTAGTGGTTGAAGGTGGAGAGGGAGGGGTGCTTGTCGAGTATGCGCGTAATGTTGTGCGCTTGGGACGTCGACGATAGGAGGAAGAGGAAGAGGGCAGAGAGGGCTAGGGTGGCGGTGATGGCTGATGGTTTCTGCATTGTGGAATGTAGAGGGGATGAATGGAAGGAAGGAGGTGTGTGGTTATATGCGATGAGTGATGATGAGTGATGGGCAAGCAGTGTAGTAGCTGGTGCTGTACAGTGGTGTTTAATGTGGTGTATACAGTATACGGTCCCTCAAAATGTTGCCAGCTTGGTTTAGGTAGGGACGGATGGATGAGGGCATATAATGTATTAGTAGGCCCTTGGGATGATAATTGCATTTATATAATTGTGAGTTTATGAGATTATACCTTACCTTTACGTAATGCACATTATATATGGTAACATCAGTCACTCACGATCACATGTATAACAATGATTCATTTTACAAAGAAACTTACAATGGAAATGTAATTATGGTGGTATGTTTAGTTAATTACGCATTGTAATGTATTTTAACTTTCGCACACAATAGTGCATGACTGATTTAAATAAAACCATAGTTACATCTTCGTTGTATGAAAGTTCTTCTCATCATGCCTTGCATATACATGGACAACTAATGCTAGCACTCTTATAAAGAGACATATGCGTAGCATTCCGGGCTAATAACGTGATGTCAGGTGAAAAAGTTAAAATAAACAGTATCATGTTATTGGTTTAAGGTGTCGCAGTTGCATATATAAGTGTAGGTAAAGGGTAATCACCTAGCTAGTCGTCACCAGAGTTAACAACAATGTTGCCTAGAGAGTGAGGGTCAAATCTCAAATCGATGTTTAAGTTCCTAAAAAGAGCAATGATTGGAATTTGAAGCTGTGATTGAACCATACTGCTTAAAACATGAAAGCCATGGGTCAGGCACTTGAATTAATAAGAGAGAAATGACTGAATTAGTTTGATACATGATTTTCCAAAGATCAAGCTGGTTAATAACATAGAATCATAGATTTGAATATAATTAAGGACTTTTGATCTTCCTATGGGTCCCTAAATTTGAAAAATGGGATGTCAAAACATAATTATTTTGATATTAATTTTGAATATAAAGTAGATAAAATGGCAACATCATTGTCCTCATGCATACGGCCAAGCAAGTAATTATGCTAATCCAGGAGGTGATTAAGCTATGTAATAATCCTGATTAGCCAAAACAAACAAACAAAAAGGAATTGAATTAAGCTAACAACGTGTGTCGGCAGAAGTATACTCCAAAAAAGCCAGATTGGTTTGAAGAAAGAAACTTGTGAGAGGTTGGACTACATGGACACCGACGCTTGATCTCCTTAACAAAAATACAAATATACAAAATAAATAAACGTATAAAAGATTCAATAATATTATGATGGTTAGCATTTTATTTTCAAACATATTTTTTATGGTTGCATTGTCTTCTCTCTAACAAGTTAAATTAATTTTTCTTTTGTTGGCGTTTTCCATGTTAATATATTAACTTAATTTATCCTCACACTATGAATATATTAATCAACTTTTTCAGCTGCAGATTGAAGGGAATGAACTTCTGTACAGAAAAAGAAAAAAGGAAATTAAAGTAGGTGATTATTGGCTTGTTTAGTGGGTGCAGGTATATATTGTAGGACCTTGTTGAAGTTGAGTGATGTATGGGGGCACACCATAGGATATTTGATAATTTATTTTTTTAAATACAAGGATATTAGTAATTAAAAGCATTTTGTTGCTGATGAATTGGCCAACTTGAGTCTCTCACATCTGTTGGATACGATCTATTATGAGCAAGCTCTATCTTCTTGAAAGCAATTATTATTGTCTAATATTTCTTTAATTTCTCAATCTCGCCATATTATCTTGTAATTTCTCTTTTGTCGGGTTATTAGCTCCTTTGTTTAACAAAAAAAGGCCTGATTTTTAAACTTTATTAGAAGAAGAAAAGGCCACAGGAAAAGAAAAAGCAACAAAGGATTTCATAAAACTCGTCAAAATTTCATAATCTTGCTAAATGGTTATGAATGGGCTACACAGTGATCTAGGGCTCCTTCGATGACGCAATTGTTGTTTGGTAAAGTTACAAATGTTAAGACTGGAGTTCTTAAATTAGATAATATTATAATATATCGTGTATTCTAAGTTTTATTTTGAGCGGTAAAACTTTTTATAGTTAGTTTGGACTTCGTCCTTATTCAATTTTAACCACCGAACGAGTGTTGAAGATAACAACAATCTATGCTCATTAAGTTTTGGCTACGGAGCCCAATCAACCTTACTTCATTGATATGCCAAGATGCCACCCAATTATAATTGAGTTACAGCTTATATATACAGTTCCTTTATACTACAAAGTTATTTCTCTACTTATTCTTCTTCTTGTTTTGATTGTTTGGGTTGAGAATTTCATGTCTTTATGACATACCGAGGAATTTTAGACTAAAGTATAGTCATACATGCAAAACAGAAAGATTACAAAAAGATTGACCAAAATAAAAGAAAGATTAGATAAAGGGAAATCAATTTAGATCCTCTTCGGATCTTTGACGGATTAGGGAGTTTGGGCCTTTCAAGAGAGTGAGAAAGAGATCCGGGCCGTTCAAGACCTTGATTTTGTGTGAGGTGGGTCAGTGAGATTGACTAATAAGGACGACATGATTTAAATTGAGTGGTCTGGATTCTCTGATCCGTCGGCTTCAGACACAGGGATCCAGAAAAAATCTAAATTCAAGGGATATAAACTGAGTAGATAAGTAGGTACAATGCCTATATCGGAGACGGATTCACAAATAACTACTCTTTGTTGTAAATGTTTTGTTTATGTCTTTGTATGTGACCATGCAATTAATACATTTCAAATCCATCTATATAATGTTTCATCTCTAATATAATATATCCTCAATCTTCTGGTAATTGCAAATCCTCGTCCAAACATATGGTTACAAAACAAGCAGTGGATCAATTAACTGTGGAAATATTGTCTTTGCACAAGGAGCAACCCAACACAAGGAGTTTACCAAGTCAGAATATTCTGTCTCAGTTCTTGGAGGATTCGAGGCCATGAGCTGGAGGGACTTTATGAGACCAGGCAATGGGGAAGAGAAGGTGTTTCTGAATTCATCTGGAAAGATTACAACCTACACCAAATTCACAATTAACAAATTAGGAATCCAAAAATTGGAAGTTTTCAACGTGTAAAGATACTGCACTACGTAAACTGATGAAAGCAAAAACAGATATACGTACGTACGTTACAGTTGCAAACAATGAGGGTTACATTTTCGGAGCAAGCAAACTCCTTAAGAAAATCTGCCAGTGTAGGGAAATATTTCCATGGCCCGTTGAAGGCGTTGAGTAAATCGTCATCGTCCCAAAATTCGTTCAGTGAGATGGTGGTCTCCCTTAAACTTGGAGCTTTCAGAGAAATTTTGGACTTTAAATAACCAGAGAAATCAAAAGAAACTAGATTTGGAGCAGTGATTGTGGCTTTCAAACTTTCATGACTTCCATATATATGTAATCGTTTTAGGTGCTGAGCATGAACAACAATACGCTTCAAGTTGCAGGAATCATACAACATTATACTCTCAAGGAGCGAAAAGCTCGATGAAATAAACGTAAAAGATTCAAGATACGGAGCATCCCAAACTACGATAACCCGAGCATTGCAATGCTTAATTTCCAAGAACTTGAGACTAGAACTCACAAGATTACTGTTATCGTCTTTTTCAAAATAGGAGGAAGTTAATGACAAATACTCAATGGAAGGGCACTCCTGAATTAAGAAAAATAGAGCATCACTTTCGAAGCGCACGGCTTTGAGGCTCATAGTTTTCAAAGAGGGAAGAAGGCTTATATGCATAGTCTCCTCATTACTTGTGTGCATGTTCTTTATTCTCACGTACCTCAAACTGAGAGTAGTTAAAGATTTTGCATCAAGAAAACTTATTCGAGATAAGCAGTAGTAGTTTTGCATCGAGTCCCAATCGGTCTGAAATAATCTACCTAGGGCTATGTCTAACTCTTTGATATTTCTCTCAAACGAGCAACTCAACAACTTATCTACGATCTTAGCGTCCTCTTTGTACAAGTACCCTGTCATGTGAACCCTAAGTTTATCTAATGTATCTTTCCTTTGCTCATCCTTCTCAAAGAGTTCCAGGCATTTCTTCAAGATGTTGGTGAACTTTCTGTGTTGATCATGATCAAGATTTTCGTCATCACGACCCTCATCGAAATCTAATATGGAGCCCGAACACCACACGCGGTCCCATTGCTTAGAAAGAAAGCTCATCCGGACAGCAGCTTTAGCGGGAAGGACTTGGATGATGTTTTGGATGACAAGGTCAGGCAAGTGAAATCCTAATGGCTTGACGACGGCCATGGCCGTTTTGGTTATGATGGAGTTTGGGTTGCGGATTTTTTTCTCTCTTTTGCGAATGCATGGGTGAATGCCGACGGTAGTAAAAGAGGGTGTTTTATAAGCATTAAGGAATTAATATCCTTTTTCCACCAAAAAAAAGGAATTAAATCCTTTAGCTAAAAGGAATAGAAAACCTTGACCTCTAAGCAAATACAAAACCTTGTAGTTTTTGGTTTGGCTCGATCTTCGGGGAAGATGTAAAATGCCTTGAACAACTTAAAAACTTCTAAAAGAGTAATACTAGGTCGACCAAATTTTTAAGGTAAATGATTTAGTTTTTAATGATTGAATTATTAAGTAAGTGTCAATTACCATGTTATTTCTGACTTGTGACACATTAATTGGTTTGCAAATTTAGTTAAAGATTTGGTTTATCTAACATTACCTTAAAAAGTTTGTCTACTTGCATTACCTTTTTAAAAGTCCATGTAAATCCATCTGTAGCCAAACAGGAATTTGGTGGACTTTAAGCAAGTGCATACAAATTTAGGTGTAGTTAAAGTTGCAGATTTGATGAGATTTCGTTAAATTGTGGGTTTTGGTGAATTTTAGTTAAGTCCACCCTTACCCAAAGACTTCATTGGAATCTCAAATTCTCCCACCCAACCAACCTTACCGGCGGTTTTTGACCAAAAAAAAAAAAAAAAACCCTTACCGGCGGTTGTCCACATCAGCCACCATCACCTAACCCACATCCACTCGTCACCCCTCCTCCCAGCAGCACCACCGCCTCTTCTCTCCAGTCTCCTTTCAAATTTTTATAAAATTTTACTGCGTTGGTCTAATTAGCATATATACGACCGGCATCACCTGCGTTGGTCTAATTGCACTCCTCCATAATTTTATAAACAGACGTCTCCTACGCCGCCATCACCTGGTAGAATAGGAATATTTCAAATTTTCAGTAGGAAGCCGTCTTGTCTAATGAGCATTTGGACTTTTGGAAGTTTGGATTGTAAGTTGTGAGTGTCAAAGAACATGTGCTCACTGTTTCTTGACATACAGTAACTTGGTCAATCCGAGTTAATAATTGAGAAAATTATGGAGCCTTATTTGGTTAGGTTTAGGAGTCCTTATTTAGTGCAATTAATTGTGAAAACCTTATTTAGTTGACAAAGAATTCGTTACCATTTAGGACTATAATGAAATCCTAATTGATTTGGAATATCCCTTTAATCAGTTAATAGGCCAGATTAAAAGGATGAGTGTCTATATATTAGGAGGTCCCTGCACTCACAACATTATCCTATTCTAGTGCAAAACCCTATTTCCGTGCACAAGGACTCTCGGCTGCTAGAGTGTAGAAGTTCCTCCTTGAAACCCTAGCAGCCATGGCTTCTTCTTCCTCTGCTTTGGAAGATAAGTTTATTTCCCTTTATTGTTTGATTGGTTTATTGTAGTTATATTTGTTATATCTGTGATCCTAGTAACTTGTTGATTTTCAGATTACTTCTTACATGGATGCATATCAATTACCGAGTTAAAAGTGCATTTAGAGCTTCTGCCTTGTTTTTTTTTTTTTTTTTTTTTTGGAGACTGGCACTAACACCAGGGCCGAAGCCAAAGAAGAGAGAAGCCTACAACGAGGCAACAACAAGGACCAACAGCTAGAAAAAAACTAGGAGCTCAGTACAAAGAACCCCAACCTCACCCAAAACACAAAACAACTTTAAGGAGGACAAGGGAGGCCATCCTTATTCAAAATATGGACTAACGAAGAAGGGGGGTGGTTCAGCCACGTAGAACCGCACATCTCCGTGTTCCGGAGCCTTAAGATTCTAGATAAAATAGGATACGCCTTCCAGCAGCCAGAGGACACCTCACCCAACAAGGCAGAGATGTTCTCTTTAGAGTCAGACTCCACAATAACCTTTTGTAACCCCAAAGAAAGAGCAAAATCACAACCAACCAAAATAGCCCAAGCCTCCGCTACAACATCAGAATGAGCAAAAAACTGCAGCTTTCGAGCCCCCACAAAACTCCCCTCTGCGCTCCTAATAACGATTCCCACTTCTGCCTTGTTTGGCTTCTGCATAAACATGGGAAACACTTTTGCTTTTTCTGATTCGGTCTTTCCTTCCTCTCTTGCTGATGAGACGTCACGCAGGGATTGGTAGCAGTTTGACGTTCAATTATTATTTTATTGTTTTTTTTTATGTGAAAAAGGGCAAAAATATAAAAAACCGGTCAAACTCCACAAAAGAAATCCATCAGAATCTTCAAATGAAATCCAGATCCTACAAATCTTAATAAAATCTACCTCTTAAAAAAAGATTTAAAATCTTTTCAAATTCGAATTTCACTACACCCTCTTGAAAACCCAATTTATCTATCACTACTAGTTAGCATGATGGACGGAACAAATGACTTAGAAGCACTACTACCAGGGTTCGACATTCCTTAACAATAGAAGCACAACCAAGGCACAAGGATCCATTGAAAACAGTATATATAGGCAGGACTTTCTAGTATGCCCAGGGTATTCTATATATACTTTGAAATATAGTTGAATTTTTCCGTAAATAGGCGAGGCCAAGCGTCCATTACTTGAGTTATATGCAAGTCATCCTAAATTGCATATAGTTATATTTTGAAGAAAGTTGAGGTTCCATCATAAAATCAAGTAACAATATGAGGAGTAACTCAACTTATAAGTTATGCAGTGTCCCTCCTGCCATCAACGTGAAATTCATTCTCAACATACTCCACATGGGTTTTGGTGAAGGTATCCTTCAGGAAAGACAATTGTGCAAGTGTGAAGGAGACACTATGTCTTTGTACAGCCACGAAATACTCAATTGTGGAAACAAGTACATATATAGGATGTTTCTTTGTTTGGTACACAGAGTGCCTAGTATTTGGGTCATTGTTCAAAGTATCCTTTCCTCTACGGAACACAAATACTAAGCCATTTCCATGCAAACAAATCCCATGAAATGGATTTTAATTATAAAACAGATTAGACTTTAGAACCAACCAAATATCCAACAACTAAATTGTGGTTTATGAAAACAATGAAATTAAAGAAGCTCAGCTCCCTACATGATACAATATTACAATGGATTTAACTTCGCTACTGCAAGAATCAGCAGCCCCTCCTGCTGAGAGCCTATCATGACAAGACACGTGTTCAAGTTGTGATTAAAAAAATCACAACTTGAACACATGTCCAGCTGTGATTGGCTCTCAGCAAGAGGGACTACTGATTCTTCAGCAGCCAAGTCTTGTTCTATTACAATTACAAACACCCACCTTTTCTTCTCTCTCTCTCTTTCTCAATTAGCTTTAGGTAAATACATTTGCACTTAGCTCTATAATCTTCCTTTTCCACAATTACACTTACATGCACAATTACAATTACATGCAAGTAGGACGAGGACTTAGATGGAACAAGTTCATAGTCATTAGTGGGTTGAAACATCATAATATTAATGTAACTGTTCCATGAAAGTCTCTCTCCATATACATAATAAAACACAAAAAAAAGTTGACCATCTAATTTAAGATTAACACTAATTAGTAATTATCATCAGCATCCTTATTAACTAACTCCACCAAGAAAAGCACCTGCCTTTGACATGTGAGTAGTCACCTCACAACTGCAGCTCCACCGTTACCACCACCACTTGAACCACCACTCTTCCTACCCCCTCCACCTCCCATAGCCATATGGTTCTGCTGATACCCTCCACCAGAACCCCTCACGTGTCCCTGATGATGGTTATGATGATGACCCATCATCACCATTCCACCATACCCCCCGTTATACCCACCACCACTTATCCCAGAGCCGATACCGCCGCCTCCGCCACCACCAGACGCCGCACCGCCGCCTCCGCTGCTACTATCTTTCTCTCTGCCACCGCCGCCGCCACCCATAGTGCTCTTCTCGCCCTCCATCTCCCGATACTTTTGCAAATAAATCTTGAGCGGCTCCACGTACTCCTCGAACCCCAACGTCGTCATCGCCCATAGCAAATCGTCGCCGTTGATCGTCTTCCTCTTCTCCCTCTGGCACTTGTCGGACGCCTCTCCGGTGACGAAGCTGATGAACTCCGACACGCACTCCTGCACCGTCTCCTTCGCGTCCTTCGATATCTTCGCGTTCGCCGGCAGCGCCTTCTTCATGATCCGGCTCACGTTCGCGATCGGAAGGAAGCGGTCCTGCTCACGCGCCGACAGCTCTCCGCTCTGAGCATGGCTTCTGTCATTGGGACCTCCCGAGTCGTTGTCCGAATCGGCCATTCCGGGAGTTTCGGAGGGCTTCGTCGTCGGGGCGAGGCGCGAGAGAGAGAGAGAGAGAGAGAGAGAGAGACAAATGCTGGTGTCCGTTCGATCTGGCGGTGTAATAACGCATCCGCCGCGACACGTGGATATTTTTGCACCGTTTGTTTCTTGATAAGTTGTGGGTTAGGTGGGGGGTTTTGGGTTGTTGGATTAGGGCGCGGGACTGTGATCTGGACGGATGTGAAATTGACACGTAAGCCTCTGTCTGTTTTGAGATTCTTCAGGCGGCCGCTGCGGCTTTAGCTCAAGGCTGTAGCCGAGTCGAACAATTTTTTTTTTGAACTGGACTTGGCTGCTGAAAACTGATCACCTATCACGGTTGGACACGTGTTCAAGCATTTGATTTTTTTATTAAACTTAGACACTTATCCAACCATGATTGGTGATCAGCAGCGAGATTCTATCCTTTTTTTGTCAAAAAGATAAAAATTTATTAAAACCGAGTAACAAAATTTACATCAGCTGCCAGAATATTAAATAAAAAAATCCGGCCAATCTCATCTCAAAGGAGTTTGCCACCATGCTTGGTAGAAAACGAAATCACCTCGTGAAAAGCAAAGTTCCCATCCCGCGGAACAAGCCCCAACTTTACAAAGTCAAAATCCATAGCTAAAGAGTCCATATCAAACAACATCTCTTCTAATATTGCATCCCCTTCCATTTGTCTATTATCCATACGAATCAACGATTGTGAGTAGAACAAATTAAAAAGTGAGTAATATTTATAGTGTTGAATCTACCTGATCGCAGACGTAGTCTTGCCTTAGCCGTTAAGTCGTGGCTAATGTCTAGATGTCATCTTTGTCAACAAAATATATGGACAATTTTTTTTTTTTTTTAACAAAACGATATTATCTACATTAAGGGAGATGAGGTGAACTTAGCCTCACAATAGACTAGTACTAATGTGGTTCAATTTCGTTTTTAGCGAGATTCGAACCTAAAACTTCTCATTTACATGTGAAGAGGATACAATTACTGTAATATTTAGTGACGATATATTATTTATTTTTATGCACGAAAAATTCTTATTTTCAATGGTTTCTCAACTAAGTTATGATTGAATACGTGTTTATATTTTATCCAAATCTGATTTAACATCTAATCGAGTTGTACTTGTTAAAATGTTAAAGATGGTCTCATATCTTCTTTTAACCGGTTGGTTTTTCAGTACGATCAAATATTGTCATCTTTTGAGCTCGACTGTGGCACCAAAATTAACACCAACGGGACTTGGCTGCTGAAGAATCAGCAGCCAAGTTCTATCCTTCCTATAATAAAATGTTAAATGCATTAGAGTGTGAGGAATTTGTGAATGATAAAAAGATTATACGATCTAAGATCTAATACAAGCTTTTAATTAACAAATTAACAATAATTTTTTAAAACAGTAGCGAATTAAAAAGCAAAGTTTTTACCCATACAGAGAGTCAAACAGCAGAATTTGTCTAGCACACGAAGGAACATAGCCAAACCAAATAAAATCAGAGGCTTGCTGATTAATTCCCAAGAATAGCAATAGCATCAGCATAACATTTACTATATGATCAAAGGAAAAATTTAGAAATATTATTTGTGGATAGGATAAAGAGGTCTAAGGCTCCAAAGCTTCTGATCTAAGTCTAGCAGGAGATGAGAAGGAATCAATTTGGATAAGGTGCTATATGGGTATCCATGCATCTTCTTCACTATGTGCCAAAGTAAAAACAAATGACCATATAATATACTTGAAACACGATTAAAACTAAGGTGAAAAGAGGTTATACTTGGATACTTGATATGAAAAGAGATAGATAGAAAGAAATATACATTTTGATGCACGTAATTATTCGAGAAGCTGAGGTTTTACCATAAAATTAATTGACAATACGAAGATTAGCCTAACTACTGGGTGTTTGGATGAATTTATGACTTTTTGTTTGTCTTGGAGCATATGTATAGGTTTTCCAAGTCTTGATTGAGGACTTGATTAATTAACCTTGATTGTGGACTTGATTAATTGACGAAAGAACCAAGACTTGATTTGTGGCTTGGTTCGTGATTTGACTCCATAAATTAATATTTTATTTAATCAAATAAATCAATCTTCCCCAATTTGGTATTTTCATTTGATTTAAATTAATTTTATTTAATTAAAATTAAAATCAATTAATTCATTTTTGTTAAGTGTTGACACATGTCTCTTTTGATAACTTGTCCAATTTTGATGAGTTATGTGCCATGTACGATTTATGAAACACATGGTGCATGTCACGTAAGCCCTGACATATCAAAACTTAATGTGTTAGTGAATGTTTATTTCACCGATATTTCGATATCAATAATAACGACTTCAACTCGTGGCAACTAAGAACTAGACCTAGTCAAATATATACTTGTGTTCACAATAAAAATATAGTACACTTTGTCTGAAGATCTGATCCAGTTTAGTCTGAAGATCTGATCAAGTTAATAATACTTAGTCTGAAGATCTGATCAAGTTAATAATACTTAGTCTGAAGATCTGATCCAGTTTATAATTGATAATTGTTGATGCGGTAATTGCATAGATGCTAATAGTCAACTCAATATCTAGTTAACGTATATATATTGATTTAACAACAGGATATTAATCTTCATCCTGAAAATATTGTCCTCCAGAATCCACAAAAGCAATAAAAGGAGATCTAAAATGGTGACCAGTGATGCCATAGAGAGTCAGAGACAGCAAAAAGAAGCTGAGAAGAAAAGGAAAAGCAAGTGGAATTCCAGCAAAATAAAATGTTTTTAACCTTCAATTAAACTTATAATACTTTAACTAGTGTGCATTAGGAGAAAAGAAAAAGGCCATAGTACAAGTGCTTTGATGGGAATCCAAAGCTTGTCAAAAAGCAGAAGCAGCCTATTGTGCACAACAATATAACACTAAGTAGCCAATTGCACATAAGCAGAATGCTAATTTTAAGCTTTATCTTCAACCAAATCCATGGAGGATCAAAAACATAAAAATGGTCATAAAATTGAAAAAAAAAAAGAGGCAACTCTCAAGCTTCAATCTCAAACCTTGAACACTTGATGGATCCCATGGATAAGTCTATTTCGATCAAATTTTCTTCCTCATTCATCTCATTGATCTCAGCCAAGAGCTCCAATAGAGTATGCTGCTTAAAAATGGACTGGTGTGACAAACCTGGCATTTTCTGCTGCAGGTTAAACACTGAGTCATGCTCCTGGTGATCGACATAGTATCCGCCCGGGAGGGCTATTTCGATGAGGCTATCCTCGTCGGAAATTGAGCCGTTTGAGAAATCGGGGCTCCGAGCCACATTTTCTCCAAACGACCAGTCTACTAATTCAGAATCATCACTGGTTGATAGGTGATCAACGCATTCACTTTCTGATATCATATCTGGTGAGCTCAGTGGTGCTTCTTGAGCATCCTTCTCTTGTGGGGAAGCACTTTGATGTTTTGATACTTCTTCCAAGCAAGGAATGAACATTTTTTCTTCAGCTAACTTATTCTCAACCAGATGAAGTGGTTTTTGCTTGGAATATGTGAAAACAACAGTCGAGAAAATCAGCACTATAGATGTTAGGAAGATGGAGAGGAATCCAAACCCCATTAATCCAACCAATACAAGGAATGGAGCAAGAACAAGCAACAATGGCGGTGGGAATCTGAAGAACCACAAAGGCGTAGGCATTTGATCTTCAAGTAGGTTTTTCAACTCCTTGAATTACTCAAGCCTGAGCAAGTAATTATTGGAATGAAAAATTAGGGTAAGTGGAGAGTGAACTTTCCCTTTTGTTGGATTTGAATATTGTACAGTAAATATAAGTTGGTAGAAATGTGTACAGAAGAATACTAAAGGGTAAATTGTGGAAACAAAATTATATATTGCAGAAAACTGGTAGTCTGCTGTTTTCAACTCCAGTATAAGCAAAAAAATAGTAGGTAAAAATCAAAATGAAAAAGCCACAGGAGTTAGCCCAATAGCAAAAGCGGGTAGAGTGCTAAGTAGAAATTAATAGGCTAGAGATCTAGAGTTCGAAATCCTCTTTTTTAATAATAAAAAATAATCAAAATAGGGCAAAAAAATGAAAAGCTCAAAGTTTTGGGCTTTCCTTTCTCAAATATTTTCAACAAAACCCTAAAAAGGAAAGTGTTGAATTGGGGATTTGAAGCAGAAACTGCAGATGATATAAATAGTTGTATGAACAAGGCATGAACAGGAAGGAAGTATATATGAAACTAATTAAGCTGTAATGTGTGCTTTGAGATTTGAGGAAAGAGGCAGCAGCAAGTAAATTAATTCAACTAGTTTGCAAAGAGGAAGCAAGTAGGTAAGGAGAAGGCAAATATATTATGTATTTTGTTATTATAAAAATGGAGAAGTTGTAGTTCTGAAGGGTTGTTCTTTCATCACAGACCCAGAACACAGTTCTCAAGAGTCCCCAACAAACCTAAAAAACTGGGTTTATGTGTTTCCTAAGTGTTAATTACCATGCTTATTTTCTATTGCATATCACATAATTTGTAAATTTGGTCTAAAAAATTAATTTATCTAACATTATTCTCTTATTAATAATTAAATTAGTGAACCAAGATTGATTAGTATATATTTCTTTCTTCATCAACTCCAAGATTAATGGATAGTGGAAGTACTGTACCTGACTTTGATCAAAGATAATGCTCATTTTCTCCTCTAAACCAGCCACACAAACAAAGCATTCACAGAAATTTGTTTTTCTTGATAATGATCAGCTGCTTTGTACAAACTAAGCTCACTCAAAACACCCACTTTTTGCAGATTGCTTTCACACTTTTCTGGGACTTCATCAACAGATACCATTTTCTTTTGCAGCAATTTATAGGAAGAGTAGCTACCACTCAAATCATGCCTTGGGGCAGTAACATGAATCAAGCGTGTACATTGAACATGCAAAGTCCCAAAAGAGTAGCTGACATGCAAAATCTCACAAAATCAGTGGCTGCTGGTCTAACGCTACTGCCCTTCAGTGGCCTTCATGAACAACAGTCATAGATTCGAGTCTGGGGCTACAGGGCCAGTTGCGCAAGGAGTTACTTCATCCGTACCAGCTCAACCAAAGTCGTTTGGATTAAGAAGGTAAGGGACTAGTTAAAGCAAAAAAAACATGGTCATCACTTAGTCTTAAAAGGAAAAAGAGAAGAAAGAAAATGTGGTAGATAATTCCTAGTTGATAAATGGACTGAAAATATTAAAAGCGATACATCCTGCAATATGATCCACCTCTATTAGACATGTATGATGTATAAATAGTTTTATTAAAGGAGAAATTAGGTTCTCATCCTTCCTTTTGCTACTCCATTGATTAAAATCCTATTACTTTTCAATTTTTGATCAAGGTCCTTGGTATTAATAACATCATTAATTATTTCAATAATAAAATATTTTTTTATTTCTAAATATATTCATTTAATATTAAAAATGTTACAATTAGTATATTTATATTTATGAATAAATTTTTTATCATATATTTTTAGTTTTAGTTTGTACCCATTTTTAATTTATAATTCTTTTTTAATTTGTACCAATTTTCTTTTCAATTTTATTTTGTACCCACATATTAATTTCTTTTTATGCCCATATTTTTTTTAAAGTTTATTTGTATTTGCACCCATATATTTTTTTTTTATTTGTACTTTTTTTTTTGCTAAATGTACCCATGCTAATTATATGTACCCATTCATGTAAAACTTTTTAATCTTAAAATGTACTCATTCTTAAATATACCAATTTGTTATATGTAAAATGTACCCGTTTTTTTTTATAAAATCTATTCAATTTTTTTTAATCCATTTTTAAACTTATATGGGTACATTCTTTTTTCTTTGATTTTAAAATGTATCCATGTCAAATTTAATCGAAGAAATTTACTAATGTTATTAAGCCTAATATCTTTTTTATTTTTTATTTTTTTTGTGATTTTGAAGAATGTACCCATGTTTTGATACAATAAATTTTTTGGTTAATTTTGATGAATGTACCCATGTTTATACACACACACACACACACACACACAATAGTATATTTATATTTTAATATTTTTAATCCCACAAATTATGGGTTTTTTTTATATTTAAAATCTCATTTATATAAACATTACTAAATTAGTACAAACATGAGTTTAGTCAAGTTGGCTAGAATAATATATGTTGCACCTAAATTTAAATCCATCTCCTGTAACTAAACTAGCTAGTAAAGTTAGAGACAAATAGTATATGTCCACTTTGTGTCCAATACGCATGGTTTGTCCACTTTGTGTCCAATATGCATGGTTTGTTCCTTGGCTTCTGAAACCTATTGGTAGGAGGGGCTGACATATATATATATATATATATATATATATATATATATATATAATATGTGCATACATATGGAACTTACATTTCCTCGTCAAAACGATTTGGAATTGAATGCCATTCAGGGAATCAACTGGCGATATATAGCTATCAAATTCATTAAACCTGTTTCTAGTAGTAAAACCAAATCCTTATATACTCAATTTCCTGGTAATTAACAAATAGGAAAATAATTATCAAACTTATAAATAATGAATAATTAATTTTTTCTTTGGTTTTGATAGATAAGTATCATAAGATGATGTTGACATTCTTGGTGTTGGTGATGCATATAGCTTTATTAGTGTTAATAGTGATTCATACTTTAATTTTATGTTTATTGGGTGTTGTGGCACTAATGATGATTTTTCAAGTGTGATTTAACCATATGGGCCATCTTTGTATCTCTACCAACCATACATGCTTGCCCCACTTTCCCTATATGCCGGTGGGATGAAATGGCCGTAGTCGGCCATATCAAACTGAATCATCAGCCATCTCAAACTGAATTATCAATTGATGTTTTTCTGCGTTAAATTCGCTTTCGTTTGCTTAAATGTGCCTTTTGGTATGCTACAAGTGGTATTGGAAAGGGGAAAGCAAGCAAAGACCTCAACTGGAGGAGTGTAGATTCTTAACCATGTGAACCTAGCTAGTACGATTCGTCATGCATGACCGACCTGGTCTTTTATCCATGCCATGAAATCATGTCTTAGGGGTTAAATTTTACATATATGCAAGCTTTGTGTTTTATATATAACCATATATATATATATATATATATATATACACACACACACACACACACCCTTGAGAAAAATGCTACCGCTGTAAGGTTAATTAACCTATTAATTCAAGAAGTAATTTCCACAAGCCTATTTACTTCTCATGCACATTTCTATTTTTTTTAATCGATTGAGTATAAAAGAGAATTACGAGACATAAATAAATAACGGTGTGATGAAGAAGAAAAATAGTATGCAATTTAAAAGCAAAAACCTCCAGCATACATTTTAAGAATTACAACTTAGGTTTCCCTTGATGAGAAGCATTATTCGTTTTAAGAATTACAACCCCTTGTTTCATTAATTAGTTTTTTTATGACCATAAGCATTAAGCAAACCATGCATATATTTCGTTGTGGACCACTTGAATTCATCTTTCTCCCCCATTTTCCTTGAACCTCCAATATCAACGTGAAGATTAAAACGAAAGCAAAATATTGTGCAAGCAGTAGACAAATAAACTAGCTAGGGCAACGAAGATGGTGCCACTTGTCGCCCATTTGCGCGTTGGTAGCTGTACAATAAAGCGGTAGTTTCACATGTATGAAAACCCTAGTTCCTAACTACAAGACATTGAGAACAACCTTGATATTGTTAATAACTTGTTTCAAATAAAAAAGTGTTTGGGGGTTTGAGAAGTTTTTGTCTTGACCGCACTGGTGTTGGAGATCTGTGTAACTTGAAGAATGTTTTAGCTGTGAGCCTGTGAGCATGGAGGGGACCATATCTAGGTCTCCATGAATGTTTCATCGTAATTCTATAAAAAATTTCGGATAACACAATCTTGCTTTGAATCTAGAGCTACACCTACAACTCTAGTACTAGCTTAACTATACATATATGTAAACATCTATAGTTTTTGCTTCCAAATTAAAAGTCAAAAGTGGATCCGAATGCTAGCACATAAACTGCTGATTAAGAGAAGTAAAACAAGAAAGATTACGACGTATAATACTTGCTGAAGTTTCTGAGTGAGGAAGAACTTTTCGGTTAGGTATTTGAAAAATCAAAGTTTGTTTGTATTGTATATAATTGGCCCTGAAACTATTGAACACCAGTCACCTGAAAAGAACTATGAACCTGCTAAAGCATCCCCACTACTTAAGCATCTCTGCCAAAGCACACAAACCAACCCCAAACAAGTGGGAGTTACAACACATGGCAACCACTTATTGGATATAGAAAAGGAATCCTCTCCGGATCCATTCCACCAAATCCACAAAGTCAACGAATCCGGACCCTTGAAATTTGATCCAACGGCTAAAAACAGGGGACCCTCTAAAAGTTATAATAACTTTAGCCGTTGATCAAATTTCAAGGGTCCAAATTCGTTAACTTGGTGGATTTGGTGGAAGGGATCCGAAGAGGATCCCTTTCGGGATATATATGCCCATATAACTAATAAGAGAATTTCCTTCAACTTGGAGACCAGTCATCACGACGCAACAAGTGACAATACTACATTAAGCCTAGTCAAATCACACATTGGTTAGTTCAGCAAAGTTCCTCCAATTTCACGACGCAACAAGTAATAACTTTAGCCGTTGGATCAAATTTCAAGGGTCCAAATTCGTTAACTTGGTGGATTTGGTGGAAGGGATCCGAAGAGGATCCCTTTCCGAATATATATGCCCATATAACTAATAAGAGAATTTCCTTCAACTTGGAGACCAGTCATCACGACGCAACAAGTGACAATACTACATTAAGCCTAGTCAAATCACACATTGGTTAGTTCAGCAAAGTTCCTCCAATTTCACATTTATAAAGGATAACCTCTATACTCTCTTTCGAAGGTAATCGTTCCTGTCCATCAATATATTTTCACTAACTGTACCACACCGTACGTTAATCCAATTTCGTGCATCAACAAAAGTAGTTCATCACAAAACTTCCGAGTTCTAGAGTCTCCACAATCTTCAATTGAGGAGCGTTGCCAAGGAAGTGTCTTCAATGAGCCTTGTTCTAGAGTAGCCAAAAGTATCATTTTCACGTAGCATCTCCACCTACTGACCAAATCACACCTAGCATGTGTCATCTTCATCACATTGTTCCTTAATTCAACTTCCGTGCATCAACATTCATTACAATAACCAGTTCAATTTATTCTATGATTAAACGCAATTATTCAAACTGAAATTGTTGACCTTGTTAATAAGTTTTGATTATCCGTATGTGAAACAGCCATGTATGTTCATACATATATCTCTGTCTCTATCGAAGCGATAACGTTGTGGTGTTGACCAAAAATTCCATTTATATGTATGAAATCCTTCTATAAAATTTTAAAAATGATGGATTGGATGTGATTATTGTCATTTCATTTTCGTCTACATATTACTCTTAGTTAGCTTTTCTATGTACCCAATTGCCATATAAAGCGACTTCACGGCCAACTAACATTCATGTTCACACAATTTTCATGGTTGGTTTGCGGTTGATCTTGTAACTGATCTATTTGAATTTTCATTTTCATTCTTGCACATCCGTGTGGCAATGAAATGGAACACATAACTATTTGCGATACATTTATGTGAATGATGAAAAATTGAGAATCCATCTCTCACGTAGAGTGGACAGATTATTGTTGATGCATTGTGAGACTTACATGCCTCAACGATTAGAATTAGTCTTTATGTGTGTTGATTTAGAACAATAAATTACATGGACGGCTAAGATCAGTCCACACACACACGCTTGTGTGATAACTCTTATATTTGCAATTTGTTGATATCATTTTATGGCCCAAGAAAAAGAGGTTGATATCATTTCAAGTGAAGCAATTTGTGACGCAAACTCATATGGGATATTTTTATATAGTCTATATAGATACTGATCCCAGGCATCAGATTCTCTTCCTGTGTCACATCTCTCGCCTTATGTGATGCCCACTTCCTCCAATCTCCCCTCTTTCATGTGTCTTTGGCTTATTAAAAAAGCATTGGGGGTTACTCAAATCATACTCAACTACCACCTTAGCTATAATATAGTGGGCATATAATTCGATTATTTGATTGGTAGGTTATAGACAAGTGACATGGAGAGAGATCTAAACTCTTAGAACCATTGTAGCTAGGAAGAGCCTTTTGTGCAATAGGGTGGAGTGTTCAATGAATTTGCTAATAAAAAGCAACCTTAGTATGCCATAATTTTCAAAAATTTCATGTGACTGATTTGATTTCTTACCAACACAAGTGCCGGATGTACCAACTTTAAGTGAATCTCTATACGGTGTTGTGTTTTTATGTGATTTATGGTCACATCTAAATTGGCCCAATAATTGACATCAAACACGAGCTTAAACAATTGACGCTGAGTAATTTTTTATTGTGATTTGTTTAACCCTATACTTGATTCAATGCATGGGACGTAAAAACCACCAGCCAAACGTGGATTGGTAAAGCCAATGGGAAAGTAAGCAGGTGAAAAGTTAATCACTAAATTAACCAAATAATAATGTTAATGGGGGGTTCCAAGTGGTCTCAACTATACAAGACGAGGGAGTTAAAACTCGAAGATAATTTTTTATTTTGCTGTGATTGGGAGGTACAGAAAGGTTTAGACTTGGCTTTAATTTGTTAAGTAAAGATTTTCGGTTTGATTATGTTTAGTTCTTTCTTGTGAATTTTGATTATATTTTCTTAAAATGTAAGGTCAAAATGCTTTCAAAAGGTACATACAAATATTGGAAAACTCAAGTTGTTATTAGCATTTTAAAAACTTTTGTATGGTGAAAAACATGGATAAAGAAAGAATGCATGACGACTTTTTTTTTTAATAGATAATATTCTACTTTAATTAATGGGGATTCAAAGTAAGACACATTCATTTAAAAGTTGAGAGAAATATGCACACCAAGGATCATAGGAATGCATGAAAAATAGTTCAGAAAGTCTATCGGAGACCCTATACAAGTCTGGTATGGGACTCCATAGTGTACACCAATGTGCTCGACAAAATGCTTCACTCGACATTTCTAGATAGCCATAATCGGTTTATATTGACGGCAATTGATAGGCCTCAGTAGGGATTCTAAACAAATAGCATCATGCCTCAGTAAGGTTCCTATAGGCAGAAATCTATATACATATATATATGTCAACAAAGGTCGACAGATGCCAGCTAGAATATTTGCAACACCCGGCAAGTGTTAGCAAAATGCGGTAGATTTCGACATAAATCTGTAGGGTTTTCGCTTCGTGCTTAACAAAAATGCCTCAACGAAGCTAAGTGTACCATCCTCAGTCATGGTTTTAGAAATTTTCCGGCCGAAGGCTTCGAGTCCGAAGTATCCATATAGCATGAGTACCCTTAGTATTTTGAGATGAGTCACTCCTGAAATTGGGAGTCCAGCACGAATTAATGCTGGTAACAGTTCAACGATGATTTTTGTTTTTGTTTTAAAGTGCTCATAAATAAGAGAAGATAAAATTAGATGCCTCATCTTAGACATTTCTAGATTAAACTTTTGTTACTTTTAATTTTTTATTAAAATGCTTGCACTTTTGATTGACCCTATATTCCACATATATTTTGAATTTAAGTGCTCTCTAAATTCATTTAAAATTAGTTTCTATATCAAAAATTTCGTCAATAATATTATATTTTTATGGAATCTCATCCATTTCTCAACTTAAGGATTCAACAATATCTACTCAGAGTGGAGATAAATTCACAGAATTTAATAACCAGATATATCTAAAGTATTTAAGAAATTTCAATATTTCTAAATTATTTGTAAATTTGTTTTATACATAAATTTTCTGTAACTTTTTTCTTAACTACGGTAACTATTGTGGTTAATGGTTATTTCTTACTCTTTATCTTCAAATTGAAACGTACTAACTACCAACATAATTTATTTTCAAATTGATACATACCTAGCAAAATTGAAATGTATTTACACCAAGTTAAAATGTATCCTTACTGAATTGAAACGTACCCATGCCGAATTGATATGTACACATATCTGACTTCAAAACATACATATATTTATTTATTTATTATCAACAACACACCGGTGTTTGACAAATGACGATTTTATTGCAACTAAAAGTGTAAAACTTAGGATACTACTATTCACACACCCAATTTTACCATTCACACACTCTTGTTAGATAATTGATAGAAGTGTGAGTAATAAAAATTAGTGCGTGGATAACACTATTCAATTAAAAATAAAGTTATACGGCACATTAAATAGTGTGGCAATTGTTCGGAAAATAGTCTTTTTCTATAACTTAAATTGTTCCTCATTTAAAGGAAGCAGTTCAATCTAAAACTACAAACACATGGATGTTTAGTCAAAAGAATGAGAAGGGTGACCCCATAAGCATTAATCAAGAGTGTTATTCCAGAAGTGCCAAGCTCACGCTAAACCCTAATATCAAAATCAAACAGCTAACACATCATAGACGGCACAACACAACACAACAAGGCAAAGTTTTCTGCTTTTTTAAAACAAAACAGAAGTTCTCCACCGTTGGATCTTCCAAACTCATTGGAGAATCAAATTCACTCGTCCTTGTCCACTGTTTGCCTTTCCAACAATCAGAGCCAGTGATTTGAGAGAGAGAGGGAGAGAGAGAGAGAGAAGAACAGAGCATCTTGTGCTGTCCATTCCATTAGACATCAAGAAAAGAAATCTTCAGAAAAAATGCAAACTTTCCTTGAGTTTCTGTCAATTCCTGATTGGGTTTCTTGTGTGTTTGCAACCTGTTTTAAGAAATGGGTAAGTCACCAAACTCAAGTCAGTCACTTGGGTTTCTTTTCTTTTTGCTTTTTCCGTTTCTGGGTTTGTTAGTTCTTATTCCTTTTTTTGCTTTTCCAAGCTGCATCAAAGAATATAGGATTTTTTTTTTCTTTCTGATTTATGGTCTGTTCTTTCCTTTGTTTTCAGTAATGGGGAATGTCAGTGGTAGCAGAGATGGTGGAGAAGGCCCTTCTCGAGTTAACAACTTTGAAGAGTACAGTGATGGATATGTAGAAGAATCCATGGCTCAGACTCCATCGCTTTTCTTCACTTCCCAAGTGAGTTCTTTTATGTTTTTCAAACTTTGAAGAATTTCATGTGTGCGGGCTTTTGCTTTTTTGGCATCAGAAAAGTTTGAAGAACAGTTTCTCAAATGGGAATCTCTATTTCTTGGTTGTATTTCATGTAAGTGGCATCGTGTAGGTGGTTTTCACTCTCGTTGTTTCCTTTGACACTCCTGCCTTTTTTCTGTTTATCAAGTCGCACATTTGATATATTCAATCCAAAGGCTAGAAAAACTGCAAGGAGGAGTGCAGAGAAAAGAAGAGTGCGGAAACCACTAATCTTTCTTTTACTGTTTGATCTTTTGACAATTACTAGGTAGATTTTTCAAGTTGAAGAAGCAACGGACTAAGAATATGTCAAAAGATAACCACTAAAAAAACACATAGGTTTTGACATTTCATTTCACCTTAATCTAGCCACTAGTTGTTTGATCAATTTTTTGTCTAAATGAAATGCACTTATGGGTGTAAACTATTTCTTTATTGACTCTATTTAGGATAAGTTGGAATTTATTCACCTGTGATATCTGGTTCAAGAAAATATTTCCTTCTGCTAAAGTTCAATATCTCTATTTTTTTTTTTTTTTTCCAAATAGAAAAATAATTGCAAGTGAATTTGTTCCATTTCAGATACTTGTCTTTCCACTAGTATTTACTGTGTTGTATAAAGGCAAACAAAGTTTTCCCTGCATAAAACACACATGAACGCAGGGATGGAACTCTCTAAATTTTATCTGCATTTGCAGTATCCTGGGGAACCTTTACCAAGACCTGCCGAGGCATTACCGCAACATACAGTATTTAATCGTAATGTACACGATGAGAAATTGATGCGGGCGAAGATCTCATGGAATCACGGTGGCAGGCAAGTTGCTATCACAGGATCATGGGACAACTGGGAGACCAGGTACTAAATTGTATAGCAGTTTCATCCTTAAATTTCCAAACTTTGTCTTCTGTTTTTAGCATCATTATGCATAACTTTTATCTCCTTATATCAGGGAGCTCTTGCAGAGTATAGGCAATGATTTCTTTATCGTAAAGTTGCTTCCATCAGGTCTCTACCAATACCGATTCATTGTTGACGGGTGTTTGATGTGTGCTCCAGACTTGCCGTGGGTTTATGATAATTCTGGGAGCGCGTATAATATCTTGGACTTGCAGGTAATGTTATGACTTGTAATGTGAATGGTTTCTGGTCCACAAATGATAAAACTGTTATGTCCTTGTACTAGGCCTCTTGCTCACCGCCCTGGTTTTCGTTACCTGTACAGTTTTACCTTTCACTTAGGATAAATACCAAGTTTTTATGGATGAAGTCTTAGTTTATTTGAGTGGAGATCAGCAGTCTTAGGAGCAAAGAAACAGCTTTTTGATCATTTTACAATTTCGTACCAGTGAGAACTACACCGTAAACTATAAAACATTGTACTCGTTCAGACCATTCAATTCACCTCAACTCACTCTCTCTTACTCTGATTCTCAGCATTTTAGTGGTCAGAACTTCGACGCTATTAGAAAGCAAAATGAATCTTCTGTATCACCATGTTGCGATTTCTACTTGCTTTTACTTGCACCACAGGATGACCTTATGAATATTCACCGAACCCCTTATGATCCTAGCCTATATTTGAACCCCAAATTTACCAAAAGATAATATGCACATAATTGCCCGATCATATGTGGCACGTCCATTTTCTTAGGACTTGTCAGTCCATTGTCAATCCGCCTTGCTGATAACATTTCTTCTGCACTTAGCAGATGAAATTTAATTTTTTTTCCTACCTTTGCACTCTCTAGGAGTTATCACTTTACATACTTCATTCTATTATAGATCAGTTGGATTATAGAAATTGAGGAAGTCTTCATAAGTGCTTTTTTCTGAAGCTCTTTTCACGGCTAAGTGGTTTCACTCCTAAAATGCTCTACACAGGAATGTATTTCAGAATTGCCTCAGCATCTGGAAAAGTTCGAACCTCCTCCATCTCCACCTTCAAGCTATGACAACAGACTCTTAAGCGAAGATGATTTCAGTAAACCTCCGCTGGAAGTACCCCCACAACTACAAGAATCATTTCTAAACAAGCCATCATCCTCCAACAACGACGGTGACCAGTCATTACCAATGCCTCGTCCTTCACAATTGAACCATTTGCACATACAGAACCAAATTGGCGGCGAGTTTTTTGCACTCAGCGCTACACGTAGGTTTCATACAAAATTTGTCACAACGGTGTTATACAAGCCACTGAGAAGAACAAATCAGTAATTTTTTGTATCTTTATTTTGTGAGGAGAAAATATTTCATAGATGTAATATTGTTTAGAAGATTGCTGTGACTTACTAGGGTTGAGAAAGAGTTCATGTAACCCATGAAATTTGGACGGTTTGCCAAAATGTAATGGAAGTGTTCGTTTTGTATTATGATGTGCAACTTTTAACAATTTATGCGTAATCGCAACTCGATGTTTAGTTTATTTATCCTTCAACTGGACCGCGCGTCGCTGCCAAATATATATCAAAAACTGCGAGTGTATTTCCCATTTACCAGCCAAGAACAGTAACAAAAGTACTCAACTGAGTCTCTGACTAATATATATATGAGAAACTCATAACATATACCAAACAAATTGGTGAAAAAGGCCAGTGCTCATAGAATTTAATGTTACGTAGCATGAAAGTGGAACCCCCAAAAAAAAAGAAAAAAAAAACTATGCATGCAAAACATTTGAGAACTCAAATGGTTTAAAAACTCGTGTTGCTGATTGCTGCTCCTCAGGCTGCAGTTGATCGCAATCGGTTATCACCGAACTGGTACCTTAATCCAGCCATTAGCAAAACCAATGGCCAAGATTACAAAAGGGGTTGACATGCCAAATATGATGATGTATGGAAGGGGGGTCATCATGGGATTTTCACCTTCCCTTTCTCCTGCTGTTTGCCAGTACCTGCAAAATTGCATACAGTCAATTCCTCTAAGTTTTCTTTGTATAAGCGATATTGGGAGATGGGAGATTTGAACTCGGAGCCTCGGGTGAAAGATGAATGTTAACTGATGAAGAGTGGAAAACTTACTGCTCTGGTTCTTGTTCTCTAGTAATGAACTTTTTCTTCCCTGATCCCTTATTGACTTCTCCATCTCCACCACCTAACACCATTGAGAGAAACTTCAAAACTTTATGAAGTTGGATAATTTACATTTAAATGTAAGTAAAATAAATGAGAGAGAGAGAGTATTTTCTTACCTAAATCTGCATGAATCTTGAAACTGTGCGGCCTCCTCTTGTGTGAAATGGAAGTGAAAGAAGAAGGATATAGTGGCGGCAACGGGGTGGAGGGGGGTAGAAATGTGGTGGTCGGAGAACAGAGGGCTAGCTTGACAGCCATTTTTGTGAGAAGTGTGAGCTCTGTGTTGGCCATCTCTTGAGCATCACAAATATATGTGAGTGGTTTTGGATATGGGGTGTGGTGTGGTCACAGTGGAGACAGATGCTCAGTTGTGCATACTAACCTTATCTCATCTCACCCCCCCCCCCCCCCCCCCCCCCCCATATATATATACATACAGGTCCCTTACCAAGAGGGATCCCTATTTTTCTAAAAAAATGGGGACACCTCTTGACCTTTGGATTGGTTTTAATGAAATTGTGTGGTTGAGATTAAAACACAGGCCACACAATCTCAACCACACAATTTCATTAACACTATGTTTGGATCAGGGAAATAAACATGAAATTTTGGTAAAAGTCAGAATTTATAAATTGACAGACACTAATTCTCTTGTTTGGATTCATAAACATAGAAATTTAGAATTTCCGCGTGGAAAAAAAACTTGGAATTTGGGACCTCCAAATCCCAAGTTCAAATTCCATGTAAATAGGTGTCATTTCTCAATTTCTATGATTTAGAGTTTAAAAATAACAAATTCTGTATTCAATTTCATTGTTTTTTTAGGTAAACCAAACAAGAAACTTTACAAATTCTAGAAAATAAAATCTTGTCATTTCAATTTCCGTCATTTTTAAATTCCTTAGTAATCTTAAATTTCTTCATCCAAACATAATGTAAGAAAAATGGGGACACCCTCTTGTGAAAGAATTCTTATATATATATATATATATAACGTGCCCCAAGCCAAGACCCAAGTCTCAACGTCAAGTGACCTATTTACACACAATAATTTCTCCTCACAAAGACTCGTTTGAAACTACTTTTATAGAAAGCATTGCTCATTAGCGCATTAATTAGAACTGTTTTTTTTTAATTAAAAACATGTTGAAATCTTTATTACAAATGCAAGTGCTACATGAAAAAGCACTATGAAGTATTTCCCAAATAGTTGTTTGTCATGTGTTTATTTAGAAAGTGCTTTTATGACATCGAAGCACTTTTAAGTTTTTTCTGCTAATTATAATCAAAAGCGTTTTAAACCTTCTATAATACACAAACAAACGCTAAAAGTGGTTCAAATAACCATAAATTGCAATCATGTATATGCATGTATGAAGACAAAGTTGGAAACTTTGAACTCCAATAACCATAAAATTGCACTCGTTTGAATACATGTATGAAAGTAAACTTGGTGCTTTAGTGTGGTAACTTGTTTTTTATTAGTTCTTTCAGAAAATTAGAGCAATAGTTTATGATCTTCCACTCAATTGTATTCATCTTACTAAGGGTTCGTTTGGAAATACTTTTACAATAACTGAAAGCGCATTTAGATAAAATATTTTTAGATTCCAAAAGAACTTGAAGTGTTTCATATGTACTTCTTGTACGAAGCATTTTAAGTGTTTTCAAGATTCACTTGTATTTTTGCTAAGGATTGATCTCAAAATTATTTTCACTAGAGCTTTCAGTGATTTTAAAAGAACTTCCAAATAAATTTAAGTTCTAACATTTAACCCAAAAATAAAAAAAGAAAAAAAACCTAACCAATTCTACCAAGTTGTCACAGCCATGGCCTAACAATTGCACCCATAGTTAGTGCTCATTAGTCATAAATTTGACTGGACCAAACCTACAACCCAATTGCAATATAGGTCCCATACCCATTTACGAAATTGTTGCGCAGTTTGCAGTCAAAGCAGTCCCTTGAAGTTTCCGGCTTTTGGTTGCGACCCGGCATCTCCCTACCCCATAAAACCAAACAGACCAGTTCTCAACTTTTCAAAGCCAAATGTCTTCCTTATATTATTTGGAAATTTCCTTTCCGGTCCCCTCTCATCCCCTTCTGTTTCTTCACGTCGTCAGTCAACTGACAAATCAAAGCCGTCGTTACCATAGACGTTTCAACCTCTGAAATCAGTCTTGCTGCTCAAAGATTCCAATTTTCGGATGTGGGTTTCGTGATTTGATTCTTGCTTTCCAAGTTTTGATTTGTTCTACCAAATTTTAGTTGCAGCAGAAGGAAGCTCGGAGGTGCAGGAACTGGAAGTCGGATTTCACTCCCATGGCTGTAATTAGATCAAGTTTTGGCTGATTTGATCTGAGCGCACAGATTGTTTTCGAGGTTTTTTACTCCTACCCTTTTGCTTGTTCCTTCTGTTCTCAAATGGGTTGGTGTTGTTTTGAAGTTTAAAGACTTGGTTGTTCTTGTTTGTGAGAATTAAAGACTTAGTTCTTTAGCTGCAAGTATTTGGCTTTCCCCTTTTTTGCATATCTGGTTTCTGAGGTCTGTGAAGATATGAATATTGTGTCTGTAACTGTTATGTGACTTGTGTGTTTGTTGCCATATCTGGTGTTGATTCTATGGCTATTATCAAGAAACAGCGTCTGAAGGACAAAGCGGCTTTTCGCCGTTTCTTGCCATTGGTTTCGATTACATTGTTAGGGGTTCTGCTGATGTTCCTCCTGAGATTTAATTCGAGTTCAAATTTTGTCACACCGCCTTCGGATGATTTTGATGAAGTATCAGTAAGGAGTGGTAGTCGTTCACATGTTAGACAAATACTTAGCCTCCCTAAGCAGACTGAATTGTCAGTTCAGTTGGAAAAGAGAAATCAGATGCCCCCTAGGAACTTAGATCTCTATCCAAGTCTAGCCAAGGATCATATAACTATAGTTCTTTATGTGCACAACCGGCCTCAGTATCTCAAAGTAGCCGTTGATAGTCTGTCTCGGGTTGTAGGTATAAATGAAACTTTACTAATAGTTAGTCATGATGGATTCTTTGAAGAAATGAACAAGGTTGTGGAAGGGATCAGATTTTGCCAGGTGAAACAGATATTTGCTCCTTACTCGCCCCACGTCTTTCCCAATAGTTTTCCAGGGGTGTCATCTACAGACTGCAAGGGAAAGGATGATGTGAAAGCGAAACACTGTAAGGGGATCCCTGATCAGTATGGAAACCACCGATCTCCAAAGATCGTGTCATTAAAGCATCATTGGTGGTGGATGATGAACACAGTGTGGGATGGATTGAAGGAGACCAAGGATCAGAATGGTCATATTCTTTTCATAGAGGAGGACCATTATATATATCCCAATGCATATCGTAATTTGCAGATACTCACGGAATTGAAGCCTCATAAATGCCCTCATTGTTATGCTGCAAACTTAGCACCGTGTAATGTGAATGCAAAAGGAGAAGGTTGGGATAGTTTGATTGCAGAGAGAATGGGAAACGTGGGATATACATTTAACCGGACTGTTTGGAGGAAAATTCACAAGAAGTCTTCAGAATTTTGTTTCTTTGATGAATACAATTGGGATATAACAATGTGGGCAACAGTCTATCCCTCATTTGGTAATCCGGTTTTCACATTACGAGGGCCTCGGACTAGTGCAGTACACTTTGGTAAGTGTGGTTTGCACCAGGGACAGGGGGAGGCAATAGCATGTATTGACAACGGCATGGTGAACTTTGATGTGGAGGAGATAGATAAGGTTGCAAACATCAACTCGGACTGGGAAGTGCAAGTCTTTGAGAATCAGCCAGGGTACCAAGCCGGGTTCAAGGGTTGGGGAGGTTGGGGGGACAAGAGAGACCACCAATTGTGCTTGAGTTTTGCTCAGATGTATCATTCATAGATAGACATTACTTCTTCACCGTCGTTTTTAACCATCTGTTGTAACTGGCAAGATCTGGATTTTGTTTTTGTTGCGTGATAGCCAATGGAATAAATAGCTGTGAGATGTTTTGTATTGCTCGATAAAAATCATAAGTTTCACTCTCTTTTCTTCCATTATCTGCTAGGCTTATTACTTTAAGGCATCTCACAAAGGAAGTATGGGTTCTCAAACATGTAATTATCTGGTAATGTGGTTGAGATTGTGTGGTGGTGTGTATTCTCAAACCAACGACACGAGAAACACTTGTGCGTCGCCGGAGATATATCTCCATGTTTCTACGACACTCATGACTTGGCGAGTGCTATAAGAACAAGAGAACAAGTCATGTTACAAATAGGGTTTTGACAAAACAAAGATTTGTATCGTCGATTGAAAGAATGCTATGCTACGATTGTGTTAAATGCTTTGTCTAGGGAAATAATTTATGCACGCTCATTTTTTCCTTCTGCACATCTTGTGTCAATAAGAAAATCACTTCCCTTTATTTAGTATAAAGATAGCTCGACATATTTGTACGATTCAATGAGTGGGAAACAAATAAAATTGATATAAGAAAGAACAAGCAACACCACTAATAATTCTTTGGAGGCAGATTGTCTGCCCTCCTGTTTGGGTATCCTTCCCATGCCCTTCTATTTGTGCGGTTACGGTTAAGTTACGTCAACATTTTATATTTCTATTGCTTTTTGTCTTATTATCTCTATAAAAAAATCAATATAAAATGTTGACGTGGTTTAACCGTAACCGCACAAAATAGAAGGACATGAGGAGGGCACCCAAACAATAGGGCAGACAATCTGCCTCCTAATTCTTTAGCCCTTCCAATGGGGTACTTGACTTCAAGCTTCTTCCTTCCTCATTAGTTGACACGTGTCAAAACCATGTTCAATTGCCGTGCATTTGGGGCACTTAGACCATCTCCAATGGTGACCTAAAACCTAAAAATATTTAGCCCAGAAAATTTAGGTTTTAGCCCAAAAACAGCTTTTCTACTCCAACCCTTCTGCCTAAAATTTTAGCCCGAGATTATCAAAGAATGAATTAAGGCTATTTTTTTTTAAATTAACTTTAAAAAAAAATTATGTAGACTATCCTAAATTAATTATATGAACATTTTAACCTAAAAATATTTAAATTCCGATAATTTTGAAAAATCACTAAATCAATGAATGAAAATATTTTAACCTAAAAAAATAATTTGAACCTGGACCGTTGGATTAACCAACAGCCCATTTAATTGAGACCCTTGGATGACTTTATTGGTTTGACAAATGGGAAACAACCCCACGCGGGGCTGTTTGTTTTCAAAAAGTTGAACCAAAAGTTGTGGGGCTCATTTTACTTTGTGGCTTAAAATGTGATCTAAATTTGGCCCTCATTTGAGTTTTAGGTTTATTTTAGGTCATGGGTTGGAGTGGATTTTGGGGGGGGAAGGGGAATTTTAAGTTATAAGCCATTGTTGGAGTTGGTCTTAGGACGTTTTCAACTTTGCAAATTTGTAGCAAATTTCTATTTGGTTTCCGGAGGGAAGGACTAGTGACCACAATTGTTGGAGTCCCCACACTCACATGTTTCACTTCACATGGATTTGTGAGATTTTACCCCTTTTTTTCCTAAGTTTGAAATTTCGTTTTGATAAACGATAATGTTAGTGGGTTAAATTGTAATATGAGAAAGAAAAAAAACGAGATCGAATCTGCACCAGATTGCCTAAATCTACTCTTTATATGGCATATATGTTAATCCTCGCTCGTAAAATAGTTAATCTTCCTAACATTACTATCCGTAAAATTAGCTTTAATTGTGCAATGATACAAATAATAAAGCGTTCAGAAGCGGAGGTTCTTTATGCTGCTTTCCACTTGCAACAAGCATAGAAAAACAAATCCAATAAATCAAAGATGGAATGATGGCTCGGCGCACAGACTGTCACCAACTGCTAATCCGGCCCCACATCTCCATTATTTGCTAATTTGTATTGTAATCATGATTAACACAAAAGCCCATTCCCACTAAACGCACAACAACACAACTAGCTTAAAAGTTAATCACTTATTAAGCCGTAAAACCCAAGTCAAGTCTCCACTTTCGCAGTAAAAAAGTCCACCAGTTACTATTTTACCTAACCCCAAGTGACAAGCAAAACTACACGAAGAAGAAGAAGATAAACAGCAAAGAAAATCACCAAATACGACCAAAAAAAATCTAGTAGAAGTTAAAAGCACAAAAGCTGGAATCTTTTTGCTTATTTAATTTCTTTGTGAATCTCTCTCTCAAGGGTGAGTCCGGAGCCGCAGAACCCAGGTCGGTTTTCAAGTTGCTGCCTGATCCGTGCCCTGTAAATTTTGATGGTCAGTGACACTCCATCCCTCCTCTCCCACTGTTTCATCTATATATATATATGTATATATATGCATATAAATGTTTTGGTTTTATGTGTTATCTTGTTTTGTAGTTTATTTATTGAATTCTGTGTGGTATTAAATTATCTTGGTTTGGGGATTTGAAGTTTGTGGGGGAGAGAGAGGAATGTCAACTAATGACCGTAAAGTTACAATTTTTTTTGAGTTTTTAAACTTTTTGAAGAAGCTAGAACAATTTTAATCTGGGTTCTGGTTTTTTAGTTTGTATGGAGGTGTTGTGAAGTGTATGCTAGCAACCCATTTTGGAGATGCTCTAGGGATCATGAGGATTGTGAATTATTGACCTTTTCTGTGTAGATTTTCTTGGAGTTAGGGGAATTGGAAAAGTTTGATTGCTTTTTTGACATTGAAATGGTGGTGGGTTTCTCTCCTTTCCACTTTCGTGAAGGTTTTCGGGTCCGGGAGATTCAAGTGAGTAGGTAATTTGGCTGTGGTTTTGGATTTTGTTTTCGGGGGTTTTGATAACTTTTTGATTGTTTTTGGGAGCTCATAGTTTGTTATTTCGATGTAGGGATTGTTGAATTTTGGTTATGTGGTATTGAATTACTTGATTTTGGCGGCTGGGGTTGATTGAAATTAGCTCTACTTGGGGAAGAAATAAGGAACAAATGGAGGGTAGAGAGATGTCGTCGGCGTCTTTGAACAAGATGAATAGTTCTAGAAGCAGCTCTAGTCAATCAAAACCTGGGGTTCATTTATTTTCGCAGACGCCCATTGATGCGAAGCTTGACATAGACTTTCGAGAATCTCAACAGTTTTTTTATTACTCTGCTTCCGTTGACTGCAATATCTCATCTTCCACTAGCAATGTCCCCTCCAGCACTGTATCTGCTTATCTCCGAAACATGCAGCGAGGAAGCCTTATTCAACCATTTGGTTGCTTGATTGCTGTTGATGAGAAAAACTTCACTGTTCTTGCCTATAGTGAAAATGCCCCAGAAATGTTGGACTTGGCCCCTCATGCTGTTCCAAATATCGAGCAGCAAGAAGCTTTGACTTTTGGAGCGGATGTGCAGACACTCTTTCAGTCCTCAGGTGCTGCTGCGTTGCACAAAGCAGCCCATTTTGGGGAAGTTAATCTTCTCAATCCCATATTGGTGCATTCTAAGACCTCCGGTAAGCCCTTTTATGCAATTCTACATCGAGTTGACGTTGGTTTAGTAATAGATTTGGAACCGGTAAGTCCAGCTGATGTTCCAGTGACTGCTGCGGGAGCATTGAAATCTTATAAGCTTGCAGCCAAAGCCATCTCAAAATTGCAGTCCTTGCCAAGTGGGGATATATCATTGCTATGTGATGTTATAGTTAAGGAAGTTAGTGATTTGACGGGTTATGATCGCATAATGGTGTATAAATTTCATGAAGATGAACACGGGGAAGTTATCGCTGAGTGCCATCGACCTGACCTGGAACCTTATCTGGGTTTACATTTCCCAGCCACGGATATACCTCATGCTTCTAGATTCTTATTTATGAGAAACAAGGTTAGGATGATATGTGATTGTTTAGCCCCTCCAGTTAAAGTAATCCAGGACAAGAAATTAGCTCAACCATTGACACTTTGTGGATCAACATTGAGATCTCCTCATGGTTGCCATGCACAGTATATGAAAAGTATGTCTTCCATTGCATCTCTTGTGATGTCTATTACAATCAACGACGATGATGAGGAGATGGACAATGATCAGCGGAAGGGAAGAAGAAAATTATGGGGCTTAGTGGTTTGCCATCACACAAGCCCTAGATTTGTTCCATTCCCTTTAAGATATGCCTGTGAGTTCTTGATACAAGTTTTTGGTGTACAGATCAGCAAAGAAGTGGAGCTGGCTGCTCAGTCGAGGGAGAAACATAAATTAAAAATACAGACTCTGCTCTGTGACATGCTTATGAGGGATTCCCCTGTAGGGATTGTTACTCAATCGCCTAATGTGATGGACCTTGTTAAGTGTGACGGAGCTGCATTATATTACAGGAAGAAATTATGGTTGCTTGGGGTTACCCCGACAGAGGCACAAATTGAGGATATTGCTGAATGGCTTCTCAAGTACCATAGTGGGAGCACAGGCTTAACTACTGATAGCCTTATGGAGGCTGGTTATCTAGGTGCTTCAGCCCTTGGCGATAACGTTTGCGGAATGGCTGCTATTAAGATTACCTCAAAGGATTTCCTTTTTTGGTTTCGGTCCCACACCGCAAAGGAAATCAAATGGGGTGGAGCAAAACATGATCCTGATGACAAGGATGATGGAAGAAGAATGCATCCAAGGTCATCATTCAAGGCTTTCCTGGAGGTGGTTAAGCGACGAAGCGTGCCTTGGGAAGATATTGAAATGGATGTCATCCATTCTTTACAGCTAATACTGAGAGGATCATTACCAGACGAGCCTGTGGATGATTCCAAAGTGATTGTGATGGCTCCATCAGTTGATGATAGGATACAGAGAGTGGATGAACTGCGCGTTGTCACAAATGAAATGGTTCGACTTATTGAGACAGCTGTAGTTCCCATTTTTGCTGTTGATGCCTCCGGTACTATAAATGGGTGGAATACGAAAGCATCTGAGTTAACAGGATTAGCTGTTGAGCAAGCTATTGGTATGCCGTTAGTTGATATTGTTGGAGATGATTCAATTGAAGTGGTGAAGGACATGCTCTCATTCGCATTGCAAGGTGACCCTACTATTCATCCTTTGACAGTTTAAGGATAGTAGATTACCTAGCATAAAAGATTTTAAAATCATCACAAACCTCCCTTTTTTTTCTTTTCTATTGCATTTTCTGGATTATTATATGATGATTTTTTCACTTTCCATATGTACATAGAAATAGAAAGAAATCCATCATCCATGTCACTCCATTCTAGGTATTTTAGTTTGTAAATAGAAAAATTGACACTAGCTGCGGACTGATTTGCGATTATGTTTCTCTAGATGATACATAGACCAAATAGGTGACCCGGAGATGCTCATAAATCAGAATAGTCATTGGATGTTGCTTTACCTGAAGCGTCTTTGGTGATAAATTGAACATATTGTCAAATGGATAACAGTCAATGGTAGTATAATTAGCGATATGGTGTTCTAATTGTTAAGAGCATTTTTTTCTCTGGGATGTCCCCTTTTTGTATTCTTTCAAGCTTCTGACTTCGTGAATTTTCACAAAAGTCAAACCGGATGATTCCCTTGTTGCCTAAGCTTTGGTTGTGCTTTTTGCATGGGTTGCTTCCCGACCCACACCACTCTTTACATTAATACCCTTTGTAACTAGTAATTTGGTTTCACTCTTTACATAACCAATGCATACGAAGTTTATAAAAATAAAGACGGATATGTAATAACTTAGTAGTGTGCTTTTCTTTAACCTTGTATACATTTTCCCTCATACGCTTCTTGGGTTCCTTCTCCTTTGTCTAATCTGCAATTTGTCTGACGTGGTTGTAAAATGGCAGGTGTGGAGAAGAAAAATGTTGAAATCAAACTGAAAACATTTGGCCATCAAGAAAGTAACAGTTTTGTAATCTTGGTGGTCAATTCATGTTGTAGCCGAGATATAAAGGAAGATGTAGTTGGGGTTTGCTTTGTAAGCCAAGATCTTACCAAAGAAAAACTGGGTATGGACAAGTATACCCGTTTGCTAGGTGATTATGTTGGGATTGTTCGGAGCCCATCTGCACTGATTCCTCCTATATTTATGACTGATGAGAATTTTCGTTGCTTGGAGTGGAATGACGCTATGCAAAAATTGTCTGGCTTGAGAAGGGAAGAAGCAGTTGATCGGATGCTCATTGGGGAAGTTTTCACTGTGAAAAATTTTGGTTGTCGTGTTAAAGGTCATGACACATTAACCAAGCTTAGTATTCTACTAAATGGGGTAATAACAGGCGAGAATGTTAGTAAATTGCATTTTGGGTTTTACGATCAGCAGGGTAATTATGTCGAAGCATTACTTTCTGCCAACAAACGAATTGATGCATTGGGAAAGATAACTGGGGTTTTGGTCTTTTTACATGTGGCTAGTCCAGAGCTTTTGTATGCTATGCAAATGCAGAGAGCATCAGAGCAGGCTGCAGCTGATAGTATTAAGAAACTGGCGTACGTTCGTCAAGAAATCAAAAAGCCTCTAAGTGGGATTATGCTTATGCATAATCTGATGGGGTCTTCTGATTTAAATGAAGAGCAGAAGCAGTTACTTATGAAGAGAAGATTGTGTCAGGACCAATTGGCCAAGATTGTTGATGACACTGATCTCGAAAGTATCGAGGAATGGTATATTGTTTTGCTTTTTTCATTTTTCCAAGTTGTGACCCTATCAGTTTTCTTCCTTTAATATCAGATTTAGATTGTAGCGCCTACTTTTATGTTTTGGAATGGCAATAAAAGAAACTTCGTAACTTGTTTTCATATTGGTCCTGATTCGTGAAGAAGAATAATCCCTTATCGTTTGCACTAATTTCAATTCTCCTTGCAGCTACATGGAATTAAATTCTAGTGAATTTAACCTTGGGGAAACTGTGGAGGTTGTCATATATCAAGTTATGGTTTTGAGTCAGGAGCGGCAAGTGAAGGTCATCCATGACTCACCAGCCGAGGTGTCATCCATGCTCTTGTACGGAGACAATTTGAGGCTACAACAAATTCTGTCTGATTTCTTGACAAACGCACTCCTTTTCACCCCTGCATCCGAAGGATCGTCCATTGTGCTCAGAGTAACCCCAAAGAAGGAACGTATAGGCATGAAAATGCACATTGTTCATCTTGAGTTCCGGTAAATCTCACTTCATATTACTCATTATGGAACCTGCCATCTGACAGCCTAAATTAAGACCTGCTAACTTCAATTGTGTGGTTAACATTGCAGTATCACTCATCCAGCACCGGGAATTCCAGATGATCTAATTCAAGAGATGTTTCACAACAGCCATCGAGTATCAAAGGAAGGGCTAGGCCTACAAATGAGCAAGAATCTGGTGAAGATCATGAACGGCACTGTACGTTATCAGAGAGAAGCAGAGAGAGCAGCCTTTATAATACTCATAGAATTTCCGCTGGTTCACCAGATTGGCGGATGAACCTTCTGGTCTATGTATATTACACACACAGAGGCAACACTTCCGCTTCAGTTGACTGACACTTAAACCAGCGTGGCATGTCCATAACTAAACGGGATACAGTCAGCGTCGGGACCAACAATTATTCAGAGGCTGGAGGATACTAATTTTTTCACAGGCGAGCTCGGTAAGCTGCAATATTAATTCGAGATTTTAGAGTGAGTAATAACGTTATTGCTTCGAGGTCGACACCAAGATTTTTGAAGCAAATACGGATCAAGTTCAACGGAAGACTTCCTGGGATCAATCTCTTTGCTCATCTCACTTGCATCCTCATCATTCTTGATCATAAGTTTTCGTGTTCCCGCTCTCTCTAGCCTGTACACAACATCAAGTCGCGATTTGGAGAGGGGTGGTTTCGGATGTCTGAATAGGTCAGGTGAAGGCAGTTTGATGCTTGGAACTTATGTTAATTTGAAGTGTATATGCTAACCCTTTGTAAAAGAGAGATTCTTGTGCGCTTGATGAAATTGAACCATGCAAATGTTGCCTACGTACTTCAAATTCAACCATGCTTTATGTTGTGGCCTGAAAGTTGGACACCATGTCGACATGCTTGCACACAATGTTGCACCAAGACATGAGCTTCTCCCACACAATGTTCGTGTCTTCGATCGGAACCCTTTTGTCTCCGGCGAAGAAGCTCTTTGCTTCCACACTGGCCTGAAAAGAAGTACAAGCCAAATCATGAAAACCCGAAACCTGAAACCATGGTCGCTTTACTGTGTTTTTTACGGTACATTAATATCTGAAATAAAATAAAATAAATAAAAAACTTGAAAAATACTGCTATCATCTGATGCAGCACCAATTCAAGAGTTTGCTACGCTGTTTAATTTGTCCAAACTTAGAGCTCGTTTGTATGTGATTTTAAAATGATTAAAAACGTTTTTTGTGAAAATATTTTTAGAACCAATCTTTAGTAAAGATGCAAGTAAATCCTGGAAAAGCACAAGTGATTCTTGCAGAAAGCACTTTAAATGCTTTTGGAAACCAAAAACATTTTTTTTAAAAGCGCTTTTAGTTATTTTAAAAGCACATTCAAACAAACTCTTAGTTTTTGTTTTCAATCAAATCACATCTATATCAACATTTGTAACGTGAAATTTTATATTTCAAAAAATTCAACATAAAATTTCAAAATTTCTTCTTTTTGCTCTTTTTTTGGGTGACCGTTTAAATCGTTAGACCCAACGGTAGTGGACAGAGCGCGCGCAGTCATGGAGCCTGAAACGAAGTTAAGAAACGGCGACTCTGTTTGAAAGTCTCAACCTTTCCACCAAATCGCGCGAAAATCCATGAAAGAAAGCACAACCTTCGTCCTCACCAGACTATTATGTTTCGCTGTTTTCTCTCCTTCACTCCCTCTCGCTCTCACAGAAAACTTCCCCACCGTTCAAACACTGCTCTCACAACATCCGCCGCCTCCTCCCCTGCCGTCTCAAGCCCACCGCGCGCCTCCCTTTTCTTCCAATCTCAAAACCCAACTCGCCATTTGATCCCATTCAAGAGCTTGGCTGACCAGTACACATCAGCCGAGCCCCAGATTAAAGCCCAAGATTTGGATCATTCCAGCACTGGTGCATATGGGTATCTTGCTACGCGATTCAGGGACTCGCGTACCTCAAACGACGCGCAGAACTTTCATTTGCAGATTTGCAAACTTGGGTTTGCTAATGATTTGTTTTTGTGCAATACTCTTATCAATGTTTACGTCAGAATCGGTGCTTTGGTGCAAGCAGGCATGCTGTTCGAGGAAATGCCTGACAAGAACTCGGTTACTTGGGCTTGCTTGATTTCGGGGTATACCCAGAATGGCATGCCAAATGAGGCGTGTGCCCATTTTAAACGGATGGTTTCTGGCGGTTTTTCGCCTAGTCCTTACGCTTTTGGTAGCGTTCTTCGAGCTTGCCAGGAGTCTGGTCCTAGCAAGCTTAAGTTTGGGATGCAAACACATGGGTTGATATCTAAAACGGATCATGCTTCTGATATGGTAATGGCTAATGTGCTGATGTCAATGTATGGGAAATGTTTGGGGCCTGTTGATGATGCTTACCGGGTTTTTTGCGAGATAAAGATTAGAAATTCAATATCTTGGAACTCAATTATTTCAGTTTATTGCCAAAGAGGTGATGCAGTCTTTGCATACAAGCTTTTCTCGAGCATGCAAAAGGACGGTGTAGGTTTCAGTTTGAAACCTAATGAGTACACATTTGGTAGCTTAATAACTGCAGCTTGTTCTGTGGCTGATTCGGGTTTGAGTTTGCTTCAGCAAATGCTGACCAGGATTAAGAAATCTGGAATTTTACAGGACTTGTATGTCGGAAGTGCTTTGGTTAGCGGATTTGCAAGGTTTGGGTTAATTGATTATGCTAGGAATATTTTTGAGCAGATGAGTCAGAGGAATGCAGTGTCAATGAACGGATTGATGGTTGCATTGGTGAGGCAGAAGCGAGGAGAAGAAGCCACTGAAGTTTTCATGGAGATGAAGGACTTGGTTGGAACAAACCTTGATTCGCTTGTGGTTCTTTTAAGTTCTTTTCCTGAATTTTCGGCTTTGGAGGAAGGGAAAAGAAGGGGAAGAGAGGTTCATGCATACGTAATCGGGGCTGGTTTAATTTACAGAAAAGTTGCAATAGGTAATGGGCTGGTTAATATGTATGCTAAATGTGGCGCTATTAATGATGCTTGCTCAGTTTTCAGGCACATGGTTGACAAAGACTTAATCTCATGGAACTCTCTAATCTCTGGTCTTGACCAGAATGAGCGTTTTGAAGATGCAGTCATGAACTTCCGTGACATGAGGAGATCAGAGTTGATGCCTTCAAATTTTACATTAATTAGTGCTTTGAGTTCATGTGCAAGCTTGGGGTGGATCATGTTGGGACAACAGATACATTGTGAAGCACTTAAATTGGGACTTGATTTCGATGTTTCAGTGTCAAATGCTCTTCTGGCATTATATTCCGACACTGGGTATTTTAGTGAATGCCGAAATGTTTTCTTCTTGATGCCGGAGTATGACCAAGTGTCATGGAATTCCATAATTGGGGCTTTAGCTGGTTCAGAGGCATCAGTTTCAGAAGCTGTACAATATTTCTTGGACATGATGCAATCTGGGTGGGAGCTTAATAGAGTAACGCTTTTGAGCATTGTTTCAGCAATTTCATCTCTCTGCCTTCCTGAGCTGGGCCAGCAGATTCATGCTGTAGTCTTAAAATACAATGCTATCGAGGACTGTGCTATTGAGAATGCACTAATTACTTTCTATGGAAAGTGTGGAGGGATAGATGACTGTGAGAGGATATTTTCTAGAATGTCTGAGAGAAGGGATGAAATAAGTTGGAATGCCATGATTTCCGGATACATACACAATGAGCTCTTGCCCAAAGCCATGGATTTGGTCTGGTTTATGATGCAAAGGGGTCAGAGATTAGACTCGTTTACCTTTGCTACTGTTCTCAGTGCTTGTGCCTCCATTGCAACATTAGAACGTGGTATGGAAGTGCATGCGTGTGGGATAAGAGCTTGTTTGGAATCTGATGTTGTAGTTGGAAGTGCACTAGTTGACATGTACTCAAAATGTGGAAGGATTGATTATGCTTCAAGGTTCTTTGAATCAATGCCAGTGAGGAATGCGTATTCTTGGAATTCCCTGATATCAGGTTATGCTCGTAATGGACAGGGACAAGAAGGTCTGAGACTTTTTGCGCAGATGATGCAACAAGGTCAGATGCCAGATCATGTTACTTTTGTCGGGATCTTATCAGCTTGTAGCCATGCAGGACTGGTGGATGCAGGGTTTCACCATTTCGAATCCATGACCAAAGTACATGGACTGGCTCCTAGGATGGAGCACTTTTCATGTATGGTTGATCTTCTTGGCAGGGCAGGAAAACTTAATATGATAGAGGACTTCATCAACAAAATGCCAATGAAGCCTAATGTTCTTATTTGGAGGACAGTTTTAGGGGCTTGTGGCCGAGCTAGTGGTCGCAACACCGAACTAGGTAGAAGGGCTGCTGAAATGCTATTAGAGTTGGAACCCCAAAACGCTACAAACTACGTGCTTCTTGCTAACATGTATGCTTCTGGAGGGAAGTGGGATGATGTGGCCAAGGCGCGGATGGCAATGAGGAAGGCATCAGCAAAGAAGGAAGCAGGGTGTAGTTGGGTCACCATGAAGGATGGTGTTCATGTCTTTGTAGCAGGAGACAAATCACACCCGGAGAAAGATTTAATATACGATAAACTGAAGGAACTCAATGGAAAAATGAGGGATGCAGGATATGTGCCTGAAACGAAATTTGCGCTTTATGATCTTGAACAGGAGAACAAGGAAGAACTCCTGAGCTATCACAGCGAGAAGCTTGCGGTTGCATATGTTCTTACTCGCCCGTCACAGTTGCCTATAAGGATTATGAAAAACCTCCGTGTTTGTGGTGACTGCCACACCGCCTTCAAATATATATCGAAGATTGTTGGTAGGCAAATAGTATTGCGAGACTCAAACAGATTTCATCATTTCGCAGATGGCAAGTGCTCGTGCGGGGATTACTGGTAATCGACTAGTAAGTACTCGGTACTGATTGAGACTGAGCATAGTTGACAATGTACGATTCTGAAGCGGATCATGAGTGGGGAGGACTGCCCTTGATCAACTAAGAAGCTTCAGTTTTGGCATTTTTGTACAGTAATTTAGGGTTTATTTGGAAGTGCTTTTAAAATGACTAAGAGCGCTTTTAGAGAAAATATTGTGGGTTCCAAAAGCACTTATGTCATTCCTGCAAGAAGCACTTAACATTGTTTCCAAAATTCACTTGCATTTTTACTAAAGATTGGCTGCAAAAACTTTTTTACCAAAAGCGCTTTCAGCCATTTTAAAAACACTTCTAAACGAGTCCCTTAGTAATTGGGTTAACCCTTTTGTATCAATCAAATTTTGTCTAATTTAAGGAATTTTGTGCAAGGAATTATGTGAAGCTGCTAATGCCTGGCATAGCTTTCGATAATTATGTACTTAATGCAGGGAAATTCAAGCTCTTCACGTCATCTGGTAATTTTAATTTAAGCAAATGAGAATGGAAGTCAAAGTAGAGAGAAGTTAAATTGAAGAAAATGAGAGTGAAAATGGCAGCTCTTTACTAACTTTGTGATGTTTGAGTGTTAATTAAGTGATTGAGAGCGTTATCAATGGAAATCGTGGATTAAAATATGCCTTCAAATTCCTCTTGTCGCATGACATAGGAGGTGTTCGGCCCAATATACCGTGTGGCACGTGATCTTTTAGGATGGAAAGTTTGACTACATCAATCAAAGGCCAATGTTAAATGTTTTGTTAAATTTATAGACGTAAATTAACAAAATTTTAGTCAAGATTCTAAAAAATATTAGGCGCTAGTCGGGCAACAGGTTGGAGCCTAGCGCCTAGGCTGACTAGGCTGATTTAAGTAAATCTATTATATTTTGTGTAAACAAAGTGTCTGTTTATACTTCAAAATATAATTTCATCATAAACTACAAAATAGAATGACATATATATTATGATGTATTGGAATATAATGAAAACATAGGGAACAAACATATAATGTGTGTTCATTTAAGTATTCAACAAATCTCTTACAATTTATTGAAAAAAAATAAAGTGCAAATCTAAAGTTATCTATTTTGTCTAAATGAGTCGAGACTTAAGCGGGTGCTTAGGTGAGTCTGGGCGGGCTAAACGGTCGAGGCGGGTGCCTCAGCAGGTCTAGGCACAATTTCTTAATTTTCAAACGTCTAGGCGTTAACCGGGACGGTGGCCAGCCGCTTAGCATCTAGGCGGAAATTTTTAGAGCAGTGGTTTTAGTTCATGGACTAATTCTAAACACAGTTCTAAATTTAAAACTTTACTGTATTATTTGTCGTCCGCTTAAGCGGCGCTAAGCAAGAATTTTAAAAACAGTGATTTTAGTTCATGGACTAATTCTAAACATGGTTCTAAATTTTAAACTTTACTGTATTATTTTTCGTCCGCTTAAGTGTTGATAGGCAGAAATTTTTAAAACAATGGTTTTAATCCATGGACTAATTCTAAACATGGTTCTAAATTTTACACTTTACCCTATTATTTTTTGTCATTACAAACGATAATATGCACTAATATTCTATATTAAGTTTAGCCCTCCCATACTTTTTGGCCTACACCTGTAATCTCAGATAAACACAAATAAACTTTTGCTAACGTTTTCTGTGGGCCCACAACTAACATATTTCAGTTGGGCCCATTGACTTGTTCTATAATATTATCTCAAATTTACCAAAAACAACTGAAATTCCTCTGCGGAGAGAGAGAGAGACAATGGAGAACCCAAAGCGCGAACAAAAACACAAAAAGGGGTTTATACCTTCGCTCGCATTTTCGCATCGGGTATGGTAATTTCTCTCTCAATTCATCACTTCCTGCTCAAAGTTCGAATCTTTACCTCTTCACTACCACTCTAACTTCTGGGTTTTTTTTATATAATTTTGTATAATTTTTGAATTTCTGGACCTAAACACTTGCAGCCGCTCTGCAACTCCACATTGTCTTGGCCTGAATAATTTGAGCCGTTCGAAATTTTGAAGGCAATTTTTGTTACTGGTAAGCTCCTTTTTTGTATTAAATTTGTAACTTTGTTATTTTTATCTGTTTCACTGTCTTAAAGATGAATTTTTTTGGGGTATAGAACAATTTGAATTCATGCTTGTTGCTGGGTTTCTTTTAATTTTTTCATTTAATTTACCTAATTTTTTGGATCAGGACATGTGTCTTTTGTGGAATTTCGATTCGTTGTTAGTTTATGCCAAATTTTCATTTTTGTTCATTGATTTAGAATTCACTATCTTCAGCTAAACGCTGTAGTGTTAACTCTTTAGGAAGGATATGGAATTTAAGGAAAGACTTCCCCTTTCTCCGCCTTTATCCGCTGCGTTTTTTGGGACTAAAATCGCATGATGAATTATTTATAAATGCATTTTTCCTTGTTTATACAGTCTGAATGAAATGCCAACTTTTTTATTCAAGTATTCACTTTTTTCCTCCGTTTGCAGCTTGTTTGGTTGTGTTTCTTTAAAGATGGCAATGAAGCCCTCGAACATTTGGCTTCGGCGCCAACAGTGCCCATGTGGAGATTGGAAGTGTTACATTAAGTATGAAGGAGATGATTTGACATCAGTAAGCTCGCAGCATGTGAAGGGTGAGATAGCTCAGTCTTCGTCATCATCAGAAGCTGTCTTCACTCCATATGTTGGTCAAATTTTCAAAACTGATGATGATGCTTTTGAATACTACAGCAACTTTGCCAGGAAGAATGGGTTTTCAATTAGGAAAGCGCGCTCGACAGAAAGCCAAAACTTAGGAGTATATAGACGAGATTTTGTTTGTTACAGGTCTGGTTTTAATCAACCGAGAAAAAAGGCCAATGTGGAACATCCTAGGGAGCGAAAATCAGTACGATGTGGATGCGATGCAAAGTTGTATTTGACAAAGGAAATTGTTGATGGTGTTCCGCAATGGTATGTTTCACAGTTTAGTAACGTTCATAATCATGAGTTATTGGAAGATGACCAAGTGCGCTTACTTCCTGCATATCGTAAAATACAAGAGGCTGATCAAGAACGAATTCTTTTACTCTCCAAAGCTGGGTTTCCTGTAAACCGGATAGTAAAAGTGTTGGAGCTAGAAAAGGGGGTTCAACCTGGACAGTTGCCCTTCATAGAGAAAGATGTTAGAAATTTTGTTAGGACTTGTAAGAAGACTGTTCAAGAAAATGATGCTCTGCTCAATGAGAAAAGAGAGAATGATATGCTAGAACTTCTTGAGGCCTGCAAGGCTATTATTGAGAGGGATCCAGATTTTGTCTATGATTATTCTGTAGATGAAAATGAAAAGGTTGAAAATATCGCATGGTCATTTGGCGATTCCATTCGCGCATACAATGTTTTTGGTGATGTAGTTGCTTTTGACACTACGTATCGTTCAGTCACTTATGGATTGCTCCTTGGAGTATGGTTTGGTATCGATAATCATGGCAAGGCAATTTTCTTAGGATGTGTGCTACTACAAGATGAAAGTTCTCATGCATTTGCTTGGGCTTTACAGGTTTGTGGATGTAAATTCTTTGGTCAGTCCTCATCAGTCTTCTTGTATTTCCTTATGATTTTCTTCTTTTGAACAGGCTTTTATGCGATTTATGAGAGGAAGACATCCACAGACTATTCTTACCGATATAGACTCGGGGCTCAGAGATGCTATAGCAAGCGAATTGCCAAATTCAAAACATGTAATATGTATATGGCATATTTTATCCAAAATATCCAGTTGGTTCTCTTTGCCCCTTGGGTCACAGTATGCAAACTTTAAAGCCGAGTTTGATATGCTTTCTCATCTGGAGAATGTTGAAGATTTCGAGCATCAATGGAACATTTTGGTTGCTCGGTTTGGCCTTGTATCCGATACACATGTAGCTTTGTTGTATCCTTACCGAGCATCCTGGGCATTTTCTTACATTAGAAGTTACTTTCTTGCTCGTACACTGACAGGGGAGTTTTCATCGTCTTTGGAGTCATTCTTGAAACGAATTTTGAATGGACAGATATGTCTGCAAGTATTCTTTGAGCAGGTAAGGTTTATTCAATCTTTTGGTGCATGTACGTTCAGATTTCGATAACTGCGTCATTAAGTTCTGTTTTGGGATCTTGAAGGTTAGTATTGCTGCCAACTTTGAGAACCAGACCAGAGAAGCGATGCAATATATGCATGTCAAGACCGGCATGCCTCTTGAAGAACACGCACGGAATATTCTTACACCTTATGCTTTCAATGTCTTACAACGCGAAATTGTTCTGTCTGAGCAATATGCAGCAACAGATTTGGGGAATGGATCCTATCTTCTTCGACACTACAAGAAATTGGATGGAGAGTGCCTTGTCATTTGGATGGATGATGAGCAGATTCACTGTTCCTGTAAGGAATTTGAGCATTCTGGGATTTTATGCAGGCATTCCCTTCGCGTACTAGTAATGAAGAATTACTTTCAACTCCCTGAAAAATATTTTCTGCTCCGTTGGCGGCTGGAAAGTTCCCTGGTTTCTTTGGATGATCAAAATGCTCAAATCAGCAGCGATGAGTGTGCTCGGGCCTTTCACGGGCTTGCTGATACCCTATTGACAGAGTCGCTGATCTCCAAGGACAGGTTTAATTATGTTCATAGCGAACTTACGAGTCTTCTCGAGCATGTTAGGAAGATGCCGGTGATTGACGAATATGCTGCGATTGCTGCAGCTACTAACATCAGTGAATCGTAGTCGTCTTTGTTCATAAGATTCAACTCTCTGTATGAAATGTGTTGCTGTGGAAGGCATCAAATTGTAGTGCTTAAAATTAATGAGCTCACTCTCGAACATTTGTACACAAAATTAAGAAACATGAATACAGAATTTTTATCAACCCCGGTCAATTTTTCAGTGTTATTTACTCTTCAGATATGTCAGTGGTGCTCTTTGGAGGATGTCGGAGTCTTCTTTTTATCCACTTCGAGCTCGAGGGCTTTGTTTCGCTTGTTTTCAGACAATTGTTGGTCGTGCTGGTTCCGGTTTGGTTTTTCTTTTGTTTTGGGCTATAATTTTCTTTTGGGCTGTTTCGCTGCACTTTGGGAGCTATATCGATGTTGTGTGCTTATTGTAATCCGGCCTTTTCCTTGTAAATTTGTTTAGTAATAAAGTTGCCTTGTTTCCAAAAATATAAGGCTTAAATGTTATAATGGTCCATGTGTTTTAGTCGATCGAGCGCAATGGCGTTGTAGGATTCATATTGCCGACCCCACTTAGTGGGAAAAGGCTTTGTTGTTGTTGTTGTTGTTGTTGTCGTTCATGTGTTTTAGTCATTGGGTCAATTTAGTCACTATGTTTTCAATTTGGCTAATTTGATTCTTGTGTTTATCTTCATGAGCCAATTAAAGAAATTTCCATCTAATATTAGTAAAAGAATTCATAAATTATTATAAACTTAGTTATATAATTATTTATTTGATTTAAAATATTTAATAAAAATTAAAATGTAAAAGAAAATTATTCTTCTCCCAACTCTCCGATTTCCTTCCTAACGTTATTTTCTCTTATAATGTCATAACCTTAATAATTTTTCAAATTTGAAGTTTTTTTCTCTTATATTTGTTATTTCTCATTAATTTGCATTTTTTGTAAAGAGAAAGGGTAATTATATCTCTTATCATTTTTCTTATGAATTTTTTAACATATATTGAATGAAATATCCTTAATTGGGTAACAAAGATAAACACAAGGACTAAATTGGCCAAATTGAAAACACGAGGACTAAATTGACAATATGGCTATAACACAGAGATCATTTTGACCTTCAAGCCAAAATATAATACATATGAGGAAAATTATTTCAACACACTTTTTTCATCTTCTGCACACGCATATTTATTTATGTCTCTTGATCCTCCTCTAAATCAATCAATCAAATAACCATAAATAAAAATAGGAGTGCATGGAACTAAAATGGCGTGCGGAAAGAAATCACTTTCTTATCGGAAAATAACGTAAATTGTAAGGTGCATCTAAGATAAGTCACCTTCCAATGTATATTGGGACAAATGGAGTTCACCGACCTCAATTTAATGTTCTGCATTGACAATGACTTGGTGGCCGGATTGCAGACGCGACGTTTCTAATTTCCTCAAAATCTTGATGTTGCCCAGATATCCTACTCAAATGCAGTTTTCCGTCTACTTTCTAATCATGTATTGTCGGAATATCTCTCGTTATGAAATAGACGTCTGTTATTTATTAAAGAATAAATGAAGTGTTGATATGTTATTTATAAAACACACAATATTAATATTAATATTAATGAAAATAAAAAACAGACGTCGTGCAAAAAAAAAATAGAAAATCGATGATGGTAGAAAATGCTGCTTCTTTGTAAATATTCTTCAAGTAAAGCTTCAGCAGGTTACATCATTAGCTTGAAACACACCACTGACCACGGCATATGAACAATGACTTTCTCATCACACATTATTGCAGAATGGGGTCACTAAAATTTTGAAAGTCTATGTAGGTCCTTGTATAAAATTAAATGTCTTTCTTTGCCAGACGACGAGGCAATACTTTCACCAATTCAATGTCTTCTTTGCGGTTCTAACTGCCCATTTCTACTGGCTCGTGTCACATAAATTAAGGGTTCAGATTTTTTTTCCTCTCTTCAACAACTCGGATCACATGCTATTTGAGCTTTGGACACAAAAATCCGGAAAGAATCTTTGTTCATTGGACTGGACCAAGTCAATGAAAATTTCAAATTTGTAGTTTTAATTTTTTTTCATAAACGATAGGATATTTATAAAAGTACTATTACAATGTATATTAAGTTATCGGATAAGTTCCAATGAATTATGTTTTAATATCGAATTCATAATATTATATTTTTTTTATCCGTGTGATTCAAACACGAGACCTCCTCGAGTGTGAGTGAAGACGTTATGGTACTAAACTAACTAATCATGTGGCCATGGCATTATTTTATATGAAGCCACACAAGAAAACGTCTGATTGGGGTTGTCGTGTTTAATGTCTCCCACCCCACCGTTGTGTTTAATTGCAATATTTGTGAGTGCTTGCCTCCAAGGAAACCAAGTCGAGTGCCAAGTCAATTTCACTCTCATTATGCTCTCTCTGCCCTTTTTTTTCATCCTTTTCTGATTCCCATCATTTTTTTTGCTCAATTCAAAAAGGGAAATGGGGATCGTAATGAATTATATATTGTGTTGAAGGTAATATTAGGTGACATGAGAAATAGACCTCATTAATATTGTGTGTGCTTGTAAGAGGAAAGTGTAACAATAGTTCTTAAGTTTTGACCCAATTAGAGTAATGCCTCTCAACTATATCCGTGATCATTGGTCTCTTAGCTCATCAAAACGTAGAGCTATGGTCTTTTTCATCAACTCCGTTAAAACTTCTGTCAAAATAAATCATGAGTCATGCACGTGAGGCTGAATCAATGAGCAAATATGGAAACCCAAATGAGAAAAATTGTAGTAATGGTCCATCAACTTTAACTCAATTGAAGAAATGAACTCTCAACTTTAACCCAATTGTAGCAATGATTCTTCCAATATGACTCATTTTGACGGAATTATGACGGAGTTGACGAAAATAACATAGTTGTACGTTTTGATGAGTTAATGAAATGATCAATGGTCATGCATTTTTAGTTGAGGGACCATTGCTTTAAATAGGTTAAAGTTTAAGGATCATTACTACAATTTTTCCTGACAGTAACATCACGTGACGGGAAAATCAGACAAGAATAAGACGATTTTGATGAAATAGATATCATGTTAGTAAATGGTGATGCATAGTTAGTTGGTGGTGCAGTTTGTCTGTTTCTTGTGACTGACATGCTTACCTTATGAGAATGTTGTGCATCCCATTATGCACTTAATTAAGCTCGTTAAGATGTCAAGATCTCTAAGCTTTGTCGGATGGTCACTTTGTGCCTGCTAAATCAACGCCAAAAAGTATAGAAAATATGCACACCTTGTTCCAACCATGGACATAACTGGACAGCTCATCATGTACACATGCAACTAAAGTTTATAAAGATTGTAGCATCAAGGTTTCGATGGAGGGCACAAAACATGATTAATTCTCCATTTAAATTTGGAATATTTTTAAAGTAGTGTTGTATTATCGGATGTATGTTGTCGAACATATATTTAGATCTTAATTTGGAATATAGAGTTATAACATAGTGTTTTATTCTCATACTTGCGTTGTCGGACATATATTTAATTTGGAATATGAATTTATAAAATAGTGTTTTGTTTACAGACATATATTTAGACTATTTACATATATTTATTTTGATATTCATTTGAATATTCGGGTTAGAATATGTCATTTTGGACCATATTGTCCGATTCAAAGAACAAACTATTGATAACCCGACAACCTAATGACGAAGAGAGTTTCTAGTAGCTTGACGAAGCAGCACATACATCCATGTCTTACATATATACACACATTATTGACTGGTAGAATGCGTCTTATTCAAGGTATGATCACACAAATTTGAACTCTTGCACGAATTGGACTATTCTGTTCGAGAGTAATTGTCGTGTTCTGAAAGACCTGGAAACCAAGAGTCAAGTGAGCAATTGCTTGGTATCTTCTCCAAAGATGGATAAACATTGCACAAACATAAAGCAAGAGCAAGAATCAAACAAATCCATAAAATTAAATTAAAATAAATTCAATTCAATGGAAAAAGTTGAAATCAAGGATATTATATAATATTTGGTTTTTTACTAAATGCAAATTTGGACCTGTCCTTGCAACTAATTGAAGTCCTTGGATTTATACGAAGAATTTTTCTTAATGATTCATGACTTTTGGTTACTTGTTGCAATATTCAACTAAGAGCGTGGACTGGGATGTGAATACATTTCCAAGTCTTTATCCAATCCCCAACCATTTGTTTGATGTGGGACATTTTGCGGAATCAGATCAGCCATTTATTATTAGAGGTGAAGTTTGTTAGATAATTATTATGCCCACTTAAAGGTGTTACGGAAATAGATTAACAATGTATATTAAGCTAAAATTCTTCGTTACGTGAAGTATTATCTTATATATGGAGAGACAGATAAATATATACAATAAAAACGATTAAGCGGCCAAAAAAACAGCTAGGTAAAATAATATGTATCAAATTGACTGACTTAAGCAAACGCGTCACATCTTTATATCAGTAAATGTGGTACAAATAACTTTATTTCCACGAAATTTCTCGCACTGAACCACAATCTTCTAGTTCACTCAACATACTTATATAAGTCTATCACATCTCTGTTTCTAATGTGATCAGTGAATATGGTACAAATAATTTTGCCCTACTTAGTCGGGGCATGGCATTTTGTATTTCACTCGACCCACGTTATGGTTTCAACAGAATTCAAACGATAATACAGAAGAAACAGTACCCCCAAAATTCATCAAGTAAAAATAAAAGTAGTCTTTTACAATTAATAAAACTAGGTTGTTAGTTCTTATGATCTCGCTGAAAACATCAAAACATGATTGACTGTTGGACTTCAAGTTTAATTCCTTCTTTCATTCTCCTAATGAAATCATCACACTTCTTGTTCAACTCCTCTGCACTCAGCACTTCAACCCCTTCCTCTTCATACGAATCATGATCGTACACCACAACAGAGTTGTTTCTGCAGCTTTCATCTTCCTCCTCCGCAGCAATCAAAACCCTTTCTTCTTCTACTGACACCAATATTTCATCTGCTCTTGCTTTCACTTGCTCGATTTCGACGTTGACAACTTCTTCCTTTGCTTTTGGAGATTTTGTTGCCTTGGTTTCTGCCAATTCAACTGCTTTTTGCCGGCTTTCGACACTCCTGAGATCGTGTTCTTCATTGGTGAGATTGGAACTTCCTGGTGGAGAAGTTCCAATGAGACCGGAGTTCTTCACAATGAACACCAAGAGTCCATTGCAAAGTAAAAACATGTAGTTCTTATCGAAATTTCTAGAAAATGTGAAGGAATTGAAGGAGTGGAGAAAGAAAGAGAACAAAGAAGAGTAAGAGAGCAAGATTGAAAACACCGAGACCGAGAGTAAAAACTTGATCACTTTGTGGGATTGGTTGAATTTGAATTGGCCTGCAGATTGGATGCTTGAAATCTTGATAGAATCCATGGATTTCGGAGAAATTGCTCGAAGGGTGTTCCGAAATCGCGATGAGATGGTGCACAAATGTGATCAAATCTGATCGCAGGATCAGGATTGAACAGAGCTTCAGAGGCCTAGTGAGTAGAGAGCTTTTAGTTTTGCACTTGACAAGGAAGCTTTTGGGTGCTTTATATAAGTTTAGAGTTGTGAATATAATAACCTTTTGGTGTGCGAACTTATTTTGATATTTTGCAAATTTGCAGTGGTGCCCTTCACAGAAATAGCCCCTAAATCAGACAACTACCACTTTAATATTTAATTTTGATGACCAAGACCTCAAGTCAATGGTCTTTCCAAAAACAAAAAACGAAATTTTATTGTGGTTCTTTTAGCTGTCTTATTACTTATCTTATTAAAAAAAGAAATTTGTACGATCCAGATACATTATTACGGCGACGATTCGTGCTAATAACATAAGAATATATTACGTATGTTCTTTTATTATTAGCACCAAATTTTCCTTGTGAAGGCGAAAAATTTAATTTCATCTATTTTCACTTTAAAGGATATATGTTTTGAGGTAATAACTTTGTCTATTGGTGCCATACATACATACAATTGAAAAGGTTGTTAAAAAGTTATTTCCTACATAAAGTAAAAGTTCTGGCTAGAAGATGGTTGAATTTGAAAAGTTGTTTTAATTTGACATTTTGTGGGTATGTAGATGACTAGTCATTTCAAGGGTTTAATTTTGAGGATGGGGCATTCAGGTTTGTTTGTTTGTTTATTTGTTTTTTTAACAAATAATATTATTTACATAAATAAAAATACAAATACAAAACTTTAGCCTTATAATAGACTAGTAATAATATGGTTCAAATTTAAATTTGGCGAGAACCGAACCTAAAGCCCTCTCACTTACAAGTAAAAAATAATACCACTAAACCGTGATATTAAATCGCAAGACATTGAAGTTTAGTTTGGTTCAAGATTGCATATCTTCAATTTCGGCATATGGTTAGGCATGCATGCAATGAAAGTAAATAATTATCTCAATGGTAAGAAATTATGAGACCATTCCTTAATTCAAAGCATTCAAAACTTTTTACGCTATTTTGGAAGAACTTTAATGTTTGATGGAATATTATTAGGGAGTTTTAACGAAAAGTCCACGGTACTGTTCACTTTAACGAAAAACCACATTTTTACACTAAAAAGTCAAACCTGGTACTATTCACTTTACCCTTTATTTTGTCCTTATCGTTAAAACTCAAAGTTTTCAAACCATTTTCATTAGTTTTCCTATATTAAAATCATTGTTGAAATTCCACTAATAAAATAATATTAATGGACTAATTGACCAATTCAAAGATATTATTAAAAAGGCGGATTCGTGACATTAATTTTTTTACACAAAATTTATAAGTGTTTTTGTAGAAGTTCACTCTGTAATGTATTTTGACGATCTAAATCATCTATCTTTTAAAACATCATTCATAAATTATCATTATAAAAACTAAACAAATCCAAAACATTAAGACATTAATTTATGATAAAAAAAATAAACGAGTACTGTCCTACAAAGAAATCATAAATCCTTAATCATTTTGGATGTCTAACTTATTACTAGGGGTGGGCACTTGAAACCGAAAACCGAAACCGAAACACGAATCGAATCAAACCGCACCGAACGGTTTGGTTTTGCGGTTTTGAAACGGTTTCGGTTTCGAAACCGAACCGCGGCAAAGAAAACGGTTTGGTTTCGGTTTTGGGTTTTCAAAACCGCACCGAAACCGAAACCGAAACCGCACCATATAATAAATAAATGTTATATTTTAAACTTTTAATTAGTTCAACTAGGTTATAGGTTTGGTTTTGCGGTTTTGGGTTTGCAATTAAACTTCTACCACCGTCTCTCAAATGTTGAGTTTGGCATCATAAACGGAGCCTATTAATACTTAATTCTTATTAAAAAAAAATCATACCGTCACTATTATCATATAATTCACAATAACAATAACCCCTTAACACAATTGTAAACCGTACATACCACCAAAAACAACTCAACAGTAGCAACACATGAATACCCCACATTCATACAACCTGATTAACCAAATGTAAAACCCTTTTCTCCCATTTGATATCCAACAACCTAATCCTAATTAAAAATTCACACTGGGAACATCAAAACCACCAAGAAAACACGTATAAGCATACCTTGGCAAAGGCAGTAAACGGCACAACAGAAACCGAATAGGCACCTCGAATATTTGTGGGTGCTCCTCAGCTTCAACCCTTAAGAGAAGAGCGTGAACGAAATCACGCAGAGCATGATGTCAACACAAATTTATTAACAGAAACTTATTATGTAATGAAACTAATATGACATCATGCAGATTAAAAATGGAGGTTGCATGCCACAGAATTTGAGGTATATATTATGTAGTGGTATGAAATTTAGTATTTCATGTACATGTCATGGAAGGATCAAGTATGCCATTAACCTTCACATACTGTTATACTTATGCAGTGATATATTTGGTGCTGTTTTGCTGTTGTTTTTCTGCGTTTTTTATGTAGTTATGCTTCATTTTTTTTGGCAGTTTTGCTGCTGTTTTTTGTTGTATTGTTGTTGCTGTTTTGGTGCAATTTTGCTACATATTCATTAATTAATATACAAGGAAAATAAGACCGTCTTATGCATAAATATGTGTATATTTTAAATTGTACATTTTTTCTCAAAAACCAAACCGAAACCGTTTAAAACCGCACCGAACCGAACCAAACGGTTTGGTTTCATTTTGGTTTTGGCTTCAAAACCGCACCGCAAAAAGTTTCGGTTTCGGTTGCGGTTTCACTCGAAACCGCACCGCGCCCACCCCTACTTTTTACTGTAGGATTGACTTAGATATTAAGGTTGACCTCCAAAACCTTAATGGTTTATTCAATTATTATTTTTGAGATTGAATCTTCCATGTGGAAACGTCTGGAGGTTTTGTTGAACATAAGTGAGTGTTCACATTGTGTTAACTTGGATTTGCCACGTGTTAATCCCATCTTTATGGTAATAGTAATGCTAGAGAAACTAAATTAGCTGACAAAAGTAAAGAAACTAAAGGACATGGAAGTTGATTATTAGTTTATTACTTAAGAATTAATAAACGTGTTAATTCATATTGATGACATATTATTTAGTTTGCAAATTATGTTTACTAATTTAATTTTCCTAACATTATCCTATTCCAAATTGTTTAGCAACAAATTCAAACTTTATAGGCTGGTTAGGGATGGGCTTTGTGTGGGGCTTAGGCCTGGAATGGGCCAAATATGTCACTTCCAAAATGGGGGATCCTTGATGTCTAAGCATTTAAGAGTTGGCCCATTTTTAGGACAAGTTTCATTTTCATTATTAAGAGGATAGATATCCATTTTCTTCAACAAATGAAGATTAGTTACGAAACTCACTTCACATTGAATTCATTGAATTTTAATGATCCTAATTATTTAATTTTTAAGTCGCACTTCATAGATCATCTTTGCAGATCATATGATGTGTCATCAATAGAAAATAAGTACGTTAATTAATACTTAAATAGTAATCAAATCATCAATAACCATGTTCTATGGTTTACAAAATATAGTTTAAACAAAGTGGGTCACTCCTTTTCCTCATTCCACTTTCTATAGCCGGTTATCTTGTGCATATTAAGGGCAGTCCTACTCACACATTCTTTTTAACTTTCCATATACTCTTATTAATTTTTGTACCTTGATCTTTTTTATTTCATTTGATTCGACAGTCAAAAATTAATGTACGAGAAGTAAAAATGGGTGTGTGATAGGACCACCCTAATCAAATACATGCATCTCTAGCCAATCTCCAAAGAAACTAACAAATAACACTTTTAAATAAAAATTTGCTAACTCTTTGGAGACTGGTTAATATTAATAATCCCAATATGTTCTCTCACCAAAAGTGCAAAATAATATTATATACTTTTGCTAACCAAGTAAGCAAAGCATGGATCTGATATGTGAGATTTACTGAACCAACCAAGTGTGCACAGATATCACTCATTTAACAAAACATTATCTCAAAAGCTAAGCTATAAATACTCCTCTGAAATTATTCCTCAAAATTTTTGAGCTTCATCTCTTCCCCTATTGCATGGCTACTCACCTGAGTACCTGTTCATCTTCTTCAACCTCATTCCCTCCCTCTTCATTCAAAAACCAGACACCCCACTTCATAAAGTTCATCACTTTGCTCAGAGAATCCCATTCCTCCAGATGGGTTTCTCAGATTCCCCTCAGAATCCCTGCCAGAAAGCACTTTCAGCTCAAATCCTCAAATGGGCATCCGCTCAATGCTGTGTCTTTCAATGACGGTTCGTTTCTTGGTTTTCTGTTGATTTTTTGCTACCCCTTTTGGCCTTTTGTTTAATTGTTTGAATAAAAAGTTTGTTTATTTGCTTGATTTGCTTCCAAAGTGTGAATTTTCAAAAGATTATATTTTGATTGATTGATTGTTTAGGATTGTGATTAAACCCCAAGAAACATTCTTTATTGACAGACATGATCTAATTTCAATTATGTATGATGCTTTTTTTGACCAGTTTCAGAAAAGCACTTTTGACAACTGGAAATCATACTTCTAGAGTTCTACTTAACCTGGATTGAATGCTTATAGATACAATTTTAGCAGTAAAAACTACAATTAGTGACTGTAAAGTAACTTGCTTTGGAAGTTATAGTGTTTTTCGGATTTCGAATCCGCATGTTTTTCATCGTGGTGCTCCATTTAGCTGTCTGCGACCTGTCGTGCTTTCATTTACTTGGTTAATTTTCTTTGTTGGGTTTATTACTGCTCAATGTAAAATTGGTATTTGGAATTTGTTCAGCTGGAAATACTCTGGGACAAGAATATACCGAGCCTCGTGGCAAATCCTTTCCCATCTCGAATTCAGAAAATGTAGCATCTAATTTAAGCATAACTGTTGTTGGTGCTTCTGGAGACCTTGCAAAGAAGAAGATATTTCCAGCGCTTTTCGCTCTTTATTATGAAGATTGTCTACCTGAGGTTACAGTCTTCATCGTGTCATCAGTTTTCACTTGGTGATCGTACCAAACAAATGGCTAACTACGTTCTATATGCTTATATCTTTGTGTAGAATTTCATGGTGTTTGGTTATGCTCGAACTCAAATGACTGATGAAGAGCTAAGGAACATGATTAGCGGAACCTTGACTTGCAGGATAGATAAGAGGTATGTTGTCTTCCTAAGCAACGGTGTACATGCGGTTACATGAATTCTTTGTGTTATCTACAAATTGGCGTGCATCAATGACTCGCAGGGAAAATTGTGAGGATAAAATGGATCAGTTCTTGAAAAGATGCTTCTACCATGCTGGTCAATATAATTCCGAGGAAGATTTCGCAGAATTGGACAGCAAGATGATTGAGAAGGAGGTAATGCGTACTAGATCTTTTTCTCTTGTATGTTTAATATGAGCTAGTTTTGTACGTGCAGAAAACTCATCGAATACTAGATAAGTTGATGTAAATTGGACATTTAAGAAACATGGCAGAAAATTAAATCTTGCAGTAAACCTTACTACTATTTGAATGTACAGAGTAATTGTCTTTAAATAGATTTCAAATCTACTAAGACTAGCATAAAAGTTTATATCCGAGAACCGACCATTAGGAAGAAACCCCTAGATAAAGAGCCTGAGCTTCAACTTGTTATATGAGATACTAATCTGAAAATATGGTAGATGTCATGAACAACCATCTAACTGACAGATATTGATGTACATTGACAAAAACTAACGTTTTTTGACAAATGGTTTGATATCTTGGATGGTGCTCATTTGCAGGCCGGAAGCAAGTCAAATAGGTTGTTTTACTTATCAATACCTCCAAACATATTTGTGGAAGTGGTCAGATGTGCTAGCGTTAGAGCTTCTTCAGCAAAAGGGTGGACGAGGGTAATTGTTGAGAAGCCATTCGGTCGTGATTCTGAATCATCTGCGGAGCTAACCAAATGTTTAAAGCAATACCTTGCTGAAGACCAAATATTTAGGTGAATTTTCTCTCATGCTTTATGAATACTCAGATTTATTTGATTTTAATTAAGTAGTTTGATCTTCTAAATACTTTTCAGGATTGACCATTACTTGGGCAAGGAACTTGTCGAGAATCTATCGGTGCTTCGCTTCTCAAATCTTGTTTTTGAGCCTGTCTGGTCTCGTAACTACATTCGTAATGTGCAACTGATCTTTTCTGAAGATTTTGGCACAGAGGGAAGGGGAGGGTGAGTTTCTTCGTCTACAATGTTGTATGGCATTAAATTATTCAATCACCTGACTCTGATTACCTCGTTTCCAGATATTTTGACAAGTATGGGATCATACGGGACATAATGCAAAACCATCTTCTGCAAATATTAGCATTGTTTGCTATGGAAACACCAGTCAGCCTAGATGCTGAAGACATTAGGAACGAAAAGGTAAATTTCTCTGTTTCCGATCTCTTTTATGTCAAAATTCTGGCTTTTAAGAAATTTTATCCCAGAATGTTATGGAGATCCTACCTTAATGTTCTCACCTTTGAGTTGATCATGATATATTTGATGGGGGGAGATGATCTGAACTCAGGTAAAGGTTCTACGGTCAATGAGGCCACTGCTGCTTGAAGACGTAGTCATTGGTCAATACAAGGGTCACAGCAAGGGCAGTAAATTGTATCCTGCTTATATAGACGACCCGACTGTGCCAAAAGACAGCCTCACCCCTACATTTGCCGCAGCAGCTCTCTTTATTGACAATGCCAGATGGGATGGAGTTCCTTTCTTGATGAAAGCAGGAAAGGCTCTCCACACTAAGCGGTACGTTGAAATGTCTAATCTCCCTAAGGATCATTTATTTTCATATTCCCTCATATTGTGAGATGCAAATAGTTGAGCAACCTGATTTTTTCGCTATGCTTACTTAACCAGAGCAGAGATCAGAGTCCAATTCAGACATGTTCCGGGAAACTTGTATAAGAGGAACTTTGGAACCGATTTAGATAAGGCTACAAATGAGCTTGTGCTTCGTGTACAACCTGATGAAGCCATATATCTGAAGATCAACAACAAAGTCCCTGGTCTTGGCATGAGACTGGATCGAAGTGACCTGAATTTGCTTTACCGATCAAGGTACAATACTCTTGTAGGCATTAGGCTGTACGAAAATGGTCTTAAATCTCCATTAAACTTTAGTAAACACTTAACCAAATGGGGATGCTCATACTAGTAAAAGTTTTTCCCTAATTCATGAACTTTTCTGCATAACAATCACTTGCATAATTAACACATTATTAAGAGTATGATTGCTTTGTGAAGGTATCCAAAAGAAATACCTGATGCATATGAGAGGCTACTCCTAGATGCAATTGAAGGGGAACGAAGGTTGTTCATTAGAAGTGACGAGCTGGATGCTGCTTGGTCACTATTCACACCATTGTTGAAGGAGCTTGAACAGAAGAAGATTGTTCCCGAGCTCTACCCCTACGGCAGTAGAGGACCTGTAGGACCGCATTATCTTGCTGCAAAGCACAATGTCAGGTGGGGTGATCTCAGTGATGATTGACACTTAGCAAAGTTAAATAAATTTTGCTCCGCGGTTTTTGCCGGTTTTTGTTCCCCGTTTTAGCCATTGATTCTCGTCAATGCAGATATTGAAATACTAAAATGTTTCTGTTATGTGGTGGTTACTCATGGTAAAACAATTTTAACAACTCTCAACTGTGAACAGTATTGGTGAGATTATTGAATATGTAATATTGGACCGCAATGGTGGAAATCTGTCTATGGACACCAAACATGCTCTCTAGACACAGAGCCTCCAATTTTCTCTCCCTCTTCTCGGAAATTCTTGATTCGGGCTGCCGGAAACTCTCACAAATAGGTCGGGCTAGCATGTTGGTCCCATGCCCAAAAGAAGGGCTTACAACCCATTACATTGTATCATTGGTCATGGACGACATGGTAGCATTCCAGGAGGTGTAGGGAAGTCTCTCTCCACGCACAAGGCTCGCCTTTTGCGTGAGAGTAGCCGCACACAAGAACCTACTCCCGTCTTCTTACACCAACAATAGTGACGATTCCTTCCCTCCTCATAATCCACTTGTCCTTTCTCTTAAATCTTGGTTCATAAGTTTCATGTTACAAATCCATCAACAATTTGAAAACTTGTCTCTTTATAATTTTAATTTATTTTAACGAAACCCGAAAATTGATTTCAAGTAATAAGGTTCAAATCCCAGCAGTTTTTCCCATACATGTTTTTCTCTCTATTTGTTTCTGTTTTTCTCTCTATTTGTTTCAATAACCTTCGAATTCAATGGCCATAACCTATGGCTCTGATACCACATGTAAGATTAATCTAACCGCAACCAAGATCAAAGATTAAGCCGTAGACCTACCAGACATGATCAACAAACTAGAAATCTGTTTTTGCAATTCGAAAGACAAACATACCTGCAGAATTCGTAACAGAAGAAGCCATTGCATCCTCTGAACGGTGCATATTTTCTTCTCTTGCAAAAAGTCAATACTCTTCCTAACAATAGGTCTTTGGATCAATAACAGAGCATATTGTGAGAGTAGCGGTTACTATTTATAATAGATCAATCTCAATGACTCTCTTATTAGAATCATCATAGGAAACCAACAACAGATCCATATTATATCACGATTGTATTACAGTTTCAATACAAAGTTCTAATCCAACAAAAAAGACAACTTTCGACTTTCCAACAAGACTTTTCCATAACAATTTGAATCATTTAATTGAGTGTTGGGAATCAAAAAATTTAAGCCAAAATATCCAACGAAAGTAGATCGATTTTTTTCGCTACAATTCTGTTCTAAAAATCAATTTCATACTCAGAATCTAACATGTGCCTCATGTTTAAGAAATCGAATAGTTGCATCTTGTACTCGCATAAAAACAAAAACAAAAACACCAGAAATAGCAGGAATCTGACTATGGTAATGCTCTCTAGACACTGAGCCTCCAATTTTTTGGTCTAAAATGAAGACACGCAAGTCTCCCTCCCTCTTCTCATAAATTCTTGTTTAGGGCTACCGGAAAGTCTCTCACAAATAGGAGGGGCCGCCGGGCCGGGATGTTGGTCCTATGCCCAGGGGAAGGACGTACAACCATACGACACATGGTTGCATTCCAAGAAGTGTAGGGAACTTTCTCGACTCTCTCTTCACGCACAGGGCTCGCCCTTTGTGAGAGAGCTGCCGCACACGTTAACCTCCTCTCCTCTCCCCTCTTCTTGCACCACCAATAGTGGCTCCTCCTCCCCTCCTACTCCGTCTGTCCTTTCTCTTAAATCTTGGTAATTCAACTGAAGTTGAGCATCAACAAATAACATGATAATAAACCACACCTTGAAAAGTTTGTATGAAAGTTCAGTAAAATCATAGTTCTTGCTCTTCTTCTTGCTGATGATTAAAAACAAAGTTGAAAAAGAGTAGTGCTACGAGACGGATATGAGGTCAATATCAAGCAAGGCAAATAGAAATGACAAAAATTAGAAATTCAAAATAATAAAAGCGTTACAAGTGGCTCATAGCTCAAATAGTTAAGAGCATTTGTTCTTGCTCTTTATAATTAAATGAATTTAGTGTAAATTATCTTATCATTTGTAAAAAAAAAAAAAAAAAAAAAAAAAAAAAAAAGGATATATGTTGGTTCGGCTTTTTGTAGCCTACATCCAGTTTAAAAATGTGAAAATTCTACCATTAACAAAAGAAAATTACAAATGAGCATCGAATGAGGAGGCGTTCCTCCTCAAGATGCTTTGTTATCTTTATCGTTTTTGTGTTTTATTTTTATCTTTTAGACTAAATAGGAATAATAATACTTGACTACTTAAAAAATAAGTAGGAGTTCATACTTAAAACTGTTCATTGTCTATTCATAAAGCATCATCTTTATAATCAATACCATTCATATTAAATCACTATATAGAAATCGCATCTGCAAAAAATTAATTAAAACTAAGGTCGTGTAGAGGCGAAAAAATGCATCCCTAATATATTTTTTAAATTTAATAGTTTCCATTAGGGGGAGCATCTGTATTTTTTTTTTCTTTTAGAGGTGGTGTGAAAAAATAAAAGCGTTAATCTAAATCCTAATTCTCCAATAAACTCACACACCCACTTCTCTTATATGTATCGTCGCACTCTTCTATGTCCGAACATATACTTCATATCCCCCTTTTTCATCTGCATTCGTATTTTTTTTAATTACTCTCGCCATCATAGTCGGCTCAACTATCATCTCGACAACATACGAGAACATTTGAAGAACCCAAGTCTAGTTCCTACTTTCATGTGAAATCATTGATTCGGTATGCCCAAAACAAATATAGTTTTGAAGAGATTCAAGACTCGGTTCATATATCTATAGTAATTCTCTCTACCAGCCATTGATTTTCATTTTTAGGGTTTATGAGTGTTTGTTTATGTGTGATTTATTTCTGGATTAATTAGTTATTTTTATTTTACTGAATTTTTTAATTATTTTTCTATTTTTATTGCAAATGATGATAAAAAGGGCGACAAAGACATTCACAGTACGGGAGGAAAGATGTTTGTTTTTAATTTGCGTGCTCAGAAGCAAAAGATTGGGACTTGGTTAGATATACGTTTTGTGAGAGTTCCTTACTAATGTGTGGACTTCATCTAATTTTAACGAAACACTCCTGGTACTGTTCATTTTTAACAAAAAAACATATTTTTATCTTTACTTGACATTATTCATTATACCTTTAAAAATTACTTTTCGTTAAAATGGAAGTTTTTTTGAACTTTTCATTATTTTTCCTAACTTTTTAATAAAGGTACATTTGTATTTCCACCTCTAATAAAAATTAATTAGGGCAATTTATATATCCACCTCTAATTTGTAGGTACTAAGAACAATTTTCACCCATTTGGTAGACTTGGGTTTAGGAGTGAACTTGTGTGACGGTTATTATTTATTTATTTAAAGAAAAATTAATGAAAATTTATAAAAAAAATTAGTTTTAATCAAAATGACAAAATAAAAGTGTAAGTGAATAGTAACATGAACGATTTTTTTAGGTAAAAAATGTCTTTAACGTTAAAAGTGAACAGTACCATAAGGGTGCGTTTGTTGCGCCGGACTGTCTCGGACTAGACTAGCTTCAGAGATTAAGCTGGACTGGCTTAGACTAGACTAAGCTGGACTAACTTAGTGAAGCGTTTGGTGCAGTGTTGGACTAAAAATCTGGATAATAACAAATTATAATATTATATTATTTAACCTATAAATTATTAATATTTTATTATGATCTTCCGTCCCACTCTCTCCCTCTTTTCTTAGTTCTTCGTCCCACCCTCTCCCTCTTTTTGCCTCCCAAACCACTTGATTCCTATCTCTCTCTCATTCCCGGTCAAACTCCTTATCGATTCCAGTCTCTATTTCTCTGTCCTCCCTCCCTCTCTAACTATGCGCTGTTCCAACGGAACCTCACGGCTCCATTTTTCCAGACGAGTTATAGGTTTCCCGATGTGTTTTCCGGCCAACCCTTGTTGAATTGGATGAAGTTAGCACCGCCAAAAAAATTCCTCACCATCCCTGGACCGAGATCTTAGCTTTGCATGGTCGAATCTGTCATGGATTTGAAGAAGCCCAAACAAGCCGAGACTTCCAGGCCATTTTCCGGCCACATTCGACCACCTTTTGGTCTCAATTCAGGTAGAATCGTAATCTTGTCACTACTAGCTTCAATTTGGTATATTTTATATGAAAGTTGGTTGTGAAATGGATCTGAAAGAGAGTAGAATCGGAAAGTTAATGATTGATCTAGGTGACCAGAGATGACGAGGAGTCTGTAGAGAGTGGTCGTTGAGCATGACGAGGACGAGAGAGAGGATAGTCTTCGCTAGTCCCATGATTTTTGGGGGGTTTAACTAAGACCGGCTAGCCCATGATTTAGTCTAGGCGAGTGAGACTTAGTCTCATTAAATCTAATCTCTGATGGGAACAAACATGGGACTAGACTAACTATTAGTCCAGTCAAGTCCAGTGAGGGCTAGTGAAGGGAAACAAACACACCCTAAATATTTCATTAAGATTCCTTTTATTTAAATGGTAAATTGTCTTGACTTCTCTTTATTACCTTTCACCTATTGTGAATAGTAACTACTATGACAATGCTTTTCACTAATTATTCAACAGATATGCTACTTCAATCCGTTATGAATAGTAACTGCCATAGATCTAAACTTGAGGCTACAATCAACATGGCTATTGCAAAGACTCCATGAGCCATGGCCTGAAGAAATGGATGGAGGTGAATGTTGAATCTACCACGGTTGGACTTGCTCTAATAGTCACCGTTCTTGTGGTGATTGATGATGAACGAATGATAGGTAGTTTGTATAACCAAAGGGATAATAAAGGAGGAGGGGACATGGGTCCAACCAGGGAAGGCTCATATTTATAAAAGAAATTTGACGAAATGTTTCTGGTACTATTTATTTTAACAAAAAAAATTATATTTTTATATTAAAAAATTATCTTTAATACTATTCATTTCATCATTTATTTTATCTTTACCATTAAAACTCAAATTTTTTATATTATTTTCATTAGTTTTCTCATGATGCATAAATTTTCTGAAATGTGAAAGCACAAGGGCATGCAGAAGGAAGCAGAAGCCAGGCCAGCCAGTGATGGGCTCTTTCTCTCTCTGTCTCTGTTTCTCTCTGTACCTGTGACTGAGGAGGTGAGGATATATGGTTATGATAGCTAAATACTGACTGTGGCAGGAACCCTACTATAACCCTAGTATCTAGTACCTAGAAATTAATAGCAGTAGCACCCTACTCACCTACTCCAGCTGTTTATAATCGGTATTTTTCTTCCCAAAAAAGTTTAGAGAGAGAAAAACACAGACAGAGGAGAGAGAGAGAGAAGTAGATGGGGAAGCAAGTGACATAGACAGTTGTACTTTGCTAAAAAAGATCTTTCAGTTATATTCCATCGAGACTGCGCCAGATGATTAGACATAAGCATGCCATTCTAGTCAAAAAGCACTCTCCTGTCTTTCCCCTTGACCCAACCCTTCCCTCCTCCTCCTCCTTCTTCTTCTTCCCCACGCTCTTATCCTCTGCGTCTTGCACGCCCATCTTTTCTTTTTGTTTACTCAAATAAAAATTATAAAAAATCTTCTCAATTGATATATAATTTGCCTTTGGCAAATATATTTGTTTGACGTGCCTCGGGCGTAGTTAAAAAACGGAGCATGTTGTCTTAATTAATTGAGCTACATGATGAGAAATTTTGAGTTGTGACGAGAATACGGATGATACATCATATATTTTTATGTAAGTGGTGAAATTTTTTAATTTTTAAGTTATTAACCTTTTAATACACATATCACACCATTTATATGATAACATATAGTGTATCACCTCGTGTGACAATGACACTAAAAAATCTCTCATAATCGAGCTACGCGGTTATATAAGAAATTTTATAGTTTTGAAACATCTAAAAGCGTTCTTTGTTGAGTGATTTGAACAAAAGAGATTAAGAAGTTGACTGATCTCGCTAGGAGATTGTGACGACCGAATACAATTATAGTTATAATCATGTCTAAGTTTCGCCGCTATATTAACTTTTCGGAAAATATGTGTAAATGATGGTTGTGAAATTTGCTTACGAGGTGAAATTAAGTTAAAGATATATTGCCAAAATCTATTTAATTTATGTTCAACATCGATTTAGTTTGTTATCATTATTGTTAGACCATCTTCAATAGTGTAAGCAAATATAATAGACAAAATTGTATTATAGTGGTTAACGTGGCAAGTTGCTTATAAACCAAATGTGTCACTCCAATGAAATAGGCAAACTAAGCAAGCAAAATTTTATTTTATTATTTTCTTTCACCTTTGATATTTACTTATATTTTATTTTTGTATTTTTCGTCTCATATGAAATACTTTAGTATAAATAAAAATTTCATAATACAAGTGGTTGAATATTTGAAAAAAAAATCCAACCACTTATACTGTGACATTTAATGTACCAAGCCGTATTTCTGGCACACTAAAAAATTTCTTCACATGTAGAAATATGCAATGTTGCCTAGATTGAAGGAGTAGGCAAAGTCTACCTACTTAATTGACAATTCTATTGGAGCTTAATTTTGCCTATATAGCTCATCACAAGAGTTTAGTTACGAGTTTGATTATTTATTTGACTACTTTATTGTTGATGCTGTTAGAGTTGAGATCTACATTATTAATATGGCTTTTATATCCAAAATTACATAAGAGTTAGTAAGCAAGTTGTGCATGGCACGTTGATGTTAATCATCTCCTATTATATATGCACATAGGTGCGGTGGTCGTAGTACGAGAATGGCGGACAAAATTTCACGCTTCCCTTAATTTTTTGGAACCTATAAAACTTTGTATCATCATAGCACCAACTTCCTCGAATCTAAAAATCTTTTTCAAGTTTTCAACTCCTACTCGAGTGTTGATTACATTCTCCTATAATTTATTTTACAAATATATATTGCAATCAAACTAGTCAAAGGATTTTAGGAATGAGTAGTGATATCTACACATTCATTTTTACTTTTTACATTCTTCTTAATTTTCGGTCGTCAACCAAAAATTGAGAAGATCAATAGCAAAAAATTAACAAAAATATGTAAGAAGTAAAAAAGAGTGTGAATAATACTATCCTTAAGAAAAATGCTCTACGATGAGATAAAAAATACTAACACAACGTTGATCATGGTAATTTAAGTAATTTTAAACCCCAAAAATTACGTTTATTTAATTGTATACGTAAAAGAATCATTCTAAAATGTATCACTTTTTGAACTAATCTAATTACCAAATGTTTGAGGATGTATTTGGCACAATGAACCATATTTGAGAAGAAATATTTGAACTTGAAACAATGAAACATTTCTTAATAATATGAAGAGATTGTTTGTTGTACAAAACTAACCTTCACTTTTCTAAAAGACAAACAAAACAAAAAATTCCATCCAAAACCAAAATTCCTTATATCTTTTTTCCTCTCTTGGCTCCTCACAAGTTCATAACTCACAAGCTCACAACATCAAACCTTGAGTCCTTGTCCATAATCTCTATTGATTCGAAGGCTCTAAGTTTTCAACTCCCACAATTTAGATGTTTAATCATTGTCACCTATTCTTTCTTTTGCCGATATTTCTTATGTTGCCTCTCCAAGTTTGTTAATGATTTGCTTGTTACAATAATTAATGCAAAGGAAGAAATATGTGAGCATAAATAGTAACACCTTGAAGGATGGGTGTGCAATCGTAATTAAAGTTTAATTTGATGAAGCACAAACAGATTTATATATATTTTACAATCTGAATAACAAAATAACTTCCACGCATCGGTTGAATACTGGTTGACAGTTCTATCACTCTTCTTAGTTATTACGTGTTTCAAACAGGCAAACAGTTACTACTTTTAATAGGAATTCAACAATTTACATAATAAAGTTCATCGATCATCAATGAGTTGTAACTTGTAACTAACTAGACCTATTAGTTATTAATATATGAACAGCGGTTTCCAGTACAGCAGCGCCAGTTGCTACTTAATGCTACTCACTACTCCCTAATAACAATACTATTTACCATGCACTCCTTGCAAAATCATCAAAAACAAAATAAAAAAAAGGTTTATTTCTTGGTTTCTTTACGAAAGAGTGAAGGCTGTTTTGTTGCTTTTGTTTTTGTAAACTGCAATGCCCATTTTCTTGACAATCATCTGCAATTAATACAGATACAGGGAGACACGACCTTACTTGAACAAGATACAGAGTGACCAAAAAGGACCAAAGGGAGCTAGGGCTACAAAATCTCCTGAAAAATCCAGGGCTAATCCATAAGCCCTGCGGTTTCAGAAACCCCACCGCTTCCCCACCGCCCTCTTTGCAGGCCGGGAAATTAAATCAACCTCCCACCCCCTCTCTAATTAGGTCGGACCCGGCCCCTTATTAACTCACAAAAATAAACAAGAAAATGTTCTTCATTTTCCATAATGTTATGTCATAAATTGAATATCTTCACTATCAATTTATTACTGTGAATGTGAAGTGAATTTGGCATCCCTATATTCCCGATGCAATTTTCTCCCCCTAACCAAGATTGAATATATGACAAAAACAAGAAGATAAGTGCGGAAAGGGAAAATTAAAATGACACATTATTTTTATTGTCTAACATTAGTTTTTTTGGTTGTTAAAGAAAATGTACACTCTCAATCCATTAATTTGCACTATAAAATAACAACTTTATTATTTTTCAAGCGAATTCATTTTTTTATTCTGTATTTTTTATTAACTATCTATAACTTTTTTGTTTTTTGTTTTTTTTTGCAGAATGATCTTTAAAGGTTGATTAAAAAAATGAATGATTATGATCATTAATTATAAAATTATTAAGATAAAAATTATATTAATCACATTTGATTGGAAAAAGAGGTGCACCTAAAATGATGGGAAAATTAGAATGTCCTACATCTTTTCTATAATTGTTAGATTAAACATTCATTTTTTTTAAGATTTGATTAAGCTGCTTTGATCAATTGTCACCTTAATAACTTTTTATTTATTTAATTTTCATGTCATTAATTTAAATGCATTTATATAGAGGCATAAGGTAGCTTAGCAACTAATTACCTATAATATAGGAATTTAATTTCGTCAATCCCCTTTTAAGCATTAAATGACATTTTTTAATAAAATAAAATAAAAAATTAATTAACTAATTCCTCATTTCCTTATTATCAGTATTTAAAAAAAAATGTCTCTTTCTATTAAAAATGTCTCAATAAAAAGTCTTCAATACATATTTTTTCAAGTATAGATATATAAAAAATATACTTAAAACTTATGGTACATTCGAGAACAAAAGTATCGACTTTTGGTACGTTTATATTTCAAATGTACCTAGAAACCAAATGTACCAAAAATTAAAAAACGAGGCGCCTATATCAAAACGCCCATAAAATGATTTATATTGCACAGAATACGCCCACACAATAATGTCCCCTAGTCATGAAATATGGTCTCCCATATATGAGGTGGATGCAAACATTGATTATGTTTTGAATTATTTTAAAGAGTGAGAGGGTGAGAGAGTGTGAAATTGCATATAAATATCCAAGAATCACACAGACCTTCTTTTGGGTCCCTCGCTTGAATTGTGTCTTTATCCATGCCTTTTTGTCCTTGTATCTTCTTCTCCCACCTTTCTCTTCGTCATTTTCATGTCTACCTCTTACAGTTCTGCTCCATCATCAACTTCATCATCTTCGTCTTCCTCCTCATCCCATGATGGAAATGGAAACGACAGTGCCAATGCAGCTGGTCCTAGCAATGTACGAAGAGGTGGTGATTTCGAAGGGCCATCCTCCTCCAGACGACGTTCCGTAAACGAGGTCTGGCCTGAACCTTTTGTGGAAGCCCTCGCTGCCCAAGTTGCCACTGAAGCCTCTCGCTCCGTCGGACGACTTGCGGCTGCTCCAGCCCTTGCTAATGTGTTTCAGGTACGTTTTCTGATAAGATTAAACAATCGTTAATACTCTACTCATACTTTTTGTTCTTCTGGTTAATTGACTATTAACTCATGAAATTTTTTGATTAACTAGTTGTGTTGCAATGCGAAATATGTGAAAAATTGTGTGCTTATATAATTCTGATTATTTTGGGGGATCTTTGGCATGGTACGCAGCATTAGAATCCGGCTAGGTATTACTGAGAAACTGATGGTTCTTATTCCAAAATGGAGAAAATATTAGTCTAGTCAAAGAGCATCATATGCATAAATACACTAGAAAAACCTGCCAGACCAAAATTAATTCAATTGATGATTCCCCTAAAAATTAAATATATTAAAAAAAATTGGGTTATGGGTTTTTTTTCTTCCCTTTATTTGTGAAAACATGAGAAATTACCAATAAACGAGTATAACGGGTTCTGGGTTTTGTTCTAGTCCTCTAGATAGTATAGTGGTACCTTTTTACGGAGCGGAAGATTCGAGCTTGACCGCAGAAAGGAAAACACACTGTTCTGGTTTAGTAGTTGGTTTAGCTACATCCGAGAGAAGAAACTGTTTTGCTTCAGAAAGTAATTGCTTTTTTGAAGGGTCATGCTCTCAATTCTCTTGTATGCAAAAATAATTTAATGTCCCTTTCACTAGTAGGAGGTTTGTGATTAGTTTCTTTGGCTTTTCACGTCTTTCCCCTTCCAAATCTACGTAAAAGGGTTATTTTGGCTTTAATTTTCCCCTATTTTTGCCCTTTTGAGCTCTAGCAATCCCTCTCCCTCTCTCTACTTTTTTGACTGAACTTTTCTGCAAATTTTTATTGGGATGCCCTTCTTCCTCTTCTTCTCTCGGATAAGGACCTCTAAAGCTTGGTTTTATCACAATAGCATTGTTTGGAATTACATAGCAAAATTTAGGGAGCTGAGAGACTGGTTGGATTGTACATAAAACTTTACGTTTCTATATCTAGCTAACGTTTGTCTTGCAGTTATATTTTCGCTGCCATAGCCATTAATGTTCTTTTTTGTTTTGGTGTTTTTAGTACTATATGCAAGAATATTATAGTCCACTTAAATTTTTGGAGTTTTTTAAGTACTATATGCAAGAATATTATAATCCACTTTAATTCAGACTAAATCGGAGTTCAAAGTACAACAATAGTCATGCCAGTAACGTACAAAAATTCATCTTCTGTTTTTGTCTTTTTCTATAATTAATATTATACTCTGTTATGCAAGTCCACAAGAACAAGATTCCAGTTATCTATAACCGCTGGGTCTTTTTTTTAGATTATTTTATGTTTTTGAAATTTACAAAAGATTATGTTTTTGACATCTAAAAAGTAACAAAACAAAATGGTACTGGATAAAAATAGTATTACCATCTAATACTACCATTTTAAAAGTCTAAAAGTGTAAGATGAAAATTTTGAACTCGAAAAACATCAGGTTAATTGAAATCTATATCCATCTGAGAAATTCGCTACTCTAAATTTCTTTCAAATTATGGATGATTTAGAATCTTAAAATGGAATTTCAAGTCGAACTTCATGCCCTAGAAAATGTATAAAGTTCAAAGAAAAAAGACCTTGAGCTTGATGTGAATCCAAACGACATTCCATATGAGGTAGGCAGATAAGCATAGATTGAGGAGCGGGTTGAGATGTCGACATCTCTGACAGTTCATGGGTGTTGAAGTGTCATGTATAAAAAAAAACCTTGCATGCACCTTATGCTACTGCATATGTCATAAAGTACATGGAGCCCAATGCTTGTTTGGTTGACAAGCTGATGTCTACTGGTCAACTCCAGAGGTGTGCTTGTCTCTTGCTACTTCCGATGCAATACCTTCTGGTGACTTCTATTTCTCTGTGTTGCTTCTTGGTTTTTTTCCTTTTGTTCTTGTCTTTTTAACACTCTTTTTTGCTTTGTCCTTTCTTGAATGTTTGAAGACTGTTTTGGACCCGAGCTCGAGTGATAAAATTGATTAACCTATAGTATGTTAAATTTAAAGTAATTTCACCCTTAGTGCTAAGGAGTAGGATTATCTTCCTTTCTAATTTCTCTCCTCTTCCATTCTCTCTTATTTAAATAATTGCAATTACGTCACGTTTACATCTTGTTTTGAATTTTTTATATAGAGAATATGACAAAAAAAGAAATTGAGAGAAGCGGATGAAAATGGATGTTAATAGATGGGGAGATAATTTTACTCCTATTGCTAAACATATTGTTTTGTATGTACATAGGCTTGAATAAGTATAATATTCTAAGATTAAGAAGGAAGTTACAACCATCGTAAAAAAGTTTGTATTCTTTTGTCTCAAACTTTGACATGTCTGCTGATATATTTAAATTTATATATTATATGAAGTTGTGTTTTTATTTGAGAGCGCAATCCCGTTTTGTGCATGTCAGTGGTAGACATTGAGCGCTAACTTATTTTTCGATTTTGCAAAATAGAATCTCGCTCATGATAGATTTCAATGTGATATAGATAAATATTTTTGTGAACATAAAATAATATCGCAAGTTACATAATAAGCATGAAACCATTACCCAAGAACAAGAACATGATGGGGTCTCCAAGGGAATAGGATCCCATCTAGATTCTATTTGTGGGAATCTAAATGATCAATCAATCGTATCCGTTTATTATACATCATGCGGTTAGAAATCAATTTAAAAATTTTGTTTAAAATTAAACCTAAACAGTATCTAAAGAAAATTGATCACAAGATGTACGATGAACGGTTGCGATTAATTAATGTTTTGAATTCCCACAAAGAGATTCCGGATAGGATTCTAGTCCGTCTCCAGGAGCGAGAAAAACCCAAAAAGAAAATAGAAAAGGAAAGAAGATCCAATTAGAGCGGGAAAACGTGAGTAGTACACGGACGGGTGGGATTTAGAGGGCCGAAGAAAGTTGGGGTAAGGGATGAAAAGTTCTCTGCTTTTTAACAAGACAGACATTGGCTGCACGTTTCTTGGAATTGAAAGGGAACCATGTGAGGGGAAGCACGCAAAATTTGCAATCCTAAGTTTTTATTATGTCAAGATATATGTATGTGTTCATAGTTTTCTATATGATCGATCTTTGTCCATTTCATGGTCCCTAGCTAGGTACGCTAACTGTTTACCATGGATTTTGAATTAATGATATTACAGTGTTAATAAAGTCCTATGAACAATTATGTATTTATATATCTGTATCAAAAGTTATGGTATAAAATTGTCTCGCTGAGTTTAATCAGATTAGTTAGAACAATAATGTGATTACCTGCTACGTCAAAGTTCGAATTTCTATAACCGAAATTAGATGTATTTAATTTAACTAGTAAAACTAGAAAATCACATATAATCTACTGGATGCAAATTAATAGAGCAGTCTTGTAATTGGAGGTGCCATATATATATTAAATGTTGTAAGACGTTGGATTGAATAATAATAAATGTAGAGAGCGAGAGAGTGAGAGGTGTCAGTCTCCAGTGTCCATGATATCAAATAAAAAAGCTCATATTTTCTGTCTTATTAATTTTATAAAAAAAATAATATTAAATATTAATTTAATTTAACCGTAATTGTTCAAGCAATTTAAACGTTCTAGCGAGAAGGGAAAGGAAAAAGATAAGGAGGGAGGGAGATGAGAGATTTGCAGACGAAAATTGTACACCACACAGCTGCCACTTCTTTATTTATACCTACTCTGATTGATGTCTTTTCCTCCCCACTCTTCTCTTGCACTCCCCGGCTCCTATTCTACTACTACGTACTCTCCACTCTCCTTCCCTATAATCTCTCTCTCTGTCTCTCTCGATTGCCAGCTGAGTTACCTGCCCTCGGCCTCCACGCATCAACTGTCTCCTCCGTGGGGCTAGGGTTTTGCATTTGCTTCGGGCTCCACCTTTTAGGTCCGCTCACTCTCTCTCTAGGGTTTACGCGCATGGCATCAACTGTCTCCTCCGTGGGGCTAGGGTTTTGCATTTGCTTCTCTTCACAGTCCACGGTGATGCTTTCCACCTGTAGTTATTTTGCCCTAATATTTGTTAACAGTCCAAAAACCTCAACCCACATACAAATAGTAAGGGATCTAAGTCTTTAATCGCTACATTTTCCCCAGTTCCTGGCACGACGAAATTTTACCAACTATTAGAGAATTTTTTAACGTGAAGAACTAATCAAATATCAAAGATATGTTAAAATACAAAGTGTTGTTGAAGATGTTATGTTACATTAATAGCTCTTTGGCATTGTTCCCTAGCTATCATAACTAAAATATTAGTTCAGTGAAATTTCTTTAGCACTTAAGAAGAATTTTGAAGTTCGAATTCTGGCTCCATAATTGGTTAAACAAAATGAATAATAATTTACGTTCGAAGTTGGTTACTAGTTGAAAGCTTGAAAACTAGTGAGTGAATAGTGGCATAAAATTATTGTAGCTACTCAATTAACTTTTCATGTCAATAAGAATAACACTCTATTTAAACAAACTTTAAATATTTATTATTAACAATTCAAATCTAATTCACTCATTTTCAAAAATCACATTTTCTCTTTTTTGGTTCACTGAGTCTATCATTGAGTTTTATTGAATTTTTAATATTTAGTACAAGAACAGTGACTACACTTAAAGAGTAAGTGTTCACTTTACTATTATACATAGAGTTCTTTTTTATTATATTGTTGGAAATGAAGAGTTTGACATTGTTCTCTTGCTATTTTAACAAAAAATTAAAATTTCTCTTGGAAATGATTTTATGGAGTCTGTTTAAAATAAAATTTTAGTGGTTTTATAGCTTCTCTGGAGATGCTCGAAGTTGTATTAGTCGGTTTGTCCTTCATGTATTGTATTATTACACTGTCATTCCTTTAACTGGTTAAAACACATGCCTATCAAATCTGAAACCTCTGTTAAATACCCATAATAACCCTACCTACTCATGCATGCGTTGCCATCCCTCCGCATATAATTAGAAAGCATATGTTTTATTAAATTTTTTATTTTTGTTGCATGCACAAAAAATAGGGAAGCCATATGCGTTTTAGTTTTCATGTTTTCCATTCAATATAACGTGCATGCATGAACGAGCTGTAACCTACTTACCGAAACTGATCGCGTACGTGACATTTTTCCGATGTGAAGGTTTGTTCGACGTGGCGCGCCGTCTCGCGCTCCGACCTTCTCTGGCGTCGCCTTACCCGCCGTATCTGGGGCCGGACAATTCTCCTTCGCGACAGGTGGCGTGACGAGTACGTCGACTGGCATCGGACGGCCACAAACTTCCGAACCCGGAGGTCCACCCACACGACCCTCCACTTCGATCCGTCCGACGTGGAAGACCCCGACGGCCGCACCTGCCGATGCCTCACCCTCTCCGACGCCCATCTCGCCTGCGGCTTCGCCGACGGCACCGTCCGCCTATTCGACCTTGCCACTCGCCTGCATGTCAGCACCTTCCGGCCCCATCCCCGCGACCGCCTCGGCCGATTCTCCCGGTCCGTTACCGGCATCGTGCTAACAGACACCACTCTCACGTTCGCATTGCTGGACGGAGACATCCACGTAGTGATCATCAACGGCCCGCAGATCACTCGTAGGGCCCACTTGGGCGACGTGGTAAATGATGGGGTTTTGGTTGATTTCACTGGATCCGAAAGATGGTGGGTCGGGCTCTATGCGGGTGTTCCGGGTCGGGCGTTTCACATTTGGGATGGTTTGACTGAACAGTTGACTTTCGTCGGCGGGACATTGACGGATCCGGAGGCCGTGATGGGGTGGCACATGCTAACGGAGATGACCGAGTTCGTAGGCCGAGTCCGAGTCACGAGTTGGGAAACGGCAGTGGCGTGCACGAGCGCGCGCGTGATTGTCTTCGATCTTAGGAATCAGGGGTTTGTGTTGAGCGAGGAGGAGTACAGGAGAGGGATAATTGTGACTGCGGCTGACGTGAGCAGGTCGGCGTTCGTTATAGTGGGGAGGAGGGGTTTGGCTAATGTGCGCCGGACTGACACACTGGGGGAGGTGTGTAGGTTTATCGTGAGTGGGGCGTCGCAGATGGCGGTGATGGGGTGCATGAACGAAGGGTACGCGCTAATGTGCGGCGGTGGGGTGGTGAGGGTGTGGGAGGCGGAGAGAGGGGCCTATCTGTACAGTTTCATGGAAAGGATTGAGGAAGTCAACGCTTTCGTATGCGATGAACGACATGTCGCAGCGTGTTCCGGGGGTACGACGCTGCACCTTTGGGACTTTGGTGCAGCAGATTGATTAGCGTAGGGGGTTAAACATAACTTTGGTAGAATAATGTTAGATTTATCAGACATTGGAGTATCACATATGAAATGTGATAATGTATTTGATTAAAATTCAATGAGATAGAATCTTTGATTGGTGCAGCATTTACATATCAGCTGCCACATAATGCGTTAATCAAATATGTACTTTGACGTGCATTAGTTTAGGTTCCTACAGGTGATATGAACAATCCATTAAGCCTTTTTTTTGATTAAATGTGTAGGTAGATGTATATTAAGTGAGGTTGACTGATACAATCTATCGGGTCACTTCCTTGACATTTGAGCTAGTTGAATACTTTTCGCGTTAAAGTAATATAGAACAGAACGTTGTTTTTAAAAACAAAGCAAAACCAGGCAGGCAGAGGAGGGAGGGAGGAAAGCAAAATGGTGATTTTGATGTGATGTCTATATGGGATTTAATGTAAGGTAATGTAGTGGAGGAGGGAAACTGACATAAGAAGTGTACTTTTGACTGGGGTGGTGATATCATCAGATATGCTGCAGAATGATTTGTGTTTCAGAGAGAGAGAGAGATTATGTTGACCTGGCCCCACACACAAAAAACCAAATGAGGAGAGCTTTCTTTTATAGCCTAGTCTAGTCTAGTTTTGTCTCTTGAAATATTTGGAGGCTTGCCTTTCTGTTTCTTGTTCTTTCGGCATTGTTTTTTCTTCTAAAACATTTTCCTTTTTAATCATATATGTTATTTCTATTGATTTATTCAATATGATGGTAAAGAAATAAAAAGTAAAAAGTTAGAAGGGCTGCGTTAAAGCCAGCATAATTAAGGGTAATGTTTGGCATCCCGTCTTTATTATCGTGTTAAAACCAACATTAGCAAAGGTAATGTTTGATATCCCGTCTCTATTATCGTTTGTATAAAAGAAAAATGTCTAAATCATTATTCTGTTTTATGACTCTAAATTTCTGTATTTGGTTAATCCCAAGTTGTATAAGTTTTTAGGCACGGTATAGTTTCACCTGCGCCTAATTCTTATATGAGCACTAAGGATAAAAGTTCTCCCAGGAATCCCGAGATGATACGAATGGGATTTTCCCTTTCAATTAACAAACAGAACTGTACAGGTTTACAAGAACGAGACTGGAGGCATAACTATGCTTCGCCCATTCCCTTTTTCACAAGCATGTCGTAAACCCTATCGACTTTGCTCGGTTCAACCTTGAACAGGCGATGGGCATCCGCTTGCTTCTTAACATTGCCATTCACAATCTCTGTGGACATGGTCTGCAGCATGTTAAGGTAATGTGAAGGTAGGATTCTGATTTCACTGCAAAGTCTTTGTTCCTGCATGTATCACGCCACATTGATCGTATCATAAAGAACAATTCACGTATAAAGGATAAATACAAAATCACGTTGAGACTGGCATTCTTACAGTTTCGGACAGTAAATCGGCCCCGACTAGCCCAGTGATATCCCAATAATCCAAGGAGCTTGAAATAGCTTGCGTAGTTAAATATGTGTCCTTGCTGACGGGATGCAGAACGGTGGATCCCTTAAAGGATCCCTGAGGGCTGATCTGCAAGCCTTTACCAGCCTGAGAGCTTTCCTTATTCCTTAGGGAACTTTCTTCCGCTTCCTTCTTCCTCTTCTCTTCAAGGTATCTACTGGCCTCAGAAGCTGTCCTACAGCCAGCAGTTCGAGCTTCCTGCATAGTTAATGCAGATATTTTGAGCATACGCCATGCAACATGATCACTTATTATTATACGCCCTTGAGAACGAACAAAATGAGCAAGTGGCCAAACTGGAGGGTTGGGACCTTTTTTTGGGTGTGGTGAAGGGAAAGTATAACTGAGTTTGAATGGCTGATTATGGGGTAATTTAAGCTAGTCGTATTAACCGTGGGAAGCCATGGTATTTTTAACTTAGAATCATGTAAAAGCATGTGACAAACATAATGTAGTCTTGTTCCCGTTATTTACTCAACGAGAGCAACCCACTGTATAGAGAGGGAAATAAGGTAATAGGAAACAGAAGCGATGTGTGAGGCATGCATCAGACCTGAAGATCCAGTATTCTTTTGACAATCTGTTGTTCCTCAATGATATTCTTAAGCAATTCCTTGTGCTTTTCACTTGAATGGAACCGCATGAAAACTTTGAAGCGCTTGTATATTTCTTTTTCTTCAGGTGCGAGGCCCTTGTCAAAAGGGTCGGGGTAAAGCAGATTTCTTTCAAGTATGAAATTCTTCCTACGTTTCCTCTCATCAAGCCTGCCAAATTCCCACATATTATTTGATCATATAAAGGGTAAAAAAAGAAGAAGGGAAAATCAGACAGCTAGGCTAACTTGTTTTAGTTATGAGATAACAGTATCACTTGTATGAAAGTATTTGTGACATTTGCTGTCTAGCATTTGCAATAACTATGACAACGAAATAAAGTTCTGTATAAATTTTCTGAATGCAACGAAAATAATCACTTCATTTTGTTAAGACTTTATGCTGTTCCCCTCCTCATAATTGCTTTGAATTTGAAATAGACCCATCAGCCTTAATCTATCATAGTAGCCATATAAATACCGTTGTGCGTAGACATGCAAAACTCGTAGCTTCAATTCATGGTCAGCATTAGTGTCAGTATCCTTGAATTCCATATCTGCCAGAATCTGCTCAGCATCATTGTCATATTCAATTTCAAACTCTTGCCTCTTGTAATTATAGCCATTTAATTCTGTCATAGAAGGTCCCTCTTCCACTAAACTCCTTAGCTTTTTTTCTCCAACGCTTCGGTCAACCTGAGTTTCTGCTCATAACATAACATAAAATTGTGCTTTAAACCAAATACATGATAAATACATACGTACATAAATATATATCATGTATAACATGATTATTTAAGTGATAACAAATAATCTGGGGGAAACAACTTCTGGGCAATAAAGTTCACGGAGATACATTACCAATGCTTAAAGAAAGTGAGTCACTGAAATTCTAAAGACATGTAAAAGCAGATATGCGTATGTTTTGCATATGCAATAACTGTGAAACAGAAAGTAACGATAAAATCATACCTTCCACTTTACCGACTTTAGTCTCATCCTTAATCTGCTTTTTATTGGATGCCTTCTTTACAGCACCTGGGACCAACCCTTTGGCAACATCTGATGCAAAACAGAAGATCAGACATTTCCAGTCATGCGTAACCACTTATGACAAAAATGAGATTACTCAAGAGCTAAAAACTGCCTCAAGAATGTTGGTTGGTGTACCAGCAGTTGAGTGGGACAATGATTTGGAAGTTGGATTCTTCTTTGATTCTTCACATCTGAACAAGAAAATTAAGAAACAAAATTAGACAAGAAGATATGGAACAAGCGCTTGATACTAACGTAGGTACAAAATATAATAAAAAATACCATACTTGACTCCTGCAGAAAAGGGAGACACTTCTTTCAATGTAATCTCCACAAGTATGGGAATTTCTGCAGAGAAAGAAGAAACAGACGAGACGGACATTCTAATTAATTCAGAGGATTATCAGTATCTATGACAAACAGATGAAACAGAGCATTGGAAAACAATTCGTGGGTCCTTTGAATATAAATTGCCTAATAAAAGTTCACCTAAGCTACCGAATGGTTCGATCTTAAACTATTGAGGCATCTTAAATCATAAATCATACACCAAAGTATAACTGCTAATATGGACTCAACGCGAACTAAAGGGGATATCATGGAGACATGTCCTAAGGGGATATCATGAAAACTATTAGTAATAATTTTTGCTTTTTATATAATTTATGTGTGTGTATCATGTGTGGCGTATGGACATGCATTAATTAGAACACTGGTCTTACTGGGAGAGGAAAGTATGGAGAGTTGATATATATAGCTTTATAATGATCAATACATTGTTGTCTGGTTTTCGTTCCAACATGTTCAGAAACTTCAGTCCAATTCCCAAATCCATACATTTCAATACCCTAAACAGCATGATCAAAGAACAGTGTTCTACTCATTAAAGAGGAAAGCAAAACCCAGATCTCTTTACCCAGTCTTCACCGTCTTCTTCTACTCATCAAATCCCACCCTGCATATGAACCACTCATCGATTCACCAACCAAAATAAATTACAACTTACCATTTTCCTCCTCCTACTTCACAGTAAAATTTCCCCTTTACTCTTCCATTTCTGCTGTGAGCGTCAACAAGCACGGACTGTGATGAATTTCGTCTTCATATACGCACACATACACAGAGATGTTCAAAAATTAAAAATTGACAAGCGGTGAACCTAGAAATGAAGAAGGATATGATATTACAAGCAACCGTACCTTTAGCGGCAGCAGGCCCATGGTCGGTCGACGACGAATATTTTTCAGTACACAGAAAAACATCACAGATTGGACAAATCAGAGTTCGGACAAATCAGAGTTCTGAGAATTCTGCAAAAAGAAGGAATTGGGTTGCTGCGAGCAGCGGAGGAGATGTGGGTGTTCGGGGGTCGGTGTTATTGGGGAAGGAATGAGCGACGGAGCGATGGGGTTGAAGGGATAGTGGTGTTGTTTGCGTGGATGACGAGCCAGGAGAGTGTTGCGAGAGAAAGAGAGGGACGAAGTGAGCGAGATAGAGGGACAGAGTGAGCAAGGCAGAGAGGGATGGTCTACCCGACTAATTATACAAAGGTTTCGGTTGGGATAAATAAACAGGTGGGCGGTGTATAAAATGAGTGGGCCCGGATTATTTATCCGGTGCTTATTTAATACGAAGTTCATCAAACATCTGTTTTGTACTATTAATACTATCCGGTGATCTTATACGGCGTGCCAAACGAGGCATTAGTTTATACTAGATCTCTAATGAAGTGATGCCTCATGTCAATATGTTTGGTTCTCGAATGCTGGACATGATTCTTAGAAATATCAATTGCACTAATGATATCATAATAAACAAGAAAAGTGGATTGAGATATATCGTAGTCACTAAGCATTTGTTTCATCCACATCAATTGAGTGCAACAGCTCCGACTGCCACATATTATGTCTTAACAGTAGATAAAGAGACACAATTTTGCTTCTTGTTGTGCCAAGCAACCAAATTGTTCCCAACATAGAAAGCTCCCCTGAGGTATTTTTTCGATCATCAATGCACCCAGCCTAAGCAGCATCACTGTACCCAAATAGGTTTGTGTTGGTGTCATAAGTATATTGAAGTCCATAATCAGTCGTCCTACTCACATACTCGATGACCCTCTTGACTGCTTGTAAGTGAGACTCCTTGGGACAACTTTGAAACCGAGCTCATACCCCAACAACAAATGTGATGTCTGGTCCATTAGCAGTCAGGGTAAGCTTCCAATCATGCTTCTATACAGAGTCTGATCAACATCCTTGCCGCATGAGTCTTTGATTTCCCAATAAAAAAAGACAAGTGAATTAAGAGACTCTAAAAATCCAAGCAAGTTTTTTTTATTATATTTGTTTAATAGAAAACCTCGGCGGTACGAGGGAAATTTTATTGATAACGAAAAAAGAGGTTACACCTAGTCAGGGGGGGACATAAACCTTACCCCTCATAATACAAAGAAAAGGAGAAAAAGAACATGAAAAAGAAGGGGGGACATAAACCTTACCCCTCTAGAAACAAAAATACAAAAGATACAAATAAAAGAGGAGGGGACATGACACCTAACCCCTCTAATGCCAAACCTAAAAGTTTTGAACCAAGCAAGTTAAACAAACTTATACTAACCCACTTATTAGAAGATACCAGCATAAACCAAACCACACACAATAGTACAACAAACACTAACAACAGCTGCAACATGAACTTGAATTAAATAAGGACCAAGTCCTTTGCCTTCTCCTCTCCCTTTTGGCTCTTGGCTGCCTCATCCTCTTGCTAAATGTCTCCACAAACCATTCATGCTTTCTGTTTGCAAAAGCGTTCCCGGCAACGAATCCAATAATTAGACCACAAAAAACTCCTGGAAGAACCACGTACCAATCAAACTTAAATGGAATTTCAGGGTCTTCATCTTCTTCAAAGACTGAAGGTGGCGGTGGTGTTGAGCTTTCTGAATCCTTGCATTTCTTTGACAGAGGTTTTCCACACAAACCCGAGTTTCCTTGGTATGAATCCTCCTGAAATGTATTAAATTGCTGGCCAAGTGGAATAGGCCCCCAAAGATGGTTATGGGATGCGTTGAAATACGCAAGGAAATTGAGTTGCACCAAATTACTGGGGATACTTCCTGAGAGTTGGTTTTCAGAGAGATCCAATGATTCAAGAGCTGTCAAGTTCCCAAGAGATGAGGGGATGAGACCATTGAGAGTGTTGTTGGAGAGGTTTAGCAAATGAAGGCCTTGTAGTTTCCCAATGAGTCCTGCTGGAATCTCTCCTTCAAATCTATTACTTGACAGATCTATGAGTCTAAGAAGATAAGGGGTCTTCAAATATTTCAATTCAACCCCTTTTGCAAGAACTGTGATCTTGTATTGATAAGTGTAAATGATCTGATTTGAGTTGGCCGGAGTGACTTCAAAATAAGTGTGATTGGTTTCTTTAACAAATTTCATGAAATTCCAATTCGCCAAGTAGTTAAAGGGCAACATACCGGAAAAACCATTGCGAGATAGATCAATGATGCACAAGTTCGGAAACTCATGGTTAGTTGCAGGCTTCCCAATTATTCCATGAAATTCATTGTGACCCAAAATGAGAGCCTTTAACACTGGCAGTTCTCCTAACCAAGAGGGGAAGATATCTCTGATGTAATTGTTTCCGAGGTTAAGAAACTCCAACTGGGTGCAGTGGGCCATAGATCTTGGTAGCTTCCCCTGCAAATGATTGAAACTTAAATCTACCATTCTCAAACTATTTTTGTTTGGACATAGTTGAGGAATATCTCTGTCAAAAGAATTGTTCGGCAAGTTGAGTACTTGCAAAGTACTAGAGTTCCCCAAACACCGTGGAAGCATACCACTTAGGTTGTTGTTGGCCAAATCAAGAATTTGTAGATTCATTTTGCAGAATAGGGGCGAAATCTCTCCATTATAATCATTGTTTGCAACTTCATAAACTTTGATTGATTCGGGTGGAGTTGGCAGTGAACCTTGTAACAAGTTGGAGTTCATTTCAAAAAAAACCATATTTTTCCACGGAAGAATGAGTGGATTTTGGTCAAATGACTCAAAACCTGTTAAGAAGTTAGACGACAGAAGGAGATACTGCAGAGTTTCTCTGGATGCACTCCAGAACCATTTTGGTATTTGGCCATGAATATTGTTGTGAAAAAGTCCAAGGTCGTACAACTCGTTCTGGTTTTTTAAAAACTCTGGAAACTCTGTTAAGTTGCATGAACCCAACCTCAGAATTTGAAACTTTGGAAGAGTGACATTCAAATTGGGTTTAATCTGCACAGACAATTGGTTGAATGATAATCGAAGTTCCTTTAAATTTTTGAGGTTGGAAAACTGATCAAATTCAACCGGCCCACTCAACTTATTAAGGTGAAGTCTTAGAATAGTTAATTGGGTCAAATTCCTTGTAACCCAAGATGGAATTTTACCAGTTAGATCATTAGCACCCAAGTCTAGTTCCCTAAGTTGGGTCAAGTTAGCAAGAAAACATGGAAATTTTCCTGTTATGTAGGTATACGCAAGGTGCAAATGTTCAAGTTTGGCTAGCTTTCCAACCCAAGCCCAGGAATAATCTGATAGTGAAGAATGGTCTGTCATTGTGAAAATATTTTTGTCACTCGAAGACGAGGAATAGTAAAATGAAGAAACGTCAAGGTGAAGGAGCTGAGTGAGGTTTCTGAGTGAAGATGGAACATGGGGATCAAAATTACAAAAAGAGATGCTTAATAGATTTAAGGAACGAAGATTTCCAATAGACGTAGGCAGTGGACCAGAGAAACTTGTTTTCCCAACCCTCAATTTCTTGAAGGAATTGGTACTGTTAAAGTTAGGAAAATAACCTGTTAGCTCAAAGTTCCTGTAGACATAAAGAACCTCTAAGTTTGGTAGGTGAAAAACACCAACAGGGAACTCCCCATAGAACCCACATTGGTCAAGTTTGAGAGATGCGAGGGATGATGCATTGACAAAGTAATCAGGAAAAGTGGAGAATATTTCTGCCCTACTAAGATGAAGTTGTTTTAAGTTGGTCATGTTTTGGACCAGGCTTCTTAGATTGGCTTTTGTCAGTGTTATCGAGACTATCGAGTCATTGTATCCATATGGTCCGTAAAATTTATCATTGTATGACAAATCAAGGGAAGATAGCTTTGATAGCTTTGAAATTTCAGATGGAATTTGGCCAGAAAATAAGGACTGTGAAAGGTTGAGATACGTTAGACTCGTAAGGTCACGGCCTAATCTCGATGGTATTTGAGAGAAATTGAAGTGGTTATCTGAGAGATCAAGCCTCTGCAAGTGAAAAAGTTGGAAGAGGCTGCTGTTGGAGTTGATAGAACCATAGAGACAGCTGCTGCCGAGTTCAAGGCCAATGACATGGCCAAACTCCTCATCGCACACAACACCATCCCACGAACAGCAATTACTCTGATTCTGATGGCCTCCTTTTGGTGTCCAAGATGCAACCTTTGGATAAGCATAAGTCTCCTGAGAAGCGGACCTTTTAATCTGAAAGCTATTCTTGAACTGTAACAATGCAGAGCACTCAGCAAAATGTGCAAGTGTCTGCACAAATGAAAAAGAGTAAGTGACATTGAGTAAAAGCAAAACAATACAACGTACGGAAAACAAGTTAAACCATGAAGATCTCAATCCCGTTCCCGCTCCCATGACTATAAATGTTTCTTTTTTTTTCTCTTGTGAACAAGGAGAGCTACTGAACTGCTTTTATAAACCCTAAGAAATCATGTTTCCATCTTCATCTCCCATATCTTCAAACCCTTCCTTTTTTGAGACGACTTTGCTAGTGGTTGACTAGTAATGGTGGGAAAAAACTTAACGTATACTGGTAAGTAAAAAAATATAGTCACTTTTCACTTGCCGTCGCCGTTGATCCCCGTCTAATTAGTATATAATTGAGGGGTGGGTTGGGATGGTTTTCCCTTTCCTTTACTCTCAGTGAATTTTAATGAATTAATCGATCATTTTAGTGATGTAGAATGATAATTCTTTTTTGTCAAGTAAATAGGGTAATCTCTCATTTTAGTGATGTATATATTTACATCTCTCACAATATCTAATTTGCGTATCATCCAACCATAGAGGGTATTATTACCACTGTAAGACTTGAGATTTACCTAGAAAAATTCAAAGTTTCAATTTTAAAGTTGTAAATAAAAAAATTAAAACAGTAGTACAACTTCAAATTTAAAGAGTGCTATTAAGCTCACCCCAATGTCTTATCACTTCACCCATTTTAAAATAATGCCTTTATTGACAAATTTGTCTTAGTATAAAATGACATTCAAAGACTTAAAAACCAACCAATCATATCTTGCCACAAGCCCTTTCACCACCACAATTAGGATAAATTATTAGATAATTTAGTATTACCACATCAGCACATAACTTCCACTCAAAATTTAACACATATACAATTATTATACAGCTGGACTTAAAACTTATTTAACATAAAAATGAAATTAAAAAAAAAAAAAAAAAAACTTGAAGAACCCCATAACCACCACCCTCCCCGACCTCAGCCTCCACAACTTCACCCCATTTTAATTTCCTACCTCACTGCTTCAACCCCAAACATTACTGCTTCTTCCTCCTTCCCTCTCTCTCTTATGCACTGGCTTTCTCACCGATCGTCTCGCTCGCCATGGCTGAGACCTTCGCCAAACTCGTCGAGGCTGTGCTCGGGCGGCAAGCCCATCTTGTCCACTGATCTCCTCTGCGGTCCTCCAACGACTCATTCAAATGGGGACTTGAGAACCATCTCCCGATTCCAAAAACACGCCGTTGAGGCCGACGGAGGATTTTGGGCGAGGAGGGGCGCTGGGTGTGTTTTGTGGGTTGGGGGGGTGGGGGGGCGCGGGGTTGGGCTGAGGTTTGGGTGTGTTGATAGTGACGGTTCTGGGAATTTTTTGGGGAGGGGACTACTGTGTGTGATATTTGGAGTTGGAGTTGTTGGGTATATTTGTTTAATGATAATTTTCATTTTTGTTAAATTATAATAAATTTTTTAGGGTTTATATCACAAATGGTCCCTGAAATTGACCCCATCAATCAAGATGGTCCCTGAAATTGAAAATCGATCAATGTAGTCCCTGAATTTTAACCCCGCGAATCAATGTAGTCCTTCTGTTAGTGTTCCGTCCAAATTAACTTTAAAAAATGTTAGAGAACCAATTTTTCATGGTAAAATTACCAAAAATAACTCCGTTACTTATAATTTTACTTACTACCTCTCTTTTCCTTTTTCCATCTTCACTTTTCTCTCCATTTTTTCATGGATTTGGTGCTAAAACTAAAATAAAAACAAAAAAAGTGGGAAATTTTAATTTTTTTTTAATATCAAGTAAAAAATGAATTCTAACTAGGTTAGCTCCATTCTTTTTTTTAAAAGAAAATCAAGTAAAATTATAAGTAACAGAGTTATTTTTGGTCATTTTACCATGAAAAATTGGTTCTCTAACCTTTTTTAAAGTTAATTTGGACGGAACACTAACAGAAGGACTACATTGATTCACGAGGTTAAAATTCAGGGATTACATTGATCGATTTTCAATTTCAGGGACCATCATGATTGATGGGGTCAATTTCAAGGATCATTTGTGATATAAACCCAATTTTTTAAAGTAAGGAAAATTGAAAGAAGAAATATATATGGTTATTTTGGGAATAATGGTGGGTGGGAAAAAAGTTTATGTGTGTTTTGTCTTTTTATGGTGGGTGTGAATATAAGGTGAGTGACTGGATATAACACCACTCAAATTAAAACAGTAGTCGGAACTCTCACTGAGTCGGCGGATCCCAACTACGTCCTTTCCCGGTCTCTTCCATCTCCGTTCTAGTCCAACGCATGGACCCACTTATAAGGGTTCTTGAACCAAATTACACGCCTTTCACTATCACTGCAAACATCCTCGTCAAGGGATTAGTGTGAAACCATATTTTTGCGAAGTATCTACATAAACTGTACACCCAACAAATCTACAAGTTTCCAAACCGAAAAAATGTTGGATAGAATTACTCTTAAATCTTTAGAAAGTTAAGACTAGAGATGATCAAGTAGGAATTTATTGTAAAGTTGTTTGTAAGTGTCTTTGATTTTCCTCATTTGGGTTGCATTTCTATGTCCTAATATCAATATCACAGTCTCCTCGTCTGTTCTCTATCCTATATCCATTTACACAAAAACATAATAAAATTATTTAAAAATGAAAATGAATCAATGGTAGCAAAAAATTCATTAAATGAATTTCGAAATTGAATTTCATTTATGTGATTCAATAGTAAAAGTTTCAAACTTGATAAACATTCAAATAAAAATTAGCATAATACATTTCATCCATCTCAGAATGATATCATTCAAATAAAAACTAGAATAATTCATTTTCATCCATTTGAGATATCACTGCAAACCGTACAACTTTGAATTGCAAGCCATCATTAAGAGGAGAGCTGGTCTAGTTAAGTACATGAGCTTGTCAAGAAAGGGACAATGGGATGAGAAAGCATAGAGTTCTGCGATCTATAATTCAAAACCAGGAAACGGACATTCCGTTGCAGTGTCTAAATCCAAATGTAAAAAATCGAAAAGAAAACGGACATTGTATTACAGTGTTTGAATCTAAATGTAAAAATTAGAAGTCGTGCGAGCAGTAAAGCGTAGGAGGCATGTGAGTGATGGAAAAAACAGAACCAGGAAATGGAAACTTCAACGCAGTGTCTGAATCTAAAAGCAAAAAACTAAACTAGAAAACGGATTGCTCTAAATTCAAAAGTAAAAAGGGCTCGTAGTAGGCATGTGAGTGATAAAAAAAAAAAAAAAACGAAAACAGGAAATGGACGCGGTGTCTAAATCCAAAAATAAAAAACAGAACAGGAAACAGACGCTGCGTTGAAGTGTCTGAATCCAAATGTAAAAACGAGCTCGTAGTAGGCTTGTCAATGATGAAAAAAGTGAAATCAGGAAATGGACACAACAACACAGTATCTGAATACAAATGTAAAAAACATAATTAGGAACAGACACTGCACGTATTGACCTATAAAAAAATATGAGAAAGAGGGTGTCAATTAAAGTGCGTGCTAGCTATAGTGGTAGATTTTGTAATTTTTATTTAAAATGCATTTAAGTATCACAATGCATGATTGACCTATTTATAATTAACATAAAATTGTTGATGTATTGTTAATATTGTAACGTTTTATTGATTTGAAATTATCTTTATTGATTTGAAATTATCTGTTATATTTGAAGTCGGCGGCTCCGAACTACCTCCTTTCCCCGCCTCTTCCATCTCCCTTCTAGTCGTATGCATGGATCCACTTTTAAGGCTTAAAGTCTTGAGCCAAATTCCACGCTTTTCACTATCACCGCAAACATTCTCGTCAAGGGATTAGTGTGAAACCATATTTTTGCTACTAATTAATTAAGGCTTATAGTCTTGAACCAAATTATACGCTTTTGATTATCACCATAAAGTGTTTGGAGGTGTTTGTTATAAGAGAAATGTTAAGGAGACTTTTAAAAGTGAAACTCTCTATAAACTTTTTGCCAGCTTATTTTTTGGCACAATATTTTATAATGTTGGACGGAAATTAAAGTTAAGTTGTGAGGTGGCAGAGTGTTCATGGAAAGTCTTACTTTGAGAGAGTTTCCTTAGCATTTCTCTTGTTATAGTCATATTCTTGGACAATTGAGACACAAATTGGAGGAAGCTTCAGCCAAAGGTATTTTTGTTGGGTATGGCAAAACCCAAAAAGACTAGAGAGTGTAGAATCTTGAAACCAAGAGGACTATTGTCAAGGTGTGTTATATTTGATGAGAATGCTACTTGGAATTGGGAAACTGAAAAAGAGCTGCCAAAGACCATTTCTGTAAATTTGAAGCTGGATGAAAAATTAAAGGGAGTTGAAATAGATGAAAGTGAGCCTGGTATACCTCTGTAGTTAGAAGTGAGAAATACACATACAAATTTGCTTCAAAACTTAGTAATGCCTCTGTGTATTTCTTATGTATTGCTCGCACCTGTACATCGTGGCGTCACGTGTCGATTTTGGATGTATTTTGAGATTGGACTGTGACAAAAGTGTATGTACAAATGAAGAACGATGAATGACATTGAGGAAAAACAAAACAATGCGATGTGCAGAAAACAAGTTAAATCACGAAGATCCCATGGCTTTTTTCTTCTTGATCATTAAAAATGTTTTTCGCTCCCATGTAAAGGAAGAAGAACTGAACTCCTTTCAGAAATGCAACTCCTCTTTGCCTTCTTTGGATAAGCTGAAACCTAGGTGAGTGGTTACAGATAATGTTGAGTATCCACTCGTTTGGAAAATACTTTTAAAATGGATGAAAACGTTTTTCGTGAAAATATTTTTGGAAACAATCTTTAGTAAAAATGCAAGTAAATCTTGAAAGCACTTAAATGGTTTCTGAAAGAAGCACATAATTGATGTTTCTTGTAGAAAACACTTTTAAGTGATTTTGGATCCCAAAAACGTTTACATAAAAGTGATTTCAGTTATTTTAAAAGTACTTCCAAACGAGTCATATGCGTTTAATAAGTATACATTATAGTTTATGATGGTAAGCAAAAATGTTCCCTTCCATATCTAATTGATGTGATCGTTGCAAAATTTGATATATCAAGTATAGAGGAGGATGGGGGCCTAGTGCAGTGGCACTAGAGCCAAAGAAACTCCCACCTCACCTAAGTTCGATTCCCCCCACCCCAAGCTTAACTAATGACAAAAAAAAAAAAAAAAGTATAGAGCAAAATTTAAAAAAAATATCAAATTCAAAGTTAAATGTTTATGACTAAAATTTGACATCTGTCCAGATGCTCCAACACGTTTGTCACGCTCCGAACATCATTTTTACTGGCAATTGGTAAGAAAAAAAAAAGTTTCAGATCATACTAGCAATTTTTATATCTGTAGGTGGAGACTTGAAGTCGTGTTTCACTTTGCCGTCGTGGTGAATGAAACGCGAAGGATCCCCTGCTGATCTATCTACCTTTTGTTTTTCCCACTTTTAAGGCTTAAAGTCTTGAACCAAATTACATGCCTTTGACTATCACCACAAACTACTGTTTATCCTACTAATTAATTAAGGCTTATTGTCTTGAATAGACCTGACATTTGTGTCGTGGTTTTTATGTTCGTGTTGTTTTTGTGACATATCAGATATTTTAATGGGTCGTGTCATGTAAGACCCGTTAAAGTAAACAAGTATATGACCTGACCCGAAATCGAGCTGTTAATATTATCAGGTAATATGACTCGACCCGTTACATGTTAAAGAAAATATATTTTAAATCAATAAATAATGAAAACGAATAGCATAATTTGACCCCAAAAAAATAGAAAAATAATTAAATTAGTTTATGCATACCACATTATCACATAAAAATTTCATAAAAACATTAAAAAAAAAAGAAGCATTTGTGTTTCAAGTATTACTTAGCTCAAAATAAGAGCCTAATGAAAAAATATTAGTATATTACTAAAAAATACCAAATGTTTAAGGATATGCAAAATGAAGAGAGTTGCATTTCAAAGTTGAGGAACATTGCATTTTTTTTAATGTGTTTGGTATTTTTAGATTACTGGATATCTTTATTTTTAATGTTCTTTATAATTTTTTAATCTCACTTATTGCCTAGTATACTATAAAAATAAATAAATAAATAAATTTTAATTTTTTTAAATTTATATAGAATAATAATACAATAAATCATATGTAATATACTATATATTAATATACACTATGACTATTGTATTCTATTGGTAAATTTTTTTAGTAGTTTAAAAAAATTAAAATCATCAAAATAACTTTTTTCTTAACGTTTCGAAACGGGTTACCCGCGTATTATTCTCATGTAAATCTATTAAGAACCCCGTTATTAACGAGTTCTTATCATGTGACCCGATAACGACAAATGAAAACTTTTCTTATCATTGTGGCATAGTATCAAAAAACAATTAAGTAGCATCGAGAAACAACAAAATTAAATAAAATACAAAAAAGTAAACTTCGACCACCGCTATTCTATTATCATGGCAATTTTACTTTATGATTAAAGGGAAGTTCATGGCTCGCCCATAATTGTGAATAAACCAATGTCATTCATGTTAGTCGAACTTGTTATTATTTATAAGTGAAAGAAAGATTTTCAAAGTATGAAGGATAATCTATTGATCTGCACCCCTAGGAACTTATAAACCACTTGGATCTTATTAACCAAATAGGCGATCTATATTGAACAAAGCTTGAGTGAATTAAGAGATTCCAAACATCAACCAAGTTTTTAATACAACCAAGTTAAACTCAAAATTTGAAGTACTTACTTAGATCAGTCAAACATATTTTGCTAATTAGGGGGGTACTCATTTAGAAAATTTACAAGAAGTTTAAGGCAACACAAGGAACAAGAAATGTAATTCCAACGAAAAAATTGAGAACACTGAAGATTTGACAGCGTCGTCGTCCAGGTTTCGTCATCATCTGTGTTGGTTATTTGGACGGCGTGTTGCAATCGTCTCATGTCAACCGTGGGTTTTGAACAGTGTGGTTACTGTTCAAATACGAACTCTGAGCTGATTTCTTGAAGCTCAAGGAAATTTGAATGTAATTTTCATTTGTCTGTTAACTCTGAGCTGATTTCTTGAAGCTCAAGGAAATTTGAATGTATTTTTCATTTGTCTGTTAAACCATCTCCAATTCTTGGGAATAAAGCTTAATAATTTAAGCCATAAAATTTTAAATTATAACCTAGAAACTGATTTTCTCCTCAAGTGGTTATGGCTTAAAATTTTAGCCCAATTTTCTTTTTTTTCAGTAACTTTTTTTTTTTTTAAAATAAAATTTATGTAGCTTATCCTAATTTATTTTTATGAACATTTTAACATAAAAATATTTAAATTAAGACAAATAGTAAAAAAAAACATACAAATACATAGGTATTTATAAAGTATTAAATGATATTTATATTTAAGTGAAATTTGATTTAAATAATTTCTTTAAATTATTTTAGACGTTATATTTAATTTTGGGCTGTTAAATTTTTTTTATCATTAGATTTGATCTCATTTGATCACCTCCGTTGAATTATAAGTAAAAAACAAAAAAAGGGTTTTAAATATGGTAATTTGGTGAATCCAGAATAATTTAAGCAATGCTTAATTTTTTAGGGGAATCTAGCCCAAATTTTTTTTTTCCAAAGCTTATTTTAGCCAATAGTTGGAGATGATTTGGAGGGTTTTAAAGCTTATATTTTAGAGAGCTTTAATGAAAAGGGCTTGGGCCAACAAATATTTAACCAAAAACCATCCTAAAATGTTATTTAACCAAAATGGCTCAAAGTTTAATAAAAAATCATTCAAACTATTGTCCACGGGTCAAACTTATAAGCCCAACCCGCTACAAATCTACACTTTTGTAAATACCCTTAAATGATTTGACATTGTCTGGACTCTCCACCAACCTCAACCCAGCACGAAACTCATTAATAACTCCTTGTCTTCCTATCAAATCGAATTCTCCCATTTCAAAAACAACCAAATCAAAGTTCAAATCAAAGTTGAAAATGAAAGCATTCATCGGAACAAAACCACTGAAACAAGTTCAAAGAAGTTTAATGGCAAAAATCGACGAAAAAGTGTCTGAAAAAAAAGAACCAAAACATAAAACTGTTTCTGGAGAACCCAAAACATAACACTGTTTCTGGAAAAAAAAAAAAAATCTGATACAGTGTTTGTTTTGTCTGTGCACAAACAAACACTGTATCTGGAAAGAACCAAAATCCAGAAACAGTGACTTAAATTTCAGAAACAGTGACTTAGATTCCAAAAATAGTGACTTAAATTCTAGAAATAGTCTATGTTTTAACCTTTGACTGTTTCTTTTTTTTCATGCATCAGTTGATTATATTTAAGAAACAAGGTGCTTATTTTGCTTTGAATCCAAATACAGTGAATTTCACTATTTCTTTTATAGCTTATATTTAAGAAACAATGTGTCTATTTCATTTGGATCTAGAAACAGTGACTTAGATTCCAGAAACAGTAACTTAGATTCCAGAAACAGTGTTACTTAAAATCCATAAACAATTTATTTTTACAGTCTAGAAACAGTGACCCATCGTTATTATTGAATAGCATGCATATCTCAAATTTATTTTATGGAGAAACAAACGATGAACTCTACTGACGAAGAAAAATTGAAAAATAGTATCTCGAATACACTATGAATAATAACGACGATCACATTTCAACGAAATAATACAAAATATAAATTAAATAGCATGAGGATCTATATTTTTATTTCAAAGAAAAAGAAAAAGGTCTGCAAAACAACGATGAACTCCATTAACAACGAAAATCTGTAACTCAACCTAAAAAAGTTAAGGGTAAAATCGACAAATAATTATTTATTATAGTTGAGCTATTTTTAGTTGGACTACTTTATTATGGGCGTTGTACTAATTATTAAACAAAACTTATAATATGGTTTTTTTTATTAAAACTAAAACTTTTCAAGCCATTTTTATTAGTTTTCCTTATATTTTAAGCTTTATCCTAGGAGTTGGACATGGCCTTAATGAGATAAATGGATGGCTAGGATTGTTTTGTTTGTACGGCGTAGAAGCCATGAGATATGTTGCCAGCTGTCGTAGCAACTGGTGGCGTGAGATAAAGAAAAGCAACAATTACCTTTCTTCCTCAGACAATACTTGGGTACTCCTTGAGGGAATTGGATCCTCTCCAAGGCAAAGCCTCGGGATCCTCCTGACTCAATAACAAGGGCCGTTAGATTTTGATCTAACGGCTACAAATAGGGGGTCTCTCTAAAAGTTATAATACTTGTAGCCGTTGAATCAAAATCCAACGGGCCGTGTTAGTGGATCAGGAGGATCTCGAAATTTTGCCTCGGAGAGGATCCAATTCCCTCCCTGAGTATCCAAAATACTGATTTTGTTACGTGGCTCATTTAAAAGAAGACACCTGTCCTTTTTAAGCTCCCAAAACAAATAGCCAAACATCCACTATTCTATTGACCAAACGGACAAAATTATCCCTTTCAATTGCCCGGCCTTCTATCTCCACCGAACAACAATCACCTCTGGTAAGAATCTAAATCTCTTTAAAACGTTATTCTGGTTGTCGTGGGATTTAAATTACATGATTTCTACTTTCTTGTATTGGTTCACCGTGGATGACATCTCAGGGTCAGGGAAATAAAATGGTTCAAAATGTATTCGGTATTCTTGGTGAGAGAGAGGACCTATGTTTGGATAATGGGATAAGGGAGAAATTGGGTGTTTACTTTGGTTCAATGATTATTCCACGTTGTTTTAATCTTATTGGTTTTACTGTAGGATGTCAATATATTGGAGTACCCAAGTATTGTCCATCTTGTTTGACAAAAAAAAAAAGTATTATCCATCTTGGTATATGCTCACTATACACCTAATCATCTGTCTTGTGTCATTTTACTTAATCTTGATTAAATTTGTACAATTTGAAAAAGTAACATTTAATGTGAAAGTTAACTAGAGTTAGTTGAAAAGACACATGACAAATAATTAAGGCTTTTTAGCCAAAATAGTTCTTGAGATTTGCATAACTCATCACTTTGATCTTTGAGATTTGAAATCAATAAAAGTAGTCACTGAGATTGTCTACCATCAATCATTTTGGTCCTCAAGTGAAAAATTATGTTAAATAAGGATCAAAATGACCAAACTACCTTCAATTTAATAAACAATAGGCCAAAATAATTTGACCAAAATTGAGGGTATTTTTATCATTTTATTCTTATTTTATTGAGATTTTTCTCCCAAGGACCAAAATGATTGATTGTGGACAAACTCAGGGACCAATTCTATCGATTTCAAATCTCAAGGACCAAAGTGAGGAGTTATGCAAATCTCAGTGACCATTTTGACTAAAAAGCCAATAATTAATTAGGTGTATTCTTGAACCAAATTACAAGCTTTTTTTATAGTATCACCACAAACACACTCGCCAAGGGATTAGTGTTGAACCATATTTTTGCTACTAATTAATTCAGGCATATAATCTTGAACCATATGTTGTAGTTTTATGTTCAAACGGAAGCGAATTATAACAAAGTACCAAATATCAATGTCGTAGGTGAAAGCTAAAACAAACAATCTCAAACTAACACGAGATTTACGTGGTTCAGCGTAAAGCCTACGTCCACGGGCAAAGCACTGCGAGGAATTTCACTAAACAAACGGAGATTACAAAAGAGTGTTTAAACTCTCACAACCCAAATCCCACAAATTACAAACCCTAAACCAAACAAGTAGAGAACCCAAAGCTAATGGAGAAGATTCTCCCAAATTGCTCTCTTACTCACAAATTGACTCTCACCAAATTGCCACACAAAAGAGCCACACAAAATACACTAACCCTAAGGTCCTATTTATAGTGCATAGGACTTAGGTTACAATAAGAATCCTAATAGGAAGTAAATCCAAATCCTAATCAAATAGGTAATTAACAAAACCTCTCCACCAAGGAAACCAACTAAGAAGTCAAAATCCAAACCCAAATAGGATACCAAAACCAAATAGGTAACACAAACCTAATTCTTTGCATCATCCTAATTTTGAGCCTAAAACCCAACAATCTCCACCTTGGCGAGAAATTAGCAGACTTCCAAATCAAATACAAACTTCAAATTTGGGATACCAAAATACAAATGCAAACGTGCACCAAATTCCTTCGAAACTGATCTCCACCTAGACTCAAAAAATCCAAAAGTCTTGAAACTTGAAATTTCCTCCAATGCCTTCTCCAACAAATTCCATTACGGAAACTAACAAATACGAAACAAAATCCAAGCAAAAGCTTGAACATACGAACAAAAAGTGCGAATTGCACTCCACCCAAAGAGCTTGAGTACCAAGCTCCACCTCCTCACATAACCTTTAGAGGAGTTCAGAACAAAGATCTTCTGCAATGTTTGCATCAACACTAGCAAAAGACTTATCAAACGGCTTCTTTTTGCCCTTGAGTTTAGGGCAATCTACTTTCCAATGACCCTCCTTATAACAATAGCTACACATGTTCTTTCCAAGTTTGCCTCTTTCCTTATTCCTTCCTTGAACTACCAAAGCTCCATCTTGTGTGTCAGACACTTTATTCTTTAGCTCTTTAGAATTCAAAGCGGCTTTAACATCTTCCAAACTAAGACTTTCTCTACCAAATAGCATGGTATCGACAAAGTGTTCATACGAAGGAGATAAAGAACACAACAAAGTTATCGCATAATCCTCATCACTAATTTGGTCGTCCACACTTTTCAAATTCATCATAAGTTTATTGAATTCATCAACATGCCTATGAATTGATGTACCTTCATCCATACGAAGAGTATGCAAACTTTTCTTCAAATACAACCGTTTAGCAAGGGATTTGGTCATATACAAACTCTCCAATTTTAGCCACAACTCCGGTGCAGATTTGATGCTACCAACTTCTCGCAAGACTTCATTCGATAAAGTGAGCATAATTGCTCCATGTGCCCGCTCCATAACGTCTTCTTTTTCTTCATCAGTCCACGAATTCGGCAAAGCCTTCACCCCTTTTAACGTTTTCAAAAGCCCTTGTTGAACTAACAAAGCACGGATCTTCAATTGCCAAATACCAAAGTCATTGCCGTCGAACTTTTCAATATCAACTTTCACCGACGACACAAAAGGCTTCATAGTGACTACCAAGCAAAGCCCAAGCCGAAACCTGGGCTCTGATACCACTTGTTGTAGTTTTATGCTCAAACGGAAGCGAATTATAACAAAGTACCAAATATCAATGTCGTAGGTGAAAGCTAAAACAAACAATCTCAAACTAACACAAGAGATTTACGTGGTTCGGCGTAAAGCACACGTCCACGGGCAAAACACTGCGAGGAATTTCACTAAACAAACGGAGATTACAAAAGAGTGTTTAAACTCTCGCAACCCAAATCCCACAAATTAGAAACCCTAAACCAAACGAGTAGAGAACCCAAAACTAATGGAGAAGATTCTCCCAAATTGCTCTCTTACTCACAAATTGCCACACAAAAGAGCCGCACAAAATACACTAACCCTAAGGTCCTATTTATAGTGCATAGGACTTAGGTTACAATAAGAATCCTAATAGGAAGTAAATCGAAATCCTAATCAAATAGGTAATTAACAAAACCTCTCCACCAAGGAAACCAACTAAGAAGTCAAAATCCAAACCCAAATAGGATACCAAAACCAAATAGGTAACACAAACCTAATTCTTTGCATCATCCTAATTTTGAGCCTAAAACCCAACACTATATTATTGCTCTACCCGATGAACCATGAGTTGCGGAAAAGTTCATCAAGATGTCATAATGTAATTGCTTATTTGGTGGAGCCATATCATTTCTCGATTCATGGCATGTTTGGATGCACAATGTAGTACGTAGTGCAGTCCAATTCAGCATAGCAATCTTGTTTGGCTGCACAGTGTGGTCGTAGTCGCATGTTTGGTCAAGTCATATCAGTTCTCAATTCAGTGGTGTTTGCTGGTCACTTGGACAACAGAAATCGAAGTCAAAAAAATGGATTTGCTATAATTTGTTGTTGGTGGATGGTTTCTTCTTTGCCTTTGGTGAGTTTTATTTTAGGCTGAGAAAGAATCTTTCTGAAAGATCATATGACGATAGAGTGAAAATTATATAAACATAAACATAAGATGGAAATTGTAATATTAATCTGCATGCAATTTCTTGAATTGTTGCATTGTGACTTTCGTGTTTGTTTGAATGTTGAATATTTGTATTAAATTATTATTAATTAAAATTTTGACGGGCCTGCAAGTAAAGCACAAACCAAAATCAAAATCGTGTGAAACCGAACCGAAATAAAACCAAACAGTTTGGTTCTATTTCACCGCATCGAACAAAACCGAAATGGAGAATGTGGTTAACCAACTAAGATTAAGTTGTTTTATGTTGGTCATTGAATTGGAACAACACGGAGCACTCTTGGAAATGAGGAAGTGTCTGCACAAATGAAAAACAATAAGTAGCATTGAGTAAAAGCAAGTTATTAATACAACTTACAGAAACAAAAGTTACACCCCGTTCTAGGGCCATTGACTCTTTATTTCCTGATTATATTTGTTTTTCGCTCTCATGTAATGGAGTGGCGGTGATTGAAGTTTACTTTTTGTACATTGTTTAATTTTACGAGTGAAGAAAGATTTTCAAAATAGGAAGGGCAATCTATCAATCTGCACGTCTTCGAGTGTATATAAAGAAAGTTGAGGTTTCACCTTAAAACCAATTGATAATATGGAGAGTAGTTCAACCCTTATAAGCCCTTGCATGGCTTGGTCTCTTAACGATGTGGGACTTTGTCCTCACATTCTCACACGCCCCCTCACTGTTTATTTGATTTATACTGAGTTCTGATTATATTTGTTTTCGCTTTCATGTAATGGAGTGGCGGTGGTCGAAGTTTACTTTATGTACATTGTTTAATTTTACAAGTGAAGAAAGATTTTCAAAGTAGAAAGGGCGATCTATCAAGCTGTCACATAAGCGATGTGTTAACCATTTGGATCTCTTTAACCAAATAGGCAATATCTATTGAACAAAATTTGTTAAAAAGTTAATTTTGGTTTCGTAGAAAAAGAAAAACAAGTGAATTAAGAGACTCTAAAATTCCAAGCAAGTTTTTTTTTGTGTGGGTAAATTACATTTTACCCCCTCAAGTTTGGGGTCGATTTCAATATCTTACAACATTTTTAAAACATTTCAATTTCATACACTTACTTATCATTTTATTTCAATTTCATACATCCGTTAAAAAATCTGTTAAGCTAATCGTTAAGTGATGACGTGGCAAATAAAAGGGTCCCCATTTGTGCTATGGTGGATGCCACATTAAGAAAAAAAACCAAAACCAGATCATCTTCCCCACCTTCTTCTCCCCACACGAGCCCACCCCCAAATCACACTTCCTCTCTCTCTCTCTCTCTCTCTCTCTCTCTAATTCCTAAACCCAGAAACCTATCTTCACATTCCCCAAAATAGTCACGCTCGCACCGATCAAAACCATGTCGTCGATCTTCGGGTGTCGATTTCCGCCGGCCTTCCCGGTGCGCACTCAGCGTCACGTGGTTGAGTATCGACACTTTGTTCCTGATCACCGCTGTCTCCTCCACCACCACCCCTGTCGCGTGGTCGAACAACAAACCTTTTTTCTTTGGTAAGGATCTTTTTGTAACTTTTTATGTTATCTTAATTTAATTTTATAGATGTTTTAACCTAACCAAAATTATATTCCGAAAATTTTAATTTAAAACTGAACATATCACACCAACCAACTACTCAATCAAGAAGCATGGAATGATTTGTGGAGACTTCCAGGAGGAGGAAGAAGCCAGGACCCGCAAGGGCGAGGAATGGACGCTGAACCTAGCTTGATATGTCTAGTTGTCTACCGGCTAGAAAAGTGTTTGGGCCTTCAAGGCCCAATGTCTTGTTTTTATATGATTTCTGGTGCTTCTTTCTTTTTTTTTTCTTTTTTTTTTCTTTCTTTTTTTTTTCGAAGATTTCTGGTGCTTTGTTGTTACGTTATATTACAATAGTGAGGTTCTAAGTTTGCTCTACTTATTGGGTCATGGATCTGAGTGCCAATGCAATATTTGGTCAAATAGAAGGGAAATGCAAGATCTGATCAAATAGTAGGGGGGGAAATCTTTCTTCTACTAATAGTAAACACAAGTATTCATGCTCCCCGCTACACCGGGTCGAGAAATTTGCCATGTAAATAAAGAAATATACTAAAAGTTTTAATACCATATATTTGTGCAAGAAAAAAAAATCTTGATTTCTGTCCTCAAAATGAAATTAAAGCAATATTAGAAAAGGACACATTTGTTTTCAACAACAATACAGCTAAGTGTACTTATACGTAGACCTGGCATTTTGAACCTGACCCGTTAACACGACCCGACCAGTTAATATTAGTATTTGGATGGATGCTTAACGGGTGAACCCGTTAACAATCCGTTAAATAACGTGTCACTTTGAATCAACCCGTTAGACCCGTTAGTTGAGGATATTTTAGTAATTTCAGTAAAATTTAAAAAAAAAAAAAAACTTTATGCAAAAAAAAAAAAAAAAAAATTATTAACGGATGAAACGGGTGACCCATTAACTTAACGGGTCAGGTTCGAATGACCCGTTAGCTTAACAGGTCGGGTTTGGGTGACCCGTTAGCTTAACGGGTCGGATTGAACCCGATCCAAACCCAATAAACCCGACCCGTTTACAGGTCTACTTATACATTATAGCGTTCAACCCACTACCTAGTTGATGAAAATGAACTTGCTCCACTAATGAAATCGTTACATTAAAGAGAAACCGTACACGTTTAAACGGGCCTAGCTAATGACATTTAGGCCTCGTTTGGCAGGTCGGACTGTACTGACTATTTCTGTCGGATAGGATAAATAGTCATCGGATAGTACTGACTAAATTAGTCGGACGTTTGGTGCAGTATCGGACTATTGATCGTATTATTTATACTGTGCTTGGTATTATATCGGATAAGATAATCAAACTTTAAAAAAAATTTACAAAAAAAAAAAAAACCAGAAATCATCTCTTCCTAGATCTCTCTGCCGCAACCCCCAAATCCCTCCCTCTCTCCAGTCTTCTTCTCCGACGGAAACATAAACCAAAGACGCCGTCGTCTTCTTCTCCGCGACCTCCAACTTCCTCCCCCACCACCACCTCTCCTCCTCCTCCTGGCGCTGCTCCATGCGCTCCGAAGACGCCATCATCTTCCAGCGCGCCGTAACAAAACCGCCGCCCTTGCCAAGCGCCACTTCGTCCTCGGCGCCCAGCTCCTCGCCCAGTCCCAGTCCCGATCGACGATGAAGGAGCCGGGTTTCTCCACGGCGAAGACAAGTCCCGCAACACCGTCGATACGACAGAGCTGAAAATGGCAGAGGTCGAGTTCGAGAAGGCGAGAGAGAGGGCGAGAGAGAGGGGTCGAGTTCAAGAAGGCGAGAGAGAGGGCGAGAGAATGAGGGGGTCGAGTTCGAGCGGAGAGGAAGGAGAGCAGGCCGACTAAATTATACCGTGCATTTGGACGGTATAAGCAGTCGGGTGAACACCGGATAAAAAACGTGGGCCCGGATTATTTAATCCGATTCCTATTTAATCCGAACAACACCAAACACCGTACACCGTATTATTAGTACTATCCGGTGCTCTATACGGTGTGCCAAACAAGGCCTTACATGAATGGCAAGGAACATGGCCACCCCTCCCCAAACCCACAAAAAAAAAAAAAAAAAAAAGGCAATTTCCCTCCTCAATTGTGCATTGTAGCTTAGCTACAGTGCCACCCCCCTCCAAGTTTAGAATAGACTATGTTGACCTATTTATGGGGCACATACTTTACAAACAACAAAGTACAAATGCACTAATAAAGATGAATTCAAAACTCTAAATAAATGTAAGTTCTCATATTTAAATTATGTCTCCAAGGTAATTTTCTTGCTCGAAAACTTTGATCCACAAAACCAAATTACATTTTTCAGCTAAAAAGACCACTTTAACAAACCAAATACAATATACAAACACAGCTATTCCATTTAGCTTGATTTACATCTGTTTGGACCCGATTTTACACATTCGGCCCGAGTAATCGAGACCGTTAAGTAAGCATGGTTCTCAACCGTCGGATGAAAAAATTAAGATATTTTTGCTAAAAGATAATATTATGAATTTTATCATAATATTTATCTTCTTGATATTTTTAGCAGGATAAGTAGGATGCGATTTATATCCCAGATAAAAACAGTTCGAGTGAACTTGGGATTGCTGCTATCAGATTAAAGAAACATGGTGGATGAGGTTTGAAAAGTCAAAGTGGGTTTTATGATATCTTGTTTGGAAAAGCTAGCCCTTCCTCACGTGGATGATGTGTATACATAGGATTGAATATTTTGTCAGGATAAGATGGAGAGCTTTGATTGATGTGATAAGGCATATGTGAGATAAAAGCTTTGGATAAAGCTTTATTATAGTGATTTTGCACGAGATAAGTGCATAGTCAGCGACAAGTGAGGTTTCAGAGCCACAGTGAAGTTAGGATTGGTTTCCACGACTTGGGTATGCAGGTCTATAAATACCAAGCGACATACAACTAAAAAGGGACCTCCAATTCAACACACAAATCTGCCCTGCGCAAACCCTCTCAACCTTTTTGAGAATTTTACTTTCTTGTCCGCCAACACATCTTCAGTTTGGATAAACAGCACTGTGAAGGCAACCGGTAAACATCTTCAGTTTGAATAAACAGCACTGTTGCCGTAGAATCAGCCGACCGCGGAGCACCTTCAGTTTGGATAAACAGCACTGCGTCGGGGCCGACTGGTTATCTATCCAAGTCTCGGCCGAGAAGGATTTTCGAATTTTTTTCGACAGAGGTCATCTCACCAGCCTTCTCGGCGAAGTGAGGTGTTACAGTTTATTACATTCGGCACATTGAAAGCCAAAATTTGATATTGAACTTCGCAGAACTAGCAGCCTTGTCTTCAGGCTCTAGGACCCAAAGGCCGAGGCGTGTTCCTTCCTCGGCCGCAGTCGCAAGATCAAGAAGTTAGCCGCGCAACACAACACCACATCCATATTTTACTCACCGGCCGAGCTCGGCCGTCGAGTTGGCACGCCCCGCATTCAACCGAAGGACGTAGTTAGCTCATAGATTACTCGGCCTGCGCGCCACGTAGGCTTTGTAGTTTTTAGGGTCAACAACATCATAAAAAGTTCATTCAAACAACTAAAAGGGCACAAATAAAAAAATTGAAAAACCAACCTTTTTCAAATAGCAACTGCTTCCCAATTCTTAGAACCAAATGCTATCATCTTTTGAACCACACAACTTTCATACAATCAGATCATCAAACCCTTTCATACCATCAAGTTTGTACAAAAATATAAATATTAAAAATACAAAGAAACACGGCTAATTCAAGCATAAACTATCTCTGAAAAATTAAAACCTCAAGTTTGTTTTCCCAATCTACACCATAAATATTACTCAAAATTGAACCAGCCTTAACAACAAACTGAGAAAACTCCTTGAAAAAATCTATGATGCTGTAAAACGCCCCAATAAGTAGAAGAAAATAAGATGCCAAGAATTCATGAGCAGATAATTATAAGCTAAAGGAAAGAAAGGAGATTGGGAAACATACTTCAGCTTTGCAGCTCTCAAAATTTGGAAGAGAGAAAATCCATTATCATCAGAACTCTTCTGTGAATTATCCGAATTCTTGTCATTCAAAGTTTTTACAGAGTACAAAACAAAAGCAAACTAGAATCGTTTTGCTTCTTCAAGCAGTACATAGAAATGCATTTAAGTTAGACCAAATCCAGATTAAAGCAAGTGTGTAGCAAAAGGATTCTAAAAGAACACCTCAAACCTTATTTCATCACACCATTATTAATATGACTATACAATGGAGAAATAACAATACATACTATTCCGTTGCCAATGGCTGACGCATTTGATATTAACAGATCTTGGTTTCTTTGAACAGATTTGCAGCTTGCTTGTAAGAGTTCTCGTCCAATGACAATACTTTCTGTAATCAGAACCATATAAATCCACAGAAACTAAAATCAAGAAACGACAACATAAACAAAAAAGAAATTCAAAAAGTAAATAGAAGTAGTTTATAAACTAAACTTTACAAACAAAATGACATTTACAATAAGAAAGAACAAAACAATAAATTCGATCATAATCGAAAGAGGGCAAAGAGTGGCAACCTTGCACAATTCCATATAAGTATATTAACTAAAGGTCATACATCAACCAAACTCATATAACCAACATACAATTACATATATCCTTAGCTTCTATGAAAAGAAAAAAAAATACTTGTACTATATTAATGGCCCTCTTTAAAAAATTAGAGAACAGCTGCATTAATAATAACAAAAAAAAGTGCATAGCACTACTATACACTTTTTTATACTGAAAGACTAAAAAACTGAGCATATTAAACCTTATTTGAAGATGGAACACGTTTGCATTTCACAGAACCAACTAACAAACGAACTCACAACCTTATTTGATCAGAAGTTTGAGTCACTTGCTCCAAATCGTTCTCCTACCAAAAACAAAAACAAACACACAAAATAAGGAGCTATGTTGGTTCCCCAAAATTAACAATTGTTTCACTGGTATCTTTCATCAAACAGGTGGTGATCGCTGCAATTACACAGGATTGAAGATTAAGTATCTGCAAATTGACCACAAAAATAAAAAGCCGCATCAAAATCCCAATTTTCAATCCCACTGAGCAAAACTAATATGTTAATATAGGAAAATTTTCTTACATACTTCAATATATCCAGAAAAATGGTTTCTTTGGCTTATGAACCTGACATGGACACATGCAACTCCCCTATAGAAATTCAAAAAAAAAAAAAAAAAAAAAAAAACAACCTGAAAAACTAAAAGGAAATGATTAGACCCAATACTATCTGATGAATTTCCAACAAATTGAACTGGGCTTCAGACAGATTGGGTGAAATTAAAAATGCATTCAAATACATGAACAAAATATTAAACAACAAAAATTCAAGAGAATTCAACTTTGCAATAAACTGTGGATCCCCAGAACAAAATAATTATCCCTTTGTTTATTTCCTTAGCTAGCCATCATACTATAAAAATTCCTCAATCTCTTATATCTCACAAAGAGAATCATATGCATGTCCATCTCAGCTCATAAAAATGAAAGAAAATAGTAGGGTTTCTTAGTTTCTCACCCAAATCCACCAATTTGAATCAAATCTCTGCAACCCATCTTGAAATCCGTCTCAAATCACCTCCACGAACACAATTTTAAACATACATTAAGAGGAATCAAATAAAAACAAAAATTCGAAATTTGGAAAATTCCAACTTTGATATGCTATCGCTACTTGTGTTCATTAAATTTGATGGCACTGTCAGCGAAAAGGTAACCTTAGGGGTACTAATATGTTCACTAAACTGCAAGGAAATCAATTCAGTGGGATAAATGGTCCCATATCACAAAACATACTAATTAGAATACGGTTACTTGGTGATCTCCTCATCGTTGAAATTGCAACAGGAGATAATCTACTATCAACTCAAAACAACTTTGAAATTGAAACATGATATAAAAGTATTTCTTGTACATGCAACCAACAGGTCTTCAGAAAATTAAAGATAAATTGACAATCAACTGTTCGTATCGAGATGTTCGATCAAATCGAAGAAAATTCACAGCAAAACGGAAAACGAAAACAGAAACTCACTTGGAATCAGCTTTTCTGGGAGCACCTAACACCCCCTCTTTCTCTCCCCCAATTCCTGCACTTCCTTAGTGTAAATTGACCGATCTGCCCCCAAATTCTATCAGTTAGATATTGATTAATGCAGGCAAAAGGGTAATTTTGTCTACCAACTGGGCAGCCCACTTCGAGCCCAAAACCCACCAGCCCAAATCAGACAACAATGGCAGAACCCTAAACCCAAACCTACGGACACAATTACCCTCTTAACTTTTAATAATTACCCTCCAACCCAGACACTGATTTGGTGGCTGCGATGTAAATAAGGAAAAATCAAGGATCAATCATTTGACTGTAGCTAAGCTACGGTCAAATGTCTCCACAATTTTAGAATAGATAATTTATTTGATCTCCATGTTTAGTTGTTGTTTAAGTTGTTATGGGGTTGAGTCTGTTGCATTCTGTTAGCCTTTGTCTAGTGTTGCGATCCAAGGAATGGTTTTGCGATTAACAAGTCTGCTCCTGCAGATTCTTTTGTTTGTCCAATGGTTGCATCTTGGACGTAAGAAGGAGATGGGACGAGTAATTGTTGTCCATCAAAAGAGTATGTAATTTCCGGTTTCGATAGGGATTTGGCCCTTTGTTACTGTGGTCGGAGGAATTCTAGATTTTTGGATGTTATTGATGTAACCCTTGTGTTGGTCCTTTGTATTATTGAATTATGAAGTCAATTTCTATATTTTCTTATTGTCACTTTTAGTATTTATCTTAACAAGAATATGAGTTGTACTTACTAATTAGCGATGCCTTATCATGTGGGACACGGCAAATTTGGCCTTAATAACTTGATTTCAACCGGAAACAATTGGCTGATATGCAACGCCAACAAGTAACAACAACTAGAGATGTTTACTTGTAGGCTAGTTAATGGTAAACTCTTGTAGACTAACTAATGGTAGACTCTTGTAGGCTAGCTAGAGATGTTTACTTGCAAACGACACATATAACTTCTAAGTTTTCAAGTGATCGAGATCGGCAATTTATTGGCTTCATCGTCTCCTTATTTGGTTTTCTTTTTCATTTCTTTTTTGTCACTACTCAATGACTCCTCACTCATCCCCATATTTTTTTGGGTTTGTTTTGTGAAGAATAATACTTATGTTCTCTCTTTTGGGATGAGCTCATTTTTCCATTTACAAATAGAAATATTATAATTAGAATCTTTTAATTTCTTAATCTTCATTTACAAAACATCTTCACAAAAAAAATCAATCGAAACAGATATCGTTTAGATCCAAATGTATCTAATAAATCAACGGTGTAGGTACTAAGTAACATATTCATGATAAACTGTTGATTTATTTGTTACATTTAGATGATTAAACAATATCTAATTCGAATGATATTTGTAGGGATGATCTTCAAATGAAGATTAAGAAATTGAACGATTCCGATTATGAAATTTTTACAGTGAAAGATAGTTTATTTGTAAGTGGGAGAACGAGCTCATCTCTCAAGTGGGCGACATAAGTGTTGCCATAAAGTTTTTTGTGTTGGAAATATTAGGGATTCGGATGTTATGTGAGATCCCACATCGCCCAGGGGAGTGGATCATCTATGCCTTATATGTATATTCTCATCTCTACCTAGCACGAGGCCTTTTGGGAGCTCACTGGCTTCAAATTTCATTGGAACTCCGAAGTTAAGCGAGTTCGCACGAGAGCATTCCCATGATGGGTGACCCACTGGGAAGTTCTGCTCGCGTGAGTTCCCATAAACAAAACCGTGAGGGTGTGGTCGGGGCCCAAAGCAGACAATATTGTGCTACGGCGGAGTCGAGCCCGGGATGTGGAGGGGGCCCGGACCGGGATGTGACATGTTACTTCTCCTACAATTAAATCACATAAAATTAATATTATTATGATTTTCTCACCACAATTTATTAAATATAATAAACCAAATATGATAAAATATTTATCTCTTGTAGGTAAAGAAGCTCTTCATCGATCCTTGATTAGAACAAGATTTTAGGTTGAGGTGTGTAAATTCATTGTCCTTAAGAGTCGATTTCACTCCTCTAAGACAATTCACGCTGTAACAAGTTATGGCACCCTACCCTCCAAGATGCAACTGTAGAATTATCAGAGAGACGAGCCGAAGTCCCACTTCCAACAACACTGATATTGTCCCCAACTTGGTAATTACCACCTGCACAATCCGTCAGATGTGGGGTATTATCACAAAAGGTCTCGGTGTTAGTTAGAGTGGTGTTAGGTTATTTAAACTATTACTTTTCTTTTTCTACGGCCGATGTGGTTCAACACGTTCCATCACGTGGGATCCAATTAGTGGGTCACACATGGGAGATCTATACATCAACAACTACGTGGAGTCAAGGGGACTCACTCCATATGCGAGGCTACATGACCCATCATCATCGCGCGGGGCCAAGGGGACCCACCCATCTTTTGGTAGTATAATACAAGCTCGTTCCCTGACTCTGATACCATGTAGAATTATCAGAGAGACGACCTGAAATTCCACTTCCAACAACACCGATATTGTCCCTAACTTGGTAACCACCTGCACAATCTATTAGGTGTGAGGTTTTATCACAAAAGGACTTGGTGTTAGTTAAAGTGGTGTTAGGTTATTTACACTGTTACTTTTCTTTTTCTACGACCGATGTGAGATTCAACAACAGTAACCTATGATCATCGTAAGCGTACATTCGCAATACTTGGATCGAGTGAACAACTCAATTCTTTCCTTTGGTATGTAAAACTTGAAGGATATATCACTTTGAAAAGTGATGATTCAATAATGAATAAAAGGATGCCTTCAGTGCTTCTTTTTTTTTTTTTTTTTTGGAAAGGAATAAATGAGAATATATTTATATGAAAACAAAATGGTCTAAAACGTTAGACTATATAATTACCCAATTAATGGGTTAATCAAGATGGCACATCACAATGTATAACTCCCCCATTTAACTCTCAATTATAATATGAATGAAATGAGTTGGCTACCTAGAAATAAGGCTTTAAGTAATGAAACGGCCATGGAATAATACTAAATAAAAAACTATAATATGGCATAGTGTATGGGAGGAAAAGAAACGGTTGCAATGAATTTGTATTTTGAAATACTCAACAAAATTCCAACATTTTGGATAATATTTGTGCTCGAACATCATAATCGAAACCGTTCATTTTCTTTATCATAATCATATCTGCAAAAAGTTCTTCAATTTAGAGATCTTTTAATCATCCATTCATGACAAACCAATTAAACTGTTTATTATTTATTTTATGCTTATGAATAGTTAAAAGATCTCCGAATTAAATGATGTTTTGCATGTATGATTTTTAGATGATAATAAAGAGAATAAACGGTATCGATTATCAGTGGCGGAGCTAGAATTCTAAGTGAGAAGGGGCTTTCCACAAATATATATATACACACACACACATGTGTGTGTGTAAAAGTTAAATTCACAACATGTTAATATATGCGATTTGTGTAATCTTCACAAAATTGAAAGACTTTTATTAAATTCAATACTAAGAAGAAAAGTGTGTACAAACCCAGACAACCAAGTAAGAGGTAGACTGTGGAAGGCTAAAGAAAATACAAAGAGTAGAAAAAGAAGGATAAGGGGAAGAGGTCTGCGAATAAAGGAGAAGGTGGTTGCTTTAGAAAATTATAGGGTGTATATTACCGTTAGTTGAGAGAATCGAATCAGTAGTGGGGTTGCTTTTTCCATTTAAAATTGCACGTCTCGATTAAAAACTCCCCTACCAAACTCATCATTTCATTAAACACTCAAATAATTCAAAACCAATACAGCCTAACACGTTGTTTGCGTCATATTCTTCCATGAGGTTCACACCTCTGCAAATAAAAACTTGGGGCCGATGGTTGATTTCATACACCTTTCATAGAGGTCAGGATGGGCCTGGGACTACCCTAGTCCCTTGGTGGCTCCGCCTATGTCGATTATGATGTTTGTAAAGTGAAGATACATTAATAGTAAGTGGGGAGACAAGTAGGTTTTTTCATGAGAAAACACAAGCATTTCCAACTTCTTCTTTTTTATAATCAGAAACTAAAATTTTCATTAAATTTAAGATATGTATGAGGAAGATGTGGCTCGATCTAAGCACGGTCTATTTTTATTCCAAAAGAAATATCTAGTAGACTTGTTAAAAGAAACTAAAATCCTCGATTGCAAGCCTGCAAATGTTCAAATTCTGTAGAATAAACATATAGGAGAATATCCCGATCATGTTCCAACAAACAAAGAGCGGTACTATAAGTTGGAGGGTAGTTAATTTACTTTGTCACACACATGACCTGACATTGCATTTGAGATGTGAGACTTGTGAGTGTGGTGAGCATGTTGAGCATGCTCCTAGTGAAGATCGGATAAATGTCGTAATTTGAATTCTTCGACACTTGAAGACAACTTCAAATGCAAGGGTTTATCTTCACAAAACATAATCATTTGCTTGTGGAGGGGCACACTGATGCATATTGAGCACGAAATATTGCAGAAAGAATGTTCGCATCCGGTTATTTTACATTTGAAATAAAAAAAGGACTTTCAACATCACACGCGGGAACTACACCCAACATTTGGTTTTGTTTTGGATCTGTTTTCAAGTTTAACTGCTATTTGTATTAGAACTTAGAAGGGAGGGTGGGTGAAGGAAGATATATGAAAGAGAATGCATCAAACAAACAAAAACTTTAAGGTGTATATATTAATGTTTTCTAGTTACATTACCTATTTCTTCATATTTTGACTTTTATGAAGTTTATTTTTTTGCTACAGCTGATAAAAATCGTTGTTTTGAACGATACATATGTAGAAAGCTTACCCTTTGTTTCTAGTATTTATTAACGAATTTGTTCATTCTTTCCTCTTTTTTTTTCTATAGTGGAGACAGTCGCACGTAATGACAGATCACAACCATATTATTAAAAGCTTGTGGTAAGAATGGGTTTCGCTCTAGTGCCCGAAAATAATATTATAAAGCTTTCGTATGTTCTCCGTTACTTGTGTGGATAAGGTCTATGTTATAGAGTATATAACTTCGATCATAAGGATCAATTTCTAATCGCATAGCTTCATAATAATTCTGTAACAGATGAGCAAGTTGCTAACATCTTCACAAAAAACTTTGTCAATTGTAATTAATGTTCAGTTGTAATTGTAACTTGTAAGAACATCGTATGTCCTTTTGTGTAATACTCCATTGTAACTTTGTGGCTTTTATGTCTATGAATTCAATATGGCTCGAACCATAAAGGTGTTAGTGTGTAGAGAAAGTTAAGATTGTATTGAAAAGTGAGGAACTCTCTCTTGGGAATAATCTCTCTCTCCCATTGATATCAACAAAGAAGCCAAAGACCAACTTTTTGGTTTTGAGCTCAAAACCATTTTTTACAGAAGCTTAGCTTATTCATCTCTTCTCCTTTTTTTATTCAAAGCTTGCATATCTCTTGTGAAATCTTCAGTGTATATTCTAGCTTGATAAAATAATCCAACAGAGGCAGCCAAGACGCACCAGGAGTAAGGGATAAAGTGCTTTTTAGTCCATGTTAATCTGATGATCTCCATGTTTATTTTGTTTAAGTTAGGATAAATTAGGTTTCTATCCTTTATTTCTCCTTCTCATTAATTGAAATCTTATTCCTTCTTCATTTTTATCAAGGTCCCTTGACTTTTCTTCATGTTATTATTTGAATATTAACTTATTGGATAAATTATACAAAACTACCTCAATTATGGGTCGAATCACAATCACATACCTCATGTTTTAAACATTGCAATGTCATACCTCAACTTATGAATTCATTGCAATGTTAAACCTTCGTTAAATTTTCTGTCAATTTAGCTATTAAATGTTGAAGTGGCAGAAGTAAGGCCCACTTCTTGAACTACCGGAATAAAAAATTATTTATTTTTATTTAACAATTAAAATTAACAAATAATTTCCCTTGCTTCACCGCTCGCCGACATCCCCTTCTCAGTCTCCGACCTCCCTTGCTCTTCATCACTACATTCAGGAATCCTCTTCCCCACCCTTGGTTGTGATGAGAAGTTCACCGGATTTAGGGTGAGGGACATGAAATTCCTCGAAGGTGAGTGCTTTGTTGGGTTTCCTGAAGACAGATGCCCTCACGGAAGAAGACAGTCCGCCACCGCCATCGCTGAAGACAACTGCCCTCATGGACGAAGGCAGTCTGCCATCTCAAGCTCTCCTCATTCGACTCATCTTCTCACTACGAAGCCACCTGCTGCTCGTATCTCTGATTTCGGAATCAAATGCCGCAGAGTTTTGTTTAGGTGTTCCCACTACGGCGCCAACAGTCTAATACCAGAATCGGCATAAGATGCATAAGAAAAAGGCCTTGAATATGTTGACAATAGGAGTGATTTGGCAATGGCACTGCGACCGAGAGTGCGATTGCGACTGCGGTAGGGATTTTGGAGTAGTGGAAGGCGTTGCTGGTGTGGTTACTGATGCGGTCGTCGTTGTTGAAATGGTTGCCGCGGCTGGTGGAATCGAGGGCGGTAGGGATGTTAGAGTAGTGGAAGGCGTCGTCTTGGGGAGGGAGAAGGAACTCGATGGAGTCGGGGGTGGAGATCTTTCCGGTGAGGTAGTCGAGGAGGGGCTTACGCTGGGGCAAAGTGCTTCTTCTTCGTTTTCTCTTTTGGAAACCCAAACCAACAAATTCGATCACATTGTTCTAAAATTGGAGGAATGGGAAGGAATGGAGGTGTTGTGGGTTGGCGGTGGGGGTTGTAAGAAAATTTTCAGTGTCATCGGTAGATGAATGATATTATACAAAAGAAAATTTTATTTGAACTCATGTAACCTCATTTTACACCAACTTAAATTTTAAATGTGAATTGTCAACTTTGCCTTATTATATAATTACCATCAAGTACAAAATGAAATTAACAATAAAACTAAAATTTATTAACAAACCCACACTAATAATTGAATCCTTACCATTACACAATCTTTCCCTTACATTCTATTCTAGCTAAAACCCTAAGTCACTCACATAGACAAAACCAAACTATTTTTTACGGATGGACAAGGATTTTGAAGTTTTGGAACCTCCAGGTATGAATTGATTTACGTGAGTTTTTTGTTTGATTTTAATTATTTTTGTTTAGGGTTTACAAGTGTATTGCTTGCAAAAAGCTCAATCACATTTGTACATAAATCTACAGCTCGAATATAAAATCATAACTAGCATCAACTTTTCTTACGCCATCTTCTTTGCATTGTGGACATGTTTAATTTTTAACAAGGTGAGTAGTACTACTTGCCTTCAGTGCACCTACATCACTGCCCGGTTGCCCTGCACCCCTGGGATAATCCTTTCAGAAAGGAATCATCAGGCCACTAGCTAAATTTTCTCAAAGGCACTAGCATCTTTAGGATGCTCAACCGCGCTGGATTTCTAAGGTTTCATTCCATCAATCAAATAAACAATTCACATGAAGTGATTGTTGGTTTCGTCTTCATGATCAGGTCCAGTATTGGTACACTCATCCTCAGATACTTCACACTGGCTATTAATAAAAAAGTTTGACAAACCATGGACGGAATGGAGCATAGAATAGCGTAGACGGGCATATGATTGAAACGAAGCGTATTCACTATCTCCGATTTTATTTTCTTGATAGCTGTACTGCTGGGGATAACTACTCCATTCATGATCCTCCATGCTGCACTCTCAATCTTCATATAACAGGTTTTCATTTAATCAATTAAGTTTTGTTTTGAATGGGTGTAAAGATAAATTTATATTTTGAATTGGGTTTGTAAGGGTAGTTCAAGTAGTAAATTTGGGTTTAGAAAGATTTTGATAGTTTAATTATTTTTAATATGGGTGTAAAAGGTAAGTTTGGTGTAGAAATAAGTTATATGGATTCAAATAAAATTTCTCTTATACAAATAGTGGAATATGTATGCTAAAAGGTTAATAACTTAAAAAATAAAATTTTTCATCACTTCTACTTATATTTCCGTCATAATGAAAAATTTCTCTTAGTATAGGGGGTTGCGGCTGCGGCTGAAGGGTGAAGGATGGGTAACTGAAGATTAGGGATTGGGGCCCCATAGAATTATTTGTTTTTAATTAATTTTAATTGTTCAATAAATAATTTTTTATTTATTTATTAATTATTATTTTTTCCAGTTGGCCAGGGAATGGATTCCATTCCTGCCACATCATCATTTAACATCCAAATTGACAGTAAATATTATGGAGATCTAACATTGCTATGAATTTATAAGTTGAGGTATGACATTGAAATTTTTAAAACATGAGGTATGAGATTGTGGTTTTACCCATAGTTGAGGTAGTTTTGTATAATTTACTCTAACTTTATTTACAAATCATTATATGTCAATTCTAAAATGAAAAATTATTAATCATTTTCAAATATAATCTTTTTAGTATTTTTTTTCTTCATATATTTCTATTTATAATTTGTATCTTTTTTTTTTAATTTATACCAATATTCTTTTTAGTTTTAATTTGTACCCATAATTTTGAATTTTAATATGTACACATATTTTCAATTTAATTTGTCCCATAGTTTTGAATTTTAATATGTACCCATATTTTTAATTTAATTTGAGTAGTGTTATACCCACCCCAATGTCTTATTTCCTCACCCACCTTATATTTACACCTATCATAAAAAGTTGAAAAATACGTAAACTCTTTTTCTACCCAACATTATTTCAAAATAAACCTACGTATTTCTTCTTCAAATTTTCCTTGCTTTGAAAAATTATTATAAAAATAAAAAATAAAAAAGCATCATTATCCAAGAACTCCAAATATCATCACCAGCAGCAACCCCCTCCCCAAAGTAATCCCACAGCTATAACTACCCCGACACCCTCAAATCCTCAACCAAGGCACCACCACACCCCAACACCCTGCACCCCTCCTCGTGTGAAGCTTCATCACATCTTCCACAACGTGCACTTTATTGTGAGGCTTTGCTCTGTCATGTTCGAATTCCCTCCTTCTGAGAAATTTTCGAACTTCCTTCCCCAGGAAAGCTTGTGGAGGTGGGGTTTATGATATTTATTTCTTTTTTCATATTTATGATATTTTAGGTTTTAATTGTCAAGATATCTAATAATTATGTGGCAAAATATGATTGGTTGGTCTTTAAGCCTTTGAAGACCATTTTATATTAGGATAAATTTGTCAATAAAATTGTCACTTCAAAGTGGATGGAAAATAAGACATCGGGGTGGGCTTAACAACACTCTTTAATTTGTACCAATATTTTTTTTTATGAACGTACCCATGCTAATTATATGTGTTTATTTTATGATTTAAAATATATCAATAGTTATTTCTTGCACTATATTAATAACTACGCGGGTACATTTTTTTTGTTAGAACTATGTGAAGAACAAATTACTCTATTCTTGATTTTTAAGTAATTGTTATATTTGTAACAATATTGTTTGGATTTGTTTAAATTTCATAATTTGTGGGATATTGAATGCATAAATGCATGAGTTTTTTTTTTTTTTTTTTTTTGGGGTGTCAAACATAAATGCATGAGTTAAATATCTTAAATGATGCTAGAGATCTTGATCAAACTATTTAAACAAATAAGATTTCATTCAGGTTGATTGGGAACCGGAACCAAAATGACCATTTAAGTTATTATGGGCTTGCATCTGCTGGATTATGTTATATATCCTTTGTGTAGTGTGGTGTTGTCTTGTCTTGCTATATTTCAATCTATGGATGTAATATATGTTAACGCGGATCTCCGAAATCACTACCATATCTCAAAATTAAAAATTTGCTTATTAAGATAGATGCTAGCTAGCATGATAAACACGGAATTAAACCTACTAGCTAACTCGACTGATTCAATCATACGTATGTACAATAATCAACTTGACTTTATTGATGAGTGCTCTGCCTTGTTGCAATCCAAGGAATGGTTTGCGATTAACAAGTATACTTCTGCAGATCCTTTTGCTTATCCAAAGGTTGCATCTTGGACGCAAGAAGGAGATGGGACGAGTAAATGTTGTCATCAAAGGAGTACGTAATTTCGGGTTTCGATGCTATTGATGCAACCCTAGTGTTGGCCCTTTGTTACTGTGGCCGGAGGAACTCTAGATTTTTAAGATGATATTGATGTAACCCTTGTGTTGGTCTTTTGTATTACTAAATTATAAAAGTAATTTCTATTTTTTCTTGATGTCACTTTTAGTATTTATCATGACAAGAACATGAGTGGTAATTACTAATTAGCGATGTCTTATCATGTGGGACAAGGCAAATTTGGCCTTAATAGCTTGACTTCAACTGACACAATTGCCTGATACCCAATGCCAATAAGTAACAATAACATTGACGGCAGACTCTTGTAGGTTAGCTAGAGATGCTTACTTGCAAATCCAGGCCTTCAAGTGATCGAGATCGGCATTTTATTGACATCATCGTTTCCTTGTTTGGTTTTCTTTTTCATTTCTCTTTTGTCACCACTCAATGACTCATCACTCATCCCCATATTTTTTTGCGTATGTTTTGTGAAGAATAATACTTGTGTTCTCTTTTTGGGATGAGCTCATTTTCCCACTTACAAATAGTGAATCTTTACCGTATAAATTTTATAAATGGAACCTTTCAATATTATTAACTTCATTTGAAAATCATCTCCACAAAAAAATAATTTGAATTAGAGATTGTTTAGATCCAAATGTATCAAACAAATCAACGGTGCAAGTACCAAATAACATATTAATGATCAACTGTTGATTTTTTTTGTTACATTTAGATAACTAAACAATATATAATTCGAATGATATTTGTAGGGATAATTTTCAAGTGAAGGTTAGGAAATTGAACGATTCTCATTATTAACTTTCTACGGTAAAGATACTTTATTTGAAAGTGGGAGAATGAGCTCATCTCCCAAGGGATACAAGTATTATCATACACTTTTTTAGATAATGTTTGTCCCCTCACTTATGATTAACGTATTTTCACCGTACAAACATCATAATCGAAACTGTTTATTCTCTTTATCATAATCATGTCACATCCCAGTCTCAGCTCCGCCGTAACACGATATTGTCCGCTTTGGGCTTACCATTCCCTCACGGTTTTGTTTCTGGGAACTCACGCAAGAACTTCCCATTGGGTCACCCATCCTGGGAATGCTCTCACCCGAACTCGCTTAACTTCGGAGTTCCGATGGAACCAGAAGCCAGTGAGTTCCCAAAATGCCTCGTGCTATAGGGAGGAGAGCATGTACATATAAGACATATCACCCCCTCTCCATTGGTCGATGTGGGATGTTATTCCCACGATTGTGCACTCTTTCACTGTGTAGTATAATTAGTTCTAATTAGTTTTAAATTTATTCACTTTCTTATATCACTTACCTTATGGTTACGTCATCTCACGGTGACGGCCAGCATGCTTCGACCTTTCCTAGGTCGGGGTGTGTCAGCTTGGTATCAGAGCCACTCTGTCGTTCGGTACGGATGTGCAGGCGAGGACCCCGGGTTCCCCTTAAGTGGGGTGGATTGTAACATCCCACATCTACCAATGGAAATGGGGTGATGTGCCTTATATGTACATGCTCCCTTCCCTATAGCACGAGACATTTTGGGAACTCACTGGGTTCCATCGGAACTCCGAAGTTAAGCGAGTTCGGGCGAGAGCATTCTCAGGATGGGTGACCCACTGGGAAGTTCTCGCATGAGTTCCTAGAAACAAAACCGTGAGGGAATGTTAAGCCCAAAGCGGACAATATCGTGCTACGGCGGAACCGAGACTGGGATGTGACAAATCACATATGCACAAAATACTTCAATTCAGAGATCTTTTAGTCACCCTTTCATGTCAAGCCAATCAATGGTTTTAGTAACAAGTAGCATATTCATAATGAACTATTTATTTGTTTTATGCATATAAATGGTTAAAAGATTTCCAAATTGAATAATTTTTAAATGATAATAAAGAGAATAAACAATTTCGATTATGATATTTGTATGGTAAGGATATGTTAACGGTAAATGGAGAGACAAGTAGGTTCCTTTATGGGAAAACATAAGCATTATACAACTTTTTTTTATAATCAAAAACTAAAATTTTCATTAAACTTAAGATATATATGAGGAAGATGTGGCTCGATCTAAGCAGAGTCTATTCCTATTCCAAAGAAAATATCGACTATACTTATTGAAAGAAACTAAAATCCTCGATTGCAAGGGTTTATGTTCACGAAACATAATCATTTGCTTGTGGAGGGACACATTGATGCATATTGAGCGCGAAATATTTCAGAAAAAAAGTCCACATCCGGTTATTTTACATTTGGTTGAGATGATAATTAGGTTACTTTAAAATGTAAAAAGCAGATAGTAAAAGATCAACTTTGAAATAATAAAAGGACTTTCAACATCACATGCGGGAACTACACCCAACATTTGGTTTTGTTTTGGATATATTTTCAAGTTTAACTACTATTTGCATTAGAAGGGTAGAGGGGATCGAGGGAAGGGAAGGAAGATAAATGAAAGAGAATGCATCAAACAAACAAAAACTTTTAAGGTGTATATAACTTAATCTTTTCCAGTTACATTTTCTAAATCTAACATTTTAAAAATGATGTTGAAGAAAACGAAGTTAACTTAGTCTATTGCAAAATAAAGGAGCAAGTTGTTGACATCTTTACCAAAACATTGTCAAAGATCAGATTTCAATACTTGAGAACACTCTTGGGAGTTCAACAACTTCACATTTAGGGGGAGTGTCAAATATACTAATGTTCAGTTGTAATTATAAATTTATAAGAACATCATATGTCCTTTTGTGTAATATTCCAGTGACTTTGTGGCTTTGTGAAGGTCATGTTGGTGTTTTGCTTCTGTGCCTAGGAAGTCAATATGGCTCGAACCATAAAGGTGTTAGTGTGTAGAGGAAGTTAAGATTGTATTGAAAAGTGAGAAACTCTCACTTGGGAAAAAAATCTCTCCCCGTCGGAAAAAATATCTCTCTCCGTTGAAATCAACAAAAAAGCCAAAGACCAAGTTTCTGGTTTTTTTGGCTCAAGACCATCTTCCACAAAAACTTAAGCTTTCTTTTATTCTTATTTTTATCCAAATCTTTGCATATCTCTTGTGAAGTCTTGAGTGTGTGTTCTAGCTTGATAAAAAAATCCAATAGAGGTAGGCAAGACGCACGAGGAGGAGGGAATAAAGTGCTTTTTAGTCCTTGTAAATCTAATCTCCATATTTAAGTTGTTTAAGTTATTATGGAGTTGAACTTGGATATGGTGGATTCTGATATATGGACTAGGATTTTCTCCCCTCCTCTTTCCATCCCCTTCCATCTCCTCCTCTCACATTCTCTATTTTGTCTTTCTCCTTCTATAAAAAATTAATATAAGATGTTGATGTTGACGTGACTTAACCGTGATCGTTCAAATAGGAGGGGAGGGAAGGGGAGGAAAAAAAAGAGGGGAGAGAATCCTACTCCCTGATATATATCCTTTGTGTAGTGTGGTATTGTTTTGTCGTGCTCTATCCAATCCATAGATGCAATAAAAGTTGTGAGTCTTCACCTGTGTGTTTGTAATATATTATAGGGTTTTTATCACAAATGATCTTTGAAATTGACCTTCACCATCAAGATGGTTCCTGAAATTGAAAATCAATCAATGTAGTCCTTGAAAATAGGTGTCGCAAATCATTGTGGTCCTTCCATCACAAATTATGTTAAGTGTTGATGTGGCATATAAATCGGCCCCATATAAGTTTTTTTTTTTTTTTTTTGTACAAATAATCATTGAAATTGACCCAAAACATCAAAATGGTCCCTGAAATTGAAAATTGATCAATATAGTCCCGTAAGTGTCTCAAATCATTATAATCCTTTTGTCACAATTTTGTCAAAATTTCTATATGTGTTGATGTGACACATTAATGGGTTAGATGTGACACATAAATGGGTCATACAAGTCTAATTAAATTTAAAAAAAAATACAAATAGACTTATTTATTTAATAGTTAATAAAAAAGTTGTCAACCCAAAAACCCAATCCTGCAATCACCTTCGATCCCAGTCCACATTTCTCTACCTCCTTCACTCTCTATTCTATAAAATAAAAAAAAATAAAAAAAATCCCAATATACCTATCTTTACACATTTCGACACCCTTTATCGAATTGAACCTGGATCGAGATCACCTTTGGTGACGGCTTGACCGATTGGCAACAACTTCTGGGACATCACCGTTAACATTTAGGCAATCAACATCCTCACAACCTTAATCTTGGAGAGCTTGTTCGGTGTTTCCCTGGTGGTCTGGTGATGCAAAGAACAGGGAGGTCTGCCTTGAGACAATGAGGTTATACCCGAAGTGCGTCTATTGTTGGTTGAAAACTATTTCCACGCCCCCTCTTAGGCCTTGGTTAAACCTTGTGCCTTTGAGAATTTATGGAAGGAATCTCTCTTCGGAGTAGGCCTTACTATAATAATAATAAAATTCATTGTGCAAAAAGATATTTAGACAACTATTTTAATTAATTATTAAACTCACATTAGCACATAACAAAAATTATTACAAAATTATGGCAGAAAAATCATATTGATTTGCGACATCTAATATCAAGGACTACATTGATCGATTTTTAATTTCAGGGGCCATCTTGATAGTGTGGGTCAATTTCAGGGAACATCTTGATGGTGTGGGTTGGCCCAACAACCCCACGTGCTCCACGTCACCCAATTCGTGTTGGCCACGTGTTTGACTTGAAAATTCACCACACGTGAATGGGCGTATGAGAATGTGAAGGTAAAAGAGTTTCACATTAGTGAAAGAGAAAGCTTGCAAGGGCTTATAAGAGGTTGCACTAGTTCCCACATTACCAATTAATTTTATCATATGTTGGAACCTTAACTTTCTTTAATCTAAAAGTTGCATCTTGGACGCAAGAAGGTGATGGGAGGAGTAATTGTTGTTCATCAAAGGGGTACGTAATTTCGGGTTTCCAGGCTATTGATGCAACCCTTGTGTTGGCCCTTTGTTACTGTGGCCGAAGGAGCTCTAGATTTTTAAGATGTTATTGATGTAACCCTTGTGTTGGTCTTTTGTATTACTCAATTATAAATGCAATTTCTATTTTTTCTTGATGTCACTTTTAGTATTTATCATGACAAGAACATGAGTGGTAATTACTAATTAGCGATGACTTATCATGTGAAACAAGGCAAATTTGGTCTTAATAGCTCGACTTCAACTGAGACAATTGCCTGATACCCAATGCCAATAAGTAACAACAACATTTAATGGCAGACTTGTAGGTTAACTAGAGATGTTTACTTGCAAACGACTTATATGACTTCCAAGTTTTCGATGATTGAGATTGGCATTTTATTGACTTCATCGTCTCCTTGTTTGGTTTTCTTTTTCATTCCATTGTGCAAAAACGTATTTAGACAATTATTTTAATTAATTATTAAACTCACATCAGTACATAACAAAAACGATTACAGAATTGTGGCAGAAGGATCAATGCGACATCTATTTTCAAGGACTACATTGATCGATTTTCAATTTCAGGGCCATCTTGATAGTGTGGGTCAATTTTAGGAACCATCTTGATAGTGTGGATCAATTTCAGGGACCATTTGTGATAAAGTCTGTAAATCTTGTGGGACCCATTTATGTGTCACATCAGCACTTAACGGATTTTTTTAACAGAATTGTGGCGGAATGACCACATTGATTTGCAACACATATTTTCAGGGACTAAATTGATTGATTTTTAATTTCAGGGATCATCTTGATGGTAAGAGTCAATTTCAGGGACCATCTGTGATAAAAACCCCATATTATAAGCAAAAGGATGAACTGGTAATTTAATCCTTAAATCATCACCAAAGTGAAAATTAGATCCCTAAACTATTCTTTAAAAAAAAAAATATCAGTCATTGAGTTATAAAAATTTGCCAATTACATCCTAATATTGGTTTCGAAGCTACTATATTCAATTTTATGTCAATTTAAGTCACGTTACTTGCATGTGATACACATTGGAGGGTAGATTAGTAATTTTTCATAAAGAAGTAATGTATGAAGTTAACTTTGGATGGTAAGTTAGACGTTAGATTCGCAACCTATATGACATGTTAATGGCTTATAGGCGAGAAAAAAAAAGGGTATTACACTCAAAGTGTGTCAGGTGACTTAAGTTGACGAAAAATTGGATAAAATAGCTTTGCAATGTAATAGTAGGGATGAAATTAGCAATTTTTAATGAATTTAGAGACTTATTTTACCAAAATAATAATTTAGGGACTTAATTTTAACTGAAGTGATAATTCAAGGACTTAAATCGGCACTTCACCCTAAGCAATATAATATAACACATGTACATATGTGAGCACTTCATATATGATTGAAATTAGACATGTACAATGTCACTTTTTTTTTTTCTTCCGAACTTTATAGATGGCTTAGTTGTCTGTAAAATATTATAGACAAGGGACGCTCGTATCATATCTCAAAATTAAAATTTGTTTACTCAAATAGATGCTAGCGTGATAAACATAGAATTAAACCCACTAGCTAACTCGACTGATTCAATCATATAGATGTACAATAATCGACTTGACTCTATTGATGAGTGCTCTGCGATGTTGCAATCCAAAGAATGGTTTGCGATTAACAAGCCTACTTCTGCAGATCCTTTTGCTTATTCATGTTAGAATGTGAAGGTAAAAGAGTCCTGCATTGATGAAAGAGAAACCTTGCAAGGGCTATAAGAGGTTTGGCTACTCCCCATATTGCCAATTGGATTTATGGTGGAACCTCAAATTTCTTCATGGTATCAGAGCATGTTGGCCCAACAGCCACACGTATTCCACGTCACCCAATTTGTGTTGGCTATGTGTTTGACTTGAAAATTCACCACACATGAAGGGGCGTATGAGAATGTGAAGGCAAAAGAGTTCCACATTGGTGAAAGAGAAACCTTGGAAGGGCTTATTAGAGGTTGGAATATTCCCCACATTACCAATTAGTTTTATCATATAATGGAACCTTAACTTTCTTCAATCTAAAAGTTGCATCTTGGACACAAGAAGGAGATGGGACAGAGTAATTGTTGTTCATCAAAGGAGTACGTAATATCGGGTTTCAATGCTATTGATGCATCCCTTGTGTTGGCCGGCCCTTTGTAACTGTGGCCGGAGGAACTCTAGATTTTTAAGATGCTATTGATGTAATCCTTGTGTTGGTCTTTTGTGTTACTGAATTATAAATGCAATTTCTATTTTTTCTTGATGTCACTTTTAGTATTTATCATGACAAGAGCATAAGTGGTAAATACTAATTAGCGATAACTTATCATGTGGGACATGGCAAATTTGGCCTTAATAGCTTGACTTCAACTGAGACATATACCTGACACCCAATGTCAATAAGTAACAACAACATTTAATGGCAGACTCTTGTAGGTTAGCTAGAGATGTTTAATTGCAAACGACTCATATGATTTCCAAGTCTTCGAGTGATCGAGATCGGCATTTTATTGACTTCATCGTCTCCTTGTTTTTTTTTTTTTTTTTTTTTTTTGGCAAACTTCATCGTCTCCTTGTTTGGTTTTCTTTTTCATTTCTTTTTTGTCACCACTCAATGACTCATTACTCATCCCCATATTTTTTTTCCGTATGTTTTGTGAAGAATAATACTTGTGTTTGTTTTTTGGAATGAGTTTATTTATCCACTTACAAATAGTGAATCTTTACAGTATAAATTTTATAAATGTAACATTTCAATTTTTTAATCTTTATTGGAAATCATCTCCACAAGAAAACCATTTGAATCAGAGAACGTTCAGATCCAAATGTATCAAACAGATTAACGGTGTAAGTACCAACTAATATATTCATGATAAATTGTTGATTTATTTGTTGAATTTAGATGATTAAACAATATTTAATTCAAACGATATTTGTAGGGATGATTTTCAAATGAAGATCAAGAAATTGAACGATTTTGATTATGAAATTTCTACGGTTAAAATACTTTATTTGTAAGTGGGAGAATGAGCTCATCTCCCAAGGGGTACAAGTATTGTCATACACTTTTTTGGATAATGTTTGTCCCCTCACTTATGATTAATGTATCTTCATTGTATCGAAAACGGTTTGTTCTCTTTATCATAATCATATCTGCAAAAATCCTTCAATTCAAAGATCTTTTAGTCATTCATTCATGTCAAGCCAATCAACGTTTTTAGTAACAAGTAGCATATTCATAATTAACTGTTTATTTGTTTTATGTTTATGAATGGTTAAAAGATATTCAAATTGAATAATCTTTAGATGATAATAAAGAGAATAAACGTACGGTTTCGATTATGATATTTGTATGGTAAAGATATGTAATATAGTAAATGGGGAGACAAGTAGCTAGGTTCCTTTATAGGAAAACACAAGCATTATACAACTTTTTTTTTTTATAATCAAAAACTAAAATTTTCATTAAATTTAAGATATATATGAGGAAGATGTGGCTCGATCTAAGCAGAGTCTATTCCTATTCCAAAGGAAATATCTATTAGACTTGTTGAAAGAAACTAAAATCCTCGATTGCAAGGGTTTATGTTTAGGATCACCACCCATTTCTCCACCGTCTCTAAGTTCTTGTAAACATAAAGAACCTCTAAGTTTGGTAGATGGAAAACACCAACAGGGAACTCCCCATAGAACCCGTTGGCAAGACAGAGAGATGTAAGGGATGATGCATTGACAAAGTTATCAGGAAAAGTGGAGAATATTTCTACCCAACCAAGATGAAGTTGTTTTAAGTTGGTCATGTTTTGGACTAGGCTTCTTAGATTGGGTTTTGTCAGTGATATATAGACACCATATTCAGCGAAAAATTTATCATTGAATGACAAATAAAGGGAATATAGCTTTGATAGCTTCGAAATTTCAGATGGAACTTGACCAGAAAATAAGGAATGTGAAAGGTTGAGATAGTTTAGACTCGTAAGGTCACGGCCTAATCTTGATGGCATTTGAGACAAATTGAAGTGGTTATCTGAGAGATCAAGCCTCTGCAAGTGCACTAGTCGGAAGAGGTTGCTGTTAGAGTTAGAACCATAGAGACAACTGCTGCCGAGTTCAAGGCGAATGACATTTGCCAGAGTCTTCATCGCACTCAACACCATCCCACGAACAACAGTTACTTTGATAAATGATGAAATTTAGAAAAATGACAACTTTTTCACTCAAATTATTGTAATAATTTCGAATTTTCCCCTTACCTTAATGATAATAAAAAAAAATTAAAAATTACTATTTGCACTTAATAATTATCTATTCTTACCTAGCAAATTTCAAAGTTGTAAAAAAAAAATAATAAATAAATAAAACGGTAGTTGGAGCTCTCACCGGAGCCGGTTCCTTTCCCCACCTCTTCCATACCATCTCCCTTCTGACTCTACGCTGAACTCATGTTCCACTAATATTTTTCCACTAATTCATATTGCTAAAATGCTAATCCATCTACCTTTGGTAAAGTCTTGAAACAAATTACACGCCCTTGACTATCACCACAAACACTAATCCCTTGATAGTGTTAGTCCTACTGATTAATTAAGTCTTATAGTCTTGAATCATATTTTCTCGATGAATGATGAAATTTTGAAAAATTACAACTTTTTTCATCATCGTGGGGAAGTTTCTGAGTCCGTACAAAGAAAAAAATAATTGAGTAGCATCGAGTAACAGCAAAATTAAACAATATACAAAAAGTAAACTTCGACCACTGCCACTCCATCACCATGGCAATTTTGTTTTATGTTTAAAGGGAAGTCTATGGCTCTCACATAAGAGAAATGCTAAGGGAAGTCTATGGCTCTTCATGAACTGTTTACCACCTTATGTTTTTGGCACAATGTTTTATAATGTTGGCATGAGAATTGACTAAACTGTGAGGTGGCAAAAAGTCCATTAAAAATCCCACTTTTGAGGGAATCTCCTTAGCATTCCCCCCCCCCCCCCCCCCCCCCCCCCAAAATAATTGTGGAGAATCAATGTTGGCATGAGAATTGACTAAACTGTGAGGTGGCAAAAAGTCCATTAAAAATCCCACTTTTGAGGGAATCTCCTTAGCATTCCCCCCCCCCCCCCCCCCCAAAATAATTGTGGAGAATCAACGTCATTCATGTTAATCGAACTATTTTACAAGTGAAGACAGATTTTCAAAGTAAGAAAGGCAATCTATCGATCTGTGCCTCTTGGAAGGGATGTATAAATTACCATTTAGATCTTATTAACCAAATAGGCGATCTATATTGAACAAAATTTATTGAAAGTATATCTGATTTCCCCTCCTCTTCCATCTCCATTCTGGTCGTATGCATAATGCATGGACCCTCTTCCATTAGTTTATTTGGTGTTTATCAAGCTGAACTCATGTTCCACTCATACTTTTCCATTCATTCATATTGCTAAAATGCTAATCCATCTACATTTGGTTACATGCTGGAACCAAATTACACACCTTTGACTGTCACCACAAACATTCTCCTCAATAACATTAATAATTATTTACCTTTGTTTTGTACCAGTTTTAAGGCTTGAACCAAATTACACGCCCTTGACTATCATCACAAACATTCTCGTCAAGGGATTAGTGTTTGTCCCACTATTAATTAAGACTTATACTTTTGAACCATATTTTTGCTCAACTCGATGAATGATTAACTTTGAAAGAAAATAACTTTTTTCGTCATCATGGCAAAGTGTCTGTATCTATACAAAGAAAAAATAATTGAGTAGCATCAAGAAATAGCAAAAATAAATAAGCTTATTTTTTACTATGCCTCCTGAAACTTTATTTTGATCTCATTTTGCCCCTTGTAACTAAAAAACTACCACTTTACTCTTTAAATCTCAGAATTCGTTCCACTTTGACTTGTGGACTCGTTCTTCCTTTTAAACTTATAGGATGCCTCTTAAAACATATATGGGACCCAACACCCAATAATTATATGCCACATGTGCAATAAATTTGATTATAAATCTCCACTATGCGTTAACATATATTCAACAATCAGAGAATATTAAGTTTAAAAGAAATTAAAGAGATGAAAAAAATTAAAGTGAAATTGATTAGCCTGGTGCACACAAATCAACCACATAAGAAATTAATAGATCTAGGACAATGTAGAGTGAATTTTGAGTTTTATGGAAACGACTTTCAAGTTTCAGGGGGCAAAATGGAATCAAAATCGAGTTCCAGGGGGCAAAGTGGAGCGACTTTGAGTTTCAGGGAGTAAAGTGGCTACTTTTGAGTTATATGGAGCAAAGTGGGATGAAATCGAGTTCCACAGCCGTAACTAAAATAAACCATTAAATAATGCACAAAAAAAAAACCTTCTATCACCGCCACTCCATTATCATGGCAAATTGATTTATAATTAAAGGGAAGTCTATGGCTCTTCCATAATTGTAGAAAAATCAATGTCATTCATGTTAGTTGAACTTGTAATCTTTTATAAGTGAAAGAAAGATTTTCAAAGTAAGAAAGGCAATCTCACTAGGACCTATGATAATATAGTGTTTGTGCTTGAGTGGCCTAAAAATTTGTATGAGCTCCTGAGGTTGTTGCAACACTCAAGGGTTTTGAGCTAAGACTGATTAAGCATGCTGAAGGAGGAATGACCATAAGTGCATTTTCTATGGAGAAGAAAATTTGGAAGAACAACGATAAGAACGGTAGTTTTAAGACTAGTGAGAATTTGGTACAATTGTGAAACACAATGGTAACAGGAAGGCACAAAAAGAGGCTTGTAAAACCTGCAACAAACTGCACTTTGGTGAATGTTGGTATAAGGGCAAAGCCCCATATTAAAGTTATAATAAAAATATTGTTTGCCTTGTTTTAAGGTTGGGAAATTACCTATAGTTTTATGGGAACCAAAAATTACCCCTCCACTAAACAAGCTATTAGCACGCTAAACATGAGGAGTGCAGCTACAATCAAGCAACATAATACCCACTCCATGGAACATGGAAAAATACAAGGAAACTGGGACTTGGAGCCCAAGTATTTTACGCGTATAAAGGACCTTGCAAATTATATCAGCAAAACATAAGAAGGTATTTCTATTCTTTTGTTGATCAGGCGACACCCGGATTTGAACTGGGGAAAAAGGATTTGCAGTCCCCCGCCTTACCGCTCGGTCATGCCGCCAAAATGATCCAAAATATATGAAATTTTTTTCCTTTTGCCTTGTATTTTGAATCTGAATCCCGTTTCCTTAATTCCTTGTTTAAAAGAAATCTTTCTTTTTTGTTTGGGTTGGATCCACCCCTTCGATTGATTGTATAGTTTCTTAAAAATCCCACTAGAATGAGAGAAAAAAGGAGGAATGAGTTTACAAACATCATGAACAAACACCAACTTGAGTTTCGGATTGTTTTCTTGCAAGTCCCTCCGTTCTCATTGATGACAAGCGAAGATAGTGTCTAAGCTTCTCAACAAGGCTACAATATTATTGTTGGAGGAGACGAAATTTTCTGCTCCAACAGTTGGCACCGTTTGTGGGAAACGTACAAAAAGCCGTATGGAGAAGTACTAATATACACTTAACCTAAGGGTATGATAAGAGGTATGACTTATCATAAGTGTTATACCCTTCTATAAGTAATATGTCTTATCATGAATGGATAAAATCATTCATAGAATTCTCACAACTCTCTCGAAAATGTATGATGAAATCTATAAAAGGAAATCATTCCTCTAACAATTAGTTAATTGTTATGTGTGCAAACCTCGAGAAAATAAAACACTAAACTTAAATTAAAGACTAGATTAATTAATATTCACGTACTATTGAATAAATTGTGTGTATAAATAGTAAATCCTACTACATGGACGAACTTCAACTCGTGTAATTAACATGAGATCATTAAGTGTAACGATAAATGAATTGAGTTGAGTATATATACATAGAATTAGAACCTGTATTAAAAAGAAAAATAAGCGTTGAGATGAGTTACATATGTAAACGACGACCCCTAGCTCATTGAAAGAAACAACTTTGTATATACTGTCTACAAAAAAGGGAAGTCGATTTCTCCACCTTTAATTATGTGAGATCCTAAGCATATTTAATTCGGACATAAAAAAACAAAAACAAAAACATACATTATAATCCGAAAAAATAAGAGTTCGTTCGATAACCTAAATTTTTAGTTTTTAATTTTGAGAAACGAAGTCATTTTAGTATTGCGGTTTAGTGATATTCTTCTTTAATTGTAAATAAGAGATTTTAGATTCGAATTTCATAAATGACAAAATGCGATTTATTGCCCAACCGTTTTGGGAAATAATAACCACACACTTGTCTCAAACAATTTGAAGTACCTTTCTTGCGTATTCTTGATAAATCAGTGTTTATATATAGATGTAGGAAGATCCTTCCCAATTTCAATTATAACAGCAATTATGGGTATATGCATGCCATTATATCTAACCAGTGCATTGAAAAATAAAACAAAAACAACAACCAGGATTAAAAGATGTGTGTACGGTTAGAAAAATGGAGTGTTTACATTATTTCACTTCGATTTTTAGTTTTCAATTTTCAGATTTCTTTTCAAGGATTGAATAAAGGAAATTTAATTGGTAATTGGTTTTAGTTTTCAACCGTGAACTAGTATTTATTAGAAACTATCTTTCTGCTGATTATCTAATTATGGTGCCTTGCATATTGATTTGCTTGTCACGTTTTGATGTTCCAAATGTGTGTGGCACTAATTCTCCCATTTTTTGAACGGATTGATTGAAATGGATAAGTTTCCTTAATGAGTAATCTATATTCTACCTTCAAGAGTTGCATGTTCTAATTCAATCCTAGACAAGTTAAAATAATAATAATAATAAGAGTGCAAAATGATTTTTTTTTTTTTTAACGCATATAACAATTTTCAAAACTTAGTGTTCGGATCAAATATTAGAAACTAAATTTGCCGAATTTTTAATACCCTTGTCCTTAATAGCTCGAATTCAATTGAGATTGCCTAACAGATACGCAAAGCTTGCTAGAGCTGTTACATCCAAACAACTTACTCTGAGCCAAAAAAAGAAAAAAAGTGCAAACGTTTCCTGGCCACCAGGTAAAGAAGAATAATCTTGAAAAAGAATTCATGACTTCCAAGTCTTCAATTGATCGAGACATCAATTCACCAGCCACTCATCGATCGACTCATACTTTTTTTTTAATTCATGCTTTGCATGAGTTGTGTCTACAAAAGGAGTTAACTTCTCCACTCTTAATTATCCGAGAGCCATAAAACAATATTTCCTATAACCAGAAAAACACACTGCCATGAAAATGGAATCTTGGTTGTCCAAGTTTACCTGTTTGCATTGTCTTCTTTTGCTATTACTCAATGCTACTCACTGTTTTTCATTTGTGCGGACTCAGACACGGACACTTTGCCACGCTGACGAGCACTCGTTCTTGTTACAATTCAAGGAAAGCTTTACGATAAACAAGTCAGCTTCTTCATCTCCTTTTGCTTACCTGAAGGTTGCATCTTGGGCTCGAGAAGGAGATCAAAATCTGAGTAACTGTTGTTCGTGGAATGGTGTTGAGTGCCATGCGGAGTCTGGCCATGTCATTGGCCTTGACCTCAAGAGCAGCTGTCTCTATGGTTCTATTAATTCCAACAGCACCCTCTTCCAACTTGTTCACTTACAGATGCTTGACCTCTCAGATAACAACTTCAATTCCTCTGAAATACCATCGAGATTGGGCCATGACCTTTCGAGTCTATCCTATCTCAACCTTTCACTGTCTGCATTTTATGGCCAAATTCCATCTGAAATTTCAAAGCTATCCAAACTGTCTACCCTTGATCTGTCTCACAATAACGGTTTGGAGCTTAGGAAGTCCAACATGAGAATCCTAGTCCAAAACTTGACCAGCATAAAACAACTTCATCTTAGTGATGTAGGCATATACTCCACTGTGCCTAATATCTTGGTCAATGCATCTTCTCTCACATCTCTCAATCTAAGCTATTGTGGGTTGTATGGGGAATTCCCGGTCGGTATTTTCCACCTACCAAACCTAGAGGAGCTTAGATTATACTCGAACATAGACCTAAATGGTTATTTTCCTACTTTTAACAGGACCAATTCCTTCAAAACATTGGTTGTTTCAGAGACAAATTTCTCTGGTGAACTTCCTAGTTCTATCGGAAACCTTCATTCCTTAAATGACTTTGATATCTCATTTTGTGGTTTTGATTCCCATGTTCCATCTTCATTTGGAAACCTTACCCAGCTCAGTTTCCTTAATATGGCTTCATTTCATGACGTTTCCGCAGGCCAATTCTTAGTTCCTGATTCCTTGTCTTGTTTTGGAAAATTAACCAAACTCAACCACTTGGGTCTTTCGGATATTAACTTACAGGGGAATTTCCCACGTTTTGTGGCTAACCTGACCCAACTTATGTTTCTAGACTTGTTTGGCAATTCAATAACTGGTGAAATCCCATCTTGGCTCGCATTAGAGTTGACCCAATTAACTTTTCTGCGGCTCACCGACAACGATTTGCAAGGAGCAGTTCCTAAGTCGCTTTTCCACCTCAGAAATCTTGAACGTCTTGGCCTTTCCTACAATAATTTGAGTGGATTAGTTGAGTTTGATGAGTTTTCCAACCTCAAAAAGTTGAAGGTACTTGGTTTAGGGGACAACAAGTTATCCGTGCGTGTCAAATCTGGTTCGAGTGCTACTCTTCCAAAGTTCGAATTTCTAGACTTGTCTGAATGCAACTTGACAGAGTTTCCAGAATTTTTGAAAAATCAAAACAAATTGGGAGTTCTATGCCTTTCTGGTAACAATATTCATGGCCAAATACCAAAATGGGTCTGGAATGCAACAAGAGAAACTTTGATCACTTTCGACCTCGATTCAAACTTCTTGACAGGCTTTGAGGAAAATCCAGTCACTCTTCCATGGAAAAATCTAGAGCGTTTTCATCTTCAAACTAATCAGTTAGAAGGGTCATTGCCAATTCCACCACAATCTATCACGTCTTACATAGTCGGCAACAATAATTATAGTGGAGAAGTTTCACCATTGTTCTGCAACTTGAATTATCTTCAAGTTCTTGATTTGCGCAACAACAGCCTGAGTGGCACGCTTCCAGAGTGTTTGGGGAAGTCTAGTAGCTTGGAAACACTGCACTTGATGTTTAATTCTTTCCACGGCAATATTCCTCCATTTTGTGCTAACATAAATAGTTTAAAATTGGTTGCGTTGAGTAACAATCGGTTACAGGGGAAGCTACCAAGATCAATGGCCGATTGCACTCGGCTAGAGTTTCTTCACGTTGGCAACAATCAGATCAGTGACATCTTCCCTTCTTGGTTAGGGTTACTTCCAGTATTGAGGGTTCTCATTTTGGGGTCGAATGCATTTCATGGGATAATTGGGAAGCCTCCAACTAATCATGAGTTCCCAAACTTGTGCATCATTGATTTATCCAACAATCTGTTTTCAGGTATGTTGCCTTCTAAGTACATGGAGAACTGGAATTCCATGAAAAATGTTGTCGCAAACAATGGAAGCCGGTACTTTGAAGTCACATCGAGCACAAATAAATATGGAGATTACTATCAATATTCATACGCTATGATAATTCCTGTAAAAGGTGTTGAGTTGACATATGATAAGACCCCTTATGATCTGCGACTCATAGATTTCTCAAGTAATGGATTTGAAGGAGGGATTCCAGCAAGTATCATTGGGAGTCTAAGAGAACTTCAGTTCCTTAACCTCTCCAACAACGTTCTCTCTGGTCACATCCCCTCATCTTTGGGGAAGTTGACTGCTCTTGAATCGTTGGATCTCTCTCAAAACAAGCTCTCAGGAAGGATCCCCGATAGTTTGGCACATCTCACTTTCCTTGGGTACTTCAATGTGTCGCATAACCACCTTTGGGGGCCAATACCACTTGGCCAACAATTTGGTACATTCATTGAAGATTCATACCAAGGAAACTCAGGTCTGTGTGGAAAGCCTTTGTCCAAGAAATGCGAGGGTTCTGAGAGCTCGAGGCTGCCGCCACCATCAAGCTTTGAAGAAGATGAAGAGGCTGGATTTCCATTTGAGTTTGACTGGTACGTAGTTTTGCCAGGAGTTGTTAGCGGACTCATAGTGGGAGTGGTTGCTGGAAACACATTGGCAGACAAGAAGCATGAATGGTTTGTGGAGACATTCAGCTGGAGGAGGAGGCCAACAACTGCAAGGGCGACGAGGGGACGCCGAACTTAGCTTGATGTGCCTACCGGCTAGAGAAATGAAGCCTTCAAGGCCAATGTCATGTTTTTTATGATTTCTGGTGCTTCAGCATATGTTGTTATGTTATATTACAATAATGGGGTTCTATAAGTTTGCATTGTATAATATTTCTACTTGATCAAATTCAGTGTTTTCAACTAAGTAGTTGGAATTAAGTTTCCAGTTTCCATTTGCTTATAGGTCAAAACTAGCAAAAGTGCCGCGTTTATAGCAAATACGAATCATTTCCCAAAACAGAGAGAGAGTTTGAATAACAGTACATAACAATCAATTGATACTCAAAAGCTACCAACAACTTAACTGCATGCACAAACACATATATCACTATACACATAATAGATACTTCTGAACATTCCATAAAATCACAAATCAACCCATTCATGTCTAAATATTTCAAAAATTAATAGAACAGCAAACCAACATGGTAAAATAAGTCTTTTAAGTTACATTACATTTTATTTACTTTGCATCAAGAGCATATGTGCAATCCAAAGGGGAGATTTCTAAGTTACAGTTATATATATTTTCCCACATCAATTGGTCGTTCATTCTACACCTGCATTTTACTAATTCTATGTTAAGAGTTCTATATACAACTCAAAAAAGCAGATTTTAACAACTAAAAGGATGGATAGTAACACTGCATGACGATGTTATGATAAAAAAGGATAAACAACATACCAAACGGAAGTGATGTTTTAAATCTGGAATGAATGCATACCTGAAGAGCTGATTTCAAATTGGTGATCCATTCTCATCCTGGTAACATTTATCACTTGGAATCAATAAAATTTTCTTGATGAGGGCAAAGCTAGGAGTCTCAATTTCAAAATCCAAATCAGAAAATAAAACAAAATTGAATGAACTATGAGGAAAAATTATTCTCCAACAGAAAACTCAGCGTTACACAAAACCATTGAATTGGAATGAAACTAATGAGAGATTAAATTGAACAAAACCTAACTCAATTGAAGCTATTCTCTGAAAATCTTCCAAAGGCAAACTTCTTAGAAACATATATCATAATCTTCGGTTGAGAAAGTCAGTTTGTTTTATGGGGTTTCACTATTTTCAAAATCAATATCAAATTTGTGAGGAAGAGAAAAGAATTTACCTTTGGAAAAGTCTGAACGGTTGCGGTGGTTGGTAGAATCGAAGAGATTTTAGCAGATGAGGCGAGGAGGAAGACGGGAGAGCAGAGGCAATCAGCGCGATGAGGGCTTTAGCAGTGAGAAAAACGATGTGGGTATAAGAATTGTGCTCAGATACTGAGCTTGTATCCAATTCACGCTTATATAGAGTTTTACAAGAAGTGTTTTAGTGAAGAACAAACTCTTCAACAAAACCAAAAAGATAAATACACAAAATATAAAATCAGAATTTTATCATACAATCTGTTTGAATTCAAAATATTCAAACAGTTAGAGGATTAGATTGAGTCGAGCCTTCCTGTTGACTGATTATGTTGTTATCTTGTTTGATTGTTGTGGCGGGAACTAGCTTTTGAAGCTTGGTTTATCACACCCCCGCAAGCTGACGAACGGGAAGCTTGGAGAGAAGATAATTAAAACGGTAAGCAGACAATCCTTTAGTCAAGAAATCTGCAAGTTGATCTTGGGTGGCTACATAACCAACTTGTAGTTCATGACGAGTGACCTTTTCCCTTCCTTAATATAATGACAATCAACTTCAACATGTCGTGTTCGAGCATGGAAAACGGGGTTAGAGGCTAGGGAAATGGCGGAAATATTATCGCACCAAACTTTTGGAGGAGAAAGCTGAAGATGCAAATCTTTGGAAAGCTTACGAAACCAGGAAATGGTGGCTGCAGTAATGGCGAGTTGCCTATATTATGACTGTGTGCTTGAGCGGGACACTCCCCTTTTGTTTCTTAGAACTCCAGGATACAAGATTTGGACCAAGAAAAATGCAATACCCTCCAGTAGATTTGCGATCATCGGGATCACCAACATAATCAGAGTCTGCAAAGGCAGTAAGTGTGAGAGGTCCAGACTTATACACAAGTCCATGATCAAGAGTGGACTTTAAATACCGGAGAATTCGTTTAACAGCAATCCAGTGTGTAGTGGTGAGTTTATGCATAAACTGGCAAACCTGATTAACAGAGAAAGCGATATCAGGACGTGTGAAGGTGAGATATTAGGGAGCACTCACCACACTTTTGAATTCGGTGATATCGTGTAATGGTTTTCCATCATACAAGCTGAGACGTTTGCCACTGATGGCAGGAGTGGAAACTGGTTTGCAATCCACCATATTTGTGCGTCTAAGTAAATCCATAACATACTTGGACTGAGAGAGATGAATACCATTACTGGAGCAATGAACCTCCATGCCCAGAAAATAATTCAAAGGACCCGGATCTTTAATGGAGAATGTCGAGCCCATGTCTTTGATCAAACGATTGATACACTGAACGTTATTGCATGTTATAAGTATATCATCAACATAGATTAATAAGTAAATACGAATCTGACCATGACAGTAGACAAAGAGTGATGAATCTGCTTGGGAAGCCACAAAACCAAGATGTTCCAAATGATTAGAAAAACATTGAAACCATGCCCAATGGGCTTGTTTGAGTCCATACAGTGAACGACGCAATTTGCAGACATGTGTGGGATATTGAGGATCAACAAAACCTGTGGGTTGTTTCATGTAGACTTCATCAGATAGGGAACCATGTAGAAATGCGTTCTGTACATCAGTTGTCTTATGGGTCAAGAAAACTGAACAGCAAGGGCAATAATCATACGAATAGTTGAGTGAGTCATCACTGGACTAAAAGTTTCACCGTAATCAAAACCTGGTTGTTGATGAAAACCATTCACCACAAGACGAGGCTTAAACCTGTCAATGGACCCATAGGACTTACGCTTGATTCGAAAAACCCATTTATTTGGAAGTACATTCATGGAAGGGTGATAGGGTACCAAAGATCATGTGCCAGTTCGCTGTAGAGCATTGAATTCATGTGGCTGCTCTCCATTCCTGAAACTTACTTGCTTGACTATAGCACGTAGGTTCAGACAATGCATTAATGGTGGAAATATGAGCATGCTTAGGATTAGGTTTGTGTATTCATCTTTTACACGTGTAATCATGTTATGGGTAGGTGTGGGTCCGGGAGAGGCTAAAGATGTGGAGGCAGGGGAGGACAGTGGGTTAGGTGGTGATGGATCAGAAGGGAAATTGAGATGAGGAGATAAAGGTGGTGTGGAAGATGGTGAAACGGTGAGGTGAGTGTCAGGGTTAAAGTGTGAGTGGACGAGGAGAGTGTCACGGTTAAAATTTGAGTCGGTAAGGTAAGTGTCAGGGATAGAGTTTGAATGGGTGAGGGGAGTGTCAGGGATAGAGTTTGAGTTGGCGAAGGAATTGGGAGAGGAATAGAGACTAGCGGATTAGGTGAGGAATTAAAAAATATTTCAGGTGTCCCACGTGAAGCAGGACTACTATCATGCAGAGAGGATTTGACGGAAGTAACACTGGTTTGTTCATGAAAAGGGGAACAGTTTTCATAAAAAATAACATGCTTAGACATAAAAACACGACCCGTGCATGGATCTAGACATCTATACCTTAATTGATTTTGGGAATAACCTAAAAATGCATTTCTTTGAACGAAAATGTAATTTACTTGGCATGTATGAACGTAAGTAGGGAAAACAAGCACACCCAAAAACCTTAAAAAAATCATATGATGGTTCTCGTTGAAACAACTTTGTGTATGGAGAGGTTAATTTCAAGATTTTAGTTGGCAGTTGATTTATCCAAAAATTAGCAGTATGTAAAGCCTCAGCCCAATAAGTTTGAGGCATGGATACATGAGCAAGAAGAGTGAGACCAGTCTCAACCAAATGATGGTGTTTCCGTTCTGTCATACTGTTTTGTTCAGGATGGTGAGGACAAGTGTATTGATGATGAATGTCATGTTTTTCTAAATAAATTTTGAAATTTTTGTTTATATATTCGCCACCACCATCCGATTGAAAAGTTTGAATTTTTCGTTGAAATTTATTCTCCATTTCAGTTTTGAATTTGATAAATGTTGAGAATACATCAAATTTTAATTTTAAAGGATATAACCATATATATCGGGAATAGTCATCAATGAAAATTACACAGTATTGGAATCCAGAAATTGATAAAGTTGGGGACGTTCATACATCAGAATGAATTAGTTGTAAAGGAAAATGAGAAATTGAATTGGATGCTGAAAAAGGCAATTTCTTGCTTTTGCCCATAGGGCAGGAATGGCATACAGAATTGAAATTGTGTCGAGTAAGAGGCAATTGACTATAGTTGAAACTAAATGTTTTAAAATAAATGATGACGGATGACCGAGTCTGGAGTGCCAAATACGATCATCGACCCCAACTCCCATGCACGAAAACAGTCCAGGTCTTTTATTGGAAATGAAACTTGCATATGGATAAACCTCAGTGTTACTCCGGCCTGATAAAAGGATCTTCCCCGAGCGGATATCCTGAACACAAAAGAAGTTAGGGTGAAGAACGAAAAAACAATCATTATCAGATGAAAAATGGTTGATAGACAAGATATTTTGAGATGCATCAGGACAATATAAGGTATTTGAAAGAGGATAAGAACGAGTGGTAGAATGAATGTAGGAGGTGCCTATTTTGGAAATTTGCAAACCTTGACCACCATTAACTCCATTGACTTGTTCTGTGCCTTTGTACTCATGTGCATTTCTAAGTTGGCCAGGATCATTTGTAATGTGAGTGTTGGCTCCGGAGTCTAGAAGCCAAGTTGTGGGAGCAGTGGATGCTGGGGGTACACGGCTAGACTATGCAGCAAGTGCCATGAGGCGAGCACTGGGAACACGTCCTTTGTAAGAGGTATTCATGCGGTTGTAACAGTCAATTGCAGAATGACCATTTCTGCGACAAATCTGGCATTTGAGAGGTGGTCTGTCACGAAAGGCAGGACAAGCACCGAGAAGACCTTCATTGGGACGTCCTTGATGAGGACTAGCAGGAGCATGGGGACGAACTTGTTGAGGCACATTACCACCACGAGCATGGGGACCAGCAGCAGCACATCCTCCGCCGCGCGCAACACCCGCAGGTGCATGAACTCTGCGTCCACGAGTGGTAGCCATGGCAATCATGGCGGGAACTGGAGAATCACCGGACAAAGTATAGGTGAGATGACGAGTTTCAGCACTAAGCAATAGTGCTTCCAAAGCAGCATAAGAGGGGAGTTTCTCGGGCTTGTATGCAGGCCACAGTGTTCTCATACAAGGGGCCAACAACACTGTTCATTATCGTAGCTATTAAATCAGAGTCAGCCATAGGAGAGCCAGATAGAGCTAGCTAATCCGCCAAAGTGTTAATTTTATCCAAATAATCAACAATAACGCGATTGTGAGAAGAAGGTGCGTACCGTTCTTGTAAAACCTTCCAGGCCTCGGCAGCACTAACACACTTGACAACAACATGCATAACAGGAGGAGAGAGAGAACTAGTGAGCCAAGAAAGGACCATCTGATCTTGCTGGATCCATGGTTCGAAGAGAGGATTGATGGTGTCAGTGAGTTGACCGGCATCATCCAAAAGAAAGGCAGGAGGACATTGAGAGGTGCCATCAACAAATGGCATCAAACTTCGACTTCGAAGTAACGGAACAAAATGTGCACGCCACAAAGGAAAATTATGACAATCCAATCTGAGAAGAAGGAAGGGTTGGTAAGAGCAGCAGAAGAAGCCATTGTGTTTGGAAAGGGATTTGTCTTCAACAAAACCAAAAGATAAATACACAAAATACAAAATCAGAATTTTATCATACAATCTGTTTGAATTCAAAATATTCAAACAGTTAGAGGATTATATTGAGCCGAGCCTTCCTGTTGACTGATTCCGTTGTTATCTTGTTTGATTGTTGTGGCGGGAACTGAGAATCATCCAAAGAAAAGGTGGGTCAAGAGATTGAAACAGAGTGGGAAGGAAGAACCCAGACTAATGAAGAGGCGGGCCCATTTTGGCCGTTTTCCTGTGCAGCTAAAAAAATAGCACTAGAAAAGAACAGTGAAACAGGGGCTTTTCTGTCCTTCCACTGTGCTTAGAAACAGTGTTTTCCGTATTGAGCTTTAGTATACACTAGAAAGTTCAGCTCACGCGTTGTTGCCGGATTAAAAATTGTAACAAAGATTATGTTTCAAACATGTAAAGATTATGCTATAGTAGATTAATATTGTTTACATTGTAAATGTTAGGAAGATTTTTACGTATGAAAGATTTAATTTATGCAACAAACACATAAAAAATTGTTTAAGTTTTGTTGGTTTATTTAGAACAACAAAATATGGCAAAAGTAGCTTACTGCAGCGCTAAACTTTTTTTGTTGAGGAAGCACCCTAAGCAAGGAAAGAAAAATATTGAAGCACATGAAATAAATTTATATGACAACGGAATTATACTATAAAGAAAAGAAGGATAAAGTATAGTTACCTTTGTTCAGCAGTTTTATAGCTTCTGATGAAACATTTGTGCGTTTGCCTCACTGATTTGTTTTCTCTCACTATTTTAAATGTATAAGAAAGATCCAAAAAGATAAATGTATATTAGATAAAAGCTGGATAAAACGTAGGAGAAAATATTGTATAGTAGGGTGTAAACAATAAAGTTATATACATGTTGATCAATTGGAGTGGAATCATTCATTTCTTACTTTGTTTTAGTTTAAACCTAAACCAAGGAAAACAAATAAAATATTAAATGCGGTCCATCATCTGTCTTGGCAACTTAAACCATACAGTTTTTATACTAAATTGAATGAAAAAGAAAAAATGAAATGACAACATTGAACTTATGATAGAAATTCTATTAGCAAAGTGAAGGCAGTGATAACATGAATTTATATATTAGGTGTACTCACAGATAAATAATGATATTGGTACTATGTATAAGTTGATCACACAAACCATTCAAAAGGTATCGAGTAATCATCAAACACTAAGATTCACAATGAAGTAGCCAAAGGAAAATAATTATGAGATATTTAGATAAGAAAAATTATGGAAAACTGAGATTAAAAAGTTACATGCAATTGAGTGAGCTAAAATTGGGTTGGTAGTATATTTGAAATGGGCAAAGAATCAAATTTTGACATCAATCAGAATGTACAGATGGAAAATCACCTGGATTTTGTAAAAATAACATATGTTTTATAGTACCATATGGAAAACTTTCTCTTCCTGAATCACAGAAGGAAGAGTTTTTTCGTTAGAAGTAGGAAGAGAAATAAAATAGGAAGAAGACTTACCACGAATTGGTGAAAGAGACTCAAGGGCTGCCACTGTCTGGATTAATTCTTCATCAATGTGCTTGAAATAATTAAGTTTTCCACGTGTAATGCTATGCACTAAGGCCTTCTCTAAATTATCTTGTCCCACACCTTCATTAAAACAATCCTGCACAAAATAATCAAACACATCAATAGACAAACAAGATTCAAAATCACTAGGGTACCTCATAGCATTGAAAATTCTGAACTTGACGCTTTCTCCATCAATTTCCATGGTTAAGGTACCATCGTAGACATCAATCTTTGTACGCGCAGTTCTAAGGAATGGTCTTCCCAATATAAGAGGAAGTGCAGTAGGCATAGGGTCATGTTCCATCTCAAGAACAAAAAAGTCAGCAGGAAAAATGAGCTCATTCACTTGCACAAGTACATCCTCCAATAGGCCTTTGGGATATCTATTTGAACGATCTGCCAACTGAATTACTACTTTTGTTTCCTTCAAATCTCCAAGGTTCAATGATTCATACACTGAATATGGCATCAGATTGATGGATGCCCCCAAATCACACAATGCTCTCCCAAACTCTTTCCCTCCAATTACACATGGAATGGTAAAACTACCTGCATCCTTCAACTTCGGTGGCAACTTTCTCTGCAAAATAGCTGATACTTCCTCGCTTAATGCCACAGTTTCTGGACCATTGAATCTTCTCTTGTTTGTACAAAGCTCTTTAAGGAACTTTGCATACTTGGGCACTTGTTTTATGGCATCTAAAAGAGGTAAGTTCACTTGGACTTTCCGGAAAGTATCCAAGATTTCCTTATCAGTTTGCTCTTTCTTAGACTTCATAAACCTACGAGGGAAAGGAATAGGGACACATGAGTTAAATGAATTTTGAACTTCTTTACTTACCTTATCAGAATCTTTTTTGTTCAATTCTGTAGCTTTAGGAGATTTTTCAGTTTCTATTGAAGCCTCATCTTGCTCAAGCTTTTGTGTTTGTAGCTCCCCTTGCTCATTTGTATCTTTTCTAGTCCTCTTTTGCATCTTTGGCTGCTCAAAAACTTATTTTCCACTCCTTAAAGTCACAACATTCATTTGCTCGGCATTTGGATTCACCACAGTTTGGCTAGGCAACCTTCCTGGTTGGTGTTGTTGCCCTATCAAACTTGCTAACTGACTCATTTGGCGCTCAAGGTTTTCAATTGCTTTGTCTGTTTTCTGCTGATGAGATTGAGTAGAGTTAGCTAAAGAAGCAATTAAATCCTCAAGAGACTTACTTGGAGCTTGTTGTTGTTGAGGCTGAAATGGTGTATGCGCTCTTGCTTGAAAGAAGCCAGGTGGACAGTTATAGTTGTTTGGAACAGATTGTTGTCCGTTGTCTTGATTGTTCCACCTTAAGTGTGGATGATCGCGCCAACCCGCATTATAGTTGTTGGAATATGGATCATACTTTTGCCTTTGTTGCCCCTGAAACCCTCCTAATGCATTAGCTTGCTCAAGACCACCTTGATCCATCAACGAAGGGCACATGTCTGTGGCATGTCCCATCATTGAACATACACCGCACACCTGTTTTGGAGCCACCATAACCTGTTGCACAAGATTAGTCAAGTTAGCTAATTGTAATTCAATACTAGAATTAGCACTTACCTCGTTAACTTTCTTAAGGGGTAGCTCATCTCTCCCTCCAAATTGTCGTGTGTTGCCAGCAATGTTCTTTAGCAATGCCTTAGCATTAGTTGGTGTCTTGTCCATGAATGCTCCTCCACTTGCTGCATCAAGCATTACACGATCAGTACCACACAATCCCTCATAAAAGTATTGTATTAAAAGATGCTCTGAAATTTGATGATTAGGACAAGATGCAACCAAATGTGTGAACCGCTCATAGTAATCTCCAAAGGGCTCTCCATGGTGTTGTCGGATTGCACATATGTCTTTCCTTATGCTTGCAGCTTTTGTGGCCGGAAAATATTGCTCCAAGAATGCTTGCTTCACCTGGTTCCACGTGTTCATTGATCCCGGAGGTAAATTGTAAAGCCACTCCTTTGCTTTAGCTTCTAATGTAAATGGGAATGCTCTCAACTTGACTTGCTCATCATCCACATTTGCTGGTCTCATTCCTGAGCATACCACGTGAAACTCCATGAGATGCTTGTTGGCATCCTCTGTTGAAAAGCCATGGAACTTAGGCAAGTAGTGAATCATGCCGGACTTGAGCTCAAATCCTCCTTCTGCATTTGGATATGTGATGCACAATGGTTGTTGATCTGTATTAGGTGTTGCCAACTCCCTCAAAGTACGGTTATCGGCCATGCCTTCTTGTGGTTCTTCCTCCTCTTCCGAACTCAAATGTGTTGGAGAAGATGGTGGTAAAGACACCGAGGCACCCTTCTGCTTGATTTCTCTCTGAAACTTTCGAAGTGTTCGTTCAAGCTCAGGATCGTAGGAAGCTAGATCAATGCTCTTGGACCTTCGAGTATGCATATACTACAAAGAGTACCTAAAATAAAAACAAAAACACAAATTAGACAAGAAAAGAAAACAATAGAAAAATAAGTAATTAGAAATAACAATCCCCGGCGACACGGCGCCAAAAATTTGATAGGCTTAAAAGCACACCACAAAGTAGCACACAAATATCCTATTGATTTTCCTTATTAACACTAAGATTTGTCAATTGTAGCATATGAAAATAAGGGTCTTTCCCGCAGAAGATTGTTTTATCTAACTACTTAAAATGTCACAAAAACTGGGCTGCTGTCCCTACTGACCAGCCACCGAAAAATAATTATTAGACCAACTTACACTTATCTAAAGTCTACGAAATTTTATATGCAGATACTAGACACACAGAGATACACTCACACAAATTTTTGGGATTTTTGGAGTTGATTTGATATTTAAATTAAATCGAACAAAAACAGGACAGAAACAAATTTTAAGTAGTAAAAATAGATTGTAGTTCACAAGTTAAGAAAACGAGTTAGGGGAAGTGCTATCCACCACCAAATAATCATGCAAACATGTTATGTTTCATTCAAATTCCTTTTATTTCCGGATGAAGATGCTCAAGTTGGCTCAATGTTAGAACTCAACCTATTACTCTTTCTTATGTGGTATGTTAAGAGAATGGCGTTTTCAACTTAACTTAGTCCCTAGCATGCAATCTAGAATGGCGTGTTCATAGATTTAACAAGTAGAAATCATTAAGAACGAAAAGAGTTTGAGTCATCACAAGGCATCGTAAGTACTGGTGTTGTCTTACTTATCCTAGAAATTGGTTCACATGTTAATCGCAATTAACAAGTACTACTCTAGAACATATGTAGGTCCTCATTCGACAAGGGCAGGCACACACATATTCATAGCATTAGAATCTTAGATATGCTCACTAAGTATGCATCCATAGAAAACACATAAAGAATTCATCAATGAGATAAGTGGTGAGCCAATTTTCATCCATTCATAAAAGTAATTCAAACAAAATGTCATAACAAACTTGCAATCATATTCGGGGCTTCAAAACAGCCCCTAACTACTAAAATTTAGTTACACATAATTCTTAAGTTAAACCAAAAGATAGACATGAGTTTGAGAAGATAAAACCGAAAGAATCGAGTCTCCTCTTCTCTCCTTCCTCGTCCAACCTCTGCTGCCGCTGCCCTTTTGCTGTTTCCTGCTGCCTTCCTTTGTGCCGCTGCAACTGCAGCTTTCTTTTTATTTTTTTTTCTAATTTTTTTCTTTGCTTTTTCTTTTGCTTCTCTCTGCAACCTGCAGCTTTCTCCCTATTTAACTTGCTGCCCATTTTCTTCTTCTTAATTCACCCACTAATAGCCATTTAGTGTTGACAATAAGTGAGATGAAATGGTAAAACAATTGTAACTCTTTAGGTAGCCTTTATGCCCATTACTCCCACTTAATCCTCATCTTCAATTTCATTTCCTCTGATATTTGAATAGGGGTCAGCTGGCTTGTTCTTTACTGCATCAGTTTTGGCTGCTAGATTGATTGGGTTTATTGCTTTCATTTCAGTTACAAACTGCTCAGCCTCTTGTCAACCTTTCAGTGTTAAAACGACCATAACTTCTTCTAGAAAAATGATATTAACAATCCGCGAAATGCTCCAGAAAATAGACATCCGTAGCTTTCCAACCATATAAGGCTCATTCTCTAATTCATTCTGAGCTGTCCGCAACTTGCTTCCAAAGTCAGCTGACCTGCACAGGCAGTTTTGACGAATTTGTTACTTAAAATCCCATTTGTGCTATTTTTATTTTATTTGCTTGAAAAATCCTACAAAACACAAAAACAAAGTAAATAGCTCAAAAATATAAGGAACTAACTAAGAAAAGACAAGTGAATTTGATGTAAAATATATATAAATATGAGCTTATCAGCTTCATCGTCTCCTTATTTGGATTTTTTTTATCACCACTTAATGATGACTCATCACTCATTCCCATATTTTTCTTGGTAAGGTTTGCATGAGTTGTGTCTATAAAAGGAGTTTATTTATTTTGTGAATAATAATAGTTGTGTTCTGTTTTTTGGGGATGAGTCCATTTTCTCAATTACAAACAATGTATCTTTACCGAATAAATTTCATAATTGGAACCATTTAATTTTTTAATCTTCATTTGAAAATCATCTCCACAAAAAAATCATTTGAATCAGAGATTGTTTAGATCCAAATGTATCAAATAAATCAACGGTTTAGATACAAAATAACATATTCATAATAAACTGTTGTTTTATTTACTACATTTAGATGATTAAACAATATTTAATTCTAATGATATTTGTAGGCATGATTTTCAAATTAAAGAAATTTAACGATTCTGATTATAAAATTTCTACAATGAAGATATACTCTATTTGTAAGTGGGAGAATGAGCTCATCCCCCCAAGGGGTACAAGTATTATCACAAACCTTTTTGGATAATGTTTGTCCCTTCACTTACGATTAATGTATCTTCACCTTACAAACACTATAATCGATCGAAACTGTTCATTCTCTTTATCATAATCATATATGCAAAAAATCCTTCAATTCAAAAATCTTTTAGTCATCCATTCATGCCAGGCCAATCAACAGTTTTTATAACAAGTAACATCCTCATAATGAACTATTTTGTTTTATGCATATGAATGGTTAAAAGATCTCCAAATTGAATAATTTCTTGCATGTATGATTTTTAGAGGATAATAAAGATAATAAACGATTTCGATTAAAATGGCCCGCGTGCTGTTGCAGGTTCTGATTCCATAATGCATTTTCAATTAGATTAATCCAAAAAACGCATTTTCAAAGTAGCTTTACAAATTTAATCTCATAAATTCTCCGTTTCCATTACTCTTAAACTACTTTCCATTAGCTTTACAAATTTGTGAGATTAAGTAGTTCATTAGAATTTCTCACAATGAAAACTTCTTGTCAAAAATGAATGAAACACACGTTTCACTTTCCTAAACCCTCATTGTGTTTCATTCGTTGTCGACAGGGAGTTTTCATTCCCCCAATTAAAATGATAAACTAATTCACACAACCTGAGTTTCAAACCAACCCAAGCACAGATTCAAACCATTATGCAAAAACAGCAACCAATGCAAACCATTAAGCACAGATTCAAACCTGAGTTTCAAACCAAATTATATAGTCTTAATCTACTTTTGATTAGCGTTACAAATTTGTGAGATTAAGTAGTTCATCAGAATTTCTCCCCAATCCTAATGAAAACTTCCTGTCGAAAATGAATGACTTCGACTTGAAAACATAAAATGTTGATTGATCCAATCTTAGTATTAACCCCCAAATCAAATACCTTTGTTTTTTCTTTTTCTCTTTCATTTATTCCAAATTGACATAACCAGATAAAAAGCCTCAATGAACCTAAACCTTCCTTTAGATGAATTCTATATGTGCATGTTCCCAATAAAACAGAATGTTTAACCATCTTTCCAATAAAACAAACTCCAATTGATTGAGCATCTTCAATGAAAGGCCAACTTTATTTTTTCATCCAACCAATTAAACCGATAAACTCACACATCCTGGGTTTTAAACCAACCTAAGCACAGATTCAAACCATTATGCAAAAACAGCAAGCAATGCAAACCAATAAGCGCATACGCAATTTATATATGTAATGCCTACACAACCCATAAGAGCCATTCGGAAACCAAAACAAACCCCCTTGCAATTTAGCTCACTAACCCAATTGAATCAAAACAAATTCAATCAGGAAACAGAAAGTTAAGAACATCCCAAAAACCAAAAGAAACCCACTTGTAGTTTTAACTCACTAACCCATCAAAACAAATTCAGTTAGAAAAAAACTACAGTCCAAAATCATATATATATATATATATATATATATTATCTAAATGTAAACCAATTCTTAGCTAATTAACTGAGTATACCAAAGAATCAAATTAAACACAAATTCTTAAAGTTTGGCATCCCAATAATCAAATAAGGAAAAACAACAATGTGTGTACTGCATATGTGAGTGTATGTGCTGCATAAGTGTGTGAGTGTATATTGTATTGCCAAGGAAAACAACAATATCGTCCAAGCAATAAAAAAAGGTATAAGCGTGAGTATATATTGTATGTGTTGTGTGTGTATAAGTGCATGACAGTGTTTGTGTGACACTGCATATGTGTGTGTAAGTGTAGGTAAGTGTGTGTACACTGTGTGGATAAGTGTATGTGATGTGTGTGAGTGTATATTGTATGCGTATGCAGTGTGCGTGTGTGAATATCAAAAAAGGTAAGTGTGTGCAGCGTGTATAAACAGTTACAGTAGGGTAAGGCATATACCAAATCACTTAGTCGGAATATACATCTACTTTACTCCTCATAAAAAGAGAGAAAAAAAGTATATATAAAGAATGAGGAACACAAACCTATCCAAACAATAAAGATTCTGTAACAGGTAATACCTTGCAAAACACCAAAAACTAATAGTTAGAAAAATAAAACATATATCAAGAAGATGAGACGAATTTGTAAGTCGAAAACTCCTCCTATAACAGCTATATTAAAGCATAAACATTCATGAAAACTCATAATCTATAGCTAAAAAGCACAAAGTATTTTTGCGGAAATATAAAGATCCCTTTTGTGCCCCAAACCCCCGGCCGTCTGTCCTCTCTTTGCCTTCCTCCATCTTTACGTGTGATTTTTTTCTTTCTGATGTTGGAATTTTGATCTATGGAGTTTAAGGCTCTGAAATATGGTATGAATTCAGAGCATTTGACAATTTAGTTGTAAGCAAGAAAGTTAATAACTATGGCAGGCATATGAGAGAGAGAGAGAGAGAGAGAGAGAGAGAGAGAGAGAGAGAGATAGAGAGAGTAGAAGCTCGTGAGGTTGTAGGTGGAGCCAATGCATCCCATATAACCGCATTAAACGTGGATGCGAATGTAAATTTCGGAGGCAATGTTTAAGAAACTTAGAAGATAGATTATTATCCATTAATTGATTGATGTACACACAATACAAATGGTTAGATTATGACTCTTTTCAAGCAAACAAAGAAATAAAATAAAATAAACAATCATTCAGGCAAAAAAATGAGGAATCCCAACAAAAAACAATGGTCTTGACATAGGAAAATGAACTCACCGCCCCAACACAAGCCTACAGCACTAATCCTGAAACACCTTTACTTCCTAAACCTTCAATTGCTTTGTAAAAAATTAGAGAGAATAAGAGTTACATCACATAGCAATAAATTAGAGAGAATAAGAGTTGTATTCGAACACAGTATTAGGAGAATTGAAAAAACAGACTCTGTAAACCTCACAAACGGGGTGAGATCTTCTCCGGATCATTCTCTCAGGATCCGTCGGACCAAGCAGTCTTGGCCAGTCAAACTTGATTTTTTTTAACTTTCCATTTGATTCTTTGCAGCAGCAGCCATGGAAAGGCCATATGCATCTGCATCCATGGCTACTTCTTAGACATCTGCATCGCTCAAGTTTTTCGAATTCTTGCGGACCACAATTACAATTTCGAATCTGAAGCTCTATGAAATAAATAGAGTTTGTAAGCACAAATCTTTTGTGAAAGCGACTTCTCACCTTTTTAATCAGCTGAGGCAGGCATGGGTTTCAAATCTCAGTCACTCTCTGCAAGCATGGCCTTCTTTCTCAATTTCCGGCCTTCCTGTCCCAGCGCGCTCTCTCTCAATCCCCTTCTGTGTCCTCTCTGGCAAGTGTTTGGGTTTATAATTAATCTTGGGCTTAATTCAAAGGAAGCCCAGTTGTGCAATGCATTTGTTTTGGGCTAGTGACTGCTTTGGTGAAGGCGGCGGCACACATAATATTAAAATGATGGTGCAGGGCAGCTAAGAATATGGATCCTGGTCGGATCCTTTTTGTGAGGATCCCGAAAATCTGTTAATTGTATCCGTTCATCATACATTGTGTGGTCAGAAATTATTTTAAATATTTTTATTTAGAATTAAACACAAACAGTGCTTGACAAAAATTGGCCCCTTGCCAAAGACAATCACGCAAGATTGAAATTTTGCTAGAAAGGGAAAACTTGGACACTCGAGCTAAAATGTCTATAAAAGCAACAAGAAAAGCAAGTGAAAAAGACACTCAACTCTCTAAACAAAACAGCAAGACTTCCCAAAAGGCTCTATTATTTCCTGTCATTTCCTTTACATTCCTTTTGCAACAAAACTATCCTTTGTAAGCTTTAAAAGCTCGGCTACATGTTGTTGTGTAGTATCGATTCCCTTTGTAAACATTCAGTACCATTCCCCTTAAAGAAAGTGCTTACATTGTAAACAAAAGAAGAAGTGCTCAACAAGGCTGCAAACCTTGCCCGGACCTCCTTTATTTATATTTATGTGTAGTAGATCTGGCTTTTATGTGTTTTCTTTGATCCCTATGATAATTTTCAATGCTTGTTTCAGAGCTTTACATGCTTAATGGTGCTGAACTAAATACTTTTACTTACCTTGTTGCTGATTAAAGTTGGTTTCGAGAATGTTGACAATCTTAATGAACAAAATCTTCCTATAAATTGGTATATGATACATGATCAAAAAGTCCTTGTTTACAAGGCATAGAAAAGAATTTTTTACGGACTTAACCCATCTGTAAACAATCCTTTTGAACTAAGAAGTCTAAGTAAATTGCGGCGCAAGTAATCGACTTATCTAAAGACTAAAAAGACAATATGCTAAACAAAGATAATAGTGGCATGCTCATATCTTCCTTAGTTTTGATTGTGAGCTTGAAGGCATACCAAAGGCCCCACAAAGGCATCTTTCAAACTAACTCCAAACTCATGATGAAGAAAAACAAGCAGCAAACCTTGCCTGACAGGCAAGACAAGGGGAGTTATGCGAGGGACAATCTAGCCCGAACAACAAGCACTCTCTTATTCTTTCTCTCTCGCTTTCTCTGTCCTTGAAGCTGTGCAAGGTCGTACCATCGTTCGACCCTCACCCTCTGGAACACCACCATAATCCTCACCCACTCCCTCAATCCCATCGAACCCAAACACCCCCAATCGTGAATGACCAAAGATCCATGTCATTTTCCAATCTATCCATTGGATTTGGAATGTAGAGAGGGCAAGAACAACATTTGATCTTTTAGGGCTTGAACCTTTTCAATGGCCTGTGTCATCCAAAAAATAAAGCCCTAACCCAACTGAAGCACAGCGAGCACACACGCAATGGCACAATCGTAATTCAGTCAACATCAAAGCACATTTTCATAAGCAAGATTTTCAAAGTAGGAAGTGTAAAGTTTTAAGTGAATGACAATGAATACTAATTGGATGACAACATGTCTATGATGCAAGTAGTATAGTCGGTCTCTACTTCGTAAGGGTTATGGAGTCTTATTTCATGCGGCTGACTTAAAGCTATCCTAATAAGGATTGAATGCAAAGATGTTTGAATCATGATAGGACTTTTCTTCTTGGTAACCAAGAAATAAGGATACACGGCTGTTAATAGGCTGGTTGTGTATTCTCAGCAAGATATATATATATATATATATATATATGAAGTTATAGTCCCTGCTCCCATACGTGAAAAACCCTAGATATTACTGAGACCTATTCATGCAGTAAGGGAGCTATTGAGTAGTGGGAGTAGAAGACTACTTCTGTTATTCATTCAATGGCGACTCCATCAGGTAAGTCATCATTGTGACTAATGTGATGCTATGATTTGGTTGTTACTGATCTGTTTGTTCATGTTGGTAATCCTAACACTGCGTTGGTAATATTGTTAACTTAATTCTTACCTAATTCTTACATGTGGTATCAGAGCCACCCAACGTGGCTAGGGTTCTTTATTTTTACTAAAGGAACTGAGGTATATATTTGATTCCATGGTTCTAAAAAACGCTAGGCGCTAGTCGGGCGGCGAGCTAGCGCCTAGCGCCTAGGCGGCTAGGCGGACGCCTAGGCGGACTAGGCAGATTTAGATTTATTATATATTATATGGCTATATAATTACTTATTTTATGTATATAATATGATAGTTTAAAAAAATCATTATTTAAATAATTCATATAACATTTATATAACATATATATATTTATTTGTATCTCCAACTTTTCAAAAGATAAGAAGCCCATGCATTGTGTCAGTGGGTGGTTTCAAAATTAGAAACCGGGTTTCACTCCACCTCTCTCACATTCCCCAATGACAAAACCATGCAGTGTGCTAGTGCTTGGTTTCACAATTAAAAACCGGGTTCCACCACCTTTCTCACATTCCCCAAGGTGGAGCTCAGATCAAAACCATATTTTGACCCATCGAAAAGTGAAAGTATCATTCCTATTAAACCCTTTCACTTCTTCTTCTTCATCAGCCCTTTCAGAAGCTAAAAACTAAATTTGCAAGACTACAACTCGCGTCGCCGAGGCTCTCCCTCTTCCTCCCTCTATCAGTACTCTCTCTCTCTCTCTCTATATGTATGATATCTTCCCTCATCTGCTCATAGACGGCAAGCTTCAGAAGCTCGTCGAGGCTCTGCTTCTACAAGCAACATCGGAAGTTACAGATTTGTTGCGAGAGTTGCAGTGAGTTTGGGATTTGCAGCTGCCTTGACTGCCGCCTAGCACCGCCTAGACCGCCTAGAACGCCTAACGAGCGCCTAGGCGGCCACCTAAATCTTCCCCGCCTTAAGTGAACGTTTTGGCCGAAATCGAGTCGGGGCTCCGCCGCCCAGCGCCTAGGCGCCGCCTAGGCCGATTTTTAGAACACTGTTTGATTCTGGTTAAATTAATGCTTCCGCTATATTCTAACCAATTCATCTGCAATTTCTTTTAAAATCAATTGCATGATGAATAATTACATGGTATTCTTCGAGTTGTGTTTGTTACATTTATGCAGAGAAGTATATCCATTCAGAGTAATGAAAACACTTGGATGATCCTGGTTAAATGCTTCCGCAATCCTGAATGAGTTTGTTATAAACTTGCTGCATATTTCGCACGCATCAAAACTGGTACTTTGCATATTGGCTAATTGAATCCATCCCTAATTAATTGACGTATACGTACGTATACATGCTTTTACATATCTTCCTCGGAAGAAATGCTTGCAGAATGGCATCAAATAGAAGGAGTATCAGACTTCAACAAATGAAGTAAAACTTTAGGAATCAATATCATTTATCTATCACTAAACGACTTGACAGATAAATTGATGATTGATTTTATTTTGGATGAACCATGTGAGTGTTTGCTCAATGGTTCTTGGTTAGAGGTTCAACTGATTAACATAAGCTTGAGACGCAAATATTTTTCCAGCGGCTTTTGGCTCTATTCGGCGTTTTTCATTACAAATTCTCTCTGGAAAGGTATGAAATTGTTCTTCACAATTTAATCTCTACCTAATTTGGTTGAATTGAAATTTGGTAAGTTCTCTATTACAATCTTGTGATATTATTTTGAGTTAATGGAAATTAACCTTATAGATACTAGTTTCCTGGGTGAGCCATAGTTTATGATTTCATACTTTAAAATTTGGATTTGGATACCATGGCACTAACGTGTTGTATGCAGGCACACAAGTTCATATCTTAGTTGAACGTATGAATTAATTCTACAGAAATTTAGAAGATTTAGAAAACTTTTCAAGTCCCAAATCTAGCGATCCTAAGGAGCTTGAGCTATATGTTCATATAATATCTTGTTCACATGTTAAGTTTTCTGGACCATATGCCCAGATTTGGGGTTGTGAGGATTTTCTTCAATCACTTTTAATTGTCGTTTGTTCTAATCCGCTGCATAATTTTGAGTAATGGATTAATGAATCTAATTTTTCCTTCATTTGATATATGTAATTAGATTTCAGTTCATGTCCACTACATTTGTCCTTTGTATTTACTGATTTTCGTCTTCAAACATAAAATTAGATTACTTGAGACCCAATTGATTTTGAGAAATTCCTCAAATAAACACATTAATGCCGTGGCCATTTTGGTTTCACTTTTGAATTGTTTTCTTATCTTAGAAGTGATTTTGATATATCACAATGGACATGCTAAAGGTTGTTCTAAAAACAAGACTATGTTGTTCTACTTTTGTTTCTGATATTGATAGACTTCCATAACTCCAAATATTATGAAATTTTGTCATGTTGTAATATCGAATGAATTATAGATGCTGGTATTTTATTTTATTTTTTCATTTTTTTGGACAAGAAATGGATTTATGGTAAATTTTAAGTGCTACACTATGTTGCTGGAATTCTGCACCGTAGTCTATTTGTGACAATTTCTGACATTATTTTGATATATCTATGTAACTCATAAATTCATAAAATTTTAGTATGATATACATTGAGATGTTTATTTCAGGTCTGGAAATTTTCACAAGCATTGGTTTGAAAATGAATTATTGGTGAATTTTTTAATCTCGAGACTGTACTGCAGAATGTTTTCAGTTTCTGCAGCACATTCCATTTCGATTTTATTTTTAGCCCACTTGTAAAATCGAACAAATTATGGAATTTTGGGAGACAGTAAATTTATATGTCTAATTCATTTTTGAAAAATTTCATGCACATTGGAGGAAGATTGAAGTTTTGGTGAATTATTTAGTCTCGGGTATGTACTGAACATTTTATGCTGTTTCTGCAGCACCTCTCTTTTCGAATTCATTTTTTGGCTCGCTTATAAGATTTTAAAAATCATGAAATTTTTCGAAATAGTAGTCATATATGTCTAGTTCATACTTGAAAATTTTCAAGACAATCTAAAGAGAATTGAGTTTTTTTTAGTGAATTTGCAAACTAAAGTAGTACTGCTGAATTTTGGTACTTCAGAACTAGTTTTGTTATGTGATATTGTTTCACTGATTTGTGCACATCTATTGGTTATTTTATGCAAATTCTTAATACTAATGACTTTTATAGACAACACTGATTAAATTTTGATTTAAAAATGTATTGGTTTATTTTTCTTAAACCAATGTTTTGTTTGGTCATCAATTCTGATTATGATGATAATTGTCTTTTGAGAGAAAATTGGAAAGTGGCATAAGTTTACTAATTGATCATTTTGGTCCATATCAAATAACTGACTAACCATGTGTCCTCTTTCGAGAACTCTATTGTTCAATGTCAATAACGACATACTTTTTGTGTCTGATTGAATCTTTTGAGAATCATTGAATATCCAACAAAACGGTTATTTAATACTGTTCTAAAGGATTATTTTGAAAAATCAGAATTCTAATTTATATGGTGAATACTTTTGTCCCAATGGGAATTTCAGAAAATCACTCACCAATTATAAATTAGTATTATAGCAGATCTTAAAGTACTTCTAACATATTTTCATCTGGCCAAAGCTGTTGAAGCTATATGTATATTGTGTATTTTTTGTTTTGGCTAGCTATGCAGGTATTTTCTTTGCATGATTAGTTTCTGCCCAAAGGTGTAACAATCATGCAACTTAGAGTTGGTTTGATCCTCCACAACTCGACTACTTCCATGATGAATCTTGCAGAATCGAGAATGGGTAGGTAAATTTGCCAATCTTTTGCCTTAATTTTATGTGAGTTCTAAATTGGATTAAAATTATTGTTGAAAAAATCGATGTTGTTGAGATATCTATGTGTTTACTTTAATCGATTTTGTTTTAGAATTAAAACATAAATTTTGAGTTTGGAATCTCTTATTAGGTTTCATTTTAATTTATGACCTAAACTTTAACACATATGTGTCTTCTCTCTTACACTAAAATAAATTTTGTAGCCATTGGTTTATCTAATCGCTTGTCACTTTTATCGATTAATGATGTTGAGATATTGTTCCTTATATACACCTAATTTTGATACATATAAATTGGTTTATTATGTCCAAACCAACTATTTTGTGACTCCACAAATTTGTTTAAGAAATTTTAATGTTTTGGGCATATTAAAGGTTATTTATCTAATAAAATTAACCTTTAATTTATTTAAGAAATTTTCGTGTCTTGAGCATATTAAAGATTATAAATTGGTTTGATTTAAATTATGATTAAATCTGAAATTTTGGTAAAGCTTACACTATCTTTATTGATTCAACTACCATATATTTTGTTATATGAAAACCACTTTCTCTGGTGTTTAATCTTGCAATATTAAGTGTTTGCCCAAGTGGGAGAAATAATGTATTATGGCCTTCACACTCATCAATTTTGCATGCTTTTAATGGTCATAGTTTTGGTAGATAAAACGTACATTATCATATTTGTTTATATTTTATTTGTTATATATGCAATTAATCTTGTAGGAAATTCAAGAAGGGTTAGTGAGTATATTCTAATCAAAAGTGTTTTGCTTATTAATTCTTGTATGTCGTTCAAGAAATTGGACTTGTGATTTATATGTTATTGATGAATAATTAATCTGCTCAAAAGTGTTTTCTTATTCAGTACAACTATAAATCAATGTATAGTGAAACGTGAAATTGACAAGATTGCATATACTTCATCTGCTCAAAAGTGTTGAAGCTATATACGTTTGCCCTTGTATTTTATGTTTTAGCTATGCAAACCTAATATAATTAGTTTCTGTCCAAAGATGATTGTGGAATTATATGCTTTTGATGCAATAAGAAAACATTCAGTTAAAGTTTTCTATTTCTGTCAATTGTTAGATGAACAAAATTGACCAAATGATTTTGTATAGTTTTTCAGTCACAAGAGTCACTTCCTTACAGATATCTAGAATAACGATGTTGAGCTCACAAATTTTATGTTCTAGATCCCATGACTAATGTTTTGACTAATGGGAGTATTTGAAAGGTATCTGTTTCATTTTGTTGACATTTACAAAGTTTTGTTTTACTCTCTTAATCAGTGGGAGTAATAATAATAATTTATATAATTTTGTCTCTTTTAATCAGTGGAAGTGAAAGATTACCTTTTGTATTGAAAAATTGAAGTCTTAGTGGCTGATAATTTAAGAGTAAATTTTGTTTAAATTTGGTTCATAAGTTTTAATAAGAGGTCATGATTTTGTAAACAGTATATCGTATTTTACTTATTCTCTTATTATATTCTAAATTGACAGAAAAGTTGGATGTTGTTACCAACGTTATTGAGTTCTTTTGTGAACTACTTTTGTACTGAAATATATTTTCATATTTTCAGTTCGACTTTTGTGAGCCGTTGTTTTGTTTAATGGCTCTTGATATCATGACTTTGATGACAACATTGTGCTTTAAGTTTTATGTGCTTGTGATCATGGAGTGCAAAGAACATACCAATTTGTTTTTTGTTTTCTTTGGTTCGACATTAAATTTTTAGTGACCCGTTGTCAAGGAAAGTTGGCTGCAAATTTTGAAGGCTCAGTGATCACCATGAGTCCTTACGAGTTGAGATTTTCATTGACATTCAAGTGGGAGAATGTACAGCTTTAAGTGAATGACAATGAATACTAATTGGATGACAGCATGTCTGTGATGCAAGTAGTATAGTCGGTCTCTACTTCGTAAGGGTTATGGAGTCTTATTTCATGCGGCTGACTTAAAGTTATCCTGATAAGGATTGAATGCAAAGATGTTTGAATCATGATAGGACTTTTCTTCTTGGTAACCAAGCAATAAGGATACACGGCTGTTAATAGGCTGGTTGTGTATTCTCAGCAAGAGATATATATACGAAGTTATAGTCCCTGCTCCCATACGTGAAAAACCCTAGATATTACTGAGACCTATTCATGCAGTAAGGGAGCTATTGAGTAGTGGGAGTAGAAGACTACTTATGTTATTCATTCAATGGCGACTCCATCAGGTAAGTCATCATTGTGACTAATGTGATGCTATGATTTGGTTGTTACTGATCTGTTTGTTCATGTTGGTAATCCTAACACTGCGTTGGTAATATTGTTAACTTAATTCTTACCTAATTCTTACAAGAAGGGCCATCTATATTATCAAGAAAAAAAAGGGCCATCTATCAATCTGTCACATATGCATAAACCATTTTGATCTCTTTAACTTTAACCAAACAGACGATCTGTATTGAACAAAATTTGTTAAAAAGTTAATTTTGACAGTATGAGGGAAATTTTATTGGTAATGAAAAAAAGAAATTACACCTAGTTAGGGGAGACATAAACCTTACCCCTCATAATACAAAGAAAAAGAGAAAAAGAACATGAAAAAAAGGGAGGACATAAACATTACCCCTCCAGAAACAAAAACACAAAAGATACAAGTAAAAGAAGATGGGACATGGAACCTAACACCTCTAAAGCCAAACTAAAAAGGTCTAAAGCAAGCAAGTTAAACAAACTTATACTAACCCACTTATTGTAAGGTACCAGTATGAACCAGACCACACATAATAGTACAACAGAACAGACACTACCAAAAGCTGCAACATGAATTACAATAAGGACCAAGTCCTTTGCCCCCTCCTCCCTCTTTTGGCTATTGAATACCTCCTTCTCTTGCTAAATGTCTCTACAAACCATTCATGCTTCTTGCCTGCAAAAGCATTCCCGGCAACGAATCCAACAATTAGACCACAAAAAACTCCTGGAAGAACCACGTACCAATCAAACTTAAATGCAATTTCAGGGTCTTCATCTTCTTCAAAGACCTAAGTGTTGAGCTCTCCGAATCCTTGCATTTCTTTGACAGAGGATTTCCACACAAACCCGAGTTTCCTTGGTACGAATCCTCCTGAAATATATTAAATTGCTGGCCAAGTGGTATGGGCCCTCAAAGATGGTTATGTGATACGTTGAAATACGCAAGGAAATTGAGTTGCTCCAAATTACCGGGGATACTTCCTGAGAGCTGGTTTCCAGAGAGATCCAATGATTCAAGAGCTGTCAAGTTCCAAAGAGATAAGGGTATGAGACCACTGAGAGTGTTGTTGGAGAGGTTCAGCAAATGAAGGCCTTTTAGTTTCCCAATCATACCTGCTGGAATGTCTCCTTCAAATCTATTGCTTGATAGATCTATAAGTCACAGAAGATAAGGGGTCTTCAAATATTTCAACTCAACCCCTTTGGCAAGAATTGTGATCTTGTATTGATAGATATAAGTGGCATTAGTTGCGTTGGTTGAAGAGACATCAAAATAAGTTTGATTGGTTTCATTAACAAATTTCATGAAATTCCAGTTCTCCAAGTAGTTAGATGGCAACATATCTGAAAAACCATTGTGAGAGAGATCAATGATGCACAAGTTTGGGACCTCACGGTTAGTTGAAGGCTTCCCAATTATTCCACAAAATTCATTATAAAGCAAAATGAGAGCCTTTAACACTGGAAGTTCCCCTAACCAAGACGGAAATATGTCTTTGATGTAATAGTTTCCGAGAACAAGAAACTTCAACCGAGTGCAATGAGCCATAAATCTTGGTACCTTCCCCTGCAAATGATTGTAACTTAAATCTACCATTCTCAAACTATTTTTGTTTGGACATAGTTGAGGAATATCTCCATCAAAAGAATTGTTTGACAAGTTGAGTACTTCCAAAGCACTAGAGTTCCCAAAACATTGTGGAAGCATACCACTTAGGTTGTTGTCGGCCAAATCAAGAACTTGTAGATTCATGCTGCAGAATAGTGGTGATATCTCACCATTATAATCATTGTTTGCAACATCATAAGTTATGATTGATTAGGGTGGAATTGGCAGTGAACCTTGTAACAAGTTAAACCTTATTGCAAAAAAAAAAAAAAAAAAACTCCAGATTTTTCAATGGAAGAATGAGTGGATTTTGGTCAAATGACTCGAGACCTGTTAAGAAGTTGTGACAGAGCCAGATTCTTCAGAGTTTTTTTAGATGCATTCCAGAACCATTTTGGTATTTAGCCATGAATCTTGTTGTTAGAAAGGTTTAGGTCGTACAACTCGTCCTGGTTTTTTAAAAACTCTAGAAACTCTGTTAAGTTGCATGAACCCAACCTCAGAATTTGAAACTTTGGAAGGGTAGCATTCAAATTGGGTTTAATTTGCAAAGAAAGTTGGTTGGACGATAATCAAAGTTTCTTTAAATTTTTGAGGTTCGAAAACTGATCAAATTCAACTAATCCCCTCAACTTATTAAAGGAAAGGTCTAGAAAGGTTAATTGGGGCAAATTCCTTGTAACCCAAGATGAGATTTGACCAGTTAGTTCATTAGTACCCAAGTTTAGTTGCGTAAGTTGTGTCAAGTTAGCAAGAAAACATGGGAATTTTCCCGTTAAGTTGGCAGACTCATGGCCCAAATGATAAAGTGTAGTTAGCTTTCCAACCCAATACAAGGGATCATAAAATGAAGAAATGTCAAGGTAAAAGAGCTGAGTAAGGTTTCCGAGTGAAGATGGAACATGGGGATCAAAATTACAACAATAGATGCCGTTAAGGAACGAAGATTTCCGATAGACGTAGGCAGTGGACTAGAGAAACTTGTTTCCCCAACGCTTAATTTCTTGAAGGAATTGTTCATGTTAAAGTTAGGAAAATAACCTGTTAGCTTAAAGTTCTTGTGAACATAGGTATCGTTTGGTACGTGGGACGGAACAGGACGGAAAGGGACGAGCCGTTTCGTCCCACGTTTGGTGCGCCTAAAAATTGTGGAACGGGTTGTCCCATGGAACGAAATTTGGCTGATTTTTCGTTCCACCTCTCCCCCCTGGAACGACCCGTTCCACATCCGTGGAACACAAATTTATAACATTTTAAGACAAAATTTCTCCTTATCTTTTTCAATATTTACATCATCCGTTCCGTTCTGTCCCGTCCCGTCTGCGTACCAAACGGTACCATCAAGAACCTCTAAGTTTGGTAGGTGGAAAACACCAACAGGGAACTCCCCATAGAAACCCACAGTGGGGAGGTTTGAGAGATGTGAGGGATGATGTATTGACAAAGTTATCAGGAAAAGTGGAGAATATTTCTACCCAACCAAGATGAAGTTGTTTTATATGGGTCATGTTTTGGACTAGGCTTCTTAGATTGGGTTTGGTCAATGTTATAAAGACACCATATTGAGCGAAAATTTTATCATTTTATGACAAATCAAGTGTTAAAAGAGTCCAACCCCAGCCCATTCTAAACAAATCCAGAAAATTCTAGCACCAATGTCGGTGCATCATGCAGGCATATCAATATGCTAGATAATTCTAGCATTATCCTATTCAATCGGTGTGTGTGTGTGTAATAATATGCTAGAAAATTCTAGCATCATTTAAGTCGGCAAGTATGCCCTCTAAATATGGGTGTTGTGTTGTACTCAAGCAATCAAAAAGTAACCAAACAAGAAACTAGTCAAGTAGAGAGAGCTAAGTAAGAGAGTGAGAAGTCTTGAAAGTAGTCTTATAAGAGTGTGAGTGGTCTAGAGTGTGTCTCTAGAAAGTGAGAGAGTGTCATTGCTTCTAAAGTGTGTCTTTGAGAGTTTTGAGTGTTGTAATATTCTGTGAGTGTAATACAAGTAATTTGTTTACTTATGTTGTCTCTCCAACACTTGTGTTAGAGTTGTGTACTCTAAGTTTTCCCCAACAATTGGTATCAGAGCGGTACGATCAGGGACCATCTCTATTGAAGCTTTTGAGAATCGTGAGAAGTTTAGTATTTCGCAAGATTATTGGTTAATCATGTTCGGCTTATCGAAGCTCTGCCGACACGATGGGAGACCTTCAAGTTGTTGGAGGAATCAAGAAGTTGAAACAACACATAGGCGATGTGTATGGAGTCTTACCTACAAGGTCAAGATCTTTGGGATGTTGTCGGCGGTAATGAAGTTACACAGCCAGAAGAAGACACCATTGGCACTTTGAGGAAGTGGAAGGTCAAGACAGGTAAGGCCATGTTTGCCTTAAAAACCACAGTTGGAGCATATACGGAAGGCCAAGACACCAAAAGAAGCGTCGGACACCTTTGCCACACTCTTTTCAAAGAGGAACGACACAAGACTACAGCTTCTCGAGAACGAGTTGTTATCGGTGGCCCAACGAGACATGACGATTGTCGAATATTTCCACAAGGTAAAGTCTATATGCCTGGAAATTTCTGAGTTAGATCCTAGTACTGTCATTGTAGAATCCAGGATAAAAAGAATAATTATCCATGGATTGAGACCCGAATATCTAGGCTTCGTTGCCGTTGTACAAGGATGGCCTACCCAACCATCATTTGTTGAGTTTGAGAATTTGCTTACCGATCAAGAGGCTTTAGCAAAGCAAATGGGAAGGGTTTCATTAAGAGGTGAGGATGAAGCGCTCTACACTGAAAGTAAAGGCAACTTTAAGCAGCGTGCTGGTGGTGGATCTAAAGGAAATGGTGATAAGGCGGAAGGTCGTCAAGGAAGAGGAAGTTCTTGGTCAGGGGGAGCTCCAAAGTATCACGACAAACGTGGTCAGTTCCAAAATAATAAAAAGTTTGAGGGAAAGTGTTACAATTGTGGAAAGAAGGGCCACATGGCGAAGGATTGTTGGTTTAAAAAGCCTGCATAAAGTAACGTCTCCAACTCAGAGAAGAAAAGTGAAGATGATTGGGATGCGTAGCGTCTCTAGCCTTGGAGGAAAAGTGGGACGCTGAAGCATCCATGGCTATGAAGAAGCAAGAGTCAGCTCTCACAGCTGCAAGTTCGGAGTCGATTAACTATGAGAATGATTGGATTGTGGATTCAGGCTACTCAAACCACATGACGGGTGATGAGAAAAAGTTACAGAGTTTGACTGAGTACAAAGGAGACCGCTTGGTGGTGATGGCCAACGACTCGAGGTTACCGATTACTCATATCAGTAAGACTGTAATTGTGCCCCACTACAACACTAACCAGATGTCGCTTTAAGATGTCTACCATGTTCCAGGTATGAAGAAAAATCTGCTTTCAGTGCCGCAACTAATGTCATTGAGAAATTATGTCTTGTTTGGTCCACGAGATGTGAAGGTGTATCGACACCTCAAGATCTTAGGGACGCCAACAATGGAGGGACGGTGACTGCAGTCAGTCTATGTAATGTCAGTAGAAAACTGCATATGTAGACAAGACAAGGAAGAACGAGACAACAGATTTATGGCACATGAGATTGGGTCATGTTAACTATCACAAGCTAAATGTGATGATGAAGACGTCAATGCTTAAGGTGCCACCTCAGCTTGACGTGAGAACAAACACGGTTTGTGCATGATGCCAGTATGGTAAAGCACATCAACTACCATACGAAGAGTCGAAGTTTAAAGTGAAAGCGCCATTGGAGTTGGTTCATTCCGATGTGTTCGGGCCTGTCAAGCAACCATCGATAAGTGGGATGCGATACATGGTGACGTTCATTGATGACTTCTCCAGGTATGTGTGGGTTTTCTTTATGAAAGAAAAATCTAAAACTTTTTCAAAATTTAAAGAGTTTAAGGAGACAGTTGAAGGAGAAGTGGGAAAGAAGATCCGTTGCATACACACGGATAATGGAGGAGAATATAGCTCGAATGAGTTTTCCCAGTATCTACGAGAATGTAGAATAAGTCACCAGTTCACCTGTGCCAATACACCACAACAGGATAGTGTAGCGGAAAGAAAGAATCGACATCTTGCAGAAATATGTCGAAGTATACTCTATGCCAAGAATGTACCAGGAAGGTTTTGGGTCGAAGCTATGAGAACTACAACTCATGTGATCAACAGGCTTCCTCAACCAAGGTTAGAATTTGTCTCGCCCCTTGAAAAACTGTGGGATATGAAACCTATAGTTAGTTACTTTCGAGTATTTGGCTGTGTGTGCTACGTATTTGTTCCAAGCCACCTACATAGCAAGTTTGACAAAAAGGCAGTTTGATGTATCTTTGTGGGATATGACAGCCAAATAAAAGGGTGGAAATGATTTGATCCTACAACTGGAAGGTGTTACACATCACGAAATGTGGTGTTTGATGAAGCATCTTCTTGGTGGTCCTTAGAAAAAGAGGCGTTGCCTGATTCAAGAGAGATTGAAGAAAAGCTGCAACAAAAGATGAGGGAGCAAATTGTTCGAATCCAGTCGAGACCAGATGAGTTTGAAGATTCGATTGATGGTGATGATGTCGAGCAAGCAGTACCTCAAAACCCTTGGCAAGTTGGCGTATATCAACAACCAGAAGAAGAAAGACCTAATGAAGTGGAAGTATCAACTCCACAATCACAACCAAGGAGGTCAACAAGAATCCGGAAGCCAAATCCTAAATACGCCAACATAGCGATAGAAGGAGAAGCAGTTGAACCTGAGTGGCTCAAAGTTGGGAGAAGAGGTCACTGCAGCGGAGCTAAATCAAGCTTGGAATCTAGTGCCAAAGCGAAGAGATGTGAAACCCATATCATGCAAATAGGTGTGCAAGAAAAAGTTTCGTAATCAACCCAGCATGGAGAAAAGAATGAACTGGTGTTGAGGGGGAATGTTAAAAGAGTCCAACCCCAGCCTATTCTAAACAAATCCAGAAAATTCTAGCACCAATGTTGGTGCATCATGTAGGCATATCAATATGCTAGATAATTCTAGCATTATCCTATTCAGTCGGTGGGTGTGTGTGTGTAATAATATGCTAGAAAATTCTAGCATCGTTTAAGTCGGCAAGTATGCCCTCTAAATATGGGTGTTGTGTTGTACTCAAGCAATCAGAAAGTAGTCAAGTAGAGAGAGCTAAGTAAGAGAGTGAGAAGTCTTGCAAGTAGTCTTGTAAGAGTGTGAGTGGTCTAGAGTGTGTCTCTAGAAAGTGAGAGAGTGTCATTGTTTCTAAAGTGTGTCTTTGAGAGTTTTGAGTGTTGTAATATTTTGTGAGTGTAATACAAGTAATTTGTTCACTTGTGTTGTCTCTCCAACACTTGTGTTAGAGTTGTGTACTCTAAGTTTTTCCCAACATCAAGGAAAGATAACGTTGATAGCTTCGAAATTTCAGATGGAATTTGGCCAGAAAATAAGGATTGTGAAAGGTTAAGTTAGGTTAGACTCGTAAGATCACGACCTAATCTTGATGGTATAAGACATCTCACTTAAAGAGAGTAATCACTCTTTATAGTGATGTAATTACATCGCTCACAACCCCTATTTAATTTACCTATTATCCAACATGGAGGGTATTATTACCACCATAAGACTTGGGATTTACTATTTTCACTTACATGTGGTCAAATGCTTTAACATTTAGGATGTTTGGTTTCTATCTATGCATTTTGGATTCAAAACTTCAATCTTCCAAATTATTATAATAGTTTCAAACCCTCCCTCTCTTCTTAATAATATATATATATATATATATATATTTTTTGTCGTCTTGCTGTTTTCTTGAGTCCAAAGAAAGGGAACTGAGGACAAATATCGAATCAATCGCAATCTTGTTCTCTCCGTCGTGAGAGTTTATTTCCCCTTCGTGGGTTCCGCCGATTATGCGTGGTGTGCTTGTAGTTTTTATCTCCTCTGTCCCATATCTGATCCCTCCCTAACTTTTCTGGCCTCCTACTTAGTACGGCGGAGCTATTTCGTGAAGCTGATTTGGGTAGGTGGGTGTTTTTGGGGCTTTGGTCTAAAGGTGGTTCCTTTAGGTGATGGAGCTTTAAATTGGAGGTTCTAGCCTGTCTGGGGGTCGATTTTGGCGATTTTGCTCTGATTGTAGGCTGTTTGCCTGGTGTGACCCTCACCTAGGGTTCTACAGAGGCTTTTGGGGCTATGTCTGAGTGCAAATTAATTGGGCGTTTGTGGTGCCCTTGCATCTCGCTAGGGCTGTGCTGCTGTTGGTTGGTAAGTATCTTACTCCTCAACTACTGAGTAATTGCTGTCAGTTGTATTAACTCTTGCTCAATTTTGGAATTTATGACCGCTTCTGCCAATGCTGGGTTTGCTTGATTATTCTTTTGCTACCTCTGGTTAGTTTCTTTTGCTGTATCCCCTATGAGTGGTAGGTAGCTTTTGGGGTACCAAAATGCTTGTGGGTCTTTATTGGTCCTGGATGCTTCAAGTCGAGTGTTTTATTGTGGGGCAAATTTATTTGAATTTCACTGCTAGACAGCGGCAGGTAGTTGCATTTACTACGGGGTCCCAATTTAATGCTCTCAGCTTTAAAGAGAATGGATACAAACACTTTAGACTCTTCCTTTGCATCTCTACTCTTCTGTGGTTGGTCCATCTCGGCTCCTGGTTTTTACAGACTTTGAACAACTGTAAGGCAGCGGGTGAGTCAAAGGTGGTGCTGGAAGTTGATATGGCAAGCTCGGGGGTGGAGGAACTGGTGGTACATCTGGAAAAGTCAATGGATCTCACAGCAATGGAAAACGGGGTCAAACTAGTGGGACGGGCCCTGACGAGCAAATCTTTGAATCGATGGGGTATCACAAATATTCTGCGATCTACGTGGAAAGACTTAGGGGAGATTGATATCAAATGGGTCAAAGAGAACTTATACATCATCTCTGTTCAGGATGAAAGTGTGGCGGCTGAGATTGTTGAACAGGTACCCTGGGCTGTGATGAAACAGATCTTTGTGGTTAAGAAGTGGGATTCAAAACTCGCTTTAGAAGAGGTGGACCTGGATTCTGTCCCCTTCTGGATTCAAATCAGCGGAATTCCTTTGGGTGGGATTAATACGGAGAACGTCAAGAGGATGGTAAGGGGGGCTGGTGAATTTTTGGAGATGGAGGATCCCTCTAAAGACCGGGGCTTCGTGAGGGTCAGAGTGCTGGTCCATATGTCTAAACCGCTGGTGGTGGGTTGTTGGCTAAAAAGGGAGAATGATAGCGAAACGTGGGTCGACTTCCGGTATGAAAGGTTACAGGATTTCTATTACCGGTGTGGCCGGATTGGTCACTTGAACACTGATTGTACTTTTGAGGCTAACTCAGATGAAGCGGCGGGTTATGGAGAGTGGACAAAAGCTCCACCTGTCAGAGACTTCAAAAGAGAGGTGAGGCACTGGTCTGGGGGCTGTGGGGAGAGACGGATTGCTGGGGCAGTCAGACGTAATACCAGGGTTGGCCCTTCATCACAGATTGAGGAAGGCAACCAGGCAAATATATTGAGGATGGGTGATAAGGAGAGAGCGATTGATGGGTCGACTGGAGTGCAATCTAAAGATACGAGGAAGTGGAAAAGAATCCAAAGGGCACCGGTCTCTTCCTATCCTTTTCAATGGCTTGTGTCGAATGAGCAGTGCAATCTGTCGTGGGGTATTCAGCAAGGAGAGGGTTCTAATCTACCAGCCCCGGCTGTGGATTTGGTTGGGGATAATAGGACTATGAGGTGTCTGGACGATTGGGGTTTGCAATTTTCGCCCTCGTGCTTGGCTGGGCAGATGAGAGACTCCGGTCTAGATTTCCGCCCCAAGAGGAACATGGAACCGTTCGTCCTTGATCTCATTCTCTCCCCTCCAAAGAAGAGCCATGGTGTCGTGGGTGAATCTAGTAACTGGGAGCAAGTAAATGAATCTGAGCGGGGAATTAACCTTCTGGAGTACAGCCACTTGGCGGCTGAATCATCCTCTCAACATGGGGAAAGTGGCCAGGAGGTCGATCTACCTCAAAGTTTGATGAATGCGTTGGGTACTGAGGTAAGGCAAGATAAGCAGAGGCAGGTACGAAACAAAAGCAAGGGTGGTGGCGGCTGGCCCACAATAGCCGCACGGAAGCCATGATCATTTTATTCTGGAACTGTTGTGGCCTTGGGTCGGACACAACAGTTCGGGCCCTTCATGGGCTCATTCGGAACAAACGACCCTCTATGATCTTTCTTACTAAAACTAAGATGAGAGATCATAGAATCGATGGTGTGAGACGACGGCTTGGTTTCATGAACGGTGTTAATGTCTCTCCTGTTGGCAAGGCAGGTGGTTTAAGTTTATGGTGGAAGGACTCGATCGAGGTTCGTTTATTATTCTCTTCTAAACATATTATTGATGTTATCATGAGAGATGTGGGGGACAAAGAGTGGAATAGGCTGTCTGGGATTTATGGGACCCCGTATAGAGGGGAAAAGGAAACCTTTTGGAATTGGATGATGAATAATGTTACGGCCACAGATATTCCTTGGTTATGTGGAGGGGATTTTAATGAGTTTCTCTGGGCTCATGAAAAAAGCGGTGGTACGGATATGCTTTACAATCGTCCGAGGTTCTTGGAGGACTTCATGAATGGTTCCGGGCTTATGGATTTAGGCTTTCATGGCCCTACTTTTACTTGGAGAGGCTTACGGAATGGTGGGCTGGTGGAGGAGAGACTTGACAGGGTTTTGGCGAATGGGCTTTGGATTGGAAAATGGCCTGACTCCATTATAACTCATGGTACGACTTTGAGGTTGGACCATAGCCCTCTGATTTTTGAATCCAACTGTAATGGGCTGAGAGGCAGGAAACTGTTCAGATTTGAGGCGTTCTGGGCTAAGGAGGAGAAGTGTAAGCTGTTGGTGGAGTCTTGTTGGGATCGGTACAACCATCTCGACGTCTATTCTCGGTGGGTGTCAAAAATAAAAGATTGCCGCTTGCGGCTTACTAGATGGAGTCGGGATAGATTTAATAGGAGACGCTAGGAGATCACGAACCTGTTGGACGAGCTGGGTGAGCTCCAAAAGTGTTGGGGTCAGAATATGGAGGCTATTAAAGACAAGTCCCGGGTTGTTGATTCTCTTTGGGCGCAGGAGGAGAGCTATTGGATGCAACGTTCAAGGGTTAATTGGTTGCGGGAAGGGGATGCTAACACTAAATTCTTTCACCAATCAACCATGCAGAGGAGAAGAAGAAACATGATTGTAAAACTTAAGGTTGAGGAGGATCGGTGGGAGGAGTGTCCGAGAAGGGTGCGGTCCATGGTGGAGGATCATTGTAAGGAAACGTTCACTTCGAAAGGGGCTCGGCAGTGGGGCTATCTACTGGATTGTTTAAACCCCTGTGTGTCTGAGGACATGAACAATACCCTTGTAATGGAGGTTACGGAGCATGAAGTGAAAGAGGCGACGGTAAGCATGGGAGGGTTCAAGGCCCCGGGGCCGGATGGTTATCCTGGGCTGTTCTACCAGTCTTTTTGGGACTCCATTCGTGGTGATGTTGCTGCCCTTATGCAGAAGTTAATGGTGGGTGATCCTACCCCGGAAAGCCTTAATGAAACACACATCGTTCTGATTCCCAAGGTCCCGAATCCGGAATGGGTTTCCCAATTTAGACCCATCAGTCTTTGCAACTTCTCTTATAAGATCCTGTCTAAAGTTTTGGCTAACAGATTGAAGGCTCTTCTCCCGAAGATTATCTCGCCATCTCAAAATGCTTTTGTGGCGGGTCGAAGCATTCAGGATAACATTGGGGTGGCTAACGAGATGTTCCATTTTTTGAAAGGTAGGACTGCTAAAAGAAAGTTTGAAATGGGTATTAAGCTTGATATGCAGAAGGCTTACGATCAAGTAAAGTGGGACTTTCTTGATGCGGTTATGGAGCGTATGGGCTTCGGTGTTTTATGGAGGAAAATCATTATGGGATGTGTTTCATCTGTGAGATTCTCAGTTATTCTCAATGGGCAACCTGGAAACAAGTTCCGCCCTTCAAGGGGGTTGCGGCAGGGTGATCCGCTGTCCCCGTTCTTGTTCATCCTTGTGGGTGAGGTCTTTTCGAGTTTAATCCAGGGGGCGGTGATGGAGAAACAAATTCAAGGGATCAGATTTGGTTCTCTCGGCCTCGTTGTTTCTCACTTATTTTTTGCTGATGACACTCTGCTTTTTTTAAAGGCGGATGCCGCTAATTGCCGAAATTTATGTTCTTTAATTCAAAGGTATTGTCATGCTTCGGGTCAGAAAGTTAATCTTCAGAAGTCTAGTGTGTTTTTTGGAAGTAATGTGCCCCATAGGCTTTCAGTTGAGCTTGGTGGTTTGCTTGGCATGACGGTGGTGGATAACCTGGGTACTTACCTTGGTGTTCCTGCTATTTGGGGACGTTCGAAGAAGCGAGGCCTAGCTTATGTTAAGGGCAAAGTTTTGGGAAAGCTGCAGGGTTGGAAACAAAGTACGTTATCTAGAGCGGGCAAGGAGGTCCTCATTAAAGCCGTTATTCAGGCCATCCCTTCCTATCCTATGAGCATCTTCAAATTCCCGGCTATTGTTTGTTAGGAACTTGATTCCCTTGTTGCGAACTTTTGGTGGGGCTGTCGGGGGGGGGGGGGGGGGGGGGGGTGCCCAAAAAACCCATTGGGTGTCTAAGGGAGTGCTGGGGCTTCCGAAGGATTTGGGTGGTATGGGGTTCAAGAACTTTCAAGCTTTTAATGATGCTCTTCTTGCTAAGCAGTGTTGGCGGCTCGTCACTGAACCTTGCACGCTTTGGGCCCGTGTCATGAAAGCTCGTTATTTTCCACATTGCTCATTTTGGGAGGCGAAAAAAGGTGCTAGAGCGTCGTGGGTGTGAAATCCCCATTCCTGGATTTCAGTGTTATAATCTACATATTTGTATTATTGAGATTTTATATTATTTTTGAGAAATTATATTAATTTATTTGGATTTAGATTTTAATTAAATTAGTTACGAAGTTTGAAGTTTGGAAAGTAATTATCAAAAGTTCGTTGACCTTTTGAGGTCACAAGTAACGTTTTCGAATAGGTCTCGAAGCCACGAGCGCATAGGCGAAAGTCGTTTGCGAGTCCGAGTTATAACGGTATAGTTATGGACGTTTGAAGTTGTGAACTATAGATTGTGGGAATTATTTAATTCACACATGTGGGTTAAAGGTTAAGTTAGTTAAAAAGAAGGGGGACCAATCAGATTTTTGGGGAAGGGGGGAGAAGAACGAATCAGAAAAATAGAAAAAGGAGGGGAAAGGAGAGAGACCCGAAATGGGTCATTTTGGACCCGCGAACCACCATAGTTGACCCGCTCATATCTTCTTCATCCGAGCTCCGTTTTGGGTGATCTTGGTGTCCATGGAAAGCTCTTGACGAGCCCTACAACCCTGTGGTGTTAGACTTCCTATTTTCTTATCCATTTTTCCAGTTCGAGGCAGCAAAGTTCCGTGGGTTTCCGGCGGTTTTATCATTTTTCCGGTGAATCCGGCAATCATTTCCTTCGAGTGAGGTATGAAACTTCATCTACTCTTCATAATCTTCAAGTTGGTATGCTTGGTTTGTGCTTTCGTATTCGTTTTAGGGTTGGGTGTTTAGAACCCTAGAAAACCGGTTTTCTCCGGTGAAATTGGACGGCTTCCAGTTAGAATTGGTCGTCGGCTTAATTGTGAAAAGTGTTTCCCTTGCTAAGCTCTAGCTACCACGTAAATTTGAGCTCATTTAGTTAATGTTGGAAATTTGGGTTTTCAAACCCTTTACCATGGCGAGCATCGTGGGTGGCGGTGCGTGGGACCGTCCACGAGTGTTGTTTAAGTACCAAATACCTTCTAGTGACCCTATGAACCTATGTCTAGCTCGGTTTTCTGGAATTCAATTGTTGGTGTGGTGATCAAATTGGACCACCACTTGTTTGCATGATTGAAGACAATCCGATCGTTGGATCGTCGTACAATTTTGTGAGTACCCTAGTTATCAGTTGTTGGACCTTAGGAACTTACTAGTGAAAATCTAGTGGTTGGATCTTACGGAGCAAGTGATGTAAGATCATGGACCATACCTTTGATCGACGGTTTGATTCTCATTAAATGTCGTTGTGGGAGACTTATGAGAGTTTTGGATATGTGAATTTATTGAGAGAAATCTAAATGTGGACTTGTGCTTTGTTTTTGGCGGTGATAGAGCTTGATGCCTTGAATTCCATGCTAGAATGCGTTAGTGTGGACCTCAGGTGAGTGACTGTAATATATGTGATATTGGTGATTACCCTGTTTTCGTAATTGTTATCCTATGTGGATATGACTTGGTTTTATGAATATGTTTCTATTGAATTGTTATATCCAACACTTAGAAATCGATTTATGTTTATGAAATGGGGTTTGGCGTGTATATTGAAAATGGTTTGATTTGTAGGATTGGTATGTTGTGATGAAATGTGAGGACTAGTAATGGACCGTTAACCATTGTGATGGGGTTTGTTGCTTCGATATTGTTTCTTTTTCCGCTTCGTTGATTGGTTCTAAAATTAGTATTTGTGCCTAATTTCCCTTTGTTGAGCTTTTGTAAATTAAGTAATTTGTGCTTGTCTCATTTCGTTGAGCCGTCGTACAATTGGTTGTTGGCCTTCCGCGATTCTGTTGAGTGATGTTCCGGAATCGTATCTAACTTAGGTTTCATTTAATGGTGGTTATGCATTGTACTCTGCGACTCCGTTGAGTGGTGTTCCGGAATCGTATCCACTTGGATTCTGTTGAGAGATGGTCCAGAATCCCTTCTACCCCGCGATTCCGTTGAGTGATGTTCCGGAATCGTATCCACTTGGATTTCGTTGAGAGATGGTCCGGAATCCCTTCTACTCCGCGATTCCGTTGAGTGATGTTCTGGAATCGTATTCACCTTGGGTTTCATTGAGTTGGATTGAGATAGCTTCAAAGATGTAGGCTTCGGCCGAACTGCGTCCCTCTAGCCCTAGTTTTTAATGTACATATGAACGATGGATTTTGAGAATTCTTGTGCTTTGAATTAGAAAAGTAGTTGGATGTCTGGGTGACTCCTTCGAAGTTGTCAGTGACTTGATTATAGTTTTATAAAGCATGATTCTATACTTGATGTTTATGGATTGTGATCGATGACACTAATTTTACATGCGAGAAACCGATTGATAATTTTGGATTCCGTTGAGTGGTCCGGAATCCCTACTCTTGCTCATTTCCATAAGTTAGACTTGTACTCTGGATTCGAGTGAATGGGGATTAACCACAATAGATCTTGTGAATATAAATTAGAATTATGAAGTTATTACTTGAAATCCAGGCAGAGAATTATATAGAAGTCCTTTATTAATTTTGTGCATTGAGATGTGATCTGATTGACTGATTAACATAATTAATTGTTAATATCGTGCCTACTTGATATCATGGAATGGGTTACTTGAGATGATTGTGGAAGGATGTTGAATATGATTGTTATTAAAATGATTAGATCAGTGATCAATGCGACTAGAGAATACTATTGTGCTTTATTGATTCTTTGATATATTACATGATATGAATAGCGATTTTATGTTGAAACATAATTATTTATATGATGGTTGAAATAGAAACCTTGATTTTCATGCGGGTTGTTGTGTAGTTTGAATCGAATAATTCATGCTCGTCAAGTCCAAATGTTTGATTGAGGAATGTTATGCAATTTGACTTGAACAGACTGTGTTATATGTTGAGTTATAACGTATTTGAACTACGAATGGCTTGATCCCTATTAAGGGTACGTAGGCAGTCTAACGAAGAAGTTAGATGCAGCCATAAATTGCACGAAAAATGCTATGAAATTTGAATCTTGATTTATGCTTTGTACATATCCCGGAGGCGGGGTATGTTAGATGTACGGGTATTGGTGACGTCACGTGTCGATTCTGGACGTATGTTGGGATCGGGGCGTGACAGTGGGCTTAGAGCAGTTTACTCACGGGCAGGGGGTTACTATCTGGTGGATCACATTGGCAGATTTCGTCGGGTGAGGATGTGCGTGTTTGGGTGGATAGGTGGCTGCCTTCTCTTCCTGCGGGACACCCTCTGCCTGCCGGGAGCGTGTCTGTCTCTCCTAATCTGAGGGTTAGTTCCCTCTTCGACCCTGCTACTAGACAATGGGATGTTGAGTTTCTGCTGCCTTCTATTTCCAATGCCGATCTTATGGCAATTCTTGACACCCACATTGGTGATCCCCGGAGGAATGATAGATTGATATGGGCCGCTAGTAGGAATGGCTCTTACTCGGTTAAATCGGGCTATTGGTTTGCCCAATCTCGGTCCTTGGAGATGGTGGACCCTCGGCTACAAGGGGCCTGTGCGGTCCCTGTGGAAGTGTGGAGGGGTATTTGGCGGCTCAAGGTATTACCTAAAATTCGCCACTTTTTTTGGATTTCCTTACATAACGACATTCCTTCTTTTCATGTTTTGTTTAAGAGGAGGGTAGTTTCTTCTCCTCTTTGTCCTATTTGTGGTTCATTTGAGGAAACTGTTGAGCACATGATCCTCCAATGCCGGTGGGTGACTTATGTTTGGTATAGGAGTGCTCTCTGTTATCGAATTGAGGATGATGATACTAGCTCTTGGGTCGGTTGGTTGATGTCCATCCTCTCCGTTTCTAGGGGCTCTCTTGATCATAGGCAGTGGTTCAAAACCTATATTGCATTCACCTGTTGGTTTATCTGGAAAGCCAGATGTGATTTTGTTTTCAACCATGTCTCCATTCACCCGGCGAAGGTTCTTTTTGCTATTAATTCAGCGGTGGAGTCTTTTTTGTCGGTGACCGTGGCTTCCCGTTCTTCTGGAACCTCGGTGAACTCTAGTGTGGCTCGCCCGGTGTCTTGGGCCCCTCCTCCGCATCCTTTCTTCAAAATCAACGTGGATGCTAGCTGGGATTGGGCGTCTAAAAATGGTTTTGCGGGGGTGGTCATCCGTGCGGTGGATGGCAGTTTTGTGGCAGCATCCAGATTTCCCCTCTCAGCTTCTAGTGTGTTAGTGGCTGAGGCTATGGCAATTTTAAAGGGATGTGAGCTAGGTAAAACTTTGATGCTTAACTCTGTTATTGTGGAGTCAGACTCTCGTTCTTCTATTTCTGCTCTTCAGGGTTCTATCGAAAATGGCAGTTGGGAAGCCTTCCCTGTCTTGCCTAGTGCCCTCCTGATTGGTGAGGCCTTTCACTTCTGCCGCTGGTCTTGGATACCAAGATCAGCCAACCAGTCTGCTGATGCTCTTGCCTCGGCTAATTCTTCGGAGATGTGCGATGTTCTTTGGGTGGATAGCCCCCCATCTTCGTTAATGGGTGTGCTTCGAAATGATGGCCTACCATGTCCTCACTAGCGTCTTTTGGTCGGTTCTTGGGATGACCTTTCCACTAAGTGGATGGTCTATTGGATGTTATTCCCTTTTTACCGATTCTGTTGATTTGTTTGTCTCCCCTGTTGTTTTGCCTCGGGGTAGGCTTTCTCTTAAATTGTATTCTGCTGCCGTGTTGGCTTGGAATGGATTGGTTCTCCTCTCTCCCTTTCGGGAGAGAGTTTGCTCAAAAAAAAAAAAATTAATAATAATAATAATTTTTTTTTTTTACCATGTAAACTTAATAATTATCTGTTCTTACCTAGCAAAATTCAAAGTTTCCATTTTACCTTTTTAAAGAATAAAGATATATATATATATATATATATATATATATATATATATATATAATAAAAAAAAACCTTAAAACAGTAGTCGGAGCTCTCACTGGAGTCGGCGGTTCCCAACCACCTCCTTTCCCCGCCTCTTCCATCTCCATTCTAGTCCAACGCATGGACCCACTTATACGGCTTAAAGTCTAGAACCAAATTACACGCCTTTCACTATCCCCGCAAACATTCTCGTCAAGGGATTAGTGTGAAACCATATTTTTGTTACTAATTAATTAAGGCTTGTAGCCTTGAACCTAATTATACGCCTTTGATTATCACCACAAAGAGCTGCCAAAGACCTGTAAAATTGAAGTTGGATGATAAATTAAAGGGAGTTAAGATAGATGAAAGTACAGTGGTAGTCATTTTCACTTGTAAGTGTGAGGTATTAGGTTCGATTCTCACCAAATAACCAAAGGTGAATTTGAACTACATTATTGCTAGTCAATTGTGAGGCTTAACCCACCATCTTTCTTTAGTGTAGATAATATCGACTGTTAAAAAAAAAAATTAGATGAAAGTGAGTCTGGTACATCTCTGTAGTTAGAAGGGAGTGATGCACAGATAAATTTGTTTCAAAACTTAGTAATGCCCTTGTGTATTTCTTTCTTAAATAATCCTCGCACCCCTACATCCTACCATTACGTATCGATTTTGAACGAATCTTGAGATTGGGGCGTGAGAAAAAGTGTAAGTGCAAATGAAAAACAATGAATGACGTTGTCGAGGAAAAAACAAAACAACACAAGGTGTTTGTACCATACTTGACCAATCCCAAAATTACTGAGCACTAGTCAACATTATACCGTCAAAGACCCACAAGAGTTTCCCTCCAACCAGGAGGCCAATCACAACGCAACACATGTCAACGTCAGAGGCCAATCACAGCGCGACACGTGTCAACATCAGAGGTCAATCACAGCACACACGTGTCAATGTCAGAATAAAGCTAGAAACTCTCTTCTATAAAAGGAGATCATTCTTCCACAATAATGCCTAATGTCATTTGTACTAAATTACTTATTAGAACTCACTTAAGGAGAGCTTGAACCTATGTATTTGTGTAAACCCTTCACAATTAATGAGAACTTCTCTACTCTGTGGACGTAGCCAATCTGGGTGAACCACGTACATCCTGTGTTTGCTTCCTTGTCTCTATCTCTTTACATACTTATCTATACTAGTGACCGGAGCAATCTAGCGAAGGTCACAAACTTAACACTTTACGTTGTACCAAAGTCCTCACCGATTTGTGCATCAACACAAGGTATAGAAAACAAGTTAAATCACGAAGATTCCATGACTTTTTTTTTCTTGATGATTAAATTGTTTTTCTCTCCCGTGTAATAAAAGGAAGAGGAACTGAACTCCATTCATAGACACAACTCCTCATTGCTTTCTTTCGATAAGCTAAAAGCTAGGTGAGTGGTTACAAATAATGTTGATCTTTAAAGAAAAGTAAAAACATTAGACCCTACCTATAAAATTAAAATTTTCGTTGGAGAGTACTCTTGTGCCAACAAAAATTTTCTCTGTCGATTTAAAATTTGTCGGCAAAATGATATTTTCTATTAGTGTCTTTTATATCTCTATCTCTCATATCATCAAATCCTTCCCTTTTGGAGACAACTTTGCTAGTGGATGACTAGTAATGGTGGAAAGAAAATGAACAGATTGGTGAGAAAAAAAAAAAGTTGGACACTTTTCATCATATTTGCAATTCGTTTTATTTCTGTAGGTAACTAAGATAAGGAATAGTTTTTCTATTAAAGGCTTGTCGAGACTGAAGTCATTGAACATGAATAAATTAGAAAGTAAAAATAATTCCATTTTGATATTTCCTAGTTTGAGCTTAGTGCTCTTGCAAACCTTACAACGATTCGTATCTTAATTTTTACAAATGAGAAACTTTTTAAGACACAGCCAATTCCGGAAAGGAATCTGGTGGTTATTTCTTTTTTAGATGGTGATGTGCATGTGCGTTTATGGGAAATCAAATGCAAGAGTCTATATGTCACTCTCTGATCCCAAGCTACATCCAAGATCGACATGCGATGTCACCGCGTACTTGATCATCGAACCTCTATGTTAGACTGCCTACATACCCTACAACGGGATCAAGCCATTCGTAGTTCACCCTTCTTTTAAGTCTAAAATTCTCGAGGCATTAACTGGCAAGAACATAGAGTTCCAAAATCACACAAGGGAACCAATTGAGCATGCCTTGCTAGATTTTCATCAATATAACGAAATCATATGTGAAACAAGATTGTCATTCAACTATATCACATTATTTTCCACACACAATCCACAATCACAACAATTAAGCGATCCAATGAATCAAAGATGCACAATATTAACATTTAACTACGTCAATCAATCAACGAAATCACATATTATTTCACGAATTTAATGAAGGAACTCACCATAATTCTCTACTTGGATTCCAAGCAATAACATGATAACTCTAATTAACTAATATAATATCCATTGTGAGCAATTCCTATGCACTCGAATCTAGGTTTTGAGACTAACTTAATGGAAACAAACAAGATTGGGATTCCAGACCACTCAACGGAATCCAACTAAAATATGGCCGCCTATCGAAATTAACCAATTACAACTAATCCTCACAACCCTAGGTAGGCAATGATCACCCATCGCAGTTACACTAAGCATGATCACCCCCATCATATGTACGGTCCTCAATCGCGGATATAACAAGCATAACCAGATTCTAACTCTAGGTAGCGATCACCCATCGCGGATATACAGAGCATGGTCACTCCTAGAATGCGTATGGTCCTCCATTGCAGATATACCAAGCAGAACCATAGGCATAGTCTAATCGTGCAGGCAATGATCACCCATCGCGGATATATCAAGTATGTTCACCCATATGTATGGTACCCCCATCACGGATATACCAAACAGAACCGTATCCTAACTCTAGGTAGTGATCACCCATTGCGGATATACCAAGCATGATCACTCTTAGAATGCGTATGGTCCCTTATTGCGGATACACCAACCAGAACCATAGGCATAGTCTAATTGTGCACGCAGTGATCACTCATCACGGATATACTAAGCATGATCACTATCATATGTAAGGGCCCCTTCACGAATGTACCAAGCGGAATCGTATCCTAACTTTAAGTAGTGATCACCCAAACACGTATGTGGTCCCCATTGTAGATATACCAACCAGAACCATATGTATAGTCTAATTGTGCGGCAGTGATCACCCATCGCGGATGTATCAATCATGATCACCCTTGAAAACGTATGATCCCCTATCGCAGATATACCAACCAGAACCATCTTTGTACCACTGAGTGCAACCGATCACCACACATCTTATCATCTACCTCAGCACCTATGATTTACAATGTGAGCACACACAATATCAATTTCACATGACAACAAATATATTGACATACAAACATACAAGTTCTATAGAATACTTCTAATAAGGTTCGAGGCTCATATTTTCATACTAGAAATCATATATATCATCCGTATCAACTAGAAGCTCAATAAACATGTATATCATAGTAAGGTGCCATTGTGATTCCAACTAAATACCAAGAATAATGGGTTCCTCTAATTGAAGAAATTATTGACTCATCAAGATTCATATCAACCCTAGTTGTTTTCAAGATGAAGGGTGAGATTTTTCTAGGGGAGGAGACTGATGTAGGATCAAATATGGGTCAATTTCAACTATAAAAGATTTGAAAAAAAAAAAAAAAGTTTCAAATCTTGAAAAAGAAAAATTAAAGTTTCACATTTGTAAGAAAAAAAAGTTGTCACTTTTCATCACACTAGCAATTTTTTTATTTCTGTAGGTGGAGTCGTGTTTCACTTGCCGTGGTGGTGAATGAAACGCCAAAGATCCCCTTCTAATTTGTATATAACTGAGGGGGTGGGTTGAGATGGTTATTTCCTTTCCTTTATTCTCAGCGAATTTTAATGAATTATGCATAGTATTAGAAGAGTAATGTTTATCTATATCTATACGATAAAAATTATTTTTTGTCAACTAAACAGTGAACAACAAATACTAGAGGGTATTATTACCACTATAAGACTTGGGATTTACTATCTGCACTTGCATGTGCTTAAATATCATATTGGATATGGTGTTTGGTCTCTACTCATGCATTCTGAGTTTAAAACTCTCAATTTCCAAATTATTAAAATAGTTCCAAACCGTCATTCTTTCCTTAATAATAATTTTTTTTAGTATTTGCACTTAATAATTATCTGTTATTACTTAGCAAAATTTAAAGTTTTCATTTTACCCTTTTAAAGAATGAAGTTAAAAAAAAAAAAAAAAAAAAAAAAAAAAAAAAAAAAAAACCAGAGCTCTGACCGGAGTCGGCGGCTCCCAACGACCTCCTTTCCCCGCCTCTTCCATCTCCCTTCTAGACGTATGCATGGATCCACTTTTAAGGCTTAAAGCCTTGAACCAAATTACACGCCTTTCACTATCACCGCGAACATTCTCGTCATGGGATTTGTGTGAAACCATATTTTTGCTCTTATAGTCTTGAACCAAATTATACGCCTTTGACTATTACCACAAAGTGTTTGGCGGTGTTTGTTATAGTCACATTCCTGAACAATTGAGACATAAGTTGGAGGAAGCTTCAACCAAAGGTATTTTTGTTGTATCTGCTAAAACCAATGCTTAAAATTTCAGTAACCATAGAAATATCGATAATCAAATTGTGAAAAATATCGATGGACATATCGAATATCGATTGCTTTCTATGGAAATAATGAAAATTTAAAATGAAAAATTGGGAATTCTTAAACATTGGTTTGAACGAAATATAAGATTTTTTTCGATATTTAACAGATGTATAAAAAATATCGACTATATATATAGATTTTATCCTAAACTTAATAGTTTATCTGATATAAGGTGAAGTTTAGACTTCACCCCGTATTTTCTTATCTTTATATGATTTTTTGGATATTTCCATGAAAATATCAAATGTAGCGAAGAAATTTTAAACCCTTGTTAAAACAGTGAGTGACTTTGAGGAAAAACAAAGCAATACAAGGTACAGAAAACAAGTTAAACCACGATGATCCAATGACCTTTTTTTATCGATGACTAAAGAAACATAAAAATATTAAACCCTAGCCTATAAAATCATGTACTTTTCCATCCCTCTCTCATATTATCAAAACTTTGCCAGTGGATGACTAGTAATAGTGGAAAGAAAATGACTAGTAATAGTGGAAAGAAAATGAACAGATTGGTGAGAACAAAGCGTCACTTTGCATGATGGGCAACTATCTCTTGAGAGTACTCAGTCTGACATAATACATTTTCGTAATAAAAATGGAGTGGAAACATGAAAGAGCCTATTGGAGAGCAGTAACAAGAGTAATTAATGATGAATTCACTCTCAAATCGTGCTTCTAACAAAGATAGAATGTTTCACTTATCGTAAAGACTATATCTCCGCAGCCACCTTCTTTTGCTTCTTCCTTTACTTCTTTCTGCAGGAAAAGTAGCTCTCCTCATCATATTTGCACTTTTTTTTTAATTTTATTTCTGTGGGTTACGTGCCGTGGTGATTGAAATGCCCATAAGCCCCTTCTGATTAGTATATAATTAAGGGGGTCGAATGAATAATGGCATGGTATTTGTAACTAGCTTAGAACACTGGTGAAATTTTTACTTGTATATTTTAAGATTTTGTTTTTAAATATGAGTACATAAATTTTCAGTCTTACAGCGAGATGGTTTTTTATTTCTTTTGTTCAAAGGTGAACATAACAATTATTACATGCAAGCGATGAATTGACTTCAAATCTTCAAGTCTCTTTTTTTTTTTTTTTGGGAGGCAGATTGTCTGCCCTCCTCTTTGAGTGCCCTCATTGTCCTCCTATTTGTACGATTACGGTTAAGCAATATCAACATTTTATATTCCTATTGCTTTTTGTTTTATTATCCTTATAAAAAATCAATATAAAATATTACGGTTAAGCAATATCAACATTTTATAACCCTCATTCTTTCCTTAATAATAATTTATTTTCGTATTTGCACTTAATAATTATCTGTTATTACTTAGCAAAATTTTAAAAAACAAAAAAACAGAGCTCTGACCGGAGTCGGCGCCTACCAACTACCTCGTTTCCCCGCCTCTTCCATCTCCCTTCTAGTCGTATGCATGGATCCACTTTTAAGGCTTAAAGCCTTGAACCAAATTACACGCCTTTCACTATCACCGCGAACATTCTCGTCATGGGATTTGTGTGAAACCATATTTTTGCTCTTATAGTCTTGAACCAAATTATACGCCTTTGACTATTACCACAAAGTGTTTGGCGGTGTTTGTTATAGTCACATTCCTGAACAATTGAGACATAAGTTGGAGGAAGCTTCAACCAAAGGTATTTTTGTTGTATCTGCTAAAACCAATGCTTAAAATATCAGTAACCATAGAAATATCGATAATCAAATTGTGAAAAATATCGATGGACATATCGAATATCGATTGCTTTCTATGGAAATAATGAAAATTTAAAATGAAAAATTGGGAATTCTTAAACATTGGTTTGGACGAAATATAAATTTTTTTTTCGATATTTAACAGATGTATAAAAAAAATATCAGCGATATATATATAGATTTTATCCTAAACTTAATAGTTTCTTTGATATAAGGTGAAGTTTAGACTTCACCCCGCATTTTCTTATCTTTATATGATTTTTTGGATATTTCCATGAAAATATCAAATGTATCGAAAAAAATTTAAACCCTTGTTAAAACAGTGAGTGACTTTGAGGAAAAACAAAGCAATACAAGGTACAGAAAACAAGTTAAACCACGATGACCCAATGACCTTTTTTTCTTGATGATTAAAGAAACATAAAAATATTAAACCCTAGCCTATAAAATCATGTACTTTTCCATCTCTCTCTCATATTATCAAAACTTTGCTAGTGGATGACTAGTAATAGTGGAAAGAAAATGACTAGTAATAGTGGAAAGAAAATGAACAGATTGGTGAGGACAAAAAGTCACTTTGCATGATGGGCAACTATCTCTTGAGAGCACCCAGTCTGACATAATACATTTTCGTAATAAAAATGGAGTGGAAAAATGAAAGAGTTTATTGGATAACAGTAACAAGAGTAATTAACGACGAATTCACTTTCAAATCATACTTCTAACAAAGATAGAATGTTTCACTTGCCGTAAAGACTATATCTCCTCAGCCACCTTCTGTTGCTTCTTCCTTTACTTCTTTCTGCAGGAAAAGTAGCTCTCCTCATCATATTTGCACTTTTTTTTTTTATTTATTTATTTCTGTAGGTTACGTGCCGTGGTGATCGAAATGCCCATAAGCCCCTTCTGATTAGTATATAATTAAGGGGGTCGGATGAATAATGGCATGGTATTTGTAACTAGCTTAGAACACCGGTGAAATTTTTACTTGTACATGTTAAGATCATCTCTAATGGTTGGGCTAAAAGCCAAACATTTTAGCTCGAGAAATTTAGCTTTTAGCTCAGAAACAGTTTTTCTGCTCCAACCATTCTAACCTAAAATTTTAGTCCGGGATTATTAAAGAATAAACTTAGGCTATTTTTTTCTTAAATTAAATTTAAAAATAAATAAATAAATATGTAGACTATCGTAAAATAATTTTATGAACATTTTAATCTAAAAAAATTTAAATTCCGATAAATATTTTCACTCGGTTTGGTGGAGCCCACATTGATTTCTGGGCTAAATTCTGGGGGGAATCTTGCATTGGTTTAACATTTAGTATTTAGCCCAAATTTTCCTCTTGGGTTGGAGTGAGCTTGGGATGAAATTTTTGAGAGGTAATTTGGCTTTTAGCCCACCATTAGAGATGATCTAAGATTTTGTTTTTAAATACGAGTACAGAAATTTTCAGTCTTACAGTGAGATGGTTTTTTTTTTTATTTTGTTGAAAGGTGAACATAACAATTATTACATGCAAACGATGAACTGACTTCAAATCTTAAGTCTCTTTTTTTTTTCTTTTTTGAAGGCAGATTGTCTGCCCTCCTCTTTAAGTGCCCTTCTTATGCTCTTATATTTATACGATTACGATTAAGCTATGTTAATATTTTATATTCATATTATTTTTTGTTTTATTATCTCTATAAAAAAATTAATATAAAATATTAACATGATTGCACAAAATAATATTATATTCATGATTTAATCATGATTGCACAAAATAGAAGGATATGAGAAAGACATCAAAAGGAGGGCAGACAAGGAGAAATTAGATTGTCATCCTTCTTTTTGCTATTTCATTGATTAAAATCCTATTACTTTTCAATTTTTGATCAAGGTCCCTGGGTATTAATAACATCATTAATTATTTCAATAATAAAATATTTTTTTATTTCTAAATATATTCATTTAATGTTAAAATTGTTACAATTAGTATATTTATATTTATGAATAAATTTTTTATCATATATTTTTAGTTTTAGTTTGTACCCATTTTTAATTTGTAATTCTTTTTTAATTTGTATCAATTTTCTTTTCAATTTTATTTTGTACCCACATATTAATTTCTTTTTATGCCCATATTTTTTAAAGTTTATTTGTATTTGTACCCATATATTTTTTTTATTTGAACTTTTTATTTTGCTAAATGTACTCATGCTAATTATATGTACCCATTCATGTAAAACTTTTTAATCTTAAAATGTACTCATTCTTAAATATATCAATTTGTTATATGTAAAATGTACCCTTTTTATTTTATATAAAATCTATTCAATTTTTTAATCCGTTTTAAACTTATATGGGTACATTCCTTTTTCTTTGATTTTAAAATGTACCCATATCAAATTTAATCGAAGAAATTTACTAATGCTATTAAGCCTAATATCTTTTTTTTTTTTTTTTGATTTTGAAGAATGTACCCATGTTTTGATACAATAATTTTTTTGGTTAATTTTGATTAATGTACCCATGTTTACACACACACACACAATAGTATATTTATATTTTAATATTTTTAATCCCACAAATTATGGGTTTTTTTTAATTTAAAATCTCATTTATATAAACAACTAAAATTTCTAATTTTTAATTAAAAAAATATAGTAACGTACATAGAAATAAATTATCACATTAATTTCAGGGACCTCGATCAAAAATTAAAAACCAACAAGGTTTCAATCAAAGAATATTCATGGCCAAAGACCGCATCCAAAGTCTCCCGGAAGACAATCCCTCTACTCTCTTTTTTTCGTCGAACAATTCTTCGAGTTCAAGTCAGTGATGGCAATGGGCTGGTCTTATGAAACAATGACTTGACTTCAAGTCTTCAAGTGATGGTCTGAACAAATTATTATGTTCACGTGCACTACTACAATATTAGCTTTAGGTAGCGGATGATGGTGGCGGATATTAGAAATATCCTGTCGGATAAATTATATCCGACACATAATTTCTTTAGTGGCGGATATTAGAAAAATATTGTCGGTTATATCCGACATAAATTTCTGGCGGATATTTACTAGCGGATATCAACAAGATACTGTCGGTTATAACCGACAATATTTTTTTAATCCTTTTTTTTAATATTTTTGACAGATTCTGGCGGTTTTTTAGTTAATGGTGGCGGTTATAACCGTCAGAAATTGACTATTTTATTATTTTACTTTCTGGCGGTTATTATTTTAGCATTCTGGTGGTTATAACCGACATAAATGAAAATTTTATTATTTTAAAATGTTATATTGATTATAAATAAATAAAAAACACATATTTTAAATTTCTTCAAAATAATAATTTTCATTTAGAAACGAGAGTTAAGAAGCCCATGTCCTAAAAACTCATTATCATTTTTTTAAGAGGTCAGCATTAATCGTCCAAATGGTAAAATAAAAATTAAAAAAAAAAAAAAAAAAAAGGTTAACAAAAACGTGGTCGGCAGGATTTGAACATGACAATGATTTTTAAGTTATAAAATTTTGTTGTATAATAATGGCAACTGGATCATTGTTCAAACTAATTATTTAGCCACGCATGTGACTACTAGTGCAATCTTTCTTAAATCATCCAAAGTCCAAACCAAATGCTATGCACATCATCTTTTATTTTTTTTAGTACAACTGGCTAAACACATCTTTATTAACTGCATTGCAGATTTGCACACGTAAGTTAGATCAGTTCATTATGATAGCGTGTTTATATTATTGTATTTTAGACCAATCATATTACTCAGTATGTTAGAGTAACTTAACATATCTTTGTATTAAAAAAAATAAAATAAAATAAAAAAACCTACATTTTAGATCTTAATATTAATTTTGCAAATGCATCTTATGAACATGAATGCATAATGTATGGAATTCTCTTTCTTTAGGGGACCCCAATCAAACAATCCGGCCGATGCAAAGAATTTCAAAACAGAGACAGATACATAGAATTAATACAAATTACATGAATGTTGGTAGGTCTAGATCGTAACACAAACCACACAAAGTACTGCACAAATCGTGTTTCTCACAGAGCTCCCAAAATCTCAAAGACAAACTTAACAAACACTCGGAGTGTGTACAAATAAGTTTGATGGTTGGATCGTTGAAAAAAGTTTCGTAGAATGCATATTGCGTCAAAACGGTAGATTAAACAAACACTTAAAGTTGATATTATACTCCTATTAAGTATAAAATAAGATTTTGTGGTATCCACTAGTGTAAATATTTTAAATTAAAGATCAAGTTTATTCATTACATTCTTATAGGGTTGAGGAGTGTAGCTGTAAAAAATCATCAAAATCGGAGCTAAAATAACCGTTAAATTGTGATTTTTCGTTTATAACCTTTGAAAACTTTTGTTCCATTACGTAATCTCTGAATGTTTGTTTTTTACGATTTTTTACGTATGCAATCTCGGAGTGTGTACAAATAAGTTTGACGGTTTGATCGTTGAAAAAAATTTCGTAGAATGTATATTGCGTCAAAACGGTAGATTAAACAAACACTTAGAGTTAATATTATACTTCTATTAAGTATAAAATAAGATTTTGTGGTATCCACTAGTGTAAATATTTTAAATTAAAGATCAAATTTATTCATTACATTCTTATAGGGTTGAGGAGTGTAGCTGTAAAAAATCATCAAAATCGGAGCTAAAATAACCGTTAAATTATGATTTTTCGTTTAAAACCATTGAAAACTTTTGTTCCGTTACGTAACCTCTGAATGTTTGTTTTTTACGATTTTTTACGTATGCAATCTCGGAGTGTGTAAAAATAAGTTTGACGGTTGGATCATTGAAAAAAGTTTCGTAGAATGTACATTGCGTCAAAACGGTAGATTAAACAAACACTTAGAGTTAATATTATACTTCTATTAAGTATAAAACTAGTGTAAATATTTTAAATTGAAGATCAAATTCCTTCAATGCATTCTTATAGGGTCGAGGAGTGTAGCTGTAAAAAATCATCAAAATCGAAGCTAAAATAACCGTTAAATTGTGATTTTTCGTTTATAACCGTTGAAAACTTTTGTTCCGTTACCTAATCTTTGAATGTTTGTTTTTTACGATTTTTTACGTATGCGATCTCGAAGTGTGTACAAATAGGTTTGACGGTTGGATCGTTGAAAAACGTTTCGTAGAATGCGTATCGCATCAAAACGGTAGATTAAACCAACACTTAGAGTTAATGTTATACTTCTCCATCAAGTATAAAATAAGATTTTGTGGTATCCATTAGTGTAAATATTTTAAATTGAAGATCGAATTCATTCAATACATTCTTATAGGGTCGATGAGTGTAGCTGTAAAAAATCATTAAAATCGAAGCTAAAATTGTGAATTTTCGTTTATAACCGTCGAAAACTTTTGTTTCGTTACGTAATCTGTGAATGTTTGTTTTTTACTATTTTTTACATATGCGATCTTGTAGTATCTACAAACAAGTTTGACGGTTAGATCATGAAAACTAGTTTCGTAGAATGCATAAATTTGCCTAAATTTTGAAGTGGGAAAAGTAATTTGTGCTAAATTTTTATTTATGTTTTTCAAGTATTGATTAAACAATATTTAGTTTGTGCGATGACATTTTCATTGTACAATTCTCTTTTTGTTTCTTTATCGCATATTTTACATGAATTATTATCTATTAAACCAAACAATTATTTATTTAATTTTTAAAAACATATTCTATTTAAATACATATTATTTATTTATTTATTAAACCAAACAATTAAAATTTTTGGGGGGGAATTTAAAATTTTGGGGGGGAATTTAAAATTTTGGGGGAAAATTTAAAATTTTCAGAGGGAATTTTGGGGGGATTTTTGCCGCCATTTTGTTTCTGTCGGTTATAACCGACATTAATAAAAAGTTTCTGTCGGTTTTTATTTTAAAAAAATGTTTCTGTCGGTTTTAACCGACAGTAATGAAAAATTTCCACAATATAACTCCTCCATCTCTTCCTTGCACCGGTGCTTCTCCCTTCCCCCTTTTCTCCTCTCCTCATTTTCTTTGTCAACACAAGCTCATTTTCTTTGGCATTAGTCTCAAGCTTTGATTCCACAAAAGCTTCTGAGGTAAAAAGAGTGTTGCTTCTCGTTCTTTTTGCGACTTCCCATTTTTGTTTGTTTTCCTTTCTGCCCTCCCCCAGCCCTTTTCTGGTATAATATACTGTTTTCTCCGAATTTTTAGGTGAAGTTATATAGACATGCTTAATTTTCTTTGCTACTGAATCTCTGACCTTGTATATGTACCTGGCAGATTTGGCCTCACATGGAGAAGTTGGATGCAGAGGTTCTAACAGGCTAAGGCTGCACCGTCCACCCACACCCAGATCCAACGGTCCACACAGACCTGCCTGCCTCTACCTCCGCCTCCAGCTCTTCGCGGCTCCACCCATCCGTGACACCAATCACACCACCACCTGACCACCATCGCCCATCGGATGATCGCCGATCTAATACCGATGATATTAAATCCCGACTCCAAAGCCCATCCCAACCGCGCAGCCGTGGCGAATTGAGTTTCAAATGAATCCGCATTGACTCAGGGTGTCAAGTCGGTCTTTCGGTTCGTTCGATTCGTCGAGATCGAAATCCTCTTTTGTTGTCTTCATAATCGCTTCTCCCATTGATCTGGGTTTTGCATATATGAAATGGATTGTCGTTGCCTCCAATGGTGAATGTAGAGGATATGAAAAATGCAGAAATATTTTTTTTTATTATTAATATATTTTCTGTCGGTTTTAACCGACAAGAATGCTTGTATTTATTCTTATTATATATTTTCTGTCGGATATATCCGACAGAAGTCCTGGCGGTTTTAGTATTTTCTGTCGGTTTTATCTGACAGAAATTCTCTTATTTATTTATTATAAATATATATCCTGTCGGTTTTAGGGTATTTTCTGTCGGAAAATTCATTTCCTGACGCAGGCAATTCTGTCGCTTATTATATCCGCCACTGCATCCATTTTCTGTCGGATTTTGCTTAAAATCCGACAATAATAAGTGTTTTTTGTCGGTTTTTGGACCGCCAGTTATAGATAATTTTGTAGTAGTGGTGGTCACCCGCCCATTTCTCCACCTTCTTGACTTCTTGTATGTTTAGAGTTATGATCACTATTTTTTGTATTCTTTTGCAGTCCATAGCTCCCCAAGCTTATTGAAAGAAGCAACTTTGTATATACTGTCTAGAAAAGAGGGACGTCGATTTCTCCACCTTTAATTACGTGAGGTCCTAAGCATATAAAATTATAAATAAAACAGATAGTCATTGAATATGCTGACATTAAAGGATTAGAATTCTTTCCCCTTATTTTTCCATCCCTTTCCATCGTCTCATCTCACATTCTCTTATTTTATCTTTCTCTTGCTATAAAAAATTAATATAAAATATTGACGTGGCTTAATCGTGACCGTTCAAATAGGAGGGGATGAAAGGGGAGGGAAAAAAAGAGAGAAGATAATCTTACTCTGACATTAAATACAATTTAAGGATTAAAATTAATTTTTAATTTTGTATAAAATATTTTTTTAAATTTTTTATCCATAAAATTAATCATGTTAAATCCTGCAATATATAATTAATATTGTGCGCACCCAAAAATATGTGTAACTAGCTTCGAAAGACTTCCATCGATTCGTCGGCCTGTCACTTTGAATGCATGGTTAGCTAGACAAGAACGTTTATGTTGATGATCAGTGGCTTATAATCTGGTTCACGAGACCTCACGCGTAAGTCTCCTCAGAAACAGAGCAATCAATCAGAAAACCATTCTTGAATTGTAACAATGCAGAGCACTAAGCGAAATGTGCAAGTGTCTGCACAAATGAAACAGAGTGAGTGACACTGAGGAAAAGCAAAACAATACAACGTACAGAAAACAAGTTAAACCATGAAGATCTCATTCTCGTTCCTGTTCCCGCTCCCATGACTTTTTTTTTTTTTTGTTTCCCAATGACTATAAATGTTTTTTCCTTCTCTCGTAAACAAGAAGAGCAACTGAAGTCCTCTTATAAAACAACCAAAGTTCTAAAAAGCACTAGACCCTACTACTTCGATTTTTTTTATTCTACATATATTTCCCCCCTGTGCTTCAACACACATCCTATAAGGATGACACGGATCAAGTTCAAGCAAGGATCAAGATGTTGCCAAGTGTCAGTAGATTAGGCAGTGTAGCTATTAAGTTAGTAGAGTTTTTTGTGAAATAGGTTGCTTAGGGAGTAAGCAATGTAACTAGTATAAAAGGAAAGATTACTCTTGTATTCTTAGTAGTGAAGAAATATATCAAAGAATTATCTATTTCTTGCTTTCTCTCTAAACTTCTCTCTCTACGTGTTCGATCATAGTGTCACCATTGATGACCTTAGAGCTTAGTTCACTGCATTTCTACATGGTATCCTCGCCGGCAATGGGGAATTCTCTTCGATCCTAACTTCTTCTGCTTCCGCAACCTTCTCTGCATCTGTTTATGCTATGCAATCTTCCTCGATCTTTCTATGTTAAGCTGAATCTTACTCCCATTGAAATCTAGAATCTTGAGTATATGATGTTTGATGAAATGCTTTCAAAGATGTCTTCTTTCTGCCTCAAATTTCTGCACCAATCTGTCATCTGAATAGTTGCATTCCTTACGAATTAATCAAGAAAAAATCTCTATCTGCAACCCTAATTTCTTCAAGAATTCAAGAAAATATGATTACTACTGCGCATTTACAGCTAGTACAGTCTCCAATTACAAGTTTGGTTCCAATTGTCTCTACTTCTTCAATAATTCAAGAAAATATGATTACTACTGCGCAATTACAACTAGTACAGTCTCCAATTACAAGTTTGGTTCCAATTGTCTCTACTTATGTTACTTGGATGATACAAATTATTTGGTCTGGCATTATCAATTACGATTGCTGCTTGAGAACCATGGTATTCTTGGATTTGTGGATGGTACTAAAATGCGTCTGTCTCGGTTTGTTGAAGATTCAGATAAAGAAGGTGTTGAAACTGAGAATTATCAAACATGGAAAATGCATGATTGAGCATTGATACAATTAATCATTGCTACTCTTTCTCCTGCTGCTATGTCATGTATAATTGGCTGCACTAGTGCACATGAGATGTGGATGAGTCTGAGAGATAGGTTCTCTATAGTCACAAAAGCTAGTATTTTTCAGATGAAATTTGAGTTGCAAAACATTCAAAAAGGCTCTGACTCAATTTCTCAGTATTTACAAAGAATTAAGGATGTTCGTGATCACTTGTCAGCTGCTGGTGTCTCTTTTGATGCTGATGACATAGTGATTTCACTCAAGGACTTCAAAGCTCAATTACTTGCTGAAGAGGCTACAATTGAGAATAATCAACTTTCTGGTTCTTTTATAACTGCAATGCTTGCCAAGGATAATGAATCAAATAGAAAACGTCTTATGCTTGAAGAAAGCTCCTCTCATAGTAATGGCTCATCTCAGACTTCATCTGCTCAATATCATCATGGTGGTTCTTCCACTCAAGGGACTCATTCTAGTAACTACAATACCAATGGTACTACCTATAATTCTGGAGGCTACATGGGTTTTAATAACTATAGAGGTAGAGCTCGGGGGAAGAAACAATTATGGTTATAATTCTATATTCTCTGGAAATAATAGCCCTGGCATTCTTGGACCTGCTAAGCCCTATATTTCCACTTGCTCATAGCATGGCAATGATGTTTCTACTTGCCAGATATGTAACAAAAGAGGTCACATTGCTTCTGATTGCTTTCAGAGGCACTCTTCTACAACTGTGGCATCTTATCCAATGCAATGTGAAATTTGCTGGAAATTTAGACATTCTGCAATATAATGTTATCACATGGCAAACTTCTCCTACCAAGGAAGATCACCACCATCAACATTGATTGTAATGCATGCCAATTATCAACCCTCAGCACCACAGGAACAATTTTGGATAGCTGACACAGGTGTCACCTCTCATATAACTTATGAATTGAGTAATCTCAACATGGTAACTCCATTCACTGGTGCTGATACTATAACCACTGCTAGTGGTTCAGGTTTGCCAATATCTCATATTGGCAGTTCAACTTTACATGTCCCTAAATATGCATTTTAGTTAAAAGAAATATTGCATGTTCCTCAACTTTCTCAGCATTTGTTGTCTGTCTATAAGTTGTGTAAAAACAACAAATGTCGATTTATCTGTGATGAATTTTGCTTATGGATTTAGGACAAGATCACAGGGACAATACTCCTTAAGAGACTGTATAGAGATGGCTTGTACCAGATCCCATTTCATACACCTTAGCATATACTTACTCAAGCATATAAAGCATCTCACTCACTCAAACAACACCAACACTGCTTTCTTGGTCATCAAGTCAACATAAGTATGTGGCACAACAGATTGGGGCATCATTCCAATGATGTTGTTTCAACAATGTTTCGCCAATCACAGATACCATTCTCTGTTGATCAATCCAAGCATGTGTGTGTTTCTTGTATGGAGGGCAAATTTACTAAGCTTTCATTTCCTTTTCCTGCAAATAAGACTGCAAATTTACTAAGCTTACATAGTGATGTGTGGGGACCATCATCAATTGTATCAGTTGAGGTTACAAATTCTGTGTTACTTTCATTGATGATTGTACCAGGTTTAACTAGATATTTCCTTTAATGAATAAAAGTGAGGTGTTTCAAACATTTGTGCATTTTCATGCTTTTCTGTCAACCTAGTTTTCTGCAACTCTTAAATTTTTTCAAAGTGATGGTGGTGGTGAAAACTGTAGTACTGAATTTCAACAGTTTTTACTAGACAAAGGTATTGTACATCAAAGATTATGTCCTCATACACCTAAACAGAATGGCCTTGTTGAAAGAAAACACAGGCACATTGTTGAAACTGCATTAACCCTACTAAGTACTGCACAATTTCCTTCTCAATTCTGGTTTCATGCATGTGCAAGCTCTGTATACTTGATCAACAGAATGGCTTGTCACACATTGTCTATGAAATCTCCATACACTTGTCTATTTGATAAGCCTCCTATTTTAACACATTTAAAAGTGTTTGGTTGTAGCTGTTATCCATTGTTATAGCCTTACATTACCAATAAACTTTAGTCCAAAACAGTTTAATGTGTCTTTTTAAGGTATGCATGTCAATACAAAGGTTATATTTGTTTCAAGGGGCTTTTAGATCTAGGTCCAAAAATATAGATGGTTTTTAGGAGTAAGTCCAATTATCTAATTACATGTTTTCATTTCTTTTATACTCATTTTATATTTTTTAAAAATATTAAAAATCAATTAAAATATTCCAATATTATGCATTTTTCAACTCCAAAAACTCTAATTAATATCTTATAACAAAAAAAAAAAACTAATATACTAACATAAATTATCTACAAAACATTCTACCTTAACTCAAGTAACAAATATATGAATGTATATTATACTTGTAAGCGAGATATAAAACCTAACTAAAAAGTAGGAAAAAACATAATATACCTACAAGTAAGACACATTAATCTGTGACACATTGATTATAAAAATGAATCTGTCATATAGATGCATAAAAATAATTAACCTGTGATATATGTTGATTATAAAAATTAAAAACAAAATCTATGAATAAGGTTTAAAGTAGAAGGAAGAACAAGAAATGACAAAAGAAATAAATAAAAAGAAATAATCAAAGAGATAATTTGAAAGAAATTTGATTTTTATAATAAATCTTATTATTGAATGGATAATTATTGATAATAAAATAATTAAATTTAAAGAATTGGACTTATTTTAATAAATTGGACTATTTCTACCATTGGCTAAAAAAATTGGACTTCTATCAAGTTTCCCCTTGTTTCAACCCAATTTCTGGCAGGTTTTATGTCTCAAGACATGTTATTTTTTTATGAAACTAATTTTCCTTACAAAATCTTAGTTTCAAAATCCTCACAGTCTTTTACTTCTGTATCTGTCACACCACCATCTGTTGCACCACTAATCACAAATCAAAATGTTATCGTTTCTCATGTCACACCTGTATCTCATGCATCTTTACCATACACTCAACCCACTAGAGCTTCTGAGTCTTTTTTCTGAACCAACTAGTGCCTCAGAGTTTTTGGATTCACCAATTCGAGCCTCAGAGTTATCTCATTCTCCTTCCCTTATCCCAGACTGTGAAATCCCGTTTCCGGTTTCACTGTTATAATCTACGTATTTGTATTATTGAGATTTTTTATGTTATTTTTTGAAAATTTATATTAATCTATTGAATTTAGATTTCAATTAAACTAGTTACGAAGAGTAAAGTTTAGAAAATAATTATTTAAAATTCGTTGACCTTTTGAGGTCACAAGTAACATTTTTGAATAGATCTTGAAACCACGAACTCATAGGCGAAAGCCGTTTGCAAGTCTGGATTATAACGGTATAGTTACGGACGTTTGAAATCGTTTTACTAAACTATAGGCTTTAAATTAATTAAAACTTCCACCATGAGGGAATGGTAACCAATCAAAATTGAGGGCCAATTAGATTAGTTGTTGAGGGACCAGTCTGAAATTAAGGAGGGGAGGAAGAAATAACCAATGAACAAAAAACAATAAATAAATAGAAAAGCTGCCTGATGGCAGCGAAGAAGGGGGAAAAATAAGAAGAAGAAGAGAAGAGAAAAAAAGAAAAAAGAAAAAGGGGGATTGAGGGAGAAAAATGAGGGAAATGAGGGAGAGAGGGAACCAGCCAACCCCCAACCCGTTTACAACCAACGAACCATCAATTTTGACCCGACCGTATCTTCCTCATTCGACTTCCGTTTTGGGTGATCTTGGTATCCACGGAAAGGTCTCAACGAGCCCAACATCTAGTTGTTGTTAGATTTTCCATTTTATCACCCATTTTTCCAGGTTGAAGCCACAAAGAGCCAAGGGTTTTCCGGCGAATTTTCTCCTTTTTCGGTGATTTCGAAAACTATTGCCATCAATCCCCACCACGAATAGACTTACCTCAACCCCAGGAACAAATTCCAAGCAGTGGTGGAGGCGTTAGAGCTCCTTTGGAGGTCGAATCAAAGTGCACCATTTTATAGGGTTTCGGGCAAATCAGGGCAGATTTGAGGTGTTTTCCGGCCGAATTGGACTTCGGCCCAGGTATGAAAGTTGTTCCTCTCATTGAACTTTACGTGCTTGTAAAATATGGTAATTTTTGGAGTTAGTTGGAAAATTGGGTTTCAGTTTGCCGGAAACCGCCACCCACGGAGGCCTGTGCGGCGGCGCGTGGGCAGTGGGCCGACAATGTCTTTTTAAGTTCAATTAGATGCCCTGATTTCATAATTGATATCCGCATGATGTGGTTTGATTGTTTGAGCTTAATTTCATTACGATACATCACTTGACCATTATATGAATCGATGATCCGACTGTTGGATCATCACCAAAATTTAATATGCTATACTACGTAATATTTGAGGATAACTGGAATAGACAGATCAGAAATTCGAAGTACGGATCTTCCGGAATTATATTTCTAAGTTAGTAAAATTAATTGTTAACCGCCACCTAATTCTAGCAATTGGCGGAGATCCGACCGTCGGATCGCAATGAGATTTTAGTACGTTGTTCTTTGAGAAAAATGTGGACCTTAGGAAGTTACGGATCTAGATTATGATGTGCAAATCTTCCGGATTAAAAATCTAGGGTGTGGACCCCACCGTTGACATTTGGTCAATAGGTCTTGAACCATTTGAATTACTAAAATTAGTATTACTAGAGACTCAGTGAAGCTTTGTGGACTTGTCTCGATGAGTGACTTTAATATATGTGATATGGTAACTACCCGATTCTTTATATTAATATCCTTTGTGGATATGACATGGTTTTATAAATGTGTTTTATGTTAAAATGTGATTTGTTTATAATTGGCCATCGATATATTTTTATTAAATGTGATTTGATTTACGGATTGGTAATTGTGAACACGAAAATTTCCTGAAACGAAACGCGACAAGAACACGTGTACAAACAAATATTTTGTATTTGAATTTTCGGTTGCTATCTCTTTTAACTTGACCCTTTGATTCTATCTTCGTAAGGTATTGATTTGGTGGATTGGGTTGTTGATCCAAGGGCCGTTGAGGCTTGATCTAGGATGAACAGTGGGTGTGGATTGACGGGCTGCTGATCCAAGGGCCGTTGAGGCTTGATCTGGGATGAACAGTGGGTGTGGATTTGTGGATGGGCTGCTGATCCAAAAGGCCGTCGGGGCTTTGATCTTTAGGATGAACGGTGGTGTATGGATGATTTCCTCAAGGGCCGTTGGGGCTTGATCTTGAGATGCATGAACGGATCTTCAAGGGCTGTTGATGCTTTGATCTTGAAGGAGGGATGAACAGGTCTTTGAGGGGCCTTGGGGCTTGAGCTTTTGAAGAACAATGAACGGATCTTCGAGGGGCCTTGGGGCTTAAGCCTTGATTTGGCGGGAGGTTTTCAAAGGCCTTGGGGCTTGATCTTGAAGGCGGATTTGCTTCGGGATTTGCTTTCTTGATCCTTCGGGATTTGCTTGGGAGCTTTAGAGTTTCAAAGCTCCAAGGACACAATTCTAAGTGAATTCTCTTCCAATTTGGGAGTAGAGAAATGTATTGGTGAATTGGTGATTTGATACCTTGATGGAGAAGCCTATTTATAGGCTTTTGGGAATGAATTACCACCACAAAATTTTCCCACCCAAGCACCATTACCTAATTTTCCCACTTAATGCAATATTGAAATTGAAGTGGTCTAACATATGGCCTAATTTCCCACTTAATACCATTTTAAACTTTGAAGTGGTAAATTTATGGCCTAATTTCCCACTTAGTGCAATTTTAAACTTGAAGTGTGTTTGCTTTGTCATTGCCCAAATGAGAAAAACTTATTTTGATCCGCTAAGGGTATTTCTTCCTATTTTGTTGAGTCACACGCCATGTGTACAATTTGTACGACCCGTGGCGTTTGCCATGTATGCCCTGGCACGTCAAAACTTTAATGCGTTGGTGAACATTTGTTTCACCGAAATTTCGATGTCTACAATAATATTTGTGAAAAAGTGATTCGAATTGCATATTAAAATGTTTTGTAAATTGAGGGCTAGTAGAGGACTATGACCCTGCTTGTTTAATTCGCGTTGAAAGGTCACTACCTACCTGATTATATTGACCTGCTTGGTTAATCCGTATTTGGGGGGTCACTAGTGGTCCTGCTTGGTTAATCCGCATTGGGGGACCATACGCATTCTAAGAGTGATCCTGCTTGGTATATCCACATTGGATGATCACTACCTAGAGCTATATGATACAGTCCTGCTTGGTATATCCGCGTTGGGTTATCACTGCCTATGTTATTAGACTATGCATATGGTTCTGCTTGGTTAATCCGCATTGGGGGACCACACGCATTATAGAAGTGGTCATGCTTGGTATATCCGCATTGGGTGATCACTACCTAGAGTTAGGGTACAGTCCTGCTTGGTATATCCGCATTGGGGGACTGTTAGGGGTGATGATGATTAGTTATACTTGGTACATATGAAATGGGTGATCATAGTTTAGTTGGATTTCATCTTTTTTGTCTTATTGGATTGTGATGGGGAAGACGTCTTGGACCTTATTTTTAGTGTCATCCTTTTGGGCTTGTTGGCGTGAAGATTGGCCAGTGTGGACGATGGTACGCCTCCTTACCTTTAGTGGTCCTTTTGTGTCAACCTCCAAAGTTGCTTGCCGCTTCATCCTTGAAGGAATCAAGCTTCGAACGTCGTCTTTTTTCTGCTAAACTGTCGAGCTCTTCTTCATTTGGTATTGTCTTCCTCCTTCTTGAAGACTTCTTGGTTTCTTCAAATCTTTCCAAAGCCAACCGTCGTGGATACGAGTAAGGCGTGTCGTTTTATTTCTTAGGTTTTGACAACCTTTCGAAAACAAAGCTTTGGGGTGTTGGCGTGTTAAGCCTCTTGAAGATGGAAGTTCGGTCTCGACCACTAATGCGATCAAGTGCAGAAATTCAAGGTTTTGAATGATTTGACCTATCGAAGACCGAAGTTCGAGGGGCGGGTTTAGGATTTCTTGTCTTTTTGGCGGTCACCAAGGTCCATCCTTCATCATCGTCAGTAGGTATATCTTGGTTGCTTGCCCTTAGAGATTGAGGTGAAGATTTTGAGTCGAAAGAGCCATAAGTGACGGTGGTGTAGTTTGACTTCATCACATCGTCAAGATCTAGCTCGATGATTCCTTTCTGAGCCATCTTCATGATGAGATCTTTCAGTACGAAGCACTTTTCCGTCGGATGACTGATGAATCGGTGGAATTTACAGTACCTTGGACTGCCAGTACGATTCATCTTTTCCGGTCGTCTACACTCAGGTAAGTCGATCACTTTTTTGTCAAGCAAGTCTTTCAACATGGCAACCACATCAGAGTCGGGGAATGGATAAGTTTTCTCCTCAAGTTCCTTCAAAGTGCGTCTACGCATCTCTTGATCACGAACAGCTTCAGTTTGAATCGCCTTGCCTCGTGTGGAGATTTTGAAGGGAGCAGATGAGGTTTTGATGGGGGTAGTGTTGATGGTAAGAGCTTATTTGGTGGGCTCTTTCCCAGTCTTGTCTACCTTCGGAGCAAAAACCTTATCCTTCTTGAAGTCAGAGATTGGCTCATTCTTTTCATGATGGGCGATGCTTAGCTCCATGTCGTGGGAGCGCGTGGCCAGCTCTTCGAAGGTCCATGGTTTGATGCCTTGGAGGATGTAGTGCAAACCCCATTGCATGCCCTGGACGCACATCTCGATCGAAGAAATCTCCGAGAGCCTGTCCTTGCAGTCGAGGCTAAGATTGCGCCATCGGTTGATGTAGTCCACCACAGGCTCGTCCCTCCATTGCTTTGCGCTTGTCAGCTCCAGCATGCTCACGGTGCGGCGGGTGCTGTAGAAGCGGTTGAGGAATTCCTTCTCTAATTGCTCCCAGCTATTGATGGACTCGGGCTCCAGGTTTGTGTATAACTTAAATGCGTTTCCTTTCAGTGAGAGCACAAACTGCTTGGTGAGGTAGTCTCATTCCGTCCCTGCATTGTTGTAAGTTTCCACGAAATGGGCGATGTTCTGCTTTGGGTTGCCTTTTTCATCGAACTGCATGAACTTTGGCGGTTGGTAACCTCTCGGCATCCTCAAGGCGTCGATCTTCTTAGAGTAAGGCTTCGAGTACAACACGGAGGTATAAGAGCTCCATTCGTACTGCGCCTAGATGGTGTTGGCGATCATCTCCTGTAGCTGCTGGATAGAGAGATCCCAAGAGCACCGCTGATTGGTCTGGCTCATGCTTCTCTTCAACCTTCTCCATCGGAGGCTCATCTTCTTCGGCGACATCTTTCTTTATGCCAGAGCCTTCTCCTTCCTCATGTTGTGCTCCCAATTTGTTGGCGAGTGCGGCGATCTGCAAGTCTTTCTTTTCCACGGTTCGGGTGAGTTTTGCTATCGCTTCATTCATCTGCGTTAGCTGCTCTTCGGCCGAAGTTGCTCCAGTGGTCATGACCTGCATGGCTATGCTGCTGTTCGAGTCCGCGTCAGAAAGCAAGGACTCAGAGTACTTTCTCGGACTTTCCTCCCTTGTCACCCTTAGCGAGACTAGGGTCATCACAGGCTCGTGCCTCGGGTGTCCTTGTTCCTCTGGCAGAGTTGGCACAGGGGTGGAAGAGGCGGCAGAAATAGCTTTTGCCTTGCTTCGGGTTGTGATGCCTGAAACGTCACCACCTGTAACGAGGATGTTCTTGTTCTTCGCTTTGATTACGGGAACAGCTTGATCCTTCCTTGATGCCATTTGTGCTTTTGTGAGTTTGAAGATAGAGATGAGAGGTAGAGATAGTCCCACCGAGCGTGCCAAATTTGTGAACACGAAAATTTCCTGAAACAAAACGCGACAGGAACAGGTGTACAAACAAATATTTTGTGTTAATGAGTTTGGATTGCTATCTCTTTTAACTTGATCCTCTGATTCTATCTTCGTAAGGTATTGATTTGGTGGATTGGGTTGTTGATCCAAGGGCCGTTGAGGCTTGATCTAGGATGATTAGTGGGTGTGGATTTGTGGATGGGCTGCTGATCCAAGGGTCGTTGAGGCTTGATCTGGGATGAACAGTGGGTGTGGATTTGTGGATGGGTTGCTGATCCAAAAGGGTCATCGGGGCTTTGATCTTTAGGATGAACAGTGATGTATGGATGATTTCCTCAAGGGCCGTTGGGGCTTGATCTTAAGATGGATGAACGGATCTTCAAGGGCTGTTGAGGCTTTGATCTTGAATGAGGGATGAGCAGGTCTTTAAGGGGCCTTGGGGCTTGAGCTTTTGAAGAACAACGAACGGATCTTCGAGGGGCCTTGGGGCTTGAGCCTTGATTTGGCAGGAGGTCTTCAAGGGCCTTGGGGCTTGATCTTGAAGGTGAATTTGGCGAAGAACGAATAGAGCTTTCTTGATCCTTCGGGATTTTCTTGGGAGCTTTAGAGTTTCAAAGCTCCAATGACACAATTCTAAGTGAATTCTCTTCCAATTTGGGAGTAGAGAAATGTATCGGTGAATTGGTGATTTGATACCTTGATGGAGAGGCCTATTTATAGGCTTTTGGGAATTAATTACCACAACAAAATTTTCCCACCCAAGCACCATTACCTAATTTTCCCACTTAATGCAATATTGAAATTGAAGTGGTCTAACATATGGCCTAATTTCCCACTTAATACCATTTTAAACTTTGAAGTGGTAAATTTATGGCCTAATTTCCCACTTAGTGCAATTTTAAACTTGAAGTGTGTTTGCTTTGTCATTACCCAAATGAGAAAAACTTGTTTTGATTTGCCAAGGGTATTTCTTCCTATTTTGTTGAGTCACACGCCATGTGTACAATTTGTACGACCCGTGGCGTTTGCCATGTATGCCCTGACACGTCAAAACTTTAATGCGTTGGTGAACATTTGTTTCACCGAAATTTCAATGTCTATAGTAATATTTGTGAAAAAGTGATTCAAATTGCATATTGAAATGTTTTGTAAATTGAGGGCTAGTAGGGGACTATGACCTTGCTTGTTTAATCTGCGTTGAGGGGTCACTACCTACCTGATTATATTGACCCTGCTTGGTTAATCCGCATTTGGGGGGTCACTAGTGGTCATGTTTGGTTAATCCGCATTGAGGGACCATACGCATTCTAAGAGTGATCCTGCTTGGTATATTCGCGTTGGATGATCACTACCTAGAGCTATATGATACAGTCCTGCTTGGTATATCCACGTTGGGTGATCACTGCCTATGTTATTAGACTATGCATATGGTTCTGCTTGGTTAATCCGCATTGGGGGACCATACGTATTATAGAAGTGGTCATGCTTGGTATATCCGCATTGGGTGATCACTACCTAGAGTTAGGATACAGTCCTGCTTGGTATATCCGTGTTGGGGGACTGTTAGGGGTGATGATGATTAGTTATACTTGGTACATATGAAATGGGTGATCATAGTTTAGTTGGATTCTATTGAGTGGTCCGAAATCCTTGTTATTGCTCATTTCCATAAGGTTGGTCAAGAACCCTACATTCGTGTGAGTGGAAATTACCCACAATAGACCTTATAAAGATAAATTAGAATTACCATGTATATTACTTATAATTCAAGTAGGGAATTATAAAGATTTCCTAAATTAAATTCGGGAAATGATATGTTATTTCGTTGATTGATTAATGTAGTTAGATGTTGATATCGGGCATCTTTTATTCATGGAATTGATTAATTGAAGTGATTGTGGAATGACATTGGGTATGATTGAGATTATTATGATTAGATTAGTTGATTAATGTGACTTGAGAATAACATTGTGCTTCGTTGGTTCTTTGATATGTTACATACTATGATTTGCGGTATTATGTGAAACAAAGTGATTTATATGATGGATGAATTGGAATGCATATGTGTGAGAATGGCTTACCTGCGTGCATGGAAAATGATAATTGGTGTTTGGCGTAAGGTTGATGTGTAGTATGGTGCTCTATGATTTTCTGTTAGAAGTATTTTATGGAAAGATTAGAGTTTGACGAATGGTGAACTACGAATGGCTTGATCCCTTTTGAGGGTACGTAGGCAGTCTAACGAGGAGGTTAAATGCAGCCATAAAGTATAAGAAAAATTATCACGCAATTCGAATCTTGAGTTGTTCATTGACCATATCCTGGAGGCGGGGTATGTGAGTTATACTGGTATTTGGTAACGTCACGTGTCGATCCTAGACGTATGTCGGGATCGGGGCGTGACACACCCTATACCTGGTGCCTCAGATTCTTTGAGTTCATGACATAATATTATCTCATGTTCTTCAGCACCTACATGGTCTCCAGTCCATGTGGATCCTGATTTTCAACCAAAAAATTTCCAAAAGTGGCATTATTAAGAAGAAAGCTTTTGTATTTTCTGTTTCAACTTCTAAGAATTCAGTTGGAGAACCTTCATCATTCAAACCTACTAGTAAGGTTGCAGAATGGCAGACAACTATGCAAGATGAAATTGATGCTTTGCATACTCAACACACTTGGGATTTGGTTCCTCTTCCACCTGATAAGAACTTGGTTGGTTGTAAGTGAGGGTCTATAGGATCAAGAAGCATTTAGATGGCTCTATAGCAAGGTATAAAACTAGGCTTGTTTCCAAAGGGTACAGTCAAGAGGAAGGAATTGATTACAGTGAAACATTCAGTCCAGTTGTAAAGCCAACTACTGTTAGACTTATCTTAGCCCTTGCAGCTCAATTCAATTGGTCTTTAAGGCAATTTGATGTTAAAAATGCATTCTTGCTTGGTGATTTGACTGAGGAAGTCTATATGTCACAGCCACCTGGTTTTATCAGTTCTCACCATCCTTCTCACTTTGTCTGCAAGCTTAATAAGTCTTTGTATGGCCTTAAGTAGGCCCCATAAGCATGGAATGAAAAATTTACCAATTTTCTACCAGGTTTGGGGTTTTAGGCCTTACTTGCAAATCCATCTTTGTTTGTCAAACACACCTTTCTTGGCATTGTAGTTCTGTTGCTCTATGTTGATGATATTATTCCTACTGGGAGTAGCTCTTATGATATTGCTGAAGTCATTTTGGAGTTGACCAAAGTATTTGACATGAAGGATTTGGGCCAGTTAAACTATTTTCTGGGATTGCAGATTTCATTTCATTCCAATGGCTTATTTGTTTCTCAGCAAAAGTAGATTAGAGATTTGTTAGCTAAAGTGGACATGAACAACTCCAAACCTTATGCTACACCTTGCCTTCCATATCGTAGAGCGCTAAAGGAAGATGAAGAACCATACCACAGTCTAGATCAAAATAGGAGCATAGTTGTTGCCTTGCAATATTTGACCTTTACAAGATCTGATATTGCATTTGCAGTCAATCAGCTTTGCCAATTTATGCATCACCCTATGAACTCTCATGTTGTAGCTGTTAAGAGAATTCTTAGGTCTCTGAGTGGTACATTTCACTATGGTATTCATTTTCAACCTGGAAAACTATCTCTGCAAGCTTATAGTGACACAGATTGGGCATGATATCCCAATGATCGAAGGTCTACATCTGGTTACATTGTTTATCTTTTCTCTAGTCTTATCTCTTGGGCTTCCAAGAAGCAACATGCAGTCTCTCGATCCTCCACTGATGTTGAATATCGAGCTTTAGCTATATCAGCTGCAGAATTGTCATGAATCAGACAACTGCTATGTGATCTTCATGTGCCTTTTTATGCTCCTCCATTGATGTTTTGTGATAATATCAGTGCAATAGCTTTGTCATCCAATCCAGTGTTCCATTATAGAGTTAAACATATTGAAATAGATTATCATTTTGTTCATGAAATGGTGATTCGAGGTGATTTGGCTTTGCAGCATGTGTCCTCCAAAGAATAATTTGCTGATATACTCATCAAAGGCTTGTCTATTTCATTGTTTCAAAAACATTGTTCCAATCTCTTGCTCGGTTCTAACAACCATGAGATTGAGTGGGGATGTAAGGATGACAGGGATCGAGCTTCAAGCAAGGATCAAGATGTTGCCATGTGTCAGTAGATTAGGCAGTGTTGTTGTTAAGTTAGTTGTGTTTGTTGTGAAATAGGTTGCTTAGGGAGTAAGCAATGTAACTAGTATAAAAGGAAAGATTACTCTTGTATTCTTAGTAGTGAAGAAATATATCAAAGAAATATATCATTTCTCTCTCTCTCTCTCTCTCTCTAAACTTCTCTCTCTACTTCTTCGATCATACTGTCACCATTGATGACCTTGGAGCTTAGTTCACTGCATTTCTACACATCCTACTACTTTCAAGCCAGTATTTGTATTTGTATTAAATTAATGTGAATTTTTATCATGAATGATTTCTATAGTAAAACTTATCTCTTTACTTCTTCGATCATACTGTCACCATTGATGACCTTGGAGCTTAGTTCACTGCATTTCTACACATCCTACCACTTTCAAGCCAATATTTGTATTTGTATTAAATTAATGTGAATTTTTATCATGAATGAATTCTATAGTAAAATTTAGAATATAAAATAGAAATTATAAAAAGAAAATAACGTAATAAAATAATAAGGGCAAAAGACAGTTTACTATCCTCATGTTTCATGGTTTTCAACATTTAGTACATCAAGTTTTTTTCATCCCAGAATCATACCTAAAGTGTTAATTTTGGGACAGTCTCATACATCCGTGAGTCAAACCGTTAATCTTCCCGTTTAGTGATGACGTGGCACCCAGTGGACAATGACTGGGGGCCACGTGTCACTAAAAATATTAAAATAATTAATTTTAAAAAAAAAGCAAAAAAAAAAAAAAAAACATAAAAAAACCTGTCTTCTACCCCGCGCCCAGCCCAGAAGAAGAGAAGAAAGGAAGAAGAGAAGAAGACAGAGGAGGAGGAGGGGGAGGAAACAGGAAGAAGAGGAGGAAGGAGGAAGAACAAAAATAAAAAATAAAAAACGGATCTGCAAACGTAGAGGAAGAAAAGAGAAACAAAAATGGCAGGGGATCTGCAACGGAGGAAAGAGGAAGGAAAGGAAAAAAAAAGGGGCGGATGTGCAACGCAGAAGAAAAAGGATGAAGAAAAAAGGAGGAGAAAAAAAAAAAGGGTCTGCAAACTCAGGGGAAGAAGAAGAAAGAAAAAAAGAACAAAAAAAAAGGACCCCCGGCGAAGAGAAAGGAGGAAGAACCAAAAAAAAGAAAAAAAAGAAGGGATCTGGAATTTACCCGACACCTACCCGTCCAAGTCATTTCCAGAAGCAAAAAAAAGGACCCCCCCAGCGACCCACTTCATTCACCCCACCCCCCTTCGCGCGTGACCCTCTCCTTCTTCCTCCTTCGCAGATCGCAGATCTGTTCGCATATCTGTTCTTTTCGATTTTTTTTTTTTCGCTTTTTTCTCCTTCCCTCCTCCTCCTCCTACTTCTGAGTTGGGGGAAAGAAATGGATATTTTTTTTCCCTCTTCTTCCTCCTTCCTCCTCTTCTTCCTCTTCTTCTGGGCTGGGCATGGGGTAGAAGACATATGTTTTTTTTTTTTTTTTTTTTTGCTTTTTTTTTATAATTAATTATTTTAATATTTTTAGTGACACGTGGCGCCCAGTCATTGTCCACATGGGTGCCACGTCATCACTAAACGGGAAGATTAACGGTTTGACTCACGGATGTATGAGACTGTCCCAAAATTAACACTTTAGGTATGATTCTGGGATGAAAAAAACTTGATGTACTAAATGTTGAAAACCACGAAACATGAGAGTAGTAAACTGTCTTTTACCCAAATAATAATTGAATTTGACATATTCGGTGAAGAGCAAAATTTTAAAAAATATCAAAATGTTACATAGCCTGTCAAATTTAAATTTTATGTTTAGAATTTGACATCACCTTTAGAGATGCTCCAATACGTTGTTAAAATTTAAATAACAATTAGAAGACATGAACCGGATTATACAACTAAACCCTGCGAAATCATGTTTCCATCTTCAGCTCCTAAGAAAAAAAAAAAAAAAAAAATGGTTGTCACTTTTCATCATATTAGCAATTTTTATTTCTGTAGGTGGAGACTTGAAGTCGTGTTTCACTTTGCCGTGGTCGGTTGGGATGATTTTTTACTTTCCTTTCTTCTCAGTGAACTTTAATGAATTATGCATGGGTATAGTATAATGATATTTTATATTTCTAGTGAAGAAATGAACTGTAATGATTTACGGCTTAAAGTCTTGAACCAAATTACACGCGTTTCACTGTCGCAAACATTCTCGTCAAGGGATTAGTGTGAAACCATATTTGTGCTTACTAATTAATTAAGGCTTATAGTCTTGAACCAAATTATACGCCTTTGATTATTGTAAACACGAAAATTTCCTGAAACGAACGAGACAAGAACACGTGTACAAAGTGATATTTGTATTTTTGATTTGTTTTTGATTTTGGGTTACAATCTCTTTTACAATTTGCCTCTGATTCTATCTCCGTAAGATGTAGATTTGGTGGATTGATTGTTGTTCCGAAGGGCAGTCAGGGCTTGATCTTTGGATGAACGGATGAACAGTTCTTCAAGGGCCGTCGGGGCTTGATCTTGATGAACGAGGATGTGTGGATTTGTTGATGGGCTGCTGATCCAAAGGGCCGTTGGGGCTTGATCTTTAGGATGAACAATGGATGATTTCTTCAAGGGCCATCGGGGCTTGATCTTGAAGGTTGGGGATGAATGGATCTTCAAAGGGCCGTTGGGCTTGATCTTCGAAGGTGGATGAACGATGAACGAATGAGCGGATCTTCAAAGGGCCGTTGGGCTTGATCTTCGAAGGTGGATGAACGATGCTTCAAGGGCCGTTGGGGCTTGATCTTGAAGAACGATGAACGCTTGTTTCAAGGGCCGTCGGGGCTTGATCTTGAAGGCGGATTTGGCGAAGAACGAAGAGAGTTTCCTTGATTCTTCGGGATTTGCTTGAGAGCGTTTGGAGTTTCAAAGCTTCAAGGCTTTTGTGTAATGAATTGGTGTGTATGAATGAATGAATTGGCCTTCTATTTATAGAATTCCAAAACTTGATTTTTGGGTTTTAATAATCAGATGAAATAAGTCACTTCTGCCAGACGTTGACATGTGTCCTGTTTGATGACTTTTCTGAATTATTTTGATTTTTCATTGATTCACATGCTATGTATAAAATTTATGTGATACATGAGCGTTGAAATTTTAATTTTTGGTCAACATTTATTTTCACGAAATTTCGATGTCTACAAATGCCCCCACTTCAAGGCGCGTCGCATACTTGTGCTTGTCACTTGTAGGCGATATGTTTTGAAGTTTCTCAATGTAGATGTCGCTTCAAGGGCCGTCGGGGCTTGATTTTGAATTGGACTGGAAATTTCTTCAAGGGCCGTAGAGGCTTGAATCTTGATTTTTGTGCTGCAAGTTTCTTCGAGGGCCGTTGAGGCTTGATCTCGAAATGAACTACAAATTTCTTCAATGGCCGTTGAGGCTTGATCTTGAAACGAATTGCAAATTTCTTCAAGGGCCGTTGAGGCTTGATCTTGAAATGGATTGCAAATTTCTTCACTTGCCTTATCCTTCCCATAGGTAGAAGCAGACTTTTACAAGCAGACTTTTATCTGATGTTAATGCACAAGGTAATGTATCAATTTTGCTTGAAGCTTACTTGTAGTTTCGGGCTTGGTCAAGTACTATGTGAACCATATAGTAGGAGTCCCTCAAGTCGCCGAGCGGGGAGTTTTGCCGACGGAGTTGACATACAAGGTAAGCAATCAGAGCCTCGGGCAATCAGTCTTAGATTAGAAGTTTTGACCTCGGGCTCCTGTTGATTGTTCTCCTTCTACTTGTCTCTCATTCAGCAACGAGGACAAAGAAAAGGAAAGAGATGATAGATGATATGAGATACGCTTGCTTTCAACGGAGTGGCTGATTTCCTCACGTGTTTTGTTGTGCTTGTTGTCTTTCCACAGGTTTATTCTTGAACTGGGTTGGAGGGTTTTCTAGTTCCTCCAAAGGAGCGAGTTGACTCAAGAATTTAAGGGTCAAAACAAGCCCGTCAAACCTGGAGTGCGCTCGACCCTGATGATATGGGATACTTTTGCTGTTTGACAAAGTAGTGGACGCCGAGCTTGGGTTTGACCTAGGTTCCTCCTTCTGGATTATGCGGTTCTGCATGAAGGGCTAGGTGTCGTAGTGATCTGTTCCAGCTCGTTGTTGAACTCTCTGCTTCAACCATTTGCATATAAGAAGTGGTGCGCAACCTTTGCATTTAAATGGTCCATCAGAGCACTTGCTTCTCAGCGACTTACCTATGCTTGGCAGATTCGGTGTAAAGAGCCAATATCATACCAGCTATTCTGAGGTATTTGCCGAAGGAATTCGTGACCTTGAGAACAGTTGAGGATGAGTACTCAAAAGCAATGCTTGGTGAACAGCTATGCAAAGGTTCCTAGCAATCAGTTCCTGATCGGATGCTTGATTTCGGGTTCCAACTGATTGCGTTCTTTCTCCTTGTCTTGCAGTGAAGAGGGAAGACAAAGAAAAGGATAGGGGGAAAGCATGATATGAGATACTCTTGCTTTCGACCCTGATGATATGAGATACTTTTGCTCTGGTGTGATTTGTTTGCAGAGGTATTCTCAGGAGGAAGAAGACTGAGTATTTTGAGAGGTTTTGCTGGGAGCGTTACTCTCGGAGGTGAGGAAAAGTCGAGCATTTTTGCAGGTTTACCCGTCTGTGGAGGATGAAGGTCGATATATATGTAGAATTTTTTATCGACAAGTGGTAATGCTTTCTCTTTACCCTTCTCGGTCATAGCGATGTAGTGAGAGTGGCGGGGTTCACGCGTTTTAACTTTGTCAGAGGCTTTTGACAAAGTGGTCCGTGATTTCTTGAAAGCTGATGTTGAATCCGACTCTCGAGGTTTCAAAAGTAGTGTGCCTCTTCGATTTTTGAGGAGGTCGTCGTGCTGGTGGTCTGGCTCTCGAGATTAGGAGAGCGGCGCCTCTTCGATTCTTGAGAAAGCAATCGTGCTGACGGTCTATCTCTCGAGATTAAGAGAGCGATGCCTCTTCGATTCTTGAGAAAGCAATCCTGCTGGTGATACTTTCTCGGATGTGAGGAAAGGTTGGGCCTTTTACTTTGCCACGCGGCATGGAGGTTGACACACATAGAGCTTTCCCAGTTATCAAGCAGTGGTGCTGCTCATTTACCCTTATGGGTAATGGTAGGGTAGCTGGATCCAGGGAAAATCTGTTTCTCGAGGTCTGGAGAGTGGTGTCTCTTCGATTTTTGACAACGGCCTTGTTGCCTCTTCTTTTATAGAGGCGTCGATGGTGTGCCAAAAGTATGCTCAGAGAGTTGTTTCTTGCAAAGAATCCCCTTTTTCTGAGAACTTGTTTCACCCGACGTTTCCTTCCTTCATCATTTTCACAAATGGCTTGTCCATCTGATCGTCGTCTTGACTTGAATGTTAGTGAAGAGGCATCTGCGTCTCCTCAAGACAATATATGGCGTCCATCTTTCTTATCCCCTTCTGGTCCTCTTACTGTTGGGGACTCTGTATGAAGAGTGATATGACTGCTGCGGTGGTGGCTAGGAATATGTTCACTCCCAAAGATAACAGATTACTCGCCAGGCGGTCTGATGAGTTGGTTGTTAAGGATTCTCTGGCTTTCAGTGTCCAGTGTGCGGCTTCTGTTTCCAATATGGCCCAGCGCTTATTTGCTCAAACCCGCCAAGTTGAATCGTTGGCGGCTGAAGTGATAAGTCTCAAACAAGAGATCAGAGGGCTCAGGCATGAGAATAAACAGCTGCACCGGCTTGCACATAATTATGCTACAAACATGAAGAGGAAACTTGACAAGCTGCAAGACTCCGATGGTCAGTCTTTAAGTGATCATCAAAGGTTTGTGGGTTTGTTTCAAAGGCATTTAAGGCCTTCGTCTTCTGGAGCTTCGCCGAGTGTTGAGGCTCTAAACAATCAACTTCCAGCGCCTCTTCTTCCTGGGGTTCCGCCGAGTAATGAGGCGCCACCTGGTCAATAAAGGCTTCCTGCAGTTTGCCAACATATTCTTGTAAATTTTTTTTTTCTTTTTTTTTGGTACAAGTAGTTCCCTGTAAATTTTCTAGAGAAGTTAATAAACGAGCTTCGTTTTATTGTATATCTTTTTTTTATAATATATATATATATATATATATATATATATATTTTAGTTGGTGGTGTTTACACATACATCCACCGCTTTTATATACGCACACAACGTATTCCCACACACATATATATATATATATATATATATATTTTATTTTTTTTTATTTTTTTATTATATTTTCTTTTGTTGGTGCACACACACACACCTTGCACACCACATTATTTTTTATTTTTTAATTTTTTAATTTTTTTTATATTATATTTATTATTTTTTTCTGGTTGGGTGATATACACACACACACACACACTTTGCACAACCCACATCATTTTTTTATTTTTATTTTATTATTTTATTATTTTATTATTTTATTTTTATATTATTATATTTTTATTTTTTGTTTCCGGTGCACTAGGCACCATTAACATCATTTTTTTTTTCAAAAAAAAAAAAAAAAGTTATTTTCTGGTGGTGCTTACCAAGGTCTTAAAAATCGATATTTCGCCGATAATATCGTTTTTTTCACCCAACGACATTTTTTTAACTTAAATTATAATATCTTAAAAATATCGCGATAATATCGCTAATATCGCGATATCAGCGATATTAGCGATATTACTTGTGAACCATTAGCCCACACATCAAATATTAAACTGATAAAAAAAAAAATACTACACTTGATCTTAGCCAAAAGGCCAAGAAAGGAATGATTTTTTCAGCTTTGGAAAGTGGCTTTTGTAGGCAAACTTGCTTGCTCACTTCTCTCGAGCGGGCGATGTGGGACTCCAGTCCTGCACAAAAAATGCACTTGGCCTTTTGGCTGGCTTTTGTAGGCAAGCTTGCTTGCTCACTTCTCTCGAGCGGGCGATGTGGGACTCCAGTCCTGCACAAAAAATGCACTTGGCCTTTTGGCAGCCAAGCTTGCATAAAGGCTTTATGATAAAGCTTCCATAAAATATGCTAGAAAATAATTATGAACAATGAACTTATTCAATATGTATATGTTTATATACTTATATATATATATTAACAATGAAAAAGACCCATTAAGTACATCTATAAAAATATAAATTGTACAGAAATAGAAATGATATCGACTTGGGCAATGGTAATTTTCTTTGTTTGTATGTATACATAAATACACTAAAAACATAAATTGGCCCAAAAGAAGTAATAGAACAGAAACATCAATTCCCCTCTTCATTTGAATTTGTTGGTTCTGGGTGTTCAGTTTCTTACTAAGAGTAATGCATTAAGTTTTAAAAATTGTCTGTCTATTTCTTGGCTAGCTGGGAATGACGCGGTTCCAGGGAGGCAGTGTTTTGATCAACAGGCCTGGATATATTTCTATTGGTTCATTTGATTTTGACCCATCTAATTGAAAATTGACTTGGGAGTTTGATTTTTCATTGTTCTCTGTCCTAGCTTAATGTCACATTGAAAGGGTTAAAATATTAATTATATTAGAGAAGGTTGGCATGGAAAGAGTAATAGCATACTTTTTTTTTGTCAATAACATTCATTAATTCTGTTATGTGCTGATAAGTGTCAATAACATTCATTAATTCTGATATGTATTTTCCTTCGTTCAAGTCATCAGTGTTAAGATGATAAGGAGACTTTATGTTTCACAGGAACTTCTCAACGCCATAAATCAGATAGCATGAGGGTGATTTTTGTGAAGAAATGGCAGATTCAGCTGTATGCCGGGCAACCTTTGTACTAATTCATTATATATAAATGATTATGGTGTGTTTAAACTTCTTTCATTAATTACTACATATTTTCTACACTCACAATGTTTGTCAGCTCGCTATATAATCAACTTGATAATGTTAAATCCATCATGCAATGCATTTCCTTCCAATTTTTTGTGATAAACTAATAGATAATTGACTAAATAAACATCCTGCAAAGTTTCAATAAAAATTTCCAAGTTTTTCTTACAATTTCCGTGGTTTCCATATAATTTTTATCGATATCGATATTATCCCGATATTTCCATCGATATTTCCGTGTTTTCGGACTACCGATATTTCCGATATTACCGATATTTAATACCTTGGTGCTTACACACACCACCATTCTTTTTTTTATTATTTTCCTTAGATTGGTGCCCATGCACCATGTTTCCACCATATTTTGTGTTTTTAATTTTTTTATATTTTTTTTAATTTTTCTTTATATGCTGCAGAGTTGCAGCGAGGAGGAATCGCAGGTGAGGGAAGCTTGCAGGAAGAAGGAGGAGGAATCAGGCCCGTCCAGGTCACACTTGGTGGAACCCTCCATCAAGCAGAAGAACTCTGAGGCCCTTTGGGAAATCTTTCCCCTCCTGCGAATCATTGGCAGTGCAAACCATAGCTGGTTTTGGCATCCTTTCTCAGGCTGCGTCAAGCTCTCCACTTCATCTCTACTGCAGCTCGTACCTCCGCCATGGATGCCTCCTCCACAGCCTAAGTCACCACCTGCACCGCATTCGTCCCTCCCACAACCATGAACTTGCTGACGACCATGGAGGTTGCTGCTTCGAACCCAGTTGATCAGACGGCTCAGACTCCGTCATCAAAACCCAGCATCGATTTGCTTTCGCAGTTTGCCAAAAAAAAAAAAAAAAAAAAAAAAAAGCGGTCTGTTTTGCCGGCGTCGGTGAAGAGCTGCAAGGGCACATCAAACGATCCGACCCGGCTTGGATCTGACGGAGCCATTGCGTCTCCTGTAATGCCCGCTGCTAACCCAACCGTCGTAGCGTCGTCGCCGAGCTCGTTGCTCGCGAAATCAGTGGCGAACAAATCGGGAAATTCTCACCGTGTTGGGAGCGCGAAAATGAGTCCGAAGGCTCTAATCGCCATCATAGTCGGCGACGCTTTGGTTCTCGTGCTGGTTTCGCTGCTCCTGTACTGCTACTTCTGGCGGAATTTCAGCACCAAAATGCGGCAGGGCAAGGGCGGAGATGCTGGGGAAAGGCGATCCAGTGTGCCTGCTCCCACGGTTGTGATCCATGGAGCCGAGTTCGACAAGCTATAAGCGCTGGGGCCCGCGTTTCCAGCAGAGCACGAGATTAAGATTCCCTTCTCCATCGCTGAGAAAGCTCTCATTGCCACGCTGTCACGGAAATAGTCCAAATTCCCGTCGCCGAGCGACATCGAGAGGACATTGACGTTGCCGTCGATTGCTTTGTTCATGGCAGCAAGAATGTCGGAGCTGAAACAGCCGCCGACCCAGCACACCTTGTAAGCGGCGATTCGGGCGCGCGGGGATTTGGGTTTTTTTTTTGGACACCTCGATGGGGCCCAACGTGGCCTCATAGCCTTTGGCGAAGCACCTGGCGCCGATTAGTTTGCGGTTACAATTGGAGGAGTTGCAACACAGAGGAGGAGGCGGAAGGAGAGTTCAGAGAGGATAATGTTAGAACCCAAATCTCAAACCCTAACTCAAACCTTAACTATTGCACATAGAAGAGAAGGAAGGAGGGAGATAGAAGGAGCAGAGCTCCAATATTTTTGTATTGATTTGTTTTGTAAAATTCTGTTCTGTTTTTCAAACCAAAGAGAAGGTGCTCTTATACATGAAGTGTGACTGCCAGCTGGCATTTCTATCAAATTCCCCTAATAACCAGTAAAAACCCTCAATTACAACTAATTTGACTCTTTACTTAAACCATAAACCTCAATTACAAATTGGGTTCATAACAATATTTCCCCCTTGAAAATTAGCCTTGTCCTCAAGGCTTAAAAAAGAAACTGTGGAAACTTGTTTGAACGCAGCAGCACTCTCCTTCAGTTCCAGAAGCACCTCAGTTCCAGAAATGTCCATTGCAACCTCACCATCTTCTTTGAGCAACCTCACGATCTTTTGTTTGTGCTTTGGTTCAACCCTTGAAAACAGAAGGCCATCACCTTGTCTCAGATGGGCTTTTGGAGCACATAGAGTACTCATAGACTCTTTTCCTGTAAGGCTTCCTGAATGTATGTCTTCATCATCAACAAACACGCCTATTTCACGGCATATTGCTTCTGCAATGTTCTGGTTATCTCCCGTGATTACCATAACAAGAATTCCAATTGCTTGGCAGTCTTCCCCTACTTTAAACATCCTTGAAATCTTCTGGTCAGTAATCAGAACTCCAGCACTCTCGAATTCAACAAACAATTTCTCAGGGTTTGTCGCAAATTGAGGGAAGAAATATCCTTTGTCAATCTCCAATCCTTCCACCCCCATGATAGTCTCAAATGAGAAGGGTGACTCAATGGACATGACACCAACAAGGTCCACGACAAACACATACCCAGGCACATTATTTTCATTTGCTTTTTTACCAATCATATGAGAGAAAATATGATGACTTACACACTGCTGCTCAATTTCAGTCACATATGGTTTTGTCCCAGATTTCCCACACTCCTTGAAATACATTCCATGAAATAAGAACAGTAAGATTAAAGCAGGTGTTGTTCCATCCCCTTGCAAAAGAAGCTTGACCTCAATCCCTAGATTTAGAGAACTTGTTAGATTGTTGGCAACCACGGAAATGACTTCCTGGAAGTAAGAGGTTTGTGCAATCAATGACTTCCCACTACTGTACATAGAAAGATCAGGACCTTGCTTTTGATTTTTTGCTAGGGGTTGCCTCACACAACTTGAAAGCACTGAGGAGGTCTCAATTGTAGAATGCAGACATTGTAAATGTTTCACCTCATGTGATATATGGCCCTCAAAAGATTGAACTGACTCTGAGCCGTTTTCCCCACTTCCTATGCAATGCACCATGCTAACAAGTTCAATGCCGAAAAGGGCTTTAACAGAATCTGGACTTTCACTAGAACCTGACGATCGTAGAGATTGAGAAAGGGTGTATAAAAGCTGTGGCCAACATTCTTTAGTATCCTGTTGCAAGAAGGTACTATTATATTCCTGACCAAAATGAGGATACCTGTTGAGCAATACCATCCAAAATTGCACAGGTGCCATAGCCTGGATACCTTTATCCAATTCACTAATTAAAGCACAAGTTGCAATAGTCAGCTGAGAAGTCTGATCCCCCTCATCATTTCATTCAGAATGTGAATACTGGATCAAAGCTAATTTCAACTTTGGAACAGAATGCAGAAATTGTATGGTGGAGTTCATATAACAGGTGTTTCCCAAGTAAAATAAACCAGCATCATAACCCAAGTTAATAGGCACTTTAACAAGGCTTTCTTCTATGGGTACTCTGCTGCTAGGATCCCCACTCAAATCACCTTGTGCATCTAACTCAATATCATCCAAACCAACAAAGTGAGTAGTTTGATTTATGCCAACCACACTTTTAGCTAACCGAAACATCACAATGTCTACAGGGGAAGATTTTTCATCTAAGCCTTGACTTTCAATAATCTTGATGTCAACATGGGATACATTGACCTTTTCTTCATAAGAAACTTCTTTAACCATTTGTTTAATCTATATGGCACTAGCAGCAAAACTATATATCAAAAATTTTAAGGCATCCAGATTGCTCCGCAATGACTGAGATGCAACGTAGACGTAGAGGGAAGGCTCATATATAGTCAACTGGTTTGTACAAGCACTATTGAGATTGGAGGTGATATGAGAAATGAAATTGAAGAGAGTCATATGTTCGTCACCCTGTCTCTTAGACATTTCATCAAACAGTGTAGCTGCACACCAATCCTTCTTCACAAACTTTCCCACAAAATACCAATTAACCCAGCCATACTTAGCATTCAAGAAAGCATGATAGATGATCGCACTATGACCAGTATAGCATGCAATTACACCAAACAAAAGCAATACCTCAGATCCAGTTTTGGTGGTATCAGGGAACGAGTGCGCAAGGATTAGCCACGGAGTAATGGTCATCGTAGAAGCATGAATCACTGTCTTCGATGCCGGAAGAGAAACTGTAGCTGCAGTAGAGTCCTTCGAGTGTGGCTTGACGGCCGAAGTTGCCAGTGCTCGTAACAACGTTGAAGATGAGAGCAATGGCAAAATGGAATGGTCGTGGATTTTCGACGAAATTCGCAGTGGGTTGCCGTCTTCGTTGTGAGGTTTTTGGTGACCGACCTCGATCAATTCAGCTTCCTCGGAACACATCGAGGCTGGATCAGAATCTCCCTCGACGCCGAGAGCCAAGTCACGGTGTAACTGAGCAAGGTCACTGCGGATTTCTGCGAGTACAAGATTCACAGCCTTGTGAATGGCGGTGAGTGCAGAATCCATAGCTTCGCGGATAGCATCGCGGATAGCATCACGGATCGCAGCTTCAAATGAGTCGAGTGCAGCGGAGAGGCGTGCATCCATGGCAGGAAGAAGGGTCGGGTGGGTGTGCACAGAAGGGAATCCAGGAATCGATATGGGTGATACCATTGTTAGAACCCAAATCTCAAACCCTAACTCAAACCTTAACTATTGCATATAGAAGAGAAGGAATGAGGGAGATAGAAGGAGCAGAGCTCCAATATTTTTGTATTGATTTGTTTTGTAAAATTCTGTTCTATTTTTCAAACCAAAGAGAAGGTGCTCTTATACATGAAGTGTGACTGCCAGCTGGCATTTCTATCAAATTCCCCTAATAACCAGTAAAAACCCTCAATTACAACTAATTTGACTCTTTACTTAAACCATAAACCTCAATTACAAATTGGGTTCATAACAGATAATTGCCTAGAGAGGACTCGAGCCGAGCCGGGCAGCGACGCGGACTTGATACTGATTCTTCCTTCTTCTTGGCTTGTCGAACTGAAGCTGAAAGGGAAGAACTCGTTGGGCCTCATCGGTTTCCATGGCGAAATTGAGGCAGTGCTGAGAGAAGGAGAGAGAGGAGTAGTGTGGCGGTCGAGGCTGCAAAATTGGGGTTTGGGATTTGGGGAATTAGGTTTTTTTGCAGAGCTTGCCGATGAGGTGTACAAGCAAAAGAGTGTGGGGAGATGGGCCTGGAAGTTGGACTTGACCCAGGATCAGGCCTGGGCCTGGGCTTCTGGACCTAGTGGCTGGGAAATGGATGAAGGTTGGGCCTGCCATGGGTGTATGGATCGAAAAGGGCACCGGGCTGGACATATAAATATCCCTTTTTTTTTTTTTTAAGCTGTAATTTAATTAAATTTTTTTTTTTTTACAAACTGTAATTTATTTTTTTTTGTACAAACGAAATTGTAATGAAATTGATTTTTTTTTTTTTTTTGATGATGATTGATCTCTTTTTTTTTTAGTACACATATACATACATACATACATACATACATACATACATGCATATATATAACATATGTATATATATATATATATATTTTTTTTTTTCTTCTTTTTTTTTTTTTTTTTCAGGAACTCTCCCTTGCATGGAAAGACGAAGAAGAAGCGGAGAGTTGAAATCAAGCTTGGTGGCATCGTAAAGTGAGCTTCATGACCGGCTAGTCGTTTGACGGCGATTACTGAAGTTCTTCGCCGACTTTGATCAACGTGGTGACACTTGCCGTTCCTCTTGCTGACACAGAGAATTGGAGTCAAGTCTTGGTGGTATCGCAAAACGTTGAGCTTCACTACCGGCTAGTCGTTTGACGACGGTCACTGAAGTTCTTCGCCGGCTTTGATCAACATGGTGACACTTGCCGTTCCTCTTGCCAACACAGAGAGTTGGAGTCAAGCTTGGAGGTATCGCAAAAGTTGAGCTTCACGACCGGCTAGTCGTTTGACGGCGGTTACTGAAGTTCTTCGCCGACTTTGACCAAGGTGGTGACGTTGCCGTCCCTTTTGCTGCTGCTTGGAGCTTGCTGAAGGGCAAACAGAGAGTTTGGAGTCAAGCTTGGTGACCGGCTAGTCGTTTGAAGGCGGTCACTGAAGTTCTTTGCCGACTTTGATCAACGTGGTGACACTTGTCGTTCCTCTTGCCGACACAGAGAGTTGGAGTCAAGCTTGGAGGTATCGCAAAACGTTGAGCTTCACGACCGGCTAGTCGTTTGACGACGGTTACTGAAGTTCTTCGCCGACGGTGGTGACGTTGTCGTCCCTCTTGCTGCTGCTTGGAGCTTGCTGAAGGGTAAACAGAGAGTTGGAGTCAAGCTTGATGGTATCGCAAAACGTTGAGCTTCACGATCGGCTAGTCGTTTGACGGCGGTCATTGAAGTTCTTCGTCGACTTTGACCAAGGTAGTGACGTTGCCGTCCCTCTTGCCGCTGCTTGGAGCTTGCTGAAGGGAAAACAGAGAATTTGGAGTCAAGCTTGGTGACCGGCTAGTTGTTTGACGGCGGTCATTGAAGTTCTTCGCCGAGTTTGACCAAGGTGGTGACGTTGCCGTCCATCTTGCCGCTGCTTGGAGCTTGCTGAAGGGCAAACAGAGAGTTTGGAGTCAAGCTTGGTGACCGGCTAGTCGTTTGACGGCGGTCACTGAAGTTCTTTGCCGACTTTGATCAAGTGTCCTCGGCAATGACGTCTCCGTTCCTCTTGCCGCTGCTGATCATCACAAGGCTCACAGGTTGCTGCGGAGGGGGCAGGCTTGATTTCGATGGTTTTATTCTGCTTGTATTTGTAATGGAACTGACTCTTAATAGTCAAATGCTTAATAAAACCTTAATTTTTATTTTGATGTGACTGAACTCAAAGTTGAATGTTTGAGCTGCCTACGTACTCTCCTAAAGAAGAGATCAAGTCATAACGTAGTTCGAATGACATATCTTTTCTTTTGGTATATTTTCTTTTTGTGTCGTACGCAGTTTATGCTCTTGCGGGCCAGGAGCATGGCTTCTTCTCAGGCATAGTACTGCTTCAAGAACTTGCCGTTTATGGGGCCAATTTTCAAACCGTCTTCTGCCATGATTAAGTAGGCGCCGTTGGTGTAGACCTCTTGTATTATGTATGGTCCGTCCCACTTTGATGCGAACTTGGCTTTTGTCTTGTGAGTTGTGATGATAGGCCTACGTAATACAAGGACGAGATCTCCAGCTTGAAAAGACCTTGGGCGGACCTTCTTGTTGAATGCCTTGGAAAGCCGTGCTTGGTAGCATTCCAAGTGTTGTTGAGCTTCAAGCCTTCTTTCGTCAAGTGCTTCCAACTCTTGAAGTCGTAGCTTTACATTTTCCTCATCGGTCAAGCCTTCTTGTATAGCCATCCTTAGTGAGGGGATTTGACTTTCAAGTGGCAAAACAGCTTCCACGCCATATACGAGAGAATAAGGTGTAGCTCGGGTAGAAGTCCTATGTGTCGTCCTATATGCCCAAAGTGCTTCGCCGATTCTTTCGTGCCAGTCTCTCTTTGTTCGGCCTATCACCTTCTTCAGGAGGTTGCACAATGTCTTGTTGAATGCTTCTGCAAGACCGTTAGTCGGGGCATGATACATAGAAGACTTGTGCTGCTTGAACTTGTATTTCTCGCAGAGCTCATCCACGAGTCGGTTGGAGAACTGTTTTCTGTTGTCGGTGATAATGTAGCGGGGCACACCGTATCGATAGATGATATGCTCCTTGATGAAACGGACGACAGTTTCCTTTTTTACTTCCCTCAGGGGTATGGCTTCAGCCCATTTGGAGAAGTAATCTGTTGCAGCCAAGATGTAAGCTTCTCCTGCTGATGACTTCGGCGCAATTGGTCCTACGACATCCAATCCCCATGTATCGAACGACCATGAAGCAACTGTAGGGTGTAACGGCTCGGGCGGTTGATGTATGAAGTTGGCGTGGAACTGGCAGGCTTGGCACCGTTTGGCGTGTTCCATGCAATCCTTCACCATGCTCGGCCAATAGTAACCCATTCTTTTGAGCTGGAAATGTGGCTTTGGTCCAGATTGATGCACCCCGCATACACCTGAGTGTGCTTCTTCCATGGCTTGATTAGCTTCTTCATCTCCTAGGCATCTCCGAAGCACTCCTTCAAAAGAGCGTCGGTAGAGTGTTCCTTTGTAGTAGAGGAAGCAATGTGCTCGTCGACGTATTTCGGAGCGGTGCCTAGTATCATCTGGAAGTTTTCCATGTTCCAAGTAGTCGATCAATGGCTGTCTCCACTCTTCAGCATCGACTGGGAGTACTGAGATGACATTTGTATCATCTAGTGGCATTTCAGTAGCTAGCGGGATCACCCATCTTTGGCAGACTGGCACATCTGCAGCTTCGTCTTCTCTTAACGTCATACTTGAGGCTAGGTTGGCGAGAGCGTCTGCCATTTGATTTTCTTTTCTTGGCACATGTTCCAGCGTCACGGCTTCGAATTTTTGTAGTAACTGGGTTGCTAGCCGGAAGTATGGTACGAGATCATCTTTCCTCACCTCATATTCAGTTAACAGTTGATTGATTATGAGCTTAGAGTCGCCATATACCTCCAGGGCTGTGATTTCCATGTTGATCGCCATCTGGAGCCCGATAATCAGTGCTTGGTACTCAGCGACGTTGTTGGAGCACAATTCCCTTAGTTGGAAAGAATACGGTAGTATTTGCCTTTGTGGTGACATGAACACTACTCTTTCCCCCGCTCCGTCTGCTCGTGCGGATCCATCGAAGAACATCGTCCATGTAGGGAAGATGTCGATGTAGAACACCTCCTCGTCAGGCAAGTCATCTGAGATTTTCCAATCAGCTGGGATTGGATGATCGGCCAGGAAGTCTGCCAGCGCTTGTCCCTTGACGGCTTTAGTTGAGACGTAGATGATTTCGTATTGATTGAGAAGCAATGCCCATTTGGCTAGTCGCCCTGTCAGGACTGGTTTAGACATGACGTACTTGACCGGGTCAGCTTTAGCAACCAAGTGGATGGTGTAAGCATGCATGTAGTGCCTGAGCTTCTGGATGGCGAATACCAAGGCAAGACACATCTTTTCTATCGGGGAGTAGTTCAACTCAGCGTCGGTGAGGGTTCGACTGAGGTAGTAAAGCGCCCCTTCTTTCTGGGATTCATTCTCTTGTGCCAAGAGTGCGCCAACCGAACTTTCCTGAGCGGCGATGTACCATATGAGTGGCCTCCCGGGCGTGGTGCCCCCAGGACAGGTGGACTTGATAAGTACTTCTGTATGCTTTCGAAAGTATTGTGGCATGCTTCGTCCCATACAAACGGAACATCTTTCTTCAGGAGTCGACTGAATGGTTGACAACGCCCTGCGAGGTTGGAGATGAAGCGTCTGATGAAGGCCAATCGTCCCTGTAGACTCTTCAGTTCGTGCAGGTTTTTTGGCTCAGGCATGTTTTAAATGGCCTTGATCTTTGATTGGTCCACTTCAATGCCACGGTGCTTGACAATGAAGCCGAGGAACTTTCCAGAGATGATGCCAAATGCACATTTTAATAGGTTCATCTTGAGGTTGTATTTTCTCAACCTTTCGAACACCGTTCGCAAGTCCTGCAAGTGATCTGATCTTTTCTTCGTCTTGACCACCACATCGTCTACGTAACATTCTACGTTTTTGTGCAGCATATCATTGAAGATCTTTTGCATCGCGCGTTGATATGTAGCTCCAGCGTTCTTCAGACCAAAGGGCATCACCTTGTAGCAGAAGATACCTTTTGGAGTGCGGAAGGCTGTTAGTTCCTCGTCTTCGAGAGCCATGCGAATTTGATTGTATCCAGAAGAGCCGTCCATGAATAACAGTGCCTCGTGGCCAGTGGTTGCGTCCACCATGATTTCGATGATTGGCAAGGGGAAGTCGTCATTTGGGCAAGCATCGTTGAGGTCTCGGAAGTCTACGCAGACACGTATTTGTCCAGATTTCTTAAGGACGATGACGATGTTGGAGATCCACTTAGGGTATTGCACCTCCCGAATGAAGCCTGCTTCGATTAATTTGTCCACCTCGGCCTCAATTTGTGGGATGAGCTCGGATCAATAACATCTTTGAGTTTGCTTTATCGGCCGCGTTCCAGGCTTGACTGTAAGATGATGCACAGCGATGATAGGGTCAAGGCCAGGCATCTCTTGTAGGTCCAAGCAAAGACGTCTTTGTATTCTAATAACAGCTGGTAGTACTCCTCTATTTCATTCGGGCTCAGTAGTGCACTGACGTAGATAGGCTTTGGATCTTCGTTCGTGCCCAGGTTGAGTTCTTTGAGGTCGTCGACCGTGGCTTGTCCCCCATCTTCGAGCTGTGGTGGTGCAGCAGTGACATCTTCCTCAGGGATTTCGTCTTCTTTGCCTTCTTGGACGGTGATGTGGAAGACGTCTCGGATCTCCCATTCAACGCTGTCTTTTTGATCTTGTTGGCTTGAAGATTGTCTAGTATGGACGATGGTGCGCTTTCTTACTTTCAGTGGTCCATTTGTGTCCACCTCTAAGATTACTTGGCGCTTCATCCTTGAAGAAATCGAGCTTCGAACATCGTATTTTTCCGCTAGTCCGTCAAGCTTTTCTTCCTCCGGTGTCGTTTCCCTCTTTCTAGAAGGCTCATTGCTGTCTCCAAGTCTCTCCATAGCTGATCGCCGTGGAGTAGTGCAAGTTGTGTTGCTTTGTCTTTTAGGTTTTGACAACCTTTCGAAAACAGAGCTTTGGTGGGTTGGTGCACTAAGCCTCTTGAAGATGGAGGTTCGGTCTGGACCACCAATGCGATTGAGTGCCGAATTTTTGGGCTTTGAATGATTCATCCTTTTGAAGACTGATCTCCGATGGGCGGTTTTGGGCTCCTCTTGATCTTGTTCGACGTTTATGCTGATGTGTTGAGTGCTGGCGTCCCTTGCCTTGCTCGAAATCTTTACAGGTGCACTTGGCGTGAAGCCGAGTCCAGCCTTGTTGTTGTCAACTCCGTAACTGTACTCCTTCAACCTTTTTTGAGTCTCGGTGAGGCCACGTTCTTTATCGTTGACAGTTCCTGAAATCTTCTTTCCATGATTTGAAGAGGAAGAGAAGTTATACCCAGCCTTCGCCATGAGTTTGTAGGCGTTTGGATCAAAACCTTCTGTGGTCCTCTTGGTCGGAAAGAAGTTAGGTTCCATCCTATCCGGAATAGCCTTTATGACGCCTTGTGATGGTCCTACAATTTTAGCATCGCCTAGCTGTGTCAGAGGCAAAACTGCGTTTGTCTTGAGCAATTTCACATTGTCTTTGCGCAGCTGAGTGTCGGCTTTGCTTGCCCCGGTTTTAAACGGGGATTGGCCATTCTTTCTTCTCGATATCGGGATGTATCGGAAGACGGGTGTGTTTGGTCCTTTGGAAGGTGTCCCACTCCTTTTGTTTATTGCAGGTTTAGCAAGCTCATCATCGTTTTTGCTTGAAGATGGTACGGCCTCTTCTTCTTGCTTCTTGGGCACGGCTTGCCACTCTTGTTTTTTAGGTACTACTTTGCCTGTGGTTTTAATCTCTTCTGGAAGAGCTTCTTGTATCATATCTTCATCCATGTAGAACTTGGCGTCTGCAAAGTGTGATTCAGCTTCAGTAAATGGCTTTGTGTCGCCGTAGATGATTTTTACTCCTCCTCGGTAAAATTTTAAGCATTGGTGAAGGGTTGATGGTACCACCCCATTCGCGTGGATCCAAGGCCTTCCTAAGAGCAAGTTGTATGAAGTTCTTGCATCAACCATGTGAAATATCGTGCTTGACTTGAGTTCATTAATGGTCATCTCTACTCGGATCATGCCCATCGCTCTTTGTCCTTCTTGGTTAAAACCTTGGATAAGGAGGCGGCTTCGGGATAACTCACCAACCTTGATGCCAATTGTGGTCATTGTTGACTTCGGCATGATGTTTATGGATGATCCACCATCCACCAGCATGCGGTTGACCTTGTGCTCCCTCACGTATCCAGAGATGAAGAGAGGACGGTTGTGAGGCTTTGATCCCAGTAGTAAGTTTTCATCAGTGAAGTTAATTGCATCACAGGCTACACAGCACGTGGCATACTCATGTGGCCGAATTTTCAAGCTTTCGTCCTTGCTTTGTGGCACTTTGTTGTCATCAGGAGTTGCTAGGACCGCTGCCAGTGCTCTTCGCATCTTCTTTGGCAACCGTAGCGCTTCTTCAATACTGTAGTGTGTCGGCATACCTTCTTCGAGTATGAAGGTATCTCCTTCCTCAGTGGCGATAATTTTACCTTTTGAAGGCCCTTCTATCTCCACTTCGGCCATGTGATAGGAGGCGGCAGTGTACTGTTGGAAGAAGTCTTTCGGGAAATACTCGTGCAAGGAGACAGGAATGCGCGGCTCTTGCTCCATGAGTTCCCCACTGTATGTTGGCTTAGCGGCCTTTGTGCTCCCCTTGGGTTTTCTATTGTTGCGGCGGCGGTGTTTTCTCCCTTGCTCCACCTTTGGTTTTGCAGCTTGTGGTCTTGGCTTCCTTGTCTTTTTGTAGGTCACCAATGTCCACCCTCCTTCCTCGTTGGTAGGTGTGTCTTGGTTGCTTGCCCCCAGCGGTGGCTGTGCAGAAGGTGTCGTATGTTTTGAGTTTGTGCGGGAACGGTCATGAGCCTTTTGGAGGGGAACAGGATCGAAGGATCCAAAAACGATCGTAGTGGTGTGCGTTGTGGCTGTGTCCTCCAGATCGAGTTCGATCCGCCCTTGTTACGCCAGCTTCATGATGAGCTCCTTGAGGATGAAGCAATTGCCGACTGGATGACCTACGATACGGTGGTACTTGCAGTATTTCGGATCGTTGACGCGGTGCATCTCTTCAGGGCGCTTGCATTCTGGCAGCTCAATTACCTTCTTTTCCAATAGGTCGTCCAACATTGCTGCCATATCCGAGTCAGGAAAAGGGTATGTCTTTTGCTCCAGCTCCCTTAAGGTGTTTTTGTACCTATCTTGGGTGCGGAAAAGCTCATCTCTCTTTATCTCCTTCGCTTTAATTTTGGAGGAGATCTTGATGGGCGTAGAGGAGGCTTTGACGGGCGCAGTGTTAATAGTGAAAGCTTCTTTGGCAGGCTTCTTCCCGTAATTGTCCACCTTCGGAACAAACGCCTTGTCTTTCTTGAAGTCGGAGATCGGCTTCTTCTTTCCATGGTGGGCTATGCTTAGCTCCATGTCGTGGGCGCTGCTGGCCAACTCCTCGAATGAACGTGGTTTGATGCCTTGAAGGATGTAGTGCAAACCCCAATGCATGCCCTGGACGCACATCTCAATTGCCGAAATTTCTGATAGCCTGTCTTTGCAGTCGAGGCTAAGGTTGCGCCATCGGTTGATGTAGTCCATCACCGGCTCATCCCTCCACTGCTTTGCGTTCGTCAGCTCCAGCATGCTCACGGTGACGCGGGTGCTGTAGAAGCGGTTGAGGAATTTCTTCTCCAATTGCTCCCAGCTACTGATGGACTCAGGCTCCAAGTCTGTGTACCATTCAAAGGCATTACCCTTCAGCGAGCGCACAAACTGCTTGGCGAGGTGGTCTCCTTCTATCCCAGCGTTGTTGCAAGTCTCGACAAAATGGGCAACATGTTGTTTCGGGTTTCCCTTCCCATCAAACTGCATGAACTTTGGTGGCTGGTAACCTCTTGGCATCCTCAAAGTGTCAATCTTCTTGGAGTAGGGCTTCGAGTATAGCACGGAGTCACGTGAGCTTCCTTCGTATTGCACCTTAATGGTGTTGGCGATCATCTCTTGCAGTTACTGGATAGAAAGAGATCCCAAAAGTGCCGCCGGCTGGTCTGGCTCTTGCTTCTCTTCAGGCTTCTCCACCGGAAGCTCCTCTTCTTCTTCGGCATCTTTCTTCACGCCGGAGTTGTCTCCTTCCTCGTGCTTCGCTTTTAGTTTGTTGGCGAGTGCAGCGATCTGCAAGTCTTTCTCTTCCACAGTTTGGGTGAGTTTTGCGATCACTTCATTCATCTGCGCCAACTGCTCTTCGACCGAAGTTGCTCCAGTGGTCATGACCTGCATGGTTGTGCTGCTGTTCGAGTCCGCGTCGGAAAACAGGGACTTAGAGTTCTTTCTCGGACTTTCCTCCCTTGGCGCCCTTAGCGAGGCTAAGGTGATCACAGGCTTGTGCCTCAGGTGTCTTTGTTCCTCTGGCAGAGTTGGCACAGGGGTGGAAGAGGCGGCATAAAGAGCTTTTGCCTTGCTTCGGGTTGTGATGCCTGAAACGTCATCACCTGTAACGAGGATGTTCTTGTTCTTTGCTTTGATTGCAGGAACAGCTTGATCATTCCTTGATGCCATTGATTTTTGGAGATGTGCTTTGGATTTCTTTGAACGGAGAAACAAATGAGAGGTATAGATTGTCCCACTGGGCGTGCCAAATTCGTAAACACGAAAATTTCCTGAAACGAAAGAGACAAGAACACGTGTACAAAGTGATATTTGTATTTTTGATTTGTTTTTTATTTTGGGTTACAATCTCTTTTACAATTTGCCTCTGATTCTATCTCCGTAAGATGTAGATTTGGTGGATTGATTGTTGTTCCGAAGGGCCGTCGGGGCTTGATCTTTGGATGAACGGATGAACAGTTCTTCAAGGGCCGTCGGGGCTTGATCTTGATGAACGAGGATGTGTGGATTTGTTGATGGGCTGCTGATCCAAAGGGCCGTTGGGGCTTGATCTTTAGGATGAACAGTGGATGATTTCTTCAAGGGCCGTCGGGGCTTGATCTTGAAGGTTGGGGATGAATGGATCTTCAAAGGGTCGTTGGGCTTGATCTTCGAAGGTGGATGAACAATGAACGATGAACGGATGAGCGGATCTTCAAAGGGCCGTTGGGCTTGATCTTCGAAGGTGGATGAACGATGAACGAATGAGAGTATCTTCAAAGGGCCGTTGGGCTTGATCTTCGAAGGTGGATGAACGATGCTTCAAGGGCCGGCGGGGTTTGATCTTGAAGAACGATGAACGCTTGTTTCAAGGGCCGTCGGGGCTTGATCTTGAAGGCGGATTTGGCGAAGAACGAAAAGAGTTTCCTTGATTCTTCGGGATTTGCTTGAGAGCGTTTGGAGTTTCAAAGGTTCAAGGCTTTTGTGTAATGAATTGGTGTGTATGAATGAATGAATTGGCCTTCTATTTATAGAATTCCAAAACTTGATTTTTGGGTTTTAATAATCAGATGAAATAAGTCACTTCTGCCAGGCGTTGACATTTGTCCTATTTGATGACTTTTCTGAATTATTTTGATTTTTCGTTGATTCACATGCTATGTATAAAATTTATGTGATACATGAGCGTTGAAATTTTAATTTTTGGTCAACATTTATTTTCACGAAATTTCGATGTCTACAATTATCACCACAAAGATCTGCCAAAGACCATTTCTATAAATTTGAAGTTGGATGATAAATTAAAGGGAGTAAAGATAGACGAAAGTGTAGTGGTAGTCATCTTCACTTATAAGTGAAATATCTTACATTCGATTCTCATCAAATAATCAATGGCGAATTTGAACTACATTATTACAAGTCAATTGTGGGGTAGTCCACCCTCTTCCTTTAGTGTAGATAATATTTACTGTTAAAAAAAAAAAAAATTAGATGAAAGTGAGTCTGGTACATCTATGTAGTTAGAAGGGAGTGATGCACAGACAAATTTGTTTCCAAACTTAGTAATACCCTTGTGTATTTCTTATGTAATCCTCGCACCCCTACATCCTACCGTTACGTATCGATTTTGAATGTATCTTGAGATTGGGACGTGAGAAAAAGTGCATGTGCAAATGAAGAATAATGAGTGACGTTGTCGAGGAAAAAACAAAACAATACAAGGTATAGAAAACAAGTTAAATCACGAAGATTCCATGACTTCTTTTTTCTTGATGATTAAATTGTTTTTCGCTCCCGTGTAATAAAAGGAAGACGAACTGAACTCCATTCATACACACAACTCCTCATTGCTTTCTTTCGATAAGCTTAAAGCTAGATGAGTGGTTACAAATAATGTTGATCTTTCAAGAAAAATAAAAACATTAGACCCTAACCTATAAAATTAAAATTTTCGTTGGAGATGACTCTTGTGCCAACAAAACTTTTCTTTGTCGATTTAAAATTTGTCGGCAAAATGATATTTCTAGCAGTGTCTTTTCCATCTCTCTCTCTCATATCATCAAATCCTTCCCTTTTGGAGACAACTTTGCTAGTGGATGACTAGTAATGGTGGAAAGAAAATGAATTGGTGAGAAAAAAAGGTTAGCCACTTCTCATCATATTTGCAATTCTTTTTATTTATGTAGGTAACTAAGATAAGGCATAGTTTTTCTATTAAAGATTTGCCGAGACTGAAGTCATTGAACATAAATAAATTAGAAAGTAAAAATAATTCTATTCTGATATTTCCTAGTTTGAGCTTAGTGCTCTTGCAAACCTTACAACGACTCGTATCTTAATTTTTACAACTGAGAGAAACTTTTTAAGACATAGCCAATTCCGAAAAGGAACATGGTGAAGATGGTTGTTTCTTTTTAGATGGTGATGTGAATGTGCGTTTATGGGGGATCAAATGTAAGAGTCTATATGTCATTCCCTGATCCCGAGCTATGTTCAGGATCGACACGCGACGTTACCATGTACTTGATCATCGAATCTCTATGTTAGACTACCTACATACCCTACAACGGGATCAAGTCATTCGTAGTTCACCCTTCTTTTAAGCTCTAAAATTATCAAGGTATTAACTAGCAAGAACATAGAGTTCCAAAATCACACAAGGGAACCAATTGAGCATGCCTTGCTAGATTTTCGTCTACATAACGAAATCATATGTGAAACAAGATTGTCATTCACCTATATCACAATCCACAATCACAACAATTAAGCGATCCAACGAATCAAAGATGCACAATATTAACATTTAACTACGTTAATCAATCAACGAAATCACATATCATTTCATGAATTTAATAAAAGAATTCACCATAATTCCCTATCTGGATTCCAAGCAATAACATGATAATTCTAATTAACAAAAATAATATCCACTGTGAGCAATTCCTAGGCACTCGAATCTAGGTTTTCAGACTAACTATGGAAACAAACAAGATTGGGATTCCGAACCACTCAACGGAATCCAACTAAATATGGCCGCCTATCAAAGTTAACCAAGTACAACTAATCCCCACAACCCTAGGTAGGCAATAATCACACATCGCAGTTACACTAAGCAAGATCACCCCCATCATATGTACGGTCCTCAATCGCGGATATAACAAGCAGAACCGGATTCTAACTCTAGGTAGTGATCACCCATCGCAGATATACCAAGCATGGTCACTCCTAGAATACGTATGGTGTCCCCCATTGCAGATATACCAAGCAGAACCATATGTATAGTCTAATCGTGCGGCAGTGATCATCCATCGTGGATGTACCAATCATGATCACCATTGAAAACGTAGGATCCCTTATTGCAGATATACCAACCAAGACCATCTGTGTACCACTGAGTGCAACCGATCACCACACATCTTATCGTCTACCTCAACACCTATGATTTACAATGTGAGCGCACACACTATCAATTTCACATGGCAACTAAATATTTTGACACAAATATACAAGTTCTATAGAATACTTCTAATAAGGTTTGAGGCTCATATTTTCATACTAGTAATCATTTATATCATCCATATCAACTAGAAGCTCAATAAACATGTATATTATAGCAAGGTGCCATTGCGATTCCAACTAAATACCAAGAATAATGGGTTCCTCTAATTGAAGAAATTATTGACTTATCAAGATTCATTTCAACCCTAGTTGTTTTCAAGATGAAGGGTGAGATTTTTCTAGTGGAGGAGATTGATGTAGATCCGACAGTTTCTGACAAGACACGAAAACGACACGAAAATAATGGGTTTTGGGTCAACACGATAACTTATCGGGTCATTATCTGGTGACCCGTTAAGAACCTGTTAATAACGGGTTCTTAACGGGGTATACACGAGGCTAACACGTGGGTAACCCGTTTCGACCCATTAAGAAAAAAAATTATTTTGATAATTTTAAAGTTTAATTACAAAAAGATTTATTATAAAATACAATAGCCATATTAATATATACACTATATTTTATATTAAATATATAGTTTTGTATTATTATTCTATATAAGTTAAAAAAAAGTTTTTGTCATTATTTATTTTTATTATGAGAGTTTCTTATTATCATTACTAGGATAAATTTTACTTAACATGTTGTTGCCCAAAATTAAAATAAACTAGTATAGTATTTGTATAGACAAGAACTAAGAAGACATACATACAAGTATGAAAAATGTGAAAGAATATATAAACACTCGTGATTCATCATTATTCCTCCACGAGTAGATAATGTTTACACCTACATTATCGTTTAGATTTTTAAAATCCTCCAAACCCTCATGAACAATGTTTTTTATTTGAGGGCAAAATTAATAAAATTAATAATAATTATTGTAGAAGTGTAAAAAATGTAAGAAAAATATACAATCACTCATAGTGACAAGCTTTACAACTTTCATGAATGGGTCAACTTCGAAATCCAACACTATAATCCATAAACCTTAAATTTATATAACCGTCGATTGTCATTTACGCTTTATTTTCTTACTGAATTTCATTTTTAAAATTTTCTTTTTTGAAAACATGATCATCTGGCGGATGTAAGAAGATGAACGATTCAGATCTTTGATATCACGTTTCGATATTTACGGTTAACTGAAATATGAGTTGATATCATATAGTTTGTAGAAACTTTATAAACATCAAGCAATATTTTCACTAACCGTAAAACTCTGAATATAATATCAACGATTCAAACCGTTCATCTTCCTGCATCCTCTAATAGATCATGTTTTCAAAAAAGAAAATCTGGAAAAAAAAAACAAATTTGATGAGAACAATGAAGCGTAAATGTAAACAACAATCAACAGTTAAATTTTGATTTATGATTTATATGATTATAGTGGCAAATTTTGAAGCTAAGCTCTTCATGAAAGTTGTAAAGCTTGTCATTACGAGCGTTTACATATTTTTTTTACACTTATACATTAATTAAAAAACTATTAAAGACTTTAGGTAAGCGAAAATATACTTAAAAGAAAAAATGCGTTTTTATGTTTTGGATGTGACAATATAATATGCATATACTTATTTAGTATTATGTTTTTTATTTGATTATTTATTGGTTTAAAATATATTTTCCTTAACGGGGTAACGGGTCGGGTCGGATCGTATTACATGTTAACATTATCGGGTTGATTTCGGGTCGCGTCATTTTACTCATTTATTTTAACGGGTGTTACACGACACGACCCGTTAATATATTGGGTATGATACGAAAATGACACGAACATAGAAAACACGACACGAATGCCAGATCTAGACTGATGTATGACCAAATATGGGTCAATTTCAACTATAAAAAATAAAGAAAATAAAATATTTCAAATCTTGAAAAAGAAAAATTAAAGTTTCACATTGGTAAGAAAAAAAGTTGTCACTTTTCATCACACTAGCAATTTTTTATTTCTGTGGGCGGAGTCGTGTTTCACTTGCCAACGCCAAAGATCCCCTTATAATTTGTATATAACTGAGGGGGTGGGCTGAGATGGTTATTTCCTTTCCTTTATTCTTTGTGAATTTTAATGAATTATGCATAGTATTAGAAGAGTAATGTTTATCTATATCGATACCATAAAAATTCTTTTTTGTCAACTAAAGGCAAATACTAAAGAGGGTATTATTACCACTGTAAGACTTGAGATTTACTATCTGCACTTAGGGGTGGGTTCGGTTCAAATCGGTTTGGTTTTTTGCCAAAATCGAAACCGAACCGAAATTTCGGTTCGGTTTTTCCGGTTCGGTTTCGGTTTTTATTTTTTTTCAAAAAATGAAAAAAATTGAAATCTTAAATTTTAACATCTCCAACACAATCATAACATAAATATTCCAACTAGAATCAAAGACAATGAAAGTGAACATTTAACGTTCAACTAGAATTATAACATAAAGGTTTTTTTATTTTATAATATTTTGGGTTTAAAGTTTAACTGTAAATAATTTTTTTTTTTTTAAAGTAAAATTTTCTACCATTTTCTTCACACCTCAACTCTTAACTATGAATAATATAAAGAGCTAGTATAGATTGTTGGACGTGAGATGAATTATTATATCATGATAGTACGTACAATGAGAGCATTAGGCTTACAAATTGGGTTTAAAAAATAATACCCAAAACAAATAATTAAATAAATAAAATTAAAAAATATTAATTTAATTAATTCGGTTCGGTTCGGTTTTTCAATTCGGTTCGGTTTTTTCGTTCGGTTCGGTTCGGTTTTCGGTTTTTTTAACCCACACAAGTCCTCAAATATTTTAATGGATATAGTGTTTGATCTCTACACATGCATTTTGAGTTTAAAACTCTCAATTTTCAAATTATTGAAATAGTTTCAAACCCCATCCTCTCCTTAATAATAATTTTTTTTTTACTATTTGCACTTAATCATTATCTGTTATTACTTATCAAAATTCAAAGTTTTCATTTTCCCCTTTTAAAGAATAAAGTTGTTAAAAAAAATTAAAAAATAAAACAGTAGTCGGAGTTCTGACCGGAGTCGGCGGCTCCCAACTACCTCCTTTCCCCGCCTCTTCCATCTCCCTTCTAGTCGTATGCATGGATCCACTTTTAAGGCTTTTAAGTCTTGAACCAAATTACACGCCTTTCACTATCACCGAAAACATTCTCGTCATGGGATTAGTGTGAAACCATATTTTTGCTACTAATTGATTAAGGCTTATAGTCTTGAACCAAATTATACGCCTTTGACTATTACCACAAAGTGTTTGGAGGTGTTTGTTAAAGTCACATTCCTGAACAATTGAGACACAAGTTGGAGGAAGCTTCAACACAAGATATTTTTGTTGTATCTGTTAAAACCAATGCTTAAAATATCAGTAACCTTGGAAATATCGATAATCAAATTTGTGGAAATATCGACGGACATATCGAATATCGAATATCGGTTGCTTTCTATGGAAATAATGAAAATTTAAAATGAAACATTGGTTTGGACGAAATATAATTTTTTTTTTCCGATATTTAACAGATGTATAAAAATATCACGATATATGTCGATTTTATACTAAACTTAAGAGTTTCTCCGACAGAAGGTGAAGTTTAAACCCCCCCCCCCCCCTCTCCATATCTTTATATGATTTTCTGGATGTATTGAAGAAATTTTACACCCTTGTTAAAACAATGAGTGACTTTGAGGAAAAACAAAACAATACAAGGAATAGAAAACAAGTTAAACCACGATGATCCAATGACCTTTTTTCCTTGATGATTAAAGAAAAATAAAAATATTAAACCATAGCCTATAAAATCATGTGCTTTTCCATCTCTATCTCTCATATCATCAAATCCTTCCCTTTTGGAGACAACTTTGCTAGTGGATGACTAGTAATGGTGGAAAGAAAATGAACAGATTGGTGAGAACAAAAAGTCACTTTGCATGATGGGCAAATATCTCCTGCGGTTCGGAGAGGACTCTGCTTGACATAATGTGAGATCCCACATCGTCCAGGGGGTGATCCTTATATGTATATTCTCATCCCTATCTAGCGCGAGGCCTTTTGGGAGCTCACTGGTTTCAGGTTCCGTAGGAACTCCGAAGTTAAGCGAGTAGCGCGCGAGAACACTCCTATGATTGGTGACCCACTGGGAAGTTCTCGTGTGAGTTCCTAGAAACAAAACCGTGAGGGCGTAGTCGGGGTCCAAAGCGGACAATATCGTGCTACGGTGGTGGAGCGGACCCGGGATGTGGTGGACCCCGGGTCGGGATGTGACACCATCTTCGTAATGAAAATTGAGTGGAAACATTAAACAGCCTATTGGAGAACAGTAATAAAAGTAATTTATGACGGATTCACTCTTAAATCATGCATCTGACAAAGATAGAATGTTTCACTTGCCGTAAAAACTATCTCCACAGCCGCCTTCTTTTGCTTCTTCCTTTACTCAAGTAGCTCTCCTCATCATATTTGCATTTTTTTTATTTCTGTAGGTTACGTGCCGTGGTGATCGAAACGCCCATAAGCCCCTTCTGTTTAGTATATAATTAAGGGGGTCGGATGAATAATGGTATGGTATTTGTAACTAGCTTAGAACACCGGTGAAATTTTTACTTGTATATGTTACGATTTTGTTTTTAGATATGAGTACAGAATTTTTCAGTATTACAGTGAAATGGTCTTTTTTTATTTTTTTAAATTTTTTTTTTTTTTTTGTGTCGAACAAGTCTTCAAGTGATTGACTTCAAATCTTCTTTCATTTTATTTTATTTTATTTTTTGGTCTTCAAGTCTTCAAGTGGTGGCTATAGGCTGATCTTATCAAACGATGACTTCAAGCTTGGACAAAAGAAGGTCGGAGGAACTGCCTTCTCTCCTCTGTGAGAGTTTTCCTCCTCAGTGAGTTTCCGCCGTTGGTGCGTGTTTTTCCTACAGATCTGGGACTTCTCTGCTCTGTGGGCTGGTGACTTGGCGGTTCGGTGGGACCTCTGTGGGTATCGTCTGAGCACTCGGGGCGCCTTTCTGAAGGTAGGAGTAATTGCGTTATACCATTGTCGCGCTGTATTCTGGCAGGTGGGTAAGATCTATTTATTTGCTAGGGTTTGTCTAGGTTTTCCTTAGTATTGATTGAAGGTGGGTTTGGGGCTTAAGCATTATTGGCAACTTGTGGGTTCCAGGAGAGAAAAGTCTGAAATTCGGATTGTGACCTGATTTGGGGATTTGGCATTAAAGGATTTTAGGGGTTCCCGGGGAGAAATTGATGGGTCCGCCTCACTCTATTGAGAGATTATTGTCACTCTCTGTTGTTGGACATTGGCAGTTGGGCATTTATTGGTGTTGGGTAGGGAAGTTATGTAGTAATCAAGAGGGTTTGGTAAATCTGGGTTCTTTAATTCAAAAGGAGATGGGGAATGCATTTATAGCTTTGGTAGCAGGTTTGAGTAAATATATACGGCTGTATTGGTCACTAAATCCAGAGCAAATTCCATTGGTTGTTACTTATAAAACATTCTTTCTTTGGTTGCTTTCCTTTGTCATTCTGTTCAACAAGTCGAAAATATATTTCTGTGGGAATATGGCAGACAATGGGGTTGATGAGCTTGTGGTCCATTTGGAGAAAACGATGGATCTGTCTAATATGGAGCAAGGGGTTAAACTGGTGGGAAAGGCTTTGACTGGCAAGTCTCTAAATAAATGGGGCATCATGAATATCCTCAAATCTGCTTGGAAGGAGCTGGGCGAAGTCAATATTAAGTGGGCAAAGGAAAACACGTTCATCATCTCGGTTCCGGACGAAGCTGCGGCATCTAAGATACTTGATCAGGTTCCGTGGGCAGTAATGAAAAAGAACTTTGTGGTGAAGACTTGGCCTTCGAACCTAGCTCTGGAGGAAGTGAACCTTGAGACTGTTCCATTCTGGGTTCAGATTCGTGGAGTTCCATTATGTGGAGCATCTCTGGATAACGTCAAACGCCTCATTCAAGGTGCTGGAATGTTGCTGGAATTTGAAGACCCAGGAAAAAATCGTGGCTTCTTAAGAGTCAAAGTGCTTGTATCCGTAAACAGGCCGTTAGCCGTTGGGTGCTGGATTGAACGGGAGAATGAGAAGGAGACGTGGGTTGAATTCCGTTATGAAAGACTTCAAGACTTCTGCTATAAGTGTGGAAGGATTGATCATATGAATACTGAATGTAGCTTTGAGGTGGAAACGGGAGGATCAGCTGGTTATGGGGAATGGACTAAAGCTCCCCCAGTGAGGGATCCAGTTAAGACTATGCGCATGGCGCCTGAGATGTTCGGGAATAGAAGAGCTGCTGGGACGGTGAGAGTTCAACGTAGCGCTGGTCATCTTCCTCAGGGGACAGTTAGAGATCGGGCTCATACTAGTGGCAATATTGAAGGGAGTCTGGGGGATGTGGAAGCGAATGATGATCTATCCCGTGAGAAGAAAAAATGGAAACGAATTCCTCGTCAGCTCAGTCCCCTTACTTCTCTTCAGTGGATTGGGGCATCGGGGAATAGTTTCCCAAAATGGAACAGTGGTGATGGTGCTGCCCACTTATTATCATCTACAGCTTTGCATCAGTTTGGTGATGGCAGGGCAACGGTAAGAATGTGTGAGATAAACTTGGATACTGCCTCCCAAGGTAATTATGGGACTCAGGAAGGAAATGCAGGATGGGAGGCTAGTGGTCTATTGATGTTACAGGATGGAAGCCGTCCAAAAAGGGGGGTACACCCTATGATAATTGATACAATGTTGTCGCCGCAAAAGAAGTATAGAGGTAAACAGGATGAACTGGGCAGTGGAGTCTGGGGGGCTGAGACTTCAAAGGGGATGAAAATGTTGGGCGATGACAAGGCGGAGGCGGATACTACCTTAGACGAGGAGGAAAATCAAGCGGCTTTGTGGGATCCTCGAAATGAAGAAACTAATGTTGTGAGGGATCAATTTACGGAGATGAGACACCAAAACTGGGGTGGTGGCGGCTGACCCTCAACAGCCGCACGAAGGCCATGAGTGTGATATTCTGGAACTGTCGGGGTCTTGGGTCGGACACGACAGTTCGAGCCCTTCACGGGCTTATTCGTAGCAAAAGACCCTCTATGATCTTTCTAGCTGAAACAAAAATGAAAGATCATAGAATTGATGGGGTGAGAAGACGGCTTGGTTTTATGAATGGTTTCAACGTCTCTCCTACTGGGAAGGCAGGTGGTCTCAGTCTATGGTGGAATACTTCTATGGAGGTACGAGTGATGTTTTCTTCAAAAAATGTTATAGATGCGATTATGCGAGACAATGGGAAGCAGGAGTGGACTCGAGTTACTGGTGTTTATGGTACCTCATATAGGAGCGAAAAGGTTGAGTTTTGGAATTGGATGTATAACTTCTTTGCCCCTGTTGACATTCCCTGGATTTGTGGGGGAGACTTTAATGAGTTTCTATGGGAGCATGAAAAGTCTGGTGGAGTGGAAGTATTATACAACAGAACTAGGTATCTTGAGCAGTTCATGAATGGGACTGAGCTTCTGGACCTTGGGTGTCATGGGCCTGCTTTCACTTGGCGTGGTATGCATAATGGGAAGCTTGTTGAAGAGAGAATTGACAGGGTTCTCGCAAATGGGCTATGGCAGGATTTGTGGCCCAACTCGTCTGTGACACACGGCACAGTTTTGGGCTCTGACCATTGCCCTCTTCTCCTTCAATCTCAGAATGTCTGCAATTCGGGTAGGAAGTTGTTCAGATTTGAGACCTTCTGGGCTAAGGATGAGGAGTGCAAATCTGTGGTGAATGGATGTTGGGCTCATTCAAATTCAGATGGAAGTGATGTTAGGTGGAACTCAAAGTTAAAGGAATGCAGCTCTCGCCTAATGCGATGGAGCCGTAACAAATTCCATAAACGCAAAAACCAAATTCAGAAGCTAGTGGCGGATTTGGGTGCTCTTCAACAAAATTGGGAACAGAATTCCGACGAGATTCTGGAGAAGTCTAGATTGGTGGATGATCTGTCGGCTCAGGAAGAATGTTTTTGGATGCAACGTTCAAGGGTTAAATGGTTGCGTGAAGGAGATGCAAACACGCACTTCTTTCACCAATCTACCTTGCAACGGCGGAGAAGAAACAAGATCATAAAGCTAAAGGATGATGAGGACACGTGGGTGGAAAACCCGAGTAGGGTCCGCAAGCTGCTTGATGATCACTTCATTCAAACTTTCTCCTCCGGGGGGGAGCGGGACTGGGGTCCGATTTTGGAGTGCCTCTCTCCGTGTGTTTCTGAGGCGATGAACAATGATCTGCTGATGCCAATTTCGGACTTGGAAATTAAGGAAGCCGCTTTCAAAATGGGGGGTTTGAAGGCCCCTGGACCGGATGGTTACCCTGGGTTGTTTTACCAGTCTTTCTGGGAAACCTTGCAGCAGGATGTTTCTGCTCTTATGAATGATCTGAAGTCGGGGTCTAGTAGCCCGAAGAATCTAAACGCCACCCACTTAGCTCTAATACCGAAGGTGCCTCACCCGGAGTTGGTCTCACATTTCCGACCTATTAGCTTATGCAATTATTCGTATAAAATTTTGTCAAAGGTTTTGGCTAATAGGTTGAAGACCATTCTGCCGCAGATTATCTCTCCTTCTCAAAATGCATTTGTGGCGGGTAGACATATTCAAGACAATATTGGCATTGCTCATGAGATGTTCCATTATTTGAAAGGGAGGAAGGTAAAAAGGAAGTTTGAGATGGGTATTAAATTGGATATGCAAAAGGCCTACGACAGAGTTGAGTGGGATTTCCTTGATGCTGTCATGGAGTGCATGGGTTTTGATGGTGTGTGGAGGAAAATGATTATGAATTGTGTCTCATCGGTCAAATTTGCTGTCCTGCTTAATGGTCAGCCTGGAAATACATTCTCTCCTTCTCGTGGACTTCGCCAAGGTGATCCGTTATCGCCCTATCTGTTTTTATTAATTGGTGAGGTTCTTTCTCGGTTATTAGATGGGGCCGTGGAGTCCAAAAGACTGGAGGGGGTAAAGATGTGTGGTTCGGCCCCCTTAATTTCTCACATTTTCTTTGTTGACGACACTCTACTTTTTCTAAAGGCAAATGAAAAGAACTGTAATAATCTTATGTCGCTGCTAGACTTGTATTGTGTTGCTTCTGGACAGAAACTAAATGCTCAAAAGTCTAGTGTGTTCTTCGGCGCAAATGTCCCTAAAGATGTGGCGGTCCATTTGGGAGGGTTGCTGGGAATGAATGTGGTTGACAATCCTGGCTCTTATTTGGGGGTCCCTGCGATTTGGGGACGGTCGAAGAAGCGCGGGCTTGCCTATATTAAGGGGAAAGTTCTCGGCAAGCTTGAGGGATGGAAACAATGTTATCTTTCTAGAGCTGGAAAGGAAGTTATGATAAAAGCCGTTGTTCAAGCTCTTCCCTCATACCCTATGAGTATGTTCATGTTCCCTGTTAGTGTGTGCAAGGAATTGGATGCTTTGGTTGCTAGGTTTTGGTGGGGAGATGCGGGGGGGTCTCGTAGAACCCATTGGGTGTCTAGAGATGTTCTGGGGTTACCAAAAAATCTGGGGGGCTTGGGTTTTAAAAACTTTGAGGATTTTAATGTAGCTCTCTTGGCTAAGCAATGTTGGAATCTTGTTACAAACCCGGATTCGGTGTGGGCAAGACTACTCAAAGCTCGTTATTTCCCTCACTGCACCTTTTGGGAGGCTAAATTGGGGGGAAGAGCCTCTTGGGAGTGGAGTAGTCTTCTCCGTGGTCGTGAATTACTTTTGGGTGGCTCTCATTGGCAAATTATGGCGGGGGATGATGTTCGAGTGTGGCACGACAAATGGCTGCCTTCTTTGCCTGCGGGACACCCTTTGCCGATAGGTGGCATTTCTGTTTCTCCCAACCTGCGAGTGAGTTCACTCATTGACAAAAGTTTGCACCATTGGGACTTGGGTTTCTTGAATTCTATCATTCCTGAATCGGAATTGGAGGCCATCTCTGATATTCCCATTGGTGATGTTAGAAGGAAGGACCGGTTGGTTTGGGTTGCTACCAAGAATGGGCGATACTCGGTAAAATCTGGTTATTGGAGCCGAATGAGTATCTCTTTGCAAGCGTTGGACCCCCGTCTTCCAGCGACCAGGTCTGTCCCTGAAGGTATTTGGAAGTTTATTTGGAAAGTGAATGTTCCATCTAAAATTAGGCATTTTTTGTGGTTATCTGTGCACAATGGTCTTCCTACCGGTGAGGCTCTGTGTATGAGATACTCTGCCCCTACTTCTGTATGCTCTATTTGTTTGTGCCACCAGGAGACAATTGAACATGTATTTTTTGGATGCCCGTGGGTAAGGGCGGTGTGGTTTGGGGGTGCCCTCTCCTTTAAGGCCGATGATGTGGCTATCCCCTCTTGGGTTGAATGGCTTATTTCTCTTCTGTCTTCTAATTCGGGTTCTTCTTCGTCCCGTAGGTGGTTGCTTTCTTATGTTGCTTTCACGGTTTGGTTTATTTGGAAGGCCAGGTGTGACTTTATTTTCAACAAGGTTCCGATTAACCCTCTGAAGGTTCTTTTTGGCATCTCTGCGGCGGTGGAGTTTTTTTGGAAGGTCAATTGTGATAACAGCAACACCCATACGAACTCCCATTCTGGGGGGTTAGTTCCTGTTAGGTTGGTCAGATGGTCCCCTCCTATTGCCCCATTTTTTAAAGTTAATGTGGATGCCAGTTGGTCCATGGTTTCTAGAAGGGGCTTTGCCGGGGTAATAATCAGGGATGCTGACGGTGAGTTTGTGGCTGCGGCTCGACACCCTCTGCTTGCGTCTTCGGCTGCTGTGGCTGAGGCGCTGGCCCTTCTAAAGGGTTGTGATTTGGCGTTATCAACTGGCTGCAATGAGATCGTTGTGGAGTCGGACTCTCTTGAGATCATCTCTTCTCTTTGTGGATCTATTGATAATGGCAGTTGGGAGGCTTACCCGATCTTGGCTAGAATCCTCAGGCTTGGTGAGTCCTTTCAGTTCTGTCGCTGGTCTTGGGTTCCAAGATCAGCCAATCTCGCCGCACACTTGGTTGCGTCAGCTGACTTCTCGGAGATGAGTGACTTTGTTTGGGTCCACCGACCCCCATCTTCGTTGCTCAATGTGTTACGCAATGATGGTCTTCCTTGCCCCCATTAGTTTTTTTGTTGGTAGTGTCGAGGTGACTCATTTACTTTGTAAAAGTGTCTTTCTTACCTCTGCATTGCTTTTAATTTGGTTAGTCTACCTTGCTTTCTTGCCTCTTGGTAGGCTTTCTGTATCTCTCTGGCTGTTGCCCTTGGAATGTTATTCCTCTGTTTCAAAAAAAAAAAAAAAAAAAAAAAATCAAACGATGACTTCAAGTCTTCAAGTGATGGTCTGAGCAAATTATTATGTTCCCCTTATCACCGCCCATTTCTCCATCTTCTTGACTTCTTGTATGTTTAGAATTATGATCATTATTTTTGTATTCTTTTCTAGTCCATAGCTCCCCAAGCTCATTGAAAGAAACAACTTTGTATATACCGTCTACAAAAAAGGACGTTGATTTCTCCGCCTTTAATTATGTGAGATCCTAAGCATATTTAATTCGGGCATAAAAAAATAAAAACAAAAACATACATCATAATCTGAAAAAATAAGAGTTCGTTTGATAACCTAAAGTTTTAGTTTTTAATTTTGAGAAATGAAATCATTTAGTACTACGGTTTAATGATATTACATTTTAATTGTAAATGAGAGATTTTAAGCTCAAATTTCGTAAATAACAAATTCATACCAATTTATTCCCCAACCCTTTTGGGAAATAATAATCACACACTTGTCTCTCCCACAACACACACGTCATTATATCTAACCAGTGCATTGAACAGCTGAAACAAAAACAATGACTAGGATTAAACAGATGTGTGTACGGTTAGAAAACTAGAGTGTTTACAACATATCTCTTCGATTTTTTAGTTTTCAATTTTCAGATTTCTTTTGAAGGATTGAATAAAGGAAATTTAATTGGTAATTGTTTTCAGTTTTCAACAGTGAACTAGTATTTATTAGAAACTATCTTTCAGCTGATTATCTAATGTGGACTTTTTGGTGCCTTGTTTATTGATTTTCCCATCATGTTTTGATGTTCCAAATGTTAGCATGTTTCTAGAGGATTCTCAAGATCAGGACGTGGCACTAATTCTCCCATTTTTTGAGCGGATTGATTGAAATAAATAAGTTTCCTTAATGAGTAATCTATATTCTACCTTTAAGAGTTACTTGTTTTAATTTGATCCTAGACAACAAGGCCTTAGTGAAAAATGAAGAAAAAAGAGTGCAAAATGATATATTTTGAATGCTTATAACGATTTTCAAAAGTTAGTGTTTAGATCAAATGTTAGAAAATAAATTTGCCGAATTTTTAATACCCTTGTCCTTAATCGCTTGACTTCAACTGAGGTTGCCTAATAGATACGCAAAGCTTCCCTATAGTAGCTAGCCTAGCCAGAGCTGTTACATCCAAACGACTTACTCTGAGCCAAAACAAACGTTTTCTGGCCACCGGGTAAAGAAGAAGAATCTTGAAAAAGAATTCATGACTTCCAAGTCTTCAATTGATGGAGACATCAATTCACCACCCACTCATCAATCGACTCATGCTTTTTTTATTTATTTATGCTTTGCATGAATTGTGTCTATAAAAGGAGTTAACTTCTCTACTTTTAATTATCCAAGAACCATAAAACAATATTTCCTATAACCAGAAAAACACATTGCCATGAAAATGGAATCTTGGTTGTCCAAGTTTACCTGTTTCCATTGTCTTCTTTTGCTATTACTCAATGCTACTCACAGTTTTTCAATTGTGCAGACTCAGACACTTTGCCACGCTGACGAGCAATCGTTCTTGTTACAATTCAAGGAAAGCTTTACGATAGACAAGTCAGCTTCTTCATCTCCTTTTGCTTATCCGAAGGTTGCATCTTGGGCTCGAGAAGAAGATCAGAATCAGAGTAACTGTTGTTCGTGGGATGGTGTTGAGTGCCATGCGGAGTCTGGCCGTGTCATTGGCCTTGACCTCAAGAGCAGCTGTCTCTATGGTTCTATCAATTCCAACAGCACCTTGTTCCGACTTGTTCACTTGCAGATGCTTGACCTCTCAGATAACAACTTCAATTACTCTGAAGTACCAACGAGATTGGGCCATGACCTTTTGAGTCTATCCTATATCAACCTTTCACTTTCTGCATTTTCTGGCCAAATTCCATTTGAAATTTCAAAGCTATCCAAACTGTCTACCCTTGATCTGTCTCACAATAATGGTTTGGAGCTTAGGAAGTCCAACATGAGGATCCTAGTCCAAAACTTGACCAGCATAAACCAACTTCATCTTAGTGATGTAGGCATATACTCCACTGTGCCTGATATCTTGGTTAATGTATCTTCTCTCACATCTCTCTATCTAAGCCATTGTGGGTTGTATGGGGAATTCCCAGTCGACATTTTCCACCTACCAAACCTAGAGGAGCTTAGTTTATACTCCAACATAAAGGTAAATGGTTATTTTCCCACTTTTAACAGAACCAATTCCCTCAAAACATTGGATGTTTCAGGGACAAATTTCTCTGGTGAACTTCCTAGTTCTATCGGAAACCTTCATTCCTTAAATTACTTTGATATCTCATACTGTGGTTTTGATTCCCATGTTCCATTTTCTTTCGGAAACCTTACCCAGCTTAGTTTCCTTGAGATGGCTTCATTTCATGACGTTTCCGCTGGCCAATTCTTAGTTCCTGATTCCTTGTCTTGTTTTGGAAAATTAACCAAGCTCATTTACTTGGGTCTTTCGAATAATAACTTACGGGGAAATTTCCCATGTTTTGTGGCTAACCTGACCCAACTTGCGTTCCTAGATTTGTTAAACAATTCATTAACTGGTGAAATCCCATCTTGGCTTGCAGTAGAATTGACCCAATTAACTCTTCTGCATCTCGCCCACAACGATTTGCAAGGAGCAATTCCTAAGTCGCTTTTCCACCTCAGAAATCTTGAACGACTTGGCCTTTCCGGTAATAATTTTAGTGGATTAGTTGAGTTTGATGAGTTTTCCAACCTCAAAAAGTTGAAGATACTTGGTTTATCGTACAACAGGTTATCTGTGCATGTCAAATCTGGTTTGAGTGCTACTCTTCCAAAGTTCAAAGTTCTAAAGTTGGCTGAATGCAACTTGAGAGAGTTTCCAGAATTTTTGAAAAATCAATATGAATTGGTATACCTAGACCTTTCTGATAACAATATTCATGGCCTAATACCAAAATGGCTCTGGAATGCAACTAGAGAAACTTTGGTCATTCTCTACCTCAATTCTAACTTCTTAAAAGGCTTTGAGGAAAATCCAGTCACTCTTCCATGGAAAAATCTACAGCTTTTTGCTCTTGGGAATAATCGGTTACAAGGGTCATTGCCAATTCCACCACAATCTATCACGTGTTACTTTGTCGGAAACAATAATTATAGTGGAGAAGTTTCACCACTGTTCTGCAACTTGAATTATCTTCAAGTTCTTAATTTGGCCAACAACAGCCTGAGTGGCATGCTTCCACAGTGTTTGGGGAAGTCCAGTAGCTTGGAAATACTACATTTGATGTTTAATTCTTTCCACAGTGATATTCCTCCATTTTGTGCTGACATAAATAGTTTGAAATTGGTTATGTTGGGTTACAATCGGTTACAGGGGAAGCTACCAAGATCAATGGCCTATTGCACTCGGTTAGAGTTTCTTCACATTGGCAACAATCAGATCAGTGACATCTTCCCTTCTTGGTTAGGGGTACTTCCATTATTGAGGGGTCTCATTTTGCGGTCGAATGCATTTCATGGGATAATTGGGAAGCCTCCAACTGATCATGAGTTCCCAAACTTGTGCATCATTGATTTATCCAACAATCTGTTTTCAGGTATGTTGCCTTCTAATGCATTTCATGGGATAATTGTTAAGCCTCTAACTAATAATGAGTTCCCAAACTTGTGCATCATTGATTTATCCAACAATCTGTTTTCAGGTATGTTGCCTTCTAAGTACATGGAGAACTGGAATTTCATGAAATATGTTGTCGCAAACGAGGGAAGCCAATACTTTGAAGTCTCATCGAATGTCGTCACAAATAAATATGGAAATTACTATCAAAATTCATACGAAATGATAATTCCTGTAAAAGGTGTTGAGTTAACATATGATTATACCCCCTATGATTTGAGACTCATAGATTTCTCAAGTAATAGATTTGAAGGAGAGATTCCAGCAAGTATCATTGGGAGTCTACGAGAACTTCGGTTGCTAAACCTCTCCAACAACGCTCTCTCTGGTCACATCCCCTCATCTCTAGGGAACTTGACTGCTCTTGAATCATTGGATCTCTCTCAAAACAAGCTCTCAGGACTGATCCCCGGTAGTTTGGCACAACTCACTTTCCTTGGGTACTTCAATGTGTCGTATAACCATCTTTGGGGGCCTATACCACTTGGCCAACAATTTGGTACATTCCTAGAAGATTCATACCAAGGAAACTCAGGTCTGTGCGGAGAGCTTTTGTCCAAGAAATGCGAGGGTTCTGAGAACTCGAGGCCGCCGCCACCATCAAGCTTTGAAGATGATGAAGAGGCTGGATTTCCCTTTGAGTTTGACTGGTACGTAGTCTTGCCGGGAGTTGTTGGCGGACTAATAGTGGGAGTGGTTGCTGGAAACACGTTGGCAGACAAGAAGCATGAATGGTTCGTGGAGAAATTCAGCAAGAGGAGGAAGCCAACAACCACAAGGGTGAGGAGGGGACGCAGAACCTAGCTTGATGTGTGTCCAGCGGCTAGAAAAGTGTTTGGGCCTTGAAGGCCAATGTCTTATTTTTATATGATTTCTGGTGCTTCCTTCTTTTTTTTCTTTTTTTTTTTTTTTTTTGTCGATGATTTCTGGTGCTTCAGTAGATATTGTTATGTAATTACAATAGTGGGGTTCTAAGTTTGCTTTGTATTTCTTCTATAAAAAAAATGTTTGCTTTGTATTTTGTTCAAAAAAAAAAATGTTTGCTTTGTATTGTGTTTCTATTTGATCAAATTTAGTGTTATAAATAAAGTAGCTAGCATTACATTTCTTTGCGTCCATTTGCTTCTAGGTCAAAATTTATTAGGCTTTTCACGTGTAAGCCTATGGTAAGACCAACTCCAACTTTTGGACCTAAACTCAAATATTCAGGTTCACTTAAAAATAGAATTTAGCTTTGTGAATAGTGAATGCCTACGAACGCTCGAGACCTAAATTTCAGGATCTAAAATGTATAATTGGTGTGGAATGGTTTTAACCTTTTTTTTTTTTTTTGGTAAGGATTTTTTTGGAACTTTCTATGTTATCATAATTTAATTTTATAGATGTTTTAACCTAAAAAAAATTATGTTCCAAAATTTTTAATTTAAAACCGAACATATCACACCAACCAACCATTCAGTCAAAGAGCATGAATGGTTTGTGAAGACTTTCAATAAGAGGAGAGGAAGCCAAGATCCGCAAGGGCGAGGAGGGGACTCCGAACTTAGCTTGATGTCTCTACCGGCTAGTAAAGTGTTTGGGCCTTGAAGGCCAATGTCTTGTTGTTATATGATTTCTGGTGCTTCCATTTATTTATTTATTTTTTTGTCGAAAATTTCTGGTGCTTTAGTATATGTTGTTACGTTATATTACGATAGTGAGGTTCTAAGTTTGCTTTGTATTGTATTTCTACTTGATCAAATTCAGTGTTGTCAATGTACTCAAAAAATAAAAAATAAAAAATTCAGTGTTATCAATAAAGTTGTTGGCACTGCATTTCCAGTGTCCATTTGTTTTTAGGTCAAAATTTATTGGGGCGTTTTGATATAGACCCCTCATTTTTAGGTTTCTTAGATTAAACATCTGTTCATTTTAAAATTTTGATTAAACATTCTCCTACAATTTTGGGGCCATGTGTATTTTAATTAACCCATTGTAATGTACCAAAATTACATAATTTGCCATAGCCTTTAACATATGTGTTTCCCGTATCCAGGTTCCTAGAATCTTGCTAACTAATGTCTCAGAGTTTTAATCCAAGTATAATACTAATTGTTGAATATAAGTCCGGATGCAATTGAAGATATTAATAAGGGATATTAATCCAAGTATTTGAATTAAATGATATTAATAAGGGATGGTAGTTATCCGAATGCAATTGTTGAATACCCATAAGACTTTTGATCCATTGAAATAGTCGCAGCGGACTTCGAACGTACCAGAAGACTTTTAATCCAGCCGCATTCCTTCCAATGAACGTACCATAAGTTTCAGAAGCATTCTTTCTGTATTGAGGTCGACGTTGGTATTCAGGTACATCATGGCTCTACCAACGGTTAAGAATGGGAGCATGAACTACCGATCTAATCTTCTACACTTCGCTAGTTTGTATGGTACAATTGAAGAATATATTGATCGTTTGGTACGTATAGCTTTTATTTTTGAAACGTATCCGTCTGGAAAAATGTTATACACTGTGTGATTGTGATGTACTAGAAGTTTGGTACGTTACTTAATGTTACATTGACTCATATTGATTGTTTAGTTCATAAAATAATAATAAATTAGATCATTCCATGCGTTTGGTACGTAAAGTTTTTTATTCTTGAAACGTATCTGTATGGAAAAACGTTATACAATGTGTGTTTGTAATGTACCAGGTGTTTGGTACGTTACTTAATGTTACACTGACTCATATTGATAGTTTGATTCATGAAATAATATTAAATTAGATCATTCCAGTCATTTGGTACGTATAGTTTTCTTCTTTTTGAAATGTATCGGTCTGGAAAAACGTTATATAGTGTGTGTTTGTAATGTACCAGTAATTTGGTACGTTAGTTAATGTTACAGTGTGCGTTAGTTAATTGTTCTGTAAAACGAATATCTTGACTAGCATTGCAAAATTCAAAAATGAGGATCACAAAATTCAAATGTGAGAGAAGAATTCTGGAAACACAAAATCCTACAAAAAAAAACCACGTCCAGATATGATATAGGCTTTAGGAATATATTAGGCCAAAAGGATATATATGGTATTTAATAATTAACATTTTAAATTTAAAAAAAAACATGTTATTTAAATAAATATCAAAATGCTGACATGACTATAGTTTAGGGGTCCTAATCAAATTTTAAAATATAATCAATGTTTAATCTAAAGATTACTATAAAAGTGAAGGGGATTCTAATTTCCCCAAATTTATTAGGCGTTTCACGTGTAAGCTCATGATAAGGCCAATTCTATCTTTTAAACCCAAACTCAGAATTTAGCTTTGTGAACAATGAATGTCACCCAACCCTCATGATCTAAATTTCAGGACCAAAAATATACTAATTGGTGTGGAATGGTTTTAACCCTTTTTTTTTTTTGCATTTTTTTATGATATCATAATTTAATTTTACAGACCGTACGTATCAAGCCAACCAACCTCTCAATCAACTAAACTTCAATATAGATGATAGTTCATAAGATAAAAACTTGAATAGTAATTGAAAACATAAATGATAGTTCATATAAGCTAAAACTATTTGCCTTGTCCGGGTGATGGGATTGGAATAATTTTTTAAAGTGGATCTATTTTAAAATTTTTATTTTATTATGATCATTAGATTTAAATTTCAATCATTGGATTTTTTTTATCGTTGGACTTGAAAAAATAAATAAATATGGACCGTTAGACCATCTCCAAATGAAATGTTAAATTACAATTCATGGCTAATGTGGCAATCTGAAACCTTATGTCAAATTTTGTACTTCTCCAACCGAATTGTCAACTGTCATTTTCAAATTATATTAACTGATCAAACAATAAATTTCGACGACACAACAATTGAAAATTGATGACATAGCGATAAGATGAAAATTGATAATTTCATAATGCCATAGAGAAAACCTACAAGCATTTGTTGCTAAGTTTCCCAGCCTGTATCAGACCACAGATTCCGCAAATGGTTCACTTCTAGCTAAGAAAGCAGTTGGCCAAGTTTATGTGTCATATATTGCACTGATTTTACAACCATGGCTGTAAATTAATTGTCTGTTTTTCAAGTCTCTTTCTGTTTACCTTTTCTCCGCTGGTTGTTTGTTTGGATCACATTGTTTCCAAGTTCTTATCACTATGTGTTTGGGCAAAGAAATGTTTAGTTCATTCTTCTTGACTTTCCTAATCCTACCTCGAGCAAATATTATATTAAAAAGAGAAATGGTTATAGAACACATGGATATATCCTACAGAACAGATTAACCTTAAAATTCATATTCGCACACCTATATTCTCACATAAAGATCAAAAAATGATTTGAGTTTTCACATTTTTCCTCCAGTTTGCACATACTCAAATTTGAATTTTAAGTTCAAAGTTCAAACCTTGCATTGTAGAAGGAAAATTTTATATTTCGTGTTACATTGGTGCTCCACAATATAACTTATGTATTAAATTCAATCTATACAGAAAGCAAAACGTTATAGGATCTAACGTCATCGGTACATATTGTGTAAAATCTCAATAGTCATTGTACGTGAAGTGCATGCATTTGCCATTGTTTAGAAAATCTTGCATTGAAGATGGGAGGGGCAGAGAGATTCAAATTGGAAAAGATGATTTTCACAACTCATTTTTCCAACTACATACACAACTCATTTCAATTGAATAAATTAAAACCAATCTAATGAATATAAATTAACAATGGTGTGCATAAGAAAGAGATTTAATGGAAAGGACTTTTCTAAACTTTTTCTTAACTAAAAATACCCTAATAACTCTATTTAATGAAAAGAACACAAATTACATATATCAAACTCTAAATATTAAAACTCAATGCTTGGAAGCAAATGCAACCCTCCTATTTTTTTTTCTTCTAGCCCTTGCCTTTAATGGGCGTTACCCAGTACATCCGTTAAATTATTGCAACTGTTTTTAGAACTGAACAAAACAAAACAGTTTATCTACCACGTCAATTCTATCACAGGTATATGTAGTTCGTGGTAAAAACTATTCAATTACCACGGCCAAGTTTAACTCGTGGTAGATACCATTAATCCACCACGGTCATATTTTGACCCATTGTTAAAAGCAAATAATCCACCACGGACATTTAAATCCATGATGGAATATCATAATTACCACGAGATATGCTCGTAATGGTTACTTTAAACTACCATATCATCTTTTGCGAATTCACCACGCCTTTGGCCCGTGATGGATGTTTTTATCATACATAATTGAAAACATTTGAAGAAGGCGGGAGATTAAAAATTTGGAGGGCTGCCAAAATTTTGGCATGGCGCCCAAAATCTCAACTCCCTATTTTCATTTTTTTTAAAAAAAAAAACTCCCTATTTTCAAAGAGAACTCGTTAGCTCTCCCTCCTCCTTTTCATTTCTCTCTCGCAGCTTCTGTCTTTCCTCTTCAGAAATTTCCAAACGCCTCCACCTCTGCATAGGAAAAAACTTACTATCTTGAGAGGGTTAATGTCTACTACAACGAGGCCAGCGGTGACCGCTATGTTCCTCGTGCCATGCTGAGCCAAGTACCATGGACAGCATCAGATCTGGGCCGTACGGCCAGATCTTCCGCCCTGACAACTTTGTTTTCAGTTAATTGGGTGTTGGGAACAACTAGGCCAAGGGTCATTACACTGAGGGTGCAGAGTTGATCGATTCCGTTATCGATGTGGTTCGCAAGTAGGCGGAGAATTGCGACTGCTTGCAAGGTATGTGTGAACTCAGACGGAAACCTAATTGTAATTTGTGAGATTTTAGATTGGGTGTTTCATTTCTATGTCGATTAAACCCTAGTTTACTGAAAAAATGAAACCCTACTGTATATTGTGAGATTCTAAGATTTGGGTGTTTTTATTTTTGGATCGATTAAACCCTAATTTTTGGGTTGTGATTTGGTGGTGCAGGGTTTGAGGTGTGCCATTCGTTGGGAGGTGGTACTGGATATGGGATGGGAACGTTTCTGATTTGACGATTAGTGATGCGTACCCAGATCGGATGATAATGACGTTCTCTGTGTTCCCATCTCCCAAGGTCTTAGATACTGTTATGGAGCCTTAAAATTCTACTATTTCGATTCATCAGCTTGTGGAGAATGCTGATGAGTGCATGGTTCTGGACAATAAGGCCCTCTACGATATTTTCTTTTTTCACACTTAACCCCCAGCTGTAAGTTTGCTCAGATCTATCTTCTTTGTTGTTTGGTTGAATCAATTTTGTGCAAGTGTTTGTATGTTTATAGATCTTGATTTACTCTTAATCTAAATATCAAGTTATTTGACCATGTTAATTATTCTCTGTTGGATGATTAATTGTTGCATGATTTGAATGTCCATCGTGTTTCGCTTTTGAGCTTGTCGGTCATGTGAAGTGTTCGGTGTTTTCTTATTGATTGTTGAGTAATGGGTTGCCATTCTTTTGTTTAGAAAAGTAAGTTTTGGCAATGAATGGTGAACCCGTAAATGAGATAGTGTCAAAGAAAATGGTATGAAGCTTCAGTTTGAAATTATCCTTGTGTTAATTTGCATTCATTTTTCTTTTAACCTTGTAAATGATTTTTAAATGTATAGGATGACATTAAGTTGGCTAATATGAAATGCCAACAACAGACAATGGCTCTATAAAAGATGATGCCTTATCACAAGCACTTGGACCTGAACATCGAGATCGACTTCGAGGAGGTGGTTATAGGGTTACACCTTCTAAATATGATGCCTAAACATATGTCAACATGAGTAATCAAGAGGTTAGAGACCGACTACGAAATGTCGAAGGAAAATTGCAGGAAGTGTTTGATCTTGTGTTGGCTAAACAACAAAATGAGGTAATTATATATGCAACTTTGTATATAATATTCGTTACTAGTATGACAAGAACACATTAATTTCTATATTTGTGTACATTAATGTATATATGTATGAAAATATTTTGTTTGATTAATTGGTGCAGTTAATATTGCCATATATCTTATAAAATATGTATTCACCCAACAAGTATTGTTCCCATCTCCACCAACTGACCATTCTCTTATTAGGGTCTTCATGCAAGTTACTAAATTGGCTCGGAAATGGACAAGTTGTTGCAACTGGAGAAATAGAATCAACAAATCCTGAGGCGAAAGTTCATTACATGGTGCTTGGTTCTGATTGTTGGAAAGTTTGGGTAACTGGTGTCAAAGTGGAGAATATATCTTTGTACCGCCCTACAAGTGAATTTCGTGTCCTGGAGGATGCTATATCTAGTACAATTGCCTGGCCATCAAAGTACGTCCGAGTTGGAGAGTAATTTTAATTCGTACTTAGACTAGAAAATGGTACTTTGGCACTACATGGATAGTACTTTATGACTTCCGTTGTTTATTTATTCATTTGGAAACTCAACTATTTTTAAATTATGTTATAATATTATCAAGTATTTTTTATGTAGTTATTATATTGTAATAAATATGCAATTTTGTTGGTTATTTTGTACTAAAATATATAAATACATATATATATATATATATATTTGTTAAATAATTTTTTTTTTAATTTTGGAAAATAATTTATAACGGGCATTAGTTGTGGTCAATTAATAATCGACAACGGTCATAGAACGTGGTGTTAGATCTCAATCTACCACGGGTATAATCCGTGGTTATATTGCATCTGACAACTATTCTAGAACTAAATACTGCAACTATTTCAAGAACTAAATACTGCCACTATTTCTAGAACCAAATGTGAAAGTATCAGTTTTGAGGAGGCACGTACACGAAAAGAAAGTGATAACAGTACAGGATCAATAGATGATGTAGTGTCACATGTCAATAGATTACATATTTTGTTATAAGTTTGTTAGAGTGTTTTCTTAGTCTATAACTCTGTTGCTTCACAGGAAGCCCATGAGGACAGGATCTTCTCTCTTGGATTGAGGACTAATTTCATCAGGTTTGGTCAAAATTTGGCAAAAATCACTGGAAAAACGTCACCTTTGAAGAGCTCGATTTCCCTAGATATTAAATTTCAAGGTGTGGGGTCTTGTATTAGAAGAAAGAGGGCATCAACACGAACTCGTAATATGTGACCTTGCATGATTTCGTTACCGTATGAAAGACTTATGAAGAATTTTAAATTATAGAAAAGAAAACCGGCTGAACCAAAATTGTCAAAGAGCAAAATCGAAACTCGGTCAATTATTTTGGTTGGCCAATCTAATTGGGCTGTCTAATGTTGGGTTTTATTCTAATCATTAAATAAAGCTATTAAAATACTTATGGTTAAGATTTAAAGTTTCGAAACCTTTTCGTTAATTTTTCTTAAAAAACATATAAGGTGCGTGAATTTCAGTTCTCATTCTGATTAGCTTTCCAACTATGATATGCTCGACTTATTGGGTCATAGATCTCAGTGCCAATGCGATATTTGGTCAAATAGTAGGGAAATGCAAGATTTGATCAAACCGCAGGGTATTTAATGAAAATGAACTCGCTCCACTAATAAAACCGTCAACCTTAAAAAGAAACCATATCCGTTTAAATAGGCCCTAGCTAATTACATTTACATGCTTGGCTCAATTGCATTGTAGCTTAGCTACAGAGCCACCCTCTCCAAGTTTAGAATAGAGTATGTTGACCTACTTATGGGGCACATACTTTACAAACAACAAAGTACAAATGCACTAATTAAAGATAAATTCAAAACTCTAAATAAATGTAAGTTCTCATATTTAAATTCTGTCTCCAAGGTAATTTTCTTGCTCGAAAACTTTGATCCACAAAACCAAATTACATTTTTCAGCAAAAAGACCACTTTAACAAACCAAATACAATATACAAACACAGCTATTCAATTTAGCTTGATTTACATCATAAAAAGTTCGTTCAAACAACTAAAAGGGCACAAATAAAAAACTTGAAAAACCAACCTTTTTCAAATAGAAACTGCTTCCCAATTCTTAGAACAAAATGCTATCATCTTTTGAACCACACAACTTTCATACAATCAGATCATCAAACCCTTTCATACCATCAAGTTTGTACAAAAATATAAATATTAAAAACCAAATCCCAAACTTAAAAAGCCAAAATTAAAATTAGTAAATAAATTGGGAATGTTTTGACGATGGATGATTACATTACTAGGAGCGTCGTAATTAGATGAAATATGTGTGGTCTGCTCTGATTGACTAAACAAAGAGAGAACCATTGGGGGATGGAGGGAGGGGCACACTGACTGGACCCAATAGAATTGCAAAAATGTATTCACAATTCGCAAAAGAAAGAACTCACTTGCTTAACAGGCTCAAGCACACAAAATTTGCCTACAACTCTTTTGCCTGAAAAATTAAGAACTCAAATCATGAGTACAGGATTGAGTAACTCCAAGAAAATACAAAGAAACACGGCTAATTCAAGCATAAACTATCTCTGAAAAATTAAAACCTCAAGTTTGTTTTCCCAATCTACACCATAAATATTACTCAAAATTGAACCAGCCTTGACAACAAACTGAGAAAACTCCTTGAAAAAATCTATGATGCTGTAAAACGCCCCAATAAGTAGAAGAAAATAAGATGCCAAGAATTCATGAGCAGATAATTATAAGATAAAGGAAAGAAAGGAGATTGGGAAACATACTTCAGCTTTGCAGCTCTCAAAATTTGGAAGAGAGAAAATCCATTATCATCAGAACTCTTTTGTGAATTATCCGAATTCTTGTCATTCAAAGTTTTTAGAGTATAAAACAAAAGCAAACTAGAATCGTTTTGCTTCTTCAAGCAGTACATAGAAATGCATTTAAGTTGGACCAAATCCAGATTAAAGCAAGTGTTCTAGCAAAAGGATTCAAACCTTATTTCATCATACCATTATTAATATGACTATACAATGGAGAAATAACAATACATACTATTCCGTTGCCAATGGCTGACGCATTTGATATTAACAGATCTTGGTTTCTTTGAACAGATTTGCAGCTTGCTTGTAAGAGTTCTTGTCCAATGACAATACTTTCCACAGAAACTAAAATCAAGAAACGACAACATAAACAAAAAAGAAATTCAAAAAGTAAATAGAAGTAGTTTATAAACTAAACTTTACAAACAAAATGACATTTACAATAAGAAAGAGCAAAACAATAAATTCGATCACAATCGAAAGGGGGCAAAGAGTGGCAACCTTGCACAATTCCATTTAAGTATATAAACTAAAGGTCATATATCAACCAAACTCATAGTTTCTTCTAAAAAAAAAATAAAAAATAAAAAAAAATAAATATATATATATATATATATATATATATATATAAATATATATCAACCAAACTCATATAACCAACATACAATTACATATATCCTTAGCTTCTATGGAAAGAAAAAATACTTGTACTATATTAATGGCCCTCTTTAAAAAATTAGAGAACAGCTGCATTAATAATAACAAAAAAAAGTGCATAGCACTACTATACACTTTTTTATACTGAAAGACTGAAAAACTGAGCAAATTAAACCTTATTTGAAGATGGAACACGTTTGCATTTCACAGAACCAACAAACAAACGAACTCACAACCTTATTTGATCAGAAGTTTGAGTCACTTGCTCCAAATTGTTCTCCTACCAAAAACAAAAACAAACACACAAAATAAGGAGCTATGTTGGTTCCCCAACATTAACAATTGTTTCACTGGTATCTTTCATCAAACAGGTGGTGATCGCTGCTACTACACAGGATTGAAGATTAAGTATCTGCAAATTGACCACAAAAATAAAAAACCGCATCAAAATCCCAATTTTCAATCCCACTGAGCAAAACTAATATGTTAATATAGGAAAAATTTCTTACATATTTCAATATATCCAGAAAAATGGTTTCTTTGGCTTATGAACCTGACATGGACACATGCAACTCCCCTATAGAAATTAAAAAAAAAAAAAATACAACCTGAAAAACTAAAAGGAAATGATTACACTAGTAAAAAAAACACTTTGCGCGACGTAGTTACCTGCGTCGCGCAAAGTCAAAAATCGTTGCCTAAGGGTTTGCGCGACGCAACCTTCGTCGCGCGCTAAGTGTGTCACGGTAGGGTTTGCGCGACGAAGAAACACCTGCGTCGCGCAAAGAGGGTTTGAGCGACGCAGGATGGGTCGCGCAAACCCTCTTTAATTATAATTAAATTCAAAAAAATAATTAATTTTTTTTAATATTTTTTTCAATATTTTTTTTTATAAATATTTTTTTAATACTTTTTTCAGGATGGGTCGACTCATTTTGTTCAATATTTTTTTTTAATTTTTTATAAATATTGTAATTAAATTAAAAAAAATAATTAATTGACCAAGAAAAAGTATTTAATTATATAAAATATATAGAAATGTATGTGCAAGATATCCAAACAAAAAAGAAAAAACTACAAGTAAACTAGGTTTAATACATCAAGCTACTGGGTATCGGCAGGGCGAGGTGGCTCTGAGGTCGAAGGTGGAGCAAAATGAGGTGCTGGTAGTGAGATTTGGAGGCCGGACGTCTGTATAGCTTGCATAAGGTCTCTCATCGTTCCAACATAGCTCTTCAGCTCCTCGCGCTGGGCCGTCAGCTGCGCCCTCATCTTCTCCATTTCGTCCTTCAATGCATCAACCTCTGCTGTGTTCGACTTGGAAGAAGAGCCACCCGTCTCACGAATTCGCGCTTTCCCCATACCCCGAGCAACCTTGCCATGACGACGACCTAAATTCTGATCCAGGACATCAGTCATGATCTGATAATCTACATCATTGGGTACCGTGACGTCCTCAATCGTGGTCTCCGGGGGAAGCTGCGATGTTGCTTCTTGGAGAACAACACTGCTCTTTTCCACCATAGTAGCCTATAATAGTAAAGAAAAAACATATAATGTTTAATAACAAAATATAAATAATATTTGAACGATTCATTCATATAAGAATAATATTACATATACTTACATATAACTGCTCAGGGATCTCTTTACCAGGTCGAACATAAACGTCCTTGAACATGTCGATCACTGGGAACTTAGAACCCTCCTGAAGAAAAAAAACAATAAGAAAATTTTATGAATCAATAATAATAAATAAATTATATAAAATTTCAAAGTTAATATACATTTACCTCACGCCGTGCCTCAAGCCTATAAGAAAATGGCTTCGATCCGGAATGGTGGAGAAGTGTCTTTGACTCACGAGCTTTTTGGTCGGCAATAGATTTCTTCTGTTAAACACACAATATAGATGTTAGTGCAACTATTTGAAATAAATTAATTAAAAAAAGCTTAAAAAATAACTAAAACAATAATAAATTATTATTAAAATATTACGTACATACCACAAATTTTGGGTCCGTAAAATGTTTACAAAGCCACTCCCAATCCTCTGGCCGGTTCTTCAACTCACTTGGAACATGTAGGCGAGCAATCTCCGGATCATCCCATTGCTTAAAATACGTGTGAAAATTGCTCTTCCAATTTTTGTACCGAGTTGCTAAGGTCTCCTCTAAGTAGGCCTTGACCTCGGAGGATATGTCCTCAAGATCATAAATGACCTACGAATATGAAAAACAATAAAATACTAGTAAGAAATTTAATAATATTAGGATAATATATTTTGATTTTTAATATTTGTAAACAAAATTAAAAAAATGATAAAGGCTAAAAATTAATATACTAACCGACAACGCTTCTCGCACCAGTTTCTTCGTCTCCTCGGGAATGTCTGCCCAACATTCCCGCTGAAAAGGACAATGGTCTCGAATAACAACACCACAGCTACTAGCAACGAAGCTATGTTGTGAGGTAGCCGCTCTCTGATGTCGTGGGTCATACACAATCTTGATCTTGGAGGAGGTCTGCCGTGCGTTCTCTGCCTGCTTCACCATTCGACTAGGCCCCCTAGTGTTTTTCTACTACTAATTAGACCCAATACTATCTGATGAATTTCCAACAAATTGAACTGGGCTTCAGACAGATTGGGTGACATCAACTAAGTAGTTGGAATTACGTTTCCCGTTTCCATTTGCTTCTAGGTCAAAACTAGCAAAAGTGCCGATCATGTCCACTCTCAATAAGACCAACTTCAATTTTTGGATCCAAACTCAAATATGTAAGTTCAATAAAAGACATAATTTAATTATATGAACAGTGAATGTCACTCAGGACCTAAATTTCAAGACTTAAAATATATGGAATTGTTTTAACCCTATTTCTTTCAGAAGGATTTTTTGTAACTTTGAGTTATGTTATCTCAATTTAATTTTACAAATATTTTAACATAAAAATTTTTAAATTTTGACAAAATTTTTAAAACCAAACAAATCATACCAATCAACCACTCAACCAACAAAAACTTCAATATAGATGATAATTCATAACATAAACTAAAAACTTAAAACTCTAATTGAAAATATAAATGATAGTTCATATAAGCTAAAAGTATTCGCCTTGTCCTGGTGATGGGATTGGAAAATAATTTTTTAAAGTGGATCGTCTTAAAATTTTTATTTTATTATTTTGACGTTGAATTTAAATTTCATCCATTGGATCCTTATTCTATATAGTTGGATTTGAAGAATTAAAAAATATGGACCATTAGATCAAAATAAAAATAAAAAATGCCAAAAAAAAAAACGAATTTTAATCTAAAATTTTACTGCGCATGCACCCTAATTCCACCAGAAGGTTTTTGGCAACCTTAATGAGGAAGTTTCCTTTCCAAAAGCACCCTTAATTCCACATGAGGCTTGACAAAAATGGCTAAAATTCTCATAAATAAAATTTCAATTATTATAAACTGATTAAAAGTTAAATTTAGACGATACAACGATTGAAGATTGATGACATAACGATAAGATGAAAATTGATAATTTCATAATGCCATAGAGAAAACCTACCAAGCATTTGTTGCTAAGTTTCCCAGCCTATATCAGACCATAGATTCCGCAATGGTTCACTTCTAGCTAAGAGAGCAGTTGGGCAAGTATATATGTCATATATTGCACTGATTTTACAACCATGGCTGTAAATTAATTGTTTGTTTTTCAAGTCTTTTTCTGTTTGCCTTTTCTCGGCTGGTTGTTTGTTTGGATCACATTGTTTCCAAGTCCTTATCACTATGTGTTTGGGCAAAGAAATGCTCAGTTTACTCTTCTTGATTTTCCTAATCCTAACCTCAAGCAAATATTATATTGAAAAGAGAAATGGTTATAAAACACATGGATGTATACTCCTACAGATTAATCCTAAAATTCATAATCACGTACCTATATTCACACGTGGATTGAAAAATGATTGAGTTTTCACATTTTCTCCTCCAATTTGTACACTCAAGTTTGAATTTTAAGTTCAAAGTTCAAACCCTGCATTGTAGAAGGAAAAATTTATATTTCGTTGTTACATTGGTGCTCCACAATACAACTTCTGTATTATATTGAAACTTACATTTGGGTTCCAATTTGACAAAAGCTTATATTTAGGTTATAATATTCCAACCTATACGGAAAGCCAAAAGTTAAAGGATCTAACATCACCGTCTAAAATCTCAAAAGTGATTACATGACCTGCATGCATTCGCTATTGAATAATATTTTGCTACTTAAAGATGAGTAAGAACTCATACTCAAAATTTCTCAAAATTATTCGTTGTCAATTTATAGAACTTCATGTTTATAATCAAAACCGTTCATATTATAAATCACCCTATAAAGATCGCCTCTACAAAAAATCAATTAAAACTAAGGTCGTTTAGTCATCAAATTGTTTACATATGCAATAATTGTGAAACAAAAAGTAACCATAAATTCATACCTTCCACTTTACCGACTTTAGTCTTGTCCTTAATCTGCTCTTTATTGGATGCCTTCTTTACAGCACCTGGGACCAACCCTTCGGCAACATCTGATGCAAAACAGAAGATCAGACTTTTCCAGTCATGCGTAACCACATATGACAAAAATGAGATTGCTCAAGAGCTAAAAACTGCCTCAAGAATGTTGGTTGGTGTACCCGCAGTTGAGTGGGATGATGATTTGGAAGTTGGATTCTTCTTTGATTCTTCACATCTGATCAAGAAAATTAAGAAACAAAATTAGACAAGAAGATATGGAACAAGCGCTTGATACTAACGTAGGTACATAATATAATAAAAAATACCATACTTGATTCCTGCAGAAAACGGAGACACTTCTTTCAATGTAATCTCCACAAGCATGGGAACTTCTGCAGAGAAAGAAGAAACAGATGAGAAATACATTCTAATTAATTCAAAGGATTATCACTATCTATGACAAACAGATGAAACAGAGCATTGGAAAACAATTCGTGGATCCTTTGAATATAAATTGCTTAATAGAAGATCACTTAAGCTACTGAATGGTTCGATCTTAAACTATTGAGGCATCTTACACCAAAGCATAACTGCTTTCATGCCTCAACTAATATGGACTCAACGCGAATTAACCTTTCTTGATTTCATCAGACCCCTTTGCCAAATCAAGAAGCTCCTCTCTGCTCTTTCCCATAACATGAGACATGTCCTAAGGGGATATCATGAAAACTATTAGTAATAATTTTTGCTTTTTATATAATTTATGTGTTTATATCACGTGTGGCGTGTGGACATGCATTAATTAGAACACTGGTCTTACTGGGAGAGGAAAGTATGGAGAGTTCATATATGTAGCTTTATAATGATCAATACATTGTTGTCTGGTTTTCGTTCCAACATGTTCAGAAACTTCAGTCCAATTCCCAAATCCATACATTTCAATACCCTAAACAGCATGATCAAAGAACAAGTGATAGTAGACAAAATTTATTAGTTTCACAGGGGAAAAAAATAAGTTTATCATAACAATTGAAAGAAGATATCAGTTTATTCAATAGCTCGAGCAGTAGCATCTCTTCATTTACATTCCAGTCTGGACAAATAAGTGGAAAAGCCAAATTGTCCTGTTTAAAAACCAAAAAGTCCGCAAATGCATGCTTACTTGTAGTCCATACTATATTGAAATCATCTCCTATATAATCAAATGAAATAACAAGCTCGAAAAATTACTACATACACAAATAAAACAATTACTCATAGCTGTTTACATACAGATTTCAGGTGAATCTAAATGGGGCTGTTGCTTGCATTCTTAGGAAAACATTCTTATTTGCAGGCAATATATAGAGCCTCAATTCGGGTCAGAAAATCGATTCAATCTTTTCCCTTTTAATGCATTTTACTCTTAAGGTCACCCCAGTCTCGCCTTTTTTTTCCATTTCCGGATTCTAAATTCCACTCTAGCTATACACAAAGCTTTAAAATTCAAAATTTCTTCAAGCAATTTCAACTAGTCTAAGATATCAGAAAGAAAGCAACTTTGAAAATGTAAAGGGGGACTGACCATAACCCTGTAAGGGTGATTGCATTTGTGAGGTGTAAGCTCAGCACCAACAGAGAAGCACTCAATGCAAAGGTTAAAATCTGGACACACCACACACTTTATCCGAATTTTCCCAGAAATATCCTGGTTGCAGTAATTGCAATGGTAGAAAGCCCCTTTCGGTTGGGCCACAGCTTTCTGAGCTGTGCCGCTGTTCTCCGCCACCTCCGCCCCCGAAGCCGTTCTCTTTCTTTTGCCCCTACTGCAGATTATCCAACAAATAGACAACTTTCTGTGAGACACAATTGGGAAATTTGAATTGCTTAATTATCTGATTGTGATTGTCGACGACGGCCTGAGAGACCGCGCGGGACCGAACCATCGGTTGAATTTCACCGACGAACCGAATGCAAAACCCTAGAAAATGAAAAACCCTAATTTTTCAACAGGTGAGGATTTGGGAAATTTCGGTTAGGGCCAGTTGATATACGTAGAGCATATATCGTCCGTTGGATTTAGTTCAGCACGAGGCGTTTAACTAGAGCATCTTACGGAATAAAAGATGGGTAATCATTCCTTTCATTAAAACCTCGTCGAGTCGTCGTTTTTAGATGATGCAGTTCCTGCTAACGGTCTTTCCCTCCGCATCTCATCTCAGCCGCAGCATCGCCGCCGTCGCCGCTGACTCTCACTGATTAGGGCTTCGTCGTCATCGTCTCTGCTCGGTAATTATTCCTCATTGCTTGTTAGTAACCATTGAAAAGTTCACAATTTTTCACTCCAAGTGGCTGCCCTTTACTTTGAGCTATTTGTTTACGTTGATTGAGCAAACTGTAGAGTTTCTCTGTGACATATGAGCACGTAGGATTGCTGCCTTTATTTTTAGTTTTTAATTTATTGCTTTTATTATTTTTATATACGTATTATGTTGCTGTAATAATTATTTTTTCTTGATATTTATGAAGTTAATTAGATTAGAAACGTTTTTTCATATCATATGTTCAGAAATGGTGGGATTATCCATAGGAGAAAAGCATTTTATACAGGGTGGCATTGCTCAGGACATTCGTTCTGATGGCCAAGAAAAAGATTGACTCCTCGGCCCATCAATGTCAAAACTGGAGTTATTTCCCAGGTTGATACCTGTCATATGTTTCACTAAAAATAATGGATTTTAATTTTTGGTGAGACATGAAATTTTACTTATTTTGTTATAATTTCCGTTCTTTGTGGCCGTTGCCCAGGCAAATGGCTCGGCAAGGGTCAGGATGGGTGCTACAGACGTCATTGCCAGTGTGAAGGTATAACTGCGGTCTTGATGTTAAGCGCATACTTACTTTTACATGCTATTGGAATGTCCTTGATCAAATTTAGGTAATTTGTTAGTCTAATTATTTGAGCTGCCCCTGTTGTTCGTACTATCATATTTGCTGGTAATGTTGACCGAGTGCAGGCTGAACTTGGAAGGCCAACTGCACTGCAACCCGACAAAGGAAAGGTCTTTATAAATGTTGATTGCAGTCCAACTGCAGCACCAATGTTTGAGGTTAACACTTTTATTATCTGCTTCCTTCTCATGTTTTACTCTGGGAATTGAGGTTATATAGACATCTTGGTTTCTTCACGATCCTGTAGATAGTTTACTACTTTGTTTTTGTTGAATTCACACTCTGATAAAATACGAAGGCACTGTATCTCAGTTTATGTTCGTTGTTCATTAGAGAATCTGAACTTCTCCTTTGGGTGTACGAATTACTGGTCCATTGCAGAGAATGAATATCTATTTAGGTTTTGTAGGACCAATGCATTTATACTTATTGTAAAGCTTTGTTTTTTTACTTCATTAGGGTAGAGGGGGTGAGGAGCTGTCAGCAGAACTCTCGGTGGCTCTTCGATGTTGCCTCTTGGGTGGTAAAAGTGGATCTGGTCTGTTTTCTCTTTTGGCAATGGATTCTCAGTTGAACGTATTTTAATCCAACTGCAGAGTTGAATAAATAGGTGCTTTTGTTTGTCTCAGGTGCTGGAATTGATCTCTCCTCTCTGGTAGTTGTGGAAGGAAAGATCTGTTGGGATCTTTACATTGACGGCCTTGTTGTCAGTTCAGATGGGAATCTTCTAGATGCCCTACGTGCTGCTATAAAGGTACTTGATTTTCTTTATACATTAGTTATATAATTCTCTTGCTAAAAATAATAACAAACGTAGATGAGTTTTGTGTGTTTTCTGGTTGTTGGTAAAGTTAGTGATTATGTTGCCCAAGAAAAGTCTAGTTATGAGATAGGCATCGTTTTTCTATTGAATACTTGTCTGAGACTGAAGTCATTGAACATAAATAAATTAGAAAGTAAAAATAATTCTATCCTGATATAACGATTCGTATCTTGTGATGGCAGAGCAGGTATATTTGACAACTCGGAGTCTCTAAAGTGTTATCATAATTTCATTGTCGATCTAAATTTTTACAAATTAAATTTAGTGGGGCTAGCAAAGAACAAGAGTTAAAAGTGACGTAATTGTTGTTTACAATAAAGTGAAAAAACGAAAGGAAAAGAAACTGATGCTCCCAAAGGCTGCTTTGAGCGATACAGGCATCCCGAGAGTAAATGTTACAGCTGGTGCATCAGGCGATGATCAACCAGAGATTGATGTAAGCGATGAGGAATTTCTGCAATTTGACACATCTAAGGTCCCTGTCATAGTTACATTAACAAAGGTGACAAAATTTAACCATCTCTTCTGTCCCTTAGCGAATTGCAAATGCTTTTTTGCCCTGTACTGAATCATGTGCATATGTTTTTCAGGCAGGTAAGCACTATATTGTGGATGCCACTTCAGAAGAGGAATAAAAAATGAACTCGGCTGTTTCGATTTCCGTCAATAGGCGGACTAACATAGCTGCATGCAATATTGCATGACCCCAGACAGATAACAACAAGTTGGTTCGCATAACCAAAGTCTGAGCTATCGTTTGAAGGCGCTTTATGAAAGTTTTTACCAGGTCGTTTTGGGTGTGAACATGGGGTACAAGATGTTCAACTTCAATCCTAACAAACATGCAATAATCGTCAAAAGTTTGTGACATAAACTCTCCAGCATTATCCATTCGAATTATCTTGATCGGATAATCAGGGTGGTGAGCCCTAAGCTTAATAATTCATGCTAAGAATTTCGCAAATGCAGCATTGCGTGTGGACAATAAGCAAACATGTGACCATCGCATCGATGCATCAACCGACACCATGAAGTATCTAAATGGTCCGCATGTTGGTTGGATAGGTCCACAAATATCCCTTCAATCCTTTGAAGAAACTTAAGGGGGTCATGAATAATATTTGTAAGTGAGGGTTGAATGTTTAACTTCCCTAAGGAGCATGCTTTGCAAAGAGGATGGCCAGGATAAGATTTTAAGTGATTCCTATGTGATACTTTGAGGATATGACGCATCATATCTTGTCTGGGGTGTCCCATTTGATCATGCCAAAGCAGGAGAGTGCTTTGGAACCCAGATATAGGGGCCGGCCACGTGATGGGTCTCAATGGCGCGAATGGTTATTATGTACAACCCATTCAGGAGACGTTCCAATTTCTCTTGAATACACTTTCGACCATATTCGTAAGAAGTGATACAAAGAAATTCAAAACCATTTTCTTCAGTGGTTTCAACATGATATTGATTATCTCGAATATCTCTAAAACTCAGCCACGTTCTGTTGAAACGTGGATAATAGAGTACCTCTTTAATGATTAATTTAGTATCATTGGACAACATAATACAGGCTTTTCCATATCCTTCTATCAGGTTGGATGGGCCTAAGAGGGTTGTCAAAGGTGCATGTTTAGGTACGAAGTTAGTAAAATAGTGTTTTTGGGGTAACATAAACGTCTTCCATTGTTCTCTTTGATCCCAAAACCCTAATTAGGATTTAGTTAAGCAAGTTATTTTTGGGGTGCATGATTTATTTATTAGTGCATGTTGAGAGAACTTGTTACTCAAGTGTTCAACACAATGTTTATCTATGTATTAATGACAAGAATCTTGATAGTCTCACATTAACTACAAAAGTTATACGCTATGTAGTTGTACTTATTTTTATTTTAGTAGACGGATAAATGGTATTGATTTTGTCATTTATTTTTTCAATGTTATTTTGGTCTTTCTTTTTTGGAGCTAAAAATTGGGGCCACCCGACACTAAAATCCTGGATTTGCCATTGATAGAGGCCATACTATTCTATAAATGATGTGTCGTTCCATGAATGGATATGACCATTTAGAGAAGTCTCACAACTCTCGTGAAAAGGTACAATGAAGTCTATGAAAGGATGATTCATTACTTCAGACAATATTATTCAATATGAAACATATTCTCTTCTAATTCCCCTTGATGTGCTATTTCTTTATTGGCACTACCGCATAGTAATCAATAATCTTACAACATTAAAATTAATCATGTTACATCCTGCAATATATAAATTAATATTGTGCGCACCCAAAAATATGTGTAAGTGCTGAATAGGAAATTAGCTAGCTTCGAAAGACTTCCATCGATTCGTCGGCCTGTCACTTTGAATGCATGGTTAGCTTGAAAAGAACGTTTATGTTCATGATCAGTGGCTTATAATCTGGTTCACAAGACCTCATGCCCGTGATTAGTGGAACAAAAGCTACTCTGTTTATGAAAGAGATAGGAGCCTTGACAATTAATTGATTGTTATGTGTGCAAAGCTCGAGAAAATAAAACACTAAACTTAAATTAAAAACTAAGTTAATTAATATTCATGAGTAAAATGTGTGTATACATAGCAAATCCTACTACATGGACGATCTTCAACTCAAGTAATTAACATAAGATAAAGGGTAAATAACACAAAACTACCTCAACTATTGGGGTCACGACAGTTTCATACCTGATCTTTTAAAATTGACAATGTCATACCGCATCTTACGAATTTGTGACAATGTCATACCTCCGTCAATTTTTCTATTAGTTTTTCTGTTAAGTGTTGACGTGGCTAGAGATGGGGACCACTCACTAATCCAGTTGGATTAAAAAATAATTAAATATATTTTTAATAATTAAATATTAAAAAATTAAGAATAAAATAACAAATTTTTTTTTCCTTCTTCTTCTTCTGGGCCGAAAGTGGATTTGTCACTCTTTTTTTTTTCTTCTTCTTCTTCTTCTTCTCTCTTCTTCTTTCTTCTTTCTTCTTTCTTTCTTCTTCTTCTTCTTCTTCTTGTTGGGCCGAAACTGGGTTTGAATTTTTTTTTTTCTTCTTCTTCTTCTTCTTCTTCTTCTTCTTCTTCTTCCTTCTTTCTTCTTTCTTCTTTCTTTCTTCTTCTTCTTCTTGTTGGGCCGAAACTAGGTTTGAATTTTTTATTTTTTTTTTCTCCTTCTTCTTCCTTCTTCCTTATTCCTTCTTCTGGGTTTTTTTTCCTCCTCCTTCTTCTCCTTCTTCCTCCTTCTCCTTCTTCCTCCTTCTCCTTCTTCTTCTTCCTTCACCTGAGTTTTTTTTTTCTAGGTTGCAGTTTCCTTTTTTTTTTCTTTTTTTTTTCCTCTTCTTCTTCTTCGGTTCTTCCTCCTTCTCCCAGGGGGGGGGGGGGCGGTTGGGCGATTGGGTTTTCAAATTTTTATTTTTATTTTTTTATTTTTTTATTTTTTCTGTTAAAGATTAGGAGGAAGAAGATGAAGATGGGGAAGAGAGAGTGGGGGGGGAGGGACGACAAAGGTTTTTATTTATTTATTTATTTATTTATTTATTATTTTAATATTTAAAAAATATTAAATATTTTTTTTTTAGTTTTTAATAATATTTTAATAGAAAGTGGGGTCCGAATCAAGTCACATCAGCACCTAACAGAAAAACTAACAGAAAAATTGACGAAGGTATGACATTGTCACAAATTCGTAAGATGCGGTATAACATTGTCAATTTTTAAAAATGAGGTTTGAAACTGTCGTGACCCCAATAGTTGAGGTAGTTTTTTGTAATTTACCCTAAGATAAATAAGTGTAACGATAAATAAATTGAGCTAAGGAGTATATATACACAAAATTAGAATTTGTATTAAAAAGGATAAATAAGCGTTGAGATGAGTCACACATGCAAACGACGACTTGACTTCAAGTCTTGAAGTGAGCGATCAACTGATTTTATCTGCTCAAAGTATTATGTTCACATTCTTTAAGCTCATTGAAAGAAACAACTTTGTATATACTGTCCACAAAAAAAGGGACGTCGATTTCTCCACCTTTAATTATGTGAGATCCTAAGCATATTTAATTCGGACACAAAAAAAATAAAAACAAAAACATACATCATAATTTAAAAAAAATAAGAATCCGTTTAATAACCTAAATTTTTAGTTTTTAATTTTGAGAAATGAAGTTATTTAGTACTACGGTTCAGTGATATTACTCTTTAATTGTAAATGAGAGATTTTAAATTCGAATTTCGTGAGTGACGAATTCATACCAATTTATTCCACAACCCTTTTGGGAATAATCACACACTTGTCTCTCCTACTTCACACACGTCATTATATCTAACTAGTGCATTGAACAGATGAAACAAAAACAACAACTAGGATTAAACAGATGTGTGTACGGTTAGAAAACTAGAGTGTTCACAACATTTCTCTTCGATTTTTAGTTTTCAATTTTTCAGATTTCTTTTGAAGGATTGAATAAAGGAAATTTAATTGGTAATTGTTTTCAGTTTTCAACTAGTATTTATTAGAAACTATCTTTCAGTTGATTATCTAATGTGGACTTTGTGGTGCCTTGTTTATTGATTTTCCCATCATGTTTTGATGTTCCAAATGTTAGCATGTTTCTAGAGGATTCTCAAGATCAGGTCGTGGCACTAATTCTCCCATTTTTCGAGCGGATTGATTGAAATGAATAAGTTTCTTTAATGAGTAATCTATATTCTATCTTCAAGAGTTACATGTTCTAATTCGATCCTAGACAACAAGGCCTAAGTGAAAATTAAAGAAAAAAGAATGCAAAATGATATTTTTTTTGAACGCTTATAATGATTTTCAAAAGTTAATGTTCGGATCAAATGTTAGAAGAAAAAAATTTACCGAATTTTGAATACCCTAGTCCTTAATCGCTTGACTTCAACTGAGGTTGCCTAATCGATACGCAAAGCGTCCCTATAGTAGCTAGGATAGCTAGAGCTATTACATCCAAACGACTTACTCCAAGCCAAAACAAATGTTTCCTGGCCGCCAGGTAAAGAAGAAGAATGTTGAAAAATAATTCATGACTTCCAAGTCTTCAATTGATCGAGACATCAAATCACCACCCACTCATCAATCGACTCATGCTTTTTTATTTATTTATGCTTTGCATGAGTTGTGTCTATAAAAGGAGTTAACTTCTCTACTCTTAATTATCCGAAAGCCATAAAACAATATTTCCTATAACCAGAAAAACACACTGCCATGAAAATGGAATCTTGGTTGTCCAAGTTTACCTGTTTGCATTGTCTTCTTTTGCTATTACTCAATGCTACTCACTGCTTTTCATTTGTGCAAATTCAGACACAGACACTTTGCCATGCTGATGAGCACTCGTTCTTGTTAAAATTCAAGGAAAGCTTTACGATAAACAAGTCAGCTTCTTCATCTCCTTTTGCTTATCCGAAGGTTGCATCTTGGGCTCGAGAAGGAGATCAGAATCAGGGTAACTGTTGTTCGTGGGATGGTGTTGAGTGCCATGTGGAGTCTGGCCATGTCATTGGCCTTGACCTCAAGAGCAGCTGTCTCTATGGTTCTATCAATTCCAACAGCACCCTCTTCCGACTTGTTCACTTGCAGATGCTTGACCTCTCAGATAACAACTTCAATTCCTCTGAAATACCATCGAGATTGGGCCATGACCTTTCGAGTCTATCCTATCTCAACCTTTCATGGTCTTCATTTTCTGGCCAAATTCCATCTGAAATTTCAAAGTTATCCAAACTGTCTACCCTTGTTCTGTCTTATAATAGTGGTTTGGTGCTTAGGAAGTCCAACATGAGAATCCTAGTCCAAAACTTGACCAGCATAAAACAACTTCATCTTAGTGACGTAGACATATACTCCACTGTGCCTGATATCTTGGTCAATGCATCTTCCCTCACATCTCTCAGACTAAGCTATTGTAGGTTGTATGGGGAATTCCCTGTAAGTATTTTCCACCTACCAAACCTAGAGGAGCTTAGCTTGCGCTCCAACATAGACCTAAATGGTTATTTTCCTACTTTTAACAGGACCAATTCCTTCAAAACATTGGCTGTTTCAGGGACAAATTTCTCTGGTGAACTTCCTAGTTCTATCGGAAACCTTCATTCCTTAAATTACTTTGATATCTCATTCTGTGGTTTTGATTCACATGTTCCATCTTCATTCGGAAACCTTACCCAGCTCAGTTTCCTTCAGATGACTTCATTTCATAACGTTTCCGCTGGCCAATTCATAATTCCTGATTCCTTGTCTTGTTTTGGAAGACTAACCAAGCTCAACTATTTGGATCTTAAGTTTAGTAACTTATGGGGAAATTTCCCACGTTTTGTGGCTAACCTGACCCAACTTGTTTATCTAAACTTGGGTGCCAATTCAATTACTGGTGAAATCCCATCTTGGCTTGCAGTAGAATCGACCCAATTAACTCATCTGCAGCTCGCCTTCAACGATTTGCAAGGAGCAATTCCTAAGTCGCTTTTCCACCTAAGAAATCTTGAATTTCTTGACCTTTCCTCTAATAATTTGAGTGGATTAGTTGAGTTTGATCAATTTTCCAACCTCAAAAAGTTGAAGAGACTTGGTTTATCGCACAACAACTTATCCGTGCGTGTCAAGTCTGGTTCGAGTGCTACTCTTCCAAAGTTCGAAATTCTAATGTTGGCTTTTTGCAATTTGAAAGAGTTTCCAGAATTTTTGAAAAATCAATACGAATTGGGAGCCCTAGACCTTTCTGGTAACAACATTCATGGCCAAATACCAAAATGGGTCTGGAATGCAACTAGAGAAACTTTGGTCAATCTCGACCTGGGTTCTAACTTCTTAACAAATTTTGAGGAAAATCCAGCCACTCTTCCATGGAAAAATCTGCAGCTTTTTAATCTTGAGACTAATCGGTTACGAGGGTCATTGCCAATTCCACCACAATCAATCAGGTCCTACAGTGTCGGCAACAATAATTATAGTGGAGAAGTTTCACCATTGTTCTGCGACTTGAATTATCTTGAAATTCTCAATTTGGTCAACAACAGCCTGAGTGGCATGCTTCCACAGTGTTTGGGGAAGTCCAGTAGCTTGGAAATGCTGATCTTGATGTTTAATTCTTTCCACGGTGATATTCCTCCATTTTGTGCTAACATAAATAGTTTGAAATTGGTTATGTTGGGTTACAATCGGTTACAGGGGAAGCTACCAAGATCAATGGCCTATTGCACTCGGTTAGAGTTTCTTCACATTGGCAACAATCAGATCAGTGACATCTTCCCTTCTTGGTTAGGGGTACTTCCAGTATTGAGGGGTCTCATTTTGCGGTCGAATGCATTTCATGGGATAATTGGGAAGCCTCCAACTGATCATGAGTTCCCAAACTTGTGCATCATTGATTTATCCAACAATCTGTTTTCAGGTATGTTGCCTTCTAAGTACATGGAGAACTGGAATTTCATGAAATATGTTGTCACAAACAAGGGAAGCCGTTACTTTGAAGTCCCATCAAATGGCAACACAAATAAATATGGAAATTTCTATGAAATTTCATACGCGATGAAAATTCCTGTAAAAGGTGTTGAGTTGAGTTATGTTCGGACGCCCTCTGATCTGAGACTCATAGATTTCTCAAGTAATAGATTTGAAGGAGAGATTCCAACAAGTATCATTGGGAGTCTAAGAGCGCTTCGTTTGCTAAACCTCTCCAACAACGCTCTCTCTGGTCACATCCCCTCATCTCTAAGGAACTTGGCTGCTCTTGAATCATTGGATCTCTCTCAAAACAAGCTCTCAGGAAGGATCCCCAGTAGTTTGGCACAACTCACTTTCCTTGAGTTCTTCAATGTGTCGCATAACCATCTTTGGGGGCCTATACCACTTGGCCAACAATTTGGTACATTCCTAGAAGATTCATACCAAGGAAACTCAGGTCTGTGTGGAAAGCCTTTGTCCAAGAAATGTGAGGGTTCTGAGAGCTCGAGGCTGCCGCCACCATCAAGTTTTGAAGAAGATGAAGAGGCTGGATTTCCATTTGAGTTTGACTGGTACGTAGTCTTGCCGGGAGTTGTTAGCGGACTAATAGTGGGAGTGGTTGCTGGAAACACATTGGCAGACAAGAGGCATGAATGGTTTGTGGAGACATTCAGCAGGAGGAGGAAGCCAACAACCGCAAGGGCGACGAAGGGACGCCGAACTTAGCTTGATGTGTCTACCGGCTAGAGAAATGTCACTACAAAAAATATGGCCTATGTGCACAATAAATTATTTGTGCCCTTTGAGGCCAAAGAGCACCAACATATGTGCCCATAGACCAATAGCAACAGTGCAGCAACTATATTTCTATTTGTGCCCTCTATGGGCGTTGCCTTTGCTAAAATAGCACAATAAACTGTTTGGTGCTCAAAGAGGCGGACACAAATGGACCACTATTTGTGCCTAATTTCTGACAACTTGTCAGATGACATTTCCAGACAAGTTGGCACTTCACATTGTAATTGTGCCAACATGAATTAAACATTAAAAAAAAATCAAAATTTGAAACTAAAATTGAAGAAATGAAAACACATTCCCAATCTCGCATACATAATGTAATGTTACATATTTTATCTCTAATACAATAAAACTTGAAAGCACATATTTTTGGACAGATGCATTTTCCCCAGCAACCCTTGCACCTCATCAGAAGCCATAACAAATATAGTCGAATTCAAAACAAAATCAGTCCAAAATTACACCTAAAACGGAGTTAGCTAAAATCAATACGTACAAGTTCCAGATCTGCCATATCAAAGATTCATATTCCTCACTCCAGGTTGTAAAAGTAGCTTCTGGGTCTGAGACAACACATTTCTTCAGCTCATAGTCACCTGAATCGAAAAAATATATAAGTTTGCATATTATTTAGGGTCAAAATTAGTTGCTTATTTTAATGACATATCTAGTATACATCATCAATAAACCTGCAATTTTAAAGGAGAAAATGAGTCTTAACTATTGGAAACAATTGATAAATAAATATTCACAAATATACAACTAAACATGGCATTGACATGCATATTAAATCCCACTAGAAGTCAACTGATTATTTCTAGTCCGGTTGTTTTTGTTTGTCCATGGTTCATCACTTCTGGCTTCCCATAGATTTAGGATCACTGGTTCATATAGACTCAACCAAGAGACTTCTGAAAATTTATCAAAAATAAACTCCCAGCACACCTAAGGCCCAGTCTAAGCCAAAACTTCTGAGAAAAAAAGTCTGGTATATTTGACATGAAATAACAGCAAGCTATCTTTGATGTCACATCATTTCTTTGGCAACACTTCAGCCGAATTACCAAATGTTGGTCACGGTAAAAACTGTCATACCATGTTCTATATAGTTTTAAGCTATTTTCAAATTTCGGAAACTCCGAATAGTATAGCTGAGCCAAGAATGACTAAATGAGTATAGATAAAGAGGTTTTGCAAATGGGTTTGGTCTAAGCTATGCATATTTGAAGAAGGTAAAAATATCAAGAAGAAATTTAGACTCGGTATATATGAGAGCTAAAAGATTGTGTAATCAGACTCTGTATATATGAGAGCTAAAATATCAAGAAGAAATTTAGACTCAGTATATATCCAAGCAAATTTTCTGTTATCAGAAACTCACTCTTCAACTTCAGGTCGTAAAGTCAAATTTTCTGACATCAGAAACTCTTCCATTGCAATTTTCTGTCAAAAACAAATTAATATTAGCTATTTTCATTCTACATATGGGAGAGCTAAAAGACTGTTATCATCCTAGTAAATTTGAAGCTCAACATGAGTTAATTACATGTTTAGATACAAATGGGAAATAAAAGGATATTTATTAACCTCTCCCATTCGTTAATGTATTTTACACTTTTACCTTGTATTGTAAGATAAAATAATAAGCTATGAAAGTAACAAGTGAAACGAGTTTGCAATTATCTCAGATAAGCAGCTATTTCTTGTGTAAAAATGATAATTTTCATAAGCTATCTAGCTTTGTTGTTGTTGTTGTTTGTATCAAACCAATTAAAATATAATTTTCAACCGGAAAATAATAAGAAGGTTCTGTTGTTTTAAAATCAGCCCTGCTCACCTACCCTGGAAAAATATACAAACAGTTTTCTTAATATAGTGATTAACTGAAAGCATATTCCTCAACAGCCCTGGAATTATAAATGCTTCCATATTTTTGTTCCTCAGTATACATAACTATAGAATCAAAATATATTGATTATCAAACCCCAAACCATTAGTGTGGATTTTCGCAAATTGAAAAATGCAGGACACTTTGTTTGGCATGTTCCAGATTCAGTAGTCTCGAAAAGTCAGTGCAAGATCTGTAATTTGGGAACTCAATATAACAAAATAAAAAATAATTGATGAAATAAAGATGCAGAGATGTACTTACACTGAGGGAGTGGAGCAATCGGAGACCTGCACTTGACATATTCAAATCTTCTCTTAGAATCAACATGCACTGTACCCAAAGAATCACCCCAGAAGTAAACTACATACATATTCAGAAATAGAATAAAAGAAATATGAAATCATAATTGTAGCTTTAAGCTTCAGAAATACCCATCTATATGAGGTTGTGGCTGGAAGCTGAGAGCAAGAAAGAGATACAAAATACAATCCCAGATCCAGCCTCTTCATCAAATTCAGATCAACGTAGCTTGACGAAGACAATCCCAAAAATTAAATAGTACGAATGAAACTCAAACTTAAAAATTAATTAATACTTGAAGAAGAGAGTGGCAAGAGGGATCTTACTCTTAATTACAACCTGTAAACATACAGAAAACATCCGCCCAAACCCATCTAGCGGCGAAGTGGCGGATTGATGATATTTTTTGCCCCACCCCTGCGACCCACGATATTTTTATTGATGTGCAGGCTTGGATTCGTTCATCAAAACCCACCAGATCGGGAAAGGGAAGCGAGATGGACCGAATCTGGGATTGGTTCATCAAAAACCACCAGATAGAGAAGGGAAAGAAAGATGGACGAATCCGGGAAGGTAGAGAGAGAAAGGAGGTCGGAGAGAGAGAGAGTATGAGGGAGGCGGAGCGGAAGATGAAAGTAGGTAGGGGAAGCATAGATGAGAGAGAGAGAGAGAGAGGAAGGGGAAAAAGGTAAAGATGAGAGCGAGAGAGAGAGACAACAGTAAGCGGAACTGTGGAAGAGAGATTGAAAGAGAGTGAAAATGTTGAGTGGGGTGCGGTAGTGATCTGAATGGGCACTGGTCTAACATTTGTGTCATAAAAAAGAATTTATAATTATTAAACCTAATGAAAAGTAGAATGATTTATTATTTATTTATATTTAGTAGACACAATTTCTATCATTAGTGTCATAAAAAAGAATCTACAATTATTTGTCTATCTGAAGATCAACTTGTTTTTGCACAGAGACCGACCCTAAGGGCACAATTGTTGGTTATGTGTCATTGCATGAAGTACTTTTAATGCAGTAAAAAAAATAAACACTTACTATAAAACCAAAAAACAAATCACCAAGCATAAAAAACAAACTTGCAGGAAGATACCAATCTAAAAAGCAGTTCAAAAAGATACAAATCTAACAAACATTCATTGCAGCTGGAAATGATCCATTGTAAATCTAAAACACGCCACTTAGTACTACGGTGTAGTGCTATTTTTCTTTACTTGTAAGTGAGAGATCTGAGGTTCGGCTCTCGCAAAAAACGAATTTGAACAACATTATTGCTAACTTATTTTGAGGCTAAACATTGCACAATAACAAACAGCTCCATACCATTATTTACCACAATTTTATAAATTTTAATTATTGGTGTGCTAGAGGAGGTAAAGACAAACGAGAAAGAACATATAATGCCTCTGACAAATAACTTTTATAGACACAAATTATTTTTTGTGCCCATCTTCATTAAAAAAGTTGTCATCTGACCCCACTGGGCACGATTTTTGTGCCCATTACTGTTTTGTGTCTGCTTTTTTTAACATTGGGCACAATAGATGGTGCCCTCTATGGAATGATAACTGTTTAAGCCTTTTGGTGGTCAAACTGACACAAAATTCTCAATTGTGCCCTTTGTTTTGTACCCAAAGCTCATTTTTGTTGTAGTGTGTTTGGGCCTTCAAGGCCAATGTCATGTTTTTTATGATTTCTGGTGCTTCAGCATATGTTGTTATGTTATACTACAATAATGGGGTTCTATAAGCTTGCTTTGTAAAATATTTCTACTTGATCAAATTCAGTGTTTTTAACTAAGTAGTTGGAATTAAGTTTCCCGTTTCCATTTTCTTATAGGTCAAAACTAGCAAAAGTGTCGCGCTCTGCTGTTGGTTTTAAATTCGTAGTTTATAGCAAATATGAATCATTTCGCAAATAAAGAGAGAGAGTTTGAATAACAGTACATAATAATCAATTGATACTAAAAAACTACCAGCAGCTTAATTGCATTCACAAACACATATATCACTATACACATAATAGATACTTCTGAAAATTCCATAAAATCACAAATCAACCCATTCATTTCTAAATATTTCAAAAATTAACAGAACAGCTAAACCAACATGGTAAAATAAGTCTTTAAGTTACATTACATTTTATTTACTTTTGCATCCAGAGCATATATGCAATCCAAATGGGAGATTCTAAGTTACAGTTATATACATTTCCAAAAGTTTCCCACATTGATTAGTCTTTCATTCTGCACCTGCATTTTACTAACGTTAAGAGTTCTATGTACAACTAAAAAAGAGCAGATTTTAACAACTAAAAGGACGGACTGTAACACCGCATGACTGTGTTACGATAAAAAATGATAAACAACATACTAAACGGAAGTGATGTTTTAAATCTGGAATGAATGCATACCTGAAGAGCTGGTTTCAAATTGGTGATCCATTTCCCATCCTGGTAACATTTATCAATTGAAATCAATAAAATTTTCTTGATGAGGGCAAAGCTAGGAGTCTCAATTTCAAAATCAAAATCAGAAAATAAAACAAAATTGAATGAACTATGAAGAAAATTTATTCTCCAATAGAAAACTCAGCGCTACACAAAATCATTGAACTGGAATGAAACTTATGAGATTAAATTGAATAAAACCTAACTCAATTGAAGCTATTCTCTGAAAATCTTCCGAATCAAATTAATAAAACAAAAATAAAAAATTTAAAAAGCTATAGATCAGAAGAAAGCATATTAAAGTAGGCAATAAAGACGGTGAGTACAGATTGTCTTCTAATGCAAAACCATAAAGTGAGTTCTAATCTAAAGGCTCCTACCTTAAAATTAGACGTATTTATCAAATATATCATTTAATAATCCTCACGCATGTAATTATCCTAAATAATCAAATGCGAAACATATATAATAATCTTCGGTTGAGAAAGTCAGTTTGTTTTATGGGGTTTTCACTATTTAAAAATCAATATCTAATTTTGTAAGGAAGAGAAAAGAATTTATCTTTGGGAAAGTTTGAACGGTTGCGGCGGTTGGTAGAATCGAAGAGATTTTAGCAGATGAGGCGAGGAGGAAGACAGGGAGAGTAGAGGCAAGCAGCGCGGTGAGGGTTTTAGCGGTGATAAAAACTATATGTGGGAACTGGGAAGTATCTAGAGAAACGGTGGGTCAACAAATGGGAAAGATTTTTCAACGTGCACAATACGAAGTGATTTATCATGTATTTTTATATAAATAATAAGATTTTCGTATTAAAAAATTAATAATATGAAAAATAAAAATTTTCACCACTGATATAATAACACATAGTGTACCATTTGTGTTACGGGCACAAGGACAAATTTCTCGATTGAAGAGGCAAGGCCTTTTTGGCCATTTTACTATGCAGCTAAAAAAAATAGCACTGAAAAATAATAGTGAAGCAGGGGCTTTTTTGTCCTTTCACTAAGCTTAGGAACATTGTTTTTTTTCCTTATTGAGCTTTGGTATAGATAATTTATTAGGACTTTTCACGTGTAGACCCTCCATAAGACCAACTTCAATTTTTGGACCCAAACTCAATTTTTTTTTGGAGTACATCGATATTTTACACTAGGGGGAGTGGGAGTTCGGCTAAGCCACACAATAAGCAACCTAATTTCGTATCGAATTCGCCATCTACGAGATTCGAACTTAAGACCTCTCACTTCTAAGTGAAGAGGAATACCATCAGATCGTAGTACTGAATGACCCCAAACTCAAATATTTAAGTTTACTAAAAGACAGAATTTAAGTCTATGAACAGTGAATGTTACTCAACCCTCAAGACCTAAATTTCACGACTTAAACTATATTAACTGTTGTGAAATTGTTTTAACCCTATTTTGTTCAGAAATGATTTTTTGTAACTTTGAGTTATGTTATCTTAATTTAATTTTACAAATATTTTAACATAATAAAATTTAATTTAAAACCGAACAAATCACACCAATCAACCACTCAACCACTCAACCAACCAAAACGTTAATATAGATGATAATTCATAACATAAACTAAAAACTTAAACACTAATTGAAAATATAAATGATAGTTCATATAAGCTAAAAGTATTCGCCTTGTCCTGGTGGTGGGATTGGAAAATAATTTTTTAAAGTGGATCGTCTTAAAATTTTTATTTTATTATTTTGACGTTGAATTAAATTTCATCCGTTGGATCTTTATTTTATATTGTTAGATTTGAAGAATTAAAAAATATGGACCATTAGATCAAAATCAAAATAAAAAATGCCAAAAAATCGAATTTAAATCTAAAATTTTACTGCTCATGCACCCTAATCCCACCAGAAGGTTTTTGGCAACCTCAATGAGGAAGCTTCCTTTCCAAATGTACCCTTAATTCCACATGAGGCTTGATAAAAATGGCTAAAATTCTCATAAATAAAATTTCAATTATTATAAACTGATTAAACATTAAATTTAGACGATACAATGATTGAAGATTGATGACATAGCGATAAGATGAAAATTGATAATTTCATAATGCCATAGAGAAAACCTACCAAGCATTTGTTGCTAAGTTTCCCAGCCTATATCAGACCACAGGTTCCGTAATGGTTCACTTCTAGCTAAGAGAGCAGTTGGTCAAGTATATATGTCATATATTGCACTGATTTTACAACCATGGCTGTAAATTAATTGTTTGTTTTTGAAGTCTTTTTCTGTTTACCTTTTCTCGGCTGGTTGTGTGTTTGGGCAAAGAAATGTTCAGTTTATTCTTCTTGACTTTCCTAATCCTAACCTCAAGCAAATATTATATTAAAAAAAACACATGGATGTATACTCCTATAGATTAATCCTAAAATTCGTATTCACGTATCTATATTCTCACATGTGGATCAAAAAATGAACGAGTTTTCACATTTTCTCCTCCAATTTGTATACTCAAGTTTGAATTTTAAGTTCAAAGTTCAAACCCTGCACTGTAGAAGGAAAAATTTATATTTCGTTATTACATTGGTGCTCCAATAAGTTAGGGGTGAGGATCGGAGAGCAGGAAGTACCAAAGAGCAACCGTTTTCGCTACCTAGGATCTATCTTGCAAAAGAACAGAGAATTAGATGGTGATCTCAACCATAGAATACAAGCTGGATGGATGAAGTGGAAGAGTGCATCCGGCGTGCCGTGTGACCGTCGTATGCCACTAAAGCTCAAGGGAAAATTTTATAGGACGACAATAAGGCCAACGATGCTGTATGACATAGAATGTTAGGCGGTGAAGCATCAACATGTACATAAAATGGGGGTGGCGGAGATGAGGATGCTTCGTTGGATGTGTGGGCACACTAGAAAGGATAAGATTAAGAATGAGGATATCCGAGGTAAAGTAGGAGTAGCTAAAATTGGAGGAAAGATGAGAGAAAATCGGTTACGGTGGTGTGGACATGTGCAACGAAGGCCTACAGATGCTCCGGTTAGAAGAGGCGACCACGGCATATCCGAAGGGGTAGAGGAAGACCTAGGAAGACTTTGGAAGAGACTCTAAGAAAAGACTTAGAGTACTTGGATCTAACGGAGGATATGACACAGGACCGAGCGCAATGGCATTCTAAGATTCATATAGCCGACCCCACTTAGTGGGAAAAGGCTTTGTTGTTGTTGTTGCTGTATTACATTGGTGCTCCACAATATAACTTCTGTATTATATTGAAACTTATATTTGGGTTCAAATTTGACAAAAGCTTATGGTTATAACTAAAAAAATTGCCCACGCTTCGCTGCGGGTTTTGAAACCTTTGTCCACAATAGGCATAAATAATTTGCACAGAAAGATGCACTACAAAGACGGTACGAACGGAATCACACCCTAAAATACACCAATCCAGATAACACACATTTCACCATAGTAAATCCAACAAAATCACAAATCAATACAAGCATTTCTAAAGAATTTAAATGACTACGAGATGAGGGAACCAAGCTGATAAGTATTTAAATAACCAAGAGATGGGTGAACCGAGCTGATGAGAATTTAATTAACCAAGAGATGGGTGAACCACGGGAAGAAAAGTATGCTACCTTTTACTATAATTGGAACGAATTTAAAAATATCTCAACATCACACTGCCTAGAACTACAACTCTTAAGGAGAAAGTGAGATTAAAGAGGTATTCTCTAGATGATTCTCAAAACATCCTTTTACAATTTTTCACCCAATATCTCCTATGTATGATTATAGGTCAAATGCACAACAGTAAACTGGGTAAGGGGGAAAATCTACCCTAGGAGCCAATAATGAAAGGAAATACAGGCTAAAACACTCTTTGAATTGTTCCAACAATAGTATAATAGGATTCACTAAATCATTAGAGATTGCAACAATGAGAGAGTATATAAGCTCAACAAAGTTCCCCTCCACACGTAGAACAAAGTTTCTGCAAAAAAAAAAATAACATTCAGTCACCCTAGATACAAATCAAAATGCACAATTAAAACTTAAATAAGATTATACTGCTCAATAAACTTAATGTAAAGGAATCTTATTGAGAGGTAATGTAGGCGCATGATGTTTTAACATGAGGAGTCCAATAAAGATACGTTCCAGTTTAGTGAGAATTAGGATAAACCTGCAGCTATCAGTTACAGGTTCCACTGGATGAGGGTGTGCGAGCATAGAGTTCACCTGCAAGGATATGACAGACAAATACAACCACCATGCATGAAATCACATTTTCGCTTCTCCCAAGCACTAAAGCTGAAAAACAAAGTAGACTTCCAAAATCAAAATAATTGATTTTACCATCCTCAACGTGCTCGAAACCTAAACAAACAAAAACAGAAATGAAAGCAAAGGGAATAACTTCATTCATAAATGGACTTAAAGCACTCAATTTAGTGAATTCATTAATCTTCTATCTTTTTTTTTCCCTCGATTTTCTTGAAAATCAAATAGAAAATGAGAAATGAGTTAAACGCTATTCAAAAGGGAGAAAAGTGTGAATTCCCTATCACTCAATTTCTAATATCAAACAAACAAAATTAATCCAAACCCAAAACAACATTAAACGTAAATATTCAAACTTTACTGCCTTTTAGCTCTCTGAAATTATTCTCAAACCAAACACAGAAACTAAACCCAGCAAAAAAATTATCCATTTTTTAAAACCACTTGTCAATTCAACATAAAAAAAAAAAAAAAAAAAAAAGGAACAGAAACAGTCCTAATTACTCCACGACACTGCGCTTTTTTGGTCTAGTAATGCTACATGCATGAAAACTTAAAGCTCAAAAGTAGACATCCAAGAAAATTAAATCCTTCCGCAAGGGATACAACTATTAACAAAGATTTGGGAAATTTCAATTTTCTGAATGAAGCATCTCTTCTGAATGACAAACTCAGATCTTGGAAATAAACAATAATATTACTATAGGCAAAGAAAAATGTAAGCCAGTATTATAGGTGGTAAGTGGAAATGACAAATTGCATTGTGATAAATCTCTGAATTGCTCATTATCCACCATCCCCAACTCAAACTCAAATAGAGAGAGGAGAGAGGCACCACAGGAGTTAGAAATTTAATATTAGCGTTCAACTAAACTTCTAGAATCCCCAAAAAAGATCCTATTTTGCTAAAGATACCCAAAACAGTGTAGAATGCAATCCAAAACCCAATCAAATTAAAATCCCTAATATCAAATTTAAGAATCCCAATTAAACAAAAACTGACCTAATTAATGGGATATCCCCACGAGTACTATTCAAATGTTTCATTACATAAAAGAGGTAGCTGAGAAACCTCATATCTGAGAACTGAACTGAGAAGTTGGTTTACGCTGCAGAAGTGAACTGAGAAATAACTTCTCCATTTCGAAGCCAGTAAATCAGAGTCTACAGCTGTCGGATTCTCTCTGCCCCAATCAACCAAGTTCTCCATTTCAAACTTCCCATCAAATATTTGACAGCAATACAACCAATAACAATAACAAAATTTAAACCAATCCAAAAACTAAAACCCTTTTAATTTTCCATGTGTATTCAATGATTTGGTTCCTATAAAAATAGGAAATATGGAATAATTATTTGGAGATAGAATCACATATAGAGCTAGCAGAGGAAGCAAAGAAGATATGCAAAAGCAAATTAAGAGATCATCATATTACAAAAGCTACATAAGCAAATTAAGAGATCCTCATATTTGGAGATAGACACACATATAAAGCTGCAAAAACAAATTATTATTGCTGACAAAATACTTGAAAATCTAAAGGCTAGGGATTTTCACTCTCTCACTGAAAAAAAAGAAAAAGAAAAAATATCCCGTTTCTGAGTAATATAACCCAAAGTCATCTTATACGGCAAAGAAGCACAGGACTGAGAAATCAGATCCTAATTTCCAATATCAAAAGAGTATGAATTATTCAACTTAAAAGCTAATTTCATTAACGAAGATTAAAATAGGCGCACAATCCATACAATTTATACATTACCATTGATTCAAGTTCTGGTAAGATGGCGATGGCGATGAGAAGGCGAGGTGTGCAACGGAGATCAAATATACCTGCCATCAACCAAAACCAAATGCAAGCAAAACCCACAAGAAAAACCCATGAACTAAAACAAATAATTTATCAATTGCAGTAATTAGGTCAAATCCACATTGACATTTCACCCAGAAAAGTAAAAAAAGAAAAGTTACCTTGCACTGGGCGGCCTCCTGGGCATTTCATGTTCAAACTCCGGGCACTTCATTGGTTGGTGGAAATACCAACGGAGATGAGAAGGCGGGGTGAACAACGGAGATTGCAAAGCAGGGATCGAAGAGTTCACAAAGCAGGGATTGAAGAGATAACGAAATAGAGATCGAAGAGATCGTCAATCGCGTTGCAGAGTGAGAGTTAAGTTAAGAAGATACTCATAGCCCAAAACGGATGACATCACCAACACGTAAATCCACATAAACCTTTATGTTCACCTGATTATTAGGCAAGAGAAAACCATTATGAACAACAAAACACCAGCCATCCACACTGCAAAGTTAATTACTAATTTGTAAACAACTCTTAAGATTTCCCAGGTCAATGCGTGTTTTCATTCTTTGAACCAAACGGTAAGGATAAAAAGCGAAGAAAGCAATCAGCTGCATATAAGTACCGAAAACATGGAAATTCATAACCCATACACCGAAAACAAAATCGGAAAGAATTCAAACTAAAATAAATAAACACGATCGAACAAAAGAAGCGTTTGAATTACTCACCATTGTCGAAAATTCGAATGCAGTAATGGAGGAGGAGTTGCAGAGAGGAACTCTGTTCAGCTAGTACTAATTCTATTTACTGAAAAGAGGATGATGATTTTGGTGTGGAAATAACCAACCCTACACCCCCACCTCAACCTACACCTCTCTCTCTGTGCAGCAAACACGCGTCCCTCTCCCAGAACCTTGCCCTCAAATCGATCATGACCGCACCCACCCTCTCACCTTCTCTCCCTGTAATCCCGCACCCAAACCCCACTCTGTCCACCTGGAACCCCTCCCGTCAACTCTCTCTCTACTACCAACGTGAAATACGATATGAAACAACTCGCACGCTACAACGGGTGCTGTCCTTTACCAATCAGAACAACTGGCGAAGAATCAGTTTGCTGACGCATTGGCCACATGCAACCCATCAACCCCTCTGAGAACCATGCATCCGACGACATCGACAGCAACCACGCCCAAAAGCAGAATGACTAAAGTGCCTCCAGATCCTGTCCGTTGGATCTGGATTGAAGCGGGCAAAAGGGTCATTTTGTACAACCCACTTCCGAAGCCCACACCTGGCCCAAAACCAGCAACCCAAAATAGGCCCAAATATAGGGCACCCAAACCTACGGACAATATTACCCTCCTAACATTTAGTAATTACCCCAGCCCAACACAGATTTGGTGGCAGCAGTGTGTAAATAAAGCAAAATCAAGGAGCAAAAATTTGACTACACGGAAAGCCAAAAGTTAAAAGGATCTAACACCACCGTCTAAAATTTCAAAAGTAATACATGACCTGCATGCATTCGCTATTGTTGAGAAAATCTTTCATTGGAAGATGTGAGGGAGAGATTCCAGTTGGAAAAATGAATTCCAACTACATACATTTTTCTGTTTTTAGCTTTTCAATCGAGAGAAGAAGGTCAATCATCGAAGTCGAAGCTGTTCTTCCAGGTTAGCAGAGCTTCTGCCAGCGTCCCCGATGAGGAGGTGGTGGCAATTGGTAACAATTAAAGTGCACTTAATTGTTGTTTCCAAATAAAGTGAAAAAAAGAAAGGAAAAGAAACTGATGTTCCTAAAGGCTGCTTTGAGCGATACAGGCATCCCAAGAGTAAATGTTGCAGCTGGTGCATCAGGCGATGATCAACCAGAGGTTGATGTAAGTGATGAGGAATTTCTGCAATTTGACGCATCTCAGGTCCCTGTCATAGTTACATTAACAAAAGGTGACAAAATTTAACCATCTCTTCTGTCCCTTAGCGAATTGCAAATGCTTTTTTGCCCAGCACTGAATCATGTGCATATGTTTTTCAGGTAGGTAAGCACTATATTGTGGTTGTGGATGCCACTTCAGAAGAGGAATCACAAACGAACTCGGCTGTTTCGATTTCCGTCAATAGGCAAGGGCACATCTGCGGGTTGACCAAACGGGGTGGTGCAGGCCTAGATCCAAGCATCATTCTCGACATGGTATCTGTGGGAAAAACAGTAAGTGAGCAGCTGATAAACACGTTGGATTCCTAGATAGCTGCTGCTGAAGCTGGTGAAGATGAATCATGACACACTGAGAATCTTATGATATATCTAAGCAGGTGGTTCGAGCAGGTCCTAGTTATATGAAAATTGTAATTCCGATGCCTACACAGCTGATGTAAACGTTTGATTGGTAGTACGCATATTTGGCACCTTTTAACCAAGATTAGTATCATTAAGCTGTTAAAGAGTTAAAGAGTTATCATTTTGATCTTAGATGCATTTCAATATTACTGTTTGGCTTCGACCAGACAACTAAAACTATCTCAAAAATATCCTTTCCTAGAATGTCGTCGTTAAATGGATATCTATATCGGATAGGGTATTACTTAGATGTGAAACTCAACAGTTCCCATTTTTGACAGGAATTCACAACAGATGAAGGAAAAAGAGAGAAATTAACAGAGAGAAGTGGAAACAATTATGGCCTTGTAATGTATACCATTAATTGTGGTTGAAAACTGGATCAACTAATCTTACAATCTACATGTCTAATAGAAACACTGCAGACCTTACAAACAGTAAACTAGTTTACAAGTTATCGGAAAAGAAGAATGTTCAGTCCAAACCCTCTACTCCGAGTAGATAATTTTCACCATATCACAACCTTGAGGCATGAGCCGTCTAGCTTCCATCTCACCACAAAACGACTTTACCAATTCTTCTCTCTCACATCCATGAAGTCCTAGACATAAATCAGATAAGATACCTGAATCAAGAGCAATACATCTCTCGAACATTTCCTTCAAGACTTGGATTGCCCCGTCAAAATCCCTGTTATTGCAGAAGCTTGATATAAGCAACTTTAAAGTTTGCTCATCAGGATGATAACCACTTCTTAGCATGCTTTTACATAACTCAAAGGCACGATCTGCATCCTTTCGCACACACTGCCCGACAATAAGGATAGAAAAGGTTGATGCATTTGGGACAAAGTGCTTTGTATCGAGTTCTTTAACCAGATACGCAGCTTTCTTTGTTTAACCCTCCTTGCAGAGTCCCAATATCAGTGCATTAAAAGTCAGTATATCAGCATTCACTCTGTCCTTTGACATCTCCTCGAAAAGCCTATTGCCCATCTCACTATTACCTGCCCAGCTGTACCCGTTTATCAAACTATTGTAAGTTACCGTATTAGGAGCCACATTCGCGGCTTTGACTCACTAAAAACTCTATTTTCTTCTTGTAGTTTTCCTGCCTTGCAAAACCCATCAATAAGTGTGTTAAAAGTTACCACAGTCGGGTGCAATCCATTTTTCGCCATCAAGTTTTCTGAACTTCAACGACGAACTCAGAAGGCCCTTATCACAGTGCCCTGCAATCAGTGTATTGCCCGCCATCTCCTCGAGCACCTCAACAGCATTTTCTAATTTTCCCAATTTACAGTAAGCAGCCATAACCATATTAAGAGTATGAACATTTGGTGATATCCTACAAGGCCGCATTATGCCAAAGCAACATCAGCTCTACGCAAATCGAGGTCCTGCCCTTTGGGCAAAGGGATCGTTCTGTGGGGTATATGAATTGGATTCCGATTTCTTTTCCCCAATTCCCCAGAAATTGTGGGGATTGTAACGGTGGGTTCTTGCGGAATCGAATTGAACAAACTCGAAACCTGACGAATTGGGAATTTGTTCATCGAATTGGGTTTTCTGGAGTTAAATTCTTGGATTGATTCGAGAGTTCAAATCAACTTCTGACTGACTAACCTTGATGGAGGGGCGGAGGATGAAGAAAATGGCGGGCAATGAGCTCTGACTCTCTGATTCACTGCGGCAATTACAATCGTGGAGCAACAAGCGAGCACCGTCGTGCATTGAATCCCATGTCGAGCAGAAGCAACGGGAAGAAAGAAAATAAAATTGGTCTTTTGAGAGTGGTGAACCATTTGGGATTGCTTTCAAGTTTTTTTTGGGGGGGGGGGGGGGGGATGATTTTGATTAATTTTTTCCGGAGAAACGATAAATAAGATTAGCAGAGAGCACACATTTTGTGTGTATGAACAACCGTTCACCTTCTTCCACGTTTTTCTCAAACGCAATTGCTTCAGTTCATTTAAAATATCCAAAAAACATCAATTTTTTAAAAAGAGTATGAGATAATGATGATGAGATCTCTTAATAAGGGAATATTTTTCTTAATATTACATAATTACCATTTTACCCTCTTTATGTAAATATTTTGTATCAAAAGTAAGGACAAAATTAGAAAAAAAAAGTAGAAAAAAGTTGACAAAGAAGGTTTTATTAATAGAGAATTATATAGAAAAAAAAATTGGATTAATGATTTAGAAAAACTAATGAAAATGGCTTGAAAACTTTGAGTTTTAAGATAAGGACAAAATAAAGGTTAAAATGAATAGTACCAAGTTTGATTTTTTAGTGTAAAAATATGATTTTTCGTTAAAGTAAACAGTACCGCGGACTTTTCGTTAAAACTCTCATGATTTCTTGTTAAACCTCACAAAAGGGGTGAGATCCTCTCCAGATCATTCTCTCAGGATCCGTCGGACCAAGCAGTCTTGGCCAATCAAACTTGATCTTGGGGTTAGGGACACAATATTATTTTAACTTTCCATTTGATTCTTTGCAGTAGCAGCCATGGAAAGGCCATATGCATCTGCATCCATGGCTACTTCTTAGACATCTGCATCGCTCAAGAATTTTTCGAATTCTTGCTGACCACAATTACAATTTCGAATCTGAAGCTCTATGAAATAAATAGAGTTTGTAAGCACAAAAGATTTGAAAACGACTTCTCACCTTTTTAATCAGCTGAGGCAGGCATGGGTTTCAAATCTCAGTCACTCTCTCTGCAAGCATGGCCTTCTTTCTCAATTTCCGGTCGTCCTGTCTCTGCGCGCGCGCTCTCTCAGTCCCCTTCTGTGTCATTCTCTCTAGTAAGTGTTTGAGTTTATAATTAATCTTGGGCTTAATTCAAAGGAAGCCCAGATGAAAAGCTTTTGTTTTGGGCTAGTGACTGTTTTGGTGAAGGCGGCGGCCCACATAATAGTAAAATGATGGTGCAGGGCAGCTAAGAATCAGGATCCTCGTCGGATGGTTTTTGTGAGGATCCCTAGAATTCGTTAATTGTGTTCGTTCATCGTACATCGTGCGGTCAAAAATTATTTTAAATATTTTTATTTAAAATTGAACACAAACAGTACCTGACAAAAACTGATCGCAAGATATACGATGAACATACACAATTCATGAATCCCTAAAATCTTCACCAAAAGGATCCGGAGAGGATCCTATTGGGGTAGCTAATAGGCAGCATTTCTACACTTAGGCTAACAAGAGGTATGGGGCAGTAAGGCCTTAGTAGAAAGGCACATTTTCAATCGCAAAATTGGCAAATAATGAAGGATCTAAGTTGATTCACCCCTTACCCAAGACAATCACGCAAGATTGAAATTGTGCCAGAAAGGGAAAACTTGGACACTCATGCTAAGAAATCTATAAAAGCAGCAAGAAAAGCAAGTGAAAAGGACACTCAACTCTCTGAACAAAACAACAAGACTTCCCAAAAGGCTCTATTATTTCCTATCATTTCCTTTACATTCCAAGTAAATTGTAGCAATGGTTCATCAACTTTAATCAAATTGGAGTAATGGTCTCTCAACTAAAAATCCATTACCATTGATCCCTTAACTCATCAAAATGTGCAGCTATGGTCATTTTTGTCAACTTCGTTAGAATCTTGTCAAAATAAATTATGTTGGAATGACCATTGCTACAATTGGGTTAAAGTTGAAGGATCACTGCTCCAATTGGGTTAAGGTTGAGGGACCATTTCTCCAGTTTGATTAAAGTTGAGGGACCAATGGTAATGAATTTTTAGTTAAGGGACCATAGTTGCATATTTTGATGAGTTGCTAGACCAATGGTAATGGATTTTTAGTTGAGGAACCATTGCTCCAATTGAGTTAAAGTTAAGAGACCAATGCTACAATTTACTCTTACATTCCTTTTGCAACAAAGCTATCCTTTGTAATTTTTAGAAGCTCTGCTACATGTTCTTGGGTAGTATCGATTCCCTTTGTAAACATTCAGTACCATTTCCCTTAAAGAAAGTGCTTACATTGTAAACAAAAGAAGAAGTGCTCAACAAGGCAACAAACATTGCCTGATAAGGTTGAAACCTTGCCCGAACCTCTTTTATTTACATTTATGTGTAGTAGATCTGGCTTTTATGTGTTTTCTTTGATCCCTATGATAATTTTCAATGCTTATTTCAGAGCTTTACATGCTTAATGGTGCTAAACTAAATGCTTTTACTTACCTTATTGCTGATTAAAGTTGGTTTCGAGAAAGTTGACAATCTTAATGAAAAAAATCTTCCTATAAATTGGTATATGATACATGATCAAAAGTCCTTGTTTACAAAGCATAGAAAAGAATGTTTTACGAACTTAGATTGTTTAAACTAAGAAGTCTAAGTAAATTGTGGCGCAAGTAATCAACTTATCTAAGAACTAAAAGGACAATATGTTAAACAAATATAACAGTGGCATGCTCAGATCTCTCTTATTTATGTATTGTGAGCCTGAAGGCCTACCCAAAGGTCCCACAAAGACACTTTTCAAACTAACTTCAAACTCATGATGCAGAAAAATAAGCAACAAACCTTGCCTGACATGCAAAACAAGGGGAGTTATGTGAGGGACATTCTGGCTCGAACAACAAGCACTCTCTTATTCTCTATCTTTCGCTTTCTTTGTCCTTGAAGCTCTGCAAGGCCATACCATCGATAAGCCCTCACCCGCTACAACACCACCACAGTCCTCACCCACTCCCTCAATCCCATTGAGCCTAAACACCCCCAATCGTGAATGACCAAAATACCTATGTCATTTTCCAATCCATCCGTTGAATTTGGAATGTAGGAAGGGGAAGAACAACATTTGATCTTTTAGGGCATGAACCTTCAATGGCCTATGTCAGCCAAAAAATAAAGCCCCACCCAGGCTGAAGCACATCACGCACACACACAATGGCATAATCGTAATTTAGTCAAGAAAAAAAGAGCCATCTGTCAATCTGTCACATGCATAAACCATTTGGATTTCTTTAACCAAACAGGCTATCTGTATTGAACAAAATTTGTTAAAAAGTTAATTTTGATTTCCCAAAAAAAAAAACAAAAAACAAAAACCTCGGCAGTACGAGGGAAATTTTATTGGTAACGAAAAAAAAAAAGTTACACCTAGTTAAGGGGACATAAACCTTACCCTTCATAATACAAAGAAAAGGAGAAGAAAAAAACATGAAAAAGAAGGGGGACATAAACTTTACCCCTCCAGAAACGAAAACACAGAAGATATAGGTAAAAGAGGATGAGACATGAAACCTAACCCCTCTAAAACCAAACAAAAAATGTTTAAACCAAGCAAGTTAAACAAACTTATACTAACCCACTTATTATAAGATACCAGCATGAACCAGACCACACACAATAATACAGCAGACACTACCAACAAATGCAACATGAATTACAAGAGGACCAAGTCATTTGCCCCCTCCTCCCTCTTTTGGATATTGACTGCCTCATCCTCTTGCTAAATGTCTCTACAAACCATTCATGCTTCTTGTCTGCAAAAGCGTTCCCGGCAACGAATCCAACATTTAGACCACAAAAAACTCTTGGAAGAACCAGTACCTATCAAACTTAAATGCAATTTCAGGGTCTTCATCTTCTTCAAAGATCGAAGGTGGTGGCGGTGTTGAGCTCTCCAAATCCTTGCATTTCTTTGACAGAGGTTTTCCACACAAATCCGAGTTTCCTTGGTATGAATCCTACTGAAATTTACTAAATTGCGGGCCAAGTGGTATAGGCCCCCAAAGATGGTTAAGGGATACGTTGAAATACGCAAGGAAATTGAGTTGCGCCAAATTACTGGGGATACTTCCTGAGAGCTGGTTTCCAGAGAGATCCAATGATTCAAGAGTTGTCAAGTTCCCAAGAGATGAGGGTATGAGACCACTGAGAGTTGTTGGAGAGGTTCAGCAAATGAAGGCCTCTTGGTTTCCCAATGATACCTGCTGGAATCTCTCCATCAAATCTATTGCTTGATAGATCTATAAGTCTCAGAAGATAAAGGGTCTCCAAATATTTCAACTCAACCCCTTTGGCAAGAATTGTGATCTTGTCTTGATAGATATAAGTGGCATTAGTTGCGTTGGTCGAAAAGACTTCAAAATAAGTTTGATTGGTTTCATTAACAAATTTCATGAAATTCCAATTCTCCAAGTAGTTAGAGGGCAACATACCGGAAAAACCATTGTAAGATAGATCAATGATGCAAAAGTTTGGGAACTCATGGTTAGATGCAAGCTTCCCAATTATTCCATGAAATTCATTATGACCCAAAATGAGAGCCTTTAACGCTGGTAATTCTCCTAACCAAGACAGGAAGATGTCTCCGATGCAATTGTTTCCTGGGTTAAGAACCTCCAACTGAGTGCAATGGACCAGAGATCTTGGTAGCTTCCCCTGCAAATGATTGTAACTTAAATCTACCATCCTCAAACTATTTTTGTTTGGACATAGTTGAGGAATATCTCTGTCAAAAGAATTGTTCGGCAAGTTGAGTACTTTCAAAGAACTGGAGTTCCCCAAACACTGTGGAAGCATACCACTTAGATGGCTGTTAGCCAAATCAAGAACTTGTAGATTCATGCTGCAGAATAGTGGTGAAATCTCTCCATTATAATCATTGTTTGCAACATCATAAGTTATGATTGATTGGGGTGGAATTGGCAGTGAACCTTGTAACAAGTTGGACGTTTTCAAAAAACAACATATGTTTCCGTGGAAGAATGAGTGGATTCTGGTCAAATGACTCGAGGCCTGTTTTTTAAAAACACAGGAAACTCAAAGTTGCATGAATCCAACCACAAAAGTTGAAACTTTGGAAGAGTAACATTCAAATTGGGTTTAATTTGCAGAGAAAATTGGTTGAACGATAACCGAAGTACCTTTGAATTTTTGAGGTTGGAAAGCTGATCAAATTCAACTAATTGTCTCAACTTATTAAGTGAAAGGTCCAGATCAGTTAATTGGGTCAAATTCCTTGTAACCAAGATGGGATTTGACCAGTTAGTACATTAGAACCCGAGTCTAGATCTGTAAGTTGCGTCAAATTAGCAAGAAAACATGGGAATTTTCCCGTTAAGTTGGTCTATGCAAGGTCCAAATGATCAAGTTTGGTTAGTTTTCCAACCTAAGACTTGGAATAATCAGATACTAACGATTGGTCGGTCTTTGTGAAAATGTCTTTTCAAGGCCAATACAAGCGATCATAAAATGAAGAAATGTTAAGGCAAAAGAGTTGAGTAAGGTTTTTGAGTGAAGATGGAACATTGGGATCAAAATTACAATAGTAGATGCCAAATATAGTTAAGAAACGAAGATTTCCGATGGACGTAGGCATTGGACCGGAGAAACTTGTTTCCCCAATGTCCAATTTCTTGAAGGAATTGGTCCTGTTCAAGTCAGGAAAATAACCTATTAGCTCTAAGTTCTTGTAAACATAAAGAACCTCTAAGTTTGGTAGATGGAAAACACCAACAGGGAACTCCCCATAGAACCCACAGTTGGCAACACAGAGAGATGTAAGGCATGATGCATTGACAAAGTTATCAGGAAAAGTGGAAAATATTTCTACCCAACCAAGATGAAGTTGTTTTAAGTTGGTCATGTTTTGGACTAGGCTTCTTAGATTGGGTTTTGTCAGTGATATATAGACACCATATTCAGCGAAAAATTTATCATTGAATGACAAATCAAGGGAAGATAGCTTTGATAGCTTCGAAATTTCAGATGGAACTTGGCCAGAAAATAAGGAATGTGAAAGGTTGGGATAGGTTAGACTCGTAAGGTCACGGCCTAATCTTGATGGCATTTGAGACAAATTGAAGTGATTATCTGAGAGATTAAGCTATTAAGGGTACAAGTGTAATACAGTTAGAAATACAGTTAGTAAGGTTGTTAGGATTTCTCTTATAAAAACAATGTGTGTAATCTTCATTGAGTTAGTTAATACAAATCCTATTTCTCTCTAAACTCTCTCTCTCTCTCTCTAAAACTCTCTGTGTTCATCTTTCTTCTCTTCATCTTCCTTCTTGATTTTCTATTCAATTCTCAAACACTACAATGTAGTTAACATGGTATCAGAGCCACCAGGCTCACGCCATGGATTCTGGTGGTTCCACTTTCCATTATTTTACATCTGTTTCTAGCTTAGTTTCTTTCCAAATTTTCATTAGATGTTCGGATAAGTTTCTTTCCGAAGTCGGATCGCAGATCATAGACAAAGAGGCCATTCACGCTGCTAGTCTTTTGGTGTTTACTCCGAAGTCCGAGCACTAAATCTTCTAAAATGCGAACAACTTCCAACTTCAAATCTCATCGGCCATTCTTCTTCTTCTTTTGGCGATGTGCACAAAATCATCAACAAAACCCCACGAACAGCAATCGTTTCCGGGAAAATCAAGAAACCCACAACAAAATCTTAGAGAAAAACGCCAAAACCCACAACAGCAATCGTTTCTGGGAGGTTTTCTGAAATGGGGTTCGCTGGGTTTCTTCAGTTTCTGATTCTCGCCATGGATCTTGGTGTCTCTAAGTCATATGGATCTTCTCTCTTGCGAAGCTATCTCTGCATGATTTGAAATTTGTGCAGTCCACATGTTCGACGAAATGACAGCTCAAGATTTTTGTGAAGGTTATGTTTCCAATCACTTTCTCTGAATTCCTTGGAGAATTGGAATGGTTTGTTACTGCAATTACTTCTGCTGGCTGTGAAACAATTTGGGAATGGGTCAGCGAATCCATTGTGGGTACATGAATGTTCTTGGGCTCGGCAATTCTGGGTCTTTTGGGGAGTTTGTGTTGAAGTTGTAGCTCTGAATATGCTTAATCCTTCATCTCTGCGGTTCTCAGGTGATTAGTTTCGTTTCGGAGTCGTGATTTGTTCTGTTTTTTTTTTACTATGTTCCTTGAGGCACGAAGCCAGTATTCTGTTAATTAGTTGAGGCACGAAGCCATTTTTCCTGTTGATTTGTTGAGGCACGAAGCCATTTTCTTGTTGAATTTGTTGCGGCACGAAGCCATTATCTTGTATATTCTTTGCTATTCTTTGCGGCACGAAGCCATTCTTGCAAGTTTTTCTATAATTCTTAGATAGTTCTTGAAGTTGTTCATGAGATGAATACAAATTAAGCAGATGGGGGGTGCTTCGTGATACACTAACATCTGGAGACTTGGGTTGTTCTGTATCATAACCTGAAGGCCCTATGATGACAGCAGCTGGAGAAGAATTTGCTGAAACTAGTGATGTGTGATGATAATGGGATGAAATTGCATCGTTCTTGAGTATGGATTTTCGTTCTGAATACCTATCAGTTTAGTGAGCAAGTAGTATCTGTGCAAGTAGCATGTTTGAGTATGGTGGTTGGTCATGTTGTATCTTTCAGACTAGTTATTGTACTGGCTGAAGCAGTATGATTTTGGGGACTTGAGTTGCAGCTCTTGCTAATGGCAATGATGCTCAGTGAGTTGTACTAAATGTCTTCTGCTTAGTGCATGAAACAGGAAGCAATGCACGATCCTTTGGCTCCATAAATCTCTTGGGAGTGGCATAAGCTTTTGCTGGAGTAACTCGGTTGTTGACGATATTTGAAGTTTTGGAAGGAATTGGCAGCGTATGGCTGCTTTTCTATAGGTGCCAGTGCCACCAACAGAATGTCCTTCAGATATACTAGGATTTAAAGTCCTATCATTGGTAAATGTATGCCGCATCTCCTGGTAATGGGGAGTGGAGAAAGGAACATCTTCTGGCTCTGAAAATCTTGTTTTCTTCAAGTAACAGATGTGCTAGTTGACCGCTAAAGTTCCATGTCTGGGGTTATTGAGTTTGAGATGAACCTTGTGAACATGAGGTTGAAGGAATGGGTGAGCAAGCAGCTCGGCAGCACTCGGCCTGAGTTCTGGGTTTTTCCGAAGCATGCTTTTAATAAGTGTTCAGAATGCACTAGTGTACTTTGTGGGAAGAAGAACAGAAGAAGTTGCATTAGCACTGGTTGCAATTGGCATTTAAAGATATCCCGGCAGCTGATGCAAACTGGATTGAAATGCTTTTACAGAGACGGTAAATGACAAACTCTTTGGAGAAGGACATGAGGAGCAAAATCAAGCTCAATTGCTGCAATCTGCAGTGCGTCCATTTGTCCATATTTCAGTGTTTGCTATTTGAGAACTTTGCTGCAATCTCAAACTGGGTTTCCCCAGTTGAGATTGAGGGGGAGTATTAAGGGTACAAGTGTAATACAGTTAGAAATACAGTTAGTAAGGTTGTTAGGATTTCTCTTATAAAAACAATGTGTGTAATCTTCATTGAGTTAGTTAATACAAATCCTATTTCTCTCTAAACTCTCTCTCTCTCTCTCTAAAACTCTCTGTGTTCATCTTTCTTCTCTTCATCTTCCTTCTTGATTTTCTATTCAATTCTCAAACACTACAATGTAGTTAACATAAGCCTCTGCAAGTGCACAAGTCGGAAGAGGCTGCTGTTAGAGTTAGAACCATAGAGACAGCTGCTGCTGAGTTCAAGGCCAATGACATTTGTCAGACTCTTCATCGCACTCAGCACCATCCCACGAACAACAGTTACTTTGATAAATGATGAAATTTAGAAAAATGACAACTTTTTCACTCAAATTATTGTAATAAATTCGAACTTTCCTCTTACCTTAATGATAATAAAAAAAAGAATTTTTAAAAATTACTATTTGCACTTAATAATTATCTATTCTTACCTAGCAAATTTCAAAGTTGTAAAAAATAATAATAAATAAATAAAACGGTAGTTGGAGCTCTTACCGGAGCCGGTTCCTTTCCCCACCTCTTCCATACCATCTCCCTTCTGACTCTACGCTGAACTCATGTTCCACTAATTCATATTGCCAAAATGCTAATCTATCTACCTTTGGTAAAGTCTTGAAACAAATTACACGCCCTTGACTATCACCACAAACACTAATCCCTTGATAGTGTTAGTCCTACTGATTAATTAAGTCTTATAGTCTTGAATTATATTTTCTCGATGAATGATGAAATTTTGAAAAATTACAACTTTTTTCATCATCGTGGGGAAGTTTCTAGTTCGTACAAAGAAAAAATAATTGAGTAACATCAAGTAACAGCAACATTAAACAATATACACCTTATGTTTTTGGCACAATATTTTATAATGTTGGCATGAGAATTTACTAAACTGTGAGGTGACAGAGAGTCAATTAAAAGTCTCACTTTTGAGAGAATCTCCTTAGCATCCCCCCCCTCCCCCCAAAAAAAATGTGGAAAATCAACGTTATTCATGTTAGTCGAACTATTTTACAAGTGAAGAAAGATTTTCAAAGTAAGAAAGGCAATCTATCGATCTGCGCCTCTTGGAAGGGATGTATAAATTACCATTTAGATCTTATTAACCAAATAGGGGATCTATATTGAACAAAATTTATTGAAAGTATATCTGACCTCCTCTTCCATCTCCGTTCTGGTCGTATGCATAATGCATGGACCCTCTTCCATTATTTATTTGTTTATCAAGCTGAACTCATGTTCCACTCATACTTTTCATTCATTCATATTGCTAAAATGCTAATCCATCTACATTTGGTTACTCCCACTTTTCAGGCTTAAAGTCTTTGTTGGAACCAAATTACACACACCTTTGACTGTCACCACCACAAACATTCTCCTCAATAACATTAATAATTATTTACCTTTGTTTTGTACCAGTTTTAAGGCTTGAACCAAATTACACGCCTTTGACTATCATCACAAACATTCTCGTCAGGGGATTAGTGTTTGTCCCACTATTAATTAAGACTTATACTTTTTGAACCATACTTTTGCTCAACTCGATGAATGATTAACTTTGAAAGATAATAACTTTTTTTGTCATCGTGGCAAAGTGTCTGTATCTATACAAAGAAAAAAAATAATTGAGTAGCATCGAGAAATAGCAAAAATAAATAAGCTCATTTTCTACTATGCCTCCTGAAACTTTATTTTGATCTCATTTTGTTCCTTGTAACTAAAAACTTACCACTTTACTCTTTAAATCACAGAATTCGTTCCACTTTGACTTGTGGACTCTTTCTTCCTTTTAAACTTATAGGATGCCTCTTAAAACATATGTGGGACTCAACACCCAATAAGTCTATGTCACATGTGCAATAAATTTGATTATAAATCTCCACTATGCGTTAACATATATTCAACAATCAGACAATATTAAGTTTAAAAGAAATTAAAGAGATGAAAAAAATAAAAATGAAATTGATTAGCCTGGTGCACACAAATCAACCACATAAGAAATTAGCAGATCTAAGACAATGTAGAGCGAATTTTGAGTTTTATAGAAACGACTTTCAAGTTTCAAGGGGCAATGGAATCAAAATCGAGCTCCAGAGGGCAAAGTGGAGCGACTTTGAGTTTCAGGGAGTAAAGTAGCTACTTTTGAGTTATATGGAGCAAAGTGAGATGAAATCAAGTTCCAGAGCCGTAACTAAAAATAAACCATTAAATAATGCACCCCAAAAAAAAAAAAAAAACCCTTCTATCACCCGCCACTCCATTATCATGGCAATTTGATTTATAATTAAAGGGAAGTCTATGGCTCTCCCATAATTGTAGAGAAATCAACGTTATTCATGTTAGTCGAACTTGTAATCTTTTATAAGTGAAAGAACAATTTTAAAGTAAGAGAGGCAATCTCACTAGGACCTATGATAATATAGTGTTTGTGCTTGAGTGGCCTAAAAATTTGTATGAGCTCCTGAGGTTGTTGCAACACTCAAGGGTTTTGAGCTAAGACTGATTAAGCATGCTGAAGGAGGAATGACCGTAAGTACATTTTCTATGGAGAAGAAAATTTGGAAGAACAACGATAAGAAGGGTAGTTTTAAGACTAGTGAGAATTTGATACAATTGTGAAACACAATGGTAACAGGGAAGGCACAAAAAGAGGCTTGTAAAACCTGCAACAAACTGCACTTTGGTGAATGTTGGTATAAGGGCAAAGCCAAGTGCAAAGCCCCATATTAAAGTTAATTATAATAAAAATACTGTTTGCCTTGTTTTAAGGTTGGGAAATTACCTATAGTCTTGTGGGAACCAAAAATTACTTCTCCATTAAACAAGCTATTAGCACGCTAAACATGAGGAGTGCAGCTACAATCAAGCAACATAATACCCACTTCATGGAACATGGAAAAATACAAGGAAACTGGGAATTGGAGCCCAAGTATTTTATGTGTATAAAGGACCTAGAATCCCACTAGAATGAGAGAAAAAAAGGAGGTATGAGTTTACAAACATCATGAACAAACACCAACTTGAGTTTCAGAGTGTTTTCTTGCAAGTCGCTCCGCTCTCATTGATGACAAGCGAAGATAGTGTCTAAGCTTCTCAACAAGGCTACAATATTATTGTTGGAGGAGACGAAATTTTCCGCTCCAACAGTTGGCACCGTTTGTGGGAAACGTACAAAAAGCCGTATGAGAAGTACTAATATACACTTAACCTAAGGGTATGATAAGAGGTATGACTTATCATAAGTGTTATACCCTTCTATAAGTGATATGTCTTATCATGAATGGATAAAATCATTCATAGAATTCTCACAACTCTCTCAAAAATGTGTAATGAAATCTATAAAAGGAAATCATTCCTCTAGACAAATTATTCAACGTGAAACGGATTCTCTTCTTCCCTTTGATGTGCTATTTCTTTATCGGCACTATAGCATAATAATCAATAATCTAACAACATTAAAATTAATCATGTTAAATCTTGCAACCATATATAATATTGTGTGCACCCAAAAATATGTGTAAATGCTGAATAAGATATTAGCTAGCTTTGAAAGACTTCCCATTGATTCGTCAGCCTGTCACTTTGAATGCGTGGTTAGCTTGACAAGAATGATTATGTTGATGATTATGGCTTATAATCTGGTTCTAGAGACCTCAAGCCCGTGATTAGTGGAACAAAAGCTACTCTGTTTATGAAAGAAATAGGAGCCCGAGTGACATTTTTATTAGGAGTGACAATTAGGTAATTGTTATGTGTGCAAAGCTCGAGAAAATAAAACACTAAACTTAAATTAAAGACTATAGATTAATTAATATTCACGTACTATTGAATAAATTGTGTGTATATATAGTAAATCCTACTACTTGGACGAACTTCAACTCGTGTAATTAACATGAGATAATTAAGTGTAACGGTAAATGAATTGAGTTAGTATATATATACGTAGAATTAGAACCTATATTAAAAAGAGAAATAAGCGTTGAGATGAGTTACATCTGTAAACGACGACTTGTCTTCAAGTGATGGCGAGGCTGATTTTATCAAACGTTGACTTGACTTTAAAGTCTTGAAGTGATGGTCTGAGCAAATTATTATGTTCATGATCACCACCCATTTCTCCACCGTCTTGACTTCTTGTATGTTTAGGATCACTATTTTTTTTTTGGATTCTTTTGTAGTCCATAGCTCCCCTAGCTCATTGAAAGAAACAACTTTGTATATACCGTCTACTAAAAAGGGAAGTCGATTTCTCCACCTTTAATTATGTGAGATCCTACGCATATTTAATTCGGACATAAAAAAAAACAAAAATAAAAACATACATTATAATCCCAAAAAATAAGAGTTCGTTTGATAACCTAAATTTTTAGTTTTTAATTTTGAGAAACGAAGTCATTTTAGTACTGCGGTTTAGTGATATTCTTCTTTAATTGTAAATGATAAATAAGAGATTTTAGGTTCGAATTTCATAAATGACAAAATACGATTTATTCCCCAACCGTTTTGGGAAATAATAACCACACACTTGTCTCAAACAATTCGAAGTACCTTGCTTGCGTATTCTTGATAAATCAGTGTTTATATATAAATGTAGGAAGATCCTTCCCAATTTCAATTATAACAACAATTATGGGTATATGCATGTCATTATATCTAACCAGTGCATTGAACAAATAAAACAAAAACAACAACCAAGATTAAAATATGTGTGTACGGTTAGAAAAATGGAGCGTTTACATTATTTCACTTCGATTTTTAGTTTTCAATTTTCAGATTTCATTTCAAGGATTGAATAAAGGAAATTTAATTGGTAATTGTTTTTAGTTTTCAACCGTGAACTAGTATTTATTAGAAACTATCTTTCCGCTGATTATCTAATTATGGTGCCTTGCTTATTGATTTGCTCGTCAAGTTTTGATGTTCCAAATGTGTGTGGCACTAATTCTCCCATTTTTTGAGCGGATTGATTGAAATGGATAAGTTTCCTTAATGAGTAATCTATATTCTACCTTCAAGAGTTACATGTTCTAATTCGATCCTAGACTAGTTATTTAAAATAAATAAATAAATAAATAAATAAAAAGTGCAAAATGATATATTTTTTAACGCGTATAACAATTTTCAAAAGTTAGTGTTCGGATCAAATATTAGAAACTAAATTCGTCGAATTTTTAATACCCTTGTCCTTAATAGCTCGAATTCAACTCAGATTGCCTAACAGATGCGCAAAGCTTCCCTATAGTAGCTACAGCTGTTACATCCAAACAACTTACTCTAAGCCCAAAACAAAACAAAACAAAAAAAAAAAAAGCAAACGTTTCCTGGCCACCAGGTAAAGAAGAATAATCTTGAAAAAGAATTCATGACTTCCAAGTCTTCAATTGATCGAGACATCAATTCACCACCCACTCATCGATCGACTCATATTTTTTTTTAATTCATGCTTTGCATGAGTTGTGTCTATAAAAGGAGTTAACTTCTCCACTCTCAATTATCCGAGAGCCATAAAACAATATTTCCTATAACCAGAAAAACTCACTGCCATGAAAATGGAATCTTGGTTGTCCAAGTTTACATGTTTCCATTGTCTTCTTTTGCTATTACTCAATGCTACTCATTGTTTTTCATTTGTGCAGACGCAGACACGGACACTTTGCCATGCTGACGAGCACTCGTTCTTGTTACAATTCAAGGAAAGCTTTACGATAAACAAGTCAGCTTCGTATTCTGTTTTTGCTTATCCGAAGGTTGCATCTTGGGCTCGAGAAGGAGATCAGAATCAGAGTAACTGTTGTTCGTGGGATGGTGTTGAGTGCCATGCGGAGTCTGGCCGTGTCATTGGTCTTGACCTCAAGAGCAGCTGTCTCTATGGTTCTATCAATTCCAACAGCACTCTCTTCCGACTTGTTCACTTGCAGATGCTTGACCTCTCAGATAACGACTTCAATTCCTCTGAAATACCATCGAGATTGGGCCATGACCTTTCGAGTCTGTCTTATCTCAACCTTTCACAGTCTGTATTTTCTGGCCAAATTCCATCTGAAATTTCAAAGCTATCCAAACTGTCTACCCTTGTCCTGTCTTACAATAATGGTTTGGAGCTTAGGAAGTCTATCATGAGAATCCTAGTCCAAAACTTGACCAGCATAAAACAACTTCATCTTAGTGATGTCGGCATATACTCCACTGTGCCTGATATCTTGGTCAATGCAACTTCTCTCACATCTCTCAAACTAAGCTACTGTGGGTTGTATGGGGAATTCCCAGTAGGCATTTTCCACCTACCAAACCTAGAGGAGCTTAGATTATACTCGAACACAGACCTAAATGGTTATTTTCCTACTTTTAACAGGACCAATTCCCTCAAAATATTGGTTGTTTCAGGGACAAATTTCTCTGGTGAACTTCCTAGTTCTATTGGAAACCTTCATTCCTTAAATTACTTTGATATCTCATACTGTGGTTTTGATTCCCATGTTCCATCTTCATTTGGAAACCTTACCCAGCTCAGTTTCCTTGAGATGACTTCATTTCATAACGTTTCCACAGGCCAATTCATAGTTCCTGATTCCTTGTCTTCTTTTGGAAAACTAACCAAGCTCAACCATATGGGTCTTACGGATATTAACTTAAGGGGAAATTTCCCACGTTTTGTGGCTAACCTGACCCAACTTATGTTTCTAGACTTGTCAGGCAATTCAATAACTGGTGAAATCCCATCTTGGCTCGGATTAGAGTCGACCCAATTAACTTCTCTGTATCTCTTCTTCAACAATTTGCAAGGAACAGTTCCTAAGTCGCTTTTCCACCTGAGAAATCTTGAATTTCTTGACCTTTCCGCTAATAATTTGAGTGGATTAGTTGAGTTTGATGAGTTTTCCAACCTCAAAAAGTTGAAGACACTTAAGTTAGGGTCCACCAAGTTATCCGTGCGTGTCAAATCTGGTTCGAGTGCTACTCTTCCAAAGTTCGAAGTTCTAGAGTTGGTTGAATGCAACTTGACAGAGTTTCCCGAATTTTTGAAAAATCAATACGAATTGGGAGACCTAGACCTTTCTGATAACAATATTCATGGCCAAATACCAAAATGGTTCTGGAATGCAACTAGAGAAACTTTGGTCAATCTCGACCTTTCTTTAAACTTCTTAACAGGCTTTGAGGAAAATCCAGTCACTCTTCCATGGACAAATCTGCAGATTTTTAATCTTGATAATAATCGGTTACAAGGGTCATTGCCAATTCCACCACAATCTATCACGACTTACATTGTCCGCAACAATAATTATAGAGGAGAAGTTTCACCATTGTTCTGCGACTTGAATTATCTTCAAGTTCTTGATTTGGGCAACAACAGCCTGAGTGGCATGCTTCCACAGTGTTTGGGGAAGTCCAGTACCTTGGAAATACTGCATTTGATGTTTAATTCTTTCCACGGCGATATTCCTCCAATTTGTGCTAACAAAAATAGTTTGAAATTTGTTGGGTTGGGTTACAATCGGTTACAGGGGAGGCTACCAAGATCAATGGCGTATTGCACTCAGTTAGAGTTTCTTCACATTGGCAACAACCAGATCAGTGATATCTTCCCTTCTTGGTTAGGGGTACTTCCAGTATTGGGGGGTCTCATTTTGCGGTCGAATGCATTTCATGGGATAATTGGGAAGCCTCCAACTAATCATGAGTTCCCAAAATTGGGCATCATTGATTTATCCAACAATCTGTTTTCAGGTATGTTGCCTTCTAAGTACATGGACAACTGGAATTTCATGAAATATGTTGTCGCAAACGAGGGAAGACGGTACTTTGAAGTCTCAACCGAGGGAAGCCTATACTATCAAGTCTCATCCAACGGCAGCACAAATAAATATGGAACTTACTATAAACTTTCATACAATATGATAATTCCTGTAAAAGGTGTTGACTTGATCTATGTTAAGACCCCCTATGATCTGAGACTCATAGATTTCTCAAGTAATAGATTTGAAGGAGAGATTCCAGCAAGTATAATTGGGAGTCTAAGAGCGCTTCATTTGCTAAACCTCTCCAACAACGCTCTCTCTGGTCACATCCCCTCATCTCTGGGGAACTTGACTGCTCTTGAATCGTTGGATCTCTCTCAAAACAAGCTCTCAGGAAGGATCCCCAGTAGCTTCGCACAACTCACTTTTCTTGAGTACTTCAATGTGTCGCATAACCATCTTTGGGGGCCTATACCACTTGGCCAACAATTTGGTACATTCCTAGAAGATTCATACCAAGGAAACTCAGGTCTGTGTGGAAAGCCCTTGTCCAAGAAATGTGAGGGTTCTGAGAGCTCGAGGTTGCCGCCACCATCAAGCTTTGAAGAAGATGAAGAGGCTGGATTTCCATTTGAGTTTGACTGGTATGTAGTCTTGCCAGGAGTTGTCAGCGGACTAATAGTGGGAGTGGTTGCTGGAAACACATTGGCAGACAAGAAGCATGAATGGTTTGTGGAGACATTCAGCAGGAGGAGGAAGCCAACAACCGCAAGGGCGACAAGGAGACGCCGAACTTAGCTTGAAGTGTCTATCGGCTAGAGAAATGTTTGGGCCTTCAAGGCCAATGTCATTTTTTTTATGATTTCTGGTGTTTCAGCATATGTTGTTATGTTATATTACAATAATGGGGTTCTATAAGTTTGGTTTGTATAATATTTCTACTTGATCAAATTCAGTGTTATCAACTAAGTAGTTGGAATTACGTTTCCGGTTTCCATTGCTTCTAGGTCAAAACTAGCAAAAGTGCCATGCTCTGCTGTGGGTTTTAAATCCGTAGTTTATAGCAAACATGAATCCTTTCCCAAAAAGAGAGAGAGAGAGAGAGTTTGAATAACAGTACATAATAATCAGCTCATACTCAAAAGCTACCAACAACTTAACTACACTCACAAAAAGATATATCACTATACACATAATAGAAACTTTTGAAAATTCCATAAAATCACAAATCAACCCATTCATTTCTAAATATTTCAAAAACTAAACCAACATGGTAAAATAAGTCTTTAAGTTACATTCATTTTATTTACATTGCATCAAGAGCATATGTGCAATCCAAATGGGAGATTTCTATTTTACAGTTATACACATTTCCAAAAGTTTCCCACATTGATTAGTCGTTCATTTTGCCCCTACATTTTACTAATTCTACGTTAAGAGTTCTATGTACAACTCAAAAAAACAGATTTTACCAACTAAAAGGACGGACAGTAACACCGCATGACGGTGTTATGATAAAAAATGATTAATAACATACTAAACGGAAGTGATGTTTTAAATCTGGAATGAATGCACACCTCAAGAGCTGATTTCAAATTGGTGATCCCTTTCCCAAAATTTTCTTGATGAGGGCAAAGCTAGGAGTCTCAATTTCAAAATCCAAATCAGAAAATAAAACAAAATTGAATGAACTATGAAGAAAATTTATTCTCCAACAGAAAACTCAGCGCTACACAAAATCATTGAATTGGAATGAAAATGAGATTAAATTGAACAAAATCTAACTCAATTGAAGCTATTCTCTGAAAATCTTCCGAATCAAATTAATAAAACAAAAATAAAAAAATTTAAAAAGTTAGAGATCAGAAGAAAGCATATTAAAGCAAGCCAAAAAGACGGAGACAGAGCATCAACTAAGAGCAGATTTCCTCCATACTTGCTTAAAATTAGACGTATTTATCAAATATATCATTTAATAATCCTCACCCATGTAATTATCCAAAATAATCAAATGTTAAACCATTTACTTGGTCAAATCTTATAATTGCTCAGTTTGTTTTTACTTTCCAAAGGCAAACTGCTTAGAAACATATATCATAATCTTCGGTTGAGAAAGTCAGTTTGTTTTATGGGGTTTTCATTATTTTCAAAATCAATATCAAATTTTGTAAGGAAGAGAACAGAATTTACCTTTGGGAAAGTCTGAACGGTTGCGGCGGTTGGTAGAATAAAAAGAGATTTTTTTTTTGGCAAAAGAATCCAAGAGATTTTAGCAGATGAGGCGAGGAGGAAGACAAGGAGAGCAGCAGGGTGAGGGTTTTAGCGGTGAGAAAAAGGACGTGCGAACTGGGAAGTATCTAGAGAAATGGTGGGTAAACAAATTGGAAAGATTTTTAAATGTTCTCGGAACACGAGTTGGTTCATCATGCGATTTCATATAAATAGTACGATTTTTGTATTGAAAAATTAATAACATAAAAAGTAAAACTTTTCATCACTTATAAAGTACGACGTGGCATACCATTTGTGTTACGAGCACAAGTAAAAATTTCTCAACAAATTGAAGCCTTTTTGGCCATTTTACTATGCAGCTATAAAAAATAGCACTGAAAAATAAGAGTGAAGCAGGGGCCTTTCTGTCCTTTCACTGTGCATAGTAACATTTTTTTAGGCGCTAATTGAGCTTTAGTATAGATAATTTATTAGGACTTTTCACGTGTAAACCCTCCATAAGGCCAACTTCAATTTTTGGACCCAAACTCAATTTTTTTTCTTGAGTAAATCGATATTTTACACTAGGGGAAGGAGGAGTTCGGTTAAGCCACATAATGAACAACCTAATTTTGTATTGAATTCGCCATTCATGAGATTCAAACTTAAGACCTTTCACTTTCAAGTGAAAAGGAATACCATCAGATGATAGTACTAAGTGGTCCCAAACTCAAATATTTAAGTTTACTAAAAGACAGAATTTAAGTTTATGAACAACGAATGTTACTCAACCCTCAAGACCTAAATTTCATGATTTAAAATATATTAACTGTTGTGGAATTGTTTTAACCCTATTTTTTCAGAAAGGATTTTTCGCAACTTTGAGTTATATTATCTTAACTTAATTTTACAAATATTTTAACATAAAAAATTTTAAATTTCCACAAAAATTTAAAACCGAACAAATCACACCAATCAACCACTCAACCAACCAAAACTTTAATATAGATGATAATTCATAACATAAACTAAAAACTTAAACACTAATTGAAAATATAAATGATAGTTCATACGAGAAAATATGCCCGCGCGTTGCTGCGGAACTTGAATGCACCGGCCTTAACTGCATAAATAAGACACATTTAACCTGAATAAATTAAGACACATGCACCATGCACTCGTCTCTCACAGAGAAACAAAGATACCAAAAACAGAGAGGCAATGTCACATTGTTTTGCATGATCTTGAAAATTGGTGATAAGGCATTCAAAATGCTAACAAAGAAGTGCAAATGGTATTGAAATGCTAAAAAAGGCATTTTGAATAATTATATGATGGGGCAACAAAAACACAATTGACTTTCAAATTGGATAAGAAAAAAACAGGATAACATTCCCCTGAAACCAAATTCATCCCCCAATTTCTTGCAACAAATTTCAGTAATATGCTAAAATAAACAACTAAGTATGAGCAGGACCTCGTAAAAAGTAGATGATCATATGTGTTCTTCAACTTTCTGTCGAACCTGCAATCAACGAAAGTGATCCACCGTGAAAAACATGGTTAACCACCATGTACTGAAGGTATATATAATCATTGAAGAAAAACCTTTTACATCTAGCACAAAACAAACTATAATCGAAATTTCAACAAACCAAAATAACATGCAGATAAATAAATAGGAAAAAAAAAAAAAAAAAAAAAGGAAGAAAAAAAAAGAAAGAGTCGAAATTTCTTTTATGTCCAGCAATGGACCATTAGAGATTGTGTAGAAACAATGCAGTAAACACCACCAGAGAACAGGGATAAACAGAATAGTAATACACACATACCTATCAAAATAGTAAAACGAAAACAACTAAACATGTAAATTCAAAGGTCACTCGGAACATGCTAAAAGTAAAAACTAAATGAATAGCGATTGGCATCTAGATTTACCTTTAAAATGGCCTGCGATGTGTCATTAATAAAAGCCCTGAATTCTTGGTTCACTCCGCTAAATTGGTAGGAGCTTTTGCTTAATCCATCAGAACCTTAAAACAAAACCTGTAATAGTATGATAAGCAATGAAGATCTGGCAAGTTTATTAGACATTGTTTCAAATACAAATTGAGATTTGTGGGAAAAAAAAGAGAAAGAATCAAATATCATATTATATTCTGACAAACTCTGAGATGGTATGAAGTCACCTCATCTAATTTTACGACAAATGGGCGAGACTCGTTAAAGAAAGTCAATAAGGGGTAGAATGTTTAAATCTATCTTATGAAAGAAGTGATAACGTTGTAGTTATTTTATCAGGAGGCGTTAAAACCATGAATCAAGAGGATTATAGACCATGGATTTCAAATATTTCAATTATAAGAAAACTTGTTTGCAATACTGGGAAAAAGCTTATTATTGTTGATAAAAATACACATGACACCAATGGATCATGCCATAAAAATTACAGCATGAAAAATCCAAAGACCAAAATCCCGCCGGCAGAATTTATTCACATCAAAGGATGCACAATCTTGGTTTAAAAAACCGACCAAATTTAAATTCTAACACCATACGATCAAATGTTAATCAAACACACAATCTCAAAAAGCCGAAAACCATGTTAAGCAAAAGAAACAGAAGGAAAAGTGTGAAGATGTAAGCATTGAAAAGAATATGAAAAGTGGCAGCACTGATATCATGCACAGATAGGAAAACGAAAAATCGGAACCAGTAGCAACAAATAGAACCAAGAAGTAAAAGGATTGATAAAATAAATAAATAAGAAATTGGACAGAGGCACAAACCAACGACATGAGCTCAGTTTTTTGACCATGAATTTTGCATGGCCTGAAATCAAGAAAAGGACATGTTTACCGGGATTTTGAAGTGGATGCCCGCAGTCCGAATGACAGCGATCATCCCTCTTTTGATGGTTCAGAACCGACCCGGGACACTCGTACGAAATCTAAAAAGGCAGCATTATCTGGAAAGAACATGCGAAGCCCTTAACAACAACGAAGTAAATATATAGTTCCATAGATGCAAACAAAATAACACTATGGCATGATATTTGATTAAGTTCCGTCTCTACCAGTTTGATGGCAAGAACACACACCTCTTCCATGCAGGAATGAACCTAACCACACTGCATGCACTCACATACACTGCATACACATACACTCACACACACCGAAGAATGAACGCATCATATTCAGTTAGCACCAATCAACTTTAAAAGCAGTGAGACCTTCGAAAGGCACAGCCAAACTGGCCTCGGTTCAAATAACCAAATTGAGAACAACAGTTCAATTTTAGAAAAGCTGTACAGAGGAAAAAAACAAAGAAAGAAAAAAAACAGAGAGAGATAAAACAATCCTATAACCACAACCGAAAAACAAAATCAAAATGAACAGAATAAAATATCAGCAGAGCATGAACACTAACATCCTTTGGAAACATGTGCTGGTTACGTATAATATATATGCGCATAAATGAATAAAATGACTTGAGTGCCCTAGCAGTGGTCTTTACGCTGAACCAAATCACTATTAGGTTAATTGTATTGATTCACCCATCTTTTATGTGCTAAATCTCTACTAAATTGCCCTACGAAAATGACATAAAACTAAATAAATTCCCAATATATCTGAGAAATACAACTTTTAAAAGTGTGAGAATATATGCAGCACCAGGATGTTGCAGAACTCACTGCCCCAATTTAAGATTCGGTTTTTGTCCAATGTATGCATATGCTTAGATACAACTGAGAATTTGCTTTGCAACAGTTGCTACAATCATCGTCTTCTGAGAGAGATAGATACAATGGTAAAGATTACAATGGGGAATAGTTAAGAATCCCTCTAAAATACTAAAGAAAAACATACCTAGAACGGAGTAAACAACTGTTTGTCTCCATAGCAGTTTCTCAGAGCATTCATGCTGTCAGAAAGATTGTGCTCCACTCCTGAAGGATGGACAAATATACCAGATGGAGACTGACCCAAAGAAAACATAATTAAAAGTTAGCATCTGATGAACAATTAAGGTGATGCAAAAGGGCAACACATGATGTGAAATTATTATACCAAAATATCCAAGGTCTGTCAATCTAATCACCCAATAAAATAAAACAGAAATTAAGCACAACAATATCAAAATTAAAAGGAAGGAATAATATGAAACCTTGTGCATAGAACGTTCGTGAGAATGAATCACACAACAATCAAGGGTGGACAAATCACAAAAGTGACAATTAAAGGGCACCTAACGGACACCCCCATCTCTCTCTCTCTCTCTGCAATCACAGAAATCCCTCGGGTTTCAGGAAGCAAATGGAAAACGAAATGCTTTTCCATCCCCTACCCATACCTCCCTTTCCCATTCCCTTTACCCTCGCATAAAATCCTCCCATCTCTCTCTCTCACCCTTGTCCCATCTCTCTGTCTGCAAATCGCAGAAAAGAAACCCTGAACAAATCCCTGAAGTCCCTTGCCTAAATCCTCCCACATTTCTCTCGGACACCCCCTATCTCTCTCTCTGCAAAACCTAAACCAGATCTCCTAAATCCTATCTCAGACACCCCACATACAGCAAAGAAGCCAAGATATTAAAGCAATCTCTACATAATACTTTGGAACAACGAAGCAAAAAGGTACTTACTTGTTCCTTGTCCAAAACCGTTGGTGCCGCTGCACATTGTTATCAATTGTGGGTTTATCAAATCCTTCATGGCTTAGACTGCATGAAGAATTAGAAACTAAAAGATGAATATATGTTGTAAATCATCATATAAATGTAACTGCATTTAAAAAAAAAAAGGGAATGAAAAAATTGAATTCTATTTCATCAGTATGTAACTGCATGAAAAGTTACATTGAATGCATTTGGCAAAACCCAAAAACAAAATACAAAAATTTACTCATATAATCACAGAAAAACATGAAATTTGAGCACCCATTTGGTCAAGTAAAAGGATAAAGGCACTCACATCATCATAGTACTCTTTGGGAAGATCTTCTAATACTGGTTCTTCCTTTTTCTTGCTCTCTTCCTCAGAACTGCCATAAAAAAACCCACAGAAGCACACAAATTCAGAAAAGAAAAGGTCCAAAACTACCATAAAAAATCCAGAAAGCATACAAATTTATCAGAAAGAAAAGTTCAAATTACAAAAACCAACTGATGTGAGTGAGTAGTGTGAGGTTGTGTTAGGCACCTGAAACATGTTTTGGTTTCAATTGAGAAGGCCAGAGCCTGCGAGGAAGATGACGATAGGATTCCGGAGACAGTGAAAGGAGGAGTAAGACGACGGAGGCGAGAGAAGGGAGACGGCGGCAAGAGGAGGATAGGACGGAGGCGAGACCGTCTGTGGTGCGACACACAGTGGGTTTCACAGCTATTAATTAAAATATGCAACATGAAAGCTTGTTTGATCACTGTGCCAGAGTTTCTGCTTGTCTGCAAAATTGGCAAAATTGGCACACAGGTTCACAACTCGTCGTCTTCCCTTTATCAATGGCTCCTTTACATATCCAAATGATCAAGGTCGATCTTGCTCGCAAAATAATTGATGAGCTCCTTTTGGTAATCCACCTCAAACAAATAAGAACATTATCTATGTAAACTGGCATTTAACTCAACTATACATTAGTTATGGCATCTTTGGAACTAAATGACTTCAACCATAATATCCTATAAGCAGTATGTTTCTATATTTTAAATCCTGTTATAATAACAGGTAAATACAGATGATACAAAAGTAATTTAGTTCCATCATGCATAAAGGTGCAACCTCCAACCTGAGCTTCACATATTTTTCTTTTAATTTTAATGAGTAAAACTCTATTCATGTTATCATCAACATCTCACAGAGCGAAGCAACATATTGGAAATGCGTATCCGATTAACAGCCATTTCATTCGAGTAATTAAATAAATCCATAACACGGATTAGAAAAACGGGCAAATAACCGAAAAACCTGTCATTTACTTGCAAAACTCCTGCCTAACCCCAGTCTTTGCAATTAAATATAAACTAACACTTCCTCAGTGTGCTCTCTTTGTATAAAAATATACGCTACCATTTAAAACCTGAAATGTAGAATTTGATGCCAAGAACAAATCCTCAGCATCCACACTATACAATATAATAACTAATGAACTTACTATTGTGTTGGAAAACACAAACTCTAGCTCCAGATCCTCTTGCACCATTGACAATGGAGTTGTGGTTCAAAGAATCACTAACAATCAAGCCTCCCTGTAAAGTCAAATGGCACATATTCAGATAAGGAATGTAAACACAAAATTAGAAGTCATACATTTGAGAAAAGATGCAAACCTTCCCCATCAGAACAGGAAGGATAGCAGAGTTTGTGACATAACCCATTCCAAAAACTATAGCAGCAGGTTTCCCAACAAAATTTGCAACACACTCTTCCAGCTCCTTTTGCAAATCTGTGGTGCCTGGTGATAGAAGCGTATCATGGTAAATTCATTTAGAAAAATAGTTCAAACAAATTTTCCTTGCAAAGTAGTATTAGTATACCAACCGCCGTTAACTCGGCTACTACAGGTATTGGGGGAATATTTTTTCAGGTGTGCAGTACTCATCAGATGCAGCAAGGCCAAGGTAATTGTAAGATCCCAAGTTAAGGCATCTACTGGTTTTTTTGGTTAGCCTGCATCAGCCGAGTTACACAATGAGAATATAAATCAAGAAAACATAACAAAAGGCATGAAATATACATGAAATTGCAAAATTGGAGGAAATTTGTAATCGTTACTTGAGTGTTTTGTTGTAGTCATTGGAGTGGCGTTCAACCACATCAAAGCATGCATCAGGAGCACTTGCAATAAGCCTATTGAAACATCCTGACCAGTCAAAACTTTAAAAAATTGACCAGGGTTATCAATAATTATGTTTATGGGACTCCATGGAATTCAAGCTTAATTGTAGGGACAGCTGCATCCATTTCATACAGCTCAAGAAATATAACACAATCAAATCAATAACAAAATACCTGAATTCGAAGATAAAACCGGCGAATATAGAAATCTTCAAGTCCTAAACAGATTGGAGCATAACCCTGATTTTTGCAACAAAGCAATGCTTTTTTTTACATAAAATTACAGGAAAAACTAAACAATAGAAACAAATTATGTACAATGATTACGGAACCTGCAAATTGCTAGCAATCCACCAGTCGATGATTTTGCGGAAGAAATCTCTGACTTGGCCGAAAACGAAGAGCAATCCATAGCTGAAGTACGTGGTTAACGCGGTTAAATAAGGGATCGCAATCATTTTTGCGGTGGGACGATTGTATGATCCGAAAGCTGGAGGATTTGGGAATTATTGTCTCCGCCACATGTTCCTGCAATGAAAATAACAATTGTAACAAAAATCAGATATTGGATCGAAGGTAAGATTCTAGCATATGCTCCGTGTCACAATCATGCAGAGCTTTTACCTCAATCGAATCAAATCCAACACCAACCCACCACAGCTCGATGATCACTCAGAACACTGAACGCAAAAATCAACAAAATTTCACCATTTTAAATTATAATTCGTTTCATATTCTTTAATCCACTAAAAAGGCAACAAATTAAAATTAAATTAAAAGTGAACCTGGTGGTCGTGGGTGTCGCCGCCGATGAGGAGGTCGAAGAGATTGATTTTAGCATTTTCGTTGAAAAGTTGGCTTTCTTCTTTTCCTTGCGAATCGGATTCTATTATGTGTAGGTCTTCTTCTTTTTGTTCCTTCAAAACTTCGTTCAGCATTCGCCTGAGGAGAGGGGAAATGGTTCAGAGCGAGGTGTCTCCACTGCTGCGACCCTGTCCATTGAACTTGCTGCAGTTGCTTTTAAGCTTCTCCCTCCCTCATCTCTGCAAGTCGCATGCCTTCCCCTCACCAAACCCCTCTCTCTCCCCCTCCCCCTCCCTCCTTCCCTCTCTCTCCTCTTCTCTGCAAGCAGAATGCCTTCCCACCAAATCCCACACTGAGCCATCGATCCCACCGAATGCAACCCTAACTGACAACAATGCCCATCCAACTTTTACCCCCAGCCGTGCGATGTTAACCCTAGACGGGCATTCCCGTCATTCGAACCGATAGCATCTTCATAAAAAGCTAAAAGCATCCGAGTGGCAATCTTGTAAATAAACTGAAATGTGGTCCAAAACACTGTTCACATGAATAGTGCAATTTCCCCTCCTACTTTAGACTAAGGTAATAAGCTAAAAGTATTTGCCTTGTCTTGGTGATGGGATTGGAAAATAATTTTTTAAAGTGGATCGTCTTAAAAAATTTATTTTATTATTTTGACGTTGAATTTAAATTTCATCCGTTGGATTTTTATTCTATATTGTTGGATTTGAAGAACGAAAAAAAATATGGATCACTAGATCAAAATAAAAATAAAAAATGCCAAAAAAGGAATTTTAATCTAAAATTTTACTGCGCATGCACCCTAATCCCACCAGAAGGTTTTTGGCACCCTTAATAAGAAAGTTTCCTTTCCAAAAGTACCCTTAATTCCACATGAGGCTTGATAAAAATGGCTAAAATTCTCATAAATAAAATTTCAACTATTATAAACTGATTAAACGTTAAATTTAGATGATACAACGATTGAAGATTGATGATATAACAATAAAATGAAAATTGATAATTTCATAATGCCATAGAGAAAACCTACCAAGCATTTGTCGCTAAGTTTCCCATCCTATATCAGACCACAGATTCCGCGATGGCTCACTTCTAGCCAAGAGAGCAGTTGGCCAAGTATATATGTCATATATTGCACTGATTTTACAACCATGGCTGTAAATTTGTTTGTTTTTCAAGTCTTTTTCTGTTTACCTTTTCTCGGCTGGTTGTTTGTTTGGATCACATTGTTTCCAAGTCCTTATCACTATGCGTTTGGGCAAATAAGCGTTCAGTTTATTCTTCTTTACTTTCCTAATCCTAACCTCAAGCAAATATTATATTAAAAAGAGAAACGGTTATAAAACATAGATGTATACTCCTACAGATCAATCCTAAAATTCGTATTCACGTACCTATATTCCCACAAGTGGATCGAAAAATGATTTGAGTTTTCACATTTTCTCCTCCAATTTGTACACTCAAGTTTGAATTTTTAAGTTCAAAGTTCAAACCCTGCATTGTAGAAAGAAAAATTTATATTTCGTTGTTACATTGGTGCTCCACAATATAACTTGTGTATTGTATTGAAACTTATATTTGGTTCAAATTTGACAAAAGCGTTATAACTAGAACCTTTGTCCACAACACGCACGAATAATTTGCACAGAAAGATGCACTATAAAGACGGTACGAACGGAGTCACACCGTAAAATGCACCAATGCAGATAACACACATTTCACCAAAGTAAATCCAACAAAATCACAAATCAATACAAGCATCTCTAAAGAATTTAAATGACCAAGAGATGAGGGAACCGAGCTGATAAGTAATTAAATAACCAAGAGATGGGTGAACCGAGTTGATGAGAATTTAAATAACCAAGAAATGGGTGAACCACGGGAAGAAAAGTATGCTACCTTTTACTATAATTGGAACGAATTTAAAAATATCTCACCATCACACTGCCCAGAAGTACAACTCTTAAGGAGAAAGTGAGAATTAAAGAGGTATTCTCCAGATGATTCTCAAAACATCCTTTTACAAGTTTTCACCCAATATCTCCTATGTATGATTATAGGTCAAATGCACAACAGTAAACTGGGTAAGGGGGAAAATCTACCCTAGGAGCCTATAATGAAAGGAAATACAAGCTAAAACACTCTTTGAATTGTTCCAACAATAGGATCATAGGATTCACTAAATCATTAGAGATTGCAACAATGAGAGAGTATATAAGCTCACCAATGTTCCCCTCTACACGTACAACAAAATATCTGCAAAACAAATAACATTCAGTCACCCTAGATACAAATCAAAATGCACAATTAAAATTTAAATAAGATTATACTGCTCCATAAACTTAATGTAAAGGAATCTTATTGAGAGTAATGTAGGCGCACGATGTTTTAACATGAGGAGTCCAATAAAGATATGATCCAGTTTAGTGAGAATTAGGATAAACCTGCAGCTATCAGTTACAGGTTCCACTGGATGAGGGTGCGCGGGCATATAGTTCACCTGCAAGGATACATCAGACCATCCTTCAATCTCACTGACAACAAACCTACCCTCTCCCTTCTCTCTCTGTCTGAATTCCTTTCAAATGACAGACAAATACAACCACCATACATGAAATCACATTTTCGCTTCCCCCAAGCACTAAAGCTGAAAAACAAAGTAGACTTCCAAAATCAAAATAATTGATTTTACTATCCTCAATGTGCTCGAAACCCAAAGGAACAAAAACAGAAATGAAAGCAAAGGGAATAACTTCAATCATAGATGGACTTAAAGAACTCAATTCAGTGAATTCATTAATCTTCAATCCTTTTTTCCCTCGATTTTCTCGGAAACCAAACAGAAAATGAGAAATGAGTTAAACGCTATTCAAAAGGGAGAAAAGTGTGAATTCCCTATCACTCAATTTCTAATATCAAACAAACAAAATTAATCCAAACCCAAAACAACATTAAATGTAAATATTCAAACTTTACTGCCTTTTAGCTCTCTGAATTTACTCTCAAACCAAACACAGAAACTAAATCCAGTAAAATCCCTAATATCAAATTTAAGAATCCCAATTAAACAAAAACTGACCTAATTAAAGGGGTATCCCTGCGAGTACTATTCAAATGTTTCATTACAGGAAAGAGGTAGATGAGAAACCTCATATCTGAGAACTGAACAGAGAAGTTGGCTTACGCTGCGGAAGTGAACCAAGAAATAACTTCTCCATTTCGAAGCTAGTAAATCAGAGTCTACAGGTGTCGGGTGTCGGATTCTCTCTGTCCCAATCAACCAAGTTCTCCATTTCAAACTTCCCATCAAATATTTGACAGCAATACAACCAATAACAATAAAAAATTTAAACCAATCCAAAAACTAAAACCCTTTTAATTTTCCATGTGTATCCAATGATTTGGTTCCTATAAAAATAGGAAATATGGAATAATTATTTGGAGATAGAATCACATATAGAGCTAGCAGAGGAAGCAAAGAAGATATGCAAAAGCAAATTAAGAGATCATCATATTACAAAAGCTACATAAGAATTGAAAATCTAAAGGCTAGGGATTTTCACTCTCTCACTGAAAAAAAAAAAAAAAAATTCCCGTTTCTGAGTAAAATAACCCAAACTTATCTTATACAGCAAAGAAGCATAGGACTGAGAAATCAGAGCCTAATTTCCAATATCAAAAGAGTATGAATTATTCAACTTAAACGCTAGTTTCGTTAACGAAGATTAAAATAGGCATGAAATCCATACAATTTATACGTTACCATTGATTCAAGTTCTGGTAAGGTGTGCAACGGCGATGAGAAGGCGAGATCAAATATACCTGCCGTCAACCAAAACCAAATGCAAGCAAAACCCATAAGAAAAACCCATCAACTAAAACCCAGCGCAAGGTAAACCATCAACCAAAACCAATAATTTATCAATTGCAGTAGTTAGGTCAAACCCACATTGACATTTTACCCAGAAAAAGCCTCATGGGAATTTCATGTTCAAACTCCAGGCACTTCATTGGTTGGTGGAAATACCAACGGAGATGAGAAGGCAGGGTGAACAACAGAGATTGCAAAGCAGGGATTGAAGAGTTCACAAAGCAGGGATTGAAGAGATAACGAAACAGAGATGGAAGAGATGGTCAATCGCGTTGCAGAGTGAGAGTTAAGATAAGAAGATACTCACAACCCAAAACGGATGACATCACCAACACGTAAATCCACATAAACCTTTATGTTCACCTGATTATTAAGCAAGAGAAAACCATTAGGAACAATCAAGAGCCTTTGTATAGAGTATAACAAAACACCAGCCATCCACACTGCAAAGTTAATTACTAATTTGTAAACAACTCTTAAGATTTCTCAGGTCAATGCCTGTTTTCATTCTTTGAACCAAACGGTATGGATAAAAAGCGAGGAAAGCAATCAGCTGCATAATAGTACCGAAAGCATGGAAATTCATAACCCATACACCGAAAACAAAATCGGAAAGAATTCAAACTAAATTAAATAAACACGATCGAACAAAAGAAGCGTTTGAATTACTCACCACCATTGTCAAAAATTCGAATGCAGTAATGGAGGAGGAGTTACAGAGAGGAACTCTGTTCAGCTAGTACTAATTCTATTTACTGAAAAGAGGATGATGATTTTTGGTGTGGAAATAACCAACCCTACACCCGTACCTCAACCTACACCTCTCTCTCCTTCCCCTCAACCCACCCCCCCGGGCAACCATACCTCCCCCCCTCTCTCACTCTGCAGCAAACATGCGTCCCTATCCCAGAACCTTACCCCCAAATCCCTTTCCCTGTAATCCCGCACTCAAACCCCTCTGTCCACCTGGAACCCCTCCCGTCAACCCTCTCTCTACCTGCAACCCGTCAACCCCTATGAGAACCATGCCTCTGACGACATCGACAACAACCACCCCTAAAGCATAATGACTAAAGTGCCTCCAGATCCTGCCCGTTGGATCTGGATTGAAGCGGGCAAAAGAGTCATTTCGACTCCTTCTGTGCAACGCAGCCCAACCCATTGGACAACCCACTTCCGAAGCCCACACCTAGCCCAAAACCAGCAACCCAAACGCCTAGGGCACTCAAACCTAGGGACAATATTACCTTCCTAACTTTTAGTAATTACCCCAGCCCAACACAGATTTGGTGGCATCAATGTGTACGGGCTGGTTTGGTATTGATGTACTTACTTCTGTTATGCTATGAGAATAAGCAGCTGTGAAATAAAGCAGTATAGTGTTTGGTAAATTTTTTTGTAAAACTGCTTTTGGAAAAGAAAAAATAACAGTATTATAGTGTTTGATAAACTTTTATGTAAAATAGCTGTGATTGTGTGAAATGACCAAAAAAGGTATAATACTAGATGTGCCATTAATTTAGTTTTCTTAACAAATAAAGGTGAATTACTAAATATTTATAAACTTTATTTTAAACATATAATCCAACATTTAACAAGAAAATCATAATCCAACGTTTAACAAGAAATCATAATCCAACATTCAACATATAATCCAACATTTATGCTGCTTCACGTTTTCAGCTTTTTTTCACCAAAAACTGTGAAAATAAGCTGTTTTTAAGTGTTTGTCAAACACGTTTTTTAGCTCAGTTTTTTTTATACCCACTTTTTATAAGAACACCTCAATACAAAACCAATACTACATAAAGCAAAATCAAGGGGCAAAAATTTGACTGTAGCTAAGCTACAATCAAATCCTTCCTCAATTTTAGAATAGATAATATTCCAACCTATAGATCTAACATCACCATCTAAAATCTCAAAAAGTGATTACATGACTTGCATGCATTCGCTATTGAACAATATTTTGCTACTCAAATATGAGTAAGAACTCCTACTTAAAATTTTTCAAAATTGTTCGTTATCAATTTATAGAACTTCATGTTTATAATCACCGTTCATATTATAAATAATCCTATAAAGATAGTTTTTGTAAAAAGTCAATTAAAACGAAGGTCGTTTAGTCATCAAACTGTTTAAAAACAAATTAACCATATTAGTAAGAGCATTACGGACCGTCTATGTATTTGCTAGAATAGATTGACTAAACGATCTTAGTTTTAATTTATTTTTTGCAGAGATGATCTTTACAGTGTGATTCATAAAATGAACGGTTCTGATCATAAGTACAAAACTCTGGAAATAAAACACCAAGAGTTTTGAGTAGAAGTTCCTACCCATTTTTAAGTAACAAGTATTGTTCTTCGCTATTGTTGAGAAAATCTTGCATTGGAAGATGTGAGGGAGAGAGAGATTCCAGTTGGAAAAATGAATTCTAACTACATACATTTTTCTGTTTTTAGCTTTTCAATCGAGAGAAGAAGGTCAATCACCGAAGTCGAAGCTGTTCTTCTAGGTTAGCAGAGCTTCTGCCTGCGTCCCCGATGAGGAGGTGGTGCAGGCCTAGATCCAAGCATCATTCTTGACATGGTATCTGTGGCAAAAACAGTAAGTGAGCAGCGGATAAACACGTTGGATTCCAAGATAGTTGCTGCTGAAGCTGGTGAAGATGAATCATGACACACTGAGAATCTTATGATACATCTAAGTAGGTCGTTCGAACAGGTCCTAATTATATGAAAATTGTAATTCCGATACCTACACAGCTGATGAAAACGTTTGATTGGTAGTACGCATATTTGGCACCGTTTTACCAAGATTAGTATCATTAAGCTGTTAAAGAGTTAAAAGAGTTATTATTTTGTTCTTAGGTGCATTTCAATATTACTGTTTGGCTACGACCGGACAACTAAAAATATCTCAAAAATATCCTTTCTTAGAACGTTGTGGTTAAATAGATATCTATATCGGATAGGGTATTACTTAGATGTGAAACCTGCGGACAAACTCAACTGTTCCCATTTTTGACAGGAATTAGAAACAGATGGGAGGAAAAAGAGAGAAAAGAACAGAGAGAAGTGGAAACAATTATGGCCTTGTAATGTATACCGTAAATTGTGGTTGAAAACTGGATCAACTAATTTTACAATCTACATGTATAATAGAAACACTGCAGACCTTACAAACTGTAAACAGGTTTACATGTTATCGGAAATGAAGAGTGTTCAGTCCAAACCCTCTACTCCAGGTGCAATCCATTCTTCGCCATCAAGTTTTTTGAACAAAGACGAACTCAGAAGGCCCTTATCACAGTGCCCTGCAATCTGTGTATTGTATGACACCTAATGTATTAAAAGCGTAAGGCGTGGGCGAGGCGTCCGAGGCGAAGCCCGGCCTAGGCGTGAGGCGAAGCCGGAATTAATTTTTTTTATATATATATGTTTTATATATTATACATATAATTGTATAAAAAATAATACTCTGTAAAATAAACATCCATTCTCAATTTTTCATTCAAATTCATAGTCATTCAAAAGACAGTATCATCTAAATTCATCATTCAAAAGGTAATACAAACAAAGAAAACAATCATTCATCCAAATCCTCTTCATATAAATCAAAATACAAACAAAAATACAATCTTTCCTAACTACATGCTATTAAAGAAACAAAGTAAGAAAAAAACAAAGAAACACAGCCCAAACAAAAAAACACAGCCCAAACTAAAAAACCCAGCCCTACCCTTAAATCCCCAATTGAACCCTAACCTTAAAAAAACCCAGAACATAACAGAACAGAACAGAACAAAAATTGGGGAGATTTATGGGCAGCTGAAGGGGTAGTGGCGATCACGGCGTGGTGACTGGGAGAGAACGATCGCCTGGGTGTGTGACAGCGGCAGAGTGGCTGTATTTCTGGGCCTCTGGCGCGCGAGAGAAGAAGGTGAAGAAACAGAGGATCGAAGCCTTCGAAGGTACGGGGAATCTGTATCTAAGTCTAAAAACCATTACCCAATTCGAATGTATGGGGGAATCTGTATCTAAGTCTAAAAACCCTTACCCAATTCAAAAAAAAAAAAAAAGGGCAGAAAGGCGCTGGACGCCACGCCTTGAGGCGCGCCACCGCCGCCTTGGCGTCTCCGGCGAAGCATTTCGCCTACTCTAGCAAAACAGAAGCGTTTGCCTCACCGCCCAGCCTCAAGGGCGCCCTAGGCGCGCCCTGAGGCGAGTTCTTTAAAACATTGGGACACCACACAAGGACTACAACCCATGCCTCCATCTCATCCAGCACCTCAACAGCATTTTCTAATTTTCCCAATTTACAGTAAGCCGCCATAACCAACTATTAGAGAATTTTTAACCTGAAGAACTAATCAAATATCAAAGATATGTTAAAATACAAAGTGTTGTTGAAGATGTTAAGTTACATTAATTGATTAAAATAGCTTTTTGGCATTGTTCCCTAGCTATTATAACTAAAATATTAGTTCAGTGAAATTTCTTTAGCACTTTAGAAGAATTTTGAAGTTCGAATCCTGACTTTAAAATTTTTTAAACAAAATAAATAATACTTTACGTTCCAAGTTGGTTACTAGTTTTAAAGCTTGTTAAACTAGCGAGTGAATAGTGTTATAAAATTATTGTAGCTACTCAACTAACTTTTCATGTCAATAACACTTTATTTTAACGAACTTTAAATATTTATTATTAACAATTCAAATCCAATTCACTTATTTTCTAAAATCACATTTTCTCTTTCTTTTTTCTTTGGTTCACGAGTCTATCATTGAGTTTTATTAAAATTTTAACATTTTGTACAAGAACAGCGGCTACATTTAAAAAGTAATTGTTCACTTTACTATTATATATAGAGTTCTTTAGATGATATTGTTGGAAATGAAGAGTTTGACACTGTTCTCTTGCTATTTTAACAAAAATTTAAAATTTCTCTTGGAAATGATTTTATGGAGGTTTTTTTTTTTAATAAAATTTTAGTGGTTTTATTTTATATCTTCTCCGGAGATGCTCGGAGTTGTATTGGTCGGTTTGTCCTTCATGTATTGTATTATTACATTGTCATTTAACAGGTTAAAACACATACCCATCAAATCTGAAACCTCTGTTAAATACCCACAATAACCCTACCTCCGTTAACTGAAAATATGACTTTAGCCCCTAAAATTTAATTTTCTTCACATAAAACCCATCATAAGTTTTTTACTCAAATAAAACCCATTAACTAGATTCCACATCAGCAAATTTATTAATTATATTTGATTTTATATATCTAAAAAATTTTGATGCCCAAAACACCCCTATTTGAATGTTTGATGTACACAATTAGTTCCATATAGATTGTGAGAGAGAATTAATGATTTTACGCAAATAATAAATAATAAATTTATTGCCTAATATATAATAACAACAAAACATGCCTAATATATGTAATAATACATGCTTAGTTAAGTCAACAAATTATATTTTACATATAAATGTACGTAAATTATTTCACACACATACATATAACAAAAAAAAAAGCCTAGTATGCATAAAAATTCACGCAAAATTGTCACATCCCGACCCGGGGTCCACCACATCTCGGGCCCGCTCCACCACCGTAGCACGATATTGTCCGCTTTGGGCCCCGACTACGCCCTCACAGTTTTGTTTCTGGGAACTCACACGAGAACTTCCCAGTGGGTCACCCATCATGGGAGTGCTCTCGCGCGCTACTCGCTTAACTTCGGAGTTCCTACGGAACCCGAAGCCAGTGAGCTCCCAAAAGGCCTCGCACTAGGTAGGGATGTGAATATACATATAAGGATCACTTCCCTAGGCGATGTGGGATCTCACAATCCACCCCCCTTAGGGGCCCGACGTCCTCGTCAGCACACCACAGCCAGGGTTAGGCTCTGATACCAAATTGTCACATCCCGACCCGGGGTCCACCACATCCCGGGTCCGCTCTACCACCGTAGCACGATATTGTCCGCTTTGGGCCCCGACTACGCCCTCACAGTTTTGTTTCTGGGAACTCACACGAGAACTTCCCAGTGGGTCACCCATCATGGGAGTGCTCTCGCGCGCTACTCGCTTAACTTCGGAGTTCCTACGAAACCCGAAGCCAGTGAGCTCCCAAAAGGCCTCGCGCTAGGTAGGGATGAGAATATACATATAAGGATCACTCCCCTGGGCGATGTGGGATCTCACAAAAATAATTTACCTACAAAAAATATTATTTGATTCAGTGCACCTACTATTCGAATTTTAAAATGTTAGATTGCTTAAAAAAAGCAAAATAATTTCCCCATTATATGTAAAATACATACAAAATAATTTACCTACTTAATAAAACAAACCCAATGTATGCAAAATAATGTACCTACATAAAAAAATATTATTATTCTATTCAATACTATTTTACCTATTCTTTTGTACATATAATAATAAAATGTGCCCAATATATATGATAATACCTACAAAATATATGTTATTTGCTCATCATAAATTTACATATAGGTAGATTAATTAGTATAATATGTTTGATCATATATGTAGTACTATGCATATACATACATATATATATATATATATATATATATATATATATATTTGAACATATAGTAGTACTATATATATGACACACCCCGACCGAGATCGAGGCATGCTGGCCGTCACGTGAGGTGACGTAGCCATATGCACAGTGCGGAAGCGTTTAAAATAATGAGAAACACGAATAAATAAGAATCGAAAACTAGAAGTGTTAACACATTCAGAGCATGAAGTCTAGGTGCAGTCGAACCTAAAGAATAATTATACAAAACATCCTAACAGGGATCCTACATGAGTGAAGGTCTGTCAGAATCACTGCTGCTACCTCGGGTGCCACCAACAAAGCTAGCTAATACCTGGAGGGGCGCAAAACAAAAGCGTGAGTGGGCAAAATCAAATCTTTAGAAAACCTTTTCAAAAACTATCTTTCTAACCCCTCGCCGTAAAACCTGTATACTTTTCCAGAAAAATAATAGTAGTATATAAACATATACTCTAACTCGTCTGAAACATCAACATACTAATATGCCAATAAATCATGAATATATCATACCAGGCTGCTAATTCATGATTATGTCAATAATTCCAACATATATGCTATACTAATGCCATTAACTCATGAATATGCCAACTATTCACTGATATGCTATGCCATGTTGCTAGTTCATGAATATGTCAATAAGTCCGACGTATGCCAAATCATGCCAACATATGCCAAAACATCCATCAACTCATAAATATGCCAACGAAACCAACATATATGCCATAACACGCCATCAATTCATAAGAGAAATACCATAGGTGAAATAAACTCATCAACAATAATATCATGTCCACCGTGTGATCAGCACGGATGGACCATAGCTCATACTCAATCTCAACATATCTCATCATCATCTGTATATCCTGCACACATGTCGAACCCACTCAAGGTGGTCTATACGACAAGACTAGGTGTAATAAAGTACGCTCAAGTGCTACAATCATGTGAAGACTATGCGAATAAGTCGCGGGTCACCTACGAGGCGAACCCACTGAAAGTGGTCTATACGACAGGACTATGCACTTGACTTGGATCCAAGGTGAGCGTGTGGTGCGGGAGGTGAACAACACGTGAAAGACTATGCCCTGGCCCTGGGCGGGAGCACTAACATCGGGGTGCAGGTTATGAGCTATCCATACATCTCAACTTCTCGTCAATCTAGTCCTAATTCACTTATTTAAACACACAGAGGCTTACCTGAACTTACCTTGTCGTCCACAGCACCAACAATCATGCGCATACAATACCATGATGCAAGGCACTCCATAATGCATAATGCGTGATGCATGCTAAATCTTAATGCATAACCAATCCCTAATACAAGCTCATTTCTTGATGCACAATCATTTCATAATGTAATTTCACTATCTTACCCATTTTCACTTCGATATGCAAACTCACTTCATAATGCATAATTGAGATATAACAAAGGTGCGATGGCATGGCATTCTGTTCATGAAGGCATATAAAACAATGTTCCAAGTATAACAACCTAAGTACTAACATGGCATTCGTTTCATAAAACATTTCATTTGTTTTCTGGGAAAACTCATAGTATAAGGTATATACGGAAAACAAAAGCCCACTCACCTGGAGTCCGCGCTACGGCTCCCCAACGTAACCATCGAGGCGTCCCAAAACGTTCGGTGCCTAAAACAATTGTCAAACTACAACTTAGAACTCTTAACCATAGAATTCGTAATTCATGTAGAACATATCCTCAAGGATATTCTAGAATCATTTAAGACCCTTTATCAAAAGTCAACCGTCGATCGTTATCGACGGTAGGATCCACAATCCCACAAACTTGGTCCGAAAGATCCGTAACTTCAATCTCCGATCTGTAACTTCCCAAGATGCACATTATGTCCCTAGAGCAACATACTAAAATTTCGTTACGATCCAACAGTCGGATCTCCGCCAATTTCCAAAGCTAAGTGGCGGTTCACATTTTATTTTATGAACTTACAAACTCAATTCGGGAAGATCCGTACATCGGATTTCCGATCCGTAAGTTCCTACATTCTTTAAATAATACGTACTACCATGTACCAAAGTTTGGTGACGATCCAATGGTCGGATCGTCGATTCACATTTTCACCTAACCATGAATCGTAATGAACTTAGGTTCAATTACTCAATTTACGTCCAACAATTATCAAAACTGAACCTAGAGCATTTAACACAGCCTAAGAATAACATTGGCGGCCCACTAGCCACGTGCCGCCGCACGGGCCGCCGCGGGTGGCGGTCGGCCGTCCCGACTCGCCGGAAAATTCAACTATTTTTAAAAATTCTCAAAAAATACAGAAATAAAGATCTCAAAGAGATGAACAACTTTCATACCTTCGGCCAAGTCCAATTTGGCTTGGAAATGCTCCAATTTCAACAAAACCGTGAAAGACCCTAGAAATTGGGTGTCTTCAATTCGTCTCCAATTCAACTCCGATGCTCCAACTAATGCTTGGGCTTTGTTCCAGGTCCTAAGGGAATGCTAATGGTGTTAGTAATTGAAAGAAAACATTTCAAGATTTGAAGAATTGCACACACACCCACGAAACACACACCCCACGGTTTTACTTGATTTCAAGGCCAAATTCCTTGATTTTTGGGGTGTAATAGGAAGAGGGAAGATCATAGAGGGTTTTCCAAGTGTTGGTTTGAAGTAACTCACCGGAAAAATGATGGAATTTCGACGAACATGGATGAAAAACCCGGCGGGTCGCAGGTTCTCCCAACCCGTTTTTGTTCTTGATCTCACGCTTCTCACCTCTCTCCTTTCCTCCTTTCCTCACCTCTGATTGGTCTGATCTCTCTCTCTCTCCTGTTCCGATTCAGCTCCCACTCCTGGAGCTTTTCTTCTTGCTGATTGGGCAGTTTTGCCCAATCCTTCTCTTCTTCTTCCCCATTTCGCACACACACACACACCCAATAACATAAAACTAATATTTCCTTTCCATCTGTGCCATCCATTTCAGATTCCTTTTTAATCTGGGCCATTCACAATCACAAAAGATTTTATAATAATACTACAATATGCCCAAACTTCAAACGTTAATAATTTCCTCGTTATAACTCCAAATTACAAATCGTCTGCGCCCACGCGTCCGTATCGATAAGTACTACGAGGTTATGCCAAGAAAACAAATCTTAGATGGCACGACACATTAATTAACATCTAACAACACACGTGCCTCAAAAGGCATTTTTGTAAAATCCATTACTAAAACTTTAAAAACTCTTAAAATTAGGGACGGGCTGTCACATATATATATATATATATATATATATATATATATTTATTGAGCTTATGGTAGTACTATATACATTTGAACGTATATATATGTGTGTGTTATGGTTAATAATATGCAATAAATTATTTATTCATTGTAATTAAGGTGAGCAATAATATTTATTGATTTATTTTGAATATTGTGGTACAAGTTGTAAATATTTTGTATTAATAGGTCAATTACTTTCCTACATGGCAATCATTTTAAAATTTGGGTTTTATTTGAATGTTTATAATTAGATGGGTTTTTATATAGGAAATAAGAGTTACAAGGGGTTTATATCTAAATAACCCTTATTTTAATTGCATGCACAAAAAATAGAGAAGCCATATGCGTTTTAGTTTTCATGTTTTCCATTTAATTGCATGAACGAGCTGTAATCTACTTACTGTAACTGATCGCGTAAGTGACATTTTTCCGATGTGCAGGTCTGTTCGACTTGGCGCACCGTCTCGCGCTCCGACCTCCTCTGGGGTCGCCTTACCCGCCGTATCTGGGGCCGGACAATTCTCCTTCGCGACAGGTGGCGTGACGAGTACGTCTACTGGCATCGGACGGCCACAAACTTCCGAACCCGGAGGTCCACCCACACGACCCTCCACTTCGATCCGTCCGACGTGGAAGACCCCGACGGCCGCACCTGCCGATGCCTCACCCTCTCCGACGCCCATCTCGCCTGCGGCTTCGCCGATGGCACCGTCCGCCTATTCGACTTTGCCACCCACCTGCATGTCAGCACCTTCCGGCCCCATCCCCGCGACTGTTTCGGCCGATTCTCCCGGTCCGTTACCGGCATCGTGATAACAGACACCACTCTCACGTTCGCATTACTGGACGGAGACATCCACGTAGTGATCATCAACGGCCTGCAGATCACTCGTAGGGCCCACTTGGGCGACGTGGTAAATGATGGGGTTTTGGTTGATTTCACTGGATCCGAAAGATGGTGGGTCGGGCTCTATGCAGGTGTTCCGGGTCGGGCGTTTCACATTCGAGATGGTTTGACTGAACAATTGACTTTCGTCGGCGGGACATTGACGGATCCGGAGGCCGTGATGGGGTGGCACATGCTAACGGAGATGACCGAGTTCGTAGGCCGAGTCTGAGTCACGAGTTGGGAAACAGAAAGTAACCATAAAATCATACCTTCCACTTTACCGACTTTAGTCTCGTCCTTAATCTTCTTTTTACTGGATGCCTTCTTTACAGCACCTGGGACCAACCCATTGGCAACATCTGATGCAAAACAGAAGATCAGACATTTCCAGTCATGCGTAACCACTTATGACAAAAATGAGATTACTCGAGAGCTAAAAACTGCCTCAAGAATGTTGGTTGGTGTACCAGCAGTTGAGTGGGACAATGATTTGGAAGTTGGATTCTTCTTTGATTCTTCACATCTGAACAAGAAAATTGAGAAACAAAATTAGACAAGAAGATATGGAACAAGCGCTTGATACTAACGTAGGTACAAAATATAATAAAAAATACCCTACTTGATTCCTGCGGAAAAGGGAGACACTTCTTTCAATGTAATCTCCACAAGCATGGGAACTTCTGCAGAGAAAGAAGAAACAGACGAGACAGACATTCTAATTAATTCAAAGGATTATCAGTATCTATGACAAACAGATGAAACAGAGCATTGGAAAACAATTCGTGGGTCTTTTGAATATAAATTGCCTAATAAAAGATCACTTAAGCTACTGAATGGTTCGATCTTAAACTATTGAGGCATCTTAAATCATAAATCATACACCAAAGCATAACTGCTTTCAGGCCTCATCTAATGTGGACTCAACACGAACTAACCTTTCTTGATTTCATCAGACCCCTCAGCCAAAGCAAGAAGCTCCTCTCTGCTCTTTCCCATAACATGAGACATGTCCTAAGGGGATATCATGAGAACTATTAGTAATAATTTTTGCTTTTTATATAATTTATGTGTGTATATCATGTGTGGCGTGTGGACATGCATTAATTAGAACACTGGTCTTACTGGGAGAGGAAAGTATGGGAGTTCATATATATAGCTTTATAATGATCAATACATTGTTGTCTGGTTTTCGTTCCAACATGTTCAGAAACTTCAGTCCAATTCCCAAATCCATACATTTCAATACCCTAAACAGCATGATCAAAGAACAAGTGATAGTAGACAAAATTTATTAGTTTCACAGGGGAAAAAAGAAGAAGAAAAGTTTATCATAATAATTGAAAGAAGAAATCAGTTTATTCAATACCTCAAGCAGTAGCATCTCTTCATCTACATTCCAGTCTGGACAAATAAGTGGAAAAGCCAAATTGTCCTGTTTAAAAACCAAAAAGTCCGCAAATGCATGCTGAACTAATAGTCCATGCTATATTGAAAGCATCTCCTATATAATCAAATGAAATAACAAGCTTGAAAAATTACCATATACACAAATAAAACAATTACTCATAGCTGTTTACATACAGATTTCAGGTGAATCTAAATGGGGCTGTTGCTTGCATTCTAAGGAAAACATTCTTATTTGCAGGAAATATATAGAGCCTCAATTCGGGTCAGAAACCCGATTCAATCTTTTCCCTTTTAATGCATTTTACTCTTAAGGTCACCCCAGCTAGCCTTTTTTTCCATTTCCAGATTCTAAATTCCGCTCTAGCTATACTCAAAGCTTAAAAATTCAAAATTTCTTCAAGCAATTTCAACTATAGTAAGATATCAGAAAGAAAGCAACTTTGAAAATGTGAAGGGGGACTGACCATAACCCTGTAAGGGTGATTGCATTTGTGAGGTGTAAGCTCAGCTCCAACAGAGAAGCACTCAATGCAAAGGTCAAAATCTGGACACACCACACACTTTATCCGAATTTTCCCAGAAATATCCTTGTTGCAGTAATTGCAATGGTAGAAAGCCCCTTTCGGTTCGCTGATTTCTTGGGCCACAGGTTTCTGAGCCGTGCCGCTGTTCTCCGCCACCTCCGCCCCGAAGCCGTTCTCTTTCTTTTGCCCCTCCTGCAAATTATCCAACAAATAAACAACTTTCTGTGAGACGTAATTGGGAAATTTGAATTGCTTAATTATCTGATAAAGCTTGAAAATTTGCAGCAAATTGGTGAAAATTGCACTGACATCTGATTGTGATTGTCGACGGCGGCCTGAGAGACCGCGCGGGACCGACCCATCGGTTGAATTTCACCGATTAACCGAATGCAAAACCCTAGAAAATGAAAAACCCTAATTTTTCAACAGGTGAGGATTTGGGAAATTTCGGTTAGGGCCAGTTGATGTGCTGGATGAAACGGGTACGGGTCTCATCCCCTCACCGGCTATGTGTCATCGTCTACTAATCTAACGGTTGAGAAAAGTATTACGTAGAGCATATATCGTCCATTGGATTTAGTTCAGCACACGAGGCGTTTTACTAGAGCGTCTCAGCGAATAGAAGATGGGGAACATTCCTTTCATTAAAACCTCGTCGTTTTTAGAGGAAGCAGTTCCCGCTAACGGTCTTTCCCTCCGCATCTCATCTCAGCCGCAGCATCGCCGCCGTTGCCGCCGCTGACTCTCACTCATTAGGGCTTCGTCATCATCGTCTCTGCTCGGTAATTATTCCTCATTGCTTGTTAGTAATCGTTGAAAAGTTCACAATTTTTCACTCCAAGTGGCTGCCCTTTACTTTGAGCTATTTGTTTACGTTGATTGAGCAAACTGTAGAGTTTCTTTGTGACATATGAGCGCTTAGGATTGCTGCCTCTATTTTTAGTTTTTAATTTATTGCTTTTATTATTTTTATATACGTATTATGTTGCTGTAATAATTATTTTTTCTTGATATTTATGAAGTTAATTAGATCAGAAATGGTTTTTCATATCATATGTTCAGAAATGGTGGGACTATCCATAGGAGAAAAGCATTTTATAAATGTTGGGACTATCCATCAGGACATTCGTTCTGATGGCCGGAAAAGATTGACTCCTCGGCCCATCAATGTCAAAACTGGAGTTATTGGAATGTCCTTGATCAAATTTAGGTAATTGGTTAGTCTAATTATTTGAGCTGCCCCTGTTGTTCATACTGTCATATTTGCTGGTAATGTTGACCGAGTGCAGGCTGAACTTGGAAGGCCAACTGCACTGCAACCCGACAAAGGAAAGGTCTTTATAAATGTTGATTGCAGTCCAACTGCAGCACCAATGTTTGAGTTTAACACTTTTATTATCTGCTTCCTTCTCATGTTTTACTCTTTGAATTGAGGTTATATAGACATCTTGGTTTCTTCACGATCCTGTAGACAGTTTACTACTTTGTTTTTGTTGAATTCACGCTCTGATAAAATACGAAGGCACTGTATCTCAGTTTATGTTCGTTGTTCATTAGAGAATCTGAACTTCTCCTTTTGGTGTACGAATTACTGGTCCATTGCAGAGAATGAATATCTATCTTGCTTTTATACGACCAATGCATTTATATTTATTGTAAAGCTGTTGTTTTTTTACTTCTGAAGGGTAGAGGGGGTGAGGAGCTGTCAGCAGAACTCTCGGTGGCTCTTCGATGTTGCCTCTTGGGTGGTAAAAGTGGATCTGGTCTGTTTTCTCTTTTGGCAATGGATTCTCAGTTGAACGTATTTTAATCCAACTGCAGAGTTGAATAAATAGGTGCCTTTGTTTGTCTCAGGTGCTGGAATTGATCTCTCCTCTCTGGTAGTTGTGGAAGGAAAGATTTGTTGGGATCTTTACATTGACGGCCTTGTTGTCAGTTCAGATGGGAATCTTCTAGATGCCCTAGGTGCTGCTATAAAGGTACTTGATTTTCTTTGTACATTAGTTGTATAATTCTCTTGCTAAAAACAATAACATACGTAGATGAGTTTTGTTTGTTTTCTGGTTGTTGGTAAAGTTAGTGATTATGTTGCCCAAGAAAAGTCTAGTTATGAGATAGGCATCGTTTTTCTATTGAAGACTTGTCTGAGACTGAAGTCATTGAACATAAATAAATTAGAAAGTGAAAATAATTCTATCCTGATTTGAGCTTTAGTGCTCTTGCAAGCCAGCCTTTATAACGATTCGTATCTTGTGATGGCAGAGCAGGTATATTTGACAACTCAGAGTCTCTAAAGTGTTTTCATAATTTCATTGTCGATCTAAATTTTTACACATTAAATTTAGTGTGGCTAGCAAAGAACAAGAGTTAAAAGTGACGTAATTGTTGTTTACAATAAAGTGAAAAAACGAAAGGAAAAGAAACTGATGTTCCCAAAGGCTACTTTGAGCGATACAGGCATCCCGAGAGTAAATGTTGCAGCTGGTGCATCAGGCGATGATCAACCAGAGGTTGATGTAAGCGATGAGGAATTTCTGCAATTTGACACATCTAAGGTCCCTGTCATAGTTACATTAACAAAGGTGACAAAATTTAACCATCTCTTATGTCCCTTAGCGAATTGCAAATGCTTTTTTGCCCTGTACTGAATCATGTGCATATGTTTTTCAGGTAGGTAAGCACTACATTGTGGATGCCACTTCAGAAGAGGAATCACAGATGAACTCGGCTGTTTCGATTTCCGTCAATAGGCAAGGGCACATCTGCGGGTTGACCAAACGAGGTGGTGCAGGCCTAGATCCAAGCATCATTCTTGACATGGTTTCGGTGGCAAAAACAGTAAGCGAGCAGCTGATAAACACATTGGATTCCCAGATAGCTGCTGCTGAAGCTGGTGAAGATGAATCATGACACACTGAGAATCTCTGATTATATCTAAATAGGTGGTTCGAGCAGGTCCTACCTAGATGGAAATTGTAATTCCGATACTTAACACACAACTGATGAAAACATTTGGTTTGTTGTACGCATATTTGGCACCGTTTAACCAAGATTAGTATCATTACGCTGTTAAAGAGTTATTGTTTTGGTGTCTTTTGCATTCTAGGTCTCTATTGTATGATATTATCTCTCTCCATAGTTGGTATTTGCAAACGCTCGACTTGCAGTTAAACAAGTACCGTGCCACCTGGAGCAGAAACCCGAGAATCGGGTCTAATCGGAAGAGTTTGAGCCGGATATTTGGAGCAACAAAACAAGAAGGAATGGTCTGAACTTAATTGCCATTCCTTATTTCCTTTAGTAGCAGGACATAATGATTTAGACTGGAAGTGATGGAATTCAAGTGACTTTACAACATAAGGATGTGACAAACATAACTAAAAAGGCACAATCGTCGAGCAACAAGCGAGCACCGTCGTGCATTGAATCCCATGTCGAGCAGAAGCGACGGGAAGAAAGAAAAAAAAATTGGTCTTTTTGAGAGTGGTGAACCATTTGGGATTGCTGAAGTTTGGGGGTAGGGTTGGACATTTGCCGGAGTAATGAATGATTTTGATTAATTTTTTCCGGAGAAATGATAAATAAGATTATTAACAGAGAATTGTTATTGCCCTCTAAAATTTCAAATTTTTCTCTTTGGTTGTATCCACATGTTTTATGTATGGCATTTATCCAAATTTTTCTCTTTGGTTGTATCCAAATTTTTCTCTAAATGGTATTGATGTTGTCATTTATTTTTTCAATGTTATTTTGGTCTTTCTTTTTTGGAGCTAAAAAATTGGGGCCACCCGACACTAAAATCCTGGATTTGCCATTGATAGAGGTTATACTATTCTATAAATGATGTGTTGTTCCATGAATGGATATGACCATTTAAAGAAGTCCCACAACTCTCGTGAAAAGGTACAATGAAGTCTATGAAAGAATGATTCATTACTTTTTTTTTTTTTGGACAAAGGTAAGTATTATTACCAAGCACACACAAATACACAGATAGAGGCCCATTTACAAGAAAAACACAAAACATAGCTGGAAGCCTCCATAACTACACAAACAAAGGTCCAACACAAACCGAGAGGCCCAAAATAGAAAAACTGAGAACCAGAAAACCCTAGCAGCAACCCGTTTCCGCTGTCGTCGCCTAAGCACCAACCATGAACAACGAACCAGCTTCCCTTGCAGACGTCGAAGATCCAACAAGGCAAAGCCCCAGAAATCAAAAGAAGAAGACTCCACCTACCTGCAGCAAGAACCACATGTAAGAGTAAACTAGACTTAAAAGATTAATACACTAGCCAAGAACACAATGATTAATCAACTAAATCACAATCCTTAAATTATGTATGTAATATAAGTGCAAGAACTGTAGCAATTATACCAACACATACCTGCAGACACGTTCATGGATAAGAAGCCATGAAAACCTGCACACAACCTTCTCCTCTCTGCAAAACTCAATGCTCTCCAACTTATAGGTAATTGGAACAATAAGAGCGTGTTTTGTGAGAGCAGGGGCTTGTGGGCTTTATACTACAAAATCTGGATTACCCTATAATAATCCTACAAGGAATACAAGACCAAATCCTTGTACAAGTATGAGTTCTATTCTCGAGCCAACATTAGAGTTTCAATCCAAACCAAAGTTGAATTAACTCTTATAAACACATTAAGACCTCTTTATACCAATCTGAAATAACAATGATTATTACTAAACTGTGAGAATCACACTCATACTCTAACACCACAAACATCCAAATCGCAACCACCAAGGAAAGGAAGCCAGTGGAAAAATCCACCAGCAACAGCGCCGAGATCGGCAGACAAGTGGATGGTGGTGGTGTAAACACCCGAGCGGGAGCTCTACGCACCATCCGAGTAACCCGCAACAAGCGGAAAGGGGAAGCAATTGCAGATCTGGAAATTTGTGGGAGTGAAGGAAGATAGAACCAAACAGGATAGATGGGGGAATGAAAATAGGGATTGGGCATGATGAAACCAGATGCAGAAGGGGTTGGTGAAGACAAAAGCTGTGGGAGAAGCAAAGAAAACAAAAGAAGAAAAAGGAGGAGAATAGGACTGCCACCAACTCTAGCCATAGCTAGAGCTGGCGGCTAGAAGGAGGAGGGGGTAAAGGAGATCAGTCACACAGAGGTGAGAAAACCCTCACAGAGAGGGAAGCACTCTCACAAGACGGAGAGAAGATGTTTTGAATGATTCATTACTTCAGGCAATATTATTCAATATGAAACATATTCTCTTCTAATTCCCTTTGATGTGCTATTTCTTTATTGGCACTACCGCATAGTAATCAATAATCTTACAACATTAAAATTAATCATGTTACATCCTGCAATATATAATTAATATTATGCGCACCCAAAAATATGTGTAAGTGCTGCATAGGAAATTAGCTCGAAAGACTTCCATCGATTCGTCGGCCTGTCACTTTGAATGCATGGTTAGCTTGACAAGAACGTTTATGTTGATGACCAGTGGCTTATAATCTGGTTCACAAGACCTCATGCCCGTGATTAGTGGAACAAAAGCTACTCTGTTTATGAAAGAGATAGGAGCCTCAGTGACATTTTTATTAGTAGGAGTGACAATTAATTGATTGTTATGTGTGCAAAGCTCGAGAAAATAAAACACTAAACTTAAATTAAAAACTAAGTTAATTAATATTCAAGAGTAAAATGTGTGTGTACATAGCAAATCCTACTACATGGACGAAGTTCAACTCAAGTAATTAACATAAGATAAATAAGTGTAACGATAAATAAATTGAGCTAAGGAGTATATATACACAGAATTAGAATTTGTATTAAAAAAGATAAATAAGCGTTGAGATGAGTCACATATGCAAACGACGACTTGACTTCAAGTCTTGGAAGTGAGCGATCAACTGATTTTATCTGCTCAAAGTACTATGTTCACATTCTTTAAGATCAAACGAGCATACAGATAAAACTAAATGATCGAGTTTGCAAATTATTACATGCAAATGATGAATGACTTCAAGTCTTCAAGTGATGGGGATGGGACAAGGATCCTCGCCGGATCCCCTTCATGGGGATCCTAGGGATCAATGTATGTGGGCCGTTGATCGAAAATCGTGCGGTCCAAATTAAATGCTTTTTATATTTTTAAAAGTAAAATAACCTCGTTTTGCGTAAAAAATATAAAAAAAGAAAAAACTGTGGCCGCACGATTTTCGATCAACGGTCTAGATGTGTTGATCCCTAGGATCCCCATGGAGGGGATCCGGCGGGGATCCAATTCCATGGGGATGGGCTGATTTTATCAAACGATGACTTGACTTCAAGTCTTGAAGTGATGGTCTGAGCAATTATTATGTTCATGATCACCACCCATTTCTCCACCGTCTTGATTTCTTGTATGTTTAGGATCACTATTTTTTTGGATTCTTTTGTTGTCCATGCTCCCGTAGCTCATTGAAAGAAACAACTTTGTATATACTGTCCACAAAAAAAGGGACGTCGATTTCTCCACCTTTAATTATGTGAGATCCTAAGCATATTTAATTCGGACACAAAAAAATAAAAACAAAAACATACATCATAATTTTAAAAAATAAGAATCCGTTTAATAACCTAAATTTTTAGTTTTTAATTTTGAGAAATGAAGTTATTTAGTACTACGGTTCAGTGATATTACTCTTTAATTGTAAATGAGAGATTTTAGATTCGAATTTCGTGAGTGACGAATTCATACCAATTTATTCCACAACCCTTTTGGGAATAATCACACTTGTCTCTCCTACTTCACACACGTCATTATATCTAACTAGTGCATTGAATAGATGAAACAAAAACAACAACTAGAATTAAACAGATGTGTGTTCACAACATTTCTCTTCGATTTTTAGTTTTCAATTTTTAGTTTGTCCAATGGTTGCATCTTGGACGGAAGGAGATGGAACGAGTAATTGTTGTCCATCAAAGGAGTACGTAATTTCGGGTTTCGATGGGGCTTTGGCCCTTTGTTATTGTGGCTGGAGGAACTCTAGATAATTGGATGCTATTGATGTAACCCTTGTGTTGGTCCTTTGTATTATTGAATTATGAAGGCAATTTCTATATTTTCTTTATGTCATTTTTAGCATTTATCTTGATAAGAATATGAGTGGTAATTACTAATTGGCGATGCCTCATCATTTTTAGTATTTTGGCCTTAATAGCTTGACTACAACTGAGAACAATTGGCTGATACGCAATGCCAACAAGTAATAACAACTAGAGATGTTTACTAGTAGGCTAGCTAATGGAAACTCTTGTAGACTAACTAATTGTAGACTCTTGTAGGCTAGCTAGAGATGTTTACTTGCAAACGGCACATATGACTTCTAAGTTTTCAAGTGATCGAGATCGGCATTTTATTGGCTTCATCGTCTCCTTATTTGGTTTTCTTTTTCATTTCTTTTTGTCACTACTCAATGACTCATCACTCATCCCCATATTTTTTTTGGGTTTATTTTGTGAAGAATAATACTTATGTTACTCTTTTTGGATGAGCTTATTTTTCCCCTTACAAATAAAAATATTATAATTAGAATCTTTCAATTTCTTAATCTTCATTTGCAAAATATCTCCACAAAAAGAATCAATCGAATCGGATATCATTTAGATCCAAATGTATCAAATAAATCAACGGTGTACGTACCAAGTAACATAACATGATAAACTGTTGATTTATTTGTTACATTTAGATGACTAAACAATATATAATTCGAATGATATTTGTAGGGATGATCTTCAAATGAAGATTAAGAAATTGAACTATTCCGATTATCAAATTTCTACAGTGACAGATACTTTACTTGTAAGTGGGAGAATGAGCTCATCTCTCAAATGGGGGACATAAGTGTTGCCATAAAGTTTTTTGTGTTGGAAATATTGGGGATTTGGATGCTACTTCTCCCACAACAAATCACGAAAAATTAATATTAGTATATCACAATTTTCTCACCATAATTTATTAAATATAATAAACCAAATATGATAAAATACTTATCTCTTGTAGGTAGAAAACGCTCTTCATCGATCCTTGATTAGAATAAGATTTTAGGTTGAGGCGTGTAAATTCGATTTCACCCTTCTAAGACAATGTCACGGTTAACAGGTCATGGCACCCTACCTTCCAGGATGCAACTGTAGAATTATTAGATAGACAGACCACGTTCTTCATCGATCCTTGATTAGAACAAGATTTTAGGTCCAGTCGTGTAAATTCGATTTCACCCTTCTAAGACAATGTCACGGTGTAACAGGTCATGGCACCCTACTTTCCAGGATGCAACTGTAGAATTATTAGATAGAGAGGCCGAAGTCCTACTTCCAACAACACTGATATTGTCCCCAACTTGATAATTACCACCTGCACAATCCGTCAGATGTGGGGTATTATCACAAAAGGTCTAGGTGTTAGTTAAAGTGATGTTAGGTTATTTAAACTATTACTATTTTTTTTCAACGGTCGATGTGGGATTCAACACGCTCCATCACGTACGACCCAATAAGTGGATCACACATGAGAGATCTACACATTGACAACCACATAGAGCCAAGGGAACTCACCCTATGTGCGGGGCCACAAGACCCACTACCATGAGAGACAGAAGAGAGAGATGTAATTCTAAGGTGTTTGTTGTATCACCCCATTGTGCCTTTATTTATAGTAGTAGGATAGGTTAAATCCTTACCCTAATAAGATTACAACTCTAATAGGAATTTAACTACTACAGGGAATATTCAAAGATATCCCTAGATACACTAGGATTTACACAATCACATTCCTAATATAATAAGACTGCAGCACTCCCCTTTGAGTGTGTAAATACTCAAACAAAACGTCGCATCAGATCATCAACAGATGAGGTAGAACATTTGATGAAGTCGTCGACACAACGGGTGAATACTAGTCTCAAATTTAAAAGAAAGTATGCATTGGTAGTAAAACTCACAAAATCTCGCTATGGTAAAACCTAAGGTAGGTAAAAACTCATAGACTAAGGAGAAAAGTGAGAAATATGCATAATGTCTAAAACAAACGTCAAACAGGACGAAAGTAGTGAACTCAACGGAGTATGATCATCTTAGGATGTGTGCCTCATTAAAACCTCGTTAGGTAGCAAAAACCCAGTGGGAAAAATGCTCCTAATCGTAGGAAAAAAGGTACATTAAGATCAAGTGAGTATGCTTCTGTATACTCCCCCTGAGTTAGACATAACTTCTAAATAAGAGAACTTCAGCAATATGTGCTTGGTGTTGTCTCCCTTGATGTATCCATTCTTTAAATGCTCGATACATGCTGCATTGTCTTCAAAGATCGTCGTAGGAAGGTCAATGACGGTAGTAAGACCACTAGTGCTTCAAATATGTTCCATGACTGCTATCAACCAAAAGCACTCACATGACGCTTCATGCAGGGTGAGAATCTTAACATGGTTCAAAGAAGTCGCAACTAACGTTTGCTTGGTAGACCTCCAAGATATAGCGGTGTCTCCAATGGTAAAGACATAGCCCGTTTGAACGTGCCCTATGTGGGTCAGACAGATAACCAACATCTGAATAACCAACGAGGCAAGAATTAACTCGATGACCGAGAGTGGCAGCGGCTCATCTCAAGGATTCAAGGGTGTAGAAAAAGCCTAAATCCGTCGTACCCTTGAGGTAATGAAAAATGTCTTTAACACCATTCTAGTGTCTGCGTGTAAGTGCGTTGCTGTATCTAGCCAAAAGATTAATATCAAATGAGATGTCGGGTCTAGTGCATTAAGCCAAGTACAATAAAGCACCAATTGCACTTAGGAATTGAACTTCAGGCTCCAAATTTCTTCCTCGTCCTCCTTGGGGATGGAAGGGATCTCGTTTAGCATTTAGAGTCCGAACGACCATAGGAGTACTCGAAGGCTTCATTTTATCCTCGTTAAAATGTCGTAACATCTTTCATCTTAAATTTCGATTTCATGTGAACGGTAATTTCCTCAAATTCTATGGGAGTTTGATGAAGTTCATGTTGTCGACATAAATTGCAACGATCGTAAATCCAAAATGTGACTTCTTGATGAACGAGCATGGGCATAATTCGTTGTTCAAAAAACCCTGACTTGTCAAATATTCACTTAGACGGTTATACACATCCGTCTGGATTGTTTCAATCCATAAAGTGATTTCCTCAATCTAATCGAGATAGTGTTCTGTGGTCTATAACTATTTGAATAAGTCAATATAAGTCTTTCTGGAACTTTCATGTAGATTTCTGTATCTAGATCACCATAGAGATACGCAGTTACCACATCCATAAGCTGCACATTCAGTTTTTTGGAAACTACCAAACTGATAAGGTAGCAGAACGTTATGACATCATTACAGGAGATACGTCTCCTCGTAATCAATCCCAGGGCGTTGAGAGAAGCCTTGCGCTATGAGGCATGCTTTGTATCGCACAATTTCATTCCTTTCATTATGTTCTCTCACGAAAACCCACTTGTAGCCCACGGGCTTCACATCTGGTGAAGTATGAGCTACAGGCCCAAACACCTTACGTTTCGCAAGTTAATCGAGTTCGACCTGGATTGCTTGTTTCCAGTTTGACCAATCCATCTACGTCGACATTCATCAATGGAATGTGGTTTAATGTCATCGCTAAGAATGATGTCAAAAGCAATTGTATACGCGAATGCATCATCGACAATCATCTCATTCCGATTCCAAACCTCATCCAATACTGCGTAATGAACCGAAATCTCATGATTCTTTGGAGGTCGGTTTGTCTCATCTAAGACATCACCGTAATATAGAATAACCTCATACGTTAGAACATATGAGTAAGAAATGGTCGGATTTAGACTAAGGTTACTAATTTATGCTATTTTCCTTTTCTAGGGTTGTGAATCCTTTGAACCAAGGGGTCTGCCACACTTTAGGGTAAGAGCAAATGATTGGCTAGCCGACAGTGTACCGAGCCGCATGGGAGGTGCGGCCGCCCCACCCTCGGGGACGGTTTGGCCTTCCAAGGTGGTGGTACGGCAAAAGTTAAGTATGTCCATCCTTGTAGGTGTGTTTGTAGCGGGTATATGTGATCTCGTTACATTTGCTAGATCAATAAATGCATCCGGCATGCTTTGAGCGATGCTCTGAAGATCTAGAATATGTCGCACTTTAGTTTCATACTAAGGGGTGGGAGAATCTAAATGAGATATAGTGGGAGTAATCCACGATAATTCGAGACGTTCTGCAGAAACGTTAATGATCTTATCTCCCCATAACGACGGAAAGACTGTCTCATCAAAATGACAATCCGTAAAACGTGCAGTAAAGATATCTCCTGTCACTAACAAATAATTGATGGCGAATCATAACCAACATAGATTCCCATTTTTCTCTGAGGACCCATTTTGGTACGTAGTGGTGGCACTATTGGCACATAGACTACATACCCAAACACGCGTAAATGCGAGACGTCATGCTTATATCCAGTAACCAACTGTAATGGTGAATAAGGTTGGGTAGCGATGGGCCTTAGGCGGACTAACATAGCTGCATGCAATATTGCATGACCCCAGACAGATAACGGCAAGTTGGTTCGCATAACCAAAGTCTGAGCTATCGTTTGAAGGTGTTTTATGAAAATTTTTACCAGATCGTTTTGGGTGTGAACATGGGGTACAAGATGTTCAACTTCAATCCTAACAAACATGCAATAATCGTCAAAAGTTTGTGACATAAACTCTTCAGCATTATCCATTCGAATCATCTTGATCGGATAATCAGGGTGGTGAGCCCTATGCTTAATAATTCATGCTAAGAGTTTCGCAAATGCAGCATTGCGTGTGGACAATAAGCAAACATGTGACCATCGCATCGATGCATCAACCAACACCATGAAGTATCTAAATGGTCCGCATGTTGGTTGGATAGGTCCACAAATATCCCCTTGAATCCTCTGAAGAAACTTAAGGGGGTCATGAATAATATTTGTAAGTAAGGGTTGAATGTTCAACTTCCCTAGGGAGCATGCTTTGCAAAGAGGATGGCCAGGATAAGATTTTAAGTGATTCCTACGTGATACTTTGAGGATATGACGCATCATATCTTGTCTGGGTGTCCCATTTGATCATGCTAAAGCAGGAGAGTGCTCTGAACCCAGCTATAGGGCTGGTCACGTGATGGGTCTCAATGGCGCGAATGGTTATTATGTACAACCCACTCAGGAGACGTTCCAATTTCTCTTGAATACACTTTCGACCATATTCGTAAGAAGTGATACAAAGAAATTCAAAACCATTTTCTTCAATGGTTTCAACATGATATTGATTATCTCAAATATCTCTAAAACTCAACAACGTTCTGTTGAAACGTGGAGAATAGAGTGCCTCTTTAATGGTTAATTTAGTATCATTGGACAACATAATACGAGCTTTTCCATATCCTTCTATCAGGTTGGATGCGCCTGAAAGGGTTGTCAGAGGTGCATGTTTAGTTACGAAGTTAGTAAAATAGTGTTTTTGGGGTAACATAAACGTCTTCCATTGTTCTCTTTGATTCCAAAACCCTAATTAGGATTTAGTTAAGCAAGTTATTTTTGGGGTGCATGATTTATTTATTTGTGCATGTTGAGAGAACTTGTTACTCAAGTGTTAAACACAGTGTTTATCTATGTATTAATGACAAGAGTCTTGATAGTCTCACATTAACTACAAAAGTTATACGCTATGTAGTTGTACTTTTTTTTATTTTAGTCGACGGATAAATGGTATTGATTTTGTCATTTATTTTTTCAATGTTATTTTGGTCTTTCTTTTTTGGAGCTAAAAAATTGGGGCCACCCGACACTAAAATCCTGGATTTGCCATTGATAGAGGTTATACTATTCTAAAAATGATGTGTCGTTCCATGAATGGATATGACCATTTAGAGAAGTCTCACAACTCTCGCGAAAAGGTACAATGAAGTCTATGAAAGGATGATTCATTACTTCAGACAATATTATTCAATATGAAACATATTCTCTTCTAATTCCCCTTGATGTGCTATTTCTTTATTGGCACTACCGCATAGTAATCAATAATCTTACAACATTAACATTAATCATGTTACATCCTGCAATATATAATTAATATTGTGCGCACCAAAAAATATGTGTAAGTGCTGAATAGGAAATTAGCTAGCTTCGAAAGACTTCCATCGATTCGTCGGCCTGTCACTTTGAATGCATGGTTAGCTTGACAAGAACGTTTATGTTGATGATCAGTGGCTAATAATCTGGTTCACAAGACCTCATGCCCGTGATTAGTGGAACAAAAGCTACTCTGTTTATGAAAGAGATAGGAGCCTCAGTGACATTTTTATTAGAAGGAGTGATTGATTGTTATGTGTGCAAAGCTCAAGAAAACAAAACGCTAAACTTAAATTAAAAACTAAGTTAATTAATATTCATGAGTAAAATGTGTGTATACATAGCAAATCCTACTACATGGACGAACTTCAACTCAAGTAATTAACATAAGATAAATAAGTGTAACGATAAATAAATTGAGCTAAGGAGTATATATACACAGAATTAGAATTTGTATTAAAAAAGATAAATAAGCATTGAGATGAGTCACATATGCAAACGACGACTTGACTTCAAGTCTTGAAGTGAGCGATCAATTGATTTTATCTGCTCAAAGTATTATGTTCACATTCTTTAAGCTCATTGAAAGAAATAACTTTGTATAGACTGTCCACAAAAAAAAGGGACGTCGATTTCTCCACCTTTAATTATGTGAGATCCTAAGCATATTTAATTCGGACACAAAAAAATAAAAACAAAAGCATACATCATAATTTAAAAAAAATAAGAATCCGTTTAATAACCTAAATTTTTAGTTTTTAATTTTGAGAAATGAAGTTATTTAGTACTACGGTTCAGTGATATTACTCTTTAATTGTAAATGAGAGATTTTAAATTCGAATTTCGTAAGTGACGAATTCATACCAATTTATTCCACAACCCTTTTGGGAATAATCACACACACATGTCTCTCCTACTTCACACACGTCATTATATCTAACTAGTGCATTGAACAGATGAAACAAAAACAACAACTAGGATTAAACAGACGTGTGTACGGTTAGAAAACTAGAGTGTTCACAACATTTCTCTTCGATTTTTAGTTTTCAAATTTTCAGATTTCTGAAGGATTGAATAAAGGAAATTTAATTGGTGATTGTTTTCAGTTTTCAACAGTGAACTAGTATTTATTAGAAACTATCTTTCAGTTGATTATCTAATGTTGACTTTGTGGTGCCTTGTTTATTGATTTTCCCATCATGTTTTCATGTTCCAAATGTTAGCATGTTTCTAGAGGATTCTCAAGATCAGGACGTGGCACTAATTCTCCCATTTTTTGAGCGGATTGATTGAAATGAATAAGTTTCTTTAATGAGTAATCTATATTCTACCTTCAAGAGTTGCATGTTCTAATTCGATCCTAGACAACAAGGCCTAAGTGAAAAATAAAGAAAAAAGAATGCAAAATGATATATTTTTTTTAACGCCTATAACGATTTTCAAAAGTTAATGTTCGGATCAAATGTTAGAAAAAACAATATACCCAATTTTTAATACCCTTGTCCTTAATCGCTTGACTTCAACTGAGGTTGCCTAATAGATACGCAAAGCGTCCCTATAGTAGCTAGGATAGCTAGAGCTGTTACATCCAAACGACTTACTCCGAGCCAAAACAAATGTTTCCTGGCCGCCAGGTAAAGAAGAAGAATGTTGAAAAATAATTCATGACTTCCAAGTCTTCAATTGATCGAGATTCGAGACATCAATTCACCACCCACTCATCAATCGACTCATGCTTTTTTATTTATTTATGCTTTGCATGAGTTATGTCTATAAAAGGAGTTAACTTCTCTACTTTTAATTATCCAAAAGCCATAAAACAATATTTCCTATAACCAGAAAAACACACTGCCATGAAAATGGAATCTTGGTTCTCCAAGTTTACCTGTTTGCATTGTCTTCTTTTGCTATTACTCAATGCTACTCACTGTTTTTCATTTGTGCAAATTCAGACACGGACACTTTGCCATGCTGATGAGCACTCGTTCTTGTTAAAATTCAAGGAAAGCTTTACGATAAACAAGTCAGCTTCTTCATCTCCTTTTGCTTATCCGAAGGTTGCATCTTGGGCTCGAGAAGGAGATCAGAATCAGAGTAACTGTTGTTCGTGGGATGGTGTTGAGTGCCATGCGGAGTCTGGCCATGTCATTGGCCTTGACCTCAAGAGCAGCTGTCTCTATGGTTCTATCAATTCCAACAGCACCCTCTTCCGACTTGTTCACTTGCAGATGCTTGACCTCTCAGATAACAACTTCAATTCCTCTGAAATACCATCGAGATTGGGCCATGACCTTTCGAGTCTATCCTATCTCAACCTTTCATGGTCTTCATTTTCTGGCCAAATTCCATCTGAAATTTCAAAGTTATCCAAACTGTCTACCCTTGTTCTGTCTTATAATAGTGGTTTGGTGCTTAGGAAGTCCAACATGAGAATCCTAGTCCAAAACTTGACCAGCATAAAACAACTTCATCTTAGTGACGTAGACATATACTCCACTGTGCCTGATATCTTGGTCAATGCATCTTCCCTCACATCTCTCAGACTAAGCTATTGTAGGTTGTATGGGGAATTCCCTGTAAGTATTTTCCACCTACCAAACCTAGAGGAGCTTAGCTTGCGCTCCAACATAGACCTAAATGGTTATTTTCCTACTTTTAACAGGACCAATTCCTTCAAAACATTGGCTGTTTCAGGGACAAATTTCTCTGGTGAACTTCCTAGTTCTATCGGAAACCTTCATTCCTTAAATTACTTTGATATCTCATTCTGTGGTTTTGATTCACATGTTCCATCTTCATTCGGAAACCTTACCCAGCTCAGTTTCCTTCAGATGACTTCATTTCATAACGTTTCCGCTGGCCAATTCATAATTCCTGATTCCTTGTCTTGTTTTGGAAGACTAACCAAGCTCAACTATTTGGATCTTAAGTTTAGTAACTTATGGGGAAATTTCCCACGTTTTGTGGCTAACCTGACCCAACTTGTTTATCTAAACTTGGGTGCCAATTCAATTACTGGTGAAATCCCATCTTGGCTTGCAGTAGAATCGACCCAATTAACTCATCTGCAGCTCGCCTTCAACGATTTGCAAGGAGCAATTCCTAAGTCGCTTTTCCACCTAAGAAATCTTGAATTTCTTGACCTTTCCTCTAATAATTTGAGTGGATTAGTTGAGTTTGATCAATTTTCCAACCTCAAAAAGTTGAAGAGACTTGGTTTATCGCACAACAACTTATCCGTGCGTGTCAAGTCTGGTTCGAGTGCTACTCTTCCAAAGTTCGAAATTCTAATGTTGGCTTTTTGCAATTTGAAAGAGTTTCCAGAATTTTTGAAAAATCAATACGAATTGGGAGCCCTAGACCTTTCTGGTAACAACATTCATGGCCAAATACCAAAATGGGTCTGGAATGCAACTAGAGAAACTTTGGTCAATCTCGACCTGGGTTCTAACTTCTTAACAAATTTTGAGGAAAATCCAGCCACTCTTCCATGGAAAAATCTGCAGCTTTTTAATCTTGAGACTAATCGGTTACGAGGGTCATTGCCAATTCCACCACAATCAATCAGGTCCTACAGTGTCGGCAACAATAATTATAGTGGAGAAGTTTCACCATTGTTCTGCGACTTGAATTATCTTGAAATTCTCAATTTGGTCAACAACAGCCTGAGTGGCATGCTTCCACAGTGTTTGGGGAAGTCCAGTAGCTTGGAAATGCTGATCTTGATGTTTAATTCTTTCCACGGTGATATTCCTCCATTTTGTGCTAACATAAATAGTTTGAAATTGGTTATGTTGGGTTACAATCGGTTACAGGGGAAGCTACCAAGATCAATGGCCTATTGCACTCGGTTAGAGTTTCTTCACATTGGCAACAATCAGATCAGTGACATCTTCCCTTCTTGGTTAGGGGTACTTCCAGTATTGAGGGGTCTCATTTTGCGGTCGAATGCATTTCATGGGATAATTGGGAAGCCTCCAACTGATCATGAGTTCCCAAACTTGTGCATCATTGATTTATCCAACAATCTGTTTTCAGGTATGTTGCCTTCTAAGTACATGGAGAACTGGAATTTCATGAAATATGTTGTCACAAACAAGGGAAGCCGTTACTTTGAAGTCCCATCAAATGGCAACACAAATAAATATGGAAATTTCTATGAAATTTCATACGCGATGAAAATTTCTGTAAAAGGTGTTGAGTTGAGTTATGTTCGGACGCCCTATGATCTGAGACTCATAGATTTCTCAAGTAATAGATTTGAAGGAGAGATTCCAACAAGTATCATTGGGAGTCTAAGAGCGCTTCGTTTGCTAAACCTCTCCAACAACGCTCTCTCTGGTCACATCCCCTCATCTCTAAGGAACTTGGCTGCTCTTGAATCATTGGATCTCTCTCAAAACAAGCTCTCAGGAAGGATCCCCAGTAGTTTGGCACAACTCACTTTCCTTGAGTACTTCAATGTGTCGCATAACCATCTTTGGGGGCCTATACCACTTGGCCAACAATTTGGTACATTCCTAGAAGATTCATACCAAGGAAACTCAGGTCTGTGTGGAAAGCCTTTGTCCAAGAAATGTGAGGGTTCTGAGAGCTCGAGGCTGCCGCCACCATCAAGTTTTGAAGAAGATGAAGAGGCCGGATTTCCATTTGAGTTTGACTGGTACGTAGTCTTGCCGGGAGTTGTTAGCGGACTAATAGTGGGAGTGGTTGCTGGAAACACATTGGCAGACAAGAGGCATGAATGGTTTGTGGAGACATTCAGCAGGAGGAGGAAGCCAACAACCGCAAGGGTGACGAGGGGACGCCGAACTTAGCTTGATGTGTCTACGGCTAGAGAAATGTTTGGGCCTTTAAGGCCAATGTCATGTTTTTTATGATTTCTGGTGCTTCAGCATATGTTGTTATGTTATACTACAATAATGGGGTTCTATAAGCTTGCTTTGTAAAATATTTCTACTTGATCAAATTCAGTGTTTTTAACTAAGTAGTTGGAATTAAGTTTCCCGTTTCCATTTTCTTATAGGTCAAAACTAGCAAAAGTGTCGCGCTCCGCTGTTGGTTTTAAATTCGTAGTTTATCGCAAATATGAATCATTTCGCAAATAAAGAGAGAGTTTGAATAACAGTACATAATAATCAATTGATACTAAAAAACTACCAGCAGCTTAATTGCATTCACAAACACATATATCACTATACACATAATAGATACTTCTGAAAATTCCATAAAATCACAAATCAACGCATTTATTTCTAAATATTTCAAAAATTAACAGAAAAGCTAAACCAACATGGTAAAATAAGTCTTTAAGTTACATTACATTTTATTTACTTTTGCATCCAGAGCATATATGCAAACCAAATGGGAGATTCTAAGTTACAGTTATATACATTTCCAAAAGTTTCCCACATTGATTAGTCTTTCATTCTGCACCTGCATTTTACTAACGTTAAGAGTTCTATGTACAACTAAAAAAGAGCAGATTTTAACAACTAAAAGGACGGACTGTAACACCGCATGACTGTGTTACGATAAAAAATGATAAACAACATAGATGTTTTAAATCTGGAATGAATGCATACCTGAAGAGCTGAATTAAAATTGGTGATCCCATTCCCATTCTGGTAACATTTATCAATTGGAATCAATAAAATTTTCTTGATGAGGACAAAGCTAGGAGTCTCAATTCAAAATCCAAATCAGAAAATAAAACAAAATTGAATGAACTATGAAGAAAATTTACTCTCCAACAGAAAACTCAGCGCCACAAAAAATCATTGAATTGGAATGAAACTAATGATATTAAATTGAACAAAACCTAACTCAATTGAAGCTATTCTCTGAAAATCTTCCGAATCAAATTAATAAAACAAAAATAAGAAATTTAAAAAGGCTTATTATATTAACACCCCACAAATTGTTGAATAAACCTCATATACTTAATACACCCTACATTTGCTTTTTCACTTAAAAATTATCTTAATACACCCCACATACTTACCCATAATACCCCCACACCCCACATTCTCAATATACACCTTATATTTTCTACATACACCCCACATTTTATATACACCCCACATTTCTCAAATCTTATAACACTCATTTTTAATTTTCAGGGACTGAATCTAAACATTTGAACTTTTAGTTTGCCGAATGATTTCAAAATTAATGATTCGAAAAATGTTTAGATTAGAGAAAAAATGTAAGAGTTTTATGGGACTGGTGCAATGGTAATGTTCTGGATAGTTTGTCTAGATAGAAATACCAGGATGTTTAAGCATAAATTTGGAGACTGAATTAAAAAAATAAAGGATATATATTGGGAATTGTTTTGGGTCTCGGTTTCTAATGACTTAAAGAATGCCCTTTCTTGTTGAATGTGAACATTTTCTTCGATTTCTCTTGGCTAGAGGGTTATGTGTCTTTTAACTGCATTTCGCATTATTTGACACTTTAATTCAATTGAAATAGATTCCTATAGTTGCTACCCTTTTTCTCAAGGGTGGCCACAGAAAATGTTGCCTTTCTTAATCGCTAAACTTTTCTCTTTGGGATGATCACAAGGCGGGTTTTCCCAAACATATGTTATCATTCATATATTGAAGAACTAGATCTCCATCTTTCTAATACAAATAACATAAAAGAACCAACAAATTTGATGGGGATTGGCACCAAATGATTCCATTAGACTTTCAAAATTACTTTCTCTCAATACATGTGCAAGGTGCATCGATTTTGTGTTCCATTTGTCATAAATAATTTTTCTCAATCAACATGTCTGTAGTTTCATTGGTTAGGGTTTCATTCAACAATAGTGTGTGGAAGAGGTTTTGATAGTTGAAGAAGAGAAATAATACGCTAAAAGTGATTTGGGGTGTATTTAGAAATTTTTTTTATTTTTTTTAAAACCTAATAAGGTCAAAATTGACATTGCATAGTGGGGTAAATAAGTTATTTAATATCAAATTTTAATGTGGGGTACATTCAACATTTTGTGGGGTGCTAATATAAAAAACCATTTAAAAAGTTAGAGATCAGAAGAAAGCGTATTAAAGCAGGCAAAAAATTTATCGACAAATTTTACTATTTTTGTTACGGGCATAAGAAAAAATTTATCGACAAATTAAAGAGGCAGGGCCTTTTTGGCCATCTTACTATGCAGCTAAAAAAAATATCACTACAAAATGAAATTGAAACAGGGGCTTTTTTGTCCTTTCACTGTACTTAGAAACAGTGTTTATTTTCCTTATTGAGCTTTAGTATAAATAATTTATTATGGCTTTTCACGTGTAAACTCTCTATAAGACCAACTTCAATTTTTGGAACCAAACTTTTTTTTTTTTTTTTTTTAGTACATCAATATTTTACATTAGAGAGAGGAAGAGTTCGGCTAAGCCACACAATAAGCAACTTAATTTGGTTTCGAATTCGCCATCCAAGAGATTTTAACATAAAAAAAATTTTAACTTGGACAAAAAATTTAAAACCGAACAAATCACACCAATCAACCACTCAACCAACCAAAATTTCAATATAGATCATAATTCATAACATAAACTATAAACTTAAACACTAATTGAAAATATAAATAATAGTTCATATAAGCTAAACGTATTCACCTTGTTCTGGTGATGGGATTGGAAAATAATTTTTAAAATTTTTTATTTTGTTATTTTGACGTTGAATTTAAATTTCATCCTTTGGATCTTTATTCTATATTGTTGGATTTGAAGAATTAAAAAATATGGACCATTAGATCAAAATTTAAAAAAAATGCCAAAAAAAAAAAACGAATTTTAATCTAAAATTTTTCTGCGCATGCACCCTAAACCCACCAGAAGGTTTTTGGCAACCTTAATGAGGAAGTGTCCTTTCCAAAAGTACCCTTAATTCCACATGAGGCTTGATGAAAATGGCTAAAATTCTCATAAATAAAATTTTAATTATTATAAACTGATTAAATATTAAATTTAGACGATATAACGATTGAAGATTGAAGAGATAGCGATAAGATGAAAATTGATAATTTCATAATGCCATAGAGAAAACCTACCAAGCATTTGTTGCTAAGTTTCCCAGCCTATATCATACCACAGATTCCGCAATGGTTCACTTCTAGGTCAAAGGAAATTTTATTACAAAAAACACATTTTATAACAAAGGTCCAACACACACTATAAATACGACCAAAAAGGCCTAAAACTAAAGAAAAACAGAAAAAAAGCCCAACAACATAAAGGCCCAAAAACTACACTGATTTTACAACCATGGCTGTAAATTAATTGTTTGTTTTTCAAGTCTTTTTCTGTTTACCTTTTCTTGGCTGGTTGTTTGTTTGGATCACATTGTTCCCAAGTCCTTATCACTCGAAGAAAAAAAAACAAAAAACAAAAAACAAAATACCAACGAATATAAATTGTTGCCCAGGTCGAAGATTGTCAGCCCAGAGAGGTTGCCAATAGCAGATGGCATAGGCCCTCGGAAACTGTTTTGATGGAGGTAGAACTGAAGAGATTTTTCAGTGTTTCTGTCACAAGAGACGCTACATCACATGTCTCTATGTAAATGATTGGATATGTGTGTTAAAAGATTAATAATTTAAAAATTAAAATTTTCCACCACTTACATAAAAACATGTGGTATACCATCCGTGTTCTCGTCACCACTAAAAATTTTCCGTAGAACTGAGTGAGATTAAGAAATGGGGTGAAGTTGAAGTGGGTTAGTGTGGCTGTGATCTGCAAGTTGGAGAGATCTATTTTGGAAACTGTTTTGGTATTGCGGTCGCCGGTCGCCGGTCACAAACAATGGCAGTCCAGTTGCAAAGGTTGTTGAGGTTGGTGAGGGACCATGAATCGAGGGAAGAAGGTCAATCACCGAAGTCGAAGCTGTTCTTCAAGGTTAGCAGAGCTTCTGCCTGCGTCCCCGATGAGGAGGTGGTGGCAATTGATAAGAGTTAAAGTGCACTTAATTGTTATTTCCAAATAAAGTGAAAAAACGAAAGGAAAAGAAACTGATGTTCCCGAAGGCTGCTTTGAGCGATACATGCATCCCAAGAGTAAATGTTGCTGCTGGTGCATCAGGCGATGAGCAACCAGAGGTGACGCATCTAAGGTCCCTGTCATAGTTACATTAACAAGGGTGACCAAATTTAACCATCTCCTGTCCCTTTGCGAATTGCAAATGCTTTTTGGCCCTGTACTGAATCATGTGCACATTGTTTTCTGGTAGGTAAGCACTATATTGTGGATGCCACTTCAGAAGAGGAATCACAAATGAACTCGGCTGTTTCGATTTCCGTCATTAGGCAAGGGCACATCTGCGGGTTGACCAAACTGGGTAGTGCAGGCCTAGATCCAAGCATCATTCTCGACATGGTATCTGCGGCAAAAACAGTAGTGAGCAGCTGATAAACACGTCGGATTCCTAGATAGCTGCTGCTGAAGCTGGTGAAGATGAATTGTGACACACTCAGAATCTTATGATATATCCAAGTAGGTGGTTCGAGCAGGTCCTAATTATATGAAAATTGTAATTCCGATACCTAAACAGCTGATGAAAACCTTTGATTGGTAGTACGCATATTTGGCACCGTTTAACCAAGATTAGTATCATTAAGCTGTTAAAGAGTTAAAGGAGTTATTATTTGATCTTAGGTGCATTTCAATATTACTGTTTGGCTACGACCGGACAACTAAAAATATCTCAAAAATATCCTTTCTTAAATAGATATCTATATCGGATAGGGTATTACTTAGATGTGAAACCTGCAGACAAACTCAACAGGTCCCATTTTTGACAGGAATTCGCAACGATGGGAGGAAAAAGAGAGAAAAGAACAGAGAGAAGTGGAAACAATTGTGGCCTTGTAATGTATAACATAAATTGTGGTTGAAAACTGGATCAACTAATTTTACAATCTACATGTCTAATAGAAACACTGCAGACCTTACAAACAGTAAACAAGTTTACATGTTATCGCAAAAGAAGAATGTTCAGTCCAAGCCCTCTACTCCAAAGTAGATAATTTTCACCATATCACAACCTTGAGGCATGAGCCGTCTAGCTTCCATCTCACCACATAACGACCTTACCAATTCTTCTCTCCCACATCCATGAAGTCCTAGACATAAATCAGATAAGATACCTGAATCAAGAGCAATATACCTCTAGAACATTTCCTTCAAGACTTGGATTACCCCCGTCAAAATCCCTGTTATTGCAGAAGCTTGATATAAGCAACTTTAAAGTTTGCTCATCAGGATGATAACCACTTCTTATCATGCTTTTACACGACTCAAAGGCACGATCTGCATCCTTTTGCACACACTGCACGACAATAAGGGCAGAAAAGGTTGATGCATTTGGGACAAAGTGCTTTGTATCGAGTTTTTTAACCAGATACGCAGCTTTCTTTGTTTTACCCTCCTTGCTGAGAGTCCCAATACCAGTGCATTATATGTCAGTATATCAGCATTCACTCGGTCCCTTGACATCTCCTCGAAAAGCCTAGGGGTGTGCTATCCACACATCCCTTTTTACTTCTTCCACACCCCTTGTTAATTTTTGTCCTTTGATCTTCTTCAATTCATCCAATCCGACGGCCGAAAATTAAAAGGGTTTGAGAGAAGTTAAAAGGGGTGTGTGGATATCACACCCCAAAGCCTATTGTCCATCTCACTATTACCTGCCCAGCTGTACCCGTTTATCAAACTATTGTAAGTTACTGTTTTAGGAGCCACATTCGCGGCTTTGACTCACTAAAAACTCTATTTTCTTCTTGTAGTTTTCCTGCCTTGCAAAACCCATCAATAAGTGTGTTAAAAGTTACCACAGCCAGGTGCAATCCATTCTTCGCCATCAAGTTTTTTGAACTTCAAAGACGAACTCAGAAGGCCCTTATCACAGTGCCCTGCAATCCGTGTATTGTATGACACCACACAAGGACTACAACCCATGCCCTCCATCTCCTCCAGCACCTCAACAGCATTTTCTAATTTTCCCAATTTACAGTAAGCCGCCATAACCAACTATTAGAGAATTTTTAACCTGAAGAACTAATCAAATATCAAAGATATGTTAAAATACAAAGTGTTGTTGAAGATGTTAAGTTACATTAACTGATTAAAATAGCTTTTTGGCATTGTTCCCTAGCTATTATAACTAAAATATTAGTTCAGTGAAATTTCTTTAGCACCTTAGAAGAATTTTGAAGTTCGAATCCTGACTTTATAATTTTTTAAACAAAATGAATAATACTTTACGTTCCAAGTTGGTTACTAGTTTTAAAGCTTGTTAAACTAGCGAATGAATAGTGTTATAAAATTATTGTAGCGACTCAACTAACTTTTCATGTCCATAACACTCTATTTTAATGAACTTTAAATATTTATTATTAACAATTCAAATCCAATTCACTTATTTTCTAAAATCACATTTTCTCTTTCTTTTTTCTTTGGTTCACGAGTCTATCATTAAGTTTTATTAAAATTTTAACATTTAGCACAAGAACAGCGATTACATTTAACAAGTAATTGTTCACTTTACTATTATATATAGAGTTCTTTAAATGATATTGTTGGAAATGAAGAGTTTGACACTGTTCTCTTGCTATTTTAACAAAAATTTAAAATTTCTTGGAAATGATTTTATGGAGGTTTTTATTTTTTTATTTTTTTTATTTTTTTTATTTTTTTTATTTTTTTTATTTTTTTTTAATAAAATTTTAGTGGTTTTATAGCTTCTCCGGAGATGCTCGAAGTTTTATTAGTCGGTTTGTCATTCATGTATTGTATTATTACACTGTCATTCCTTTGACAGGTTAAAACACATACCCATCAAATCTGAAACCTCTGTTAAATACCCATAATAACCCTACCTACTCATGCATGCATTCCCATCTCTCCACGTATAATTAGCAAGCATATATTTTGTTATTTTAATTGCATGCACAAAAAATAGAGAAGCCATATGCGTTTTAGTTTTCACTAGATGGTAATGCCGGTGCGTTGTTGCGGGATTACAAATTGCATGAATAATTATATTTGAACGACTACAAAAGGACAAAAAAAACCTTGCAATCCATGTCTGCAACTTTGGAGGTGATGTAATTCTGTCGGCTACAAAGACTGGAAATGCATCAAACAAAATAAATAACAAACTTAGTTATAAGCCTTGAGCTTTATCCAAGCTAAACAACAGTCAAAATTTAGGCCTTCTAAAAATCACAGAAAAATTATTGAGAGTAACATAATTTACACCAATAAACTACCATTGGATTTTAAGTTTGGAGTGACTTTTCTCCATATTCCCCAAACCATTAAAACAATCTTATTTAAATCATGAGGAAATCTATTTACAACCCTAAAAAGTGTTTTAACTACAACGTACTTGCTAACTTATCATAATAAACCACAACAGCATGTAAAAAGATTTACAACACATTGATAAAAAAAAAAAACAATTTCTCAATAAACTTTAGCTAGCTATTTTCTGGGCATAAACAGAACCACCACTGACTAAATAATAATGTTATGCAAAACTAACATAATATTACAACCGGGAATAAGAATAAGTCACAAAAATACACGACAAAAAGAGAGTAAAAAACAAAGAATAATGAAAGCCAACCAAATAACCTCAACTAATTGAATACCTAATTTATGTAAATCCAAAACTAATAGCTCATTATACATACTTGCCAAGTTATTATAATAAACCACAGCAATACATAAAAAGCTTTACAACACATTCTAATTAAAATCTAAGGAAAAAAAAGTTAAGCTTTTTCCATTTTAAAATCGAAGAAGCAAAACCCACAGATTTAAATAACCATGTGAATCTTACCCTCAAATGTTTCATAAGCACATAAACTATCCAAGATCTTGTTCTCCCTTTGCAAATGCAACCTGCAAAACAAATCAAGCAACCAAAAAAAACGAAAGGGTAAGAAACAAAGCTCAAAAACCCTAGCACAAAAATGTCATAGACAGGGTAAAAATGGGCAAAAAACATATAAACTCTGTCACTAACCCTCTTAGCACCAATCAGAACCCCAAACCCACGCAAAACCCCAAATCAGTTTAAAAACAAATTACTCCAAATAACTGATATCACAATGAAAGAAACCTAAAGTGCTGCCCTTTTTTTCACTGACCAAAAACCTGACAGCAACACACAAAAAATACCACAACGATTGAACAAAAATTTGGGAGCAGAAGAAGAAAAAATGAAGAGCAAAACGAAATTACCTCTGAGAACGACACAGAAGGACATAGAAGAAAGCGAGAGCAAGAAGAGAAATGAAAAGCTGGGAAAGAAAAAGCAAACAAACCCAACAAAGAACACATCGATCATCGACACCTGGTAGCAATGATACACGTCTTTCCACAAAAATTTACTTAAAAAATACAACCAACAAAGCATCTGGAAACATGGAGGGAAAAAAGTATATAAAAGGGAAGAGAGAGAAACAAATGCTGAGATTGGATAAAGAGAGAGTGCGGCTATTCATCACAAAAAAAATAATTAAAAAAACGCAAAAGCATCTGAAACATGCAGGAGAAAAAAAAGGATTGAAAAGGGGAGAGAGAGAAACAAAAGCTGAGAATGGAGAAAGAGAGAGAAAGAGAAAGAAAAGGGAAAATAAATGGACCAGATGACAAACACGTGGAAAACAGGGGCAAAATCGCCACTGCAACGCACGAAGCAAGCAAGAAGAGAAACGGAAGAAAGCAGAGAAGCCAAGGGCATTTCCGCCCATTTATTATTTCTGAACAGTGCTAAAACTCAACTGTTTTAGTATATATAATGTTTTCCATGTAATTGCATGAACGAGCTGTAACCTACTTACTGTAACTGATCGCGTAACATTTCCCGATGTGCAGGTTTGTTTGACTTGGCGCACCGTCTCGCGCTCCGACCTTCTCTGGCGTCGCCTTACCCGCCATATCTGGGGCCTGACAATTCTCCTTCGCGACAGGTGGCGTGACGAGTACGTCTACTGGCATCGGACGGCCACAAACTTCCGAACCCGGAGGTCCACCCACACGACCCTCCACTTCGATCCGTCCGACGTGGAAGACCCCGACGGCCGCACCTGCCGATGCCTCACCCTCTCCGACTCTCATCTCGCCTGCGGCTTCGCCGACGGCACCGTCCGCCTATTCGACCTTGCCACTCGCCTGCATGTCAGCACCTTCCGGCCCCATCCCCGCGACCGCCTCGGCCGATTCTCCCGGGCTGTTACCGGCATCGTGATAACAGACACCACTCTCACGTTCGCATTGCTGGACGGAGACATCCACGTAGTGATCATCAACGGCCCGCGAATCACTCGTAGGGCCCACTTGGGTGACGTGGTAAATGATGGGGTTTTGGTTGATTTCACTGGATCCGAAAGATGGTGGGTCGGGCTCTATGCGGGTGTTCCGGGTCGGACGTTTCACATTTGGGATGGTTTGACCGAACAGTTGACTTTCGTCGGTGGGACATTGACGGATCCGGAGGCCGTGATGGGGGTGGCACATGCTAACGGAGATGACCGAGTTCGTAGGCCGAGTCCGAGTCACGAGTTGGGAAACGGCCGTGGAGTGCACGAGCGCGCGCGTGATTGTCTTCGATCTTAGGAATCAGGGGTTTGTGTTGAGCGAGGAGGAGTACAGGAGAGGGATAATTGTGACTGCGGCTGACGTGAGCAGGTCGGCGTTGGTTATAGTGGTGAGGAGGGGTTTGGCTAATGTGCGCCGGACTGACACACTGGAGGAGGTGTGTAGGTTTATCGTGAGTGGGGCGTCGTAGATGGCGGTGATGGGGTGCATGAACGAAGGGTACGCGCTAATGTGCGGCGGTGGGGTGGTGAGGGTGTGCGAGGTGGAGAAAGGGGCCAATCTGTAGAGTTTCATGGAGAGGATTGAGGAAGTCAACGCTTTCGTATGCGATGAACGACATGTCGCAACGTGTTCCGGGGGTACGACGCTGCACCTTTGGGACTTTGGTGCAGCAGATAGATTATGTTGACCTGGCCCCACACACAAAAAACCAAATGAGTAGAGCTTTCTTTTAGAGCAATTCCATCCTTAAGACTGGATGCCAACATCCAGCGTATTTATCCACTCAAATGAACAGTAATAGACCAAAGTATTTCCACCCCTAACAAAAAATAAGCTAGTCAATTTTATTAAAATATTATTAATTTTTATTATAAAATAATAATTTGATTTTTTAATTTTTGACTTCTTCTCTCTCTCTGACTCCCGTCTTCTTCTTCTTCTTCTTCCCCATTTTTTCTTCTCTCTGTACACCACCAGTCTGTCTCCCATCAAAATTCACTGACCACACTAACACACCCACATCTAGAGAGAGATGTCAAGGCGATCTGCTGCCTGTTTGAGGTGCTGTTTGGTGGTGTTTGCGGTGGTTTCTGCATTGGGGGTTTGCGGGCCGGCCTTGTATTGGCTGTTCAAGAAGAACATAAAGTTGGGGGATTCTAAAATCTCTTGCCCTTCTTGCAACTGCGATTGCCCTCCTCCTTTGTCCATCCTCAAGATTGCTCCTGGTAATCCTCTCTCTCTCTAAAATATGGGTTTTTTGTTGTTTTGGATCTGATTTCTTATGTTTTTGTTTCTGGGTTCTTCTGAAAGTGTGGTTTTGATCTTTATTTTAAGCTGAACAGAGTGAAATTGCAATGACAATTTAGGATTAGATTTAATTTTCCACTTAATTGTGTTGAATATATGGATTTATCAGGGGAAGGGGGTTGATGGGTTCCAGGGATCGGGATGTGTTCCAGATGAGAGAGACGGTAGCCATGACGTTAGCATGGCGTCAGATTAGCCGTCTCATTCCTCTGTCGATTTTAGGCCGGTCTCTTGCCTGGCTTGGGCTGGGTGCCGGTCAAAATGTGCCGCTGGAGTGGATAGACTGGGTGCCGGCTGGTTTTTTGGCTTGGTGCTGGGCTATTCTACCTCCGGTGGAACTGCTCTTATAGCCTAGTCTAGTCTAGTTTTGTCTCTTGTAATATTTGGAGGCTTGCCTTTCTGTTTCTTGTTCTTTCGGCATTGTTTTTTCTTCTAAAACATATTCCTTTTTAATCATATATGTTATTACTATTGATTTATTCAATACGATGGTAGAGAAAAAACCAGCATAATTAAGGGCAATGTTTGGCATCCCGTCCCTATTATCGCGTTAAAACCAACATTAGCAAGAGTAATGTTTGATATCCCGTCTCTATTATCGCTTGTATAAAAGAAAAATGTCTATATCATTATTCTGTTTTATGACTCTAAATTTCTGTATTTGGTTAATCCCAAGTTGTATAAGTTTTTAGGCACGGTATAGTTTCACTTGTGCCTAATTCTTATATGAGCATTAAGGATAAAAGTTCTCCCAGGAATCCCGAGATGATACGAATGGGATTTTCCCTTTCAATTAACAAACAGAACTGTACAGGTTTACAAGAACGAGACTGGAGGCATAACTATGCTTCAGCCATTCCCTTTTTCACAAGCATGTCGTAAACCCTATCGACTTTGCTCGGTTCAACCTTGAACAGGCGATGGGCATCCGCTTGCTTCTTAACATTGCCATTCACAATCTCTGTGGAGATGGTCTGCAGCATGTTAAGGTAATGTGAAGGTAGGATTCTGATTTCACTGCAAAGTCTTTGTTCCTGCACGTATCACGCCACATTGATCGTATCATAAAGAACAATTCACGTATAAAGGATAAATACAAAATCACGTTGAGACTGGCATTCTTACAGTTTCGGACAGTAAATCGGCCCCGACTAGCCCAGTGATATCCCAATAATCCAAGGAGCTTGAAATAGCTTGCGTAGTTAAATATGTGTCCTTGCTGACGGGATGCATAACGGTGGATCCCTTAAAAGATCCCCGAGGGCTGATCTGCAAGCCTTTACCAGCCTGAGAGCTTTCCTTAGTCCTTATGGCACTTTCTTCTGCTTCCTTCTTCCTCTTCTCTTCAAGGTATCTACTGGCCTCAGAAGCTGTCCTACAGCCAGCAGTTCGAGCTTCCTGCATAGTTAATGCAGATATTTTGAGCATACGCCATGCAACATGATCACTTATTATTATACGCCCTTGAGAACGAACAAAATGAGCAAGTGGCCAAACTGGAGGGTTGGGACCTTTTTTTGGGTGTGGTGATGGGAAAGTATAACTGAGTTTGAATGGCTGGTTATGGGGTAATTTAAGCTAGTTGTATTAACTGTGGGAAGCCATGGTATTTTTAACTTAGAATCATGTAAAAGCATGTGACAAACATAATGTAGTCTTGTTCCCGTTATTTACTCAACGAGAGCAACCCACTGTATAGAGAGGGAAATAAGGTAATAGGAAACAGAAGCAATGTGTGAGGCATGCATCAGACCTGAAGATCCAGTATTCTTTTGACAATCTGTTGTTCCTCAATGATATTCTTAAGCAATTCCTTGTGCTCTTCACTTGAATGGAACCGCATGAAAACTTTGAAGCGCTTGTATATTTCTCTTTCTTCAGGTGCGAGGCCCTTCTCAAAAGGGTCGGGGTAAAGCAGATTTCTTTCAAGTATGAAATTCTTCCTACGTTTCCTCTCATCAAGCCTGCCAAATTCCAACATATTATTTGAGCATATCAAGGGTCAAAAAAAAAAAAGAAAAAAAAAGAAAGGGAAAATCAGACAGCAAGGCTAACTTGTTTTAGTGATGAGATAACAGTATCACTTGTATGAAAGTTTTTGTGACATTTGCTGCCTAGCATTTGCAATAACTGACAACGAAATAAAGTTCTGTATAAATTTTCTGAATGTAACAAAAATAATCACTTCATTTTGTTAAGACTTTATGCTGTTCCCCTCCTCATTTTGCTTTGAATTTGAAATAGACCCATCAGCCTTAATCTATCATAGTGGCCATATAAATACCGTTTTGCGTAGACATGCAAAACTCGTAGCTTCAATTCACGTTCAGCATTAGTGTCAGTATCCTTGAATTCCATATCTGCCAGAATCTGGTCAGCATCATTGTCATATTCAATTTCAAACTCTTGCCTCTTGAAATTATAGCCACTTAATTCTGTCATAGAAGGTCCCTCTTCCACTAAACTCCTTAGCTTTTTTTCTCCAACGCTTCGGTCAACCTGAGTTTCTGTTCATAACATAACATAAAATTGTGCTTTAAACCAAATACATGATAAATACATAAGTAAATAAATATATATCATGTATAACATGATTATTTAAGTGATAACAAATAATCTGGGGGAAACAACTTCTGGGCAATAAAGTTCACGGAGATACATTACCAATGCTTAAAGAAAGTGAGTCACTGAAATTCTAAAGACATGTAAAAGTAGATATGCGTATGTTTTGCATATGCAATAATTGTGAAACAGAAAGTAAGCATAAAATCATACCTTCCACTTTACCGACTTTAGTCTCATCCTTAATCTGCTTTTTATTGGATGCCTTCTTTACAGCACCTGGGACCAACCCTTTGGCAACATCTGATGCAAAACAGAAGATCAGACATTTCCAGTCATGCGTAACCACTTATGACAAAAATGAGATTACTCGAGCTAAAAACTGCCTCAAGAATGTTGGTTGGTGTACCAGCAGTTGAGTGGGACAATGATTTGGAAGTTGGATTCTTCTTTGATTCTTCACATCTGAACAAGAAAATTAAGAAACAAAATTAGACAAGAAGATATGGAACAAGCGCTTGATACTAACGTAGGTACATAATATAATAAAAAATACCATACTTGATTCCTGCAGAAAACGGAGACACTTCTTTCAATGTAATCTCCACAAGCATGGGAACTTCTGCAGAGAAAGAAGAAACAGATGAGACAGACATTCTAATTAATTCAAAGGATTATCACTATCTATGACAAACAGATGAAACAGAGCATTGGAAAACAATTCGTGGATCCTTTGAATATAAATTGCTTAATAGAAGATCACTTAAGCTACTGAATGGTTCGATCTTAAACTATTGAGGCATCTTAATCATAAATCATACACCAAAGCATAACTGCTTTCATGCCTCAACTAATATGGACTCAACGCGAATTAACCTTTCTTGATTTCATCAGACCCCTTTGCCAAATCAAGAAGCTCCTCTCTGCTCTTTCCCATAACATGAGACATGTCCTAAGGGGATATCATGAAAACAATTAGTAATAATTTTTGCTTTTTATATAATTTATGTGTTTATATCACGTGTGGCGTGTGGACATGCATTAATTAGAACACTGGTCTTACTGGGAGAGGAAAGTAGGAGAGTTCATATATGTAGCCAGTGGCGGATCCAGGATTTCAACATTGGGTGGTCCTAATTGTAAAAGTTTCAAAAAAACTTAAAACGAAAATAACATTGACAAATTTTACAATAAATTACTATTCGATGTTGGAGAGAAACATTCCAAGATCAGATTGTTTGATATAATCAAAATAAAAAATCATATGAACTAACAAAGACATAAAATATATACATACATATATGCATATATACATTAGAAATTGTTATTTGCACTTTAAAAATATCACTTTGTATTTCAAACTTTCTAAAATGAGAAAGAAATCTATACTTGCGAGGAGTGCAAAATGTATTTTTTAGAGTATAGATAAAAAAAAGTTCTCTATAAATTAACCAACAATGATCAAATTGTTAAAAAAAATCATAAACTACATCACAATAATCATATGAATATTTTCATCTAATATACATAAGACCAAAATCATAAAATTTATTTGAAATTCAATATTGTAATGAGGTGATGATGGAAAGATAGAGGTGGAATAATTTATTTGAAATTCAATATTGTAAGGTTTTTATTGGATGGGTGGATTTGGGGCTTTGTGCTAATTAAAAGAGGGAATGGGCCTCGGGTTTGTAGACGAAAGAGAGTTCTAATTTTTTGAATGGTCTGGCTCAAAACGACATTAAAAACAATATTAAACTTTCTTTTTCTTCGCTAAATTCTGCTGGGTTATACGCTGCAAATTCATGGAGTTCCAAAACCATCACGGGACCAGGCAGTCGGGTGGTCCTGGGACCACCCAAGTTCTGTAATGGATCCGCCTCTGTATGTAGCTTTATAATGATCAATACATTGTTGTCTGGTTTTCGTTCCAACATGTTCAGAAACTTCAGTCCAATTCCCAAATCCATACATTTCAATACCCTAAACAGCATGATCAAAGAACAAGTGATAGTAGACAAAATTTATTAGTTTCACAGGGGAAAAAAATAGGGAGTTTTAACGAAAAGCCCGTGGTACTGTTCACTTTAACGAAAAACCATATTTTTACACTAAAAAGTCAAACCTGATACTATTCACTTTACCCTTTATTTTGTCCTTATCGTTAAAACTCAAAGTTTTCAAGCCCTTTTCATTAGTTTTCCTAAAAAAATAAGTTTATCATAATAATGGAAAGAAGATATCAGTTTATTCAATAGCTCGAGCAGTAGCATCTCTTCATCTACATTCCAGTCTGGACAAATAAGTGGAAAAGCCAAATTGTCCTGTTTAAAAACCAAAAAGTCCGCAAATGCATGCTTACTTGTAGTCCATGCTATATTGAAATCATCTCCTATATAATCAAATGAAATAACAAGCTCGAAAAATTACTACATACACAAATAAAATAATTACTCATAGCTGTTTACATACAGATTTCAGGTGAATCTAAATGGGGCAGTTGCTTGCATTCTTAGGAAAACATTCTTATTTGCAGGCAATATATAGAGCCTCAATTCGGGTCAGAAAATCGATTCAATCTTTTCCCTTTTAATGCATTTTACTCTTAAGGTCACCCCAGTCTCGCCTTTTTTTCCATTTCCGGATTCTAAATTCCACTCTAGCTATACTCAAAGCTTTAAAATTCAAAATTTCTTCAAGCAATTTCAACTAGTCTAAGATATCAGAAAGAAAGCAACTTTGAAAATGTAAAGGGGGACTGACCATAACCCTGTAAGGGTGATTGCATTTGTGAGGTGTAAGCTCAGCACCAACAGAGAAGCACTCAATGCAAAGGTTAAAATCTGGACACACCACACACTTTATCCGAATTTTCCCAAAAATATCCTGGTTGCAGTAATTGCAATGGTAGAAAGCCCCTTTCGGTTGAGACACAATTGGGAAATTTGAATTGCTTAATTATCTGATTGTGATTGTCGACGACGGCCTGAGAGACCGCGCGGGACCGAACCATCGGTTGAATTTCACCGACGAACCGAATGCAAAACCCTAGAAAATGAAAAACCCTAATTTTTCAACAGGTGAGGATTTGGGAAATTTCGGTTAGGGCCAGTTGATGTGCTGGATGAAACGGGTACGGGTCTCATCCCCTCACCGGCGATGTGTGCGCTCCACGTCATCGTCTATTAATCTGACGGTTGAGAAAAGTAATACGTAGAGCATATATCGTCCGTTGGATTTAGTTCAGGACACGAGGCGTTTAACTAGAGCGTCTTACGGAATAAAAGATGGGGGAGCATTCCTTTCATCAAAACCTCATCGTTTTTAGATGATGCAGTTCCTGCTAACGGTCTTTCCCTCCGCATCTCATCTTAGCCGCAGCATCGCCGCCGCCGCCGCCGCCGCTGACTCTCACTGATTAGGGCTTCGTCGTCATCATCTCTGCTCGGTAATTATTCCTCATTGCTTGTTAGTAACCATTGAAAAGTTCACAATTTTTCACTCCAAGTGGCTGCCCTTTACTTTGAGCTATTTGTTTACGTTGATTGAGCAAACTGTAGAGTTTCTTTGTGACATATGAGCACTTAGGATTGCTGCCTTTATTTTTAGTTTTTAATTTATTGCTTTTATTATTTTTATATACGTATTATGTTGTTGTAAAAATTATTTTTTCTTGATATTTATGAAGTTAATTAGATCAGAAACGTTTTTTCATATCATATGTTCAGAAATGGTGGGATTATCCATAGGAGAAAAGCATTTTATACAGGGTGGCATTGCTCAGGACATTCGTTCTGATGGCCAAGAAAAAGATTGACTCCTCGGCCCATCAATGTCAAAACTGGAGTTATTTCCCAGGTTGATACCTGTCATATGTTTCACTAAAAATAATGGATTTTATTTTTTGGTGTGACATGAAATTTTACTTATTTTGTTATAATTTCCGTTCTTTGTGGCCGTTGCCCAGGCAAATGGCTCGGCAAGGGTCAGGATGGGTGCTACAGACGTCATTGCCAGTGTGAAGGTATAACTGCGGTCTTGATGTTAAGCGCATACTTACTTTTACATGCTATTGGAATGTCCTTGATCAAATCTAGGTGATTTGTTAGTCTAATTATTTGAGCTGCCCCTGTTGTTCATACTATAATATGTGTTGGTAATGTTGACCGAGTGCAGGCTGAACTTGGAAGGCCAACTGCACTGCAACCCGACAAAGGAAAGGTCTTTATAAATGTTGATTGCAGTCCAACTGCAGCACCAATGTTTGAGGTTAACACTTTTATTATCTGCTTCCTTCTCATGTTTTACTGTGTGAATTGAGGTTATATAGACATCTTGGTTTCTTCACGATCCTGTAGACAGATTACTACTTTGTTTTTGTTGAATTCACGCTCTGATAACATACGAAGGCACTGTATCTCGGTTTATGTTCGTTGTTCATTAGAGAATCTGAACTTCTCCTTTTGGTGTACGAATTACTGGTCCATTGCAGAGAATGAATATCTATTTTGCTTTTGTAGGATCAATGCATTTATACTTATTGTAAAGCTGTTGTTTTTTTTACTTCTGCAGGGTAGAGGTGGTGAGGAGCTGTCAGCAGAACTCTCGGTGGCTCTTCGATGTTGCCTCTTGGGTGGTAAAAGTGGATCTGGTCTGTTTCCTCTTTTGGCAACATCGAAGAGCAACCGCAGAGTTGAATAAATAGGTGCCTTTGTTTGTCTCAGGTGCTGGAATTGATCTCTCCTCTCTGGTAGTTGTGGAAGGAAAGATCTGTTGGGATCTTTACATTGACGGCCTTGTTGTCAGTTCAGATGGGAATCTTCTAGATGCCCTACGTGCTGCTATAAAGGTACTTGATTTTCTTTATACATTAGTTATATAATTCTCTTGCTAAAAATAATAACAAACGTAGATGAGTTTTGTGTGTTTTCTGGTTGTTGGTAAAGTTAGTGATTATGTTGCCCAAGAAAAGTCTAGTTATGAGATAGGCATCGTTTTTCTATTGAAGACTTGTCTGAGACTGAAGTCATTGAACATAAATAAATTAGAAAGTAAAAATAATTCTATCCTGATATTTCCTAATTTGAGCCTAGTGCTCTTGCAAACCAGCCTTTATAACGATTCGTATCTTGTGATGGCAGAGCAGGTATATTTGACAACTCAGAGTCTCTAAAGTGTTTTCATAATTTCATTGTCGATCTAAATTTTTACACATCAAAATTTAGTGTGGCTAGCAAAGAGCAAGAGTTTAAAAGTGACGTAATTGTTGTTTACAATAAAGTGAAAAAACGAAAGGAAAAGAAACTGATGTTCCCAAAGGCTGCTTTGAGCGATACAGGCATCCCGAGAGTAAATGTTGCAGCTGGTGCATCAGGCGATGATCAACCAGAGGTTGATGTAAGCGATGAGGAATTTCTGCAATTTGACACATCTAAGGTCCCTGTCATAGTTACATTAACAAAGGTGACAAAATTTAACCATCTCTTCTGTCCCTTAGCGAATTGCAAATGCTTTTTTGCCCTGTACTGAATCATGTGCATATGTTTTTCAGGTAGGTAAGCACTACATTGTGGATGCCACTTCAGAAGAGGAATCACAGATGAACTCGGCTGTTTCGATTTCCGTCAATAGGCAAGGGCACATCTGCGGGTTGACCAAACAGGGTGGTGCAGGCCTAGATCCAAGCATCATTCTTGACATTGTTTCGGTGGCAAAAACAGTAAGCGAGCAGCTGATAAACACATTGGATTCCCAGATAGCTGCTGCTGAAGCTAGTGAAGATGAATCATGACACACTGAGAATCTCTGATTATATCTAAATAGGTGGTTCGAGCAGGTCCTACCTAGATGGAAATTGTAATTCCGATACTTAACACACAACTGATGAAAACATTTGGTTTGTTGTACGCATATTTGGCACCGTTTAACCAAGATTAGTATCATTACGCTGTTAAAGAGTTATTGTTTTGGTGTCTTTTGCATTCTAGGTCTCTATTGTATGATATTATCTCTCTCCATAGTTGGTATTTGCAAACGCTCGACTTGCAGTTAAACAAGTACCGTGCCACCTGGAGCAGAAACCCGAGAATCGGGTCTAATCGGAAGAGTTTGAGCCGGATATTTGGAGCAACAAAACAAGAAGGAATGGTCTGAACTTAATTGCCATTCCTTATTTCCTTTAGTAGCAGGACATAATGATTTAGACTGGAAGTGATGGAATTCAAGTGACTTTACAACATAAGGATGTGACAAACATAACTAAAAAGGCACAATCGTCGAGCAACAAGCGAGCACCGTCGTGCATTGAATCCCATGTCGAGCAGAAGCGACGGGAAGAAAGAAAAAAAAATTGGTCTTTTTGAGAGTGGTGAACCATTTGGGATTGCTGAAGTTTGGGGGTAGGGTTGGACATTTGCCGGAGTAATGAATGATTTTGATTAATTTTTTCCGGAGAAATGATAAATAAGATTATTAACAGAGAATTGTTATTGCCCTCTAAAATTTCAAATTTTTCTCTTTGGTTGTATCCACATGTTTTATGTATGGCATTTATCCAAATTTTTCTCTTTGGTTGTATCCAAATTTTTCTCTAAATGGTATTGATGTTGTCATTTATTTTTTCAATGTTATTTTGGTCTTTCTTTTTTGGAGCTAAAAAATTGGGGCCACCCGACACTAAAATCCTGGATTTGCCATTGATAGAGGTTATACTATTCTATAAATGATGTGTGTTGTTCCATGAATGGATATGACCATTTAAAGAAGTCCCACAACTCTCGCGAAAAGGTACAATGAAGTCTATGAAAGAATGATTCATTACTTTTTTTTTTTTGGACAAATATTATTACCAAGCACACACAAATACACAGATAGAGGCCCATTTACAAGAAAAACACAAAACATAGCTGGAAGCCTCCATAACTACACAAACAAAGGTCCAACACAAACCGAGAGGCCCAAAATAGAAAAACTGAGAACCAGAAAACCCTAGCAGCAACCCGTTTCCGTTGTCGTCGCCTAAGCACCAACCATGAACAACGAACCAGCTTCCCTTGCAGACGCCGAAGATCCAACAAGGAAAGCCCCATAAATCAAAAGAAGAAGACTCCACCTACCTGCAGCAAGAACCACAAACATCCAAATCGCAACCACCAAGGAAAGGAAGCCAGTGGAAAAATCCACCAGCAACAGCGCTGAGATCGGCAGACAAGTGGATGGTGGTGGTGTAAATACCCGAGCGGGAGCTCTACGCACCATCCGAGTAACCCGCAACAAGCGGAAAGGGGAAGCAGTTGCAGATCTGGAAATTTGTGGGAGTGAAGGAAGATAGAACCAAACGGGATAGATGGGGGAATGAAAATAGGGACTGGGCATGATGAAACCAGATGCAGAAGGGGTTGGTGAAGACAAAAGCTGTGGGAGAAGCAAAGAAAACAAAAGAAGAAAAACGAGGAGAATAGGACTGCCACCAACTCTAGCCATAGCTAGAGCTGGCGGCTAGAAGGAGGAGGGAAGGAGATCAGTCACACAGAGGTGAGAAAACCCTCACAGAGAGGGAAGCACTCTCACAAGACGGAGAGAAGATGTTTTGAATGATTCATTACTTCAGACAATATTATTCAATATGAAACATATTCTCTTCTAATTCCCTTTGATGTGCTATTTCTTTATTGGCACTACCGCATAGTAATCAATAATTTTACAACATTAAAATTAATCATGTTACATCCTGCAATATATAATTAATATTATGCGCACCCAAAAATATGTGTAAGTGCTGAATAGGAAATTAGCTCGAAAGACTTCCATCGATTCGTCGGCCTGTATGCATGGTTAGCTTGACAAGAACGTTTATGTTGATGATCAGTGGCTTATAATCTGGTTCACAAGACCTCATGCCCGTGATTAGTGGAACAAAAGCTACTCTGTTTATGAAAGAGATAGGAGCCTCAGTGACATTTTTATTAGTAGGAGTGACAATTAATTGATTGTTATGTGTGCAAAGCTCGAGAAAATAAAACACTAAACTTAAATTAAAAACTAAGTTAATTAATATTCAAGAGTAAAATGTGTGTGTACATAGCAAATCCTACTACATGGACGAACTTCAACTCAAGTAATTAACATAAGATAAATAAGTGTAACGATAAATAAATTGAGCTAAGGAGTATATATACACAGAATTAGAATTTGTATTAAAAAAGATAAATAAGCGTTGAGATGAGTCACATATGCAAACGACGACTTGACTTCAAGTCTTGGAAGTGAGCGATCAACTGATTTTATCTGCTCAAAGTACTATGTTCACACTCTTTAAGATCAAACGAGCATACAGATAAAACTAAACGATCGAGTTTGCAAATTATTACATGCAAATGATGAATGACTTCAAGTCTTCAAGTGATGGGGATGGGCTGATTTTATCAAACGATGACTTGACTTCAAGTCTTGAAGTGATGGTCTGAGCAATTATTATGTTCATGATCACCACCCATTTCTCCACCGTCTTGATTTCTTGTATGTTTAGGATCACTATTTTTTGGATTCTTTTGTTGTCCATGCTCCCGTAGCTCATTGAAAGAAACAACTTTGTATATACTGTCCACAAAAAAAGGGACGTCGATTTCTCCACCTTTAATTATGTGAGATCCTAAGCATATTTAATTCGGACACAAAAAAATAAAAACAAAAACATACATCATAATTTAAAAAAATAAGAATCCGTTTAATAACCTAAATTTTTAGTTTTTAATTTTGAGAAATGAAGTTATTTAGTACTACGGTTCAGTGATATTACTCTTTAATTGTAAATGAGAGATTTTAGATTCGAATTTCGTGAGTGACGAATTCATACCAACTTATTCCACAACCCTTTTGGGAATAATCACACTTGTCTCTCCTACTTCACACACGTCATTATATCTAACTAGTGCATTGAATAGATGAAACAAAAACAACAACTAGAATTAAACAGATGTGTGTTCACAACATTTCTCTTCGATTTTTAGTTTTCAATTTTTAGTTTGTCCAATGGTTGCATCTTGGACGGAAGGAGATGGAACGAGTAATTGTTGTCCATCAAAGGAGTACGTAATTTCGGGTTCCGATGGGGCTTTGGCCCTTTGTTACTGTGGCTGGAGGAACTCTAGATAATTGGATGCTATTGATGTAACCCTTGTGTTGGTGCTTTGTATTATTGAAGACTGATGTAACCCTAGTCTTCACCGTCTTCTTCTTCTCATCAAATCCCACCCTGCATATGAACCACTCATCGATTCACCAACCAAAATAAATTACAACTTACCATTTTCCTCCTCCTACTTCACAGTAAAATTTCCCCTTTACTCTTCCATTTCTGCTGTGAGCGTCAACAAGCACGGACTGTGATGAATTTCGTCTTCATATACGCACACATACACAGAGATGTTCAAAAATTAAAAATTGACAAGCGGTGAACCTAGAAATGAGAAGGATATGATATTACAAGCAACCGTACCTTTAGCGGCAGCAGGCCCATGGTCGGTCGACGACGAATATTTTTCAGTACACAGAAAAACATCACAGTTTGGACAAATCAGAGTTCTGAGAATTCTGCAAAAAGAAGGAATTGGGTTGCTGTGAGCAGCGGAGGAGATGTGGGTGTTCGGGGGTCGGTGTTATTGGGGAAGGAATGAGCGACGGAGCGATGGGGTTGAAGGGATAGTGGTGTTGTTTGCGTGGATGTCGAGCCAGGAGAGTGTTGCGAGAGAAAGAGAGTGACAAAGTGAGCGAGATAGAGGGACGGAGTGAGTGAGGCAGAGAGGGATGGTCTACCCGACTAATTATACAAAGGTTTCGGTTGGGATAAATAAGCAGGTGAGAGGTGTATAAAATGAGTGGGCCCGGATTATTTATCCGGTGCTTATTTAATACGAAGTTCACCAAACATCCGTTTCGTACTATTAATACTATCCGATGATCTTATACGGCGTGCCAAACGAGGCATTAGTTTCTACTAGATCTCTAATGAAGTGATGCCTCATGTCAATATGTTTGGTTCTCGAATGCTGGACATGATTCTTAGAAATATCAATTGCACTAATGATATCACAATAAAGAAGAAAAGTGGATTGAGATATATCGTAGTCACTAAGCATTTGTTTCATCCACATCAATTGAGTGCAACAGCTCCCGACTGCCACATATTATGTCTTAGCAGTAGATAAAGAGACACAATTTTGCTTCTTGTTGTGCCAAGCAACCAAATTGTTCCTAACATAGAAAGCTCCCCTGAGGTACTTTTTCGATCATCAATGCACCCAGCCTAAGCAGCATCACTGTACCCAAATAGGTTTGTGTTGGTGTCATAAGTATATTGAAGTCCAGAATCAGTAGCCCTACTCACATACTCAATGACCCTCTTGACTGCTTGTAAGTGAGACTCCTTGGGACAACTTTGAAACCGAGCTCATACCCCAACAACAAATGTGATGTCTGGTCCATTAGCAGTCAGGTAGAGTAAGCTTCCAATCATGCTTCTATACAGAGTCTGATCAACATCCTTGCCGCATGAGTCTTTGATTTCCCAATAAAAAAAGACAAGTGAATTAAGAGACTCTAAAAATCCAAGCAAGTTTTTTTTTTTAATTATATTTGTTTAATAGAAAACCTCGGCGGTACGAGGGAAATTTTATTGATAACGAAAAAAGAAGTTACACCTAGTCAGGGGGACATAAACCTTACCCCTCATAATACAAAGAAAAGGAGAAAAAGAACATGAAAAAGAAGGGGGGACATAAACCTTACCCCTCTAGAAACAAAAATACAAAAGATACAAATAAAAGAGGAGGGGACATGACACCTAACCTCTCTAATGCCAAACCTAAAAGTTCTGAACCAAGCAAGTTAAACAAACTTATACTAACCCACTTATTAGAAGATACCAGCATGAACCAAACCACACACAATAGTACAACAAACACTAACAACAGCTGCAACATGAACTTGAATTAAATAAGGACTAAGTCCGTTGCCTTCTCCTCTCCCTTTTGGCTCTTGGCTGCCTCATCCTCTTGCTAAATGTCTCCACAAACCATTCATGCTTTCTGTTTGCAAAAGCGTTCCCGGCAACGAATCCAACAATTAGACCACAAAAAACTCCTGGAAGAACCACGTACCAATCAAACTTAAATGGAATTTCAGGGTCTTCATCTTCTTCAAAGACTGAAGGTGGCGGTGGTGTTGAGCTTTCTGAATCCTTGCATTTCTTTGACAGAGGTTTTCCACACAAACCCGAGTTTCCTTGGTATGAAACCTCCTGAAATGTATTAAATTGCTGGCCAAGTGGAATAGGCCCCCAAAGATGGTTATGGGATACGTTGAAATACGCAAGGAAATTGAGTTGCACCAAATTACTGGGGATACTTCCTGAGAGTTGGTTTTCAGAGAGATCCAATGATTCAAGAGCTGTCAAGTTCCCAAGAGATGAGGGGATGAGACCATTGAGAGTGTTGTTGGAGAGGTTTAGCAAATGAAGGCCTTGTAGTTTCCCAATGAGTCCTGCTGGAATCTCTCCTTCAAATCTATTACTTGACAGATCTACGAGTCTAAGAAGATAAGGGGTCTTCAAATATTTCAATTCAACCCCTTTTGCAAGAACTGTGATCTTGTATTGATAAGTGTAAATGATCTGATTTGAGTTGGCCGGAGTGACTTCAAAATAAGTGTGATTGGTTTCTTTAACAAATTTCATGAAATTCCAATTCGCCAAGTAGTTAAAGGGCAACATACCGGAAAAACCATTGCGAGATAGATCAATGATGCACAAGTTCGGAAACTCATGGTTAGTTGCAGGCTTCCCAATTATTCCATGAAATTCATTGTGACCCAAAATGAGAGCCTTTAACACTGGCAGTTCTCCTAACCAAGAGGGGAAGATATCTCTGATGTAATTGTTTCCGAGGTTAAGAAACTCCAACTGGGTGCAGTGGGCCATAGATCTTGGTAGCTTCCCCTGCAAATGATTGAAACTTAAATCTACCATTCTCAAACTATTTTTGTTTGGACATAGTTGAGGAATATCTCTGTCAAAAGAATTGTTCGGCAAGTTGAGTACTTGCAAAGTACTAGAGTTCCCCAAACACCGTGGAAGCATACCACTTAGGTTGTTGTTGGCCAAATCAAGAATTTGTAGATTCATTTTGCAGAATAGGGGCGAAATCTCTCCATTATAATCATTGTTTGCAACTTCATAAACTTTGATTGATTCGGGTGGAGTTGGCAGTGAACCTTGTAACAAGTTGGAGTTCATTTCAAAAAAAACCATATTTTTCCACGGAAGAATGAGTGGATTTTGGTCAAATGACTCAAAACCTGTTAAGAAGTTAGACGACAGAAGGAGATACTGCAGAGTTTCTCTGGATGCACTCCAGAACCATTTTGGTATTTGGCCATGAATATTGTTGTGAAAAAGTCCAAGGTCGTACAACTCGTTCTGGTTTTTTAAAAACTCTGGAAACTCTGTTAAGTTGCATGAACCCAACCTCAGAATTTGAAACTTTGGAAGAGTGACATTCAAATTGGGTTTAATCTGCACAGACAATTGGTTGAATGATAATCGAAGTTCCTTTAAATTTTTGAGGTTGGAAAACTGATCAAACTCAACCGGCCCACTCAACTTATTAAGGTGAAGTCTTAGAATAGTTAATTGGGTCAAATTCCTTGTAACCCAAGATGGAATTTTACCAGTTAGATCATTAGCACCCAAGTCTAGTTCCCTAAGTTGGGTCAAGTTCGCAAGAAAACATGGAAATTTTCCTGTTATGTAGGTATACGCAAGGCGCAAATGTTCAAGTTTGGCTAGCTTTCCAACCCAAGCCCAGGAATAATCTGATAGTGAAGAATGGTCTGTCATTGTGAAAATATTTTTGTCACTCGAAGACGAGGAATAGTAAAATGAAGAAACGTCAAGGTGAAGGAGCTGAGTGAGGTTTCTGAGTGAAGATGGAACATGGGGATCAAAATTACAAAAAGAGATGCTTAATAGATTTAAGGAACGAAGATTTCCAATAGACGTAGGCAGTGGACCAGAGAAACTTGTTTTCCCAACCCTCAATTTCTTGAAGGAATTGGTACTGTTAAAGTTAGGAAAATAACCTGTTAGCTCAAAGTTCCTGTAGACATAAAGGACCTCTAAGTTTGGTAGGTGAAAAACACCAACAGGGAACTCCCCATAGAACCCACATTGGTCAAGTTTGAGAGATGCGAGGGATGATGCATTGACAAAGTAATCAGGAAAAGTGGAGAATATTTCTGCCCTACTAAGATGAAGTTGTTTTAAGTTGGTCATGTTTTGGACCAGGCTTCTTAGATTGGCTTTTGTCAGTGTTATCGAGACTATCGAGTCATTGTATCCATATGGTCCGTAAAATTTATCATTGTATGACAAATCAAGGGAAGATAGCTTTGATAGTTTTGAAATTTCAGATGGAATTTGGCCAGAAAATAAGGATTGTGAAAGGTTGAGATACGTTAGACTCGTAAGGTCACGGCCTAATCTCGATGGTATTTGAGAGAAATTGAAGTGGTTATCTGAGAGATCAAGCCTCTGCAAGTGAAAAAGTTGGAAGAGGCTGCTGTTGGAGTTGATAGAACCATAGAGACAGCTGCTGCCGAGTTCAAGGCCAATGACATGGCCAAACTCCTCATCGCACACAACACCATCCCACGAACAGCAATTACTCTGATTCTGATGGCCTCCTTTTGGTGTCCAAGATGCAACCTTTGGATAAGCATAAGTCTCCTGAGAAGCGGACCTTTTAATCTGAAAGCTATTCTTGAACCAGAGGCGGATCCATTACAGAACTTGGGTGGTCCCAGGACCACCCGACTGCCTGGTCCCGTGATGGTTTTGGAACTCCATGAATTTGCAGCGTATAACCCAGCAGAATTTAGCGAAGAAAAAGAAAGTTTAATATTGTTTTTAATGTCGTTTTGAGCCAGACCATTCAAAAAATTAGAACTCTCTTTCGTCTACAAACCCGAGGCCCATTCCCTCTTTTAATTAGCACAAAGCCCCAAATCCACCCATCCAATAAAAACCTTACAATATTGAATTTCAAATAAATTATTCCACCTCTATCTTTCCATCATCACCTCATTACAATATTGAATTTCAAATAAATTTTATGATTTTGGTCTTATGTATATTAGATGAAAATATTCATATGATTATTGTGATGTAGTTTATGATTTTTTTTAACAATTTGATCATTGTTGGTTAATTTATAGAGAACTTTTTTTTATCTATACTCTAAAAAATACATTTTGCACTCCTCGCAAGTATAGATTTCTTTCTCATTTTAGAAAGTTTGAAATACAAAGTGATATTTTTAAAGTGCAAATAACAATTTCTAATGTATATATGCATATATGTATGTATATATTTTATGTCTTTGTTAGTTCATATGATTTTTTATTTTGATTATATCAAACAATCTGATCTTGGAATGTTTCTCTCCAACATCGAATAGTAATTTATTGTAAAATTTGTCAATGTTATTTTCGTTTTAAGTTTTTTTGAAACTTTTACAATTAGGACCACCCAATGTTGAAATCCTGGATCCGCCACTGTCTTGAACTGTAACAATGCAGAGCACTCAGCAAAATGTGCAAGTGTCTGCACAAATGAAAAAGAGTAAGTGACATTGAGTAAAAGCAAAACAATACAACGTACGGAAAACAAGTTAAACCATGAAGATCTCAATCCCGTTCCCGCTCCCATGACTATAAATGTTTCTTTTTTTTCTCTTGTGAACAAGGAGAGCTACTGAACTGCTTTTATAAACCCTAAGAAATCATGTTTCCATCTTCATCTCCCATATCTTCAAACCCTTCCTTTTTTGAGACGACTTTGCTAGTGGTTGACTAGTAATGGTGGGAAAAAACTTAACGTATACTGGTAAGTAAAAAAATATAGTCACTTTTCACTTGCCGTCGCCGTTGATCCCCGTCTAATTAGTATATAATTGAGGGGTGGGTTGGGATGGTTTTCCCTTTCCTTTACTCTCAGTGAATTTTAATGAATTAATCGATCATTTTAGTGATGTAGAATGATAATTCTTTTTTGTCAAGTAAATAGGGTAATCTCTCATTTTAGTGATGTATATATTTACATCTCTCACAATATCTAATTTGCGTTTCATCCAACCATAAAGGTGTAAGACTTGGGATTTACCTAGAAAAATTCAAAGTTTCAATTTTAAAGTTGTAAATAAAAAAATTAAAACAGTAGTACAACTTAAAAATTAAAGAGTGCTATTAAGCTCATCCCAATGTCTTATCACTTCACCCATTTTAAAATAATACCTTTATTGACAAATTTGTCTTAATATAAAATGACATTCAAAGACTTAAAAACCAACCAATCATATCTTGCCACAAGCCCTTTCACCACCACAATTAGGATAAATTATTAGATAATTTAGTATTACCACATCAGCACATAACTTCCACTCAAAATTTAACACATATACAATTATTATACAGCTGGACTTAAAACTTATTTAACATAAAAATGAAATTAAAAATAAAAAAAAAAAAAAAAAAACTTGAAGAACCCCATAACCACCACCCTCCCCGACCTCAGCCTCCACAACTCACCCCATTTTAATTTCCTACCTCACTGCTTCAACCCCAAACACTACTGCTTCTTCCTACTTCCCTCTCTCTTATGCACTGGCTTTCTCACCGATTGTCTCGCTCGCCATGGCTGAGACCTTCGCCAAACTCGTCGAGGCTGTGCTCGGGCGGCAAGCCCATCTCGTCCACTGATCTCCTCTGCGGTCCTCCAACGACTCGTTCAAATGGGGACTTGAGAACCATCTCCCGATTCCAAAAACACGCCGTTGAGGCCGACAGAGGATTTTGGGCGAGGAGGGGCGCTGGGTGTGTTTTGTGGGTTGGGGGGGGGGGGGGGGGGGGGGGCGCGGGGTTGGGCTGAGGTTTGGGTGTGTTGATAGTGACGGTTCTGGGAATTTTTTGGGGAGGGGACTACTGTGTGTGATATTTGGAGTTGGAGTTGTTGGGTATATTTGTTTAATGATAATTTTCATTTTTGTTAAATTATAATAAATTTTTTAAAGTAAGGAAAATTGGAAGAAAAAATATATATGGTTATTTTGGGAATAATGGTGGATGGGAAAAGAGTTTATGTGTGTTTTGTCTTTTTATGGTAGGTATGAATATAAGGTGGATGAGAAAATAAGACACTGGATATAACACCACTCAAATTAAAACAGTAGTCGGAACTCTAACTGAGTCGGCGGATCCCAACTACGTCCTTTCCCGGTCTCTTCCATCTCCGTTCTAGTCCAACGCATGGACCCACTTATAAGGGTTCTTGAACCAAATTACACGCCTTTCACTATCACCGCAAACATCCTCGTCAAGGGATTAGTGTGAAACCATATTTTTGCGAAGTATCTACATAAACTGTACACCCAACAATACAAGTATCTACAAGTTTCCAAACCGAAAAAATGTTGGATAGAATTACTCTTAAATCTTTAGAAAGTTAAGACTAGAGATGATCAAGTAGGAATTTATTGTAAAGTTGTTTGTAAGTGTCTTTGATTTTCCTCATTTGGGTTGCATTTCTATGTCCTAATATCAATATCACAGTCTCCTCGTCTGTTCTCTATCCTATATCCATTTACACAAAAACATAATAAAATTATTTAAAAATGAAAATGAATCAATAGTAGCAAAAAATTCATTAAATGAATTTCGAAATTGAATTTCATTTATGTGATTCAATAGTAAAAGTTTCAAACTTGATAAACATTCAAATAAAAATTAGCATAATACATTTCATCCATCTTAGAATGATATCATTCAAATAAAAACTAGAATAATTCATTTTCATCCATTTGAGATATCACTGCAAACCGTACAACTTTGAATTGCAAGCCATCATTAAGAGGAGAGCTGGTCTAGTTAAGTACATGAGCTTGTCAAGAAAGGGACAATGGGATGAGAAAGCACAGAGTTCTACGATCTATAATTCAAAACCAGGAAATGGACATTCCGTTGCAGCGTCTAAATCCAAATGTAAAAAATCGAAAAGAAAACGGACATTGTATTACAGTGTTTGAATCTAAATGTAAAAATTAGAAGTCGTGCGAGCAGTAAAGCGTAGGAGGCATGTGAGTGATGGAAAAAACAGAACCAGGAAATGGAAACTTCAACGCAGTGTCTGAATCCAAAAGCAAAAAACTAAACTAGAAAACGGATTGCACAGCAGTCTCTAAATTCAAATGTAAAAAGGGCTCGTAGTAGGCATGTGAGTGATGAAAAAAAAAAACGAAAACAGGAAATGGACGCGGTGTCTAAATCCAAAAAATAAAAAACAGAACAAGAAACGGACGCTGGGTTGAAGTGTCTGAATCCAAATGTAAAAACGAGCTCGTAGTAGGCTTGTCAATGATGAAAAAAGTGAAATCAGGAAATGGACACAACAACACAGCATCTGAATACAAATGTAAAAAACATAGTTAGGAACAGACACTGCACGTATTGACCTATATAAAAAATATGAGAAAGAGGGTGTCAATTAAAGTGCGTGCTAGTTATAGTGGTAGATTTTGTAATTTTTTATTTAAAATGCATTTAAGTATCACAATACATGATTGATCTATTTATAATTAACATAAAATTGTTGATGTATTGTTAATATTGTAACGTTTTATTGATTTGAAATTATCTGTTATATTTGAAGTCGGCGGCTCCGAACTACCTCCTTTCCCCGCCTCTTCCATCTCCCTTCTAGTCGTATGCATGGATCCACTTTTAAGGCTTAAAGTCTTGAACCAAATTCCACGCTTTTCACTATCACCGCAAACATTCTCGTCAAGGGATTAGTGTGAAACCATATTTTTGCTACTAATTAATTAAGGCTTATAGTCTTGAACCAAATTATACGCTTTTGATTATCACTATAAAGTGTTTGGAGGTGTTTGTTATAAGAGAAATGTTAAGGAGACTTTTAAAAGTGAAACTCTCCATAAACTTTTTGCCACCTTATTTTTTGGCACAATATTTTATAATGTTGGACGGAAATTAAAATTAAGTTGTGAGGTGGCAGAGTGTCCATGGAAAGTCTTACTTTGAGAGAGTTTCCTTAGCATTTCTCTTGTTATAGTCATATTCTTGGACAATTGAGACACAAATTGGAGGAAGCTTCAGCCAAAGGTATTTTTGTTGGGTATGGCAAAACCAAAAAAGACTAGACAGTGTAGAATCTTGAAACCAAGAGGACTATTGTCAAGGTGTGTTATATTTGATGAGAATGCTACTTGGAATTGGGAAACTGAAAAAGAGCTGCCAAAGACCATTTCTGTAAATTTGAAGCTGGACGAAAAATTAAAGGGAGTTGAAATAGATGAAAGTGAGTCTGGTATACCTCTGTAGTTAGAAGTGAGAAATACACATACAAATTTGCTTCAAAACTTAGTAATGCCTCCGCATTTCTTATTTATTGCTCGCACCTGTACATCGTGGCGTCACGTGTCGATTTTGGATGTATTTTGAGATTGGACTGTGACAAAAGTGTATGTACAAATGAAGAACGATGAATGACATTGAGGAAAAACAAAACAATGCGATGTGCAGAAAACAAGTTAAATCACGAAGATCCCATGGCTTTTTTCTTCTTGATCATTAAAAATGTTTTTCGCTCCCATGTAAAGGAAGAAGAACTGAACTCCTTTCAGAAATGCAACTCCTCTTTGCCTTCTTTGGATAAGCTGAAACCTAGGTGAGTGGTTACAGATAATGTTGAGTATCCACTAGTTTGGAAAATACTTTTAAAATGGATGAAAACGTTTTTCGTGAAAATATTTTTGGAAACAATCTTTAGTAAAAATGCAAGTAAATCTTGAAAGCACTAAAATGGTTTATGAAAGAAGCACATAATTGATGCTTCTTGCAGAAAACACTTTTAAGTGCTTTTGGATCCCAAAAACGTTTACATAAAAGTGATTTCAGTTATTTTAAAAGTACTTTCAAACGAGTCATATGCGTTTAATAAGTATACATTATAGTTTATGATGGTAAGCAAAAATGTTCCCTTCCATATCTAATTGATGTGATCGTTGCAAAATTTGATACATCAAGTATAGAGCAAAATTTTAAAAAAATATCAAATTCAAAGTTAAATGTTTATGACTAAAATTTGACATCTGTCCAGATGCTCCAACACGTTTGTCACGCTCCGAACATCATTTTTACTGGCAATTGGTAAGAAAAAAAAAAGTTTCAGATCATACTAGCAATTTTTATATCTGTAGGCGGAGACTTGAAGTCGTGTTTCACTTTGCCGTCGTGGTGAATGAAACGCGAAGGATCCCCTGCTGATCTATCTACCTTTTGTTTTTCCCACTTTTAAGGCTTAAAGTCTTGAACCAAATTACATGCCTTTGACTATCACCACAAACTACTGTTTATCCTACTAATTAATTAAGGCTTATTGTCTTGAATAGACCTGACATTTGTGTCGTGGTTTTTGTGTTCGTGTCGTTTTTGTGACATATCAGATATTTTAATGAGTCGTGTCATGTAAGACCCGTTAAAGTAAACAAGTATATGACCTGACCCGAAATCGAGTTGTTAATATTATCAGGTAATATGACTCGACCCGTTACCTGTTAAAGAAAATATATTTTAAATCAATAAATAATGAAAACGAATAACATAATTTGACCCAAAAAAAAAAGAAGAAAAATAATTAAATTAGTATATGCATATCACATTATCACATAAAAATTTCATAAAAACATTTTAAAAAAAAAAAGTATTTGTCTTTCAAGTATTACTTAGCTCAAAATAAGAGCCTAATGAAAAAATATTAGTATATTACTAAAAAATACCAAATGTTTAAGGATATGCAAAATGAAGAGAGTTGCATTTCAAAGTTGAGGAACATTGCATTTTTTTTAATGTATTTGGTATTTTTAGATTACTTGATATCTTTATTTTAATGTTCTTTATAATTTTTTAATCTCACTTATTGCCTAGTATACTATAAAAATAAATAAATAAATAAAGTTTATTTTTTTTAAATTTATATAGAATAATAATACAATAAATCATATTTAATATACAATATATACATATACACTATGGCTATTGTATTCTATTGGTAAATTTTTTTAGTAGTTTAAAAAAATTAAAATCATCAAAATAACTTTTTTCTTAACGTGTCGAAACGGGTTACCCGCGTATCATTCTCATGTAAATCTATTAAGGACCCGTTATTAACGAGTTCTTATCATGTGACCCGATAACGACAAATGAAAACTTTTCTTATCATTGTGGCATAGTATCAAAAAACAATTAAGTAAACTTCGACCACCGCCATTCTATTATCATGGCAATTTTACTTTATGATTAAAGGGAAGTTCATGGCTCGCCCATAATTGTGAAGAAACAAATGTCATTCATGTTAGTCGAACTTGTTATTATTTATAAGTGAAAGAAAGATTTTCAAAGTATGAAGGATAATCTATTGATCTGCACCCCTAGGAACTTATAAACCACTTGGATCTTATTAACCAAATAGGCGATCTATATTGAACAAAGCTTGAGTGAATTAAGAGACTCCAAACATCAACCAAGTTTTTAATACAACCAAGTTAAACTCAAAATTTGAAGTACTTATTTAGATCAGTCAAACATATTTTGCTAATTAGGGGGGTACTCATTTAGAAAATTTACAAGAAGTTTAAGGCAACACAAGGAACAAGAAATGTAATTCCAACGAAAAAATTGAGAACACTGAAGATTTGACAGCGTCGTCGTCCAGGTTTCGTCATCATCTGTGTTGGTTATTTGGACGGCGTGTTGCAATCGTCTCATGTCAACCGTGGGTTTTGAACAGTGTGGTTACTGTTCAAATACGAACTCTGAGCTGATTTCTTGAAGCTCAAGTTTTTCATTTGTCTGTTAGACCATCTCCAATCCTTGGGAATAAAGCTTAATAATTTAAGCCATAAAATTTTAAATTATAACCTAGAAACTGATTTTCTCCTCAAATGGTTATGGCTTAAAATTTTAGCCCAATTTTCTTTTTTTCAGTAACTTTTTTTTTTTTAAAATAAAATTTATGTAGCTGATCCTAATTTATTTTTATGAACATTTTAACATAAAAATATTTAAATTAAGACAACTAGTTAAAAAAACATACAAATACATAGGTATTTATAAAGTATTAAATGATATTTATATTTAAGTGAAATTTGATTTAAATAATTTCTTTAAATTATTTTAGACGTTATATTTAATTTTGGGCGGTCAAATTTTCTTTATCATTAGATTTGATCTCATTTGATCACCTCCGTTGAATTATAAGTAAAAAACAAAAAAAAGATTTTAAATATGGTAATTTGGTGAATCCAGAATAATTTAAGCAATGCTTACTTTTTTAGGGGAATCTAGCCCCATTTTTTTTTTTTTCCAAAGCTTATTTTAGCCAATAGTTGGAGATGATTTGGGGGGTTTTAAAGCTTATATTTTAGAGAGCTTTAATGAAAAGGGCTTGGGCCAACAAATATTTAACCAAAAACCATCCTAAAATGTTATTTAACCAAAATGGCTCAAAGTTTAATAAAAAATCATCCAAACTATTGTCCATGGGTCAAACTTATAAGCCCAACCCGCTACAAATCTACACTTTCGTAAATACCCCTAAATGATTTGATATTGTCTTGACTCTCCACCAACCTCAACCCAGCACGAAACTGAATAATAACTCCTTGTCTTCCTATCAAATCGAATTCTCCCATTTCAAAAACAACCAAATCAAAGTTCAAATCAAAGTTGAAAATGAAAGCATTCATTGGAACAAAACCACCGAAACAAGTTCAAAGAAGTTTAATGGCAAAAATCGACGAAAATGTGTCTGGAAAAAAAAAAAGAACGAAAACATAAAACTATTTCTGGAGAACCCAAAACATAACACTGTTTCTGGAAAAAAAAAAATTGATACAGTGTTTGTTTTGTCTGTGCACAAACAAACACTGTATCTGGAAAGAACCAAAATCCAGAAACAGTGACTTAAATTCCAGAAACAGTGACTTAGATTCCAGAAATAGTGACTTAAATTCTAGAAACAGTCTATGTTTTAACCTTTGACTGTTTCTTTTCTTTCATGCATCAGTTGATTATATTTAAGAAACAAGGTGCTTATTTTGCTTTGAATCCAAATACAGTGAATTTCACTATTTCTTTTATAGCTTATATTTAAGAAACAATGTGTCTATTTCATTTGGATCCAGAAACAGTGACTTAGATTCCATAAATAGTAACTTAGATTCCAGAAACAGTGTTACTTAAAATCCAGAAACAATTTATTTTTACAGTCCAGAAACAGTGACGCATCGTTATTATTGAATAGCATGCATATCTCAAATTTATTTTATGGAGAAACAAACGATGAACTCTACTGACGAAGAAAAATTGAAAAACAGTACCTCGAATACACTATGAATAATAACGACGATCACATTTCAACGAAATAATACAAAATATAAATTAAATAGCATGAGGATCTATATTTTTATTTCGAAGAAAAAGAAAAAGGTCTGCAAAACAACGATGAACTCCATTAACAACGAAAATCTGGAACTCAACCTAAAAACGTTAGGGGTAAAATCGACAAATAATTATTTATTATAGTTGGGCTATTTTTAGTTGGACTACTTTAATATGGGCCTTGTACTAATCATTAAACAAAACTTATAACATGATTTTTTTTTATTAAAACTAAAACTTTTCAAGCCATTTTCATTAGTTTTCCTTATATTTTAAGCTTTATCCTAGGAGTTGGACATGGTCTTAATGAGATAAATAGATGGCTAGGATTGTTTTGTTTGTACGGCGTAGAAGCCATGAGATATGTTGCCAGCTGTCGTAGCAACTGGTGGCGTGAGATAAAGGAAAGCAACAATTACCTTTCTTCCTCAGACAATACTTGGGTACTCCCTGAGGGAATTGGATCCTCTCCAAGGCAAAGCCTCGGGATCCTCCTGACTCAATAACAAGGGCCGTTAGATTTTGATCTAACGGCTACAAATAGGGAATCCCTCTAAAAGTTATAATAATTGTAGCCGTTGAATCAAAATCCAACGGGCCGTGTTAGTGGATCAGGAGGATCTCAAAACTTTGCCTCGAAGAGGATCCAATTCCCTCCCTGAGTATCCAAAATACTGATTTTGTTACGTGGCTCATTTAAAAGAAGACACCTGTCCTTTTTAAGCTCCCAAAACAAATAGCCAAACATCCACTATTCTATTGACCAAACGGACAAAATTATCCCTTTCAATTGCCCCGCCTTCTATCTCCACCGAACAACAATCACCTCTGGTAAGAATCTAAATCTCTTTAAAACGTTATTCTGGTTGTCGTGGGATTTAAATTACATGGTTTCTACTTTCTTGTATTGGTTCACCGTGGATGACATCTCAGGGTCAGGGAAATAAAAAGGTTCAAAATGTATTCGGTATTCTTGGTGAGAGAGAGGACCTATGTTTGGATAATGGGATAAGGGAGAAATTGGGTGTTTACTTTGGTTCAATGATTAATCCACGTTGTTTTAATCTTATTGGTTTTACTGTAGGATGCCAATATATTGGAGTACCCAAGTATTGTCCATCTTGTTTGACAAAAAAAAGTATTATCCATCTTGGTATATGCTCACTATACACCTAATCATCTGTCTTGTGTCATTTTACTTAATCTTGATTAAATTTGTACAAATTTGAAAAAGTAACATTTAATGTGAAAGTTAACTAGAGTTAGTTGAAAAGACACATGACAAATAATTAAGCCTTTTTAGCCAAAATAGTTCTTGAGATTTGCATAACTCATCACTTTGATCTTTGAGATTTGAAATCAATAAAAGTAGTCACTGAGATTGTCTACCATCAATCATTTTGGTCCTCAAGTGAAAAATTATGTTAAATAAGGATCAACATGACCAAACTACCTTCAATTTAATAAACAATAGGCCAAAATAATTTGACCAAAATTGAGGGTATTTTTGTCATTTTATTCTTATTTTATTGAGATTTTTCACCCAAGGACCAAAATGATTGGTTGTGGACAAACTCAGGGACCAATTCTATCGATTTCAAATCTCAAGGACCAAAGTGAGGAGTTATGCAAATCTCAGTGACCATTTTGACTAAAAAGCCAATAATTAATTAGGTGTATTCTTGAACCAAATTACAAGCTTTTTTTATAGTATCACCACAAACACACTCGCCAAGGGATTAGTGTTGAACCATATTTTTGCTACTAATTAATTCAGGCATATAATCTTGAACCATATGTTGTAGTTTTATGTTCAAACGGAAGCGAATTATAACAAAGTACCAAATATCAATGTCGTAGGTGAAAGCTAAAACAAACAATCTCAAACTAACACGAGATTTACGTGGTTCAGCGTAAAACCTACGTCCACGGGCAAAGCACTGCGAGGAATTTCATTAAACAAACGGAGATTACAAAAGAGTGTTTAAACTCTCACAACCCAAATCCCACAAATTACAAACCCTAAACCAAACGAGTAGAGAACCCAAAACTAATGGAGACGATTCTCTCAAATTGCTCTCTTACTCACAAATTGACTCTCACCAAATTGCCACACAAAAGAGCCACACAAAATACACTAACCCTAAGGTCCTATTTATAGTGCATAGGACTTAGGTTACAATAAAAATCCTAATAGGAAGTAAATCGAAATCCTAATCAAATAGGTAATTAACAAAACCTCTCCACCAAGGAAACCAACTAAGAAGTCAAAATCCAAACCCAAATAGGATACCAAAACCAAATAGGTAACACAAACCTAATTCTTTGCATCATCCTAATTTTGAGCCTAAAACTAACAATCTCCACCTTGGCGAGAAATTAGCAGACTTCCAAATCAAATACAAACTTCAAATTTGGGATACCAAAATACAAATGCAAACGTGCACCAAATTCCTTCGAAACTGATCTCCACCTAGACTCAAAAAATCCAAAAGTCTTGAAACTTGAAATTTCCTCCAATGCCTTCTCCAACAAATTCCATTACGAAAACTAACAAATACGAACCAAAATCCAAGCAAAAGCTTGAACATATGAACAAAAAGTGCGAATTGCACTCCACCCAAAGAGCTTGAGTACCAAGCTCCACCTCCTCACATAACCTTTAGAGGAGTTTAGAACAACGATCTTCTGCAATGTTTGCATCAACACTAGCAAAAGACTTATCAAACGGCTTCTTTTTGCCCTTGAGTTTAGGGCAATCTACTTTCCAATGATCCTCCTTATAATAATAGCTACACATGTTCTTTCCAAGTTTGCCTCTTTCCTTATTCCTTCCTTGAACTACCAAAGCTCCATCTTGTGTGTCAGACACTTTATTCTTTAGCTCTTTAGAATTCAAAGCGGCTTTAACATCTTCCAAACTAAGACTTTCTCTACCAAATAGCATGGTATCGACAAAGTGTTCATACGAAGGAGATAAAGAACACAACAAAGTTATCGCATAATCCTCATCACTAATTTGGTCGTCCACACTTTTCAAATTCATCATAAGTTTATTGAATTCATCAACATGCCTATGAATTGATGTACCTTCATCCATACGAAGAGTATGCAAACTTTTCTTCAAATACAACCGTTTAGCAAGGGATTTGGTCATATACAAACTCTCCAATTTTAGCCACAACTCCGGTGTAGATTTGATGCTACCAACTTCTCGCAAGACTTCATTCGATAAAGTGAGCATAATTGCTCCATGTGCCCGCTCCATAACGTCTTCTTTTTCTTCACCAGTCCACGAATTCAGCAAAGCCTTCACCCCTTTTAACGTTTTCAAAAGCCCTTGTTGAACTAACAAAGCACGGATCTTCAATTGCCAAATACCAAAGTCATTGCCGTCGAACTTTTCAATATCAACTTTCACCGACGACACAAAATGCTTCATAGTGACTACCAAGCAAAGCCCAAGCCGAAACCTGGGCTCTGATACCACTTGTTGTAGTTTTATGCTCAAACGGAAGCGAATTATAACAAAGTACCAAATATCAATGTCGTAGGTGAAAGCTAAAACAAACAATCTCAAACTAACACAAGAGATTTACGTGGTTCGGCGTAAAGCACACGTCCACAGGCAAAACACTGTGAGGAATTTCACTAAACAAACGGAGATTACAAAAGAGTGTTTAAACTCTCACAACCCAAATCCCACAAATTAGAAACCCTAAACCAAACGAGTAGAGAACCCAAAACTAATGGAGAAGGTTCTCCCAAATTGCTCTCTTACTCACAAATTGTCTCTCACCAAATTGCCACACAAAAGAGCCGCACAAAATACACTAACCCTAAGGTCCTATTTATAGTGCATAGGACTTAGGTTACAATAAGAATCGTAATAGGAAGTAAATCGAAATCCTAATCAAATAGGTAATTAACAAAACCTCTCCACCAAGGAAACCAACTAAGAAGTCAAAATCCAAACCCAAATAAGATACCAAAACCAAATAGGTAACACAAACCTAATTCTTTGCATCATCCTAATTTTGAGCCTAAAACCCAACACTATATTATTGCTCTACCCGATGAACCATGAGTTGCGGAAAAGTTCATCAAGATGTCATAATGTAATTGCGTATTTGGTCGAGTCATATCATTTCTCAATTCAGTGGCATGTTTGGATGCACAATGTAGTACGTAGTGCAGTCCAATTCAGCATAGCAATCTTGTTTGGCTGCACAATGTGGTCGTAGTGGCATGTTTGGTCAAGTCATATCAGTTCTCAATTCAGTGGTGTTTGCTGGTCACTCTACCCGATGAACCATGAGTTGCGGAAAAGTTCATCAAGATGTCATAATGTAATTGCTTATTTGGTGGAGCCATATCATTTCTCGATTCATGGCATGTTTGGATGCACAATGTAGTACGTAGTGCAGTCCAATTCAGCATAGCAATCTTGTTTGGCTGCACAGTGTGGTCGTAGTGGCATGTTTGGTCAAGTCATATCAGTTCTCAATTCAGTGGTGTTTGCTGGTCACTAGGACAACAGAAATCGAAGTCAAAAAAATGGATTTGCTATAATTTGTTGTTGGTGGATGGTTTCTTCTTTGCCTTTGGTGAGTTTTATTTTAGGCTGAGAAAGAATCTTTCTGAAAGATCATATGACGATAGAGTGAAAATTATATAAACATAAACATAAGATGGAAATTGTAATATTAATCTGCATGCAATTTCTTGAATTGTTGCATTGTGACTTTCATGTTTGTTTGAATGTTGAATATTTGTATTAAATTATTATTAATTAAATTTTTGACGGGCCTGCAAGTAAAGCACAAACCAAAATCAAAATCGTGTGAAACCGAACCGAAATAAAACCAAACAGTTTGGTTCTATTTCACCGCATCGAACAAAACCGAAATGGAGAATGTGGTTAACCAACTAAGATTAAGTTGTTTTATGTTGGTTATTGAATTGAAACAACGCGGAGCACTCTTGGAAATGAGGAAGTGTCTGCACAAATGAAAAAAAATAAGTAGCATTGAGTAAAAGCAAGTTATTAATACAACTTACAGAAACAAAAGTTACACCCCGTTCTAGGGCCATTGACTCTTTATTTCCTGATTATATTTGTTTTTCACTCTCATGTAATGGAGTGGCGGTGATTGAAGTTTACTTTTTGTACATTGTTTAATTTTACGAGTGAAGAAAGATTTTCAAAATAGGAAGGGCAATCTATCAATCTGCACGTCTTCGAGTGTATATAAAGAAAGTTGAGGTTTCACCTTAAAACCAATTCATAATATGGAGAGTAGTTCAACCCTTATAAGCCCTTGCATGGCTTGGTCTCTTACCGATGTGGGACTTTGTCCTCACATTCTCACACGCCCCCTCACTGTTTATTTGATTTATACTGAGTTCTGATTATATTTGTTTTCGCTTTCATGTAATGGAGTGGCGGTGGTCGAAGTTTACTTTATGTACATTGTTTAATTTTACGAGTGAAGAAAGATTTTCAAAGTAGAAAGGGCGATCTATCTAGCTGTCACATAAGCGATGTGTTAACCATTTGGATCTCTTTAACCAAATAGGCAATATCTATTGAACAAAATTTGTTAAAAAGTTAATTTTGGTTTCGTAGAAAAAGAAAAACAAGTGAATTAAGAGACTCTAAAATTCCAAGCAAGTTTTTTTTTTGTGGGTAAATTACATTTTACCCCCTCAAGTTTGGGGTCGATTTCAATACCTTATAACGTCTTTAAAACATTTTAATTTCATACACTTACTTATCATTTTATTTCAATTTCATACATCTGTTAAAAAATCTGTTAAGCTAATCGTTAAGTGATGACGTGGCAAATAAAAGGGTCCCCATTTGTGCTGACGTGGATGCCACATTAAAAAAAAAAAACCAAAACCAGATCATCTTCCCCACCTTCTTCTCCCCACACGAGCCCACCCCCAAATCACACTTCCTCTCTCTCTCTCTCTCTCTCTCTCTCTCTCTCTCTCTCTCTCTCTCTCTCTCTCTCTAATTCCTAAACCCAGAAACCTATCTTCACATTCCCCAAAATAGTCACGCTCGCACCGATCAAAACCATGTCGTCGATCTTCGGGTGTCGATCTCCGCCGGCCTTCCCGGTGCGCACCCAGCATCACGTGGTTGAGTATCGACACTTTGTTCCTGATCACCGCTGTCTCCTCCACCACCACCCCTGTCGCGTGGTCGAACAACACCCATTTTCCAATCCTCGTCGCAGGGTGTAAGTCCACCGCGAACACGTCCCCTTCGCCAGCTCTGCCAGGCTTCATCTTCTTCTCCGGTTGCGCTTTCTGTATCCCCTGTCGCACCTCCATCGAGACCCGCTCCAACGCCGCTAGCTCGGCTGCCTCCTCGAGCTTCTTCACGCTGAGCACCGTCCCCGCTTCTTGTTCGAGCCCCCGTCACATTTCTTGATGGTCTGGACCCACTATTACAATATTAGCTTTAGGTGGCAGATGTTAGAAAAATCATGTCTGTTATATCCGACATAAATTCTTGGCGGATATCAAAAAAATCATGTCGGTTATAACCGACAATATTTTTGAATTTTTAAAAAAATATTTTTGACAGATTCTGGCAGTTTTTAAGTTAATGGTAGCGGTTCTAACCGATAGAAATTGACTGTTTTACTCATGATCCTACAGTCTAATGAACCCAATTCCTACGAGCCATAAACTTTCTGAGAGAATAATAACAACAGACTACAATATGAAGCTCTATCATTTTTGTAATAAGGATTATGCTCCCTCGCAGGCAAGCAACAAGATACAAAGAAATTCAATTTTCAATGCGTCACAAAGCACATTGTCTGGCACATAAACACACATGAACATATGGTGTACTCTATCATGTCTAATTTTATTATTTTAAAATGTTATAATGATTAAAAATAAATAAATAAACACATGTTTTGATTTTTTTTTTTTCACTCATGGCCCTGATGAATATAACCAACACGAACAAAGCAAAATTTTGGACAGCTACCAGAATAATCTCTGAATGTTTATTTTTTATGATTTTTTACACTTGCTATCTCAGAGTATATACAAACATATATGACGGTTGGATCGTTGAAACTAGTTTCGTAGAATGCATATCCTATCAAATTGATAGATTTAACAAACACTTAAGAGTTAATGTTATACTTCCATTAAGTATAAAATAAGATTTAACCACTGATGTAAATATTTTAAATTGACGATCGAATTCATTCATTGCATTCTTATAGGATCGAGGAGTGTTGCTGAAAAAAATCATCAAAATTGGAGCTAAAATAACCGTTAAATTGTGATTTTTCGTTTATAACCATCGAAAACTTTTGTTTTGTTACCTAATCTCTGAATGTTTGTTTTTTGCGATATTTTACGTATGCGATTTTGTAGTGTGTACAAACAAGTTTGACAGTTGGATTGTTGAAAAACGTTTCCTAGAATGCGTATTGCATCGAAACGGTAGATTAAACCAACACTTAGAGTTAATGTTATACTTCCCCATCAAGTATAAAATAAGATTTTGTGGTATCCACTAGTGTAAATATTTTAAATTGAAGATCGAATTTGTTCAATGCATTCTTATAGCGTCGAGGAGTGTAGCTGTAAAAAATCATCAAAATCGGAGCTAAAATAACCGTTAAATTGTGATTTTTCGTTTATAACCGTCGAAAACTTTTGTTCCGTTACGTAATCTCTGAATGTTTGTTTTTTACGATTTTTTTACGTATGCAATCTCAGAGTGTGGACAAATAAGTTTGACAGTTGGATTGTTGAATGTTTTTTTTTTCACTCATGGCCCCGTTACCTAATCTCTGAATATTTTTTTTTTCGATTTTTACACATGCTATCATAGAGTATATACAAACATATTTGACGGTTGGATCGTTGAAACTCCACACTATGCAGTGAAACGGGCGACATGCTCTAAAGAGGATAGAGATGATTCTCCAGCAAAAAGGCTGAAATCTGGGATTTTAAGCCTTTAGGATATTCGAACTTCTCTACATAAGCTAGATATGGGTGGATAAATTTTGGGAATTTCAGCCCTTTCTTCAGAGCCGAATCAATCATCCTCTGAACTTCAACCACGTCCACGGACGTCATTTCTATACTTGGATCAAAGTCATATGTCCGACTACTTGATCCACCCCTCTTTTCTAGATCGACCATTTTGAGCCGAGCAGATCCTGCCTAGGCCGGTGATACTGAAACGAAATTATTTTTTGGAATAGGCTATTTGAAACGATCAGAATAACCCATATGCGGTATTGTTAACCACGGCTTCGAGAAATCTCGTGTGCATGGCGTTTTGACTATGTATTTCTTCGAGAATTCCTCTTATTCCTTGACTGAACGTCTGTTCGAACTGCCGAGACTGTTCTTCGAGCTGTCGTCGAAAAAACAATCTGGTTGGTGGGTCGGACGCCTCACCACCGTCTTCATCATAATCCTCAACCATGCCTTCAATCACGGCTCCTTTTGTTATCTTTACGAGGATCCCTGCGTCCCGAGGTAACTCGCCAGCGCTCGTTTCTCTTTCTTGTCGTGTCCCTTTCGATGTCTCAGGTGTCACGACAGTAGTGGTCTGTGCCCGTAATGGACCTTCGGCCTCGGGGTTCTGACTCGAGTGTGTAGCGATCGACTTTCCCATGGTTGATTTCTTTGTTACTGACCGTGTTTCAATGGTCATGAACTTCGAAGGTTTAGCACTTTGTCCCACTGGGCGTGCCAAAATGTTGACCCTAAAAACTACCAAGCCTACGTGGCTCGCAGACCGAGTAACTAATGAGCTAACTATGTCATTTGATTGAATGCGGGGCGTGCCAACTCGACGACCGAACTCGGCCGGTGAGTAAAATGTTGATGTTGCGTTGTGTGCGCGGCTGACTTCTGAATCTTGCGACTGCGGTCGAGGAAGGAACACGCCTCGGCCTTTGGGTTCTAGAGCCTGAAGACAAGACTGCTAGTCTTGCGAAGTTCACGAATTGTCGGCGCCGGATTCGGTCACAGTGATTATACTCGTGAAGGTATAAACACGCCGAATCAACACCAAAGTATAGGGGCACAGATACTCAAAACAGATATATGTCTTGAAGGTGAAAGTGGTTCGACCGTCGGAATACCGAACTCTGAAGCTAACTTGTGAGTATCCAATCATTAAACAACTCGGCGTTCGATGTGCCGAGCTTGGTAATTCGTAACACCTCACTTCGCCGAGAAGGCTGATGAGATGACCTCTGTCTATGAGAACCCGAAAGTCCTTCTCGACCGAGACTTGGATAGATAACCAATCGGCCTCGACGTAGTGCTGTTTATCCAAACTGAAGGTGCTCCGCGATCGACTGGTTCTACGGCGATAGTGATGTTTATCTAAACTGAAGATACCACCGGTTGCCTTCACAGTGCTGTTTATCCAAACTGAAGATGTGTTGGTGAAAAGAAAATAAAATCTCAAAGTTGAGAGGTTTCGCGTAGAGCGAGAATTTGCGCAGGGCAGTTTTGTGTGTTGAGTTGGAGAGGGTGAATGTTATGCTCCCCCCTCTATTTATAGTAGCGCAAATACTCCAAACTGTTCTTGGATAGAAATCCTCTTCCTAGTCTAACTCTACCTCAGCCGATACTAATCCAATTTCTCAGCCGATCCCAATCCAACTAGGACTCTGAACCTGCCTACAATCGCAGGTTTGATTCGCTCTTATCCTTCAACTTACCCAGGACTCATTCTCCTAATGGGTCTCAGCCTCTATCACATTCTTATACTTATCTGTTCCTCCTTCCTTTTCCAAATAGGACTTGATCCTCTTAACCCGTGGCCCATGGCGTCAACTTTCTGCCTCCGCGCAGGTCCTGGGCCGAGAATGGTCTGAGCTCGACCCAATGTCATTTTGGGCCCAAACAACATATAAGGCATAGAGGATCCACTCCTTTGGGTGATGTGGGATCTTACAATCCACCCCCCTTAGGGGATCGACGTCATTGTCGGCACACTTCTAGCAAGGGATTGGCTCTGATATCAAATTGTCACATCCCGGTCTGGGCCCCCACCACAACCCTGGCTCGACTCCACAGTAGCATTATTTTCCCTTTTGGGCCCCGATCATGCCCTCACATTTTGTTTCTGGGAACTCACGCGAGCAGAACTTCCCAGTGGGTCACCCATCATGGGAATGCTCCAGCCCATTCTCACTTAACTTCGGAGTTCATAAGGAATTCAAAGCCAGTAAGCTCCCAAAAAGACTCGTGCTAATTGGAGGTGGGTATGTACATATAACGCATAGATGATCCACTCCCTTGGACGATGTGGGATCTCACAATCCACCCACCTTAGGGGACCCAACGTCCTCGTCGGTACACTTTCGGCTAGGGATTGGCTCTAATACCAAATTGTCACATCCCGGCCCTGGCCCCCACCATATCCCGGGCTCGACTCCACCGTAACACGATATTGTCCGCTTTGGGCCCTGACTACACCCTCACGGTTTTGTTTTTGGGAACTCACACGAGAACTTCCCAGTGGGTCACCTATCCTAGGATTGCTCTCGCGACTCCGAAGTTCCTAAGGAATCCGAAGCCAGTAAGCTCCCAAAAGGCCTTATGCTAGGAAGACATGGGCATATACATATAAGGCATAGATGATCCACTCCTCTAGGCGATGTGAAATCTTATATGGATGACTTTATACTATGAAGATCTTTCTGAGATATATGTACCTATGTTTGGAAAGACTATGTTCAATGTTTTGCACGTATCTAGTGGTCACTATACCGCCACAGGCAAGGATTATGGTTGTTAGCTGTGGGCCGGGAGAAATAATCTCTAGCTTCAGACATGGAGCTAGCATGGAGCCTGAAGAAATAATCTCTAGCTTCGAGTTGAGAGACAAGGAAGCTGGCATGGGGCCGGAAGATATTGTTATTGGATACCATTATTTAGTACACTATATACGAGCTATGACTTGGAAAGATTTTATGGCATGCTAGGGTTTTAAGAAAACCTATTACATACTATGCTATTAGTTTTTCATAAAACCTTAGAGGTTAGTATGCTGATAATTGTTTCAGTATTATGTATATATCAACTTAGTCCACTCATGTTTGTTTTGCGCCCCCTTCAGGACTTAAAATCGAGGCATACAATCCCGACTTCAAGGCACTCCCGCATCGGCATCTTCGAGTCCTCTCGGTGTAGAACCCATTCCTATGTTCTTTCAATTTAATATTATTCCTTTTTAGTGTCTCGTATTAGTTGTATGTTTTGTACACGTTCCTTATTTGCATATTAATTATATTTAAATTTATAAGTCTCATTTATTTCTTGTACTCATGCATTCTAGTATGGCTTCGTCACCTTCGGGTGTCGGCCAACACTTGCCCACCCTGGTGTTCGGGGAATATCAGGGTCGGGCGTGTCAATTAGGTATCAGAGCATGGTTTGTTCAGAGCATACTTAGGATCTTCTGTTACTATAGTAATGTGTCAATCATGATTTCATTTGGATGTCACGACTTCTGAATTTGGTGTCATTCGACGCAGTTGTGCAAACTTTTCTCTGTTTGAATTGTCACCTTCTGGTTGAAATACAAGAATTCATGTCGGGATTATGCCTCAGCGGTGACGAAATGGATTGTTGGACTACTTTCAACATTGGACCGATATTCTGCAACATGCGTTCCCTTGGAATTGCGGGCATAGTCGGTTTTATATTGAAGTGATGTAAATTGAAAATCTCAGTATGAGGAAGTCTAGTTAAGACCAGCTAAAGATCCGAGATGGCAATGCCACTCTGCAACATGCGTTCCTTCGGAATTGAGGGCAGAGTCATATCTACATAAGAGTATGGTGAAAAAAAAAATCAAGTGGTTTGATTTTGGAAGATCTGAATTGGTGATGTCACTCTGCGACATGCGTTCCCTTGGAATGGTGGGCGGAGTCATACCTTTATGGAAATTACTCAAAACATCAAAGTGCGTGTTGGAAAAAGCGAGTAAGCACTAGTTGTTGTGAAGTTAGTAAGTATTAGTTGAGGATCGAACTAGTGTTCTCGAATCCGTTCCTGAGGAAATTCGTGCGGATCCTTGGAACAATTCTCGGCAATTGTTCTATCGATAACCTTCATGCTTACGCCAACCGTGAGGTCAAGGTCACTAAACATCGACAGTCAGCTGTACGTCAATTCTTCAAGCGTTGTTTTTAGAGTAAATACTTTTCTCGAAAGTTCCTTTGGTAGCATACGCTATTCTTATCAATTTCCAAAAGCGGTTATGATCGTTGGAAATTGAATATCCTCACATGTTGTTGTGAAATACGAAATGCCTTTGACCTTATCAAATCCTATAAGCAGTTCTTAACTATTCTTTGAGCTTAGCCCTATTTCATTTTTGGCTAAGAAACCAGTCAATTTTGTTGTGATGCTGGCGATGAACGAAGTTTTTGACAACAGGGTGTTGTCTCATCTGATCGTAGTTCTTTCGCTGTTCAAATTCTGCGCTGGTATTTCATTAAATGTTGGGCTGCACATTGATGTAGCAGGATCGAGTCATGCGTGTGCCTCTTAACGATTGGAACTGCATGATGTGAACTGTCGTATCTTTGAAAGATAAAAAAAGTTTTTGTCTCTATATAAAAAGCTCCCTATATTTTTCCCATGTGCTGACACGTCCTACAACTTTAAGGCCAAATATTTGTATTTGTATTCCTATTGCATTATTAATTAATGTGAATTTTTATTATGATTATTTTCTATTTTTTATGTCACAACCCGGCCCGGGGTCCACCACATCCCGGCCCGCTCCACCACCGTAGCACGATATTGTCTGTTTTGGGCCTCGACTACTCCCTCACGGTTTTGTTTCTGGGAAATCACACGAGAACTTCCCAGTGGGTCACCCATCATGGGAGTGCTCTCGCGCGCTACTCGCTTAACTTCGGAGTTCCGACGGAACCCGAAGCCAGTGAGCTCCCAAAAGGCCTAGTGCTAAGTAGGGATGGGAATATACATATAAGGATCACTCCCCTGGGCGATGTGGGATCTCACAATCCACCCCCCTTAGGGGCCCGACGTCCTCGTCGGCACACCACTACCAGGGTTAGGCTTTGATACCAAATTGTCACATCCCGGCCCAGGGTCCACCACATCCCGGGCCCGCTCCACCACCGTAGCACGATATTGTCCGTTTTGGGCCCCGACTACTCCCTCACGATTTTGTTTCTGGGAACTCACACGAGAACTTCCCAGTGGGTCACCCATCATGGGAGTGCTCTCGCGCGCTACTCGCTTAACTTCGGAGTTCCGACGAAACCCGAAGCCAGTGAGCTCCCAAAAGGCCTCGTGCTAGGTAGGGATGGGAATATACATATAAGGATCACTCCCCTGGACGATGTGGGATCTCACATTTTATAAAATAAAAATTGTGAAAAGAAAATAATCTAATAAAATAAGAATTTAATTTAATATATTGTGTGAAGGGTAAAATTTTAAAAGATGTCAAAGTGTCACATAGGCTGTCAAATTTAAATTTTATGTTTAAAATTTGACTTCAACTTTAGAGATGCTCCAACACGTTGTTCTAGTTTTTAATTTAAATAACAACTAGCACATGGGAATACACACAGTGTGTGACAATTTTTTATTTTTGTTTTTCTAGTAGAAGGAAAGAGGAAAGAGTGATAAAGAATGTGGAGTAGGGAAATAACTTTATTTTTAATTTTTTTTAGTTTTTAATTAGAGATATATTAGAATTACATGTAGGTGAAGCTTTGAAAAGAAAAAAAAAAGCCGAATTTTGGTTGTGTGAAATTACATTTCTGCTCATATTTCTTATTCATGTTCAGTTTTAATTGAGGGTTAAACTGATATTTTCATAGGATTTTGATTGATAATAAATATTTTATTAATATGTAGTTCAGATTAAAAATGTGAACCGGATTATATACAACTAAACCCTACGAAATCATGGTTCCATCTTCATCTCCCATATCTTCAAACCGTTCCTTTTTTCTTCAGACGACTTTGCTAGTAGTTGACTGGTAATGGTGGAAAAAAAAAATTAACATATTGGTAAGAAAATAAATGTTGTTATCCACACATTTATTTTTACATTTGATACACTTCTCTCAATTTCTGACCGTCGGATCAAATGAATTGAAGAAGATCAATAGATCAAAATAACAAGGATATGTTAAAGGTAAAAAAATAAAAAAAATAAAAAAGTTGTCTATTTTCATCATACTAGCAAATTTTATTTTTGTAAGTGAGAGACTTTAAGTCATGTCTCACTTTGCCGTGGCGGTGGGTTGGGATAAGATGGTTTTTCCCTTTCCATTATTCTCAGTGAATTTTAATGAATTATGCATAGGTATTAGAAAAGTAACGTTCATCACTATGGATAACTATTATTAAAGAGAATTCTTTTTGTTAACTAAAGAGGGTTATCTCTCATTTTAGTGATGTAAAATTCTATATCGATCACAATATTTAATTTGCGTATTACATCGTTAAGACTTTTACACTTGCATGTAGTTCAATATCTTAATGGATAAAGTTTTGAATTCCTATTATTAATTTCTTTGGTATTTATCACGCTCAACTCATGTTCCACTCATACTTTTCCATTAATTCGTATTGCTAAAATGCTAATCTATCTACCTTTTGTTTGTCCCCCTTTTAAGGATTCAAGTCTGGAACTAAATTACACGCCTATGACTATCACCACAATCATTCTCGTCAAGGGATTAGTGTTCATCCTGCTAATTAATTAAGACTTCTAGTGTTGAGCCATATTTTTGCTGAACTCGATGAATGATTAAATTTTGAAATTTAAACATTCATCGTGGCGTAGTATTGAGAAACAATTGAGTAGCATCGAGAAACAACAAAATTAAATAATGTACAAAAAAAAGTAAACTTCAACCACTACCACTCCATTATCATGGCAATTTTGTTTTGAGAAATGCTAAGGAGATTCTATATGGACTTTTAACCATCTCATATTTTTTATACAATGTTTTATAATGTTGGCACGGGATATGTGCTAAAAAAATAAGGTGACGGAGAGTCTCCTTAGTATTTTCCTTTTGTTTTATGATCTATGGCTCGCCCATAATTGTGGAGAAACCAATGTCGTTCATATTAGTCGAACTTGTGATTTTTTATAAGTGAAAGAAAGATTTTCAAAGTATAAAGGGTAATCTATCGACCTGCACCCCTTGCAATGTATAAACCATTTGGATCTTATTAACCAAATAGGCGATCTATATTGAACTAAATTTGTTGAAAGTAAATTTTGATTTCACAAAAATAAAACAATTGAATTACGAGGATTAAGAGAATCTAAACATCAACCAAAATTTTAAAACAACCAAGTTAAAACTCAAAATTTGAGTTATTTACTTAGATCAGTCGAACATATTTTGCTCATTAGGTCGGGTACTCATTTAGAAATTTTACAGGAAGATTGAGGCAACACAAGGAACATGAAACGTAATTCCAAAGCAAAAATTGAGAACACTGACTATTTCACATTAGTAAGAAAAACGCACCTCACTTGCCTGGAAAAAAAACGAAAAATTAATCGAGGGCACCATGTTCAGGGTTCCTGGGCGGTGGCGTCCGTTTGAAGGCGTCATCATCCCTGACTCTGAGGTTTTGTCGTCATCTTGTGTTGGTTATTTGGACGGCGTGTTGCAATCGTCTTGTGTCATTCGTTGGGGGTTCTGAACGGTGTGGTTACTGTTCAAATATAAACTATGAGCTGAGTTCACATTAGTAAAATTTTGAATGAGTTAGAGCATGCCAGAAAGTGCATTTTCTAGCCTAAACTTACAGTCTAGAAAAAACTCACAAGCTAGTAATTCCAAGGGGAAGAAATTTTGATAAGAAGGGAGTTTTAAGACTAGTGAGAAATTTGGTACAATTGTGAAACACAATTTTGTTTTTTTGTTTGTTTGTTTGTTTTTTTATTTTTTATTTTTTTTATTGCTTAATTAACCTCGACAGTATGAGGGGAATTTTATTAATATCGAAAAAAAGGATACCTAATCAAGGAGGGCCATAAACCTAACTCCTCATGGTACAAGAAAAAAGAATTAAATGTGAAGCACAATGATAATAGGGAAGGCACAAAAAGGTTTGTAAAACCTGAAACAAATTTCACTTTTGTCACATCCCGGCCCGGGGTCCACCACATCCCGGGCCCGCTCCACCACCGTAGCACAATATTGTCCGCTTTGGGCCCCGACTACGCCCTCACGGTTTTGTTTGTGGGAACTCACGTGAGAATTTCCCAATGGGTCACCCATCATGGGAGTGCTCTCGCACACTACTCGCTTAACTTCGGAGTTCCCATGGAACCCGAAGCCAGTGAGCTCCCAAAAAGCCTCGCGCTAGGTAGGGATGGGAATATACATATAAGGATCACTCCCTTAGGCGGTGTGGGATTTTACAATCTACCCCCCTTAGGGGCCCAACATCTTCGTCGGCACACTTCCGGCCAGGGATTGGCTCTGATGCCAAATTGTCACATCCCGGCCCGGGCCCCTACCACAACCCGGGCTCGACTCCACCGTAGCACGATATTGTCCGCTTTGGGCTTACCATTCCCGCACGGTTTTGTTTCTGGGAACTCACGAGCAACTTCCTAGTGGGTCACCCATCCTGGGATTGCTCTGGCCCATTCTCGCTTAACTTCGGAGTTCCTACGAAACCCAAAGCCAGTGAGATCCCAAAAGACCTCGTGCTATTTGGAGATGGGAATGTACATATAAGGCATAGAGAATCCACTCCCCTGGGCGATGTGGGATCTTACAATCCACCCCCCTTAGGGGCCCGACGTCCTCGTCGACACACTTCCAGCTAGGGATTGGCTCTGATACCAAATTGTCACATCCCGGCCCGTGGTCCACCACATCTCGGGCCCGCTCCACCACCGTAGCACGATATTGTCGTTACTACGCCTTCACGGTTTTGTTTCTAGGAACTCACGCGAGAACTTCCCAATGGGTCACCCATCATGGGAGTGCTCTCGCGCACTACTCGCTTAACTCGGAGTTCCCATGGAACCCGAAGCCAGTCAACTCCCAAAAGGCATCGCGCTAGGTAGGGATGGGAATATACATATAAGGATCACTCCCCTGGGCGATATGGGATCTTACAACTTTGGTCACTGTTGGTATAAGGGCAAAGCAAAGTGTCGTAGTGTGATAAATTTGGGCACATAGCTAAAAAGGACTTGTTCACTATGCTAAGGGTGGGCACTAGGGACCGAAAATTGAAACGGAAACACGGACCAAACCAGACCCGGACCGGAAGGTTCGATTTTTGCGCCTTTGAAACGATTTCGGTTTGAAACTAAACCAAAAGTAACGGTTTGATTTCATTTTCTAATATTTGGAACCAACCTGAAGCTGAATCGAATCGCATATATATAATATTTAATTTAATTAGGAAATTAGGTGTTGAGGTGTAATTGGTTATTTGGTGGAGTTCATATGTGGATTTGGAATTGGATACTTTTTTTTTTTAGTGGGCTAAGCCTCACAATGTGCTAGTAATAATGTAGTTCAAATTCATCTTTACAAGAGTCGGTCTAGAGTTTTTTGAGGCCCGGGGTAATGCCACAAAATGTGCCCTTATTTTATATAAGAAAATTATTTGTTTTCACACGTAAGACATCAATAAAATTATACTTAGAAAAATACTTCAAACTTAATAATTCAGAAACACGGAAAAACTAATTTATTTTGTATCGTGAGAAGGAAACAAAAAAAACTCCGGGTTTACAAGTAGATAGATATGAGTTTTTCTTTCCATATGAACTTTTAAAGTGTTTTTGTATGAATCGTGAGGCCTTTTTTCTTATTTACTAACCTTGTCAATATGGGACTAAAAAAATAATGATGTTTTTGAGTCTTTAGTTGAAATGTGTAAGTAATAAATGGGTACTAACATAACAACTTCAATTTCTCTCAAATACCATCAAGATTGGGGCATGATCTTGCGAGCCTAACATATCTCAACCTTTCAAACTCTTTTTTTTCTGGCGAAATTCCATCAGAAATTTCAATGCTATCCAAGCTCTCAACCCTTGATCTGTCCGTCAGTCATAACTTTCCCACCCGTAACAACAATTTGAAACTGACCAAGAACAACCTGATAAGCCTAGTTCAAAATATGACCATGAACATCGAACAACTTCATCTTGATTTGGTAGACATAAACTCCATTGTGCCTGATGTTTTGGTCAATGCATCTTCTCTTATATCCCTCTGACTCGCTGTTTGTGGGCTGTATGGGGAATTCCCAGTTGGCGTTTTCCACCTACCAAGCTTACAAGTTCTTTATCTATTCGAAAACTTATACCTAACCGGTTATTTTCCTAACTTCAACAAGACCAATTCCTTCAAGACATTGGACGTTTCGCACACAAATTTTTATGGTCAATTGCCCTCTTCTCTCGGAAACCTTCATTCCTTAAATGTGCTAGGACTCTCACACTGTACCTTCTACCCTCATCTTCCGTCCTCACTCAGAAACCTTACCCAACTCACTTACCTTAACATTAACGCATTTTATGACTCTACAAAATACATTTTCACAAACCAATTAGCTTCTTATCCCTGGTTTTGGGTTGGAAAGCTAACAAACCTTTTCTTCTTAGGCCTTAATGATGCTAGAAGGGGAGAATTCCCAGCTTTTCTGGCTAACCTGACGCAACTCGCATATCTATACTTGGGGCATAATGAAATGACTGGTCCAATCCCCTCTTGCCTCATGAACTTGTCCCAACTAAGCTATCTAGACTTCAGTCAAAACAAATTACAAGGAGAAATTCCTCAATCGTTCTTCCAATTACAAAATCTTCAACTCCTTGACCTTTCCTTTAACAACTTGAGTGGATTGGTTGAAGTTGATCTACTTTCTAAGCTCAAATTTTTAGAGGATCTTCGCTTATCAAGTAACAAGTTATCTCTGAATTTCAAAACCAATATGAGTGCTGCTTTTCCTAAGCTTCAAGTTCTAATGCTGGATTCGTGCAACTTAACAGAGTTTCCAGAATTTTTACATGATCAATACGAGTTGCACACCCTCGACGTTGAGCACAACAATATTCGGGGCCAAATACCAAAGTGGTTGTGGAATGCAACTAGAGAAACAATGAAGAATCTCAATCTTGCCAGCAACTTTTTAACAGGGTTTGAGCAAGATCCACGAACTTTTCCATGGCAGAATCTGTTGTACTTATTTCTCAGCTTTAACAAGTTACAAGGATCACTGCCAATTCCACCACAATCCATCAGAATTTATGATGTTGCAAACAATGGTTACAGTGGAGAAGTATCACCGTCATTCTGCAACTTGAATGATCTGCACACTCTTGATTTGTCCAATAATAACTTGAGCGGCAAGCTTCCTCAATGTTTGGGGAACTCCAGTAATCTTGGACAATTGAGTCTGCAGAACAATTCTTTTCATGGTGGTCTTTCTTCGTTATGTCCAACCGTAAATAGCTTGGCATCAGTTGATTTAAGTTACAACCAGTTACGGGGAAGGCTACCAAGATCAATTGCCAATTGCACTCGGTTGGTGTTTCTCAACATCGGAAACAATCATATCAGTGACATCTTCCCATCTTGGTTAGGGGCACTTCCAGTCTTATTGGCTCTCATTTTGCGATCTAATGGATTTCATGGCGTGATTGGTAACCCTGCAACAACGCATGAGTTCCCCAAGCTCAGCATAATCGATTTGTTTAACAATGATTTTTCTGGTATGTTGCCCTCAACCTACTTTGAGAACTGGAATTCCATGAAATTTGTTGGCAAAAGCAAGCGCACGTATGTTGAGACCTTCTCGTCCATCAACTCACATGGAGATTTTACCTACTTTGCTAATGCATTCTCTCTCACAATCTTTGCCAAAGCTGTTGTGCTGAAATATGAAAAGACCCCATATCTTCTCAAACTGATAGATCTATCGGGTAATAAATTTGACGGAGAGATTCCAGCAAGTGTTATTGGGAATCTAAGATGCCTTGTTTTGCTTACCCTTTCGAATAATGCTCTCACCGGTCAAATCCCATCATCGTTGGGGAACTTGAATATGCTTGAGTCATTAGATCTCTCCCACAACCAGCTCTCAGGAAGGATCCCCAGTAATTTGGTGCAACTCACTTTCCTTGAATATTGGGATGTGTCCCATAATCTTCTTTGGGGGCCAATACCAGTTGGCAAACAATTTGACACTTTCGAAAACATTTCATACGAAGGAAACTCAGGTTTGTGTGGAAAGCCTTTGTCAAGGAAATGTGAAGCGCTGCCACCACCATCAGCTGTGGAAGAAGATGAAGACTCTGGGTTTGAAATTGGACTAGATTGGTATGTGGTTTTTCCAGGAGTTGTTAGTGGTCTAATAGTTGGGGTGGTTGCTGGGAACACACTAGCAAACAGGAAGCATGAATGGTTTGTAGAGAAATTTAGCAGCAGGAGGCAGCCAAGAAGCACGAGAAGGAGGCGATAAAGTGCTTTTTAGTCCTTGTTATACCGATCTCCATGTTTAAGTTGTTGTTTTGTGTAGTGTGGTGCTGTTTTGTCTTGCTATATCCAATCCATAGATGTATGTTAATGCGGGACTCTGAAATGACCCGTGTGTTTGTAATATATTATAGGCAAAATAATATAAAACATATGTTTGTAATATATAACACATGTACTTATGTGCGCACTACATATATGATTGAAATTAAACATGTATAATGTAACTTTTTTTTCCCAGAACTTTATAAATGGCTTAGTGCCTGTAAAGTGTTTGTAACAATCCGTCTCTAATTTCACGGCTTTACTAATTTTAAATGTGTGAATTGATCACAATGCCCCTAGAGGCAAGATTGTTAAATTTCGTTGACTGTCATTTTGTGACGTGTATGAGCTATTATTTTACCGTATTCTTGAAGTACTAGTTGATACGGACGCATGGGCATAGACAAAATCGAACTTGAAGTTATAACAAAGATTCTATGAACCTTTGAAAGTAGAAGGCATTTTTGTAAATTGCATTTGGACACATGTTGCATTTGAGTGTGCCACGTGGGGCCCACCCCCATTATTTTGGAATGCTCTCTCTTTTTTTTCTTTTTTTTTCTCTCCGTTTCCCTGGTCTCTCTCTCTAGAACCACTCTCAACTCTCTCTCATTTTTCGGTAAAACACACACATCACCCTTCACCATTCCGGCGAGTTTCAAACCCAAACCACCATCAAATCACTCCTCTAGACCTTACGAAGAACAATATGACATTTGTTCGCTGAAATTTGGCGCACGGACATGATTCCAGGAACAAAGTTTTGAACCATGAGTTTCCCAACCAATTTACAGACAATTCCGGCTAAGATGAGACCTGAAGCCATCATATTTGGATCTCTCTTGTCGAGTAGATGAATTTTCATATAATAGGTCAAAATTCGGCCACCATTTGGCTTCCAAATATGTCGTTCTACACTTCCCTAGTTTCGTTTTGATATATAATGGGTCGAATTTGGTTGAGAAACGAATGAGTTATTAAGCTTTGAAAATTGGTTAAAAATCCGGCAAGAAATTCCATATTCCGGCGAGGCCCTGCAACCGAAGGTGAGAGGAAGAAAATAGAATATTCCTGGAATCTTTCTTGGAATATTTCAATTCTCTCTAGAATATTCCCTATGTTGAGTTTGTGTTGATTTTTTTGGATTTTCGTCACGACCTATCCTAGGCTAATTTTGATGCCCCAAATCCATTTTTAGCATCTGTTTAGTGAAATTTTAAAGTTTTAACGTAGTTGACCGGCTCGGCATCTCTCTTTTTTTGGGTTGACTATTGACTTTTTACAAAATTTGCCCGGGACCCTTCTTAGGGTATTTCGACCCCCTGATTCCAAATCAGCACTCCGTTTTCCCAAAATCAATTATTTTAATAGGGTTTTACTAATTAGCCCTTTTATGTGCTTAGCTGCGTTTGTTGGTGGCGATCTCGTCCTCTCTAATTTGAACGGCTCTTTAGCGACGTAGTATCTATGAGTGGCCCTTCTCAAATTGCATGTTTTTATAAAACTATTAGGCTTGCATTCATGAAAAACATGATTCCCTGATTTTATGTTTCATGAAATATATTTATGATTTATCGAATTTATGTTTTATGAAACGTTATGAATTATTGGATTTACGCTTTATGAAATATTATGGATTTGTGGATATGGATTTATGATGATGATTTGAGCTATAACTCCCATGGATTTATGATATGATATGGAAAGACTATGTTCATATTTTTTGTGCTTAGTGGGTAATCATACAACACATACACACAACACGAGTATGTATATGTCTATGGCCATATGAAATAGTTGATTAGTAATGAGATATTTATGACATACTCCTAGCTTCATTGGTGAAACCAGTGTCGGACAACTTCACTATTCATGTCTAGTATCGATGTGTTATGTATTTCTTCACTAGCGTAACCTAGTGTCGTACAGCTTCACCTTCGGGCGATGAGGCCTACCATGTTTCTTTACTGGCGTTACCCAGCATTGTACAGCTTCACCCTCAGGTGATGGATATGCGCACCGCGGGTGACGGTCGGCCGTCCCGACTTGCCGGAAAATTCAACTATTTTTAAAAATTACCAAAAATTACAGAAATGAAGATCTCAATGAGTAGAGCAAGTTTTATACCTATGGCCAAGTCCAATTTGGCCGGGAAACACCTCAATTTCACCAAACCAGCCGGAAACCCTAGAATGGGTGTGCTTCGATCCTTCATTCCAGGTGCTCTGCCGCCCCTCTAGTTATTTGGGCTTTGTTTCTGACATCTAGGGGAGGGTTTTAGTGGAGGAAATTGTCGGGCGACTATGATACCCCTAGTTAAGTACACTATTTTATGATTTATGAAGGTTTTATGGATTTGCCTTCAGGCGACTATGTTACCATTACTAAGCACTGTTTTATACATATATGCTTTACGAAGATTTTCATGGCATGTTAGGGTTTTCAGAAAACCTACATATATACATATATGCATTTTCAAAACAAGGGGTTAGTACGTTCAAAAGAAAATTGATTTTACTTATTATTATTATTATAAACTGTGGTCCACCCACGCTTTGTTTTGCACTCCCTTGGGGACTTAGAATTGAGGCATACGATCCCTGTGTCTAGGCACTCTCGTATCAGTATCTTCGAGTCCTCTCGGTGTAGGATCCCTTTCTTTGTAATCGTACCTTTTTATAATATTCTTTTCGCGGTATTCTTGATTAGTTGTATGCTCTAAACATGCTCCCGCATTTGCATATTTCATTATTAATTTAAATTTACATATTTTATTTATGTTTGTTCTTTCTTCAACTTGCATGCATGTTAAAATGGCTTCGTCACCCTCGGGTGTTGGCCAACACGTGCCCATTCTGGTGTTTGGAGGATATGGGGATCGGGGCATGTCAGTATTATAGGCAAAGTAGGGACATTTGTATCATATCTCAAAACTAAAATTTATTTACTCATAGAAGCTAGAGTGATAAACACGGAATTAAACCTACTAGCTAACTCGATTGATTCAATCATACAGATGTACAATAATCGATTTGACTCTATTGATAGACAAGTCTACTTCTGCAGATCCTTTTGCTTATTCAAAGGTTGCATCTTGGACACAAGAAGGAGATGGGACGAGTAATGTTTGTCCATCAAAGGAGCACGTAATTTCGGGTTTTGATGGGGTTCCGGCCTCTTTGTTACTGTGGCCGGAGGAACTCTAAATTTTTTAGATGCTATTGGTGTGACAGTTGTGTTGATCCTTTGTATTACTGAATTTAGAATACACTTTCTATTTTTTTGAATGTCACTTTTAGTGTTTAACTTGACAAAAAACATTTTTTTTTTTTTTTATCACAAAGGAAGAATCAGGGGATTAGTTATCATTGAAACGAAATTAACCCAGTATCTGAGCAGCATATAACAATAAAAGCATTCCAATCTAAGATCCAAATTCATCAATCGACAAAACCTAACGACAAAATCTCACTCAACCATTTCTTATAATTCATTCAAACGACTATCAATGTTTGGCTCCTTTCTCCGCTTGCTTTTCCTTAGCCTTTTGAATCTTCAAAACCTTCTTAACAATCTTTTACTCTTCCACCAAGAAAGCTCAGACGATCCTCTCCCTAACTGCACACTAGTAGAAAAAACCATTTGTGCTACCAAATTTTATGCAACGACAGGAAATTCGTCGAGCAAAACAGGTTAGCATGACGGAACTTCGTCGAAAAGAATTTAATGGGACAAACAACTTGTGCGACATGTTTCGTCGTGCAAAGGTTTGCTGAAAAACGCACGAATTCTTGTATTTTGGCTCCAAAAATAGCACAACGTGTGTCAGGGCGCGACAAATGTTTCATCGCACAAAGGTCCAAACATTTACTAGACTGTCAATTGTTAGTCAAAGTGTTGAATGTGGTATTTACTCCATGGTTTGGCACGACGAAGGTTTCGTCAGGCAAAGAAAGCAGAATTTCTTTAAATTGACATTTTCGCTATGTCGCTTCACAATTCAATCTGAAAACTCTTTACTTTCACTGAATTATTATTCCAAATTTTGTTTGTTTTTCCGTACGCGATGGCAGACTCTGGTAGTTCATCAAAGGGAGTACAGGGCAAAGGTTCTGAGAAAGGTAATACGTACTAAATTTTGTTCATTGTGTAAATTAATTAAATATTTAAGCAGACTAATATAAGTTTTTATTTTGTTGGTAGACAAGAAAAAGAAGAGAGCTGCAACATATGTGTGCGATACATACTTGATGGGGAAGTATAACATTAACTTTAAATGTTTGTTTAATCTACCATTTTGACTGGATATGCATTTTACGAAACTTTTTTCAATGATCCAACCGTTAAACTTATTTGTACACACTCCGAGATTACATACATAAAAAATCGTAAAAAATAAACATTCAATTATTACGTAACGGAACAAAAGTTTTCGACAGTTATAAACGAAAAATCACAATTTAACGGTTATTTTAGCTCAAATTTTAATGATTTTTTTATAACTACACTTCTCGATCCTATAAGAATGCAATGAATAAATTTGATCTTCAATTTAAAATATTTACACTAGTGGATACCACAAAATCTTATTTTATACTTAATGGAAGTATAACATTAACTCTTAAGTGTTTATTTAATCTACCATTTTGACGCGATACACATTTTACGAAACTTTTTTCAATGATCTAACGTCAAACTTGTTTGTACATACTCCGATATCACATACATAAAAAATCACAAAAAACAAACATTCAGAGATTAGGTAACAAAACAAAAGTTTTCGACGGTTATAAACGAAAAATCACAATTTAATTTTAGCTCCGATTTTGATGATTTTTTACAGCTACACTCTGTGACCCTATAAGAATGCATTGAACGAATTCGATCTTCAATTTAAAATATTTACACTAGTGGATACCACAAAATCTTATTTTATACTTGATGGGGAAGTATAACATTAACTCGAAGTGTTGGTTTAATCTACTGTTTTGATGCGATACGCATTCTACAAAACTTTTTTCAACAATCCAACAGTCAAACTTGTTTGTACACACTCCAAAATCGCATACGTAAAAAATCATAAAAAACAAACATTCAAATATTAGGTAACAAAACAAAAGTTTTTGATGGTTATAAACGAAAAATCACAATTTAACGGTTATTTTAGCTTCGATTTTGATGATTTTTTTGCAGCTACACTCCTCGATCCATAAGAATGCAATGAATAAATTCGATCTTCAATTTAAAATATTTACACTTGTGGATAAATCGTATTTTATACTTAATGGAAGTATAAAAAATATTTAAAACATGTGTTTATTTATTTATTTATTTTTAATCATTATAACATTTTAAAATACTAAAATTAGACATGTTAGAGTACACCAGATGTTCATGTGTGTTTATGTGCCAGACAATGTGCTTTGTGACGCATTGAAAAAAATTGTTTGAATTTTTTTGTATCTTGTTGCTTGCCTGTGAGGGAGCATAATCCTTATTACAAAAATGATAGAGCTTCAGATTGTAGTCTGTTGTTATTATTATTTTAGAAAATTTATGGCTCGTGGGAATTGGGTCCGTTAGACTTTAGGATCATGAGTGAAAGAAAAAAAATTAAAAATATGTCTTTATTTATTTATTTTTTTTCAATATAACATTTTAAAATAATAAAATTTTCATTTTGTCGATTATAACCGCCACCATTAACTTAAAAACCGCCAGAATCTATCAAAAATATTTAAAAAAAAAAGATTCAAAAATACTATCGGTTATAACCGACATGATTTTTATTTATATCTGCTAGTAAATATCCATCAGGAATTTATGTCAGATATAACCGACAGGATTTTTCTAATATCCGCTACTAATTAAATTATGTGTCAGATATAATTTATCCGACATGATTTTTCTAATATTCGCCACCATCATCCACCACCTAAAGCTAATATTGTAGTAGTGCTCCTTTGCCTCCGCTTTGTTCATCATTACCAAATACATGCTGCTTCTATATATATATCACCTCCCCTGGGCAAGAAAATAAAATTCTTTACCATTCCCTTCACATTGGAAAATTTCTTACCAAATCAGAATGGGGACTCCCCCTCTATCAAACTAAACCACTTCATTCCCAACACATTCTCATCCCCAACAATCACTACAATTATTTAGATTACATCCAAGCCTGGACCAATATTTTCCTTCATTAAACAACTGACTTTAGTCATTCATGGTTCATACATTTGATAAAAGTTTCAGGTTGAATTTTCCATCATGGTTTCCAAAATGGTGGTCAACTCATGGCCCGACACTTAGTTTACTACCGGAGGATCTCCAGCAAGTTCTATCAAATGGTTTCCAAAGAAATTTCAACCATAGTCGTTTCGACATCAGAATCACACTTCTTCCATTGTTCATGGCCAAGTACAAAATCTCGTGGATAATGATATGAAATTATGAAGTAGAAACATGAGAAGTTTATCATTCCCGATGGGTTAAATGGTGGGATAAATTTGATTATCAAAAAGTTATTCAACTAGTTCACTCAGAATTCCCCATTGATCCCGTCTCAACGATTTCTGCACCTCCAACAATGGCATTGCCAGAAATTCCTGAACAAACACAATCCTTATCGGACATTAGTCCATCATCATCCCTCAAAGGAAAATCCAAATCATCCAAGTCTTCCTCACAGCTCAAGGACTTAGCCCAGTAGCTCATGGCAGAAGCAGCTTTGCTGCACAATGAAGAAACAGACTCAGACTCATCTGACGCTTCATCTCAACAACCGACCACTCAATCAGCCAAGTGGGCCGATGCCCATTATCAAGATTCCCAAGATTCATTTGAAAATTGATAACTTGTAATCATTAAGACTTTTACCTATGTAAATTCTACAGTTTTCCCATGTGATCTTTTCACCGAAAGCATCATCAGCAGTAGCAGCAATCATTTCCGACAAGATACTATGCATGAATAGTAAAATCACTTTTACTATTCATCCATCATTCAGAAGACAGCATCATGATTCCACAGTGAAATTATTCATCATTCACCAGCTTTTACAGCTCATACCACATGCAAAGCCGGGAGTCTCGCCTCAATCATCCAGGCTCTTCCTCCTATATGAAGACCTTTCAAGCTCATTAGAGAGGAGGCTGAAACTTCTGCGTATTCTTAAGAACAGAAGAAAAATCCCCAGCTGACATACTGTATCCAGTTCAAATTAAACACTTGTATTTTATTTTAACATCAAGGATGCCTGCGAGCTCCATTGTTTTCCTCATCAATTGCCAGTAGGCAAAATTGTAAGTTAACAGTCCAGTTTTAATAAAAACTATTTTCAAATGTATCTGCATCATTAGTTTAAATTCATTAATTTCATTATGAAGAATATTTTCATCGCTTCTGATTTTACTTACAGTCAATTCATTGAGTATCTCATCTTCAAGGTAAATACTGATCAGTCTTTCATTGAATTCTTTCTTTGTGTCTATAACCTTTGGTTTCATCTATGTATATACAATGAACTTCCTTATTGTGATCTTAGTTGTTGTCCTTTTGATCCTTATAATTGCATTTTTGCACGTAACCTCTAATCCAACTCTAGAGGTAAGCTTCCATCCCCATTTGGTGTGTGTGTGTGTGTGTATATACACATACATACATACATATATATACACACACACATACCCTACTATATATTATATATTATGGTCACTAGCCTTCATGTGAACTAAAATGCCCCTCAAATAAAAAACTTCAAAAGCAACCCAAAATAATGCATCAAATGTGGTAGGGGTGTTTTTGTCATTTTAACAGTATTTTTTAATAATTAATTTTTTTGTACATTTTTTTAATTAGTACCTCATAATGGACTAGCAATAATGTGATTCAATCAGCTGTTTATTAAATATTATTTTTTTTTATTTTTAAACACGTTCAAAACATCTTAAGAGACGTATAATACCGGTTATAAAAAAGGTATTTCGCACGCGGATAATAATGTGATTAAATTAGTTATCAAATGATTGTTTTTTTTTAACAAATGATATTATCTACACCAAGCGGGAGAGACGCACGACTTACACGTTTTAAATGTATTTATATGTGTGAATTGACAAAAGGAAAGTCAAATATTTGAAGTAAATGAATAATCTTAGATCATGCTAGAAGAAACCCCTCACAAACCAATCAAAGCAACTGAATTCACATAATAAAATCGGTCTTTCAATTTCTATCTACATTCTATTGAATTTACATTAAGAATAGCGAAAACAATATTTAATAAACAACTAACTGAATCACATTATTGCTAGCCTATTATGAGGCTAAGCCCACCCTCTCCCCCTTAGTGCAAATAATATAGTTTGTTAAAAGAAAAAAATCATTTGATAACTAATTTAATCACATATTATGCACGTGCAAAAGACATTTTTTATAATCGGCATTACATTCCTCTTAAGATGTTTTGAACGTGTTTAAAAATAGAGAAAATAATATTTAATGAACAACTGAGTGAATCACATTATTGCTAGCATATTGTGAGGTACTAATTAAAAAAATTGTATAAAAAGAATTAATTATTAAAAAAAATAGTATTAAAATGATAAAAATACCCCTGCAGTATTTTGGGCTCCTTTAGAAATTTTTTGTTTTGGGGATGTTTTTGTCCAAAATATTTTGGTGAAACTTGTGACCCTTGTTGGCTTTATATATAAAGATATGAAACACTGAAGGGTACCTAGTGCAACTTTATTTACCAAGCCACTACCTTATACCTGTAATATTGATTTGCATCATGGGCGTGCTTACAGCCACCCCCTTCCACACTCCTCTTTTTTCTTCCCTTGTCAGCTATCATTAAGACATTTTTCAATGTGCCCAGAGCACAAAGTGATACACCACGTGTCTCTATACAAGTGGTGAGATTCTTGTGTTACAAACTTAATAACATAAAAAATAAAATTTCTCACCATTTACATAATAACACGTGTTGTACCACTTTTGTTATGGGCACAAGGAAAAATTTATCCAAGATGATACCCAAGCTCAAGAAATTTGATGGAAAGCTACATTTCATTATTGTAGGTATGTAAAAAATGTGAGGAAATTTTAATTTGGTAATTGAAAACAACTTTTTAGATATAATTACCGAGAACATGATCTTCTCAAGGTTTTGATATAAATGATCACTTCTAGGTTCATTGTTTTTAGCGCAAAGGGTGCTTTTACAAGACCAAATAGGGTTTAGGTTTCAAACCTTATTAAACTGAACCAAGAATTACACACTATTTATAAAACTTGACCAATAAGTAGATTTATGAAACTAGACCAATAAGTAGACACTATTTATGAAACTGGACCAATAAGTAGACACTATTTATGAAATGAAACCAAGAATGAGGTACTATTTTTAAAACTAAATCAATGGGTGGAAACTATTTATAAAATTGGACTAGGAACTAGACACTATTTATGAAACTGGACTAGAAACATGACCAAGAACTATGAACTATTTATGAAAGTGGACCAATAACCTAGGCTGTGGGTCTGTTGTTTCCAAATTGATGCCTACTTTTTATCTCATTTCTCATATTTTGACACGTGAAAGCCAACCATGAAACCAGCTCGACAACACTCACCAAACCATGAAAGCCAACCACCTCAACCCTAAGTCGCCACCAACCCGTCGCTAGAGCCTCTGGCCTCTCTTGGAACTGGGTGTCTCCGTTGGAGAGATTTTTGAGTGTGGACTGGAATACAGGGTGATACATCACGTGTCAATATATAAATAGTGAGATATGTGTGTTAAAAAGTTAATTAACTTAATAAATAAAATTTCTCACCAATTATATTGTCACATCCCGGGCTCGACTCAGCAGTAGCATGGTATTGCTCGCTTTGGGCCCCGACCACGCCCTCATGGTTTTGTTTCTAGGAACTCACACAAGAACTTCCCAATGGGTCACCCATCATGGGATTGTTCTTGCTCGAACTCGCTTAACTTCATAGTTCTTACGGAACCCAAAGCAAGTGAGCTCCCAAAAGGCCTCATGCTAGGTAGAGATGAGAATATGCATATAAGGTTTACAGGATCCACACCCTGGGTGATATAAGATCTTACAATCCACCCCCCTTAAGGGCCTGATGTCCTCGTCAGCACACTTTCGGCCAGGGATTGGCTCTGATACCAAATTGTCACATCTCCACCCAGACCCCCACCACATCCCGGGCTCGACTCAGCCGTAACACGATATTATCCTCTTTGGGCCCAGACCATGTCCTCACGGTTTTGTTTCTGGGAAGTCACACGAGAACTTCCTAGTGGGTCACCCATCATGGGATTGCTCTCGCTCGAACTCACTTAAATTCGGAGTTCCTACGAAACCCGAAGCTAGTGAACTCCCAAAAGGCCTCGTGCTAGGTAGAGATGAGAATATACATATAAGGCTTACAAGATCCACACCCTGGGCGATGTGGGATCTTACATATATAAAAACACATGGTGTACCACTCATGTTCCGATCACAATGAAAAATTTCCCGTCTCTATCGATCGAAGTACCCTGGGAAGGAGACTCTCCAGATTTGATTTTAGATGCTTTATTAGAAGATAATCAATTTTAATGTTTCCTTTACTTTTGTTGAGGATAGTTATTTGTGTGGGACACTATCTTTCCTTTCGACCTTCGACCGAGTTGAAATTCTAGATAAGGTTTTTGTTGAGGCCCATCTATGCACATTTTCCTTAGCTTGTATGTTTTATTCGTCTTAATGAATATCGCACCTTCTTCAAAAATCCTAATGAAGTTCACCTGAAGTTAAGTACTACGACACATGAATATGAGATGACCTATAAAGCACTAAATTCTTTGCTTTGTATGTACACAATCTCGATATTGAGGGGATAAAGGCCAATTGCAAATCTGAGATGACCCATAAAACATTTGACCATGATCAATTTTGTAAGCCTGCTTAGTTATTGAGCATTTATCTGTAACAACTAAATTCCTTGCAATGGTTAATTGTTGCACCTACGAAAAAAAGAATGGGCTTTTAGATTTTAGAGCTTCAACAAGATTGTTTTTAGATTTTAACCTGAATGATTTTCAAAATCTAATATAAGTCCTTATTTTTAAAACTTGCCATATTTAAGTAATTATAGCACATCCTTATTATTTATAAACTATTCGAAATTTTTTACCCATTCATAATTAATGTATATTTTTTGTGCTCTGATCATATTAATAGATACAAATTCATTCAAAATTCAAATTGTTATTATTAAAAAACTTCAACAACAAAACAAAAACAATTTATGCATAACTTTTGGTACCTTATTTTATTCATAGGTACGGAAGTATTGGTACAAAAGTTTTGGTACGAATGTATCGGTACATAACTTTAGGTATTTTACTCATAGGTACAGAAGTATCGGTAAGTAAGTTTCGATATGAATGTATCTGTACAAATATGTCGGTACATAACTATAGTATCAATATGTACGTAAGTCAAAATCTTAATTACGAGCCTAACATATCTCAACCTTTCAAATTCTGCCTATTTTCTAGTGTTTTCTTCCTTCCTCTTCCTGCCCTTTGAATTTGGCTCTGGCTTTCTTCAACCCCATATATTTTCGGATATGTAACCACAATCTATCAACGCGTTTCGATGTGATTCCTTCGGGAAGTGCATAGAGCTTCGGCTCGGGTATTCACACCACCACATCCCATGAATTTTTCTTCGGTAGCTCTGTTGCCTTTGGTGGATTTGTTGCTAGTGGGTCATCTCTCACTAGCTTCCTTTGGTTTATGGTTGTGGTTCCGATTTGCATGGTGCTTTTTGGAGGATGGTGGAGTGTTCTCTTTCATCAATTATGCGAAGTTGGAAGGCTAGACTATGTAGTCTGTGCGGAGCTATGGTTTCTAGCGGGATCTCGGAGATACTTCAGCGGCGGCTATTCTTGTAGGAGTAGGGTTTGCTGTTTGGTTTGTCTGTTTCTAGGCTCAAACCCTTTGTTTGGGCTTTGTTTTAGGGGTCCATGTAATACCCTGAAAAATTCAAATATATGAACATATGAAGAAAAATCGAAAATAAATCGATTTATGGTTATGGCAATAGAGAAAGGGAAATTTTAAAGTTTTATTCCCAGAAATTATTATAATTTACGCATTTGAATCATTGAGATTTTATGTTATTTTTTTTAGAAATTATATTAATTTAATTTACTTGAGTATAATTTTAAATCAAATTGGTCACAAAGGTTGAAGTTTGGAAATTAATTATTTAAAATTCATAGACCTCTTAATGACACAATTTATATTTTTGAATAGAGCTCGAGCTCACGAACCGTGGGCTCAAACCGTTCGTGAAACGGGGTTATAACGAAGAAGTTATTAACGTTTAAATTCGGGGATAAATTTGTAATTTTAAACACATATAGAAGGCTCCAGAAAATTTGGAGCCATGTGACATGCCACGTGTGTGGCTGGGATGGAAAGAAGAAATAAAGGTGGACGGTTGGGATTAAAAGATAGGGATAGAAAAGGAGGAAAGGGAGAAAGAATCAGGAGAGGGGGACGAATAGGAGGAAGAATCAAGGAGGGAAAGGAGAGAAGAGGGGTGCGGGGGATCCCCGACCCGAACGTGCACAACCCGACCGGGTCGGGATGTCTCACTATTTCCGACGGTTTTTGGTGCTTTTTCCGGTGAATCACTTCAAACCATCACTTGGAAAACCCTCTATGACCCTCCCTCTCCCTATTACACCCCAAAAATCATAAGATTTGATCTTGAAATGGAGAAAATCGCACCGGTGGGTGCGGTGCACCCATGTCTTAAATTCTCCAAATTATGAAACAATTTCATTAAATTAATACCACCATTAGACTTCCCTTGAGGTCTAGAACAAAGCACATGCATTTTTTTGGGGCGTCGGAGTTGTCTTGGAGTCGAATCAAGAACACCCAAAAACAAGTGTTCCGGCGGTTCGTGACGAATTTGGGGTGTTTTCCGGCCAAATTGGACTTGGCCGTAGGTATGAAAGTTGCTCTAACCTATGAGATCTTCATTTCTATAATTTTTGAAATTTTTTAGAAATAGTTGATATTTTCCGGCAAGCCAGGTGGCCGACCGCCACCCACGGCGGCGGCGCCGCACGGCCGAAGTGCAAATATCGTGTTTTTATGCAAATTTCATTAGTATAATTATGTTTTTTTTTAATACTTAACTACTGTGTTTCAAGTATTAACATGTTTGTAGTATATGTGTGTTGGACGAAATGAATGTGTGTATATATATATATATATATATATATATATATATTCGGTTTGGTTGAATATTTTGAAAATGTGAACTACGAAAGGTTTGATCCCGTTCAAGGGTACGTAGGTAGTCTAATAGAGATTAGATGCAGCTTTATTTGTTCGACAACTAATTTTTAGATAGAAAGTTGATTTAAGAGAAGGAAATGGTTGGAAATTGGGTGTGTAATTGTTAATTTGGACAAGGATAAATGGTTAGGAGTTAAATGTGAAATGTATTGTTAATAAATGGAAATAAATTAACGATGATTGTAATTTGGGCCTATCATGGAAATTAACTCCCGAAATAAATACATATTTTGGGGCGGGGCATGACAAAATGGTATCAGAGAAAATGATCCTATTCTACTAGATGCACTGTTCTTGAGTCTTGTTGGTGTGAATTATGACATGAAATGTTGTTACAATAATTCATATTTTTGTGCATAACGTGACATTCATATTTCATACGTGGTATATAGATATATATATATATATATATATATATATATATATGTTGGGAGTCATCATGAAGTGAAGTGAATTGGATTGACATTATATTATGTATTATGATATATTATTTGGTGTGGATGTAAATTATGAATTGTATTGATATTGCGTTACTACATAAATTTTATGAGTATGGTGGAATTTATGTGAAATGCATATATTTTGCATGATTATGTGCGAAAAATTTAGAATATCATATTCATGTTATATCTTGGACGTGAGCACAAAGGCCCGTGAATGTGAAATTAGGCGAAAAAGGCCCATGAATGTGGAAATTGGGCGAGAAAGACCCGTGGATGTTGGAAAAAAAAAAGGAAGGAAGAAGAAAAAAAAAAGGTGAAAAAGAAAAGAAAAAAACAGAAGTGTGATGTGTATTGGCCAGGTATATTATAATCTTTTCTAGCCTACTTGTCATTGATAGAGATGAAAGAAAATGGGAGCTTTAATAAAAAGGGCTTGAACTAAGTTTATTTTAACCAAAAACCATCCTATAACTTTTTTTAACCAAAAACCATCCCAGAACAAGGTAAAACCCACCAACCAACAGACAGCTCGACCACCAGCCAGTCACTCATGGGCTATCCTTTGGCCCTCATCCTCTTCCTCCTCTTCGTCTCGCTGAGTACTACAACTTTCGTTTTTGAATCACCCTATTTCGTTGAGTATTGAAGAAGTTATATCCATTTGAATCTTACCCAGTTTCCGGCGACCTCCGAGGCTTTCGAGGCATTTTCCGGCCAAACCACAATGAGTTAGTCATCGTGCAAGGTACCATTCTCTTCGTCTCTTCGAGAACTACGATTTTCGTTTTTGAATCACTCGATTTCGTTGAGTATTGACAAAGTTATGAGCGTTTAAAGTTTGTCCAACCCAGTTTCCTGCGACCTCTGAGGTTTTCGAGGCGTTTTTCGGCCAAACCACAACGAGTTAGCTATCGTGCAAGGTACCATTCTCTTCGTCTCTTCGAGAACTACGATTTTTGTTTTTGAATCACTTGATTTCGTTGAGTATTGACAAAGTTATGAGGGTTTAAAGTTTGTCCAACTTTCCGGCCGAGCATCAACCACACCAAGCCCTTTGGGCCGTGCACAAACAAACACTGTATCTGGAAAGAAAATGAACATTAACACTGTCGCTGGAAAAACATAACACTGTCTCTGCAAAAAACGAACACTGTTGCTGGAAAAATAACACTGTCGCTGAAAAAACTAACACTGTCGTTGGAAAAATAACACTGTCTCTGGAAAAACTAACATTGTCTCTGGAAAACTAACATTGTCGCTGGAAATAAACTAACAGTGCAGTGACTTAGATTCCAGAAACAGTAACTTAAATTCCAGAAACAGTGTTACTTAAAATCCAGAAACAGTGTCCGTCGAAAAGAACCAAAATCCAGAAACAATGACTTAAATTCTAGAAACAGTGAACCATTGTGTTGTTAGAAATAAGTATGGCTAGAAATTTGAAAATCGTATGGCCAACGGAAATTATGGATGGAAATTTTAAATATCTATGGAAGATGGGGGGATTTATCGAATGGAAATGAAATTTTAAATTGTGGTTGTGGGTTGTCTACTATAACTAGAGTGGTGGTTAGGCATGAATGAAATTACTAAATGAAATTTTGAGTTCGTTTAATATAAATGACTTCCTAGTAGTGTTTTCACGTTTGATGGAAATGATTGATGGAGAAGTTTGTAATAACTCATGAAATTGTATGGATGTAGTATATGGGAAGTGTTTGTGGATTTTCCATCGTGAAGATTGTTATATGATTTTGTCTGGTGCAAATGTTTTGAATTAAATGTATTATGTATATTAATATTTGTTGGAAAGATCATCTTAACTTACTTTAAAAGACATCAGATCTTGATTATCTCATTTTAATCAAGATATAGTATGACGATATCTAGACATCATTAAAGTTTTGATTGATTTTTTGAATTTGGTCGTCGTTATAACTGGTGATTTTGGGGTTATGTGAGATAAGTTAGTCCTATGATTGAGACTACCTTTAAATTTATACTTGCACTGCTAACTTAATGGTGTAAAGTTTATATAATTAAATTAAGTTTATGCATTATCTGTTTTCGGTGAGAAATCAAGAATCATTTGGTTGAATTATGACTTTCTTAATCATAGTGTTAGAATGTCACATCCCGACCCGGGGTGGACCACTTCCCGGGCCCGCTCCACTACCGTAGCACGATATTGTCCGTTTTGGGTCCCGACTACGCCCTCACGGTTTTGTTTCTGGGAACTCACAAGACGGCCAGCATGCCTCGATCTCGGTCGGGGTGTGTCATAGAATATGTGAAAGTTATAAAATTTGTTGTTGACTATAGTTTAACCTTGCATATGTTAAATTTTGGCCGAATAAGTTGGAGCAAATTATATTGAGTTTGCTTCATTAGTTTGATCACATCATTGATTATACAATTTGGGTTGGTTCGGTTATCATAGTTATGAGTTGTCGTTGTTGAATTAGATTTTGTAAACAGGGTTGACGAGGAGCACATATTTTGATGACTACATGATTAATAAGGGTTAATTTCTTTAGCCGATCGAGTCGTGATATATAAAATTTCTCTCATTTGGTTGATGGAATGTGATTAGTGCTCTGGAAGTGTAAGTCCTTAATTTAGGCGATCTGTAGCTGCCTTTAGAAACAGTTTAAAGGAGAATTAATTAAAAAGGAAAGATTCAAAAAGGTTTAAAGATGATCAAGGGTAATTTACTTTAATTGTGGATATGAATGAAGGTATAGAACGGGGTTTGTTTTCGTTCAGTGTGAATGGTATTGTGGATTTGGTTTTAAATTCCTTTCCATCACTTAATAATGGGTTTGTGAATCTCAATAGTTTTGGTTGGAATTTTGGTATCTGATTTGCCAATATATATAGTACGATCTTTGCAAATGAGTGTGGCTAGAATTTTCTGATAGTTATACGAAATTAGAGTAAGGATGATTGCTTCGTTGTTTTATTTATTTTCAACTTGAATAAAAATAGGAGACGGAGATTTTAATTGTATTCACCATAAAAGAAGTGGTGGAAATGGCTTTGGTTCCTTCTTGTAACGCGACGGTTGAAATCTCGGCGACGAGATTTATTTTAACGGGGAGTGAATGTAATACCCTGAAAAATTCAAATATATGAACATATGACGAAAAATCGAAAATAAATCGATTTATGGTTATGGGAATAGAGAAAGGGAAATTTTAAAGTTTTATTCCCAGAAATTATTATAATTATTATAATTTACGTATTTGAATCATTGAGATTTTATGTTATTTTTGGAGAAATTATATTAATTTAATTTAATTGAGTTTAGTTTTAAATCAAATTGGGTACCAAGGTTGAAGTTTGGAAATTAATTATTTAAAATTCGTAGACCTCTTGATATCACAATTTCTATTTTTGAATAGAGCTCGAGTTCACGAATGCGTGGGCGCAAACCGTTTGTGAAACGGGGTTATAACGAAGAAGTTATTAACGTTTAAAGTCGGGGATAAATTGGTAATTTTAAACACATATAGAAGGCTCCAGAAAATCTGGAGCCATGTGACATGCCACGTGTATGGCTGGGATGGAAAGAAGAAATAAAGGTGGACAGCTGGGATTAAAAGAAAGGGATAGAAAAGGAGGAAAGGGAGAAAGAATCAGGAGAGGGGGACGAATAGGAGGAAGAATCAAGGAGGGAAAGGAGAGAAGAGGGGTGCGGGGGATCCCCGACCAGAACGTGCACAACCCGACCCGGTTGGGAATTCTCACTATTTCCGACGGTTTTTGGTGCTTTGTCCGGTGAATCACTTCAAATCATCATTTGGAAAACCCTCTATGACCCTCCCTATCCCTATTACACCCTTAAAATCATAAGATTTGATCTTGAAATGGAGAAAATCGCACCGGTGGGTGCGGTGCACCCGTGTCTTAAATTCTCCTAATTATGAAACGATTTCATTAAATTAATACCACCATGTATTTTTTGGGGCGTCGGAGTTGTCTTGGAGTCGAATCAAGAACACCCAAAAACAAGGGTGCCGACTGTTCGTGACGAATTTGGGGTGTTTTCCGGCCAAATTGGACTTGTCCGTAGGTATGAAAGTTTCTCTAATCCTTGAGATCTTCATTTCTGTAATTTTTGAGAATTTTTAGAAAATATTTGATATTTTCCAGCAAGCCGGGGCGGCGGTCACGGTGGTGGCGAAAGGCCGAAGTGCAAATATCATGTTTTTATGCAAATTTCATTAGTATAATTATGTTTTTTTTAATACTTAACTACTGTGTTTCAAGTATTAACATGTTTGTGGTATATGTGTGTTGGACGAAATGAATATATATATATATATTTGGTTTGGTTGAATATTTTGAAAATGTGAACTACGAAAGGCTTGATCCCGTTTAAGGGTACGTAGGCAGTCTAACAAAGATTAGATGCAGCCTTATTTGTTCGACAACTAATTTTTAGATAGAAAGTTGATTTAAGAGAAGGAAATGGTTGGAAATTGGGTGTGTAATTGTTAATTTGGACAAGGATAAATGGTTAGGACTTAAATGTGAAATGTATTGTTAATAAATGGAAATAAATTAACTATGATTGTAATTTAGGCCTATCATGGAAATTAACTCCCGAAATAAATATATATTTCGGGGCGGGACATGACAGTCCATATCTTATTTTGTGTTTCTCTTATAATTGGACCTCTTTCTTTGTAACTTTGGTGTGTTGTTGATAATGATATAAGAATTCCTCCATACTAAAAGCCAATTCTAAAAACACTGTTCATGCACAGTGAAATGATGTTTTGTCCTCACCTTTTATTGTTTCTGTCAGTTATTTTTTAGAATAATTAATAAAAGGGACTTCAATTTTTTACATTTTAATAAAAAAATCATTTATTAACTTTATTTAATGATAAGGACAAAAGAAAAAAAACATAAAAGAACCCAACTTGCGCCGGGCACGTCCCACCCCCCCCCCCCCCCAAAAAAAAAAAAACCCCTTTAGGGTTATCCTGCACTTGAAAGAAGAAGTAAAAAAAGAAATAAATATAGTGATAATTTGATTCTTCGTCGCCGTAGTAAATAGGTGAGAAAATAGAATTTGTTTCTTTATCTTGACAAAAAATAAATAAAAACAAAAATAGGAGTAATTAATTGTGACAAACCCCCCTTTCCGCACTCCACTTTTTTCTTCCATTGTCAGCTACATTAACAGATTTTTTTTTTTTTTTTTTTTTTTTTTTTTGCTTAGAATAAGAAAAAGACTCAAATTGAATTACATTTTCTAGTTTTATTTTTGTGGTGTTGTTTCCCAATAGTAGTCAAGATGACGAGAGATTTTTGTGTTAAAAGATTAATATCATAAAAAATAAAATTTCTCATTACTTGCATAATAACACGTGGTATACCACTTATATTACTGGCATAAGGAAAAATTTCTCTAAGATGACAGCCAAACTCAAGAAATTGGATGGAGAGCTACATTTATTATTGTAGGTATGTGAAAAATATGAGAAAATTTTAATTTGGTAATTGAAAACAGCTTTTTAAATATAATTACTGAGAACATAATCTTCTCAAGGTTTTGATCTAAATGATCACTTATGGGTTCATCGTTTTCGGCGCAATGGGTTCTTTTACAAGACCAAAAATGGTCTAGGTTTCAAACCTTATGAAATTGAACCAAGAATTAAACACTATTTACAAACTGGACCAATAAGCAGACACTTTTTATGAAACGAAAATAAGAATTAGGCACTATTTCCAAACTAAACCAATAGGTGGAAACTATTTATGAACTCGATTATACACTATTTATGAAAATGGACTAAGAACTAGACAATATTTATGAAACATGACAAAAAACTGGGCACTATTTTTGAAAATGGACGAATAACAAGGCACTATTTATGAAACGAGACCAAGAAAAAGACATTATTTATGAAATTGTACCTATACATTATTTATGAAACTGGACTCAATACCTAGGCACTATTTATGAACCATAACCAAGAATTGGGCATTATTTATGAAAGTGGATCAAGAACTAGACACTATTTATGAAATTGGATCAATAAATAGTGTAGTACCGTTCGGTTTCATAAATAGTGTAGTTTCATAAATAGTGTAGTTTTATGAAATTGGACCAAGAACTAGACACTTCTTGAGGGCCTCCCAAACTGGTCCAATTTGGTGGGCTACCTTGTAAGTCGAGGGCCATTTAATCCACAATACATTATCCCACGCTACAAACGGGTCGGGCCGGGGGCCCGTTCCTTCTTATTTTTGGACTCGTCCCGCCCCGCTAATTTCGTAGACCCGCCCCGCCCTGCCCCGTTTTGTGTTTCAAATTATTGGACCCGCCCCGTACCCTCCCCGAACTGCATGTACCCGCCCTGACCCGCGGGTCCAGGACCCGTTTGCCCACCCCTAAAAGAGACAGTATTTATGAAAGTGTACCAATCACTATACATTATTAACGAAACTGGACTCAATACCTAAGCACTATTTATGAAACATGACCAAGAACTGAGCACTATTTATGAAAGTGGACCAAGAACTAGGCACTATTTATGAAATTGGATTAATAAATAGTGTAGTACCGTTCAATTTCATAAATAGTGCAGTTTCATAAATAGTGTTCAGTTATAGGATTTAGTATCATAACAATGTCTGTTATAGACACATGAGTCTCGCACGTCAGGTCTTTTTTATTTAATATTAAAATTGTGTCATTTTCATTAAAAATTAAATTTTTTTGTCATTTTTATTAAAATTTAAGAGTTTTTCATTACTATTTAATTCTTTTTCATTAAATAAAGCTATAGCTTGATTTTTTGTTAAAATAAATTTACCTCAAGCCCTGAAAGTTCCCTTAGTTTTTGTCTCACACGGTAAAATAACAGATATCCCCATGTGATACGCGTGCCATTACTCACTCGAGAAAAAACAAAACTCCCTCTCTTGCGGCGGGATCACCACCACTGCCAGCTCCCCATTCTATCAGTTCCAATCGCGAAGGTGAGCGTCGGGGCACCCAAACCCTCTCTACTCAAGGTAAGCAATTTAGAGTTTTGGTCCAGTTTTGGTTATGCCCAATTTCAAATTTAAACCACAAAATTTTTGAATTTACCCTTCAGTTTTGTTTAAGCTTGATTATATTGGACATGAATTTAGCCAATATAATTTGAGTTTCACAGAAAAATGCATTCAGTCTAAATACTTAGCGTTGATTTATAGAGGAAGTTTCATCTTCACAATATGATATATATTAGATTCAGGAGATAATTAAATATGTCCCTTCGAATAATATGAGGGGATTCTAAATATTTTCCAAGTCATTGTTTCTCTTTCGTTAGAGATGTTGCTATTTCAGTAGGCGCCATATTGAAACCAAGGGGGCAAGAAATACTCTCGAGCTCTCTTCCCTGTTTGAGCTGTAGTTTTTGTTTAATTTGAATGGAATGGTCTAATCTTAGGGTGGAAAAGTTTGAGAGTTTAGTTGGATTGATGAGGCCGGTGATGGGTTTTGTTTGGTTTGATGGAAAATTGGTTTGCATGTGAACAATGTAATCCTATTGAGAAGAAAAGGAAACAAGTTTGAAATTTTGCTATAATTTGGGAGACAATGAAATTAGAAGTGTGTAATTTGGTGGAGAGGTGGCGACTGGTGTGAACAAATAGATAAAAAGACTAACTCGATATTTGCAGTGGAAAAAGGAATTGGTTTGCTTATACAGTAAAACCTCTCCAATACGTACTTATCTTTCTTTGTAATTTTCTTTCAATTCCAAACGTTACATAAGCGATCCAAGAAATATAATCATACCCATTCCAATCTCGAAATCCATGAATATCAATTCAAAGCCAAGTTTGCAAGTGTGAAAGATATGGGGATGACGCATCGACCAAGATATATGTCTGGGAAAAAATGAAGAATGTGGCTACGTACCCAACCAAGACTAAGTTGTTTTATGTTGGTGCTTGAATAGCAACAAGGCGGAGTACTCTCGGAATGCGGCAGTGTCTACACAAATGAAAAACAATGAGTAGCATTGAGTAAAAGCAAGGTACTATTAATACAACTTACAGAAACAAAAGTTACATCCCGAGGATCCCGTTCTATGGCCATGACGGGTTTTTTTTTTTTAATTTTTTTTTTATACTGAGCTCTGATTATGTTTGTTTTTTGCTCTCATGTAATGGAGTGGCGATGGTCGAAGTTTATTTTATATACATTGTTTAATTTTACAACTGAAGAAAGATTTTCAAAGTAGGAAGGACGATCTATTAATCTGCACCCCTTGAAACGTATAAACCATTTGGATCTCATTAACTAAATAGGGAACTATACATATTTTGCTAATTAAGGTACACATTTAAAAATATCACAGGATGTTAAAGGAACACAGGAAACAAGATGATTACCAATTAAGATTACAGTACAAATACAAAACAAACTTATACTCACTCACTTATTGTAAGATACCAGCATGAACCAGACCACACACAGCTGCAAATGCAACATGAGCGTGAATTAAAATAAGGACTAAGTCCTTTGCCCCCTCCTCCCCCTTTGGGCTATTGGCTGCCTCCTCCTCTTGCTAAATGTCTCTACAAACCATTCATGCTTCTTGTCTGCAAAAGCGTTCCCAGCAACGAATCCAACAATTAGACCACAAAAAACTCCCGGAAGAACCACGTACCAATCAAACTTAAATAGAATATTAGGGTCTTCATCTTCTTCAAAGACTGAAGGTGGTGGCAGGGTTGAGCTCTCCAAATCCTTGCAGTTCTTTGACAGAGGTTTTCCACACAAACCTGAGTTTCCTTGGTAGGAGCCCTCCTGAAATGTATTAAATTGCTGACCAAGTGGTATTGGCCCCCAAAGATGGTTATGGGATACATTGAAATACGCAAGGAAGTTGAGTTGCACCAAATTACTGGGGATACTTCCTGAGAGCTGGTTTTCAGAGAGATCCAATGATTCAAGAGCTGTCAAGTTCCCAAGAGATGAGGGGATGAGACCACTGAGAGTGTTGTTGGAGAGGTTTAACAAATGAAGACCTTTTAGTTTCCCAATGATACCTGCTGGAATCTCTCCTTCAAATCTATTGCTTGACAGATCTATGAGTCTCAGAAGATAGGGGGTCTTCAAATATTTCAACTCAACCCCTTTTGCAAGAATTGTGATCTTGTATTCAAAGGTATAAGTGTATTCATCTTTTGTGCTGGTCGATGAGACTTCAAAATAAGTTTGATTGGTTTCATTAACAAATTTCATGAAATTCCAGTTCTCCAAGTAGTTAGATGGCAATATACCTGAAAAACCATTGTGAGATAGATCAACGATGCACAAGTTTGGGAACTCATGGTTAGTTGCAGGCTTCCCAATTATTCCATGAAATTCATTATGATGCAAAATGAGAGCCTTTAACACTAGCAGTATGCCTAACCAAGACGGGAAGATGTCTCTGATGTAATTGTTTCCGAGGTTAAGAAACTCCAACTGAGTGCAACGGGCCATAGATCTTGGTAGCTTTCCCCCCAAATGATTGTAACTTAAATCTACCATTCTCAAACTATTTTCGGTTGGACATAGTTGAGGAATGTCTCCATCAAAAGAATTGTTCGGCAAGTTGAGTACTTCCAAAGCACTGGAGTTCCCCAAACACTGTGGAAGCATACCACTTAGGTTGTTGTTGGCCAAATCAAGAACTACTAGATTCATGCTGCAAAATAGTGGCGAAATCTCTCCATCATAATCATTGTTTGCAACAACATAAACTACAATTGATGGGGCTGGAATTGGCAGTGAACCTTGTAACAAGTTAGACTCCATTGCAAAAAACAACAGATTTTTCCATGGAAGAATGAGTGGATTTTGGTTAAATGACTCGAGACCTGTTAGGAAGTTAAACGACAGATCCAGATTCAGCAAAGTTTCTCTTGATGCATGCCAGAACCATTTTGGTATTTGGCCATGAATATTGTTGTCAGAAAGGTGTAGATCGTACAACTCATCCTGGTTTTTTAAAAACTGAGGAAACTCTGTCAAGTTGCATGACTCCAACCACAAAAGTTGAAACTTTGGAAGAGTAGCATTCAAAGTGGGTTTAATTTGCAGAGAAAAATGGTTGTACGACAATCGAAGTTGGCTTAAATTTTTGAGGTTGGAAAACTGATCAAATTCAAAAAATCCCCTCAACTTATTAAAGGAAAGGTCCAGATAAGTTAATTGGGTCAAATTCCTTGTAACCCAAGATGGGATTTGACCAGTTAGTCCACAAGTACCCAAGTCTAGTTGCGTAAGTTGCGTCAAGTTAGCAAGAAAACATGGGAATTTACCCGTTAAGTTGGTATACGCAAGACCCAAATGGTCAAGTTTGGTCAGCTTTCCAACCCAAGACCAGGAATAATCAGATACTAAAGATTGGTCTGTCTTTGTGAAAATTTCTTTTCCAGGCCAATACAAGCGATCATAAAATGCAGAAATGTCAAGGTAAAGGAGCTGAGTAAGGTTTCTGAGTGAAGATGGAAGATGGGGATCAAAATTACAATAATAGATGCCAAATATAGTTAAGGAACGAAGATTTCCGATAGACGAAGGCAGTGGACCAGAGAAACTTGTTTCCCCAACGTCCAATTTCTTGAAGGAATTGGTCCTGTTAAAGTTAGGAATATAACCTGTTAGCTGTAAGTTCTTGTAAACATAAAGAACCTCTAAGTTTGGTAGGTGGAAAACATTAACAGGGAACTCCCCATAGAACCCACAGTTAGCAAGATTGAGAGATGTAAGGGATGATGCATTGGCAAAGTTATCAGGAAAAGTGGAGAATATTTCTACCCAACCAAGATGAAGTTGTTTTAAGTTGGTCATGTTTTGGACTAGGATTCCTAGATTGGCTTTTGTCAGTGATATATAGACACCATATTCAGCAAAAAATTTATCATTGTATGACAAGTCAAGGGAAGATAGCTTTGATAGCTTCGAAATTTCAGAAGGAACTTGGCCAGAAAATAAGGACTGTGAAAGGTTGAGATAGGTTAGACTTGAAAGGTCACGGCCTAATCTTGATGGTATTTGAGACAAACGGAAGTGGTTATCTGAGAGATCAAGCCTCTGCAAGTGGACAAGTCGGAAGAGGCTGCTGTTGGAGTTGATAGAACCATAGAGACAGCTGCTGCCGAGTTCAAGGCCAATGACATGGCCAGACTCTTCATCGCACTCAACACCATCCCACGAACAGCAGTTAGTCTGATTCTGATCTCCTCCTTCTGGCGTCCAAGATGCCACCTTTGGATATGCATAAGTCTCCTCAGAAGCGGACCTTTTAATCAGAAAGCTATTCTTGAATTGTAACAATGCAGAGCACTCAGCGAAATGTCCAAGTGTCTGCACAAATGAAAAACAGTGATTGACATTGAGTAAAAGCAAAACGGAGAACAAGTTAAACCATGAAGATTTCATTCCTGTTCCTGCTCCCATGACTACTGTTTTTTGCTTTTTACCAATGACTGAATGTTTTTTTCGTTCTTCTGTAAACAAGAAGAGCAACTGAAGTCCTTTTATAGACAGAACACAACTTCTCTCAATGCTTTCTTTCCAGAAGCTGAAGCATGAAAGGAACAATAAAGTTGTCGGAGAGGAAGACGATCGAGATGATGAATAGATGATTTATTTTTTTATTTTTTGTTTTTTATTTTTTATTTTTTATAAATAAAACCCTTCGAAATCATGTTTCCATCTTCATCTCCCATACCTTCAAACCCTTCCTTTTTTTTTGGACGACTTTGCTAGTGGTTGACTAGTGATGGTCGAAAAAAAATCAACTTATTGGTAAGAAAAGAAAGTTGTCACTTCTACTAGCAATTTTGTATTTCTGTAGTTGGAGTCATGTTTCACTTGCCATGATGGTGATGAAATGCCAATGAAACCCTGCACTTGCATGTGGACCAATATATTATTGAATAAGATGTTAGGTTTTTACTCATGTATCTTGAGTTTGAAACTCTCTCTCTTCAAATTATTATAATAATTTCGAACTCTCTCATTCTCTTAATAGTAATATAAAAGAATTTAGAAAAAAAAAATTACTATTTGCACTTAATAATGATTTGTTCTTACCTAGCAAATTTCAAAGTTGTAAATAAATAAATAAAACAGTAGTTGGAGCTCTGACCGGAGTCGGTTCCTTTCCCCACCTCTTCCATACCATCTCCCTTCTGACTCTACGCTGAACTCATGTTCCACTAATACTTTTCCATTGATTCATATTGCTAAAATGCTAATCTATCTACCTTTGGTAATAAAGTCTTGAACCAAATTACAAGACCTTGACTATCACCATAAACACTAATCCCTTGAGAGTGTTTGTCCTACTAATTAATTAAGTCTTATAGTCTTGAATCATATTTTCGCTCAACTCGATGAATGATGAAATTTTGAAAAAAGACAACTTTTTTCGTCATCGTGGCGGAGTTTCTGAGTCTGTACAAAGAAAAAAAAATTGAGTAGTATCAAGTAACAGCAAAATTAAACAATATACAAAAAGTAAACTTCGACCACTGCCACTCCATTACCATGGCAATTTTGTTTTATGTTTAAAGAAAAGTCTATGGCTCTCACATAAGAGAAATGCTAAGGGAAGTCTATGACTTTTCATGAACTGTCTACCACCTTATGTTTTTTGCACAATATTTTATAATGTTGGCAGGGGAATTAACATTAAACTGTGAGGTGATAGAGAGTTCATTAAAAGTTCAACTTTTGAGAGTCTCCTTAGCATTTCCCTAATCAGTGTCATTCATGTTAGTCGAACTTGAAATATTTTACAAGTGAAGAAAGATTTTCAAAGTAAGAAAGGCAATCTATCAATCTGCGCTCCTTAAAAGGGATGTATAAACCATTTGGATCTTATTAACCAAATAGGCGATCTATACTGAACAAAATTTGTTAAAAGTATATTTGATTTCCTCTCCTCTTCCATATCTCCCTTCTAGTCGTATGCATAATGCATGGACCCTCTTCCATTAATTTCTTTGGTGTTTATCAAGCTGAACTCATGTTCCACTCATAAGAGAAATTATTCCATTAAAATGCTAAAATATTAATTTTTTGATCTTGTTTTACTCCTTGTAACTAAAAAAATTACCATTTTACTCTCTGAAACTCAAAATTCATTCCACTTTGACTTGTGGACTTTTTCTTCTTCTTGAAACTTATAGGATGCCTCATAAGACATATGTGGGACCCAACACCTAATAAGTCTGTGCCACATAACAATAAGACAATATTAATTAAGTTTAAAAGAAATTTAAGAGATGAAAAAAAATAAAAATGAAATCGATTATCCTGTGGAGCGAATTTTGAGTTTTATGGAAACGACTTTCAAGTTTCAGGGAGCAAAATGAAATCAAAATCGAGTTACAGGGGCAAAGTGGAGTGACTTTGAGTTTCAGGGAATAAAGTGGCTACTTTTGAATTATATGGACCAAAGTGAGATGAAATCAAGTTCCAAAGCCGTAACTAAAAATAAGCCATTAAATAATGCGCAACAAAAAAAAAAAAGTTTTCCATCACCGCCAATCCATTATCATGGCAATTTGCTTTATAATTAAAGGGAAGTCTATGACTCTCCCATAATTGTAGAGAAATCAACGTCATTCATGTTAGTCGAACTTCATAATCTTTTATAAGTGAAAGAAAGATTTTCAAAGTAAGAAGGACAATCTCAGCAGGACCTATGATAATATAGTGTTCGTGCTTGAGTGGACTAAAAATTTGTGTGAGCTCCTGATGAGGTTGTTGCAACATTCAAGGGTTTTGAGCTAAGACTGATTAAGCATGCTGAAGAAGGAGGAATGACCAAAAGTGCATTTTCTATCCTAAAATTACAGTCTAGAGAAAGCTCACAAGCTAGTAATTCTAAGGAGAAGAAATTTTGGAAGAACAACGATAAGAAGGGTAGTTTTAAGACTAGTGAGAATTTGGTACAATTGTGAAACACAATGGTAACAGGGAAGGCACAAAAAAGGCCTGTAAAACCTGCAACAAACTGCACTTTGGTGAATGTTGGTATAAGTTTAAAGCCAAGTGCAAGGACTAGGGGTGGTTCGGTATGGGATTCCAAACCAAAAATGGGATCCCGAATCCCAAACAAAAAAATTTCGGAACAGGAATTTGAAGACCAATCCCGAACCTAAATTTTGGTATTCCCAATTTTCGGGATTCCCAAAATATTTTTGGTATTTCGAGATGGTTCGGTATTCCTAAATTTCATACAAATTGAAATACTAGTCATTCATACCACTTACTGAAAAAAAAAATAGCACTGAGTAAAAGCAAGGTAGTAATACAACTTACAGAAGAAAAAAAAGTTACAACTCGAGGATCCCGTTCTAGGGCCATGACTATTCACTTCCTGATTATATTTGTTTTTCACTCTCGTGGCGGTGGTTGAAGTTTACTTTTTGTACATTGTTTAATTTTACGAGTGAAAAAAGATTTTCAAAGTAGGAAGGGCAATCTATCAATCTGCACCTCTGCGAATGTACATGAAGACAGTTGAGGTTCTACCTTAAAATCTATTGATAATATGGGGAATGGTTGAACTTCTTATAAGCCCTTGCATAGTTTAGTCCTTTACCGATATGGAACTTTGTCCTCACATTTTCACACTCCCCCTCGCTGTTTATTTGATTTATATTGAGTCCTGATTATATTTGTTTTCAAAGTAGCTTTACAAATTTAATCTCACAAATTCTCTGTTTCCATTACTGATACTTTTTCTTTTGAAGAAGTAGCTTTCCACATGTTTAATCTTGAACTGGGCTGGGAGGTTTCTTTTGCCAGACTTGCACCAAATGTCTGAATTTACTATTTTTATCTAGAGCTGAACTTGATTTAAGGGTGGCGGACACTTGATCTTGAATCAGACTTGTGATTTGGACACCTGACAGGCAGGCACAAGGTGGAGGTGATGGCCTATTTCTTTGTTCAATCTTTCCAATTCGTATTGAAGACGGTTAGGGGATGAATCATCACGTGCAGTTGTTGTGTTTACTGATGATCCACAAGATTGATGTTTCATTGTCACTCGTCTTGTCTATTCTCTAGGCAGATGTGGATAAGTACTCGAGAACGATGCTAGGTAAGCAATCAGGGAAGAGGTTCCAGGCAGTCGGTTCCTGATTGGAAGCTTGATTCCAAGTGCTGACTCATTGCTCTCCTCTTCATTGGCTTGGGGGTAAGTACAAGGACAAAGAAAATGACAGGGAGAAAGCATGATATGAGGTACTTTCACTTTAGACCCTGATGATATGAGATACTTTTGCTTTTGGAGAAGCTGTGGTGATTTGAAGGCATTGCACGGCGAGGCTTTAATCTTTGGCGACAGTGCCAACGAAATGATGCTGAAGCTTCTTGAGCTCTTCCATTAGAGCGACGACGCGGGGCTTGGATTTGACTTAGACTCCTCTGTCAGGATTGTTGACGCACAAAATCGGCGAAGACTTTGGTTCAACAGAAAGTTTCAAGTTTGTGACCTTCGCTAGATTGCTCCGGTCACTGGTGTGTATAAGTATGTAAATGGACAGGGACAGGGAAGCAAACACAAGATGTACGTGGTTCACCCAAATTGGCTACGTTCACGGAGTATAGGAGTTCTTATTAATAGTGAAGGCTTTTCACGAATACATAGGGTCAAGCTTTCCTTTTGTGAGTTCTTATGAATGATTCAATACAAATGACATTAGGAAATATTGTACGAGAATGATCTCTATTTATAGAAGAATTTGTAGCTTTGTCTTGACATTGACAAGTGTCATGTTGTGATTGGCCTTTGATGTCGACATGTGTTACGCTGTGATTGGCTTTTGATATCGACACGTGTCGTGTAGTGATTGTCCTCCTGGTTGGAGACTCTTCTGGGTCCTTGACGGTATAACATTGACAGGTACTCAGTAGTTTCGGGATTGGTCAAGTATAGTACAAACAGCGCTCCCTAAGTTTCCAAGTAAGGGAAGCTCCTCGGTTGGGGACTTGCAAGATCCAAGCCACTGAGTAATCACGAAACTTCTAAGTACCAAAATGTGGTATCGTTTTTAGCTGATGTTGATGCACAAGGTAATGTATCAATTTCGCTTGAAGGTTACTTGTAGTTTCGGGCTTGATCAAGTGCTATACAAACCATATAGTAAGAGTCCCCCAAGTCACCGAGCTAGGACATTTACAGAAAGAGGTGACAGACTAGGTAAGCAATCAGAGTTCCAAGCAATCATTCTCAGATCGGAGGTTTGATCTCGGGCTCCAGCTGATTGTTCTTCTTCTACTTGTCTCTCATTCAACAACAAGGACAAAGAAAAAGATATGGAAAAGAGATGATATGAGGTACTCTTGCTTTCAACGGAGTAGCGGGTGAATCGGCATATGTTTTGTTGTACTTGTTGACTTTCCACAGGTTTATTCTTGAATTGGGTTGGAGGGTTTTCTGGTTTCCTCCAAATGAGTGAGCTAACTTAAGAATTTAAGGGTCAAAACAAGTCCGTCAAATCTAGAGTACGCTCGACCCTGATGATATGGGATACTTTTGCTTTTGACAAAGTAGTGGATGTGATATGGCGAGGCTTTGCTTTTCGGTGATGGTGCCAAGGAAAGGTTGTTGAAGCTTTTCGAGCTCTTCGGATAGGGCAGTGATGCCAAGCTTGGGTTTGACTTATATTCCTCCGTCTGGATTGTGCGGTTCTGCAGGAAGGGCATCGTGCTATAGTGAATTGTTCCAGCTCGTTGTTGAACCTTCTGCTTCAATCTTTTGCATGGCAGAAGTGGTGTGCAACCTTTGCATTTAAATGGTCCATCAGAGCACTTGCTTCTCAGCGACTCACCTATGCTTGGTAGCTTCAGTGTAAAGAGCCAACGTCATACCAACTGTTCTAAGGTATTTGTCGAAGGAATTCGTGACCTTGAGAACAGTTGAGGATGAGTATTCGAGAGCAATGACCGGTAAGCAGTTATGCAAAGGTTCCTAGCAATCAGTTCCTGATCAGATGCTTGATTTCAGGTTCCGACTGAGTGCGTTCTTTCTCCTTGTCTTGCAAGTAAGAGCAAGGGCAAGGGAAAAAACAGGGAAAAAACATGATATTGGATACTCTTGCTTTTAACCCTGATGATATGGGATACTCTTGCTCTAGTGTAGCTTGTTTGCAGAGGTATTATCGGGGGGAAGGAAGCCGAGTATTTTGAGCAAGCTTCATTAGGAGTGCTTTCTTGGATGTAAAGAAAGGTTGAGCATCTTTGCAGGTCTGCCAGTCTGTGGAGGATGAAGGTCGACATATATAAAAGTTTCCCCAACAACAAGTAGTAATGTAGTGGGAGCTACAAGGTTCACGTGTTTTAACTTTGTCAGAGATTTTTTGACAAAGTGGTCCGTGGTGCCTGGAAAGCTGATGTTACGTGTAAAGAGTGTCGACCATTTTTATCCAAGGAAATCTGACTCTCGAGTTTCGGAGGGCGGTGCTTCTTCGATTTTTGAGTAAGCAATCCTGTTGGGGGTCTGGCTCTCGAGATTAGAAAAGCAGTGCCTCTTCGATTTTTGAGAAAGCAATCATGTTGGGGTATGGCTCTCGAGATTAGGAGAGGGATGCCTCTTCGATTTTTGAGAAAGCAATCCTATTGGGGTCTGGCTCTCGAGATTAGGAGAGCAGTGCCTTTTTGATTTTTGAGAAAGCAATCATGTTGGTGGTCTAGCTCTCGAGATTAGGAGAGCGGTGCCTCTTCGATTTTTGAGAAAGCAATCCTGTTGGGGTCTGGCTCTCGAGATTAGGAGAGCGATGCCTCTTCGATTTTTGAGAAATCAATCATGTTGGGGTCTGGCTCTTGAGATTAATAGAGCGGTGCCTCTTCGATTTTTGAGAAAGCAATCCTGCTGGTGGTACCTTCTCGGATGCGATGAAAGGTTTGGCCTTTTTGTAAGTCTACTTTGCCACGGGGCATGGAGTTGACACATATAGGGCTTTTCCAGTTATCAAGCAGTGGTGTTGTTCCTTTACCCTTGTGAGTAATAGTAGGGTAGCTGGATCTAGGGAAATCTGCTTCTCGAGGTCTGGAGAGTGGTGTCTTCTTCGGGTTTTTTTTTTTTTTTTTTTTTTTTTTTTGAACAAACGGCCACGTTGCCCTTCCTTTTATAGGGGCACCAATTGTATTCAAGAAGTACGTTCAGGGAGTTACTGCTTGTAGGAATTTTTCCTTTGTTTTTTGTGCTTCTGTGATTTGTTGGAACTCGTTTTTTCTTTATCACTTCTGAAGAATGTCTGGCCCATCCGACCGTCGTCTTGACCTGAATGTTGGTGAAGAGGCATTTACTTCTCCTCAAGACAACATATGGCGTCCATCCTTCTTATCCCCCACTGGTCCTCTTACCATTGGGGACTCTGTAATGAAGAATGATATGACTGTTGTGGTGGTGGCCAGGAATATGCTCACTCCCAAAGATAGCAGATTACTTGCCAGACAGTCCGATGAGTTGGTTGTTAAGGATTCTCTGACTTTTAGTGTCCAGTGTGCGGCTTTTGTGTCTAATATGGCTCAGTGCCTATTTGCTCGAACCCGCCAAGTTGAATCGTTGGCAGCTGAAGTGATAAGTCTCAAACAGAAGATCAGAGGGCTCAAGCACGATAATAAACAGTTACACAGGCTTGCACATAACTATGCTACAAACATAAAGAGAAAACTTGACCAGCTGCAGGAATCCGATGGTCAGATTTTAAGTGATCATTAGAGGTTTGTGGGTTTGTTCCAAAGGCATTTAAGGCCTTCGTCTTTCTGGTGCCTCCTCTTTCAGGTGTTATGTCCAGTATTGAGGCTGCTGATGAGCAACCTCGGTGAATGCTCCCTCATGTTTGTTTGTTTTGATTCATGTATATGTACATATATGTAGCTTGTCGGAGATATCAATAAATAAGCTTTGCTTCACTTCAGCGTATAGTGTTAAATGCACCAAGGTGTACTTCACTGAGCTTTTTTTTTTAATTTTTTTTGTTGAAGTTTGCATGTTGAAACTTCGTGGGTGGATCATGTCGGTTGAAATAGTGCTCCCCTAATATCCGGAGTGAGGAAAACTTCTTGGTTGGAGACTTGAAAGATCCGAGTCACTAAATAGTTGTGAAACTTTTGAGTACCGAGGTATAGTAGCATATGGTAGGATGACCAGTGAAGCCTTCCCTTTATGGATGTTTTATGGCTTTGCACCATGTGGATTTGATGTTAATTGTCAAGTGTTTGTGCTATCACTTATGAATGCTTGCCCATGTTTCAATATGTCCATTGTTTGGATATAAACCATGACTTGGTTGTTCGTTTGTTTGTATGGTCTTGTTGACACATACTTGGATTTTATTTTATGTTGGAAACATTCGCGTTGAAGTTTCGACACTTGAGTGTTTCATTGTTAGGAATGTAAAAAGAGTTAGGGCCGAGTTGGCTAAATCACCTTTTTATTGAATTTATTGCCAAATGGTCTTCGTTACATTGGATGTCGAACGGCTATAGCTCAACACTTGTACACTGTGAGTCTACTTGTAATAGTACTTCAAGTGATCAGCGTTCCATGGGTGGCCAAGGGTCTTGCCATCGGAGCTTCTGAGTTTGTAGGAGCCAGGGCGACTGGTGCCAATGATTTCAAACGGTCCATCCCAATTTGGACTGAGTGTGCCTTCACTCGAGACTCTGTCGCATAATAGTCTTTTCTTTAATACCTAGTCCCCTATTTTGAAAGAGCGGGTTTTTACCCTAGAGTCGTAGTAGTTAGAGATGCGCTGCTTGTAAGCAGCGTTCCTCAAGTGAGCCTCATCTCTGTGTTCCTCAACTAAATCCAAGTTGAGGGTGAGTTGTTTGTCATTCTCACTCTGTATGTAGTTCTGGACTCGGTGTGTTGCTTGCTCAAGCTCAACTAGGACAACTGCCTCTGTACCAAAGGCAAGTGAGAATGGCGTTTCTGCCGTTGAAGTCCGATATGAAGTGCGGTATAACCAAAGAACTTGGGGTACAAATTCTGGCTAACAGCCTTTAGCCTTGTCCAAGCTGGTTTTCAAAGTGCGCTTGATTATTTTATTGATGGATTCAACTTGTCCATTAAACTGGGATAAGCTGGGGAGGCAAAGCATAAGTTGATGTTGAACTTAGAGCAGAACATCCTGAACTTCTTGTTGTCGAACTGTCGTCCATTGTCAGTGACTATAGCATTGGGAATGCCGAATCTGCAAAGGATGTTCTTCCATAGGAAGTCTTCTATTTTTGCCTCAGTAATGGTTGCCAAGGGTTCTACCTCAGCCCATTTTGTGAAATAGTCAACTGCAACAACTGTATAACAGACCTTGCCTTTCCCTGCCGGTATTGTGCCGATCAAATCAATTCCTCACTGGGCCAAGGGCCAAGGGCTAATCATGGAAGTGAGAGGTTCAGGAGGGGAGTGAGGAATAGCCGCATAGTGTTGACACTTGTCACATGAACGGGATACTTTGATGGCATCTTGGTGGAGCGTTTACCAGTAATATCCTTGACGAAAAGCCTTGTGTGCTAGAGATCGGGATCCAGCATGATCTCCACAAACCCCCTCATGTATTTCCCGACTGACAATTTCTGCCTCGGCATGCGCAAGACACCTTAAGTATGGCAAGCTAAAACCTCGCTTGTATAGTTGATCATTGATAATCAAGTAGCGGGTAGACTTGTACCAGATTTGTTTGGCCTGAACTTTATCACCTGGGTGCCATAAGCAAGGAAGTTATATATCGGGGTGATCCAGTTATCCCCTTGTTGTAAGTTGCACACTTATGCGGCCATGGTGCTTGGTGCTGTCAACAACTCGACATGAATCTTCCTTCTGATCTTGTCTTCCACCGCTGAGGCAATGCGAGCTAAGGCGTCTGCATGACTGTTTGCCGCTCGAGGAATTTGGGTGATTTTATAGTGGAAGTTCTTGAGCAAAAGTTGTGTTTGCGAAAGATATGCTGCCATTGAACTATCTTTGGCCTCAAAGTTGTTGATGACCTGGTTAACCACTAATTGGGAGTCATTGAAGATATCAATTTGTTTAACCCCCAAGGTGCTTGGCCAAACGTAAGCCTACTAGAAGGGCTTCATATTCGGCCTCGTTGTTCGAAGCCTTGAATTTGAAGCGAAGAGCATACTTCATCGCCACTTTGTCAGGGGTAGTAAGGACTAGACCTACTCCACAACCCTGTTGGTTGGAGGAACCGTCAACATACAAGCTTCATGTTGGGGCTATTGGTTCTATCTTTTGAGTTTCTGAGGGTGACAAAGTCATTGCTTTAGGTGTAGAAGCAATGTCAACAAGATATATGAAGTCGGCGATGAAGTCTGCCACTGCTTGGCCCTTCTCAGCTGGCTTTGGTTGGTAGGAGATGTCAAACTCACCCAATGATATCGCCCATTTGATTATTCACCCCAAAATGTCAGGACTCTGGAGTATTTGTTGTAGAGGATGGTTGGTAAGCACGATGATGAAGTGTGCTTGAAAGTAAGGGCGAAGTTTTCGAGCAGTCATAACCAATGCCAGAGCCAGTTTTTCAATATTGGAATATCGTGTCTCCGCATCTTGTAAGGCCTTGCTAGCGTAGTAGACGGGCCTTTCGACGTTACCATCCTTTCGAATGAGAACATAACTTACTACTGAAGTCGATACTGATAGATAGATGATGAGAGTATCACCAACTTCAGGTTTGGAGAGTAGTGGGGCTTTGCTCATATACTTCTTGAGGTTCTTGAATGCCTCAGCACATTTATCAGTCCATGTAATGTACTTTTTACTTCCTTTAAGTGCTTTGAAGAAAGGAGCACATTTTTCTGTGGCCTTAGAGATGAACCTGGTTAAGGCTGCTGAAGCTTCTCGAGCTCTTCGGATAGGGTAGCAATGCCGAGCTTGGTTCTGACTTATATTCCTCCGTCTGGATTGTGCGATTCTGCAGGAAGGGCATCGTGCTATAGTGATCTGTTCCAGCTCATTGTTGAACCTTCTGCTTCAATCTTTTGCATGGCAAAAGTGGTGCCCAATCTTTGCATTTAAATGGTCCATCAGAGCATTACTTCTCAACGACTCATCTATGCTTGGTAGCTTCAGTGTAAAGAGCCATCGTCGTATCAACTGTTCTGAGGTACTTGCCGAAGGAATTCGTGACCTTGACAACAATTAAGGATGAGTACTCGAGAACAATGCTAGGTAAGCAATCAGGCAAAGGTTCCGGGCAATTAGTTCGGATCAGATGTTTGATTTCAGGTTCCGACTGATTGCGTTCTTTCTCCTTGTTTTGCAGGTAAGAGCAAGGGCAAAGGAAAAGACAAGGAAAAAGCATGATATGGGATACTCTTGCTTTTAACCCTGATGATATAGGATACTCTTGCTCTAATGTAGCTTGTTTGCAGAGGTATTATCGGGGGCAAGGAAGCCGAGCATTTTGAGAAAACTTCGTTGGGAGTGCTCTCTTGGACGTGAGGAAGGGTTGAGCATTTTTGCAGGTCTGCCCGTCTGTGGAGGATGAAGGTCGACATATATAGAAGTTTCCCCAACAACAAGTAGTAACGATGTTCCTTTACCTTTCTCGGTCATAGCAATGTAGTAGGAGCTGCAGGGTTCAAGTGTTTTAACTTTGTCAGAGATTTTTGACAAAGTGGTCTGTGATACCTGGAAAGCTGATGTTGTGTGTGAAAAGCGTCGATCATTTTTTATCCCAGAAAATCCGGCTCTTGAGGTTTGGAGAGCAGTGCTTCTTTGATTTTTAAGAAAGCAATCCTGTTGGGGGTCTGGCTCTCCAGATTAAGGGTGGGCAAACGGGTTATGTATCCGCGAGTCGGGGCGGGGCAAGGCGGGTTCAAAAATAGGAAGGAACAGGCCCCCTGCCCGGCCCATTAGATAAATGGATCCAGATTCACATATACAGGTTCATCCATTCCATGCCATGAATGTAGTTGTTTGTAAAAAAAACATCATCGTGCTCTTCCACCCCAAATTCTCCTAAAAATGGAGGATCAATGGCTTCCATGGAGAGCCAGGAGCTTGGATTATTACTAGAGCCGCCGTGATCGACCCGCTGCGAGAGCCGTTGGATCTCCTTCTTCATTCACCACTTCTCCCTCATTCTTCTTTTCTTCTACCCCATGTCTGCAACTCTCACCCTCCCCAATCTCTCGAACCTTCTCAATTCACCACTCATCCCTCATTCCTCTTTTCTTCTACCCCATGTTTGCAACTCTCCATCCCGGAGCACAGACACACCACCACAACCTCCACCACCGTGGCGCACACTTCGATGAGCACCATCACCATCACCACCTGTCTGTTCCTCCTTTGTTTCTCACCTCCCTACGATCGGGTCCGGGTGAGCGAAGAGATAGGGTTTTGTTGATCCGAGGCTGGTCCTTGGTTGTGAGTGGGTTGATTTAGGGTTGGGCATAGGCTGGAGAAGTTGAGGGATCGAGATTCGTGGGATTAGGACTTCAGGGGCTTGAGGGATTCAAGGTCGAATGAGAGGACAGCAACGACGTGACTGGATTGATCCGGAGGAGTTGAGGGATCGGGAATAATCTGTGCAAATGTTTTTTTTTTTTTAATTATATATATATATATATATATATAAAACAAATGACTCGTGGACCCTGCTCGAACCGGCCCGTTTCAACCGAGTCGGGTAAGGTCCGGTTCCTATATTAGAATGTGCTAAGCTCGGCCCAGCTCGGCCCGTCTCCTTTGCACCCGGGTCTGATCTGGTCCCTTCAAAATTGGGCCCAGCCCGGCCCGGCCCGTGCCCACCCCTACTCGAGATTAGGAGAGCAGTGCCTCTTCGATTTTCGAGAAAGCAATCCTGCTGGTGGTACTTTCTTGAATGCAAGGAAAGGTTGGGCTTTTTTGTGAGTCTACATTGCCACGGGGCATGGAGGTTGACACACATAGGGCTTTTCCAGTTATCAAGCAGTGGTGCTGTTCTTTTACCCTTGTGGGTAATAGTAGGGTAGCTGGATCTTCAAAACTTATGTGTGTGGAGATTGTTGACAAATTTTACCCAGGGAAATATGCTTCTCGAGGTCTGGAGAGTGGTGCTTTTTCTTTTTGAACAAACGGCCATGTTGCCCTTCTTTTTATAGGGGCACCAATTGTGTGCAAGAAGTACGTTCAGGGAATTATTGCTTGTAGGAACTTTTTTCTTTGTTTTTTTATACTTCCGAGATTTGTTGGAACTCATTTTTTTCTTTATCACTTCTGAAAAATGTCTGGCCCATCCGACCGTCGTCTTGACCTAAATGTTAGTAAAGAGGCATCTATGTCTCCTCAAGACAACATATGGCGTCCATCTTTCTTATCTCCCACTGGTCCTCTTACTATTGGGGACTCTGTAATGAAGAATGATGACTGCTGCGGTGGTGGCCAGGAATATGTTCACTCCCAAAGATAACAGATTACTTGCCAGACGATTCGATGAGTTGGCTGTTAAGGATTCCCTGGCTTTCAGTGTCCAGTGTGCGGCTTCTGTGTCTAATATGGCTCATCGCCTATTTGCTCGAACCCGCCAAGTTGAATCGTTGGCGGCTGAAGTGATAAGTCTCAAGCAGAATATCAGAGGGCTCAAGCACGAGAATAAACAGTTGCATAGGCTTGCACATAACTATACAAATATGAAGAGAAAGCTTGATCAGCTCCAGGAATCCGATGGTCAGATTTTAAGTGATCATCAGAGGTTTGTGGGTTTGTTCCAAAGGCATTTAAGGCCTTCGTCTTCTGGGGCTGTACCACGTACTGAAACTCCAAATGATCAACCTTTGGTGCCTCCTCTTTCTGGTGTTGTGTCCAATACTGACGTTGCTGATGAGCAACCTCAGCGTATTGCGTTAAATACACCAAGGCGTACTTCACTGAGCTTTTTTTTTTTTTTTTGAAGTTTGCATGTTGAAACTTCGTGGGTGGATCTTGTAGGTTGAAATAGTGCTCCCCTAATTTCCTGAGTGAGGAAATGTTTTCGATTGGGGACTTGAAAAAATCCAAGTCGCTAAGTAGTCGTGAAATTTCTGAGTGCCGAGGCTTAGGGTAGGAGTCTCCCAAGTCTCCAATCGAGGGAGTTGACGAAGGAGGTGTCTTGCTAGTAGCCTTGTTTCCTAAGTGACAAAACTTCATTCTTTTCTTTTCTAAGTGGTAGCCCAAAACCCTTTCTTCATATATATTTTTTTTATGAAGGTTTGTTAGGCCCAAAGAAGTGGAGACCTAGGCCTTTTTCCTTTACTTTTTTTTTTCTTTTTTTTCTTTTTTTTTTTGGCAAGGGAAGGAGTAGGGGAATAATTGAGTTTTGGTAGTGGAAGTGGAAAGAGCAAAGGAATGATTGAGTTTTTGGTAGTGAAAGTGGAAAGAGCAAATGAATGATTGAGTTTTTTGGTATAATTGGGAATCAAATGTCCAACATTTCTCCATTTTTTTTGTGTATGATTGTGGTTGGATAGATTGCTAAAAAACCTTGAGTTTTGTGAAGCTTTTTTTTTTTATTTGTAGCAAAGTGTTGTGTTTGGAAAATAGTTTAATAGGTAAGGTTTATTGGTGAAGCTTTGTAGGTGAAGCTTTTTTTGTGAAGCTTTTTAGGTGAAGCTTTGTGGGTGAAGCTTTGTGGGTGAAGCTTTGTAGGTGAAGCTTTGTGGGTGAATCTTTGTAGGTGAAGCTTTGATGGTAAAGCTTTGTAAGTGAAGCTTTTTAGGTGAAGCTTTGTGGGTGAAGCTTTGTAGGTGAAGCTTTGATGTTGAAGCTTTGTAGGTGAAGCTTGTTTGGTAAAGCTTTGTAGGTGAAGCTTTGTAGGTGAAGCTTTGTAGGTGAAGCTTTTTTGGTAAAGCTTTTTAGGTGAAGCTTTTTGGGTGAAGCTTTGTGGGTGAAGTTTTGATGGTGAAGCTTTGTAGGTGAAGCTTTTTAGGTGAAGCTTTGTGGGTGAAGCTTTGTAGGTGAAGTTTTGATGTTGAAGCTTTGTAGGTGAAGCTTTGATGTTGAAGCTTTGTAAATGAAGCTTTGTAGGTGAAGCTTTTTTGTGAAGGGTGAAGCTTTGTGATGGTCACCATAAATTGGTTTTGCTTCATACTGTCTTGATCAAGAGTGTATGAGGCTTTTGATATTTTGTACTTGGACTCCATTGATGAAGCTTCTGTGTTCCCACTCCCATTTTTTTCGTTCTTTTTTTTTTTTTTTTTTTTGGCAAGGGAAGGAGTAAGGGAATAATTGAGTTGGGAGACAATTTAGCAAGTGTGAGAGATATGAGGGATGCTGATGCATTGACCAAGATGTACATTTGGAAAAAAGGAGAATGTGGCTACCAACCAAGACTAAGTTGTTTTATGTTGGTCATTGAATTGCAACAAGGCGAAGCTCTATCTGAAATAGGGAAGTGTCTGCACAAATGAAAGAACAATGAATAGCATTGAGTAAAAGCAAAGTAGTAATACAACTTACGTAAACAAAAGTTACACTTCGAGGATCCCGTTCTAGGGCCATGACTATTCATTTCTTGATTATATCTGTTTTTCACTCTCATGTAATGGAGTGGCGGTGGTTAAGTTTACTTTTTCTACATTGTTTTACTTTAGGGTAAATATCAGTTTACTACCTTTAAGTTTCGTGGTTTTCAACATTTGGTACATGAAGTTTTTTTCGTCCCAGAGTCATACCTAAAGTGTTAATTTTGAGAGTCTCATACATCCGTTAGTCTGGCTGTTATGTCTTCCGTTAACTGATGACATGGCATCCATGTGGACAAAGATTGGGCACCACATGTCATTAAAGGTCCACGTGAAATTAAAATTTTAAAAAAAGTTAAATAAATAAAATAAATAAATAAAAGGATTAAAAAAATTAAAAAATTAAAAAGTTAGAAAAAAATGTAAAAATTTTTAGAAAATGAAAGGAAAAACAATACCTAAATTCTTTCCTACATCCAGGAACTCCTTCACTGACCGATTATACCAATTCTTCCATGCCCTCAAAACCATAGTCCACCCCTTTTGCCCCATGTACCCATTACGATCTTCCCCAAATAGTTGAACCCATTGTATGACCTTCAAGGGCTTCGTAGAAAGATCGGCGCCAGATTAGATGACTTGCTTTCTTCTTTGGCTATGGGTTCAGCTTCTTCATCGCACCAAAACCCCCAAAATTTCAAACCCTGGCTTTTTCAAATTTCAGAGAGCTACTGGGAAATAAAGGTATTCCAATGGTGACAAGTCTTCGGATTCGAAGTGGGGTCAGAACAAGAACGGATAGGTTCTAAGATTTAAGGGAAACCCTAGCTTCCCAGTTGAATCAAAATTCAAAAACATGCCCACTTCTTTAGCTTTGTCAGTCACGAGCCCTCAGAAATTAGGGTTTGGGCTCTAGATTTGGGAAGAAGAACATGGGCAAGAGGGAGAGGCAAAAAGCCAAGCTTGATCGGGACGAAGTGAGCGAAGAAGGACGAGAATTAACCAATCAAAACCCTTTGAAATCTGCTGCCGAACAGAGCAGCAGTGACGACGATGAGGGGGAAGAGTTCGATTCTGCTTCCCCAGAAGAAAGAGAGAGAACCCAAACGGTGGTGCCATGGTGGTGCCGATTTGGGAAAAGAGAACTGGGAAATTGGCTTTGTTGGCTCTCGAAAAGAAGAGGACGAAAGAGGGGTCGTGAGGTTGAAGGAAAGGGAAAAAATGACAATTCTCATTTAAAATTTTGGGAAAAGAGAACTGGGAAATTGGCTTTGTTGGCTCTCGAAAAGAAGAAGGAAGAAGAGAAGAAAAAGAAAAAGAAAAAAAACAAAAAAAGGGGAATCTAGGCAATCCAGAAGAAGAAAGAAGAATGAAGAAGAAGAAGAAGAGGAGAAGAAAAAGCACAAACAAACAAAAAATTTTAACTTTTATTTAATTAATTATTTTAATATTTTTAATGACACGTGACGTCTATTCATTGTCCACATGGATGCCTCGTCATCACTTAATAGGAGAATTAACAGTTTGACTAACGAATGTATGAGACTGTCCCAAAATTAACACTTTAGGTATGACTCTAGGACGAAAAAAACTTGATGTATTAAATGTTGAAAACCACGAAACTTGAGGATAGTAAATAGAGATTAACCCTTTACTTTATGTACATTGTTTAATTTTACAAGTGAAAAAAAGATTTTCAAAGTATGAAGGGCAATCTATCAATATGCACCTCTTCGAATGTATATGAAGAAAGTTGAGGTTACACTTTAAAATCAATTGATAATATGGACAGTAGTTCAACTTCTTATAAGCCCTGCATAGTTTGATCCTTTACAGATGTAGAACTTTGTCCTCACATTTTCACACACCCCTTCGCCGTCTATTTGATTTATATTGAGTCCTGATTATATTTGTTTTCGCTCTCACTAGAAAAATGGCCCGCGTGTTGCTGCATGTTCTGATTCCGTAATGCATTTTGAATTAGATTAATCTAGAAAACGCATTTTCAAAGTAGCTTTACAAATTTAATCTCACAAATTCTGTATTTCTATTACTGTTAAACTACTTTCCATTAGCTTTGCAAATTTGTGAGATTAAGTAGTTCATTAGAATTTGTCACAATGAAAACTTCTTGTCGAAAATGAATGAAACACACTAAGGGTTTCACTTTCCTAAACCCTCATTGTGTTTCATTCGTTTTCAATAGGAAGTTTTCATTCCCCCAATTAAACTGATAAACTAATTCACAGAACCTGAGTTTCAAACCAACCTAAGCACAGATTCAAACCATTATGCAAAAACAGCAACCAATGCAAACCACCAACCACAGATTCAAACCTGAATTTCAAACCAAATTATATAGTGTTAATCTACTTTTGTTTAGCTTTACAAATTTGTGAGATTAAGTAGTTCATCAGAATTTCTCCCCAATCCTAATGAAAACTAAATGAACGACTCCGACTTGAAAACATAAAATGTTTGATTAACCCAATCTTAGTATTAACCCCCCATATCAAAACCCTTTGTTTCATAACCAGATAAAAAACCTCAAAGAACCTAAACCTTCCTTTAGATGAATTCTATGTGTGCTTGTTCCCAATAAAACAGAATGTTTAACCATCTTTCTAATAAAACAAACTCCAATTGCTTGAGCATCTTCAATGAAGAGCCAAATTTATTTTTTCAATTTCCCAATTAAACCGATAAACTCACATAACCTGGGTTTTAAACCAAGCTAAGCACATATTCAAACCATTACGCAAAAACAGCAAGCAATGCAAACCATTAAGCGCATATGCAATTTATATATGTAATACCTACTTGCACATTATTATGAATGTCCATTGAGTGGTTTAGTTCAAATCCTCCAGCCTCATACACAACCCATAAGAGCCATTGGGAAACCAAAACAAATACCCCTTGCAATTTAGCTCACTAACCCAACTGAATCAAAACAAATTCAGTCAGGAAACAGAAAGTTAAGAACAGCCCAAAAACTAAAAGAAACCCACTTGTAGTTTTAACTCACTAACCCATTGAATCAAAACAAATTCAGTTAGAGAAAAAATACAGTCCAAAATGATATATATATATATATATATTATCTAAATGTAAACCTATTCTTAGCTAATTAACTGAGTATACCAAAGATTCAAATTAAACACAAATTCTTAAAGTTTGGCATCCCAATAATCAAATAAGGAAAAACAACAATGTGTGTACTGCATGTGTGAGTGTATGTGCTGCATAAGTGTGTGAGTGTATATTGTATTGCCGAGGAAAAACAACAATATCTTCCAAGTGATAAAAAAAGGTATAAGCATGTGAGTATATATTGTATGTGTTGTGTGTGTATAAGTTCATGACAGTGTTTGTGTGACACTGCATGTGTGTGTACTGTGTATGTATATAAAATGTGTAAGTGTAGGTAAGTGTGTGTACTCTGTGCGGATAAGTGTGTGTGACGTGTGTGACGTGTGTGAGTGTATATTGTATGCGTATGCAGTGTGTGTGTGTGTGTGCATATCAAAAAAGGTAAGTGTATGCAGCGTGTATAAAAAGTTACAGTAGGGTAAGGCATATACCAAAATCATTATTGAACTTAAGAATGATTTCCTAAAGAGATGCAATTTTTGTGTATCAAAAAATGGACTCAAAACACCTGTGTATCTAATGTGTCAATGTTTTCCTAAAGAGATGCAACATTATAGTAGGGTAAGGCATATACCAAGTCACTTAGTTGGAATATACATAAACTTTACTCCTCATAAAAAGAGAGAAAAAAAGAACACAGACCTATCCAAACAATAAAGATTCTGTAATAGGTAACAGCTTGCAAAACACCAAAAACTAATAGTTAGAAAAATAAAACATATATCAAGAAGATGAGACGGATTTGTAAGTCGAAAACTCCTCCTATAACAGCTATATTAAAGCATAAACATTCATGAAAACTCATAATCTATAGCTAAACAGCACAAAGTATTTTTGCAGAAATATAAAGATCCCTTTTGTGCCCCAAACCCCCGTCTGTCCTCTCTTTGCCTTCCTCCATCTTTACGAGTGATTTTTATTCTGAAATAGAGTATGAATTCAGGGCATTTGACAATTTAGTTGTAAGCAAGAAAGTTAATAACTATGGCTGGCATATGAGAGAGAGAGAGAGGGAGAGAGAGAGAGAGAATAGAAGCTCGTGAGGTTGTAGGTGGAGCCAATGTATCCCATATAACCACATTAAACGTGGATGCGAATGTAAATTTCAGAGGCAATGTTTAAGAAACTTAGAAGATAGATTATTATCCATTAATTGATTGATGTACACACAATACAAATGGTTAGATTATGACTCTTTTCAAACAAACAAAGAAACAAAAAATAACAATCATTCAGGAAAAAAAATGAGCAAGAAGACAGATTCAGCAAAAAACTAACATCAACTTTTTGCAACCAAACAGAGGAATCCAAACAAAAAACAGTGGTCCTTGACATAGGAAAATGAACTCACCGCCCCAACACAAGCCTACAGCACTAATCCTGAAACACCTTTACTTCCTCAACCTTCAATCACTACCTTTGCATGTTCGATTGCTCTGTAAAAAATTAGAGAGAATAAGAGTTACATCACATAGCAATAAATTAGAGAGAATAAGAGTTGTATTCGAACACAGTATTAGGAGAATTGAAAAAACAGACACTGTAAACCTCACAAACGGGGTGAGATCTCATTCTCTCAGGATCCGTCGGACCAAGCAGTCTTGGCCAATCAAACTTGATTTTTTTTTAACTTTCCATTTGATTCTTTGCAGCAGCGACCATGGAAAGGCCATATGCATCTGCATCCATGGCTACTTCTTAGACATCTGCATCGCTCAAGTATTTTCGAATTCTTGCGGACCACAATTACAATTTCGAATCTGAAGCTCTATGAAATAAATAGAGTTTGTAAGCACAAAAGATTTGAAAACGACTTCTCACCTTTTTAATCAGCTGAGGCAGGCATGGGTTTCAAATCTCAGTCACTCTCTGCAAGCATGGCCTTCTTTCTCAATTTCCGGCCTTCCCGTCCCTGCGCGCGCTCTCTCTCAATCCCCTTCTGTGTCCTTCTCTCTGGCAAGTGTTTGGGTTTATAATTAATCTTGGGCTTAATTCAAAGCAAGCCCAGTTGTGCAATGCCTTTGTTTTGGGCTAGTGACTGCTTTGGTGAAGGCCGTGGCCCACATAATATTAAAATGATGGTGCAGGGCAGCTAAGAATAGGGGTGGAAAAAATTCCCAAAATTCCCAAACCAAACAAAAAAAATACCGATTCCAAACCAAAAATGTCCCAAACCGATTTTCCCAAAATTTCGGTATTCCCAAACCGAAAAAATACCGAAATTTCGGTACGGGAATTGGTCTCAAGTTTTTGGGATTTCGGTAATCCCAAACCGAACCGAAAAAAAAAATATATATTATTTAATTTTTAAATATATATTTAGAATTTTAATAGCCATTGGATTATGTTGAGATTTAATCTCAACCGTTAATCAAAGTTACGAAGCCGTGTCTTACTCTCTCTCTCTCTCGTCGACATTCACAGTTCACTCACCTCACCACCTCAGACCTAAAAACCTCACCTCACCTCACCTCAGTATCTCGCCGATTTGTCTCTCCTCCCACATCCGTCGCCTGAATCCCGAATATACCCACACCAGTCAGTCCTCACTCCTCACCTGAATCGCGCTTTCACCCACTGTCCATACCACCAGAATTTGGCTTCTGAATCGAGCTCTCGGTCTCAGTCCGCACTCCCTCCTCACTGAAAAAGGTAAGAAATTCCTGCAATAAACTCAAACAAAGTTCATACAAATTGTTTGATTCCAAATTCGATTAGAGATTTTGAATTTGGGTTTCTGAATTAGGAATTTCTGAAATTAGGATTTCTAAATTAGGGCTTTTGGAATTAGGGATTTTGAATCGACGGAGAGGTTACAGAGGGAGGGAGCCTGACTTAAATGTTTTCTAAAATACCTTCTACAACAGTGTCTGCAAGCAGATATGAAAACCATACCTTTATGTTCTTTGCTTCTTCAGTAGCGGCGTTTATTGAATTTTATATGAGGATTGAATTACTAAAACAAATACTAATGAATGAGAGTAAAACCCAATATGCTGTATGTTAAAAGAAACAAATGTAGTTAAATTGGGAAACTGATCATCCATGCGTTGCCTAATATTACCACCACCCAGTTCCCACTATGATGACGTTCATTGTGGTGACATTCTTATTTGTTTAGGGTCAGATGATTGAGTGTGAATTAGGCTGAATATTTATTTTAGTGATTTAGTTATTGGTGCTTCCTAATGAGACTTTATTAGCTGAGTACTTTTCTCTTTCAATTCAGCTTGTCTTCCTATTTCTCTATGTTCCACTTTCTTCTTGATCTTACATCGAATTGACTCTTCCTTGTAATTATGGACCTGTTAGATACCAAAGGGGGTTCAGCCTGGACAACATCTGGTACTCCGAGGCAAAGGTAACTATATCATTCTTTTCGATGACTTCACTGCCAGTAAATTTATAGCCTGTAAAATTAACATGGACAACCCTGCATTTGTCCTGTAAAGTGTAATCTGTATTTGTAGCCTAGTAGCTAGACTCCCTCTGATATTTTTGGTCGGCAAATGTTGACACCTTGACGAATGTGGCTTCATATTCTTAGGAAGTGCTTTCGATGTTTGTGTATAATATATCTACTACATTTGTCATCGTTTATAAATTGGTTTTTGTTTTTGCGCCGAATCCACTTTCCGCCTTTCCTTTTTTATTAAAGAAGGCCTTGCACGGGAAAATTTATGCATTTCGGGATTCCCGAACCGAACCGAAATCCCGAAAATATTTCGGGATTCCCGAAAATTGGGATTCCCGAAAAATTGGTTTGAGATCGGTATTGAATTTGGGATTCCCGAAAATTTCGGTTTGGGAATCGAGATAAGGGTTTCGGTATGGGATCCCATACCGAACCACCCCTAGCTAAGAATATGGATCCTGGCCGGATCCTTTTTGTGAGGATCCCGAAAATCTATTAATCGTATATGTTCATCATACATCATGTGGTCAGAAATTATTTTAAATATTTTTATTTAAAATTAAACACAAACAGTACTTGACAAAATTGACCCCTTGCTGAAGACAATCACGTGAGATTGAAATTTTGCTAGAAAGGGAAAACTTGGACACTCGAGCTAAAAAGTCTATAAAAGCAACAAGAAAAGCAAGTGAAAAAGACACTCAACTCTCTAAACAAAACAGTAAGACTTCCCAAAAGGCTCTATTTCCTGTCATTTCCTTTTCATTCCTTATGCAACAAAACTATCCTTTGTAATCTTTAAAAGCTCTGCTACATGTTGTTGTGTAGTGAATCGTGTTTTTGGGGTCACAAGCTTCACCAAAAATAAGTGTACAAAAATGCCCCCAAAACAAAAAAGTTCAAAAGCAATCCAAAATAATGCATCAAATGTGGTAGGGGTATTTTCATCATTTTAACAGTGTTTTTTTAATAATTAATTTTTTTTTGTACAATTTTTTTTTTTCAAATAATTAGTACCTCACAATAATAATAGGCTAGCAATAATGTGATTCAATTAGTTGTTAATTAAATATTATTTTCTCTATTTTTGAACACGTTCAAAACATCTTAAGAGGTTGTAATGCGGTTATAAAAAAGGCTTTTCACACGCGGATAATAATGTGATTAAATTAGTTGTCAAATGATTATTTTTTTTTGTTGAACAAACGATATTATCTATATTAAGGGGGAGGGGGGTTGGCTTAGCCTCACAATGGGCGAACAATAATGTGAGTCAATCAGTTATTTATTATATATTATTTTATCTATTCTTTATAATTAGTACCTCACAATAGGCTAGCAATAATATGATTCAATCAGTTGTTCATTAAATATTATTTTCTCTATCTTTAAACACGTTAAAAACATCTTAAGAGGTTGTAATGCCGATTATAGAAAAGGTATTTTGCATGTGGATAATAATGTGATTAAATTAGTTGTCAAATGATTGTTTTTTTTTTTGTTTTTTTATTTTAACAAACGATATTATCTACACTAAGGGAGAGGGGGTGGACTTAACCTCACAATGAGCTAGCAATAATGTGATTCAATCAGTTGTTTATTTTTTTATTTTTTTTGGAACAAACGATATTATCTACACTAAGGAGGAGGGGGTGAGCTTAGCCTCACAATGGGCTAGCAATAATGTGATTCAATCAGTTGTTCATTAAATATTATTTTCTCTATTCTTAATATAAATTCAATAGATACTGATTTTATTATGTGGATTCAGTTGCTTTAATTGATTTATGAGGCGTTTCTTCTAGCATGATCTAAGATTATTCATTTACTTCAAATATTTGACATTTCTTTTGTCAATTTACGCATATAAATACATTTAAAACGTGTAAGTCACGCGTAGCATGCCATGATTCAAAAAAAGCCTGTGCATGAAGGCTAGTGAATCATAAACTAAACACAATAGTTTGCTTGTAGTTGGATGTGCGTGGGTGCTTGGTGAATCAAGAAACTTCATGGATCTGGGATACCCAACAGTCAACACGCATACAATATAAGTTAGGAATGAAGACTGTCGTATCAGTTGACTATACCAAAAGATTTTTTGGCATTTGGAGGACTATTCTCCTATAGAAATTTCAAAAGATGAGAAAGTTGAACTAATCAAATTTCAACAAGTTTGAAAAATCAACTATTTATATATATATATATATATATATATATATATATATATATATATAAGGATCCTGATTGATGTCTTACGATGATTTGAAGAACGGTCTTGAAGTTATGGAGTGAGACATTCATTTAAAATTAACAAAAAAAAATGTAATAATTAGAAAAAGGGTTGTCTAAATGGTTGGGTACTCATTGACACATGACCTAAAATAGAGGAAAAATCATACAATTTACTTTTTAAGTCTTTAAGGAACAAGAGTGGCAGGTTTCAAGTTGGAATAATGCAATTTTCATCTCAAGAGACTGTAATGCCGGTTATAAAAAAGATTTTTCGCACACAAATAATAATGTGATTAAATTAGTTGTCAAATGATTGTTGGGGTGAGCTTAGCCTTACAATGAGCTAGCAATAATGTGATTCAATCAGTTGTTTATTTGTTTTTGTTTTTGAACAAACGATATTGTCTACCCTAAGGAGGAAGGTGTGGGCTTAGCCTCACAATGGACAAGCAATAATGTGATTCAATCAGTTGTTCATTAAATGTTATTTTCTCTATTCTTAATATTCAATAGGGACTTATTTTATTATGTAGATTCAGCTACTTTAATTGATTTATGAGGGGTTTCTTCTAGCATGATCTAAGATGATTCATTTACCTCAAATATTTGACATTTCTTTTGTCAATTTACTCATATAAATACATTTAAAACATGTAAGTCACGCGTAGCATGCCGTGATTCAAAAAATGTCTTCTGCACGCGCTCAAGGCTAGTTTTTCATAAATTAGAGTTGTTTAAAATCTAAATTTGGAAAAAGAAATTCGAAGTACGATGTAATTGCTTAATGATATGAACCGTTTAATAACATTACAAATAGACAATATCGATCGTCAAGCAACATTGCATAGCTAAAAAGAAAAGAGACGATAGAACGAGAAACCAGAAAGTCACAAGGCATGAGATAATATTCGGAAAATTATGTGTAAGACAACACATTTGAGTGCACATTTGTGTTCAAAAGGACTTTTCACTGAACTTTCCTAATGAAGTTCACGGCTTAAAAATTTATCAAGGCTTCGTAGAGAAGCAATAAGTGTTTAGTTTAGATATCAAATGTTGAAAACTAAATTTTGTCAGCATGCACGATGTATAATTTTGAATACAGCGATGTGTGTGGTAATAATCAATTGCCCATCATCTGGTTCAACTCTCAAAACTTAGATTTTGCTGTAGAGGGAGACGACTTGACTTCAAGTCTTGGAATGATTGAGATTGATTTATCATAGCCACTCATCACTCATCCACATTATTCTTTTGATTATTTTGCATGAGTTGAGTTGTGTCTATAAGAGGAGGTTGATTTCTGCATCCGTAATTATGTGGAAGCTATAAACACTTCCCTAATCAGAAAACATTAAGTTGTCCTGGGAATGGAATCTTGCCCATCGAAGTTCATTTCTGTACGTTGTTTTACTTTGCTGTTAATCATTGCTACTCAATTTTCTCTCTCTGTGCAGACGCAGACAGTTTGTCACGACGATGAGCGCTCTGCCTTGTTACAATTCAGCGACAGCTTCACGATAGACGGGCCAGTTTCTACACTTCCTTTTGCTTATCCGAAGGTTGCATCTTGGACACTAGAAGGAGATGCTCAAAATCGGACAAGTAACTGCTGTTCGTGGGATGGTGTCGAGTGTGATGAGGTCTCCGGCCATGTTATTGGCCTTGACCTAAGCAGCAGCTATCTCTATGGTTCTATCAACTCCAGCAGCAGCCTCTTTCAACTTGTTCACTTGCAAAGTCTTGACCTCTCAGATAACAACTTCAATTTCTCCCAGATACCATCAAGATTGGGGCGTGATCTTGCGAGCCTAACATATCTCAACCTTTCTCGGTCCTTTTTTTCCGGTGAAGTTCCATCAGAAATTTCAATGCTATCCAAGCTGTCAACCCTTGATTTGTCCGTCAGTCAGAAATTTCCCACCCGTAATAACGTTTTGAAACTCACCAAGACCAACTTGATAAGCCTAGTTCAAAATATGACCAAGAACCTGGAACAACTTCATCTTACTATGGTAGACATATACTCCACTGTGCCTGATGTTTTGGTCAACGCATCTTCTCTTATATCCCTCAGGCTCACTGATTGTGGGCTGTATGGGGAATTCCCAGTTGGTGTTTTCCACCTACCAAGCTTAAAAGTTCTTCATGTGTCCGCAAACTTTGACCTAACTGGTTATTTTCCTAACTTTAACAAGACCAATTCGCTCAAGAGATTGGCTGTTTCGTTCACGAAATTCTATGGTCAATTGCCAATTGCACTCGGTTGGTGTTTCCCAACATCGGAAACAATCATATCAGTGATATCTTCCTATCTTGGTTAGGGGCACTTCCAGTCTTATTGGCTCTCATTTTGCGGTCTAATGGATTTCATGGCGTGATTGGTAACCCTGCAACAACCCATGAGTTCCCCAAGCTCTGCATAATCGATTTGTCTAACAATGATTTTTCCGGTATGTTGCCCTCAAACTACTTTGAGAGCTGGAATTCCTTGAAATTTGTTGACAAAAGCAAGCAAATGTATGTTGAGAACTCATTCTCCCTCAACTCCTTCCTCAGCTCATCTGGATTTTCAATCCACTATAGAAATGCATTATCGCTCACAATCTTTGCCAAAGGTATTGAGTTGAAATATCAAGAGACCCCAAATCTTCTCAAACTGATAGATCTATCAGGTAATAAATTTGAAGGAGAGATTCCAGCAGGCGTCATTGGGAATCTAAGAGGTCTTGTTTTGCTTAACCTTTCGAATAACGCTCTTACCGGTCAAATCCCCTCATCGTTGGGGAATTTGGCGCAACTCAATTTTCTTGAATATTGGGACGTGTCCCATAATCGTCTTTGGGGGCAAATACCACTTGGCAAACAATTTGACACATTCCAGAACGATTCATACGAAGGAAACTCGGGTTGGTGTGGAAACCCTTTGTCAAGGAAATGTGAAGCACCGCCACCACCATCAGCCGTGGAAGAAGGTGAAGACTCTGGGTTTGAAATTGGACTAGATTGATGGTATGTGGTTCTGCCAGGAGTCGTTAGTGGTCTAATAGTTGGGGTGGTTGCTGGGAACACACTGGCAAACAAGAAGCATGAATGGTTTGTCGAGAAATTTAGCAGGAGGCGGCAGCCAAGACGCACGGAGAGGAGGAGGGGATAAAGTGCTTTTTAGTCCTTATTTATTTGATCTCCATGTTTAGTTGTTGTTTAAGTTGTTTTGGGGTTGAGTCTGTTGCATTCTGTTAGCCTTTGTGTAGTGTGATGTTTATTATTGCTATATCTAACCCATATCTGTAACATAAGTTAACGTTGGTCTCTGAAATGATTCGTGTGTTTGTAATATATTATAGACAATATATATACATAAAACACGGATTTGTAATATATAATACATGTAAATATGGGAGCACTACACATGGTGGATATGTTGGAATGTAAGTGTTTGTGCTGGAGATGTATTTGATTTAGCCTTAAGTTTTCCAGTTTCAACATCACATGCAGGAACTACACCCAACATTTGGTTTTGTTTTGGATCTATTTTCAAGTTTGACTACTATTAGTATTAGGGAAGGGAAGGAAAGAGAAATGAAAGAGAATGCATCAAACAAACAAGAACTTTTAGGTGTATATAAATAAAATAAAATACTTCCCATATACACCGAGTTCAAATCATCTTCTCCTCGATTTATATTACTTTAAAGTAAAATATCACTTGTAGGAGAAACTATCGAATACATCTGGTGTAATTTGGCTGTTAAGGTCTGAACGGCGTTTGTAGATCAGATTGGGGTTCAAACTTAAAATCTTCAATTTTCTTTCAAATTCCAAACGTTACATAATCGATCCAAGCAATATGTATATTCATACCCAATCCAATCTCGAAATCCATGAATATCAATTTAAAGACAATTTGGCAAGTGTGAGAGATATGAGGGATGCTGAAGCATTGACCAAGATATATATCTGGAAAAATGGAGAATAAGGCTACCAACCACGACCAAGTTGTTTTATGTCGGTCATTGAATTGCAACAAGGCAGAGCTCTATCTTTTTTTTCTTTGGACAAAAAGGATCCATTCATAAAGGGCAGAGCCCAAAAGCCAAATAGCAATATAAGGAGGAAAAGCTAAACATAACAGAAGGCAGAGAGAAAAAGAGCAAAAGAGTCAACGGATGACTCCCCCAAAAGCTGAGACTAGGAGAATACAGAGCACGACACAAAAGCGGGGCTGAGGTCCAATCTGTAAGTCTCCACAGTCTCAACTCCAAATAAACTTAAGGGGGGCAGGGGAGACCATCCTTGGATAAAATATGAACTAGAGAGGATGGGGGCCTTAAGACCCAAACATCAGAGCACATCCCTCTTTTACAGTGCGACGTAACCCAATCGGCTGCACTATTCGCTTGACGAGGAACCCACCTCCAGTTGATCGATTGAAAATGAGACGAAATCTTCCGAATTTGGAGAAGCAAAGGGAATATAGTCCAGTTACCTTTCTTGAAATCGCCCTTGATGCAGCTGATAAGCTCCAGCGAGTCCGACTCAAAAACCACATCTCGAAAGTTATTATGTATCGCTGAGCTGACGACAAGAAGGGCTGCCTTAGCTTCAGATTGAAGAGAAGAGGCAGAAAGGCAATGAGTGGAAGCAGCAGCGAGGATAGACCCATCGAGAGAACGAAATATAACTCCCAAACCAGATTGAAGATTATCTCTTGACCAGGCTCCATCAAAGTTGGCCTTGGTGATTCCAACAGGGGGAGGCTCCCAATGTTGAGGATAAGAACTTATCAAAGGAGGAGAAGGGAGTGTAAATCTGTCAGGAGATGCATTAGCCTTTATAAACTCCGCAGCTTCTCTAGAAGCTTTCTCGGCCGTAAACTCTGGCGAAGGAACAAAACCATTAAAGATACAATTACACCTGGATTTCCAAATTTCCCAGCAAATAAAGGCAGCTGTGGTGTAGACCCAAGAGAGGCCATCTGCATTACTGTCCACAGTCCTCTTAAGAGCTAAGAACCATTCATCAAAAGTTGTGATGCTTGACCTGTCAATTCGATAATTTAGGGAGCTAGCAAACCAAACGCCAATAGTCCATGAGTAAAGAAAAAGAACATGCTCCGTCGACTCGGGGAACTCATTGCATAAGAGACACAGTGGGTTTAGGGCAGCCTGCCTATTGAATAAGGCAAGCATCGTAGGTAAGCAATTAGTAGCCACACGCCAAAGAAATAATTTAATCTTTGGCAAGGTTTTGGTCCTCCACATCATCTTCCAGAAAGCATCCCCAATTTGGTGAGAGTTCTAAGATTTGCCTCTGCATAAAATTAATTCCCTCGCCCGGGGAATATGAGAAAAATTGTAGCCGGATTTCACCGAGTAATCGCCATTTTTAGTATGAGGCCAGATTAGGCGATCTGGAGAATTCTCATCCCCAATACAGGTTCCTGATAGCTTTAGGCGGAATGAAATGGTTGATTTGGCTAGTATCCCACGAACGAGAGATAGGGTGAATGATGTCTTTTACCAGGGAATGGGCGGATTCAGGGATCGGGGTAGAAGGATGCAATAATCTGTCATCCACATCCATGATCCATTTGTCTTTCCAAATATTGACCGAAGCACCATTTCCAATTTGCCAACGGGCACCCTAAATGATGACAACTTGACCCTCAAGAAGGCTACTCCAGGCCCACGAAGCACGTGATCCCTTAGATGCATACATAGCATCCACATTAGGAAAGTACCTCCCCTTTAAAACCTTAGCCCAAAACGAATATGGTTCTTGAATGAGCTGCCAAAACTATTATGCGAGCAGAGCCTTGTTGAAATCTGAAAAACTTCTAAAGCCCAGGCCACCAGCCGCTTTTGGGAGACCCATGGTTTCCCAGCTTCTCCAATGGATCCGGCACTCGTCCTCTTTTTGGCCCCACCAGAAGTTCGCTATAAGAGCATCCAACTCCCTGCATAAGGTTAGAGGAAATAAAAAACAATTCATTGGGTACGTGGGAACCGCATAAGCCACAACTTTAATGAGAACTTCACGACCCGCTTGGGATAAGGCTAAACTCTGAATGGCATTCTCATTGCAAGTTTTTGATATCTGAGTAGACAAGGCTTCAGTAACAAATAGGAACAGATAGGGGGTAAGGGATCTCCTTGTCTACTGCCCCTAGAAGGCCTGAAACTATCACCAACCTTCCCATTGAGAGAAATCGAGAACGATACTGTCCGAACATTAGACATGATAAGGAATATCAACCGACTATGGAAACCCATCTTGATCATCACTTCCTCCAGGAAATCTCACTCAACTCGATCATAAGCTTTATTCATGTCAACCTTAAGCCCTACTTCAAAATTCCTCTTTGACTTCTTGTTCTTCAGATAGTGAAAAGTTTCATGGGCTATGAGAATATTGTCCTGGATATGCCGATTGGACACAAAAGCACCCTGATGATGAGATATAAGAGATGAGATAATAGGTTTTATACGATTTGCAAGGATTTTGGAGAGGATCTTATATGAGTAGTTACATAGGCTAATGGGACGGAACTGCGAAACAAATTCTGGGTTTGGGATTTTAGGAATAAGCACAATATTTGTGTGGTTCATCACAGGAGAAATGAGACCATGTTGAAAGAATTCCACCGCAGCTCCATTAATAATTTCATTGATGGATTGCCAGAACTTGTGATAGAACAGCCCTTGGAACCCGTCCGGCCCCAGAGCTTTTAAACTCCCCATCTACATACAGGCCTCTCTGACCTCAGCCATAGAGATGGGTTGGGAAAGAGAAGAGTTCATATCTTTCGTAACAACCTTTTGGATACCACTTAAAGCCTCCCAAGAGTCCTTGGGACCATCTGAAGTGAATAAAGACCGGAAATGGCTTTCAAACTGATTGCGGATATCCACCTCATTCTCTATCCAACTATTATCAGCCCTCTTAATCTTCAGAACTTTATTATTTTGCCGTCTTTGGATAGTAGTGCGATGAAAGAATGAAGAATTAGAATCCCCATCTTTTAGCCATTTAACTCTTGACCTTTGCATCCAATAGCTTTCCTCTCTTTTCCAGAGTTCATCCAACTGACTTTCGATTCTTCTTTTCTTTGAAATTCGATAAGCCTGATCCGGAATATCATTGATCATTTCAAGAGCTGCCAGATTTTTGTTTATTTTTTTACGGGTGTTTTTAAACTTGGATTTGCTCCAATATGACAGAGCACTGCTACAACAATTTAGTTTAAACAACCAGCACGAAGAGTAAGTGCCATGACAATTTTCATTCTAAGCATTTGAGATTACATAGGCACATTCAGGATCAGTAGCCCAGTAGGCTTCAATTTAAAAGGTTTTGGGGAGGTTTCAAAATGAGGACGAGTATTTATGATAAGAGGCCTATGATCAGAACCCAAAAGAGGACTGTGGGGAAACACAGGTATTCGGCCAGGACTCCAACCAAAGACTGTTAGCCAGAGCCCTATCGAGCCTTTCTTCAATTAGACCCCAATCCTCCCAATCCCGCTCCCAAGTGAAAGGTGAGCCAGATAAGCCTAGATCAACCAGCTCCTTCCTTTGTACGAAGTCTTTTAGGAATCTCCGCCGACCTACCTCTCATGTTCTGCCTCCACGTTTTTCATGTGGCCAAACTAATTCATTGAAATCCCCAACACACATCCAAGGAAGACCATCAGCTGCAAAAGATTTAGTCTGGCTGTCCCAAAATTGTGCTTTGTTCTCCATCCGGGGGGGGGGGGGGGGAGGGGACCATATATCCAGGTAATATGCGTCACTGATCCTGTATCAAAGTCTTGAACACAAGTGTCAATAGCATAAACTGAGGAGGAGAGAATTTGTACCGCCAAGAAGTCTTTCCACCAAAGGCATAGCCCTCCTGATTAACCGATTGTTCCCACAAAAACCCCATGCTGATATCCCATGGTTCTCCGGATACTTTCCATTCCATTACCTCTCACCTTCGTTTCCGAAAGGAAGATAATGGAGGGCTTATTTAGGCGGATTTGCTCCCGCAAAGCATCAACTGTCGAGTCCTGCCCAATTCCTCGACAGTTCCAAGCGAGGTAGATCATGGATGACCCGTGGCTATTTTAGGCCAGCCACCACCGCCTGGGAGATTATCAGTATCCTCTATATCATTCTCCTTTGTTACCTCCACTTCAATTGGAATAGGATCCTCAGTTTCCTCATCAGGGACAGCATTCTCCGTGCAATCCTTGAATGAGCTGATCTCTTCCGCCATATTAATTTGTACTTCCACCAGCTGATCCCCCTATTGAGATCTTGTGACCATACGACGAGCTGCGTACCTGGCATAATTTCCTCTGGTACCTTTTTCATTCCCCCGAGCCTTAAGCTGGGTACAGTGTGAAGCAGAGCCCTCCAAGCTGAGATTTTCCACTTCAAGATTTAGGGAGGGAGCAAGAGTAGTCTTTAATTTCTTTTGTGGTTGCTGAGATTGCTTAGAGTTGGTGAAGGTTACCCTTTTTTTGTTTCCCCAGAGCGGTATTTGGTAGAACAGGATCCTGAGGGTTAAGCACTATTCCTTCCACCCGGCTATATTGAAGTTTGAAAGGTTTTTTCCCAGGGAAAAACGACCCATCCTTAGGTTTAGAGACTAGGCTTGAGTTGGATGATGGGCTTTCAGAGGTGGTTTCGGTGTAAGGGTCCAATAAGAAAGATATAGGGCTATGTTTTGGATGGTAGGTAGGCCAGGGGTGGGTAGTGGTATTAAAAGGATTCTCACGTGGGAAATAATGTGTGGGATGGCTTAGGAAAAGGAAATTTTGTTGCAGAGAGTGTGAAGGGGATAGTTTCAGTGTTTGGGGCCTCAGAAGCCGCATTGACCAGGGAGGAAGGAACATTTCTAGTCTCCATCGTAGACAGATTGGAGGATGAGGCACCATCTGTCGTTACAATTGTCTTGGAGTGAATTGAAGTGACTTCTCCACCGCCACTTTGAGGGGTTCCCACAGTCCCATCTTGTCTAATTGAATACGGTGTCAGAGGTAGGGGCTCCCTCCTAGATCCAGCTGCCCACCTTCTGCGTCCCTCATCAATTTTGATCGGCGATTGGGATTCGTTCGTCCCCAGAGCACGGGTTTGCCGGATTGGATCCACAAAGAGCTAACTTCCATAAGGGTTTCCCGTCGCCGATTGCAGGTCAGAGCCGAACTGACATCTAGAGTTGATATGCCCCAGCCTTCCACAGTTAAAACAAAGAATATGGAACCTTTGAGTTTCATAATAGAACTCAACCCTATAGGGTTTCCCCTCTTCTCTGGCCAGCCAAAATCTAGTTAGGATAGGCTTCCTGACATCCAGTTGCAGACGGATACGAAGGAACCCCCAGACACCATCGGGGCATTGAAAGGGATCTTCCACCTGCAACACCTCCCCATAAGCCTCTCCGATGGTTCTAGCATTTTCCACCGAGTATTGTCCAAGAGGGACTCCATGGAGCTGAACCCAGTACACTACAAAGTGTGAAATGATCTCTTCAAAAGCTAGATCTTTCGGCCATAGTTGGGCAGAGCAGCAAAAGCCCGCCACATTCCATGGCCCCCCTTCTATGATCTTATTAGCAGTAACTTGATCTGGTGCGGTAATGGCAAGAGCATTGTCAGATTTAGTTGATACGCGAATTTCTCCCATGTTTGCCCAAGCTTTTTTGAGAAGACCGACAAAAGCGCTCCGGTTCGGTGGTTTGTCTGCAAAGATGAAGGCCACCATACAGACACCTCCATTAGCATCAACAAGGTCAAGATTGTTTTGTAGCTTCAGGATAATATTATTTGCATCCATAGTGGCTATTTCCATAATCAAAACAGGGAAAAATGTCCAGGACCAGTAGATCAGATGGGTGTTCCAGATGGGTGGTGAGTTGAGATAATGGAAGTTGAGGTACATGTTGGGCCTGAGATTGGTTGTTTATATAGTTGTGCTAAAGGGTCTCTAGTGAAGTACAAAAAGCATATTTTGGTAGCAAGATCTCCAGCAATCAAGTCTATTTCGTGATTGATGGATATGGTAAGTAAATGAGTGGTCGGCTGTGGCCTCTCTCTAGATTGCTATATGGGTGACGGCTCTGAACTAGGAATAGGTAAGCTTGAAATGAGCAGAGTGTAGTGCACTTGAGGGCTATAGATTCGGAAAATCCTATGGGAGTTAATTTGGGTGGTGCAACAGGTTAATTTCTGGAGAAAATTGACATGGGAAGCAGAGAAATAGGGATCAGGGAGCAGGGGATGGCCAGGGCGGCAAGGGGACGGAACAAGTAGAAGGAAAAGACAGGGATGAAGGCTGGGTCTAGCTCAGTAAATGAAACAGATCTGAAACAAGGAGGATAGGTAAACTTATTAATTAACAAGATCAACCACCCAGCGGAAGAACTCTCACGGTGGAAAGAGAAACTCTCACAGTGGAGAGGTATACGAAGGAGATATAAAAGCTACTCCGCTTGTCGAAGCCGCAAGCGGTGAACCACCCAATTCAGAATCATCGATTCTTGCTATGAATGACTTTTTAGGCAAGCTCTATTTGAAATGGGGAAGTCTCTCCACAAATGAAGAACAATGCAGTAGCATTGAGTAAAAGCAAAGTAGTAATACAACTTACAGAAACGAAAGTTACACCCCGAGGATCCCGTTCTAGGGCCATGACTGTTCATTTCCTGATTATATTTGTTTTTCACTCTCATCTCATGTAATGGAGTGGCGATGGTTTAAGTTTACTTTTTGTACACTGTTTTAGTTTTTGTACATTGTTTAATTTTACGAGTGAAAAGAGATTTTCAAAGTAGGAAGGGCAATCTATCAATCTACACCTCTTCGAATGTGCATGAAGAAAGTTGGAAGTTACACCTTAAAATCAATTGAAAATATGGAGAATAGTTCAACTTCTTATAAGCCCTTGCATAGTTTGGTTCTTTTACCGATGTGGAACTTTGTCCTCATATTTTCACACACCCCCTCACTATTTATTTGAATGATACTGAGTCCTGATTATATTTGTTTTGCTCACTAGAAAAATGGCCGCGTGTTGCTGCTGGTTCTGATTCCGTAATGCATTTTAAATTAGATTAATCTAGAAACCACATTTTCAAAGTAGCTCTACAAATTTAATCTCACAAATTATTTGTTTCTATTACTGTTAAACTACTTTCCATTAGCTTTGCAAATTTGTGATTAAGTAGTTCATTAGAATTTCTCACAATGAAAACTTATTGTCGAAAATGAATTAAACACACTGAGGGTTTCACTTTCCTAAACTCTCATTGTGTTTCATTCGTTTTCGATAGGAAGTTTTCATTCCCCCAATTAAACTGATAAACTAATTCACACAACCTGAGTTTCAAACCACCCTAGGCACAGATTCAAAACATTATGCAAAAACAGCAACCAATGCAAACCATTAAGCACATATTCAAACCTGAATTTCAAACCAAATTATATAGTGTTAATCTACTTTTGATTAGCTTTACAAATTTGTGAGATTAAGTAGTTCATCAGAATTTCTCCCCAATCCTAATGAAAACTTCCTGTCGAAAATGAAAGACTTCAACTTGAAAACATAAAATGTTGATTAACCTAATCTTAGTATTAACCCCCAAATCAAATCCCTTTGTTTTTTTTTTTTCCTCTTTCCTTTATTCCAAATTGACATAACCAGATAAAAAGCCTCAAAGAACCTGAACCTTCCTTTAGATGAATTCTATGTGTGCATGTTCCCAATAAAACATAATGTTTAACCATCTTTCTAATAAAACAAACTCCAATTGCTTGAGCATCTTCAATGAAAGGCCAACTTTATTTTTTCATTCCCCAATTAAACCGATAAACTCACACAACCTGGGTTTTAAACCAACCTAAGCACAGATTCAAACCATTATGCAAAAACAGCAAGCAATGCAAACCATTAAGCGCATATGCAGTTTATATATGTAATACCTACTTGCACATTATTATGAATGTCCATTGCGTGGTTTAGTTCAAATCCTCCAGCCTCATACACAACCCATAAGAGCCATTAGGCAACCAAAACAAACCCCCCTTGCAATTTAGCTCACTAACCCAATTGAATCAAAACAAAATCAATCAGGAAACAGAAAGTTAAGAACAGCCCAAAAACCAAACGATATAAAAAAAGGTATAAGCGTGTGAGTATACATTGTATATGTTGTGTGTGTATAAGTGCATGACAGTGTTTGTGTGACACTTCATGTGTGTGTACTGTGTATGTATATAAAATGTGTATGTAAGTGTAGGTAAGTTTGTGTACTCTCTGTGAATAAATGTATGTGATGTGTGTGAGTGTATATTGTATGCGTATGCAGTGTGTGTGTCCATATAAAAAAAAGGTAAGTATATATGCAGCGTGTATAAAAAGTTACAGTAGGGTAATGCATATACCAAATCACTTAGTCGGAATATACATAAACTTTACTCCTCATAAAGAGAGAGAAAAAAAGTATATATAAAGAATGAGGAACACAAACCTATCCAAACAATAAAGATTCTGTAACAGGTAATAGCTTGCAAAACACCAAAAACTAATAGTTAGAAAAATAAAACATATATCAAGAAGATGAGACGAGTTTGTAAGTCGAAGACTCCTCCTATAACAGCTATATTAAAGCATAAACATTCCTGAAAATCATAATCTATAGCTAAAAAGCACAAAGTATTTTTGCGGAAATATAAAGATCCCTTTTGTGCCCCAAACCCCCCGTCTGTCCTCTCTTTGCCTTCCTCCATCTTTGTGTGTGATTTTTTTTCTGATGTTGGAATTTTGATCTATGGAGTTTAAGGCCTTGAAATATAGTATGAATTCAGAACAGTTGACAATTTAGTTGTAAGGTCATCTCCAACCGAAGGGTCCAGAGGGCCAGAGGGCCGAAAATGACCCTAAAACCGTCTCCAACCGAGGGCTAGGCCAGAGGGCTCTGGAATCTGGGAGGGCCCCACGGAATCGGAGAGGGCTGGAGGGCTGGCTGCTTTCGGCCAGCCAGCCAGCCAGCCCGGGGCTGGCTCTTTTTTTTTTAAAAGCTTTTCTTTGCTGTCGGTTAAAATCGACAGCAGTAAGGACAAACAATTTTTTTTTTTTTATTTTAGCATTGCTGTCGGTTACAACCAACAACAATAGTTTGAATTTGAATTACACTCCAACGGCTAGTTGAGTCACTAGCCGTTGCTTCAGTTTTTTTTTTTTTTTTAAACATTTATTTTCTTCTATAAATATGGTAAGTTCTTTCAATTCTTCACTTCATTTGCAATATTTGCTTGTTCAATATTTCATTCTCAATATTTCCTTCAATATATTTCTCAATATTTCCTTCAATATATTTTCCAATATTTCCTTCATCTATAATATTTGTTTTAATTTCTCAATATTTCCTTCAATATATTTGTAGTTTTTAAATTTTAGTTGTTGTTTTTAAATTTAAGTTGTTGTAGTTTTTAAATTTAAATAATAAATTATGTTTGGCCTTATGGTCCTTTGGCCCTCGGTTGGAGACGGTTTTTTGTGACAGGGCTAAAACGAGCCCTCTGTCCCTCGGTTGGAGACGGTTTTTTGTGACAGGGCTAAAACGAGCCCTCTGTTCCTCGGTTGGAGACGGAGGCAAATATGGCCATGTACTGTTTATTAAAATATTAATATCTTGGAAGGCTAGAGGGCTCAACGGCCTAAGCAAGAAAGTTAATAACTAATGCGGGCATATGAGAGAGAGAGAGAGAGAGAGAGAGAGAGAGAGAGAGAGAGAGAGAGAGAGAGAGAGAGAGAGAGAGAGAGAGAGAGAGAGAGAGAGAGAGAGAGAGTAGAAGCTCGTGAGGTTGTAGGTGGAGCCAATGTATCCCATATAACCACATTAAACGTGGATGCGAATGTAAAATTCAGAGGCAATGTTTAAGAAACTTAGAAGATAGATTATTATCCATTAATTGATTGATGTACACACAATACAAATGGTTAGATTATGACTCTTTTCAAACAAACAAAGAAAAAAAATGAGCAAGAAGACAGATTCAGCGAAAAACTAACATCAACTTTTTGCAACCAAACAGAGGAATCCCAACAAAAAACAATGGTCCTTGACATAGGAAAATGAACTCACCGCCCCAACTCAAGCCTACAACGCTAATCCTGAAACACCTTTACTTCTTAAACGTTCAATCACTACCTTTGCATGTTCGATTGCTCTCCGGATCGTTCTCTCAGGATCCGTCGGACCAAGCTGTCTTGGCCAATCAAACTTGATCTTGGGGTTAGGAACAAAATATTTTTTTAACTTTCCATTCGATTCTTTGCAGCAGCAGCCATGGAAAGACCATATGCATCTGCATCCATGGCTACTTCTTAGACATCTGCATCGCTCAAGTATTTTTCGAATTCTTGCCGACCACAATTACAATTTCGAATCTGAAGCTCTATGAAATAAATAGAGTTTGTAAACATAACCCTAAATCACAAAAGATTTGAAAACGACTTCTCACCTTTTTAATCAGCTGAGGCAGGCATGGGTTTCAAATTTCACTCTCTGCAAGCATGGCCTTCTTTCTCAATTTCCGGCCTTCCTGCCTCTGCGCTCTCTCTCTCCCCCTCTCCTTCTGCGTCCTTCTCCCTGGCAAGTGTTTGGGTTGATAATTAATCTTGGGTTTAATTCAAAGGAAGCCCAGTTGTGCAAAGCATTTGTTTTGGGCTAGTGACTGCTTTGGTGAAGGCAGCGGCCCACATAATATTAAAATGATGGTGCAGGGCAGCTAAGAATCTTGATTCTTGCCGGATCCTTTTTGTGAGGATTCCGAGAATCCGTTCATCATTTCCGTTCATCGTACATTGTGCAGTCAAAAATCATTTTAAATATTTTTATTTAAAATTGAACACAAACAGTACTTGACGAAAACTGATCGTACGATGTATAATGAACAGACACGATTCACAGATTCCCATAATCCTCACCAAAAGGATCCGGAGAGGATCCTATTGGGGCAGCTAATAGGCAACAACCCTACACTTAGGCCGACAAGAGGTATGGGACAATAAGGCCTTAGCAGAAAGGCGCCTTTTTCAATGGCAAAATTGGTAAATAATGAAGAAACTAAGGTGATTCACCCCTTGCCAAAAACAATCACGCGGGATTGAAATTTTGCTAGAAAAGGAAAACTTGGACTCTCAAGCTAAGAAGTCTATATAAGCAGCAAGAAAAGTAAGTGAAAAGGACACTCAACTCTCTGAACAAAGCAACAAGACTTCCCAAAAAGGCTCTATTATTTCCTACCATTTCCTTTACATTCCTTTTGCAACAAAGTTATCCTTTGTAATTTTTAGAAGCTCTGCTACATGTTCTTGTGTAGTATCGATTCCCATTGTAAACATTCAGTACCATTTCCCTTAAAGGAAGTGCTTACATTGTAAACAAAAGAAGAAGCACTCAACGAGGCTGCTAACCTTGCCCCAACCTCTTTTATTTACATTTCTATGTACTAGATCTGGCTTTTATGTGTCTTCTTTGATTCCTATGATAATTTTTAATGCTTGTTTCAGAGCTTTACATGCTTAATGGTGCTGAACTAAATGCTTTGACTTACCTTGTTGCTGATTAAAGTTGGTGTCGAGAAAGTTGACAATCTTAATGAACAAAATCTTCTTATAAATTGGTATATGATACATGAATAAAAAAGCCCTTGTTTACAAGGTATAAAAAAGAAATTTTTACGGACTTAACCCATTTGTAAACAATCCCTTTGAACTAAGAAGTCTAAGTAAATTATGACGCAAGTAATCAACTTATCTAAAGACTAAAAAGACAATCTGTTAAACAAGGATAATAGTGGCATTCTCAAATCTTCCTTAGTTTTGATTATGAGCCTGAAGACCTACCAAAGGCCCCATAAAGGCACCTTTCAAAGTAACTCCAAACTCATGATGCAGAAAAACAAGCAGCAAACCTTGCCTGACAGGCAAGACAAGGGGAATTATGTGAGGGACATTCTAGCCCGAACAACAAGCACTATCTTATTCTCTATCTCGCTTTCTTTGTCCTTGAAGCTGTGCAAGGCCATACCATCGATAGACCCTCACCCTCTGCAACACCACCACAATCCTCACCCACTCCCTCAATCCCATCGAACCCAAACACCCCCAATCGTGAATGACCAAAGACCCATGTCATTTTCCAATCTATCCGTTGGATTTGGAATGTAGATAGGGCAAGAACAACATTTGATCTTTCAGGGCTTGAACCTTTTCAATGGCCTATGTCAGCCAAAAATTAAAGCCCTAACCCAACTGAAGCACAGCGCGCGCACACGTAATGGCACAATCGTAATTCAGTCAACATCAAAGCACATTTTCATAAGCAAGATTTTCAAAGTAGGAAGGGCCATCTATATTATCAAGAAAAAAAAGGGCCATCCATCAATCTGTCACATATGCATAAACCATTTTGATCTCTTTAACCAAATAGACGATCTGTATTGAACAAAAATTTTTAAAAGTTAATTTTGATTTCCCCCCAAAAAAAAGTGAATTAAAAGAGACTAAAAATCCAAGCAGTTAAACAAATTAGTCAAACAATCTTTGGGGACAATGACCTTGCATGAGCAAATATACTACAATTACCTTGTATTCTTGCAAGTATTTTATGTGTTTTTAACCCTATTTGCGCAGGTACTAAAAATCCTATCAAGAAATTGGAGAACTTCCAGTGGAAAGCAAAATCTCTATATGGTTAGAATCATCTGCATTGTGCATTGAAAGAACCAATCAAGGATTTCAGATTCAACCATTAAACTGTGGGAAAAGCTATGATGAACACGAGAAGATTAGTGCAAAAATTGAGGAGCAATCTGCCATTTGCTCACGCCCAAGGGATGAAACACCACCTGCTGATCGTGAAACAATTTCTCCAGAATCTGCTCCTCCCCAAGCTCATGTGCCGTCCGAATTTTTCCCATAAAGACTGCACGAAAACACGGGAATATATGTGTTGGAAAGGGATGTTCACACAAATTCAGAACCTAGAAAATTAAATGTAGTACAGCCCATCAAATTTAAAGAATATCAAGGCCAATCTTACAAGCAGGCTAAGGCATCAGAGACCGAAGCCTTGCTGGAAAGGATCCCATATGACTTCAAAGAATCACTCACATAGAAGGGCGGATATGACCATTTCAACAACTGAATTTAAATGCACAGTTCAAGTCACTTTCTACCTACTATTGCCCTCTGATGCTGTTAAGGAGTGGTTGAGTTTAATGGATCAAGTGACGTGATCACCAACCTCATTCAAACCCGTCTAGCTAAGACGTTAACTAAAGCGCTTATTGGGAGGCAACCCAATTTTTCTAACTCTTTTCTCTTTATTTCATTTATTTTATTTTCTTGTTTTTATTTCTAATTACAAAAATCACAAAAACAAAAAAAATCAGAAAATTGAAAGAAAAAAAAATTTGCAACTTTTATTTCTTGTCAATTTCCTTTACTTATCTAACTAGGTTTTTGCTTTGTGATTGCAGGCTGCATTTGGAACTGATTCAGTCTAATCTCAACTACTCGCGGATTCATACATTCATCCATTCATCTCAGATACAGAAGGAGCACATGTCCAAGGATATTCACAGTGGGGATGCTGAGAAGACCTATATGCTAATGGATCCATTTCACCCTCACTCTCTCACACTTCATTCAAAATATAATTCTATTGAAGTTTGGGGGTGGGGAACCAAGCTGTACAGAGAAGAACAGTCATCAGGACCATCCATATGCATATATTTTTGCTCAACATACATCATTAGGAGACATGCAAGCACACACAAGTACAGATCCATGGATACATGCACGGACAAAATTCACAGAGAGCAAGCATGCATGAGAAATCCTGGCATACATTTTTACCTAATCTATGCTTTGGGGACGAAATCGTAGGACGATGGAGTGGAGTTTTACCTAGTGGGTTTTGGCTCTGAGTACTGGATTTCTGATTTGGGAGCCAACATGAGACTATGTCGAATTTGCAGCAAGGATGGCTTGAATGTGGGCAGTGATTGATGGCAGCGAGCTATATCTTATTTTGGCTGAAGACAGAGGGCTTAGATGCAGATCGATGGATATGGATCGAGACTAAGTTTGGGGGTGGATCTACGAATTTTTGGCCTCTACATCACTTCTGGGTTGAACATGCAAGCACAGCATACACAGGTATCAGATTAGAGAATTTCGTCATATCAATGAGCCCATGCATCAAGATCATAATGGAGTTCATATGACTTCTGGTCATGAAATCCGTAAGAAAAAGGGAGGTATTACCTTGGTGTGCACTGGGAAATTGAACTAACGGATTGGAGCTTCGATTTGCAAAGACATGGAGATTTGGGAATAAATTACAGAAATCCAGCTATGGAGGCACGGCTGGTATTTGTTGTTGAGTTCGACAACTCCAGGACCATTGGAAGATTTTGGAATGGCTAGAGAGCAGCGGTTTTGCTTTAGGGTTTGAAATGATGAAGGAGTGCACTCATGGTGTTGGGCTCGAGGACCGCACAAGTTGAGAGATTGAGAAACGGCAGCTGGATTGGAAATGAGGAATGCAGCTGTTAAGTCAGCTTATATGGCTCCAGGTGTTAGGGTTTTCACACGAGTGTTCTGCACGTGCAAGGCTCATTCTCCCCTTGTTCCACCAGGTCACGAGTTCAAATCCAGCCCGCAGCACTCTTGGGTTTTTATTTTTCAACGCCTCTTTGATGCTTTCATGTCCCAGGTTCGAACCCAGGTGTGTCCATTCTCATTCCATTTATTTTTGTTTTGTATCATTTTATAGTTTGTTCTGTTTTGTCTTTTGTTTTCTTTTTCTAGTTTTATTTTTTTTTTGTCTTTCTATTTTCTAGTAAATTAAGGTGGTTGTTTATTTTTATTTTGTTGTTTTAGTTTATTTTTGCTTTTTTTCTATTTTCCACACCTTAAGGACAATGTGTGATTTAAGTTTGGGAGTGGGAAATAGAATTTTAGATTTTTAATTTTTAAGTCAATAAAAAATGTTTCACTTTTAAGTGAATATCCATAGTTTATTTTAAACGTTAGAATAAATGGACATGGTGAAGGTTAATCCCACATTAGAGTCTTTTCTATTTATCGTTGTTTAGACATTAATTCATGAGTCATACTTTGAAAATTTGCACATTCACATCAACATGGTTTGTGGGGAGTGAGATTGAAACACTTACTTTTAGTCTAAGTTTAATTTTAATTTTTGTTTCAAGTTATAAATAAAGTAATAATTGTCCCACCCAAGGCTTTGCCTAGTAACCGGGCCAGTCCTGCCTGATCAACAGTGATTCTCGCGTCAAACAGTAGAGTTTTGGCATGGGGCAGGGTGGTTAGTTGGTTTTGTAGCCTTTTCAGCTCGAGTTAATAAGTCCTTAGGGGTGTTCTACGCCTAGTGCCCTAAAGCCTTAGTGGTTTGGGAGTCATTGACCTAAAGCTCGCTACATGGGTTGAATAGAAAGCTTAAGGAAACTGACATTGCACGACCACTACTTTTACTGAAAAAAAAATAAAAAAAAATAAAAAAGAGAAAAAAAAATATGTAAAGTTAGTATGTGTGGAATAAAAAGGACGAACGGTAGGGATTTTAGTCGAGTCTCCTTAACCAAGTTAGTTCAATTTACACCAAAAGAAGTTCATGAATTCTTTTCTAATTGATTCTAAATGGCTTAAACTCTGTGGTGGGATTAGTTGGAACTTTTGGAAAGATGTTCTAAATTTTTAACATTTTCTATGGATTGCAATGTGAAGGTGAAATTTTTGTGTCTTAGTTAGTTTTGTTTAAGTTTCAAGCCTGTTAGTTTTTATTTTTGTTTTCTAGTTTTGTTTTGCTTGAGGACAAGCAAAAAGCTAAGTTTGGGGGTATTTACCACCTACAAAAGTAGGGATAAAAACACTTAAAAATACTTGCAAGAGTACAAGGTTGTCGTAGTATAGCAGCTCAAGCAAGGTCGTTTTCCACAGGAATTGAATGAATAATTTGTATTTATACTAATCCTTAGCTAATTATTTAGAACAAAGTTATGAAAAGGATGATTTTGGAATTTAAAATAATAAAAATGAATTTAAATTAAAAACAATTAAATAAATTAACTAGAGAACAATTTAAAGAAAATCAATTTGTAAAAGCCTAGGGTTCTACCGTCCCCTTAACAATCCTATGCAATTTTACCAATTACTTATGAATTTCTACATACATGCTTTGAAGGTTAAGTTTTCCTAATACATATTTTCCTCGTGATGTTCAAGCGAAAACGTATATCTAACATGCAACCCGTATGTGATGTTTAGATCAAATATAAACATGCAAGACTCATTAAGCTTTGTGAAAACCCTTTGAAAAACCATGCAACCCATAAGAGCGTGATGTTCGCCTTAAGTGAACTTACAATTACTAATCACAAGAAGCCCTCCTCAATTTCAGGGTGATGTTCCAACAGAAATAGCATCAAATTACTTGTCTAAAAACCCTAATGGTCGCGAATCACTAAGACAATTAGATAGTTTAATCGCGGTGATTAATAATTCAAAGCAAGCATGCATCCATTCATAAGCAAATTAATAAAATCACATATTCATGCTAAGGCTCAAGGCATCACCCTAGCAAACGAAATTAGTTACGAACAATCCTAAAAACTAAAGAAAATATATTAACTAGAAAAATGATTGAAAACACCTTGTAGGTAAAAAGAAAATAAAACTAGGAAACATAATAAAATAATAAAACAGAAAATAAAAGGTTTCCTATTTGAACTAAAATTCGGAGTTCTCAGAAATCACATTTTTGACCAATCAAATCAACTCCGATTTGGTCTCAAAAGGTTTCTTTTGAAAGCTGAAGTCGTCCCCTACAAATCCTCAGAGGGAATCTTCCTTAAAATGTACCATCTTGACCTCCAAAATATCTAAAATGTCCAGAAACGTCAATCAGAAAAAGCTGCGCGCTGGGCCTTAATTTCATCGCCACAGTTAAACGGTTTGGTAGAAAAATCTGGAATTTTGACACAATCATCTTGAAAGGCACACGAACATCCTCCAATTGGAATTACTCCAAAATTCATCCGTTTGGTCACTTTTTTCTCAAGAGGAAGTCGAATGTCCTACATTGAAAATATAAACCAAAGTATCAAAATTCTACCAAAATAACCAATAAATTAATACTAAGATTAGGGTAAAATATATGGTATAATATGGACTCATCAGTACAGTCAAGAGGAAGAATTGATTACAGTGAAACATTCAGTCCAGTTGTAAAGCCAACTACTGTTAGACTTATCTTAGCCCTTGCAGCTCAATTCAATTGGTTTTTAAGGCAACTTGATGTTAAAAATGCCTTCTTGCATGGCGATTTGACTGAGGAAGTTTATATGTCACAGCCACCTGGTTTTATCAGTTCTCACCATCCTTCTCATTTTGTCTGCAAGCTTAATAAGTCTTTGTATGGCCTTAAACAGGCTCTAAAAGTCTGGAATGAAAGCTCTACCAGTTTTCTACCAGGTTTGGGGTTTCAGGCCTCACTTGCAGATCCATCTTTTTTTGTCAAACACATCTCTCTTGGCATTGTAGTTTTGTTGCTCTATGTTGATGATATTATTCTTACTGGGAGTAGCTCTTCTGATATTGTTGAAGTCATTTTGGAATTGACCAAAGCATTTAACATGAAGGATTTGGGCCAGTTAAACTATTTTTTGGGATTGCATATTTCATATCATCAGTTAAACTATTTTCTGGGATTACAGATTTCATATCATTCCAATGGCTTATTTGTTTCTTAGCAAAAGTATATAAGAGATTTGTTAGCTAAAGTAGACATGAGCAACTCCAAACCGTGTGCTACACCTTGCCTTCCATATCACAAACTGTTAAAGGAAGATGGGGAACCATATCATAGTCCATATCATTATAGGAGCATAGTTGGTGCCTTGCAATATTTGACCTTCACAAGACCTGAGATTGCATTTACAGTCAATCTGATCAGTGTTGCCAATTTATGCATCACCCTATGAACTCTCATGTCGTAACTGTTAAGAGAATTCTTAGATATCTGAGTGGTACACTTCACTATGGTATTCATTTTCGACCTGGAAAACTATTTCTGCAAGCTTATAATGATGCAGATTGGGCAAGAGATCCCAATGATCGAATTTTTACGTCTGGTTACATTGTTTATCTTGGCTCTAGTCCTATCTCTTGGGCTTCCAAGAAGCAACATATAGTCTCTTGATCCTCTACTGAGACTGAATATCGAGCTTAAGCTATAGCAGCTGCAGAATTGTCATGGATCAAACAACTATTATGTGATCTTCATGTGCCTCTTTATGCTCATCCATTGATGTTTTGTGATAATATTAGTGCAATAGCTTTGTCATCCAATTTAGTGTTACGTTCTGGAGTTAAACATATTGAAGTAGATTATCATTTTGTTCAAGAAAGGGTGATTCGAGGTGATTTGGTTGTGCAACATGTGTCCTCCAATGAACAATTTGCTGATATACTCACCAAAGGCTTGTCTACTTCATTGTTTCATAAACACTATTCCAATCTCATGCTCGGTTCTAACTTCTAACAAGCATGAGATTGAGGGAGGATGTAAGGATGACAAAGATTGAGCTTCAAGCAAGGATCAAGATGATGCCATGTGTCAATAGCTTAGGCAATGTAGCTGTTAAGTTAGTTGTGTTTGTTGTGAAATAGGGTGCTTAGGGAATAAGCAATGTAACTAGTATAAAAGGAAAGATTATTCTTGTATTCTTAGTAGTGAACAAATATATCAAAGAATTAACTCATTTCTTGCTCTCTCTCTCTCTCTCTCTCTAAACTTCCCTCTACTTCTTTGATCATACTATCACCATTGATGACCTTGGAGCTTAGTTAACTGCATTTCTACACATCCTACTACTTTCAGGCCAATATTTGTATTTGTATTAAATTAATGTGAATTTTTATCATGAATTATTTCTATAGTAAAATTTAGAATATAAAAAGAAAATAACGTAATAAAATAATAATTGAATTTGACATATTCGGTGAAGAGAAAAACTTTAAAAGATGCCAAAATGTTACATAGGATGTCAAATTTAAATTTTATGTTTAGAATTTAACATCACCTTTAGAGATGCTCCAATATGTTGTTCTGATTTTTTTAAATAACAATTAGAAGACATGAACCGGATTATACAACTAAACCCCGTGAAATCATGTTTCCATCTTCAGCTCCCATATCTTCAAACCCTTCCTTCTTTTAGACGACTTTGCTATTGGTTGACTAGAAATGGTGGAAAAAAAAATTAGGGGCTTTTAGATCTAGATCCAAAAAGGTAGAGTGTTTTTAGGAGTGAGTCCAGTTATCTAATTATATGTTTTTAATTTTTTATACTGATTTTATATTTTCTAAAACTATTAAAAATCAATTAAAGTATTCTAATATTATGCATTTTCCAACTCCAAAAAATATAATTAATATCTTATAACCAAAAAACTAATACACTAACATAAATTTATCTGCAAAACATTCTACCCTAACTCAAGTAACAAATATATGAATGTATATTATACCTATACGGGAGATATGAAACCTAATTAAAAGGTAGAAAAAACATAACATACCTACAAGTAAGACACATTAATTTGTGACAGATTGATTATAAAAAATAATAAAAAATCTGTCATATAGGTAGATAAATATTATTAAATAAAAATCTATAAATATGTTTAAAGCAGAAGAAAGAACGAGAAATAAGAAAAAGATAAATAAAAAGAAATAAGCAAAGAGATAATTAGGAAGAAATTTGATTTTTATAATAAATCTTATTATTGAACAGATAATTATTGATAATTAAATAATTAAATATAACAAATTGGACTATTCCTACCACTGGCTCAAAAAATTGGACTTATATCAAATTTCCTCAAAAAATTAACATATTGGTAAGGAAAAAAAAAATAAAAAATAAAGTTGTCACTTTTCATCATACTAGCAATTTTTGTTTCCGTAGGTGGAGACTTGAAGTCGTGTTTCACTTTGCCATGGTCGGTTGGGATGGTTTTTTCCTTCCTGTAAAGTTTCTGATTCTCATTATCTTCAGTTGGCTCCGTAAGTAGATCTTTTATATTACAAACTATACAACTAATGTCTAATACCATTAACTACATGTTTCTCTTTACTTGGCAACCTTTATTGTGAGGAGTAATTACAATAGCAGCCTCTTTTGTTGGAGAACGGATCCTTTCCCGAGCTACGCAGCAGGAGCCTCCTCATCAAACAATATGGGCTGCATAAATTGAATACAACGGTTTTTATTAATTCATTTTCCTGTCCCACCACACACAACCGACGGTGCTGATTTGTCTTGCACATTAATCAACGGTCCAAATTGTTTGATGAAAAAGCTCCGGCTGCTTAGCTCCTAAGAGGATCCGTTTTGCTTTTGTTGACAATAGAGGCTCTACATGTGGATAGACAGCAGCATCCCCTAAATCACTTCTTAACAGACTCCAATCAATTTATAACAACAAGGAAACACAATCCCTCAATCAAATTACCTAACCTTACTTAACCTTACTAAAAGGTCAATCAGTTTACCTAACATTGTTGACATAACTGCCCTTACTAACACTTTCCTTTCTTCTCAGTGAACTTTAATGAATTATGCATGGGTATTGTTTTTAGTATAATGATATTTTACATTAAGGAAATGAAGAGTTCGGCTAAGCCACACAATGAGCATTCTAATTTGATATCAAATTTGTTATCCACAAGAATCAAATATAAGACATCTCATTTAAAGAGAGTAATCACTCATTTTAGTGATGTAATTACGTCGCTTACAAGAATTGGTATACCAGTAATTTCCTAAAACAATCCTAAACCAACTAGGACATATTTGACGAGCCAAAATCCTAACAATCTCCACCTTGGTGAGTCAAACCAAGTCTTGATCGTTGCACCCCCAAAGTATCTTTGAACCTTCTTGAAGCAGCTCTGGAAATCTTCAAGAGTCTTCACCTTGGCAATCTTCTTCTTGCCTCATTGCACCTCAAGCGAGGATGTGCTTGACTTTGATCAATCAACGAGATTGATCAAGTTCAAGCAATGCTTGAACTTCTTGGCCAGCACTATTTTTGTAAGGAAATCTGCGGCATTGTCATCCGTATGAATCTTTTCAATCCAAATTTCCTTAGACTCCACCCAATCTCTGATTCTGTGATACCTTGCTTCAATGTGCTTTGATCTTCCAGAAAAAACCTGATTCTTTGCCAAGTGTGTGGCACTTTGACTATCACACTTAAGCTTCACACAATCTTGAGTGATTCCCATTTGACTTACCAAGCCACTAAGCCAAATCGCTTCCTTTCCAGCTTCGGCCAATGCAATATACTCTGCCTCTGTGGTCGACAAAGCTGTAATTGGTTGCAGTAGTGCCCTCCAACTGATTGGTTCTCCTGCGCATGTAAATTGACTTTCTCTTGTCCAAGTCCCTTGCATAAGCGGCATCCACATATCCTAACACCCCTGCACCTTCCTTTTGCCTCTCAAACATAATCCTTTGTCGCCAAGAACCCTTCAAATAACACAAAATCCACTTGACTGCATACTAATGTTGCTTTCCTGGATTTACCATGTATCTGGAAACGACACTGATTGCTTGAGCTATGTTGGGACGTGTGCATACCATTGCATACATAAGGCAGCCCACGACATTAGCATAAGGCACATTCTTCATTACTTGTTGCTCTTCCTCGAACTGAGGACACTGTTGCCCACTTAACCTGAAGTGAGCCGCCAAAGGAGTTGAAACTTCCTTTGCTTCTTGCATGTTGAACTTCTCAAGAACCTTCTGAATATACTTGGCTTGTGATATCTAGATCCTTCAAGCGGTCCTGTCTCTCTGAATTTTCATGCCAAGGATCTTCTGTGCAGCATCTAGATCCTTCATGTCGAACTCCTCACTCAACATCTTCTTCAAGTCTTTAATTCTATACTTGTCTTGACAAGAGATTAGCATGTCATCCACATATAGCAATAGCAATATGATCATCCCATCTTGGAACACATGATAGTACACGCAACAGTCATATAAACATCTTCTAAAATTGATTTTCAGCATGAATGAATCAAACCTCTTGTACCACTATCTTAGAGACTGTTTCAGGCCATACAAGGACTTCCTTAGTTGACATACTAGGTTCTCTTTCCCATATTCAACAAACCCTTCTGGTTGAGCCATGAAAATCGTCTCCTCTAGATCCCCATGAAGAAATGTTGTCTTCACATCCATCTACTTAATCTCCATGTCATGTTGAGTTGCCATTGCTAAAAGCAATCTGATAGAAGTATGCTTGACTACAGGTGAAAAAATCTCATCATAATCCACCCCTTCCTTTTGTGAGTACCCCTTAGCCACGAGCCTTGCTTTGAATCACACGACATCTTGTTCATGTAGTCATTCTTTTTTCCTAAATATCCACTTGCATCCAACTAGCTTTCTTTCTTTGGGCTTAGGAACCAACTCCCAAACAGAGTTCTTATAAAGAAACTCCATTTCTTCTGTCATATCACTTATCCAACTATCTCGCTCATCACTTGTTATAGCTTCTCGATATGTAGTCGGATCTACTTGACTAATGTTAAGAGCATAATTAACTTCGTCTTTGTCAAACCCAAACATGTTAGGTTTCTTCTTGTTCTGCTTAGGTTTGTCCAGTGCTATGCATCTTTAGAATGCAGGTGGATTGTTGGTTGGAGTTCGAACCCTTTGGGATGTCTGGCGGATTAAAGTGCCTTCAATCTGCCCTGTTTCTTGCTCCACCTGATTCCTAACTGGTGAACAATGTTGATGCTCTTCTTCTTCCTCAAAATCATCATATTCGACTTCTTGCTCGATTTGCTCCACCTGAGCTTCTTCATCTAAACTGATTAATAGAATCTTTGTTGCTTCAATTTCAGCATCGTCCTTCTTCTCCTTACTGCTCTCGACTCTATTAAGAGACATGGTTGTCTCATAAAAAACAACTTCTCGGCTGACACCCTTTTTCTTCTTGTTGAAATCCCAAAGCTTGAAACCCTTAACTCATTTCTCAAAACCTAAGAATATGCGATGTATAGACTTCAGTTTGAGCTTGGACCTTTCATCACTTGGAATATGTGTATAAGCACTACAGCCGAACACCCTGAGCTTGGAATAGTCCACTGGCTTCTCAGACCATACCTCTTCTGCAGTCTTAAAACCAAGAATTGTAGATGGTGATCTATTAATCAAGTAACTTGCATGATTAATAGCTTCAGCCCAAAAACTATTGGGCAATCCTGCATGAAATCACATGCTCCTCTCTCTCTCTATGAGAGTTTGGTTCATCCTCTCAACATCTCTATTTTGTTAGGGATTTTTCTTTACTGTGAAGTACCTTATGATGCCTTTCTGCTTGCAGTAATCGGTGAACTCATTACTTGTATATTCACCTCCATTATCACTTCTTAGGTACTTGATCTTTCTTCCAGTTTGATTCTCGGTTTCTGTTTTCCATTCCTTGAACTTTGCAAAAACCTCGGATTTCTGTTTCATGAAATAAACCCAAACCTTCCTAGAAAAATCATCAATGAAAGTAACAAAATACATGGCTCCACCATTTGATTTAGTTGGTGCAGGGCCCCAAACATCTGAGTGAATACAGCTGAGTTGCTCCTTACTAAGGTTATCTGCATTGCTACTTGCGAATGATACCTTTCTTTGCTTCCCGAGAACACAGTATTCACAAAAGTCCAGTTTGCAAGATGACACGCCTTCCAATAGGCCTTGCTTGTGTAATTCTTGCAATCCCTTCTGGCTTATGTGCCGGAGCCTATGATGCCATAGTTCAGTCTTGTCTTCTATACTTTGATTTACAGAAACAGCTGCTTCCCCAACTGTAATGGTCCCAATTTACTTATACAACTTATTGGGTTGTAGGTCACCCCGCATTACCACTAGCGATCCTTTGGTTACCCTGAGTTTTCCTTTTTTAGACTTGTACCCATAACCGACCTCATCTAAAGTACCTAGGGCTGGAAAAAAAATACCAAAATTCCCAAACCAAACCGAAAAATTCCCGAAACCAAACCGAAAAAATACCAAACCGAAAATCCCAAAAATTTTGGTACTCAATACCGAACCGATCCCGAAATTTCGGTACGGGAATCGGTCTCAAGTTTTCGAGATTTCGGTAATCCCGAACCGAACCGAAAATAAAAAAAATTATATTATTTAATTTTTAAATATATATTCGGAATTTTAATAGCCGTCGAATTCGGTTGAGATTTAATCACAACCGTTGAATACAACAAAAGGATCAAACCCTCAGAGAACTCACAGCCTCAGTCACTCTCTCTCCGTCTCTCGACTTCGACTCAACGTCCTCACCTCGCTCAGACAACCTCACCACCCTCCTCGACCTCACCTCAGACAACCTCCTCACCTCAGAATCCGGCCACACCCACATCACACAGACCCTCTGATCTCTCTTTATCTCTCAATTTCTCATCCCTCAAACCCTGACTGTGTGAAGGAGCCTTCCTTCACGGCACAGAGGCAGAGCTATGGCCACCGGTGCCGCTCACCTCTTTAATCTCTCTTCCCCGACTTCTTCATCCAGATTCCAGTGCCTTGCGCACCGATTCTCCCCCAAATCAGGTAAATTTGGGAATTAATTTAGGGTTTGAAATTTAGGGTTTGTGAAATTTAGATTAGGATTTGTGAAATCTAGATTAAGGTTTGTGAAATCTAGTCTTGGTTAGGCATTGTTCTTGATTTTATTAAAAATTTGCATTGTTCTATTAGGTGTCGTGTTGTCTTCTGTGTTTTACATCTTAGTGTTTGAGAACACTTGCTTCCATGTTTTTTTTCTTATGCTTTTGCATTCCTAGTTGTTGCCATCTTGTCCACTGCTTGTGTAATTTTATTGTTCATTGGATTAAATTTTGTTTCTACTAAATAATAATTAAATAAATAACAGATTTCATAAATAAGTAAGCATTTGCCTATAAAATGTATGTGAGGGCTGTGCTGAAGGCTTAAGTTAGTGGTTCTGCTTATTTCTGATCTTCTGGATGCCTATAATAGAATATTTGCGAGGTTGAAATGGGGAGTATCAGTTTAGATGGAAGAGTTTTTGTGGTTAAAGATATTAGCTTTTGCCACGGGTTCAGTTGTAGCAATTAGAAATTCACTAGGTGCTAACATTGGTGTTAATCTATAATTCTGTTGGAGCAATTCGGTGCTTTCCTGAAAACACCTTTTACTCTCCCTCCCTTTCCCTGCTCTGTTTTGTTGTTTACTATTTCCCGCTTTTTGGTCTTTAGTTCCATAAGAGATATGCTAGCTTGGATAGAATATTTGATGACTTTGAATCTAAATGTTTACATATTTTTTCAGACAAGGCTTTCGTACACACCAGATCAAATTAATCAAGAATGTTATGTCAATGTGAATGCTAACAGAGTTGTCTTTGACAGCCTGAGGAATAATCCAAAAGTTTCTTATGATGGGAAGAGCTTCTCTTATAAGGTAACTTTTGAATTTTATCTAACTGTGTGCCCGAGTAGACCAGGATAGTATGGTTTTATAAATCATTTGAGGATTCCCGATTTGTCCCGAAATCCCGAAAATATTTCGGGATTCCCGAAAATTTGGTTTGGGATCGGTATTGAATTTGGGATTCCCGAAAATTTCGGTTTGGGAATCGGGACAAGGGTTTCGGTATGGGATCCCATACCGAACCACCCCTAAAAGTACCCAAGGAAATCAAATTCTTTCTTAGTCTAGGGACATACCTGACAGCCCCCAAAACTCGTATCATCTAATCGAACATTCTGATTCGAACAGTGTCAATTCCTCTTACAGGACATGAAGAATCGTCCCCCATTAAGACTTCCCCGCTGCTGACTTCTTTGTAAGTATCGAACCATTCTCTTACTGCACACATATGAAAAGTGCATCTGGTATCCAAAATCCAATTTGTGAAAGCCTTGGAGCTCGATGTTACTGAAAGAAGCTCTTTGTCACTCTCATGCTCGGTGACTGCACTAGCTGAACCTGAGCTTCCTTCCATCTTAGCTTTCTTCTCTTTCGAAAACTTGCAGTTCCTCTTCCAATGATCGACTAAACCACATTCTAAGCAACCTTCCTTCTTTTCCTTTTTCTTTTGGGATTTTGACGTACCTCTGTTGCTGGTTTTCTCTTCCTTTGTCTTTTCCCTCCCTTTCTCCTTGCCTTTGGCATAAAGGCCTTGAGAGTTTTCAGTTATATCATCCAGTTTAGCATATGACTCAAGAGATTGAATTACGTCTTCAAGCTTCAGGGACTCTTTTCCAAACATTAGAGTTGTTCGAAAATTCTTGAAAGACGAAGGTAGAGACCTCAGCAAGATGATCGCCATATCATCATCTTTGTAAGTTTCTTCGACCTTCTGAAGATTAGCTATGCAGTTCTGGAACTTGCATACATGATCATCAATATCACCTCATTCTTCTTGTCGAAGCCCGAATAGTTCATCCTTTAGAAAAAGTATATTGGACACGGTTTTGCCCATATAAACATTTTCCAACTTTTCCCATGCTTCTTGGGTAGTCATTTTTTCGGTGATGTGTGATCGAACTGATCTTGTGAGAGATCTCGATGGAACTCTTAGCCTTCTTGAGAACCGTAGTCCATGCTGCTTCAGTCATGTTTGCCGGCTTCTCACCATTGAGTGCATCATCCAAATCCTGCTGTATCAGTACGTTTTTCATCATCATTTGCCAGTCTGTGAAGTCATCCTTGCCGTCAAAAGGATTTAACGCAGGTCTTAGATCCATATTCATCTTCCCTTTTGACATCGTAGAACACCTTGAACCTAGCTCTGATACCAATTTGTTGAAAAACGCCCACCAGACCTTGTTCTTGGATGTAACCAACGGCAATAGACTAAACTAGCAAATATAAAAAAACTTAGAAACACACAAGAATTATACTGGTTCGGCAGAACTTTTGCCTACGTCCAGTTGTGATTTCTCTACCGCTCATTTGATTAATAATAGAGATTACAGACCTTTTGCAAACCCTAGAATTAATCTCAAAACTCTTGGTTGTCTTGCTGTTTTATTTCACTGTAAAAATCAGCCTTGGCGCATCCTATTTATAGACATAGGGTTGGCTTACATGTCCCAAGGCTGATTGAATTCCTATTTCTAAGTGGATTAGGAAATTACACTTATCCAAATCCAAATAGACTTCTAGAAATCCAAACCTAAATTGATAAGGAAACTAAAATTCTTTCCTAATCCCTCTAGGACAAGAATTGGTATACCTCTAATTTCCTAAAACAATCCTAAACCAACTAGGACATATTTGACGAGCCAAAATCTTAACAAAAACTAACATCAACTTTTTGCAACCAAACATAGGAATTCCAACAAAAAACAATGGTCCTTGACATAAAAAATGAACTCACCGCCCCAACAGAAGCTTATAGCACTAATCCTGAAACACCTTTTCTTCTTAAACCTTCTATCACTACCTTTGCATGTTCGATTACTCTCAGGATTCGTCGGGCCGAGCAGTCTTGGCCAATCAAACTTGATCCTGGGGTTAGGAACAAAATATTTTTTCAGCTTTCCATTTGATTCTTTGCAGCAGCGGCCATGGAAAGGCCATATGCATCTACATCCATGCCTACTTCTTAGACATCTGCATCGCTCAAGTATTTTTCGAATTCTTGCTGACCACAATTAAAATTTCGAATCTGAAGTTCTATGAAATAAATAGAGTTTGTAAACATAACCCTAAAGCACAAAGATTTGAAAATGACTTCTCACCTATGATGCATGGATACTTCTGTTTGGTCCCGTATCCCGTATCCGATACTTGATCGGATACGATACTTGCCCGATACTCTCGGATACTCGTCCGACACGTATCCTGATTGATGGACACGAATTTGGCTGATAGATACACGTATCCTACATTTAAGATACACGTATCCGGCTTGTAGGATACATTTACACTTTCAAAAAAGGTAATGAGGAGGAGAAAATTAATAGAAGACATCTATAATTGAAATGTGATGAATATAATGAGCTTCCCTCTGATTAAAACCATGAGCACGACTCTCACACTCCTTCTACTGTATAAAGAGGATTAGATTTCGAACTTTTCTTATCTAACAACTCAAATGTACTTGAATTTGAATGATGAATTATGTTTTAAAATGTATAGTTTTGTTGCTATATACATTTTTATTTGCCGTATCCATAGCGTATCATATCTTAATTTTTAGAGATTTTCCGTATCGCCGTGTCGTGTCGTGTCGTATCGGCGTATCCGTCAACATCAAAGCACATTTTCATAATCAAGATGAATAATGCCATTTTGGAACACTACTTTAGATTAAAGTAATCTAATAGAGTGGCAGTGATCGAAGTTTATTTTTTGTACATTGTTTAATTTTATGAGTGAAAAAAGATTTTCAAAGTAGGAAGGGCCATCTATGTTATCAAGAAAAAAAATGGCCATCCATCAATCTGTCACATATGCATAAACGATTTGGATCTCTTTAACCAAACAGGCAAGCTGCATGAGGGAAATTGTATTGGTAACGAAAAAAAAATTACGTCTAGTCAGGGGGGATATAAACCTTACCCCTCATGATACAAAGAAAAGGAGAAAAAGAACATGAAAACGAATGAGGGACATAAACCTTACCCTTCCAGAAACGACAACACAAAAGATACAAGTAAAAAAATGATGGGACATGAAACCTAACCACTTTAAAGCTAAACCAAAAAGGTCTAAACCAAGCAAGTTAAACAAACTTATGCTAACCCACTTATTGTAAGATACCAACATGAACCAGACCACACATAATAGTACAACAAACACTATCAACAGCTGCAACATGAATTACAATAAGGACTAAGTCATTTGCCCCTCCTCCCTCTTTTGGCTATTGACTACCTCCTCCTCTTGCTAAATGTCTCTACAAACCATTCATGCTTCTTGTCTGCAAAAGCGTTCCCGGCAACGAATCAACAATTAGACCACAAAAAACTCTGGAAGAACCACGTACCAATCAAACTTAAATGCAATTTTAGGGCCTTCATCTTCTTCAAAACCGAAGTGTTGAGCTCTCCGAATCCTTGCATTACTTTGACAGAGGTCAATACAAAGGTTATATTTGTTTCAACCCAATTTCAAGCAGGTTTTATGTCTCAAGACATGTTATTTTTATGAAACTAATTTTCTTTACAAAATCTTAGTTTCAAAATCCTTGGTCTTTTACTTCTGTATTTGTCACACCACCATCTGTTGCACCACTAATACAAATCAAAATGTTATTGTTTCTTATGTTACACTTGCATCTGATGCATCTTTACCATACACTCAACCCATGAAAGCTTCATAGTCTTTTTTTGAACCAACTAATGCCTCAAGAGTTTTTGGATTCACCAATGCGAGCCTTAGAGTTATCTCATTCTCTTTCCCTTATCCCAAACCATATACCTAGTGCCTCAGAGTCTTTGAGTTCATCACATAATGCTATCTCTAGTTCTTCAGCACCTACACAGTCCCCAGTCCCTGTGGATCCTGATTTTCAACCAGAAAATCTCACAATTGTTCATCCAGTACCATCTGTGAGTTTACATCCAATGCAAATAAGATCCAAAAGTGGCATTATCAAGAAGAAAGCTTTGTAACTTATGTTTCAACTTTTGAGAATTCAGTTGGAGAACCTTCATTAATTCAAAGCTGCCAGTAAGGTTACAGAATGGTAGGCAGCTATGCAAGATGAAATTGATGCTTTGCATACTCAACACACTTGGGATTTGGTTCCTCTTCCACTTGATAAAAACTTAGTTGGTTGTAAGTGGGTTTATAGGATCAAGAAGCATCCAGATGGCTCTATAGCAAAGTATAAAGCTAGGCTTGTTGCAAAGGGTACAGTCAAGAGGAAAGAATTGATTACAGTGAAACATTCAGCCCAATTGTAAAGCCAACTACTGTTAGACTTTAGCTTAGTGCTTGCAGCTCAATTCAATTGGTCTTTAAGGCAACTTGATGTTAAAAATGCCTTCTTGCATGGCCATTTGACTGAGGAAGTCTATATGTCACAGCCATCTGGTTTTATCAGTTCTCACCATCATTCTCACTTTGTCTGCAAGATTAATAAGTCTTTGTATGGCCTTAAATAGGCTCCAAAAGTCTGGAATGAAAACTTTACAAGTTTTCTACCAGATTTGGGGTTTCAGGCCTCACTTGCAAATCCATCTTTGTTTGTCAAACGCATCTCTCTTGGCATTGTAGTTTTTGTTGCTCTATGTTGATGATATTAGTCTTACTGGGAGTAGCTCATCTGATATTGCTGAAGATATTTTGGAATTGACCAAAGCATTTAACATGAAAGATTTGGGCCAGTTAACTATTTTCTGGGATTGCAGATTTCATATCATTCCAATGGCTTATTTGTTTCTCAGCAAAAGTGTATCATAGATTTGTTGGCTAAAGTGGACATGAGCAGCTAGGGCTGGGCAAACGGGCCCTGGGCCTGCGGGTAGGGGCGGGTATAGGCGGTTCGGGGCGGGTACGGGGCGGGTCCATAATATTTTATGTACAAAACGGGGCGGGGCGGGTCCAAGTAAACAAAGGGGCGGGCCGGTTCCAATTTTCCAAAGTGACAGGCCCCCGGCCCGAACCGTATCACACACACCTGTTGATTATTAAGCACAACAACACCTACACACTCAAATCTCACACACACACACACACACACACTCAAATCTCACACATCTTTCTCGAAGACTCCCGAGCCCTCCATCTCGATCTCTCTCTCCCAGATTCGTCCCTCTCGATCTCTCTTTCCCAGATTCGTCCCTCTCGATTCTCAGTCCCCTCTCGTTCGTCCTTCCCTCTCTTTCCCTCTCGATCTCTCGTTCGTCCTTCTCTCTCTCCCAGAGTCGTCCCTCTCGATTCTCAGTCCATCACCGTCATATGGCTGGGGCAAGCATTCAGGTAAAGCTCTCTCCTCATTTCCAGAACAGCCATGGCGTCCATGGCCAACCGCGCCAATCCACTGTTCAACAACCTTCCTCACTTCCTCACATGGCGAGCCTTAGGGTTCCGCACCATCTGCAGCGGCCGCATGGGCTTCTCGTCTCAGTCCGAGCGGCAGCCCGATCCCGAAACCCCCATCGTCGGGACCAAGGTGCTTGAGACTTTCAGAGAAGAATTTGAAGTCGGAAATCGGTTAATTACGCTAGAAACGGGAAAGATCGCTTGCTTCGTTAACGGTGCGGTTGTTTTGGGCATGGAGGAGACCAAAGTATTATCCACCGTGGCCGCCGCCAAAGGCGACGCCGTTCTCGATTTTCTGCCCCTTATTGTATGTTTCTAATTCAACTTACATTTAGGTTTTTATTTCTTTCTCTTGATTGCACGAATTATTCGGTTGTTTGAATTTCCACTGATCGTATGAACTGAACCATGTAAAGCAGTTAGTTGTTTGATAATTTAACCATTTAATGTGATCATAATTTTTAAAATAAGTAATTAATTAATTATAAAATTTGTAGCTGGTTCGAAATGAAATGTCGGAACTTTGGCAGAAAAAGATCTGCTTGCTAATTGTTATGGTACACAAATGTGAGCATTGTATGCTTGTTTGTTGCTCATTTTGTGTGTTCTTATTGGATTTTGGTATTGTATATGTAAGGTTGATTACCAAGAGAAGCAATTTGCCCAAGGAGTAATTCCGAACACATTCATGCGAAGGGAGGGTGCGCCGAAAGAGCGTGAACTCTTATGTGGTCGTATCAATGATCGACCAATACGTCCGCTATTTCCTGCTGGGTTTTTCCATGAAGTTCAGGTATGATGTTAATCTTTGGGTTGCCTTTTTCGGTTTCTGACGGATACCCATTTGTAGCAATCATGCGCTTATAGTCTTATGGCCCTGAATATTTATTTCCTGATATTCATATATAGGTAACAGCAAGTGTTCTTTCCTCTGATGGAAAGCAAGATCCAGATGTACTGGCAGCTAATGCTACATCTGCTGCGCTTATGTTATCAGATATTCCTTGGGGTGGCCCCCATTGGCATGATTCGTATAGGCAGTATTGCTGGGAAGTTTATTTTCAAACTGCAATCTGTGATTTTTTTCAAACTGCAATTTGTGCAATCTGTGCAATTTTTTTCAAACTGCTATCTGTGATTTTTTCCAAACTGGAATATGTGTAAACTGTAAACTGGAATCTGTGCAGTTTTTTCAAACTGCAATCTGTGCAGCAAACATTTTTAAACAGCAAAAAAAAAAGAAAAAAAAGGGGACCCGTGTACCCGGACGGAACCGGCCCGTTTCAACCGGGCCGGGTAAGGTCCGGTTCCTATTTTCAGAATTGTAATGCCCGGCCCGGCCCGCCCCGTCTCCTTTAATTCCGGGTCCGGTCCGGTCCCTTCAAAAATGGACCCGGCCCGGCCCGTGCCCAGCCCTATAAGCAGCTGCAGAATTGTCATAGATCAAACAACTACTATGTCATCTTCATGTGCCTCTTTATGCTCATCCATTGATGTTTTGTGATAATATCAGTGCAATAGCATTGTCATCCAATCCAATGTTACATTCTATAGTTAAACATATTGAAATAGATTATCATTTTGTTCGAGAAAGGGTGATTCGAGGTGATTTGGCTGTGCAACATGTGTCCTCCAAAGAACAATTTGCTGATATACTCACCAAAAGCTTGTCTATTTCATTGTTTCAAGAACACTACTTCAATCTCATGCTCGGTTCTAACAAGCATGAGATTGAGGGGGGAAGTAAGGATGACAAAGATCAAGCTTCAAGCAAGGATCAAGATGCTGCCATGTGTCAATAGATTGGGCAATGTAGCTGTTAAGTTACTTGTGTTTGTTGTGAAATAGGTTGCTTAGGGAATAAGCAATGTAACTAGTATAAAAGGAAAGATTACTCTTGTATTCTTAGTAGTGAAGAAATATATCAAAGAACTATCTCATTTCTTGCGCTCTTTCTAAACTCCCCTCTACTTCTTCGATCATACTATCACCAGTGATGACCTTGGAGCTTAGTTAACTGCATTTCTACACATCCTACTACTTCTTTTTTTTTTTTGTCGAAAGATAGAATTTTTATTAGAACTCAAATACGAACTGATACATTTGCATCTTCTACTAAAACATTGAAAAGAAACTCAGGGCCTAATTCATCCCAGCCAAATTTCCCGCCATGCTTGGTCACGTACACCACTATCGAATCGACAGCACGATTGCAATGTCGAGGGGTAAAGCAAAACCTCACCAACTGAAATAAACTAGCCAAACGCCAAATGTCTTGGATATAAACTTCAAGGTTGACATCCACCGTGGTCTCCTTGTTTAACAATTGAATTAAGCCTTTCGAATCCGATTCCGTCACCAAATTGCAACTCCCCGTGCACTCCTCCCTTCCCACTAACGACTCTAAACCAAGTCTAATGCCTTCAGCCTCAGCCCTAATGGCGTTCCTATATCTCCCGCCCTCTACCCCTCCAGCACACAAGGGAATGCCCACAAAATCCCTAAGAACCCACCCCACCCCACCCCTTATTCCCCGGTGTTCTTTCTCCAAGCTGCATCGCAATTCAATTTTAACTCCCCAAAAGCCGATTTCTTCCACTTTCCCCCTCCCATCCCCTTGCTCTCCCTGTCCACCAACAGCACTTCCCCCTCCCTCCTTTCCCTGATGTCGACCCCACCCCCCATCCAGGCGCCGTCCTCTCTGTTTCGACCTAGCTCATCCCCACCCTTCTCCTCGGCATCCAATGCAATCCAATAATCATCTACGTCCCTCTTCCATAGTTCCACCGCCTTCTGAGGAGATATTCTCACCCCCTTGAACACCAGTTCATTCCTACACTTCCAAATACGCCATAGCCCAAACGTCGTCTGTTGCAAAATTGAATCAGCAGCCTTGTCTTTCTTCGTTTGTTGCACCAACATCTGCCAACCCTCAATGAACTCGTTCACCCTTAGAGCCGCCATATTAAGTTGGAAATTTATCCCAAACCAAAAAGCACGACTAAACTCACATTCAAAGAAGAGATGAGCCTCAGTTTCATCACCTGCACCACACAATTCACATTTGTTCTCTATTCGGATATGTCGTCGTTCCAAATTATGTCTCACTGCCAAGGCCTTCCTACTTGCCTTCTATAGAAAAATGCGAAGTTTCGGCAGAATCTTAATGGTCCATATCTTCTTCCAACCATCTCCCAAGAGGCCCGGAGAGCTTGCCATCCCACTCCCCTTCCGTCCAAACTCTCCATTCTTTAACATTTTCATTGCCACATGATACCCCGACCGTACCGTATAGGCTCCATTCTTTGTGTAATGCCATATTCTTTTATCATCACATCCTTGTCGACTAAACGGTATCGACCTAATCAATTCAAAGTCCGTTGGACCCACAATAGCCGCCAAAACCTCTAAATTCCATTCATGTCTATCATCCGTCATCAACGCACTGACCCGCGTATGTGGATCCATATCCCTCAAGATCGGTTTGAACGAATGAGGTTTAGGTACCCATGGCTCAGCTACTGAAATCTTTTCTCCATTGCCCACCCTTCATCTAACCCCACGGCTCAAGATTTGTATTCCCAACATAATCCCTTTCCAACCCCATGAGGATTTCTTTTTTCGACCTTGCTTCCCAAAACGATGAATTAGGATAGTATTTATCCTGGAGCACCATATTAACAACGAATCCAGATTCTTCAACACCCTCCAACCGATTTTAGCAAGCATGGCTAAATTAAATCCCATTAAATTGCGAAAGCCCAATCCGCCAAGCTTTTTACTCTCGGTCAACTTATCCCAAGCCACCCAATGATAGCCTTTGGTTTTCCCTTGATTTCTCCACCAAAATTGAGCAATGACTCTCTCCATCTCTTTGCACGTAGTCACAGGTAAATTAAAGCATGCCATAACATGATTTGGCATCGCCATCGCCACCAATTTGATCAATATCTCCTTCCCTGCCGGCGACAGAAATTGCTCTGCCCACCCATCAATGCGACTTTCAATACCACACCGTACTAATTCAAATACAACCTTCTTTGAATGCCCAAAATCCGCCTGAATCCCCAGATATTTGTCAAACCCATCTCGTTCTTGAATATTCATTAGCGAGACAATACGCCTTTTATTTTTCTTCAAGCAACCCTTCCCAAAGAAAATAGAACTTTTCGCTAGATTAATAATTTGGCCAGACTCATTTCCATACTCTTCCAACACTTTAATAACATTTTCGGCCTCCGTTTCATTCGCTTTGCAAAACAGTACAGAATCATCCGCGAAAAACAAGTGAGAAATAGCGTTTGTTCCAGGTGCCACCTGCACCCCACTAATCCGTCCATCCATTTCATTCTTTTGAATAAATGCTGAAAGAGCTTCTGCACATATGAGGAAAAAAAAAGGATAGCGGATCACCCTATCTCAATCCCCTATCTGGTCTAAAATACCCATACGGAGCCCCATTCACCATCACAATGTACGACACCGTAGAAATGCATTCACGAATCCATGAGCAAAAAAACTGGATGAAAACCCAATTTGCGCATAACATCAAGTAGGAAGTGCCATTCCACTCGATCATACGCTTTTGCCATATCTAATTTAACCGCCATACGACCTTCCTCACCCACCACCCCCTGCTTTAAAGAATGCAATATTTCATGTACAATCAATATATTATCATGAATCTGCCTCCATGGTACAAATGCCGATTGATTGCTACTGATAATCCGATCCATAACCTTTTTCAATCTTTTAGTCAAAACTTTAGCGATTATCTTATACATAACATTACATAAGAATATCGGCCTCAATTCCGCCATCCTTCGGGGAGCCTTTACCTTCGGAATTAAGACAATATGCGTATGAATCACCTTCTGAAGCAACCTACCTCCCCAAATGGTGAAAGGCCTGCACCATCCGAACGATGTCCTCACCCACCACGTCCCAGTGATCTTGGAAAAACCCTGCGGTGAAACCATCAGGGCCTGGGGATTTAGTAGCTGGAATTTGATGCCCAGCCTCACTAATTTCTTCCACGGAGAAAGGTTGTATGAGTTCCGTATTCAGCCTCTCGTCAATCTTCCGTTCCACACATCCCGCCACCTCCCATACCATCTGGCCACAACCAGATTTAAATAAACTGTTAAAATAACTAACCGCAATCTGGCTAACAAACCTGGGTTCCGTTCGCTAAACACCATTTGTGAGATCCCACATCGTCCAGGGGAGTGATCCTCATATGTATATTCCCATCCCTACCTAGCACGAGGCCTTTTGGGAGCTCACTGGCTTCGGATTCCATCGGAACTCCGAAGTTAAGTGAGTAGCGCGCGAGAGCACTCCCATGATGGGTGACCCACTGGGAAGTTCTCGTGTGAGTTCCCAAAAACAAAACCGTGAGGGCGTAGTTGGGGCTCAAAGCGGACAATATCGTGCTACGATGGTGGAGCGGGCCCAGGATGTGGTGGACCCCAGGTCGGGATGTGACACCATTATTGTCCTCAAGCCCTGCAATCCGATTGATCCTCCTCCGCTGTGTTGTTTGGGCATAAAAGAACTTTGTATTTTTATCCCCTTCTCGAAGCCACGTATTCCGAGATTTAACTTTCCAATATGCTTCTTCCTCCTTAAGTGCCACCACCAACTCCTTCTCCTTCTCTCTTATATAGTCTTGCCGCACCCCCTCCACTAAACCTTCCCTGATTTCCGCTCGAATTTCCCCAATACGACGTTGGGAATTTGGTTTATTAACCCTCTTCCACTCACCTAAGAGACACCGCGTCCCCTTTAGCTTTTCACAAACCTTAAACTCAATTGACCCCATTGCCGAGCTCCTTCAACCATCCTCAATAATCTCACGGCATTCCGGCTTCTTCCCCCATCTAGACTCGTAATAGAACCGCCGTGGTGCTCTCTCATAAATTCCTTCTGAGGACAAAATTAACATGGAATGGTCTGATCCCTCCAGCTCCACATGTTGAATAATTGCATTCGAAAATAGTTGTACCCAACCTGCCGTTGCCACCCCACGATCCAGTCTTTGCTGAATAAAGCCATCATCTCGGTTATTCTTCCATGTAAACGGACCACCTTCAAACCCTAAATCCAATAATTCATTCTCCGCTAGAAATCCGCAAAAGTCCCTCGTGCTCGCCATTGAGCGTTAGTTGCCTCCTTGTTTTTCTTGGTCATCCACAATGTCATTAAAATCCCCAATAACCAAGCACTTCCCATGCAATCTACTAATCCAATTCCCAAGTTCCTCCCATTGCTTCTTCCTACGTTTGGCATTCATACTTGCATAAACTGCAATCATCGACCATTCCGCCTGCAGTGGGTCACACCCCACCCCCAACTCAATAAAAAAATCCTTCCAAACAATACTAGATATATTTGCCCCATCCTTCCATAACACACATAATCCTCCACCTAAACCTTTTGGTTTCACTGGTTGCGAGAAATCCATCCGTAATAACTTGAGTAAATAACCGTAGCGATCACTCTTAGATTTCGTTTCGAGTAAAATCACCACGTCGGGGTTGTGGAGCCTCACCTGCTCCACCAACGCATGAACTGTCAAGCAACCCCCAATAACTTGACAGTTCCAACATAATGTTTTCATGGCGACCGTGGAGACCCCTCACAGGTGGTTTCCACAACCTCAGAGAAGGTAAGAACTCGCTTATTTCCATTAGAACCATTTCTATCCATATCTTCCCCATCCACCTCCACCTCCACCTCCTCAAATCTCCTATTTTGACGTCTATGCTGCCTACTTAATTCCTTAATAATTGGCCCCAACTCAAAAGGGTCCGAATCCTGAGACCCATTATGACTCATGCCCTCCACTTCTTCCATCACACCCTTGCCTCCTTTTTGCATATCCTGTGAACCCTCGAGTTGTGACGACAAAAGTATGCCCTCATCCTCCTCCATACCCCACGGGACATTCAAGTCAAGCTGTATCTCTCTCGGGTTCTCCCCCACATCTCCCCTCACACGCCATGTTCATGAAAGTCTAACAGGACTACATTGACTGCCCCCGGAGCTACAATTCCTCCCCTACCAATAAGCCCAACATCAAAAGATCTCTCCCATGCCCTTCGAGCCTCCTTTTCCGTCCTCCAGCTATTCCCTCGTACTCCTTCCTCACACCCCTGCTTCTGTGCGATCAAAGCAGCAGCAGAACTTTGTTTTTCAAAAACATGAGGCGTATCTTCCACAACCCCCTTTACGGAAGCAACAACATTTGCAGCACCCTCCTGCTCTCCCTTCTCCCTACCCCCTCCTCCCTATCTCCATATTCATCGCCCTGCTTCCATCCCCCAGGACCTCTCGATTCTACCTTTCTCTCAATCTTCTTTCCTTTGGGCCCCAGCGTTCCTCCATTCCCTTCGCCCAAGGACGTATGCCTTGTACGGCGCGACGGAGAACGTAAGGCTTTTCCCCTCAAATCTGTGCTAGCCTCCAGCCCTTCATACTGCATTGCACCCCCAACAACCCCATGTTCCATGCATGCCTTCTTCATATGCCCTAGCTTCCCACAGTAAAAACAGTAGGTTGGCAAATCTTCATACTTAAACTGTACCCACACTCTCCCTTCGTCTGGAAACGTCACCATAGTCCTCCGCATCAACGGTTCTCGTAGGTTAAATCGAACACGTATCCTCAAAAACCGCCCAATACATTCTGGGCTGGCAGATTTATCGACAACTAGCACCACACCAATCTTATTCCCTATTGCCATAGCCACCTCCGCCGTCATACTCAGCGGCGGCACCTGATGAACCTGCACCCACATCTCACCCATTGACAGCTTCCTTCATCGTTTATCACGTCTGTGTGCACAATCTTCCACCAGTACGAAATCATCACGAAAAGTCCAAGGGAATTCCGGGTCAAGCACTCGTTGCATATCTCGCTTGGAAACAAACCTCACCAGGAATCGTCTTTCACCTAAATCCCGAATAGATACCGCCTCCTTCCCTCGCCACAGGGACGTGAAGCAGTCAATGAATCCCTCCGCGTTCACAGCCCTCTCAGTGAGCACCTCGGCCACCAGGCTATACTAGAAGCCTAATAGTGCACCTTCCACTTCTTTCCTGCCAATTACCACACCCTCCTTCTCCCTGTCAGTAAGTTGGAGTCTGTCACCCAAACTCTGCCCTAATTCTTCCACGATTCCAGTTGTATCCGAGTCCTCCCTCCGCGCCTTCATCGTACGCTTGCTTCGACACGCAACCTCCGGTTTCCTCGCCGCCGCAAAGCCGTCTTCCATGTAAGCCGTCGTCAAAACCCTATTTTCCTAGTCGCAAACCCTAATTGCGTAGCACCGAATTTCTCGACAAAACCTCCTAAAGAGGACATAGGATCTGTGACTTTTTCCACATCCTACTACTTTCAGGCCAATATTTGTATTTGTATTAAATTAATGTGAATTTTTATCATGAATTATTTCTATAGTCAAATTTAGAATATAAAAAGAAAATAACGTAATAAAATAATAATTGAATTTGAAATATTCAGTGAAGTGAAAAACTTTAAAAGATGCCAAAATGTTACATAGGATGTCAAATTCAAATTTTATATTTAGAATTTAACATCACCTTTAGAGATGCTCCAATACGCTGTTCAGATTTTTTTAAATAACAATTAGAAGACATGAACCGGATTATACAACTAAACCCTGCGAAATCATGTTTCCATCTTCAGCTCCCATATCTTCAAACCCTTCCTTCTTTTAGACGACTTTGCTAGTGGTTGACTAGAAATGGTGGAAAAACAAAATTAACATATTGGAAGGAAAAAAAAAAAAAAAAAAAAAAAAAGATAAAAGTTGTCACTTTCCATCATACTAGCAATTTTTTTTTTCTGTAGGTGGAGACTTGAAGTCGTGTTTCACTTTGCCGTGGTCGGTTGGGATGGTTTTTTCCTTTATATTACAAACTATACAACTAATGTCTAATACCATTAACTACATGTTTCTCTTTACTTGGCAACCTTTATTGTGAGGAGTAATTATCATTGACAATAGCAGCCTCTTTTGTTGGAGAACGGATCCTTTCCCGAGCTAAGCAGCAGGAGCCTCCTCATCAAACAATCTAGGCCGCATAAATTAAATTCAACGGTTTTTATTAATTCATTTTCTTGTCCCACCACACACAACTGACGGTCCTGATTTGCCTTGCACATTAATCAACGATCCTGATTGTTTGATGAGAAAGCTCCGACTGCTTATCTCCGGAGAGGATCCGTTTTGCTTTTGTTGACAATAGAGGCTCTACATATGTATAGACAGCAGCATCCCCTAAATCACTTCTTAACAGACTCCAATCAATTTATAACAAGAAGGAAACACAATCCCTCAATCAAATTACCTAACCTTACCTAACCTTACCTAAAAGGTCAATCAGTTTACCTAACACTGTTGACATAACAATCAGTTTACCTATCATTGTTGACATAACTGCCCTTACTAAGACTTTCCTTTCTTCTCAGTGAACTTTAATGAATTATGCATGGGTATTGTTTTTAGTATAATGATATTTTACATTAAGAAAATGAAGAGTTCGGCTAAGCCACACAATAAATATTCTAATTTGATATCAAATTTGTCATCCACGAGAATCAAATATAAGACATTTCATTTAAAGAGAGTAATCACTCATTTTAGTGATGTAATTGCGTCGCTCACAATATTTAATTTACCTATTATCTAACATAAAGGGTATTATTACCACTAGAAGACTTGGGATTTACTATTTTCACTTACATGTGGTTAAATATCTTAATAGATAATGTGTTTGGTTTCTATCCATGCATTCTGAATTCAAAACTTCATTCTTCTAAATTATTATAATAGTTTCGAACCCTCTCCCTCCCCCTCCCCCTCCCATTACTAATAAATTTTTTTTTTTTTTTTTTTTTTTTTTTTTACCATCTACACTTAATAATTATCTGTTCTTAACTTCTTACCTATCAAAATTCAAACTTTCCATTTTACCCTTTTAAAGAATAAAGATATATGAAAAAACTTAAAACAGTAGTCCGAGCTGTCACTGGAGTCGGCGGCTCCCAACTACCTCGTTTTCCCGCCTCTTCCATCTCCGTTCTAGTCCAACGGACCCACTTTTACGGCTTAAAGTCTTGAACCAAAATTTTGCTACTAATTGATTAAGGCTTATAGTCTTGAACCAAATTACACGCCTTTGACTATTACCACAAAGTGTTTGGAGGTGTTTGTTATAGTCACATTCCTGAACAATTGAGACACAAGTTGGAGGAAGCTTCAACCAAAGGTATTTTTGTTGTATCTTTTAAAACCAGTTCTTAAAATATCAGTAACTGTGAAATATCGATAAGTAAATTCGTGAAAATATCGACAGACATATTGAATATCGGTTGCTTTCTATGAAAATAATGAAAATTGAAAAGGAAACATTGGGAATTCTTAAACATTGGTTTGGACCAAACATAAGATTTTTTTTCTGATATTTAACAAATGTATAAAAAATAGGGAGCTTTAATAAAAAGGGTTTGAACTAAGTTTATTTTAACCAAAAACCATCCTATAACTTTTTTTAACCAAAAACCATCTCATAACAAAGTAAAACCCACCAAACCAACAGACAGCTCGACCACCAGCCGACTCATGGGCTCTCCTTTGGCCCTCATCCTCCTCCTCCTCCTCTTCGTCTCGCTGAGTACTACAACTTTCCTTTTTGAATCACCATATTTCGTTGAGTATTGAAGAAGTTATATCCATTTGAATCTTACCCAGTTTCCGGCGACCTCCGAGGCTTTCGAGGCTTTTTCCAGCCAAACCACAACGAGTTAGCCATCGTTCAAGGTACCATTCTCTTCGTCTCTTCGAGAACTACGATTTTCGTTTTTGAATCACTCGATTTCGTTGAGTATTGACAAAGTTATGAGCGTTTAAAGTTTGTCCAACCCAGTTTCTGGCGACCTCCCAGGCTTTCGAGGCGTTTTACGGCCAAACCACAATGAGTTAGCCATCGTGCAAGGTACCATTCTCTTCTTCTCTTCGAGAACTATGATTTTCGTTTTTGAATCACTCGATTTCGTTGAGTATTGACAAAGTTATGAGCGTTTAAAGTTTGTCCAACTTTTCGGCCGAAATCCGGCCTTCCCTTCCGTTTAGCTCCGGCGAGCAGCAACCACACCAAGCCCTTTGGGCCATGCACAAACAAACATTGTATCTGGAAAGAAAATGAATAACACTGTATCTGGAAAAACATAACACTGTCGCTGGAAAAATAACACTATCGCTGGAAAAACTAACACTGTCGCTGGAAAAAAAAAAAAACACTGTTGCTGGAAAAACTAACACTGTCGCTGGAAAAACTAACACTGTCGCTGGAAAAAAAAACACTGTCGCTGGAAAAAAAACACTGTTGCTGGAAAAAAAAAACTGTTGCTGGAAAAACTAACACTGTCGCTGGAAAAAATAACACTGTCGCTGGAAATAAACTAACAGTGCAGTGACTTAAATTCCAGAAACAGTGACTTAGATTCCAGAAACAGTGTTACTTAAAATCCAGAAACAGTGACTTAACTTATAACATGGTTTTTTATTAAACAAAACTTATAACATGGTTTTTTATTAAACAAAACTTATAACATGGTTTTTTATTAAAACTAAAACTTATAACATGGTTTTTTATTAAACAAAACTTATAACATGATTTTTTATTAAAACTAAAACTTTTCAAGCCCTTTTCATTAATTTTCCTTAAAAAATATCGACGATATATGTCGATTTTATCTTAAACTTAAGAATTTCACCGATACAAGGTGAAGTTTAGACTTCACCTCCCATCCCCATATCTTTATATGATTTTTTGAATATTTCCATGAAAATATCGAATGTATCGAGAAATTTTAAACCCTTGTTAAAACTAAACGATGGAGTTTGCAAATTATTACATGCAAACGATGAATGAGTTCAAGTCTTCAAATGACGGGGATGGGCTGATTTTATCAAACAATGACTTCAAGTCTTGGAGCGATGGTCTGAGCAAATTATTATGTTCACGATCACCACCCATTTCTCCACCATCTTGACTTCTTGTATGTTGAGGATCACTATATTTTTGGATTCTTTAGTAGTCCATAGCTCCCCTAGCTCACTGAAAGAAACTTTGTATATACTGTCTACATAAAAAGGGACGTCGATTTCTCCACCTTTAATTATGTGAGATCCTAAGCATATTTAATTAAAATAAAAAATAAAAACAAAAACATACATCATAATCTGAAAAAATAAGAGTCCGTTTGATAACCAAAATTTTTAGTTTTTAATTTTGAGAAATGAAATCATTTAGTACTGCGGTTTAGTGATATTACCTTTTTAGGAAATAATAATCACACACTTGTCTCTCATACTACACACACATCATTATATCTAATCAGTGCATTGAACGGATGAAACAAAAACAACAACTAGGATTAAACAGATGTGTGTACGGGTAGAAAACTAGAGTGTTTACAACATTTCTCTTCGATTTTTAGTTTTCAATTTTCAGATTTCTTTTGAAGGATTGAATAAAGAAAATTTAATTGGTAATTGTTTTAGAAACTATCTTTCCGCTTATTATCTAATGTGGACTTTGTGGTGCCTTGTTTATTGATTTTCTCATCATGTTTTGATGTTCCAAATGTTAGCATGTTTCTAGAGGATTCTCAAGATCAGGGAGTGGCATGAATTCTCCCATTTTTTGAGCAGATTGATTGAAATTGATAAGTTTCCTTAATGAGTAATCTATATTCTACCTTCAAGAGTTAAATGTTCTAATTCGATCCTAGACAACAAGACCTTAGTGAAAAATAAAGAAAAAAGAGTGCAAAATGATATTTTTTAAACGCTTATAACGATTATCAAAAGTTAGTGTTCGGATCAAATGTTAGAAAATAAATTTGCCGAATTTTTAATACCCTTGTCCTTAATCGCTTGACTTCACTTGAGGTTGCCTAATAGATACGCAAAGCTTTCCTATAGTAGCTAGGCTAGCTAGAGCTGTTACATCCAAACGACTTACTCTGAGCCAAAACAAACGTTTCCTGGCCGCCAGGTAAAGAAGAAGAATCTTAAAAAAGAATTCATGACTTCCAAGTCAGACCATCAATTCACCACACACTCATCGATCGACTCATGCTTTTTTTTTTCTATAAAAGGAGTTAACTTCTCCACTCTTAATTATTCGAGAGCCATAAAACAATATTTCCTGGAACCAGAAAAACACACTGCCACGAAAATGGAATCTTGGTTGTCCAAGTTTACCTGTTTGCATTGTCTTCTTTTGCTATTACTCAGTGCTGCTCACTGTTTTTCATTTGTGCAGACGCAGACACAGACATTTTGCCACGCTGATGAGCACTCCTTCTTGTTACAATTCAAGGAAAGCTTTACGATAGACAAGTCAGCTTCTTCATCTCCTTTTGCTTACCCGAAGGTTGCATCTTGGACTCGAGAAGGAGATCAGAATCAAAGTAACTGTTGTTCGTGGGATGGTGTTGAGTGCCATGCTGAGTCTGGTCATGTCATTGGCCTTGACCTTTAAAGCAGTTGTCTCTATGGTTTTATCAATTCCAACAGCACCATTTTTCGACTTGTTCACTTGCAGATGCTTGACCTTTCAGATAACAACTTCAACTCCTCTAAAGTACCATCGAGATTGGGCCATGACCTTTCGAGTCTATCCTATCTCAACCTTTCACTGTCTGCATTTTCTGGCCAAATTCCATCTGAAATTTCAAAGTTATCCAAACTGAGTACCCTTGATCTGTCTCACAATAATGGTTTGGAGCTTAGGAAGTCCAACATGAGAATCCTAGTCCAAAACTTGACCAGCATTAAACAACTTCATCTTAGTGGTGTAGGCATATACTCCATTGTGCCTGATATCTTGGTCAATGCATCTTCTCTCGCATCTCTCAATCTAAGCTACTGTGGGTTGTATGGGCAATTCCCAGTAGGCATTTTCCACCTACCAAACCTAGAGGAGCTTAGTTTATACTCGAACATAAAGCTAAATGGTTATTTTCCTACTTTCAACAGGACCAATTCCTTCAAAACATTGGATGTTTCATGGACAAATTTCTCTGGTGAACTTCCTAGTTCCATCGGAAACCTTCATTCCTTAAATTACTTTGCCATCTCATCCTGTGTTTTTGATTCCCATGTTCCATCTTCATTCGGAAACCTTACCCAGCTCGGTTTCCTTGAGATGACTTCATTTCATGACGATTCCACAAGCCAATTCTTAGTTCCTGATTCCCTGTCTTGTTTTGGAAAATTAACCAAGCTCAACTACTTGCATCTTTCGGGTATTAACTTATGGGGAAATTTCCCACGTTTTGTGGCTAACCTGACGCAACTAGGGGTCCTATATTTGTCTGTCAATTCATTAACTGGTGAAATCCCATCTTGGCTTGCAGTAGAGTTGACCCAATTAACTTTTCTGCTCCTCGGCTACAACAATTTTCAAGGAGCAGTTCCTAAGTCGCTTTTCCACCTCAGAAATCTTGAAATTCTTGGCCTTTCCTGTAATAATTTGAGTGGATTAGTTGAGTTTGATGAGTTTTCCAACCTCAAAAAGTTGAAGACACTTGGTTTATCGTACAACAGGTTATCCGTACGTGTCAAGTCTGGTTTGAGTGCTACTCTTCCACAGTTCGAAATTCTAAAGTTGGCTGAATGCAACTTGACAGAGTTTCCAGAATTTTTGAAAAATCAATACAAATTGGGAGTCCTAGACCTTTCTAGTAACAATATTCATGGCCAAATACCAAAATGGTTCTGGAATGCAACTAGAGAAACTTTGGTCAATCTCTACCTCAATTCTAACTTCTTAACAGGCTTTGAGGAAAATCCAGTCACTCTTCCATGGAAAAATCTACAGCTTTTTAATCTTAAGAATAATCGGTTACAAGGGTCATTGCCAATTCCACCATAGTCTATCACGTCATATGTTGTCAGCAACAATAATTATAGTGGAGAAGTTTCACCATTGTTCTGCAACTTCAATTATCTTCAAGCTCTTAATTTGCACAACAACAACCTGAGTGGCATGCTTCCACAATGTTTGGGGAAGTCCAGTAGCTTGGAAATATTGGAATTGATGTTTAATTCTTTCCATGGCGATATTCCTCCGTTTTGTGCTAATAAAAATAGTTTGAAATTGTTTGGGTTGGGTTACAATCGGTTACAGGGGAAGCTACCAAGATCAATGGCCAATTGCACTTGGTTAGAGTTTCTTGACATTGGCAACAATCAGATCAGTGACATCTTCCCTTCTTGGTTAGGGGTACTTCCAGTATTGAGGGGTCTCATTTTGGGATCGAATGCATTTCATGGGATAATTGGGAAGCCTCCAACTAATCATGAGTTCCCAAACTTGTGCATCATTGATTTATCCAACAATCTGTTTTCAGGTATGTTGCCTTCTAAGTACATGGAGAACTGGAATTTCATGAAATATGTTGTCGCAAACAAGGGAAGCCGGTACTTTGAAGTCTCATCGAATGACAGCACAAATAAATATGGATATTTCTATAATTATTCATACAATATGATAATTCCTGTAAAAGGAGTTGAGTTGATATATGCTCAGACCCCCTATGATCTGAGACTCATAGATTTCTCATGTAATAGATTTGAAGGAGAGATTCCAACAAGTATCATTGGGAGTCTAAAAGCACTTCATTCGCTAAACCTCTCCAACAACGCTCTCTCTGGTCACATCCCCTCATCTATAGGGAACTTGACTGCTCTTGAATCGTTGGATCTCTCTCAAAACAAGCTCTCAGGAAGGATCCCCAGTAGCTTGGCACAACTCACTTTCCTTGAGTACTTCAATGTGTCGCATAATCATCTTTGGGGGCCTATACCACTTGGCCAACAATTTGGTACATTCCTAGAGGATTCATACCAAGGAAACTCAGGTCTGTGTGGAAAGCCTTTATCCAAGAAATGTGAGGATTCTAAGAGCTCGAGGCTACCGCCACCATCAAGCTTTGAAGAAGATGAAGAGGCTGGATTTCCATTTGAGTTTGACTGGTATGTAGTCTTGCCAGGAGTTGTTAGCGGACTAACAGTGGGAGTGGTTGCTGGAAACACATTGGCAGACAAGAAGCATGAATGGTTTGTGGAGACATTCAACAGGAGGAGGAAGCCAACAACCACAAGGGTGACGAGGGGACGCCGAACTTAGCATGATGTGTTTACCGGCTAGAGAAATGTTTGGGCCTGCAAGGCCAATGTCATGTTTTTTATGATTTCTGGTGCTTCAGCATATATTGCTTTGTTATATTACAATAATGAGGTTCTATAAGTTTGCTTTGTATAATATTTCTACTTGATCAGATTCAGTGTTATCAACTAAGTAATTGGAATTACATTTCCTGTTTCCATTTGCTTCTAGGTCAAAACTAGCAAAAGTGCCACGCTGCGCTGTGGGTTTTAAATTCGTAGTTTATAGCAAATATGAATCATTTCCCAGAAAAAAAAGATAAAGTTTGAATAACAGTACATAATAATCAATTGATACTCAAAAGCTACCAACAGCTTAACTACATTCACAAACACATTACTTTAGTCTAAAGTAAGGGTTGGAATGGCACTGTAGAAATGAACAGGGTTTTGGAGTGAATTTCACTTTATTTACAAATCTGTCATTGGGTGTTTACGGGTTTGCCATTCTGAACACGCGTCTATCATCGTGCGTTTTTGCTTCGATCGTTTGTCACACGCAACCTCTCTATAACCCTTTCTCTTTCACTCTTTTTGTTAAGCCCACTATCCGGAGCCCACGACTTCCCTCCTTGCAATCGGCCCATATCAGCCTCTTTCTTTAATCAAGCCCAAGTAGCTAGGGTTCTCCTATATGAGGAGTATAAGTATGTAATTTTGAGAGGAACACAGATATGAATGAAATGAATAAACTCTTTTTTCTCCTCAAACTCTCTCTGTTCCCTTCTCTTTTTATATATTTCTGCATTGATTTCTGTTTCAGCTACTATTTGAGCCCACCTGAACCGATTGGGGTGTACCAATTGGTATCAAAGCCCGTCGACTGATGGGCAAAAACACTCCGACCGCTACCTCTGACCCCGACGCTGCGGCTGCAGCAGTGGATGCTCGGCAGGAGCACCTCCGCACCCAAGTGGAGGATGTGTGTGACTCCCTCGCCATTCTGGAAACCCAGCAGGCTTCCTTCCAGAAATCCCTGGATCACCTCACCGACTCCAACACTGCCTTCCAAACGCACATCACCTCCCAGTTCGCCTCTTTCCAAACACTGCTCCTTGACGAGCTGCGCCACCTTAAATCCACCTTTCCCCCAACCCCAACCCCAACCCCAACCACCACCGTCCCTCCTACCCCGACCACCACCAGCCCACCCACCGCGACACCCAACCCTCTGCAATCATCTTCTCCAAACCTCCAACCCTCCTTCCGCTCCCTCTTCCCTCCACCCACGACAACCTACACAGGCTTGGGCCTTTCTAACCCGCCCAATCTAAACCCGATCCCTATTTCTACCCCTTCAGCCCGGCCCACTATCACCCCTCAGACCATAGCCTCCCTGCCCATCCCTCATAACCCACTTCCCCATCCCGCCTCCTCCTCACACTTCTCACCGCACCCATATACCCCAGGCCCATCCTTCTCCCAATCTTTTCACCTTGCACCCACACCTCATTCAACTGTCCACACCCACCCTCCGTCTTCTAATACCCCACACCCCTCCCATACCTATAAATCCATTAAACTGGAGCTTCCACGTTTCACTGGGGAGGACCCATATGGATGGTTGGCCATGGCAGAACGATATCTCGATTATTACGAGGTTCCCCCCCAACAATGGGTCCTGGTAGCAGCTTGTAATTTTGGGGCCGATGCCTCTATTTGGATGCGGGGTTTCGAACAAAGACATGGCAGAGATAATTGGGCCCTTTTCGTTGACTTGTTACTTCAACGTTTTGGTGGGGGTGATCGCGCAAACATCGAATCACAGCTCACTCACATTCAACAAAAAGCTATTGTTGATGATTATTTGGCAGAATTCACCAGGCTCTCCTGCAGATTCACGGATTGGACTGAAAACCAATTAAAACATGTCTTTTTGGGCGGTCTAAAGGAGGATATCTGTCACGACGTCCTTGCCCTCGAACCCGAATCTCTCCATCAAGCCCAAAAGTTAGCCAAAATTTTTGAAACTAAGCTACACTCCAAACGTTCCACCCGCCCAAATTTTTTCCGTCCCTACTCACCCCATACCACTACTGCCCACTCTCCTTTCCCCAATCCAACTCCTTCACCTCACACTAAAACATCCCCCATGCCCCAGAGCGCATTTAAGCGCTTAACTCCAGCGGAAGTGCAGGAAAAACGCCGCAAAAACGAATGTTTTGGGTGCCATGAACAATATTCTCCAACTCATAAATGCAAAACCCCACTCCTGATATTGGTTGACCCCTCTCTGTCAGAGGAAGAGTCCCCAGAATTCCATGATTGCCGAGACGACACCACTCTGGTCGAGGACCCTTCTTGTCACATGCTTAACCTTTTTCCCATCCCGGGTATCACCATTGGTCGACCAATGCGACTGACAGGCTATATTTCCACCAAGCCTATCTCTGTTTTGATCGACTCCGGCGCCGCGTGCAATCTTTTGAATCCTCACATTGCTGAACAATTAGCTCTTCCGGTGGAATCCATTGCTCCAGTGAAGTTCACAACAGCATCCCAGGATCGCTATTCTTCGCAAAGAGTTACTAATGTGACACTCACCTTACAGGATTACACCGTGCACGGCTCTTTCCTTTTAATGGATGTACCTGGCTGTGACCTTATATTGGGTGCTGAATGGTTGGAATCTCTGGGCTTTATTGGGTGGCATTTCAAACAGAAAACAATGATCTTCTCGGTAGAGGGCCAAACCTACACCCTTCAGGGCTTGACACCCTCCCCATCTTTATTCCCTACCTGCCACATATTGGATAACCTTCTAAACAATCCTTACTCCCTCTTCGCTTCCTTACCCTCCCCAGACACTTCTCTTACCCCACCTACAAACACTCACCTTGCCCTCCTCTCCCTTATTCACCAATACAAACACATTTTTACCAACCCATCTGGCCTTCCACCCGCACGCCCCATTGATCACAAAATTCCCCTTCTGCCACATACCACACCCATAAATGTACGACCTTACCGGTACCCCCACTACCAAAAGACCGAAATTGAAAAACAGGTCCGGGAATTCTTGACAGCCGGTGTCATCCGACCCAGTTCAAGTCCTTTCTCCTCCCCCGTCATTCTTGTCAAGAAGAAAGACGACACTTGGCGCCTCTGCATTGATTACAGGGCCCTCAATGCTGCCACAATCAAGGATCGTTTTCCTATTCCAGTGGTGGATGAACTCCTGGATGAACTTACGGGAGCCACTATTTTCTCCAAATTGGACCTCAGATCCGGTTACCACCAAATCCGCATGAGCACTGAGGACATTTCCAAGACAGCTTTTCTTACCCATGACGGACACTACGAATTCACGGTAATGCCTTTTGGCTTATCCAATGCACCTGCCACCTTTCAATCCTTAATGAATTCGATCTTTCGTCCGTACTTACGGAAATTTGTGTTGGTGTTTTTTGATGATATATTGGTTTATAGTCCTTCCATAGCTACTCACCTCTCCCATTTGGAGAAAGTTTTCGAGCTTTTGTCTAATCACAGCTTGAAGGTGAAACTCAGCAAGTGCTCATTTGGCCAAGACAACATTGCTTATTTGGGCCATACCATCTCCGGCAACGGGGTTGCGGTTGATCCCTCTAAGATCCAGGCCATTATTGATTGGCCCTGACCAAACACTCTCAAGGGTCTTCGCGGGTTCCTCGGGCTCACGGGTTACTACCGCAAGTTTGTCAAGCATTACGGCCTACTTGCAAAACCATTAACTCAAATGTTGAAACAGGGCAGCTTTTCTTGGTCCACAGATTCCATTCAAGCCTTTGAAGCCCTTAAACAGGTGCTATCCTCCACACCGGTCCTCGCCCTCCCAGATTTTTCTAAATCATTTGTCGTCGAAACTGATGCATCCGGCAGTGGTATAGGGGCTGTTTTAAGCCAAGAGGGTCATCCCATCGCCTATATGAGCAAAGCACTTTCGGGGCATACTCTCGGGCTTTCCACTTATGACAAAGAGATGCTCGCCATTGTCTCGGCCGTGCAACATTGGCGTCATTACCTTGTGGGTCAGCACTTTCGTATTATTACTGATCATTAACCACTTAAACACTTTTTGGAGCAGCGAATCACCACACCCCAGCAGCAGAAGTGGTTAGTGAAGTTATTGGGTTACAACTATTCGGTGGAGTACCGTCCGGGTCCTCAAAACGGTGCACCCGATGCTCTCTCACGCCAACAGGAACTCCTGCCATTAATGGGGCTGTCCACGCCCATCTTTGATTGCATTCCGCAATTACAGCGGGCCTATGCATCGGACCCCCAGGTGCAACAACTTTGGCCTATGTTATCCACCGCTCCCACCACTTCTTTCAAAGGTTTCTCCATTATCAATGATGTGCTGCACTACAAACAACGAATTTTCGTTCCTCTCACATCCAACTGGCGCCCTCGACTCTTGGAAGAATTTCATGCCTCCCTTCAAGGCGGTCACTCCGGCTTCCTTCGAACTTACAAAAGACTCTCCAGAAACTTTTTATGGCCCGGCATACGGAAGGAAATCAAAACCTTTGTGGCTGAATGCACAGAATGTCAGCGCCAGAATGTTGAGAATATCCATCCTCCGGGTTTGTTGCAGCCACTGCCCATTCCCACTGGCATATGGCAAGATATCTCTCTGGATTTCGTCGAAGGACTTCCCCTCTCCAATGGGTATACAGTCATCCTTGTGGTAGTCGATCGCTTATCCAAATATGGACATTTTATCCCACTGAAACACCCATATACAGCAGCTTCTATCGCTGATACCTTCGTCCGCGAAATCTTCCGTCTCCATGGCATGCCTCGGTCTATTGTCTCTGATCGCGACCCAATCTTCATCAGCAATTTTTGGCAAGAGTTTTTTAAACTACAAGGTAGCAAACTGTGCCCCAGTTCAGCATACCACCCACAAACGGATGGACAAACCGAAGTTCTCAATCGTACACTGGAACACTATCTCCGCTGCTTCTCCACCGACAAACCCACCTCCTGGTCTTCTCTCATCCCCTGGGCCGAATGGTGGTATAATACCATTTTTCAATCTGCCATTAAAATGTCCCCATATCAGGGAGTTTATGGCATTGAACCTCCATCCATCCGCATGTACATGCCCGGCTCTACTGCAGTTCAATCCGTTGATGCTGCTCTCCAAGACCGAGACAAGTTACTCCGTCTCCTCCGCACAAACCTACAGCAGGCGCAAAACAGAATGAGGCAAGTGTATGATCACAAGCGGACCGAGCGGGAATTTAAGGTGGGTGATTGGGTTTATCTAAAGCTTCAACCATATCACCAACAATCAGTGGCTTCTCGATCCTCCAACAAGTTGGCACCCAAGTTCTATGGGCCTTTTCAAGTTACTCACCGCATCGGGTCTGTCGCTTACCGCCTTCTCCTCCCTCCCGATTCCAAGATTCACCCCGTCTTTCACGTGTCTCTCCTCAAACAGAAGCTTGGAAGTGCTGCCACGCCCATTTCCCAACTTCCTCTTATCGATTCCACCGGGTTCCTCCACTGGCAGCCTGCACACGTCCTCGACAGGGGCATGTTTAAGAAGAAGAACAAAGCTGTGACCAAATGGCTCATTCAGTGGGCTGGCCTACCCACCGAAGACGCTACCTGGGAAGTCGCTGACGACATCTTGGCTCGCTACCTCGATTTCAAGGCCTAAGAACATGCCTGTTTTCAAGGACGGGGGAGTTGTTAAGCCCACTATCCGGAGCCCACGACTTCCCTCCTTGCAATCGGCCCATATCAGCCTCTTTCTTTAATCAAGCCCAAGTAGCTAGGGTTCTCCCATACGAGGAGTATAAGTATGTAATTTTGAGAGGAACACAGATATGAATGAAATGAATTAACTCTCTTTTCTCCTCAAACTCTCTCTGTTCCCTTCTCTTTTTATATATTTCTGCATTGATTTCTGTTTCAGCTACTATTTGAGCCCACCTGAACCGATTGGGGTGTACCACTTTTTTTCAGACTCTGCGTCTCTCTCAACCCTCACCGTCTTCACCTTCTCCGTAAAACCCAGAGGCCGAGAGGCCTGAGTCCACATCACAACTCGCCACTCTGGCGGCCTCAATATCAGCAAGGATGAAGGGGCCGTCGGCGCCGCGGCCTGAGTTCGAGCCGAGTTCGGTCTGCTTGGCGAAGATGGTTCAGAATTTCATCGAAGAAAGCAACGAGAAGCAGCCTCCGCCGAAATGTGGACGGAACCGCTGCAATTACTTTCACGGCAACAACAATGACAGCTCCGACGACGAGCTTTGATATATTCGGTGGAGGTTTCGGTGATTCAATCTCCTCCGGTTCGTTTGGTGGCGACGCCTCCGATATTCTTAAGGTACAAAATTATAAATAATCGTTGCTTTCATTACACTTTTTGGTTAGTAAATTGTTTTTGCATTTTCTCGGGGTTTCTTGGCAACCAAACGCAGAATATGAATATGAATATGAATATGGATGATTGATTGTTTGCTTAATTATTGTTTAATCAGAGTCTGATTCCATGCGTGAGCGTCTCGGAGAGAAACCTCCTGGCGAGGATCGTCGAAGCAAACAAGAATCTCAAACAAAAAGACGATTCGAGGAAGATGGTCACCGACGGACTGCAATCCCTCAGCTATGATTCCTCCACCTGCAAATCCAAATGGGAGAAATCGTCATCTTTCCCTGCCGGTAATTAATAATCCCACCCCACGCGTTCTCAGCATCCAAACAAATTCAAGAAAAAAATTCAAAGTAAAAACAAAATTAAATTTGGTTGTGGCTTTTGGATTTACGTGTTGGTGATGTCATCCGTTTTGGCCTGTGAGTATCTTCTTATTTTAACTCTCACTCTGCAGTCGATTTAGAGTAATGGCATTGTTAGTGGTTTATCGGGCACATTTGGTGTTTGTAGAGTGTGGGAAAACGTTGTTTCATCGAGTTGTTTTGATATTGAAAAAGTAAACACAAACCTAGGAGATTAACTACATGAAAGTACATTATTTGACTAACCATTGTAGTTTTTTTAGCCTATTGAAGATGAGATTCTTTATAGGAAATTACTTATCACATTGACATATTTTGCCTCAGAAAAGAAGACAAAAGGATAAGCACAAAAGTAAACATCACAAAGGCAATCGCCTCTCAGTAAGCTTTCTTATTTCCAATCATGAATAACTATTTGGTGTTTGAAGTACTCTCATCTGTGAACCTTATATAATATAGATTTTATATGTACCTATAAATCCTTACAGAAATAAAAAGACAAAGGGTCAAACTTCTTGCAACAAAACTGTACAAAAAAAAAAATGTCAACCTGTCATTACATTTAATGTTATAAGTGCTTGAAATATGTTAGCAGAAGTCCTCCATACTTTGAGTATTTCACCTCCTCTGAGTTACTGAAGAAGTGAGGCAATCACATAATGTTAGGCTAAAGTTTTCAGAGATTCTCTAAAGTCGGCAAAAATTTGATTTCTACTATTTAGACCTCTTTGTTATAGATTATCTGTTTTAGCTTCAGATGAAAGAGCATTGAAAGTTTATATTGTTTAATGGAATGTACAGAAAATATGGGAACTGAGAGAGCGGCAACGGATAGTTTCCATGGATACCTACCAGAACTTGAATCAATGGTAACGTATAAATTGTATGGATTTCGTGCCTATTTTAATCTTCGTTATCGAAATTAGCATTTAAATTGAATAATTCGTACTCTTTTGATATTGGAAATTAGGCTCTGATTTCTCAGTCCTATGCTTCTTGACCATCCATGATTTAATTATGATAGGCATGAAACTAAAATGGGGCTCAAGCATGCATTATCTATGATGATGATGTACAATCACAGTGAGCCCACAACGGATTTAATTAAAATAGATATCTCTCATACTTTATTATGGTGCTTTACTAATCATGTTGAATTGCCTTTGGACTTGAGCAAGTTACGTATAAAGAAATGAAAAACAAAGAACAAAGGCAGGAACCAGAGGCACCAAACGAATTCACTTTTCTCTCTCTCTTGCCATCTTCTCTGTATTTTGGCTGCTTCTCTCTCCCGCACTCCCTTTTTTACTCTTGGTTCTGTGGTTTTGGGAAATGATTGATGGGTTTGCAGTTCATTTTACGATTTCTAGAGTATTTGCAGTTTATTTTGCGGGTTTACACTAGAATTGAGGAAGCACATAAGAGTATTTGCAGTTTAGGTTTTTTTTTTTTTTTTTCCTTATATTTTATATTTTTTAATATTTTAGAGGTTTTCCTACTGTTTAGTTTGTGGCTTTTGTCTAATTTTTGTGGTCTGCTTTATAGATTGTTCTCTTTGGAAGCTTTTTTCCAGCTTTGACCTTCTTTTTTCCTGGTGCCTTCTCATTGAGTATTGGAGGAGCATTAAAACAGGTGTATGTGTTTTGTCGACGTAAGAAATGAACAACATAAAAACATCCGTCCTTGTATTTTTTTTGTGGTTTTTCTAACCCGTCAATTTCTTTTGAGTCAACCAAATAGTCCCAAATTGCAACTTATGTTCTGAGGTATTATTGTCTAAAATTAACTATGCATGTATATTTTATGTTTGTGTGCGTGCACACCTCCTCATGGTGTTAATATATGTGGGTCATCTATGTATATGTAGACATATCTATGTGTGTATGTGTGGAATCAACATATCGGATTTAGGTTATATTGTGCATAGTTTTATTGTTTGTTATTATCTGCGCTATCACTATGCCATATCTATGCAGGCTCTGAAAGTTATTCATGAGCTTTATAAGCACTTTCCATAATTTAAGCCGTCTGTTTTGGGTTCTTTTTCATTAGGTCATTACCTACTGTTTAATGGAGAACGAGGACCATGCCACTGATTTGGGTTCTTTTTCTAATTTTCTGATTTTGGGGTTTTGCAAGGAGTACTGATGTACTGATTTTCTCGGATTTTTTTTGTCCTTGCAGGATTTTTGGTCTTTGAAATGGGTACATGTTGTTTTTAATGTTTCGATTCTAGCATGTTCCGTTCTTCGTTGCTTCGTGATTCTCATTTTTCAGTGTTGAGTGATGGAAATTTGTTAAAGTAGTTGTAGTTTTTTTGAGAAAGTTGGCATTTTTAGTTATATTTTCTGTTTATTCCCAAATGTAAGACTGGAAAATAATTGAAATGATGGTTTTTTAAAAACTCCTCATAATTTTTTTTCTGGGATTTAAAAGCCTCTTTTCCGGATTTTACAAGGGTTATGTTCTCTTAAATTGGTTCACCTAATTTTTATTAGTTTTAAGTTTTGTCTTTTTAAGTTATGTATTACGTCCTGTAATGAGAGATTTCTGTTGGCCTTTCGGATTTTGGCATGGGAAAGTTCACTTATTTGTCTAATTAGATTGCATATGCCTTCGATTCTTTGTTTAATTCTTCTGTTTGCGTTCGGGTGTGATGATCTAAATTTCAAATGTCTGGAATTATTCACTTAACACCAATTTGTTACATTCAGGTCTCCACCCCACATTTCACAAGTTCAAATTCCATAGAAGTCGTTTCTGCAGATTGCGTCTGCAGTTAGATCAGAGATCAACCGCTCTTTTGTTATCGTGCAGAAGATTGCTTTTGGGAAGCATCTGAAGCGGTTCCTCTCTGTATGTTTATTGCCATGTAGCTCTGTCTCTTCTAACTGATGGTGTTGATATTTCACTGTAATTCATGATGATGATTGAATTGTTTCTTGATTTGTAATTGTTTGTAAATAATGTGGCATATATGAATTGCAATCTGTATTTGTATGAAAGGGATGGCATATCATGTTGCTGACTTAATTGTTTATGTTTTTCATATTTGCGAATGGTGTTATGATCGATTAGGTGATTGCTGACCTGTGACTTTGTTTGGAGCTCAAATTTTGTGAGCATTAAATTGGATTGTATTGCACTTGGTTTGATGTTTTTTTTGGTTGACAATGCAGAGATAGGAGAAACAAAGAGGATGACACTTACAACTGCCCCTCCTCATCGGCCTGTCTTCAAATTTGGATCACAAGAAGAGAGCAACATAGGTGTTGTCCTTCTTCATTTATATACGGTTAGTGTAAATAATTGGACAAAAGAGCCAAACAAACCCTTTTCTCTCAAATGGAGGCGATGATGTGGTCAACGGCCACAAGCCCCAACTCAAGAGTTTGGCCTTCATATAATTGGATTATAGTATAATTTTATTTTGGTTCATTTCTTTTTTCTTTATATAATTGCAATATGAAGGGTATGGCATATCATGTTGCTGACTTAATTGTTTATGTTTGTCATATTTGCGAATGGTGTTATGATCGATTAGGTGATTGCAAAACTAAATCTTGGAAAACTAGCACATGCATATAATTTTTGTGAAGGAACTGCGATCCAGTGGCTGGATAGAATAAAAGGACAATGCATGCTCTCTCTCTCTCTCTCTCTCTCTCTCTCTCTCTCTCTCTCTCTCTCTCTCTCTCTCTCTCTCACAGTGGCTCTATGTTCTTCTCCCCCCAAACCTAATGGCTTCGGCTTTGATCTGATCAAACCCACCTCCAAAACCCTTCCTTCATCACCATCTTCAGCAACCCAATTCAGAGCCTGCTCGGATCAGGACCTCTTGGAGATTCGGAGCTTCAGGTGAGATAAATTTCCCCAAAATTTTTCCCAAATTGTATTCAATTTATGTTGCTCCGTTTCATTTTCCATTTTAATTTGGAATTGGTTGATATTTTAGGCGGGTATCGTATGTATAACCAGAACAATTTTTGTGTTGGATAGGGGACAAATTGTCCAGAATATGAATTAGGGTTTTTTCTGTTAGTGTCCGATTAGTGAAGAAAGATAAAGACTCTTTGCCTTTTTTTTTTTTTTTTTTCTGGTTTGTTGAAAACATTGTGGGTTAATGAATGCCCACAATAAACTTTGGTAAAGTTTCCATAAACTTTGGTAAAGTTTCCATAAACTATGGTAAAGGTTTCAAAGTGTAATAATTATGTCCAAAGTGTAATAATTATGTTTGTGTAGGATTGCTCTATAAATAAGAGCAATTCGATTGTTATCTGTGTGAGAATAGAAGACAAGAAATAGAATACACTCATTTCTATTCCTTTCTCTCTTAAATTGTCATTCCCTTGTGCTCTAGTTTCAGTGTAATATTTTACACCTGCTCCGCACACCTCACTAGTAAAGGTTATCTCCCTAACTTTTACATATTTATAACACGTTATCAGCACGAGTATCTAAAATATAACTATGTCTCTTTCTTCTTCACTAAAAGAAATAATTCTCTCATTCTTCTTCGCCGAACGAAAGAAAGAAAAAAAAAATGTTTCCTCTGAGAATTTTACTGTTCATCTTCTTCCTCTGCCTTAACTGCGCGATATACCCTCGCGACGAACTGTTTGCTCCATGCCTGCTCTTAGTTCTCAACTTGACGGTTACATACATCTTTGATTTCTTGTTTGGTTTAGATATTGATTACTAACCCATTATTTCATCTTACTGCGATCCAAGATGGTGCGGTATCATCGCCTATCTTGGACTGCAGATTTAATTTTACTACAAATTTTAGGTGGAGCGGTATAATCGCCCACCCTACCCTGCATATTTAAATTCGCTTGCTGTTTAATTTTACTGCAATTTTAGGTGGAGCGGTATAATCGCCCATCCTGCTCTGCGTATTTAAATTTTCTGCTACTTGAGTGGTGCGGAATAATCGCCCATTCTATGTTATATTATTTCAATAAGAATGGTGCGGTACAATCGTCCTCCTCATTCACCTTGAAAATCTCGAGCCAGAAGTTTCGAGTGCTTATCATTTTGGCCTGAAGATCAAAATGTAAAATTTGTAAGAACCAGAAGTTCTAACACTATATCCCTCCAGGAATACATATTATTGCAAGTTATTACACATCTCATTTTCTTTCAGAAAAGAAAATGGCGAACTTGGCAAAGCTTGAGTATGCTGCCCTGGACATTACCGGGAAGAATTACCTGACCTGGGTACTGGATACCAAGATCCATCTGGAAGCAGGGAATCTTGGAGATACCATCAGGGAAGAGAACAGCTCATCCTCTCAAGATCGGGCAAAGGCCATGATCTTTATTCGCCGCCATCTTGATGAGGGGTTAAAGAGCGAGTACTTAACGGTTGAAGATCCGTTAGCTTTATGGAATGCCTTGAGAAACAGATACAATCACCAGACAACGGTGATTCTTCCAAGAGCCCGCTATGAATGGACTCACCTGAGGATCCAGGATTTCAAATCCGTGGCTGAGTACAATTCTGCGTTGTTCAGAATCACCTCTCAGATGAAGCTCTGTGGGGATACTATCACTGAGGAAAATTTGCTGGAAAAGACTTTCAGCACATTTCATGCCTCTAACGTGCTCCTGCAGCAGCAGTATAGAGCGCGAGGCTTCACTGAGTACAATCAGCTGATATCTGTGCTCTTGGTAGCTGAGCAGAACAATGAGCTCCTGATGAGAAACCATCATTCCCGACCCACTGGATCTGCACCATTCCCAGAAGTGAATGCTGCTTCCCTCGAAGTGAACGCCACATCCTCTGGTGGTGATAATCATAAACGAGGACGTGGTAACAAACGAGGTCGGTGGAATAAGAAAGGCAAGAACCATGGTGGTCAGTTTCATAACCAGGTTCCGAGGCATAATTCAGCCCCAAGCTTCAAGAATGTGAATCGCCACAAAGGCAAGGCTCACATGAACAATGCTCCCAGAAACTTTGAAGGAGCATGCCATAGATGTGGTGGCAACGGGCACTGGGCGCGTACTTGTCGTACCCCAAAACATCTGGTGGATCTGTATCAAGCCTCCCTCAAGGAGAAGGGTGTCGAGACTAATTTTCTCGACCAGGCTAAACCGATGGACATACCTGATCCAGTGTCTGACTTATCAGGGCAGTTGGACACCACCCACCTAGATGTATCAGACTTCATTATGGAAAGGGGGAATGAAGTTTACCGGTCCGATTGAATAGTGTGTTTGATGTATTGAACTTGTAGTTCAAAAACTTGCATTTCAAAATTCAATAAAAGTGGCAGTTGAATTTTCTGTTATAACATGCTTTTAATTGTGATTCCCTTACTCAGAAAGCATGGATAAGAATTATGGTCATTCTCGAAACAAGAGCAATGGCGGAGATATTTGTATTGCAGACAGCGCAACCACGCATACAATACTTCGTGATCGAAAGTATTTCTCCAGCTTAATGCTTGCAAGAATAGGGGTAACAACAATATCAGGACCTTCAGATGTGATTGAAGGCTCAGGGAAAGCCCAGATTATGTTACCAAATGGAACAATATTGTCCATACATAATGCGTTGTATGCCACTCGATCTACTCGAAATCTGTTGAGTTTCAAAGACATACGTTTAAATGGATACCACATTGCAACGAAAAGTGCAGAAAATGTGGAGTATCTATGCATTACCTCCAATGATACCCAGAAGCGTATATTGGAGAAGTTGCGTGGTTTGTCGAGTGGATTGTATTGTACATACATAAAGACAGTTGAATCACATACTGTCATGAACCAGAAGTTCATTGATTCAAAGGTCTACATGCTCTGGCATGATCGTCTAGGTCACCCAGGATCTACCATGATGCGTAGAATCATTACCAACTCTAATGGACATTCATTATTGAGCAGACATATTGTTGTCTCAAATGATAACTCTTGCAAGGCTTGTTCTCAAGGGAAGTTGGTAATTAGACCATCACAACTGAAGGTTGATGCAGAATCCCCATCATTTCTGCAAAGAATTCAAGGGGATATTTGTGGGCCTATTCAACCATCTTGTGGACCATTTCGGTATTTTATGGTTTTGGTTGATGCATCTACCCGATGGTCACATGTTTGTCTCTTGTCTACTCGGAATGTAGCTTTTGCGAGACTTCTTGCTCAGATAATTAAGTTACGAGCACAGTTCCCAGATTATCCCATTAAGTCAATCAGACTTGATAACGCTGGTGAATTTACGTCTCAAACCTTTGATGATTACTGCATGACATTGGGCATTGATGTTGAACATTCTGTTCCTCATGTCCATACTCAAAATGGTTTAGCAGAAGCATTGATTAAGCGGCTTCAGTTAATAGCTTGCACTCTGCTTATGAAAACAAAATTGCCAGTGTCTATATGGGGACATGCAATTTTACATGCTGCATCATTGGTTCGATTGAGACCTATAGCCAACCATCAATATTCATCAGTACAACTCGTGTTTGGACATCAGCCAAACATTTCACATTTACGAGTTTTTGGTTGTGCTGTGATCGTATATTTCATTATAGTTCTATGATTCAGAGTATCATTTCCTATTTGATCCCTTTGAATTCCATTCCGAAGTGATCTATTAATCTACTAATAAGTCGTTTAATAGCAGTTCCATCTATCACTTTATTGTGAAAGACCAGATTGGCCCGTTCTGCCATAAGTACCTCCCTATTCCGCTGAGTGGGGTTCGACAATAGGTTTGAGTCAATGATTGGAAAACTTCCTTTTCTCGATCTTGATTTGCATAGAAATTCAGGAACTATAGTCCTAGGTGAACCCATCAAATGAAATGTGAATAACCCGTCCTCCTCTCTTTGAAACAAGGGGCGCTTCCACAGCGTACTAAAATGGGACCTCAGCGCAGACTGGGAATTTATGTGGGTTTTGATTCACCATCTATCATTAGATATTTGGAACCCTTAATAGGTGATATGTTTACAGCTCGTTTTGCTGATTGTCACTTTGATGAGACAGTCTTCCCATCGTTAGGGGGAGAAAAGACCGTTCCTGAAGAACGGAAAGAGCTGACATGGGTTGTTCCCACCTTGTCTCATTTTGATCCACGTAGCACTCAATGTGAAAATGAAGTGCAAAGGATCGTTCATCTTCAAGGCATTGCCAATCAAATGCCAGATGCATTTAATGATGCTATGAAAGTGACAAAATCACATATACCAGCTGCAAATGCACCTGCAAGAATTGATGTCCCTGTTGGACAAAATAAGGTGGCAGCAAATGACTCATCTGGTGCACGCCTGAAGCGTGGTAGACCCCCAGGTTCAAAAGATTCAGCCCCTCGAAAGAGAAAAACGAGGGCACAGTTGAATCCAAATGAAATCATTCAAGAAGAGAGAATGCATGACAAATCCCCAATTCATGATTCTATACTTCCAGAAGAAGAAAATGTCCTTGATGAGACACATGTCCCTGAAGAGACAGAAGTACATGAAAGCAAAGAAATCTCTATAAATTATGCATGTACTAATGAATTGTGGGATCGCAATGAGATAATCATTGACGATACGTTCGCATTTGCTGTAGCCACTGAAATCATATTAAGTGATGATATTGAGCCCCGCTCTGTTGATGAATGCAAACAGAGACAGGATTGGCCTAAGTGGAAAGATGCAATCCAGGCAGAATTAAATTCCTTGGAAAGGTGAAGTGTTTTTGGACCAGTAGTCCAAACCCCGTCTGGTGTAAACCCTGTGGGTTACAAATGGGTATTCACAAGGAAGCGCAATGAGAAAAACGAGATTGCAAGATATAAAGCACGACTCGTTGCACAAGGTTTTTCACAAAGATCTGGAATTGATTATGAGGAGACATACTCTCCTGTAATGGACGCAATTACGTTCCGTTACTCGATAAGTTTAGTGGTTTCAGAGAAACTTGATATGCAACTTATGGATGTCATCACTGCGTATCTATATGGAGAATTAGATACTGACATATATATGAAAGTCCCAGAATGACTTAAGTTGCCTGAAACAACTAACAAACCACGAGGCATGCTCTCAATCAAATTGAGGCGATCCTTATATGGGCTGAAACAATCTGGACGAATGTGGTATAATCGTCTCAGTGAGTAGTTGATCAAAGAAGGGTATATCAACAATGTCATTTGCCCTTGTGTGTTCATTAAGAAATCCAATTCTGGATTTGCTATAGTGGCAGTATATGTTGATGATATGAACCTAGTTGGAACTCCTGAAGAGCTCAATAAAACTGCTGAATATCTGAAAAGCGAGTTTGAAATGAAAGACCTTGGAAAAACAAAATTTTGTCTCGGCCTGCAGATCGAGCATTGTGCTAGTGGAATTTTAGTCCACCAATCAGCTTACATTGAAAAGATCCTGAAGCGATTTGGTATGGACAAGGCTTATTCACTCAGCACACCAATGGTCGTTCGTTCTTTGGATATTAAGAAAGATCCATTCCGTCCAAAAGAAGATGATGAACTGGTCCTTGGTCCAGAAGTACCATACTTGAGTGCAGTAGGTGCTTTATTGTATTTAGCACAATGTACTAGACCAGATATAGCCTTTTCAGTCAATTTGTTAGCAAGGTATTGCTCTGCTCCAACAATTCGTCATTGGAAGGGAGTCAAAGATGTATTGAGATACCTTCGTGGAACAACAGACATGGGTCTCTTCTACTCAAAGAACTCCACAGATGACCAGGTCCTTGTTGGATATGCAGATGCTGGTTTTCTCTCTGATCCGCATAAAGCCCGCTCACAAACTGGATATGTGTTTAAGAATGGAGATACAGCAATCTCATGGCGCTCAACAAAGCAAACATTAGTTGCTACATCTTCAAATCATTCAGAAATACTTGCTTTACATGAAGCAAGTCGTGAATGTTCATGGTTAAGATCAATGATCCATCATATCCGTAATTCATGTGGTCTAACTTCGAAGACAGACAATCCAACTGTCATCCATGAAGATAATGCAGCCTGTATTGCCCAAATGAAGGAAGGATTCATCAAGGGCGATAAGATTAAACACATATCTCCAAAGTTTTTCAGTGCACATGAGCTTCAGAAGGCTAAAGTTATTGAAGTCAGACAAATCCGTTCCAATGAAAATCTAGCAGACTTGTTCACCAAGTCTCTACCAAAATGCACGTTTCAGAAGCTAGTGCAAAGTATCGGATTACGTCGACTTACCAAACAGCTAAGTTTGGAGAATGCAGAATCAGGGGGAGATACAAATCAAGGGGAGCATCCATGATACATGCATGTTGTACTCTTTTTCCTTCGATTAGGATTTTTCCCACTGGGTTTTTCCTATCAAGGTTTTAACGAGGCAACATAAGCATACTTCACACTATATCAACAATCCAGGTAAAGTTGTACTCTTTTTCCTTCGCTGTGGTTTTTTCCCACTGGGTTTTTCCAAGCAAGGTTTTAACGAGGCAACTGATGTTGATATGTGGGCATCCAAAGGGGAGTGTTGAAAACATTGTGGGTTAATGAATGCCCACAATAAACTTTGGTAAAGTTTCCATAAACTTTGGTAAAGTTTCCATGAACTATGGTAAAGGTTTCAAAGTGTAATAATTATGTCCAAAGTGTAATAATTATGTTTGTGTAGGATTGCTCTATAAATAAGAGCAATTCGATTGTTATCTGTGTGAGAATAGAAGACAAGAAATAGAATACACTCATTTCTATTCCTCTCTCTCTTAAATTGTCATTCCCTTGTGCTCTAGTTTCAGTGTAATATTTTACACCTGCTCCGCACACCTCACTAGTAAAGGTTATCTCCCTAACTTTTACATATTTATAACATGGTTCTCAATTTTGGGATTTTACTGGGATTTATCATCTGGGTATCCTTTAAATTTGTTGGGTTTTTGAGAAAATTAGTGGGTTGTTTTTATTAAGTGGTTTGCTTGGTTATAGTTCTAAATTGGTTCGAATTAGGGTTTTCGAAGTTTGTTGCTTGCTTGCTTGGTTGTTTGGAAAATGGAGACACTGACTTTTTGTTTTATTGCATTTACGAAATACAAGGAAATTTTCTGGGTTATGTTCATCAAGGGTCATTTGAATTTTATACTTCCCATTTTTTTTCTTTTTTTGTTTGCTATTTTCAGGCAGGCAGAATGATGTAAATCCATGGCGATTTACAGTGGCTTTGAAGGGTTGGGCTTGCTCTTATAAAGTTCTGGAAGACAAACTGCTTTAGAGCCAGCAGCACTCATCATTTGAAATTTATAATGGTGTTATTTTTTTTTAAAATTTATAATACTATTTGTAAAATTTAGTCAGAATTTTTTTGAACAACTATATTATCGTTTGATTTCAATTTGTAATTACTTCTTTTGTTAAATTTAAGCTTAATTATGTTAGTAAATCTTTATACCTTATGTCCAAATACGTATACAATATTTATAGTTTTTATAATGTTACTGAGCATTTTCAATATATGCTATTTTGTGTGTAGGGAGTGAAAAGTGCATTCTTCACAAAGGCAAAATATAGAACTGTCCATCTCTTTTCTCCGCCGTCCATCATTGTAAATCCTTTTTCTTTTTCGAGAATTTTCAATCCTTTTATGTTTCATTTTCTGAAATCTTCATTTTCAATGCATATGCAAATCTGTGCTGAAATTCCTCTCTAGGGATTTTCATTTGTAGTAGGATTGAATCATTTAAATTCATCTTCATCATTGTATGAGAGTGGCCATGTTTTATTTTGTTGTCACCTTTCTTGATATCCTAATTGATTTGACTAGATTAATATGCACTTAATAATGCATTCTGGCAGCAGTATGCATGTTAATTCCCGGTATCTCCTTAAAAAGCATGTGAAAAAGCACATTAGTCTCTAGGTATAAAACACATTAGTCTAATTATGGCTAGGATAAAATACCATGTGATCAACTGTGGCTTGGTTATACTAGAATTTCAAGTTGGGATTTGAATTTATTTACAAAATTACGATCCTTTTTAAAATTTAGAAAAGAGCATGATAAAAGACCAATTTTCTTTACAGGAACTTGAATAAAAAGTAGGCCATGAGTGAAAACCAACCGGCAAAGATTATGGTGATTCACTAATTTAAACATAAACCAGCTTTGAGAGTTATGCTCACCCATTGTCGATTTTCCTTGCGAGCATATTTCCTACCCAAAGTTTCCCAAACTGTGTTCTCAAACAGCTGCATCAGCATATCGTTCCAACTTCTAATAGTCTGTGGTGCTAGAACATCTTCTAATTTCATTCTAAAAAAATTGATTCATAGGTAAAGACACCTAAAAGTTGCTAAGTAAACAGTTTAATCAAGAGGCAATTCAGAAGTAGAACCAAATAAGCCAGTCTAACTTTTGCATATCTTCCAGCGTGATTTAATATCAGAAATAGTCTCCTGAATTCAAGTTTGCTTAGAGCTTCTAATTGTGCGCGCCCATCGTCTCTTGGTTGGTCAACAACCAAGGACTTATTAGTGAGTGCTTCAAAAAAAGATCGTTATCACAAACAAACAGTTGATCATGATGATGTTTTTTGTGATTTGGGTTTATAGTGCTTCTAAATGCTGTTTTAATTGTGTTTTCTGTGTTTGCTCGATTCGTTGTTGTAGATGCCTGATACGTTTTTTTATTTTTTTTCTTTCAGTTAGGAAATCGTGCCTTTTAAGAATTTGTAATTTTTGGTTGGGGTTTTTTCAAGCTACCGTGTTAAAGGTATATTGTGTGTTTTTTTTTTCCCTTCATTTTGTTTGCTGTTGAGTCTTTTTTTTTTTTTTTTTTTTTTCGCTTTATTCTTGCTAGTTTGGGATGGTTTTTGCATTGTATTTTTTATATGAGTTTGTTGTCCCAACTCATGACTCTGCTCTTTTCCAAGCAGCCTACCACACTGTATATCTGTATCTGAATTTGATTTGTTTATATTTCTTTGTGAGGAGATTTCTGTTTGCTGAATAAATGATCAAGAAATTGGATCTTCAGGCTTAATTTAATTTTGGTTGGTTTTCATCATAATTCTTTTTGCTGCACTTGGTTTTCTTAGCAACTTGGTGGAGGAATGATGTTAGAAAAAATTGCTTGGTGGAAAAGAACCATATAAGATGAAGGTTGAAGAAAGGGTGACGTTTTCACATATAAGTCATCGACAATATTACACTTGAAAGAAAAATAGTTTGAACTAAATACTTCAGGAAAAACCCCAGTTGACTTTGTAATGAGAGAAGGGCACCAAAATCAATTAGAGCACAGCAAGTGGACAGACGAGGCTCTTGAAGTATTTTCGTATAAAAATTATAGTTGTCAGGGTTTTTGCTAATTTACTGGAAAGAAGGAGTCTTTAGGTGAGTGAGCTTATGGTTTATAGAGAATAATCAAGCTTGCCTTCTTTCTTGCTTTGATAGTTTGTATGATTGTTATATGTAGGAAGGAACTAATGGAAGGAAGATTCATATTTGAGTTTGTACGTGGATACGTACATTAAAAGTGGTATGGTAATTGGATTGGGGTCTGGCCAAGCTTTTGGTATGGCCATACAGTATATGGGTCTGCAACTTGGTGCAGGTGTTTTGAAAGATATAGTTGGGATACATACATTAAAAATAGTGTCTTTATGCTGTTAAAAGTGTCTCCATTTGGTTGAACACTATTATGCGATATGCTCTCTGTGTTTGTAAAGCAAAATAAACTGGTTGGAGTATCTTCTAATGAGCTGCTGCAATCTTTTAATGGGCTCTTGCAATCTTTTTAATTACTCTGTTATTTCCTTTTGTTATAGGAATCTGACTTTCTATTTAATTTCTATATATGTCGTTCCAATGGAATCAAGTGCCAAAATTACAATAAACATCCTTTGGTCAAGTTGGACATGTTTTCATATAATATTTGGTTCAGGGATCCCTTATACAAACATTATCTTCTTATGTATTTCAATCAAACTTGACCCTCATGGTTTAATAAGTGTGAAAACTGTCTGAACTATACAATTGGAGCGTTATAGTTTTAGTTAGTTTATTGAATCCGTTTGTTGCCGACCCCACTTAGTGGGAAAACGCTTTGTTGTTGTTGTTGTTGTATTGAATCCGTTTGTTAGCGGTTTGAATTCTTACTCTGAAATCTCACTCATTTTTTGCAGTTTAGATTGGACTCTCATCACATCATTGTAATCTGCTCTTGCTGCTGTGTTTTGAATCAACACTTTGGTATGTCACCTGAACTTAAATGCATTCATTTCCCATTCTTTCTGTTTGAGGCACCACAACTTTATAATTTTATGATTGATTGTTTGGTTTGATCGCCTTATGTTATTTGTTTAGCGTCCAAAATGGTTGCCTTTGTTACATTTATGATTTATGTTAATGGTTTGTAGATGCTTAGGAGACTGTATGGGGCTGCTTAAATTTTATATATTAAGTTGCATAGAGTTGACATGACATGCACAACGATGGTCAGATTGCCACCCTTGGTGGTATTATCTTTACAACACATTCAAATTCAGGATTTAGAAAATCTAATAATAAAACTGAAATATATTTTCCATGCTTTTTGTTTTCATTTTCGATTAAAAGGTTGGAGCTTTGGATTGAGATTTACCTTTATTAAATATAACTATGTTTCATTAGTGGCTGGTTTGCAAAACCATTTATTTTGAAAATTTCCAGAGGCAGTATTTACTTGCAGCTTGGGGTTTCATGGATACCATCATGGCTATCATAATGTCTGTGTTGATACGTTGTTAAGTTCCTAAGGAAGGCTTTCAAATCTATTTTTTTTCATACTTTAGACTATTGATTAATTGATACAGAGTGAAGATTTACTCATGCAACGCATATTCCTTTCCTTCTATCACTTATGCAGATTTCTCTCCTGTTTTGGTTTATTTTGCTGTTATGTTTTGTTATGGTGAGTGGATTAGGTTTGTTTTCGGTGATTTTGTATAGGGTTTTGGTTTTTGTACCAGGAGCTGCTAAAAAGAATAGAGTTTGTCTGTATAAATGTTTATAGTTTTATACGTTTCTGTTATGTAACACATGCATTTTCTTCCCACTCATTCTACGATATGTTTACGTGCCAACTCACTTAAATGTGTATAAAGGCAAAACTACTTATCTTACCGGCCTCATTCGCTTATGTATTCCTCTGTTTGTTCATAATTGCCTTGAATTTATTCAACTTAAATGTGTTTTATCCATCCGATTACGTCTGAAACAGCTGGTTCCCGTAGCAACGCACAGGCCTAATATCTAGTATATCACTATATACATGATACTTATGAAAATTCCATAAAATCACAAATCAACCCATTCATTTCTAAATATTTTAAAAATTAATAGAACAGCTAAACCAACATGGTAAAATAAGTCTTTAAGTTACATTACATTTTATTTACTTTGCATCCAGAGCACATGTGCAATCCAAATGGGAGATTTCTAAGTTATAGTTATATAAATTTCCAAAAGTTTCCCACATTGATTAGTCGTTCATTCTGCACCTGCATTTTACTAATTCTACGTTAAGAGTTCTATGTACAACTCAAAAAGCATATTTTAACAACTAAAAGGACGTACAGTAACACCGCATGATAAAAAATGATAAACAACATACTAAACGGAAGTGATGTTTTAAATCTAGAATGAATGCATGCCAGAAGAGCTGGTTTCAAATTGGAGATGCCTTTCCCATCCTGGTAACATTTATCAATTGGAATCAATAAAATTTTCTTGATGAGGGCAAAGCTAGGAGTCTCAATTTCAAAATCCAAATGAGAAAATTAAACAAAATTGAATGAACCATGAAGAAAATTTATTCTCCAACAGAAAACTCAGCGTGGCACAAAATCATTGAATTGGAATGAAAATAGAACAAAACCTAACTCAATTGAAGCTATTCTCTGAAAATCTTCCTAATCAAATTAATAAAACAAAAATTAAAAAATTAAAAAGTTAGAGATCAGAAGAAAACATATTAAAGCAGGCAAAAAAGACGGAGACAGAGCATCAACTAAGAGCAGATTTCCTCCAGACTGTGCTAGGACTCTCATACTGTAACTTCTATCCCCGTCTTCCATCCTCACTCAGAAACCTTACCCAACTCAGTTTCCTTGACATGTCCGCATTCTACGACTCTTCCAAAAACATTTCCACAAACCACTTAGCTTCTTGGCCCTGGTTTTAGGTTAGAAAGCTGACAAACCCTTCCACCATTTAGGCCTTGATCATGCTAGAAGGGGAGACTTCCCAGCTTTTCTGGCTAACCTGACCCAACTCACATACCTAAACTTGCGGCGCAATAAAATGACTGGTCTAATCCCTCGGTCATAACAAATTACAAGGAGAATTTCCTCAATCGCTCTTCCAATTCCAAAATCTTCAATACCTTGACCTTTCTTTTAACAACCTGAGTGGATTGGTTGAGGTTAATCAACTTTCTAAGCTCAAATCTTTAAAGCAACTTTTCTTATCATATAACAAGTTATCTTTGAATTTCAAAACCAATATGAGCGCTGCTCTTCCTAAGCTTAAGGTTCTAAATCTGGCTTCATGCAACTGTTGGATTTATCCAATATAAATCAACCTTTAAGTGGTCTACTACATATAATAGGAATCTAATATTGGAGAATAATGTTGATTGTGATTTGATCTCTTAAAGATATCAATCCTATATAAGATGTCTTATATTAGAAATAGGATTAATGGAATCCTTAATTGAATATGATTATGGTACTTGACTTGGAGGCTAAGAAAGTAAAGTTTAGGTTTCCTTTATGGATGGAAACCCTAGCTTTTAGCGTATATAATACACCGGTCCCTATAAGCCCTAGAACACACAACATAATACTTCTCATAGAGTAGTTGTATTTGGCTAGGAGTTTATAGAAGATCTTGGTGTTGCCGTGCCCTGCCTGCTTTCGTGTTCGACTTCCATGGTAGCTATTGGAATCAGGTCAGTCACTCATTTGTCTGTGTTTTAATTGTATAACCTTATAAGACTAACAGTTGGTATCAGAGCCTCTGGTTATATAATTAAAACCTATTATGTTTAATGTTGGATTACATAATATTCTCATGAACTGCGTGTGTTTAATCCAAGTTGTGATTGCATATTCTTGGCAACACCACCATGCCGGACCTCCTTGAAATCAGAATCAGTACGTTTCCGCATATAATTGCATATACTTGGCATATTAATATGATATGCACAGCACATATTTTGCATCAGTTCCTATTCGGTTATAGAGACAGAAATTATCAGTTAAATAAAACGATTACAAATTGGATAATCTGTTTCTGCGAGTGGTGTATCTTGAGTTCAAGTTTTGCTTCCACCGCCACCACCCTTCAAACCCAAACATGAGCCTCTATTTTAATTGAAGCGCTTAATGATGATATTGAATTATCTATAATAAAGAAAGATTGAAATAGTTATTCATTTTAATTGGAAGACCTGGTGCTTTAGGCTTCCTATTTCAATGTTCATGTTTATGTTTTGGTTTAATTGGAATAGTCATGTGTTCTAACTTTGCACTGGAGAATTTTTGAGATGATCAGTGAGCCCAATGAGGAGGTTCATATATGCATCGGCATATGAGATCCTGTATGATTTTTTCCTTTTGATCTTATGATCAGAAAGGGTTAGTTAAATATAAAAGAAAACAGAATCAGATGGAGGTCGGTTAAAGAGCGGACAAAGCCAACGAACCGTGCCGAGGCATAAAGACACTGTCGTCCAACGGAAGACAAGTCATGGACGTCGCCTCCCAAGACATGTGCAGCCTTGCGGAGAATCACATCTCCTTGGGATCACATATTTTGCTATCAGATATATCACTCTTAAATTGGTAAACTAATAATTGTTAAATGGTAGGTTTCCAAGCACTTCAAGCTTTCTTTCTCGTATTCAGTTCTCATAAAGAAAGAAGGGAACAGTTTGTTCATCTTTACTAAATTAATCATGACTGGAAGAATATGGCATGCTTTAAGTTTTCTATTTCGACTTTCATGCTGATGGTTTTGGTTGAATAAATTTAGTGACAGATACAACCACTTTCAGCTGATGTCGTTGTCAATTTTGTAAGCATATGCAAATATATACTTTTGCTCTAACCTTGCCAAGGAATACTGATGAAGCATCTCAACTCAGCAAGCTCGGTAAAGTCCTCTATCAAAGCAAACGGTGTTGATCATTATATATGTCAAGTACGAATTAGTCGATCATACATATGGTTAGTTTTGATTATTAAGTTTTGAACTTGATAATTATAACAAAGAGGAATTATATGCATATGAAAGGCATACCGAGAAGCATATGTAAATATGCATAAATTATTTTACTTGCTTTTGAGACTATTTTCTGTCAAAATAGTCTGGGTGTTTCGGCACTAGTACATGAGTAAGTTTATTGCCTCTGATTCCCATGGGTAAAGTAAATTCATGCAAATCAATTTTTAATCAGTTGTCTTATATGATAATGTGTGGGACATATATGTAGACTGAATTGAATTGCCATGTCATTGGTTGCTGTGGGAAGTAATCAATATGGATTAAAATTTTAAGTTTTGCAAACATGTAGCAAAATTGACATATGGCATGTTTTATTAAAGGGATTGGGTTGTCCTATATTGCTTTAAGCTTGAGATGTTCTTATGTAAAGACACAAATGTGTTGATTAGTAATGTAGTATACTAGCACTCAAGTATGATTGGGGGATTAATTCAAGTACGGTTTATAATGATATTAACTCCATATGGAATTTGCATGACTAATCAAATTAGTTTTGTCTACGATTTTGCCTTCTTGTCTCAGTATAGTCATTTAATTGTACATGACTAATGCATAACTTATGGATTGACTGAGAATGACAGAAAGCATTCAGTGACAAGAACAAGGGTATATTATACAAATGAATAAGGTTTGTAGTAATTATGTGACAATACTCATTTGTATTTTTATCTTTTCTTATATGTTAACTTTGGTCGTTCATGTGATTATATATATATGTTTACAAAAAGGTGGTGAACATATGAAGGCATGAGGTATGTAATCCATTCAAAGTATGTGGCTTAATTGATAAGCATGAATTTTCAAACATGTATTATTGTTTGTGATTTTTCCTATGCCTAAAGAATTTAAACAATGCTTTGATTAGTAAATTTTTGTGTCATAAGGGGAGAAGAAAAGAAACTATTCAAAGCTAATGTAGGGCATATGTTTTCTATGGAAGAAAATAGCTTTGGTTGTTCCTTTATTTAATTTGGTATTTACAAAGCTAATGCATGATTATAATGCTATGTTTAGCAGTTTTGTACTACAGAAAGGAATATATAAAAGGAAAAGAGCCCTAGGCTATATGGTTAAAACCTGCAAATCACAATTATAATCAATGCATGTATGATCTGTTGAAGAATGGTGCGTTGGTACCTATAAACCCTGTGATCATCATATCTATGTTACCCGGTTGGATCATATATTCAAGCCCTAGCCGTTTATCATGATGTAGCTGAGTAATATAATCAAGTTGTTGTTCACAATTGCATTCAAAGTCATAACATGGAAGCAGTTCATCTGCTCATAAGTGTTGATCGTGTTTTCATGGTTAGATTCTGAATGGCGTAACATGATATATGCATCATACTGTTTGTGGTTTTTTCTATCTATTCATATGTGTTAGAAACTGCCATAAAAGTAACAGATATGATGTATATGTTGGTGTTAGAAGCATTTTAATTCATCAGCTCCTAAGTGTTGAATTAATCTTGTCTTATAAAGTTTATTGGGATAAAGTTCCATACCATTAGTAACAAATATTTCCACAATGAGCCCTATAAAAGTTTGTGGTTTGAAGGCATGGAAATCGGTTGCATCATGTCGTATTTTTTGTGTCTCTTCATGAGACTTGTTGATACAAAGTACTGGACCCATAAAGGTTAATCAAGGATTGCTAAGGTACGCATTGTTTTAAGTCTTATGCTTGTAAATATTTTCAATTTGAACTATGATGTCGGTTTGAGGATGAAATTTGACTACTAAAGTTTCCTTGGACATCGAAATTGAAATGATACGAAATTGAATTTGTTTTGGATGTATAAATTCATGATAGATGCACATAATTGTTTCTGGCAGATTGCGTGTCTTGATTTAAATCGGGTGAATAACACGTCTAATGGTCACCAAATGACCTGAATTTTGGATATGTTCAACATATAGATGTCTAATATGTGTCTGAAAATTTTCGTAATTTTTTCGCCATGTATTTTAATTATGGTGAATTTACAAGTAACCCATGCTCATATAGACAGTTTTACTGTCAGATTGTGTTGGTCCTTTTGAGACGTCACTTTAGACTACTGTTTTGACCCAAAATGGCTCTATATTTTTCTTTTATGAAGATTAGTATGTCTATTTTGATCAGTATAAATTTGGTTGCAATCAAGCTTATAAATTAATTTTGATTAATTTTAAATTAAGTGTAACTCGTTGCTGAAAATTCTGTTTGACAACTTTATGTTGATTGTAATGTCTATTTTATTATGTCTAAAATATAAAGCAATTTTATTTAGGTACATCTTTGAAAGAGTGTTTGCCCAAGTGGGAGAATTAGTGAACGAAAATTGGGCTTCACACTCATTAACTTATTTGCAAGTATAAACTCTGAAAACATAGTGGGAGTTGTTCTAAAATTTTGAGCATTAAGTGGACTTGCGTGAATCTATTAAAGCGTTATTCTATCTTCCATGAATTTGTGTTATGTTTAAGTTGCACGATTGGATACTTGGTATATGCGTATATTTTTCAGTTATTTGCAATCATTTGGATTTCTTGGTTGATCATTTGTTTTGAGGCTCATAAAGACTTAGCATAAATGTGGACTTATTAATACATGTAAGATGATTGTTGGATGCACGTTTTGTGTAACAGTAGTGAATTCTTTCATGCTTAGTTGTACCTTTCATTGAGGTAATACGCATTCATTGACTAAGTAAGGCTATTCCCAAAGGCATATTTTCAAAAATATGATTTAAGTATTGATTTGCAAATTAAGTAATGATGTTGCAGATCAGTGGGAGTTTGAGTTTCGTGTTAGTAATGCCTTACATTTGCAGATGACTTATAAGGTATGTATAGAATCCATGTATTCATTTTAATCTCTAGTTGGATTCATTAAGTCACATTTTTCGTGTGCTAGTCAATCATTTGATGAAATATATATCAAATATCAAGTTGCATGTTAAATGGCATGGCATGGTTTGTGCACTACCTCAGTTGTGAGGATTTCCATCTTGTCCGCAGGTGTTGGAAATCACTATGAAAGTAACTGGTATGGTGCATAGATCAGTGTCAAAAACATATTCATTCATCTTGCTCACAAGTGTTGAATTAATTTGTTTTATGAAGTTTTTGGGATATTTTACTTGGACATGTGCCTATTTGGTATTTTCAGTTGTGTCCATTGGCTACAAACATTGTTTGTATTGTTATTGGTCTAATGAAACTGATGCATGACTGTTTTGGAGATGTATTCACACCTGCAGGTTATGGTGGTTTCATTAGATGAAGAATATCTGCATTGGCAGATTTAAGGCTTCGAAGAAGCGTAAAAGTGTAACTTGTGTGTTACAATAAGGTGGACCTGAGATGATATAAAGTAAGACATTCTGGTTAATTTAAAGTTTAATTTAAAGTTTCATCTCTTGATCATAATTTGTGTTTCATGTGAATGAGGATCTTAGCATGTGTGATTATGAAGGTTCTGGGTTGTGTCGACTCTACAACCTTGTTAGTTCCATGTTAAGAAATGCATTTGACAGAAGCTGCATTAAGGACGAGATGTAATCACTGTTACATGGCCACTAAAGTGACATTAGTCTCCAATCTCAAGTATAAACGTGAATATTACATTTTGTAGACCAAGTGGGAGAATGTTGGATTTATCCAATATAAATCAACCTTTAAGTGGTCTACTACATATAATAGGAATGTAATATTGGAGAATAATGTTGATTGTGATTTGATCTCTTAAAGATATCAATCCTATATAAGATGTCTTATATTAGAAATAGGATTGATGGAATCCTTAATTGAATATGATTATGGTACTTGACTTGGAGGCTAAGAAAGTAAAGTTTAGGTTTCCTTTATGGATGGAAACCCTAGCTTTTAGCCTATATAATACACCGGTCCCTATAAGCCCTAGAACACACAACATAATACTTCTCAGAGAGTAGTTGTATTTGGCTAGGAGTTTATAGAAGATCTTGGTGTTGCCGTGCCCTGCCTGCTTTCGTGTTCGACTTCCATGGTAGCTATTGGAATCAGGGCAGTCACTCATTTGTCTGTGTTTTAATTGTATAACCTTATAAGGCTAACAGCAACTTGACAGAGTTTCCAAAAATTTTACGTGATCAATACGAGTTGAACACCCTCGACCTTTCGCACAACAACATTCGGGGCCAAATACCAAAGTGGTTGTGGAATGCAACTAGAGAAACAATGATGAATCTCAATCTTGCCAACAACTATATAACAGGGTTTGAGTAAGATCCAAGCACTTTTCCATGGCAGAATATGATGCATTTATTTCTCCAATTTAACAGGTTACAAGGATCACTGCCAATTCCACCAGAGTCTATCAGAATATATGCTGTTGGAGACAATGGTTATAATGGAGAAATTTCATCTTCATTCTGCAACTCGAATGATCTGTAGACTCTTGATTTGTCCAACAATAGCTTGAGCGGCAAGTTTTCTCAATGTTTGGGGAACTCCAGTAATCTTCGAATATTGATGCTGCAGAACAATTATTTTCACGGTGATCTTCCTTCGTTATGTCCGGCCGTAAAAAGTTTGGCATCAGTTGATTTAAGTTATAACCAGTTACGGGGAAAGCTACCAAGATCAATTGCCAATTACACTCAGTTGGAGTTTCTCAACATTGGAAACAATCACATCAGCGACATCTTCCAATCTTGGTTGGGGGCACTTCCAGTCTTATGGGCTCTCATTTTGCGGTCTAATGGATTTCATGGAGTGATTGGTAACCCTGCAACAAGCCTGAGTTCCCCAAGCTCTGCATAATCGATTTGCCTAACAATGACTTTTCTGGTACGTTGCCTTCAATCTACTTTGAGAACTGGAATTCCATGAAATTTGTTGACAAAGGCAAGCACATGTATGTTGAGACCTCCTCGTCCATCGACTCACATGGATTTTTAACCTTCTTTAGTAATGTATTCCCGCTCACAATCTTTGGCAAGGTGTTGAGTCGAAATATGAAAAGACCCCAAATCTTCTCAAACTGATAGATCTATCAGGTAATAGATTTGAAGGAGAGATTCATGCAGGTGCCATTGGGAATCTCAAAGGCTTTGTTTTGCTTAACCTTTCGATTAACGCTCTCACCGGTCAAATCCCCCATCGTTGGGGAACTTGAATGTGCTTGAGTCATTGGATCTCTCCCACAACCAGCTTTTAGGAAGGATCCCCAGTAATCTGGCGCAACTCATTTTCCTTGAATATTGGGACGTGTCCCAAAATCTTCTTTGGGGGCCAATACCAGTTGGCAAGCAATTTGACACTTTTGAAAACAATTCATACGAAGAAATTCGGGTTTGTGTGGAAAGCCTTTGTCAAGGAAATGTGAAACGCCGCCACCACCATCAGCCGTGGAAGAAGATGAAGACTCTAGGTTTGAAATTAGACTATATTGGTATGTGGTTCTGCCAGGAGTTGTTAGTGGTCTAATAGTTGGGGTGGTTGCTGGGAACACACTGGCAAACAAGAAGCATGAATGGTTTATAGAGAAATTTAGCAAGATAAGGCAGCCAAGACGCACAAGAAGGCGGGGATTAAGTGCCTTTTAGTCCTTGTTATAATCTGATCTCCATGTTTAAGTTGTTATGGGGTTAAGTACTGGTTTGGTACTGAGGTGCTTTTCAAAAAAGCGGGTATCAAAAATAGGTGAGAGCTATTTTGTGTTTGGTAAACATTTAACTTCAACTTTTCTTCACAGTTTTGGGTGAAAAAAAGCTGAAAGTTCAAAGCAGCAAAAGCTAGCTTTGAAAAACCAGTTTTCCTTTGCTTCTGCGCAAACCTAATTTGCAAGAGGCGCTGAGCCCTTGAATGAAACTTTCAAACACCCAAAATGACCTTAAACAATTAAATAATTACACATAATACCAACTGGAAAACATCGTCGACTTCAATTGGGAGGTCGTCCTCGTCGATTTCGGCACAACGCCGTTCACTCTCAGCTTCAACAATCATCGTTATTGACTTTGGATTCCATACCTTAGGACGTTGTTTCTGCCTCTGTCCTTCCTCCCATCTCTTGCCCGTCCTCTCTCACTCCTATGCCGACAAAATCGCACCGAGAAATACCACTATTTTTTCCTACGAGGACCAGATTCGGTTTTGGCATTGCAGATTTGCCCAAATTTCCCATATTGCACCGCTTACAGGCGACTGATCTTCGTATTTCTGCAAATTAGGAGAGCCCAGATTACCCAGACGGACACCAAAACTCAATTATTCCAAATACCCAAAATTAAATACAGGAAACTACTTCGTATGATCAAATTCACACTATACAGTTTCAAAAAGAAAATTGATTAGTCCCGAAAAAAGAAAGAAACCAGCATCCTGGAGCGTTGGCCCTGCCCGATGTATATAATGAACTCCTCGAGCAGCTAGACCATGTATGTACTGCAAATCAGATGACAAGTGAGAAAGATTGAGGAACAGAGCAGAAAATAAAAAAGAAGACGGAGCAAAAAAAATAAAAACTGAGAAAATTAGGGTTGTGGGGGAGACTTTTAGAGAGATATTTTTTGGTTTTTGGAAAGTCCGGTTCAGTTGTGGGGTAGTGGGAGAGACTTCTCGATGCAGATGGAGAAAATAAAGGGGGAAGACCTAAGAAAATTAAATTAATGGCACATCTAGTATTATACATTTTTTGGTCATTTCACACAGTCATAGCTGTTTTACATAAAAGTTTACCAAACACTATAATACTGTTTTTTTTTTTTTTTTTTTTCCAAAAGCACTTTTACAAAAAAGTTTACCAAACACTTTGCTGCTTTATTTCACAGCTGCTTATTCTCACAGCACAGCAGAAACATTTTTTTTCTTCAAAGCACATCAATTCCAAACTAGCTGAGTCTGTTGCATTATGTTATCCTTTGTGTAGTGTGGTGGTGTCTTTTCTTGCTATATCCAATCCATAGATGTAACATATGTTAACGCGGGACTCTGAAATGACCCGTGTGTTTGTAATATATCATAGGCAAAATGATATAAAACATGTGTTTGTAATGTATAATGTACTTTTTATTGCCTGAACTTATAAATGGCTTAGTATCTGTAAAGTACTATAGGCAAAGTAGCGACATTTGGATCATATCTCAAAACTAATTTTTTTTTTTTTTATACTCACATAAAACTTAGTGATAAACAGGGAATTAAATCTACTAGCTAACTCGACTAATTCAATCATATAGATGGACAATAATCTACTTGACTCTATTGCTAAACAAGTCTACTTCTGCAGATCCTTTTGCTTATTCAAAGGTTGCATCTTGGACGCAAGAAGGAGATGGGACGAGAAATTGTTGTCCATCAAGGGAGTACGTGATTTCGGGTTTTGATGGGGCATTGGCCTCTTTGTTGCTGTGGCCGGAGGAACTCCGGATTTTTTAGATGCCATTGGTGTAACCCTTGTGTTGGTCCTTTGTATTACTGAATTATGAATGCACTTTCTATTGTTTTGAATGTCACTTGTAGTGTTTATCTTGACAAGAACATGAGTGGTACTTAATAATTAGCGATGCCTTATCAAGTGGTACAAGGCAGATTTGGCCTTGGTAACTTGACTTCAACTGAGACAACTGGCTGATACTCAACACCAACAAGTAACAACAACATTTATGGTAGACTCTTGTGGCTTGACTTCAGCAGAGATGTTTACTTGCAAACGACTCGTATGACTTCCAAGTCTTCAAGGGATCAAGATGGGCATTTTATTGCCTTCATTGTCTCCTTATAGGGTTTTCTTTTTCATTTTTTTATCACCACTAAGTGACTCATCACTAATCCTCTTAATTTTTTTGGTATGTTATGCATGAGTTGTATCTATAAAGAGAGTATTTATTTTATGAAGAATAATACTTATGTTCACTTTTTGAGGATGAGCTTATTTCTCGACTTACAAATAACGTATCTTTATCGTATAAATTTCATAATTGGAACCTTTCAATTTCTTAATCTTTATTTGAAAATCATCTTCATAAAAAATCATTCAAATTGGAGATCGTTTAGATCCAAATGTATCAAATAAGTTAACGGTGTAGGTATCAAATAACATATTCATATAAACTTTTGACTTATTCGTTACATTTAAATGACTAAACAATATCAAATTCGAATGATATTTGTAGGGATGATCTTCAAATAAAGATTAAGAAATCTGATTATGAAATTTGTATGGTGAAAGATACTCTATTTGTAAGTGGGAGCATGAGCTCACCCCAAGAGGGGACACAAGTATTGCCATAACGTTTTTTAGATAATGATTCCCCCAAGAGGGGACACAAGTATTGCCATAAAGTTTTTTGGATAATGATTCCCTCACTTACGATTAATGTATCTTTACAGTATGAACATCATAATCAGAACCGTTCATTCCCTTTATCATAATCATATCTGCAAAAAATCCTTCAATTCAGAGATCTTTTAGTCATCCATTTATGTCAAGTCAGTCAATGGTTTTAGTAACAAGTAGCATCCTCATGATGAACTGTTTTATTTTATGCATGTGAATGGTTAAAAGATCTCCAGATTGAATAATTTTTTGTATATATGATTTTTAGATGATAATAAAGATAATAAATGATTTTGATTACAATGTTTGTACGAAGCATAATCATTTGCTTGTGGAGGGAGACACTGAAGCATATTGGTCTGGAGGTGGCTCTGGTTGGAAGCTGCTAGGTTCTTGAGGAGTTTTTTTCTGTGTTGGGCTCAAAAGCCTTTTTTTGGGCTTCTCTTTTTGTTTCCTTTGGTAGCCCATGTTTTGACTGCTTGCAAATTGTAGTTGGGTCTTCTTTTTTTTTTTCTTTTTTTTTTTGTAATTATGCTATGCTGGTATGAAATTACATTTCTATCAAAAAAAAACCTGAACTCTAAAGTTGTAAAAATATTTTTTCTCACCTTCTTCCTCAACTTCTCTCTTCACCACAAATTTCTCATCTCTAACAAAAATCCACGGATTAAAAATGATATAGTTATCAATAAATAAGCCCCGTGGTGGGAGTACGTTGCTTGTAGAGAAACCGACTGCCGAGAAGTAAGAATCTAACAAAGAGTTGGAAGTTGAAAGGATACGAACAACGAAGTAGAAGAGTTATGTTGGTATGGATTTTCATTTATATTGTAGAACTATACGGGATATACTGTCACGCTCCGGACTCGGAGTCGACAATAAAAACTCAAACCTGAATCTGAAACGTGAGTTAAAAGCTCAATAAATAAAAGGAAATTGTAATGGGTTGGAAAATAAATTCCGTCCTTATGAAATAACAAACAGATCAAGAATTCTTTACAACCTACAGTAAATTGATGAATAAACTTTCTATTCTCCAATCTAATCCGATATCATCCTGCCTACTCTCTTGAATGTCTAGTTCGTAAACCTGCATAATAATCAAGGGGTGAGTTTCAAGAGCTCAGTAGGGACATAACTTTATCACAGTAAATTGACAATACTAAATCAAGTGTCATGAAATCATATAGTCAAGTATCAAATCATCATTGACAACAATGCATGAATACAGTGCATCCTCTTCGACTACCCCTGTTAATTTATATAATAGTACACGCGGACCTGCACATCTCATACCATGCATTTAACCACTGCAGTGCTGGTTCAAATGTTTTATTATAGAAACTAACCCCCATACGATATCCCAAGTTTATAAACCCTTTTTGCTAGTCATCTTATCTATTTCATTGATCTCCAGCCCAAATCACCCACATCGAAAAAATTCGTCGATCCTATTCTAATGTGCACACCGGGCTCGCCTGGAACTGGTTTCACAATGAATAGATTCAACTACACAAAAGATCATTTCCAACTACCCTCATTTCCATACTTCCAATTTGAATATTGAAATTCCAACCACATCAACATGAATGATGTACAAATAATGTCATTTTATCTTTCACATGTATCACAGTATATTCTCAATGAATAATATTTCAACAATAATTCTATAACCAATAACAAGTAAACACTTAACTGAAGCAATTAGCTAATTAATATCCAATCACATTAATTAACCAAAAAGATCAAGAATATTATAATACTTCATGAAATTTAAAAAAAATCAATTTTCGTAAAAGTCTGCCTTATTTCCCCTACCTGGATTCCAAAGCTAAAATAAAGATCCACGCCACTATCAGAATAGCTAAGCTTCATGTCCTTATCCACGTTACTACCGAAATAGCTAAGTTCTACTTATTTGAGGAAGCTTCTTGATTGCTCCTAATACTGTATCTTTTTTTCACTTTCTTTTCTTTCCTAAATCTCTCTCTCTCTCTCTCTCTCTCATATATATATACACACACACACACACACACACACACACACACCTCTACATAAGAAAAACACTTGATAGGCATAGCATGCATTTCTCAAAATCAATTTCACATTTGAAAATGGTTGGAGGAATGTCCTATTTATACTAGGGGTGGGCAAATGGGTCCTGGACCTGTGGGTTGGGAAGGGTACTGGGCATGTCCAAAAATTCGAAACACAAAACGAGGAGGGACAGGTCTATGAAATTAATGGACCAGGACAGGTCAAAAAATAAGGAGGAATGGGCCCTCGGCCCGTTTGTGGGATAATGGTTTGGATTAAAGCAACACTGTGGGCCTCGACTTACAAGGTCGCCCACCAAATTGGACCAAAAAATTTAAGAGGCCCTCAAGAAGGTCTCTGGAACCAATACGTAGCCCTTGTCTCATAGCACTGTTATATGACTAAATCCAACTCTCCAGCATTTATATCCCCTCATCTTAGAGACTTTCATCAATCTCTCATTTTCCCTTTATTCACACTTGAGCAACTGAGTTGGCGTCGAGTTCTCGACAACAGTCACCCAAACCATCATCGCCTCACGACCACCACGACTGCACCACCCTCGAGCTCTTGCTGAAGTCGTTGTACGGTCAGATCTCGATCGTTGACCACCCAATATGGTTCGACTCGGCTGATTCTGCATTCTTGACTCGATCAACTACCTCATCGCCACGATCCAAAACTGGGATAAACTCATATGACCGCCGACTAGTCCATCGGCGTTGCACATGTGGGTTTCTTATGGAGCATGCCACTCTTCCTCTCCCTGACTTGTCTTCTCCTCTCTCCTTGACTTGTATTTTATGGGTTTTTTTATGGTTCTGATTTGTCGTCTTCTCCTCTCCCAGACAACTAAGGAAGACGGCTTGAACGGTCTGAGCTGCATCTAGGTTGTCACTGAGGAAACGAGTTCGACGATTGAGGAAGATGACTTGAATGACATAGTCCCCTTCTATGTTGACGGAAAAAAAAATGGAATAGGAACCGTGAACCCGTCCCGAACCGGCCCGTTTGAAACGGGCCGATTAGGTTCGGTTCTAAAACTCTAAAACTCTCTACCCGACCCAGCCCGCCCCGTTACATTTCAAAACAGGTAGGGTTCGGTTCCTCCAAATTTGGGCCCGGCCCGGCCCGGCCCTAATTTATACTAAAAGATGGCGGCTGCAAAACTTGGAGATAAAATAAAAATAATTACAAATAAACATTGGTCTTATCCTTGTGACACTTGTTAAAGTAATATAGATTGTAAAAAATATTTGGTGCACTTGTCTTCCTTTTACCAAGCCATGTCCATATTATCTAATTGCCTTCTCATGCTAATATTACATTTTGAATTATGCCTTGACACCTCCACTCAATAGGCTAAGTTAGTCAACATCTACAATGCTTAGACAATACTCTAAAGTCCTCACCGGTTGCCACCTATGAAAAAGATTTCATGCATGTAAAATCATGTCACCCGCACAACTAATTTCAGTTCTTACGAGCACCTCATGTCAACCTAAGCTCTACGATATGTATGTATATATATATATATATATATACATATATATATATATACATATATATATACATATACATTAACACACATATATGTAATACACACGAGAGAAACTTAATAAAAACTCTCCAAATAATAATAATAATAATAATAATAAATATATATATTTTTAAAATACAGGGTCTCTATCCTACTTAAAAAAATTTCGTCCTCGAAATTTACTTTGGGCAAAGAAATGTTTAGTTTATTCTTCTTGACTTTCCTAATCCTAACCTCGAGCAAATAATATATTAAAAAGAGAAATGGTTATAGAACACATGGATATATCCTACAGAACAGATTAACCTTAAAATTCATATTCGCACACCTATATTCTCACATGTGGATCAAAAAATGATTTGAGTTTTCACATTTTTCCTCCAATTTGCACATACTCAAATTTGAATTTTAAGTTCAAAGTTCAAACCTTGCATTGTAGAAGGAAAAATTTATATTTCGTGTTACATTGGTGCTCTGCAATATAACTTTTGTATTATATTGAAACTTACATTTGGGTCTGAATTTGAGAAAAAGGCTTATTTAGATTATAATATTCCAATCTATACAGGAAGCAAAAAGTTATAGAATCTAACATCATCGGTACATATTGTGTAAAATCTCAATAGTCATTACGTGAAGTGCATGCATTTGCCGTAGTTTAGAAAATCTTGTATTGAAGATGGGAGGGACAGAGAGATTCAAATTGGAAAATATATATGATTTTCACAACTCATTTTTCCAACTACATACACAACTCATTTCAATTGAATAAATTAAAACCAATTTAATGAACATAAATTAACAATAGAGTGCATAAAAAGAAGATTTAATGGAAAGGACTTCCCTAAACTTTTTCTTAACTAAAAGTACCCTAACAACTCTATTTAATGAAAAGAACACAAATTAAATATATCAAACTCTAAATATTAAAACTCAAGGCTAGGAAGCAAATGCAACCCTCCTATTTTTTTCTTCTAACCCTTGCCCTTAATGGGCGTTACCCCAGTAGATCGGTTAACTATTGCAACTAACTTTAGAACTGAACACTGCCCGTATTTTTAGAACTGAATACTGTAGTGCCACTATTTCTCGAACTGAACACTGTACTGCCATTATTCTCGAACTGAACACTGCAACTATTTATAGAACTAAACATTGTCAGTGTCACTACTACTATTTTTAGAATTGAACACTACCACTACAACTATTTCTAGAACTAAACACTGCCACTATTTCTAAAACTAAATACTGCCATTATTTCAAGAACTAAACGTTGCCACTATTTCTAGAACAAAATACGAAAGTATCAATTTTGAAGAGGCACGCACACGAAAAGGAAGTGATAACAGTATAGGATCAATGGATTATATAGTGTCACATGTCAATAGATTACATATTCTGTTATAAGTTTGTTAGTGTATTCTTAGTTTATAACTCTGTTGGTTTACAGGAAGCCCATGAGGAGAGGATTAAACTTCTCTCTTGGATTGAGGACTAATTTCATCAGGTTTGGTCGAAAATTGGCAAAAATTGTTCAAATTATGTCACCTTTGGAGAGCTCGATTTCCCTAGAAATTAAATTTTAAGGTCTGGAGTCTTGTATTAGAAGACAGATGGCATCAACACGAACTTGTAATCTGTGACCTTGCGTGATTTTGTTGCCGTATGAGAGATTTATGGAAAATCTAAAATTGAAAATAAGAAAACCAACTGGCCCAAAACTGTCGAAGAGCAAAATCAAAACTCGGTCAATTATTTTGGTTGGCCAATCTAATTGGGCTGTTTGATGTTGGATTTTATCCTAATCATTACATAAAGTTATTAAAGTACCTATGGTTAAGATTTAAAATTTCGAAGCCTTTTCAATAATTTTTCTTAAAAAATATATAAGGTGCGTGAATTTCATTTCTCAATTCTGATTAACTTTCCAGCTATGATATGCTTAACTTATTGGGTCATAGATCCGAATGCCAATGCGAAATTTGGTCAAACAGTTGGGAAATCCAAGATTTGATCAAATAGTAGGGGAAAATCTGTCTTCTAATAATAGTATATATAAGTATTCATGCTCGCGCTATATTGGGTCAAGAAATTTGTCATATAAATAAAGAAATATACAAAAAAATTTAATACCATATATTTGTGCAAGAAAAAAAATCTTGATATATGTCCTCAAAATGAAATTAAAGCAATATTAGAAAATAATACATTTGTTTTCAACAAGGTTCTAAAAGACGCTAGGGGCTAGTCGAACGGCGAACTGTGGCCTAGCGCCTAGCGGCTAAGCGGGGTCTAGACGGACTAGGCGGATTTAACTAAATCCATTATATTTCATGTAAATAACTGTATGTTTATACTTAAAATGTATATAATTTCATCATAAACTACAAAATAGAATGACACATATATTATGAAGTATTGGAACATAATGAAAACATGGGGAACAAGCATATAATGTGTGCTTATTTAAGTATTCGACAAGTCTCTTACAATTTATTGAAAAAAATAAAATGCAAAATGAAAATTATCTATTTTCTGCCTAATTAAGTGAGTCGCAACCTAAGCGGGTCTGGGCGGGCTAGGCGGGCACCTTAGTAGGTCTATGCGCCCTTTCTTAATTTTCAAACGCCTAGGCATTAATCGGGGTGGTGGTCAGCCACCTAGTGCCTAGGCGACGCTAAGCGAAATTTTTTAGAACTATGGTTTTCAACAACAACACAACTAAATGTACTTACATATTATAGCATTCAACCCACTATCTATTTGATGAAAATAAACTTGCTCCACTAATGAAACCGTTAATCTTAAAGAGAAACCATATACGTTTAAATGGGTCCTAGCTAATCACATTTACATGCATGGCAAGGAACATGGCCACCCCTCCCCAAACCCACAAAAAAGGGGGCAATTTCCCTCCTCCTCAATTGCATTGTAGCTTAGCTACAGTTGCCACCCCTGTCCAAGTTTAGAATAGAGTAATGTTGACCTATTTATGTGGCACATACTTTACAAACAACAAAGTACAAATGACAGACTTCAGGGGAGTGAGTGAAAAACTGTGAAAATTTCATGTGCCTTAAAGGTTTGATCTGCTTGTAGTTTTGCAATTATACATCAAATTCTTTCTTCACTGCAAAAGAATAGAAAACAGTGCTCTCTCTTTCAAGTGAGTCCAACACAATACAAAAAACTCCCCATGACACACTCACACGCAGCTCTCTAAAATGCAGGAAATTGTGTGGGGTAGTAGTCCTCCTCCTATCTTTATAAAATCTAATGTCAAATCTCAAAGCCTTTTATTTTATTGGTATTTTTTTCTTTCGTTTGTTATATGCTTTCTGTCTAAGAGGACTTGGGGGGCTTCCTTTCTGAGCCAAATTTCAACCTCATGAGGACAAGCAGATAGTTGCTGACTCACATCTAAAAAGTCAGCTATTGCTGTGGTTGGTATCCAATGCCCCTCGTCTCAATTATTTTTCCTGCAGAGGAAACTTGTAAACACATCCTCCTATGTGATATAATATCACTTTTCTGTGTTACTTGGAAGAAGAAGAAGAAACTCATCATCTGAATCTGATGCAGCATGCAGTTCCTTTTATCCTTCCATTTGGCCTCCACCACTTAAGCAAATCATAACTAGTTGAGCCATGAACTTATTAGAGCTCAATTTAGCGAGAGTGGATTATTTTTACTACAACTATGAAATACATACATACATACATATACATAAAGCAATCTATACGTGAAGTGAGAGTGGCTTATTTAGGTTATAATATTCCAATCTATACAGAAAGCAAAAAGTTATGGGATCTATAACATCATCGGTACATATTGTGTAAAATCTCAATAGTCATTACGTGAAGTGCATGCATTTGCCATTGTTTAGAAAATCTTGCATTGAAGATGGGAGGGACAGAGAGATTCAAATTGGAAAATATATATATGATTTTCACAACTCATTTTTCCAACTACATACACAACTCATTTCAATTGAATAAATTAAAACCAATTTAATGAACATAAATTAAAAATGGTGTGCATAAAAAGGAGATTTAATGAAAAGAACTTCTCTAAACTTTTTCTTGACTAAAAATACCCTAGCAACTCTATTTAATGAAAAGAACACAAATTACATATATCAAACTCTAAATATTAAAACTGAAGGCTAGGAAGCAAATGCAACCCTCCTATTTTTTTCTTCTAACCCTTGCCCTTAATGGGCGTCACCCCCAGTAGATCAGTTAACTATTGCAACTATTTTTAGAACTGAACACTGCCCATAGTTTTAGAACTAAATACTGTAGTGTCACTATTTCTCGAACTGAACATTGTACTGCCATTATTCTCGAACTGAACACTTCAACTATTTCTAGAACTGAACATTGTCAGTGTCACTGCTACTATTTTTAGAATTGAACACTACCACTACAACTATTTCTAGAACTAAACACTGTCATTATTTCTAGAACTAAATACTGCCACTATTTCGAGAACTAAACACTACCACTATTTCTAGAACAAAATATGAAAGTATCAATTTTGAAGAGGCACGTACACAAAAAGGAAGTGATAACAGTATAGGATCAATGGATTATACAGTGCCACATGTCAATAGATTACATATTCTGTTATAAGTTTGTTAGAGTGTATTCTTAGTCTATAACTTAGTTGCTTTACAGGAATCCCATGAGGAGAGGATTAAACTTCTCTATTGGATTGAGGACTAATTTCATGAGGTTTGGTCGAAAATTGGCAAAAATCGCTAGAATTATGTCACATTTGAAGAGCTCGATTTCCCTAGACATTAAATTTCAAGGTGTGGGGTCTTTTATTAGAAGAAAGATGGCATCAACACGAACTCATAATCTATGACCTTGTGTGATTTCATTGTCGTATGAGAGATTTATGGAAAATCTAAAATTGGAAAGAAGAAAACCAGCTGGACCAAAACTGTCGAAGAACAAAATCGAAACTGGATGAATTATTTTGGTTGGCCAATCTAATTGGGTTGTTTGATGTTGGATTTTATCCTAACCATTACATAAGATTATTAAAGTACTTATAGTTAAGATTTAAAGTTTTGAAGCCTTTTCGTTAATTTTTCTTGAAAAATATATAAGATGCGTGAATTTCATTTCTCATTCTGAATAACTTTCCAGCTATGATATACTTTACTTATTGGGTAATAGATCTGAGTGCCAATGCGATATTTGGTCAAACAGTAGGGAAATCAAAGATTTGATCAAATAGTAGGGGAAAACCTGTCTTCTAATAATAGTATACATAAGTATTCATGCTCGCACGATACACTGGGTCGAGAAATTTGTCATATAAATAAAGAAATATACTAAAAGTTTTAATATCATATATTTGTGCAAGAAAAAATATCTTGATATCTGTCCTCAAATTGAAATTAAAGCAATATTAGAAGAAAAAAAACTTTTGTTTTCAACAAGGTTCTAAAAGACGCTAAGCGCTAGTCGGGCGGCGAGCTGGGGTCCAGCGCCTAGGCGGCTAGGCGGGGTCTAGACGGACTAGGCGGATTTATGAAGTATTAGAACATAATGAAAACATGGGGAACAAACATATAATGTGTGCTCATTTAAGTATTTGACAAGTCTCTTACAATTTATTGAAAAAAATAAAATGCAAAATGAAAGTTATCTATTTTCTACCTAAGTGAGTCACAACCTAGGCGGATGCCTAGGCGGGTCTGGACGGGCTAGGCGGGCGCCTCAGTAGATCTATGCGCCTTTTCTTAATTTTCAAACGCCTAAGCATAAATCGGGATGATGGTCAGCCGCCTAGTGCTTAGGAGGGGCCTAGGCGACGTTAGCCTGAGATTTTAGAACAATGGTTTTCAACAACAATACAACTAAGGGTACTTACATATTATAGCATTCAACCCAGTATCTATTTGATGAAAATAAACTTGCTCCACTAGTGAAATCGTTAATCTTAAAGAGAAACCATATACGGTTAAATGGGTTCTAGCTAATCACATTTACATGCATGGCAAGGAACATGGCCACCCCTCCCCAAACCCACAAAAAAGGGGCAATTTCCCTCCTCCTCAATTGCAACGTAGCTTAGCTACAGTTGCCAGCCCTCTCCAAGTTTAGAATAGAGTAATGTTGACCTATTTATGTGGCACATACTTTACAGACAACAAAGTACAAATGACAGACTTCAGGGGAGTGAGTGAAAAACTGTGAAAATTTCATGTGCCTTAAAGGTTTGATCTGCTTGTAGTTTTGCAATTATATATCAAATTCTTTCTTCACTGCAAAAGAATAGAAAACAGTGCTCTCTCTTTCAAGTGAGTCCAACAAACAAGTCCAACACAATACAAAACAACTCCCCATGACACACTCACACGCAGCTCTCTAAAATGCAGGAAATTGTGTGGGGTAGTAGTCCACCTCCTATCTTTATAAAATCTAATGTCAAATCTCAAAGCCTTTTATTTTATTGGTATTTTTTTCTTTCGTTTGTTATATGCTTTCTGTCTAAGAGGACTTGGGGGGCTTCCTTTCTGAGCCAAATTCCAACCTCATGAGGACAAGCAGATAGTTGCTGAATCACATCTAAAAGTCTGCTATTGCTGTGGTTGGTATCCAATGCCCCTCGTCTCAATTATTTTTCCTGCAGAGGAAACTTGTAAACACATCCTCCTATGTGATATAATATCACTTTTCTGTGTTACTTGGAAGAAAAAGAAGAAACTCATCATCTGAATCTGATGCAGCATGCAGTTCCTTATTTTATCCTTCCATTTGGCCTCCACCACTTAAGCAAATCATAATTAGTTGAGTCATGAACTTATTAGAGCTCAATTTAGTGAGAGTGGATTTTTTTTACTACAACTATGAAATACATACATACACACACAAACATATATATATATATATATATATATATCTTGTTAAGATAATGGCATAATGCCACCGCTAATCGCATATTGCTGCGTTTATTTTGATAAAAACTATAAAATATATATCATTTTGAGATAATGCTACAGGCAATCGTACGCGAGTATGCAAAGAATTTGTGATCGTTGATAATTGTACGGATCCCTTCATAGAATTATTCACACACACACACACACACGCTACAAAACCCTAGCTACTACCCTACTTACTATATGGTCCACAACTTAGCTTAATGTAGAAGAAGACATGCAGCGAAGCAATAACCATAGACTTTCACAACGGGCTTAAAACCAAAGTCTTGAAGTATTCACAGCTGCACATACAATAACAATATAAAAAACAACAAAAACAAAAAGCAACAAATCCAGCCACTTAACCCCAAAAAACAATATTCAAAAGCAGAAAATGAAAGAAAAAAAAGAGCCGAGCAATATTCAGCATCGGTTCCAGTTATCTGTGCCTTGGAACTTTTCCTTTGGCCCCTTCTCTCTTCCCTCGATACCCGCACAAGATACACAGACTCTACTAGGTATCCCTCGTCCTTCTCCAACCCAAGCTTCATTTTTCTTTTCTTTATTAATTGAACTTACTCGTTAACCGAACAGTATAGCTAAGAGTACTATTAGGGAGGGACTCTAAACATATTCATCCAACTTATTCATCAAATGACGTGGTGTTCAAAGTAGTGTCCTATATATATTATTAAGGGTAAATAGCCAAAATGGTCTCTGAGATTTGTATAACTCATCACTTTGGTCCCTGAGATTCCAAATCGATAAAAGTGGTCCCTGAGATTGTCCATCATCCATCATTTTGGTCATTTCGTTAAAAACTCCGTAACTCAATTTTCAAAGCTTCGTAACTCAATCGTTTCTTAACCAAATTCGACCCATAATATATCAAAATGAAGATAGGAAAGTGTAGAATAAGATTATACCATTTCGAAGCCCAATGGTTGCCTGAGATGGCCGGAAAAATAGCCTCAAAGTTGACTGGTCCGAGCGAAAACTGGAAAACTCTCCGGAAACTGGGTAAACTTTAAACGGTCATAACTTCTTCAATACTCAACGAAATCAAGTGATTCAAAAACAAAAATCATACTTCTCGACGAGACGAAGAGAATGGTATCTTTTTCGAATGCTAGATCTTGATGGTTTGGCCGGAAAACGGCTCGAAAGTGGCTAACTCGAGACCAAGACAGCCACTTTCGAGCCATTTTCCGGCCAAAACACGGCGAGTTAGCCGTCTAAAAAGGTACCATTCTCTTTGTCTCATCGAGAAGTATGATTTTTGTTTTTGAATCACTTGATTTCGTTGAGTATTGAAGAAGTTATGACCGTTTAAAGTTTACCCAGTTTCCGGAGAGTTTTCCAGTTTTCGCTCGGACCAGTCAACTTTGAGGCTATTTTTCCGGCCATCTCAGGCAACCATTGGGCTTCGAAATGGTATAATCTTATTCTACACTTTCCTATCTTCATTTTGATATATTATGGGTCGAATTTGGTTAAGAAACGATTGAGTTACGAAGCTTTGAAAATTGAGTTACAGAGTTTTTAACGGAATGACCAAAATGATGGATGGTGGACAATCTCAGGGACCACTTTTATCGATTTGGAATCTTAGAGATCAAAGTGATGAGTTATGCAAATTTCAGGGACCATTTTGGCGATTTACCCTATTATTAATAAGTGAACTATTAACATGTATACAAACACATCATTTAATGATACAAATTTGATAACTTAAAACAGTTGCTATGATAAACATCCGTTTTTTAAATTATATGTTGTCGATAGTACTAATTTACAGTATCTCGTGAATATTGACCAGGATTAACGACAGGTTGATCAAACAACCTCAACCCTAACCAAAAACCAAAAGAAATCTCTCTCTCTCTCTCTCTCTCTCTCTCTCTCTCTCGTTCACAAGTCAAACCCCTGTAGCGGCTAAACCTCACTTTATGACTACAAATTACATCTTCATGCTTAAGCCTATATAAATATATAAACCCTTTAGTTTCTCTTCATTATTTCTCTCCTCTCTCACTCTTTCTCTCTCTCTCTCGTGCAAGTGTAGTTTGCAACTTTGCATCAGCTAGCTAGTTAGCGACACCATATACCACCACCAAAATCCACCATGCATCAAAACCAAAACACATCATCACAAGACAGTAAAGAGAAAAGACCCAAGTTCTTCATCAACGACCACATTGACATCCTCGTCGAGATCCTCAAACGCCTCGACGGCCCCTCCCTTGGCGTCGCCGCCTGCGTCTGCCACCTCTGGTCCACCGTCGCCAGAAACGACACCATCTGGGAACACCTTTGCTTCCGACACGTGTCATCTCCCCCTCCCTGCTCCGTGAGACCCGTAGTCGTCGCCCTCGGCGGCTACAAGAGACTCTACAGGGTCTGCATGCGCCCTGTCCTGAGTCGACTCAGTGACTCGGACATGGTCAAGCGAGTCTGGACGCGGGACGAGGTCCAGCTCTCGCTGTCGTTGTTCTGTGTCGATTACTACGAGAGAAGCGGGAGGCTGGGCGCCAGTGGTGGTGGGGATGCGTCCGCATCGTCTCTCATGTTCCTCTGCAACACTGTGAATGTGTGATTCGTTGACTTTTTAGCACTGTAGTGGGTCCCAGTGAGTAGTAGTATACATATCGTAAAAAAAATGATTTTTTTTAAAATATTTTTACTACTAGGGGTTACTAAATAATTGTGATTTGATTTATTAATTTTGGGAGGGGAAAAAGCGAGATGTTAGAAACTAGAAACCTACCTGCTTATTTATTTTTAATTTTTAATTTCTTAATTTTTGGCATTGGTAGTACCTAATTCTTACGTTTATCAACATATTTGTTGTAATTTTATTCAAACAAAATTGGACTCAGAATCTTTGGGAGGCTAAGCACGCCTTGACAAAAAAAAAAGGGTAATGCCAAAAGTTAGTGGATCCTCTTATCCTTTTGTTCCTATTGACAAAGAGATTCCTTAACAAAAGGCACTTATTCAACCAACGATATTATTTACATTAAGAAGGTAGGGATATAGACTAATCCTCACAATGATCTAGCAATAATTTGATTCAAATTCACCTTAACGGAGTCGAACCTGAGATATCTCATGTACAAGTGAAAATAAATATCAATAGACCATAGTACAAAGTCCATTTTTTAATTCCTTTTTTCTTTTTTGTTCTGGAAATTCAATTCCATTTATTAAAAAGAAAAAAATTGGAAAAATGCATTTCCAAATGGAAACTCCGATTGTTCTTTATTTTTTCTTTATATGGTATTTTATCAAACGTTAATTCACTAGAATCAGCGCAGTAGTAAGAGTAAGTAGAGCGATGAGTAAGAACAATCAGGTTTAGAGTTTGAAAGCGTCCAATATAACCATAAAAATATTTAAAGAAAACCCTAGTTGCGCAACGGAATGCTAAAAAGTGTTGAAGTCCCTTTGAGTTCAAAAGACAACCTTGTGAGAAAACATTATGTTTAGCATGGTAGGTCACAAGGACCCAATTCTCCCAATGGCAATTGGGTATTGTGATTTAATTGTTTTAGAGTGTGTGTCTGTTATAAAGTGAGATATGGGCCACAGAAATGGTTGATTGGGACTTAACAAAGCCTAATATACTGGGTGGTCCAACAAATAGGTGATCATTGACTCCCTCCAAGTTCCAACCAGTTTCCTTGCCTCATTTTCAAATCCGAAGATGACATTCTATATTTAAATCAACGGGCGAGAGATTTTTTAGTGTGTCAAGAATACGGTCCAATTCACTAAGTGTCATAATGCAAGTGGTTGGATATTAAAAAAAAAAAATCAACCACTTGTATTATGACACTTGGTGTATCGGGCATGTATTTTCGGCAAATAGAAAAATTTCTCGTCATAGACAAGTGATGTGGGGTTTGTGTTAGTGTCATCGTTACAGTCGTGTTGTAGAGAAAAATACAGGTTATAGATCAATTGACCAGCTTGTTAGTTAGTCAATCTTGCCAATTAATAAAATGATGTCACATTGTTAGTTACTTATCGTATGAATTTCTACTAACAAGCATATGACACGATATCAAAAGCTATGTAATTGATGTATTAATAAAATTTATTAATATGAACAACATGTCGATAAACTATTGATATGCTCTTGATTTTAATTGGTCCGATCAGCCAGTTAGTCAGTCTAAACCAAGTTTGTCTCTATGTTGCGTTACTAATCTACCCATCATCTAACTATTTAATGAAAGAATAGGGTCTTTGCTCTTTGGTATGGTGAACGAGCTATATCATGATCATCCACGACAAGTTAAAAACCAAAACATTAGCTTTTGTTTTTGGGTAGAACCGTAGAAGATAGAATGGTATTTGATGAGGTTGGGTATCCGTCCTAGAAGATTTCAATTTAATACCAGACACAACTTATGGGCCAAAAGAAGAAGAATATAATACCAATTGAAAAAAAAAAAGAAAAAGAAAAAAAAAAAAGAGCACCAGAAATTCATTTTTTTTTTTTTTTTTTTTTCGGTTAAATGTTACAGAATACTGAAAGTTGTATGCAACAGATTTATCTTCATGTGACTTTTTAGTATAATAAAGAAATATCATGTGAATATAAACTTACATATATTATAGGGTAAACTGTCAATTTAGTCCTTGAATTATCACCTTAGTGAAAATTAGGTCCCTAAACTATTTTTTTCAGCAAAATTAGTCCCTGAATTATAAAAATCTGCTAATTACATTCCTAATGTTATATTCGAAGCTACTATATTCAATTTTCCGTCAATTTAAGTCACGTTACTTGCATATGATACACATTGGAGGGTAGATTGGTAGTTTTTCATAAAGAAATAGTGTATGGAGTTAACTTTTGAGGAGAAATTGGTAGTTTTTCATAAAGAAATCATGTAAGTTAAATTTTGAGGGTAAATTAGACATTAAATTCGCAACCTATATGAAATGTTAAGCACTTATAGACGAGAAAATGATGGTATTACACTCTAAAATGTGTCAAGTGACTTAAGTTGACGAAAAATTGGATAAAATAGCTTTGAATATAATAGTATGGATGAAATTAGCAATTTCTAATGAATTTAGGGTCTTATTTTACCAAAAAAAACAATTCAGAGACCTAATTTTCACTGAGGTGATAGTTCAGGGACTAAATCGGCACTTCACCCTATATTATATTATTGGACAGAAATATTAAGATACCACTAGACTTGTTTCATGCAAATCCTAAAAAATATGAGCATAGGATCCACAAAACTCACAATATACCCTCTCCAAGAATAGAGAGATTTTTCTGTGTACCCGGAATACGGGCATACACGCCATTTGCCATCATACAAGAGAATGGATACTTGAAAAAAGAACTTTTCACCACTTGCATAATAATACATAACGTATTGCCTTGTTTTTCGGGTACATTGAGCACACAAGGGAGAGAGAATGTTATATATAGCACAATTCCAATTTTCACCCAGCATGTAGAGTAAAAGTGATGAAGTTAAAGTAGTGTATGTCACATCCACACTAGGGTCCAGCAAATTTGAAACAAGTACACGATCTTGAAGGCAATCTTGTCCAAAGAGACAAGTAAAGAAAACGTTACCAGAAGCTACTTGATATGCTAACTAACATGATATGTGATAGCTGTGGATGCTACAAATAACAAATGAAACACCAACAATGGAATGTGGTTAGGCATTTCTTACTTACATAAATTGTGTACTTGGAAAGTGATTGATATGATTCTTGATTTTTCAGGTATTTGATTACAAATTTTATTGTGTAACCAACACTTGTTTTACTTTCAATACTCATGTTTTAGTAAATGCAAGACAGTTAAAAATCAGAATAATACAAAACTTGGAAACCGGAAAAAATAACTAGAAAGCATGTCCAAAAATACTGCATAGGGCTTCGAAAAAGAAAAACCTGGATAGCTGCATAGATAACATAAAAAGAAATGCTAAGGAGACTCTCAAAGAATGACTCTTCATAGACTTTCTACGACCTCACAGTTTAACGTCAATTTATGTGTCAACATTATAAAATATTGTGCCAAAAGCATAAGGTGACAGAGAGTTCATGTAAAGTTACACTTTTGAGAGAATCTTCTTAATATTTCTCTTTATAAATTATTAGAGCGATGAACAATACTTCAGGTAAGTAAACATGTCATTCGGGGTCATAAACAATACTTAGTACTCAGTGATTTGAAATTGAAAGTAACTATAACTAAGAGGGTAAGGAGAGAACTAGAAAGTAGGTCCAGAGAAAAGCCCAATAAGGCTTCGAAAAAGGAAAGCCCAGTAGCTACATAAATTAAATTTTCATAGGAAATCATGATTAGCATTCAAAAAAATTTAATTGTGCATTCTTTATAAGAGTATTTTTTTTATATTAAATATAGAAAATTTTGAATGCATAATTTGATTTTTGAAGTGTCAATAACAATTTTCTTTTCATATATGATTATTGTAAGATTATTCATAATTCTAGAAAATCCAACAATTCAAGTTATATTATTTATAGATCACATAATAGGACAATTGATGTTCAATCTTTTTTTTTTTTTTTAAATCATATAATAAAAGATTGAACTTTAACGTCAAAATCTGTGATATAAAATATAGTCTAAAAAATGATCTCCTTAGCATATTAATTATAATTAGTAATAATCAAATGAAGCTATTACCAAATCTCAGCCAAATAAATTGACTAAACAATTAGCTTAATCCAAAGTCCACTTCTTCTGCCCACTACCAAACACTCCCCAAACCCAAACGGAAAAAAGTAACGCCGTTAACGCACGGCAGCGCAGAATAGCAACCCTCACCATTAAATACTATTAACACACTGTTTACTCCCACTGAAAATTAAAAAAAAAATTCAAACCAACTTTTTACCAAAAATAAATCCTGTCCAAATCTCCGACACCTATATCGACGGAATCGCCAATTCCACGCCGTCGATCGCCGCACTCGGCCATCGCCAGCACCAAATCCGCCGACCCAACCTCCCGATTTCGCAGCAAAAACCCTAAAAATAGAAACTTTACTGTTTGGTAAACCTTCTTTCCACTTTGGGGTTGTTAAAAATGAGTTTCTCTGTCATTGATTTGTGCTTTAGATACAGTGAGGTTTGCAATTAGCTGAGCTTGATTGGTTTTGCTCGAGCTCCCAAATACACGTGGCGATCTGGGTTTTCTTCTTCACCTTCATTCAGCTCTGAGTTTCAGTGAGTCAATTTTTTTTACTTTTTACTTTGATTTCGTGCTGAATTTCTAATATGGGTTAATAATATTCTGGATTTTGGATTTCGATCTATGTGCATGGTTGTAAAGCTGTGGAATTTGGGGCTTGATTTGGAAAATTGAGCTGATTTGCATGCTTATTAGTGGGTTTGAAGTGCTAGATTCTTTTGTTTTGATAGCTGGTTTAGGGTGTTTGGCTGCCGAGAAAAAACTGAGGAAAATGATGGAAAATTAAACTTGATTTTCTTCGCATTTATGTTTTATGGATCGTAATGTTTCGCTGTAAAATAGGGTTAATCTGATAATTATAAGCCGTTTTGGTGATTGGATTAATTTTGAATTGATTAGCATTGCTTCTTGGTTGAGATTTGAAATTGAATTTTGTTTTAGCCTGGTAAATGATTTCGGCATTTATGGTTTTTAATGTCTTAATTAGAGAAATTTGAATGGCTTAGCCAGTCATAGTGCTAAGTAGAAAATTGAAGTTTGATACTCATAAAGACTCATGATTTTATCTTTGCAGAAATGAAAATGTGGTTACATATGAGAATTCAGCTATTTCTACAGTTAAGCGCATTGGGTTGGTTGTAGATTTTGTTTCGAGATTTTTGGTTTTCAAGTGATCTCTACTCCTACATGGAAGTTAACATAGAGGAGGCTCTTAAAGCAAAAGAGATCGCTGAGAAGCGATTTTTTGAGAAAGATTTTGCAGGTGCCATCACTAATGCAGTAAAAGCTAAATCACTGTACCCAGAACTGGAGGGCATATCTCATATGCTGGCCACATTTGATGTTTATGTTGCGTCTGAGGCAAAATATTATGGTGAAATGGATCATTATAAAATTCTTGGACTGAAGCCTTCTGCAAGTAAATATGCAGTGAAGAAGCAGTACAAAAAGATGGCTGTGTTGCTCCACCCTGATAAGAACAAATGTGTGGGAGCTGATGGGGCTTTCAAACTTGTTTCTGAAGCAGTTACTGTGTTGTCCGACACTGCTAAGAAAAGATTGTATGATCTTCAGAGAAATAAACACTTGGCAGCTGCAGTTAATCAGCCCAATTTGTCTTCAGTTCACGCTGGTGGGGTTCCAGGTTTCAACAATTGTTCCAGTTCATCAGCATCTAATGGTAGGCTTGACACTTTCTGGACCGTCTGCACTTCTTGCAAGGTTCAGTATGAGTACCTCCGTAAGTATGTGAACAAAAGACTTTCATGTAAAAACTGCCGAGGTGTTTTCATTGCTGTGGAATCTGGGGCGGCCCCAGCAAATGGTTCTTTTCCTTATACTCCTTGTCCTTGGTCGTATATGCCTAGTAATGGGTATGCGAATCATGGATTTGATGGGGTTACGTATGTTCCAAGCAACGGTACCTTTTTCCCAGGAAACGGGGTCTCAAGTTTGCATTCTGGACATGGGTATGAATATACTTCAAACATGTCATTTCAGTGGAACTCATATTCTGGAACCTCTGCTGGTGTTGCAGCTCCTCATGGGTCATCTGCTATATCTCCTGGTGATGTTTATCAGTCAAATGGAAATGTTAAGAAAGCTAGAGAGAAGGTAAAATCAAGAGTGAATGGAAAACGTTCCGTTACAACTGCTGTGGCTAAAGTGGAGCTGAGCGTGCCTGCTAGCTTTAATGAACCGCCTGAATCTAAGAGCAATGGACGGGATAAGAAAAGGAAACTTACTGTGGGAGCAAGTTTTAGAAATGGGCTCGAAGAAAAAGTATCAAAATCTGCTTTGGAAGCAAAACTAGCCAATGGGAGTATTGGAAATGATCAGAAAATTCCTAGTTCAGGGGAACTTCCAATTAGACGTTGCTCCATGGCACCGGCTTTTGATACTAAGAGGGTGTTGCTTGAAAAGGCAAGAACTGAAATTTTGAAGAAATTAGATGAGTTTAAGTTGGCATCAGAAGCGGCAGCTGCTGCTGCTGCTGTAAAGAACACAAAAAGAGAGGCTGAAATGCGTCAACCAGAAGTTGCACAAGCACATAAATTAGAGATAAAGAATACCGAGCCTCTCTGCATAACTGTCCCTGACCCCGACTTCCATGATTTTGATAAAGATAGGTCAGAAGAATCTTTCAAGCCAAAGCAAATTTGGGCTTTGTATGATGAAGAAGACGGTATGCCTCGCCTGTACTGTCTGATTCGTGAAGTGGTTTCTGTAAAACCATTCAAGTTAGTCATTACTTACTTGAACTCTAAAACTGATAGTGAATTCGGGTTCGTGAACTGGCTAGATTGTGGGTTTACCAAATCCTGTGGAAACTTTAGGGCACGGAATCTTGATGTCATCGAGCAAGTTAACATTTTCTCTCATGTTTTGAGCCGGGAGAAAGCAGGCAGAGGAGGCTGTGTTCGGATATACCCCAGAAGCGGAGACATTTGGGCTATGTATCGAAACTGGTCAAAAAATTGGGACAGATCAACTCCAGGTGAAGTGAGGCACCAGTACGTAATGGTGGAAGTTCTTGATGATTACTCCGAAGATCTTGGTGTCTGTGTATCCCCTCTTGTGAAACTGTCTGGATTCAAGACAGTATACCAAAGCAATACAGACAAAGCAGCCATTCAATGGATTCCAAAAAGAGAGATGCTACGCTTCTCGCACCAGGTGCCATCATGGCTACTCATGGGAGAAGAGAGTAAGCTGCCGGGCAAGTGCTGGGATCTTGATCCAGCTGCAACTCCCGATGAGCTTCTTCACGCTGCGGTGGAACCCGAGGCTTAAGCGCGACATGCTAAAAGCAGGGAAGCAAGAGTTGCTCGGGAGTTGTTACGTTCTAGCATTCTTTAGACAACATGTAGGTTTTAACTGTACAAATATGTCACCCTTTGGCAAGTGGCCAGAGAAACATAAACCCCAAATGATTTTACGGGGTGCCATGTTTTACCTAGTAAAACTTGTGACAACGGTTTCAGAGTCTAATGACTGCTTTGTTTTACATCATTACCCTCATAGTTGTGACTTATCCAGGAGAGTTGTAACACCTTATTCAGGACAGATTGGGAAATCAACAGTTATTTAATTGGTGCAATTTTTTACTTTTAATCTGAATTTTCTTGCCAATCTGTTGCATTTATCTTATCATATTTTCTGTGTTCATTTATTTTTTTTTAACGCTTAAACAATATTGCTGATAGGGTTTCAACTATGGACTGAGCTCCTTGTAGTGCTCTTTCAGTTTGCAGGATGACAAGGCTGGCAAATCTCGGTCTGGGATGATGGTTGCTTCGTTGTTTTCGCTTTTCCGACCATACGGTCGGAGAAAAAATTAGCATGTCGATAACAGACTTTAAATTTTGTTTGTTTTCGAGCGCTCGGAGTTTAGCTCAAGTGGTGAGAGAGGGTGAAGCTTTACATCAAAAGATGTCCCGCACTCATCCAAGTGTAGGGGAGTTGATTTTGTCACTCGAGTTTTTCTGTACTGATTTCATCTCTATTTTTCTCGTCATCAGATTGATTAAATATAGTTACGAGGTAGAAATAAGTGAAGGGGTTTAAGAAGGAATAAGAAAGCGGGAGTCCGAAAATCATTACCATTTCTAGTCTTCTAATTCCGCAATAATAACTAAATGGACAAAAAAAAAAAAAAGGAGTTTTAACGAAAAGTTCGCGGTACTATTCACTTTAACGAAAAACCATATTTTTACACTAAAAAGTCAAACCTGGTACTATTCATTTTACTATTTATTTTGTCCTTATCGTTAAAACTCAAAGTTTTCAAGCCCTTTTCATTAGTTTTCCTAAAAAAAAAAAAGTTGTATACGACGCCGTTTTGGGAACATAGACTCTCGACTGGCCAGCCTCTTTCCAGTTTCCAGAACCACCGCCAATCCCCATACACCAGAAAGTGAGAGAGGCACTGAAACAGAAGCAAGAGAAGAAACAACAATGGATCCTCAGCTGTGGCATAAAGTAGCCGCGCTCTCTGGTATTTCTAATTTACGCTTTTACTATCTCGCACTCGAAGATTTTTAATCTTTGCTGTTTTTTGGGATTCACAGTCTCCATGAAATCGCAATATTTATTCGCATGTATATATATTAATTTGTATAAATTCAATCTCCTTTTTGTTATTTCTGTCAAATCTGAGAAAACCCAATTTGTGAATTTTATGGAAAAACAGGAATGGCAGCACTTGGGTTGGGCACATACGGCGCCCATGGCTTCAAACCCCAAAACCCAACTTACAAAGAGGTTCATACTTTATTTCCCATTTGATTTAATCTCATATTTTTCGTGGTTTTATGTTCAATTTTTGAATTTTCTGGGATTTGATTATGTTGCAAATCATGGGTTAGGTTTGGCAGACGGCGTCTCTGTACCATTTGGTTCACACAGCAGCTCTGATTGCTGCCCCCATCACGAAACACCCCACCATTGTGAGTTAAAAAGTTTAGAACTTTATCAGTTTACTTTGAGTTGAATTCAAACCATCATCTGCGGGTCTGGATCTTAACATTCGGGCATGTGTGGTGTTTTCTCAATTTCAAGTTTTGTGATGATTGTTAATCAGTTGCTTGTCTGCAAATTCGTATGTGAGTACATATGCTAATTTCGTCTTTGTTTTGCAGTTTGGAGGCCTTTTGACTACTGGAATACTCGCATTCTCTGGGACGTAAGTTCCATGCCTCTGCACTTCTTCTTTTTTATCTAATTGCTTGGTTAAGTTTGTACTGAAACACTATGTTTTTCGTGTTAAAAGATTCATTCCCATTTCAAAGTTTCTTTGCTAAATGAAGCTAGTTGAATCTGAAATTCGAGTAAAATCACTTGCCTTGTTATTTGTTAGGATGCAAATGAAGTCACAGAACTAGCCTATGGTTAATATAACTACAAATGCGGTTGGCTTTATGTATTTTACTTTTCCAGAGAGGGACATCTTTATGTATGATATATGCAAGAGTGAGAATCGTTTTTGTTTGTCGGCATGGCATAATCCTATACTCTATGAGTAATGGGGGTTCTAGATGGAAAAATTTATTGAACTAGGCACAGCGACATTACGTACTTGCATATTGCAATGGTAGCAATTTGTAGGGTCAGGGTGTCAATATTTCGTTTCTGGACTCGAGAAATCCTCGTTTGGTAGTCACTCAAGGCTTGGCATTTGGCAAACTGCACGTTGAGGGTTTTGCCTTGAGTGCGGAGTCTATGCATCTTTCCAGGGGACTTTTTCGGGTTGCTTTTCTCTGAGGAAACAATATTCATGGCAGTGCTTGCACTGTATTCTCATTCTCAGAAGTTAATACTGATTGAAATAATGTGATTTTGCAGGTGTTATACTGTGGCATTACTTGAGGATAGAAAGTACTCAACATTGGCTCCTTTCGGTGGCTTTGCTTTCATCGCTGCTTGGGGTAGCTTGCTATTCTAAGAACTTCAACTTCTATGGATCCCTGTACAACTTATGTTTTCATATTCACTATTTATGATCGTCAACACTTTCATCTTCTCAAATAGATCCGACTGCGCCTTTGTTGAATTTCAAAGTTGCCCAAGGACCAAGTAATTGCCTAATGATGTATAATGTATAGCGGTGTACTGATTGTGCCACTTCAGTGGTACAAAACCATTACAAAACCATTTATAATAAAGAGTGTTGTGACAGTATTTCAAGTTAATCACGCTCTATCATTTATTACAATTTTCAAACACCGACACTCCCATTGCATGAAAGTACTTTAGAAAAAACCCCACTTGCTACTTTCTACTCTACGATAGTTTTCTTGTTTTTTCAACGTTGTGAAAAACAAAAAGATCTGTCGCGCAGATTGACAAATTTTACATCTATGGATGTATGTTCAAACACGTTAACTTTCTTCTCGATAATAAAAAGATTCTAATTTCGAATCATCCCTCCCGTTGAGTAAAAATCAAGATAAAGCACCTTATGTTTTTAAAGGTTAAACGTTGGACCATTGGTGTCCAGAGTTCTCTGCTCGATTATCCCAATTGACGGAGAGCTTTGGAAGAAGGACAAAGTACAAGACGAGAAACGGAGCACAATCCATGGACAGTAAACAGCGGAGACGAAGTGCCGTGACTGCTTTCTTGTTGAGTAACAAATTATCTGTTTCATCAATCTGATGGTTTCAATGTCAATGTTTCCCAATATGCAAGCTCAATCATGTGACAAAATAATCAGTGCCACCTAAAAAACCTAATTTGTCTTGGGCTTACACATGGACCACCTATGAAATTTAATGTGCCAAGGCAGCACCATCTTTATTGTCGAGAGAATCTGTCTTGTAACTGTGTTATATCCTCGTTTTCCTAGAGTAGACATTGCATGACAAGTACTACATGAAAAGAGGGACTGATTTCATGACCGAGGAATAATCGTGGAAGGGGCATTTGGGTACAGAACGGAACCTCAATTGCAACGGTGAACACTCCATTTGAGTTACACGTGTCTTGTCGAGGAAAATTCGATTTTGGAAGTTACCCATTCTAGAGTGCTCTAAATTATAAGATACTCCAAGCTTTTTAACCATTAGATATTGACTTTTGTGTTTCTGACCAAAGATCTAATAACTAAAAAGCCTGAAGTATCTAATACTCTGGAGCACCATAGAAAACCGTTCATTTTCAGTATGAAAAGGAGGTGATAAGCCTATAGTACCACTTGCAAGTTACAACTACACATCTTTTCACAACCTTGAAATTTTGTTTCACTTGGGATTTTTAAACAATTTTGGACGTTAGAGATTCATGAAGATTAGCTGTATATTACATGACTTCGCACAAAATATCAAATTTACAGCTCAATATCTTTTGGTGCCCTAGCTTAACATTGAAGGGTCATATAATTACAGGGTCCTACAAATATCATACAAATCAAAACCAGGTCCCATTTCTGTCTTCAAGCCAGAAAGAAAGAGAAAGGTGCCATTGCATTTTTATCAACCACCATCCTCAAAATCCTCCTATCACATCCCCTCAACTTTTAGGACATGCAATTTCAAAACCCTCATCACTCATTAAAATAATGATCATTAACAAAAGCTTAATCTCCCAATAAATTCCATTGCTTTATAACAACTACACCAAGACAAAGATGTTTCTTCTGAAGGAAAAGTTACACTAATTGCAGGAAAAACAAAATGATGCAAGAACCACTACGCATAATTACCATAATTTAATTATGCCACCTTTTGATTCCCCTAATCATGGGAAGAGACTGAATTGTGAATACAAGGTTGGTGGATCAAAATATGGCCCACCCTTCAGTCCAAAATAAAATAAAGTATCGTAATATCAATGATTTGTATAGTTTTTCTTTAGTACGGTTAACTATCTTGCAAGATCGAAGTATCAGCAATATTTACAACATATCCGCATTTTAAAAGTACGGTTAACCGTAGTGTAGAAAAATTCTAGATGTATAAATCTCATCATATATATAGTGCATGGAATTTTGAAACATATTTACCAAGGTAAATAGAAACTTTGTATAAATTATTGGAATTTGTTTATGTCGCAGAGATCTCTACATCTTTTCTTCTTTACTCTGCACACACCTGCACATTTTTACTACTACTTTCTTCTTCAACTACACCAAATTATATCTCAGTCACTTCTAAAAACCCATCTCTTCCTTGCTGCATCCTCTGTGATTATATTAAACCAAAAAAGAAGAAAAAGAAAGAAAAAAAGGCTTAAAAATCCTGTCACATATTAGCTTTTGTCTTTTCTTCTCTGCGATCTCCTTCGCCCGGTGTAACATTGGGGAAGAACATAACTTGTCTACTGTGTCTCTCTTCTTCTTCAGTTGGTATGAACTCTGTCTCTCTACTTAGCTGACGGACCGATGAAATTGAGGTAAAAGTATAATGAAAATAGAAGAATATGAAGGCCTCTCCTGCTGTATCGAAACCATGAATTAGTCTTAGTCTAGGAATCCGGTGCTCTACCTCTCTATAATTTACTGTTTTTTTGAATCCCCTATATAACTGTTGATATGCCACTCGCCATTTGAGTCGCGAATGGGCTCTCTGGAAGGTTAATTCCTTGACCGCTGCATGGCAAGCGTAAACAAAGAAGAGAATGTTAAGAAAATAACCGAGATGAAAAAGAAATTGGTTAAAGTGTTACAAGTTCAACGTGAACAAGCAACGGTGTGTATACCTATCCTGATCACTGTAATTAGTATTAATGTGCCTGAGTTTGTCCTCACTGGTGGAACCATTATTCAAAACATCCAGAAAATAATTAAATTCCTTTGAGGATGGGAATTCCACTTGCTCTGCATGGGCTACAGTGACATATCCCGGAAGAATATTAGCTCGGAAATGGGCGAAAGAAAACAAGAAATAAGCAAGGCAAAGACAAATTTTGAAAAGTTGCATATAATATACCTTCTGGATGTTTGAGCTCATCCATCGAGTAGCCATAATAGAAATGGTGGGATAAGGGCTTAGCTGCTAAATGCATCTCCGAGAGGCGCCTTCTCTCAAGTTCGAGTGCTTGCTCATTTTCCTCTATGAACTGCTTCCTTAGAAATCTTGCGCTATCACAAACTCTGGGCACTATATTCAGCACAACATGGATTCTATTAGATAAGACGTGCTTTCAAAAACCAAAAAAGGTTAAAATAGACACTTACTGCATTTATCTGAAGAATTTGCTTACTTGGGTGAAGCTCTGAATCGCCATCCATGAAATGTGAATTGTAGCACATGGAGTGCTGCATCTTCTCCGAAAACTTCCTGCACATGTGACAAAACTTCAGAAGATAACACTAGTAGAAAACCATAGGGGAGAAGACATGGAAAACATAAGCAGATTCTTCAGAAACCGTTAATGAAGCGTTAAAAGCTAGGCTGCAATTGAGGGAAAAATGAAAAAGAAAAACAATTTTCGAAAGCAGACTGGTATATAATGGAGGCAAGCAGTTTCAACTTTCTACGAGGGAGAAGTGCCAGCTGGCCAAACCTATGATGTTGACTATTACAAGAAATTAAGGGTATGAATTAATATTAACTAATTTTAGTGGACATAATTTCTGCTTTTAGTTAACAAAAGCTGTATTTGCTTTTAGTTAGGACAGAAATGAAGCGAAAGGTGTATAGATAAGTTTGAAAGCTACGAATGCTGATAAGTAATTCATAAAGCAAGAGAAACTCTGCTGGAAATGTTCACACACTTAATGGAAACCAACTACAACTAGCACCAGGCTCCCACCTGTAAAAAAAATGTATAAGAAGAAGCGTCTTATACAATAAGATGGAACCACAACAAAAGCTAAAAAAGAACAAAACCAGAGGCTAAGTTCAATGGAACCACAACAACATCAAGACTTACATAACATAATTGTAACTACGAGCAGAGATAATGCTCAGGGATGTTCATTGGTTTCTAATTACAGACGAAAATAACCACTTTGGTTGAGTAAAATATAACTAAGCACAACAAAAATGACAATTACTTAGACTTTGAACGAATAAAAGTGTTTTACCTGTCAACAAGCCTAGACTTTTCCCTGTAAGGTTTCACCAGCACACGAGCCCCGCATACAAAATGAGGATTCCCCTTCGACAAAATATGCCTCACCGTCTCTGCATAAACAAAGGTGACAAAACCAAACATCCTCTTTTGTTGACACGGGATGCGTACATCTTGAACTGGCCCATATTTGCTACAAAATACAGATAAACTTAAAAATCAACCAGAAATTTGTAAACCAATATTCAAAGTATAAGCAAATTCAAATGAACAGTTAAGAAATTGAAAGGGAATTTTCTTTGGTGTCCTTACTTGAAGTAGTTGGAAACATCTTGCTCCGTGAAATTACTCTCGGCTGGAAAGGTCAGATATATCTGTCGAGAACCAGCAATAATCCCACCGGGTTCTGTTTTCTCACCAGCATACTCTAAGTATTTTGGGATATCTTCTGCCAGTATAACTGAGTGCTGTCCGTGAGGCCTGCAGAACCACTCGAGTCAAGCACTTGTAGCAAGCAAAAAAATGATGTAATAAAAAACTTTAGCAATTAACAAAGAGTTACCTGTCGATAAGGCGGATGCTGTTCTTCAATCGAGCAAGAAGCTTTGTCAGGCTGTAGCCAGCTTTACCATGTCTCTGGCTCTCAGTGAGGTATCCCTCGGCCTGAAGAGTTCTCCCATATTTCTCATAGTACATCATCGGCAAAGAGGCAATTGATATTGGGAACCCTCTTCTAGATTTCAACAGCTCAATTATTTCAATCTCTAGCTTTTCAAGGGAGCCAGGGGAGACAACGTGATCATCGTTTGAAAGCTCATTTGAGTTTTGGCTGCAAAACTGTGAAAAGCTTTCTGGCATGGGATGGCCATGGAAGTACCTGCAGTTGCTTCCATGCTTACAGAACCCCTTATTGAAGTAATGGCATACCTTAAGGGGAAATTCAGGCAAGCTTGGAGACCTTCGACTGGTTCTCACACTCAATGCAGGTTCATGATAACAGTAATTGCTTGAAAACTCGGGCAGAAACTGCATTTGATTTTGTAGGCGATAATCTTCAATTGCTGAATCTGAGTACCCTGGTGGAACAAACTCTACGGCTTGCAGTGGTTGCTGATCACTAGACAGTTCCCTGTATGGATTTGCTGCTCCAATGGTTGTGGGAGATGAAACCGGTCGTGGACTGTATGGAGTGAATTGTAAAGGTAAGTCGGAAACAGGAACTTGGTTCACCTGAGGTGAGATTGAAGCAGACACTGCCAGTTTGCATAACCCGAGCTCAGCTTTCGCTTTGTTAATCAAAGACTGGATCAAATTATCAGGGCTGAAAGCTAGTCGGATCATGTCACGCTCGCCATGGTCTTGCAGCAGAAGATACCCGATAATCTTGGACACATTTTCAGGCTCTATCTTCTGGATCCTATTGTACACAACTTTTGTGGACTCAGAAAAATCCATCTCAGATTGCAACACTGCATAAGACAAGTAAAATACAAGTACATATTGTTATAAAGGCTGAAAATGCGCAAACAGATAGGAATAACAACGCAGATTAACGCATGTAGAAAGTTAGTCATTAATCCAAATATACCCCAAAAATAATTAATGGACGAAAGAAGATATCGATTTCTTCGTCAGCATACACCAGAAAATGATGCAAACCTAGTGAACAAAAGAAACAAGCCTCTGAGAAGATTTATGTAACCTTCAAGCAGCATTACAAAACGCTATATCGGGTAAGAAACCTCTTTATTAAGGGAGACCAATAAAAAGGTAACATAGCTGGTTCAACCACAATCAACTTCTATATCTGTTAGTCACCACAAATAGCCCCCCATCCATATTTTATACCAACAAAACACGAAAATATTGACCTCAAATTCGAAAAGAGGACAAGTTGCAGGCAAAATTTCAACAGGAAATGAGGATGGTGAATTTAACCCAAGAAAATCAGCACTAGAAACAAACATTTATTTCTCTAATTAGCAGCATACGTATTATTTATTTATTTATTATTATTAAATTATTATTAACCACCAAGCCAGGATTAAAAAAAAGGCAGTAAATTCTTTTCCTGACCAATTCTAGTATTTTTTCCTTCAATTTTTTCTCTTCAAAAAAAAAAACATGGAGAAGAAGGTGAAGGTTTTAACTTTTGGAAAAACAAAACTGCAGTGGTTTGGGAATTTTGTTCAGATTTGAAGGTCAAATAAAACCCAGAAAACATCTTTTGTCAAATTTCCATATGCCTTGCAGCCAGAAGAGAACCCGACCATTTCAATTTTATTCTAAAAATAGACAAAAAATAGGTTTTTAATTTCCAAGCAAAAATCACAGAACTCAAGTAAAAACCAACACCCTTTGCCTGCATCAAATTTTTCAGAAACATAAAAACCATACAAGAAGTTGAAGCAACACAGAAAAAAAAAAAAAAAAGAATTACAGGATTGAAGTTGCTATCAATTTTTTTCATTTTTTACTTTGATATGCAGTTGTAGAAAACCCCAAAACTTTGGCCACAATTAAGCATAAAAAAGGAGCAAGAAATGGTAAGTATGCAGCCATTAACGAGCAAAAAAAAAGATCTAAACAAACAAACCCACCAAACCTTTTGAGAAGAAGATGAAACCACCAAAGTCAAAGGAACCACCACCAGTAATCCACCTCCTCCTCCATAGCAGCCATAGATTATTTGATTCTTCTGCTCACTCCCTTCTCCTCCTCCTCCTCTCTCTCTCTCCTCTCTTTCTCTCTCTAGGTGGTGTTTTCTCTTGCTATTTTTATCTTCTTCTTCTGCAATTATGTTCCAGTTCTTCTCTGAAACAGAAAGGACACATTCTTAAGAAAAGCAAACTGACAGAAGGGATAGAATACAAGAGAGAGGGGCCTTGTCTTTAGTTCAAAATCAACGAACTATATAAATATATACACAACAACAACAAAAAACACTACAATTTCATTTTTTTTAATAATTAATTAAATTTAAAACACCACTCTCTCTCTCTATTACTGCTTCTTAGTCTTATCCTAAAGGTGTCTTCTTCTTCTCTGTTTTGCTGAATTTTTATAAAAAAATATGTTTAATTAATTAATTTTTTTCAAATACAGGGTGTAGTGGAACATGTCGTTACAGAAATTTGCGGGAATTTATGGAAAATGAACCTGGATTTTCGAAACAGACTCCAACTGAAATCCCCAAATTGTCCTCCATGTATATTGAAATAGTCCATTCAGTTAATTTTTTTTTCTTTTTGTTTCCCCAACTAATTTTTTAAAATTTCGGAAATACCGATGTGGGTGCACAGTAGCAGAAATTTTTTATTGTGGCAGGAACATGAGAGGTACACCACGTGTTTTTATATAAGTGGTGGGAAATCTTATTTTTTAAGTTATTAACTTTTTAACACATATATCTCATCATTTATATAGTGACACATGGTGTACCATTCCGTGTACCGGTCACACTGAAATATTTCTCGCACAGTAGACCCACGTGGGACCCCGTACACTCTGTTTTGTCTTCTTGTCCAGTCGCCAGAGTAGGTGGCTGACATGCATGGACAAATGGGCCCCACTTTGGGACGATGAGCGGTCAAGATTTAATCTCGCCGTTGGAGTTTGGGGTGCGAAAATCTAATCTCCGTATGCATGCTCGCCACGTAGCATGTGGCAGCGAGTTACAGTTTGTTTTTCTCCAGGCGTTGGTGTTTGTGGATAAATAGTGAAATCGTAACCGCAGGACTGAGTGCACTTTAGATTACAAACTTGATGTGGGACCTGCGTCATCATTGCAGAAATCCTATGTGGCAATACGTGGGTCCCTATTTAAAGGCCCAGTTCACTTCTCCGTGATTGGTGGTTGAGTTTTTGCCCTTTTTTATTTTCTTTTTTAAGAAACTTTTTTTACAAAAAGTAATGAAATTGTAACTGTACTTTGTAATATTAAAATCAGCACAAAAGCCAATTTGTATTACTCCAATAATCCAATTTATTACGGCAATGATACAACATCAAGTGGGGAAATTTTTTTTTTCCTTAGATTAATTGGTGACTTCGTCATGACCGTTCATTGTTTCAAGAGTCAATAATCTCTGCTGATCAATATCGTGTAATTCATAAATGCCAAAATTTGAATCCAAAATGTGCAGCGTAGAATAAAAATCTGAAATAGTATGGTGTGAAATACGAGATGTTGAACTGCGTATCAATATGTTTTTTAATTTGAGATTAAAATGAACTAAGAAAAATTAGTTGGGTGGTAAAACAAAGAGCAGGGGTAGAATAGTAACATAAGGTTTTGTTGATCGGGTATGACCTATTCAAAAGGAGGATATACAAAAAAATTGTTGTTTGAGTGAAAAATAAAACAAAAAATTGATCCTGTAAATCTAATCTAGATTCAGAAATGGAGAAATTCTTGGGAGGTTATTTTTTTCCGTTTGAATGGGAACTTTCTGTTAATTAAGTCGCCTAATGAGTTTTTAGTATTTCAAATACTGTTCTTTTATTTTAAAATACTAATTACAATTGTAGAACATTCATAACTACTAAGGGCGAGTGACATAATGAGGGTTGACATATGCGGCCGAGGGCGAGGACAAGGGCGAGGACAGTGAGTATAATGAGTGTTAGTTACTGTATATAGTGAATAGCAAGAGCAATCCAAAGGCAATTATTGCTAAGAGAGTTGTGCTAACAGATGAGTGTTAACCACACTATACAAGTGTGTATGAGCTGATTCTGATCGTTGGTGCTTTGTCAACTTTTTATAGTTACTATAGACATGTTTGAGAAATTATTAAGAACCCATGAGTTGATAGTGTGATTTCTTAAACATAAAGAGGTTTTGCAAAAACACAATAAATTTTATGGGGGTTGGTTTAACTAGTTGTATAAAAAAGTTACACTACTATAGTGGTGTTGAGGTTGGTCACATATGCGCACAAGTTGATTTAATTGTTAGAATTAACTGACTAGTATTATGGTCCACTGATAATTATTTTCACTTGTAAGTAAAAGGTCTAAGTTCGATTTACATGTATAACGGGGCATATTGTATTTATGTTGAATTCGATATCAAGTTGTGCGACCTAACCCGACCCCTATCCTCTTAGAGCAAGTCCACCTGTTTTTAGGAGTGCAAGGGCAAGGGTAGTAAAATTGCTCTAAACAGTAATTGTGTTTGGGCAAGTCCACCCGTTTGAGAAGAGGAAGGGCAAGGGCAAGAGTGACTACTGTAACAACCCGTCCCATATTTTACAATTTATTAATCTTAAAAGAATGAATTGACGAAAATGCCCATAGAGGCGAGATTGTTGATTTTCGTTTACCGTCTTTTGACGACATGTACGAGCCACTGTTTTATTGTATTCTCAAAGTACTCAACAAGCTTGGCGTATCCCAGCAATAGCCCTTCATTTTTTGGGCCGTTGGACGTGGGTTTTGGAGGTAATGCAACCCAATTCTTTGCGCTTTTAGGTCACCACTGGAGCTGCTCTTATAGTAGAATATCCCCCTTCCTTTTTATAATAGAATATCATTAAAATTAAGAATAAGATACATAAGTGAGTGGGTTGATCATAACATTCTTCTGGTATTAAGTTGATGATGTGTTTTACACCAATATTTTAAGTTTGAGACTTGGAAATATGCACAGAAAACCCCTTCACATAGGATATATTTGGTGAAGCTTATAGTCAACATATTTGACTTATGAATAATACAGATTAGGACTAGCTAATATGTTAATTTATCAAAGAGAATATGATAAGTACATGGTACCCTTAATATGATTGAGGTATGTGATATCGACACCCTAGTCGGTATCAGCCAACATAATTAAATTGAACGAAGCCGATGCCCTTCTGGCTTTGTTTGGCACTTGCTTGTTCTAATCCACTAATCCCATTAAAATAATTAAAATAATTAAAATAATTAAAATAATCAGAATAATCATGCCTATCATGATTATTTAAACTGCACATCATACTTATTAGTCTTAATGTCACAATTACATAAATAATTATACCAACACGACAACACCATCATCAACTTACACAATACTTAAATAGATTCAGGGAGAGATAATTTTGTTTTCTTTTGATCATCAGAAAATGAAGATTTGAGCGTCATAGACTTGAGGCGTGTACTCAATCACTCAACCTATAAACTTAAGGTACTGTTTTAAAACCGGAAAACAAGTCTACCATTTAACTTTTCGCCTGCTCTTGTAGAAATGTTTGGGATACCATAATAATTAAAGAAAAAGAAGATGAAAGGACTAAAAAATTATGGTTTCTTCACATGCGTTCAACTAATCATCTCTAGCTTTTTTTTTCCTTGTGTTATTTTCCAGGCAACATGTGGTGTAGGACTACATAAATACACAACACAGAGGCAAAAGGGATGTGAAAGCTTTATATGTAGAAAGCAGAAAAAGTTTGGCCCACTTTTGATCAGATCACAACAACAACTATATCATATCTATCTGTATATCTTCCACTCAACTTGATCAACCTTTGTTATTTACTGTATTACATATGTATATATACATATGTATATGGATGGCGGCTGACTTTGATGTTTTTTGGCCTTGTTAGCTATTTGCATGGCTCATGTTTTGTAGCATCAAGTAATTGAGTGGCAGTCTAGGGCAACCTTATCAGGATGGTACTGGCTGAAACTGAAACATGACTGGTTTCAGGGTTTTAATCTGAGCTAGCTGCAAGGACCCGACAGATCGATAAAATCCACTTGTAATGCATTTGCAATCTGATCTAGATGTGGTAAAATCCACTTGTACTGCATGTTGCAATCTGACCTGGATGTGTTTTTTGTGATTTTGTTGTAAGGTATATAATGGTATATGGTTGCGCTGGTACGCGTAACTGTAAAGTGTGAAGTTGTTGGAGAATATGATCTTATATCGGTCATATGACAAAACAATATACAATTCATATATAAGAGTTTCACCCTTAATATCATCGAGATCTTTTATGATAAAACCCAATACCTACTAATAGGTGGTTAAGTTTGGATAATATCAGTGATATTGGTTGTGGACCATGTTGAGCCTAAAAAGTTTATCATGTATGAGAGTAAGCTATTCTTTCGACACTTCTTAGCCTAATTTACTGGGCTCGAATTTGCCTCCTTAAGTTGGCTTTATAAAAGTTGTGCTAGCTCCAACTTAACTACTTAAGGATATTAAATGACTAAGCCTTCAAAAAGTTGCATTGACTCTAGTTCCTAAATGATGACTAGGCTCTCAAAAAGTTGTGTCAACTTCGATTTAATGACTTGACCAGTTCTAGATGTGCGAATTGGTTTCCCTTGTGACCTCGTGTGAGACCGCTCATGAGGAGGCCGGTGTGTTGGAAAATAGGATCCAACATTGGTCATGACAAAATAATATACAACTAATTTATAAGAGTTTTCACCCTAAATATCATCAAGACCTTTTGTGATAAAACCCAACACTTAGTAATAGGTGGTTAAGTCAAGACAATATCGACGATATTTGTGATGGACCCTAAAAGGTTTATCAAAAGTGTGGTAATTTTTTACACGATACGAGATCAGGGTTTAGTGTAAACCCTAGACCATATATAACTTGTTTAGCTGTGGTGTTGGAGGCATGAATTTGTGATAACGAGGGCGTGTAAAGAGGCTCCTATAATGAACTTCACGAGTCATTTCATCAAACATCTTGCTTGTCACTTTAAAGAAAATTTCAAACACTAAGGTTAACTACCTCCAATAAAAGCATTATAACTCTATAACATTGTTGGGTTGTCAAGATTCTTAGCACGACACGAACCAACACGAGATGAGACGTAACAAGTTTAAGTTGGGGATTAGAAATTAAGAGTAAATTGTAGTAATGATCTCTCAACTTTAATCAAATTGAAACAATGATTCCTCAACTAAAAATCAATTACCATGGTTCCTCAACTCATCAGAACATGTAGTTATAATCCTTTCATCAACTCCGTCAGAATTGATCTTTCAACTCATCGAAAACGTGTAGCTATGGTCATTTTCGTCAACTTCATTAGAATTATATCAAAATGAGTTATGTTGGAATGACCATTGCTACAATTGGATTAAAGTTAAGGGATCATTGCTCCAATTAGGTTAAAGTTGATGAACCATTTCTACAGTTGAAGTAAAGTTGAGGGACAATTGATACAATTTTTCTTATTGATTTTTCATATTTGCCGTTTGAATAAGATCCGAAAAAGGGGCGGAACGCCTTTTACACATACGGCGTCGTTTACGCTTTCTTGCTCGTCCGATCCGAACTACCGTTATTCACCTGAGACGGCCGTACAACCCGACCCGATTACCTGAGAAAAGGACGAAGACGAATTTCAGAGTAAGAGAGAGAGAGAGAGAGCTATTGTCTTTCCGAGTTTTTGGCGCCAAGTATTCGGCTTTTGGCCGCCGATCTCAGCTGGCGAAAACAGAGCCGTCCGATCCGGCGAGCTCGTTAAATTTGCTGAAAAAACCGAAAAGAGCTTCTCGAAATGTACCAGTGGAGGAAATTCGAGTTCTTCGAGGAGAAATTGGCGGGAAAGTGCGCGATTCCCGAGGAGGTGGAAGGGAAGATCGAGTGTTGCTCGAGCGGCAGAGGGAAGGTGGTGATCGGCTGCGACGACGGCACCGTCAGCTTCCTGGACCGCGGCCTCAACTTCAGCTACGGATTCCAAGCTCACTCCTCCTCCGCGCTCTTCCTTCAGCAGCTCAAGGTCAGCCTCCTCTCGCAATATTTTGTCTGGATTTGGTCATTTTTCTGTTTGTTTCTCGGGAAAATGAAACAAACGGAAAAACAGGAAAAGAGAAGATTGGAAATTTGTTGAACTTTTGATGTTTTAATATTAGGATTAGTTTTTAATTTGTTTAGAGAGTGATTAGGAGGTGAAAAGGATGTTAATTTTGCTCTTGTTGTTGTGAAATCAGCAACGCAACTATTTGGTGACAATTGGAGAAGATGAACAAATTACTCCGCAGCAATCGGCAATGTGCCTCAAGGTTTTTGACCTGGATAGGATGCAGTCCGAAGGCACGAGCTCAAGCACAACGAGCCCTGATTGCATTGGAATCTTGAGGATATTCACTAACCAATTTCCTGAAGCAAAGGTAGTTTTTGTGCCCATTGGAATTTGTGAACCCCTGAATTTGATAGAGACGATAGGGTTTTGAATCGAGTCGTTGTGTATTACTGCAGATTACATCGTTTTTAGTACTAGAGGAAGCACCTCCGATACTTCTTATAGCTATTGGCTTGGATAATGGTTCGATTTACTGCATTAAAGGGGATATTGCTCGAGAACGAATCACCCGATTCAAGCTTCAGGTGGAAATCCATTCTGACAAGAGCCAGTCCTCAATTACGGGACTGGGGTTCAGAGTGGACGGTCAAGCCCTTCAGTTGTTTGCTGTAACTCCGTCCTCTGTGAGCTTGTTCATCTTGCAGAATCAACCCTCAAACACAAGGCGGCAGACCCTAGATCAGATTGGAAGTAATGTGAACAGTGTTGCAATGAGTGATCGCTTGGTACGCAATTTTACTTCCTTTTTCCGTTGGTGTATGTTTATGTATGCCTTAGCATTTTATTTATTTACTTATCGTGTCAGGAGTTGATAATTGGTCGACCTGAGGCCGTGTATTTCTATGAAGTTGATGGGCGTGGACCATGTTGGGCTTTTGAAGGAGAAAAGAAATTTTTAGGGTGGTTTCGTGGATACCTTCTTTGTGTTATTGCAGATCAAAGAAATAGCAGCAACACTTTCAACATTTATGACTTGAAGAACCGTTTAATCGCTCACAGCCTAGCGGTCAAAGAGGTTTCTCACATGCTTTGTGAATGGGGTAACATAATACTTATCATGGCTGACAAATCAGCTTTGTGCATTGGGGAGAAGGATATGGAGAGCAAGTTAGATATGCTCTTTAAGAAGAATCTTTATACTGTTGCCATCAACCTTGTTCAAAGTCAGCAAGCGGATGCTGCTGCAACTGCAGAAGTGCTGAGAAAGTATGGGGATCATCTATATAGCAAGCAAGATTATGATGAGGCAATGGCCCAGTATATCCATACCATTGGTCACCTCGAGCCTTCTTATGTGATACAGAAGTTTCTAGATGCACAACGAATCTACAACCTTACAAATTACTTGGAAAAATTGCATGAGAAGGGGCTTGCTTCCAAAGACCATACCACTCTTCTACTGAATTGCTACACCAAATTGAAAGATGTTGACAAGCTAAATGTGTTCATTAAAAGTGAGGTTGGTGTTGGAGAACATAAATTTGATGTGGAGACTGCAATAAGAGTCTGCCGTGCCACCAACTACCATGAGCATGCAATGTATGTTGCTAAAAAGGCCGGGAAGCACGAATGGTACTTAAAGATCTTACTTGAAGATCTTGGCCGATATGAGGAAGCTTTGCAATATATTTCAAGCCTTGAGCCAAGCCAAGCTGGAGTGACAGTGAAAGAGTATGGTAAGATTCTTATAGAGCACAAGCCTGTGGAAACAATTGAGATACTCATGAGGCTGTGCACTGAGGATGGTGAATCATCCAAGAGAGGAGCCGCTAATGGTGCATACCTGACAATGTTGCCATCTCCGGTTGATTTTCTCAACATCTTCACCCATCATCTTCCCTGGCTTATGGATTTTCTTGAAAAATATACCGACAAGGTCAAGGACTCTCCTGCGCAAGTAGAAATCCATAACACGCTCTTGGAGTTGTACTTGTCCAATGACTTGAGCTTCCCATCAATATCACAAGCTAGCAATGGTGAAGATCTTAATCTCAGGGCTAGATCAGGTGCAGCTGCAACATCAAGAAGCCAGTCCAATGGGAAATTGATTGCTGATACCAAAGATTCAAACAAGGAAAAGGACCGTTTTGAAAAGCAGGAGAAAGGGCTACGACTTCTTAAGAGTGCATGGCCATCTGACCTGGAATTTCCACTTTATGATGTTGACCTTGCCATAATTCTTTGTGAAATGAATGCATTTAAGGAAGGCCTGTTGTATCTATACGAAAAATTGAAACTTTATAAAGAGGTGATTGCTTGCTACATGCAAGCTCATGACCACGAGGGTTTGATTGATTGCTGCAAACGACTAGGGGATTCAGGGAAGGGTGGGGACCCCACTCTATGGGCAGATCTGCTAAAATATTTTGGTGAACTTGGAGAAGATTGCTCCAAAGAAGTGAAGGAAGTTTTGACATATATAGAAAGGGATGACATATTGCCTCCTATTATTGTTCTTCAAACTTTGTCCAGAAATCCATGTCTCACACTCTCTGTCATTAAGGATTACATTGCCAGAAAGCTTGAACAAGAATCGAAGCTGATCGAAGAGGACCGTCGAGCAATTGAAAAGTATCAGGTTAGTCCTTACTGCAGCTGTCATTGTGAATTTATTTATTGTACCTCTTTTGTTCATTTCGCCTGCTTCCAGTAAAAGTTGGTTAACATTTTATGTTTCTTATATAGTGTTCCTTGGAAACTTTTGTAATGGCACGAATGACGAATGTAATCTTGTCAAAGCAGTGTATCAGATAATGTTGCATGGGATTCTAGCTAGGTCTGAAACTGCACAGAAGAAAGGGAAAAATGCTCTAGTAATTTAAATAGCTATGACATGTGCATCACAAATCTAGGGATAGTAGGACTTGATCTTTCAACGTTCGTGTAACCAATGTTCTTTGTAGGAAATTGGCATATTATTTAGCGAGTAAAAAACTAATCTGAGGAAATTTAAAATAGAAAATAAGGTTTAAACAACGGAAATTACCAAACAAGTTTGGTATGAAAATAGTTCTTTACATGTTACCCCAGTAAGTGAAGCTGAGTCTTGTCACAAAAGATACATTCAGATACATAATGGTGCTCTTCATGATTTCTGATAAGAATATTACTGTGTGTGTGGGTTAATAAATAAAATCCGAGTATTTGTCAATAAATAAAATCTGCCGAACAAAATTATACTTCACGGCCCTTTTAGGTTTCAATCCGAACTATGTGTGGTTGTGTGCGTGTGAGAGAGGTTATCTAATGAATCCTTTCATTGTTCAGGAAACCACTTCTGCAATGAGAAACGAAATTCAGGATCTTAGGACAAATGCCAGAATCTTTCAGCTCAGCAAGTGCACTGCATGCACTTTCACCCTCGATCTCCCAGCTGTGCATTTTATGTGTATCCACTCGTTCCATCAGCGTTGCCTCGGGGATAATGAGAAGGAGTGTCCTGTATGTGCTCCTGAATACAAATCTGTTCTCGAAACAAAAAGAAGTCTAGAGCAGAACTCCAAAGATCAGGATCGGTTCTTCCAGCAAGTTAAAAGTTCAAAGGATGGTTTTTCTGTGATTGCCGAGTATTTTGGGAAGGGGGTGATCAGCAAAACCACTAATGGAGGTGCTTCTTGAGGGGCAGCAGTTCTTCAAGCTGTGACTTATGAGGGCTGGAAACTATAGAAACATGGGATGGAGCTGAGCAACTTGGATTTTCTCAACTTGGCATTTTTCGACTGGGATTGCTGCTGTTGTTTTGTTTCCTAAACTTTGGAGGTTAGTGATATTTTTTGCAGATCAAAATGGTATATCCTGAAACAATTTTGTGGATCTGCATTAACTCCAAAAAGAAACCGAAATTTGTGAGTAGATGGCATAGTTCTTTGATATTTTATTTCCAAGTCAGGAGTAAATGGCATTGTGATTATGGAAAGGCTAGTGACCTTAGTTCTCCTCGATCTGTTTGGAGCAAAGACAAGTCCCCGAATTGCTATCTTTGTGGAATTACCATATTAGGTTCTGTTTGATGATCATTTCATTTTTAACCTTTAGTTTTCGTTTTTGTGTTCCGATAAACATTTCTTTTTTAACACTATACATGCATGCCAGCAGAGAATTGAGATTACAGTATTCTCAAATCTAAAGATGGCAAGGACAAAATTATCAGTGCACATATTCACCTCCCGATCGGTCACCTTGTTCAAGGCTAAAGGCTTGACCATCTCTCGCTGTGTAATCCCCCTCGTACAGCTCGGGCGCCATATACTCGGGCGTGCCTATAATCGAATGTGCTAGTGAAATGGTTCTAACCCAGTATTGCTGCAAACCCCAGATCACCAATTTTCACCTACAAATGACAAGCGTAATGGTTCAGGTCTATAGTCTTATGATATGTTCATGAATTTGGAATTCGGATTTGCATTCCTATGAATCTTCTTCACAGCCCAGAATGTCGTCCCGTTGGATCAACCTCCTCCACAAACGGCTGAGCATCCCGATCACGTGTGTTTGAATTCTCAACCGGCACCTTCAAAGGTCACTCTGATGAGGAACATATCAGTAACAGCTTGAAACAAGTGTGTAGTGTGTGCCCTGCCCTCCAAATGGGGACTCCCAACCATAACACAACCCCTTGGCTCCAATGTCAGCATCGGGACGCAGAATAATCTGATGAACTCCACCGGTAAGCAGCGCAGGGTCTTCTCCAAATTGCCGTCATGGCATGTAATGGCAACGATGGAGTAGAGTTGGAGCTATAAGACAGAGAAGAGAAGCAATATCAATAAAACAATTAAGAACTATAAACTAACAGTAATAACTAATTATTATCTATTCAAACATAATAATTATAACTGAAATTCAAATTAATTAAGTCTTCAATATACCAGATCATTGAACGGTCTTGATTGTATCAGCCTTGAATCGATTCCAAGGGCCTCAGAGTTCAGAAGCTTATATTCAAGCATTTCATAACCACCCTCCTCTTCTATATTCTTAAAAAAGAAAAAGGTTCTTGCAGTCTCGATACGAACCTCTTCACCATTGTGGAGATGGTTAACACTCTTCTCACTGGAAAACCGCCAAAGGCTCCCCCGAACAGTGAACCTCAGGGAAGAATCAGCCTCATCATCCACGAATGGAACAAAAAAAACGCTTTCTTCTTTTCCGATCCAAAAGAGAATTTTTCTGCATAAATAACAGTAACACACATACAAGATTTCAAATTAAAAAGAAGCTAACTGTATACAACAAAAAATAGAACAAATTACCCGGCGGTATAAAAGTGGGATCCGGAAAATTCTTCTTCTGTTTGATCATCTCTGCCGTTGGAAGTGGCTTTCCGATGAGCTTGTTGAACAAATAGTAAAGAAAAAGGAAGAGCTCTTCTTAACCGAGGAAAAAGCAAATGAAAGGGTATTCCTCTCACTTATTATATTTGAATTTCGAGAATGGCGAATTCCATACTAAATTAGGTTTTTCATTATATTGCTTGACGTAACTCCCATCTCCTTTTAGTGTAAAATATATGACAATAATGGGGAAAGATGGAGATACCTCATTTTCTTTTCCTTTTTCGATTTACACGATTCAGGATTTGAAACTGCTAAACTGAGAACAAGTCTGATGGTGCTGTGCTTGACCACAGGACTAAAGGTTTCTGTGCCAAGCCGGGGCTCACCCGTTCGTACGGGCCTGTCCCCTGGCTCTGATACCATGTTAAACTTAAGAATGCTCAAGAGTTCACTTCAATTGCATACCCAGTTAATGATGGGATGCATGTATTTATATTCACTTGAGGATTACAGAAAGGGTTTGAAAACCCGAGATACATGGAGATTTCAAAGATCCAAATCTGATCACAAAGTTACAACAAACATTTGAAAACCAAAATCCTATAAACTAGGAACAGCTAAGAATAAGAAGTTTGAACTGAAGACTCCTCAAGTTGCAGGAATGTCGCTGTGGGCTTGACCGCTGTGGGCTTGACTTCGTCTAACAAAAAGTTCAAATGATGGGTTTTCTGTGATCGCCGAGTATTTCGGGAAGGGGGGTGATCCGCAAAACCACCAATGGACAACAGTTGCTTCTTGATCAGCAGCAGTTCTTCCAGCTGTGACTTATGAGGGCTTGGAACTAAAGATGGAACTGAGCAACTTTGGATTTCCTTCCCTCACTCGGCATATTTTCGACTGGGCAGGGCTTGCTGCTGTTGATTTGTTTCCCAAAGTTCGCAAGTAAGTGAGATATATATATTTTGCAGATCAAAATGGCATTTCCAGAATCAATTTTATGGATTTGCATTAACTTGAAAAATAAACAGAAATTTCTTATTTCTAAATGGAGTAACATTGTGTTTGGATAAGGAAAATAAACTTGAAATTTGAATAAAAGTCAGAATTTATGAATTGATATGCAACAATTTCCTTGCTTGGATTCATAAGTATAAAAATTTAGAATTTCTGCGTAGAAAAATAACTCGGAATTTGAGACATCCAATCCTCAAGTTTAAACTCCATGCAATCGTTTCCCAATTTCTATGATTGAGAGTTTGAAAATAACAAATTTCATATTCATTTTCATTTTTTTTAAGTTAACCAAACAAGAAAATTCACAAATTCTATAAAATAATATTTCGTCATTTTAAAATTTCTTAGTAATCTTAAATTTCTTGGCATTGTGATTATGGAAATAAGAAAGGCTAGTGATTTATATCGGTTTTGGAAATTGGAAAGGCTAGTGATTTCTTCAGTCCTCAGTCCTCGTTTATAATCATTTCGTTTTTAACTTTCAATTTTTAATTTTGTGTTCTCATAACTATTTCGTTTTTAACCCTATACTGTCCTGTGTTCTCAAATCTCAAGAGGACAAGGACAAAACTAATTTTTGGTATCAAACGTGACGGGCGACTTTGATCGATTCTAGAATGCAAACTTAATAGATTAAAAATGATATCCAAACTGAAATGTAAAAATCCATAAAAATTAAATAATAATAACAGAAACTAGAGTGCAAAATTAACTAAAAGTCGGTCACCATTCATCGTCACTCTCCTCCTTCCATGGAGAAGAAGGAGAGGGAGGAGGTGCTCTGATAAACAAAGTATCGAGAGGATCACCCCCGGGCTCCGGAGCATCTAACAGTGCACATATTAGTCTAGGGCCGATAGGGAGATGTCCCGGCAAGATAAACAGCGGATCACCTCCGCTTATAGCCAATGAGGCTACCTTGCACTTCTGTTTCAGTCTCAACTCTGAGTCCTCATCTATGAATTCACAAACACACAACTTTTTGAAAAAACATCCAAGATATAGTCCCGTCACAATCAGCGTTGTAGGCTCAAGCTCCGGATTCAGGTAGTATTCCCGAATTTTAAAGCACGTCTCAGACGCTGCCCTCATCGGCCTCCTAAGGTCCCTTCCATAATACCTCCACGTCCGTACATTACCAACATGAACGACAGTTACAGCTTCGTCATCACTGTCAGTGGACGTTTGAATGTGCACTTGTTCGTTACTAAGCAGCTTCCAGTACCCATTAGAAGTTGGCCTTTTTGTTTTAACATCACCAAGAACTACCTCGGCACATATGTAGAAATATGCTGATCGGTTTTCACCTCCATGACAGAAAAGACCTAGAAACAAAAATAATTAAACGGGCAAAACTAAATATTCGATTCTTGTCAAAAACGAATTTAAACCATATTATTACTAATATATTGTGATATAGATAATATCGTTTTTTCTAAAAAAAAATAATAAAAAAATAAGTCAGAATGATCATTTTCCAAATCCAAATTAATGAAATAATCAGTTTTTTAGTATGTTGAGGTCGATATCTGATCGATGATCGATGTATGATGTGGTTCTTCGTTTATTTAATTTCATTTGGGAGGGTTAATCTTACTTGGAGGAATTTGATTAGCATCTGGAGGCATGCCCTTTTGCAAGTCAATGTGTCTGATCACATCTTCCACAGGCGTTGCCCGTCCGGCCAACTTGTTAAACAAATACTTGATCAAGATCGTTTCTGGATTCGGATTGAACGATTCACCTCGCTCATTGAGATCGGCCTCCGTACAAGACTCGGTCACTGTGGAAGCAGCAATAATATCAAATGAGTGATCAGTGTTGCTCATTGTCCTCCCTGAAACACGAAAATTGTAATGTCCTCCTGCAAACCCTAGCCCTCTGGCAGTTTCTATCTATACACATAGGGGATTGGAGAGGTAGACTCCTGACCCACCACCTGTTGCGATGGGAGCCAATAATGTCAAGCCACCTAAGCGTTCGGTTCTATAAATTAGCTGACAGCTCTCCATGTAATTAAGATGGGGTTAGGCACTCACCTCCATATTATTTGATGAAAAACATACAAAAGAGGGACATAATACCTAAATCCCAACGATCCAATGCAAAAATCGTATACAACTGCTTCAAGCAAAACTGCATACATTTTAACGTGTAACAAATTGTCTTCTTCGAATTTTTTGAGGCAAAATCATCAATTATATTTAATCACAATCCAATTCTTCAACCACATTATTTTCAATGCATAAGATTGCTAATCTATTTAGCCTATTTTGAGTTATAGTGGTCCGCAAGTAAGACTTTAATGATTTCAATTTGGGGTTTTTAAACTTTAATCCTTCAAGAAGATTGAAATTTAAAATACCTAATGTTATATTACATATTGATTATAATCCTTTAATGTGTCCTTAATTCAAACTAATTAATGTGCATTTTATTTAATGTCTCCCATTAAATATTTAAATTTATTAATATACAAATTTTAATTTTTTTTTTTGACCAAAAAAAAGTTTTTTAATTTATTAATTTTATTTAACATTCTTCAAACTTGAAAGACTCAATTAATGTACCGAAATGTGTGTAGCGAAATGTATTATATTGAACTAATGTATTTAAATGTTAGTACCAAAATGTATGTACCGAAATATATGTACCAAAATGTATTATATTAAATTAATATACCTAAATGTGTGTACCAAAATGTATGCATCGAAATTTTAGTACCAAAATGTATTATATTGAATTAATGTCCTAAATGTTTGTATCGAAATGTATGTACCGAAATGTGTGTACCTAAATGTATGCACCGAATCTATTAAATGAATTTAATGTACCTAAATGAAGAAGACAAAGTACATCGAAATATATTCTATAACAAAAATTAGTTTATCTAAATGTTTACAATAAAATATGTTAGGATAAATGAAATGAAAATGAATGAAATAAAATTAATACATTAAAAATTAGGACGAAAAAGATATATAATTAAAAAATCAAAATATAATTTATAAATGAGGTTGTTAATGTATCAAGGGACTAAAATTAGATTTTGATCTTACTCATAGTTTTAATCTAGGGAGTTTTAACGAAAAACCCGCGGTACTGTTCACTTTAACGAAAAATCACATTTTTACACTAAAAAGTCAAACCTGGTACTATTCACTTTACCCTTTATTTTGTCCTTATCGTTAAAACTCAAAGTTTTCAAGCCCTTTTCATTAGTTTTCCTTTTAATCTAAAAGTCTTCTTTGTCAATGATTAACATGAAGTTTTCTATTTCAATTTTAAAAAACTTCTTTATGCAGATGTCACGGTCACAGATATAGTCAACAATACACAATACGCAATTAACACATTTGAACACGTGTTATTATTATTATTTTTTTTTACAAACTTTGCTATTTCCATAGATGTTCAAAGATTATCATATACAAATAACCTGTTTCGTTTTTTTGAAAAATACAAAAAAACTGATTTTTCGAATATAGCATCATAATTGAGAGTATAAGCATCAAGTGAACAACAATCTACATTATATTTTACCAAAAAAAAATCCAAATTAGAATTTAAAAAAGAGTAAACTGCCAATTTAGTTCCTGAATTATGACTTAAGTGAAAATTAGGACCCTAAACTATTTTTTTCAGAAAAATAAGCTATTGAATTATAAAAATCTGCCAATTACATCCTTAATATAATATTTGAAGCTATTATATTCAATTTTTTGTCAATTCAAGTCACGTTACTTGCATGTTATAGGGTCGATTGAAATGTTTTCATAAAAAAATAGTGTATGAAGTTATCTTTGGAGGGTAAATTAGACGCTAGATTCGTAACTCATATGAAATGTTAAGAGCTTATAGACAAGAAAATGACGGTATTACACTTTAAAGTATGTCAAATGACTTAAGTTGACAAGAAATTAGATAAAATAGCTTTGAGTATAATAATATGGATAAAATTAGCAATTTTTTATTAAACTTTTGATGTTTTAATATTAGGATTAGTTTTTAATTTGTTTAGAGACTGATTAGGAGGTGAAAAAGTGTGTTAATTTTGCTCTTGTTGTTGTGAAATCAGCAACGCAACTATTTGGTGACAATTGGAGAAGATGAACAAATTACTCCGCAGCAATCGGCAATGTGCCTCAAGGTTTTCGACCTGGATAGGATGCGTTCCGAGGGCTCAAGCACAACGAGCCCTGATTGCATTGGAATCTTGAGGATATTCACTAACCAGTTTCCTGAAGCAAAGGTAATATTTCTGCCCCTTGGAATTTGTGAACCCCTGAATTTGATAGAGACGATAGGGTTTTGAATCGAGTCATTGTTTATTACAGCAGATTACATCGTTTTTAGTACTAGAGGAAGCACCTCCGATACTGCTTATAGCTATTGGCTTGGATAATAGTTCAATTTACTGCATTAAAGAGGATATTGCTCGAGAACGAATCACCCGGTTCAAGCTTCAGGTGGAAATCCATTCTGACAAGAGCCAGTGCTCAATTGGAAGTAATATGAACAGTTTTGCAATGAGTGATCGCTCGGTATGTCTCACACTCTCTGTCATTAATTGTTCAATCAAATAAGGTGATTGTATCAGCCTTGGATCGATTCCAAGGGATTCTGCATTCAAGAGTTTATGTGCCCTCCTCTTTTGTATTCTTAAAATACTTAAAAGGTCTTTTTGTTCCAATATGAATCTCTAATGGAACAACAAAAAAAAAAAAAAAGAGCTTTATTGTTTTCGGATTCATAACAAAAGTGTTCCGACAAAAATAACAATAAAAAAATATTTATACATATAAGATTTATAATTAAAAATAAATGAAAAGTTAATTATATAAAATAAAATAAATTTACCTGCCGGAGTGAAGGTGGTGTCCAAAAAGACACTGGTCAAACTACACTGGGAGGAGGGTCTGAAGTTGCAGACCTTAGACCATTCCGAATCGTTCCGTTATTCTACTATAGGGAACCAAACATAGGAAGAAACACCATTGAAGAAAGAGAACATTGAGTAACATGTGAAGACACATGACAAGGTTGGACAAGAGGAAATTTCAGCCTACATGGAATTATCGTCATTGAGTGGTGGCTAGTGTTAGTGTGCATCCCTTGGCTGCATACCAAAAGTTTGAATGGTGGGACAAGCCACGATTAAGATGTTAGATTTATCAAGGTAACGTTCGCTCATGATTTGGCAAAATTTACTAAAACATAATGCTCAAGGCAGAGGTACGTATGAAAACTGATGTTAGACTGCGAGTATTTTTACTATAGAGGCTATAGACTCAATAATGCTAAATATGAAGGTGCAGTGTATATCAACCACTGTTCTAAAAATCTCCGCCTAGGTCCTGCCTAGGCACTAGGCGGCTGGTCACCGCCCCGATTAATGCTTAGGCGTTTGAAAATTAAGAAAGAGCGCCTAAACCTCCTGAGGCACCCGCCTAGACCGCCAAGGCACCCGCCTAGTCACCCGCTTAGGTTGCAACTCACTTGGACAGAAAATAGAAAACTTTCATTTTGAATTTTTTTTTTTCAATAAATTGTAAGAGACTTGTTGAATACTTAAATGAATACACATTATAGGCTTGTTCCCCATGTTTTCATTATGTTCCAATACTTCATAATATACATGTCATTCTATTTTGTAGTTTATGATGAAATTATATATATTTTAAGTATAAACAGACATTTATTTACATGAAATATAATAGATTTACTTAAATCCGCCTACTCCACTTAGGCGCCCGCCTAGCCGTCTAGGCGCTAGGCCTCAGCCCGCCGCCCGACTAGCGCCTAGCGTCTTTTAGAACCTTGATATCAACTAATTCGAGATTGATGCTTAATTGGAATTGGAGTGGCCCAGCTGTGCTTTTCCTTGTGGGATTCAAAGCTCTTATGTGAATACACATGGAAGATAAGCTTTCATGCCTCATTTGAACTCACATTTGATGTAATTTTTTTTTTTCACTGCATGTTCGTGTATTTCATAACCTTGGAACGATCCTATCAAAAATTTATATGTGAATATGCAGAGTTGAATTGCTCTTATATGGACGAGTATGCATGATTCTCATGAAGGGACAAAACTTTTGCTTGACCAAGTTGAATCTAGCAAAAAAATTGTTGAAAACATTCGCATGGTCAAGACATGGGCTACGGAGAAGATTGAAAAGCCATTTTTGCGGGCTAAGTGAAGATGGTGTCACGTGTGCTTCTCAACAAAGCTTCAATATCATTGCTGGAGGAGACAGAAATTGACATCTTCAATTTAGCTAACATTTATACACCAGTTTGTGGTCTCCACAACATGAATTTCTCTAGTTAATTTATTATTCTCTATATGGCTATGACAGTGAGAAAAGTATGGAATTGGCAACTCGTGCAAGGCCAGATATGAATTGTGGAGCAATATGAATACTCAAGCGCTAGGGGAACCAATTGCCCGAACACAAAGCTTCTAAGCAAAGAAATTGCTGCGTAAATTCACTCTGACAGTAAGGAAGTTGCCTGCTAGATAAGAATTTCTATCTTATATGCTCATTGTCAAGACTACCGCTAATTTGAAATACAATTACTCTGGGGGCATGCTTGTCATACACAAATGTATGGTCGAATTCCAAACCTCATGATCGGTGATCGTTTGACCGAGTGTCGAAGACCCAAGACCGAAATATGGCCAAAACCCAAGACCGAGGGTTGAAAACCCAAAACCCATGGTCAAATGCCATATGATCATAGCCGAAGGCTAAACTTTGACCCTATGACCGTAGCCAAGGGCTAAACTTCGACCTTATGATCGTAGCCGAAAGCTAAACTTTGATCTTATGATCGTAGCAGAAGGTTAAACTTTGACCCTATGATCGTAGTCAAGGGCTAAACTTCGACCTTATGATTGTAGCCAAAGGCTAAACTTTGACCTTATGATCGTAGCCGAAGGCTAAACTTTAACCGTATGATCGTAGCCAAGGGCTAAACTTCGACCTTATGATCGTAGCCGAAGGCTAAACTATAACCGTATGATCGTAGCCGAATGCTAAATTATGACTGTATGATCGTAACCGAAGGTTAAACTATAAATGTATGATCGTAGCTGAAGGAAAAATTATGACCGTATGATCGTAGCCGAAAGTTAAATTATGACAATGTGATCGTAACCGAAGGTTAAATTAGTGATCGTAACCAAAGGCTAAATTATGAACAAGAGATCATAGCCGAATGATAATATATGACTATGTGATCGTATAGCCAAAGGCCAAACTTAATCATAGCCGAAGGCTAAACTCATGATGAAATTTCAAATCAAATGAATTTTTGCAAAAGAAATATATTTTTCCTCTACAAACCAAGATGATATGTGTTTCTAGAGAAAAATGGGGAATATGTGGGTGCAAATATTAAGGTCAAGTAACTAGCCATTCTCCATGCATCCTAAAAATAGGGGAGTGAGGCTAAAATAAACCAACATGAATCAAACCACTACTAAAGAACATAGAGGATAATGGGACTTGGAGCCCAAGCTTTTTATGCCTATGAAAGGCCTAAAATCCCACCAAAACGTGGAGAAAAGGAGGAAAGTATGAGATCGCTTTACAATGTAATGTAATCATTTTGAACAAAGGCTAACTTGAGCTTCAGAGTGTTTATTGCAGGTCCTCCTCTCCCTCATTGATGGCAAGCGAAGATAGTGTTTGGCTTCTCGATGTGGGATTACAAGATTTACTAGTTGAAGGATTAAAAGGATCCGAATTTTTCCTCTCCAACCCAGCCGAAGTATCTAACAATGCACATATTAGTCTGGGGTCGACATGCAGATTTCCCGACAAGATAACCAGCTGATGAGGCTACCTCGCCCTTCGGTTTCAGTCTCAACTCCGACTCCTCGTCTATGAATTCACAAACACACAAGTAGTTAGAAGAACATCTGAGATATAGTCATGTCAGAATCAGCCTTGTAGGCTCAAGCTCCGGATTCAGGTAGCATTGCCGAATTTTAAAACACGTCTCAGATGAAGCCCTCATCGACCTCCTGACGTTCCTTCCATAACGATGGTTACAGCACTATCACCATCGCCGGACGTTTGAACGTGCACTTGTTCATTACTAAGCTGCTTCCAGTACCCATTAGAAGTTGGCCTTATTTTAACATCACCAAGAACTTGGGCACATAAATAGAAGGAGAAATTAGGTTCACATCTCTCCTTTTGCTACTCTATTGATTAAAATGATGGAAATTGAATTGATAGGATTTTATTTTCTAGAATTTGTAAATTTTCTTGTTTGATTAACCTAAAAAAAAATGGAATTGAATACGGAATTTGTTATTTTTTAAGCTCTCAATCACAGAAATTGGGAAATGACATTTATTTACATTAAATTTAAACTTGGGAATTGGAGGTCCCAAATTCCAATTTTTTTTACATGCGGAAATTCTAAATTCTTATGTTTATGAATCCAAATAAGGGAATTAGTGCATGCCAATTTACAAATTCTGACTTTTATCCAAATTCCAAGTTTATTCCCCTCATCCAAACACAAACGTCATTAATTATTTCAATAATAAAATATTTTTTATTTGTAAACATATTCATTTAGTGTTAGAAATGTTATATTTGGTATATTTATATTTATGGCTAAATTTTTATCATATATTTTACTTTTAATTTGTACTCATTTTTAATTTGCAAGCATTTTTTATTTTTAATTTGTACTCATTTTTAATTTGCAAGCATTTTTTAATTCGTACCAATTTTCTTTTCAGTTTTAATTTTTACCCTTATATTAATTTTTTTTTGTGCCCATAAGTTTTATTTGTATTTGTACCCATATTTTTTAACTTATTTGTACCCATTTTTAATTTTGCTAAACGTACCCATGCTAATTACATGTATTTATTTTATGTTTTAAAATATATCAGTAGTTATTTTTTAAAATATGCTAATAATTATGTGGGTTCATTATTTTATTGCTATAATTTTGTGAAGAACAATATTACTCTAATATTTATTTTTAAGTATTTATTATATTTTAAAATTATTATTTGAATTGTTTAAATTTCATATTTTGTGGGACATTAAATGCATAAATTCATGAGTTAAATCTCTTAAAAATGTTAAGGACCTTGATTAAAATATTTAAACAAAAGAGGTTTCAATATAACGATTAGGTTGATTAGGGACCGGAACAAAAATGACCCTTTTTTTATTAATAAATTAAACAACCAACCCTAAATAATAAGTTAGACATAAGATATCTTAATTAAAACATAAACGTTTTCCAAATTTAGTAAAAATGATTATTTTCCTAATTCCAATTAATGAAATAATCAATTTCTAGTAGGAATGGTGGCCAAATGAGACAAGGATGAGCATTGGAGATCAGGAAGTACTAAAGAGTGAATGTTTTCGTTATCTTGGATCTATCTTGCAAAATAACGGAAAATTAGATAAAGATCTCAATCATAGAATATAAGTTGGATAGATGAGGTGGAAGAATACATCAGATGTGTTGTGCGATCGTCGTAGCTCACATAAAATTTTTATAGGATGGCAATAAGGCCAATGATGCTTTATGGCATGGACTGATGGGCGATCAAAAAACAAGAAGTGAAAAAAATGAGTGTAACGGAGATGAGAATGCTTCATTAGATGTATGGGCTCACTAGAAAGGATATGATTGGGAAAGAGGATATCCGAGGTAAAGTAGGAGTGACCGCAATTGAAGATAAGATGAGAGAAAATCGGTTAAGATAGTTTGGACACGTGAATCAAAGACTTATAGGCTCCGGTTAAAAGATGTGATTGTGAGACAGAGACTCATGATAAAATGGGTAGAGGAAGACTGTGAAAGAAACTATAAGAAATATATGGAGCACTTAAAGCTAACGGAAGACTTGACGCAAAATTGAGCACAGTGACGTTCTACGATTGAAGACTTAGCACAAAACTGAACACATTGACATTTTAGGATTCACAAAAACAACCGCACTTAATAGGAAAAAATTTGATTATTGTTATTTTTGTATCCATTTTTAGTATGTATCACTTGATATTATCGTGAGAGCGCAAAATTCCTCCTCCACCGGTCTAGAGATGCAAACGCAAATGGTGGTCCAAGCAAAATCCTCCAAAATGCCTAAGAATCTAAAGCCCAACCTTGTGTCCCACAAGGTTGATCGCACACGATGTAGAAAATTACTTGGGTACGACACGACAATTATGTCGAATTTTTTTTCTCTAAAGACGCGTGATTAATTAACAAGGTGTCTTAATGAACAATGAATGTGCTTTACACTATTCAGCTGACCTAGATTAGATGGTATTGTTGGCCAACATCTAATCATAATATATAATTAACCTCGGAAAAAGATCTCGTTGGATTCTTTTTCTGAGGATCCTGAAGATCCTGTGATCGTGATCGTAATCGTTCATCGTATATCGTGCGATTAAAAATTATTTTAAATTTAAAATTTAAAATTAAATAAAAATAGTACCTAACAAATACTGACCACACAATATACGATGAACAATTACGATCATGGGAATCCCGAAATCTCTACACTATGTTTGGATGAGGGAAATAAACTTGAAATTTGAATTAAAGTCATAATTTAAAAAATTGACATGCATCAATTCCCTTGTTTGGATTCATAAATATATAAATTTAGAATTTTCGCGTAGAAAAAAACTTGGAATTGGGAACCTCCAATTCCCAAGTTTAAATTACATATAAATAGGTGTCATTTCTAAATTTCTATGATTGAGAATTTAAAAATTACAAATTTCGTATTCAATGTCATTGTTTTTTTTTTTGTTAACCAAACAAGAAAATTCACAAATTCTAGAAAATAAAATCTCGTCATTTTAAATATCCTTAATAATATTCAATTTTATCATCCAAACATAGTAGAAAAAAATACGGCGATCATACTTTTCCATTAACCTCAAGTACACAAATGAATGATATATTTCAAACTGTTTGACTGGAAGTGGACGAATTGACCCAGATTAACTGGAAACTAGTGTTTCTTATGTAATCAGTTGTGACTGGATTCTTTCCAAAAGGGAATCCTAGGCTCTCCCTCTTCTAGGCTTCTAGCTATGATTTTCATCTTTAACCTACCACTTTGGTACCTTTTAATACAAAAAAAAATTGAGATATGCTTTTAATTTTGACGATTTACATGAAATAGATCAATATTTGGTACCTTTTAATTCATGTGTGCTCTCCACAAAAAAGAGTTGAGAAGCCCCCACTTTTAAGTCGCATCTTATTCATATGTCGAAAAAGATGACATCTGTTAGCATGTTAGATAGTTGATGATATTGTGCCACTATCCCATATCACTGTAGTAGTCTCATGGTAGACCATCACGGTCGACACAGACACCACCATTGCTCGAAATGATATAACTTTTACAACTTCGACAAAAACAAACACAAGCGAAGCATCCTAGCTGTCGACTATTTCCGTGCTCACCCCTCCACAAGAAAAACTTGCAGGTGTATACTTACCTTTCGCTATTTTTTACGTCAGGTATACATCATGACATGCAAGTTTTTCTCCGTACGTGAACATAATCTCTTAGGCAATGTGTTGATGATGCGAGTCCACATCCAACTCAGCACTAGACCAAATCTCTCAACATCCCCTTTTTCGGTAGTGGAGAGACGGCAGAACCAAACCATGTTGTCCTTGACTTCCATGTCTCTTACCTAATCTGAGTTTAATTAATGGCTTAACTGATGAATAGGGGTTCCAAGAACTCTTAGGATTCTTAATTAATATGCTCCCTATCACAAGATCCACCTCAACATACCCTGAACCTTGATCGCCCCAACTTCCAAGATCTCAAAAGAGGTAAACTTAAAGAGGTATGAAGGAGAGCTATTATATACGGTCGCCGCTATACAGCCCTCTCACAGTGGATGGAATCCACATATGCATCCCCTGTGAGAGGGCAGCCGTATACAAGTTCTCGATGGTAAACTCGTTACTAACAAATTATCAGACTACAACTCCACTTTCTGTTTCATTAGTTTTGTGGGAAGCAGTAGCATTAGAATAATCTGCAACAAGAACTTGAACCCCTCATGGTTCTCAAAGTAAAACAATTATATAAAGACGAAAGACCTGGGATAGATACATAAAAAGCTATAATAAACAGAGTTCTCCAGAGAAGAACAGGTAAACGTGACACATTCGAAAAAAGAAAGAAAAAAAAGTACCGTCCTACTTTTCTGTTCTCTAAGCAAAAATGAAAATTTAAATAGGTACATATAAGATCTTTCTTTACGGTTCCAGCTTCAAGGAAACAACCCGTGATTGTCTGTTACGCTTTGCCACCTTGACGAATACTCCTGAGAGGCAAGACGGCGCCCACCATGGCCTGCGGACCTTTTGCTCCCCTTTAAGGCAAGCCACTGGACATAAAAATGGTTTCAGCACACACACAGATGGAATCTAGGTGCAATTCAAATTTAAGAGGAAAAAGGAATACAAATGTAGCTCAAGTTCTGAACTTGCTTGGATAACAATATCAAGAGTGAGTTTGGCAATGCTATTGAATGGGGCACGCAATACCACTTTTGTACTGTTAGAGTGTTATGCTATCAGTAGACCGAATGAATGCATGAGATGAACAAAGCACGCATAGTCAACCTACGTCCCCATTCAAAATAAATACATGCTTCTCTGTATTACTTTGGGATAACCCTATATGACAGAGAGATTATCCTAAACCTTGTTCAGATTGCGGAATAAATAAACAGAAAGGAGAGAAAGTACTGACCTTTAATTCGCCTTAGTTCCTTACACAGCGTGATAAAATCTCCCCATTTCATGTGGCAACGTCTTATAAACCGAAGGATCTGCTCAGTAGTAAACATTGACATGCCTTCCAGGTATTCTCCATTGACACCATTTTCTTTAAAAGTTTGCCGGTAACTGCCCAGTTTTATTTCTTCCAACCACAAACCAACATCCTGTACACAATAGGAAAAAGACATGAGAATGCATGTGACTCGGCCATACACATCTTATTTATTGATGGCCAAGAAGGATGTATATAAGGCATTGATCAGGGCACAGAGCTTAGAGCAACTAGACTTATTTTCCTCTTTTCAATTTATCAGACTTGATCAATATCACCGGACATTGCTTCACATAGTACAGCGCAAGGAGAAACTTAGTCCATCCATCTACAACCAGAAAAACCAATTTCCATAACCCAATGCGAGGAGGGTACTGACTAAAGTGAACAGAAAAGGATAATAAGGTCTTGTACCAGCAACCAAATTTTGCTCTGTACCACTTTTGGGATAGTTATATACAAATGTATAAACTTACAAAGGGTCAAAGGTTTGACACCCCAAAGAACCATACACTAGAAAAAAGAAAATCGTGTGTATTCTAAAGAAGAGTAGTAGCGGGAGAAGGATGAACCGATGAGTGAAGGAAGGCACTTAAACAACATGAGATGGACTCAAATAAAAATCGATGAATTTCAAAAGGTCACTTCTTGCTGGCAAATCATTCTATTACATACAACAACAACAATAACAAAACCTTATCCCACTAAGTGAGGCCGGCAGTATGAATCCTAGAACGCTGCTTTGCTTGGTTTTGGCAAGTCTTCCGTTAGCACCAAGTACTCCATGTCCTTTTTAGTCTCTGTCCAAGTCTTCCTAGGTCTTCCTCTACCCTTTTTCCCCTGAGCCTCTGTCTCAAATCATACTATTACATAACTAACCCATAATTATTTCCTAATATTTCGAATATTAAAGATGATTAGCAGATTAAATCAAAGTATCCTCTAATTTGATTAACAGTAAAATGCTCTATTCTACAATCACCAAAACCAAAACCTACCACTTTACAATTGTCACATGTAATTCAACAGAACCCCATCAAAATGTATGAACAAACAACAAAATTAACAGAATATGAAAATCAAAGAACAATTATCCAACACCAACGAAACAAGATCTACTTAATTGAATGAGATATGTCCAAATTCCAAACAAGGGCACAAATAAAATGGAAAAAAGTTTGGAAATTGGTTTACCTCAACAGTCCAAATGAAGAAATCAAGAGGCTCAGGTGGGTGCTCTTTGCTCATCTCCCTAATCATTTCCCTATTAACACCTTCAATCATTCACAAAAACACACAGATTATACAAAAAGTCAAGAACTTTAGCATAAAACTTCACAAAAATTAACAAAAAATAAAAACAAAATAAATACAAGTTCGGTGTGTAAGACTAGTGACAGTTGGTAAGATCCGATATTTGTTGATTTTGGTTTTGTGTGTATTTTCTGGGAGACCAAACAGAAAGTAAGAGAGAAAGCTGGATTGGATTGAGGGACTTACCGTGCGGAAGTTGAGTGAGAATTTTGAGGGGTATAAATTCTTCTCTGCATTTGTTTCAGAGCTGCAGAGAGAAAGAAAGAGAGAGAAAGAAAGAGAGTAATGACTAATGAGAGAGAAAGGCCGATGACTCATTTGCTTTTCCTTCTTTCTTGCATCTCGCCCACTCTTTTATTTTTCTGTTTCTTAATGGATTTGATGGATCATTATTCCACACCCCCTAATTTTTTCATTTTCCTTTTAATTTATTATAATTGCTAATTTTCAAAAAACATGTAAATGTTTATCATATAGATTTATTTAATTGCACTGCAATTCCGTTTTGTTAGGCTTGAAATTTTTTTGCACAATTCCTTAATTCGATACGAAGTGACAAGAAAATAACAGACTTCAGGTCAACTTGTTAACAAGTTGTGCCGTTATCGAATCGTCCTTTAAAAACTCGTTAACGAGTAGTTATTAGATCACACGTTAAGAACCTAATAAGATATCGTTTGCCAGATTTAGACATTAAACATGATAATTTCTTGCATGACATGTTAATCCCGTACAAAATGACACGACCCATTCTTTGCATGACTTGTTAACCTCATACAAAATGACACGAATTATTAACAAATTAGATCGTTACTGGATCACATGTTAAAAACTCATTAAAATAATAAGTTTGACACAACACGACCGTTAAGAAAACAAATGTGACACGAAAACAATACAAACACGACAAACGTCACCTGTTTGCTAGGCCTACTTTTGGTCATGTTTTTTGTGACTGAAGTTTGAGTGGATTATGGGGGTAAGACTGAATTGGAGAGGCAAACGTTACTCAAGTTCTATGTTTGGTGGTTCGATGGACTGAGATGGACGGCTCAATTGAAATATTTCATTCAGGTGGAAGACTACGAAGGCGACAAGTTGGACCGACCAATCGAATCCACCTGGGCCGTCGATGAATTTGGTGGTCATCAGAGTCGACGGTGGAGATGGTGGTTTTTACGGTGCCACAAGGTGAACAGCTACATGTGCAGCACGTGACAGCACCGTTGCTTACGTTGCGCTATCATTGTCTGTGGACCACATAGGAAATAATTCCTCCTAAATCCACCAATTAGGTTATTATTTTATATGTTTATGTTGTCAGTTGTCACCCCTTTCAACTTAAACCCACTTCACATTACAAATTTGATGACATTACTGGTATTTTTTTTATAATTTTTTTTACTATTATTAAGTGGAGGAGAAAAAGTTCGAAACTATTATATTAATTCAAAGAAGTAAAAGTTTCGAATCCGAAACGCATATGTAGAAAACCAACACTAACCATTAAGATGTTTGACCGCACGTAAATTTAATGACACTGCTTAAATGATAATATTATGAAATTAATTTTTCCTAGTTTTCTTTTTCTCTTCCGACAAACATTTAACACATGAGAATATATAAGGTGAATTATTAGTCTTGGCAACCACAGCAAATGGCCTAGTGGTAAGGGCTCGAACTACACCTCCCCAACAAACAACAAAATATGGAAGGTCCCGGTTTCAATGCTCCGAGCTGATGAGTATGCTTGACTGTAGGCATCATCAGGATAAAAAATTTCATAACCTCTCCGGGCCTGGAAGGGATGGATAACTGTGACTTGCCAACAATTGTTCCCTTTTTTAAAAGAAAAAAAAAATATTAGTGTTGGCATTGTTGAAAATTTGAAACCTATCCATCATTCAAAGTGCAAACCAAACCCACCCAAAACATTTTTAGGCAGGTTGGGTCAGGCGGTTCCACGGGTTAGGTCTAATTGTATTTTTCTTCCTAATTTTAATGCAATAATGGGTGAAAATATCCAAGGTCTATGTTGTATTTGAAGTTATGTGAATTCGGTGCAAGGTGTACTTAATTTTAAATAATCATTTAAATGAAGTATAAATATACGAATGTGTTTAAGAATTATTATATGCATATTTCATATGGTGGTTAAGTTAATTTCAATCAAATTAACAATATTTCAAACCAGTCACTCGTTTATTAGATATTTGAGTACCCTTAAATATAGGATAAAATAGTTTCAAAGTGTATAACCCAACCAATAATTTGGAACCAGTCGTTCCAGGGGGAGCTGGAACAAAAAATCAGCCAAATTTCGTCCCATGGGACAACCCGTTCCACAGTTTTTAGGCGCACCAAACGTGGGACGGAACGCCTCGTCTCACTGTTTTCCGTCCCGTCCCACGTACCAAACGGTACCTCTCAATGAACCCAACCCATCTCCCCGGTTATTGGGTCATTTGCACTAATCCAATGTGGACCAACAACGAGCTTTCCAAGAGCACTCCAACTTCAAGTCCTCCTTTATGTGTTACGAATAGGGTTTTGCCATCAAAACTAGCCCAAAGGCAGTCCAACTACAAGCATAATCCAAATGAAAATACAAGAAAAAAGTCTAAAAAAAGCAAGCCCACAACAACAAAAATCGTAAATCTGGAAGACCGCTACCTCCACCACAGCAGCCGAGTTGCGATCGCCAATCCACCACCACCGCCAAAAGGAAGAACCTATAATTTTCATCTAAATAGGATGTTCATGAGTTTTTAACAAATATAGCCAATATTTGACCCTCTTAATTTGGAAAATATGATAGTTTACCGTTTAGTACTACGGTGTAGCAGTATTATAGCTAGAGATTTTATATTGGTGATTCACTGTTATATAACTATTTGCTTCACTTGTAGGTAAAGATGCTGATTCTGAGACCAAAGTGAAGCGCATTGAAGCGATTTGGTGATTCTAAAATTGCATGTCATATAAATTTGTCGCCATTTTTGTTCTCAGTTGAAGGATCTTCCTGATTATTTTTTTTTAATTTAAGTACTTTCGATATCTGAGTATCAGAATTCGCAAATTAATCTTGAATTATTATGCCTTAATTAGAAAGAAAAATTAAAAAAGAGTAATGATTCACGGTGATGAGTTTTCGGAGGTAAATTGTTCATCTTCTCCCATGTCACCAAATCGTTTCGTTGCTGATTTTAACATTAACAAGAGCAAATTTAACACTCTTTCCCGAGAAACAAACAGAAAGTTTATCAAATCAACACGAAATAGTTGCCAGAGGAGGCCGGCCTTGAGCTGCCCAGGGAAGAACACGGAGGAGGAGTGAGCTATCCGAAACTGAAGTTAAGGTCGCGGTCGAGAAATCCGGCGGTGCCGTCGTCGCAGCCGACCACCACCTTCGCTCAGCCGCTCGAGCAACACCCAATCTTCCTCCTCGTCTTCTCTGATAATCGGGTCGGGTTGTGCGGCCGTTGCAGAAGATTTACTGTCAGAACAAATGAAAGAAAACCAAAAACGACGCCGTAAAGGGATTAATCCGGCGTCCAGTAAGCTTAATCTCGTACCATCAGTGAAGAACTTACTTAAACATGCGACGATTACTAGTTTTAAAAGGGTTCATGCGGATTGACCATTGACTGGGTTCTTTCGTAAATAATTTGTTTTTTTGTCCTAACATTTATATTGATTTGGTTCATAACCTCTCCGAAATTTCGGTATGGGAATCGGGATTGCCTTTTCAATATTTCGGTATTCCTATACCGAACCAAAAATATATATATTATTTTTTAATTATAATTAGAATTAATTTGAACCATTGGATTGTTTCAAATTAATCTATGTCGTCCATCTATTCCTTGTTAGGCTTTTAGGTTTCAGTTGCTCAGAAAACTCAGAATTCTAGATCAACACGATCACCAAATATTAATGTTCAGAACAGTTCGTCTCTGCGGTCATGAAAAGTATTCAGGGGAAATATATGATGTAGTATATGTGCTTAGTTGATCAACTTTTGAAATTCTGGATACTTCATCATCCCCGTCGCTGACTAATAATGTTCAGAATCATTAATCAGTGTGATTTTGTGTTCCGTAAAAAATGTTAGTATAACAGTGTGGCAATCAACTTTAAAGCTATGAATGCTTCATCATAGTATTAATCTATAAACTTAGAACTTTTAGTTTTAGCACGAAGTTGTTTTTGCGTAACATGCATGCAAAGTAATTTTTTTCAATAACATCGTATGTATATATGTTGTTTGTCCAGAAAGAATCCTATGTATAAATGTTATTTATCGTGGAACTAACCCCAGATGCAGAAATTTTGGGAAAATCGGTTTGGGATCGGTATTTTTTTGGTTTGGTTTGGGAATTTTGGAAATTTTTTCCACCCCTACTTATATGTTTAACAGATTAGCAGTCCAAAAGCATAATATGTCAAATTTTCAATATAAAAAGTTGAATTTTAGCCCAAAAGCATAATATGTCAAATTTTAGTCCAAAAGCCCAAAACCATTTTGGGATTCCCGATTTGTCCTGAAATTCCAAAACTATTTCGGGATTCCCGAAAATTTGGTTTGGGATCGGTATTGAAATTGGGATTCCCGAAAATTTTGGTTTGGGAATCAGGACAAGGGCTTCGGTATGGGATCTCATACCGAACCACCCCTACTCGTATCTGGCTATATAAAGAGGAGATGATTGTCAGTCCTTCTCATTCCATACTTTTTTCATCTTCTTCTATTTTTGTGGTCACGATTAAGCCACGTTAACATTTTATATTCTCATTATTTTTTATTTTATTTTTTATATAAAAAAAATTTAATATAAAATGTTGTAACGTGGCTTAATTGTGACCACAAAAATATGAGAGGATGAGATAGAAATGGCAGACAATCCATCCCTATAGAAGAAGGTAGTGATTTGCTCTTATCCAGGCATTTGTCAAGTCAATATAAAGCAAAAAACGAAGGGAGGTATGTCCATCTTTCTATATCTTCAAAAGTAAAAAGTTAAATATCTGATCATTTACATTTTGTTTGTAGGAGAGAAAATTTGAGATTATTAAGAAATTTTAAAATAATAATAATTAAAATGAGAATTTTATTTTAGAATATGTGAATTCTTTTGTTTGATTAGCTTAAAAGACAATAATTTTTTAATACAAGATTTGTTGTTTTTAAACTCTCATTTATAGAAATTTAGAAAGAACACCTATTTATGTGGATTTAAACTTGGGATTGGAGGTCACAAATTCTAAGTTTTTTTTACCTTTATAAATTCAAAGGTGTATCATATATATTAATTTCTACATTCAAAGGTGTATCATGTATGTTGATTGCTACTAATGAGTAGAGTTTGAGCTAAAACAAATATTCAATCATAACTAAACTAATCAATCAATTATTCAATCATCTAACTTAAACAATTACCAGATCACTGAATGGAGATTCTTTTATCATCCTTTCATCAATACCAAGCGCTTGCGGGTTCAACAACTTGTATTCTGTCATCTCGTAAACGCCCGGTACTGCCCCGTAGTTTGTGAACTTCCAATACTTAAACGTCTTTGATGTTCCAATGTGAATTTCTTGCCCGTTGTGGACATGCTTCACATCCTTCTCCTTTTCAAGCTTCCAGTAGTTCCTTGTAGCTGTCATCCTCACTGAAGTGTTGTTAGCATTCTCCTCAAATAGAACGTAGAAGAACATTTGGTTCTATTTTTTTCCATAAACAAAGTGTTTTGAGAAAATAACACGAACAATTAATTGTATAAATAAACAAGAGTTAGTAAAAATTAGAGTATACATGCTTATATAAAGCTAGGATCTGAAAACTCTTTTCGCCGCGAGACGAGCTGCTTGACAATCTCTTCTGTTGGTTGTGGCTTTCAAGTGAGCTTGTTGAACATATACAAAATCAATAAAAAGTCAGGCTTGGGGTCAAATGCTAAACCCAACCTTTCTAGGTCGGCTGTGTATGACTTTGGGATACTTGTAGCCTTCCAAGTATGTCGAACGAAGGCAGCGGTCATTATAACCCCATATTTACCCAAATTCAACACAACTAATTAAGAGCATAAAAACTAGTTTAAATTTGACCTACACAACCTCATCGTAATTCACCCCAAAAACAAATGCAGTCTGGAAACACCAAATCTTAATAAAAAGAAAAGAGAGCACTAAGCTCTTCTTAAACAGAGGAAAAACAATGGATAGGTTAAATTGTAAATTTACTGTGACATCTGACAAGCTGAAATGAATCCCTTATATTTGAGGGGGAGTTTTTCATTACATTAATATACCAAGTATCATAATAATAGTAATTAAATACATAAAAAGAAAAAATTCAACTACTTATATTTATAATGATTTGTGTATCGAACAGTGTTGGAAGCAGTAGGAGTTGGTGTGCCATTCGAAGTTCGGTTCTTCTCTTTGTCTAGGGATTTCTCCGAACATCTTTACACAGATTTTTTTCAATAGATGGTGAGAGTGATTCACCGTCTACGAATTCGCAGATTTTTTTATTTTTTAAATTCATTATTTTTTAGAAACTGAGGGTCCGTGAGAAACTAAATACTGCTAATTTATCGTACAAGTTGGGGCATGAAATTCAAAGTAAAAGGGCAAGAATTAATAGTAATATAAGTAAAAGGGCAAGAATTAATAGTAATATAAATGCATAACTTGTACGATAAATTAGCAGTATTTAGTTTCTCACGGACCCTTAGTTTCTAAAAAATAATGAATTTGTAAAAATAAAATAAAATAAAAAACCGCATGTTCAGAGACGGTGATTTGGGGAAATCACTCTCACCATCTATTGAAAAAAATCTGTGTAAAGATGTTCGGAGAAATCCCTAGACAAAGAGAAGAACCGAACTTCGAATGGCACACCAACTCCTACTGCTTCCAACACTGTTCAATACACAAATCATTATAAATATAAGTAGTTGAATTTTTTCTTTTTATGTATTTAATTACTATTATTATGATACTTGGTATATTAACGTAATGAAAAATTCCCACTCAAATACAAGGGATTCATTTTAGCTTGTCGGATGTCACAGTAAATTTACAATTTAACCTTTTCATTGTTTTTCCTCTGTTTAAGAAGAGCTTAGTGCTCTCTTTTCTTTTTATTCAAATTTGGTTTTTCCAGACTGCATTTGTTTTTGGGTGAATTATGATGAGGTTGTGTAGGTTAAATTTAAACTAGTTTTTATGCTCTTAATTCATTGCGTTGAATTTGGATAAATATGGGGTTATAATGACCGCTGCCTTTGTTCGACATACTTGGGAAGGCTACAAGTATCCTAAAGTCATACACAGCCCACCTGGAAATGTTGGGTTTAGCATTTGACCCCAAGCCTGACTTTTTATTGATTTTGCATCTGTTCAACAAGCTCATCGGAAAACCACAACCAACATAAGAGATTGTCAGGTAGCTCGTCGCGACAAAGAGAGTTTCCAGATCCTTACTTCATATCAACAGGTATACTCTAATTTTTACTACCTCTTGTTTATTTATACAATTAATTGCTCTTGTTATTTTCTCAGAACACTTTGCTTATGGAAAAAAATAGAAAAAAGCGAGGAAAAGCTAACAACTTCAGTGAAGATGACTACGGCGGAGAACTACTGGAAACTTGAAAAGCAGGAGGATGTGAAGCATGTCCACAACGGGCAAGAAATTCACATTGGAACATCAAAGACGTTTGAGTATTGGAAGTTCACAAACTAAGGGGCAGTACCGGCGTTTACGAGATTACAAAATACATGTTGTTGAACTCGCAAGCGCATGGTATTGATGCAAGGATGTTAAAAGAATCTTCGTTCAGTGATCTTGTAATTGTTTAAGTTAGATGATTGAACAATTGATTGATTTTTGTTGCTTCGTTTGTCTATTTGTTTTAGCTCCAACTCTACACAATCACATCCGAAGATAGGGAACTGGAAAAGATAAAGAGAGACATTGTGTCACCGCCGCCGCTGACTATTGGTGGAGGACACCAGATAGTTTTGCCCATCAACGCCGACATTGGAACCAGGGGATCAGTTGCTCCGCTAGTCAACTATATCGCATCAAACCCTGGAAACCCCACCCCAAGTCCCCTTCTGCTCTTCGTGTTGGACCATTTGGGGCAATCCCGGACCCCCAATCTGCTCCCACCCCAACTCCCCCTTCTGCTCCTCGTGTTGGGACCATTTGGAGTCATCCCAGAACCCCAACCTGCTCCCGCCATCACCATGGGCACCGATGGTAACATTTCCACCTCCTCTGCTCAGCCGTCCAAAAGACCTAGGACCTAGTCATCGTAATGCTCTGCTCCTCCAACTGATTCCAATTCACCTTCAACAACTTCGGTTTTATTTGCTACTTCAGAAACTAGTGCTTAACTTTTTGTGGTAGTCGGACCTGTTTTTCAATTTTGTTTTGTTGTTTGCTCGAGTTGTGTCTTTTGTGTTCTGCATGCATGATTGTGTTTATGTAGTGAGATAAGAAAACTATGAATTTGAAACCGTGGTTCTGTAGTTCAAACGAATCGAGCTTTGTAGTCCCAAAAAAACTGAAATGAATCAAAGATTAGAATCATGATTCTTGAATTTTCTAAATCTCTTGCTAATTTCTGTGTCAAGTACTGGTATTGATCAACGAATGTACGTGTGTCGATTTTATTACGTTTAGAGTTCATTTTCTCAGTGAACCCCTCGTCCTCGCATTTGAATTTCTTCACCCAGATCGGGAGGTGAGGCATTCATTGTGACTGAGAAATCCATCGCCCAGCTGAGGCCAAGACATGTTGAGTTCTTGAGCAATCATACATTTTGCAAATTTGTATTGTCCATTTTGGAGCAGAATGCTACATTCTTCCCTTATACAAAAACAAATGCACTTACAAAGATTTTTTAACTACTTGTGTGTTTGTGAATTAATAGACGAGGACTCGGAGTTGAGACTGAAACAGAAGGGCGAGGTAGCCTCATCAGCTGTAAGCTGAGGTGCTCCGCTGTTTTATCTTGCCGGGACATATGCCTGCCGGCCCTGAACTAATATGTACACTGTTAATTTTGTCCTTGCCATCTATAGATTTGAGAATATTGTAATCTCAATTCTCTGCTGGCATGCATGTATAGGGTTAAAAACGAAATGGTTATCGGAACACAAAATTGAAAACTAAAGGTTAAAAATGAAATGATCATCAACCGGAACCTAATATGGTTATTCTACAAAGATAGCAAGTCGGGGACTCGTCTTTGCTCCAAACAGATCGAGGAGAACTAAGGTCACTAGCCTTTCCATAATCACAATGCCATTTACTCCTGAATTAGAAATAAAATATCAAAGAACAATGCCATCTACTCACAAATTTCGGTTTAGTTTCGTAGTTAATGCAGATCCACAAAATTGTTTCAGGATATGCCATTTTGATCTACAAAAAATATCACTAACCTCCAAAGTTTGGGAAACAAAACAACAGCAGCAATCCCAGTCAAAAAATGCCGAGTGAAGAAAATCCAAAGTTGCTCAGCTCCATCCCATGTTTCTATAGTTCCCAGCCCTCATAAGTCAGCTTGAAGAACTGCTGCAGATCAAGAAGCACCTGTGGGTCCATTAGCGGTATTATTGATCACCCCCTTCCCAAAAATACTCAACGGTCACAGAAAAACCATCCTTTGAACTTTGAACTTGCTGGAGGAACCGATCCTGATCTATGGAGTTCTGCTCTAGACTTCTTTTCGTCTCGAGAACAGATTTGTATTCAGGAGCACATACAGGACACTCCTTCTCATTATCCCCAAGGCAACACTGATGGAACGAGTGGATACACATAAAATGCAAAGCTGGGAGATCGAGGGTGAAAGTGCATGCAGGGCACTTGCTGAGCTGAAAGATTCTGGCATTTGTCCTAAGCTCCTGAATTTCGTTTCTCATTGCAGATGTGGTTTCCTGAACAATGAAAGGATTCATTAGATAACCTCTCTCACACGCACACAACCACACATAGTTCGGATTGAAACCTAAAAGGGCGTGAAGTGTATTTTTGTCCTGCTGATTTTAGTTATTGGCATACACAAAGCCACACACAAAGTAACATTCTCATCGGAAATCATGAAGAGCACCATCATATATCCGAATGTATCTTTCGTGACAAACCAACTATTTTCCTACCAAATATGTTTGGAAATTTCCATTGTTTAAACCTTATTTTCTATTTTAAAGTTCCTCAGATTAGTTTTTTAGCCTGTCAACATCTTTCAATTTGCTGTAGCAATTCAGCAGAAGAGTGGTATGATCTTTGGAAGCAACCCGCTTCTCAAGATTCCAACGCAATTCACTAAGAACGATGTAATCTGTAGTAATAAACAATGACTCGATTCAAAATCCTATCGTTTCTATCAAATTCGGGGTTCACAAATTCAATCAATTGGCAAAGACACTACCTTTGTTGGCAGTGTTGGTCGTGGAATTCCACGGGCTTCTTTCACTAGGCAGTGCGATAAAAACCCTTATTTTGTGTAATCCACGTGTCACCATTTCATTGGATTTGTAGGTCTCACATACAAACTAACAGAATAGTTGATGAAATCTTAACGGAATAATCAAATTGATGTGAGGTAGTGAATGTTAGGGACGACATTGATTGATTTTGAAAGTGAGAGATCAAAATGATGAGTTTGATTACTCATTTGTGATAAAAACCCTAAAGAAAACGATGCAATGTGCAGTAATAAACAACGACTCGATTCAATACCCTATCGTTTCTATCAAATTCGGGGGTTCACAAATTCAATCAATGCGCATAGACACTACCTTTGCCTCAGGAAATTGATTGGTGAATATCCTCAAGATTCCTATGCAATCAGGGCTCGTTGTGCTTGAGCTCGTGCCCTCGGACTGCATCCTATCCAGGTCGAAAACCTTGAGGCACATTGCCGATTGCTGCGGAGTAATTTGTTCATCTTCTCCAATTGTCACCAAATCGTTGCGTTGCTGATTTTAACAATAACAAGAGCAAAATGAACACACATTTTCCCGAGAAACAAACAGAAAATCGATAAAATCAAGACAAAATAGGTGCGAGAGGAAGTTGACCTTGAGCTGCCAAAGGAAGAGCACGGAGGTGGAGTGAGCTTGGAATCCGCAACCGAAGTGAGGCCGCCGTGGAGAAAGCCGCTGGAGCAACAGTCGACCTTCCTCCTCCTCTTCTCTGATAACCGGGTTTACTGTCAACAGGAAACGACGGCGGGATGAGTTGGGCGTTCACTCACTCCAGTAAGCTTAATTACTGGAGAATTAATTAACATTTAGACATGTGACGATGACTAGTATTAAGGGGGTCATGCGGATTGACCATTGACTCGGTTCTTTTGTAAATAAATTCGTCTAGTTGTCCTAATATATAAAGGCAAACAAAGAGACATTTGATACTGGACGGACGATGTAAAATCAACGGTGGTGATTAATTCCGGTGTTACCCTAGAAGGGTACACCTAGAATTTAGAAACCCTAGCAAGTAACGGCGCTCTTATCTACTGTATATAAATAAATCGAGGTAATGATTGATTTGTTCGTATCGAAGGCTTCGTCGAGTCAGTGCCAATCGAAAAAGACAAGGAAAGCAAAATGAGGTATCTCCATCTTTCTTGTCTGCCCATCTGTGTTTTATCTGGTTTTTGGATGTTTCTCTCTCGTTTAGTATTTGCATTTATATAACTTTAATTCTTGGCTTTTTACTTTGAATTTCGGGGCCTAATAAATTAGCAGTGGGGCTTTCAGGGTTTGCTGCGATATAGTCGACTAGCGGATCGACTGATGCCCTGGCTCCAATGTCGGCATTGGCGGGCAAAACTATCTGGTGTCCTCCATCAATAACCAGAGGCGGTGCCACAATACCTCTCTTGATCTTTTCCAGTTCCCCATCCTCGGACGTGATTGCTACTAATGAATAGAGTTAGAGCTAAAACTTAAGCGAAACAACAAAAATCAATCAATTATTCAATCATAACTAAACTATCAATCAATTATTCAATTATCTAACTTAAACAATTACAAAATCATTGAACGTAAATTCTTGCACAATCCTTGCATCAATACCCAACTTGTAATTGTTTATCCTTGCATCAATACTAGAATACAAGTTGTTGAACCCGCACGCGCTTGGTATTATGCAAGGATGGTGCAAGAATATCCGTTCAATGATCTGGTAATTGTTTAAGTTGGATGAGTGAATAATTGATTGATTAGTTTAGTTATGATTGAATAATTGATTGATTTTTGTTGCTTCGCTTGTCTGTCTGTTTTAGCTCCAACTCCACTCATTAGTAGCAATCATGTCCGAAGATGGGGAACTGGAAAAGATCTAGAGAGCTATTGTGGCACCGCTTCTGGTTATTGGTGGAGGACACCATATAGTTTTGCCCGCCAATGCTGACACTGGAGCTAGGGGATCAGTCACTCCGCTAGTCGACTATATCGCAGCAAATCTTTTGACCATTTGGAGCCATCCCAAACCTCTAATCTGCTCCCACCCCAATTCCCTCTTCTGCTCCTCGTGTTGGACCATTTGGAGCCATTCCAGAACCCCAACCTGCTCCCACCATCACCATGGGCACCGATGGTCATATTTCCACCTCCGCCGTCCAAAAGACCAAGAACCTAGTCATCGTAATGCTCTGCTCCTCCAACTAATTCCAATTCACCTTCAACAACTTCGATTTTATTTACTACTTCAGAAACTCGTGCTTAACTTTTTTGTAGTAATCGGACCTGTTTTTAATTTTGTTTTGTTGTTTGCTCGAGTTGTGTCTTTTGTGTTCTGCATGCATGATTGTGTTGGTGTAGTGAGATAAGAAAACTCTGAATTTGAAACCGTGGTTCTGTAGTTCAAACGAATCGAGCTTTGTAGCCCAAAAAAACCGAAATGAATCAAAGATTAAAATCATGATTGTTGAATTTTCTAAATCTTTTGCTAATTTCTGTGTGTCAAGTACTGGTATCGATCTACGAATGTACGTGTGTCGATTTTGTTATGTTTAGAGTTCATTTTCTCAGTGAACCCCTCGTCCTCGCATTTGAATTTCTTCACCCAGATCGGGAGGTGAAGGCATTCATTGTGACAGAAATCCATCGCCCAGCTGAGGCCAAGACATGTTGAGTTCTTGAGCAATCATACATTTTGCAAATTTGTATTGTCCATTTTGGAGCAGAATGCTACTTTCTTCCCTTATACAAAAACAAATGCACTTACAAAGATTTTTTTAACTACTTGTGTGTTTGTGAATTAATAGACGAGGACTCGGAGTTGAGACTGAAACAGAAGGGCGAGGTAGCCTCATCAGCTGTAAGCTGAGGTGCTCCGCTGTTTATCTTGCCGGGACATGTGCCTGCCGACCTTGGACTAATATGTGTACTGTGCACTGTTAATTTTGCCCTTGCCATCTTTAGATTTGAGAATATTGTAATCTCAATTCCCTGCTGGCATGCATGTATAGGGTTAAAAACGAAATGGTTATCGGAACATAAAATTGAAAACTAAAGGTTAAAAATAAAATGATCACCAAACGGAACCTAATATGGTTATTCTACAAAGATAGCAAGTCAGGGACTCGTCTTTGCTCCAAACAGATCGAGGAGAACTAAGGTCACTAGCCTTCCCATAATCACTATGCCATTTACTCCTGAATTAGAAATAAAATATCAAAGAACAATGCCATCTACTCACAAATTTCAGTTTAGTTTCGTAGTTAATGCAGCAGATCCACAAAATTGTTTCAGGATAACCATTTTGATCTGCAAAAAATATCACCAACCTCCAAAGTTTGGGAAACAAAACAACAGCAGCAATCCCAGTCGAAAAATGCCGATTGAAGAAAATCCAAAGTTGCTCAGCTCCATCCCATGTTTCTATAGTTCCCCAGCCTTCATAAGTCAGCTTGAAGAACTGCTGCCGATCAAGAAGCACCTGTGGGTCCATTAGAGGTTTTCCTGATCACCCCCTTCCCAAAAATACTCGGCGGTCACAGAAAAACCATCCTTTGAACTTTGAACTTGCTGGAGGAACCGATCCTGATCTTTGGAGTACTGCTCTAGACTTCTTTTCGTCTCGAGAACAGATTTGTATTCAGGAGCACATACAGGACACTCCTCCTCATTATCCCCAAGGCAACACTGATGGAACGAGTGGATACACATAAAATGCACAGCTGGGAGATCGAGGGTTTTGCAGTGCACTTGCTGAGCTGAAAGATTCTAGCATTTGTCCCAAGCTCCTGAATTTCGTTTCTCATTGCAGATGTGGTTTCCTAACAATGAAAGGATTCATTAGATAACCTCTCTCACAAACACGCGCACATCCACAGAGTTTGGATTGAAACCAAAAAGGGCGTGAAGTGTATTTTCGTCCTGCAGATTTTAGTTATTGACATACACAAACCCACACACAAAGTAATATTCTCATCGGAATTCATGAAGAGCACCATCATGTATCCGAATCTATCTTTCGTGACAAAGATTCAGCATCACTTACTGGGTAACATGTATAACCAACTATTGTCCTACCAAATATGTTTGGAAATTTCCGTGGTTTAAACCTTATTTTCTATTTTAAAGTTCCTCGGATTAGTTTTTTTAGCTTGTCAACATCTTTCAATTTGCTGTTGCAATTCAGCAGAAGAGTGGTATGATCTTTGGAAGCAAACCGCTTCTCAAGATTCCAACGCAATTCACTAAGAACGATGTAATCTGCAGTAATAAACAATGACTCGATTCAAAATCCTATCGTTTCCATCAAATTCGGGGTTCACAAATTCAATCAATTGGCAAAGACACTACCTTTGTTGGCAGTGTTGGTCGTGGAATTCCACGGGCTTCTTTCACTTGGTCGCTGGTTCTCTTCACTTTGTGGCCATGCTCGGAGAAATGATTGGGGTTGGATGATGCGATCGGCGACGCAAGGCTCGGTTGGAGGCGTGGACTTGTGCGGGTCGGGATGTACCGTTGCGGCGGTGGTTGCGGTGGAATTCTCTGTTTTTTTTAGCTTTCTTTCTGCTTTGCCTCAACTTTTGGTTGGGCTCGTTTTTGGTTTGTTTGGCTGGCCCACTTTTGCTTGTTTGTGCTTTTTTTATCTTTGGGCCTTTGAGTTGTTGGTGATGAATTTTACCTTTCCACAAAAAAAAAAAAAACAAAAAACAATAAATATAAGCATGGTCGGTTCAATACTTTACACTATGTTTGAATGAGAGAAATAAATTTGGAATTTAGGTAAAAATCAGAATTTATAAATTGACATGCACCAATTCCTTTGTTTGGATTCATAAACATAGAAATTTAGAATTTCCGCGTGAAAAAAAAAACTTAGAATTTGAGACCTCCAATTCCCAACTTTAAATTTCATGTAAATAAGTGTCATTTCCTAATTTTTATGATTGAGAGTTTAAAAATAATAAATTTCGTATTCAATTCCATTGTTCTTTTAGGTTAACCAAACAAAAAAATTCACCAATTCTAGAAAATAAAATCTTGTCATTTCAATTACCGTCATTTTAAAATTCCTTAGTAATCTTAAATTTCTTCATCCAAACATAATGTTAAAGTTTAAACTAGAGAAGCAAATCAGGGTTTTTTATTGACTTCTCAATATTCCCAACTGAACATGGAAGGCTTTAAAAAACACAAAAATACTCGTCCATAATGCAAGTTTAGATAATTTCATAATCAAAATCGTTTTTTTTTTAATTATTTATTTTTAAAAAATTGCAAAAGAATCAACCAATTTAAATGTTACTGGATAATATATATGGTCAGAACCCATTTCAAGCATCATGTGGGGTTTTATCTAACAAACTCTAAATCACTTATATGACGTGAAATAATTGTTTTTCATCTCGTTCCTAACCTCCTCTTAGATTCTATTTTTTTTTAACTTTTTTTAAGATTTATCAAATGAAGTGAGAATAATAATTTTGGCATTATTCATGAACATATTTTACAAGAAAAAAAACATCAAATCTGAGCAAAATCCCCCAATGTGACAAGAATTGTCAACGCAGCGCATGGAACGAGTCTCCCCGTTTGCCAATTTTCCACAGCTACCGCGTCCCAAACGCGTTCTCAAAGTCGAACGACCACTACTCCCATCACAACGTTTACTACTAAACAAAACATAGAGAAATAAGCATTACCCTTGATATGTATCAGACTTATAGTATATAATAAACGTTCTTAACCACTTGAGTTATAAATTCTTTATATATATAGCAGGAATAGAAAGCTATGAAGCATGAATACATTAGTTTGGTCGCGTATCCGTATCCAATACTTTGTTGGATTTGTCGGATGCGATACTTGTCAGATACTCTCGGATACCAGTATTCAGCTTTTAGAATACTGTTATACTTTCAGATGAGAAATTAAGAGGAGAAAATTAATGGAAACAAAGATTTAGTTGAAAGTTGATGAATACAAAGAGCTTACCTCTAATTGAAACAAGTGATATAACTCTCACACTTGAATTTGGATGCTTTCAAGTTAAAATATGTTTTGAATTACACAATTTTAGTGTTACATCCATGACATATCATACTTAGTTTTCAGAGATTTTACATATCAGCGTGTTGTGTCGTATCGATTACTGTATCCGTAATCGTATCATGATTAATAGATAGGTATAAATAAAAAAGACGTAGGTAAGCCTCCTATGACATCACATTACGTTTATGAAAACTAAGTAGATGAATTTTCCAGGTAATTTAGAGTCTAGCTTCCTGGAAGCTTCCCTTGCAAGAGGGTATTGCTGTCAATTCACCCGGGCCATCGCCTGTATAAATAAGACTGAAACCCTCCACTTCCCAGTCACAACTACACAAGTGCTCACCCTTCTTTGATCACTAGCTAACTTTGCATTGCAGTCATAGTCATTGTAGCTCGAGTTGTTAAGAGCGCCCACCCTTACGCTGATGTCCTGTTTCCAAAACACCCCCTCTCACTAAATCGCTTTCAGTACCATTTTGTAGTTAGTTTTTGTCCCTGCTAGCAGGATCAGTCATGATCTCGTTCTAGTACTGCGAGCTAGCTATGCTCGTTATTCACAACCAGGTTTAGGAGGAGTCTAATTTTGTACGTACTCATTTTCTAAAGATCTAACATGGAGGAAAAAGTCTTATCAATCTTGTCTTAAACGTCTCATTCGCTGCAAATCCGCGGCAAGAGATCAAATTTTCTCAATTTCTTGTCTGATCATCTCTCTAATTTTCTTGCGGCACAAGGAAACATGGCCCTCGAGATAAATATGGAGGATCAAGCTGCTGAAGGTGCCTCTCTTACTGCCGACTTGATTATGCAGACCATCGGACGCCGGGGAACCTCTCTGAGATATGTTGTTCTAGGCATTTTGTTCTCATCACGCATTAAGAAAACCAGACGTCTGCGTGAAGCTAGTTATGAACCTTTAGCAGCAGCATCATCGCCACCAGCCACTGCCTCTGACCATGTGATTGACATCCCTCTCCAGGAACGGTTTTCGAACAAGGTTGCTCGAATTGTGAGGGAGAAGGACTTGAACTCACTCCGTGGACATGGTGGTGTTGAGGGCATCTTGCCACTTCTCAGGTCTCACTTTGAGGTAGCATGCAACCCTGTAGAAAATAACCACTTTTTTCATAATCTTGTGCTTGATCGAGAATGATTGTACTTCAGTTGATTATATTCAAGTATTTAATCGCAGGCAGGTGCCGTTGATGGTGGTCAAAATCCAGAAGGATGGAACATTACCAAGTCCCCAGTTGAAGCAAAAGGTTTCTTGTACTTTTTGTTTGAGGCGTGCAATCGGTACACGATTTTTTTCCTCTTGCTCTCAGCTGGGTTTTCATTCGCCATCGAATTCATGAAGCAAGGAGTCAAGGATGGCTGGCATGACGGTGTTGCCATACTCATCACCGCGTTCTTACTTATTGCTTTCCCTTCGGTGCAGAACTACCGCAATCAGAGAAACTCGGTGCGGAAGCACTTGCTGGATAGGAGCAAACTGATGGTGAATGTTGAAAGAAGTAGCACAGAACCTACACCGATGACCATATCTGGCGTTATGGTGGGTGACATAGTTCATTTGAAGGAAGGAGACCGTGTTCTTGTTGATGGTTTGTTCATAGATCACGGTGAGGAACTGGTGGTGGATGAGGTATTGAGCCCGAAAATTGATTGTGAGCAAAATCCATTTGTTTTTTCGGGTTCGAAGGTAATTAAGGGTTGTGGCCGCATGATTGTGACATCAGTTGGTGCTAATACAGCTATTGCCGAGATGCTGAGCTTGGTGTCTGATCATAATCCAATGGAAAAGACACTGCTACAAGCTTTGATGGACAAACCGAATGCTTGTATGGATTTTCTTGCATGTTGTGTCTCGATACTGATTGCGCTTGTGATGTTGATACGCCTACTATTCTTCAAGAAGCACGAAAACTACAACGAGAGGCCAGACCTGAAAGGTGAAGTTTCAATGAATTTTGTGATGAGGATCTTTGAGAATATCTTCTTGAAACCTCAAGGAAAGGTTTCCATCTTAGCAAGCGTTCTCGCAACTGTGGTAATAGGGATACAGCATGGGATGCATGTTGTAATTACAGTTGCCCTTTTTCAATGGAAGGAGAAGGCGGCCGAAAATCAGGCAGTTCCACAGGATCTATCAGCTTCTGTCACCATGGGACTCATAACAGTCATCTGCATTGAAACAACCGCAGATCTAATGTGCAACCGGATGGAGGTCGAGGAATTTTGGATCGGCGAAAAAGATATAGGCAGTGGTGAAGTGGACTCGGAAACTGACCGAGTTCTTGAGGCTCTCCATCAGGGGATTTCAGCTACCGCATCACCAGCAAATGATCGGCTCATTTCTTGGCTGAACACCAGATGGGGTAGTAACGCCGCGTTAGTTGATCGAAGATTTGAAACTGTTGAGCAGGGACAATGGAGCTCTAATGAGAAATATAGAGGGGTCTTAGTGAGGAAAATCGAGAATGATGAGCAGATTATGCAACTTCACTGCGACGGAGAAGCATCAACAATATTAGGCATGTGTTCACATTACTATGATAACAAAGGGGAAAGTCACAATATTGGAAACCAGAAGAGAAAATTTGAAGAGGTGATCAAGAAAATGGAGAAGAAGGGTCTTACACCGATTGCATATGCGTACAAGAAAACAGAAGCTGAAGATCCTACAGAAGATGGTTTGATTTTGTTGGCACTTGTCGGTCTTAGATGTCCATATCAAGAAGAGCTTAAATTGGCAGTGGAGGCTCTTAGAAAAGCTGGAGTAAGCATCAAACTGGTGTCGGAGGATGAGCTCTCGAAAGTGAGAGCTAGAGCTTCGGAGCTTGGGATCTCCCCTGGCTCAGATGACACGGAGATTGAAGGTCAAGCTTTCCGAAGGCTCAATTCCATGGAAAGGCTGGATAAGGTGGATTTGATCTCTGTGATGGGAAGTTCCCTCCCCAAGGACAAGTTTCTCATGGTTGAGCGGTTAAAGAAAAAAGGTCACATAGTTGCATTCTATGGAGGGCTAACCATCAGTGACACTTTGACCTTAAAAGAAGCTGATATAGGAATTGTTGAGGATCTCTGGAGCACCGAGATGGCCAGAGAGAACGCCGATCTTATAATCAGAAACGGATGTTTCTTAAGCCTGAATATGAAGTCTGGTGCTTGTGCTTACCACAACATTCAGCAGTTCTCTCAACTTCAGCTCACCGCTTGCATATCGGGGTTACTAGTGACCCTAGTCTCAACGATGCATTTGGGAGAGTCCCCGCTAACAGCAGTTCACTTGATTTGGGTGAACTTGATAATGTGCCTTCTTGGTGGTCCAATGATGGCGATGGAGTTACAAGGCACCGAACGACACACTCAAAGACCTGCGAAGAGGACTGAGTCGCTTATAACCAAAGTCATCTGGAGAAACATAGCAGTTCAAGTTTCGTATCAGGCTTCCGTCTTGCTGATCTTACATTGCATGGGAAACATAGTACCGAGCATGAACGAAGGCGTCCGGAATACTATGATTTTCAATACTTTCACCTTATGCCAGGTCCTTAATATGTTCAGTACCATGGACATAGTAAAAAAGGAAGTGCTAGTTGTTGTCCTCCGAAGCCATTGGTTTCTGATGGCGTTGGCGGCTGTTTTAATCATCCAGGTGATCATTGTTGAGTTCGGAAAAGGACTAGCCAGCTGTGTGAGGTTGAATGCACTGCAGTGGCTAATATGTTGCGTTCTTGCAGCTCTTTCGTGGGCTTCTGTTCGGGCCTTCAAATTTCTTTCAGCACACCTCCAAAGAACAACTTCGGCACTGATGGTGAGCTCACACGTTGGATTCTCACATCGGCAGCGCAGATTATACATTCCCATTTGGTTTTACGTTCCCATTTGGTTGTTCCTCATCTTCTCTGTATCATCATACTGTATCCGCCCAGAAATTTCTCCGCTCGCGCTGTATATCCGTTAATCTGTAAATACTAAATACAGTAAATAAACCATGTCTGCCATCTCTACAGTGAAATAGTTGATTATGTATATCAAAGGTGTAGCAAATTCTTGCTTTCTTCGCATGCTGCTCTCCCATGTCACTTCTAATTTACTAGTTTGGTTGCTTAGGTTTTTATCAACCTTCGATTCGATCGACCAGAATGCTTGCAGTTCATCAGGTCACATGTTGTTTTTTGATACAAGCGATATTAGTGATGGTGAATTCGAACACAGAACCACAGGTGTAAAGTAAACCCTTTTAACCATTTGAGTTACATAGGTCAAGTAAATTTGAATGCTCTTCTTCCACTGCAACCTACTTCTGGCCTGCTATTATTTTTACTGTTTTGTCAAAATCTACTGCAGCATTACATACTGGTTTACAGCAGGGGAATGAAGAGTTCAAAGAGTCCGACGACACATTTCCTTTTTAAGTGGACCACATTCGCCTGTTACACTCCACAACGTATATTATAAATTGAAAAAGGATCTGGGATTCCTTGATCGTGACCTTTCATTGTATATTATGCGGTCATAAATTATTTTAAATTAAATATAAATAGTACCTAACGAAAACTAAGTGCATTACGATCAAGAGATTCCAGAATCTCCAAAAAACAGATCCGACGAGAATCCTTTTCCATTATAAATTGATGTAATTTTATGCTTTTACCGTGGACCTGTCAAATATTTGTCTTTTGGTCAACTTCTGGCCTGTGTTCACCAACCACAAACATTGCAGCATCTAGGGACAGGCAGCCAAAATACATGCGGTTATAAATAATCGTGATTACTCGTCTATTTAAAATTTACTGTTAGAGTTATAAATAATCGTTTAGATAAATCCATAACCGTTTACCTGTAAAATTAAATTGATAGTTATGGGCATTAATCGCATTTATAACGGATACCCGTTTATTTTAATATATATAAATTTTTTTTTTTTTTTGGAAATAATATATAAAAATCTCTTATTTTTATGGGTTGGTGATGACTGAATTCAATTTTTTAGGATATTGTTTGATTTTTAATCAGAATTGGTGATTTTGGATGCTTTGTATTGACTTTACAAAGATGCAAACTCAGCAAGATTACGATTGCAAATGAAACGAAGGAAAACTCTCTGCAAATTCCTCCCTTCTTCTTAATCTTCTTCCTCCTCCAATACTACTTTTGAATTAGTTTTTGCTAATATTTTATTATTCTTGGTTTGAGCTTCATGCCCAATTGAAATGAAAGTTTAATTTCTCACGCTCTAATCCAATTTATATACTAGAGTTTCTTTGTCAGTTATGAAATTTTTTTCTTTTTAATTTTCAAGTTATTAAAAAACATGTAGACAAGTAAAAAAAAGTATAAATAAGACGGGTAAACGGTTATAATCAAATGGGTATGCGGTTAAGGATATGGTTAACCGTTTATAAACAGTTATAAGTAAATAACCGTTGTTATCCGCCTGCCATAATCGTTGCCAATCCATAATAACATTTGCCTGCCACGTGGCAAAGAGATAATCTCCTCTCTGTGACGAGAAATTTTTCCACATTTCGGTCACATATAACATCTGATGTTCCAACGAATGAAAATTATTACGTGTTCGCCCAACCGTCTATTCATTTTACTTTTACAAAGAATAGAATGGGAAACTTTGTTATTTACTTGACGACCCAAGAACAAAATTATAAACAATGGCGTTTGAATAGTGGTTAGTGAGAAAAATGAGGTAACATAATGTGTTGTTGAATGCTTTAGTAGAAGAACAATACTTGATTATTCAAAAGATGAGTATGAGTTCATACTCAAAATTATTCGTTTCTAATTTATAGAATTTTGTGTTTATAATCAAAACCGTTCATATTATAAAACACAATATAAAGATTGTCTCTGCAAAAAATCAATTAAATATAAGGTCGTTTAGTCATCAAAATATATAAAAATAAATGAACATAATTAGTAAAAGCATTACGAACTGTCTTTGTATTTGCTAAAATAGATTGACTAAACGACCTTAAATTTAATTCTTTTTTTTTTGGCAGAGATGGTATTTACAAAGTGATTCATAATATAAACGGTTCTGATGATAAACATAAAACTTTGTGATTCAAACACGAAAAATTTTGAGTAAGAATTCCTACTTATCTTTGAGTGGCCAAACATATTTTGTGTAATAATATACTAGTAAAAGCCACACACTCTGTGTGTGAGAGAAATATATGTTTTTATTTTTTAACGAGAGTAGTGATTTGTTTTTAACCGGTTGGAAGTTATAGAAAGGAGGGAGAGAAAAAACAACAAAATTGTTTTGTGTGTGTTTTACCCATAACTTTTACTTTAGTTATTTTTCTTCAGTTTTGTTAATATGGTTAGAATGGTCGTTTGCCTTTTTACCAAATAGGGGAGAAGACACAAGAGAACTTTAACGAAAAACTTTCGGTATTGTTCACTTTAACGAAAAATCATAATTTACACTAAAAAGTCAATCCTGATACTATTCACTTTACCCTTTATTTTGTCATTTTCGTTAAAACTCAAAGTTTTCAAATCATTTTCATTAGTTTTCCTAAGATATAACCATAGCCCCTCCCTCTTATATTGACCAAAAAACGCCTCCTCTAAGTTATTATTTTATTTAAAAAAGATTTAAAATATTAATTTCTTGATGGCCAGAGGACTAAAACGAGCCCTCTGACCAGCATTCGATTGGAAATGGCCTAAGTACACCTAGGTATGAAAAGTTTCATGCATGATGTTGCGTACTTGGAGCTGTATATTTTATATCTTCCTGTAAACAATTTTTCAGTGTCTATGTTTTATAAATAGGAGACCATTGTTGTTCTAGTAAGTATTATAGTGCGTTTAAGTTCTAATAAATCTCCTTTTACTTCTGTTCGTTATCTGTCGTGATTCATGATCCAGACCTAAAGCGTATACATGGCGGTGACTTATCTATTTGGGAGGGTGAGGGAGATCCATATGATTCTTTGTGCTGGTTTGAGACCTTCAGTTGACAAACAATAGGAAACTCGTGTGAATTAGAGATTCAAACTTCGGTACATAAAGTTAAGCACATTGTTTTAGCCAACTCAAGTTTGCAACAACAAAAACCTAAATTTGAGGGATAAAAGGTGTAAAAGGAATTTGAGTTTCAGAGAATGTTTGAAATATATATTGTATTTGGTCATGTTCATGGAAGTGATTTAGTTACCATCCATTGCCATTGATCAGCTTTGACAAATATAAGCTGGATGTTCTAAGTTTGTACGTTCCTTCAGTTTCTAAATTTGCATGTTCCTTAGACAAAATGATTGATTTGTCCTCTGAATTGTTATTGGTATTTTTCCTGTGAATTGATGTTGGTTCTTATATAGATGGTAGTCCCATTTGGCATGATACGTGCATTGCGGCAAGAGAGTAGAAATGATACTCCATGGTCCTATAGGGAACTGTGACAATAGATTAATCTAACGGTTCAAGGTTTCATACTCTGTGACATAGATTAGTTAATATTAGCTGCTAGCTGTAACTAATTTTTTTGCTTTTACGTTTGTTACTTTATTTATTTTGAAACGTAACTAATTTTTATGCTTTTGGATTTGTTAATTTATTTTTGTTGCATGCATGTAGAAAAGGCAAATTGACAGATTGGCAGATTGGCTATTGTTTGCACAGGCAAGGATTGGCAGATTCTAGGATCGGTATATTATGCTAATAGGAGATGGGTTGTGCACATGCAATTGGGCTGATATTTTCAATACGAAAGTTTAATTTTAGCCCAATATGTCAAATTTTGGTCTAATGGTCCAAAAGCTAAAAATTATTTCGGAATTCTCGATTTGTCCATAAATTCCAAAATTATTTCGAGATTCTCGAAAATTGGGATTCATGAAAATTTGGATTGAGATCAATATTGAAATTGGGATTCTTAAAAACTTTGATTTGAAATTAGGATTCCTAAAAACTTCGATTTGAAAATCGAAAGAAGGGTTTCAGTTCAATATCCTATGTCCCCTCTCTCTTATTTTGACCAAAAAACACCTCCTCTAAGTTGTTATTTTGTTTAAAAAATATTTATTAACAATTGGCATCATGGTTCAGTGATTATTTTTTTCACTTATACGTGAAAAATTTTAAAATTCAATTTTCATCGTAAACAAATTTAAACCATACTATTATAAGATTTAATCTACTTTTCCATATTATTTATTAAAAAAGAAAACAAATATTGATAATAATTTTGGTCTTATTTACGCACATATTCCAACAAATCTCAAATCCCAGCCAACTTTGCCGCAAGAACTGTTTTCCTTTGGCCAATTTTCCACAGCTACCGCGTTTGGGGGGTCCGGGGGGGGGGGGGGGGGGGGGGGGGTGTGGTTTTGCTGGGCAAGTGCTGGGCAATTTTCCACAGGGGAGGGGGTTGCTGGGCAAGTGCTGGGCAACGCTCTTATACTCGCACATTCTCGAACCCTCTCAACTCCATCTCATCTCTCTCAGTCTCGACTCTGCCTCTCCTCCGCCCACATTCTCCGAATCTCGACTCCGGCCAGCCACCACACCACACCATACCCTATCTCGACCACACCACAGACGAACCATACACGTACACACTGAAACACTGCTATACTTTTCGATCGACCGGCTCTCGAGCTTCCGAAATCTAGGGTATGTATTTCTGGCTTTGGAGATTTCTAGGGTTTTAACATGGATTTGGATTTGGATTTCTGGCTTTATTTAATTGGGTTTTCTTTTTTCTCTTCTGTTGTATTTATTCAGGGGCTGTAAGATTTCTGGGTTATTGAACACAAGAATTTGGGAATCTTTTCCCTGAAAAACCAAATGTGATATATATATATATATATATATATTAATAAGGAAGCATATATTAGCTGCTGTAACTATAAATCTGTTCACTGAAACATTGAGCACAAATCTTTGAATTATGGTAGAATATCCTGAACCGTACCCAAATCCCGATAAAGTTTCGAGAATCTCGAAATTTCGGTTTGATTTCGATCTTTAAAATTCCGTCCTTTTCGGATTCGGGATTCGGGATTCTATTTTCGGTTCGGATTCCGACCCGAAACAGCCGTAGTCGCAACTACCGCTACTCCCGTCATATTGTTTACGGCATAAAAAACATACACGAATCTATCTATCCTTCCTTAGCTACTCATTTGTATTTTTTGTCCGTCCAATTTTTTCAACCAATATTAAAAATTATCCAGTTTCTTAAAATAAGTCCAATCACTTAAATTTATAATTATTTTATTATCTTATTTATTGATAAGATTTATTATAAAAATTAATTTCTTTTAATTATCTTTTTAATTATTTCTTTTTTGTTTGTTATTTTTTGTTCTTCTGTTCCAAATCCCATTGATTTTTTTTTTTTTTTTTTTTTTTTTTTTTTTTTGTAATCAATCTATGTCACTGGATAATTGTATTAATCTATATGAAAGATTTATATTTATAATTAACATGTATCAATGCTTAATGTATCTTACTTGTAAATATTATATTTTTGTATTTTATACTTAGATTTCATATCTCGTTTATAGGTATAATAGCAGTTTAATTATTTATCTATCATGTCATAGGTTTTTGTTCATAGTCTACCTATATCACATATTGTATTGCAATTTTCTTTTCTTTTTATAATATATCAAAAAATTAATGAATTTAAATTTAGGAAAACTAATGAAAAGTCTAAAAAAACTTCTTTTAATAAAAGCCCCTTTTAAAGGTATAGTGAATAGTGTCAGGTAAAGGTAAAAATGTGGTTTTTCGTTAAAATTGAACAGTACTGGGAGTTTCGTTAAAATTCCCTTTAAATTTTTCATCTAAAAAGACAAAATTGACCAATTAATGGTATTACGTATATTTTTTTTATTATATGTAATTAGATAACTGGACGCAGTTTCAAAAATGATAAATTAGAATTAGATGTCTCATTTTAGATTTTTCTAAATTAAACATTTGTTACTTTTCAACTTTTGATTAAAGTGCTTTTACTTTTAATTAAACTTTATATTCCAAGTATATTTTTTGTTAAGTATTTTATAAATTCTTTTAAATCCATTTCTATGTAAAAAAATACACTCAATAATATTCATTAATTTATTTCTATTTTTATGGAATCTCATCCCTTCCTCAATTTAAGGATTCAATTATATCTATGGGGGTTGAAGATTAATTGGATGAAATATAGTTTTTCCAATTTCCAACTCAACATTTTATATAGATTATAAAAAAATAAGAGTTCGTTTATAATTAAAATTGAGATGTAGATTAGACTGCCTAATTTCATGCAATTGAAAATAAATTTGAATTTTTTAACAACTACTTATAGTAGAAACGTGAACTAAGAGTTTTCACATTTTTATTTTTATTTAAAATGTGTCCTTATTCCAATAATTAATTATTAAGAGTTGACAAAATATTTTTTAGTGCAATGTTTTAATGTGAAAAGTTATCTTTTTTTGGGTTACACAACTTACACATAACGTACCATAAGTTTTGTACGTACCAAAATAAGGATAATACAACGTACTAATAACTTGGTACGTACTAAATAAAGAATTGCATAACGTACCAAAAACAATATTTTATAACGTACCAAAATGCTAATACGTACCTAGATTAAATTTATATAACATACTAAATGATTGATACATTATATTTAATATATCTATTTGGTACGTTATATTTAATATATGTGCATGTTATATTTCATAATTGTATGTTAATAGGATGTTTATGTGTCACATCCCGACCCGGGATCCACCACATCCCGGGCCCGCTCCACCACCGTAGCACGATATTGTCCGCTTTGGGCCCCGACTACCCCCTCACGGTTTTGTTTCTGGGAACTCACACGAGAACTTCCCAGTGGGTCACCCATCATGGGAGTGCTCTAGTGTGCTACTCGCTTAACTTCGGAGTTCCTACAGAACCCGAAGTCAGTGAGCTCCCAAAAGGCCTCGTGCTAGGTAGAGATGTGAATGTACATATAAGGCTTAGAGGATCCACTCTCCTGGACGATGTGGGATGTTACAATCCACCCTCTTAGGGGTCCGACGTCCTCGTCGGCACACTTCCGGCCAGGGATTGGCTCTAATACCAAATTGTCACATCCCGACCCGGGGTCCACCACATCCCGGGCCAGCTCCACCACCGTAGCACGATATTGTCTGCTTTTGGCCCTTACCACGCCCTCACGGTTTTGTTTATGGGAACTCACACGAGAACTTCCCAATGGGTCACCCATCATGGGAGTGCTCTAGTGTGCTACTTGCTTAACTTCGGAGTTCCTACGGAATCCGAAGCCAGTGAGCTCCCAAAAGGCCTCGTGCTAGGTGGAGATGTGAATGTACATATAAGGCTTAGATGATCCACTCCCTTGGGCGATGTGGGATGTTACATTATGTGTTTTTAGAATTTAAAACAAAAATTTATTTGAATAAGAAAAATTCATTTTGAACGAATTATGATAAGATAAAATAGGATGTTTGTGGTGATTTTAGGATATTTGTGATATTATTTTCTGAACTAGTTGGTTAATTAAATACAATAAAAATCATAATTTTTAATTAAAAATTAATATAAGAATGTTTGATCAAAAGTTTAAAAGTTATAGATGTTTGATTAAAAAAATTCAAATTTGAGGCATCTAAATTAAAATGCCCCTTTCAAAAACAACTTATTTTTTTGGACCTAGATCTAAAACACCAAATAAAGAACATAAAGAAATAGGGATCTCTATATGTGATACGATTTTTTTTGATAAAAAACTTTCGGTACATAATAAACACTTTTAGCCTTGTTTTTTAATTGTTTTTATTTTTTTTTATTGAGTACATCAATATATTTAGGGAAAGAGGAGTTCGGCTAAGCCAGCTTAATTTGGTATCGAATTCGCCATTCACGAGATTCGAACCTAAGACCTCTCACTCCCAAGTGAAGAGGAATAGCACGGCTGTAGTATTGAGTGGCAACACTTTTTTTTTTCGACCTCTAACTTACAAATGAATACCATCAGATCGTAGTGTGGCTGAGTGGCAAAACTTTTAGCCACATGAGTTAAAAAATTTTGCTTATAAAGCGTGAATAAGAAGAGAAAAAAGACGTACATAATCCTCCTATTAGCTATGCTCATTACTTACATGATCTAACATTGGGGAATGAGTCTTACCAATCTTGTTTTAAACGTCTCATTAACTGCAAATCCGCGCCAACAGGTCAAATTTTCTCAATTTCTTGGCTGATCATCTCTCTAATTTTCTTGTGGCACAAGGAAACACGGCCCTCGAGATAAATATGGAGTATCAAGCTGCTGAAGGTGCCTCTCTTGCTGCCGGGTTGATTATGCAGACCATCAGACGCAGGAGAACCTCGCTGAGATATGTTGTTCAAGGCATTTTGTTCTCATCACGCATTAAGAAAACCAGACGTCTGCTTGAAGCTAGTTATGAACCCTTCGCAGCAGCAGCAGCACCGCCAGCCACTACCTCTGACCATGTGATTGACATCCTTCTCCAGGAACAGTTTTCGAAAAAGGTTGCTGAAATAGTGAGGGAGAAGGACTTGAACTCATTCCGCGCACTTGGTGATGTTGAGGACATCGTGCGACGTCTCAGGTCTCACTTTGAGGTAGCAAGCAACCCTGTAGAAAATAACCACGTTTTCTATAATCTTGTGCATGATTGAGAATGATTGTACTTCAGTTGATTGTATTCGAGTATTTGATGGCAGGAAGGTGCCGTTGATGGTGGTCAAAATCCAGAAGGATGGAACATTACCAAGTCCCCAGTTGATGCAAAAGGTTTCTTGTACTTTTTGTTTGAGGCGTTCAATCAGTACACGATTTTTTTCCTCTTGCTCTCAGCTGGGTTATGGTTCGCCATCGAATTCATGAATCAAGGAGTCAAGGATGGCTGGCATGACGGTGTTGCCATACTCATTGCCGTGTTCTTACTTATTGCTTTCCGTTCTGTGGGGAACTACTACAGTCAGAGAAAGCTGGGGCAGAAGCACTTGCTGGATAGGAGCAAATTGATGGTGAATGTTGAAAGAAGTAGCACAGAACCTACACGGATTGCCATATCTGGCATTGTGGTGGGTGATATAGTTCTTTTGAAGGCAGGAGACTCTGTTCCTGCTGATGGTTTTTTCATAGATCACAGTGAGGAACTGGTTCTGGATGAGGTATTGAGCCCAAAAATTGATTGTGAACAAAATCCATTTGTTTTTTCGGGTTCAAAGGTTGTGAAGGGCCATGGCCGCATGATTGTGACATCCATTGGTGCCAATACAGCTTTTGCTGAGGTGCTGAGCTCGGTGTCTGATCATAATCCAAAGGCAAAGACACTGCTACAAGATTTGATGGATAAACCGAATGCTTGTATGGATTATCTTGCATGTTGTGTCTCGATACTGATTGCGCTTGTGATGTTGATACGCCTACTATTCTTCAGGAAGCACGAAAACTACAATGAGAGGTCAGAGCTGAAAGGGAATATTTCAATGAATTTTGTGATGAGGATCTTTGAGATCTTCTTGAAACCTCAAGGAAAAGTTTCCATCTTAGCAAGCGTTCTCACAACCGTGGTAATAGGGATACAACATGGGATGCCTTTTGTGATTGCAGTTGCCCTTTTTGAATGGAAGAAGAAGGCGGCCGAAAATCAGGCAGATCCACGGAATCTATCAGCTTCTGTCACCATGGGACTCATAAATTTCATCTGCATTGAAACAACGGCAGATCTAATGTGCAACCGGACCGAGGTCGAGGAAGTTTGGATCGGCGAAAAAGATATAGGCAGTGGTGAAGAGGACTTGGAAACTGACCGAGTTCTTGAGGCTCTCCATCAGGGGATTTCAGCTACCGCGTCACCAGAAAAAGGTCCGCTCATTTCTTGGCTGAACACCAGATGGGGTAGTAATGCGGCGTTATTGGATCGAAGGTTTGAAATTGTTAAACAATGGAGCTCTAATGAGAAGTATAGAGGTGTCGTATTGAGGAAAATCGAGAATGATGAACAGATTATGCAACTTCACTGTGACGGAGAAGCATCAACAATATTAGGCATGTGTTCACATTACTATGATAACAGAGGGGAAAGTCACAATATTGGATACCAGAAGAGAAAATTCAAGCAGGTGATCGAGAAGATGGAGAAGAAGGGTCTTAGACCGATTGTATACGCGTACAAGAAAACAGAAGCCGAAGAACTTACAGAAGATGGGTTGATTTTGTTGGCACTTGTCGGTTTTAGATGTCCATATCAAGAAGAGCTTAAATTGACAGTGGAGGCTCTTAGAGAAGCTGGAGTAAGGATCATACTGGTGTCGGAGGATGAGCTCTTGAAAGTGAGAGCTAGAGCTTCGGAGCTTGGGATCTCCCTTGACTCAGATTACACGAAATTGAAGGTCAAGATTTCCGAAGGCTCAATTCCATGGAAAGGCGGGATAAGGTGGATTTGATCTCTGTGATGGGAAGTTCCCTCCCCAAGGACAAGTTTCTCATGGTGGAGCAGTTAAAGAAAAAAGGTCACATAGTTGGATTCTATGGAGGGCTAACCAGCAGTGACGCTCTGACCTTAAAAGAAGCTGATGTAGGAATTGTAGAGGATCACTGGAGCACCGAGATGGCCAGAGAGAACGCCGATCTTATAATCAGAAATGGATGTTTCTTAAGCATGAATATGAAGTCCGGTGCTTGTGCTTACCATAACATTCAGCAGTTCTCTCAACTTCAACTCACCACTTGCATATCCGGGCTACTAGTGACCCTAGTCGTAACAATGCATTCGGGAGAGTCCCCACTAACAACAGTTCACTTGATTTGGGTGAACTTGATCATGTGCCTTCTTGGTGGCCTAATGATGGTGATGGAGTTACAAGGCACCGAACGACACACTCAAAGACCTGCTAAGAGGACCGAGTCGCTTATAACCAAAGTCATCTGGGGAAACATAGCAGTTCAAGTTTCGTATCAGGCTTCCATCTTGCTGATCTTACATTTCATGGGAAATTTAGTAACGAGCATGAACGAAGGTGTCCGGAAAACCATGATTTTCAATACTTTCACCTTATGCCAGGTCCTTAATATGTTCAGTGCCATGGACATAGTAAAAAAGGAAGTGCTAGATGTTGTCCTCCGCAGCCATTGGTTTCTGATGGCGTTGGCGGCTGTTTTGATCATCCAGGTGATCATTGTTGAGTTCGGAAAAGGACTAGCCAGCAGTGTGAGGTTGAATGCACTGCAGTGGCTAATCTGTTGCGTTCTTGCTGCTCTTTCGTGGGGTTCTGTTCGGGCCTTCAAATTCCTTTCAGCACACCTCCAAAGAACAACTTCGGCACCGATGGTGAGCTCACACGCTGGATTCTCACATCTGCAGCGCAGATTATACGTTCCCATTTGGTTATACGTTCCCATTTGTTTGCTCCTCATCTTGTCTGTATCATCATACTGTTTCCGCCCAGAAATTTCTCCGCTCGCGCTGTATATCCGTTAATCTGCAAATACAAAATACAGTAAATAAACCATGTCTGCCATCTCTACAATGTAATAGTTGATTCTGTATATCAAAGGTCTAGCAAATTCTTAGCCTCTTCGCATGCTGCTCCTCCATCCCATGTCCCTTCTAATTTACTAGTTTGGTTGCTTAGGTTTTTATCAACCTTCGATTCGATCGACCAGAATGCTTGCGGTTCATCAGATCATATGTTGTTTTTTGATACAAGCGATATTAATGAGGATGAATTCGAACACAGGACCACATGTGTAAAGCAAACCCTTTTAACCATTTGAGTTACGTTGATCAAGTAAATTTGAATGCTCTTCTTCTACTGCAACCTACTTCTGGCCTGCTGTTATTTTTACTGTTTTGTCAAAAACTACTGCAGCATTACAACTGGTTCACAACAGGGAATGAAGAGTTCGAAGAATCCGACGACACATTTCCTTTTAAATGGATCACATATTATAAAAAGAAAACTAATGAAACGGATTGAAAACTTTGAGTTTTAATGATAAGGATAAAATAAAAGGTAAAGTGAATAGTACCATGATTGATTTTTAATGTAAAAATATAATTTTTCGTTAAAGTAAACAGTACCATAAGTTTTTCATTAAAGTTTCATATTATAAATTAACGTAATTTTATGCTTTTACCGTGGACATGTCAAATATTTGTCTTTTTGTCAATTTGTGGCCTGTGTTCACCAACCACAAACAGTGCAGCATCTAGGGTTGGGTAAAATACTTGCAGATATGGGTAACCGTTGTTACCCATTTATTTAAAATTTACTGTTAAAATTATAGGTAACCATTTAGATAAATAAATGGTTATGAGTATAACCGTTTACTTGTGAAATTAAATAAATGGTTATGGACATCAACCGTAATTATAAACGAGTACCCGTTTATCTATTATTTTAATATAAACAGATATTCGTTTACCTGCTTATTTTAATATATCTAAAAATGTCTTATTTTTATGGGTTGGTGATGACTGAATTCAAATTCTTAGGATAGTGATTTTGGATGCTTTGTATTGACTTTACAAAGATGTAAACTCAGCAAGATTATGATTGCAAATGAAATGAAGGAAAACTCTGCAAATTCCTCACTTCTTCTTCTTAATCTTCTTCCTCATCCATTACCCTTTCGTTTTCCGGCATAAAACTATGTGAGAGGATAAAATTCAGTGTCGACTCATGGGCCAATACCAATCATCCAAAGATGGTGTTGTGCAAGATAAATTGTGAGGAAAGCCCACAAGAAGTATACAAACTCAAGGGAAAGTGTCTAGATAACTACCTCCACTATGGAGGACCGCGAAGGAAGAGGGAGAGGAGGACAGGTCGTCGTACTTGTTTCCCAAGCATGTAGTCCTATAAATATGGAGAGGAGCCAAAGAGCAAGGTACGTAATTAGAACCCGAGAGAAACCAGAGAATAGAAAATCAATCGACTGACTTGAGCGTCGGAGTATCTCTTGCAAGTATCCGCCCAGACAAGCTATGGAGAAAGATTGTTTGAGGACTCCTCTAACGAAGGATTCAACGAACGTTAGAATTGCGGTCAACAAATCTGTGGAGGTATTTATTCCCAAAAGAAATTTCGCTTCAACAAACTACTTTTGATTGGTTTTTGTTAATATTTTATTATTTTTAGTTAGATCTTCAGGCCCAATTGAAATGAAAGTGAATTTCTCACTCCGACGCTTTAATCCAATTTATATATTAAAGTTTCTTGGTCAGTTATGAAATTTTTTTTCTTTTTCAATTTACAAATTATTAAAAAAACATGCAAACGGGTGAAAAGAGATGTAAATGGTAAAAAAAAAGAAGAAGGGATAGACGGGTTAAAAAATGGGTAAACAGTTATGGTTAAATGAGTACGCGGTTATGGATATGGTTAACCGTTTATAAACGGTTATAGGTATAAGTTATAATCATTTAAACAATTACCTAATGAAACGGTTATGGATATAGACGTAAACGGTTCTAGGTGAATAAACACGGTTACCCATCCCTAATAGCACCTGCCTGCCATGTGGCAAAGAGATAACCTCCTCTTTGCGACGAGGATTTTTTCCACGTTCCGGTCACATATGACACCCTGTGTTCCCAAGAATAAAAATTATTACAACGTGTTGGCCCAACTGTCAATTCATTTTACTTTTACAAAGAATAGAATGGGAAACATGTTGAAAATATCAGCATTATTTGGAAACTTCGGCTGATGAATGAATGCCCACAGATGAATGAATTGTCAACATTGCAGACAAACACATTTTTCATTTTGTCAGTAGACTTTGTGAGTGTAGGCATCAAGTTTTCAATTCCCAAACTTTTAATGCAGACTTTGGATAGGTTTTTGTCAAAACATGCATTGTAAATTTCAAAGTGTAAGACATTTGTTAGTGTAGGATTGCTCTATAAATAGAGCAATTCGATTGTTATCAGATGGAATAGAAAGAAAGAATACAGAGAAGATAGAAAAGATATATACTTCAGTAACCATCCCCCCTCTTAAATTGTCATCTATTTACGTTTAGTTACAGTGTGATATTTTACAGCTGCTTCGCTACATCATAAGTAAAGGTTATCCCTCTAACTTCTAAAATATTTATAACACGTTATCAGCACGAGTCTCTAAAATATAACTATGTCTCTTTCTTCTTCACTAAAAGAAACAATTCTCTCATTCTTCTTCGCCGAACGAAAGAAAGAAAAGAAAAAAAAAAAAAAATGTTTCCTCTGAGGATTTTACTGTTCATCTTCTTCCTCTGCCTCAACTGCGCGATATACCCTCGCGACGAACTATTTGCTCCATGCCTGCTCATAGTTCTCAACCTGACGGTTACATACATCTTTGATTTCTTATTTGGTTTAGATATTGATTACTAACCCATTATTTATTTTGCTGCAATCCAAGATGGTGCGGTACAATCGCCCATCTTGAACTGCAAATTTAATCTTACTGCGATCCAAAATGGTGCGGTATCATCGCCTATCTTGGACTGCAGATTTAATTTTACTGCAAATTTTAGGTGGAGCGGTATAATCGCCCACCCTACCCTGCATATTTAAATTTGCTTGCTATTTAATTTTACTGCAATTTTAGGTGGAGCGGTATAATCGCCCATCTTGCTCTGCGTATTTAAATTTTCTGCTACTTGAGTGGTGCGGAATAATCGCCCATTCTATGTTATATTATTTCAATGAGAATGGTGCGGTACAATCGCCCTCCTCATTCACCTTGAAAATCTCGAGCCAGAAGTTTCGAGTGCTTATCATTTTGGCCTGAAGATCAAAATGAAAAATTTGTAAGAACCAGAAGTTCTAACACTATATTCCTCCAGGAATACATATTATTGCAAGTTCTTACACATCTCATTTTCTTTCAGAAAAGAAAATGGCGAACTTGGCAAAGCTTGAGTATGCTGCCCTGGACATTACCGGGAAGAATTACCTGACCTGGGTATTGGATACCAAGATCCATTTGGAAGCAGGGAATCTTGGAGATACCATCAGGGAGGAGAACAGCTCATCCTCTCAAGATCGGGCAAAGGCAATGATTTTTATTCGCCGCCATCTTGATGAGGGGCTAAAGAGCGAGTACTTAACGGTTGAAGATCCGTTAGCTCTCTGGAATGCCTTGAGAAGTAGATACAATCACCAGACAACGGTGATCCTTCCAAGAGCTCGCTATGAATGGACTCACTTGAGGATCCAGGATTTCAAATCCGTGGCTGAGTACAATTCTGCGTTGTTCAGAATCACTTCTCAGATGAAGCTCTGTGGGGATACTATCACTGAGGAAAATCTGTTGGAAAAGACTCTCAGCACATTTCATGCCTCTAACGTGCTCCTGCAGCAGCAGTATAGAGTGCGAGGCTTCACTGAGTACAATCAGCTGATATCTGTGCTCCTGGTAGCTGAACAGAACAATGAGCTCCTGATGAGAAATCATCATTCCCGACCCACTGGATCTGCACCATTCCCAGAAGTGAATGCTGCTTCCCTCGAAGTGAACGCCACATCCTCTGGTGGTGATTCTCATAGACGAGGACGTGGCCAGAAACGAGGTCGGTGGAACAGGAAAGGAAAGAACCATGGTGTTCAGTTTCACAACCAGGTTCCGAGGCATAATTCAGGCCCAAGCTTCAAGAATGTGAATCGCCATAAAGGCAAGGCTCACATGAACAATGCTCCCAGAAACACTGAAGGAGCATGCCATAGATGTGGTGGCAATGGGCATTGGGCGCGTACCTGTCGTACCCCAAAACATCTAGTGGATCTGTATCAAGCCTCCCTCAAGGAGAAGGGTGTCGAGACTAATTTTCTCGACCAGGCTGAACCAATGAACATACCTGATCCAGTGTCCGACTTATCAGGGCAGTTGGACACCACCCACCTAGATGTATCGGACTTCATTATGGAAAGGGGGAATGAAGTTTACCGGTCCGATTGAATAAGTTTATGTTTGATGTATTGAACTTGTAGTTCATAAACTTGCATTTCAAAATTCAATAAAAATGGCAGTTGAATTTTCTGTTATAACATGCTTTTAACTGTGATTCCCTTACTCAGAAAGCATGGATAAGAATTATGGTCATTCTCAAAACAAGAGCAATGGCGGAGATATTTGTATTGCAGACAGCGCAACCACGCATACAATACTTCGTGATCGAAAGTATTTCTCCAGCTTAATGCTCACAAGAATAGGGGTAACAACAATATCTGGCCCTTCAGATGTGATTGAAGGCTCAGGGAAAGCCCAGATTATGTTACCAAATGGAACAATATTGTCCATACAGAATGCGTTGTACGCTACTCGATCTACTCGAAATCTGTTGAGTTTCAAAGACGTACGTTTAAATGGATACCACATTGCAACAAAAAGTGCAGAAAATGTGGAGTATCTATGCATTACCTTCAATGATACCCAGAAGCGTATATTGGAGAAGTTGCGTGGTTTGTCGAGTGGATTGTATTGTACATACATAAAGACAGTTGAATCACATGCTGTCATGAACCAGAAGTTCATTGATTCAAAGATCTACATGCTCTGGCATGATCGTCTGGGTCACCCAGGATCTACCATGATGCGTAGAATCGTTACCAACTCTAATGGACATCCATTATTGAGTAGACATATTGCTGTCTCAAATGATAACCCTTGCAAGGCTTGTTCTCAAGGGAAGTTGGTAATTAGACCATCGCAACTAAAGGTTGATGCAGAATCCCCATCATTTCTGCAAAGAATTCAAGGGGATATTTGTGAGCCTATTCAACCATCTTGTGGACCATTTCGGTATTTTATGGTTCTGGTTGATGCATCTACCCGATGGTCACATGTTTGTCTCTTGTCTACTCGGAATGTAGCTTTTGCGAGACTTCTTGCTCAGATAATTAAGTTACGAGCACAGTTCCCAGATTATCCCATTAAGTCTATCCGACTTGATAACGCTGGTGAATTTACGTCTCAAACCTTTGATGATTACTGCATGACATTGGGCATTGATGTTGAACACCCTGTTCCTCATGTCCATACTCAAAATGGTTTAGCAGAAGTATTGATCAAGCGGCTTCAGTTAATAGCTCGCACTCTGCTTATGAAAACAAAATTGCCAGTGTCTGTATGGGGACATGCAATTTTACATGCTGCATCATTGGTTCGATTGAGACCTATAGCCAACCACCAATACTCATCAGTACAACTCGTGTTTGGACATCAGCCAAACATTTCACATTTACGAGTTTTTGGTTGTGCTGTTTATGTGCCTATTGCACCACCACAGCGAACTAAAATGGGACCTCAGCGCAGACTGGGAATTTATGTGGGTTTTGATTCACCATCTATCATTAGATATTTGGAACCCTTAACAGGTGATATGTTTACAGCTCGTTTTGCTGATTGTCACTTTGATGAGACAGTCTTCCCATCGTTAGGGGGAGAAAAGACCGTTCCTGAAGAACAGAAAGAGCTGACATGGGTTGTTCCCACCTTGTCTCATTTTGACCCACGTAGCACTCAATGTGAAATTGAAGTGAAAAGGATCGTTCATCTTCAAGGCATTGCCAATCAAATGCCAGATGCATTTAATGATGCTATGAAAGTGACAAAATCACATATACCAGTTGCAAATGCACCTGCAAGAATTGATGTCCCTGTTGGACAAAATAAGGTGGCAGCGAATGATTCATCTGGTGCACGCCTGAAGCGTGGTAGACCACCAGGTTCAAAAGATTCAGCCCCTCGAAAGAGAAAAACGAGGGCACAACTGAATCCAAATGAAATCATTCAAGAAGATAGAATGCATGACAAATCCACAATTCATGATTCTGTACTTCCAGAAGAAGAAAATGTCCTTGATGAGACACATGTCCTTGAAGAGACAGAAGTACATGAGAGCAAAGAAATCTCTATAAATTATGCATGTACTAATGAGTTGTGGGATCGCAATGAGATAATCATTGACGATATATTCGCATTCGCTGTAGCCTCAGAAATCATATTAAGTGATGATATTGAGCCCCGCTCTGTTGATGAATGCAAACAGAGACAGGATTGGCCTAAGTGGAAAGATGCAATCCAGGCAGAATTAAATTCCTTGGAAAGGCGAAGTGTTTTTGGACCAGTAGTCCAAACCCCGCCTGGTGTAAACCCTGTGGGTTACAAATGGGTATTCACAAGGAAACGCAATGAGAAAAACGAGATTGCAAGATATAAAGCACGACTCGTTGCACAAGGTTTTTCACAAAGACCTGGAATTGATTATGAGGAGACATACTCTCCTGTAATGGACGCAATTACGTTCCGTTACTTGATAAGTTTAGTGGTTTCAGAGAAACTTGATATGCAACTTATGGATGTCATCATTGCGTATCTATATGGAGAATTAGATACTGACATATACATGAAAGTCCCAGAAGGACTTAAGTTGCCTGAAACAACTAACAAACCACGAGGTATGCTCTCAATCAAATTGAGGCGATCCTTGTATGGGTTGAAACAATCTGGACGAATGTGGTATAATCGTCTCAGTGAGTATTTGATCAAAGAAGGTTATATCAACAATGTCATTTGCCCTTGTGTGTTCATCAAGAAATCCAATTCTGGATTTGCTATAGTGGCAGTATATGTTGATGATATGAACCTAGTTGGCACCCCTGAAGAGCTCAATAAAACTGCTGCATATCTGAAAAGCGAGTTTGAAATGAAAGACCTTGGAAAAACAAAATTTTGTCTCGGCCTGCAGATCGAGCATTGTGTTAGTGGAATTTTGGTCCACCAATCAGCTTATATTGAAAAATTTTTGAAGCGATTTGGTATAGACAAGGCTTATCCACTCAGCACACCAATGGTCGTTCGTTCTTTGGACATTAAGAAAGATCCATTTCGTCCAAAAGAAGATGATGAACTGGTCCTTGGTCCAGAAGTACCATATTTGAGTGCAGTAGGTGCTTTATTGTATTTAGCACAATGTACTAGACCAGATATAACTTTTTCAGTCAACTTGTTAGCAAGGTACAGCTCTGCTCCAACAACTCGTCATTGGAAGGGAGTCAAAGATGTATTGAGATACCTTCGTGGAACGACAGACATGGGTCTCTTCTACTCAAAGAACTCCACAGATGACCAGATCCTTGTTGGATATGCAGATGCTGGTTTTCTCTCTGATCCGCATAAAGCCCGCTCACAAACTGGATATGTGTTCAAGAATGGAGATACAACCATCTCATGGCGCTCAACAAAGCAAACATTAGTTGCTACATCTTCAAATCATTCAGAAATACTTGCTTTACATGAAGCAAGCCGTGAATGTTCTTGGTTAAGATCAATGATCCATCATATCCGGAATTCATGTGGTCTAACTTCGAAGACAGACAATCCAACTGTCATCCATGAAGATAATGCAGCCTGTGTTGCCCAAATGAAGGAAGGATTCATCAAGGGTGATAAGACTAAACACATATCCCCAAAGTTTTTCAGTGCACATGAGCTTCAGAAAGCTAAAGTTATTGAAGTCAGACAAATCTGTTCCAATGAAAATCTGGCAGACTTGTTCACCAAGTCTCTACCAAAGTGCACGTTTCAGAAGCTAGTGCAAAGCATCGGATTACGTCGACTTACCAAACAACTAAGGTTGGAGAATGCGGAATCAGGGGGAAATACAAATCAGGGGGAGCATCCATGATACATGCATGTTGTACTCTTTTTCCTTCGATTAGGATTTTTCCCACTGGGTTTTTCCTATCAAGGTTTTAACGAGGCAACATAAGCATACTTCACACTATATCAACAATCCAGGTAAAGTTGTACTCTTTTTCCTTCGCTATGGTTTTTTCCCACTGGGTTTTTCCAAGCAAGGTTTTAACGAGGCAACTGATGTTGATATGTGGGCATCCAAGGGGGAGTGTTGAAAATATCAGCATTATTTGGAAACTTCGGCTGATGAATGAATGCCCATAGATGAATGAATTGTCAACATTGCAGACAAACACATTTTTCATTTTGTCAGTAGACTTTGTGAGTGTAGGCATCAAGTTTTCAATTCCCAAACTTTTAATGCAGACTTTGGATAGGTTTTTGTCAAAACATGCATTGTAAATTTCAAAGTGTAAGACATTTGTTAGTGTAGGATTGCTCTATAAATAGAGCAATTCGATTGTTATCAGATGAAATAGAAAGAAAGAATACAGAGAAGATAGAAAAGATATATACTTCAGTAACCATCCCCCCTCTTAAATTGTCATCTATTTACGTTTAGTTACAGTGTGATATTTTACAGCTGCTTCGCTACATCATAAGTAAAGGTTATCCCTCTAACTTCTAAAATATTTATAACAAAACATTGTTATTTAAATGACGACCCAAGAACAAAAATATAAACAATGGCGTTTGATTAGTGGTTACTGAGAAAAATGAGGTAACATAATGTGTTGTTGAATGCTTTAGTAGAGGAACAATACTTAACTACTCAAATGATGAGTAGATTTCTACTCAAAATTGTTTGTTTCTAATTTATAGAAATTAAAATCGTTTATATTATAAAACACCCTATAAAGATTGTCTCTGCAAAAAAATCAATTAAATATAATGTTGTTTAGTCATCGAAATGTATAAAAACAAATGAACATAATTAGTAAAAGCATTACGAGCTGTCTTTGTATTTGCTAAAATAGATTGACTAAATGATCTTAAATTTACTTCCTTTTTTTGCACAGATGGCATTTACAAAGTGATTCATAATATAAACGGTTCTGATCATAAACATACAACTTTGTGATTTGAAGACGAAATTTTTTGAGTAAGAGTTCCTACTTATTCTTAAGTGGCCAAACATGTTTTGTTTAATAATGTACTAGCAACACACTCTCTGTGTGAGAGAAATATATATTTTTTATTTTTTAATGAGAGTAGTGATTTGTTTTTAACTTGTTGGAAGTTAAAGAGAGGAAGGAGAGAAAAAACAAAACAAAATTATTTTGTGTGTGTTTTACTATATTGTCCATACCGTTTACTTTAGTTATTTTTCTTTAATTTTGTTAATATGGTTAGAATGGTCGCTTCCCTTTCCACTAAATAGTAGAAGATATAGCCATAGCCCCTCTTATTTTGACCAAAAAACACCTCCTTTAAGTTTTTATTTTATTTAAAAAAGATTTATTAACCATAAGAATCATGATTTAGTGATTTTTCACATATAAATGAAATATTTAAGTTCAATTCTCGTTAAAAATAAATTTGAATTACATCATTATAAGACTTAATCCATTTTTTGTTTGTTAAAAAAAAATTACTAACCAATAGAGGATAATAATTTTGGTCTTATTCATGCACATATTACAACAAATCTCAAATCTCAGCAAAACCCCGCAACGTGGCAAGAACTGTTTTCCTTTGGCCAATTTTCCACAGCTACAGCGTGCCAAGCGCGTCTCGGGCCGGGTAGGAAAAATAGCGAATTTCCTAAACTTTTCTGCGCGGAAATTGGTCTCACAAATGATTTGGTTTGGTAATCTCGAACCAAAATAAAAATCAAGAATTGTAAAACCCACTTCATATTGAACTTTAATAATATGAATCGTTTATTTTGTAAATCTCAATTCATAATTTATTTTTGTAAATTCAATTCAATCCAAAACCGTTTGTTTATTTAATTATCACGATAAAATTTTAATGTTTCATAAAGAATAAAGTGTTCATCAATTTCTTTGAACTCAATTAGATGTCTCAAATATTTCTTATTTGGCTAATATTTTATAAGAATGATTTATGAGATGCAACTTAAAAAATAAACGCATGCTTCTTATATATTTTTATATATGTATATACACACACTAGTACATGCCCACACACAAAGTGTGTGTGAAATATTTTACTTTGTACTTAAAGTTAAAGCAAAAAGGAAGAGAGTGAATCCTGATTTGGTACTGAGGTGATTTTGAAAAAAAATGGCTATCAAAAAAAAGCTGAGAGCTTTTTTATGTTTGGTAAACATTTAGCTTCAGTTTATTTTCACAATTTTGGATGAAAAAAAAAGCCAAAAACTCAAAGCTGCAAAACCCAGCTTTTTTCACATCTGTTTTACATAAAAGTTTATCAAACACTATAATACTATTTTTTTTTTCAAAAGCACTTTACAAAAAAGTTTACCAAACACTCTGCTGCTTTATTTCACAGCTGCTTATTCTCACAGCACAGCAGAAGCAGTTTTTTTTCAAAGCACAACAATACCAAACCAGCCCTGAGAGAGAACGTGAGAGAGGGGAGGGAGGGAGAGGTTAATTTTATTTTTTAAAATTAGACATGATACAATCATTTGTAGTGATGTTTAAATAAAAAACAGCAAAATTTTGTTTTGTAAAATTACTTTACTATCTTTAACTTTTCGTTGTAATACAAAACAAAAATGTATTTTCACATTTTTTTACTTGACAATAAAGATTTCATTAATGCGTAATTTAGATATATTATATTTCTTTCATAACTTCATTTTTTTTTCTGTTAAATTCATGCATTTTCCTATCGTATTTTCTGTGCTCTCTGATCGTCTCTCAGTCTCTGATCATTCTCTTCTCTCACAGACTCGCACATTCTCGAACCCTCTCGACTCCATCTCATCTCTCTCAGTCTCGACTCTGCCTCTCCTCCGCCCACATTCTCCGAATCTTGACTCCGGCCAGCCACCACACCATACCATACCCTATCTCGACCGAACCATACACGTACACACTGAAACACTGCTATCTCTCTCTCCTTCTCGATCGACCGGCTCTCGAGCTTCCGAAATCTAGGGTATGGATTTCTGGCTTTGGAGATTTCTAGGGTTTTAATATATATGGATTTGAATTTCTGGTTTTATTTAATTGGGTTTTCTTTTTTCTCTTCTGTCGTTGATCTTTCACTCACTATATTTATTCAAGGGCTGTAAGATTTCTGGGTTATTGAACTCAAGAATTTGAGAATCTTTTCCCTGAAAAACCAATGTGATGTATACATACATATATATATATATATATATATATATATATATATATATATATATTAATAAGGAAGCATATATTAGCTGCTGTAAGTATAAGGAGGTATTCAATTGGGATCTTGAAGAATTTTAATTCTTTTAATAAACCTTGGTATTCAATCAGGATTTTAAATAATTTTTTGATGTGAATTCAATTAGGATTAGAATTTAAAGATAGGTTATTAAAATTATTAGAAATCGGGTGCATTCAATTAAAATTTTAAAGAAGTTTATAACATTTTAGATGTATTTAATTAAAATTAGAATTCAAAGAATTTGGAAAAATTGAGGAGTTTGAAGGAATTTGAGAGATTTTGTAGTGTATTTTAAGAATTTACAAATTTCACCTCTTCCCATGCGATTTCGAAGGAATTGAATCAAAATTTTACATATAATCTCTACAATTAAACTCCGTAAAAATCCATTAAAATCTCTCAAATTTTGATTTTTTTCCCTCTGTCTATCCTTCTTTAGCTACTCATTTGTATTTTTGTCTGTCCAATTTTTTCAACCAATATTAAAAATTATCCAGTTTCTTAAAATAAGTCAAATCTCTTAAATTTAGGATTATTTCATTATCTTATTTATTGATAAGAATTATTATAAAAATTAATTTATTTTAATTATCTCTTTAATTATTTCTTTTTTTTTTTCATTATTTTTTGTTCTTCTGTTCCAAATCCCATTTATAAATTTTTTTTATAATCAATCTATATCACTGGTTAATTGTATTAATCTATCTATATGAAAGATTTATATTTATAATTAACATGTATCAATACTTACTTATAGGTATTATATTTTTGTATTTTGTACTTGAATTTCATATCTCGCTTATAGGTATAATATCACTTTAATTATATATCTACCTAGCATGTCATAGGTTTTTGTTCATAGTTTACCTATAGCACATATTAATTGTAGTACATTTTTATTCTTTTTATAATATATCACAAAAATTAATGAATTTAAATTTTTCATCTAAAAAGACAAAATTGACAGACTAATTGTATTACATATATATTTTTTATTATATGTAATTAGATAACTAGATACAGTCCCAAAAACAACCTATATTTTTGGACATAGACCTAAAACACCAAATAAAGAACATAAAGAAATATGGATCTCTATATGTGATGCCATTTTTTTAATAAAAAACTTTCGGTACATAATAAACACTTTTAATCTTTTTTTTTTTGCCAACTTAATTTGGTATCGAATTCGTCATTCATGAGATTCGAACCTAATACCTCTCATTTATAAATGAAGAGGAATACCACCAGACCTAGTACTGAGTGGTTGAGTGGCAAAACTTTTAGTCACTTGAGTTAAAAAATTTTGCTTATAAAGCGTGAATAGGAAGAAAAAAAAAGAGATACATAATCCTCCTATTAGCTATGCTCATTACTTACAAGATCTAACATAGGGGAATGAATCTTACCATTCTTGTTTTAAACGTCTCATTAACTGCAAATCCGCGCCAGTAGATCAAATTTTCTAAGTTTATTGTCTGATCATCTCTCTAATTTTCTTGTGGCACAAGGAAACACGGCCCTCGAGATAAATACAGAGGATCAAAGCTGCTGAATGTGCCTCTCTTACTGCCCGCTTGATTATGCAGACCATCAGACGCAGGGGAACCTCGCTGAGATATGTTGTTCTAGGCATTTTGTTCTCATCACGCATTAAGAAAACCAGACATCTGCTTGAAGCTAGTTACGAACCTTTAGCAGCAGCACCAGCGCCGCCAGCCACTGCCTCTGACCATGTGATTGACATCCCTCTCCAGGAACGGTTTTCGAAAAAGGTTGCTGAAATAGTGAGGGAGAAGGACTTGAACTCACTCCGCAGACTTGGTGGTGTTGAGGGCATCTTGCCACTTCTCAGGTCTCACTTTGAGGTAGCAAGCAACCCTGTATAAAATAACCACTTTTTCCATAATCTTGTACTTGATCGAGAATGATTGTACTTCAGTTGACTATATTCGAGTATTTAATCGCAGGAAGGTGCCGTTGATGGTGGTCAAAATCCTGAAGGATGGAACATTACCAAGTCCCCTGTTGATGCAAAAGGTTTCTTGTACTTTTTGTTTGAGGCATGCAATCGGTACACGATTTTTTTCCTCTTGCTCTCAGCTGGGTTTTCATTCGCCATCGAATTCATGAAGCAAGGAGTCAAGAATGGCTGGCATGACGGTGTTGCCATACTCATTGCCGCGTTCTTACTTATTGCTTTCCCTTCGGTGCGGAACTACCGCAATCAGAGAAAGTTGGCGAGGAAGCACTTGCTGGATAGGAGCAAACTGATGGTGAATGTTGAAAGAAGTAGCACAGAACCTACACCGATTACCATATCTGGCGTTATGGTGGGTGATATTGTTCATTTGAAGGAAGGAGACCGTGTTCTTGTTGACGGTTTGTTCATAGATCACGGTGAGGAACTGGTGGTGGATGAGGTATTGAGGCCGAAAATTGATTGTGAGCAAAATCCATTTGTTTTTTCGGGTTCAAAGGTTGTGAAGGGCTGTGGCCGCATGATTGTGACATCCATTGGTGCTAATACAGCTTTTGCTGAGGTGCTGAGCTCGGTGTCTGATCATAATCCAAAGGAAAAGACACTGCTACAAGATTTGATGGACAAACCGAATGCTTGTATGGATTATCTTGCATGTTGTGTCTCGATACTGATTGCGCTTGTGATGTTGATACGCCTACTATTCTTCAGGAAGCATGAAAACTACAATGAGAGGCCAGAGCTGAAAGGGAAAGTTTCAATGAATTTTGTGATGAGGATCTTTGAGAAGATCTTCTTGGAACCTCAAGGAAAAGTTTCCATCTTAGCAAGCGTTCTCACAACCGTGGTAATAGCGATACAACATGGGATGCCTTTAGTGATTGCAGTTGCCCTTTTTCAATGGAAGGAGAAGGCGGCCAAAAATCAGGCAGATCCACGGAATCTATCAGCTTCTGTCACCATGGGACTCATAACTTTCATCTGCATTGAAACAACGGCAGATCTAATGTGCAACCGGACGGAGGTCGAGGAATTTTGGATCGGCGACAAAGATATAGGCAGTGGTGAAGTGGACTCGAAAACTGACCGAATTCTTGAGGCTCTCCTTCAGGGGATTTCAGCTACCGCGTCACCAGAAAATGATCCGCTCATTTCTTGGCTGAACACCAGATGGGGTAGTAACGAGGCGTTACAAAGATTTGAAACTGTTGAACAGAGACAATGGAGCTGTAATGAGAAGTATAGAGGTGTCTTGGTGAGGAAAATCGAGAATGATGAACAGATTATGCAACTTCACTGTGACGGAGAAGCATCAACAATATTAGGCATGTGTTCACATTACTATGATAACAGAGGGGAAAGTCACAATATTGGATACCAGAAGAGAAAATTCCAGCAGGTGGTCGAGAAGATGGAGAAGAAGGGTCTTAGACCGATTGCATATGCGTACAAGAAAACAGAAGCCAAAGATCCTACAGAAGATGGTTTGATTTTGTTGGCACTTGTCGGTCTTAGATGTCCATATCAAGAAGAACTTAAATTGGCCGTGGAGGCTCTTAGAGAAGCTGGAGTAAGGATCAAATTGGTGTCGGAGGATGAGCTCTCGAAAGTGAGAGCTAGAGTTTCAGAGCTTGGGATCTCCCCTGACTCAGACTACACGGAAATTGAAGGTCAAGATTTCCGAAGGCTCAATTCCGTGGAAAGGCGGGATAAGGTGGATTTGATCTCTGTGATGGGAAGTTCCCTCCCCAAGGACAAGTTTCTCATGGTGGAGCAGTTAAAGAAAAAAGGTCACATAGTTGGATTCTATGGAGGGCTAACCAGCACTGACGCTCTGACCTTAAAAGAAGCTGATGTAGGAATTGTAGAGGATATCTGGAGCACCGAGATGGCCAGAGAGAACGCCGATCTTGTAATCAGAAATGGATGTTTCTTATGCATGAATATGAAGTCCGGTGCTTGTGCTTACCATAACATTCAGCAGTTCTCTCAACTTCAACTCACCGCTTGCATATCCGGGCTACTAGTGACCCTGGTCGTAACAATGCATTCGGGAGAGTCCCCACTAACAACAGGTCACTTGATTTGGGTGAACTTGATCATGTGCCTTCTTGGTGGCCTAATGATGGTGATGGAGTTGCAAGGCACCGAACGACACACTCAAAGACCTGCTAAGAGGACCGAGGCGCTTATAACCAAAGTCATCTGGGGAAACATAGCAGCTCAAGTTTTTTATCAGGCTTCTGTCTTGTTGATCTTACATTTCATGGGAAATGTAGTACCGAGCATGAACGAAGGTGTCCGGAATACCATGATTTTCAATACTTTCACCTTATGCCAGGTCCTTAATCTGTTCAGTGCCATGGACATAGTAAAAAAGGAAGTGCTAGTTGTTGTCCTCCGCTGCCATTGGTTTGTGATGGCGTTGGCAGCTGTTTTGATCATCCAGGTGATCATTGTTGAGTTCGGCAAAGGACTAGCCAGCAGTGTGAGGTTGAATGCACTGCAGTGGCTAATCTGTTGCGTTCTTGCTGCTCTTTCGTGGGGTTCTGTTCGGGCCTTCAAATTCCTTTCAGCACACCTCCAAAGAACAACTTCGGCACCGATGGTGAGCTCACACGCTGGATTCTCACATCTGCAGCGCAGATTATACGTACCCATTTGGTTATACGTTCCCATTTGTTTGCTCCTCATCTTGTCTGTATCATCATACTGTTTCCGCCCAGAAATTTCTCCTCTCGCGCTGTATATCCGTTAATCTGCAAATACTAAATACAGTAAACAAACTGTTGGATTTGGCATTAATCAACGTGCCTAAACTAAAAATGATTAGGATATCTTGAACGCAAGATATTTGGATTTATGTTTCCTAGTTGGTTTGGGGTTTGGTTTTAGAATAGGATTTGGTTTTCTATATTATAGGGACTTTGTGTAAACCTATGACATCTATTAGTATAAATAGATGGATGTGGGATAGACTTTTGTGTGTGAAAGTTGTGAGAGGCATAAGTTTGTATACTTGAGAACACTTTGTGTTTGTGAGTTCTCTTGTATTTGTTGGTAATCAATGAAGATTCCATTGTTAGAGAGGTACTCCGATATTGGAGGAACTCTGAAATCGTTGTGTTTTGTTTATTGCATGATTGGTTTTTGGTTTAGTTTACAACAACAAACCATGTCTGCCATCTCTACAATGTGAAAGAGAGTTGATTCTGTATTTCCAAGGTAGCAAATTCTTACTCTCTTGGCACGTAGCTCCCCCATGTCCCTTCTAATTTACAGTTTGGTTGCTTAAGTTTTTATCAACCTTCGATTCAATCGACCAGAATGCTTGCAGTTCATCAGATCATGTGTTGTTTTTCGTTACAAGCGATACTAGTGAGGGTGAATCTGAACACAGGATCTTAGAAGTAAAGTAAAAACACCAAGGTAGTTTTATGTTTTCACCCGTGGACCTGTCAAATGTTTGTCTTTTGGTCAACTTGTGGCCTGTGTTCACCAACCACAAACATTGCAGCATCTGCCTGCCACGTGGCAAAGAGAGAACCTCTCACTCTCTGCTACAATCAGACTGGAAATCCAAATCTATTTGATAACCAATAGGATGCCGGTGACGTGCAGATATCCTAATCCACATCATCTTCAACTTCCCGTTATAACATCCCTGCCCTCTCCCCGGTTGAAAGCATCTCAGCAGGCTTGCTCAACACCACCAAAACTTCACAGAAACAAAGCAGCAAGGCATGGCAACCTCTGCAATCCAACAATCAGCGTTTGCTGGCCAGACTGCTTTGAAGCAGTCCAATGAGCTCGTCCGAAAGATCGGCGGCCTTGGCGGCGGCCGCTTCTCCATGCGGCGCACTGTCAAAAGTGCCCCCCAGAGCATATGGTAAGTACCTTGGCTCTAGCATGTCAGCATAACCTATCTTTCTTGCCAAGCAACTCTACTGAAATTTCCATGTGCGGATATAAATGCTTTCTGATAATCAAACGTCTTCTAACTACATTTGATAAAAAAACTTACAAACAATTTGGGGTTGTAGAAGCGCTTTCTGGAGAAGTACCTGCTATGTGCTTCATAGGAAGCACTTGGATTTTAAACAAAGACTTGTACATGTTTATAATAAAAGCACTTCTAATAGGAGCGCTTATGAGCGGACATGCTTATGATATACACGATAAATTTTAGCTCAATGTATAGCTACACTGTTACAAGAACAACATGATCATATAACATTGAGAAGTTTACATTTGTAACCGACAAAACAGGTACGGCCCAGACCGCCCCAAGTACTTGGGACCATTCTCCGAGCAAACTCCGTCATACTTGACCGGTGAATTCCCCGGAGACTACGGATGGGACACTGCTGGACTATCTGCAGACCCCGAGACATTTGCCAAGAACCGTGAGCTTGAGGTGATCCACTCCAGATGGGCCATGCTTGGTGCACTGGGATGCGTCTTCCCAGAAATCTTGTCAAGGAATGGCGTCAAGTTCGGCGAGGCTGTCTGGTTCAAGGCTGGATCGCAAATCTTCTCTGAGGGCGGCCTTGACTACCTCGGCAACCCAAACCTTATCCATGCTCAGAGCATCTTGGCAATCTGGGCTGTCCAGGTCGTGCTCATGGGGTTCATCGAGGGATACAGAGTTGGTGGAGGACCACTCGGTGAAGGACTAGACCCACTTTACCCAGGAGGGGCCTTTGACCCCCTTGGACTTGCTGATGATCCCGAAGCTTTTGCTGAACTGAAGGTGAAGGAACTTAAGAACGGGCGTCTGGCTATGACCTCAATGTTCGGATTCTTTGTTCAGGCTATTGTAACTGGAAAGGGCCCCGTGGAGAACCTCTTCGACCACATCGCTGACCCAGTGGCCAACAATGCATGGGCTTACGCCACCAACTTCGTCCCTGGAAAGTGAAGAAACCTCAAGTCATGGCCGTTCATCTGTAACATTACCTGAACTTACTGCTTTTGTTGAGGTTCTCTTGTTGTAGACTCCATTAGTTCTGATGCAATTTTACTAGAAACTGCTTGTACTGAAACCGCTGTATCCAGTAAAAAACTCCAAGCTCCTTTTATTTGTCTAATTGTGCTGCACATTCAAGAATTCCTATCAATAGATGCATGCTTTGTGGCAATATAGTAAATCTAAACTAGGAAACAAATGGAGGATGCTTCGAACTAGCGAAATACAAGAGAAAGTCAATGCTGAAACCATAAGATCATAGATTGATCTCAGGTTTCTTCATCAATCCGTCACCATTAGGCAAATTAAGTTTAATTAGGGCATAAAATTTCTGCAATGATGATTGCCTACACTATATCTATATGGACACTAAGTATACGAATTTTGCCAACTTAGGGTGAAAGAAATGATGGGAAGAGCGATCATCTTTCACTATTATCTCAGTATAATGAAGATTGCACAATGGGAATAGCAATTACCTTTCACTATAACGTCAGCATAACGTAGACTGCCCATATATCAAAGGGGTGCACAAGTCTCTAGCCCATATATCTAAGGGGTGCACAAGTCTCTAGCCAATACAGGAACTGCATTTGCATTCTAATTTCAAGAGTTTCAGCATCCGGGCACACATCAAGACTGCCTATACTGCTGCTATATATTAAATAAACACACAACAAGTTCCCACAATCAAAAGAACTGACAACAATGGCATTCCAATTTAAGAGTGCAGGCATAGGTTTCTTCATCTTAGGTTGGGGAAAGTAGAAAATTTTTGAGTTCAATCAAAGCACAAAGAGGATGTATGAAAAGCTCAATTTGAGAAAAAACAGAATTTTTGAGATTATCTGTCGGTATAAGTTTACATTTACTAGAGGGGTAATCAGTATACAATGAAGATTGCCTCTAATACTAAGGGCACCTCGTATACACGCCTTTCTCCGATGGAGGGTGAAAGAAATGATGGGAACAACTATTTATCTCTCATTATAAACTCAGACTCTGTATAATGAAGATTCCCTATCTTGTGCAATGCAGAATTTTGGGAAAGCAAGACCTATGAGTCATATCCCTGTTACAAGAGGGGCAGCTTTTGCGAGGGATGAGTCGCATCATTAAATGAAGACGCACATTCATGACTGCCTATAATGCTAAAATACATCAAATGAACATGTAAAAATATGCCTGAATCAGAAGAAATGATACCGATACCTGCTCCAATTTTAAGAGCACAAGCATAGAGGTAGATGCATTCTGATGCTTCTTGCTTTGAGGCTGTGAGCAGCTGAACACAGCCGTCAATGCAGCAGACAAACAAGTCAGTCACCAAAAATCTTTGCAAGAACATGAGCCATTTCTGAAATGATGGAAACGACTATTATCTCTCACAATAATCTCACGATTATAGATACTGGATAGGTGTTTAGTGACAGAGTGGCAATCGCTACAGACACGAAGATTCTTTATAATGCGAAGAGGACTCCCGGCTTCCGAATTAATGAGACCAAATGCAATAGCCAATCTTTCACTATGGTTTTCCAGTTCAGCTTCCTTCTCTTTTTCCTCTTCAAGACACAACAGAACTTGGCTTGTGTCAGGAACATGTCCTACAGATTTCAGTTTCTCTCTCATCTCACTCAACTTCGAATATATCTCTTCTGCCCGAGGATGTGATTTATCACCCACAATAAATTCATGAAGCACACCTCTGTGCTCTATGGAACTGCATCCCGGGTCCTTTTTGACTCTTCTCGTTCTCATCATTTCTCTTACCTGTGAAACTTTCTCCCACTGATCAGCAGCAGCATACATGTTAGAAAGAACAACATAGCATCCAATAGTGTCGGGAGACACTTCAATCAGGTGACGAGCAGCATAATCGCCAAGTTCAACATTTCCATGATTCCGAGCACCACTGAGCAAACTCATCCAGATTACTTTGTTTGGTTTCATGGGCATGCTTTCAATGACATTCTTCGCCTCATCCAGACAGCCAGCCCGACATAAAATGTCTACAAAGCAACCGTAGTGTTCAATTGTGGGTTCAATTCCATAATCATTTGTCATGAGATTGAAATAGAAACAGCCAAGATCAACCAATCCCGCATGACTACATGCATTCAAGACTCCAATAAAAGTTATAGCATGAGGCTGCATTCCATTCTTCCGCATCTCAAGAAATAGCTCAAGAACTTGGTCAGCCATACCATGCATTCCTAAACCAACAATTATAGAAGTCCAATGCCCCAATTTCTTCCTGTGTATAGCTCGAAATACGGCCAGAGCATTCTCAATACTCCCACACTTGGAATACATATCAATCAAGGATGTGCCAAGCACGCCATCTAACTCAAATCCATGTTTTACTATGAAAGAATGAATCCATCTCCCCTTACTCAGGATAGCTAATCCCGAAACGGCTGAAAGAGCACTGACCAATGTAGCATGACTAGGCATGACATCTTCTTTCAAAATTTCTTGAAACAACTCCAATGCTTCCATAAACTTCCCATTAAATTCATAACCTGCAATCATTGAATTCCAAGTTATCACATCTCTTGCCGGCATCCCACTAAATAATTGACGAGCCGTCTCAACCTCTCCAGCTCTCATGTACCCATTAATCATGGCATTCCAAGAAACCGAATTTCTATTTGGCATCCTATCAAACACCTCCCTAGCCATCTCCACCTTCCCACATTTCGACAACCCATCAACCAAAACAGTCCAAGAAAACAAATCCCTCTCCTGCATTTGATCTAACAATTCCATTGCCACTTCAACTTCTCCACACCTCGCATACCCATCCACCAACGAATTCCAAGTTACCAAATCTCGGTCACGCATTTCATCAAACACCTTCCGGGCCAAACCAATCTCACCACATTTCGAGTACAAACTCACCAAACTGCTCTGCACAAACTTATCCAACCCAAGCCCAATTTTCAACACCAACCCATGAATCTGCTTCCCTTCCTCAATCGCATTCAACCGAGCGCAACCCTTAATCACGCACGGCACAGTGAAATTATCGGGAACATGCTCATGAACCAATTCATAGAACAAAACAATGGCATCATGCGACCGCTGGTTTCCGACGTAGCATTTGATGAGAACGTTCCAAGACACCAACGAGGGTTGTTCGATTTGGTCGAAGATGGAGCGGGCGTAGTCGAGGTTGTTGATTTTGGGGTCGGCGTAGAGAGAAAGGAAGCAGGAGGCGACTGAAGGGTTGCTGAAAGTTCCGGTCTTGAGGAACAGGGCGTGGTGCTGCTCTGCTTCTTGTAGGGTTTTGCATGTTTGGAGAAGCGAGAAGGGATTTAGGTTTTGAGGAGAGAGAAATGGTTTGTGGAGGAGAGAGAGAGAAGGTGTGAGCTGAAGCATTGCTGCAACCTGCAATGGCGTTGGTGGATCAGACGATAACCACAACCAAGGGGTCTGACCGTTTGAGTGGCATATGTATTACCACAACTAAATTGCACTAATAGTCCTGTAGTTTATCTCGGTTTTTAATTTCGTCTTTGTATTTTTTTTCTTACATATTCATCCTCTGTAATTTCATTAACTTAACACCGTTGGTCAAATCCGTCAAATGCCTATTGTTTTCTCTTTTCTTTTGTTAATTGCTACCTACTCATGATGGATTAAGTGTTTGTGGGTTAAGGAACATGGGAGCATATTTTACTCTCAACCAAATAAGGTATGTGCACTCTATAGGGAAGTGGAGCTACGATCAAGTCAGTAATTTGTTATGTGATCACATTGCGTTTATAATAGAGTTATTAGTGGATTATAAAGAAAATTAATGAACATGAACTTGGAGCTCAATACCTTAAATGTAAAGGTAACTCACATATTAAAAGGAAAAGGTACCAAGTATTCTAAATCTTACGACAATCATCTCAAACACTCACTAACTTGAGTGTCAAAGCATCTTTTGCAGTTACACTCCTCATGTTCTCTCATTAGTAGCAAGTGAAGATAATGTCTATAGTTTCTATACATGATTACAAGACTACCTGTTAGAGAATTGAGGGACCCAAATATTTTCGACAATGTTTTTTTTCATACGTCTGTTAACCTTCTTTTTCATTTTTAACATTCAAGAAAAATATTATCGCGATAATCGCTCATAATATATTGCTATATGCTAGATTTTTACGTTTTTCAACTTCGACGTCATCGTACACCAGTTAGTCAAAATGATAAACTTTTTTTTTAATGAGAATATGTGCACAAACTTAGACCGAAAAAATAATTTAATTAGCGGGGCCAAACTAAGGTCAAAATAGATCAAAACCACAAAGATGAAAATGTAAGAATTTGTATTATAGGGATGAAAGTGAAAGCTCATGTAAACTATGGAACAATTACTGCAATTTGGCCTTTCTGTTATATTTCCCTCTTTTTAAGTCTCCGAGTGAAATAACCCTTGTTTTTACTCAACAACGTAACCTCTCTCTCCACTTCCCTCCACCTCCAGTAAGCTGCTAGCTATGGCTCTCCAATGACCACGTTCACCAACTCGCAGAGTCGACTCACGCTTCCCCCCTACCAATCAACCCCCTTCAATCCCCAGATCTCTGAAAACCCGCAAAAGTCCCAAACTTTACCATCTTCTTCTTCTGCAATCCCACATGACCCCCCCATAGCTCGACATGTTAAAGCCCCTCCAAGCCCTCCACCTCCAAACCCTCCGCTCTCTATTGGGTTCCGACCATTTTCTCAAATTCTCAACAAGCACCAGGCTTTTCTCCGAACCCGCTCAACCCTCCAAACCTTTCCCGGACTTGGTCGCCAGGATATGCGACATTTTGAGCGACCCCCAATGGGAACGGAACTCGGAGCTCAGCTGGCTCGGACCCGAGCTCAGAACCCATCACGTGTCGAAGATCATCGAGTCCCACCGTAACACTGACTCGGCGTTGAGATTCTTCTACTGGGTTTCTAAGAGGCATTTTTACAAACATGATATGGGCTGCTTCTCGTCAATGCTTAATCGGCTTGTGAGGGAGCGGCTTTTTGCGCCTGCAGACCGTGTGAGGATTTTGATGATCAAAGCCTGTAGAAAGGAGGAAGAGCTTAAATGGGTAATTGAGTATTTGAATGATTTGAATGGACTTGGTTTTCAGTTTACATTGTTTAGTTTTAATACGCTTTTGATACAATTGGGAAAGTTCGAGATGGTTAGTGTAGCTCGAAATGTTTATACTCAGATGCTTAATAGTGGGATTAGACCAAGTTTGTTGACATTTAATACAATGATCAATATATTGTGTAAGAAGGGCAGGGTTCAGGAAGCAGAGGTGATTTTGAGCCGGATTTTTCAGTTCGATATGTTCCCGGATGTTTTTACTTATACATCGTTGATTCTTGGGCATTGTAGAAATCGTAAGGTGAATTTGGCATTTGACGTTTATGACCAGATGGTGAAGGCAGGTTGTGACCCCAATTCGGTTACGTATTCAACTCTTATCAATGGGCTATGCAATGAGGGAAGGGTGGATGAGGCACTGGATATGCTTGATGAAATGGTAGAGAAAGGGATTGAACCCACAGTATTTACTTACACTGTCCCAATTACTTCACTATGTGAGGCCAATCGACTGGTGGAAGCAATTGGGCTTTTCAGAAGTATGAGGAGCAGGGGTTGCCATCCTAACGTTCATACTTATACAGCATTGATCAGCGGGTTGTCTCAGACAGGAAAACTCAATGTTGCTGTTGGACTCTATCACAAACTTGTGAAGGACGGTTTGGTCCCAAACACGATTACCTTCAATACATTGATAAATGAATTATGTGAGACAGGAAGATATGGCATGGCTCAGAAGATTTTTTATTGGATGGAAAGACATGGTACCTTGTCAAATACCCAAACACACAACGGAATCATCAAGGTTTTCTGTTTGATGGGTAACGTTAATAAGGCAATGACGCTTTTAAGCAAAATGCTGAAAATGGGACCCTCTCCAAATGTGATTACTTATAACACACTTATCAATGCATACATTGATGGGGGTAAATTAAACAATGCAGTAAGGTTATTGGATTTGATGAAATGGAGTAGATGTGAACCAGATGAATGGACTTATACCGAACTTATTTCTGGGTTATGCAAGGCGAGTAAGTCTGAAGATGCATCTACTATTTTCCATGAGATGGTAGAACAAGGCATTCGTCCCAATCAGGTCACTTACACTGCTTTGATTGCTGGATATTGTGCAGAGGGGAAGGTAGATGCTGCATTGGCATTATTTGAGCGGATGGAGGAGGATGGTTGCTGTCCGGGTATTGAAACCTACAATATCATTATAAGTGGTTTGTGCAATGATAACCAGATTGAGAAGGCTAAAAAATTATGTACAAAGATGGGGGAGCAAGGACTGGCTCCAAATGTCATTACCTACACGTCTCTAATTAGGTGCCTCTGTGGGAATGGCAGTACTGATGTTGCATTCCAAATCTACCATGAAATGGGAAAGCAGGGTTGCTTGCCGAACTTGTATACATATAGTTCACTCATTTTTGGGTTATGTCGTGAGGGTAAGGCTGATGATGCTGAGAGGTTACTTAAAGAAATGGAGAGGAAAGGATTGGTTCCTGATGAGGTAACATATACCACCCTCATTGATGGATTTGTTATGCTTGGCAAGCTAGATCATGCGTTTCTGCTCCTTAGGCGAATGGTTGATGTTGGCTGCAAGCCCAACTACCGAACTTATTCTGTGTTGGTCAAGGGGTTGCAAAGGGAAAGCCAGTTGCTGACAGAGAATGTTGTGGGCCTTGAGTCCCAACATGAAGAAACGTATAGTTGCAGCTCTGATGAGAGCTATACCTCTTTTGAGGTGTTGTGTAATCTCTTAGCTAGGATGTCCGAGTATGGATGTGAACCAACTGTTCATACCTATGATATTTTAGTGAGAGGCTTGTGCAAAGATGGCAGATATTATGAGGCAGATCAGTTGCTGCAGCATATGAAAGATAAAGGGTTCTGCCCCACTAATAAGATTTATCTGTCTCTATTCTTTGCTCATTGTAAGAATTTGAAAGTGGATTCTGCACTGGAAATTTTTGGTTTGATGGCAGATAGGGGATTTGAGGTTCGCTTAGCATCGTATAAGGCACTTATTAGTGTTCTCTGCAGGGTGGATCGAGTGGAAGAAGCTGAAACATTATTCAGAAGGATGCTAGAGAAACAATGGAATACTGATGAGATTGTTTGGACTGTGTTAATTGATGGGTTACTGAAGGAAGGGAATTCAGATTTATGCATGAAGTTTCTTCATGTTATTGAATCTGAAAAATGCAGTATCAGTACCCAGACGTATGTTATTTTGGCCAGAGAACTTTCTAAAATAAACGAGACTGTGGTGACTTCTCAAATTGTTAACAAAGATTTGAAGGATGTACATTGATCATGGTTTCTTTTAACACATGGAGGCAAAGAAAATTCATTATCTAGATTCATTTATCAACCAATAAGAAATGGCACTGTTTTTGGCCTGAGGTGTATATATTCCTATGTTGTGAGCACTTTGCCGCTTCATCATGCAATTCATGGTAAGTAGATGGCACTTTGCCTTCAACTTCATTAGCATTTGTTGATTTCTATTACATTTTTTGGTGCTTGGTTGGTGGCATCGTTTGTCTAAAATCACCAAAAAAATAAGTTTGACGATTGCTCTGTTATTCTATATATGTAGAAGTGAGAAGTCATTTTCAGAAGATAAACTGAATTCTGGTCTGCATGAAGCAGATTCCTTAGGAAGACATATAGGTTAGTCAAGCTAAAGTATTCATGAAAGATATCTACCATATATTTTAATTTCTCTTTTTGTGTGGATAGATATGATTGGTTTACCGTCTGTATAGTGAGTTAGTTGGTTTAGGGTTTAGAGTATTTCTGCATATCAGGCTTCCTAATTACATGGATTATCTTGATATCTTTTTTACGGTGCTCATTTGGCTGGTTTGACATGCCTAGAAAATATTCATGCTGTCATAGTGTTTATAAAATGGATTTCAGAGCTAGACATTCTTGGCATATGTACTTGCAGGTGATGCAGCTTCAATGTTCCATAGTGGAAAGTTTCCTCTTTCCTCAGAAATATTGGGCAAGAAGATGTTAAGGTACACCTTGTTTGATACCAATGTTGCATTATTTTGCTGCCGTAACATCATACACCAACAGTCGTTTACATGTATACCTCAGCTTTACAATAACATACATTGAGGCCCTTTTAGTAACATTTTGTGTTTTCTATTATAGTTTATTTTTTATTTTAAAAACTCATTCGATGTTTTTTCCTTTATCTCTCTCTCCGCTTTATTTTTGTTCTCTCTTCTTTATTTATCATAAGAAACAGAAAAAGAAACTAAAAGCAAAAACCGAATTAAATGATCCCTTGGATCATCACTTGGACGGTCTGCGAGTGGAACCATTTTATTTCTGAATTATCAACAAGAAGTTATCTATAGGTGCCACCTGATTTTACCTAACGTAAATAATGTCTCTGGTTCAAACTTCCAGAATAAATGATCATTTAAATTTGACCTAAACATTTTAATATGATTAGGAATATTTAGTGTAGGGATTACTCAGGCCCTTCTAAAATTGAGCCCATTTTGCTCCAGCTAAACACTTTTTTATTTTTCCTCTAATTGTGCTAGTATGTTAAAATGTTAGTGTGTGATCACTTTCTGTATCATTGATCTCTTGAATCTTTGTGACTCCGTGTAGCTTCAACGTTTTAGTTTTCCCAAACGATAATTGCAACTGTAAATATTTGTCCTTGAGCGTTTCCTTTCATCTTTTACTCCTTGATTTTGGTTCTGATAAGGGACGAAATAAGCTTTATTGTCCCCTTCGGTTGTGTTTTGCTGATCTTTTGCCTAGTATTTCCTTTGCTTTTATTGGTATGAACTATAATGTGGATTCCAACAAAAAATAAAAAAGAACTGTAATTGGGATTCTTTTTTGGTGTTTCCCGGCAATCATTTTTCGTGAGATTTTTTTTGTAACTCATAGTTACCATGTGGATTGGTATTTCATAGTACTGTCCATAAAGAATTTCTTGTATTTCCATCATTTTTATAGTGGAAGAATTAGCTCCTACCTCCCTACTACTTCTGGCGGTTGTGGAAGAATTTCCGGCATCTTATGTTTGATGCGAGGATGGGAAGGTTATGCAGCTGCTGGGTCTCCTCATCTCTCCTAAACTTCCCCCAGTCTCCTGCACCAGCTATGAGGCAGAAACCCGCCCCACTCCTACAAATGGCTCGGAGGCTGAGCTTTGTATTTTCGGCCTTGTACTAGGCACTTTGGTTCCAAAATGTACTACGGTTCAATCCGAGTTGGCAATCGTATCATGCAACTGAGAAACAGTTTGTATAAGTCTAATTGAATCTGCAGTGGCTGAAATCAGAATCAAGTGTCAGCAATCTGATTGCTATTGTCCAATTTGGAATGAATTTTTAAGTTTCTTCCCAACCCCTGTATTGAAGTTCAGGCAAGCTCCTTCTCTGAAAATTAGGTTCTTATAAATTCAAGTCATCCTTCCTTCAAAATTGACATATGCCTAGCTCGGAACTAATATCATGAAGGAATGAAGTTAAGATGAGTTAGTCAAAGGCTCACTTGAAAGTGCTTTTAAAATGATGGAAAGCCTTATGGTAAAATTGGTTTTGGATTCCAAAAGCATTTTAATTGCATTTTGGAAGAAGAACCAAATATGTACTTCCTGCAGGAAGCACTTGAAGTGTTTTTTCAGGATCCACTTGAATTTTTACTAATGATTGGTTTCTAAAACATTTTCATCTGAAGTGTTTTCAATTATTTTACAAATATTTTCAAACGAGTCATTAGCAAGAAGTGGGTTGTCCTTGAGATTATGTCATTTCTCTTCAACTCACTGCGTTTCGGGTTCAGAGCCTCTCCCCTCTCCTTAATCTAGTTTAGAGTACGAATATCACTTATAAAAAAATTAGTTAGTTTAGAGAGAGATGGTTGGAGTTATGGATTGCACCAAAAGGAACAAGAAGGAGAGGAAAATAGCTCAAAACAAGAAGAAGAAACCAGGGTGGTTGAAATTATTGTTTGGTAGCCCATATCAACAAGAAACCATGATCTATTCAGTTGCATTTGTAATTAAGAGATGTGAGTTTCTACTTTTTTATGATTCATTTTATGAGATATATATATATATATATATCAATATCTGGAATATGAGTGCATTTTTGTTCACCACCTTTAAGTGGTGGTAGCTCACTACTCTACTTATTATTGTTTGATTAGTTTAAATTTTGAGTTTTGTATATATCTACTACACGAATCGCAAAATTTAAACTTATTCAACGGTGATAAATATGGTTATGAGCATCGCCTTAAATTGATGATGGTGAACAAAAATATTCCTCTAATATCACATAATAAATTGATTCCTAGTCTTTTACGTATTAGATTTCGGATTGTAGTGTGACAACCACATAACATGCTTTTTGTATTTTGTATTGTATGTATCAGTAAATAGTAAACGTATATAATTTCAATATCTATATTTTACTCAAAATCAGAATAATTTAAATTTCAAGTAAATAAACGTGTCATTACTTTAAGAACACCATCTTTCATGAAAGAATTGTGGTATACTTGAATTACTTCTTTTTTTTCAATAAAAGGAAGGATAGATTTTTCATGGTGTCCGGAACATATATCAAGTCATTATACAAGTCGAGGGATACTTGAAAAAAAAAAAAAAAAAAAAAAAAAACCTTCCCTCCATTTGTATAAGAACATATGACATGCTGTCTATATTCCGAACACATTAAAAAGTCTCTAACAACGAAGAATAATAATGATTAGTTAGTTTTTGGGTTCAAGTGCTTGGTTGTTTCAAGGGAAGAAAACAAAGAAGGGCATCCACTCTATGGCACAAGTTGATTCTTCACAGAAATCAAAATCCCTGAGGTTTGCTTTGGCTTTGGACCCCCACATGTCCTCCATTTATATGACTTGGATCTTTTCAATCTCAATTATTCCATGCATTACCAAACCTACAATCCCAAGCAACATAACCACTCACCTACGCTATTCTTATCATTACCTACAACACAAGCATCTCTCAACTTTGTTTTTTCCTTTTGAAACTATACAATCAAACCTAATACAATCTTTGCAAATTCGAGCGTAGTCAAGTTAAATAAAGCAGTATGTTTTATTATTTGTATTCAAGTTCGAATCTTTTTTCTAGTAGTTTAGTTTAAATCAGAAAGATGATAACCGCACATCATTTTTCTCCTTCTACACACTATTCTTATTTCTAGTTATTGAACTGAATAAATTAAACATAAACAACAAATATGGTTAAACAAAAACGTATAACTATAGAAAAAGAGTGAAATTATCACTTTTCTTAAATTAAGTTAAAATATCGCTTGAATTAAAAACCTATTCTTTTTCGCAATAATAGAAGCCTTGTAGTCCACATGTTTGGTTAGTTTTGGTGCTGGACCAAATACTATTTTTAGTACCTGTTTTCTCTGCCACCTGCCACCTGCCACCTGCCACCTGCCAGTGTTTTTACAATACAAATTCTCCAAATTCCTCCAAATCTGGCAAGGATAAATGCTAAAAGCGAAACTTTCCTGATTTCCATATCCTCTTCAAACATACCCATTTCTGGAGAGATTTTTGGGTGTCACCCTTGTATACAATTACGTGTTTATATTTAAATTTAGTTTAAACATATTCTTCATCACGTGATTAGTCACATAATAAGAGAGATAAACACAATCAATTATGTGTTGAGAAAGATAAATATCAGATTGTATAATTTCGAACTTACGACCTATATGGTCCTGTAGTCTCATAGACCCTATAAAGAAGCAAGAATGTGATTAATATTATAACACTAACTAGAGAAATATTTTGTTGTGCCGGGAACATGGTCCGACACCAAGTGTCATACTATATTGGTTGAAAATTCTTTTTGAAGTTTCAAACCAATTGTATTACTACACAAGGTGTACTAAGCCGTGTTAGCGATACACTGAAAAATCTCTCCACTGACCGAATTACTTCTTTCAATTTTGGTGAAATATTTGACCATAAATGTAAAAGACAAACAGAAATGTAAACCTTGATTTAGAACTTTGTTAATTATGTAGTGAATGCCAGCCCTTCATCTGCATATACAAAGTGCATGAAATGTGTCCCCATAAAAAACACCATGACTCCAAATATATTCCTTCTAATCATTGTCTTTTATATACATCCCCATCTTCATTCCATGAACTTCATCTTCAAAACCCCACCAAAAACTTTTTTTTTTTTTTTTTATGAAACGAAATTATATTTTAAGGGGTAGACATTCAGGAAATAACCCACGTAATGAGTCAGCCAAAATAATTAAGTATCAAATTCGTATCTAAATGAGTCAACTTAAGATTTTTTTAGAAATGAATATCACTATATAGTAGTACCAGTATAATTTGGAGAATACTCCACGCAATGAGTCATCTATAATAAGTATAAACTCGTCATTCAAGTAAGTCGAGTCTCTCTTACTTATAAGTGAAGAGTAATAACACTAAATCATAAATCAGTAGCGACCGTAATAAAAATTTTAAAATGTAACCCAGAGATAAAATCAGAGTCATCGATGCCAACAGTGTCTTAAAAGACAAGAGGACACAAAGCATGACCTAACAGTTGATTCTCCAAAACTCCATTCCAAATGCTTGCTTCCATTTCATTTTGGACTATTTTCTTGCACTCTAGCTTTTTCCAAAAGTGCTTTTGCCTACCCTTCCACCAAGCCAGCCTTCTCTAGACCAGTACCTTAAACCTTTCCCATTGGATTTTTGCAGCACAGCAGCCGATTCTTATTTATATTACATCATCCAAAGTCAATAAAATTTAAATAAAAAAACCCAATTTTCATATATATAATCCATCTGCTATATAACCACATTCATTGCGTTTTGGCCCTTCAGCACCAATTATAGCCAAAACCAAAAAAAAAAAAAGAAACCACCAAACCCTACACCTACAAAGCTTCAGAGATCAAAAGCTCAAAAGCTGCTTTTCAATGGGCAGGCAAAGTGCTTCTGATCCAACCTTGGTTTCAGTTTCCTCCATTGCTCTACTGCAAGAAAGGTTCAGGCAGCTGCAGAAAGTGAAGGAGAGGAGGGAGGAGCAGCAGCTTCTGAAGAAGTTATCAGAGACTGATCACCAACGGGTTGTTTGTACAACAGGGCATTTTGATCATCAGCCTGCAAAGTTCTCATTCGAATCCGATATCGTCGTTCCGGTTAGGCCAAGTGCTCCGCCAGATCACTCACTCTCTCTCGGGCTTAATTTGCAGCCATATTCCACAAACTCATGCCCCAAAAACACAAAAGCAGCTGCTGCCGCAGCAAGTGCTTCTGCAAAAAGTTTTGACAACTCAGACCTTATTGACACCTCTCTTCATCTGTAGACAAATCCTACTGCCTTCACTTTCTTTGTGTAATATCAGAAGAGTATGTAATTAATTATCACTAAAAATGTTTATTAATCTAAATAATGAAATAAATAAAAAGAAGGAATGGAGGAGCAATATGCGAGCTTCTCTTCTCTTTCATCTTCCCTCTTTTTTTTGCTGGTTTTTGCTTCAAAAAATTAACGTATCAACACATACGTTTTTCAGATCATTATTTTGAGCTTATGATGATTGGTGATGAGTACAAAACGTTCATCAAGGCCAAGAAACGATCACATAATTGAGAATATTAAAGAGTAATAAACATAAATCTCTCTAGATAATCAATCTTTGTGATGAAGCTTAATTTTGATGGATATGTTGAGTACAGGAAAAAAAGTTATCGCTGCCTTTGAGAGAGATTAGAATAAGTTGTTCTTTAGGAATTCGAAAACCGGAATCAAACAAAACTCTAGAAGGTCGTTCGATAACTATTTCGTTTCAAATAGAGGGAACATACAACGAAAGATGTTTCGTTGAGGGGTGAACGAGGATTGAGGAAGGATGGTGGGAAGAATAATGAGAAATAAAAAGTGTGGAGAATGGTACACAAAATAAAAATTAAGAACTAAAAAACAATTTTAAGTAGGTTTTTGTTTCATAGTTCATGCATTCCTTCGTTTCTCCCTCCTCTCGTCCACCACCATCCTTTACCCCACCCTCTCTCCACCTTTCTTCATTCCTCATTTTTTTTTCATCTTTAACGAGAAAACAAATAAAACCTAAAAAACAGAAATGATTACTAAGCGAACACTAAGTTAGTTATATAATTATCGTACAATGTCTTGTTAGCCAAACTTGAACCTCCAACTTTGACTTTTAAGCTACTAATATAGGTAACACAATCCACTTTCCCATCGACCTCTCACATTGCAGTCCAAGAAACCAATTACCATGAGAGGAAACAAGGGGAGGATTGAATACAACACCTATATATAAGAATTTCTCGTCCTACCCCATGTTACTGCTTACTTAAACGAGGGACAAAAATATAAATGGCTGTAAACATGAATGAATTGAACCACTCATCGAGATGATTTTGAGCTAAATATACACAATCATTTAGCTATTACAAAAAGAGTTAACTACTGGATTGAATTTGGTTTTGTTCGGTTTAAATCGGATTTTAAAAGGAAATAAATGTGAATTGAACCAATTGAGTCGATTCGAGTTTGATCGGTTTTGGTCAACTCGATTACTTTAAACTTGGTTTGGTCCTTTTTCCCATTTTTAATAAGTATTGAACTTGCCACTGATACGAGTAAATCCAAAAACTTTCACTACATCGTAATACTAGTAACAAAACAAAACACTTTTAGAGCAACTGGCTCGGGGATTTTTATTTTATTGTTCGCTTTTAATGAGAATCGACCACAAATGATCGGCCCAAACTGATCTGCAAACTCAATTACTCCTAAAAGCCCAACGAATCAAAATTACCAAAATACCCCTTTCATCTCCAGAAGCTTCCCAAACCCCTCTCTATCTCCATCAGAAAACCCCTACTAAACCCTAACTCCTCTCTCCGATATCCAGCCCTCTCTCTCACTCACAAGCACCACTCTCTCTCTCTCTTGCCCCTTCATCTCTCCATCCCAACCAATATGTACAGGTTCCCACGGCGCTCCGTCTCCGCCATCCTGCGACACGGCGGAGCACGTTACCGGAACTCTGCGGCTCCGATCTCTTGCGCTTCTACCCACTGCGGTTCGGTGGGTTTCTCATAAATTCATGGTTTATTTTTTCAAGATTCGAGAAAATGAGAAATAATTCTGAATTTTTATGTGTGTGTGATCGTAAATGTTGCTTTTATAACTGGGTTTTCTTTAATTTTGAACTTTAATTACAAAACGGTTCTCAGGGAATCCTCAATTGTTGTTTTTTGATAATTTAATATTTCAAGGTTTTTGTTTGTTTGTTCTGCTGCTGCCAATTTTATTGTGTTCAATCGAAAGGTTTTCGCGATTGGATAAAGACAATTTCTTGTTAAACTTTGAAGTAATTCTATTGAATTTTTTTTTTAATTTTGAATGTTTGAGCTTACTTGGATTATATAAAAATTTGAGCAGGTGGGAGAGACTGATGGGAAAGTCAGATGGCACTCAGTGTTGGTCCCTGGGATGTGTAACCCTACCAATTCCACAACTCAGTTTAAATTAAAAAATGGCATGTATTTCGGCAATCGGTATGAGTCCACGGCTGCAGCCTCTGATGCACCGCCCGCCGAGACATACGAGTATCAAGCTGAGGTACTGTAATGTGATTTCTGTGGGGTTTTGAGCCTTTATTGTGAGGATTAACTGGTTTTTAAGTGGTGCTTTTGTTCATGATGCCAGGTCAGTCGTCTCATGGACCTCATCGTTAACAGCTTGTACAGTAACAAGGAAGTTTTTCTTCGAGAGCTTATCAGGTATTCTTGTGTTAATATCATTTTATGTAATATTGATTCATGGATATGATGTGTGTTGCTAACATTGCCATTAGTTTACATTTGGGTTTAAGAGTTAGAAAACTCGCAATCGGAGTGTTGGAGCCAAGAAATACCGAAAAAATATATGTTTAAGATTCCTTGGCATTCAAGAAATAGTTTTTATGTTTGATTCTAGGTGGTCATAAGTTATTTAGCATTTGATATGCTGATAATATGTTCTTTTTTGCAGCAATGCAAGTGATGCGTTGGACAAGCTCCGTTTCCTCAGTGTCACACAGCCTGAGCTTTTGAAGGGTGGAGGTGATCTAGATATCCGTATCCAGACTGATAAAGACAATGGGATCATCAATATCATGTAAGCTATAATGGTTGTTTCTGTCTTTGCTTTTGCCTAATGATTCTTGTTCATTGTATCAATGGTTTGGCCTTTTCCTTTGTGTGCAGTGATTCTGGAATCGGTATGACTCGGCAAGAGCTTATTGACTGTCTGGGAACAATTGCACAAAGTGGGACTTCAAAGTTCTTGAAGGCATTGAAGGTATACTAAGTCTTTGAAAAATAATTATTAAATTTAAGATCCTGCTTTGAATTATCTTATATACTTACAAGTTTGTTTTATCAGGATAGTAAAGATGCTGGCAGTGATACCAATCTGATTGGTCAGTTTGGTGTTGGCTTTTACTCAGCATTCCTTGTTGCAGATCGGGTAAGTTCTTGGCCAGAAAAATGACTTTTAGTTTGGTATTGACTATAACGATGGGGTATTCCTCCCATTACCCAAGTTCCTCCTACGCTTTGCAGATTCAACTTCTGTTTGTCTTTTTTTAATCGTAAACTTGCGTATAGAAATTTTTGTACTGCTTGATTGTTATGTGTCTCCTATTGGTTACAGATTGTTGTCTCCACAAAGAGCCCAAAGTCCGACAAGCAATATGTATGGCAAGGAGAGGTGAATGCTAGCTCTTATACAATTCAGGAGGAGACTGATCCCGAGAAGCTTATTCCCAGAGGAACCTGCATCACCTTGTATCTCAAGGTCAGTCAGTAAATTTTTTCTTGCTTTGTGATTTCTTAAACCTCTTTGTACTAGACACTGATCTCCAAGCTAATCTTTGTCCGTCTGCCTACTTTCAGCGCGATGACAAAGGTTTTGCTCATCCAGAACGGATTGAAAAGCTTGTGAAAAACTATTCACAATTTGTTTCCTTTCCTATATACACTTGGAAGGAAAAAGGATTCACTAAAGAGGTAAGGGTTCTTCTCTATTGTACTTTTCTCATAGGTTTTGTAAGTTATATTCTCTCGGAAACTATTGAAACTTTCAATTCAGGTTGAGGTAGATGAAGATCCAGCTGAATCCAAAACGGATGAACAAGATGAGAAAACCGAGGTATTTCTCTCTCATCCAGTATCTTGATCAATCTTGGACTAATGTATTCTGCATATTGGGAGAATCAGTGAAAATTCCTATCCTTGACTGATGCGATGACTGAATTCACTTTTACAGAAAAAGAAGAAGACGAAGACTGTTGTTGAGAAATACTGGGATTGGGATCTCACTAATGAGACACAACCAATATGGGTGAGCCTCAGTTTCCTTTTTTAGATGTTTACTTTGCTTTTTATGGTAGCAACTTTATCAGGAGAACTCATACATCATCTTAATTGATGTGTACAGCTTCGCAATCCTAAGGAAGTTAATACAGAGGATTACAATGAGTTCTACAAGAAGACTTTCAATGAATACTTGGATCCACTAGCATCTTCGCACTTCACAACAGAGGTATTAACTACTATTACCTCGTTGTAAGAAAATAAGTTTATCAACAAATGCGTTTTCTTGTACTTGTAGATTTTGAAGTAAATGTTGCATATTTCTGTATCTGTATCATCACATGATTTTTACTTCTTGAGTTGGGTAAAAGTTATGTAGAATTAACAATTAATGAAGTTCCTTAACAATGGCTATTTTGTTGTAGAATTTTTTAAACCGCATACTTATATGGCGGCAATTATCATGATATCTTATTAAGTTGGGTAATGAATGGGAATTATCTAGAATGGATTTGCAATTGAGAATGCGGCACTAGTTCCCTGAAATTAGGGTAAAATGTGTCATTGTTTGACTATGTACACTTCATTTCTTATTTCTTTTGCTTTTAAGCTGAAAGAGGTTGCCATTTGCAGGGTGAAGTAGAGTTCAGATCTATTCTATATGTGCCAGCTGTCCCTCCTATGGGAAAAGATGACATAGTCAATCCCAAGACGAAAAATATAAGGCTCTATGTGAAACGGGTGTTCATTTCAGATGACTTTGATGGAGAACTGGTAAACAACACAAAAGATGTTTCTACAACATAGTAATGCATGGTTCTCTTAAATGTAAGCTTAATGGTTCTAATTGTTTTTACATTGGCCTGAGCAGTTCCCACGATATTTAAGCTTCGTCAAAGGTGTTGTGGACTCAAATGATCTTCCACTCAATGTCTCACGTGAAATTCTTCAGGAGAGTCGTGTTGTAAGTACATCCACCTCACTATCTTTCTAACCTTTAGTTCTAGTTAGTTTATTTAACAAACTATTATTTTTGTGATCTACTTGAAGGTACGGATTATGAGGAAGCGCTTGGTTCGGAAGGCCTTTGACATGATCCTTGGAATATCCATGAGTGAGAACAGAGAAGTATGTTTTTGGTTCCGTTTTCTTATCATCCATTTTTTTGTATATTTACCTTCTTGTAGAAATATAGTTCAAATTTCAGCTTCTTGGCAATTACCTCCTCTTGCATGTCTCCTTTCTTTTATGTTACTTGTAGCTACGACTGTGAATCCTGATCTTTGCCAGCCATCTGCTTGCTTGCGGGTAGAGAATGATATATTCCCATAATACTCTTTAAACATACCCTTTTTTGTTTGTTGCAGGATTATGAAAAGTTCTGGGAAAATTTTGGCAAACACTTGAAACTGGGTTGCATTGAAGATCGTGAAAATCATAAGCGTATTGCTCCGTTGCTTAGATTTTTCTCTTCCCAAAGTGAGGATGTGATGATCAGCTTGGATGAATATCTTGAAAACATGAAACCTGAGCAGAAGGATATCTATTACGTTGCTTCCGACAGCGTGGCAAGTGCAAGCAATACACCATTCCTGGAGAAACTTCTTGAGAAGGACCTCGAAGTATGTAGTGTCTCTCAATTAACTTGATGCTAATGTATGATTATGTTCTTTTTCGTTCTGTTTTATGATTCATCATGATTTATGTTGTTCTATTGTTGTAGGTGTTGTACTTAGTTGATCCTATTGATGAGGTTGCCATCCAGAACCTAAAATCATACAAGGAGAAGAATTTCATTGATATTAGTAAGGAAGATCTCGATTTAGGTTAGTTCACTGGAGCCTTTTTATGTTACTTTTCTGTTCTGCTGTGGATGGGTGGCTGCTAATCTTTGTGCTTCTTTGATTTTATGTTTCCTTTGCCAAGGACTTAGCTGAAAACCTGATTTGTGTGAATGACATTTTTGCAGGGGATAAGAATGAGGAAAAAGAAAAGGAGATTAAGCAGGAATATGGCCAAACATGTGATTGGATTAAGAAGCGTTTGGGCGACAAAGTTGCCAGTGTTCAGATTTCAAACCGTCTTAGCTCGTCACCCTGTGTTCTTGTGTCTGGGAAGTTTGGCTGGTCTGCCAACATGGAGAGGTAAGAGGCTTCTGCGTTGCTATTTACAATTTTTAGAAATTCGTGTATTGGAACCTGAATGTTATCTTCTGAACTTTTGATTGGATCCAGATTGATGAAGGCACAAACTGTTGGTGATACCTCTAGCCTGGAGTATATGAGAGGCAGGAGGGTCTTTGAGATTAATCCCGAGCACCCAATCATTAAAAACTTAAATGTATGTTTGCACAAAGAAAGTGCTAGTTCCAATCATTTGAATACTTGACGGTTGTAGCAAGTTTGATAACACTCTTAATCCTGATTTGTAGGCTGCAAGCAAGACCAACCCGGATGATGAGGATGCTATAAGAGCTATTGATCTTCTGTACAATACAGCTTTGGTATCAAGTGGTTTTACTGTGAGTATTCGTACTTGCTTTATGTCTCTCGTTAAAACTGCTCTTAGGATTATAAGGGGTCCAAAAATATTTGTTGGGTTGAGAAACAAGATGCTACACACAACTATTATTCTCTAGGAATTTACTGTAGCCAACACCCGAAAATGATGATTTGCATCATTGCATCATTGCATGCTTGTTTGTTGATGTCTATGAGCAGCTAACGCGTTCACCTTGTACGCCTTGTTAATGCAGCCTGAAAATCCAGCAGAGCTGGGTGGAAAGATATACGACATGATGAGTCTGGCACTCTCTGGGAAATGGTCCACACCTGCTGCCGAAATTCAGCAACCCGAACTCCAGCAACACAACCCAGAGATACTAGACGCCGAGGTACAGCACCCAGGACCCCAGCACAACCACCCCGAGACTGTAGAGGCCGAGGTGGTTGAGCCTGTTGAAGCTGGCAGCCAGAAATGAGGAGCACAAAGCAAGTTTCCTTCTGCTCTCTTTTTTCTCATGCACAAAATTCAGTCGGGGTAGGGTCTTAGAGGTGTAGTTCATAAAATGTGTGGACATAATTGTTAGGATATAATATTTGATGGGGCTGTTGGCAAGAAACAAGGGAGCATAAAGCAATTTTCCTGTTTTACTTGTTCTTACAAAATTTCAGTTGTAGGTTTTGGTTGAAGTGTTGATATATGGAGATGAGTGTTTAATTATGGGATTACTAATAATTTTGTGATTATTTTGACTAATTACTTGTTTAGTTTGTGCTTTGTTCATCTTTATTTTGTAAACCTAATCAATCGGGTGTTTACAACTTAAAGGGTTAGTTTGAGAGTGTTATTCTATGAAAAGCTTTTACAAATAAGCAGTCGTTTGCCGAGCAACCAAATGTGTTCTTTTAATATTAAGTGTTTTTTGCCATTTAGTACTACGATCTAGTGGTATTCATTTTCACTTGTAAGTGAGAGGTCTTAGGTTCGACTTTTGTCAAAAGCAAATTTAAACTACATTATTGTTAGCTTATTGTGAGGCTGAGTCCGGCGATGATATCATTTGTTAAAAATACTAAGTGTTTTTGCTTTTTACTCAAAGCACTTTAAAAAATTTTGCCAAACAATATTATTTACAGAGTAAAATAAAAATGCTTATATTCTTTAAAAAACTTTTAATTCCAGCACAGTTCAAACGAGCCTAAGATATTATTGAAAGACTGTTTTTGAAAATTCAACTAAATGAATGGATAAAACATTGTTCATAAATAATGATATTTTCAGTTTTGATAAATTTAAAGAGACATAATAGTTTTATTCAACAAAAAAAAGAGACATAATAGTTATCGTCATATTAACTTATTAATTAGCGCTAATTAATTTGTAATTTGATTGACTAGGATATGGCGAACGGAAATGCCTCTAGACCACGTTACATTTCTTTATCTCTACCTAAAATTTATATTTTATTCCATATACATAGGCTATGTGCAAAAGAAAAGTGAAATGATCATTTCCGTATCTCTTCTACCTAATCCTCATAATTTACAAATTCGGTCATTTGAAATTTGATCTAAAGGTTAAAGTTATTGTAACTTTTAATGGGGCTTCCTCTTTATAGTCGTTGGATCAAATTTCAAAAACTCGGATTTGTGGGTCATTAGGCCTAGGTGGAAAGGATCCGGAGACAATCATTTTTCAAAGAAAAGCTTCCCAATCTTCAAATGACCATTTTAACCTCGAGAATACACGTGGCGTGAGGCAGAACAATTCCAACCCGAACGTTGAAAGTCTTGACCCCGCCGTCCGGGTGAAAAAAAAGTTAAAAACTCCATTGCGCGTCCCAAGGGTAAAATCGGAAAACAAGGCCTTACTGGAGATGAATAAAAAACTTCCCCAAATCTGTCTCTCCGCGTCGCTGGTCTTTGTCCTCTCTACTGGGCAGCTGAATCTTCTCTCCGGCTTCGTCTGGTCAGCTCTCTCTCTCTCTCTCTCTCTCTCTCTCTCTCTCCCTCTCTCTCTCTCTCTCTCCCCCCTATTTCTTCTGTTTGGTCGCCGAGAAAATACGGTAGAAAATGAAAGAAAATTCTTTTAGTTGGATTGATTTTGCTGCTATTGATCTAGTAATTTAGCAAAACCCCCAGCACTGGACCGAGGCAAGTACTCGAATCGGTATCGGTTCCCTGACCTTTGAATTTACTGCTTAGCCTTTAAATTTTACTCTTTGTTGCTGTAATTCTCTCTCTGTGCTGTGTGAGTCGTTGATTTGTATCAAATTAATCACCAGCGGAAGCAGATTCAATGGAAAAGTAGGTTTTTTTCTGTGAAAAGTAAATAAATTTGGGGATTTATGTTGTGTGGGAGCTGGTAAAGGTCTGCCTTTTTGGTTGTGTTTGTGAAATGTTCTTGTGGTTTGAAAGTTGTTTCATTTCAAAAATTTGGGAATTAGAGACTTTTTTTTTTTTACTTTAGCCTTGCTTGAAAGTTGAAATTAGCTTAAGATTGATAATTTTAGGGGCAGAAGAAAGCTTAAATTCGTTGTGTTACTTTGTTCAATTTCAGTAAAAACTAGTTCTTTTGTGATGAATAATTCTTCGGAATCATTTTGCTTCGATACTAGCTGAATAGGAATAGGAATAGGAATAGTAATTATAATGTCTCGTGAGAAGTTTATATTATTAATAACTGTATTTAATCGATGCCGTAGAAACTAGATGATATGCATCTCGCAGCAGCTTGCCTAATCACAATAAGCTAATCGAGTTTCATGTAATTGAAAATGCGTTCTTACAGATATTTGTAATTGTTTATGTGTGCATGCACATGTGTTTTCTTTTGGTGGTGCTGAATGCGTGTTGCATCTTCGCAACAATAAGAAACCTTCTTGTGACAAGTTACTTTTAAAGAAATTGAACCTCTCTCTATTTGGTTGTTATGGAGGATATCTTTTTTGCTCCTGCACATTTCTCTCGTCAGATATCAGAATATGCGTTTGTCATGATATTTTTCAAAAGGTTTTAAGTTTCATGGTACTGAATACTGATGGTGATGGTAGTACTTCTTTTGCCAGAGTCGTAGATAAGGGGGAACTGGTGGATGGGTACATCATCTGGTTCCAATATACACCAACAGCCTTCATCAAGAATGCTTCCTCCACGTCAGCAACCACGAGCAGGGGGACTACAAACCTCACTGTCCCTTGTATCTTCAGATCCTCGGCTTTCCCCAGAAGAACCCATATCAAATTCTGATCACAGACGTGAATCCCCTACCGAGAGTGCCAGTTCTCGAGAAACCTGGCCTACTGCTGATGCCATAATGGCAAAGAAGATGGAAAATGGGAAAGCAGAAAATGATTGCCCTGAACAATCAGTTATTCGCCGTGTTTCCAGTGCTGATAAGATATCTCTTCGAGATATAGCAAGAGAGCGAGTTGATATAATCGCTGAAAAGATGCATCACCTACCTGATGAGTTTCACGAAGAATTGAAGAACAACCTCCGAGTCATCCTCGATGGAAATGGTGGTTCGCAGCAGAGAGAAGAATTTTTTGTTTTGCAGAAACTTGTTCAGAGTAGTGCAGACTTAACTGCTAAGACATTGATCAGAGCACACAGAGTGCAGCTTGAAATCCTTGTTGCAATAAATACTGGGATTCTGGCATTCTTGCATCCAAATATCAGTCTCTCTCAAACTTCCTTAATTGAAGTTTTCATGTACAAGAGATGCAGAAATATAGCATGCCAAAACCAGATTCCTGCTGATGATTGTACCTGTGAGATATGTACGAAAAGAAATGGTTTCTGTAATCTTTGCATGTGTGTAATATGTAACAAGTTCGATTTTGAAGTGAACACTTGCCGTTGGGTTGGTTGTGATTTGTGTTCACATTGGACTCACACTGACTGTGCTATTCGTGATGGACTAATAAGCATGGGAGCCTCCGGTAAGAGCGGAGCAGGGCCATCCGAAATGCTTTTCAGGTGTCGAGCTTGCAGTCGAACATCTGAGCTTTTGGGCTGGGTCAAAGATGTTTTTCAACACTGCGCTCCTGCCTGGGATCAGGAGGCTCTGACAAGGGAACTTGATTTTGTTAGTAGGATTTTTCATGGGAGCAAAGACACCCGAGGGCAAAAACTCTTTTGGAAGTGTGAGGATCTCAAGGAAAAAATAAAAAGTGGACTTGCAGAGTCAACAGCAGCCTGCAGAGCAATATTGATGTTTTTCCAAGGTACATAATTGTTTGAAGCATGTTATTTTATTTTATTTTCCGCGTGGTGTCAAATTCGGTATGCTTCTTAGGGAAAAGATGTATTGTGGTACTGTCAAGTCTTGTGGAATAGTATTCCACTCCAACTATAGGACGATTTTTTGTGGAATTTTAGTTTATGTTGCAGTATCTGCATACTTTGCTGTCATACTTTTATTTTATCTTTAATCTATATCGTCCTGATTTGAAGTATTTTTTTTTATTTTTTATGAAGAGCTTGAGGGAGACTCTCCAAAGAGCCTGGAAAACGGGGAAAGTGGACGGCTAATAGCACCACAGGAGGCTTGTAATCAAATAGCTGAAGTGGTGCATGAGGCCATAAGGAAGATGGAAATGGTGGCTGATGAGAAGATGAGAATGTATAAGAAATCCCGAATGGCTGTTGAGGCTTGTGACAGGGAACTCCAGGACAAGGCCAGGGAAGTTCAAGAGCTAAAGCTTGAGAGGCAAAAAAAGAAGAGTCAAATTGAAGAGCTGGAGAAAATTGTGCGGCTCAAACTTGCAGAGGCTGATATGTTCCAACTCAAGGCCAATGAGGCAAAACGAGAGGCTGACAGGCTTCAGAGGATTGCTCTTGCCAAGTCAGATAAGTCAGAGGAAGAATATGCCAACAATTACTTAAAGCAACGGTTGAGTGAAGCCGAGGCTGAAAAGCAGTATCTTTTTGAGAAGATGAAACTGCAAGAGAGTTCCCGGGCATCCCAGAACAGTGGCGGCGGTGGTAGTGACCCTTCTCAGTTGCTGTTGTACTCGAAAATGCATGATATGATGCCAAACGAACGCCATCCTTTCAGAAAAAATCCCTGAGGAGTGATTTCTAGTATGTACTGTATTATTTTAACTTCAACACTAGTAATTTTACTTTCTTTCGTGAACTAGTTTGAACGTGGTGACTCGCTTGTTTAATATGACTTGTGTGCCCTGTGTCCATTTGTATTGCATCTATATCTATGAAGCTTGATAGTTAAAGCAATTTGCTATGTACTTGTATGTCCTACTGTTCTTAGAGACAATGTGGCAGTAAACAGAATGAGGTCCTTTAGTATTGTTTTCTTCATTACATTGTTTACCTCATGAAGTGGACAGAAGTTAAAACTTCGTCGACCATTTATCCCAACATAACTGAACTTGCTACGTGCTTTATTCGTAGCTCAGCGCTGTTTTGGCACGGTGTTTAGGTCAGTGACCGGAGAAGGTGACCGGAGAAGGCCTAGTTATCTTTATTTCGGTAAACCATGAAACCGGGAGCACGAAGATTGATGGGTAAGGTTACGGGGATGAGCATGAAGGTCGTTGAACGTCCTTGTGGTGCTAATACCATGACACCTAATTGTAGAGCTTACACAGACATTTGGAGTGAAAATTTTGGCATTGTTTAAGAACAGGCCTGATCTTTTGGACTTGGTGACGGTGATGATCTTGCTGGGGATGTTTGACGGAACCAGAGTTCCATTCGGAAAACGCAAAAGATCAAGTGCGGTCGGTATTGAATGGCTGAGGATGAATTCATGGGTTTGGTCTGGTGTGACTGCAGCTTCCGATATTTCGTGATCATTTGGCATGAGGAAACTTATGTCGGAATTCTGCAGCGAATCCGGGATGCTGTTATTTACGATCTTAAGGAGGATAAAAAATCCATGGAAGACCGCGTTCTCATGTCCGCCATGGCTGCCTGCAGATTGGTTTGGTTGATCGGATTTGTAGGCTTCGAATCTCCAACTGCAAATAGACTGAATAGTAGAAAGATGAAGAGCCAGAAAGCCATTTAGTACTACTTTTGAGTGTATTTTTTCTTTAAGCTGATAAGGTACAGGGATGATATTGTTTCTTTTTTTTTTCCTTTTTAATACAAGGTATAATGAGAATGGGAAAATCGAGACACAAGCGATAATGGGGATGAGAAAATCGATCTGGCGACCTCGAGTGCAGTTGGTATTTGTTTAAGGGAGATGGATTGTCTGTCCTCCTCATCCCATACCTTTCTCATCCTCTCCTATTTGCCCTTCTCATCTCATACCTTTCTCATCCTCTCCTATTTGTGGTCACGGTTAAGTCACGTCAACATTTTATATTCTCATTGTTTTTTGTCTTTTTTTTTTATAAAAAATCAATATAAAAAAGTATGACGTGTCTTAACCGTGACCACAGAAATAGGAGGGGATGGGAAGGGGATGAGATGGGGGAGGGCAGACAATCCAGATCCTTGTTTAAGCTGCTAATGTACAGGGTTGGTATTAAATTTATAGCTTGGTTTTTGCATATAGAAAACTTTATTTTAATTCTTGGCAAATATGACTTTTAGATTAAAATCATGAGTAAGATCAAAATCTAATAGTCCCTTGATACATTATTAACCTCATTTATTAATTATATTTTGATTTATTAATTATTTCTCTTTTTCTTTCTAATTTTTAATGTATTAATTTTATTTCATTATAATTTTCATTTGCCTTTTTAGCCAAAATGGTACCTGAGATTTGCATAACACATCACTTTGGTTCCTGAGATTAAAAATCAATAGAAATGGTCCCTGAGATTGTCCATCATCCATTATTTTGGTCCTTCTGTTAAAAACTCTGTTCAGTGTCCAGGAGCTCTTGGCCGGAAGTTTGGACAATTTTCAAAGCTTCGTAACTCAATTGTTTCTTAACCAAATTCAACCCATAATATAACAAAATGAAAATAGGAAAGTGTATAACAAGATATACCTATTTGGAAGCCCAATGGTTGCCGGAGATGGCCGGAAAATAGCCTGAAAGGTGACTAGTCCAAGGGAAAACTGGAAAACTCGCTGGAAACTGGGTAAACTTTAAACGTTCATAATGTCTTCAATACTCAACGATATCGAGTGACAAAAATCATACTTCTCAACGAGAAGAAGAGAATGGTACCTTTCTCGACAGCTAATTTGTCGTGGTTTGGCCGAAAAACAGCTTGAAAGTGGCTAACTTGAGACCAAGACAGCCAATTTTCGACCAAACCACGGCGAGTTAGCCATCAAGAAAGATACCATTTTCTTTGTCTCATCGAGAAGTATGATTTTTATTTTTTAATCACTTGATTTCGTTGAGTATTGAATAAGTTATGAACGTTTAAAATTTACCCAGTTTCTGGAGAGTTTTCCAGTTTTCCCGCAGACCAGTCACCTTTCAGGCTATTTTCCAGCCATCTCCAGCAACCATTGGGCTTCCAAATAGGTATAATCTTGTTCTACACTTTCCTATTTTCATTTTGATATATTATGGGTCAAATTTGGTTACGTAACAATTGAGTTACGAAGCTTTGAAAATTGTCCAAATTTCCGGCCAAAAGCTCCGGGATACTTAACGGAGTTTCTAACGGAAGGACCAAAATAATAGATGGTGGACAATCTCAGGGACCATTTATATTGATTTTCAATTTTAGGGACCAAAGTGATGTGTTATGCAAATCTGATGGACCATTTTGGCTAAAAAGCCTTTTCATTTTCATTTCATTTATCGCAATATATTTTGTTGTAAGCATTTAGATAAACTAATTTTTGTTATACAATATATTTCGATGTACTTTGTCTTCTTCATTTAGGTACATTAAATTTATTATAATACATTTCGGTGTATACATTTAGGAGCACACATTTTGGTATATACATTTCGGTATATACATTTCAATACAAAGATTTAAGTACATTAATTCAATATAATACTTTTCAGTACTAACATTTCGGTGCATACGTTTTGGTACACGCATTTAGGTACATTAATTTAATATAATACATTTCGGTGCATATATTTTGGTACATACATTTCGATACTAACATTTAAATACATTAGTTCAATATAATACATTTCGGTACTAACATTTAGGTACATTAATTGAGTCTTTCAAGTAATTAATAAATTAAAAAACCTTTTTTTGGTCAAAAAATAAATTAAAATTTTTATATTAATAAATTTAAATATTTAATGGGAGACATTATATAAAATGCACAAAATTATTTTGAATTAAGGACACATCAAGGGATTATAATTAATATGTAATCTAACACCAGATTTATTTTAAATTTCAATCTTCTTAAATAATTAAAGTTAAAAAACCCATTTTGCATAATTGCATTTCATGCTTTTTGGCACGAAAAAAATGTTTTCTGTCTATGTGGACAAATTTGACTGCTAGATCATCATTTAACAATCAATTGAACAAAATTTGTAACAGTTGTATGACATTTGTAGGGGAGCTATTGTATTTAATTGGAAATTGTATGAATCAGAAAATGTAAGAAATTGAAATTGGACGAAAATTTGAGGAGGCAAAATGTAAGTTACCTTAACAAAATTTCTATTTACAAGAAAATAATGATTTACAAACACACAAGAATGAATAGATAAGTGGGTCCGGTGTTGAAAATGCTTCTTCTATGCCCAATTTAACAATGTATTGTCATAAAAAAGTGAACAATTTATGAATAAATAATAAATAGAGGATTGCCTTAGGGTTATGACATTTCTCTCTAACTCATTGTATCTCATGACATAAACTCGTCTTCTCCTTAATGTAACTTATAATAATATCACTTATAACAAATAAAAAAGTAAGCGAGACCATCATCTTCTTCAACATAAGAAAATGTCAAGCTTTGAACTTTAATTTGGCTGCATTTAAAAGTTTGAATTTGAAGCTAAACTTTGACCAAATAAATAAATAGGTCCATATCCATGTACTATCCATATAGTTGAGGACAAAATTGGTGATTGCAAATCTTCTATAAAATGGACTTGGATAAGAAGACCAACATCATGTTTGAGAATGACCCAATTTAGAGAGATATGTTGCCCTTCAACATTGACATTACACCAGAATTTTCAGACTCTTTGTGTTTGGATTGATTAAATTTGTCCCTTTCAACTTGATCCTTCGTATTAAGTAAGTGTAATAGAATTGTCGATTCTTACAATCCACCCCCTTAGGGGACCGATGTAAGATCCCACATCGCCTAGGGGTGTGGATCTTGTAAGCCTTATATGTATATTCTCATCTCTACCTAGCACGAGGCCTTTTGGGAGTTCACTGGCTTCAGATTCCGTAGGAACTTTGAAGTTAAGCGAGTACGGGGCAAGAGCATTCCTAGAATGGGTGACCCACTAGGAAGTTCTGCTCACGTGAGTTCCCATAAACAAAACCGTGAGGGCGTGGTCGGGGCCCAAAGCGGACAATATCATGCTACGATGGAGTCGAACCCGGGTTGTGGTGGAGCCCGGGTCAGGATGTAATAGTTTGGTATCAGAGTCAATCCATGTCCGGAAGTGTGCCGACGAGGACATCGGGCCCCTAAAGGGGGTGGACTGTAAGATCCCACATCACCCAAGGGTGTGGATCATGTAAGCCTTATATGTATATTCTCATCTCTACCTAGCACGAGGCATTTTGGGAGCTCACTGGCTTTGGGTTCCGTAGGAACTTCGAAGTTAAGCGAGAATGGGCCAGAGCATGCCCAGGATGAGTGACCTACTGGGAAGTTCTGCTCGCGTGAGTTCCCAGAAACAAAATCGTGAAGGAGTGGTTGGGGCCCAAAGCAGACAATATCGTGCTATGGCGGAATCGAACCCGGATGTAGTGGGGGCCCGGGTCGGGATGTGACAGGGTGGTTTAGCGAGTGGAGCAAATTTAAGGCCCATATTTCACATAGTATATTTTAGGTTCGATTTTAGACGTTGATGAATGGTGAATGATACGATGGTGACAATGAGGAGGCTAACATGTCTCCTAACTAGAAAATGATAGATATCAAACCCATCAGCTAGTCTTTTAAAAAACAGTGATGTCACTTCAAATTAGTAGTTCCAATGCAATTAGAATAATTGCAAGAACACATCGTATAAGTGCATGGATTGGGCGATGTTGTAACTTGAATGTTGAACTATCATTATTGTATTCTAACATGTATTTATTCTTTATGTTATTGTTGTAAAATAATTGGGACATGACATCAATGGGAAAGAGGCCAGGGTGACATTTATATTTGAAATAGGTAGGTTGGTAAGCCATGGTATTTTATTTTATGTGATTATTGTTTGACTTGTTGGAAGAGTTTGAAGGGTTTTGGAGACAACTAAAATTAATCATTCATAAATGAGTGAGTAAACAACCAATGCATATACAAAAACGATGGGTGTATGAATATTTAAGATTAGAAAATATAGTGTTAGAGAGGAATAAATATAAGTTGAGGTTTGCAACATAAGATTTTTATTTGTATTTCATAGTTCAAATATTTAAATTCAATGTTAATAAAAGTTGAGGTAGTACCACAAAATCACATCGGGGATAGAAATAGAACATGAAACTGTAAGTTCCCAAGCAATGGAGGAGCCCAATGTTCTCACCACATGCCTATTGAAGAATGAGCCAAATTGACAATATGAGAAGTAACTCAACTATTTATAAGTCTTTGCAATTTTTTCTTTTCATTGGTGTATGACTCTTTTATCATCATGTACTCACAACTAATTCATTACATATGTATATATCGGCAGGGTGCAAAAGTTGTAGCTCAACTGGTCCTAGGATTTGTTTGGGACCTCTTTCGTAGTGGCAAAATCACTTTCTGACAACCAAAAACACATCTCTTACTATACTTTTGAAAAAACTTATAAGTAATTTAGGGTGATATAACCATTTTATCAAGAAAGTGCTTCATTGCTTTTTTAAGAAACACTTGGATTTTTAATAAAGGCTTCAGTGTAATGTTAATGAAAACATTTCTAGCAAAAGCGTTTATGATCATACATTCTTTTCTTCAAAAGCAATCTTAGACGAGCTCTAAGACTAATTATTATTGGACTCGAAATCCTATCTTCACCTTCCCCTTCCCTAAGTAATTGCATCAACGAAGAAAATTACATAGCTTGGTGTTATTTCTTTTCTTTCTTTTATTCATCTTTTTCCCATTTTTCTTTCAAACACAAGATTTTTATTTTATTTATTTTGTCTAAATTATATCAAGTTCAAATTTGAAACACATTTTCATGTTGCCTCAAGTAATAGAAAAATATAATCTTATATATCATGTTGCTAATGACCCGTTCAAACTGACATCATACTTCACCTACAAAATAATTAACACCCATAAAAAAGAAACCTTTGACATAAATTTTACACTCACCTATTAAGCATCTATTTTAGGTTGCAAACTTGCAATGGCTGTTTATTGGGTTCATATTCAAAGCCCTGCAATGTTAACCACTCTTCAGATGATGCCTATTTTTACGCTCTCAAGTTGCATATGATCAAATATCCTAATAAATAATGTGTTGAGTTTCTGTCTATACGTCTCAAGTTCGAAACTCCTCCCTTAAATTAATGTAATTACTTCAAGCTCTCCCCCCACTCATAATAATATAAAAATAAAAATAAAAGCCCCTCAGGTTAAGCAATACTATAGGATCCTTGTATTTTTGGTAATCGTTTTAAATTGAGATTAATAGGAAATCTATTGAGCTGCAAACAATTAAGTATAAAAACCTGAGCAATCCTCCAAGCTTAGCATGTTGCCCGGTAGCCGTTGGCACCTAAATTAATTCTATGCCTTTTTAAGCAAATGGGAGAAGGACCTGCATGATAGTTACACAGTTTTATTAGTGTCGATACAATATTATGTGTAAGTTTTATTTAATATGACGTCGTATCATTATTAAGAGGCGCTACAATAACAATATATCTGAAACATGTATGCAGCTCTCGAAAAAGAAAAAGACCTTAATAAATATTTTCGTGGACATTTACCAACAACTAAAAATGTTTTGGTGGACGCTAAAGTGGGCTATAGGAGCCTATAAATCATACAAAGCAATGGCTATAAGATTTTTGGAGTAATTTAAAGTGGATACTATTTGTAGTGCTTTGAGACATCTTTTTAGATTAAAGTCTAAATAATTAAGAAAGATAACCTAATGTTGTATTATGTATCATGATTAACATTCATGGGACTGCGGAATAATCTTTTTTCCAGCCTACCCCACCATGCACCCGCCCTCACATGCCACGCAAAAGTTGATCAACCTACTACAACTTTCTAAGAAAGATAGAACATTTTTATTATTAAAGTTAATCATCTATTTAAATTGGTTATTTGAAGGCTTAATTACCTTAATTAACCAGAGTAGAACATGATAATCCAAAAGTTATTCTCTGCAAACCAAATAAATTAAGCATCTCGTCTCAACACGTATAACTTGACAGTCCAAAAGTGATTCTTATATATCAACATGAATATTATGTATTCAAATGTTCTAGAGTAACTAGAAAATGTCATGGCGGGCGACTACATAGAGTGATCCCAAGCTAAGTTAACAAGACTCTTTGCTTTGCGATGGTTGGGATAGGAGGAGAAGATATCTATCATACGTAACCTACTTCCCTTTGCTTTGTAGAAATGTCGTTTTCACGATTTGAACTCGTAACATTTCAATCACAAATTAACAATCTTTCTGTTGCACAAAAGCTCACCCTCGACTGCAGCTTCTCATAATTTCTTGATTGGTTTCGTTTGTTTTGGTTACCATAAGCTTAAGTAGGAAAGATGCTAGGATAAGTGTACTACCTTCTTGGTTACCACGTATAACTTGACATTCCAAAAGTGATTCTTACATATCAACATGAATATTATGTATTCAAATGTTCTAGAGTAACGAGAAAATGTCACGGTGGCCGATTATATAGGATGATCTCAAACTAACAAGGTTTTCTGTTTTGCGATGGTCGAAAAAAGAGGGAAGACATCTATCGTATGCAATCTTAATTCTTATTTTACAAAAAAAAAAAAAAACTATTTACATGACTCAAACTCGTGATTTCTCTCGATCACAAATTAACAACTTTTCCGTTGCATTAAGGATCGTCCTGAGCTGCATGAGAGGGGCTTCTCATAAGTTCAAGAAAGATGCTTGGAAAAGTGTACTACCTTCTTGGACTGTTTCAAGGGGTTTGCATTTGGGCATAGGCGACGCATGGGCATATGGCTTTTCCCCGAAGTGACATTGCCATCGCTATCAACTTATCAAGTTGTCAATAGTGGGACATGGGATTAAAAAGTGAACATCTAATCATGCACATGCCATATACAAACAACATGTTCAATAATTTCAACCAACTCTTCAACTAGGTTACCACAAAAATCCACCATGAGAGTCAAGAAACGCCTAGATATAATGGTTCAAGTTGAATCTCGAATCTAAATTTGACCCAATTAAGTTCAAATAAACTCAATCTAAATTTCATAAACAATAGTTGGTGAACAAACAGAAATATCTAGCAAGTCAAAACTATGAAACACATTGTTATACAATTGACAAGGAGTAAATTTTTTAGTATACCAAAAATCTAACTACAGTTTTACGATTTTAGTCAAAGTTATAGCACTTAAGGAACATATGAATCATATCATTTATTTATATGGAGTTTTAACGAAACACTTTCGGTATTGTTCATTTTTAACGAAAAACCACATTTTTATCTTTACCAGACATTATTCACTATACCTTTAAAAATGACTTTTCGTTAAAGGAGAAGTTTTTTTAAACTTTTAATTAGTTTTCCTTTATTTATATTTATCCTCACAGGGTTGCTCATACAAATACAACATGGCAAATTTAATTATGAAAACAAGATAAAGCAACTGGCCTCATTATTTTTAGAGAAAACTTAAAATAAGTTTACTTTTTTTAGCTAATATTAGGAATAGTCTATTTTATTAAAATAGGTTAGATCCCTTGAGTTTAAGATTATTTTCTTAACAATAACTATCTCTTTAATAATAAAATTTACTATAGAAATTAAATTTCTTCCTAATTATCTCTTTAACTATTTTTTCTTATTTCATTTACTTTTTATTATTTCTTCTTCTTCTTGCTGCTCCAGACCCAATCATAGATTTTATTTTTTTATAAACAACCTATATCAACATTAGAGATTTATGTGTCTTGCGTATAGGTATATTATGTTTCTGTACTTTTTAGTTAGGTACATATCTTGCTTATAGATATATTATCCGTTCATGTATTTGTTTCTTGAGTTAAGTCATATGTTATGTACATGAATTTATGTTAGTATCTTAGTTTTTAGGTTATTTGACCAAAGGTCAATAAAATCTTTACTAATTAATCATATATCAATGGTCATTTTTATTTTAGGGCATAATCAATGAAATATTTATATGAATTATGTATAGGTCAATGAACAATGTCACACGGGTTTAGGCTAGTTAGAAAATAACTATTATACCTATCTCTCTTCATTTTATTCCTTCTCTCACGTAGATCCCCAGCCCCCAATCTGAATTTGAATCTCAAAGCTTTTTTGACTTAAACTTCCAAACGTTTGGGGCATTCCATCTCCTATTAATTTGATCCCATCCCATCGCAATTAGGTTTTCCGATTGCCTAAACTCACAATGTCGCCGTTCTAGTCGAGCACGACCTCAAAGGCAGCGGGTCCTAACTCTCATGTAGAATCGGTCCCATGCATTTGGTATAGTTCGGCCAGAAAATTGGACTCGATTCGATGCTTTAGTAGCATTGCGGGAATAGAAACCCCATCATCATCTGTCAAAACAGGCTGCCGAGTCCCACCTAGATTCCAATTATAGGTCACGGTTGCCAAGAAAGTGGAGAGAAACTAAACTCTTACCTCTGAGAAAGATACCACCGAGAGAAGAAAGAGGGACTTCCATGATGTGAGGGAGCTCAAGCAGGGCGTTCCTGGAAAGAAAGTAGACGACAAGGACTTAATGATGGAAAAATAAAAGAATCAAGAAATGGACATTGTAACGCAGTGTATGAATCAAAATGAAGGAAAAATAAAAAAACTGAACTAGAAAACGGAAACGGCATTGCAATGTCTGAATTCAAATGTAAAAGTCATGAGTCGAGCGATGTGTGAAGTGTATGAGGTAATAGAAAAAATAGAATCAAGAAACAGACACTGCAACACAACATCTGAATCCAAATGTAAAAAACAGAACCATGAAACAGACATTGCAATGCAATGTCTGATTCATATTGATCTATTCCAATATACATATATATATATATATATATATATATATATATATGAGAAACGAGGTGATTTTAAGTAGGTGCTAGCTTGGTGGAAGATTTTGTAATTTTTGTATATTTTGAATGCATTTAAGTATTATAATACATGATTGATCTATTTATAATTAACATAAACATTGTTGATATATTATTAATATTGTAATTTTGTATTGATTTTATACTGAATGACCTTTAGGCCCTGTTTGGCAGATCGGATAGGACTAGTTATACAGACGCGGATGTTTGGCGTTCACTCGTACTAAATAAGCGCCGGATTAAATTAATCGGCCTGCTTATTTAACACAGTATACGCCGGATTAATAAAACCAACCAAAAGGCTCGGATTATTAGTCGGCCCTCTCTCTCTCGCCTTCTCTCGACGTCGTCATCCTCCCCGTCACCTTCTCTCACCATCGCCGTCCTCCCCGTCGCTTTTTGTCGCCGTCGTTTTCTGTCGCCGTCGCTTTCTCTCGCCATCTCTGCTCTCCTAGTCCTCGTCGCCTTCCTCATCGTCCTCTCCTTGTGGCATTCCTCATCGCCTACTCGTCGTCCTCCCCTGCAACTGGGTCTTGCAAAGAAACATGGTGCGACGGAGAGATGATTTCAATTTGGGATTCTTTCGCAACTGGCTGTTTTAATTTAGTTGGGATTCTTCTGTAGTCAGGAAGAAAAAGGGAGAGAGACAGAGGAGTTTGGGGGGTGCAACAGAGAGATCTGGGGAACAATGATTTGGATTCTTTTGCAGTCGGGGAAGAAGAAGAAGGGAGAGAGATGGAGGGAGTTTGAGGGGTGTGGAGAGATCTAGTTTTAGTTTTTTATTTTTATTTTCTTTTAAGTTTGATTCCTCTTATCCGGTATAAAACCAAACATAGTATAAATAATACGGTTATTAGTCCAATACTGCACCAAACGACCGACTAATTTAGTCAGTACTATGTGGTGACTATTTATCCTATCTGAAAGAAATAATCAGTACAGTCTGAGCTACCAAATGAGGTCTTAGACTTTTGTTAGAAGATATTAGGTAGACTGAAAATAAATCAATTTTCAAATATTCAAAATACAAAAATACAAAAAAACAGATCAACGAAGTTAGAAGATTTTAATTTAGTATAAATAAAATAGTAGAGAAAAAGTAAAACCGTACTTAACTTAATAGTTATGTTGATTTTTTTATCCAAATCTAAATGCCCCCTAATTTTTAAACAGACAAGAAAAAAGCTTCATAAACAAAAGTCAACATCACCTTCTGTTCGTATTTGTTTCTAGCGCAACAGACACATGCGTTTGGCCGCTCATGAAACTACAATGTTACCCTCATACTTAAGCTAAAATTGCAAAGTTGTGGCCCAAGAAAAGTAGACTTGAGAGGCCTTTTGGTAATTTCGTCAGGAATAAAAAAACAAAAACTTTCTGTAGATTTGTCGGGTAGTGGATTGGGTTTGTCTGTCGAGTCAGCTTTGGCCACATACGGTTTTAAGTTGTAACCGAACAGAAACGTGGCGGGACGCGCTGATGACGTGTCGCCCTTAGATTCCTTCCCGGGTATTTTCTCGGGGGGAGTTTGATAGGGTGCGAGCAAAAGTCGGAAAAGATGGAAATGTTATTTGTCAGAAGCAGCTGTCGTGGCCCCCACTTAATCTCGTCGTGACCCTCCGACGATCTGAGCTCAAAATCGGAGCCGAGGATTTGGAGTTTGGCGCTTAGTCCGCCGCTAAAGCCATGTGTGGTTGAGTAACCTATTTTTGGTTCGGAGTAGATTAGTTGGGAATTTGATGCTATGTAGTGAAGCTAAAACAGTTGCAAAATAAGGAATTGGATCCCCGCCGGATCCCTTCCATGGGGATCCTAGGGATCAACCCATCTGGATCGTTGATCGAAAATCGTGCGGCCACAGTTTTTTCTTTTTTTATATTTTTCACGCAAAACGAGGATATTTTACTTTTAAAAATATAAAAAGCATTTAATTTGGACCGCACGATTTTCGATCAACGGCTCAGATGGGTTGATCCCTAGGATCCCCATGAAGGGGATCCGGCGAGGATCCAAGTCCGCAAAATAAAATAACCACCTAGAATTTGTTTTTTATTTTTATATTTTTGTAGTGTGCCATGTAAAAGTTGATAACCAAAAATGGAGATGACTAGAAGGGTAATTGTCTTGTCAGTATGAATTATTCATCGTATCTTTGTTTATGACTGTATTCGAAATTACTCTAACTTATAAATAAATAAATAAATATATATATATATATATATATATATATACATAATAGTTGTAATGTGACGAACATTATGTTTTAATCAACTAGTCTAATTCACGTCTGCATTATTCATATTTTTGAGCATCATCTTCGTATAAATATATATATATATATAATTGTCGTGGTTTTCGGTTTTTGTTTAAGATGCAAAATAAGTTTAGAAGTCCATGTAACAACAAGAAAAATGTTATGCTGGCTCTTCAGCCTCGTTGTCGTCCTCATCCTCCTCTTCGTCGCCTCTGCCGACATCTTCTACCTCGTGGTCCACCCCGAGTCCCCCAACTATTCAATCCATATCATTGCATTCAGAGGATTCAACTTGACGACGACGTCTCCTTCCTCCGCCATCTCGCCAGAGATCCAGGTCACCATTCAAGCCAAAACCCCCAACAAGAAGATTGGAATCTACTACGAGGAAAAGAGCTTCGTCAAACTCTTCGACTTAACTTTTTCAGTTTTGGATTAGTTTAGACAAGTTGCGTACCAAATAAGGTTTCGAATTTAAATTTTTTAAATCAAAACATGTGCTTTTAGAAAAAATAAAAAATTTGAATTTCGTTCTCAAGTTAGATACCAATACCAAACAAGGTTACAATCGAAGACAAAATATGCAAATTGTATAATAATATCTTTAGCTAATGCTTTGTGCAATGTATGGTGTATAACACACAGTTGTCAAATGATTAAAATAGAGTCCAACATCTCTCATATTACCTAGGAAAAAAAAAGTGAGAAATCAATAGTTAAAATCATTAACAAGAGTGCCCATCAAAGTAAATCTTCATTGGGAGAAGAATAATACATTACACACACATACACATGGACTCATAGACTCGTAGACATAGTGGTGGGTCCAAGCCATGAAGTAATAATTGAGCCTTCAAAATGTGTTGCCCATGTACTATGAGGCTGCATTTCTAACAGTAAAGCACTTGATGCCATTATGTCAAATTGGCTTCAAGCATCTCCCTTCTTCTTCCTTTTATTTATTTTTTTAAATTATATTTTAATCCTTACTACAAGGATGTTTGAACTTAAATCCATCTTTTACCCTAGCTCCAGTGATGCTCTTATGCGCATCGAATTTTAGCCGCTTACTCGTGAAAAATAATGTTTAAAAAAGAATATTAGTTGATCACTTGTGAAAAATAATGGGGAAAGAGAATTCTAAGTCACCATTTGATGCTATTAAGAAAAGTATTTTGCCGATTGTCATATTGAAAATCACGAAGTAAAATGATGATCACACAATTTTTTCTTCTCTTCGGGCTCCTACATATTTTTCTTTATTTTTTGTCATCAGATTGAATAAATTAAACGAAAATAATGAACATGATTAAATATGGATACGTAGAGAAAAATAAAATACATATAGTTATTATTCCTCAATCACAAAACAACATGAAATAAAGAGAAGCATGAGCCGACTTTTGATACATGTAAATTACGCACAAAATATGAAGTTGTTAATGTTCCACAAACGAGCACACTTTTTGTTGATACAATTGCTATCAAAGGAGGGGCCAATTGAAACATGACCTTACATATGTCGGTACATGTTTTTAATCACTTGAATTATGGACATAGATTTTAAAAACAAACAAAGCCAAAGAAGAAAAATACAAACTAAGGTGAAAAGAAGGTAAAAGTAAAATGGACAAGGTCAATGCCTCAAAAATATCATATGTTGTCCACTTCCGAAGATAAAACCTATGATATCTACTTGTTTACTCAAAATAGATACTGGTACAATGTAGGGCCAAAAAAGTGGGGGAAAAGAGTTGTATAATATGGAAGAGTTTGATGACTTTTTTTGGTAGGTTAGCGTTTTTGGCACATTTTTATTTTTTATTTTTCATACATTACTGTTAATTTTTGTTTATTGATCTTCTTTAATTCATTCGATTAATTCATTCGATTAGAAGATCGGAAATTAAGAGAAATGTATGAGATATAAAAATAGATGTGTGGATAGCACCACCCTTTTGGTATAGACCCTTGTTTTGGGTAGTGCTATAAACAAATTTTTTTCATATTTTCTATCACCAAATAACGTGGACGGTAAAATAAAACAATACTAGAACTTAAATTTCAAAATTTGTTTTGTTGTTGTCATATTATTCCGAAGAGACAAAAGTAGGACACTACTTGGCTGCTGAAAGTTTCAGCAGCAACTTTTGCTGTACTCAATCATATTTAGACACGTGTCTAATTTGTACCTACAATTTTAATTATTTGAACACGTGTACTTTCAGCAGCCAAGTAGTGTTCACAAAAGAAAGAGCGAAAAATGAAAAAAGAAATTGGGAAGTTTGAGTGGAAGCCTGTCCTCTCTCACAAAATATATATAGAGAGTTATGTTGTTCACACACACCTCTCAATATTCGGCTGTCGGATTGGACGAATTGAAAGAAATGCGTAAATGATAAAAATTTACAAAGAACGTTAAAGAAGTAAAAAGAGATGCGTAAATAACACTACGTGTGCATATATAAAAATAAAAATATTATATATTGTAAGTTCGTACATCTGCATTGCAGCAGTGAGCAGATACACACCTTTAAACACTGAAGGGTGCAGTCACTTTCAACTCTTACAAAAAGTAAGAGAGTCCCCACAAAAGAAAAAGAAAGGAAAATTAATAAATTAAATAATATTATTTAATAATACAGTTTAATAATATTTTTCTTTATTTATAAATGCAAGGTTGTAGGTTTGAATCTTGTTAAAGACATATTTAAATTACATTATTGTTAACATATTGTGAGACTAAGTTCGTTGTTAAAAAAAATAAAATAGTGAATATTGGAAAACATGTGTTATTATTATGGTATTTTTGGTAATGTTGGGTTTTTCTTAAGCTTCCCCCACTCGATGATGAGATAATGATGTCCCCAAACCTCAAATCAAAATGCTGGACGCCAACCTGAATAGTGAGAATAAGGAAGTGACTGTGGGTCCCTATTTGTCCAATTTTCAAGTCGTGTAATATATCTAATTCGAAAATTGGCTACATATTGTAGATATTTTAACGAGTTTTAAGTTATATAAGGTGTCTGAAATCACCAAACACTCTGAGTTTTGAGTCATTTAATTCATTATTTGGTTAAGTTAGAATTCAATAAATATTTGTGCTTGTTTCGAGTCATATCTTATGTCGTGTCTAAAACCGCCGCTCAGTGTGTGGGGTTTTGAAAAGAGAAAAGAAGCCATATTTTTCTCACTCTGATAATTGGTTCCAGTTGGGATTCTAGTGAAACCAACACCAGTCCAATCGAATTTTCCTTTATTTTGGGTGCAGGGTTTTTTAGTCTGTGAGAAAAATTGCCAAAAGTACTCACTGTGCTTTCTCAAATGAAAAACTCTCACATTCTGAATGCTTATTTTAGTATGTGGTGTTACGAATTTGCTCTTCTAGAGAGACACCTGAGTTAATTTAATGACTTTATAACGACACTACAACAACAACAATCTGATATCATAACGATAATAATTTGACTCCATAATGACACGGTAACAATAGCAATAAAATCAGGTAATGTGCAACCCAGGGCGGTCTCTTTGGACTGTTAGAGCGTCGTAATAGTATCATTGTGGCCTCGAATGTTATTGTTGAAGTATCGTTACCACGTCATTAAATTAAATCGGGTGTCTCTAACTCTCTAGACTAGATATTCAAAGGGTAATATAGTAAAATTAAAAACAAAATAGTATGTTTGATTTTTTATTTTTTTTTGGAAACATAAAAAAAAAAAAGAAAAAAAGTATGTTTGATTGAATTTAAAAAAGTGAGTGCTTTTACCAATTTTTGCAAATAGAAAATGCATCACTCTTGATGCTCCTTTTTGGGTTCACAGAAGTGTGGGTGGTAGAAACTAGAAGGAGCCCTCATACAGAAAAAGGCTAATTGTTTCCTCTTATCTCCTTAATGATTTCTTCACAGGTTGCCCAAATAATAACAGTGCTTTGGCTCATCAACTTGTTGGCTTGCATGATTGGTAGCCCCCTTCAGAGAAAAAAAGTTGTAAATTTGATGGGTTTTTCGTGCTTCCCAGATGTAAAGATTTGAACTTGAAAGTAAAAAAGCAGTGGAATTTGGAGCTGGGTTCCCGAAAGCTGCAGTGGGTTCCATGAAATTTCACATCTTTTTTCAGATTTTTCAGTAAAGCATTGTTCTTGATGTGTTTCTTGAACTGGGTTTGCTGAAAGTTTGCTGAGTTTGCTGAAAGTTTGCTGGGTTTGCTGATGATTTTGCTGGGTTTTCAGCATTTGGTGGTCAGATTTTGATGACTAGTTGTGCTGAAGCATTCAGAAATCTCTGTGGAGTTGCATTAGCATGTATCTGAATTGTAGGGTATCCTCTGGTTTTAATGGAAGATTGCCCTTCAATCTTGACTTGAACAAGGCAATGGAGACTTTGCATGGGACTAGCTGCACCAGAAGATGGAGAGGAAAGGTCCTAATTCTGGGGCTTCTGGGTTTCGTTACAATCATTTGGGGTTTCTTGAGTTTCAATGATGGAAGTTTGGGGATGAGAGAGAAAGCTCCAGATGTGGGTGGAGAGAAAGCTTGGATCCTGCAGCAGCATTTCAATGTCAGCAAGTCCCAACTTCTTGCTTTCACTTCGTTGTTCTCCGAATCAGATCAGGTGATGCGCTCATGGCTCTCCTTAAACTTGCATCTATAAGCACTTGCTATTGCTTTTCTCCTTTAGTTTGTTTGGTTTTGCAGCTTCTAATGGTTGGTAAAGTGCTTTTCTTTAGAAGTTTATTGTTTTGGTTATGAATTGGACTGGACAGACCGCTTTGAATTCGAGCAAAAGCGAAAACATGTTAACTGAATTCAAGAAATTGTTTTCTCTTCTGGTTTCTGGATAACCAGAAGTTGGATTAAAATCAATTTTGTTATCTTTTGTGTATTTGTTCTAGCTTAATCGATTAATCCCTTTAATAAAAGTAGTTTCGAGCCGTATCCATATACTTGGTATTATTCATGTTCCGAGTTCAGATTTACGATGGATTACTGGTTTTTTGATAACTGTCAGCTGACATAATTTGATAATCTATTGTAGTTCAATACTCCACATATGTAGGATATATAGTCCGTCCAAAAAAATTGTGTATCAACTGTCCGTTATAGCGTTATTTTATGATGCTTTAGCTCTACTTTTCTAGCAAACCATAGTAATTGAACAGTGAACTTTTGATCGACTGATTTCGCCACTTATTTTTCCGGTCAGATGATAAGTTATCACTTTAAGCAATCATATGCAAGATGCTTGAGACCGTCTCTGTGTATTAAGAGGGGAAAACTGCATGGTTACGAGAAAAAACTTTTACGTGCCCCCATTTTTCTACTTCTCACTAGTCTCCATGTGTTACAGATAGCATCCCTTGAATGTACCAAAGAACCAGGACCGGGTATGATGTTAGGTAATGTCATTTCCTGTTATCTGAAGGTGCTATGTTCAGATGAGGAGTTTCAGAAGCGACATAAATGGGCAGCAGAAAATGAAGAAGTCAAGGACAAATGCCTGGTTCAAGATGAGAACATCCGCAGGAAGTGTGATGTATCATTGCTGGAGGACACATCCCCAACATGCACTGTGCAATCTACAGTTTCAGCTAATAGGATTTGTGAAAAGGTATAACTTTGATGCTTAGACTGAACTATGGATGTGTCAAATTGTCAATGTTACAATTTAGGTTCCATTATTACCATAGATGTTAAAGCTACTGAGTACTTTACGTGAGTCACGTCAACCCCTTTCTGTACACATTAAAGGGGGAAACAGAAAATGTTAGCAAGGTTCAACTGTGGAAAAGCTCAAAAACTGAATATGTATGAAGAGTCGAATGATCAGTGAAGAAATATTCTTTGACAGATTTCCTGTAGGATTCACAATTGTTTTTTTCGTTTCTTATTTGAGTTGGTGCTGTGATGCCATGCCATGCCAGGACCATATATCTGATATGCACACTAAAATCCTAATTTGTGTGTTTCGGTGTGTGAAGATGTAATTGGGATGGCTTTTCTGTGCAACAACTCTAACTATTTAATTTAAATAGTTTGTATCCATGTTACTAGTCTGGAAAAAACAAATGCAAACCAAAACTCATCAGAGATGGTTCAAAATAACTAAGTGTTTTGTTTGTTTTTTTTCTCTGATTGTAACAATTTGGTTCGGTGGCGCAGGAGGAGTGTGCAAAAGAGAACTCTCAGATGCTTTGTACTCTGGTAATACGATGTTGGTGGGCATTTGTTGGAATGATCATGTGTTACAAACTGTCTGGTTTTTCTATGAAATTGTGGAGGAATAAAAAACAGAAGTTGGTTCAAAAGGCTAAAGAGCAACCATTGCCTCAGAGGAAGCAGCCAGAGAAACAGCAACAGCAAGCCCCAAAGCCTCCTAAGGTTGCTGGCACTTGGAGGAAGAATCTACTTTTAGTATTTATCGTATTTGGTTTCATTACATCATTGTGGTTATGGTGGCACTTGTGTGCAAGAGATCATTTGTGGAGGGAAGAAACACTTACCAACATGTGCGATGAACGAGCCCGGATGTTGCAAGATCAGTTTAATGTGAGCCTGAATCATGTTCATGCTTTAGCTATTCTGGTCTCCACCTTTCACCATGGGAAACAACCTACGGCAATTGATCAGGTAATTTTCATATCTACCTTTAGGTAAGTCATTTGTCCCCCTAGATAAGCCAACTTAGTAGGCGCTTTGAGCATGTAATTCAAGGATTTTATAATTTCTATTATACTGAATAGTAAGGAAAGAAAAAACTAATCAGTAACTTTACCCTTATGCAACTCTATTGGGTTATGAAGTGGTTTAACCTTGTACATTTCTTTCTTTCCACAGAAAACATTTGGTGAATATACAGAGCGAACAGCTTTTGAGAGACCCCTTACGAGTGGTGTTGCTTATGCTTTGAAAGTTACTCATGCCGAGAGGGAACAATTTGAGAAGGAACATGGATGGACAATAAAAAAAATGGAAACTGAGGACCAGACTCTAGTCCAAGATTTTATTACAGAAAGCTTGGCCCCTGCACCTGTTCAAGATGAATATGCACCCGTGATATTTTCTCAAGAGACTGTCTCCCACATTGTCTCTATTGACATGATGTCCGGAAAGGTTCGTCCTTATTTTAGCTTTGGCTTAGAGATATGCTCTCCCTCTCTCCCTCTCTCCCTTCTCTTCTTGCTGCTTTTGTTAATTTTTTGTTTATGAGCCACTTTATCTGTGCCAATGCCTCAGACTAAACCATTACTACCTTCACCTCCCTTCTTGTTGTTTTCGTGTCAAATTAAACCTGTACAAGAAGGGAGAGATAGTTCATTGATAATTTCAATGTCACTGGACCACACTTCTCCCCACACAATTCAAAACTTTATCAACCGCTTAAAAAGTTTACTTCTACAAGTCATACTTGCAGAGGCATATTCGATATCCAGTAACCATTCTCATAATGCTAATGTGAAATACTGCTAATTATATAGGAAGACCGTGAGAACATCTTGCGAGCAAGGGCAACTGGAAAGGGAGTATTGACCTCCCCGTTTAAGCTATTGAAATCCAATCACCTGGGAGTTGTACTCACATTCGCCGTCTATAATGCTGATTTGCCACCAGATTCCACACCAGAGCAACGAATTCAAGCTACTGTGGGGTAATTTTGTAACCATGGAATTTTCTGGATTTCTAGTACATGGCTGTGACTTGTGCTTTCTGAATTATTTTGCATTTAATATCTACTGGCTGAAATTCTTGTACTGGTGCTTTCATGAATAGGTATCTAGGTGCATCATACGATGTACCGTCACTGGTGGAGAAGCTCTTGCACCAACTTGCCAGCAAGCAAACAATTGTTGTGAATGTTTATGATACAACTAATTCATCTGCTCCGATCAACATGTATGGTACTGATGTTATTGATACTGGCCTGTTGCACATTAGCAACCTGGATTTTGGGGATCCACAACGCAAACATGAAATGCACTGCAGGTTAGATTTCATACAACGTTAATTATATATATATATATATATATATATATATATATATATATATATATATATATATATATCAGCCCAAATATGTGGAATTACTCTTCTTTTTCTTTTCCTCCAATCCAATTCAGTACTCTTTCGGTTGCAGGTTTAAGCACAAACCTCCGTTTCCTTTGACAGCGGCAAGTGCATCAATAGGAGTCCTAGTCATTACCTTCCTAGTTAGTCATATTTTTCATGCAGCCATAAGCCGAATAGCAAAAGTGGAGGCAGACTATCATGAGATGATGAAACTCAAAGTTCGTGCAGAAGCTGCAGATGTGGCCAAATCTCAGGTATATTTTGTTCATTAGCTATAAGAGTTTCCTATGACTGGAAGGTTCTCTCGTGAAATTTAGTCTCTGACCCGTCTGAAATGAAAAAATAAAACCAATTGTTTACTTATTTGTCTATTACTGTATTACATGATGTTTCTTGATCAACCCGTGGCTGAACATCTCTCTTTTGCAGTTCCTTGCAACTGTTTCCCATGAGATCAGGACACCAATGAATGGTGTTTTAGGTAACTTAGATGTTCTTTAGTGCATCATTCGGTATCGCACAAAAAATTCAAGGTTACATAATCTGATGATATTTCAATCAAAATCCAGGCATGCTGCAAATGCTGATGGACACCGATCTAAGTCCAAACCAACAGGACTATGCGGAGACTGCTCATGCTAGTGGGAGAGAACTGATATCGCTGATAAATGAGGTTCTTGATCAGGCCAAAATCGAATCAGGCAGGCTGGAACTTGAAACTGTTCCTTTTGATCCGCGTTCAGTGCTTGATAATGTTCTATCACTTAACTCAGGAAAATCCAATGAGAAAGGGATCGAGGTAAAAACAAAATTTAACCTTCGTATTTGATGTATTTGTCTGTAGTTGTTACTTATATCAGTTCTTGTGGTTTGGGTTTTGTTTTGCGTGATAAAAGTTGGCTGCTTATGTCTCCAATATGGTACCTGAAGTTGTCATCGGTGATCCTGGACGCTTTCGGCAGATAATCACAAATCTTGTTGGGAATTCAATTAAGGTTAGATACGTTTCTTAATACTGGTTTGGTGATAAAAGCTTCCCTATTTTCTGTCCCTATATTGAAATGAAAGGCTACCAGGTGCTAACAGAAATAAACTATATAGTTGGGACTTGTACACGGTTAGATGATTATGCTTAGAACTATCCGTAATTTATAGTAATTGTTTCACTTGTAGAAACTGTTTACAGGTTTTATTACGTACTCGTCATGCTAATTGTCTGTTAACTTGTTTAAACTGTAGTTCACCCATGACAAAGGACACATATTTGTCTCGGTGCATCTGGTGGATGAAGTGAGGGCCCCACCTGATCTTATGGATGAAGTTCTAAGACAAGGCTTGAACTTAGTTGGAGATGTCTCAAACAAAACTTATAATACATTGAGTGGCTTTCCTGTTGTCAATAGATGGAAAAGCTGGGAAGGTTTTAATTCAATGCGCAGCACAACACTGGAGAAATCTGACATGATCAAATTACTTGTAACAGTTGAGGATACAGGTGTAGGAATCCCTGTAGATGCACAAAGACGCATCTTCACACCTTTTATGCAGGCTGATAGCTCCACTTCTAGAACTTATGGTGGTACTGGAATAGGATTGAGCATTAGCAAACGTCTGGTAGATCTCATGAGTGGGGAGATAGGATTTGTAAGTGAACCTGGCACCGGAAGTACCTTTTCATTTATGGGAACTTTTGGGAAGGGAGAATTAAGTTCCCTGGAAACAAAGTGGCACCAGTATGAACCAGCTGTCTCAGAGTTTCAAGGACTGAGAGCATTGGTAATAGATAATAAAACCATCCGAACTGAGGTCACGAAATACCATATGCGGAGATTGGGAATATCTGTGGATACAGCGTCCTGTCTGGAATCAGCGTGCTCTTATTTATCTAGTGCTGGCAACACCAGGTGAATTTTATCTTTTCAAGTATAGTTTATGTTTGTAGTCGGTTTTATGTCCTGAAACAAATCATTGAAGACTTGAGGTCTTAATATACTTCTGTCTTTAAAAGGATTCTCCTGGTATGATAAGAATTCATGGAATCAACCACTTCACAGCTTTACAATTTTTTTTTTCACTTTCCATAACTTCTCTAAGAAAGTGATTTGGTACATGTACACCTTAAACAACTTTTCTTAAAAAGTGATTTGAGACAAGAAGAAACAAGATACTTATTCTTCATACAACTCTACGACTTTATTTAAATTATACAAGGAAAACGTAATTGATGTTTTGATTAATAACAGTAGAATTTGGGCTTGATGTTTCTAATGGATTGTTAACTGTTTTTCGTGCAGTCTTTCCACACCGTTGGCCATGGTTCTTATTGACAAAGATGTTTGGGATAAAGAAACTGGTATTATATTGCATCAGTCACTTAAAGAGCACAGGAAAAACAACAATGTGGAATCGCTCATAAACCTTCCGAAGATACTTCTCATGGCTACTTCCATCACTCCTGTTGAACGCAATGTAGTAACATCTTTAGGTCTTGTAGATAAAGTATTGACGAAGCCACTTCGGTTAAGTGTCTTAATTGCTTGCTTTCAAGAAGCCCTTGGAAGTCGTAAGAAGAGGCTTCTAAATGCAAACAAGCCAACTCTTGGAAAGTTACTAAGAGAGAAGAGAATTTTGGTGGTGGATGACAATGCAGTGAACAGAAGAGTGGCAGAAGGTGCTTTAAAGAAGTATGGAGCAATCGTCACCTGTGTGGAGAGTGGAAAGGCTGCTTTGTTGAAGCTTAAGCCACCCCACAACTTTGATGCTTGCTTTATGGATCTCCAGATGCCGGAAATGGATGGGTAATGAATCTGCCGACTCTTCATTCTCTAATCAAAGGTATCTTTAATTTTTAACTGTCTATAATCATGCAGGTTTGAAGCAACTCGGATCATCCGTGGTATGGAAAGTGAGGTAAATGAGAAAATTGCAGCTGGGGAAGCATCAGTTGAGATGTTTGGCAATGTCGTAAATTGGCACACGCCAATATTGGCTATGACGGCTGATGTGATTCAGGCTTCAAATGAAGAGTGCATGAAATGTGGGATGGATGATTATGTGTCAAAGCCATTTGAAGAAGACCAGCTGTATTCAGCAGTGGCACGTTTCTTTGAGTCTGGTTAATTGAGAGGGATGTGGTTTTTCGTGGATTGATGTCCATAGTGTCATGGGCTCTCCAATTAACACTGAGCTGCCCGGGCCCTGCCTTGACCTGGTTGAGAGACTAGTTCTATCCATATTTTCTCAACTTCCAACCACGGTAATTTTCTAGCATTTCTCTTCTGCACATGTCAAAATATGTCATAACGTCTGCACCACGCTGTTTTCAGCTGTTTCAGAAATGGTTTAACACAACCCATTTTGCCATTCTTTCAGGAATACAGCGTATTGGGCCACAGAGAATGTATTCGTGTGTGTGTGTGTGTATACTGGGAGACTGGCTGCCATCACTTGTCGGATCAAATACTTTATGATCATCTGCCAAGCAAAATAAGAGAAATGATGGCCTTCGGTACATACCCTCTGCCCTTGTTTGTAGATAGTGTCTGCCTTCCGCGTCCACCTCAAAATTTTTTCCTCCATTGTTTGTAGTACTAGTATGTAGGTCGGGATTAAGAACCACGTAGTGCGAAAATCATCCATTTTTTGAACTCTGCTGAGATAAATGAATCTTTCATCTCCTCGGTGTTGGTACAAGATTGCAAGCTAAACCCGAATCCTTGAAGGATGAAAGATTATTTGTTCATTTTATCAGAGTTGATGGCTGCTTTGACATTCTACGAATGGAGGGAGATCGAAGAAAATGCGAAAGACTCTTTGATAATCGGAGATAGAGAGCGTGTGCACTTACGAGTTAGCCTGAGAATGTCTTGAATTTTTTTGTAGAGGTATATATAACTCTGTATATATATTACGTAATGAAGATCATGTTGTAGGTGTATCTTCAGAGTACCACCGAGTGTAAATTATCTGCGTTTCCTATAATGCATTATTGGTTCGTTTGATAACTATATTTGTTTTTAGTTCGCTTGTTTTGCTTGAGATACGGAGAAAGTATATAAAGAATTCATGAATGAAAACAAAATCTCGAAAGAGAAATTTGGAATGGTTTTCGTTTTCGTTTTGTGTACCCTTCACTATACATTTTTTCTTCTTTCTCATCTCTTCTAACGTCCTTCCTCCAATCTTCATCGTTAAATCGATAACAAGCAATATTGTAAACTTGCAAACTTGTATAATTTAGAATTTTCGAATAGGAAGACTTGAGCTCGAGAGAAGGGGATTTGGCCTTACATACAAGCGGTGAACACCGTTGTCTTGACCAATTGCTTGCCTCATAACTCGCAACCCCGCCCAATTGCACTTTAATTCGAATCACCCCACCTCGTCAGTTAGTTTTAAATTGGATGCTCGCATTCTATTAGTCACTCATTGTAAACTAGAGTAGTTTAGAATATTTGTCTTGTTTAAAAAGAAAATGTGACTGCTTTTTATGTAGAACGATAGAGCGGTAGAGGAGAAATTTTGAAACACAAGGCTTGACATGGTAACATTAAATTCTACATCACATAATCTGTCTGCAACATCTCAACCCTCTTCATGATAGTATAAACACCTTCATGAATGCTAATACAACTTCCTAAGCCACCAAAACATATTTAGTAACAATTACCAAATCCCCACCCACCCCTAAAACATAGCCTAAGATACATGAGTCTCCAATTAATTACTGACGGAATGGCCAAAACACCAAAAATCTTGTCGAATAAACCCCATTTACACTGCATTAGTTTTTATATTGCACCCGAAATCAAATTTCTTTCTCCATAACACGGTAATGTGCCCATCTCTTGCACCTGCTTAAATTATTAAAAGAGATCCTTAAAAACACTAATTTCCAAAGTTTTACACCAATACATAATATATATATATATATATATATATATATATATATATATATGTGTGTGTGTGTTGGAATCCCAGTTTGTCCCACATCGGACAGAGGGAAAAAGAAAGAGCAGTTTATACATAATTATCTCACTTTAACTAACACTAAGGTCTTTTATGATAAAACCCCACACCTGAGGATTGTGCAAGTGGTTAAGTGAGGACAATATCGGTGTTGTTGGAGTGGGCCCTCAGCTCGTCGACCTAAAAAATTTCATATGGTATCAGAGTCAGGGGACGGGCCCGTATTGCCATGTGATTGGGTGGGTCCCCTTTGGCTGCGCGTGATTGGTGAGTCCTGATTTGGCTCCACGTAGGCCAAATATGCCACGTGATTGGGTGGGTCCCCGCGCGATTGGGTGAGTCCCGACGTGGCTCCACATGATTCACCCATTTTTATGAGTCTCACGTACGGGGGAGTGTTGGAATCCCAGTAAAGAGCAGTTTATATAGAATTACCTCACTCTAACTAACACCGAGGTCTTTTGTGATAAAACCCTAAACCTGAGGATTGTGCAGGTGGTTAAGTGGGGACAATAAAACCCCACACCTGAGGATTGTGTAGGTGGTTAAGTAAGGACAATATCGATGTTGTTGGGCCCCCAGCCCGTCGATTTGAAAAATTCCACAATATATATATATATATATATATATATATATATATATATATATATTTGGACCCTTCGGGGACATCCGATAAAATTGGAAGATATATATTTGGAGGTGGCTCTGGTCCTCTTGGCCACTGAGACTTTCATTCGGATAGGCATCTCTAGTAAAAGAAACCTCTCTCTCTCTCTCTGAAATGTCGAATTTTCTGATAAAGGTGATAATTTCTCTGCTCGTTCTCTCAGTTGCTCCTCTCAAATCAGGTAACCTAATCACACAACCTTTTGAGTTTCGCGTCCATGCATGATGCATATAAGTTCAGTCTCCATGTATCGAACCCTAAAAAAATACTTTAGTGTGATTTAATTTCTACTAGCATTGTCACTTAATGCGTGTGTGCGCGCGCACACTACATTTTTCAGTTGCGGAGTTTGAGCAATGGTGCATCGCCGACGAGCAGACGCCGGACAGCGAGTTTGCAGGCAGCAATGGATTGGGCTTGTGGGGGAGGAGGAGGTGCAGATTGTAGCAAGATTCAGGTGAACCAAGCTTGCTATTTCCCAAACACTGTGAAAGACCATGCCTCCTATGCATTCAACAGCTACTTCCAAAGATTCAAACACAAAGGTGGATCTTGCTACTTCAAGGGTGCTGCTTTAATTACAGAACTTGATCCAAGTAAGTCCATTCATTATCTTTTTTTCTTTCTGTTTTTAGCATAAAACCAAAGAGAGTGAAGAAAGGGGCATGTGACATGTCCATACAAATGTTGGTGGGTTAGCCATGTGATGTGAGATTTGGATAACGTGGTTAGTTGTTTCTTAAGAGAAAAACTTGGTAAGGGCACCTGATCGGGTCATTCGTAAGGCACTCTTTAGAAAAATATAAGATTATGTATTTTGGTCTCATTCGGTTTGAGAGTCTAAAAGATGTCTTAGTCATGCAGCCTTACCGAATATCTTATCGTTTCTTATAATCTTAGGCACAATGATGGAAAAATTTGAAAGAAGTTATTATGTGAAATAACTTAATGTGGTAACCCTCGTTCCGCTGAGGTTCTAAAAAAACCTAAATGTAGTAAATTTAAAATGATTATATATATTCATAATGATTTGAAATTACTAATTCCTCTTCGTTTTCTTGCTGTCAAAATCTTGACATTAAATAGTCTAAATAAATAATTACCTAGATTTTTGAATCACCAAATAAATTCTTGAAAACATATGAAATAGCTTTCAATATGCGGTTTTATCATAAGAATTCGATGTGAAAACAAAATACCAACGGTAGACTATTTAACGCTTTCGCCCTCCCCTCCCCTTTTGTCCGTAACTTTCAAAAAAGGAACATAACTCACATGGGATCTACTGTAACTTGTTTGCTTATGATGTCAATTATTTTTGCCACGATAAAATAATATTTATTTTTTAATGTTTTCCTGCAGGCCATGCTTCTTGCCACTATGAGTTTATTCCTTGATTGAAAGGAAAATGCAAGATTCCAAATGCCCATGATTACTTTTTAATTGAAGATTGCTGCTATGGAAGCATATTTCCTGCAGAAATTTACTCAGAAAACATTCCAAAGTAGGTTTATATTCAGCTTTCAATCATATTAAATGATTTTTTTTGTTCTTTCAACAAGTCACAAAAGGGCAACGGTACAATTATTAGTAAACCCATTCATTATGTACTGTATTTTGTTTTGTTTGGTTTCCGATGTCGGATTCTTTTATTTTTCAAAAAAAAAACTTCAAAGAATATTTCTTATTCTGTAATTTCTCAAATTGAGTAGTCCGCTTGCTTTGAGAATATATAGGAACTATAGCCATAGGATTTGAGAGAGATCCGGCAAGTGGCACTTGACATGGCATTTCCACGACTAAATAATATTTTTCATTCGGATTGTTGCCACCTAGTCTCTTGCTCCTATTAAGCTTAGCCTTAGTTTTTAAGGGGGCCCGCTTATGGGACATGCGTCTTTCGGACATGATAACTAGTATCATGTCCTCGCCCATCTCTATCAGCGGGCCCTTTTTTTTTTTTTTTGCCAGACTTAATAAGGTCTCATGTCAATGAAATTAATTAACTCAATTCCTGGTAAAATTGAATGTGCCAAGACCTCTTATATTTGAATGCAAGATTCAAAGCAGTACTGCAAGTGCAAGACTCCAGTAGCTCCTTTGTCATCAGAAGTTGAGCTTCTGGGCTCTCAACCTGTAAGGGCTTTGGCTCATATTTGGTCTTGGGTTCTGCCATTGCTTTTGATGGGCTTCGCATATTTCTTTTGCATTTTGAGCCTTTCGACCAACCTTTTATACAAGCGATAACAAAAAAAGAAAATCAAACACGAAACTTCAAATGCAATAACGAGTACTCTTAACCACTTGAGCTTCCAAATCGACACAAGCAAGTTTCACGTTCATTACTTTTCATGGACACATGTTATATTTAATTACCCTAATCCCATGAGTACATGACTCACATCAATTAAATAAAGAAAGATCTCGAGATATCGAGCATAACAATCCAACGAAGGTTCAAAATTTGAGACAGAAATCAAGTTCTTGTGTTAGCAAGTCGAAAAGGGTAGATGGAGGGGACCTACATGTGACCTAAAATGCAGAACAAAAATTGGAGTTCGGATCCAGTTTTGAAAGACAAAGGCAAAGCCTGCAACTTTGGGGGAAGATGAGATGAGGACAAAACTTGAAAAGTGCAAAGCATGCAAAGGCAGAACATGAAACATTTGGTGCTGTCAATCTCCCAAAAGCCGTAACATGGTCGGCGTGATGATAGGGAATAGGAATTTACATGCAACAAAGTCAAGGTTTCATCATGCCTTTTGCTTCTCTCACTCAGTTCCTTCGTAGAAAGTAGGAAACTAACTAGTTATGTTTCTAATAGTTGTTTTCACGCGTAAATCGTTGTTAAATGACAATTGTTGATCTGTTGTAGTACTTATTTATGGAATTGGATCCCCGCCGGATCCAATTCCATGGGGATCCTAGGGATCAACCCATCTGGATCGTTGATCGAAAATCGTGCGGCCACAGTTTTTTCTTTTTTTATATTTTTCACGCAAAACGAGGATATTTTACTTTTAAAAATATAAAAAGCATTTAATTTGGACCGCACGATTTTCGATCAACGGCTCAGATGGGTTGATCCCTAGGATCCCCATGAAGGGGATCCGGCGAGGATCCAAGTCCCTTATTTATATCGATAGTTGACAGCCAATCATGTACAGATAGACAACTTACAATGCAACTAGCTTAAGTAGTGGTCATACTTAGACTTCCTCATTATTGGGACCAAATTGCACGAGGTTTTTTTTCTTTTTTTTTTTCGGGAAACAATTGTACAAGGTTCTTTAGGTTACAAACTTTGGGAGGTCTTAGGGTACAACTTAGGCACATATAATTTCACCCCTTCTCTCGTTAACTTTTGTCTAACTTATCATAATCCAAAATCATGAAAGCTTTGGCTAATTAGTAGACAATATCAATTTCATTACAATACTATAGAAACTCTCTACTCTCACTTACGTGAGACAAAACATCATTACTTCGGGTCCATCACTGTGTGAGACAAAACATTATTACTTCAAACAAATGTTTACGTTATGGATATTAAATCACATATACATCTTATGAAAATGAACTGTTATATCATCGAACGCGACTTCAAAATGAAACGTTTGTGTATATCTTGATATGCGAACATCCTAACTCGAAAGTGATATCCTATTTCTATATGTACATGCATCTATCATTGTTTGATTGGTCGATCTAATGGATGCAAACGATGAAAGCACAACAATAAAACCACTTGAGGAGATTAGAGGTCCTTTTCACTTGAGCAATAAGCTAACACTTATACTTACTTCAAGCAAAATACTAATCATCTCTCTCTCTCTCTCTCTCTCTCTCTCTCTCAACAAAATGCCAAATGGAGTAATGGAGAAAGGGCGACTGAAGATAAGAGAGTGGGCCATTAGGTACACTCACTTAGAGGGGACAAAGAAATAACAAGATTCCCATTTTCCTCAGAAATATATTTGCTCACTCCGGTAAAGAGACGGTGATATTCATCGCTCAATTGATTTACGGTTGGATAAATTTAATTTAATTTATTGATTGCGTAAATTTTAAAATTTAAACTAATTTAAAGATAATTAATAAGGTAATGATCAAACGTCACTGCGGCGTAAGGATATTGAGCAAAAGTGCACTCATTTTTTTTTTGTTTTTGGGAACTGCAAAAATGCACTCTTTTTGCATAAGTTCTTTTGCAACTTTGATTTTGCAGATTAACATAATATTAAATCATATTTAGGGATGAGAATCACTTGCATGATAAACATTGATTGATTCAATGTCTGAATTTCTTTTGGGGTTAATTAAATATTTATATGCTTCTGGAATGAGAATTTGATTGTGATTTCTGCACTCACATCTTCTAACTTTCAAATAAATATTTTGTATTTTATGTATTAGCATGCGCATAAAGTGCTTCACCAAAAATAAGTACTACCGATCATCAAGGGTGGAGAATTGACTGTGGCCACACATGATGAAATTCCTCATAACTTCTTCGGACCGGAAATGAGTGAATAAGCGTGGCTTGCCACAAATTGTCTATTTTTTGAAAGAAAAAATAAATTCAAGGGCAGAGGATAAATGAATATGTAATGTACTTAGCGGAAATTAAATATATAGAGTAAATTGCAGCTATAGTAATAAATCTATTACTCGATTATCGCTTCCTTTTTCTTCTGATATTTCATCCACTTATATTTGTTTATACAACGGTATATTTACCTTAGAGGTGAAACATTAAATTGATGTTAAACTCGTTTATAGAACCGAAAGCATCTCACTTACAAATAAAATAAAAAATAATACTGCTAAATTATATTACTTAAATGATTTCATCGCTTCCTTCGAATTATAAGCATATTTGCATCACTTTATATAATTTCATATCAATTTGGAGGAGGGGGAAATCCCCATCAAAGTTGTTTTGCAATTAAAATAAGAACAACTTGGATTAGGAAGACAAAGAAAAGCAAGTGGAAGTGGAAGGCACTACTTTTTAAACTTTCCTACGTCATCTTAATTTATCACTTTAAAATTAACATAACAAGGTTCTCTCTATGCTCAACCGTGTGTGTCCAGTGGCGAAGCCAAGATTTCTTGTGAAGAGGGGCCTCATACAAGTATAGAAGAAGAAAAAACCAATAGTGGTTATAAAATTACAAATGCAAAACATCATAATATACATCCAAGTAATTAGATAGTCAAAATTAATATACCCATAGATAATTTTATCTATTCATAGTAATCATAATTATCCTCGACAAATTTCATATTTTGAGACCGTTGCATGATGTCATCTATACTATTGAAAGAATTATGAAACTCAATAGAGAGAATTACTAAAAATTTGCAAACCCTAAAACTCAAGTAAGAGGTAGGGTAATAGAGTTTTACAAACCTTATTGTTCTTTATTCAATAAATTTGGGATTTGAATGGTTAAATAAGGAAAACTAACGAAAAGGGCTTGAAAACTTTTAGTTTTAACGATAAGGACAAAATAAAGGGTAAAGTGAATAGTACCAGGATTGACTTTTTAGTGTAAAAATGTGGTTTTTCGTTAAAGTGAACAGTACCGCGGGCTTTTCGTTAAAACTCCCTTAAATATATGAAATTCAAGAAGAATAAGGGAATACCTCTGCCAGTGTATAAGTGAAAGACAATTTTTTTTTTTAATTCAAAGTGAATGATGGGTTTAATTTAAATGTTACTGATTTGTGATAAATGATGATTTAAAATATTATACTTAATATGGAATTTGTTGGATTAAAAATAAATAATGATTGGATTTGTTTGAAGTGTTGAGAAGGGTCGCAAAGCAAGGTGTAATATTAATCTTATTTTTACAAGTGAGGATAGGCCTAGGACTACTCTGGTCCTAATATGCCTCCGCCAGTGTGTGTGTCACTTTCTCAGATTGACCCACTAAACCCTTTATCCTACCATTTGTACCCCTCCACTCTTCTAGATTAAATTGAATTTAGCTTGTAAATAATGCTATAAACTAATAGTAATCTTAGGTTAACTGGACACATGCGATGATTCAGATCGTTGACGCGACGAGTAAATGAGTTGATTATGGTTGAGATTATAGTATTAGACAACTAAGCTATATGTTATAAATGTAGAAGGAATTTGCAAATGAGAAGAATGAATGTACTTGGCTCTGCCGGTGATTGGTAAGATATGTTTCGAACAACATAAATATGCACTGTATTGTAAATGATTGAATAATTTTATTATCATGGTCCATTAAGATTATGATATTCGTTACTTCGATTGATTATGAAAAAAAGGGAATATTGGTCTTATGACTTCATATCTAGCTTGAGAACCTATGATGCCATAGTATCCACATAAGATCTCATTTGTAGTATTTTTAAAGCTAATTCATTAAAGTTTGCAGTTTGGCATAATCTTACTTTTGCTTTTATTCTTTCTTTTATGATGTTTATTTTTTATTTTTTTATACAAACGATAATTTTTTGTAAACCAAATTAAATAATAGGAAGTGGAATTTGAACTTAGTTGCCTAAAGAAAGTACATCCGTTCTAAGTAATATAATTATGTTCTCATTTTTATTGTGTTAGAGCATCCCTAATGAACGCTCTATCCTCTATGACTACTACTTTTCAAGCCTTAATGAGAAATTTCATCCTCAATGAGCCGAAAAATAGAGCTAGATCCGCTATTGGGGCTAACAACTTTCTTTCTTGAGTAGCATAAAATTGGAAAAAACTATGGGTCCCACAAAAAAGTAGCAATCCATATGAGCAAAATTCTATCAATCTCCCTCTACTTGCGAATACACTTATTCTCTCCTATATTCTTTTTAAATTTTTTTTCCTTACATATTTATCCTGTAATTTGGCTAATTAATGATTGCTTTAAATTTCATAAGAATTAAAATTTCAAATTGGTTTAATGTTCATGGGCACTTGTGGGTGAAATTTTCATATAAATTTTTTCAAAATTGTATGATACTAATTTACCAATTGATGCTAGGTAAATTGTGTGTTGTAATGTGAAAATCAAATTATTTCTGAGAGCGAAGTGGGAGTTTGTATCTTTCAACAAATGAGATTGAAATAAGATAATCTAATCTAACAAACGGTTCATAAGTGATGAAATCTAACTTTGTCACAATTTAAACTTAAAAAGCTCGAAAAAAATAATTGGACATGGAGCATATGGTGGGTTGCAGGGAAGGTTTTTTCTGTAATATGCAATTATAGAACTTGCAAACAAATCCCACTGGTAGTAATGTTATTTCACACTATTTAAAGGGCTTTTTCTAACTCGGAATTTTTATATTCCACAAGTGGGTTCTCTTCTCTCTCTCTCTGACTATGTCACTCCCACTGTCAGCAAAAGACTGGTCTGTGGTGGAATTCTAAGCTTCAAATTCCTTCAAAGTTCAAACAAGGTACAACCAGAGACTTGATATTTTCAAATCAGTAGTCATCATTTACTGGTTTTTGCATTCAAATCCTCTGTTTTGCATTGGTATTACTGGTCGTGTTACAAACCAGTCCTTTCCTTTTTTTTGGTGAAGTTTTGAGCTCTGAGTTGTGTTTTCATGGATGATTTTCCATTACTGAAACTGGGTTGCTGATGTTTCTTCAAGGTATATCATATACGAACTTTGCTTTCCTTTTGGTAGGTTTTATGGCGCTCTGTTTTCAAATTCTGTGTTTTTTCCCCTTTTCTGGAAAGACTGGAGCTTCAATTTTGAACAATGGCGGAGCCAGAATTTTTTGGGAGGAGGGACCTCGCACAAGTATAGAAGAAAACTAAGCCAATAGATATTATAAACTTACTAATGCAAAGCATCATAACATATATCCAAATAATTAAGTAGTCAAAATTAACGTATGCATAGATAATTTTATCTATTTATAGTAATTATAATTTTATCTATTTATAGTAATTATAATTATTCTCGACAAATTTCATATTTTGAAACCATTGCATGATGTCATCTATACTACTTGAAGTATTATTAAACTCAATAGAGAAAATTACTAAAATTTTTGCAAACCCTAAAACTCAAGGAAGAGGTAGGATAGAATAGAAACAAATATTTTATAGAGAATAATAGAGTGTCACAAACCTTATTGTTCTTTATTCAATACATTTGGGATTTGGAATGGTTAAATATATGAAATTCAAGAAGAATAGGGGAATAGCTCTGCCAGTGCATGAGTGAAAGACGATTTTTTTAATTAAAAGTGAATAATGGGTTTTAATTTAATGTCATTGGTTTGTGATAACGACCATTTGAAATATTATACTTAATTTTGGGATGAGATTTGGATGAAAAGATAGATAAATGATTGGATTTTTGTGTTAAGTGTTGAGAAGGGTTGCAAAGTAATAGATATAGATATAATACTAATCTTGTTTTTTCAAGTTAGGATAGGCCTAGGACTACTCTAGTCCTCATGTGCCTCCGCCAGTGATTTTGAAGTTGTTTTTGTTTGAGATTTGGTGGCGACCCTTTTGTTTATGAACTAGAATTTGAATGTTTGTGAAAAGATTAAATCTTTATCAATGTCTTGGAACAAATGGGGTTTCTCAAAAAACCAAAATTTGGGTGTTGGAGCCGAAGATTAAGCGGTTTGTGTTTTTCCGAGTGGTTGGGATGATGATTTGGTGGATGGAATGGTCAGTGTTTTCCTGTGATTCATTTTGTTGGAGAGTTTCATACTTTGTTTGGCTATCGAAATGGAAAATAATGTGGCAGCAGAGAGTAACGGTTAGAGAAGAGAGTTGCAGAGAATGTCTAAGAACACCAGATAATACTAGTTTAGTATTCCATTCTCTAGTTTCTGTAATCTTGTTAATTAGAAGTTTACCATTGAGATTTGAGATCATTTGGTTTCATAGTTTACTTGGAAATCAGACTAATATTGCACCAGCAATTGTATGATCATTGTCAATTTATGTTTTTCGAAACGTTTGAATCTCTTTTAATTGCATAATCATTTTGATGGATTGGCGCTCTACTGGTTTTCACGCTTCACGTTCGTCATTTTAGATTCTTTTCGTATCTTTTCTCTGTTTATCTAGTTTTTTTCGCTTGGTTAGTGTCTTTCTTTGCTTCACAGATGCTTATCTGGTCGTGTTGGTCTGGTCTCTATTTGCGGTTGCATTCTTGCTACACTTGATTATTGGTGAATAAACTTCGGATTGGCAACACCAACGAATTAGAACGACAAGTTCTGAGATCTTTAAGTTTGATGTTGAAATTGTGCAATTGTTCTCAAAAGATTTTCCTGTATTTCGCTAATGCAAATATCTTTAGTTGTTTTCTAACAAAATTGTTAGTAAACTATTAGGCTATCATGCGCTAGCGCTAGTAGATGAACTGCCAAAGCAAATTTTAAAGGCTGCTCCGTCTTTTCCATTTACGAGAACTTCACTTCAGCCTGTCCTTACTCCGAATTCCACAATGACTAAATCTCATCATTGTTCCTCATGCTTTTCACTTGTTATCTTTACGGTATTGCACAGATCTCTCATTATTTTGTTATGCAGATTATGCTGGTTCTGTAGTATGTCGTGTCCTCTTTGTTCCGTATATCTGTGTAAACAAGGTCTCTTATTGTAATACAGATAATGCTTCTGGCAAGCGAATTTGAAGCTTCCTATACAGCTCTAACGAAGCTTGGATAACACAAATAGAAAGATAGTTTTCGGCAGCAGAGTCGGCAATTAGACTACTCTTCAATGCAAGCATCAAAGGAGCAGAGAATTTCAGGGATGTCAAACCGGTTATATTATCAGCCAATCCAAGAAGTAGAAGCCTACTGCTTGCCTCATTTCCAAACTTTGGACCCGCGGCTACATTACAATGAGAGCAGCCAAAGTACCCACCTCCCATTGCAGAGTTTCCACGAACACTACTGCACTTTGGAGTCTTCCTGGTCTAATGGTAGCGACACCGTTCATAACACCCCATCAAATGTCAGTTTCTCACCTAGTGGAAGCCCGATGTCGCAGCAAGACTCTCATTCATATCCGTCTGATCAGTACCATTCCCCTGACCAGACCTACAGCTCTCCGATAAGTGGATCCTGCATAACCGATGATGCAACTGACTTCAAGTACAAGCTGAAACAATTAGAAACTGTAATGCTGGGTCCTGATTCCAATAATCTTGATAACTATTGCATTACTTTCCCGAATGGGGCGGGCAATTCCCCGCCAGACGAGGACAGCTGGGGACAGATTATGGAATCAATCTCTAAAAAGGATTTGAAGCAAGTCCTCATCTTCTGCGCAAAAGCAGTAGCAGATAATGATCTGTTAATGGCACAATGGATGATGGATGAGTTACGCCAGATGGTTTCAGTTTCGGGTGAACCAATTCAGAGGTTGGGTGCATACGTGCTGGAAGGACTAGTTGCGCGGAAGGCATCTTCGGGGAGTAACATCTACAAAGCACTGAGATGCAAAGAACCAGCAAGTTGTGAACTCCTCTCTTACATGCATATTCTCTATGAGGTTTGCCCTTACTTCAAATTCGGGTACATGTCTGCAAATGGAGCCATTGCAGAAGCCATGAAGGATGAGAACAGTGTTCACATCATTGATTTCCAAATCGGTCAGGGGAGTCAGTGGGTCACTCTAATCCAAGCTTTTGCATCCAGGCCTGGTGGACCTCCCCACATCCGTATAACAGGTATTGACGATTCCATGTCAGCTTATGCCCGTGGAGGAGGACTAAACATTGTGGGAAAGAGGTTGTCTAAGCTTGCAGAGTTGTTCAAGGTTCCATTCGAGTTCCACGCCGCTTCCATGTCTGGTTGTGACGTACAGCTGGAGCATCTTGGTGTTCGACCTGGGGAGGCTTTGGCTATCAACTTTGCATTCATGCTGCACCACATGCCCGATGAGAGCGTCAGCACTCAGAATCACCGGGATAGGCTGTTGAGGTTGGTTAAGAGCTTGTCTCCGAAAGTGGTGACCCTCGTTGAGCAAGAATCTAACACAAACACCGCTGCATTCTATCCACGCTTTGTAGAAACACTAAATTACTACACAGCTATGTTTGAGTCAATTGATGTGACTATTCCGAGAGATCACAAGGAGCGGATCAATGTGGAGCAACACTGCCTGGCTAGGGAGGTTGTTAACATAATCGCATGCGAGGGCGTTGAGAGGGTGGAAAGACACGAGCTTCTTGGGAAGTGGAGGTTGCGGTTCGCAATGGCTGGATTTACACCGTACCCTTTAAGCTCCTTGGTAAATGCCACCATCAAGACGCTGCTGGATAACTACTGTGACAAATATCGGCTTGAAGAGCGAGACGGGGCACTCTATCTTGGCTGGAAGAACAGAGACTTGGTTGCTTCTTGTGCATGGAGGTGCAAACCGAGCACGAATTGATGCTCTCTTTTTTTGTCGGAATGGAGGCGAGGCAAGCTTGGAGAATAGAACATGTTTTTTCATGTGTTCTTTTGCACTTGTAAGCTGCCAACTGCTTATAAAAAGGGTGGCATCAGCTGTGTACACTTGATAAAATCGAAATTATCTGTTTTAGAGAGAGAGAGAGAGAACTTTGATTTCAGAAGGCATTGGTTTGTACATGGTTGTCTGAGTAATTGGCACAAATGCTTTGCTTTTTTTCTTCCTACCTTTTTCTTGAGGAAGTTTAAATCCAATACCATCAAATAAAGAGAATTGAGAGAAAGTGGTTGTTTGGGAGATTCGTTTTCCTTATTCAAACAATAGTTACTTGGGTTTGAAGGTTGAGGAATTTTAGTCCGACTGAAGTTCCCCTTTGGTCTCTGTAGATTTACTCGTCGGGAACTAAACTCCAATATTTTCCTTTCAGTACAAGCGTCGCAGACTGAACTCCAATTTTTTTTTCCCCTTTTAGTACAAGCAACATTCTACGCAAAGGGAGAGGGAGGGTTGGAATCCAGGACGCAATGGGTTAAAAGAGGAAAGCCCTATCCGCCAGAGCAATCAACTACCTGCACTCCAATGGCAACTTATGTGCTAATTCCGTTAAAGTGGAGTTTGTAGATGCAAATTTCTTCCTCTTGATCTTGGACAAAATTGCACCTACAAAACAATTAACACCTTAGGTCAAGGCCAAGAGCCTCACGCGCCCACGATGAATGGGGGAACTTTGGCCGAAGAACCTCCGATGCCAAAGTTAGAATTTAGAGAGAAAGTGTTTGAGAATTTTGGAGAATTTTAGCAAGAGTGTGGACTTAGATTTTTAGAAAAAATGGGGTGATATATAGAGGGCTTGGCCGGTCCCCTTTGGAGAAAAGGTGGCCGGCCCTTTGCGGTATTTTTGTGTGAAATGAGTGATTTAATTGGTAATTAATGGATTAATTAGGTAATAAATCCATTAATTAGCCAATTAACTCAATTTTTATGGAATGTTTTGAAAGTTATGGAATAATTACCTTATGGAGAATATAGAATGAGGATGAATGAAATAATTTTGAATTTGTTACCTATTTTGGACACTTTTGACTTGGTTGAAAGATAATAGCCCGTTGCTCGCACATAGGAATCCTGATGTGCCTCAAGGGTATCTTTGTCTTTTTCATCCAAAGATCCATGTGTCGCGTTGTGATTATTTTTGGCTCCACAGCGTTCTTGAGCTATTATTCTTGAATTGCAACAATTAGTAAACCATAACGTTTAAATCGCTACGACTGACACTACGAGACCAAAACTATTCAAGTAAACTAAACGATTAGGGTTCATGAATAACATTAGCACAACCAACTTTTCATATATCAAGTACTAACATGACATGAGAATCCTCCTTCCTCAGTCTAATCCCTACATCTTTGAGGTCATCCAATCTATATAGAATAATTACACACAACTTTTGTTAACCTTCCAATCCGCTGTCGGACAATATTGGCATTGCGCCAAATCCTACCCTCCAATCCCGACCCAGAGCATTCTCTCCGGAGACGAAAACAAGAGGAAGAATGAATAAGAACCCTAGCACCAGGCATGTCCTGATGCATTAATACATTATTTAGGGTGTCGATGAATCTAGATCCAGCATTGCAGGTTAACTGTCAATGAGTTCTGCTTTCGGCTTTTCTTGCTCCGGTGGATTACTTTCTGGACGCAGATTGTCGCAAACCGCCATATCAACGCCTTCTGACTTAATTCCGATATCAACAGTTTTCATTTGATTTGCTCTACAAACAATCATGTAAGGGGGGTCGCTTTCTGTTGTCGTACATGCTTCGGCAACCGATTGATCATGTGGTGTTCTTTCGGGGCCAAGATCAGAATCAACGACCATATCTGAGCCAGCAACATCACTTGATTTAGTTTTTGACTCATCTTTCCGTTGCTCGTTTGGTTTAACTTCATGCTTTGGGCTAGTATCGCGGCAGACAGCATTCCCTTCTGGTATAGCGCCAGACTCACAAATGCGGGCTGTCGTAAACACGTTTGATGCTGCTGTATTATGGGTGACAGTCCTTGTCGGGGGGATATCATGATCATGTTGCCCCTCATATGTGGCTATAACCACTTTTGAATCATGAGACGCCCTCTCTACATGTTTCTTAACAGGGCATCCAGGATTTGAGCATCTGTAGTAACTCCTACATATGCAAGTGTAGACGCAGAGGAGAGTCAGCAAAAATATACCAAAGAAACTAAGACAGATAAAAAAAATGCCAAATAGATTAACTGAAAACTTTGAAACACAAACCGATTCCATTCACATCATTCTATGACAAACACCAAACAAGACCAAACTAAATAAAACAAGATGCAGGACACGTTCGAACAAAGCTCACAGACACATAGTGAGTCTACTGACTATTGTCTACGAAGTAATAATATCTAATACTTCCGGTTTATCCCAAGAGCAACATAAAATACTTCCAAAGCATACGCAAGTTACATGAAGGAAAAGAATGTCGTATCTGATCTATGCATTTACAAATGAGCAGAGTGGCAATTTAGGTGCACGCCTGACGCCTCACATAAAGCATCAATACGTGGAAGCATTAAACTGATTATACCTTGGATTTGGATTGCCTTTTACTAATTTCTGCCCGTATTTGCGCCATCTGTACCCATCACTCACTATATCAACCTCACTCATAGTCTGAACAACCATACGTGGTTCAACAGCTGGCTTATCCAGGGGTAATGAGTTGCCATTATGTTTTGCCTTCTTCCTATTTTTTTTCAATATCAGTTAAACAAAGGTAAGTATTATATACCAGTGCACAGGAAAATTCAAAATAGCTATTGCAAGAACATACTGTCTTTTAGGGTCAGGATCACCATCTCTTGGTCTATTTGACTGAGAGAGCACACTCTGCACGGCTTCGGTAACTGCAAAGCTTGAAAGCTGTGGGGGATCTACTGGCTCAATCTGGTTAGATGTGTGCCCATGCGCATTTGACGATTTGTCTTCAAATACAAGGTCATTAAATAAATTAAACAAGATTTGGCATTGTAAGAACCATATCTAGATAACAACTAAGTTTCATTCTCACCTTCAACATCAGTTAACAAAAGCACTTTTGGTCTTTCGTCCTCAACAATGGACACAACAAAACTAACAGCTACTGGGACACTTTGGAGTTTAGGATGTTCATGCTCACCAAAGTATACAGTATCTGTTATCTGGCCACTATGTGCACGTTCCACTTGCTTCTTCACTTCACATTTTGGATGCGTACATCTGTAGTAACTTCTTACATATGAATTTCCCTTAACAAATTTCTGGCCGTATTTTCTCCAGTGATAACCATCATCTAACACTCTCTTAAGTGTAGTAGATGGAGTGGTTCCTTCTTGACCAGATCGCAAGGCAAGTGCAGCGGTTTCAGGAGTTTGTGGGGTTTTCTCAGATGTTAAAGAGGAAGCACTTCCTTCTTGATTTGGTTGTGACATAGTAACAACTCCATCAGGCACCTGTGATGCTTTCTCAGGTGTTAGAAATTGAGCAGTCCCTTTATGATCTGATTGCAATGGACAGATCCCCTTATTAGGAGCTTGATGTGGCGCATGAATTTCACTATCAGAACTCTCTTTCTTCTGTACTATATCAGAAGCAACTTTATCTGTCCCATCTTCCCCTAAAGGAATCATGTGAACTTGATTCTTGTATCACAGCCTGCAACTCAGCTCAGGATGCCACCATCACAGTTTACCTCCGTCTCAAAAAAAACCTCCAATACAGCAGGTTGTTCAACTCTGATCGTTTAAAGCAAGGAAAAGAATGTCGCGGTCAGAACTTGCTAGCTGCAGAATAGATCAGGGCAGTCATAAGGATATGTCCCGAATCCCAATTTAGTTAAACGAAGATCACGAACACCATAATTGTCTGGTTTTCAAAAGAAATGAAAGACGACATGAAACTCCTAGTCCTAGGTTATCAATGTGAATGGATGTGCGTGTATATGCATATTATGTGTGTGCGGGAGCGTGTATATACATGCATATATATTGTTTTGATTTGGTTAATCATATTAAGTTGTTTTGATTTGGTTAATCATATTAAGTAGGTGAAGCGGCTCTGCTACTAATATTTCAAAATTTGTTAACTGTTTTCGAAAAGAAAATAAAAAATTAAAATACAGAAAGGGTCATGAGACACATAAATAAAATTCCAAATCTTTTTGTCCATATATTACTCAGAAGAACAAAAATTACAACCCATTACCCAGAAATATAAATTTTAGCTTGAAAAAAAAAAGTTCATAACTTTAAACAAATTAAGTATTGAGTCAAATGATTAGCTCAGTTCAATGAGGTTCCAGGAAAATGAAACAAAAGCAAACAGAAAATTTGGGACTCAATTACGCAATTTTCTCACACTTTCTCAGCAACCAAACAGAGGATGTAGTAATTAAGAGCTAGAACTACAACAAATAATTAAAAATACACCCAAAAAAAAAAACAATCATGGCACATGAGTTGAGGTCAATTATATTAAAAAAATAATAAACAGTATAATTAAAATATTTAAAAAATTAATCTCAAAACCATCAAATTTTTAGATGAAACTACAAACCCTATGCAGTACAGTACGAAAAGAGAAAACTACAAACCCTATAAATTTCGCGATCAGGTGGCCCAATTCCGCGGGAAGCCGGCGGATTGAGATTGAATCAGAGCCGTAGATCACGCCGGCGGTGGTGATTGAGCTGGCGGGAGACAGGGAGCAGCTGGGTGGCAGTGAGAGAGACGAGTCGAAGCTCTCCAAGTCTTTTGCCAAAAGTCTAATCCGATGGGGGGGGGAGAGAAGGAGGGGGAGGAGAGATTTTTGTTGCCCGCGATGAGGTGCACAGAAGAATCTTTGTTCCTCTCGCTGTCCTGCGGTTTGATTGGTTATAATCAATCTTTAACATGTGGGCCATGGTCGACATGTGGGCCATGGTTGTTTCCTTGGAGTTTGGACCGTGATAGCGCCTTTCCCGGTTGTTGTAATAAGAGAGAGATTTTTCAGTGTGACCGTCACACGAGGTAGTACATCACGTGTCCCTATATAAATGATGGGATATGTGTGTTAAAAGGTTAATAACTTAAAAATTAAAATTTTCTACCACTTATATAAAAATACGTGATATACCATCTGTGTTCCCGTCACAACTAAAAATTTCTCGTAATAAGATCGTGGTGCTTGGCCCATTTTAAAGTTATTTTTTTATTTTTTTTTGTTAAAGGGTAATATTTTGTTAAATTAAATGTTATTCGAACCTACGTCATCATACATGGTCTCAACACCTTTTCATCACGGAGTAGGATTCTCTGCCTTCTTTTTTTCCTTCCTCTCCCCTCCCCTACTATTTGAACGGTCACGGTTAAGCCACGTCAACATTTTATATTAATTTTTTTTTATAGAAAGAGACAGACAAAATAGAGAATGTGAGAGTATGAGATGTAAGGGAAGGGTATGGAAAGATGACGGGAGAGAATACTAGTCTTTCCTTCCACCACTGTGGTACAGAGCCACTTGTCACTATTTAGTAGAGTTAAAATAAATCATTTTTATTGTAAAAAAATTATATTTCTCTTGTTCGTGTTTGAAAGTCTAAAATAAAATATCACTAAATAAATAGATAATATAATTTTAAGTCAAAATAGTTTTTAAGTTATTTATTTTAGAAATACAAATAATAAATCTAACCTCAATTGCTAGACGGATAATCACGTTTTTTTCCGTGCACTTTTGTGTCGTTTTTTAATTATATAAGCGTTAAAATTGATTAAATTAGAATAATACACTTGATAGAGTTTAAAGAAGTTTCCAAGAAGGAAAGGATGAATTCTTATTGTAGCATATAAAATAAAGGTGAATTTGGAGTAAATAGTTTTTTGGTGAAATTGTCCCATACTTATTACAAAAAAAAAAAAAAAAAAAAAAAAAAAAAAAAGAGCTGAGATTTGTGCTTATATATCTTTCAAATAAAGTGAAATCAATATATCATTAGATTAATTTGGGCTGCTTTGCTTTTACAAAAATTGCATCTGTAAAAATAATCAGCTGTAGAATTAACAGTAGAGTGTTTGACAAATAATTTGTAAAAGTGCTTGATAAAAAGCAAAATCAAAGTGTTTCGAAACTTTTAAGGTTTAGGCAGCAGCACCAAACTGGTACTAAATTATTCATAATTTTGCTCGGTTGTCAAACATAATTTTGAATCCAACTTTCTTCTACATCTGCTTTTACAAGAATTTAGGCATAACCAAACTGGCACTTGATTATTCACAATGTCTTCATCTTCAATACATTATGTCTCATATTCAAATTCTTCTTCCATCTCTAGTCTCGATTAGGGTAGAATATATTAAAATTCTCAACAAAAAAAAAAAGAATAACAGTTGCACAAATCTGTTTTTTTTTTTTTTTTAACAAACGAAATTATCTATATTAAGGAGTGAGGGAGTGTGGGCTAAAACTCACGATGAACTAACAATAATATAGTTTAAATTCGTTTTTAACGAGAATCGAACATCAAATTTCTTAGGTAATAGTGAAATAAAATACAGTAATATTAAGTATGCAAAACCCGATTTTACTCCACGGAGCGCGTCCTGCACCAGTACATACACCGCCATACACAAACGGACGCGTTTCGTCTTCTTTCCTAAATCAGCCCCAATTTTCCAGTCCAATCCACACAGGAAAGGGAAATCTCAGACCCTAATTCCCAAAATTCGCCCTCTAATTCTTGCCAAAACCCTCAATTTCTCACTCTTTCCAATCCCACCATCTCCCTCGTCCCAAACCCTAACCCTAATCCAGAAGCAGAATGCTTCTCACTCCAGGCCACTCTCCTCGCCACCTCTCATCCCCTTCGCCCTCTACAATTTCCGAAGCTTCTGCCCTAAACCCTACGAATTCCACCCAAATCACACCCAAGAACCCTAAAGGCCACCCCACTATCCTCGATGAAGACACCTATGTCGCCGCGATCGAGAAGATCATTGAAAGGGACTTCTTTCCCGATATTTCCAAGCTCCGGGACCGCCTCGACTGGCTCGAAGCGATCAAGACCCGCGACCCGGTTCAGATTCGAGATGCCCAGTTGAAGATCATCGAGCGGCGCGGAAAGAAGGTAACTCATAATCCTGACCCTGATGGTAGAACCCCAGGTTCGACCTTTATGCGTAGTTTTACCCCTGCCGATGAATTTGATGGTAAAACCCCGAAAACCCCGGGTGTTTCGAATGTGGGATTGTCCGGTGATGTAGGGTCTAGCGGCGGTGATGATGGCGTAGAGGGCTCGTTGTCGCTTGATCAGTTCTTTAGGCGGTATACGAGTGAGGACAATCATAGTTTTTCGAATATTTTGGAGAAGGTGAATAGGAAGAGGAAGGAGAGATATGAGTATTTGACGGAAGGAGAAAAGGAGGAGGTTAAATCTATTGAGGATGTGAAGAGGGATAGGATTACAGATGGGTATGGAACGTCGGATCAGCGGCCTAGTACATTGGATGGGTGGAAGTATACAGCGAAAAATTTGCTGATGTACCATCCTGCTGATCGAGGTGAGGCCCCATTGACAGAGGAGGAACGTGCAAATAGGATGAAGAGTTTGGAGAAGGAAATTAATCGACCCAATACGCGATTCCATGGGAAGACGATGGATTCCAGGCCGAAGGAGAATGCTATGGCTGAGTTTCTTTATACCACAGTTGCAGGTGCAACCCCGGTTATCATGGATAGAGATGGGGATAAGTTGAAGAAGTATGATTTGGATGATTTGAGGAAGACTCCCAATCCATTTTATGTGGAATCGGAGAAAAAAGCAGATAATGGTTATAGTTTTGTGAAGACACCCTCGCCTGCACCAGGCGTTGATGAATCACCGTTTATTACATGGGGTGAAATTGAAGGGACACCTCTAAGGTTGGATCTTGAGGACAATCCAGTTGATATTGGTGGTGGTGAAGGGCCTCATTATAGGATCCCATGCCCGCCTGTAAGAGACGAAAAGGCTCACTCGCTGTCAAGGGAAGCTGCACGCAAATTGAGGGAAAGGTCAAAATTGTTTCACAAGCCACCTCTGCCATCACCTTCTAGAGGTGGCAGTGCCAGTCCAAGTGTGCGGACACTCTCCCCTGCTGCTCAGAAGTTTGTAAGGAATGCAATTGGCAAGTCCTCATCTTCTATTGATGAAACTCTTCGTGCCAGTTACCGAGGTTCAAGTCCTGGGTTTACTACTCCTAAAGGTGGTAGGAGTGTATCGAGGCTTGGAAGCCATGCTAGCATCATATCAAGATCACCTTCTGCTGCAAGGGAGGGAACTAATCCTCCTTGGTAATTTGGAGTTTTCTTTTTCTTGATGTTCCATTGTATGATCAACGCTTGTTTGGCACTGGATAAGTCTTCTGTTTTCAACTATGTATGTAAAATTCAGACCTTTATCTTTATGTTGATAAGTGGAAGATTATTACGATAATGATGCCAATGTTCAAGATTTCCATGCTTGTTTAACAATGTCAGTTTTCGTGCTGTTATATATTTTACTACTTGTTTCATTGGTGGTCTTTTTATGAAATGCAAGAAGTTTAGGATGCGTTTCTTGGATGATTGTGGAAGCCCCAAGCCCCATCGATTGTAGCATGGCAATTTCACTTTGCATTAAGATAAAGAGAGTGTGCACCACTTACCTTTACTTTTAAACATTGTAGTCATATCAAACAATCTGGCACTGAATCTTTTTGGTTCGAACTTCTGTCAGATTTCAGTTTTTAGATTGAGATATGTTTTATCGGTTTCCTAATGGTTCCTCTTTGACAAATTTATTAATCTCCGTTACATGTGTAACTGTAGAGGTGATGGAAAATATAATTCAGAGAACATATTAAAGCTACTTGTTGCGTGGCAAAATTCTAAAACATAGCTGCTGTTGTTATAGAGGTTATGATTTTGGTAGCTGATGTAGCTTCGGTATTGTATTAGACCTTTATATAGTATAGTAGCATTGCTGGATGGATTCTTCTGTTGGTGTGGATTGTATGATCATTTATCATTCAACATTTTGCTGCTTCATAGAGAAAGATGTCCAGATGGGCTTTGTATATCCTGCTGCATTTTCTGTTTCTGTTTTCAGTTTGCAGAGTAAAGCAGAGTATATCTTGCTGTTGAGGTGCGAGCTTTCTCGGCTCAGTCTGTATAGATAGATTCATGGGGTTTGGTCAATGGGGAATGCATACCACTCAATGTCATTTGAACTTCTACAAATCGGTCATTACAGCTGAGATAGATTTGCTTGCATGAACGGGAACTGAGTTCGCATCTGGTATCCGTGCCTCCAAATCTGTTAAAGGTCAGTCAAGTACGAATTCACATGTTTTCTCACGAGCTGCGATGCATTCTGATTCTGTACCTCATGGGAAATGTGATTTCTGGTTAAATTGTTTAGCTTTAGGAGATGAACTTAGTTCCTTGTTCTGGGGGAAAAGCAGGGGGTTTGAGAAATATTGGAAATGTGGGATTCAGGCACGGGTGCTGCGTGAACTTGAGCAGTAAGGGAGGCTCGTGTGCCTGATTTGCTTGCTTCATTGTGTATTTTTATTTTTAACTTTACTCTGATTGACCATCGAGAGACATCTTTGATTTGGTTTCGCGTCGCGTTCTTTCTTTGGAGGTCTTTTCGTTATACCTTCACGGGCTTCATATGCCGAGTTGTTGAATTCTGTTGAATGAAAAAGAAACTCAGCTTATTTTGTGCAACTCTAAAACTCGAACTTAATCTCACTTTACCTTTTAAATTCAAATTTTGCCCTATCAACAAATTAGTGGTCCCCACCATGGTCACATCATCAAGTTAACACCAATTTAGATAAAATCTAGGCAAAGTGGAACGAATATCGCTGTTCCAAAGTCTTAAGTGAGAAAATTTGAGTTTTGGAAGACAAAGCGAAATTAAATACAAGTAGCGATGAAATTTGAACTTTGAGAGACAAAAGCGAAATTGCGTACGAGTTCTAGAGAGCATTGCTCAAAAGTAAGCCAAGAAATTATTGTTGTAACCAAAATAAGTGTTGGAAAGGACAATTGATGGCATGATTACTGTCTTATTATTTTTCTCTCTTTTTGTGATATAATATTCTAAACAATGAGATAAATATCAACTGACTTAATTCTATTGTGTATTGGCATTTTCACTGACATCACATGAATAGTAATTTGCTTTGCTTTATTAACACTTGAATGTTGAAATAACCACGAGTGCCCGACTTGTTTTTGCGTTAACATATTCACGACTAAAGATTACGTAAATTTCATGCTGGTTATCATACTCACCCTTTAGAACTGAATTAGTCTCTCTGCTCGCACCCACGTGCGTGCGAGAGACATTTTAAGTCACTTAGTAATACGATTTAGTAATATTTCTCTTTTATTTATAAGTGAGTGGTCTTAGTACTACGGTCTAGTGGTATTCCTCTTTCAATTATAAGTGAGTGGTGTTAGGCTTGATTCTCGTCAAATGAGAACTTAAACTACATTATTATGGCTAGTCCATTATGAGACTTAGCCAACTTCCTCCCTCCCTAAGACCATCTCCAATGCATGGGCTAAATGCCAAATATTTTAGCCCGGAAAATTTAGCTTTTAGCCCATAAACAACTTTTCTGCTCCAATGGTTCTGGCCTAAAAATTTTAGCCCGGGATTATTAAAGAATAGAACATAGGCTATTTTTTATCTTAAATTAAATTTTTAAAAAAAAATAAATATGTAGACTATCGTAAATTAATTTTATGAACATTTTAATCTAAAAAAATTTAAATTCCGATAAATATTGAAAAATCACTAAATTTTCAGTTAAATAATTTTTTTAAATTATTTTAGCCGTTGGATTTTAATTTGGACCGTTAGATTTTTTTTTTTACCGTTATATTTGATTATATTCGATCTCAGCCGTTGGATTCAATGTATTTTAAAATAACATATTTAAAAAATAAAATTTGAATTTGGACCAAAACTAGCCGTTGGATCCACCAAAGCTAGCCGTTGGATTGTCCTACTAGCCGTTGGGGATTTGCAGACACAACAGACAGCATCCCGACATGGGACCCACCCCTGTCGGCACCAGAATCCAACCCTCCGCGTGAGGCGCTTGGGCGCGTTGGCGGGCCGAGACTGGCCTTTGGGCCAGCGAGTCCACTCGCGGTTGGGGGGAATGTTGGGGGGAATTTGGCCCAAAAAAATTATTTGGCATTTAGCCCAAAAATTTGGCTTGCATTGGAGCATGTTTTGGGGGGTAATTTGGCATTTGGCCCCCCATTGGAGTTAGTCTAAGTGTAAATACAATGTTTGTTCAAAGAAAAAAAAAACATTGTCATCTAATTGATCTCATACTCATCTCTTCTCTATCATATTCTTAATTTTTCAGATTCATGACTCCCTAATTTCAATTAAAGTAGCTTTACTACATTGAGGAAAAATAATTATGCTTATGCATTATGATATGTGTTCGATCCTACTGATTCTTCTCTCCCTAACAACTAATTATTTAACTCACTAACTCTATCGTTTCCTTTTGTGATAACACATTTAATTTCGGCTTTCTTTTCAAAGTGAATAGTTACATTTTGAGAAAGTCCTTGGACTTAACCTAAACTAAAAAAAAAGGGCAGCTTCACACGTGCTTCCAAAATAGGATTATGCCAAAGAATAAAAAGTGATCGTGTCCCTGACGGCGTCAACTCTTTCTATTCCGATCGACGTCGTTTGGTAGCTAGTGATCCCCGCTCCGCGGAGGTTATAAATACCACCTCCCCTTTGAACACTCACCATTTCCGTTCTCCCTCTCTTTCTTCGCTTCCAAGAGCTTCACTGCGTTTGCCAAAGAATCTCAAGGTACTCTCTCTCTCTCTCTCTCTCTCTCTCTCTCTAGAATTGCATGCTATGAGAAATTGAGTCCTGTAATCGTAGCTCGAGTCAACTTAATTACGTGTTTACTTGATTAATCATGGTTTAATTAGCAGTAGTCTTGATTAATCTTGACGTAATTAGCAGTCTTTTACGATCGTTCTTGCTATTATTGGCTTCATATTCATATAATTAAGCATGATTAGTGCACCAATTTTCAGTCTTTCTTCTCCTAATTTGCTCCGATTCTCTTTCAACAACTTCAACTTTCTGTATACTTCTCAGAAAACTTGTTTCTTTTAGGCAAGGCTTAATTTTGTAGGAACAATCGGACTTCGATCTTCGATCTTGGTATTGTTGTTTCCTCTTTCACTTATGCGCGATTGAAACCGAGTTATATGGTTCAAAACTTACAAAGAATCAAGATTTGTAGCCCCAAAAAAAATGTATGAATCGACCTTGGAGCTAACTTTCCTTAACTTACAGTTTTGATTCATTGAATTTTCTTATTTTTTTAGCTCTTTTCCTTTTTGGTTAGTTATCAGATTGCCTGTTGCTGATTTAGTAGTATCGCCGTAGTAAAAGAAAATCCCTTTTTCTAGTTTTGTTACAACTTACAATCAGAAATTAATATTCTCTGCGGATCACATCCCGCCATTTGCATTTCTTCATTCAGATCTTTACTTCTTTTAGTTTTAAGTTAGTTATTAATTGCTGGTAAAAATAGAGTAAATCAATACTATTGCATCAGAGAAGTAGGGTAGCGTTCTGTTTAAGGCTCATTAGGATGAGTCGTCTCATGATATCAAGTCCCTTGTGAAGGGCACCGTTGTTTCTAGCTTGAACTGGTTTTATTCCTCATCAGAGTGATCTTTGAAGATGCCAGTTGAGAGTTCGATTGCATCTGATCGAGATGCTGAACCATTTGTGGAGGTTGATCCAACTGGACGGTATGGGCGGTATGCTGACCTCCTTGGTCATGGTGCTGTGAAAAAGGTTTATAGGGCTTTTGATCAGGAGGAAGGTACAGAGGTGGCCTGGAATCAGGTCCGGTTGTACAATTACAGTGACGACCCAACACTCATAAATCGGCTTTACTCTGAGGTGAAGCTGTTGAGGCAATTTAAGAACAAGTATATCATTGTTTGTCACAGCGTTTGGAAGGACGAGGCGCATAGCACTTTGAATTTTATCACTGAGGTGTGCAATTCTGGAAACCTGAGGGAGTACAGGGAGAAGCATCGCCGTGTGTCGCTTAAGGCTCTGAAGAAGTGGTCGAGACAGGTGCTTGAGGGATTGGAATACCTCCATACGCACGAGCCGTGCATCATTCACAGAGATCTCAATTGCAGCAACATCTTCATCAACGGGAATACTGGCCAGGTAATTATAACTCATCAGTTGTATCAACTTGTTTCTCCTGATTTTTTTGAGCATAGATTTGGTTACTTGTAGGCAGGCTTTTTTCATCAGTATGAAATTGCTCTTCAATCCAAAATCAGAGTTGGTTTGTATTGTTTTGTTAGCAATAGAACGTAATTTCTTCTCAAAATCTTTATCTGTGACAGTATTCTGAATCTTGTGATCGCTTTGTTTTAACACAACTTGATGAAAATGAATCTTTGTAGCCCATGCCAATGGACGAGGTTCAATTTCCTTGTGTTTTCAGTGAGCATAATTTTTCATCCTATCCTATTTTTGGAATGTTACATTTCCATATTTAAATTCTGCACTGCATCACCATAGGCTGTAGTAATTCTCATTCCCCAATATCCGTCCCTACATCTAGTTCTCTGAACCCCGAAAGAGCGTTACGTATTTGATTGAAGAGTCAGAAATTATATGCCCATTTCCCTGTCTAATTACCTAATATCATATGTTTACAAATCTGAATTCCTAAGTCCTACGGCCTTTTTCTCATGAACATTTCATAAGAATATGACCCTTAAGCATTACGCTTTTCATTCATAGGTGAAAATTGGTGATCTGGGGTTTGCAGCAATTGTGGGAAAGAACCATTTAGCACATTCGGTTATAGGTACACCCGAGTATATGGCGCCCGAGCTGTACGACGAGGATTACACAGAAATGGTGGATATATACTCGTTCGGGATGTGCTTGCTGGAGATGGTGACAATGGAGATACCATACAGCGAGTGTGACTCTGTTGCCAAGATATACAGGAAGGTGACAATGGGTGTCAAGCCTTTAGCCTTGAACAAGGTGACTGATCCGGAGGTGAAGGCGTTCATTGAGAAAGCCATAGCCCAGCCGAGGGCAAGACCTACAGCCTCTGATCTTCTCAAGGATCCCTTCTTGTCTGAAGTCAGTCAGTAAGAGCCTGACCCAAGCTTGTGATGGCTTTTCGACACTTCTGATCTTTCAAGACCTCGTTTCATGATATAGGGGTTTCGTCTGGCTCTCATTTCTGAACCATCACAAGCGATTGACGGGGTTTCTGTTCAAGTATATGCCTCTCTCTCTCTCTCTCTCTCTCTCTCTCTCTCTCTCTCTCTCTGTCGCGTAGTTCTTGACCTGTGCAGTTGGGTTTGTACTAAAAATGAATGCCGGTACTCTATAGTATATACTATTACATAGTCCATGGTGATCTTGCTTTTAGAGTCTTGGAAGATATTATGGGAAAGTTAGTGTCAAGCAATAAAATGGCCCAAATGACACTATAATCCCAGCTGATGTGGTGACGGTTCATTCGTTGAAATTGAGCGCATAGTGAACCTCTTTTATTAACAATAAATAAGTAACTGCTATATTATGTGTTACATCAGTGGGGAAAATAGTCGTTGCTCTTTGTAATATTGTTTAATAAGTGTTTTATTTTATATATATATATATATATATATATATATATATATATATATATATATATATTAATGCAAGTGTAAATTAATTAGTTGCATGGACAATTGGACATGAAGGGAAAACGTGGTTTTGGGATTGGGAGTTGGGAGAAAGCAAAGCAAAACCTCTTCATCCCAAGGACCAAACAAATATTGAGAAACCGTGCCGTTTTGGGTATTTGCTAAACACTACACATTCATATGTAAACACAAAGCTTAAAGCTGTACCCGCACTCCATCATCTTTCCTCCCCTTTATCTATATTTTTATTCATTTCCACAAAACTATAGTTTTACTAGTTTATTTACATATATACCTCATTCTTCCTTTTCTTCTCCCCAACACATCCTTTGCAAATCTCCATCACCATCTCATCTCATCCCAAAATCCACATCAATAATGCCCTCAATTGTTGGGGGTGATTTTTTCTTCTTCTATCAACGATTATCGTACGTGAAATTTGAATGAAAAACTTCTTTTAACATAATAAAGACCAATGTCACTGTATGAAATGATCACAAAATTCGACGTCATTAATTATCAAAGAGGCTTTTAACATAACGAAGACCAGTGCCTCTGAATGAAACGGTGAAAGAAATTCAACGTTAGTCATTATCAAGTAAATAGGCTTTTCAAGAACTTTAGTAAAGCTGCTTGATTAGGCCAGCTCTCACACCAAACTTTTCTCGTTGTAGGGATATTGCATGTTGTATCAACATAAAAAACCAAATGAAAGACCAATCGGACGGCTAGGAATTTCATTCAAATGGTATGGGGGGCTACGTACAAGCATAGACACAAAACTTGTGATGCAAGCAACTAACATGGAAAGGAGCACCAAGAATTCAACTACTCACCACTCGAGAACCTTTTTGAAGCCTCAAAATTTGGACACAAAAACAACTGCACGAATGTGTGTGTGGACACATTTTCTAATTGACATATTAATCGATAAATTAACTAAAACCATCTCTTTAATTTCAATCCTTCTTCCACTTAATTCCACTGGTTTTGCCATTTCTTCAAGTTATTATCTATAATTTTCTTCGATTAGTGAGACGAATTCCAAGCATTTTATGGCAACTGGGCAGCCAAAATATGCATTACATTTATAAACCAAATGCTTATGCTTAAGAGTTTCACTTTCATTGCATTCTCAAAGTTTCACTTTCACTAAATCTCAAGTCTCTCAGAGCTTGGTTTCGGCTCTTCCAATGGAAGTTGCAAGCCCTTTGAAAGACAGCTCCGTGTCGTCGAGTCCTTTCTCTTCTCCGAACGTCTCCGCCTTGCTCAAGATCAAGATTTTATCATGGTAAGATTGTTGGAAAATGTTAGCAACTTTGCAGCATTGGATTTGAGCACTTCTGTTGAGTTTTTTTTTTCATGTGTGATGAATCTTGTCTCAGGACGCAACAGACCGGTTTGCCTGTTGCGGTTAGTCTTCGAGTTGGCGGAAAGATCTTCAACCTCCACAAGGTAAGAAACTGAAAGTAGAATTATACGAATTAATGTGGTTATTCGCTCGAATTTGAGCTACTGAGCTAAGTTAAAATCTTTTGTTAGGTGTTCGTGATTGTTTACTTTTGTGTTCTTGATCGCGTTTATACCATTTTTGTCAAAAATTGGCCTAATCTTTTTCAGTTTGTGATTTTTTTTCAGTTCCCACTTTTTTCAAAGAGTGGATACTTCAACAAAAGATTGAACGAATCAAGTGAGATTGATCTGCCACCAGGCTTTCCTGGAGGGCCAGAGACCTTTGAGATGATTGCACTCTTCATATCTATGGCTCCTCCACATTGATTGATCCATTCAATGTGGTAGACCTCAGATGTGCAGCAGAGTTTCTTGAGATGACAGAAGACTAATCCTCCGGGAACCTCTGTGAGCGCTTTGATCTCTTCTTGAACCAAGTGGTGATGCAGAGCTGGGATGACACCCTAATAGTACTTCAAAAGTGCCAAATTTTGCTTCCGTGGTCTGAAGACCTGCTCATCGTGAGCCGGTGCATAGAGTGCCTCGCCTTCATGGCCTGCATGGAGATCCTTGACCCCGAGAGAAGGCGTGAAACGCCTGTGCTCACATTGGAAGCATTGGGCACGGGAAATTATGAATCAAGGATCTCATTGCGCTGCCGTTTGGTTTTTTAAAGAGGATTATAGGATCTTTGAGAAGGCAAGGCATGAAGGAAAAGTACTTGAGCCCCATCATTGTTTTCTATGCTAACTAAGCGGGTGCTTTCGACAAAAACCCTTCAATTCTGGGAGAATTCTGGTCAGAGAATTGGATATGATCACAAAGTTCCAGTCATTTTACAAGGTGTCCTTGATTTGCTGCCGATGGGGGACAAGGCTAGTCGATCAATCCCAGTCGGGTTTTACTTCGCAATTCTCTCTAGATCCCTCGAAGTAGGTTTGAGAATCGATACTAGGGTGAAGCTGCAAGGGCAGATTGTATCTCTGCTGCACTTCGCTCAGCTTGAAGACTTTTTGTTTCCGAAAAGTGGAAGTGAGTCGATTTCTTCCAGCATGGAGCTTGCAACAATGGAGAGCACAGTTTCAGCGTATGTATCGTCTAACATGGAGTCAGACAACGGTCTTTTAGCAGAAAACACAATTGTTGCAGAGTTATGGGATGCATATCTTTCCCACATAGCTCCTGATCCAAACATGGAGCCTAAAAGATTCATGGAACTCATCGAACGAGTCCCGATTTCATTTAGACACTGTCATGATACACTGTACAGGGCAATGAACATATTCTTAAAGGTAAACACTTCACGATCAACACTGCCGAATCATATACATCTTTATGATCTTTCTTGTATTTTTGTGGAGTTCGGTTTCTTGTCGGATAACTTGGCCCTAGTGTGTAGTTCTGCTCGCTTAATCCTCTATTTCCGTCACTATTGTCATTATTGAAAAACCTCTACAATCTAACAAAAAATTTGTTTTAGCTTACTCGAAACTCGTTGAACTCAGTTGTGTAATTTCCGATCTTCAGGCGCACCCGAATACATCCCAGGAAGAGAAGTGGGCAGTCTGCAAGTACCTCAACTGCCAAAAACTATCACAAGAGTCATGCATTGAGGCTGTTCAAAATGAATTGATGCCGCTGCGTTTGATTGTCCAGGCGCTTTTCGTCCAGCAGCTCAGCACACACCAAGCTTTCAAAGAATGCTCGGATTCATCTAGATACGCCCATTGTCCGGAGTTTTCAGGGAGTCTCGAAAGCTCTAGGTGCCCAAACTCGAAAAGCCAGAATCTCGGAGAGAGTCCGTATGTAGACCGACCAGAGGCAGGCAGAAGACCCTTGAGCTTCTTGCAGGAAAAGGACAATGTATATCAGAGGCCTGAGTTATCGAGGAGTGAATATGAGTCGACTAGCTTCAGAATTCAGAACCTCAAACAAGAGCTCATGTCCTTGAAGCGGAGCCTTCAATGGCAGAGCGTTTCAAAGAAGAAAGAGCCAGTCTCAACCACAGAACCTAGCATGAAATCATACAGTAAAGAAGGCAGATCAACGAGCAAAAGAAGTAACCCGCTCGGACAAGTGACAAGTTGCATTGACTCTGTGAATTTTGCCTCAAAGAGAATGTATGCCAGTATACTGCTGAAGGTCTTCTGCCGGATCTCCTTGTTTGGAGGTAGAAAACCAAAGAGAAAGCCGGCTGCCTCCTGTACATGGCCTATCCCAATGCAGCACAATACTCATCAGAATAAAAAGTACGAAAATCAGAACCAGTGATGATCGTAAAGAAGGCGTGAATAGAGCCCAAGAAATTTTTTATTTGAAAATGTAGTTTTTCTCATTCACTTGCAACCAGGGCAACAATGTAAGAATAGTTATCCACTTTTGTGCAATATTGTATCCAAGATTACATAGATTACATGTTCATGTATTCAACATGCAAAAATCGGAAAACACAAGGACGCTAACAAATTGATCCAACGAGAAAGAGAGATGAAATTTGTAACAAACAAACAGCACAACTAGCTAAGAAAAAAATTGATAAGTAAAAGTACAACTGCAGAAGGAGTTCTTTAAAGCAAACTTCGTTCTATTAACATAACGAGAAGAGATACATCCAACTGCATTCCAACGAAACCATGTCAGGGTTCAAACTCCCCATGCTTCGACTACAACAGCAGGCAACACGCTGATTGCTCAATTCAAATACACAGCAAACAAAAGACATACTGGCTGTGAAAGAACTACTATTGTCGCTAAACAACTGGAGTTGCTTCAGAAAATGTGTCACTAACACTCTTAAATTTATGGGACTCCACTACACTTCTTGCTGTTTTAATGAGAACTTGTCCATTGACATAATGTTGGCGACACACAGGCATGTATACATCAGCACCACCAATCAGTTCCGTCCTAGTCTCCTCCGTCTTCCTCAGGGTAAAGAAAGCTCGTTTGCCACACATTTCACATCGAGCAGTCAACTTGGTCACAGAATCAGCAAGAGGTATTATGTCAAGAACCGAGCCAAAGCTCCTCCTGCCAATTATAACCATACACACATCAATAAGAAATCAATGAAGACCAACCACAGAAACTAGCAACACAACCATAACGGAAAATGGATTTCATTTGAGAAGCACCTCAAGTAATCGCCATCCAAGCCTGCAACAACCACAGTTTTCCCATCATGATCAGCAGCCATGCAGCAGAAATCATATAGATCTTCAAAAAACTGAGCCTCGTCGATACCAATGACATCAAGCTGTCAATATAACCCAGTTTGGAGAAGGGCAATTAGAATATACCATATGCATTCAAATTACAAACACTAAACAAGACCTATGCCATACATCAAACAATTGCAACCAACAGAACCAAAAATCGCCTTTTCGCACCACGGGTGCATAACTAGTACAATGGCACCTCCTCATGGCAGACCATCAAATTGTTTTACCATGCCATAACATGTTTTACAGAAATCAAAGGTCCAAGATCCAATAGTAAGACATAATTAAGTAAAACAATAGCCCAAATAATTATTAAAATAATAATAATAATAATAAGAGAAGAATTGACATAAACCCAACAAAGATTAAACACTTCCCCAGGTCCAAAATTACCTTGTCATAAGCATCTCCTCCAAAGTTCTGCCGAAACGACAACAGATCAGACAGCGCCCAGCACGGAAACTTAACCCCGTCGTGCGTCACAACTGAATCAATGGCGTATCTCGTATCCTTACTCGATTTTATAATCGCCACATTCCTACACGTAAAAAAAAAGTATTAAATTTAAGGGAAATTTAGTACCGATTTAACACGACCTTACACAAAGCTTCAACCTTTACCCAAAATCTTCACAAATCAAACTTGGGTTTGACCAAAAATTCAAAATTTACCTGCCGCTGTTGCCCTCCGACTTGATCCGGCGGAGTAGGGCGGTGGTTTTGCCTGCGAACATGGGACCCATGATGACATGGACCTCGCCGGAGGTAGAAGAGTCACTGGTGGGGGGAATGGAGGGCTTGAAGGAGGCCATGGATTTTGTGTTGCAGAAAGAGGAGGGGTTGAAGATTTGGGGAGGGAAGAAGAGAGATGGGAAGGCGAAAGCTTTCATGATCTGAATAAATAGAGAGAAAAAGAAGAGAGAGAGAGGGTGGGAGTGGGAGTGGGAGTGGGAGCGGAGAGAAATGGAGCAGCATGTGATTTGAGTTTTTGAAAGATTTGGAGGGAAATCGGAAACTTTTGGTTTTGGAGGTAAATTTAGATGGAAATTGGGAATTTGGGAAATTATGTTTTTTTGCAGACCCAAAAGAAAAGAAGAAAATGTGTTGGTTGACCTGGAAAAGTATACAAAAGGGGCAAGAAATTGAATTTTTTTTTTTTGGGGGGGTCAAATGTATAAATCAAATTAATCAATTATAGAATAATAATAATCACGTCTTGTTTAGCACGCTTCTTAAGTTTTCGAGTAAAATCCCTATTATACCCTTTTCACCATTAAAAAAAAACGACCTATTTAAAATGTTTGAAAATAAAAGACCCCCCTCTATTTTCCTCTCATTTCTCCAATTAAAGTGAGGAATAGTTTTTCATATTTCAAATTTTAGTTCATCTTGTTTTAAAAAAAAAATGAGCTTTGTTATATTCATTTTTTAACTCTCTGTCTCCTTGCGTTTTTTTGGAAGAGAAATTTTATTTGGATTCATATAATCTCTTTTTACATCCAACTAAAACTTTAAATGTGAATTGTTTTTTGTTTTTCTAAATCAAGTACAAATGTAATTAACAATAAAACTAATATTTATCAATAAACCCACTTCAAAAAAATAAACGATGCCATAATACAATGTTTATCCTACCTTCATTTCAGCTCATCCGTTCATGCAGTTTGGTTTCCCCTGCCAATTTTGTTTCCTCGAAGGTTTATGCATATACTACTTGCCTCATCTCTGTCATGCATTTTTGGCAAATATTATAATTCCACATTTCTCTCATCCTTTCATGCAATTTTGGCAAATATTATTTTCTTCCTCCTGTTCTCTTTTTTACTAGATATATGGGGAGAAGTATACAGAGGAACAGCAACGTTTTCTCTTTTTTACTATATATATATGGAGAAGTATACAAAGGAGTAGCAATGGCATTAAGTAGATGAGGATGGAGGTTGAAGGATTTTCACCCTTTTAACCTAATATTCTTTCAAATTCGACAGAAAAAAAATACTATAATATTCTTTCTAGATATATTTTTAATTAATTTGAACTTTCTTTTTAACTTTTTTTGCCATTGTTGCACATCTAGTCTTCTCAACAAACACAACAGGCCATACAATCTGGAGGGGAAACTAAAAAAGAAAGTATTATTAGCATATGGAAGATTCATAAACAAGTAGAAACTTCACCAAATTATTCAACTTGTTCACAGAAGTCGAACTCCAAAAATCTTTCATAATTCCCATAAAGAAACTTCACCAAATTATTCAATTTGAGATTTTATTTTCTAAATGAGTGTAAAGATAAATTTACATTTTGAATTGAGTTTGTGAGGTTAGTTTAGGTAGTAAATTTGGATTTAAAGAGATATTAAGTATTTAATTAAAAATAATATGGGTGTAGAGAGTAAGTTAGATATAGAAAGATATTATATGAGTTCAAATAAAATTTCTCTTTTTGGTATTGGTATTGGCATTGTTAAAAATTCCTCTTCTACCTCAAGTTTCAAAAAAAAGAAAAAAAAAATTATATATATATAAAATCAATTTTCGTGAATTTGAATGATTCAAAATCTGTCATTTTCATAAACTTTTAGACAACTCAAGGAAATGTTAACGCTAACAAAATAATAGTTCGATAACTTTACTCTTATCCGAGTGCTAAAGATCTATGTTTTTTTAATAAAAATAGAGCTCAAAGTGCGTAAAAAAAATCAATTTATTCATTAAAGCATTTCATCGAACACTTGATAGGCTTGTTGTCGTTAGCTAAACCATGTTGCGCACATGTCAACAGATATTGACAAATGTCGAAGCAATCTGACGAGTGTTATGGGGAGAATTTGCCAAGTGCTCTCAACACAAGCTTCATAGTGCTGTAGAGATATGTTTAGCAAACATTGCATCAGACACTTGGTGGGCACAAAATGAATTCATACCAAAAATTTGAAAAATCCTCAGACGACCTGGACATGTATATTTCCTGAATTCCAGTAATCCTGAATCCACCTTGATCCCAATATACATCTGCTACTGCATATAAGCCTATACAATTGTTTATTTTACTCAATTCCAATCTCAAACTGGTGGAATTGCTCTTAGACTCACTAAAATACAATGCTTATGGAGCTAGCGAGATCAGAGCGATATCTCCACAATGTGAGACAGCTAAAAAGGTCGATTTAGACATGTAATTTCACAAACTTTGACACAACGTACTGAAAATACAAAATTTGGTAAAACATTTCGGAATTCGACAAGTGAGTTTCTTATTGAATTAAGTTAAGAACAAGAAAAAGTTTCTTCAGAAGTGATTTTTTAATTGATTGGAGATAACTTTTATTTCCCACCACTTACACACGCAAGACTTGTGAATATATTCCTATTTAAAAGTAGATGGCTTTTTTTTTTTTTGTAGTTAAGAAAATAATCATGCCTATGCATTATTGTGCAGATTCGATCACTACTTATTCTTATTTTTTCTAATAACTAATTATTTATCCATTAACGCCATAGTTTCTAAAAAAAAAAAACTATTTTAAAAAATTATCGGATTTTTTTAAGAAAGAAATAAAAGTGGTCCCTAATTAAATTTTGTTGCAAGTGAATAAAAGAAACTATTAATTCATGGATTTTATAAGCAAGGGATTTTATTTTAAAGCTTGTGGGAGTGCTTTTTGGTTTTCTACCCACTTTTAGAGAGTAGGGTGTCTTACTAACCCGAATAGCATAGAGCATGACCTCATATCCCGTACAGTTGTTTGTGAACAGATTTTAAATACCTTCACTCACCTGGTTCAGCTTCATTAACATCAATCATCTTAATATTATGCTTAGTTACAAGCCCACCTACTAGACTGAGCCTCTCGGAGTGCTCCTCTCGGACTCGGAGTGCTTTTGCCACAAGAAGTTTTGATAGGTTGATGAAGGAAAGCTTTGCGCACCTGCTGCCTTGTAGTATTTTAATTACTAGTATAGTATGGTATTTTTTTATTTTTTTATTTTTGGAAACAAGGTAAAATTCATTACCAACAAAAAAAAGTACAACGAAGGCCCAAAACAAATTTACAACAAAGAAAATGGGCCACAAACACAAACACACAATAGAAAACAGCCCAAGACCAAACTTGGAGCCTACTACACACAAACAAACTACACAGAAGAAACCTAGAAAACTAAGCTTCCAGAAGCTGTAGCTAACGTCGTCGCCGCCACCAGAAATTCGGGCGATCCACCTTCCATGATCCCTAGGGATCTCACCATGAAGAAACCCAAAATTGGTGAAGAAAGAGGCCACATCGACCACCAAGGACCAACACAAGTACCGCTGATACGAGACCAAGGAAGCACGCAGGGGTAAACCCACGGCCCATGGGCAACATCGCCAACTTGGGCGAATAGTGGGAAGGGCCAACAAGGGTGGTGGTGCATACACCCGAACCAAAGCTCTACACACCCTCCCAGAGATTCACGAAAATGTGCGGTAAGCAGAGGTGGTACATGGTTGGAGATAGCGGAGATGGAGCCAAAAGAAGAACATGATGGAGGGGGATGAGTCAAGGGAAGAAACGGGTGTTTGGGGATAAGGGTTCAAAATAGTGAGAACAATGGCAAAAGTAGGAAAGGAAAGGAGAAAACGTGAAAATTGCTGAGGGGTAGAGGGAAAATTACAGGCATCTAGAAACGGTAGACAAAGCTGAAGACAAACTAACCATCAAAACAAACAACATAGGGAAAACATGGAACCGTCAATGCAGATCAATGAGAACGAAACCCCTCACATGCCGGTGAGAAAAACTTTCACACAGGGGAAAGAAAAACTCTCACAGGGAGAGAAATTTTTTTGAGTGGATCGAGTTTGTTAGATCTTACTAGTATGGTGATTTGGTGAATGTAAAGTCATTGACTTCCAACACATAACCTAATATATTTTGTCTTTTACCTCAGAAACTTGCCCTACCACTTTTGCTATGATTTGGAAATTTGGGAACGTTTTCTTGCTTGCTAATTATTCTGAACAATAGATTTGATATTGATTGGTAATATAGTGATTTCATATATTTAACTTTTTGATCCGTTTTCATGTTTCATATTTTTCTTTTTCATTCAACCTCGTCATTTTACATGTCTCACTTCTTTTAGTTATAATTTAACTTTCAACGTATGCATAGCATGTGACATTCTTCTAGTATAACTAATAATTTAGTGATGTTCAATATTAAATTAATTTAAATTATAAAGAGAGAGATTCAAACTTAAGTGCATAAATAAATACTAACACATCCGTTCTAACCAATGCAATTACGCCCGTCAACAACCAGTTTTATATAAAGTTTTGTTTGATGTGGTTTAGGATTAAATTTGTTTGTTTAGTCATTGAGTTTCATACATACATTGTTAATATAAACAAGTAAGAAGATGATTGGGTGATTAACACAAGGCAGGCATCGATTCCTCCTTTGAACAACATAAGCTATATAGTAAATAAATATTATTAAATGTTGCATGTGATTGCATGATGCTTACTCTTTCCATGATCAGCACGTGCACCAACTAATATTAGTGAACGATGTCGTGTCGATGGAGAAGAAAGACTTTCCATTAAGATGATCATAAAAACGGTTATAATTACGACGTTTTTACGGTAAACTCGATGTCATGTTAGTGGAGAAGAAAAACTTTCATGCTTACTGAAAATGTAGTATCCCATGTAAACTCCTAAAAACAAAAGGAGTCGCGTGGATATATAAGTCTGTATAATGTGCATATATATATGGAAGAGACAAGGGTAGTATGGTCGAGTACTGAAAAAAAAAATCGTTTTCTGATGGTTATGAAGTTGTGCGTCGTCGGTTTCACGTTAAAAGTTGGGTTCCTATTATTTGGCGTTCTTTTATCCCACTTCGCTACTTTATTTTAGTTTAGAGGTTTCTTTCCGATAAGCTTCCAATGGAGGATCAACTTCAGTGAAGGGGCATTCTTGTGGTTCTAATCTGCCAACTATGTTACAATAATTCTAAACCTATTGAGCACTTATTTTTTTTAGTTGTTTGCACAACGTGCTTGGTTTTGGCTTGCTATTGAATTTGGTACTACTTTTCAACTTCCGAACTCCTTCTCGGATTTATGGCCTGCATTTGAGAGATGTGTAATAAAGTGAAGTTTGAGCCTCCTTCCTTTTCACGCCTTTGTCATTCACCTTTGGCTTGGATCTGGCATGTTGAAGTTTTCACTCATGGTCATATATGTGGTATTTTGGATAAGCAACTTTTATTTTCTCTTGGAATCTCGGTTGAGTCTTGTAATCTTCTTATAGGCCATCTCCAACCGAAGGGTCAAGAGGGCCAGAAGGCCGAAAATAGCCCGAAAACCGTATCCAACAGAGGGCTAGGTCAAGGCTCGTGGGCCCCACAGGACAAAAAAGGACCAAAGGGCCAACCGGTTGGCCCAACCCAGCCAGCCAGGCCCAGGCGAGGCCACAAATTTGAATGCAACGGCTAGCTGACATCAACTAGCCGTTATATTTGATTTTTTTTTTTACAAAATTAAAAATTCTATTTTTTTTCCTATAACTTCATAAGCCATTAAACAACATTAAATAACATTAAGTAACGTGAAACAACATTAAATAACATTAAACAACATAAAAAAAACATTTAACAACATGAAACTTAAACAACATTTTTAAAAACATTTAACAACATAAAACTTAAACGTCTACTCCATGCTTCTTTTGTCCCAAAGATGTGCAACAAGATCATGTTGTAGGTACTTATTTGTAGTTTTTAAGTTTAAGTAGTATTTTTTAAATTTAAGTTGTTGTAGTTTTTAAATTTAAATAATAAATTATGTTTGGCCCTATGGCCCTTGGTTGGAGATGGTTTTTTTTCACAGGGCTATATTTGGCTTATGACCCTCTGGCCCCTCGGTTGGAGATGGTAAGAAATATGGCCATGCACTGTTTATTAAAATATTAATTTCTTAGAGGGCCAGAGAGCTAAAACGAGCCATCTAGCCCTCCTTCGATTGGAGATGGCCTTATAGTTTCATCCTATTGGCTTTCTCCTCTATTTCTTGGGTCAAAGTGAAATATGGATAACTTTGCTAAAGGTAATTGGGTCCGTCGGTTTATGGTGGGGTTTTTTGAGATTATTCGGGTTGTTTTTTTTGGTGATTTCTCTTAGAGCTTGGGACATCATACTTCTTTCTATACGAAATTTCAACCCAGAGCTTGGGACATCATACTTCTTTCTCTGCGGAATTTCATGTTGTCATCATTGTTGTGGAGTTGGCTTATGCGCGAGGTTGACAAAATTTATGGCTTGAAAGTGACTCTCCTAATGTGATATCTTGCTTTGCTTTTGGTTCTTTTTCTCCTCCTCGGTCACTCCGAACTTGTTGAAAAAACTATATTTCTTTATTGTAGCACATGATTTTCCGTTGTTCTCATATATTTCGAGAAGGAAATGCACTTGCTGAAAAATTAGCCAATTTAGGGATTCTCTCGTCTTTACTTGTTCAACATGCCACTTCTCCTATAGAGATTCATCCTTTTTTGCCTTCAAAATTCTTGGGCATGTTGAGTTACAGGTTTATCTCCCCTTCTTGATGTGTGATTTTCTTTTTCACCTAATCTTTTGGATTTTCTTTTTTGGTTTGCAACTTGTCTTGCAGGTTCTTACCTTTTATGTTTTATTTTAGAGGGGTTTAGTCCTATGTTCCTCCTCTTTTTCTTGTATTATCTTTTTCAAGTACGATTTATCCCCCCCCCCTCCCTCCCTCCCTCCCTCCCTCCCTCCCTCTTTTCTTTATTTTGTTTTTCTTATGTTATGAGGGGTAAGATTTAAGTTCCCCTCTTTTCCTAGCACCATCAAGATTCTAAACTAAAAACAAAAGAAAAAAAGCAGGGTCAAGCACTGAAAAATGTGACAAAAGTGAACAAATTTACGCATGAAAAATGCACGACTGGAGGGTTGAGGTTCAACGTACGCCAGCTACGAGCTAGCTAGCTATATGTGGAGAGAGCGGAAAGACCAAAGTCCCTTTCGTGGGGAGCACGAAGAAATTAGATATGCTAATTGCTAACCATATATTCCAATGTATCATCCAGAAGTTTACCAAATTCAATGACTTTCCATGAGCCAATACTTTATACATGCGCATGCATGCATGGACAAGTAAGTTCGTAGGGTTTAGGGTAGGTCGGTCTGGTCTGCCGCAAGCCTGCATATCCACAGCTTACTTAGCAGCCATGCTCAGTACTGGTATATATTTGTTAAGAGAGCTTATTTATTTTACAGAATTATTATTCGCACTTCAAAATATTTTTTTCGTTTTAACTTAATACGGAAGAGAGAGCTTTTGCTTAATTAAAAGTCAAATTATAATAAAAAAGGATTAACCAGGAGGACTCGGCATTATTGCTGTCATGTGGTTGATGCCTGCAAAACTATGTTAAAAAAGGCTTAGCTCGCAACAACAAAAACATTGATATATGGCTGCTGCTAAATATGTGCTCATATGAACGACTAGGTTTGAAAATTTGCGAACTATTATTCTTATGTTTTGGTTCATAGTGTTCAATTATATATTTAAATATTTGTCACTTAGTACTGCTATCTTCTTCACTTATAAGTTTGAAGTTTTAAATTCGAATTTTATGAATAACGAGTTTGATATTAATTTATTTCTCCATTCTTAATGTGCGTATATCTTTGTATTAAAAACTATATACTTAATACAATCATCATCAGTCGGTCATATATAATTTATGGGGATATATATATTTAATACATTCATCATCTGACCGTTTAGGTAATGATTGTATTGTAGCCAAATCTTATGTTAATGTTTGACTTTGTAATTTCTTTTGGCAAAATGTTTGACTTGTATTTCTGTTAGCAGACCTTTTTTATTTTCAAAACTCATTAGTTAAATACATTTGTATTAGATTGCTTTGGTAGAAAATTTCTCTCTTCAAATATATTGGTTTAAGAAATACATGGGTGGTTTGTTTCTTCTGCAGCAACTTGTTTCAAATAATATTTCGATTTTCCTAGTTTCCCTTATAGAAATCTTATATAAAAAGTTCGAAATTTTTAGTGGAAAGTGAGTTTGAACATCTAAGTACTCATAATATAAACTTGACCATTATTTTATTACTCGTAAACAAATAAACAAGGTTGTTGACATGGCTACAAACTGTGAGTTACATCTTGACTGACTTGTTATTATAAATAAATATAAGTACTCCTATACATAGTGAACTAAATCTTACTCTTAACATACAAGTTTCGAACAATAAAAAAACTTAAAGTACTATTATTTTCCCAACATAGGTTTGGAATTTTCAATCAGAGTTCAAACTCTCAAGTATGCATTCTTATGACCATAAGCTATGTTTTGCCGTACTGTTTGACCCGATGGCTAAAAGTACGCTAACGCCTCATGTGGTACCATGACTGCATAAGAGAAAAATTAGTTTGTCATTACATGTGTGATAATTTTTTTTTATAAAAGGTTATATATGAAGTAGAAGGATTTGTATTTACGCACCACCTTTCTAATATATTTTTTGAATTCGGCACAATACACACATGATACATGTATTTAGTAAAATAAACATCTCAACTGTCATATGGTGAAAATAAACACAAGTATTTTTCTTTGCAACAGTGTAGTATTGACAAATTCTTTATGTTTTTACAATATAGTGGATGAAATCAAACCCTTAGCCCAATTTCTTTACCCACCCTTAGTGAATAGTGTTTAGACGAGTTTCTTACCACATTTTCTTTTGAAAAGATACAAGATGCCATTCATTGAATAAAGGGCAGACATTCGTGCACGAAAAATTCAACCCCGAAAGAATTTGCAAACTAGATCCAAAAAATACAACAATAAAGCATGACTAATTGCAAAGTAATAAACAGACTTCAAAAACACTTCATTGAAAGCTTAGGGTTAGAAAAATCAATATGGAATTGATAAATCTCATATTACATGAAGATCATGTGAGAACGAACTCTCAAATTGTATCGAAATAAGAAATCCGATGCCCATAGGTCTTAAAGCATCTCTAAAAGAGATGTCAAATTTTAAGAATAAATTTTAACTTTGACAGTCTATGTGGCACTTTGCTTTCCACCTGATATATCAAATTAAGTTATTATTTTACTGCATGATATTATTATAATAAATGTTTTAAAATAAAAAAATGCATTTAATAATTAATTAAAAATGATTTGAAGTTGCTGCCAATTTTGGCAACAAGAGTGATGGCTGCCAATTATGTCATATTACATCAGATTTGACTTTTCGATTAGAAAATATTGTTGCCGCCTTTTTTTTACTGTTCTGTTATTGATGCTTTGAACATTTTGACATTTCTTTTGAAGATGCTCTCACCGCATCACTCAACCACCGCCATGACCCATATAACACCAAATGAAGTAGATCCAAGAAAACAAAAGGTCACTCGAGTTAGAACGTTAGATCTCAACAATATTTCTTAAAGATAAGATGTCTATTGTACGTTGTCATTTTTCCTTTTACGATGATAAAAAAAAGTAAGATAAGTGATAATAATAAATACACTCAATTTTTTTCTCTCATGGGACACATGATACATGCAAATCTACAAACTTTGTATGTAAAAAAAGAAAATAATTTTTTTTTTAAAAAGCATTAAATTTGCCAAAAGAAGAGGTAGTAGAGTGCACAAATTACAAAACAAAATGAAGACCAAAGGAGATCAAAAGCAAAAGTCATCAAAATCAACGGCTAGTAGCACTGGGTCCATTTCGACGTGGGATACGGCGCCGCGTAGGTAATGTGTAAAACCACACAATGGAGGTGTTTCCCCAATAAGTATATAAGGAATGAACGGGAGGGACAAAGCCAGAGAGTGATCTTCTTCCCATCTTGTTAGATCAGACATTTCATTACCAAAATCTCCACGATTTTACTTCTGATTAACTTTTGTTTTTTGGGCAAATTTCTCACTACCCATTTCTCAAAATTTCAAATTTTGCAGTCAGAAATTCAGAAAAAAAAAGTCTAAAAAAAGTGAAAAATAGAAAAAGAAGGTGAAAATCTTCATCTTCCCAATTTACAGACTATATATTGCTCACCAGACCCTCCAAACACCTTATCTTTCTCTCTCTACAGCATCTGTTTCTCTCTCTAGAAATATACATTTTTTTAATCTCTCACACCATCTGTTTGGTAACTGAATTTTTATTTGGTAATCAAAACCACCATTGAAAGAACATATACAAAGGTTGGAGGGGGCATATATAGAGAGGAGGTTGAACATGCCCTCTGTTCTTATTCCTAGAGTGCCTCCTCTCAGATCTTAGTTTTCTTCAAGGTTTGGCATCTGAGTTTTTGTTTAATCGGTGGGTATGATGAAAATCTGATTTGGGTTTTTTATTTTTGATCTTTTTCTGAATTGGGTATGTGGATTTGGATCCAGCTGAAATTTTCTGATTGATATTTTCTTTTGGGTTTTCTTCTAGGTGTGCTAAATTGCGGTTCAGTATTTGATCAGTGCAGGATCGGCTGTTTCTGAATTGAATCCGGGATTACTTGTTTTCGAATCGGATTACAATCTGCTTGTTTGAAATATTTCATAGCAAGGTACTGGTCTTTCTACTTTGGACTGTTGTTTATATTAATCCGCATTTGATTTTGATTAAGTGGGTGTTTATTGTGGATAAAGGAGAGATTTTTATTTGAGCTGCTGGTGTTGCTTTGAGATTGGATTGGATAATTGTTTGCATTTCATTGTGCTGGAATACCTTCAGCTTCTGTTTCTGATATAGAATTCTATTGGATCATCTGTTAAATGCTCCTTCATTTCCAATTGGGTTTGAGATTGCGATAAAGTTCGTTTTCTTTTGAGGTGGATTAAGTGTGATCTGCGTTTGTGGATTTTCTCAAAGCTTGAATTGATGTAATACTTTTGGCTTGCAGGAAAAAATGCAATCCGATAGTGGTAAGTTATTTATTGGCGGCATATCTTGGGATACAAATGAAGAGCGTCTGAAAGAGTATTTCAGTAGTTTTGGGGAGGTGGTAGAAGCAGTGATCATGAAAGATCGAACCACAGGCCGTGCTCGTGGTTTTGGATTTGTAGTTTTTTCTGACCCAGCAGTTGCAGACAGCGTCATAATGGAGAAGCACAACATTGATGGAAGGATGGTAAGCAAACTACTTCCGTTTGGTTGAAATGAGTAGCCGTCAGTTACATTCTTATGTTCACGGTGTATCATCACGTATCATTATGCTTTTTGTTTTGAATCACTCAAAATGTAAAGGAAAATTCATTTTCTTATAGGAGTTACGGGTCTGAAATTGTAATTGCAGGAATTCATTTTTACTGTGGTTCTGTGTACAACTAAATTTCAAATTCAGCAAGAGTAAATCATGCTTCTCATTCTTTTATCTTTCCTTCTATCAGTTTTATTAATGCATTGCTGTATTATTCTAAGCTGATCAATTAATTTGTAGTGCTTGTATCATTTGATCTTCATTTTTAGCGTTGTGTTCTCTATTATCAGGTTGAGGCCAAAAAGGCTGTTCCTAGGGATGACCAAAACATATTGGGTAGAAGCAGTGGCAGCATCCATGGTTCTCCAGGTCCTGGCCGCACAAGAAAGATTTTCGTTGGAGGTTTAGCATCCACTGTCACAGAGAGTGACTTCAAGAAGTATTTTGAGCAGTTTGGGACAATCACAGATGTTGTAGTGATGTATGATCACAACACCCAGAGACCGAGAGGCTTTGGATTCATCACTTATGATTCAGAAGAGGCAGTGGACAAGGTTTTGCTTAAGACATTTCATGAACTGAACGGGAAGATGGTTGAAGTCAAGCGTGCAGTTCCCAAAGAGTTATCGCCTGGCCCCAGTCGTAGCCCTATTGGTGGATACAACTATGGTCTGAGTAGGGTCAATAGCTTCCTTAATGGCTATACTCAGGGGTATACTCCAAATACAGGTGGAGGCTATGGACTTGGTAGATTCAGTCCAGTTGCTGGTGGTCGTAGTGGATTTCCTCCATTTGGTTCTGGTTATGGAATTGGTATGAATTATGAGCCAGGCTTGAGCCCAGGTTTTGGAGGGAATGCAAATTATAATAATAATAATAATAATATGAACTATGGACGGGGTGGATTGAGTCCTTATTATATCAATAATTCAAATAGGTTTAGCAATCCCATTGGGTATGATGGCGGTAATGGAGGAAACACATCTTCTTTTTTCAGCTCTCGGAACTTGTGGGGGAATGGGGGTGGTGGACCTGATGGTCTTAACTCCACAAATTCTAATGCTTACATCGGATCAGGAAGTGGGACCATTGGAGGAAGTACATTTGGAAATACTGGAGCTAATTGGCCATCTTCAGCTATGTCAGCTCAAGGTGGAGGAAATAATGTTTCTAATAGTAGCAGGAATCTTGGTTATGGAGTTGGGGATAACAGTTACGGTCTGGGAACTGGAGGTTATGGAAGAAACAGTGGTGCAAGTGTGCCCCCTACATCTTCATTTGCTGCATCAAATGGTGGTTTTGATGGGTCCTTGGCTGACTTTTACAGCAGTAATTCAATTTATGGAGACCCTACTTGGAGATCATCAAATTCCGAGCGAGATGGGTCTGTTCCTTTCAGTTATGGGCTTGGTGGCACAGCTTCTGATGTTTCAGCTAAGAGTTCTCCTGGTTATGTGGGTGGTTATAGTGTTAATAAGAGACAGTCAAACACAGGTTAGCGCCACTGAATTAATATCTTAAGCAACTTCTGTTTTTTTATCTATTTTTTGGTATGTTTCTTAGTTTTTATTTATTTATTTTGTTTTTTTTGTAAGATAGGGAACTTAATTGTAATTTATTTGAAATTGACTACTTAGGATTTGATCCTAAATTTGTAGGTTTTCTGTGTTATGGTCTATGTTTGGCTTATTAGCTGAAAAAATATGAATAGGAAAAGCTCTTGTTAAGCTCATGGTTGCACTGCAAAATCTTATTGAATTTTGTGACTGGTCTAGTTAGTACGAGTGAAACTTGATATTGCTTATCTGATTGTTATACTCATCCCAGTTCATCAAGCTGAACTTATGAAGTCCTTTATCCTGTTCGTTACATTGACCGCAATGCCTTTTGTCCTTTAGCGGCTGTTCACATGATACCACATTGCTAGGTTGCGAGTCTTGATGGTCCTTTGCTTCATGTTAGTCCCCTAACTTATTTTCCAAGCAATTCTGCATTTATATCCTTGATAGTTGATACTGGCTGATAAGTTTGTTACCACAGAGATGGCAGCTTTGAATTTCCTATATTATATCATCTATAAAGACTCTTTTGGAGCCAGTTACGACAGAGTGTAGTGCTTTGGAGTCCTAGGCTTATTCAATTTTATGCGAGTTTAGTTAAGGAATAGAAAAATTGGGACTTTGAGATAAAAGGAAAAGGCTTTGAATGTTGGAGTACTGGTGTAATAATTTAAGTTAGCTTTTGTTTGGTGTTGGTAGAAGTTGTAGCTGGACAATGAGCTTCTTGGCTACTTAACTAGATACGACCATCAACCTCATGGTAATTAGGGGGACAATTGTCCCAGATGGGTATTGACTGTGCAGGGTTGAGGAGTCAATCAGCTATATTTTATTTTGTGTTATAGTGTTGGTAGGGCATTTCATCGATTTCTCTTCCTGCTTATGTGATTCTAATGAAACTTTTACTTTTTTGTTTCTGATAAGAAGATTAGGCAGCTTTCATCAATTTCTCGTCCGTTCTTGAAGGAAAGGCACTATGACTTTTCCGAGGGGATGGAGCTCTCATTTCCTTGGATAGTGTTTGTTTGCTTCGTATTTTGTTTGACAGATTTTAGTGTTGCTTCTTGTTTATTGGCTGATCTGGATTTTTGAATGAGCTTTCTCATTAATCTGTTGGCGCATGTGTTCTGGGGTCATAGTAAAGTAAAGTGTATGAATTCTTTTTGTTCTGCTAGACCATAGATCTCTCTGTCACATTCCCTTGATGATTGAAATATCACGTTGATTCTTTAATTCTCTCATCTAGTATATTTTTACACTTAACTAGTGAAATTGGATTTTCATAATTTCATCTTGAAGGCAGTTCATTCTTATGTACATTACTTAACGATTCTCTGAGTTTTATCTCGGTGTACTGTTTTCTGTCTCATGGATGCATTAGGATAGCTAACAAAGATACTGAACAACTAACAGATACATAGAGGGATAGAGAATTTAGTCAATCATTGGAATCTCATTTTGCGATCCACGTAGTCTCTTCAAATTTGAGGCAAGATTTGTTATAGTTTCCTGCCATCATTGTACAATCGCAGTTAAGATTATAATGGTGGCATATTGCTTGTTTATCGGAACTTGTTAGCATAAGCTCTCAGTTGGCATCTCATTCTAACTTTACTTTTACCCATGAGTGTGGCTAATGGCTACTCACCTCACAGCTTTGAATCAGTGTCTGAGTAGGAAGTGGTTTGCATGAATTTGATCTTAAATTAAAGTTGTTGGTTGATTCTACATTGTATTCTCCGGTGGATGATATTTCGTAGAAAATGAAATATCTATTTTGCATATATGTATTGTAACTGAGAACGTGTTGCTCGTTTGATTAATCTCTGATATTTTGATACTTAAAAGCTCCTCTCCATCTGTTTTTTTTTCAGGAATTGCTGCCTAGGATCATCGGTTGTTTCTGATATCACGACATTGTAGGTGAAGCAGGTGAATTGTGAATTTTGCACACCGCCCTCGTGTGTACATCTCAGTAAAAGAAATTTGGTTAGTAAGAACTAAGAAGAGCTAACTGGAGTGCCTGTTTGCAGAAGTAAAAGTAGAGAGATAGAAGTTAAGATGGATTTTGTGTTAATGCTTTGAGTTTTGAGTTACCGATTTTAGGTTTTTTTGTTTTGGTCTTTGAGTGAGATGTAAAATCAGATTGCGGGATATAGTCAGAAGTGTATCATGCATCTCCGGCGAGGCGGCGATACCCGAAAGGCGAAAAAAAAAACGAAAAATGATAGACTGATATATATATATATATATTCTTTTTCTTTCCTAGAGTTTTTATCTGTAACATCTCTGGCCAGGGAATGCTTTTTTTTTTTTTTAATTCTTTTATTTTCCATTTTTCTGTTATTTTCTTTTTGTACCTGAAATTAATGTCGATTTATTAGTGTGAAACGTTTAAAGGGTTACCCAGCTAGGGGACCCCGTTAATAAGTCATCGCATATTCTGATTCTTTCTTTGTCTTTTGATGACTTGGTATGCAAGCAATTTTTATGATTATTTTGTTTTAGTGTGGTTATGTTTAATGTTTTAGGTTCCTGTTGACAAGTTGATCAACTTGTCATTTTCTAGCTTTGTTGGGTGGAACAACGTTATGAAATAGTATCTATTTACAACTTACGTTTGACTATGTGATTGTTTAATTGATGACGTGGTAAATGTGGGATTCGTTTTTGGGCGGATGTAGAAGTCGCATTTGCACAATTGAGATGAAATTGTATGATGTGGGATGTCATTAGCTCTAACAACACTCTTTTTACCTATCACACATCCACTGTTAATTTTTGTCCTTTGATTTTTTTCAATCCATTCGCCGATGGTCGGAATATGTGAAAGGGTAAAAAAGATATGTGTGGATTGCACCACTCTAATTTATATCCATTTGGTGCAAACGTGGCTTCTATGTCAGTCTAAAATCATCAATCACGTCTTCAATTTGGAAATCGCTAAAATTAGAAGGGATAAAATGTGGTTAGCCCAAATTATAATGCGTGGTTGTAAGCAGTGTTCTAAAAGGTCTTGTCTAGGGCCGCTTATGTGCTAGGGAGACTAACCATTGCTACATTGATCCTTAGGCGTTTAATAAATAAGAAAATATGCCTATACTCGCCTAAGCGTCTGCCTAGCTCACTTTTTTGCATTTTATATTTTCAATAGATTTGTTAGATACTTTGATGAAACACTCATTATATGTTTGTTCTCAATGTTTTCAACATGTCCTACTTTATACTTTATATATAATTCTATTTTGTAATTTATATTTTTCAATACAATTATATATTTTTTAAATATAAGTAACACTTATTTATATGATATATAATAAGTTTAAATAAAACAAAGAAAAGCCTAGGCCCCGCCCCGTAAGCTCATATCCACCACCCGATTACCACTTAGCAATTTTTAGAACATTGGTAGTGAGAAGTCATTTCTTCTAATTGCAAATAGCAATGTCTGTATGTAAAATGTTGCTCATTAAAAACGCAAAAAGAAAAATTTACATATTATTAAATTAAGACACTACAGTAACGTATACCAAATCTATCTAAATTGATCTACATGACATGACTTTATTAAATCGAGACAGTACGATACTATACAACATGTATTGAATTCATCTAAGTTGCTCTCTCCTCTGCACCAAGAGAAGAATGTGATGGTGGTTCCTGATCAGGCATAGAGTGCGACATGCATTATAAAAGAAAGGCACTGTTTTAAGTTTGAAAATCTTTGAAAGTTATAAAAATGGAAAGAGAAAATCCTGTATGATACGACGACCCCTAAAAGAGAGACCAACATTCCTTCCACTCTGGTTTGCTTCCCTCTGCTTTTTATCTCACTCTTCCATGTCTCTCGTGGGAATTTCTGACAGACTCGGACTATTAACAGCCGAAAAGTTCAAAGCACAAAAAGTAAAAAGAAAGTAGGAGGATTGGGTAATTGCCATCTTTTTACCTTTTTGACTTTCTACTGCCAGATCAATCTCTTTCTACTTTTTAACCTGCAGTTACTATTCAAGATGCAAATTTACACCAGCAAATAGTGATATGAAAAGCAACAATGCTGGATACCCAACTTTTATTTGGAAGTGATATAAGTTGAACTTATACAACACTTGCATCCGGATGCTGCTCTTGAATACTTATAATAAGAGTTTGACTCTCGTCTTTTTATATATATCGAGGCCTATTTTAACAAGAAAAATATGAGAGAGAGTTACTCGTGGATTCACTAGACAAACTCACTTCAAGTTGTTTTGATAACAAGTGAATATGATTAAGATTGGCTGGAAAAAAAAAAATCTTTTTCTAAGTGTGAGATACAGGTTGGCATTCATCCAAGTAGTTGTTCTATGATCAGGTATATCTAAAATATTGAAAAATTAATCAATTAATGTCAAGATGGCCGAGTTGGTCTAAGGCGCCAGTTTCAGGTACTGGTCCGAAAGGGCATGGGTTCGAATCCCATTCTTGACAATTGATTTTTTGTAATTTTCTGCCAAGCCCGTTTTATTGTTCACTGTAAAAAAAAAATAGTAAAATCATATTGAATCGATAATAATTTAAGATTATTTTTTGTTTATGTGTAACACATGACTTAGTAACATCATATGACGGTTTATGTAAAAACAACATTAGAAATTTATTCAAGGATTACATAAGGAAAATCATGTTAAAATGACAAAAAAAATTTGGACCATTTCTCGATTTATGCGTGTCATCCTTGCGCAGGGGCCATGCTAATCTTCTCTGTATCGTTCCAATTTTATCGGATGTCCCCGAAGGGACAAGCCTTAACGTCAAGTAAGAGTATATAAAGTCATTTAGACAACTTGTTTTGGCCGATGTGGGACGCTGGCTTCCGTTCTTTTAATAGTCAACTTTTTTTCCCACCTTGGGCTTTCCTCTGTGGACCGAGAATCCTCAGTCATAAACCCAATGAAGCAATCAAGTATCGAGTAAAACTGTGAAAGATAGACAATTTTGGTACCTAAACAACTTAAGAATCTAAGATTTCTTCCTTAAAGATTAAACAAATTGAGTTAGATAGTTGCTTGTTAACCCAGATCGAAAGAATTGGAGAGTACCAAGAGTAAAAAACCCGACTTGTGAAGTAGTTGAGTGAAGCTTGGTAATGGAACAACATCAACAACTTTGTCTATGATCTTACATCTTCACAAAAATATTAAGGAAAAAAAAAAGCAAACCAAAATTGCAGCTATAAATATGATTCTGAAAGTATGAGATCAAAACAAGAACAAAAAATTATCCTCACACATTAATCAACTAAAAGCAAAAAAAAAAAAAAAAAAAAAAATCGTCAAAGTCGAGCTTCGGACAAACAACTTATGTTCGTGGATTGATAAATTTCCATGGGAGAAGCATTGTTAAATACTGTGATGCCTCTGATCATCTGAAGATTCCGCTGCCTTTATCCGACGCTCCAAATATACCTTCCCTCCTCATCTTCTCCTCCTTTGATTTTCTACAAAAAACCACCCAAGAATTCACCTCCAAAGCAATGCAAAGCCCAATTAGTGTAGACAATCCCAAGCAATAAACCAGCTTAGCAAAAGACCTCCCTTCTCCCATCACCTCAAAACCTTGGAAAACATTCACCACACCCAGCACCACACATGCATACCCAACTAAATGGTGGTAAGATTTCCAGTACTTCTTGTACTTGTTTGTAGTTTTAGGTCGAAACAGTAGTGCTAGGGTTTGAAGCGCTCCCAAGCAAAATGCTGCAAACCCTAGCTTCCTGTGGAGCCCATACTGGACCCCAGGTGACATATCTCCAAGCCTAATCCCAATAGCAAACCCTACAGTCCCTAGGAAAAAGGCAAACAGTTGGACCCCAGCGTGCACATAGAACCATGTGGGACCTAATGATTGTATGTGCCTGAGGTAACGTGCAAGCACTGCTCCAATGGGAAGCATGATGCCCCATGCAATGGCGTTCATGATGCCATGCACTGTTCTGAGTGTGCCAATGTTGGAGTGATGTGTGGCCGTAGTGCCTGACATGACATCGAATGTTGTTATGGATGAAAGGTCGTTAGGGGTGGTTGGGTGTATGGTGGGCGAGTAGCCTTGGACGTAGAGACCACGGTTCCACACGTGGTGGAGCTTTGTCTTGTTCGGCGTGAGTTTCAAAGTAGCGAATATTTGGATGGAAGCGCCGTTGTGGACGGTGGCTAATTTTCCGCCGTATAGGGTGGCAGACGAGGAGAGAATGTGGATGTCAAGAGGGCGGGAGAGGAGAGGGCGTTTTTGGAGCTTTGTGGTTGGGTCTAAGAGGTAAGGGAGGAGGACTATTTGACCGGTGCTAGGGTCCGGAAAGGCGATCAGAGCACGCGTGCCAGTCATTTCCGCAGAGGTCGGGTTGATGCCCCACCCGACCCACCCGGAAGGGGATATGAAAGTACCAAAGAAAACAAGGTCTAGGGTGGCATTGTGGGGATGGAAAGTCCATGCTATGGAGGCTTGTTGGGTAGGGAGTGTGATGCATTTTTGAAAGGTTTTAGTGGGGGTGGTGGTGCTGCAATGGGCAGAAAATGTGACATAGGGAAAGGAAAAGAGAAGGAAGAGGGACAAGAGGAAGAGCATATTGATGGCCGGGAAGAAGGATTGAATATCAAAGAGAGTGGAAGCTAGGGATGTAGAATTGGTTGGCAAGCTTTTGTTAACATTTATGTGTTTGGTATTGAGGTTGATGTAATTGATCATCATGGCTGTGGAGGACTTATGTGTTTACTAAGCACTGCTTAGCTTTGAGGTTAAGGCAACCAAAGTGTTTGTTTGGTGGAGTAGAAAATGATGCTTCAAGTGGAAGTGGAGGTGTCTTTTTGTGATGAATTATGATGGCTAAAAATATTTCAAGGATTGTGCTTGGCTTTGAAGCAAGGGAATTTTGATTAGTTTATTCTAGAGAGCATCATTATATAGAAAGTAGAAGCTTGAGCACAATTATATATTTCATTTGCTTAACTCAATTAATCAGATCATCACCCAAAGGGCCAAAGACGTTTTCTTTTGGCTAAATCCTTGCCAAAGTTAATCCCTTTTGTCTAATTGCCAATTGGTTCTCATTTTCTTTCCTTGAGTGAAAATTACTTGCAATTTATAAACTACTCCTACTGCATGTGGTCCAATATTCTAGTGGATAAAGTGTTGAGTTTCTACCAATGCGTCTTGAGTTCGAAGCTTCCCCCTCTCCTAAATTATTGTATTGATCCTAAGTAGAAGCAGGGCCGGACAAGGCTAAGTCTACCTTCCCTCCCCGACCAATCGGACATTCGGGAGAGAGGCATCATGTATATTCATTCGATTTCGATAAGCAACTGAGTAAATCCGTCTCCATTAGCTAAAGTTCGTAAAGTAGAAGTAAATAGTTTCTAAGTCTCCCCTCCTACTAGTAAAAAACTCTCAATCAAATCTTGAGATTTTTTAAGGGTTACTTTGATCTAGGAAAATTTGAGTTGTTATTGGGGTGGGCCTTGGTGGTTACGTGGTGGCTGACAGTCCTCCCAGCTGCCCTCTCTTCATTCTTTTTCTTTTGTCAAAAATTGTAATCACTACCTATTAATAAAACTTCTTTATTAACCAAATAAGGTGAAAAATAATTTAGTTGTATATTACAAAAAAAAAAAAAACATATCATGATGTCATATCTCAAACCTCTCTTCACTCCCACATTTTCTCTCCCATACTCCCTCTCTCTTTCACATTTACCTCCAACTCACTCTTCCATATATTTTCCAAAAAAAAAAAAAAAAAAAAAAAAAAAAAATCTATTAAGGCAATTTCATTTGGTTGAGAGAATGAACTTTGACTTGTTATGTAGTCTTAACCAAACGGCGTCGTCAGGGGTTAATTGATCTCTGTCATTGCGGCGGTCATTTTGTACGTGCGAGTGTGAGAGATAGGAAGGGAAACCAGCGATGGAGCGAGAGAAAGAGAAAGTGAGCATGGAGGGAGGGAGAGTGATACTGGTCCCGTACATGAAGGAACACGTCCCTAAATACCACGACTGGATGAAAGACCCAGCTCTCCTCCAAGCCACCGGCTCCGAGCCCCTCACCCTCGACCAGGAATACCAGATGCAGCTCACCTGGACCCAAGACCCCAACAGTACTCTCTCTCTATCTCTCTCTCAGGTGTTTTTGTTGGTTTTTATGTATTTCCTTGCTTTTTCAGAACAAAAACTGAACTGGGTTTTGACTAATTGTGGATTCTGCAGTTAAAGGTTTGATCTTTTGGGAAAAAGATAAAAAGTGTTGAATTTAGTTTTGATAAACGATTGGGGGTTTTTTTGTGTAGTTGTATTACTGGTTTGGTGAATGATTGAAAAGTTGGAACTTGGAATTGGGTTTTGCAGAGCAGACTTTCATTGTATTGGATAAGCAATTGGTTGTGGGAGAGTTCAGCCATGGAGAACCCCATGTGGAAGGTTAGCCAAATTTACTGTCTTTCTTCACAAATTACTTTCTGATTGATTGCTGAGAAAATTAAGGAGAAATTAGAATGATTACTTATCTTAAGGAGAATTAGAATGATTACTTATCTTAAGGAGAATTACAATGATTACTTATCTTAAGGAGAAATTAGAATGATTACTTACCTTAGGTATGCAAAGTACATATTTTTAAGAACAGTTGGTTATTAAAAAAGAGTGTTGTTAAACCTACCCCACCCCAGTGTCTTATTTCCACACCTACTATAAAATGGTACTCTTATTGACAAATTTATCTAGAATAAAATGACCTTTAAAGACCTTTAAAGACCTAAAGACCAACCAATCATGTCTTGCCACATAATTATTAGTTATATTGATTCTTTTTAAACAAATTATTAGTTATACTGTTAAAAAAAAAACCTAAAATATCATAAATAAGAAAAAGAAAAAAAATATCATGAACCCCAGAAGCTTTCCTGGGGAAGGAAGTTCAGAAATTAAACTTATCAGGAAGAGGGTGAATTCGGACTTGACAAAGCAAACCTCTAGGCTCGCAATAAAGCGCATGTTGTGGAAGGTGTGATCAAGCTTCACCAGAGAGTAGAGCAAGTTAGTCTTCAAGACTATTATAATGTTGAGATAGATGAGGAGAGAAGCTCATAGTCTAGATTACACTAGGGGACTCACGGATCCAACACTCGTTGAACTCCGACAGTGTTTGGTGTTTTGGAACAATTTGGATACCTACCATATACTGAATTTGGAGGAATTTGATGTTAGGGAAAGCCAGTGCAGCACCAAACTATGAGTGAAGCTCTTCCAATTTAATCACACTCTCTCTTGTGTGGTCTGAATTCAAATTGGAAAAGATAGAAATTGGGTACTGGAGCGGTTTTCGAGACGTGGTGCTGCTGCGATGGTTGGCGATAGAGGAGGGGCACTTGGTGTTGGGGATTTGGGGAGTCGGTAGTGACGGTTCTGCAAATTTTCTTGGGAGAGGGCTGCTGCTGATGATATTTGGAGTTCTTGGGTATTTTTATTTAGTGATAATTGTTTTTTTTTTTTTAAATGTTAAAGCAAGAAAAAATTGAAAAAGAAATATGTAGGGTTATTTTGGAAATAATGGTGGGTGGGAAAAGAGTTGATGTATTTTTTTCACTTTTTATGGTGGGTGTAAATATAAGGTGGGTGGGGAAATAAGACATTGGGGTGGGCATATCACCACTCTTAAAAAAAATGAACAGTTGGTTGGATGGTTTTGATTGAAATTGCTGAGAAGGTTGTTACTTTTCTAGTTTTCAGCAAGTAAACTTGGGAATTGTTAAGTTGTATCAATTTACAGGATATTGCTCGTGTTTTTATGATTAGTTTCATTTTACTAGAAATTGAGGAGGAAACAACGAAAAAGAACATATTCTCAAAGGATTTTGTTTTGTGTTATGATTAATGAGTGAGTAACGGTATGATTAATGGTTTGCAGCCATGATAGGTGATGTGAACTTATATATGAATGACCTGGACGATCCCCACATGGGAGAGATTGAAATAATGATTGCTGAACCCAAAAGGTACCTTCCTTTACTTTCTTCTGATGGTAAAAAACAGAAGTGATTGTGTTCGAGTCAATCTGGTTTCCCTTTGTTTTTCTATTTGTGTATGTGCTTGTTTGTTTGAAGCATTCCAGCACCAAACATTTATGCTTCTTCCTCACTTAGTTTTCACTTTAGGGACTATTATTTGTATGCTATAATGTAATTTTTCAGTATTTTCTCTTGCTAGTTTAGTCGTGGTAAAGGACTTGGGAAGGAATCGGCCTTGATGATGATGGCCTTTGCAATTGAAAATTTGGCGATCCATATCTTCCGTGCTAAAATTGGGGAACAAAATGGAGCATCTCTTAGCTTGTTTCGGAAATTGGTCTGTCTGTCTGTCTGTCTTTCTCCCTCTCTTTCTGATTTTCTCTTATCACAAACTCATGCAATTTATCATGCAATGTTGGCCTCTCATATTCCACTTGCATTTAATTTGCACTTGTTTTTCCTTGTGGCTCACTAAACTCTCATATGGTTGATGTAGGGCTTTGAGGAGATCTCTCGTAGTGAAATCTTCAAAGAGGTGAGTCCAATTATCTTTATGAAATCTGCATATGTGCGCAGGCTTTAGTTGGTCTATGCAGTCTACATCTCGACTCTTGGGATTCTTAATGGAAATACTCTTTCTGATCTTCTGATTCTCTGTATGACCTTGGAGTGGCTCAGACTATCGTTATTTACAATTTATATGCACTGCCCTGCTTCACATCATAAAAATTTCCAATAGTTTCATGTTCTTAAAAGGGCCCTGATACCTGTATTGTAAAGAATAGGAACCGTTTTTTCTTTGATGATTTCGAGAATTGTCTTTTGAATAATTTTTCAAAATCCACAAACAGTGGAAATTTAAACGTTCTACCGGAGAAAAAAAGTTCAAGTTGCTTGGTTAATTTTATACTACATTCAGTGTTGGAGCATCCTCCGTCCATTTTAACAAATTTCTTGTCATATATGACAGGTGACGTTGGAGTTACATGTAACAAAGGACAATCATGAGGAGCTGCTGCAGATGGGTAGCTTTGTGACTCATACCTAGCCGTCAAGCGCCTATGTTCATGCTGATTCTCCACTTCACAATCAACGTCAACTCTTTTGCAAGTGCTTGGTATGCGGAATAGCTACAAGGTTGTTTAGATTCTACCGTATCGTGGAACTTAACCTTACTGAACAGGGCTACACTAAAATGTGAGGGCTAGAATTCACATTCAATCCCATTTTGAAGATAATACATGCTGCTTTACTAATTTTCTATCTATTTTTCACCCTTCTTTATTTTACTTATTTCTTTTCGCCAGCCAGTTTATTAGTAAACTATTGCTGTAAACACATACAGAGAAAACAAAGGGAGAGGGGAAGTAAGCAAAGATCTTGACTTAGAACGTACAAATGTGGTCGAAGTAATGGTAGTAAAGACGAGTAGAGTAGTTCATTCCGATGGTTTGAATATGGCCAAGAAGTTGGGTGTCTGAGGGGGTATTCTTTGAGACCGAATCCCCAGCTTGCCATATAAGATTGAATGTGGTGCTGTTAGCTAGTCTGCAGAGATGTTTGAAACTTGAAAGCAAGAGCTCCTGTTTGATTCATGGGCTCTAACTGGTTGTAGGTGTTGTATAAACTGCCATACTCCCGATACAACTGCGCAAAGAGCGATGATAGCCTTCCGGTTGGATCGACTGGCAATGCAATCCATACTATAGAAGCTTGAGCAGTGTATATTTTTTTTTTTTTTTTTTTTTTTTTTTGGGGGTAAAGGGAATACTTCATAGAAAAGAAAGGCACAAGGCCAAACAACAAGCAGAGAAACGACTCCGCAACACCAAAGAAACAAAGACAAAGATAAATAGGATCGAGAGAGGCGCCACCACACCCGATATCAATGTCGCCCTATCTAACAGTGCACAGAAACCCCTAACTTACAAAGGAGGACATGGAAGACCGTCTTTGTTCAAAATGCCCACTAACGAAGATGGAGGTTGTACAACCCAGCCGAAGCCGCACATCTCTGGTGAAATATTCCTCACGACAAAATTCGCCGCCAAATTTGCTGATCGTGGAGTCCACGACCGGGAGCATGATTGAAAACTCCTCCAAAACACTGCTAAGAATTGGGAGTAGGTCCCAATCACAACTCAGAGAAGGAGAATTGAGGGACCGAATAATGACTTGTGCATCTGACTCAATTACCACCTCCTGCACTTGTAAAATTTTTGCCAATAAGCACCCTTTCAGATCAGCAAAATTTGGACGTGTCTGGTGGATGGGATGAAGTTCCTATGAAGGTACCTGGACGTCACTGCAAGAACCGAAGATTCAGTTGGTCGAAAAGGTCAAAATCAGAGCAGGTTTTAGTTTTACAGACGAAGCAAGCACAAGAAAATGGAGAAACTGAAAATTTTCAAAAGATAAAAAAATCAAAAAGGTCTTGCAGTTATTGCCATGGATTAATGGATATTGAGCTTGAAGTACAACACTAATTAATGAAGATAATGCGTGATTAAGTTAATAATTTGAAGTGTAGAATCGAGGGGACAACAATAGCTAGTCATATGCATTCCTCTTTCAAGTACAAAACTAGAATATATAGGTGTACACGGGGAAGGGATCCTCGTGAATTTTTTATTATTATTTTTAAATGGGATTAGTTGTGGGGCCTTTATCACGTTACGATCTAAACCCTTTATTTTTTAGAGTTTTAACGAAATGCTTCCGGTACTGTTCATTTTTAACGAAAAAAATCACATTTTTACCTTTCTCTGGTACTATTCACTACACCTTTATTTGTTATTTTTCGTTAAAACTAAAGTTTTTTAGACTTTTCGTTAGTTTTACTTTTATTTTTTAAGTTGACCTCAAAGATATCCTTGCAAATTATTAGCTAAATCCATGGTCCGAAATGCCGATAATATCGGCGATATTTCGCCGATATTATCGGTTTTTAAGGGAACCGATATTTTAATAGGTATCCAAATGGTTTTCGTCCAAATATCGCGATATTATCGATAATATCGCGATATTTTCGAAATTATCGGGATATTTTTTGAAATGGGTCGGTGAGAAATTGAGATCTGAATCTGATGGTGCAGTGGTCGCCGGGGAGGTGAGAAAATCTCAGATCTGATGGTGCAGTGGTCGCCGCCGCCGGGAGGTGATAATGGTGATGGTGCTCGGCGGAGTTGTAGAGAAGAGCTGGGGGGGAGAACCGGAGAAGGATCGAGATTCGAGAGTAGACTGGGGGTGCTCGGCGGAGTTGTAGAGAAGAGCTGGGGGTGCTCGGCGGAGTTGTAGAGAAGAGCTGGTCTGCTGCGTTGCAGAGAAGAGATGGGGGGGGGGGGAGAGTCAGAGAAGAAACAAAGAAGGAGAGGGCTCCCACTTCCCACCCACACATACTTGTCTTTCCTTTTACTAACTCTAATAATAATTAGTGGAATTTATTGATAAGAGATAAAAAGGGCAGGGATGGAATGGAAGGCCCGGGAAACGAATGGATGAGAGAGAGGTCAGATTCCTCCACACGGCTCTCATTAATCCACTTGTTTCTACATTCTTCCTATTCATTTTTCCATATATATTATTCTAATAATAATTATTATTATTCCATCAGCGAAAGTGAGAGAGGGACTGAGTAGAGTAGAGTTACTTGTACAATTTCAGACCATGGATGGTGGTTTCATTCAAAACAGTGTATGGGGATTTATCATTTGATAACTAATCTTCACAATACACTCACTCTACACATAGAGATGATGAAGATAGTGAAAATTTTGAACCTCATAGGAACTCTATGTGGTACTAACTCACTCATGTATCTTACCATGTAATGTATAAAGTGTAAAATATTGCACTAATTCATTATATATAAATGATTTTGGTGTGTTTAAACTTCTTTCATTAATTACTATATATTTTCTACACTCACAGCTAAATCATAAATATTTGAGACATCTAATTGAGTTTAAAGAAATTGACGAGCACTATGTTATGAGAAACATTCAAATTTCATCATGACAATTAAATGGGCAAAAAGTTTCAAATTGAATTGAATTTTCACACAGATGATGGGTGAATCGAGAATTACAAAATAAACAGATCGGATCCCTAAAGTTCGATGCAAAGCGGGTTCAACAACTAATCTCTATTTTTATCAAAAAAATGAGAATCCATTTCCTTTTGCCTTGAGATAGAGGCTCGTGGCAAAAGAGGTAGAGAAAGGCTTGGAAAAAAGACTCTAAGAAAAGTCATTGAGTACTTCGAGCTAACATAAGATTTGCCATAAAATTTAGTTGCGTTCTAGAATTTATACAGCCGATCTCACTACTGAAATAAGACCGTTGTTGTTCTCGGAAACCTTTTCTCAAAGGGGCTTGATATACATATACACACACAGACATAATAATACATGTATCAAATATAATAATATAATTTTGCATGCATGTGATGCCGTGATGGCTCCTCGGATCCCATCATCACACATGAACTAACCATTTGATCGATCGACATTGGATATAAAATGACCATATTAATCTCTTGCCTTGTAAAAGTTGTCAATATAAATACACATGAATGATATTTATTAAAAGTTGTTCCTTTTCAAAGTTATCATTATTTATAGGAGTGGTTTGAATTTAAACTTAGGTCTCTTTAAACGTTAGAAAGAGAAATATCATTAGGTTAAGAGTCAATAGATTCAAGAGTTGTAGAAGCTAAAAACACGACAAGTTGAAGAAATCATTAAACTCCAAAGAGAAACTACTATTTTTTTTAATTTTTAAATATGACGCTCACAACTCACACAATTATGTAATGTTACTAATTCACATTTTTTAATATAATATAAGTAGGCATAACGTTAATGTGTTGTCCACGTGTTAATGAGATGAGATCTTCTGCACCCAAATACCCCTATGGCATCTTTGTGCCTTCCTTAATTGGTTGAGGATTTGATTTATTATTTATTATTTTAATTATTGTCAAGTTAACATTAATTATGTTTAGTTCAAAAAGCAAAAGCACAAAGAGACTACATGGGTATTTGGGTGCAGAAGATCTCATCTCCGTGTTAATACTATTAGGTAGACAGTTACGATGAGAAACTCTTCAATAACGAAAAAGGTAGTGTAAATGTTAGAGATACGTGGAGGTTGTAGTGTAGGCCAGTAAGCAGTAACGATCAAGTGGAAGGACCAAACTCCCTTTCGTGGGGAGCACGAAGAAAGATGCTGATTGCTAATCATATTCCATGATCCCAATCTTACTAAATTTAATTCATCCAAAGCCCTTTCTTATTGTATTAAGTTTCTGAAAGTGACCTTCTTTAAGTTAAAAACTTGAAATTCTTTGCTCTTGTTAAAAGCAAATGGAGGCTTTATTTTTCCTTCCATTTCAGTGGTGAAATTTTGAAATTATGAGCAAGGGTACCTAAGTTAACATTCAACTTTGAATTAGAGCAGTGTTGTCCTTTACATGCGAGTTCGAATTCTTGTTTACAGATCCCAAAATATCGTCTTGTCCAATAAAATATATCATCGATTGCAAAAAATCTGCTCGAATAATGTGATACTTTTTATTTTATATTGCATTATTCATATAAAAGAAGTAATTTTAAACTTCTTATATGCACTTCCTTCTCTCTAAAAACCTTTATTCTCTTTTTTTTTACTCCTTATATTCTTTTCATAGTTGCTTGAAGCTTTAAAGTGTTATTGGGTGGTGGTGATAATGTTAAATAGTAAATAAGGTTGGTGGTATTTTTGGGTGATAGAACTTGAGTTGAAATCTTCTGCACTTGTTTTGTGTGTGGCATTTTTGTAGTCGTTATCATTAATTGATACATGTTAATAAAATTAATCATCTTTAATTTTTTTTATTATAAACTTAATATGTGTCAATCAATAATAAAAATCACAAAGAGGGCATACACAAAATGGGTGCAGAACATTTGACCTCGATGAACTTGATGATATATATGTGTGTGTTTTTCAAAAGGGTGTTTGTGTGTGTTTCTTTAATTGTTGAACTATTATTAAAACTAAAACTATAGACTTCTAGTTCTAGTAGTGAACTTTTGATCTCATTGAAAAATAAAAGGCTTCAAAACTTCTAGTTTCAATATATGCTTGTTAATTTAGATTACAAGTTGATCTTAAAAATGGTTGAATCCTAATTAAGTAATATTTTTGTGTACTTAGTTTGAAAAATTCAAAACAATATTTAAATAATGTGTAAAATGGGACAAGGAAAAGGATAGTTAATTTACTTTAAGTGATATAAAGGGGGAAGAGTATTCATGGCCAACAATATCAATGGATGGTCACCAACCATTCCTATTTACAAAACGTAGAGAGGAAAGTCGATTGGTTTAGAAGATTAATAAATTAAATGTAGACTTTATTTTTGTTTGATTACTTCTAATTTAATATTTGTGTTTTGTAGTACCCTTTCTTTCAATGAAAATTTAACATTTGGGTTTGGAACATGCCAAGTAGTTTTAAATTTAACATTTTATGAATGATGCTACTCACTCACCAACTTCATGTTGGCTCACTCCCTCTTTTTAAATATTTTCATTATATTTTAATTTTTCCATCAAGTTATTTTAATGCATAGTATTCAAAAGAAAATATATAAAGGGTGTAGTCAAATTATGATTTGATGAGATTTTAATAGACTTTAAAATCAAGGTGTAGTTAGTTATGAATTAAAAAGATGATTTTAATTTTTTTTGAAATCATAGTATAGTCAAATTAGGATTTAAGATGATTTTAAAGAATACATCCAAATCCAGAACCATCTCGACTTTGATTTCGTTTCACGCCCCATAAGCTCAGACAAAAAAGAACCTGCCAACCTCTTCGTCTAATGATCTTTAGGGTTAGCCACCCTCATCCCTCTTCGCAACCGATCCACTGCTACTCTAACAATGGTACGATCCCAATTGAAATTCTATCCCTAACAATTTCAATGTTTAGAATTTGCAAAAAAAAATTGAAAGGAACCTATATATTCAAAAATACAAAATTATGGCCTCCTTTAGTATGTGTATTGGAATATTCATACAAAAGATTTGGATGGGTTCGCTTCATTTTTTAATTTTGTGGGTTGAAATTATTATTTTCAAGTTTAATTTTATAATTGATTGGGTTTGAAGTGGCTGGTCGCGAGTGATTGTGGGTTTAAAGGAGGAAAGATTTAGATGACAAAGGAATATAAAAGAGTAATAGCCGCTAAGTTGGTGCTAGGAGAGAGATAAATTGGTAGTTGCCGGTTTTTTTAAGAGATTTAGAGTCATGAAAATCCATTAAAATTTGTTATATGAATCTTCTCAAATCTTTCAAAATCTATATGAACTTTGTAAAATTGTATATAATCCTATCAAACCCATCACTTAACAAAATCTATTAAAATCCTCTCATATCCTATTTGACTACACCTAAGTAAACAAAAAACAAACTTTGTAATTGCCATAGTCGTAACAAAGACCGCTTCCATGGTTAAATTTGGTCATGCAATAATTCCATCATCCGCAACAACGACCTTCTTTCATTTAGTCTCGTTAACTTTCAATTTGGTTCAGAGCTTCTTAGTTTTCTAAAACATGCCAATTATCTTTCAAACGTCAAATTTTCCACTATTATTGTGTGAGTTTTCTCTACTTGAAAATAGACGAAAAGTTGAGCTAACGAAATACGTTTTCAAAGATCAAGATGCTCGAAACTTGATAGGAAGTTCGTATATCAAATCAAAACAATGTCCCAAATTCAGGTGCGTTGTCTGAGCAAGCAAAATAATCAATAATAAAGACACTCAAATAAAAAAAAATTATAACTCAGTTGGTTAAAAATATTCCACTTCCTTCATTTATCCCTCCCCAATATCTTGTATTAGGTAAAAAAATTACAAACCAAAGATCAGAAGAGGCCTACAAAAAGTCCTCCAAAATCAAGGGCCTGTGGCCTCCTAGAACGGTGTTCGGGCCGCTTTAGTGTGGTTTAACGGCACCGTTTTTGTCAATAACTATAAAACGAATGACCTTAGCCCAGAAAAAACTATAAAAGGAATGAACGGCGACGGGAACGACATGGTAACGTAATAAAACCATATATTTCCATGACTAATTTCCAATTTTATTTTCTTGTAGATTTATTATTTTTGTTTGCATTTCTATGAATTTTCGAATCAAATTGGTCATAGAAAAAAAAAAAAAAGCCTGAAAAAGATATAATATAAATAGAAAAAAGAGAAAAACTGAAAATCTTGAGCTTCCCATTTTCCAGTGCCTATATATTCTTCAGAGACCTTCAATGCCCTCCCTTTCTCTCTCTCCCAAACCTCTCCTTCTCTCTCTGGAAAGGCACATTTTTTAATCTCGTAATACTCATCTGTTTGGTAACTGAATTTGCATTTGTTAATCACCATCGAAAGAACAAACAAAAGGATTGGAGGGGGCGTATATGGGGAGGAGGTTGAACATGCCCTCTGTTCTTATTCTTACAGTGCCTCCTCTCAGATCTTAATTTTCTGCACGATTTGGCATCTGGGTTTTCGTTAATCTGCCGGTATGGGGGGAAATCTGATTTGGGTTTTTTTTGCTTTTTCTGAATTTGTTCTGGGTTCGGATCCTGGTGATTTTTCTGATTGAAAATTCTCTCTGGTTTATGTTTTTTTTTCTTTTTTCTTCTTCTGGTAGGTGTGCTTAATTCTGGGTCCTGTATTTGATAGGTGAAGGATCGGATGCTTCTAAATTAAATCCAGGAACACTTGTTTTTGAATCGGACTACAATCTGTGTTCTTAATATTTAAAAAATAAGGTACTATTCTTTCTAGTTTGGTTGGTTATCTATTTTCTGCATTTGGTTCTAGTTAGGTTGATTGATAAAAAAAAATATAGACTTTTAGCTGCGGGTGTTGATGTTGGATTGGATTGGTGATCGTTGTGTGCATTTTGTTTTTTGGAATCGGTTTACTTATATTGTAGAATTATATCGGATCCATTGTAAAATGCTCCATCTTTATCGGGTTGGGATTGAGATTTTGATTTGACGTTTACATTTTTCTTTGGGTTGGGTTTGATTTGTGAAGCTTAATTGATGACGTGCTTGTGGTCTGTAGTGAAAATGCAATCCGATAGTGGTAAGTTGTTTATCGGCGGCATCTCTTGGGATACAAATGAGGAGCGGCTGAAGGAGTATTTCAGCAGTTTCGGGGAGGTGGTAGAAGCAGTGATCATGAAGGATCGGACCACAGGCCGTGCTCGTGGTTTTGGTTTTGTAGTTTTTTCTGACCCAGCTGTGGCGGACAGTGTCATAATGGAGAAGCACAACATCGATGGAAGGATGGTAATCAAAATAATTTCTTCTTGATGAATGTAGTTTTGTCCTTCAGTTGCACTTTTATGTTTACACAATGACCAAACATCATTGTGCTTTCTTTTTGGATAACAGAAATGGCGAAGCAAATTCATTTCCTTGTTACAGTTAGAAGTCTGTGAATGTAACTGCACAAATTCATTTCCTATGGTTCTGTGTTAAACTAAATTTCAAATTGAGCTAGAGTAAATCACGGTTCTCATTATTTTATTTTTGTCCAGCGATCATTGTAGTTGATGCATTACTTTGCTCGTCACTTCTTATACCCTGTTAAATCAATCCAGGTGCTTATATGATTTGATCTTGGTTTTAACCCTTGCATTCTCTATTCTCAGGTCGAAGCGAAAAAGGCTGTTCCCAGGGATGACCAGAATATTTTGGGTAGAAGCAGTGGCAGCATCCAGGGTTCTCCAGGTCCAGGTCGCACAAGAAAGATTTTTGTTGGAGGTTTAGCATCCACTGTCACGGAGAGTGACTTTAAGAAGTACTTTGAACAGTTTGGAACAATCACGGATGTTGTGGTGATGTATGATCACAACACCCAGAGGCCGAGAGGCTTTGGATTCATCACTTATGATTCGGAGGAGGCAGTGGACAAGGTTTTGCTTAAGACATTTCATGAACTGAACGGGAAAATGGTTGAGGTAAAGCGAGCAGTTCCGAAAGAGTTATCACCTGGTCCCAGTCGCAGCCCTCTTGCAGGATACAACTATGGTCTTAGTAGGGTCAATAGCTTCCTTAATGGCTACACTCAGGGGTATAATCCAAGTACAGTTGGAGGCTATGGACTTGGTAGATTCAGTCCAGTTGCAGGTGGTCGAAGTGGATTTCCTCCATATGGTTCTGGTTATGGAATTGGGATGAATTATGAGCCAGGGTTGAGTCCAGGATTTAGTGGAAATGCAAATTTTAATAGTACTATGAGCTATGGGCGGGGTTTGAGTCCTTATTATATCAATAATTCAAATAGGTTTAGCAGCCCCATTGGGTATGATGGCGGTAATGGAGGAAACACATCTTCGTTTTTCAGCTCAGTGACTCGGAACTTGTGGGAGAATGGGAGTGGGAATGAGGGTGGTCTTAATTATGGAACAAACTCCACAAATGCCAATGCTTACATCGGATCAGGAAGTGGGACCATTGGAGGAAGTACGTTTGGAAATACTGGAAATAATTGGCCTTCTTCAGCAATGTCAGCTCAAGTCGGAGGAAATAATGTTTCTAACAATAGCAGGAATCTTGGTTATGGAGTTGGGGATAACAGTTACAATCTGGGAACTGGAGGGTATGGAAGAAACAGTGGTGCAAGTGTGGCCCCTACATCTTCATTTGCTGCATCAAATGGTGGTTTTGATGGGACCTTCACTGACTTTTACAGCAGTGGTTCAGTATATGGAGATCCTACTTGGCGTTCATCAAATTCCGATCGAGATGGACCTGGTCCCTTTGGTTATGGGCTTGGCGGTGCAGCCTCTGATGTATCAGCTAAAAGTTCTCCTGGTTATGTTGGTGGTTATAGTGTTAATAAGAGACAGCCAAATACAGGTACGGGATCAATATCTGACGTAACTTATATTTTCATCTTTTTTGTTTTTCTCTTTAGTTTTTTTTCTTTTTTATAGAAATATAGGGAACTTTCTTTTTCTAGTAATTCGCATGGGTCCGTACAAATTTGGATAAGTTTATATTGGTAACATATAATCTCACTACCTTATTGCCTTAGTGAACTTGCTTATTTGGCTGGCTATTGCGCACTTGATCCACAATATTTAACCGATTTGAATTTTTGCATCCAAGCAATAGGTTCATGAAATCTATTTTTTCTCTAGCTGATGTTCCATCAAGCTGATTACTGTAGTATTGGATTATATTTAGTTTAGCATACCATCCAAGAGAGGAATGGCGCTGCAGCTTCTGATGTATAGTGCAGTTGATTTAGGTGACTGTCTACTGCAGTTCAGTATACTTAGGTTGGACTCATCACAATTCCTCTAGCTTGTTTTACACTCAATTCTGTTTAGTTGCCTTATTAGGATTATACATAATGGTCAGGAAGTGTATTGCCTTGGAGTCCTAGGTTTGTTAGGATTTTTGGCAAGTTTACTAAAGGAATGGAGAAAATATGGGATGGACTATTAATGGAAAAGGCTTTCAATTTGGTTGTATCGGTCAATTCAGTTTATTTGGATTTTGTTGGTGTTGGTGGAGGTTGTAGCTGGTCAGTGACCTTTGATAACTAATATGATCATCAACGTCTTAGTAATTAAGGGGATGATGGTCCCAAATGATTATTGATTGTGGAGTGTGCAGGGGCATGGAGACAGTTGACAATATCTTATATTCTGACATGGCTTTGATACTTGATAAGGCATTATGTGATCTCCTGTGTTCTTGTGCATCTATCTTATGCTCCCTTTTGCATGTGGTAGGAAGATTATGCATCTTACCTCAATGACTCGTATGTGCTGGAATGAAAGGCATATGAATATTTTTGAGGATGTTGCTCTCTTAGTCTCATTCCAATACATTGAGTTTATTTGTTTTTTTTTTCCTATTTTTTCACCAGATTTTCAAGTTCATTCTTTTTTCTATGTAGGCGTGTGTGTTTTTGGATCATAACTGTTTGTTTTTCTTTTGTATGAGAAATATGTATAAAATTGTGTTTTCCCCTTTAATCCTCTGCACTGCTTATCTCTCTATTTTGAAATCTATAACCCTTAATGGTTGAAAATATCTGTTGTTGTAAGGACTTGTTCACCTTGTCTTTACTGAGATCCAGCATCTGTGCCATTGACAAAATAAAGTTGCTTCTTTTCCTTCTTCGTTGTAGGTTATCTTCACTAGTAAAGTGGCTTGATGTTCATAACTTGAGCTCGAAGGCATGCATATTAAAGTATGAGCTTTCTTTTTCCTACACCTTTGGCACACAATAAGTATACTCAATGGTGTGTAAGTTTATTGTTTCTATACAAGCGTTACTTAGGGAGGGGGAATTAAACTCAAGACCTAAGGTGTTGGGATAAATGCTACTTGAGCTACAAGGTCCTTGCAGATTACTGAGTATTATCTTTTACCTTTAAGGAAGAAAATGAGAAATCTAGAAATCTAAATGAGTCTATGATGAAAATTATTGTCTATAAAATACAAATTCAGCTCAGCCTATGGTTAAAATGTGTCCAGGCTCTCTCTATTTCTCTCTTGCCTACGTGTGTTTCCTCACCAAATGGCAACAATTACCCCTGTACCCAACCTTTAAACTCCGTCTGCCAGTTTAAGTAATAAAATCACTAATCAGGGCATGAAATGGAGAGGGAAGATGTAGTTGGGCTAAAAAGTATGCTGTCTCATGGATGTTCAACTGCTGCAGTTAGGAGTATGTATCAAAGTAACAATGGAGAGATAAATAAGAGGGACAGAGAATAGGCTATCATTGAAAGTATCATTTCTTGATCCTCGTCTCTTCAGATTTGAGGTCAGATTAGTTGTGCAGTGTTTCCATCAGTGAACAATTAACAGCTTAGATTATGATGGCTGCATATTGCTTGTTTGCTGGAATCTTGCAACAGTTCTAAAAGATAGAAGCATTTTGTTATAATTACATAGCTTAATCTCTCGTATGAGCGCCCTTCTAAGTTAGTGATATTTTGTATTGCTTAGGATACTGTTTTACTCAATATTTCTTTGGCTGTGTACCCATGAGTTGGCTTATGGCTAGTGGCAACACATTTGCAATTTGTGTGTTAGACTGCAAATATCTTTGTTTTAATAGCTTAGATTTGTTGGAAGTCAGAGCCATTGATATTATTATGTTCAACTTAACGTGTGTGTGCGTGACACGAGTGTATATAACTGAAAGGGTGTTGCTCACTTAATTATCAATATTTGTGACTGCCGACACTTACAAGTTCTGTTCCTATTGTTTTTCAGGAATTGCTGCCTAGGATCGTCATTTCTGATATCACGACATTGTAGGTGAAGATAATGAAGCAGGCGAACTGTGAATTTTGCACACCACCGCCGTTTATATATCTCGGTAAGAGAGATTTGGTTAGTAAGAGCTAACTGGGAGTGGCTGTTTTAAAGAAGTTAGAGTTAGAAGTTAAAAATGGATTTTGTGTTAATGCATTGAGTTTTGAGTTACCAATTTTAGGGGTTTTCGGTTTTGTTTTGGTCTATGAGTGAGATGTAAAATCAGATTCCGGGATATAGTCAGAAGTGTATCATGCATCTCCGGTGAGGCGGCGATACCCAAAAGAAAAGGAGAGAAAAGGAAAGAAAAAAAGAGAGAAACTGATATATATTTTTTTCCCTCTAGAATTTTATCTGTATAATCTTCTGGCCAGGTTGTGGGTTCTGGTCAGGGATTGCTTCTTCTTCTTCTTTTTTTCCCAATCATTTGGTTTGTTTTTATTGTACCTGAGCTGAGATTAATGTTGATTTACTATTAGTGTGAAACATTTTAAGGGTTTACCCATCTAGGGATCCCCATCAATAAGTAATCGCATATCCTGATCCTTTTATGTTGTATTTTTACCCTTTTGAAATCCTTTTTTTTCCTCTTCATAATATTTTGGAATTGAAAAAACTAAGGTTAAAAGGAAATTATGATGCAGCCATGGCCGTGGCCGTGGCGCAAGTGGCGGCAATGGCTGCTGCCGGTGGTTGTGGTTAACCTCTTTTTCTTTTTGTTATTGAACTTCTAAAGTTTGATAAAATTAGGAAGGACTTCAAAATTGGGGAGGAAAAGCTTAGGATTGTTTGGTCTTCTATTATTATTATTATTATTATTTTTTAACAAATGATATTATATACACTAAGGGGGACTCTGTGTGTTTTGCCTCATAATGGGCTAGCAACAATGTGGTTCAAATTCGTTTTTGGCGAGAATCGAACCTAAGATCTTTCACTTACAAGTGAAGAGGAATACCAGTAGACCGTAATACTAAGTGACAGTCTTCTATTATTTTTTAATACAGTAAAAAAAAAAGCAAAACAAAAATAATAATAATCTCAAGATTTGAGGGAACAAATTAGGAAGTAATTGTTATTTAATTTCTAAATTATTTTGTTATATATAAAAATAAAATTAGTTAAGAGCCAATGACACATGTCACATTTAAAATGAGAGGTAATGCTCATTACCTAGTAAGGATGGTGCAAATTCGAATTCTAAGTAAAAAGGAGGCAAAATCTTTAAAATATTATATGAACTTATAGAAGTCTTTTAATTTGTAATTTAAACTTAAATGTTAAGCGAATTGTTAAATTAATTTGCAAATATCACATAGAAACAATAGTTTAACATATTTGAAGAAGAAAGAAGGGAATAAATGCAGCTTATTAAAATTCTCATGCAAAATTGAGAACAAATACATACTTTTATTACAATTTCAAAAAAGATAGGTCCAACATTGGGCTACATCTTCTGTTTACACTGGATTATATTGAATACTAATACAATATGAACTTATAGGCTCAATTTGCAGATTACTTGGGGAAAAAAAAATTTGACTCACGTCCACCATCGTAAAGTTTTGATACAACATAACATCTAAGATTAATTCTGTTTATTTTTTCGTTCAAAATATTGAATTTCCATGACCCTTCAAAAAAATATGTTAAAGATATTTTAATGCACATCAAAATATCTTTGAAAAAGGGTCAAGTGCAACATTTTGGACGGAACAATAGACGGAGTTAAGCTGTAGGTGGTATATGGAAACAAAACTTTAATTGATCAGTGATAGTGTAATTCAGTTTTTCTTTTCAAATCGAGTTTTGAAACAAGGCTTATAGCTCAACCGTACAATTTTATCATCGAACCTCACAATTGGTTCTAAAGCTGAAGAGGGATGACATCTTGGGATTCCCCGGTTTGAGTTCAAGAACAGAAATCTCGTTAATAACTTGAGCTTTGTTTGTTTCAAATTGCTCATCCTCTGCATATAAATTGTAGTTCGATTTTATTAAAAATGAGTTCGAAGGAGAAAGACGAACGACAAGGAGTAAATTTTGAATTGAAACAAAGAAACCCTACCTTTCTCAATGGTGAATTCGTTAAAGAAACGAAGAAGCTTGGTTCTATTTGCGACAAGTACATTAACAATCTCAGGAGGCTTATTTTGGTTTGCAACAAATAACTGTCATTAACAAAAACAAGAACTTAATCACACTTTAAATACACTCGAGAGGAGTGCAAAATGAGATTTTTTGAGTGCTAATAACAGTTCCGTCTTTGTTGTACTAAAAGGTTAAAAGTTGATATTCTGAACAAACCTTGAAGACCTGAAAGGTTTCGAACTTGATTGTCTTCTTTGGATCCTGCAAACATGTGATTTATTAACAAAAACACGTAGAGGAATTAAATAAGTGCTATATATGTAGAGATGGCCATGCATGATACAGGTGCATGTGTTTGTACTTTGCACGAACATGACGTGCGTCTGCGTGTAAATAGAGGAGAAATTCTGCTATATCACTGTGTATATTTCTGGTTATACGACAAGTTCCCGTGTGAGAAAGAGAGATGGATTCTATACCCTGAGAAGGTTCATCAGGATTATCATGTTATCCAGAGAGCACACATATCGAACCATCACATCAGAGTTTGAACGATCCAATAACATATCTCCTAACAACTGAAACAAAATTACGATATGCATGTCAATAATAACATTTGTGGTTAGACGAAAATAACATAGAGAAACAAATGGAATGGTATGCAAGAAAATCAACTGAAAAATAATCTGTAAATTGTAATACCTTGATGGCCTGGCGTTTGGTGAAATAATTGGGAGACTCCAACAACTGGGAATTGTACTCTTGGAAAAACTGTAATCAAAATCACAGAAAAAGATAAATTAATAATTCAAATATTGAAACTTATAATCTGCAAAAAGTAAAACATGATAGGTTTAGAAATTTAGGTAATTATTATCTGAGATTTGCTGACATCCCAAATTGCTAAAAGCATCTAAATAGTTGCCAACTTCCAAACAACCAGAATTTTTTTTTCATGAAGATTATGAATCCTTACCCACTCATAGTTTTTAGAAAGGAATTCAGCAACAGTTGATTTGTGCCTAGTCATGAGCTCCTGTTCAAAGTATGACAATGAGTTAATGATCAAGCTAGTGAAATGATCATTCGTTAAAATCTGTTAAATGTTTGAAGTGGACCAAACCTTGAAAGTAGCCGTAGCATCCGACGCTATGTCGAAATTTGGAGTTTGAATGTAGTAAAAAAACTTCTTCATGTGGTCTGATTCGAGGACATACCTGTGACATTAACCAACAATAATGATTCATTACATAATATACAAGCTCATTTAAAAAGATAAGTTTTGACACTCAATTAATTACAAAACAAAACGTTACCTTGCAATATTCTGATGACGAATGCATTCCCTTGAAATTGCACCATAAGATAGAGCAATATCACCACTGTCTTCATAGCTAAACCAAACCAAAACGAACGGTTCATTAATATTTTAACTCCAGTACTGGACATATACATTTTTTGAACTTCATTACTGGTACATTCTTACCCTTTTATCAGAATGTCCATAATATCAATATTATTCTCCAAATACTCTAATGCGATCCAACGCGACTGAACCTTTTGCCTTTGTAAATTTGCAATGACATGAGTAGCGTTTTTACGATCCTACAACACATGTACTCAAATATTAACACAAATGTAACATGCTTAAATAATGTAATAGGGCATATAAACTCATTTAATTATCGCTTACCCCCAAGTTGAGCTTCGAAAGACAAACAATGAGGAACCTGAAAGTGTCCTCCCTAAAAAACTCTTGGGTTAGTTGTGCACAAGAATCTTTGTTTGGTTCTGAATCATCATCTCCATATACAACAGTTCTTATCTCCAATATTGCTTTTGTCAATTCTTCCATCTATAACAAAGTTCAAAACAAATGTCATTAACCTAACAATATTATTAATTTGAAAACCATACGCACTCTATACGCTTAATAAGCTACACAACCCCACAAATTTAAATTCTATGTCTAAAGTGCATTGCAAAAAAATTCTGTGTCGTATCGTACGGTACGGTACGATTTTTCAAAACTCAAAGAGAAAAACCAATCAAACAATCATGCTCCATATACGATTCTACAATACGAAAGAAAAATTCAAACCTTTTCTTTGCGCTTTTGCTTGCGCGCATCATTACTTTGATCAACGAAGATTAGAAGCTCACGCATGTGCTTTACAAGCTCTATCGGCGTTCTCGCCTTAGGCTTGAAAAGACCCTTGATTGTCAATTTTTTAGCCATTACAATAGACTCTTCATTCAAACGCCTCCTCTACGTTTCTTACTTTGCATTTGGAATTCGACTTCGGAATGTTAGGGTTTAAGAGGAAGGCAGGAAGAAAGAGATGAGATTGAAAATCTTAGAATCTACCATCCATAACGTACGGCTTTTTTTTGGGACAACAAAGAGTTGTTGGAATCTACAAATATAGGAACCGCTGACAAAGGGGATAAACTTGCTAGTCAATTCATGACACGTGGAATCTAAATGAGAGTAGGGGCCAATTTTCTTGGAAGGATATATGTGCTGACAGAGGATTAGGGTTCTAGAGGCACAGAAAGCTAGATGTAGGTTGGATTTACAACTACTGCAACCAGAAAATAGTCAATACAGGCTTAGAATGCAAGAGCAAAAAGGATAAGAAAAAGATAAAACTAGAGGAGCATTTGTTTCTTCGCTGTATCGGTATGTTTTTAGCTTAAAAATTTATAAGTTACACAGTAATTAAGAATGTTTTCCACATTGTTGTCGTTTTAGGGTTTGTTTTAAGTTCTTTATGTCGTTGTAGACATAAGATTACCTAGCACATAACATAGAGTGCGACGATGGTCTTTTCTTTGGACAAACCCTAACTTTCATGAATTGGTCTCGAAACCCTAGTTAGAGTTATTTGCCTTAATTAGTCTACAAATCTAGTCCGACTTGGAGATGGTTCGAGTCGAACCCTAAGGTTGTAAATCGGTATGAAATAACTTGAGTTTACATCAAGTTTGATTTGTGTTTAGCTTGTTGAATCTCAGCTCATGAAAGAAACAAGTCAAGTCTAGGTTCGACTATATAAGAAACAAGCTTGCACATTCGTATGTTTGAGTGGTAAAATTCGTGAGTAGTGCGTAACTTTTTACGAGACAACTCGAACTAGATTCTATTCAAAAAGTTTGCTTGGAATAGAAGGTTATGTTTGGAATTTTGTTTTTGATGAATTATGTTTACTACTTTTTCTCTAAGTTTAGATTGACCATCTTCAGTTTGTTTTTTTCTTATTAAGATGGAGATTGAAATTATGTTGTCTTATTTTGTTTCTAAAGATACTATAAATGTTTGATGACCATGCAGCCTCTCATTGGCTTCTAACCTTAAAGATTCATAAAAGAAAGACATCTTTATGCAACTATTTTAACTTATTATGTTTGAAATTGTTGTGTTACATGATTTATGTGTTTCCAAGTTGATAACTCGAATAGATCAATTTGGTGTTGAGCTTGAACTTTTTAAGCTCGCTTGAGATAGACTCGTATAACAATTGAAAGTAAGAAAATCTAATTTGAGCTTGAAAAATAAATTAAACTAGTTAAATTTAAACATTACGATCTCAATTTGGCTAAACTCTTGTTTATATAAAAGCGAATATAAGTAAAATTCCTCAGGTGTATGAAACTAGTGTTTACCCAATTCTCCTCTAAAGATGTAAAATTTCATCATGGTAGTATTTTTTTAAATTTTGAATCCTAAATTTTTATTTTTATTTTCACTAGGTTTCATTTCTTATTATAAAACGCACCATTTGGCTTCATTTTTTTTATCTTGGGTCCTAAAATTTAGCTTTAAAAGTTCGTTTGAAAATGTTTTTAAAATAACTGAAAAATATTTTCCATTTGGCTTCATTTTTTTTATCTTGGGTCCTAAAATTTAGCTTTAAAAGTTCTTTTGAAAATGTTTTTAAAATAACTGAAAAATATTTTTCATCAAAATATTTTTAAAATTACTCTTTAAAAAAAAATACAAGTTCTTTTGAAACACGAATTACTCCTTAAAAATACAAATACTTTTAGAATTCAAAAATATTCTCTTTAAATGAGTCCGTCCAGAAAACCCAAAGCCAAACCTCCACCACAAAGTCACAAACACGACTCTCACTCACCCTCCACCGTCGCACACAAACACAACCATAATTCTGAAATTCAAACGCAACCCAAATGTTAATTCTTCAGAGAATGGCAATGGCCACTTCTTCTTCCTTCCTCTCAATCCCTCTCCTGAAGACCCCTTCTTTCCTTTCCCCGATTAAACACTGCGTTTCGCCACTGAGCTCCGAGTTCAGGGCTCTGGCCCTCTACGGCGGCAGAAATGGAGTCTCCACCTCCTCGGCGGTGGCCACGGAGGCTCAGGTCTCGTCCCAAGACGACAAATTGAAGGATGCCCAGATGGAGGTAACTGATAAGCCTGAGAAAGTCGTGCTTCCAACCAACGAGTCCTCGGAGAGCCTGCTCAGAATTCGACACACGGTATTTTTCTTTGTGCAGTGAAATTTCATTTTTTTGATTGGATTTATGATTGTGTTATGTTAAATTGAAGTAGGAGGTGCTTTCGCGTTGAAATATATGAATCTTTAGGTTCTTAGGAACTTTTTTTTTTTTTTTTTGAAACTTGATGCTTTTGTGCAACTATTTCCAGTTCTATGTTACTACTTGTTATTTAATTCTATTGTGAAGAGCAAGGAAGCGGGATAGAAGAAAAAAGAACATTACTTTTCGGTAATTTGATCGAATAGGACCCGGAAAAATGGGTTTACAGCAGTAGATAAGATGGGAAATCTTTCGTCCTGTTGTTGGGAATGTGAGAAGTTACATGGGTTTCTGTCTTTCAATAAAGTGTTGAGCTTGAGCTATGTTCCTGTGTATGACTGCAGTGTGCACACGTGATGGCCATGGCTGTTCAAAAGCTCTTCCCGGATGCAAAAGTGACAATTGGTCCGTGGATAGGAAATGGGTTCTATTATGATTTTGATATGGAGCCCTTGACGGACAAAGAGTTGAAGAGGATCAAGAAGGAAATGGTAAGTAGAATTTATGTTTCAGTTACTATATATTTTTTTTCAGAATTTGGGAACCATGAAAGCATTGACCAGTATTCATTATAATTTTATGTCATCTGCAGGATCGCATCATTGGTAGGAATTTACCACTTATAAGAGAGGAAGTTTCAAGAGATGAAGCTCACAGAAGAATAGCTGCTCTCAACGAACCATACAAATTGGAAATTTTGGATAGTATCAAGGAAGATCCCATTACCATATATCATATTGGTAAGGTTTTCTACATTTCTCAACGTAGCATGAAAGATTGCATGAACTGTGCTTAAATGATCTACCATATGCATAATGCATGTACTGGGATTTGATTTTGTTTTGAAATGGCATCTAGTTGGAGTAAAATGTTTTCATGTCATGGTTCCTTATATTATTCTAAATTATTCATAGGCGATGAATGGTGGGACCTGTGTGCGGGGCCTCATGTTGAAAAAACTGGAAAAATTAACAGAAAAGCTGTTGAACTTGAGTCTATTGCTGGTGCTTACTGGAGAGGAGATGAAAAGAAACCCATGCTGCAGAGGATTTATGGCACTGCATGGGAGAGCGAAGAACAATTGAAGGCATATCTTCATTTCAAAGCTGAAGCTAAACGTCGAGATCACAGGCGCCTTGGTCAAGTTCTTGATCTGTTTTCTATACAGGTAGTCAAGTTGAAGTGGATTGCCTCTCTTTTTGTTGTTTACACAGATTTATCATTAGCAGTTCCATTAATGGCAATTATTTGGTATGAGGGTTCTTGCATTGAACATTTTAGTTGGTGAATTTTACAGAATGATGCTGGTGGGGGTTTAGTGTTCTGGCATCCAAAGGGTGCTATTGTGAGGCATGTAATAGAAGATTTGTGGAAAAAGATCCACGTAGAACGTGGTTATGATTTGCTGTATACTCCACATGTTGCAAAGGCAAGCCTTTGGCAGATAAGTGGTCATCTGGATTATTACAGAGAGAATATGTATGATCAGATGAATGTTGAGGATGAACTTTATCAGCTTCGACCGATGAACTGCCCCTATCATATCTTGGTTTACAAAAGGAAGCGTCACTCTTATCATGAATTCCCTATTCGAGTTGCTGAGTTGGGAACCGTATATAGATATGAGTTATCTGGAAGCTTGCATGGCCTTTTTCGTGTAAGAGGTTTTACTCAGGTATGGTGTCAGTATCTCATTTCCGAACTGTTAGGCTATACTCCTAGATCTACGAAGTGTTTTTTTGTTTAACCTGAGGAGCATTTTGCAGGATGATGCACACATATTTTGTCTAGAAGATCAGATTAAAGATGAAATCAGGGGTGTCCTAGATCTTACCGAAGAACTTTTGTTGCAATTTGGTTTCAGTAATTATGAAGTCAATCTATCTACGAGGCCAGAGAAAGCTGTTGGAGATGATGATATATGGGTGAAAGCAACATCTGCCCTTAGAGATGCTTTGGATGATAAAGGTTGGAGCTATCAAATTGATGAAGGTGGTGGTGCCTTTTATGGTCCAAAGATTGATCTTAAGATTGAGGATGCCCTTGGAAGGAAGTGGCAGTGCTCAACTATACAGGTAAGTCCTGAACTCGTTGACGGGCAAAATTTTGATGCATGTTTTTAATTTGGTGTTGTCTCTCTGTCTCTCTCTGTATCACTTTGTAAAATGTTCATAGGAGATTTTAAGCATATTTCTGAGCAGAGTGAATTACGTGGAATTTTTTTTTTTGATAAACTAAAGCCACTTTATTTGTCTTTTACAATTGTTTGATCTTTTATTTCCCAAACTGTACAGGTTGATTTTAACCTACCACAGCGTTTTGACATAACATATGTTGACTCAAAATCGGAAAAGAAGCGGCCTATCATGATCCATAGAGCTGTTCTTGGGTCATTGGAGAGATTCTTTGGAGTCCTTATAGAGCATTATGCGGGGGATTTTCCATTATGGCTTTCGCCAGTGCAAGCTCATGTTTTACCAGTTACCGACACTCAGGTATGTAAAGAACTCGTTTATGTTTCATTTAACTCAAGAAACCGTCAACACACCTACGTAGAGCCTCTTTGGTTGCCCCATGAAGTTTGAATGGCTCATCATACATTGGATTAGTATACCTTTTCATTGATAAAATGGGTCTATATTTTTTCATCCATCTCATTGCTGATTATCCATGCCATGAATTGTACACTTGTAATTCTTTCAATATGCTATTATTTTTTAAGGGTTTTCGCTCCAACACTTTCAAAAGTGATGGATCCATTTAAGATGACAGAATTTGTGCATTGCGAAGGGACATTCAAATTTCTTTAGACAAGCAAACGAACCGTAGATAAATGTATTTTTTTGTTTGGTTACCAGAGATGATTATCTTTGCACTAAAGCATAAATTTGAATGTGTGCAGCTTGATTACTGCAAAGAGGTAACCAACAAACTGAAAGCAAATGGTATCCGTGGCGAACTTTGCCAGGGTGAACGCCTTCCAAAACTGATTAGAAATTCAGAGATGCAGAAAATTCCATTAATGGCTGTTGTCGGTGCCAAGGAAGTTGAAACTGGCACTGTTACAGTAAGATCCAGGTTTGGTGGCGATCTTGGCACCATGCCAATTGATGATTTTGTCAGTAAAATCAAGTCGGCCATTGAAAGCAAAGCGTCAATTTGAAGTGCTTGCAGGGTGGTCATCCTATCGATTTTGAAAGATGTCTAGTCACAGGGAAACACAAAAATGAAACAAATCAGATAACTTAAAAGCAATTTTGTTGCATTTGTCCTGTACCATAGTGAGGGTTCCCACAAGCCATGCCGTAAAGTTTAAACAAGTTGGTGGTGCGCCGGCGGTGGAGGAGTTGGCGTTGATTGGGGTGCTGGTGGCTGCAGCAACTAGGGTTTGCTTGGAAGAAACAATTTGAGTACTGACTTGAGGGGAAGCATGAAGAACAATAAAATATGTTAAAGAGGGTTTTAGATGATGAAAACCCTAATGAAGAATGGCTTTTTATAGAACTAATTAGAAAATTAAATTAAATTTTTAATGTAGAAAGACTATTTATACCCTTATTACATGAGTCGAGCTCAACATTAGAACATAATTATCTAAATAATATTATTTGTATCACATTTTTTCTGACAATATTATAATAACGTCTATAATACGAGTGGACTTTTCATGATGATTATGTAACTGGATATAGAAAAAATTATTTTGTTTTGGTTAACATATGCACTAAATTTGGAATACATGGTTCATGGCATGATGGCATAGTACGTACGTGTTTTGATTTAAAATCATCCTTTCTTCAGTCTCTTGTTTTCAATCATCCTGTTTTGAACATCTTTCGCGCAAGTTAGACACTGAACTAGCCAAGGACCATACATAGTGGTGGTAAGGATAATACTTAGGTACTTTGTATACTCACTTTCTAATTTGGCCAATTAAAATGTCACGTGTTCATTATTTTTAGGGTTTATATCACAAATGGTCCCTGAAATTGACCCCATCAATCAAGATGGTCCCTGAAATTGAAAATCGATCAATGTAGTCCCTGAATTTTAACCCCGCGAATCAATGTAGTCCTTCTGTTAGTATTCCGTCCAAATTAACTTTAAAAAAGGTTAGAGAACCAATTTTTCATGGTAAAATGACAAAAAATAACTCTGTTACTTATAATTTTACTTGATTTTCTTTTAAAAAAAAAGAATGGAGCTAACCTAGTTAGAATTCGTTTTTTACTTGATATTAAAAAAAATTAAAATTTCCCACTTTTTTTGTTTTTATTTTAGTTTTAGCACCAAATCCATGAAAAAATGGAGAGAAAAGTGAAGATGGAAAAAGGAAAAGAGAGGTAGTAAGTAAAATTATAAGTAACGGGGTTATTTTTTGTCATTTTACCATGAAAAATTGGTTCTCTAACATTTTTTAAAGTTAATTTGGACGGAACACTAACAGAAGGACTACATTGATTCACGAGGTTAAAATTCAGGGACTACATTGATCGATTTTCAATTTCAGGGACCATCATGATTGATGGGGTCAATTTCAGGGACCATTTGTGATATAAACCCTTATTTTGAAAGCTAAAAAATTAACTACCATGTCTATTATTTTTTTACGTCAATAAAACATTTGTTAAGATATAATTGAGCCTAATCAGAAAGTGAGTATATAAGGTACTCACTAGTAAGTACCTAAGTATTAGTTGGTAATCTAAAACTATAAGCAGCTTAATTAATCTAAAACTATAAAGCTAAGGAGACTAAATTTGTAAACAAAATTTTGTAAATTAAATGACATAAAAGTTGATGATTGAATTATTACTTAAACATTGATAAAAATGTGCTCATTCTTATTGATAACACAAATTTAATCTACAAATTTAGTATCCCTAACATTACTGTCTATAAAAACATCATAATTCGGGCATATTTCCCTGTTTCTTGGAAATGTTGTGGTGAGGAAATTTCAAGCTCTTCATTAAGTTTTTTTTTTTTATTTTTTTATAAGCAATTTTGAAATATTTTGACTACTTCAATGACTGCTAGTTTTTTGGTGCACGGCTATTGGGGGTAAGGCATCTTCCATAAAAATAGGTAGTAATTGGCTGAATAATTTGATGGCGTTAAGCGTCCCAATCTAAGTATAAAATTGCGCTGAAACCAAGATAAATTTACATCCAACTTTCAAACAAAAGAAACTAATTCTGAATTGAAAACTCAAGATGGATTTGAAATTGAAAAATATCTTGCCAATGTTTGTGTTCTTGTTGTTAGTGTCCACATCTAATGCCAAATCCAGTATCTATGATGTAACAAGTGCAAAATATGGTGGAAAAGCAAACTCTGATATATCCCAGGTAGGCATTATATATGCTTATTTAATTCTTCTTGAAATGCTAAACTAATATTTTTAGATGAGAAGTTACTTCTGCACACACTCTTTAGTCTTTCTTGTTTACTTTCTTGATTTTTTCACTGATTTGTTTAACCAAGAAATAAGAAATAAATATGCATGGGAGAAAATGAGTATGCGAAAAATCATTTCCGTTTTAGAATTGTTTGGTAATTAAACCGAATCATTTCAATTTTTAATTTTTATTCATTGTTTTTATTTAGGCTTTTAGCAAAGCTTGGACAGATGCATGTGCATCGACATTGGCAAGTAAAATTGTTGTTCCAAGAGGGACATACAAGTTTGTAGGGGCAAGTTTCAAAGGACCATGCAAAGCTCCTATTGAGATTCAGCTCCAAGGCACACTGCAGGCTCCAGCAGATGGCAGCAAACTCCCAAAAGCAGATACTTGGGTAGGTTTTGAGCGCATCGATCGGCTCACCTTATCCGGTGGTGGAACTTTCGATGGCCAAGGAGCAACTGCTTGGAAGCAAAATGATTGCAACAAAAACAAAAATTGCAAATCTATTGCTATCGTAAGAAAATTTAAATCTTGTTCTTTTATAATTTAAATCTACTGCTAAATTGTGAAACTAAATGGCTGATGCCGGATCATATATGTGAAAAGGGTATGTGTCAGGCACCGAATCTAAGTCATCGATCATGTTGATAATCTGCAATTTTGATAAACAATCTGACAATATAAGAATTTTTCTGATGACAACATAACTTTGGAATGCGACATTATTTGCAGAATCTGAGGTTCAATTTTGTCACCAATTCCATAATTCGGGACATAACAACAAAAGATAGCAAAAACTTCCACGTCAATGTTTTGGGTTGCAACAATGTGGCATTCCAGCATTTTACTGTCTCAGCGCCTAAAGAGAGCATGAACACAGATGGAATTCATATCGGACGTTCAACTGGGATCAACATCACAGATTCCACCATTGGAACTGGGGATGATTGCATCTCTATAGGTGATGGCACCAAGCAACTCCATGTAACCAAAGTTACTTGCGGACCCGGCCATGGCATAAGCATCGGGAGTCTCGGAAGATATCAGAATGAAGAACCTGTGTCCGGGATCTTTATCAAGAACTGCACAATTAAAAATACAGATAATGGTGTGAGGATCAAAACATGGCCTGCTTCTCCATCAAATGGTGTTGTCTCAGATGTTCACTTTGAGGATATTATTATGGAGAATGTTGGAAACCCTGTCATCATAGACCAAGAGTATTGTCCATGGAATCAGTGCACACTTCAGGTATACTATTTTGCACAAAAATTAACATCATAGTTTGTTTATTACTTAGTCAAATACTTAATCTTGAATAATAGAAAACAACCGATGGCCATCTGATCTATTGACACCAACCTCCACTATTTTGAATGAATACCTACCTGAGTTCACCATTCTGGAATAGTACATGTCTTCAGGAAGCACTCCCAATTGGTTTTTCGAAAAACCACTTGAATTTTTAATAACCTTTTTGATCTATTTATAATAAATATATTTATGAGGAAAAGTGTTTTCTAATAATACTATTATTGTATGCAGGTTCCATCCAAAGTTAAGATCAGCAATGTCAGCTTCAAAAACATAAAGGGCTCATCTTCAACCCCAGTCGGTATTAAGATTGTATGCAGTGGAGGGCTACCATGTGAGAATGTGCAACTAAGTGACATTCATCTCACATACACTGGAAACAAAGGCTCTATTACCTCTCAATGTAAGCATGTCAAGCCCACCATTAACAACGTTGCGCGGGCTCTTGCTTGTGCGACCTCTTCTTGAAAAGAAACCAATTATTCCTTGAAAATAAGTCTTTTTTTGTTTTTTTTCATTTTTTGTTGTACGTTGTAAATAAGTTACCCATGAGACTTTTCTCAAATGACATGAGATGACTGTAGGTTGACGGTTGAGATTTTTGTTCAAACCTCACCCATGAGACTTTTCTCAAATGACATGAGATGACTGTGGGTTGACGGTTGAGATTTTTGTTCAAACCTCACTTTATAAAAAAAATAACAAGAATTTTGTGTTCATTACTCCATTGTTCTCTAACTTGCAGTGAATAGTCTAAAATATTTCACTTACAAGCTAAAAGAAAAATACGTAGTATTATATGTTAATTTTTTTTTAATTTTTAAATAAATAAAAATGAATTTTACTTTCGTGTAATGTGTGACAGGGTTATTCGGTAATTATCGAACTTTTTCATTTTTTTTAAATGAAAACAAAATTACAAGGACATCCAAGTTGTTGGAATATGACATTCTCTGTTTAGTTTGTTTAGACCTTTTAACGACAATTATTTCCTTATAACTGATGCATTTAAGTAGCTAGTCAAATTTATTTACTAGAACCCTAGACTTTTACAAAAGTTTGTTATGCAAGCAAATATTGGGAGAAGTGAGAATAGAATTTGAGATCTTGAGTATACAAGGTAGACGCTTTTAGTCAATTAAGCTACATCGAAGTCAAAAGAATAATACATATATAAAGGTCGCACGGGCATAGTTTGAAGCAGTACATGAAAATGATCTCAACATCACATTTACTTGATCCACCAAACAAGGCTCCATCAGTTCCATTGTTTGACATCTCAACCCTGACAAAATCACAATCAACCCGCCTACTCGCGGTATGCGATCCTCTTTCCACACCCTAAAAGCACCCAACACTGCCACGTCGAACCCCACGTTTCCATCCTTCAAATCCTCAAACATAGCAGCCACAACTCGATCCTTGACAAACACCGACGAGGCAGAAGTACTGGCATGCACTTGCGTCTCATTCTTCAGACGAATTGGATCTTGGTACAACCGTTAGCGACGTCATTAGTCATAGAGAGAAACTCCTTGTGATAGAAAACCGAGACTTGCATGAGTACGTCATAGTAGTGATGGAAGTTGAGGTTCCACCATAAGTAGTGATGGAAGTTGAAGTTTCACTATAAAATCAATTGGCAATATGAGGAGTAGCCCAAGACCATATAAGCACATAGCAAACCTTGTCCCTCACCGATGTGGGACAACTCTCAACACGTCCCTGCACGTGTGGCGGATTTTCATGCCTACACGTGGACAACAACTGGGTGACGTGGAGCGCGTGTGGCTGTTGGGCTTCACACGTGGACAACCTTGCTCTGATACCATGATAGAAGTTGAGGTTCCACCATAAAATCAATTGGCAATATGAGGAGTAGCCCAAGACCATATAAGCACATAGCAAACCTTGTCCCTCACCGATGTGGGACAACGCTCAACAAGGAGATGCTCTTGTCTTTGTAATTGAGTAAAGTGATGTACCAATTTGCGATCAGTGAAGAGGAGTAGACTATGAAGGGAGAGGTCGAGATGGAGTTGAGATGGAATATTATGCTATGATGTGAAGAATTGTTGAAGATTCCCACAAGTAATGCCGTAAGTTTAAACAAGTTGTAGTTGTGTCGCGGTGGTGGAGTTGGCGTTGATCAGGGTGCTGGTGGCTGCAGCAACTAGGGTTTGCATGGAGAACAATATGTTAAAGAAGTGGTAATGAACACTGAACTAGCCGAGGGCCATACGTAGTGGTGGTAATTGATGTTCTAAAACTATAAGCAGCTTAATTAATTACTAATTATAGGATACAATTCTTGAACTACATTGCAATTAAAGATCTTAATTAAGGCATCTTAATTTGGGGTTATTTCCCTGTTTCTTGGAAGAAATTTTGTGAAGAATTTCAAGCTCTTAATTAAGGTTTTCTTTTGAATAAATTTTGCGATTTTTTTACTACTTCTTCAACGGCTGCTAGTTTTTTTCGTGCACGGTTTTTGGGGTTGAGGCATCTTCCATAAAAATAGCCAGTAATTGGTTGAATAATTTGAGGGCGTTAAGCTTTCCAATCTGAGTATAAAGTTGTGATCAAACCAAAATAAAGTTTTCATTGAACTTCCAAACGAAAGAAACTATTCCGAATTGAAAACTCAAGATGGATTTGAAACTGAAAAATATCTTGCCAATGTTTATGTCCTTGTTGTTAGTATCCACATCTAATGCCCAATCTGGTGTCTATGATGTGACAAGTGCAAATTATGGTGGAAAAGCAAACTCTATATAACCCAGGTGGGCATTATATATAAATAGAATTTTACGGCTTAATTTTCATTGTAGTGCATAACTGAAAATATATACAAGATACAATAGTTCTTTAAGGAAACAATAAAACAATAAAGGACACCACATATATCCTTCCTAATAAAGGATTCCTAATTTTTACAATATATTTACATGCCCTTTTTATTTACAACTCACGGCAACACTCCCCCTCAAGTTGGAATATAGATATCACACATGCCCAACTTGACAAGTGAGTCACAAAAAGATCTACTACACACGGCATGAGTGAGGATATCCGCAAGCTGTTCTTCCTAGTTCACAAAGGGCACGTTTGTTTGCCCTCACTAAGAGGGACTGGACTAAAACTTAGAGCAATACTGTGTTTGTTACGCAGCAGGACAACGTTTAGTGAGACTAGCCGGGACTCGCCTCGACAAAGGACGTCGCTAGACGGTCTTAGCGAGCCCCATCAAAAGGCATCGGATTGCTAAGACCTTCGCTGCTTCACTCCATCTGCTTCTCTTCGTCCGCTTCTCTCCCTTGCTCTGCTTCATCTGCTTCTCTCTCCCTTGTCCATGTATCTGCTTCTCTCTTTCCCAGATCTGAAACCCAGCCTACCCACTGCCTAAATCTCAACACCAAAATTTGAAAAAAAAAATTCAAAACAAAAACAACAACAATCCCCATATAAAAATTCTTCCTTATTCATGATAATTCCCAGAAAATTCCCAAAAAAAAAAATTATTTCCCCAGAAAATTCCCGAGAAATGGATAGAGAAAGGGATAGAGTAGCTTTGGTACAAAGAAAAATGGAGAGACGGAGGAGAAAGTAGCTTTAGGGACCATTTTGCAGAAAAAATCACTTTGAAGGATATTGTTTTGCAGGAAAAAATGAGTGCTGGGGACGGCACCAAGGAGGAAGAAAAGAATGAACTCCCAGGGAGAGTTCCAGACACAAACACAGAAAAAAGCTTGAATAAAAAATAAAATATTATTGAGTTAATAATAAAATATTATTAAATGTGTATTTAATGATATAAAATTATAGTTGTTAACTATTCTTTTTTTTAGTCCGGCACTCTACCAAACGCTTCACTAAATCAGTCCAGCTTAGTCTAGTCTAAGCCAATCCAGCTTAGTCCCTAAAGCTAGTCCAATCCGAATTAGTCCGGTGCAACAAACGCACCCAAAAGGTATTGACACAATCTTCCTCTCAAGCTTTTCCTTGATAAAATGACGATCAACCTCCACATGCTTTGTTCTGTCATGTTGTACCGGGTTCTCTGCAATCTCACATGCAGATTTATTATCACAATACAAGCTTATGGCGGCCTCTTTTGCTTTGAAGCCTAGATCACAAAGTAACTTGCGTAACCAAAGAACTTCACATACTCCATGTGCCATACCTTTGAATTCGGTCTCAGCTGAAGACCTTGACACCACATTTTGCTTCTTGCTCCTCCAAGTAACTAGATTTCCGCCAACAAACATAAAGTATCCAGAAGTAGAGCGCCTATCAGTCACATCACCTGCCCAATCAGCATCGGTAAACCCCTCAATCCTTAGATGACCGGAATTTTTATACAAAATTCATTTTCCCGAAGCCGACTTCAAATAAGCTAAAATCCTCATAACAACTGCCATATGATCCACACTTGGCGAGTGCATAAACTGACTCACTACACTTACTGCATAGGCAATATCTGGACGGGTATGAGCTAAATAAATTAGTCTTCCTACCAGTCTCTGATATCTGCCTTTATCTACTGGTTCTTGATCCGGATAAATTCCTAAGTAATGTTTCTCTACAATAGGAGTATCCACGGGTTTACACCCAAGCATACCTGTTTCCTTCAATAAATCCAGAACATATTTTCGTTGAGACAAGAAAATACCTTTGGATGAACGAGCAACTTCAACTCCAAGGAAAAACTTTAAGTCACCTAAACTCTTCATCTCAAACTCGGTGGAAAGGTTATTCTCCAGTTTGACAATTTCATCTGAATCATCACCTGTTATTATCATATCATCTACATAAATAATCAAAGCTATTACTTTACCATTTCTCTGCTTCACAAATAACGTATGATCAGAATGACTCTGATAATACCCATTCTTCCTCATGGCCTGAGTGAACCTCCCAAACCATGCACGAGGTGACTGCTTAAGCCCATAAAGTGACTTTCTCCTGTTTTTCCTTCGTTACTATATCCTGGAGGAAAAACCATATACACTTATTCCTCTAGATGTCCATGAAGAAACACATTTTTTTACATCAAACTGTTTCAGTGGCCAATTCAAATTTGCAGCTAATGAGATAAGAACTCGTACCGTATTCATCTTAGCCACGGGAGAGAAAGTTTCCTGATAGTCAACTCCGTATGTTTGAGTATACCCTTTCACTACCAAGCTTGCTTTATACCTGTCGAGTGATCCGTCGGCCTTGTATTTAACTGTAAAAACCCATCGGCACCCAACTGGTTTTTTCCCTTTCGGCAGCTCAACTACTTCCCATGTATTATTTTTCTGTAATGCCCTCATCTCTTCATCCATTGCTTCGGTCCATTCTCGACTTTTCAAAGCATCTTCTACTCGAGTTGGTACCTGAATTGAATCCACATTATCCACCCAAGCTTGACGTTCGGATGAAAGATTTTTACAGGACACATAATTGGCTATGAGATACTTCACTTTTCCCTCCGGAGAGAACCTGTTAGGAGGTACACCATGATTTTGTCTTGGCGGCAACTTATACATACTTACATCATTATTTGGATTAGTTACATGAGCATCTGTAGTGCTTACCTTAGGGATATTCAGAGTAGACACATTGGGTGGCACTATCGAGCTAGAGAGAGAGGGTGATGTGGGTTCTGCAGACGACACTTCTTCCCCTGAAGTACTTGGTTCAGCAGTAGGCTGCTGGACTGTTATAGCTTCCTCGGCAGGACCTTGTCGAAAGCCTGCACTTGTCTCGGCAGACAGCAGCTGAAGGCCCATATCATTCTCAGCAGTTTCTTGCTGAAAGACTAGTGTCCCATTTTCATCCTTGTCGTCAACACATGCTCCCCCTGAACTACATATCACATCCTCTGGTACCTCTAACCACCCAAGATCAACTTGGTCACCAGTAGTGTTATCCCCCTGGTGATCTGAAGGTGATGGGATCGAAGAATAAAAATACTTTGATTCAGAAAAAGTAACATCCATAGTCACATACATATGTCGAGTTTCAGGATGATAACACTTGTACCCTTTCTGTTGGGAGGCAAACCCAAAAAAAACACACCGAATGGCATGGATCCAATTTGCTACGATGAATCTTGTGAATATGAACATATGCTACACATCCAAACACACGAGGAGTAAGGTATTAGTGGATACTACAGGAACATGTTCCGTCAATACTTGAAGAGGTGTACGGAATTCTACAACCCGAGATGGCATACGGTTAATCACATACACGACATAGGTAACGGCCTCAGGCCAAAAACGTTTAGGCACGGACGCACCAATAAGCAAGGCACGAGCAGTTTCCAAGATATGACGATTCTTTCTCTCAACAATCCCATTCTGTTGCGGAGTATGCGAACATGTAGTTTGATGAATAATTCCACGATCTTGTAGAAACCAAGATAACTCAGAATTTATGTACTCTCCACCATTGTCAGAACGCAAAACTTTAATATCAATGGAATACTGAGTTTTAACCATCTGTTGAAACAGACAAAACACATCACAAACCTCACTTTTATTTTTCAACATATACAACCATGTCATACGAGTGCAATCATCCATGAAAGTAACAAACCACCTAATTCTCGAAGTGGCACTAACAGGGGAAGGCCCCCACACATCAGAGTGTACTAGTGCAAATGGAAAAGATCTTCTATTCATACTTGGAGGGAATGAAGCACGATGACTTTTGGCTAAAATACATACTTCACATTTCAATTTTGAGTCTTTAATTCCACTGAACAAATCAGGTAATATATGTTTCAAATAACCAAACGATGCATGCCCCAAACGACGATGCAATAACAATACCTTCATTAGATTATTATTACATTACGAATGAACCAAATTAGCTCTTCTAGGAACCACATCATCCACATAATATAGCCCCTCTCTCTTAGTGCCATGCCCAATGATCTCCTTTGTTTGAATATCCTGAAGCAAGCAAAATGAAGGATACATTACCACGACACAATCCAATTGTTCAGTGACTTGAGGTACAAACAATAAGTGATGGGACAATGACGAAACTAATAAACAATTATGTAACGGAAGAGAGGGTGTAAGAGACACTGTTCCCGCTCCAACAACAGCAGCAGTAGTACCATTGGCAGTTGCCACACACTTTCTATGAGAATCTTTCATGGACTTAAACAAAGTTCTATCATACGTCATATGATTTGTTGCACCAGAATCCAAAATCCAACCTGTATTCATCATAGTAATAGTACACGAAAAACTACTTGCAATAGAATATTCTCACAACAATCACACCAATATCCAATTATTGCAACAGAGTTACTCTTACAATTGCTCAAGCACAACAATTGGAGATATACAGCAATCGCACCAATACACGAAATTGCAGTACCAAACAGATATGCAATCCTCTTGCACAATAACTAATCAATCCTCACACAGTACCTCACGCTACGATCCAAGGCAGCAGCGGAAAAACCACAACAATTGTATGCTGCAAATAAAACACAAGCAGTGTCAAAAATCCCCTTTTGTTTTGGTCAGCTGCAGCAGCCAATCACGGCATAAAAGAGGAAAAATCCACATGCCTCTGCAGCAACACGACACAAAATATCCAAGGCAGATCAATCAAATAATCACGCAAATTGTAGTAGCAACACTACAAGGCAGCAGCAGCTACACGGGCATATATTACAGTAAATGCAAACCGTAATTACTAGCAGCAACAATTGCGGAAAAAAACAAACCAATACATGGCATAATTGCTGCAATCAATACAACATCAAAGTGACAATACCCTAAACCCTAAACCCTACAGATTTCCTGTTGAGAATTCGGATCAAAATCAAGCTCTTGATGCCAAATAGAATTTTACGGCTTAATTTTCATTGTATTGCATAACTGAAAATATATACAAGATACAACCCTAGTTCTTTAAGGAAACAATAAAACAATAAAGGACACCGCAAATATCCTTCCTAATAAAGGATTCCTAGTTTTTACAATATATTTACATGCCTTTTTTATTTACAACTCACGGCAACAATATATGCTTATGTAATTCTTCTTGAAATGCTAAACTAATATTTTGAGTTAGAATAGAAATTACTTCCGTACACACTCTTTGGTATTGCACATTGTTGTTCTTGTTTCTTGATTTTTCTTTTGATTTGTTTAATTCAGAAGCAGGAAATAAATATGCATGGGAAAAATGAATAAGTGGAAAATCATTTCCGTTCTGGAATTGTTTGGTAATTAAACAAAATCATTTCAATTTTTAATTTTTATTCAATGTTTTTAATTAGGCTTTGAGCAAAGCTTGGACAGATGCATGTGCATCGACATCGGCAAGTAAAATTGTTGTTCCAAGTGGGACATACAAGTTTGTAGGGGCAACTTTCAAAGGACCATGCAAAGCCCCCGTTGAGTTTCAGCTTCAAGGCACATTGCAGGCTCCAGAAGATGGCAGCCAACTTCCAAAAGCAGATACTTGGATAGGTTTTGAGCTCATTGATGGGCTCACCTTATCCGGTTGTGGAACTTTCGATGGCCTAGGAGCAACTGCTTGGAAGCAAAATGACTGCAACAAAAACAAAAATTGCAAATCTATTGCTATCGTAAGATAATTTAAATCTTGTTCTTTTATAATTAAAATCTATTGCTAGATTGTGAAACTAAACGGTTGATCATACTATTCTATGAATATATGGTGCTTGATAATATAAGAATTTTCCCGACAACATAACTTTGGCAAGAGACATTACTCGTCTTGTTTGTATATGTTTTAACTTTTTCACACTATTCGCAGAATCTGAGGTTCAGTTTTGTCACCAATTCCATAATTCGAGACATAACAACAAAAGACAACAAAAATTTTCACGTAAATCTTTTGGGTTGCAACAATGTGGCATTCCAACATTTTACCGTCTCAGCGCCTAAAGAGAGCATCAATACCGATGGAATTCATATCGGACGTCCAACTGGGATCAACATCACAGATACGACCATTGGAACTGGGGATGATAGCATCTCTATAGGTGATGGCACCAAGCAACTCCATGTACCCAACGTTACTTGTGGACCAGGCCACGGCATAAGCATCGGGAGCCTCGGAAAGTATGAGAATGAAGAACCTGTGTCCGGAATATTTATCAGGAACTGCACAATTACAAATACAGATAATGGTGAGAGGATCAAAACATGGCCTGCTTCCCCTGCAAATGGCGCTGTCTCAGATGTTCACTTTGAGGATATTATCATGGATAATGTTAAAAACCCTGTCATCATAGACCAAGAGTATTGCCCATATAATCAGTGCACACTTCAGGTATACTATTTTACAGTACCAAAGTTACATCATATTTTCTTTATTACTTAGTCAAATACTTAATCTTCAATAATAGAATACAACTGACAACCGTTTTAAATTTCTATCAACCAAAAACACTTCAAGCGTTTTTCAAAAAAAAAAAAAAAAAGAAAAGAAAAAAAAACTGAATTTCTAATGACTTCTTCGACATATTTATAATAACAATTTTATAAAAAAATATTTAAGAGTAAAAGTGCTTTATAATAATACTACTATTGTATCATTGCATGCAGGATCCATCCAAAGTTAAGACCAGCAATGTCAGCTTCAAGAATATAAAGGGTTCATCTTCAAACCCAGTTGCTATCAAGCTTGTATGCAGTGGAGGGCTGCCATGTGAGAATGTGGAACTGAGTAACATTGATCTCACATACACTGGAAAAGAAGGGTCTATTACGTCTGAATGTAAACATATCAAGCCCACCAGTAACAACATGGCGCAGCCTCTTGCTTGTGCTACATCTTCTTGAAAATAAACCAATTACTCGTTGTGAAATTTTTTTTGTTTTTGTTTTTTGGTTTTGTCGTGCGTTGTAAATAAGTTACCCATGAGACTTTCTCAAATGGCATGAGGTGAATGTGGGTTGACGGTTGAGATTTTTGTTCAAACCTATCTTATAGAAAAAATGACAAAACAAATCTTGTGTTCATTACTCTATAGCTCCCCAGCTAGTACTGAATTTTTACAAGGGATTTGAATCTAAAATATTTCACTTATAAGTTAAGAAGAATATTTTGAATTATTTTTTTATTTTTAAATAAATTGAAATTATTTTTACTTTCGTCTAATGTATAACAGTGTTATTGGGTAATTGTCGAACTTTTTTATTTTATCTTTTAAACGAAAATAAAAATTACAAGGACATCCAAGTTGTTGGAATATGACACTGTTTAGTCTGTTTAGACCTTCTAGCGATAGCTATTTCCTTTTAACTGATGCACTTAAGTAGTCACATTTATTTACTAGAACCCTCGACTTTTACAAGAGTTTTTTTATGCAAGCAAGTATTGGGGGAAGTGGGAATAGGACTTGTGACTTCGAGTGTACGGTTGATGCTTTTAGTCAACTGAGCTACATCGCAAGTCAAAAGAATACATATATAAAAGTTGAACGAGTATAGTTTGAAGCAATACATAAAAATGAACGATCATTTTTAATTACCCTCAACTTCACATTTACTTGATCCACCAAACAACGCCCCATCAGTTCCATTTGCAAGCCTGACAAAATCACAATCAACCGTCAATTGCTTTGTAAACGCGAGATTCCTACAACAAATAATACAAGAATATGTGTACAAAGTAATAATTTGTATTAATAAATTTAGGGTTACAATCTCTTTACAAAACTTAATCCTCGGATTCGATCTTCAGAATGAAAAATGAGGGTGTTGTTGATCCGAGGGTCGCGATAACTTGATCTCGAATGAACGGATGCCGCAAGGGTTTGGCTGGTGGCGATGGAAGAATCAGCACGTGTAGGGGTGCTTGACAAGTGTGGCGAAGAATGCAAGAGCTTTCTGAATCTACTGAGTGCTTGGGAATTTGGGAGTTTGAGCATCTAGGTGCTTATAGTTTTGCTATCGTAAGAAAATTTAAATCTTGTTCTTTTATAATTTAAATCTATTGCTTGATTGTGAAACTAAACGGCTGATGCCGAACCATATATGTGAAAAGGATATGTGTCAGGTATCAACTCTAAGTCATCGATCATGTTGATAATCTGCGATTTTGATACGGAATATAACAATATAAGAATTTTTCTAATGACAACGTAACTTTGGCATGAGACATTATTCATAGAATATGAGGTTCAATTTTTTTCACCAATTCCATAATTCGGGACATAACAACAAAAGACAGCAAAATTTTCCACGTCAATGTTTTGGGTTGCAACAACGAGGCATTCTAACATTTTACCGTCTTAGCGCCTAGAGAGAGCATGACTATATATGGAATTCATAACGGACGTTCAACTAGGATCAACATCACAGATTCAACCGTTGGAACTGGGGATGATTGCATCTCTATAGGTGATGGCTGTAAACTTTATGTGGTTATATAATTAAAACACAAACAAGGAATTGGGTGACCTGATCGTGAAACAATAGCCATTGGATACCAAGCAGAATGATGTAGGATGCGGCAACACCAAAGTCTTCTACAAAGCACCTAGCCGGATACAACTACTTTATGGGAAGCATTTGTTGTGTATCTAGGGTTTGCAGGGATCTTAGTATTTATACTGGCTAAGGTATTAAGGTTCCGTCCACAAAGGAATCTCAAATTCCACCTTTTAGCCTATCAGTTAGGTATCACAATCACATAAAATCAAGGACTCCATCAATCTTACTTGTATTACAAGACACCTAATATAAGATTGATATCTTTAGGAAATCAAATCACAATATCTACATTAATCTCCAATATTACATTCCTATTATATGTTGTAGACCATTTAAGGTTAATTTACATCAGAATAAATCCAACATTCTCCCACTGACCATTTAAGGTTAATTTACATCAGAATAAATCCAACATTCTCCCACTGGTCTACACATATAATATTTATGTTTATACTTGAAATTGGAAATTAATGTCACTTTAATGGCCATGTAGTTGTGATAACATCCTATCCTTGATACAAGTTTCTATCAAATAAGTCTTTCAACATGGAACTAACAAGGTTGTAAGGTTGACACAACCCAAAACCTTCATAATCACACATGCTAAAATCCTCATCCACATAAAACACCGTCAAATTATGATTGCAGAGATGAACTTTAATTACCTGAATGTGTCTCAACTTTTATCATCTCAGGTCTTCTTTAATGCAAACTTCTACTGCAATTGCAAAAAAAACTTCATAAAACATAATTAATTTAACACCTACAAGCAAGATGAATTAACATGTTTTTGACACTGGTTCATATACTATATAAGATACTTTCGTGAGAAAATTTTCAACACTTATGAGCAAGATGAAAAAACCCTCACAACTAATACAACATATAAATCATGTCATGCCATTTTAAGTCGAACCAAAAGAATTAATCGGCACTTACGAGCAAGAAGATTAACCATTCCCTTATGATTGAAAATGCAATCTGGATATCAGATATATCGTCATCTGATAATTGATCAACACATAAACATGTGACTCAATGAATCCAACCAGAGATTAAACTGAATAAATGGATTCAAACACCCGTACATACCTTATAGGTCATCTGCAAATGTAAGACATTAATTACATGAAACTCAAGCTCCCACCGATTTGCAACATCGTCACTTAATATGCAAATCCATACTTAAATCATACCTTTTGAAATATGCTTGTGGGAACACCCTTACTTAGTCAATGAATGCATATCACTACAAATTTGTCTTTCTTTAACCTTTCCTTAACACCTTAAATAGCATAATCTCAATGAAAGGTAAAACTAAGACATTCATTGTTGTTTATACAAAATCATGCATTTCTCAATCATCTATTTGCATTAATAATTCCATATTTGTGCTAAATCCCCATGAGTCTCAAAATTCTTTCTAAAGATTAACAAATAATCAATCAAGGCATCCAAATGATTCCAAGTAAAAATATACACATACACCAAGTACTCATTCTGCAACTTAAACATATTATTGTCATTCGAGTCATGGCATAATTCTAATTTCATCAACCAAAACACATATTTATGAAAGATAGAATAACACTTTAAGCAAGTCCACTTAATGCTTAAAACATTAGAACAACTCCCACTACACTTTTAGAGTTTATACACTTATTGCAAACAAGTTAATGAGTGTGAAGCCCAATTTTCTTTCACTAATTCTCCCACTTGGGCAAACACTCATTCATATATTCTTTCAAGGATGTACCTAAACAAAATTGCTTCATATTTTAGACATAATTAAATAGACATCACAACCAACATAAAGTTATCAAACATAATTTCAGCAATGAGTTACACTTACGTTAGAATTTATCATAATTAATTGATAAGCTTAATTGCTACCAAAATTTTACAGATCAAAATAGACATACAAATCTTCATAAAATAAAAATATAGAGCTTTTTTAGGTCAAAATAATTGTCTAAAGTAACGTCTCAAAAGACAAAAACAATTTGCCAGCAAAATTGTTTGTACGAGCATGAGTTATACATCCATAACAATTATGTGCATCTATCATGAATTTATACATCCCAAACAATTCAATTTTGATGTCCAAATAAAACTCTAGCAGTCAAATTTCATCCTCTAAAATGACATCATAGTTCAAATTGAAAAGATTTACAAGCATAAGACTTAAATAATGCGTACCTTAGCAATCCTTGATTAACCTTCATGGGTCAAATACTTAGCATCAACAAGTCTCATGAAGAGACACAAAATACGTCATGATGCAACCGATTTCCATGCCTTAAAACCACAACCTATTTTGGGGCTCATAGTGGGATTTTGTAGCTGATGACATGGAACTTTATCCCCAATTAACTTCATGAAACTAGATTAATTTACACCTACGGGCGAGCGAATTAATTAGTTTCTAGTACTGGATTATATGTCACAAGAGTTACCTTCATAAAAAACTGCAACACCTACGGGCAAGATGAAGTTTTCACAAACTCTTGTGAAATAAAACCCATATTATGCCGTCTTAATTAAAATAAAGGAAACGATCCACACCTATTTGCGGTCAGTGAAGAGGAGTAGACTATAAAGGGAGAGACCGGGATGGAGTTGAGCTGGAATATTATGCTATGATGTGAAGAATTGTTGAAGATTCCCACAAGTAATGCCGTCAAGTTTAAACAAGTTGTAGTTGTGTCGCGGTGGTGGAGTTGGCGTTGATCAGGGTGCTGGTGGCTGCAGCAACTAGGGTTTGCTTGGAAGAAACAATTTGAGTACTGATTTGGAGGGGCAGCATGGAGAACAATATGTTAAAGAAGTGGTAATGAACACTGAACTAGCCGAGGGCCATACGTAGTGGTTGTAATTGATGTTCTAAAACTATAAGCAGCTTAATTACTAATTATAGGATACAATTCTTGAACTACATTGCAATTAAACATCTTAATTGAGGCATCTTAATTCGGGGTTATTTCCCTGTTTCTTGGAAGAAATTTTGAGAAGAATTTCAAGCTCTTAATTAAGCTTTTCTTTTGAATAAATTTTGCGATTTTTTTACTACTTCTTCAACGGCTGCTAGTTTTTTTCGTGCACGGTTTTTGGGGTTGAGGCATCTTCCATAAAAATAGCTAGTAATTAGTTGAATAATTTGAGGGCGTTAAGCTTTCCAATCTGAGTATAAAGTTGTGATCAAACCAAAATAAAGTTTTCATCGAACTTCCAAACAAAGAAACTAATTCCGAATTGAAAACTCAAGATGGATTTGAAACTGAAAAATATCTTGCCAATGTTTGTGTCCTTGTTGTTAGTATCCACATCTAATGCCCAATCTGGTGTCTACGATGCGACAAGTGCAAATTATGGTGGAAAAGCAAACTCTGATATAACCCAGGTAGGCATTATATATATATATATATATATATATATATATATATATATATATATATATTCTTCTTGAAATGCTAAACTAATATTTTGAGTTAGAATAGAAATTACTTCCGTACACACTCTTTGGTATTTGCACATTGTTGTTCTTGTTTCTTGATTTTTATTTTGATTTGTTTAATTCAGAAGCAGGAAATAAATATGCATGGGAAAAATGAATAAGTGGAAAATCATTTCCGTTCTGGAATTGTTTGGTAATTAAACAAAATCATTTCAATTTTTAATTTTTATTCAATGTTTTTAATTAGGCTTTGAGCAAAGCTTGGACAGATGCATGTGCATCGACATCGGCAAGTAAAATTGTTGTTCCAAGTGGGACATACAAGTTTGTAGGGGCAACTTTCAAAGGACCATGCAAAGCCCCCATTGAGTTTCAGCTTCAAGGCACATTGCAGGCTCCAGAAGATGGCAGCCAACTCCCAAAAGCAGATACTTGGATAGGTTTTGAGCGTATTGATGGGCTCACCTTATCCGGTGGTGGAACTTTCGATGGCCTAGGAGCAACTGCTTGGAAGCAAAATGACTGCCACAAAAACAAAAATTGCAAATCTATTGCTATCGTAAGATAATTTAAATCTTGTTCTATTATAATTAAAATCTATTGTTAGATTGTGAAACTAAACGGTTGATCATACTATTCTATGAATATATGGTGCCTGATAATATAAGAATTTTCCTGACAATATAACTTTGGTAAGAGACATTACTCGTCTTGTTTGTATATGTTTTAACTTTTTCACACTATTCGCAGAATCTGAGGTTCAGTTTTGTCACAAATTCCATAATTCGAGACATAACAACAAAAGATAGCAAAAATTTTCACGTAAATCTTTTGGGTTGCAACAATGTGGCATTCCAACATTTTACCGTCTTAGCGCCTAAAGAGAGCATCAATACCGATGGAATTCATATCGGACGTTCAACTGGGATCAACATCACAGATACGACCATTGGAACTGGGGATGATTGCATCTCTATAGGTGATGGCACCAAGCAACTCCATGTAACCAACGTTACTTGTGGACCAGGCCACGGCATAAGCATCGGGAGCCTCGGAAGGTATGAGAATGAAGAACCTGTGTCCGGAATATTTATCAGGAACTGCACAATTACAAATACAGATAATGGTGTGAGGATCAAAACATGGCCTGCTTCCCCTACAAATGGCGCTGTCTCAGATGTTCACTTTGAGGATATTATCATGGATAATGTTAAGAACCCTATCATCATAGACCAAGAGTATTGCCCATATAATCAGTGCACAGTTAAGGTATACTATTTTACAGTACCAAAATTACATCATATTTTCTTTATTACTTAGTCAAATACTTAATCTTCAATAATAGAATACAACCGACATCCGTTTTAAATTTCTATCAACCAAAAACACTTCAAGCGTTTTTTTAAAAAAAAAAAAAAAAGAAAAAGAAAAAAAAACTGAATTTCTAAGAACTTCTTCGACATATTTATAATAACAATTTTATAAAAAAATATTTAAGAGTAAAAGTGCTTTATAATAATACTATTATTGTATCATTGTACGCAGGATCCATCCAAAGTTAAGATCAGCAATGTCAGCTTCAAGAACATAAAGGGTTCAACTTCAAACCCAGTTGGTATCAAGCTTATATGCAGTGGAGGGCTGCCATGTGAGAATGTGGAACTGAGTAACATTGATCTCACATACACCGGAAAAGAAGGGTCTATTACGTCTGAATGTAAACATATCAAACCCACCATTAACAACGTGGCGCAGCCTCTTGCTTGTGCTACATGAAAATAAACCAATTACTCGTTGTGAAATTTTTTTTGTTTTTGTTTTTTGGTTTTGTCGTGCGTTGTAAATAAGTTACCCATGAGACTTTCTCAAATGGCATGAGATGAGTGTGGGTTGACGGTTGAGGTTTTTGTTCAAACCTATCTTATAGAAAAAATGAGAAAACAAATCTTGTGTTCGTTACTCTAGTGCTCCCTAGCTAGTACTGATTTTTTTACAAAGGATTTGAATCTAAAATATTTCACTTATAAGTTAAGAAGAATATTTTGAATTATTTTTTTTATTTTTAAATAAATTAAAATTAATTTTAGTTTCGTCTAATGTGTAACAGTGTTATTGGGTAATTGTCGAACTTTTTCATTTATCTTTTAAACGAAAATAAAAATTACAAGGACATCCAAGTTGTTGGAATATGACATTGTTTAGTCTGTTTAGACATTCTAGCGATAGCTATTTCCTTTTAACTGATGCACTTAAGTAGTCACATTTATTTACTAGAACCTTCGACTTTTAACAAGAGTTTTTTTATGCAAGCAAGTATTGGGGGAAGTGGGAATAGGACTTGTGACTTCGAGTGTACGGTAGATGCTTTTAGTCAACTGAGCTACATCGCAAGTCAAAAGAATACATATATAAAGGTAGCACGAGTATAGTTTGAAGCAATACATAAAAATGAACGATCATTTTTAATTACCCTCAACATCACATTTACTTGATCCACCAAACAACGCCCCATCAGTTCCATTTGCAAGCCTGACAAAATCACAATCAACCGTCAATTGCTTTGTAAACGCGAGATTCCTGCAACAAATAATACAAGAATATGTGTACAAAGTAATAATTTGTATTAATAAATTTAGGGTTACAATCTCTTTACAAAACTTAATCCTCAGATTTGATCTTCGGAATGAAAAATGAGGGTGTTGTTGATCCGAGGGTCGCGATAACTTGATCTCGAATGAACGGATGCCGCAAGGGTTTGGCTGGTGGCGATGGAAGAATCGGCACGTGCAGGGGTGCTTCACAAGTGTGGCGAAGAATGCAAGAGCTTTCTGAATCTACTGAGTGCTTGGAAATTTGGGAGTTTGAGCATCTGGGTGCTTACAGTTTTGCTATCGTAAGAAAATTTAAATCTTGTTCTTTTATAATTTAAATCTATTGCTTAATTGTGAAACTAAATGGTTGATGCCGGACCATATATGTGAAAAGGATATGTGTCAGGCATCGAATCTAAGTCATCGATCATGTTGATAATCTGAGATTTTGATACGCAATATGACAATATAAGAATTTTTCTGATGACAACGTAACTTTGGCATGAGACATTATTCATAGAATCTGAGGTTCAATTTTGTCACCAATTCCATAATTCGGGACATAATGACAAAAGACAGCAAAATTTTCCACGTCAATGTTTTGGGTTGCAACAACGTGGCATTCCAACATTTTACCATCTCAACGCCTAAAGAGATCATGAACACATATGGAATTCATAACGAACGTTCAACTAGGATCAACATCACAGATTCAACCATTGGAACTGGGGATGATTGCATCTCTATAGGTGATGACTATAAACATTATGTGGTTATATAATTAAAACACAAACAAGGAGTTGGCTAACCTGGTCGTGAAACAATAGCCATTGGATACCAAGCGGAATGATGTAGGATGCGGCAACACCAAAGTCTTCTACAAAGCACCTAGCCGGATACAACTACTTTATGGGAAGCATTTGTTGTGTATCTAGGGTTTGCAGGGACCTTAGTATTTATACTGGCTAAGGTATTAAGGTTTTGTCCAAAAAGGAATCACAAATCCCACTTTTTTATCCTATCAGTTAGGTATCACAATCACATAAAATCAAAGACTCCATCAATCTTACTTGTATTACAAGACACCTAATATAAGATTGATATCTTTAGGAAATCAAATCACAGTATCTACATTAATCTCCAATATTACATTCCTATTATATGTTGTAGACCATTTAAGGTTGATTTACATCAGAATAAATCCAACATTCTCCCACTGGTCTACACATATAATATTTATGTTTATACTTGAAATTGGAAATTAATGTCACTTTACTGGCTATGTAGTTGTGATAACATCCTATTCTTGATACAAGTTTCTGTTAAATAAGTCTTTCAACATGGAACTAACAAGGTTGTAAGGTTGACACAACCCAAAACCTTCATAATCACACTTGCTAAAATCCTCATCCACATGAAACACTGTCAAATTATGATTGCAGAGATGAACTTTTATTACCTGAATGTGTCTCAACTTTTATCATCTCTGGTCATCTTTAATGCAAACTTCTACTGCAGTTGCAAACAAAACTTCATAAAACATAATTAATTCAACACCTACGAGCAAGATGAATTAACATGTTTTTGACACTGGTTCATATACCATATCAGTTACTTTCGTGAGAAAATTTTCAACACTTATGAGCAAGATGAAAAAACCCTCACAACTAATACAACATATAAATCATGTCATGCCATTTTAAGTCGAACCAAAAGAATTAATCCGCACTTACGAGCAAGACACTACAAGAAAACATGGCTTAGGTGACGGAATTCTTTGTGACTCAATGAAATTCATCACATTTTGTTAAAATAAGTGACGCATTTTCAGAAAGCGTCACATAAAGTTTTGGGTCGGATACAAATTTTTTTCCTAATTCTGTTTGTCACATTAACATTTTAATTCCTCACAAACTATTGTGCGGGAAAACTTACCGCCCAATAAATTTCAATTAAGTGACGAAAATATAATACTCGTCACATAATATAACGTAAGGCCACGTGCATGCATGTGTCTGCAGGAAATGCCTCACCTGTTCTACAAAGGCAGGAAAGAAAATAAAATGTATTTATCAGAAACCCCCAAATTGGAAAAGTCATTTGTTCTGCTCTCACCCCATCTCATCGCTCTTAGCCGACATCCTGTTCAGCTCCCCCGCGATTTTGACGACCGGCTCTTGGTGGTTGCCACTGACTGCAACGACCAACTCTCCTTCATGTCGCCCACTCTCACACCCTCTGCCGCTCGCTCACTCTCTTCTCTCTGACCTAATACGATGCATATTGGGGAAAATAGTTCTCCGGTTGTTCTCGCATATTATGGTAGGTTCCAGTCGCCCCAGAGGGGAACAAGTTACAGAAAAAAGGAAAAGTTGCAGAAGAAAAGGAAATTGCAGAAAAGATAAGTTTGTTATTCCATAGTCCAAATGAGATTACAATGGGATATTATATACCCACATCATCCACTACAAACAAAAGACTCAGGTAACCCAAGAGCTGAGTCACCACTTCCTATATTCCACTATGAGGCAGATAAATTAACCAAGGCATGAGTTAAGTCACTGCAGGATCCTAACAGGGCACCCCTCCTGAGAACAAGCCTGTCCTCAGGCTTCAAAATCTGAAAAACGACTCAAGATAGAGTCAACGTCCTCCCATGTGGCGTTATGCTCCGGCAGTCCTGTCCACTTAATGAGCCATCGAGTAACCGCTTTGTTGGCACTTTTGAACATGCCACGGTGCAGAATACGTTTCGAAAACCACAGAAACAAGCCATCAGAAGAGATTGGAGGAAGAGTGGCGGAGGGAACTGTGTGAGCACCGAGTTTGGGCTTAAGCAGGGAGACGTGAAATGTGGGATGAATGCGTGACTGTGGGGGAAGGTCCAAGGTGTAAACGACCTGTCCAACTCTGGCGACAACCTGGAATGGCCCATAGTAGCGAGGAGCAAGTTTGGGGCATTGAGTTTTGGACACTGATGACAGCCGGTAGGGATGTAGTTTGAGGAAGGCCCAATCACCTATCTGAAACGTGCGCTCCGACTGATGCTTATCAGCCTGTTGACGCATCTGATGCTGTGCCAGCTGCAAATTCTCCCGGAGTTGCTTGAGTAAGGTGTCCCGGTCTCGAAGAGTGAGATCAACTAAGTGCACGGGCGAGGAACCAGGAAGATAAGCTGACACAGAGGGTGGAGGGTAACCATAGACTGCCTGGAAGGGTGACATCTTGATTGAGGACTGAAATGTCGTATTATACCACCACTCAGCCCATGGAAACCAACGGATCCAGGTGCTCAGCTTATCCATGACAAAGCTTCTTAGATATTGTTCCAATGTGCGGTTAAGAACCTCGGTTTGGCCGCCTGATTGTGGATGATAAGCTGAACTTTTACAAAGCATTGTCTGTTGATGTTTGAAGAAGGCATTCCAAAATTCACTAATGAAAATCTGATCCCGATCACTAACAATGGAGGCTGGCATCCCGTGCAAATGAAAAACTTCTTGAATGAACACCTCGACAATTTGAGGGGCAGTATAAGGGTGTTTGATAGGAATAAAGTGGCCATATTTGGAGAGACGATCCACCACAACCAAGATAGCATTCCGTCCGTGGGCTGTGGGTAGACCTTCGACAAAGTCCATGGTGATATCTGCCCACACTTTTGTGGGAATTGATAGGGGCTGCAATGGTCTAGGCGGTTTGATTGTCGCATAATGGGTTCGTTGGCACACATCACAAGCTGCCACGAAGTGCTTAACATCATTTTTGAGGCCAAGCCAATTGAAGTTGTGTGTGAGGCGCTTATAAGTGCACAAGAAGCCCGAGTGACCCGAAGAAAGGGATGCGTGGAACTCCTTAAGAAGGTGGGAACGCTAGGGAGATGTAGAAGGCACAAAAAGGCTTGACTTGTAGTACAGAAGATCGCCTTGGAGTTGGAAGGAACGTTGACTAGTGGGGTCGCTGTGTAATGCAGTGAGGATGGCTGATGCCTGAGGATCCGTGGCATAGACTGGTTAAATTTCGGCCACACAATCAAACAAGGGTTGGGAGAGACCCAGTAAGGATAGTAATTCTGGACGGCGGGATAATGCATATGCTGCGGCATTGGAAGCACCAGAGCGGTACTCCAAAGTATAGTTGTACCCGAGAAGTTTCAATAACCATTTCTGTTGTGCTGGAGTAGTAATGCGCTGATCCAAGAAATATTTCAATGTCTGATGATCCGTGAGAATTTTGAAGTGATGGCCAATCAAGTATGGGCGCCATTTTTGAACCGCAAACACTACCGCTAGCATTTCCTTATCATACACCGAGAGAGATTGGTGTTTGGGAACGAGGGGCTTACTGAGGAACTTGATTGGGTGGTTGTCTTGGGATAACACATCACCAATACCAACATTGGAGGCGTCGCACTCAAGTGTGAAAGGCTTAGTAAAGTCGGGTAGCACCAAAACTGGGGTGGTGGACATCGCCCTTTTTAGAGCAGAGAAGGCTGTGTCTGCGTCCTTGGACCAAAGAAATCGGTCTTTTTTGAGCAAGTCTATGAGTGGCTTGACAATAAGACCAAAATGTCTGACGAACCGACGGTAATATCCAGTAAGACCCAATAATCCTCGAAGGGCCTAGACACTTGTGGGTGTCGGCCAGTCCACAATGGCAGCAATTTTGGACGGGTCGACTGTGACTCCCGTGGCCGAAATAAGATGACCCAAGTAAGCAATTGAGGTCTGACCAAATAAGCATTTAGACGGTTTCAAATGAAGGTGTTGCGCCTGGAGGATGTCAAAGACCGCTGTTAGATGGCCCACATGTTGATCCAGTGAAGCACTGAAAACTAGAATGTCGTCAAAAAACATTAGGACGGATTTCCGAAGTAGTGGTTTTAAGATAGAATTCATCAGAGCCTGAAACGTTACGGGTACGTTGGTAAGGCCAAATGGCATGACAGTGAATTCGTAATGGCCCTCGTGAGTGCGGAACGTCGTCTTGTGGATGTCCGCCTCATGCATGCAGATTTGGTGGTAGCCCGGCCGAAGGTCCAGTTTGGAGAAAATAACTGCCTCGTGCAACTTAGCCAAAAACTATTCAATAATGGGGACCGAAAAACAGTCCTTGATGGTGACATAATTAAGTTCGCGGTAGTCCACACAAAAATGCCAAGTAGAGTCATTCTTGGCGACCAACAGTGCAGGCGAAGAAAACGGGCTCAGGCTTAGACGAATGATGCCAGCGGCAAGCATCTCATCAACTTAGCGCTCGAGTTCGGCCTTCTGGGCATGCCCATAGCGATAACGTCGTACATTAATCGAACCCGTGCCTAGCAGAAGGGGAATTCGATGGTCAATGTCACGATGTGGGGGCAAGGCTGTGGATTGTTGAAAGAGGGCATGGTAATGGAGGAGGAAAGCTTGAATGCAGGCCGGTGTTGGTGTTGGAATCTGAGAAGATGAGGTGAGACTGGACAACTGCGCGGCTATATCGAGGGAGTGTCTAAGGGAATGGTCGACCGGCATTGACATATGGGAACCCACTGTGGGTGAGGTTGAAGATCCCACCAAACGGTAGTTCGTTTCATGCACCGAGAATTCCATGATTCGGAGGAGGAAGTTCCACCCAATGAATCCCAAAGTCTCCAACCAGTCAACCCCGAGAGCCATGTCGCAGCCAGCGACGGAGAAGAGGTGGAAGTCACTAGTGAAATTATATCCCTTAAGGCACACGGGTACCTAGTGTGCCACACCCTTTGTATGGAAACAGCGGCCCGTTGCAACCATTACAGCTTCTGTGTGAGAGTGATCCACCTGCAGGCTCAAGCGTGCCGTCACTTGCGGGTGGAGGAAGCTTTGATCAGTCCCAGAATCAATGAAGACCTGGATTGGTGTTTGAAGAATGGAACCCTCTATACGCATAGCACATCCACGGGCGTGCTTAGTGGCAGAGATGGCGTTGAGGGCTATTGGATGTTCTGGTTGTTCGACCACGGTCTGGGGTGAGGGAACATAGTCATCCGGGTCCTTGTCAGTATCAGGCACGTCGTCATCCGCCAGGAGCATGAGGATATGGGACTGGCGGCAGCGGTGACCCAGACGGTATTGCTCATCACAGTTGAAATAGAGGCCTTGTTCACGACGGGTGTGCATTTCAGCTTGGGTGAGCCAAAGTATCGGTTTAGGTGGGGTGGGTGGGTTTGTGGGGTTGGTTGTGATGAAAGAAGGTCGGGGAGGTACGGTGGGGGGATGTGGGTTGGTGGGCGAGAAAGATGAAGTTTTAGGTGTATAGGTGGAAACACGGGAAAACCCCGAGTGCACAGCGATTCGACGACCCTGTTTGTGCTCATAAATTCGAGCAAGTTCGATGGCTCGGTCGAGCGAGGAAGGCCCCTGTGCAACCACATCATCTTGAAGTTCATCCTTGAGGCCCCCTAAGAATACTCCTAAGAGTTGAGCGTCTATCCATCTGATGTGCGGCAAAAGAGCCGGATAAAATAACCCACGTAAGCCTCTACCGTGGTTGTTTGTTGAATGTGAGAGATGGCCATACTGAAATTCAAGGACTCGTATGGGCCAAACTGCTAAAGCAGCTGGGTAGTGAATGTGGACCAAGATGAGAGGGGGTATCTCATCTTAAACCAATGGAGCCAATGCGCCGCATCTTTGCCGAGATGGAGGCCAGCCACGGTGACACGGCGGTTGTCGTCAACTTCGTGGTACTCCAATAACTCCTTTGCCATAGCTATCCAACCATAAGGATCATCCCCAAAAAAATGAGGGAGTTCAATCTTGAGATTGTGGGGTCTAGAGACTGTGAGGGAATGTGGTGGGTAGTGTGTAAAGTCGTACGACTATGGTGTCAGGTGAGGAAGGAGTGGGCCAGTGGGAGAAATGGGAAGATATCTAGACGTCGAAGGACGGAGTAGAGAAATGTTTGGGGCTGAGAGGGGCGAGGTGAAAAGAACGGAAGATGGACCCGCGGCGAGGTGGGAAGTGGGTGGGTTGGTGTTGTTGATCGACTAGGAGGGAGAGAGACCCCATGTAGGTGTGGGTATGAGAGTGGAGGTTGGGGAAAATAGGGTGGACCCGAGGGAAATAGGGATAAAATCGATGGGTATTTGGGCACTGGTTTGGGTTTGGGGTGGCTGTCGGAGGGAACGAACTTCATCCAGGATGGTTTGTTGAACTTGGTCTTGGCGGAGGCGGTGGACGGACAAATCAACTATGGAGTGTTGAAGGTCAACAATGTGATGCTGAAGGTCGTCATAGCGGAGGTTAGCCAGCGACAAGGATTCGTGAAATTCCTGGAGTTGCTGGTCCTGAAATTCGCGATCCAACTCAGCCTCAGTCACGTCGGCGACCGGGATTGACGCCTTGCTCTTGCTCATTGATGCATACCTGGCTCTGGATACCAAGTGGTAGGTTCCAGTCGCCCTAGATGAGAGCAAGTTACAGAAAAAAGGAAAAGTTGCAGAGAAAAGGAAATTGCAGAAAAGATAAGTTTGTTATTCCATAGTCCAAATGAGATTACAATGGGATAATATATACCCACATCATCCACTGTAGACAAAAGACTCAGGTAACCTAAGAGCTGAGTCACCACTTCCTATATTCCACTACGAGGCAGATAAATTAACCAAGGCATGAGTTAAGTCACTGCAGGATCCTAACATAGTAGGTATTTATTTGTTTCCCTCTTTTATTCTTTTAATTTATTATTAGGATTTTCTTCTTGAAGCAGTTCAATAAGTAGATTCATGGCTTGTGATTTAATTTCTTTATCTTGAAATGAATTTCTGGGTGTAAAGGAAATTAATGGCATATGTCACTAAATTAGGGTTTATAAGGTTGTTGACCCTAAAAACTACCAAGCCTACGTGGCGCGCATGCCGAATAATCTATGAGCTAACTACGTCCTTCGGTTGAATGCGGAGCGTGCCAACTCGTCGGCCGAACTCGGCCGGTGAGTAAAATGTTGATGTTGCGTTGTGTGCGCGGCTGACTTCTGAATCTTGAGACTACGGCCGAGGAAGGAACACGCCTCGACCTTTGGGTTCTAGAGCCTGAAGATAAGGCTACTAGTCTTGTGAAATTCACGACTCGTCGGAGCCGGATTCGGTCACAGTGATTATATTCGTAAAGGTATAAACACGCCGAATCGACACCAAAGTATATGGGCACAGATACTCGAAACAGATGTGGGTCTTGATTGTGAAAGTGGTTCGGCCGTCTGAATGCCGAACTCTAAAACCAACCTGTGAGTATCCAATCATAAAACAACTCGGCGTTCGATGTGCCGAGCTCGGTAATTAGTAATACCTCATTTCGCTGAGAAGGCTGGTGAGATAACCTCTGCCAATAGGGATTCGAAAATCCTTCTCGACCGAGACTTGGATAGGTAACCAACCTGCCTCGACGCAGTGCTGTTTATCCAAACTGAAGGTGCTTCGCGATCGACTGGTTCTACGTTGATAGTGCTGTTTATCCAAACTGAAGATATCACCGGTTGCCTTCACAGTGCTGTTTATTCAAACTGAAGATGTGTTGGCGGACAAGAAAATAAAAATCTCAAAGGTTGAGAGGGTTTGCGCAGGGCAGTTTTGTGTGTTGAATTGGAGAGAGCTTTCCATGTCGCACGTCCTCTTCTATTTATAGCAGCAAATATGGTGTGACACGGCCAGATAATTTTTATAGGAGTTCAACTGCAACTCTAATTCGTGGAATTGAAACTGATCCTCATCAGAAACCAAGGTAAATCCTTAAAACCAATCCGTGGGATTTGTTCCAAGATTTTTCAAACCTAATAAAAGTCCACCTAGGCTTATCACATCACAATTCTAGCTCACCTAGGCTTCTCATCTTTTCACCAAAAAACCCATCAGTAGCCATGCTTTATCTGATCATCAAAACATAATAAAAAACCTAGTATATTTAGGTTCCTTGTGTCATCATTATCCAAGATCTTTATCTTGGCATTGCCTTATGCTTCCAGACTAGGTGCATGCAACGAACTTGATATCAAACTTGGAAGATAAATCCAAGCTGCTCTGGTCTGATGCACTGCTAACAACTCCAAATTATTTCGGACTATTCCACTTGCTTTGAGATCTAATATGCGTCTTATCTATCTGGTTGAAAAAGATGATAAGACAATTCGTATTAAAAGATAAATATTAAAATAAAAATCATAATATTATCCTTTAACAATAACGAAAATTATCTCTGCTTTTTCATCCGACAGTTGAGAATTATTCTCACTCAACGGCCTTGATTACACGGGCCGATGGTGTAAATTTGGGTCCAAACGAAGGTGTGAATAATTAGGATGATGGAGAACAATTCAGTGTATGGAAGTGACAAAGAGGCTGATGAAGAGGCTGAAGTTGGCAGTGATGACGAACTAAGTGATGATGGCGACAAACAGTTGTATGAAGAGGTATGAGTTGGTTTTGTTAGAATTTTTTCTTAGCTTAGATTTGAACCCTAAGAGGTCTGGACAATAATTTTGTGATTTGCAGTTGATTTTACAAATTGATTGATGGGTTTGGTTTGCATGCAGAGATTGAAGTTACTGTTTTTGTTTGTGCCGATGAGGGAAATCGAACGAAGTTCAAATTGTAACAATATGATCATTTTGGTTATGGTGAGAAATCAGAACCTTTTTTCAATCTTTTCCCTTTTCAAAATTAAGAAATTGGGTTGCTTTTCTATACCCTTTTTGTGATGGTTCACTAAAAAATTTGTTAATCATTTTAATGCATATGAGATCGAGTTTCTGATTTAGGATCCATTTCTGATCTTTAGAGATTGCTTGATTTGGTATTGTCAAATGGTATATGGTTTTCCATGTTCACTGTGTCCTGGGTGCATGGCTTGGCCCTTTTTGTACTGAAGGGTTTCTATGGTCATATTAGATTAGGAATTATGCACAACTCACCTCCCCCATTTTGGCCTGTCGTCTGTACAAAATTCAAAGCAAAAAATAAATATTTAATTATTTCTATGATCATATTAGTACAAAATTAAAGCTGTATAACTTGCAACTACATCTTCATATATGCAATATTATATGTTTTTACATTCTTTTGTAATTTGGAGGAAAATAATTAAGTGGCATGCGGACGGGTTAGATTTCATGGTAAGGAACTAGCTAGGGGCTGTGCAGATTTGTGCAGTTTCCTTTAGCTTTTGATGGAAACTCCAAGTTTAACTGTCTTTATTTTTTTTGTTGCTCTTCCTTTGTCTTGGATGAAAATCCATCTTGGTTTTTCCTACTGCATAATAAAAACACAGCCATAAGGTCAAGAGTGGAAGGTCCAGATCTTTTCCTCAATATAATCACCATTCGAAGTCGGTGCTTACATACATGTTCATGTGCTGGGTCTTGTTTTCTGTGGAGGATTTTAACTAGATTACTGATGGACAGACGCTTACCCTTTGTTAAATTCTTAATCTCGATTGGTCGATTGCTAGTTTGCATGGTTAATTGCAAATTAATTATACATGCTTGCTTCCTTTGTGTCTTTGTCTTCAGCTTGAATGTGTCGTTTCATGTATTTTGTTCAATGTAATCATGTTTTTTCTTTTCATTTGACAGAAAATGAATCAGCTTTCAATCTTATGTATTGCATCACATTCATGCTAATGGACCATTAATGGCTTTCTATGCGTGCATCCTATATGGATTTTAATTTACATATTTTTCAAGAAGCCCTCCCTTTATTTGCATTTGTGGCTAATCTTTGGATATACATTATAACCTTCGAGTCAACTTCAATTTCCTAAATGCTGTGAAATAATGATATTAACGTGTGGATAACGAAAAACCTCACCAGTCATCTTGTGTCCTGAGTCTGGGGCTGAATTTTATATAGTGGTGTTTAGGTTACAGATTGCATCTTGTAGAAGTTAATTTCACACTTGTAAGTCGAGGTTTGGGTCGGGGAAGTCTATTATGCTTCACACGTTTGGGGTTTGATAGTTTTTCTACTAACATTTTGTCCTTGTTTTGTTCTTAATAGACAATGATGGTTCATATGCTGGCAGTCTAGTCACAAGTAGTTACCTGATCATCACCAACACTGTTATTTCTAACTAGATGGTGTCTGTGCTCGTGAAATTTTCTTGCAACGAGTCAACATATTGTCAATAATTCTTGGAAAGGGTTTTGGTGTTTTTAGTTTGTCGAGTTAAGAGGCTGGATCAAGTGTGATGGTCATTGAGGTTTGAAATACAGAATATAGATTTGGGGTAAGAGCGGAGCATCCTTGTCAGTTGTTCCACGGCCGAAAGGATGTTGAAGAATACATAGATAGAGATGTATGTTTGGTACTGCGTCTGGGAATGTGGAATGGGATTTTTCTGGTTTGATTTCAACTTTTGAGTGGCTTTCTTTCTACAATTTTGTTATTGTTCGATAACTGATAAATGATCATCATCGGCGGGTGGAGCACTTGAAAGCCCCCCACCCTGCCTACCCTACACAGAGGCTGGAAAAAGAAAGGGCCCTCAACACAACTCTCTCTCTCTCTCTATCTCTCTCGTACGGCTAAGCTGCGCTTCCCGTTACTGCAGCTATATAAATAGGTATAACTTTATCTACTGAAACCTAAACCTACAAGTTATGTAATTGATTTTTCTTGCATTGCTAGTTGAATAATATTGACGAAGTGTCTAGTATGTTTATAAGAGCTCCATAAAAGAAGAACAAAGAGCTAAGAGCACAATGGATTTGCAAAAGGAGAATGAAGATGTTATCACACAGTTGAAGGTCTTTTGGCTGCAAGTCGGGTAAACGAATAGCGCAGAATAAACTTTTTTGGTTAGCAAGCACCTCAATGTCTAAAGGTGTTGAATTGCTATTAAGTTGAAATGAGAGACCATGAGTGTATCCTACCGAAACCTTTTAGTTTTGTGGATGTTTATGTTAGATTTTGAGACGTCACTTGGTGTATGTTTTCAACTTATTAAATTCTTGATTAATAAAAATGTGATTTAATGAAGTATTACCTTACATTTGTTATGAATTCTAATTTTGTGATTTTTTTACTATTTCTTCAACGGCTGCTAGTTGTTTTCGTGCACGGTTTTTGGGGTTGAGGAATCTTCCATAAAAATAGCTAGTAATTGGTTGAATAATTTGAGGGCGTTAAGCTTTCCAATCTGAGTATAAAGTTGTGATCAAACCAAAATAAAGTTTTCATCGAACTTCCAAACGAAAGAAACTAATTCCGAATTGAAAACTCAAGATGGATTTGAAACAGAAAAATATCTTGCCAATGTTTGTGTCCTTGTTGTTAGTATCCACATCTAATGCCCAATCTGGTGTCTATGATGTGACAAGTGCAAATTATGGTGGAAAAGCAAACTCTGATATAACCCAGGTAGGCATTATATATATATATATATATATATATATATATATATATATATATATATATATATGCTTATGTAATTCTTCTTGAAATGCTAAACTAATATTTTGAGTTAGAATAGAAATTACTTCCGTACACACTCTTTGGTATTTGCACATTGTTGTTCTTGTTTCTTGATTTTAATTTGTTTAATTCAGAAGTAGGAAATAAATATTCATGGGAAAAATGATAAGCGGAAAATCATTTCCGTTCTGGAATTGTTTGGTAATTAAACAAAATCATTTCAATTTTCAATTTTTATTCAATGTTTTTAATTAGGCTTTGAGCAAAGCTTGGACAGATGCATGTGCATCGACATCGGCAAGTAAAATTGTTGTTCCAAGTGGGACATACAAGTTTGTAGGGGCAACTTTCAAAGGACCATGCAAAGCCCCTGTTGAGTTTCAGCTTCAAGGCACATTGCAGGCTCCAGAAGATGGCAGCCAACTCCCAATTGCAGATACTTGGATAGGTTTTGAGCGCATTGATGGGCTCACCTTATCCGGTGGTGGAACTTTCGATGGCCTAGGAGCAACTGCTTGGAAACAAAATGACTGCAACAAAAACAAAAATTGCAAATCTATTGCTATCGTAAGATAATTTAAATCTTGTTCTTTTATAATTAAAATCTATTGCTAGATTGTGAAACTAAACGGTTGATCATACTATTCTATGAATATATGGTGCCTGATAATATAAGAATTTTCCTGACAACATAACTTTGGCAAGAGACATTACTCGTCTTGTTTGTATATGTTTTAACTTTTTCACACTATTTGCAGAATCTAAGGTTCAATTTTGTCACCAATTCCATAATTCGAGACATAACAACAAAAGACAGCAAAAATTTTCACGTAAATCTTTTGGGTTGCAACAATGTGGCATTCCAACATTTTACCGTCTCAGCACCTAAAGAGAGCATCAATACCGATGGAATTCATATCGGACGTTCAACTGGGATCAACATCACAGATACGACCATTGGAACTGGGGATGATTGCATCTCTATAGGTGATGGCACCAAGCAACTCCATGTAACCAACGTTACTTGTGGACCAGGCCACGGCATAAGCATCGGGAGCCTCGGAAAGTATGAGAATGAAGAACCTGTGTCCGGAATATTTGTCAAGAACTGCACAATTACAAATACAGATAATGGTGTGAGGATCAAAACATGGCCTGCTTCCCCTGCAAATGGCGTTGTCTCAGATGTTCACTTTGAGGATATTATCATGGATAATGTTCAAAACCCTATCATTATAGACCAAGAGTATTGCCCATATAATCAGTGCACAGTTAAGGTATACTATTTTACAGTACCAAAGTTACATCATATTTTCTTTATTACTTAGTCAAATACTTAATCTTCAATAATAGAATACAACCGACAACCGTTTAAAATTTCTGTCAACCAAAAACACTTCTAGCGTTTTAGGAAAAAAAAAAACTTGAATTTCTAAAAACTTCTTCGACATATTTATAATAAAATTTTTATATAAAATATTTAAGAGTAAAAGTGCTTTATAATAATACTATTATTGTATCATTGTATGCAGGATCCATCCAAAGTTAAGATCAGCAATGTCAGCTTCAAGAACATAAAGGGTTCAACTTCAAACCCAGTTGGTATCAAGCTTATATGCAGTGGAGGGCTGCCATGTGAGAATGTGGAACTGAGTAACATTGATCTCACATACACTGGAAAAGAAGGGTCTATTACGTCTGAATGTAAACATGTCAAGCCCACCATTAACAACGTGGCGCAGCCTCTTGCTTGTGCTACATGAAAATAATAAAGCAATTACTCGTTGTGAAATTTTTATTTTTTTTTATTTTTAAATAAATTAAAATTAATCTTACTTTCGTCTAATGTGTAACACTGTTATTGGGCAATTGTCGAACATTTTCATTTATCTTTTAAACGAAAATAAAAATTACAAGGACATCCAAGTTGTTGGAATATGACAATGATTAGTCTGTTTAGACCTTCTAACGATAGCTATTTCCTTATAACTGATGCATTTAAGTAGTCACATTTATTTACTAGAACCTTAGACTTTTGCAAGAGTTTTTTTATGCAAGCAAATATTGGGGGAAGTGGGAATAGAACTTAGGGTCCATTAGATTTTAGCCCTTGAAATTTACAATCCTTAAACTAAAACCCATGTATCTATAAACATCTAATATAAACCCAAATTTGAAATGTGTAACCACATTGAAAAACAATTGACCTAGTAATACAATATTATTACGCTTATGCCACTCATCCTCAGTATGCGTTTCAGAATACAACCCAGATGTTTCAGAATATCATCCCATGACCGTTTCAAATCCAGCCGTTTTGCAGAAAACCATCCATAACAACATCATTGATTTCAATAATTACCACGTTTATGGGGAGAGATTGACAATCAGAAAATCCAACTGTTTTTGAGATTTGAATCGCACCATTCAACTTCAATGGAGATACTTTCAAACAACATGGTGTAGGTAAACTAGTGTCAACGTTTGTTATACGAGACCGCCAAATCATATTAGTTTATATATATAGTGTTTTGTAGGTAAATTATTATACATATGTTATATCTTAGGCACGTCGTGTTAGTGGTATAAACTGACATTTTGAATTTTTTTAAAAACAAGATTATATTCCACAAAAAAAAAAAAAATTACATTCCAACAAGGTCATGTAGGTAAATAAATACGGGAGTAGGTAAATTATAAGCTTGATCCAATCCTACATTTATGTCAAAACACTACTAATATGGAGGTTGGTAACGGTAAATAAAATATTTAAAAAATTATATTCGACAAAATCCAAAAAAAAAAAAAAAAAAACTATTACATTCCAACAATATCATGTAGGTAAATAAATACGGATGTAGGTCAATTATAAGCTTGATCCAATTCTACATTTATGTCAAAACACCACTTATATGGAGGTTGGTAACGGTAAATAAAATATTTAAAAGATTATATTTGACCAAAAAAAAAAATATTACAATCCAAAAAAAAAAAAAAAAAAAAAAAACTATTACATTCCAACAATATCATGTAGGTAAATAAATACGGGAGTAGGTAAATTATAAGCTTGATCCAATACTACATTTATGTCAAAACACTCCTTATATGGCGGTTGGTAACGGTAAATAAAATATTTAAAAGGTTATATTCGACAAACATATAATTTACCTACTTCCGTATATCCAAATAATTTGCATCCTTGTTAAAACAGATATTGTATTACACCAGCACTTCCGTATATCCAAATAATTTGCATCCTTATTAAAACAGATATCGTATATCCAAATAATATGCATAAATATTCAAGATTTAATATAGTCATTTAAATTAATAAAGTCATTCAATACATAAAACAATTCAAAATCGTATAGTTTTTAGGACATTCATTCTCATATTTCATATTAATATGTAATTAGTTTAAATGCACCATTGATTCGGCTATATTTATATACACGTTAATTTCGCCCCTTTGTGCATTCATCTCTATAATTTCGTACATTAATGTCTTTTGATTTATTATTTTTTTATTTTTCAAAGTCATTAACTCTCCCATATAATTTGCATGTAATTAATTTTTATAAATCAAACATACAATAAGGGTATTTTCGGCATCCAAAATATGTAAAATGTGTCAAGTTGAATGTAATTAATGAAATCGCTTATGTGGATCCTAGTCACTGAGTTTTTCTAGAGTAAAAAAGTCATGTTGGGTTTTTTATGTGTAAAATTGAATTCTAAGAACTAAAGTCATATTTTCAGTAGAACTTATGACTCTGAGTGTACGACACTAGTACAAAAAACACTTTGCGCGACGAAATAAGATTTGTTGCGCAAAGTAAGATTTCGTCGCTCAAAACCTTAAGCGACGAAATTTTTGTCGCGCAAAGCTCGTGAAGATATGGTTTGTGCAACGAAAATTAATCTTCGTCACGCGAAGGTACTTTGTGATACGAAACATTTCGTCGCGCAAAGTTTTTTATTTTTGATTTTTTGATTTTATTTAATTAATTTAATATTTTACGCAATGAAATACTTGGTACAAAAGTTTTTTGTTTTTATTTAATTAAATTGACTTTTTGTTTTATTATTTCTATAATTTAATTTAATTATAGTAATTGTTTGTGTGACGAAATATTTGGTAGCGCAAGATGTTTTAAATTTTTATTTTTTTAATTTAATTTAATTGTATGGCTTTATTTTTTTAATTACTTTAATTTAAATTGACATATTTAAAATAAAATTACATATGAAAAATAGTGATCAAATTATCCATAATATACATTTTATTAAAAATGTACATATAAATCTCTACTAATTAATAAAACATTCATACTCTATGAAATTACCAGTTTAACACTCTAATTAAAACAGAACGTGAATAAGAAATATGGGGGCATAAATGTAATTTCACACAACCAAATTTTGCTGTTTTTTTTTTCAAAACCTCACCTACATGTAATCGTACCATATCTCTAATTAAAAAAAAAAAAAAAAACTTCCCACTCCCACATTCTCCATCACTCTCTTCCTCTCTCCTTCTATTTCAAAAACAAAAATAAAAAATTTTCTCACACACTTCGTGTGTGCCCATATGCTAGTTAACAAATTATAATAATAAAATTCTAATACAAGTCTATTGTGGTGGTGGCGGCAGGGGATGTGATTCGATAGCGTCATAATCCTCAACTCCTTAACTTTCACCGTCAAAGTCCCGACGATTCCCTACAAAAAAAAAAAAAAAAAAAAAAACATGGTCAAATAACCAAAAAAGCAACATTAAATAATACCAAAAAATGGAAATAACCTCCCCTAAAATCGGCATACCCCAAACTCTACCTCTTACCCTATACCCGACCCCAAACACCGCCCAAACCCAAAATTAACTCCAAAAACACATATTAATGAGAAATCAATTAAAATTTCGAGAGAAAAATACCTTTTGGCAAGATTGAGAGTGAGTGAGAGAATAGGGAGAGGAGAGAGAGTGAGAAGAGATAGTTAGAGAGTGAGTGAGAGTGAGAGATTGATAGAGAGAGAGAGAGGAGACATTGGGTGTGAGAGAGGGGGTCAAATTTGGGGAGAGGGAAAGAGAGGAGAGGTAAGAGAGGGTCAAACATTGGCGCCCACCCAAATTTTTAGGGTTTGCGAGACAAAATATTGGTTCGTCGGGCAAAATTTATAGAAATAAATTTTATTAGACAATTTAAAATATAAAATAAACAGGGTTTGTGCGACGAAATATATTTGTCACGCAAGTTTTGAAAAAAAATAAAATAAAAAAGAAAATAATTTTATTTTACAATTTAAAATATAAATAAAATAAAATAAATAGGGTTTATGACACACCCCGACCCGGGAAGGTCGAAGCATGCTGGCCATCACTGAGAGGTGACGTAACCATAAGGATATGTGACGTGAAAAGTGAATAAATTTAAACTAAACTAAATAGAACTAATAATACTAAATGGTGCTAGAGTGCGCAATCGTGGGAGTAACCCACTACAAATATTCAGAGCATTAAGACAGTAAGACTACAATAGAGTAGTCAAAGTACTAAGTACACTTATTACATAATTGTGATAAGTTCATACGTCTAAAACAGATGCGAATGTCAAAAACTGCCGGAAATCCTCAAGTGCTAGAAGAGTACAGCTATCTAGGTCCTGGAGGGGCGAAAAACAAGGTTGAGTGGGTCAGCAAAACAATGCTTATAATAAAACCTTTGCTTTCGAAAAATACTAACCCCTCGTCGTAAAAACAAGTATAGTTTCTTCAAAACGTAATAAGTATATATATGTAAGTAATTACGTATGACAACAGTATAGTCTAATATGCCATTATGCAATATTTCAAATGCCACGAAGATATAATCATGTGATAATCAATTATAAACAGTTGCTCATCATCTAAGCTAACACACGAGTCAGACTTGCATAAGACAACTCTACCCGACAAGACTGGGTGTAATCAATGCGCTCTAGTACTACGATCACGTGAAGACTGGTGCAGAAGCACGGTCACATACAAGTCGGATTGCCTAATGCAATCTACCCGATAGGACTGGCACCTAACTTGGATCCAAGGTGAGCGAATGGTGCAGATGTGAACATACATGTGAAGGACTGGCCTGGCCTGGGCGGAGTACTAACACCGGGGTGCAGCAAGATGAGCATGTACAAATATGTATAAATGTCATGACAGTAATATCCCAACCATATAACAACATTTATCACAATTAAGAATAAATGGCAATTTATGCGTAAAACTAAAGTAAATACGTAATTATAGAAACTATAATATGTATAGGTATAAAAACAACTGCCCACTCACAAATACGTCATTGGGTCGTAGCCCCCAAGCCTAGCCTAGCCTCGTACGTCCTCGGGATACGTTTCCCCTATATGTGAAATAACTAAAATATAATTAATTAAAGCACATATACGGAAACCTAAATAAAACATCCATAGTTTGCTCAAACCTAGGGTTTAAATATATGAAATCGATCTACTCGACGTCACGGACACACATGTGTCAACCATGCACCGGCCAGAAGCCGGACGCGCCGCCACAAGGTGGCTGTGCAACTTGCCACGCGCGCTGCATGCGCCGTGAGTATGCATGTACTCACCTTCGCGAAAATATGCAGTTTTGCAGATTTTTGGCCTAACTTCTCGAGCTCGATTCTCAACCAAAAACACTTCTACAAAAGCCAAATTAAAGCTAGGAATGTGGTGAGTCGATCTACTTTCACAAAAAGTTCATGGATGGTCCTTGTTGGCCAGAAATTTGGTCTGAAAGTGGCCAAATGACTACGGCCAAACTTTTCTAGAAAGTTGGAAAATTTCTTCCCAACTTCCAGAGCTGATATCTAACTCGATACTTAACCAAATTCAATGATTCAAAAGCCATTTTGAAGTTAAGAATATGGGGAACAAGTCCATACCTATTAGATGTCCAGTTGTGGTCGAGGTTGACCTGAAAAATGAGTTGAAAGTGGCCAAACGACCACGGTTCCCTTCGTTGGAAAGTTGAGCAACTTCCTTCACCTCGAGTTTTCTGAGTTTAGGTTCATTTGAGACAAGTATGTGAGTTCAAACACAACTTATAGGAATGAAATGAAGGTTCTTAGAGTTTCCTAGGGCTTACCTAAGCTGTGAATGGCTTGAAAATAATTGTACGAACTCGCCGAGTCAGACCTTCCGAGTTGGACGTCCAAAACTCAGTCAACTCGTGAACCAAGGGTATGGTTATGTTCGTGAGGATGAGCTGAGCATGATGGTGTAATTTGATTATCACGTTTAGACGTTTTGGTGTGAGTTTGAGAAGATTGCAGAGACGAGGAAGAAGAAGAAGGGTATGGCGAGAGAGAGAGAGAAGGGAGAAACAAGATCTTTGGGATTTTCTGATTTTTTTGGTTGGTTGCTGTAATAATGGAGAGGATGGGATTGGGTGATGATTGAAAGGAAGGCACGGGTAGGCTTTAAAGAAAAGCAAGGATAGGGTTTTGCCTCACTTTTTTGGATTTCATACAGAAAAGAAAATCCTACACTATCAGGAATAGTGATTTTTCACTGATAAGAATTTATGAGTACCCGTAATGACGTGTATAAATTAAATACGAAGGTGTGAACAAGGTAAGAATGATGTAAACGTATACATGTCATTCGCCGAAATGGGCATAATAGTCATTTCACATAATCAAGAAGAAATTACATAGGAAAATTATAGACGGGTCGTCACAATCTACCCCCTTATAAAAATTTCATCCTCGAAATTTCGATACTGACTACAAATCGAAACCATATAACAAACGTGGGTACATATCCCGCATGCGCTTTTCTGTCTCCCAAGTAGCTTCCTCAAGTGAGTGGTTCCTCCATAAGACTTTCACCATCCGCACGGTCTTGTTCCTAAGTACCTTATCCTTCCAATCAAGGATAGTCATTGGAACCTCATCGTAGGTCAAATCTGGATTAATCTCTAGTGGTTGCGGAGGGATCACATGAGATGGATCAGAAACATACCTCCGTAACATCGACACGTGAAACACATTATGCACCCTCGCCAACTCTGGCGGCAAAGCGAGTCGATAAGCAACTTCTCCAACTCGTTCGATAATCTGGTACGGCCCGATGTACCTAGGGCTAAGCTTCATTTTCTTCCCGAATCGCACAACGCCTTTCCATGGTGATAATTTCAAGAACACCCAATCACCAATGTTATAGACTCTGTCAGTGGAATGTTCGTCCGCGATACTTTTCTGCCGATCCTGGGCCGCCTTCATGTTCGCCTTTATCACCTGAATGTTCTGAGTCGTCTCCTCCACAATCTCAGGGCCCACCAAGACTCATTCACCGACTTCGGACCAACACAGCGGTGTACGACATGGTTTCCCATACAACACTTCAAATGATGCCATACCAATACTAGAATGGAAGTTGTTGTTGTAGGTGAACTTTACCAACGGCAAGCGCTTATGCCAAGCGTCGGCAAACTGTAGAACCGATGATCTCAACATATCTTCTAGAGTCTGGATAGTTCTCTCTGACTGCCCATCGGTTTGAGGATGATAGGCTGTGCTGTAGAGTAATCTCGATCCCAAAGCTTCTTGAAAAGCTACCCAGAACTTCGAAGTAAATCAAGGATCCCGGTCAGAAATGATGCTAACTGGGACACCGTGATACTTAACCACTTTAGAGATGAACCGCTCGGCCAACTGACTTAGTGAGTAATTCTTATGAACTGGTATGAAGTGCGCTGACTTGGTAAGTCGATCAACTACTACCCAGATACCATCTTAACCATTTCGTGGTAACTTGTACACAAAATCCATCATAATATCTTCCCATTTCCACTGGGGTATCGGGAGTGGTTGCATCAATCCATAAGGCTTATTTCTTTCCACTTTAACCTGCTGATAAATTGCACAACGACTAACATACTCAACAATCTCTCTTTTCATACCTGGCCAGTAGTAGAAGTGTCGGATGGTATGATACATCTTGGTACTTCCGGGATGCATCGCATATGCATAAATATGTGCTTAATCCAATATGTCTCTCTTTAGTTCCTCAACGTTCGGCACATACGTCCGATCACCTTGCATCAACATGCCATCAGAATCTCTAACTTTTAAGTCCTTCTTTTTCCCCTTGATATTGCCTGAATCAACTCCTGAGATTCCGTATCATTTGCCTATGCTGCGAGAACACGATCTAGCAGAACTGGTCTCACCTGGAAACTAGCAATTAGGGCTCCTCGTCGACCCTCTTTCAAAGCTACTTCAATGGATCTTAGATCAGTCAAAAGAGGAATACGACTTGCATAAAGAGCATTAAGTCGACCATGAGACTTCCTACTAAGAGCATCGGCCATAGAATTGGCACGACCTAGGTGATACTCAATGGTACAGTCATAATCACTGAGTAACTCTACCCACATTCGTTGCCGAAGATTAAGATCTGGCTGAGTAAATATATACTTAAGGCTCTTATGATCAGTGTAGATTTTACATTTTTCCCCATAAAGATAGTGCCTCCAGATTTTCAAAGCAAAGATAATGGCCGCCAACTCGAGATCGTGAGTCGGATAATTCTTCTCATGAGATTTCCGCTGGCGTGAAGCATACACAATCACCTTCTCGTGTTGCATTAACACACATCCAAGACCATTCAAAGACGCATCACTGTAGATCTCGAAGTTCCCACTGTCATCGGGAAGTGCTAAAATAGGAGCATGAGTGAGAAAATACTTCAACTGCTGGAAACTCTACTCACATTCCTCATTCCACACGAAAGGAACTTCTTTTCTAGTCAGCTTCGTCAAGGGTAGTGCAATAGTTGAAAAGCCTTTCACGAAGCGTCAATAATAACCAGCAAGACCAAAAAGCTTTGTACTTCGGTAACCGTCTTAGGCTGTTCCCAATTCTCCACTGCCGCCACTTTCTGAGGATCCACAAGTACACCTTGAACTGATATCACATGCCCCAAGAATGACACGTGATCCAACCAAAACTGACATTTGTTGAACTTAGCGTACAACTGATTTGCCCTTAGCTTCTTTAAAACCAAACACATATGTCTAGCATGTTCAACTTCATTCTTCGAATACACCAAAATGTCATCTATGAAAACAATGACAAACCTATCGAGATATGGATGAAATACTCGATTCATTAGATTCATGAAAGCTGTTGGTGCATTAGTCAACCCAAATGGCATCATAAGAAACTCGTAATGACCATATCGAGTTCTAAAAACTGTTTTTGGAACGTCGTTGCTTCTAATCTTCAGCTGGTAGTAACCCAACCTTAGATCAATCTTAGAGAAGACACAAGCACCTTTAAGCTGGTAAAAAAAATCATCGATACGAGGTAACGGATAACGGTTTTTAATCGTCACCCTGTTCAACTGCTTATAGTCGATACATAACCTCAAAGTTCCGTCTTTCTTCCTTACAAACAGAACTGGAGCTCTCCAAGGGGAAATGCTTGGCTGGATGAAACCCTTATCAACCAACTCTTGTAACTGAGCTTTAAGTTCCCTCAAATTCGTAGGAGCCATACGATAAGGTGTAAGAGAACTATGATTAGTACCTGGAAGTAGATTGATGGTGAACTCCACTTCACGATCTGGGGGTAAACCAAGTAAATCTTCAGGAAAAACATCCGGAAAGTGCTTGACTACTCTGACGTCCTCCACAGATGCAGTAGTCTCCTTCGCTAGAGTAACATGAGCTAAGTAGCCTTGACAACCTTTACTCATCAGTCGCCTCGCCTTCATGGCAGTGATCACTCCGTGCCTTAGACCACTACGTTCACCAACAAACGTGGTAGTAGGCATGCCTGGTTGATGGAAAGTAACAACCTTCTCATGACAATCCAACTTGGCATGATTATAGTCTAGCCAATCCATGCCCAAGATAATGTCGAAATCAACGATATCCAAATGAACAAGATTAGCCGACATGACTACATCTTCGACAAGGATAGGACATCCTTGATATTCCCAGCTAACATAACAAATTTCACCCCTAGGTATCGAGAATTCCAACTCGTAGCCGAGTGAAGTAGGATGTGGTTGAGTCGTTTGAGCAAACTTATGGGAAATAACTGAATGGGTAACACCAGAATCAATTAAAACTTTAGCAAAATGGCCTAGAACATTCAACATACCCATAATCAAGTCCGGATTAGCATGAGCATCTTGTAGAGTGATGTTGTTGACTCTTCCCTAGACCTGCTGTCTGCCTCCACGACCCTTGTTTGCTTGAGTCTGATTACCTAGGCCCTGATTACCTCGGCCCTGCTGAGGTAGATTCACTTGCCTGCCTAATCCTCCACTGCTAGACGCTACGTCTAGGTTCTGATACTGTCCACTAGTATACATCTGCACTCCACCACCCTAATATGGAGTGTAATCTCCCTGATACTGCTGGTAGCCTCCCTGAATCTGCGGATAGCCTCCCTGGTAGTAAGGAACCTTAGGTGTGTACTGGTATGTCCCTCCCTGGTACGAAGCTACATCTCTTTGATAATGGAAAGCTCCCCCGTAGCCTACCTGCTGACGAGTACCAGGTGCTGGGAACTGCTGTAAAGGCACTGCAGGTGCTTGATTAGCAGACTGATTCCTCTGACTCTGAGGACAATTATAGGCTATGTGTCCCTCCTATCCGCAAGTGTAACATCTTCTTTCTCCCCTCTTACGCTCGCCAAAGTGATGAGTGTTACACCTGCGACAAAGCTGGGCACCTGAACTGCTGGAGTTCTCTTGACTCTGAAAACGAGAGTTGCCAGTGGATCTGCCGGCCCTACGAGGTGTACCAGAGTTAGAACCCCCGCTCGACGATCCAGAACTGTTTCCTGCTCTCTTGAAGTTCCGAGTCCTCCTCGAACCAAGCGATGACAGACCCCTGTCATAGCTCATTTGGGCGTTTATGTCACCATTATCATCATCAGGAGCATTCTCTGAATCCTCAACTCGAAGCAAGATCTTATAGAACTCCTGATAAGTATCACAGGGAGTAGTGGTCGCCATAGAGCGCCATTTCTTACAGGTTCCATTCTTGAACAAGCGAAGCATCTCTTGGGGATTAGTGATAGTCTCAGGGCAATAACGTGATAGGTTCGTAAACCTACGATGGTACTTAATAGCTGACATTTTGCCCTGCTTCAGCTTAGTGAACACATTCTTCTTATGGTCTATATATCCCGAAGGAATAAACCTGGTCTGAAACATGTGCTTGAAGACATCCCAATCCATAGCCTCTTATGCAGACATTTGTTTCTTCCCCTGAACCTACCAAGTCTCTGCTCATAGACGGATGAACCAGGTCGCCGTCTCGACCCATCTCTCCAGTGGAAGATTCCCCTGTATTTCCATGACCTGGAAAGTTTTCTCCACATGGTCGAACCATATCTCTGATTTTTCTAGCCCTTCGTTCCCAAAGAATTCATTAATCTTTAGGCGAGATACGATATCCAAGGTATTCCTCGGTGCAGGATGGAGTGCAGACCGAATAGCGTTGGCGATAGCCTCGCCAAACTGTCCAAAGTCCGAAAATTTATTTTCGGCTGGAGTACGTGGCTCTCTACGAGGTGGCATGGTTCTGACATAAGAAAACAAGAGTTAAAACACACTAAGAAGTGCATGACTGTTTAAACCATTCTCTGATACCAATCTGACACACCCCGACCCGAGAAGGTAGAAACGTGCTGGCCATCACCGAGAGGTGACGTAACCATAAGGATATGTGACGTGAAAAGTGAATAAATTTAAACTAAACTAAATAGAACTAATAATACTAAATGGTGCTAGAGTGCACAATCGTGGGAGTAACCCACTACAAATATTCAGAGCATTAAGGCCGTAAGACTACAATAGAGTAGTCAAAGTACTAAGTACACTTATTACATAATTGTGATAAGTTCATACGTCTAAAACAGAAGCGAATGTCAGAAACTGCCAGAAATCCTCAAGTGCCAGAAGAGTAAAACTATCTAGGTCCTGGAGGGGTGAAAAACAAGGTTGAGTGGGTTAGCAAAACAATGCTTATAATAAAACCTTTCTTTCAAAAAATACTAACCCCTCACCGTAAAAACAAGTATAGTTTCTTCAAAACGTAATAAGTATATATATGTAAGTAATTATGTATGATAACAATATAGTCTGATATGCCATTATGTGATATGTCAAATGCCACGAAGATATAATCATGTGATAATCAATTATAAACAGTTGATCATCATCTAAGCTAACACATGAGTCGGAATTGCCTAAGGCAACTCTACCCGACAAGACTGGGTGTAATCAATGCACTCTAGTACTACGATCACGTGAAGACTGGTGCAGAAGCATGGTCACATACAAGTCGGATTGCCTAATGCAATCTACTCGACAGGACTGGCACCTAACTTGGATCCAAGGCGAACGAATGGTGCGGATGTGAACATACACGTGAAGGATTGGCCCTGGCCCTGGGCGTAGTACTAACACTGGGGTGCAGCAAGATGAGCATGTACAAATATGTATGAATGTCATGACAGTAATATCCCAACCATATAGTAGCATTTAGCACAATTCTATATCACAATTAAGAATAAACGGCAATTTATGCGTAAAACTAAAGTAAATACGCAATTATAGAAACTATAATATGTATAAGTATAAAAAAAAACTGTCCACTCACCTCGTACGTCCTCGGGATACGTTTCCCCTATATGTGAAATAACTAAAATATAATTAATTAAAGCACATATACGGAAATCTAAATAAAACCTCCATAGTTTGCTCAAACCTAGGGTTTAAATATATGAAATCGATCAACTCGACGTCACGGACACACACGTGTCAACCACACGCCGGCCGGAGGCTTGACGTGCAGCCACGCGCCGCCACAAAGTGGCTGTGAAACTTGCCACGCGCGTTGCACGCGTCGCGAGTATGCATGTACTCGCCTTCTTCGCGATAATCTGCAGTTTTGCAGATTTTTGGCCCAACTTCTCGAGCTCCTAACGGGCTCGATTCTCAACCAAAAACACTTCTACAAAAGCCAAAGTGGCCCAACTTTTGTCCATCATGACTGAATAAACTCAATAGTTTCCAGAATTGGAACAATAAGGTGACTAATAATGACTGCACCCACCCTCTCTCTTTCCCTGTAATTTCGCACGCAAACCCTATGGAAAATACGACAGTCAGAAAAGAAATTGAATGGCAAATCCAACAGTGAGATAAGGAATTGTAACCTATATTCATATTAGACATAAGCATAAATCCAGGAATAGATTTATAAGATATTCGAAAAAGTTAGAGAAATGAGTAGCCATGCATGTATAGCAACATTTATAACAGCAAGGAATATGCAATTTTTAACACCCCAACCACCATTATCACTTTTATACCCTGTTGTGGTATCATAAGCATATCACCTCCTTAGTATGAAGCTCTTTTTTGTGTGCCAAAATTATAATAATAATAACAATACTAATTCAAAAAGTATTGGACATTACCAAGGAAATGAGTGTTGGTCCAGAATGGTTTACTGATTCCCATCCATTTGGACCAAAGTCCTTTCTTTGTTTCATGTTAGGTGACGCACAAACTCTCACAAATGGTGGATTGACACCGACCTTGCTCCTAACAAACTGCAAGAACAGAAATTACATCATATGAAAATAGTTAAAAATAATTCCTTCATCGTAAGTCATAACGAGGCATGAAATCTAGCTTCACTATTAGTTTTCATGCAGTGGTAGTAGGTAGCATCAAAAAAGCATACCAAAACTTTAAAACACACACAAAAAACTCGGCATGCTCTTTGTTCATAGCCATGTTTCAATAAGCCAGACTTCCACTACCAAAGTTCTTTCTTGTGTATACGGTGTTTACAGAACATACACACAAAATGTGATATCCTTATAGCATAAGCTTAACCAAGAGTGGAACTTAACATAGATATTTTAACTTATTTCCCTTTTTTTTTTTTTTTTTTTTCAGTTTCTACAATCTTTACGGACAATAGTTTGTTAAAAAAACGTAGTTGTGATTTGCCTAACTCGTGATTTCGTTGAAACAGTAAAGCAGTTCGTATATTTATATAACAAGAAGCGAACACCTAGCTTATATGTGGAAGAACAATAAAAAGCTTAAACCCTGTATGGTTTCCAGTTTGATCCAAATTGAACAGATAGAAGAAGCACTTCAAACCCAACTTCTAAAAACTCCAAACATTCAAAGACTTAATAAACGAATTGGGCAGTTAGATCTTAAAAATGCTGAATGTTCAAATCTAAGAAACACAAAATTACCTTTTTTTACTCCCCAAAATCAATTCAATGTGTTGCAGCCCCAAATTGATTGTACGATGCCCAACTGAAAATAAATAATGAACCCAGGAGCTTAATCTGTTGAGAAATTGAAAGGGCGAGGTATGAGAAGTAGATAACCAGCATCGTGGGAGTGGAGCTTCCGCTGGGAACCCCGTCGCCAACTAAACGAGGCCGCTCACAGTCTTGGCCGCTATGCCCTGTCCGCATCCTGCGAGTGCGACTGGTTCGCGGAACTACCCGACTTCATCACTGATTCAATAATGGCGGGTAGATGCGATTTGGGTCCAAGGAGCTGTCCTTCTATGGGTTTTGGCCTCTCTGTCTCCCTTTTGTATTTGACTTGCATCCGTAGGTCCTGAGAAGCAATATATATCCAGGTTTGAAAACAAAAAACAAATTAACTAGCACCACTTAGCCCCAACAAAATAAATAATGAAATAAAAAAGTAGAAAAAAAGTAATTTTAAAAAATAATAATTAATAGACACCAATCATTGGTGGCTGCAGTGGCGGAGCCACCTTTAGACTAGGGTAGTCTTGGGCCTATCCTCAAATAATTTTTTCCCAATAACCTCTACTAACATTAATTAGTTTTATAATACCACTATCAACTTGAATTTGAAATTGTATTGGTTAGTCCAATTAACTTCAATCCAACAAATACAAAGCCTTAAATTTTTTACATTAAAGATTGGAAACTATAGTTCTATACTAATATTAGTTGATCATATTCTCTATTTCTTGCCTATATACAATTTTTCCCTTTGCTTGCAGACAATTATTTTGGTTAATTTTTCATTTCCTTCTATTATATCATCTATGAAATCAAGAAGATAAAAATATTTCCTTTTTCCAAATTAGCACAAAAAAACCCTTCAAATGCTCTCATGTCTTAATGTTTTTAGAAAAATATTTTCTTGATCGCTATGAGAAAATGAATGAATGATCAGCCACCTTTGAATTTGATATCAAGAAAGAAAAATAAATGAATGTGCTTTTAATAATGTTTCGACTCTTGATATAGTTGACCATTTATAATGAAGAATAAATGCATGGTCACTCATTTTTAAATTTGATACCAAGGCGACCAAATGAACGAGATAGTTTCTACATGTATTATGTCCATTTTGATCTAAAATGTGCCCCTCCTAACATGAATTTCTGGCTCCGCCACTGGGTGGCTGAATGTTGAAGGCCACCGATATCAGCGACACCCCACTGTAAAGCCACCAAAAAAATGTAAGAGTAGCAACTTTATATCTATGGCCACCAATTGCCAATGGTGTGTAAAAAATAGTAGCCATTGTGCATAATTCTAGTAGTGTTGGAACCTAAAGCATCATAGTGAGAAGTAGGTGATTGCTTTCGCCTTAATGAACATTCCTGAGGGTGTACCAGTAAGGGTGATGAAGAATTTGCGGGTTTGCATCGATTGTCATGTTGCTATTAACTACATTTATCTAATAATAAACCGAGAGATCATAGTATTAGTACGTGATGCTAGTAGATTTCATCACTTTAAAGAAGGCAAGTGTTCTTGTGAAGATTATTGGTAGGGGGTTATATGGGTAAGTGTAATTCGTCTGGTTTATGAATTCTTCTCACGAGGTTTTCTCCGAGGATTTCATCGAAGATTTCACAGAAGATTTATATTAAAGTGGATAATGATAGAGATTCTGCACTGGAGCATTTTTGAGGTGTGGTGGTATTGCGATGGTTGGCGACCTAGGAGGGAACTGGGTGTCGGCGTGGCGTGGTTTTGAGGGTGTTGGTACGTCTGAGATGGGGTTTTGGGGGATGGTGCGGTTGGGCTGAGGATATGAGGGTGTCGATGGCGGTTTGGCTGGGTGTAAAGAGATGATACAAATTCATTTTAGCGAGAATGGCACTCGTCCTCCATTGTTGTATCTAAACTAAGGTCTAATAATAACTGTTTTTTAAAATTATATCTTTTTTAAATCTAACAAAAAAATTATGTAGGGTTGTTTTGGGAATATTGGTGGGTGAAGAAAGAGTTATGTGTTTTTGAACTTTTTATGCAAGGTGAGAGTATAAGATGGGTGGGAAGATAAGACAATGAGGTGAGTATAACATCACTAAAAAAACCTAAACAAAACCCAACCAACCCTTCTCCACTTGAGATTTTTCAGTATGATGGGACAAGGGCCGGTACACAAATTGTAATAATATAATCGGTTAATCTCAGTTTACTAACTTGAAGTTTCGTGGTTTTCAACATTTGGTACATGAATTTTTTTTTATCCCAGAGTCATACCTCAAGTCTTAATTTTGAGACAGTTTCATACATCCGTTATGTTTTCTGTTAGAACTTCTTTTAACTAATAACGTGGCGCTCACGTGGACAATAACTGAGCGCCACATGTCAATATAAGCCCACTTCAATATTAAAAAAAAAAAATTCAAAAAAATTCAAAAAAAAAAAAAAAAAACCGCCCGTCTTCTGCCTTCCCCCACCCCCTCCCTTCCTTCTTCCCTCTGCAACCCGCACCCCTTCCCTCTCTTCTCTCTTCTGGACCTGCAACACCCTCTGCGGCTCCCCCTTTTCTCTCTCTCCCCCATTTTTATCCCCCCCTTCACCATTCCTCTCCTAACCCCCACCCTCCTCTTCCTCCTCCTTATCCTGCACCCCACACCCTTCCCTCCCTTCTCTCCATTCCTCCTTATCCAACGTTCTCAAATAACAAATATATCCTCGCGAGCACAGTCTGTCTCGGTTCGAATTGAAACCCCCAAAACCACTCTCTCTTAAACCCTAACAAGAAACTCACTCTCCCCTCGCGCACACCACCGAGCTACTCTGCCAGCATCTTTAGAACTTGATCTGATAAAAAAAAAAAACCTTCCATCTTCTCGCACTCTCCTGTATCTCTCTGCATCTCTGTCCTCGGGTCTCAGGTAACGATTTGATTTTACATTTTTATTTTCTCCCTCGTAATTTTCTGCTTTGAAGTTTTTGTTTTTTATAAATTTTTTAATATTGAAGTGGCCTCATATTGACATATGGTTCAGGTAGACGTCACGTCATCAATTAACAGAAGTTTTAACGGAAAATTTAATGGATGTATAAAACTGTCCTAAAATTAAAACTTGACGACTGACTGAAAAAGTAACAAATGTTGAAAATTTCTCATTTTCAAATTATACTCCCGCCCCTCTAGAAGTCGGATGGCACATATCCGTCTTCTGTCCTCTGTAACGCACTCTAACGCATCATCTCCCCTATCTGTAGTTTGTTCACGCCCCAACACCGAACTACACATCTGAGATATCGCTCCCCTCTTCTTCTTCCCCGTACATCTTCTTCATCTTTTTTTGGCAAGTCAAAGTTCTTTTTAGATAATTAGATGGCGATTCTGTTAGTTTTTCAAATTTAAGTACTTTTCCTTTTCCTACATCAATATAATTGATTGGACCGAGTTGTTATGTAGATCATGAATTTGCAGCTATTTGGCATGTCCGACAATGTTTGTTTTATACATTCATGGATGAGTAACTGCATCAAAATTTGAGGTTATGCCGGATTGATTAGTACGTATTTGACGTGGATTTTGGTGGGTTTGCTTTTTTAATAGCAGGCTTGAAGATTGGAAGATGGTCTCCGATCCTAACAAGTACTTTGTCTCCGACTTCGTTGGAACGGAGTAGACAGACGTAAGTAGTATGTATTTCCCTATTTGACAATTTCATATTTGTAACCGTCATTGCATTATTACTTACCAGAAAATTTAGCAGAAAAATGGAATTTGGTTTTGGATTTGGTTTTGTCACTGGATCTTTTGGCATTCGTGCAGTATAATCCTGATCTCCACAACCATTTTATACAAAACTAACTAGGGCTCTGGTCTTTTTTTTTTTGTCAAAAAAAAAAAAAAAACGTTGGACTTCCTGTCAGAGTGCGACTGGAAGGGAGTTGGCAGCAGGAAACACATTCATTTGAACTTGTATCGTTAATGGGGGATGTCGTTAGTAAAGCTGCAAATGGGGTCGGCGATCTACTTGAGAAAGCATTTTTGGCTCCATTTAAGACTATGTTCAATACCTCGTGCGAGTAAGTTGTATTGTTCTCTTTATTCTTGACCATGTTCTGTTCAACCAACCAGATGCTCTAATTTCAGAAGAAAATTAGTATGATGCTTTATGTCCTACACCTTTGCCAGAATAGATGCTGACTTCATTTCATCTGCAGTAGTTTGTCTGTTACACTGACTCGGAGGCTTCCTATAAGTCTCTTGTATAACATTTTTTTTTCTGTTTTCTCGTAAACTTACTTAGATGGTAAAATATTTTGGTGAATTACTTTGTTGGCAGAAGGAATTTCTTCGTAATGCACTTGTTAATTATTGTAATGCCCTTCATGCTAGTACAGATACGCTATGCTTTAGTTTATATGTCCTTGTCTTGCCAATGGCGTTCATATTTTTACTTATTGATAGACACTTTATGTTCTGAGGTTGTTGAGTGGACAAACAATGCGTTAGGCTCCTAGGCATTGATGCAGATCGAAAGGGGAAGTATTCCGACGCAAGATGGAAGATGAACACTTCTCTGCTTGCATATGTTTTTAAGCAAAGATGATGTGACTGTGTGCAACATTTACCTTTGGATTATACTTCAGAACTAATACTATAATATTTTCGATTCCGCAGGGATGTTTGTTCAGGACCCTGGGATTTGATTTGTTTCATTGAGCATCTTTGTGTCTCCAATCTGTTGAGACTGTTAATGATATCGATCCTCTGCTACATAAGTAATTCTTCCTTCTTTAATTAGTTTAATCTTAATTTCACTATTTTCTTCGATTCGAAGATTATCTCCGAAGAGCATTTAAATTTGAGCTTCACTTTCAGAAGGGTTGGTTTGTTGCTTAATTACTCGTATCTTTTATTTTCTTTCAGCTTTGTTGTTCTTTTATCTATTATTCAAGCTGGGAATCTTCCAATGCGTTGGAAAAAGCCTATGTAAAATGTGTTGGGCTGCATGTGAGACGTATTGGTTTGCATTGGAAGATATTACTTGTTTCTTGTGGTACAAGCTAAGGAACACTAGGAGGATAGACCGACGTCGCCACCGCTATCGCCGCCGCCGCCAATTTCGAGACATAGAGCAAGGCTTCAGTTCGAGTGAAGAAAATGACTTGTGGGATAGCTATCATAACATAAACGTCAGTAGAAAGCGGAAGTCAGTCAGCAGGAGAAGAAAGGACAGGCTGCAGAGCTCGATTTACCCTTCAAGTAGGCATGGTACTCGCAGCCATCGCCATGTAAGGTTAAAGTCTAGGGGAAGGTCTGTTCGCGTTGTGGGCAGGTCTCGAACGGTGAGAAGTTCTAGACGTCTTCAATTAAGCAAGGTGAGAAATGTTACAAGGCAAGCCAGAACTTCGAAGAGGAGGAGAATTAGATGATTGTCTGTGATTCTGAAATTAGTTTGGAACTAGTATTGTATTTTGACTAGTTGAATTTAAGATATGATATATTTGATGAACATATGAGACTGGAAATCCTCGCGTATGAGGAGACAATGCACGAACACCTCCCATCGGAGTCCAGAGACCATTTCTGAGAACCTGCGTGGGACGGATGAAGGCATACACCTTCAACAGAGGATGTTCAATTACCTCAGGTTTTCGCTTTTTCATGAAAACGAAACTGCTGGTATACCGAACTTGAAATTATTTAAGAGAAACGAAGAATGAATCTTCAAGTCAACAGTCCAGATCAACAATTAAAAAGAATCAAACTTGGTCTACGATGGTATACAGAACTAATTTTTTTTGCACTTTGGTTTAATCCTCTTCTCTCAGTAGAGATTTTGCTTCATATGATTAGCCTTGCAAGACTATTTCCCAAAATATTTCGTATTATTATTTCTTTTTTCTTATTCGCATCACACATACATGTATTGATCATTTGTCTGATCAGAAAGGAAGTTCTAGACATAGGGTTAGTTGGCACAAGCTTGATCAGATGCTGCAACCATTTTTTCTGTGGTAATCCCAGCATATGTTGGCTATAGCTCGCGTGTACTTCATTCCGTAAGCAGATAAATGTCCACAGTACTTCTCATAAATATCCAACTGCATGGAAAGAACACAAAATCAATTATCTCGGAGATAAAACTTGTTGATTTACTTCAAAAAACTAAACAAAGAAGCACAAGCACTTGCGTGTCGTCTGGATCAATTTGATGTATAGAATTACAGGAGATGAACTTACAAAGTTCTTGAAGCAGTCCCAATTATCTACCACAGGTTGCCCCTGTGGCCTAACATTCATTAAAACGTTTGAGCTCTTCTCGTGTCCGAACAAAACCTCCCCCAGTTTCGTTATGCTATAGTCCACGTTTTTCCTTTGAGCAATTTCAAGCAGCAGCTGCTTCTGAGCACCCTTTTTCTCTTGAGATCCAGTGGGAGCTCTTTGCAGCTGAAACATATAAAGTTTATAGTTATAAACGAAAAATACAAATTGTCAAAAGCGTACGAAAAGTTGTCCAGCCGGAGAGTTTGGCATGTACTAATCAATACATATATGTGTATACATGAAAATTAAACACATTGAAGTTTGGAATTCAGAATAAAAGAAGAGCAGAAACCTTTTGCTGAAGGTAGAGGAGCTTCGTGTCACGTTGCTTAACAGCACTTGAGATTGAGGGTGAAGAGATATCGCTGGTGGAAGTAAGGCTACGAGTAGAAAGATCTGCACCCATGTAAGCAAAGAGGAGCCCCTGTTTATGACTCATATCTCCGTACTGCATAACATGCGAATTAGTTGTTCTTGTCCGAACCTGTAATTCAATCGACATGGTCACATGGTCATATTATTCTAATTTCACCAACATTAGAGATTATGATATCCACAAATATTTTACGTACGAGAAATTTTCAAAATATTACCTTTTGATATTGATTCTCCAAAGTTTCTTTATGAAAATCACTTATGTCACTGCTCTCAAATATGAAAATATGGTCCAAAAGTCACCGAAACAACAAAGTAATTAGTATGAGCATTTGATCGAAAATGTACTTGAAACTGGCAAAGTAATGTACTTTGTTTCATTAGAACAGCATTTTCATAAAGAAAGGCACTGCATTACCTATCCTCCATCCAGGAAATGCTATACAAGTCTCCCAAACAAGTATCAAACTCGGCAGGAACTGACGGGTCACCTGGACAATATGTTCCATAACTACTCTCTTCTGCATTCGATGCGGTGGTAGCATAAATATTCAGATTACTTGAAAGGAGGCCCTCAAACATGCTCCCTGCCTCGCAAGCTTCAATGTAAAATACCTAATTTTTTTTTTTTTTTTTTTCACATAAATGCATCAAAACCTCAGAAAATACATGAAAATCATCAAAAAAAGGGTTGAAAACTTCAGTAAGACTGTTGCTCAAGTGAAAATTCTTACCAAGCTTTTGTAACCTTTAGAAGCATTCTTCTTCTGCAATACACTTATGAGATCTTTCGCATAAACACGATCACTAGGCATCCCTGAACACAATAGACCGTTCATATGTAACCCGAAGAACAAAATTTACTGAATTTATGGGACTATATAAGATCACAAAATATATATTTTCAAAGAATAAAATAAAAATAAAAAAACTACTAATTACCAAGTAATCCTACAGCACCGTGGTCTGCATAATATATGAAAACATGGTCATTCGGACCGCTACTTAGAACCTTGCCACTTCCTCCGGTGAGACCACTTTTGTCTCCGAGAATAACAGCATAGAGATTGCGTGCGTTAACATGAGTTCCTGTATAATCCTGCATTAGAAAAATAAAATACTTACAGGTAACTGAACAATGTTAAACTAACAAATTAACCAGCTAGAAATTAAAAATCAAACTCAGAACATTAGTTACAACCTTGGGAACCCCTTTATAAACATCAGGTCCGTTTGGCTTGTTGATGATGACACCTTTTCGAGGATTTTCCGAGTTGTATGCGATATCATCGTACATGAAAACGATGATGTTCTCGTCTTTCAGTCCTCCTTTTTTAAGTATTTGGTACGCATGGCATATGTCAGCCTGCATGGAACAATAAAAGATTAAAAAGTAACCCTAAATTTTATTACTTGTAACATAATTAAGATAAATAATTTACTAATAATACTATAATTAATCAAAATTTTGGACAAGCTTAAACCTGGTGCCTATAGTTGTAGTAACCATTTGATCCTGCAACAAGAACTGCCCATCTTTTTCCCTTACCAGCAGTGGTACTTGGAGAGCCTTTGTTATCTCCATTATATTCAGGGAAGCACAAGCTTCCATGAATAGCCAAACTTAACAAAGTAAGAGATAGTAAAACCACACAATAACCTTGATTAGCCATGATCTGCAGATTAACCTTGACAAACCAATACCCAAACTCTCAAGTCAAGTACGAATGCATGTTCTTCTAATGAAGGAGTCAATTTATAGATGTCTTACGGTTGAAATGAATGGTTCAGATTAAATCTCCCCTACGTGCTCAAGAAGGAAATGCATGTCTAAAATCTTCTGAGGAATAGTTGTTTCAAACTTCATCAACCCACTCAACTCTTCGTAATCAACTTGGTGATCCTAGACGTACGTGGCACACCATATCATGGATTAATTCTAACAAATATAATGAAATACTCCAACCATCCATTAAGGACAACGATTTGTCATTTGTCAACCTCATATATAGTGTAAAAGATAATGGTTTATTACATTATAGTTTAATGGTATTTCTCTATATTTTAAATATGAGGTTTAGGGCACTTCTAGTGTGTAAAAGTCCCTCTTGGTAACATGAATTATTTTTTGTTTTTAGTACATTGATATTTTTACATTAAGGGAAGGGGGAGTTTTTGTTTTTGTTTTTGGTTTTTTATTTTTAGTGTATCAATATTTTTACATTAAGGGAAGGAGGAATTTGGCTAATCTATACAATGAGCAGCCTAATTTGGTATCGAATTTGCCATCCACGAGATTCGAACCTAAGACCTCTCACTTCCAACTAAGTGAAGAGGAATACCACCAGACCGTAGTACAATGTGGCTAATCAAGTGAATAGTAACCATCTTTAAAATATTAGTATTTTTTATTTTATAAAATAATAAAAAATGATTCTATTTTTAATTTCGGACAGGTTTAATTTTAAATAAAGTGTCAAATTTAATATATACAAATTACACAAAGTACCAAATTAAATAAATGCAAAATTACATAAAACATCAAATTAAATAAATACGAAATTACATAAAGTACTAAATTAAATAAATACAAATTACATACCAAACGGTGTTATTAACTTAAAATTTATAGAAAAAATTACAAATTACATATTTATAGAAAAGAAAAATTATAATTTTTTTGTTTTGAAATTGTAATTAATTTTTAATATTTTTAAATTTTTTATTAACTTAGTTAATTTGGAGTGTTGGATTACAAAAATTGAAATCCAACAGTCGAGATTTTGACACATTGCCCAATGGTAACATTTTTTATTTTTTTAAAGCCGAAAAACGTGGGGCCGTTGATCTAGATATCAAACGGTCCAGATTGTGCCACGTCAAACGATAACTGAGTGGGATGCCACGCGGGCCCCAGCTCTCCCACTGTCCATGCGCTTGATGTAAATTCTTTTAGAATGTGGCTGACGTCAGCCTTGCATCACTCCCCCCTCAGGCGCTTAGGCCTTGGACTTCTGCCTGACCTCTACACCGGGTTCTTCCTCAACCCAATTGCCCAACTGGGCTCGCGTGACTTTAGGGGCAGTTGGCTTGCAATTGTTGCCAATCCACAGGGCTATTTCCCACAATGGACTTGCTCTTATGTTCGATTCTTCAAAATGACAAGCTTAATATTACAGTCTAGTAGTATTCATATTCATTTGTAAGTGTATGGTACGTCATAGGTTTCGACTCCCTTTAATTCGATACCAAACTATGGTTGACTCATTGTACGACTTATCCAAAATTTCAACCCGCAATATCTTTGTATATAAAAAATTTGTCTCCACTTATAAGTGAGAGGTTTACATTCGACTTCGTAGATCTGGTGAGTTTAACATCAAAGTATTTTGATTGACACATTGTATAACTTGGCCAAATTTCCATTCCTTAATGTTCAATACAAGGTCCTACTTAGATTGATTTGAGCTAATTGCCTAAAAATTTAAGATATTGGGTTCGGATATTTTACTACGGTATAATTGCCACTACAAATCATCCATACAAGGATCGTCCAATAAAATTCTTGGTCATCCAAAATGGGGGTCATGGTTTTTTACTATGGATCTTCTATTTTCACATTGAAATAGTAGCTATGACCGGGGAATTAAAGCATGCAAATTTGGATAAATTTCTTCCATTCAATTGATTACATTGCTGATTATGTACTGGCATTTCTCACAGAATAGCTGTGTGACACCCATGAAAAATTGCTATGTAAAGGACATCCTTTCATTTGATGTGCACAACCACCTTACATGAATGGTTGTCATTCGATTTCAAATTTTTTTTTTATTTTTTATTTTTATTTATGAATACTTGTATCATCACTTACTGATGGTATTTCTCTGCACGAGATTTAAGATAATTGGTATCGAAATCCCGTGGATGGCGAATTCGATACCAAATTAGGCTTCCAATTATATGACTTAACCTAGCACCCCCTTCCCCTTACTGTAAATATACCGTTGTACCAAAAAAAAAAAAAACTTGTATCGAACCAAATTAATGGCTCACATAATTATTTGAACGTTGAACATGTAATGTTTATTTTATTTGACCAACAATTTAGTGCACTTATCTCCAAGGTCATGCTTGGTCAGTCTTCCATATATATGTAGTCTACCCAAAAAATTATATGACCTAGTAATTTGTATGGTATGACATGTTTATATTATTTTCCCTTTTAGAATAACAGTTGTGCTAGGAAATAAATGCAAACATTTTTTTTTTCAATACAAGTTATATTTTATTTTATGATTTTTTTATTAGCACCTCACGTATTGTTAAATGGACGTATATTAAAATTTATTGTCACATGACCTATATACCATATGAAATGACTATTTATACCCATACGGTTTTAACAATAAAAATAAAGATAATGAATGCACTCTTACTTTTCAAGCTCTCAAAGGCACTCCCAGTGTCCCATCGTCTATTCTATAACAAAGCTCTAACCAATAAAAGTACAAACATGTTGATGAGAAAATGTTATTTTTGACGAATAGAACATAAAATTGACATTTTGGGAGGTTTCCTTCACATGAGGTAAGACTTCATATATGGGTGGTGCTCTCCACACACTCAATTTTACTTTTCACTCCTTTCAATTTTCGGTTGTCGGATCAAATGAATTGAAGAAGATCAATAAACAAAAATTAACAATGGTGTGTGGAAAGTAAAAAAAGATGTATGAATAGCACTTGCTTTTGCTTTCCAAATGGTTGGAGAAGAGGCTGTTAGGTTATATGTTATGGAAGCTTGGGTTTTTTTTTTCGTCTCTCTCTCTCTCTCTCTTAGTGAGAGAAAGACATCCTTAGGATGGGGTTAATTGCGCAAAAGGAAGTATCATCACCATCTAATTTGAAATCAAGAGACGAATATGGTTCACAAAAGGTAGATGTGGGTTGTGGGGTGTATAGAAAAAATTAGAAAGGGTGGGGTGTGAGGGTACTATGAGAAAGAATGTGAGTTGTTTAAGAAAAATATTAATTAAAAAAGTAGATGTGAGGTGTAATCAACAATATTTGTGCTGTGAATAAAACAACTCTTGATTTTAAACTAATTTAAAGTTCCGAATGGAAATTCAAACTTAGGTGGGTGCACATGGGAGTGAGTCAACATCCAACATGTGCACTTGTACTGCTGTCTAGTTACATTCTTATTTATTGGTAAGTGAGAGGTCTTAGGATTGATTTTCTTCAAAGGCGAATTTGAACCACATTATTGTTAGCCTATTGTGAGGCTAAGCCTATCCCCTTCCCCTTATTTAGATAATATCATTTATTAAAAATAAAAAAAATCCAATAGGATTGTGATATATTCTCCTTTTCTTGAAAGATTTATTTTTGTCCAAAGGTAGGATTTTATTTTCTATTGTATAAATCAAAAATGATTTCTCCATACTCAGCAAGGAATTGTATCTCTGTAAAATATATGCCTTCAGATAGAACAGAATATTCTCCATAAGCTTTAGGCTCTATATTTTAACAGCACAAACGAGAACCCATGTGCTTTAGCCAATATAGTTACACTCACTGCATATGTACAATACAATTAGGAGTTAGTAGGACATAAGCAAGGGATTCCTTATCCATAGAGATGTACACTTAAGAAAGTTGATTACTGTAAACTATATATAAAACAAAAATTAAGCACAAATTAAGTGGGTTGTCAAACACTCATCCCAGAACCATCGATCCGAAAGGACTAGAATTTTAAACAACCAACTTCCAAAAGGTGCATGGAGAGGTTAGTGGAGAAACCAACAAGTTGATCCGGTTATAAGTTGAACGGGAAACAAGCAAACCATGCGTGCATGTTAGTCAAAGTAAACAGAGAGAGTATAGTGAATGGTTGGATGATGACTAAACCCCACTTGTAGAATGAGAGAAGCAAAGGAAATTAAAAGAAATTATTTTCGCACATCTTTTTTACATTCTCACAGATTTCTCTTTATTTATGGCAATCAAATTGAATAAATCAAACGAAATTAACGACCACGATCAAATAGGGTTTGTGTAAGAAGTTAAAAATAGTGTGTGAAAATCACTTCTCATCAACAAATCCTAGAGATTGAGTGAAAACATTAGTGCTCACATACTGATGAAGAAACGCATTCTCACATCTAGTTGACTGAGAAGTCAACCAAATTGTGCAATCGACAACTTTAACCAAGGTGAATAGAATCAACAAATTCTTGAGGTTGAGATATGAAAACAGTAGTGCCACATATCCAAGAAGAAAACCATTCTTCACTTTCAGTTGACGAAGAGGTAACCAAAGGAGAAAACCATTCTTCTCTTTTAGTTGATGAAGAAGAAAATCAGTAGTGCCGCATATCCAAGAAGAAAACCATTCTTCACTTTTAGTTAACGAAGAGGCAACCAAAGGAATTGATCCATGTAAGACAAATCTAACAATAGTGGGCTTGACTCCAAAGCCTAACTGAAAGTGATGTTAAATCAATTTCGAGATGCTGACAAAATCTCGTATGCCATCATTGAATAAAAATTCCGTTATGTGGGCTCCTAGAGACTTCCTCATCAATTCACTAAGACCATCTCCAACTAAAGGGTCCAAAGGACCAGAGGACCGAAAATGATTCGAAAACCATCTCGAACTAAGAGCTAGGCCAGAGGGCTCGTGGGTCCCACAGAATCTGAAATGGCTAAAAGGCTGGCCACATGCAGCTAACCAGCCAGCCCCGGGCTGGTTGGAATTTTTTTTATTTATGTCGATTATAACTGACAGAAATAAAAGAAATAGTGTAGTGTCAGTTATAACCGACACAAATAGCATGGAAAATTTTGAATATAACGGCTAGCTGACGTCAGCTACCCATTATTTTTGAATTTTTTTTTACAGTTTATTTATTTATTTTTATTTACAAAATTTTTCCTATAACTTCTATTTTTAAATTCTATTTTTTTTCTATAACTTCTATTTTACAAAACTTGTTTCATATTTTTTTAAAATTCTATTTTTTTTTTACAAAATTTGTTTCATATTTTTTTTTTAAATTCTATTTTTTCCTATAAATTCTATTTTACAAAATTTGTTTCATATTTTTTTTAAATTCTATTTTTTCCTATAACTTCTATTTTACAAAATTTGTTTCATATTTTTTTAAATTCTATTTTTTTCCTATAACTTCTATTTTACAAAATTCATTTCATATTTTTTTTAAATTCCATTTTTTCCTATAACTTCTACTTTACAAAATTTGTTTCATATTTTTTTTTAAATTCTATTTTTTTTCCTATAACATCCTAGGCCATTATACAACATTAAATTAAATTAAGTAACATGAAACAACATTAAACAATATGAAACAACATTAAATAACATTAACCAACATAAAAATTATACAACATAAAAGAAAAATTTAACAACATGAAACTTTAAAAACATTTAACAACATAAAAGTTAAATGCCTACTCCATGCTTCTTTTGGCCCAAAGATATACAGCAAGATCCTGTTATAGGTACTTGTTTGTGGCACGAGAACGTATCATTCTATAGCGCCTCATGTACTCATTTATAGAGATACTACCAGTTCTTGGATTGAAAGGCAAATTAGGCCCCACATATTTTTGCACGAGCCCTTCTTGACCTATTTGAATCTTCTTGGTCGTCATCGGACTCTCCATCAATATACCCATCTCGCTCATCCTCCACTATCATATTGTGTAATATGATGCAAGACATCATGATGGAGTCCAAATTTTCTCGACTTCACCCTTTTGCCGGTTCGCTGATGATCTTCCACCGTGCTTGTAGAATACCGAAAGCTCTCTCAACATCTTTCCGGTATGCCTCTTGGTGTAAGGTAAACAACTTTTCCGCGTCATTCCTAGGGTTTGGAATTGCTTGGACAAGTGTCGCCCACTTTGGGTAGATGTCATATGCCAAGTAATACCCCATATTGTATTGATGGTCGTTGATGTAGTAGTCAAGTTGAGGTGCTTTACCTTCCGTCAGGCGATTGAAGATGGGTGAACGCCCAAGAACTGTAATGTCATTTTGGGATCCAGGGACTCCAAAGAAAGCGTGACAGATCCATGTGTCATATGAGGTAACCGCCTCTAACACAATAGTTGGCTTTCTCGACCTTCCGCTAAAGCCTCCTTGCCATCCGGTGGGACAGTTCTTCCAATCCCAATGCATGCAGTCTAATGACCCTATCATGCCCGGAAACCCACGGTTTTCAGCTTTGCAAATGAGCCGATTCAGATCTTCTTGATTTGGCTCGTGGAGGTACTTGTCTTTGTAAACCTGAACAATTGTGTCACATAATTGTTCAAGAGTATCAAGGCATGTAGACTCAGACATACCATGGGTTTCATCCATCGAATCAGCTGGGGAGCCATAGGCCATCATTCGGAGTGCAACAGTAACCTTCTGATGAGGTGAGAAACCAAGGCGGCCTGCTCTGTCCCTCTTCTGTCGAAAGTATGTATTGGCATGCTGGACATCACGAAGTAAACGCTCGAAGACATGACGCCTCATCTGGAAGTGACATCTGAAATCCTCTTCTGTGTACACCGAGTTGGGGTTGAAGTAGTTGTTCATCATATTGGCATGCGTCATCGTTCCGTTTCGTGGTTTGTAAGAGCGAACAACAACAGAGCCACCCCATTGAGGTTGTTCCTCAGTTGGCTGACACACCATGGCTGCTGCTCTGTTTTGTTTGTTGCGCCTTACTTGAACTTCTTCATCAGACTCCTCATCTTCTCGTCTCATTTGCGCCCATTTTTCTTCCAATTTGGAATTGGATGAAGACCCCCAATTGGAATTTGAAGAGGATCCAAAGTTGGAATTCATTGCAAACTTGAATTGAAATAGATTGAATTCAAAGTTATGTGAATTATAGCCCAATATCCACCCTATCTATAGCAAAAAAAAATAATAATAATTCAAATCCAAAGGCTAGCTGACGTCACTTAGCCGTTGGATTTGAATTTAAGTGAATTCAAAGTTCCTCAGTTATGTGAATTACATCATTGCAATTTTGCACGATTACGGCCCTTCCCCATCATTGCAATTTTGCACGATACAGTTTTCCAAAATGGTCCATCGGGGATTTTCCCCCAACCAACAACATTTGGTCCCCCCAAATCCTTACCAGCAAACCGGCGCGTGCCTGTCAAATGAAAATCAAAACCCTCCGGTAGCCAGTCTTATGACGTCCTGTTTGTGAAGAAAATAGACCAGCCACCACCAAGAGAGTTTGAGGGTTTGGTGATTATCCAGCGGTTGGTGATATGTCTGGAGTTGGAGTTAGAGTTACAGTTGCAGTTGCAGAAAGAGAAGGTGTTACCCTGCAGGAGCTGAAGAAGAAAATGGCTGAGTTTTCAAGGGAGAGAGACTGGGATCAGTTTCATAGCCTAGAAATCTGCTTTTGGCTCTGGTAATTTGTACAACTTCAAAGCCCTAACATTATTTCAATACCCATTTGTCAAATCTTAGTAAAACTTTCTTAGAACCATTGTTTCTGCTTCTATGATTGCTTTTCCACATACCCATTATCTATTATTCTCTTATTTTTTATTGGGTAGTGTTACAGACGCTAAATTTATAGACAAAATTTTGTAAAATAAATGATATGGGAGTTGATGATTGACTTATTACTTAAACGTTGATAAACTTATTCCTATTAGTAACACATAATTTAATTTGCAAATTTAGTCTACAAATTTAGTCTCCATAACATTATCTTTTTTTATTAGGTTTTTATTATTATTTCTTTATTACTTATTATTTTTTTAATATTTTTATATCCAAAATGGGTCTTTGACATTATATAATGATAAAGGAACCTTGAGTTTGTCCGCCGTAAATTATTTTGGTCATTCCGTGAAATCTCATTAAATTGACAGGTGAACAACCCATGACTAGATTTTAAGAGTATATTTGTCAGACTAACCCCTTCACTTAACGAGAATATTGATAAATTTTTTTATGAAATGATCAAACTGATTTACAGTAGACAAATTCAGGGACATTTCTATTGATTTTCATTGTCAGAGACCAAAATGAAGAGTTATGTCGATCTCTGGACATTGTGATTTGATATGTTTTATCGAGCATCATTTCGTCTCCAATCTGTTGAGACTGTTAATGATATCGATCCTCTGCTACATAAGTAATTCTTCCTTCTTTAAATAGTTTAATCTTAATTTCCCTATTTTCCTCGATTCGAAGATTATCTCCGAAGAGCATTTAAATTTGAGCTTCACTTTCAGAATGGTTGATTTGTTGCTTACTCAAATCTTTTATTTTCTTTCAGCTTTATTGTTCTTCTATCTATTATTCAAGCTCGGGATCTTCCAATGCATTGGATGAAGCCAGTGTAAAATGTGTTGGGCTGCATGTGAGACGTATTGGTTTGCATTGGAGGATATTACTAGTTTCTTGTGGTACAAGCTAAGGAACACTAGAAGGGTAGACCGAGCGGCAGCCATTGCCATGTAAAGTTAAAGTCCCGGGGAAGGTCTGTTCGGGTTGTGGGCAGGTCTCGAACGGTGAGAGGCTCTAGACGTCTTCAATTTAGCATGGTGATAAATGTTAGAAGGCAAGCGAGAACGTCGAAGAGACTGGAGTATTAGATGATTGTCTGTGATTCTGAAATTAGTTTGGAACTAGTATTGTATTTTGATTAGTTGAATTTAAGATATGTCTTTTAATAGAAAATATATGAGATAGGAAATCCTCGCGTGTGACGAAACAATGCATTAGTACCTCCCTCCCATCGGAGTCGAGAGATCATTTCTGAGAATCTGCGTGGGATGGAAGAAGGCATATACCTTCAACAGAGGATGTTCAATTACCTCATCTTCTTTCCGGTCTGTCCTAAACTGAACTTCCATTTCGCCACTCCTCTGCAAGATTCCCCAATGTTACAAATGGAAGAATTTCGGAAACTAGATAGATTATTAAGCCTGGGAAACAGAACTTTAAACTAAGAATCGCCCAACCAAACATCTTCTCAATACTTATTCTGTCCTCATTTCCCAAAACTTATGAGCAAAACTAGAAGTGTTTTTTCCCTCTTGCAATATAATTCTCTTTGCCAAATCCAACATAGGTTTTCTCCTTTTCATGAAAAAACGAAACTGCTGGCATACCAAACTTGAAATTATTTAAGAGAAACGAAGGATGAATATTCACTTCAAGAGTCCAGAACAACGATTAAGAAGGATCAAACTTGGTCTACTATGACATACATAACTAATTTTTTCGCTCTTTAGTTGAATTCTTTTCGCTCAGTAGAGATTTTGCTTCATATGATTAGCCTTGCCAGAACATTTCCGAAAGTATTTTGTATTAATTCGTTTTTCTTATTTGCATCATGATAGTGTTTTGTAAAGATGGTATTTTGTATTCTAGTTTTGGAAAGGATAGAGGTCACCAAAAATGGTGATGCTTGCAGAATTTAGGAAGGGATTGTCGGTTATTGGAGACGGCTACTGCGGCAGCTCATAACACACACACACACACACACACACACACACACACATATATATATATATATATATATATATATATATATATATATCATTGATAGGGTTTAGGGATTGCATTCAGCCCTTATCTCCATTGGAGCTAGCTGACAAAATGCTCACCAACCTGTTCGTACAAAGCTAATCTTAGCTCTTCATTGGAGCTTTTAATCTAAACCTTACACTTGTAGAAAAACTATCACTTGACTTAAACTGGCTGTTACATTTCAAAAGGAAATAGCCGTTGGCTTTATTAGTCCAGCTGCTGCAATTACTTCAAGATCAACTCCAGAAATGGTTTAGCATCCAACACATCACACATACATGTATTGATCATTTATCTGATCAAAAGGAAGTTCTAGACTTTGGGTTTGTTGGCACAAGTTTGATCGGATGCTGCAACCATTTTCTCTGTGGTAATCCCAGCATTGCATATGTTGGCTATAGCTCGCGTGTACTTCATTCCGTATGCAGATAAATGTCCACAGTACTTCTCATAAACATTCATCTGCATGGAAAGAACTCAAAATCAATTATCTCAGAGATAAAACTTGTTAATTTACTTTAAAAAGTTCTTGAAGCAGTCCCAATTATCTACCACAGGTTGCCCCTGTGGCCTAACATTCATTAAAACGTTTGAGCTCTTCTCGTGTCCGAACAAAACCTCCCCTAGTTTCGTTATGCTATAGTCCACGTTTTTCCTATGAGCAATTTCAAGCAGCAGCTGCTTCTGAGCACCCAGTTTCTCTTGAGATCCAGTAGGTGCTTTTTGCAGCTGAAACATATAGAACGAAAAACACAAATTTTCAAAAACATACGAAAAGTTCTCCGGAGAGTTTGGCATGTACTAATCAATACATATATGTGTATACATGAAAATTAAACACATTGAAGTTTGGAATTCAGAATAAAAGAAGAGCAGAAACCTTTTGCTGAAAGTAGAGGAGCTTTTCCTGTCACGTTGGTTAACAGCCCTTGAGATTGAGGGTGAAGAGATATCGCTGATGGAAGTATGGCTACGATTAGAAAGATCTGCACCCATGTAAGCAAAGAGGAATTCCTGTTTATGACTCATATCTCCGTACTGCATAACATGCGAATTAGTTGTTCTTCTTCGAACCTGTAATTCTATCGACATGGTCACATGGTCATATTATTCTAATTTCACCAACTTTAGACATTATGATATCCATAAATATTTTACACACGACAAATTTTCAAAATATTACCCTTTCATATTGATTCTGCAAAGTTTCTTTATGCAAATCACTTTATAAAGATCAAGGGGACTTTTTCACAATGGAACTCTCTATGGGCTCTCATCCACCTTACAGTTTAACGTCAATTCCTATGTCAACATTATAAAGTATTGTATAAAAAAAACATGACAAAAAGTCCGTGGAGAGTCTCCGTAGCATTTTTATGTATATACTACACACTATAGGCCTTCGATGAATTATCGAGGCACAACCCAGCAAAATTACGTCTCTTCTATTTGATTTATGCCTTGCTTCTTATTCTTTTATGCACCGTATGAACATTTCAAGGGCATAGAAGAGAGATACGTAAATGATACTTCACAACTACAGTTATTATAATATTTTCGATTCCGCAGGGATGTTTGTTCAGAACCCTAGGATTTATTTTTTTTTTTTTTTTTTTGCACAACCCAGAAAAATTATGTCTCTTCTATTTGATTTATGCCCTGCTTCTTTTATATTCTTTTATGCACCATATGAGCATTACAAAGGCATAGAAGAGAGATATGTAAATGATACTTCACAACTATTGTTACTATAATATTTTCAATTCCGCAAGGATGTTTGTTCAGGACCGTGGGATTTTTTTTTTTAAAAAAAATCTCATCGGTACGAGGAAAATTTTATTGATATCGAAAAAAAGATACACCTAGTCAAGGGGAACATAAACCTATCCCCTCATAATACAAAGAGAAATGATTAAAAAAAATGCATGAAAAGAAGGGGGAGATTTTTTTTTTTTTTTTTTTTTTTTGGAAAACCTCGACGGTACGAGGAGAGCTTTATTGATAACGAAAAAAAATAGTACACCTAGTCAGGGGGATAGAAACCTAACCCCTTGTAATACAAGAAAAAAAGGATAAAAATACATGAAAAGAAAGGGGGACATAAACTTTACCATTCTAGAAACAAAAACAACAAAGATACAAGGAAAAGAAGGGAGGACATGAAACCTAACCCCTCTAAAGCCGAACCTAAAGGTCTAAACATGCAAAACAAAACAAGGAACATCACAAGGTTAAGAAAAAATAAAACAAGAAAGTGAGACAAACATATATGCCGATGTGCACATTAATTTAAGAAGTGAAAATCAGGAAAGTCAACAAAGTTTGAAAAGAAGGGGGACATTTGATATGTTTTATTGAGCATCTTTGTGTCTCCAATCTGTTGAGAATGTTAATAATATCGATCCTCTGCTACATAAGTAATTCTTCCTTCTTCAATTATTTTAATCTTAATTTCACTATTTTCTTCGATTCGAAGATTCTCCGAAGAGCATTTAAATTTGAGCTTCACTTTTCAGAATGGTTAATTTGTTGCTTACTCGTATCTTTTATTTTCTTTCAGCTTTATTGTTCTTCTATCTATTATTCAAGCTGGGGATCTTCCAATGCATTGGAAAAAGCCTATATGTAAAATGTGTTGGGCTGCATGTGAGACGTATGGGTTTGCATGGGAGATATTACTTGTTTCTTGTGGTACAAGCTAAGGAACAGTAGTCGGATAGGCCGACTGCGTCACCTCACCGCCATCGCCGCCGCTGCCAATTTCCAGACATAGAACAAGGCTTCAGTTCGAGTAAAGAAAATGACATGTGGGATAACTATCATAACTTAAACGTCAGTAGAAAGCGGAAGTTAGTCACCGGGAGAAGAAAGGATAGGCTGCAGAGCTCTGTTTACCCTTCAAGTAGGCATGTTACTCGTAGCCATCGCCATGTAAGGTTAAAGTCCAGGAGAAGGTCTGTTCGGGTTGTGGGCAGGTCTCGAACGGTGAGAAGCTCTAGACGTCTTCAATTAAGCAAGGTAAGAAATATTAGAAGGCAAGCCAGAACGTCGAAGGGGAGGAGAATTGGATGATTTTCTGTGATTCTGAAATTAGTTTGGAACTAGTATTGTATTTTGATTAGTTGAATTTTAGATATGACTTCTAATAAAAAATATATGAGATTGGAAATCCTCGCGTATGACGAGACAATATAATGCACGAGTACCTCCCTCCCATGGAAGTTTAGAGACCAAATCCAACACAGGTTTTCTCCTTTTCATGAAAAAACGAAACCGCTGGCATACCAAACTTGAAATTATTTAAGAGAAATGAAGGATGAATCTTCACATCAAGAGTCCAGGTCAACGATTAAAAAGGATCAAACTTGGTCTACGATGGTATACATAACTAATTTTTTCGTTCTTTAGTTAAATTCTTTTCTCTCAGTAGAGATTTTGCTTCACCAGCCTTGCAAGACCATTTCCGAAAATATTTTGTATTATTTCGGTTTTCTTATTGCATCATGATAGTGTTTTGTAAAGATGGTATTTTGTATGCTAGTTTTGGAAAGTATAGAGGTCACCAAAAATGGTGATGATTGCACAGAATTTAAGAAGGGAATGTCGGTTATTGGAGACTGCCACTGCGGCAGCTCATAGCGCGCGCGCGCGCGCATATATATATCATTGATAGGGTTTTGGGATTGCACAGTCAGCCCTTATCTCCGAGCTAGGTGAGAAAATGCTCACCAACCTGTTCGTACAAAGCTAATTTTAGCCCTTTATTGGAGCTTTTAATCTAAGCCTTACACTTGTAAAAAACTATTACTTAACTTGAACTAACTAGCCGTTCCATTTCAAAAGAAAATAGCCGTTGGCTTTCTTAGTACTGGTTTGGTAATGATGTGCTTTTATAAAAAGTGGGTTTAAAAAAAAGCTGAGCTCAAAAAAGTGTTTGGTAAACACTTAAAAACAACTTATTTTCACAGTTTTATGTGAAAAAAAAAAACTGAAAATGTGAAGCAGCAAAAATGAGCTTTTAAAGACCGGCTTTTTTAGCCAAAACATTGAGGAATAGTGTTCATTAAATGAAACTTCCAAATTCCCAAACCTACCCTCACCCGTCTCTTCGTTGTTCTATCTCGCCCGCTCCCTTTCTCCAACTATCTCTCTGTTTGAGCTCGATCTCTCCTTCTCATCTGGTTCGAGCACTCTTCATCAATAAAAAGGTAAATTTCCTTTTTTCAACCTCTATTTATGGGTAATTGGAGTATTGAATTGAATAATTGGAAGGTAGAATTGGAAGATTTAATTTCTAGGTAATCTGGGTGATCTGTGATTCTGGGTAATCTAGGTTTCGAAGTGATGCGGTCGGCGACGATGGACTTCTTCAATGACATGGAAGACCACGGCTCCACCATGGCCATGGACGTTGCTGCGGTGGTGGTCTTCGATAAGGGAGTGCAATTTGTTGGCGACCTAGCCTTTCTTAGGATATGGCAGAGAGAGAAGGATGAGAGAGAGAGAGTGGGCAGCGGAAGAGGAAAGAAAATACAGGTGTTGCAAAAGAGGAGAACCGAACCTTGGAGAAGAAAATAGAATAAAAAATTATGATTCCATAATAAAAGAAAAGATAAAGAGTAATAGTTGTATAGTAAATAGATATTATAAAAGTTGGATTATATGTTAAACGTTGGATTATGATTTCTTGTTAAACGTTGGAATATGATTTCTTGTTAAATGTTGGATTATATGTTTAAGATAAAGTTTATAAATAATTTTCTTTTAAAAATAAAGTATATTTAGTAATTCACCTTTATTTGTTAAGAAAATTAAATTAATGGCACATCTAGTATTATACATTTTTTGGTCATTTCACACAGTCACAGCTGTTTTACATAAAAGTTTACCAAACACTATAATACTGCCTTTTCTTCCAAAAGCACTTTTACAAAAAAGTTTACAAAACACTATGCTGTTTTATTTCACAACTGTTTATTTTCAAGCACAACATAAACAGTTTTTTTTCAAAGCACTGCAATATCAAACCAGCCCTTAGTCTGGCTGCTGCAATTACTTCAAGATCAACTCTAGAAATGGTTTAGCATCCAACACATCACACATACATGTATTAATCATATATCTGACCAGAAAGGAAGTTCTAGACATTGGGTTTGTTGGCACAAGTTTGATCAGATGCTGCAACCATTTTCTCTGTGGTAATCCCAGCATTGCAAATGTTGGCTATAGCTCGCGTGTACTTCATTCCGTATGCAGATAAATGTCCACAGTACTTCTCATAAATATTCAACTACATGGAAAGAACTCAAAATCAATTATCTCGGAGATAAGACTTGTTTACTTCAAAAAATTGAAGAAAGAAGCACAAGCACTTTCGTGTCGTCTAGATCAATTGGATGTATAGAATTACAGGAGATGAACTTACAAAGTTCTTGAAGCAGTCCCAATTATCTACCACAGGTTGCCCCTGTGGCCTAACATTCATTAAAATGTTTGAGCTCTTCTCGTGTCCGAACAAAACCTCCCCTAGTTTCGTTATGCTATAGTCCACGTTTTTCCTATGAGCAATTTCAAGCAGCAGCTGCTTCTGAGCACCCTGTTTCTCTTGAGATCCAGTAGGAGCTCTTTGCAGCTGAAACATATAGAACGAAAAATACAAATTGTCAAAAACATACGAAAAGTTCTCTAGCCGGAGAGTTTGGCATGTACTAATCAATACATATATGTGTATACATGAAAATTAAACACATCGAAGTTTGGAATTCAGAATAAAAGAAGAGCAGAAACCTTTTGTTGAAAGTAGAGGAGCTTCGTGTCACGTTGGTTAACAGCCCTTGAGATTGAGGGTGAAGAGATATCGCTGGTGGAAGTATGGCTACGATTAGAAAGATCTGCACCCATGTAAGCAAAGAGGAACTCCTGTTTATGACTCATATCTCCGTACTGCATAACATGCGAATTACTTGTTCTTCTTCGAACCTGTAATTCAATCGACATGATCACATGGTCATATTGTTCTAATTTCACCAACATTAGACATTATGATATCCATAAATATTTTACACACGAGAAATTTTCAAAATATTACCCTTTCATATTGATTCTCCAAGGTTTCTTTATGCAAATCACTTATGTCACTGCTCTCAAAATGTGAAAATATGGTCCAAAAGTCACCGAAACAACAAAGCAATTAGTATAGGCATTTGATCGAAAATGTGTTTGAAACTGACAAAGTCAAGTACTCTGTTAAATTAGAACAGCATTTTCAAAAAGAAAGGCACTGCATTACCAATCCTCCATCCAGGAAATGCTATACAAGTCTCCCAAACAAGTATCAAACTCGTCAGGAACTGATGGGTCACCGGGACAATATGTTCCATAACTACTCTCTTCTGCATTTGACGCAGTGGTAGCATAAATATTCAGATTACTTGAAAGGAGGCCCTCAAACATGCTCCCTGCCTCGCAAGCTTCAATGTAAAATACCTATTTTTTTTTCCACATAAATGCATCAAAACCTCAGAAAATCATCAAAAAAAGAGTTGAAAACTTCAGTAAGACTGTTACTCAAGTGAACATTCTTACCATGCTTTTGTAACCTTTAGAAGCATGCTTCTTCTGTAGTACACGTATGAGATCTTTCGCATAAACATAATCGCTAGGCATCCCTGAACACAATATATTGTTCATATGTAACCCGAAGAACAAAATCTACTGAATTTATGGGACTATATAAGATCAAGAAATATATATTTTCAAAGTTAATAAAATAAAAAAAATAAAAAATAAAAAAACCTGCAAATTACCAAGTAATCCTACAGAACCATGGTCTGCATAATATATGAAAACATGGTCATTCGGACCGCTACTTAGAACCTTGCCACTTCCTCCGGTGAGAGCACTTTTGTCTCCGAGAATAACAGCATAGAGATTGCGTGCATTAACATGATCTCCTGTATAATCCTGCATTAGAAAAAAAAAATACTTACAGGTAACTAAACAATGTTAAACTAACAAATTAACCAGCTAGGAATTAAAAATCAGACTCAGAAAATTAGTTACAACCTTGGGAACTCCTTTATAAACATCATGACCATTTGGCTTGTTGATGATGACACCTTTTCGAGGATTTTCCGAGTTGTACGCGATATCATCGTACATGAAAACGATGATGTTCTCGTCTTTCAGTCCTCCTTTCTTCAGTATCTGGTACGCATGGCATATGTCAGCCTGCATGGAACGACAAAAATTAGCCCTAAATTTTTTTACTTGTAACACAATTAACATAAAATGTTACTTATTAATCAAACTTTTTGGACAAGCTTAAACCTGGTGCCTGTAGTTGTCGTAACCACTTGATCCTGCAACCAGAACTGCCCATCTTTTTCCCTTATCAGTAGGGGTACGTGGAGAGCCCTTGTTATCTCCATTAATTTCAGGGAAGCAGAAGCTTCCATGAATAGCCAAACTTAACAAAGTAAGAGATAGTAAAACCCCACAACAACCATGATTAGCCATGATCTGCAGATTAACCTTGACTAACCAATACCCAAACTCTCAAGTCAAGTACGAATGCATGTTCTTCTAATGAAGGAGTCAATTTATAGATGTCTTACGGTTGAAATGAATGGTTCAGATTAAATTCCCCCTACGTGTTCGAGAAGGAAATGCATGTCTAAAATCTTCTGAGGAATAATTGTTTCAAACTTCATCAACCCACTCAACTCTTCATCATCAACTTTGTGATCCTAGACGTACGTGGCCCACCATATCATGGATTAATTCTAACAAATATAATGAAATACGCCAGACATCATATAGTGTAAAAGATAATGAAAATAGATATTAGTTTATTACATTATAGTTTAATGGTATTTCTCTATATTTTAAATATGAAGTCTATGTTCGATTCTTCAAAATGAGAAGCTTAGTATTGTGGTCTAGTAGTATTCCTTTTCACTTGTAAGTGCATGTTAGGTCATAGGTTTCGCCTCCCTGGAATTCGATACCAAATTATGATTGACTCATTGTATGACTTATCCAAAATTTCAACCCGCAATATTGTTGTATATGAAAATTTGTCTCCGCTTATAAATGAGAGGTTTTACGTTCGACTTCGTAGATCTGGTGAGTTTAACATCAAATTATTTCGACTGACACATATTGTTCTAAAAATTCCTGCCTAGGTGCTAGGTGGCTGGACATAACCCCGATTAGTCCCTAGGCGTTGGAAAATAAAGAAAGTGCACGTAGACCTGCTTAGGCTTCCACCTAGCCTACCTAGCATGCCTAAACCCACCTTTGTCGTGATCTCAAGAGACTTGTTGAATACTTGAATGAACACTCATTATATGCTTGTTCTCCATTATTTCAATATGGTTGTCTAGTACTTTATATTCTATATAACATATTATTTATCAATTTATGTATTCCATTACAATTATGTGTCCTTTTAAGTATAAATTGGCACCTGTTTATACAATAGATCATAAATTTACTTAAATCCGTTTAGTACGCCTAAGCCCCCGCCTAGCCGCTTAGGCATTAGATCCTAGCTAACTTAACCAAATTTCTCATTCGTAATGTTTAATACAATGTCCTAAGATTGATTTGAGCTAATTGCCTAAAAAAAGATTTTGGGTTTGGATATTTTAATATGATATAATTACCACTCAGCACAAGTCATCTATACAAGGATCATCCAATAAAATTCTTGGTCGTCCAAAAATGGGGGTCATGTTTTGGACTATGGATCTTCTATTTTCACATTGGAATTAGTAGCTATGACTGAAGAATTAAATAATGTAGTGGCATTTCTCACAGAATTGCTGTGTGACACGCATGAAAAATTGCTATGTAAAGGACATCCTTTAATTTGATGTGCATAACCACCTTATATGAATGGTGGTTATTCGATTTCAAAATTCTCGCTTTTAATGAATATTTGTAGAGTCACTCATTATTGTTGTATGATGGTATTTCTCTTTATTTGCAAGTAAGAGATCTTAAGTTCGAATATGGTAACTGACGAATTCAATAATAGACTGCTAAGCTGAACTCGTCTCCCTCTCTCTTTAGTGTAAATATATTGATATAGTAAAAGCCAATACTTGTATCGAACCAAATTAACGACTTACATAATTATTTGCACGTTGAACATGTGATGTTTATCTTATTTGACCAAATACGGGAGTGGACTTGCCTCCGAGGTCATGCAACCACAGCTTTCCATATATATGTAGTCTATCAAAAAGTTATATGACCTAATAATTTGTAGGGAACATTAACGAAAAGCTCTCGGTATTGTTCATTTTAACGAAAAATCACATTTTTACACTAAAAAGTCAATCCTGATACTATTTACTTTACCATTTATTTTGTCCTTATCGTTAAAACTTAAAGCTTTCAAGCTATTTTCATTAGTTTTCCTTAATTTATATGGTGTGGCATGTTTATTTTATTTTCCCATCTAGAAGAACAGTTGTGCTAGGAAATAAATGTACAATTTATTTTTCGATACAAGTTATATTTTACTTTAAATTAAGGGTAAATTACACAGAACCACCTCAACTATTAGTCGTGAACATTTTCATACCTCGTCTTTAAAAAATTTCAATGTCATACCTTATCTTCGAATTTGTTTCAATTTCATACCTTCCGTCAGCCTTCCGTCAATTCTTCCGTTAAAATGCTGACGTGGCAAGTGACGGGACCCATTTTATATTAAAAAATTAATAAAAAATTAAAATATTAATAAAATATTTTTTTTTTCTTCTTCTTCTCTTCTCTCTCTTCTCTCTCTTTCTTCTTCTTCTTCTTCTTCTTCTTCTCTGCCCAGACCGAACACCTTCTTTTTTTTTTCTTTTTTTTTTTTTCTTCTTCTTCTTCTTCTCTTCTCTGCCCAGACCGAACACCTTCTTTTTTTTTTTTTTTTTCTTCTTCTTCTCTTCTCTCTCTTTCTTCTTCTCTTCTCTGCCCAGACCGAACAACTTTTTTTTTTCCCTTCTTCTTCTCTTCTCTCTCTTTCTTCTTCTTCTCTTCTCTGCCCAGACCGAACACCTTTTTTTTTTTTTTTTTTTTTTTTTTTTTTTTTTGTCTTCTTCTTCTTCTTCTTCTTCTTCTTCTCCTTCTTCTGGGCAGGTTGGGGTGGGGTGCCGAATAATTTTTTTTTTTCTTCTCTCTCCTCCTCTTTCTTGTTCTTCTTCTGGGCAGATTGGGGGTAAGAAGAAGAAGAAGAAGAAGAAGAACAGAGACAGAGACAGAGAGAAAAAAAAAAAAAAAAAAAAAACCGAACCAGTTCGGCCTGCAAGAAGAAGAAGAAAGGGGGGAGAGAGAGAAAAAAAATATTTAATTAATATTTAAAATATTTTTTTAAGTTTTTATAATATTTTAATAATTTTTTAATATAAAATGTGCCACGTCACATGTCACGTCAGCATTTAACAGAGAATTTGACAGACAAGTGACGGGAGGTATGAAATTGAAACAAATTCGAAGATAAGGTATGACATTGAAACTTTTTAAAGACGAGGTATGAAACTGTTAATGACCCAATAGTTGAGGTGGTTCTGTGTAATTTACCCTTAAATTAATTTAAAGTTTGGGGATGAAAATTCAAATTTGGGCGGGTGCTCACGTTGGGGTGAGTCAACATCTAAGTTCAAATAGAATTGTGATTTATTTTTTGTTTCTTGGAAGACTTCCATTTGTACAAAGGTTAGGATTTTATTTTGTTATCATAAAATAGATTAAAAATGTTTTCTTCTTACTCAACAAAGATTGTATCTCGATAAATTCATGCCTCGACATAGACAATAATGCATAACAATATTTAGGCTCTGTTTTTTAACAGTACAAGCGGGAGCTTAATTACTCTAGCCAATGTAGTTAAACCTACGTTTGCATATGTACTATAGAATTAGGAGTTGGTGGGACATAAACAAGGGATTCCTTACCTATAGAGATGTACAATTAAGAAAGTTGATTAAAATATATATATATATATGCTTGTCAAAAAGTTGATTAAAATATATATGCTTATCAAAAACCTCTGGCGAATATTTTTTTTAGAACTTTATCAACCCACTCAACACGAACAATACTTAGCTACTCAAAGATTAGTAGGAACTCTTATTTAAAATTTCTCAAAATTATTCATTGCCAATTTATAGATCTTCGTGTTTATAATCAGAACCATTTATATTATAAATCATCCTATAAAGATCACCTCTGCAAAAAATCAATTAAAATTATGGTCGTTTAGTCATCAAACTGTTTAAAAACAAATGAACGGTATTGGTAAAAGTATTACAAACCGTCTATGTATTTGCTACATTAGATTGCCTAATCGGCCTTAATTTTAATTTATTTTTGCAGAGATGATCTTTACAGTGTGATTCATAGTATGAACGGTTCGGATCATAAGTACAAAACTCTATGTTTAAAATACTAAAAGTTTTGAGTAGGAATTCATACTTATCTTAAGTAGCCAAATATTGTTCACTCAACAATTCATCATCAACTTTGTGATCCTAGGCGTACGTGGCCCACCTATCATGGATTAATTATAACATATATAATGAAATACTCCAACCATCCATTAGGGAAAAGGGATCCTCTCCCGAATTCCTTCCACCAAATCCACCAATTCGAACCCTTGAAATTTGATTCAACAGCTAAAAACAGGGCACTCTTTAAAAGTTATAATAACTTTTAGCCGTTGGATCAAATTTCAAAGGTCCGGATTAGTGGATTTGGTGGATTTAATGGAAGGGAGAGAGGATCCATTTCCTCCATTAGGGACAACGATTTGTCATTTGTCAACCTCATATAGTGTAAAAGATAATGAAAATTAGTTTATTACAGTATAGTTTAATGGTATTTTTCTATATTTTAAAGGAAAATGTTATTGCCACTTCAAAAATCTCATTCTACACTCATCACAAGTGTATTTTTCTTTTATAATATAGAAAGTTTGGAATGTAGAATGAGATTTTTGGAGTGCTAATAACAATTCTTATTTTAAATATGAGGTTTATGTTCAATTCTTCAAAATGACAAGCTAGGAGGTTTTTGTTCAATTCTTTAAAATCTTTTAATTGACTACACCTAGATTTGAATGGATTCTAAAATCCTTTAAAATCTTTTAATTGACTACACTAGGATTTTAAAGTCTTTTAAAATCCTCTCAAATCCGAGTTTGAAGTATTACAATCTAGTGATATTTTTCTTCACTTATAAGTTCATGTTAGGTCATAGGTTTCAACTCCCTTGAATTTGATACCAAATTATGGTTGACTCATCGTATGAATTATCCAAAATTTCAACCGGCAATATCGTTGTATATGAAAAACTTGTCTCTACATATAAGTGAGTGGTCTTAAATTCGACTTCGTAGATCTAGTGAGTTTAACATCAAATTATTTTGACTGACACATTGTGTAAAATGGCCAAATTTTCCATTCCCTAATGTTTATTACAATGTCCTACTTAGATTGATTTGAGCTAATTGCCTAAAAAAAGATTTTGGGTTTGGATATTTTACTATGGTATAATTGCCACTCAGCATAAGTCATCCATACAAGGATCATCCAATAAAATTCTTGGCCATCCATAAAGGGGGTCAGGGTTTTAGACTATAGATCTTCTATTTTCACATTGGAATTAGTAGCTATGACTGAGGAATTGAATCATGCAAATTTGGATAAATTTCTTCCGTTCAATTGAATACATTGCTGATTTTGTACTGGCATTTCTCACAGAATTGTTGTGTGACACCCATGAAAAATTGCTTTGGAAATGACATCCTTTAATTTGATGTGCACAACCACCTTACATGAATGGTTGTTATTCGAATTCAAAATTCTTGTTTTTAAAGAATGCTTGTATCATTTCTCAGTTTTATGGTCTGGTGGTATTCCTTTTTACGAGATTTGAGTTAATTGGTAATGAAATTTCATGGATGGCGAATTCGATATCAAATTAGGCTGCCCATTATGTGGTTTAGCCGAACTTCTCTCTTTCTCTTAATGTAAATATATCTTTCTACCCAAAAAAAATTACTTGTATTGAACCAAATTAATGGATCACATAATTATTTCAACGTTGAACATGTAATGTTTATTTTATTTGACCAACAATGGAGTGGACTTATCTTCGATATCATGCACCACGGTCTTCCATACATGTAGTCTACAAAAAAATTATATGACCTAGTAATTTGCACGTTTATTTTATTTTCCCTTCTAGAATAACAGCTGTGCTAGGAAATAAATGCAAACATTTTTTTTTGGGATACAAGTTATATTTTATTTTATAATTTTTTTTATTAGCATCTCATGTTTTTTTTTTTTTTATTTATACAAGTTATATTTTATTTTATAATTTTTTTTATTAGCACCTCATGTATTGTGAAGGGAGCTTTATTAAAATTTATTATTAAAAGAATTATATACCATATGAAATGACTATTTAGACCCATAAAGTTTTAATAATGAAAATAAAGATAATGAATGCACTCCATATCACTTTCAACGTCTAACCCAAATTTCATGAAAGCAAATTGTTGTTGTGGAGGTGGATTTTGGCAGTGAAATATGAGCAGTGGATTTATAGGAAATCAATTTTAGGTGACGGAAGCCGAAGAATTCTTAAACTAGAATATATTATTTTCGTTAATTATTTTTAGCTGGTATTGGCCTAGTCCCTCATTCCCCTCCTCCCACGCTTGTTTTACTTTTTCTTTTTTCTTCATATTATAAATAAAATCTAGTAGATGTGGGATGGCCGCCCTTGGGGGGGGGGGGGGGGTGAGGTCTAGTAGACCAGGGAATTTCTTACACGATCTGTTAACAAGACATGTAAATGACACGAAAATACCGGGTTTCGGGTCGACACGATAACTAATCAGGTCGTTATCGAGTCACATAGTAAGAACCCGTTAATAATGGGTCCTTAACAGGTTTACACAAGAGTGACACGCTGGTAACCCGTTTCAACATGTTAAGAAAAAAGTTTTTTTTGTGACAACCCTTCCCTAATTTTACGATTTTATAAATTTTAAAAGAGTGATTTTACTAAAATGCCCTTAGAGGCGAGGATGTTTGACTTTGGTTGACTGTTTGAAGTCACAATTAATGTTTCTGAATAGATCTTGAAGCCATGAGCGCATAGGCAAAAGCAGTTTGCGAATTCGGATTTTAACGGTATAGTTACAAACATTTGAAGTTGTTTTACTAAACTATAGATTTTAAAATTAATTAAAACTCCCACCATGTGGGAATTGTAACCAATCATATTTTTTTTTTTTTTAGTACCAATCAGAATTGAGGGGAAAAAGAAAGAACCAATCAGGAAGGGAGAGAAAGACCCTTCCATTCGAACCGTACACCCACGCAGCAACCCAGCTCGACCCGGAGTGATTTCCGGCCACCTCCACCATTTTTTCAGGCCAACTACACCCATCCATCACCTGCAACCTCTTCCACAACCTCTTCTCTACCATTTCCGCCTAAGATCGAAGGGTTTTAGGTTCCATTTCGTGTAGAACTTCATCAGAGCACGATATTGTCCGCTTTGGGCCCCGACCACACCCTCACAGTTTTGTTTCTGAGAACTCAGACGAGAACTTCCTAGTGGGTCACCCATCCTAGGAATGCTCTCGCCCAAACTCACTTTCCCAAAAACAAAACCGTGAGGGTGTGGTCGGGGCCCGAAGCGAACAATATCGTGCTACGATGGAGTCGAGCCCGGGTTGTGGTGGAGCTTGGGTCGGGATGTGACAATTTTTGTACGCGTGCGTACAAATTAACAGTGTCGGAAACATTGTAAGGAAGTAGATTTTGTACGTTAAAAATTGTACAAAATCTGAAATCCCCTTATCCCTCAAAGATTTGTGGATCCGGGTTCCCCCTTCACTAACAAATCAAAATTTTCTTCCTTCTTTTCCTTTCCACCACTCACATCATTTCCCTCAATGTTGGCAACTAATCAGAAATCAGACCTCACAAACCCATCACCCAATCAATTTTTAGAAAATTCAAACCTCACTCTCACTCTCTCTCTTCTCTATCAACTCCCTTGTCTCTTTCCTTCTCTATAACATACACACATGCACATCGAACCACCATCACTCGACTTCTCCAACGAGTTAGACAGTCGGATCACCACTATGCCCTTTCCTTCCCTATTACTGTAAGCTTAGACCATGAACATCAACCTAGATGTGGAGCTCGACATTGCATAGAAACCTTGCCAATGTTCATTATCTCTTTCATGGAACTCTGGCAAGATTTCTCGATTTTCCAACTTGGGTCAGTTCTGTCTTCCTTCCTTTGGGCCTTAGTGATGTTTTGGTTCTGCTCAAAACCTTGAGACTGTTTCGTGGTAATGTTTTGGTGTAGTTACACCTCGGAAATCTTTCCCCATAAATGTTGGTCACTTTCTGATCATTTTTAAGGCCAACCTCGACCACAACTGGACTCCTAATAGGCATAGACTTGTTCTCTATATTCCTAACTTCAAAATGGCTTTTGAATCACTAAATTTGGTTAATCATCTAGTTAGAAATCAACTATGAAAGTTGGGAAGAAATTCCCAAATTTCTAGAGAAGTTTGACTATGGCCATTTGGCCATTTTCAGACCTAATTTCTGAACAACACGGACCACAAATGAACTTTGAATAGGTGTAGATCAGTTCATTACATTCCTAGTTTCAAATTGGTTTTTGTAGCATTGAATTTGGTTTAGAATTGAGCTTGATATGAGCTTGGGAAGTTAGATCAAAAACCTGCAAAAATTGCAGGAACTCGCGAGGAAGGCGAGTACGTACGTACTCGCAGGCGCGTGGGCGCGCATGGACACGTGGGCTGGTAGGTGCGTGTGGCGCGTGGCTGCCAGTGTAGCCACTTGTGGAGGCTCGTCCGGCCTCTATTTTTCTTTCTGTCAATTTGTGTAGGTCCGTGACGTCGAGTAGATCGATTTCGTATATTCAAACCTTATGTTTGGGCAATCTTCAGAGGTTTTATTTAAGTTTCTGTTTATGTGTTATTAAACTAAGTTAATTAGTAATATCACATATAGGGGAAATGTATCCCGAGGACGTACGAGGTCAAGCAAGGATCGGAGGCTTCGTTTCGACTACGTATCTGTGAGTGGGCAGTTTGTTTTTATACCTATATATAATTATAGTTTCCATGAATGCATATTTACTTCATTTTTACGCTTATATTGCCAAGTATTGTTATTGTGATATTAAATGTGATAAATGCTATTATATGGTTGGGATATTACTGTCATGCCATTCATACATATTTGTACATGCTCATCTTGCTGCACCCCGGTGTTAGTACTCTGCCCAGGGCCAGAGCCAGTCCTTCACGTGTATGTTCACATCCGTACCGTTCGCTCGCCTTGGATCCAAGTTAGGTGACAGTCATGTCGTATATATTGCATTAGGCAATTCTGACTCATATGTGACCATGCTTCGGCACCAGCCTTCACGTGATAGTAGTACTAGAGCTTATTGATTACACCCGTTCATGTTCGAGTCAGAAATTATCTGTACGAACTCGTGTGTCAGCTTAGATGGATGAGCACTTAGTTATACTTGATTATCATAGGATTATATTATTGCGACTTTTGATATAATGACTTGGCATAATTCTGGTTATATTGTTGTACTATTGTTTACATACTTACGTAGTATGTTTTACGGAAACTATACTTGTTGTACAGCGAGGGGTTACTATGTTCAAAAATAAAGGTTTTTTCTTACAAACGTTGTTTTGCTGACCCACTCAACTTTGTTTTTTGCCCCTCCAGATTTAGAAGTTGTGCATACTTGTAAACGAGGATTCTTGCAAATCTCAGGAGATGGTTATATTCAGTGGTATAACCCTCATCCTAATTACTATATTGTCTTATGCTCTGACATCACGTGTGAAATGAGTTCAATCCCGCTCACCGACGAACTCTTTAGATTAGGCACTTTTAGGTTTAAATTTAATCACATCCTTTTTCCACTACACTATACTTTATGGCTTCGTCACCCTCCAGGTGTCGGCCAGCACAACTCGATTCGGAGTCCAAGTGGACCTTCCGGGTCGGGGTGTGTCACGGGTCATATTACCTGATAATATTAACAGGCCGGTTTCGGGTCGAGTCATATTACCCGTTTACTTTAACGGGTGTTGCACGATACAACCCATTAAGATATTGGGTATGTCACGAAAACGACATGAACATGGAAAACACTACACTAATGCCAGGTCTAGTTTCTGGGTGCAATGGTCCTTTCTCCTTCAGGAGAGGGTTGGTGCATCGCACACCACTGTTGACGAAAAGCTAATCTCGCCTAATCCGTCTCTACAAAAATTATAAAAACAAAAAAGGCGTGTAACCCACATTATTTTTCAAGCTCTCAAAGGCACTATCAATGTCCCATCGTCTATTCTATAACAAAACTCTAACCAATAAAAATACAAACATGTTGATGAGAAAATGTTATTTTTAACGAATAGAACATAAAATTGACATTTCGGAAGGCTTCCTTCACCTATCAATAGTAAGTATATACTTGCTTTTGCATTCCAATGGTTGGAGAAGAGGCTGTTTAGGTTATGTCATGGAAGCTTCATGTGGAGGTTTTCTTTCTTTTCTCTTAGTGAGAGAAAGACATCTAAGGATGGGTTAATAGCGCAAAAGGAAGTATTGTCACCATCTAATTTGAAATCAAGAGACGAATATGGTATACAAAAGGATGGTGTGGGGGTGTGGGGTGTGAGGATACTATGAGAAAGAATGTGGGTTATTTAAGATAAATTTTAATTGAAAAAATAAATGTGGGGTGTAATCAACAATATTTGGGGTGTGAATAAAACAACCCTTGATTTTAAACTAATTCAAAGTTCGGGATGGAAATTCAAACTTAAGTGGGTGCACATGTTGGAGTGAATCAACATCCAACATGCGCACTTAGTACGGTCTAGTGAGATTCCTCTTTATTGGTAAGTGAGATGTCTAAGTTTGATTCTCGTCAAAGAGGAATTTGAACCACATTATTGCTAGTCCATTGTGAGGCTAAGTCGACCCTCACACCTTTAGTGTAGATAATATCGTTTATTAAAATAAAAAAAAACATCCAAAACCAAATAGGATTGTGATTTATTTTCCTTTTCTTGAAAGATTTACTTTTGTACGTACATCGGTAAGATTTTCTTTTCTATTGTATATAAATTAAAAATGTTTTCTCCTTACTCAACAAGGATTGTATCTCTGTAAATATATGCCTTCACAAAGAAAATAATGCATAACAGAAAATTCCCCATAAGCTCTAGCAGGGCCGGCCGGAGGAGGTGCAAGTGGTGCCACCGCACAAGGCCTCCAAATCGGGAGGGTCCCAGATTTTTCAAATTTGCATGCATATACTTATATGCAGTAGTATGTGTATAATATTAAAAAGTTGAGTCTTAACGCAAGTGACATTATTGCTTCTTTACATCGGCCTAGGGGATGGTTTCAAAACTCATCTCCATCATTTTTTTTCAGTTTATTTTTATTAAATGCATAAGCTTCCACAAAATAATATAAAAATTTCACACAATAACTTGAAAATTCGAACCCTGACCCTCTAAATAGTTAAGGAAAAACAATACGCCACATTTCCACTTGTTGATTTGTTAAATTTGTTCATGCTATTAGAATTTTTAAAAGCTCAATTGAAAACGAAAACTTTTTTTTTTGAACAAAAAAAAATTAAAAAATAAAATTCTTAGTACTTTTTAGGGCCTCCAATTCACTTTCGCACTGGGTCCTGAAATCTCAAGACCGGCCCTGAGCTCTAGGCACTATATTTTAATAGCACAAACGAGAACATGCATGTGTGCTTTTGCCAATATAGTTACATTCACGTTTACATATGTTACAATTAGGAGTTAGTAGAACATAAACAGTGTACAATTAAGAAAATTGATTACTGTAAACTTTATATAGCTAAAACAAAAATTAAGCACAAATTAAGTGGGTTGTCAACACTCCCCAGAACCATCGATCCGAATGGACTAGAATTTTAAACAAACAACTTCAAAACGGTGCATGGAGAGGTCAGTGGAGAAACCAACAAATTGATCCGGTCATATGTTGAACGGGAAACAATCAAACCATTAGTCAAAGTAAACAGAGAGAGTATAGTGAATGGTTGGATGATGACCAAACCCCACGTGTAGAATGGGAGAAGTAAAGGAACTTAAAAACCGGTCGCCATTCAAAAGAAAGAGTAGGAAAGAGTGAACTTTTCAAAGTTTTGAGACCCAATTGTGAGACCCAGAAGAATGCAAGCACTGTCTATATGTTATGGTAATCGGCCTCAACATGCTTTGTTTGAGCATAAAACACCGAATTGAAATCCATGTTGGTGGTACTAATTATAAGGTTGCCACAAAGTAACAAGGTAGAAGTAGGACTGTAGGAGTAACTTCCAACCCATTAAGTAAATGAGAAATCCAAGTGTCAACACGCAACTGAGCAAGAGAATGATACTTAGCCTCATAAGAACAGCGAGAAAAGAATCGATTGTTTTTTAGCACTCCAAGTTATATGGTTGAGACCAAGAAACATACAAAATAAATAGTCAATTGATGAGTGTTGGAACAACCAGTCAATTAGCATAGGAGAAATCAAAATATGATGGAGACCAACAAATAGCGAAATATAGGCTTAAAAACAACCAAATTTGAAGAAAGAGGAGCACTTAATATCTGAAAAAAAAAAAATATTATGAAGCAACACTTTGGTTGGACGAGAAAATTTAAGATTATTAAGAAATTTTAAAATGATAGAAATTGGAATGACGAAATTTTGTTTTCTGGAATTTGTGAATTTTCTGATTTGGTTAACCTAAAAGAACAATGGAATTTGAATACCGAATTTTGTTTTTAGAACTCTCACTCATAGAAATTTGGAAATGACACCTATTTACATGGAATTTAAACTTAGGAATTGGTAGTCCCCAATTCCAAGCTTTTTTTAGACGTGAAAATTCTAAATTTCCATATGTTTATGAATCCAAACAAGGGAATTAATGCATGTCAATTTAAAAATTCTACTTTTGTCAAAATTTCAAGTTCATTTTCCTCATCCAAATATAGTGTAAAAGAAATGTCGACTTTAACGAAGGTGTGATAGTGAAGACAGCCAACAAGCCATCAAAGAGGACAGTTAATTGGAGGTATGAAAAGCAAGCTTTTTTAGTTGGCTAATTTTCTAGAGTGTATACAATACAAGTTTGTAATGGTTCGCCTTAATTTCCATATACCTTGGTTTCTTATGCACTCATTTAGGGAATGACTTTTAAGCAAGGTTCTAAAAGACGCTAGGCGCTAGTTGGGCGGCGGGCTGGGGCCTAGCGCCTAGGCGGCTAGGCGGGGTCTAGGCGGGCGCCTAGGCGGACTAGGCGGATTTAACTAAATCCATTATATTTCGTGTAAATAAGTGTCTGTTTAGACTTAAAATATATATAATTTCATCATAAACTACAAAATAGAATGACATATGTATTATGAAGTATTGGAACATAATGAAAACATGGGGAACAAACATATAGTATGTGCTCATTTAAGTATTCAACAAGTCCCTTACAATTTATTAAAAAAATTAAATGCAAATTGAAAGTTATCTATTTTCTATCTAAGTGAGTCGCAACCTAGGCAGGTGTCTAGGCGGGTTTGGGCGGGCTAGGCGGGTGTATAGGCGGTCTAGGCGGGTGCCTCAATTGGTCTAGGCGCCCTTTCCTAATTTTCAAACGCCTAGGCATTAATCGGGGCGGTGACCAGCCGCCTAGCGCCTAGGCGGGGCCTAGGCGGCGCTAGGCGGGAATTTTTAGAACAGTGCTTTTAAGTGACTGAATTATTTTAGGCGTGTGAGATCAATTCATTTAGTTATTGACTTACTGTTGGAGTGTTTGACCTAGTTAATTAAGGATATTTTTAGAGAAAAATCTGTTTTGATTTGGCCTAGGAATTAGGCGACGAAACTCAAATAACAAGGTCTGCATCTTTCGTTAAACACCTTTTGCATAACCCTAATATTCAATATTGCATCTGTGAGACAAAGGAGAGGTTTAACATATGTTAGGTTTTGAGAGCAACTAGGTGAAAGTTTTCTAAACTTAGCATTCATTCACACATCATCATCTCTTAGTGAAAAAAGCTGTTTTCCCTCGCACTCGTGTTAATCTTTGTGTTTCGTAGTTTTGCTTTCGAACTGCTACTTGTGTTGTTTGTTCGTACTGTTTTACAGTAGGATTGAAACTACTGTCAGCACTGGGTCTCGATCCACCAAATTAGCAATTTCACGGTACAAACTAGAAAACTACATGGCTTGTATCCGACATATTGTGGTACTTGAGAAGGTACTGGTATACTTGGTTTGTGAAGGACGAAGTCCAACATCGATAGAGGACCTAGAGGTCGGGCCGAACCAAGATAAAAGATTTCGAACTCATTGCCACATGTAATAGTTACTAAGAAAATAAGATAGGGTTGATTGCTAGTCGAAACACAGTAGCATCAACATACAATATGAGAACCATAATACCAGAGGACAAGCAAAAGATTTTGAATCCTGATTCATAATACCAGAAGACAAACAAAAGATAATCCTGATACACTAAACCAAGCTCAAACAGTTTGCTCAATACCATAAATAGCTTTGTGCAGTTGGCAATCTCGAGTAAAGTGACATGTGAGCAGAATCAACAAAAGAAGTTTTTTTCGCACATCTTTTTTAGAATATCAGATTCTCACATACCCTATTTAGTTAGGCATTTTATATTAGCATCCTACAAAATGTTGAATGTACCCTATATTAAAATTTAATATTAAATAACTTATTTATCCTACTATGCAATGACAATTTTGATCTTATTAGGTTAAAAATAAAACAAAAAATTCTATATACACCCAACTCACTTTTAACGTATTATTTATCTTCTTCAACTATCAAAACCCCTCCAACCCTCCATTATTGAACAAAACCCTAATTAATGAAACTACAAACATGTTGATTAAGAAAAATTATTTTTGACGAATGAAACACGAAATCGATGTTTCAGAAGTTTCACATAAGGTAAGACTTCATATTATTTATTGTTTTAGTGATTTTGACGACATCGATAATTATTTAATCTTGCTTTTGATGCATTATTCAAGCTTCCATGTTCGTTTTAATCTTTTAGGGATCACATGGATTACATGAAGAATTAAACACCTCAAATTACAACCAAATATTAAAAACAGACGACATGGGTTTTAATGGTGGAATTGAAAACAACTCACATATACTTTAAATCCTAGGCGTCATCTTTTGTCAAAATTTTAGTCGGCATTATTTGTCCAAATTAAAAACTTTATAAGATTTGAGAAATGTAGGATGTATAGAAAATATAGGGTGCATATAAAAAAATGTAAGGTGCATATTAAGAATGTGGGGTGTGAATGTATTATAGGGAAGTACATGAGGTGTATTAAGATAATTTTTAATTAAAAAGGCAAATGTGGGGTGTATTAAGTATGGGGGTTTATTCAACACTTTGTAGGGTGTTAATATAATAAACCTTTATTTATAGTAATCAGATTGAATAAATCAAACAGAATCAGCGACCACGATTAAATACGGTTTGTATAAGAAGTTAAAAACAGTGTGTGAAAATCATTTCTCATCAACAAATCCCAGTGGTTGAGTGAAAACATTAGTGCTCGCATATCCATGAAGAAAAGCATTCTCACATCAGTTGACGGAGAAGTCAACCATATTGTGCAATCGACAACTTTGACTAAGATGTATAGAATCAACAAATCCTTGAGGTTGAGACATGAAAACAGCAGTAATGCCACTGCCACATATCCAAGAAGAAAATCATTCTTCACATTTAGTTGACGAAGAGGTCAACCAAAGGAAATAATAGTGTGCTTGACTCCAAGGCCCAGCCCAACTGAAAGTTGTTAAATCAATTTCGAGATATGCTAATAAAATCCCGTATGCCATCATTGAAAAAAAAAAAATTTGTTATCTGGGCTCCTCAAGACTTCCTCATCAATTCATTTAGTGGCCGATTCATAAAATTTCATGTTTAATCATTCATATTATAAATCTGTATATAAAAATTATCAACGCAAAAATTTAATCAAATCTAAGATCATTTTATAAATAAATAGACGGTTCTCGACGGTTTTACAAAATCCGGTTTTACAAAATCCGTCCATCTGTTTTAAAATAGTTCGATAACTAAACTATTTCATATTTTATTTATTTTTTGCACATGTGATCCTTACAAATTACTTTCTAATATGAACGATCCCGATCATAATCATAATGACACACCCCGACTGGAGTTGAGGCATATTGGCGGACACCCGAAGGTGATGTAGCCAAAAGGAAGCTGATGCATAAAAATATGGATAAATTTAAACCAAAGTAGCATTTATTTAAGCTAATAAAGAGAATGCGCAGTAGTGGGAAGAACCCATAAAACATAAGTAGTCAGAGCATAGATGACAGTACGACCTAAGTAGAGTAGTCGAATCTAGTTAAGGTACTTATTACACAACCGGAAATAAGCTCCTACATTTATTTATGAAGATGTCAGAACAGCCAGAGATCCCTCGTACGCCACAAAGAATTCAGCTAACTAAGTTCTGGAGGGGCAAAAAACAGAAGGGTGAGTGGGCAAAAAAAAAGGTTTATAAAATACAGTTAATTTCTGAACATACTAACCCCTCGCTGTAAAACAATTATAGTTTCCAGAAAATCATACTACGTATAAGTATGAAATCAAATGTAAATCAACAATAATTCCAAAAATACACAAATCATGATATCTCAATCATGGCATAAGAAAAATCTAGTGCTCATCAATCTATGCTAACACACGAGTTCATGCAGAGGGATTCTTATATGAACATGATTGGGTGTAATCATAATATACGCTCTAGTACTACAATCACGTGAAGACTGGTGCTAGGCGCATCACATACGAGTCCTAGTTGCCTATTGCAACCTAGGACAGGACTGATACCTACAATGGATCCAAGGTGAGCGTGCTGTGCAATGTGAACATACACGTGAAGCCTGGCCCTGGCCCGGGGCGAGTACTACACCAGTGCAAGCATGCATGATGAGCAAGTATAATGTAACATGCCATGACAATTTATAAATCTCAACAATATAATAGCATTTTTTTTTAAATTAAATAAAACATGGCATGATAGGCATAATATCAATCTAAAAGCATTTGTGGAAACTATAAAACTTTCTCTCTCTCTCTCTCTCTCTCTCTCTCTCTCTCTCTCTCTCTCTCTCTCTCTCTCTCTCTCTCTCTATATATATATATATATATATATATATAAATGCCCACTCACTGATACGTAGTCGAATCGTAGCCTCCTAGCCTTACTTGTCCTCGTACCTCCTCAGGATAATTCTCTCCTATATGTGAAACAACTATAGTAATTAATTGATTAGGACATACACAAAAAGGCTAAGAAAATCCCCCATAGTTTGCTCAATCGAACGGTTTAAATATACGAAAATATTCTACTCGACGTCACGGACCCGTACATGTCGACCACGCACCGCCACGAGGTCTCAAGCGCCCTCACACGCCACCACGTGCCGCCAAGTCGCGGCCACAAGCGTGCCATGCACTGGTAGATCCCTAGGGAATATTCTGTCAGATTTGACATAATATTCCTTTAAATCTAACGATGTTACCTTAATGACATCAGAATATTCCGTTCACTTTAAAATAATATTTTTCTTCTTCTTCGGTTGTCCTTCGTTGCCGTCTGGTTCGTCGGATTTTGGAAAATTTTGCTGAGATTTTGTAAAAACTTTAAACTCCATGTCTTTCTCATTTCTCAACCATTTTCGACGTACTTTATATGGAAATGAAGCTTGGCAAGGGAATAACAAGATTGTACCTTTTGAGAGTCCAAAAGGTGGACGAAAATAGACTGGAAATAGCTCGAAAGTCTCGGACCAACTCCAACTTCCCAAAGCTGCGTGTTTACACGTTGACTCGACTTCAAACTTAGGCTAGGGACTCCAGGGAGTTGCGTAGTTGCATCTAGACATTCCAAAACCTTGCAACTCGAACGGAAAGTCGCCCGAGAACCTACACTTAAGTCGGAGCTTCGAGTTGCTCTAAGTTGGAAGCTCAAAACTCAATCATTTTTTAATCGGTTCGTACAAATGGGCTCGTGGGGATGAGAGGAGCACGATGATGGTGATTTGAGGTCCGATCCGTGAGGTTTGATGATGGTTCTTAGTTGTTGCAAAGAGAAGAGAGACTCAGTGTGAGGGAGAGAAGAAGAAGAAGAAGAGAGAGAGAGAGAGAGAGAGAGAGAGAGAGAGAGAGAGAGAGAGAGAGAGAGAGAGAGAGAGAGAGAGAGAGAAAAAAAAGAAGGGAAGACTTCTGATTGGACAAAAAGGAGGTCTCTGATTGGGTGAGAAGAAATAGGGCAAAAGCTGATTGGTGGTGAGGTATGGTCACAAGACAGATTTTTAAAGAGAAAAAGTGATAAGATTTGGTACAATATAAAAATACATAATCCGGCTCACCTTATCAAAAACAGTATTCCCAACTCTAAATAATTAGCACACGCGTGTATAATTTTACCCGTTAATGATTAGATTTACTTAAGTATTGATTAACATCTTATTTTTGTTGTGACACATTATATTGTTTACAAATTCAATCTAAAAATTTGATCTACTTAACACTACTCATCGTGAAAATAAGAGAAATTTATAATTGTGTCGTACCCCTATATGAGCATGATGAAATCAACTTGACGTTAGTGTTTGAGTGACCACGAGTCCATCCACATCCGAAGCGCACGACACGGTTTTCCAAAAATGTCCATTGGGGATATTCCCCCAACCAACAACATTTGGTCCCCCCAAATCCCGACCAGCAAACCGACGCGTGCCTGTCAAATGAAAATGAAAATAAAAATCCCCCCGGATGGATCCGGCAAAATCCGGTAGCCAGTCTAATAAGGTCCTGTTTGTGAAGAAAATAGACCAGCCACCACCAGAAGAGTTTGAGACTGACAGTGAGTCTGTGAGAGTTTGAGGGTTTGGTGATTATTCAGCGGTTGGAGATATGGCTGGAGTTGGAGTTGGAGTTGGAGTTGCAGAAAGATAAGGTGTTACCCTGCAGGAGCTCAAGAAGAAAATGGCTGAGTTTTCAAGGGAGAGAGACTGGGATCAGTTTCATAGCCCTAGAAATCTGCTTTTGGCTCTGGTAATTTGTACAACTTCAAAACCCTAACATCAGTTCAGTACCCATTTGTGAAATCTTAGTAAAACTTGATTACAGCCATCGTTTCTGCTTCTATGATTGTTTGTCCACATACCCATTATCTATTATTCTCCTAATTTTTTATTGAATAATGTTAGGGAGACAAAATTTATAGACAAAATTTTGTAAACTAAATGATGTGGGAGTTGATGATTGAATTATTACTTAAGCGTTAATAAACTTGCTCATTCCTGTTAGTGACACACATCATTTAATTTGCAAATTTTATCTGCAAATTTAGTATTCCTAGCATTATCCATTTTTATTATTTTTATTTTTATCAAAAACAGTCCCAAATTTTGTCCACTGTAAATTATTTTGGTAATTCTGTGAAAAATCTTAATAAATTGTCAGGTGAACGACCTTTGACCACCTTTTAAGAGTATTTTTGTCAAACCTTTTTATTATTGTTATTGAGTTTTAGTTTGGGTGGGATTTTTTGTTTGATTCTTGACATAGATACAAAAATCTCTCTTTTCTTGGTAATATTTGACATGAGTACTCTGCGTTTGTTTGAGTTTGAAAATATAATACTGAATTAATCAATGAAATAGTAAGATCTAGTTTCTGTTCTCCAACTATACAGGAAATGATACGGATAGAAAATGTAGAAATTTTCAATTAATTATTAGAAATTTTCAATTATCTTCTTGGATTTATAATTCTGGGTTTTGGTTGTTGAGTTTATATTTTCTCAGATGTTTGGTTCCCATCAATGAATTGTAAGTGCAGAAAATGGAAGAACCAAAAGGGAAAAAGAAGAAAGAAGACATGTGTACAACTGATTAAATAGCTTGTCTATCACTGTTTGTTTTTTTTATCATTGTTCTTTTTCATATGTGAACTCAACCACAAGAAGGGAAGAAGACCCCAAATAGAGTAGGTCATAGGTTTCGGCTCCCTGGAATTTGATACCAAATTATGATTGACTCATCGTATGACTTATTCAAAATTTCAAACCGCAATATTGTTGTATATGAAAAATTTGTCTCCGCTTATAAATGAGAGGTTTTACTTTCAACTTCGTAGATTTGGTGAGTTTAACATCAAATTATTTTGACTGACACATATTGTTCTAAAAATCCCCGCCTAGCGGCTAGGCGGCTGGACACCGCTCCGATTATAGTCCCTAGGCGTTTGAAAATTAAGAAAGTGCGCCTAGACCTGCTTAGGCGTCCGCCTAGCCTGCCTAGCACGTCTAAACCCGCCTATGTCGCGACTCTCAAGAGACTTTTTGAATACTTGAATGAACACTCATTATATGCTTGTTCCCTATATTTTCAATATGGTTGTCTAATACTCTATAATCTATATACCATTTTATTTATCAATTTATGTATGCCATTACAATTATATGTTTTTTTTAAGTATAAATAAGCACTTATTTATACAATATACCATAAATTTACTTAAATGCGCCTAGTACGCCTAGGCCCCCGCCTAGCCGCTTAGGCACTAGGCCCAGCCTGCCGCCCGACTAGCGGCTAACGTCTATTAAAACCAGTGTAACTTAGCCAAATTTTCCATTCTTAGCCAAATTTTCCATTCTTAATGTTTAATACAATGTCCTAAGATTGATTTGAGCTAATTGCCTTAAAGTTTAAGATTTTGGGTTTGGATATTTTAATATGGTATAATTACCACTCAGCCCAAGTCATCTGTACAAGGATCATCCAAAAAAATTCTTGGTCATCCAAAAAGGGGGTGATGGTTTTGGACTATGGATCTTCTATTTTCACATTGGAATTAGTAGCTATGACTGATGAATTAAAGCATGCAAATTTGCATAAATTTCTTCCATTCAATCGAATACATTGCTGATTATGTAGTGGCATTTCTCACAGAATTGCTGTGTGACACGCATGAAAATTGCTATGTAAAGGACATCCTTTAATTTGATGTGCATAACCACCTTATATGAATGATGGTTATTGGATTTCAAAATTCTTGCTTTTAATGAATATTTGTAAAGTCACTCAGTACTGTTATTTGATGGTATTTTTCTTTATTTACAAGTAAGAAATCTTAGATTCGAATGTCGTGGTTGACGAATTCAATAATAAACTGCCCAGCTTAACTCCTCCATCTTTAATGTAAATACATTGACGTAATAAAAGAAAATACTTTTATCGAACCAAATTAATGACACATAATTATTTGCACGTTGAACATGTAATGTTTATTTTATTTGACCTATAGTGGAGTGGACTTACCTCCGAGGTCATGCACCACAGCTTTCCATATATATATGTAGTCTATCAAAAAGTTATATGACCTAATAATTTGTATGGTGCGGCATGTTTATTTTATTTTCCCATCTAGAAGAACAGTTGTGCTAGGAAATAAATGTACAATTTATTTTTCGATACAAGTTATATTTTATTTTAAATTAATTTAAAGTTTGGGGATGAAAATTCAAATTGCGGCCGGTGCTCACGTTGGGGTGAATCAACATCCAAGTTTAAATAGAAACGCCCCTTATTTTTCTTTTCTTGGAAGACTTCCATTTGTACAAAGGTTAGGATTTTTTTTTTATTATAAAATAGATTTAAAATGTTTTCTTCTTACTCAACAAAGATTGTATCTCGATAAATTTATGTCTCGACAGAGACAATAATGCATAACAATGTTATAGGCTCTATATTTTAACAGCACAAGCGGGAGCTCATTTACTCTAACCAATGTAGTTACACCTATGTTGCATATGTACAATACAATTAGGAGTTGGCAGGACATAAACAAGGGATTCCTTATCTATAGAGATGTACAATTAAGAAAGTTGATTAAAATATATATGCTAAAACAAAATTTAGGCACAAGTTAAGTGGGTTGTCAAGTAAACAGAGAGAGTATAGTGAATGGTTGGATGATGACCAAACCCCACTTGTAGAATGAAAGAAGTAAAGGAACTTAAAAACCGGTGGCCATTCTAAAGAAAGAGTAGAAAAGAGTGAACTTTTCAAAGTTTTGAGACCCAATTGTGAGATCCAGAAGAATGCACGCACTCTCCATATATTAGGGTAATTCCCCTCAACATGCTTTGTGCGAGCATATATAAAACACCGAATTGAAATCCGTGTTGGTGGCCACAAAGTAACAAGGTAGAAGTAGCACTGTAGGAGTAACCTCCAAATCTTAAGTAAATGAGAAATCCAAGCTTCAACACACAACGTAGGAAGAGAACGGTATTTAGCCTCATAAGAACAGCGAGAAAAGAATCGGTTGTTTTTAAGCACTCCAAGTTATATGGCTGAGACCAAGAAAACACACAAAAATAAATAGTCAAATGATGAGAATCAGAACAACCAGCTCAATTAGCATTGGAAAAATCAAAATATGATGGAGACTAACAACGAAATATAGGCATAAAAACAACCAAATTTGAAGAATGAGGAGCACTCATAAACTGAGAAAAACAAAAAAAACAAAAAAAAAAACACATTATGATGTAACACTATGTTTAATTGGATGAGAAAATTTAAGATTATTAAAGAATTTTGAAATGACAGAAACTGAAATGAAGGAATTTGTTTTCTGAAATTTTTGAATTTTCTTATTTGGTTAAACTAAAAGAACAATGGAATTTGAATACGGAATTTTTTCTGTTTAAACTCTCACTCATAGAAATTTGGAAATAGTACCTAGTTACATGAAATTTAAACTTGAGAATTGGAGGTCCCAAATTCCAAGTTTTTTCTATGTGGAAATTCTATATTTTTATGTTTATGAATCCAAACAAAGGAATTGGTGCATGTCAATATAAAAATTCTGACTTTTGCCAAAATTTCTAGTTTATTTTCCTTATCCAAATATAGTATAGAAGAAATGTCGAATGTGTGATAGTGAAGAAAGCCAACAAGCTATCTATACTCCCCCATGACATTATAAATGTAACTCTCCCTCAATGAGGACAGTTATTTGGAGGTATGAAAACACAAGCTTTTTTTTTTCTTTTTGAACAAATGATATATTATTTACACTAAAGGGAAAGGGGTGAGCTTAGCCTTACAATAGGCTAGCAATAATGTGGTTCAAATTTGCATCTGGCGAGAATCGAACCTAAGACCTCTCTCTTACATGTGAAGAGGAATATCACTAGACCATAGTACTAAGTGGCAAAATGCAAGTTTTTTTAATTGGTTAATTTTCTACAGTGTATAGAATACATTTCTTAATCGTTCGCCTTCATTTCCATATAGTCCTTAGTTTAGGTCTAGATACTGATTACTTGGATGACACGAAAGTTATTTGATAAAGAATATAAGGTGAAGTGCCGATTTAGTCCCTGAACTATCACCTTAGTGAAAATTAGGTCCCTGAATTATTATTTCGGTAAAATAAGTCCTTAAATTCATTAAAAATTGCTAATTTCATCCCTACTATTATATTCAAAGCTATTTTATCCAATTTTTCATCAACTTAAGTCACTTGACACACTTTAGAGTGTAATACCGTTATTTTATTGCCTATAAGCCCTTAACATTTCATATAGGTTGGGAATCTAACATCTAATTTACCATATGAAGCTAACTTACACTATTTCTTATGAAAAACTACCAATTTACCCTCCAAAGTTAACTCCATACACTACTTATTTATGAAAAACTATCAATCTACCCTCAAATGTGTATCACATGCAAGTAATGTGATTTAAATTGATGGAAAATTGAATATAGTAGCTTCGAATATAATATTAGGGATGTAATTGACAGATTTTTATAATTCAAAGACTGATTTTTCTGAAAAAAATAGTTTAGGGACCTAATTTTCACTAAGGTGATAATTTAGGGACTAAATTGGCAGTTCACCCAAGAATATATCTTGTGGATTTCATAAGGCAATATTCATATACACTCATTTGGGGAATGACTCTAGAGTGACTGAATTATTTTAGGCGTGCGAGATCAATACAGGCTATTGACTTAATGTAGGAGTGTTTGACCTAGTTAATTTAGGAAAATTTTTAGACAAAAATCTGTTTTGATTTGGCCTAGGAATTAGGCGACGAAACTCCTACAAAAATAACTTCTGCATCTTTCGTTAAACGCATATGGTATAACCCTAATATTCAATGTTGCATCTTTCGTTTTACATATGTTAGGTTTTGAGAGCAACTCAGTGAAAGTTTTCTAAACTTAGCATTCATTCATACATCATCTCTTCATGAAAAAGCTGTTTTCCCTCGCACTCGTGCAAATCTTTGTGTTTCGTATTCGTAGTTTTACTTTCGAACTGTTAATTGTGTTGTTTGTTCTTACTGTTTTACAGTAGGATTGAAACTACTTTCTGCACTGTGTCTCGATCAACCAAATTAGCAATTTCAAGGTACAAACTAGAAGTCACTCGTAAGTTAAAGGTTTTAGATTCGATCGCTAAACGCGAATTTGAATCACTTTATTGCAAGCTTATTGTGAGGCTTAACCCACTTCTCCACCTTTTTAGTGTGGATAATATCGTTTGTTCCAAAAAAACAAAAAAGTTACAAAAACCAGTGTGACATAATGTGGCACTTGAGAAGATAATGGTAGACTTGGTTTGTGAAAGATGAAGTCTTACATCGGTAGAGGATCAGGTGGCATGTAGCCCTAAATTAATAAGATAGCGAAGTTCGAACTCATTGCCACATGTAATAGTCACTAATAAGAAAACGAGATAGGGTCGAAACAATAGCATCAACATACAATATAAGAACCATAAACCAGAAGACGAGCAAAAGATATATAAATCCTGATTTTGAACAAACCGAAATCGGATCAAGAAGCCATTGATTTGTGACACTAAAACCAAGCTCATATACCTTGCTTAAGACCATAAATAGTTTTGTGCAGTTGGCAATGTTGAGTAAGATGACATGTGAGCAGAATCAACAGATAAAGTTATTTTCGCACATTTTTTTAGATTCTCACATAGTTTTATTTATTTATGGTAATCAGATTGAATAAATCAAGCAGAATCAACGATCAAAATAAAACAGAATTTGCGTAAAAAATTAAAAATAATGTGTGAAAATATCTTCTCATCAACAAATCTTGAAGCTTGAAACATGATAACAATAGTAAAACCACATGTATACCATGTCAATCATCTTCACATTGCATAAGTAAGCCAAATGAAACGAATCAATATGAAATAACATATCAGCCGGAGTTAACGCGACCTGTACGGCTGAGTCTATAACTCATCAATCAAGTCCTGCACACGAGTCGGAACCACCAAATGTGATTTGTACGACATGCTAGGTGCAAATAAATACGCTCAAGTGCTACGGTCACGTGAAGGCTGTGTGAAGTATGGCAAGTCACTTACGAGTCGGAACCACCTAAGGTGGTCTGTGACAGGCTGACACCTGCCTTGGATCTAAGGTGACCGTGTGGTGCGGGAGGTGAACGATCACATGAAGGCTAGGCCCTGGCCTCGGGTGGAGCGCTAACACCAAGGTGTAGGACAATAAATTCTACACATATCGATTCACAACTAACTAATAAACCATACCAACAATGTGTACTCACCTGAACTTACCTTAGTCTCTGCAATAGCGTGCAACATTATGCAAAGCTATACTAAATCATATGCTAAAATATAAAGCAATATGACATGGCATTTTAGAACATAAAAACCATTTAAAAACCATTTCTGGGAAAAACGTAAAGCACATATATACGTCTATATATAGAAAACCAAAAGCCCACTCATTGGTATGTAGCCGGGTTGTAACCCCCGAGTCTCGCCTGACTGCGCTCGTCCTCCGGAAACGTCTCCCCTATATGTGAAACAACTATTTTAACGTTAATTTTAAGCACATATAACAAATCGTGTAATAACTTCTCATACGTTGTTCAATTGAGGTGTTTGAATATACCATCGTGGTCTACTCAACACCACGAACATCCCCATATGTTTAGAATAATTTTTCGGCCTCTCACACGTTGTCACGCGCCGGCCAAGGCACGTGCCTGGCACGCTGACGGTAACCCTAACGCTGTTAGGGAATATTCCGTTAAATAGTAGCATATACCTTTAACTTTACCTGACGCCGTTAGGTATATTCCGTCAAAATTGACGGAATATTCTCCTTTCTTCTCCGGTGGTTTGCCTGATTCCGTCGCCGGCCGTCGTCTGTATTGTCAGAAACTGGAAAAAATTTCAAATCTTAATATCTCACTCAAATCTCAACCAAATTTTACATGGATTTGAAGCCCTGAACGAGTAGAACATATTCTTACGACTTTGAAGTCCTAACACCGATAGGAAACTGTCGGAAAATAACTTGACACCTCCGGCTAAATTTGAAACTTGAAAAACCCAAGCATTTCGATGTTCCAACCACTCTAAAATTAGCCTAGGATCCCAATAGAATCATTTAGGACCCTTTTTTAGCCTTAAAATGGCATGAAATGTCCACGATCACGTCGGAACAACAGGGTACCCTACCGGAGCTCACGAGTTCTTGAGTTCCCGGCGTCCTTTCTTTGAACAACTGGTATGGTTAGATTCATAGGCTCACAAGGAATTCAAAGGTGGTCCTTAGAAGTTTGATATGTGGTGATTTGATGATGTTTGAAGGTTGAAGAGCTCAGTTGTACAGACGAAAAGGAAAGATCGAGAAGAGAGGAGAAAAGGGTGTGTACGTGTGCATCTGTGTGTGTGTGTCACGGGGATTGGACAGTTTAAATGCCCTCAAGCCTTAATTGGGCTGCATGCCTAGGCTCATGCAATTTAGGTCCAACCCAATTTCCTCCATTCCTTCATAATATTTCCACTACAAACCTGACTCGTCCAGAACTCACATCAATACCCTCGACACTAACGTAAAAATAATTTAGAACTATTTACGTACATCCACGTCACAAAACCCACGAGGGTAAAAGCATCATTCCCATGCGTACGAGGATAAAATATATTTTAATTCGGAACGGGCTGTCACATAGATACTGATTACTTGGAAGACACGAAAATTAATTGATAAAGAATATCCTGTGGACTTCATAAGGCAATATTCATATTCAGTCATTTAGGGAATGACTCTAGAGTGAGTGAATTATTTTAGGCGTGCGAGATCAATTAGTTAACTATTGACTTAATGTAGGAGTGTTTGACCTAGTTAGTTTAGGATAATTTTTAGACAAAATCTGTTTTGATTTGGCCTAGGAATTAGGCGACGAAACTCCTACAATATTGCATCTTTCTAAATTTAGCATTCATTCATACATCATCAACTCTTCATGAAAAAGTTGTTTTTCCTCACACTAGTGCAAATCTTTGTGTTTCGTAGTTTTACTTTCGAACTGTTAATTGTGTTGTTCTCACTGTTTTACAGTAGGATTGAAACTACTATCTGCACTGTGTCTCGATCCTCCAAATTAGCAATTTTCAAGGTACAAACTAGAAGTCACTTGTAAAAGCAGCTCCAGCGGGGCTTGTAGCCCGATGGACTACCTATCAAATAGGGCCAAATAGCCCGAGCAAGGAGGTCCAGCGTTTGCTGGTGATTGAGCCCGAGCGGGCCCGAGGGAGAGACCCATCATGAGTAGCCGGCCCGAGAGCCCGAAGGCCACGTGACGCAAGGCTGACATCAGGGCGACGTCAGCCACAATATAAAATTAATAAAAATTGTAAAAAATTAATAATAATAAAATTAATAAATAAAAAAAGTAAAAAATTAATAAAAAAAAAGTAAAAAATTAATAAAAAAATCAGAAAAAATAAAAAATTAAAAAAATTGATTTAATTTTTCTATAAATATGTTATCATTATCGTCCAACTTACAGTTACACCATAATTTTATATTTTCTCAAATACTTTGGGTTGTAATTTCTTATTTAATGACATGTGGTACAACGAGACCGATTAAAAATCATATCCGAAATTAAAAATAAAATTATTTTGTATTATTTTATAAAATAAAAAAATACTAATATTTTATTGCCTATTGCCAGGGCTATTCAGTGTAGGGGTGGAGATGCAAAAAGCAGTTATTGTTCATTGAAGGCTATTCAATAGTGACTTGCCCTAGGGGGCCTTTGCAACGGTGAAGTTGCTCTAAGTGAGAGGTATTATGTTCGATTCTCATTAAATGCGAATTTTCCAAATTAGCAATTTTCAAGGTACAAACTAGAAGCCACTTATAAGTGAGAGGTTTTAGGTTCGATTCTCGTTGAATACGAATTTGAACCACTTTATTGCAAGCTCATTGTGAGGCTTAGCCAACTCCCCCAATGACGGATGCAGTAACAAGGCTAGGGTGGGCTCTAGCATAAGAAGAGTTTTAATTGTATTTTATTATTTTTAATTATTATAGCCCATCCAATAAGTAAAAGTTCTGACAGTAAAACTACTTTTAGAAAAAGAAAGAGTTAAAAAATATTAAATAAATTGTTTGTTTTAGTAAAAGTTATGAACACATTTCCTATGTTTGCTAGGGAGTAGTCTATAGGTTTTAATATTTTATTATTTTTATATTTCCTAGGGAGTAGTCACACGGTTTTAAAAGCTAGATTTTAGTATTTTATTATTTTAGGTTTCATTGGGAGTAGTCACAAACGGTGTCACATCTCGGCCCTGGCCCCCACCGCATCCCGGGCTCGACTCCGCCGTAGCACGATATTGTCTGCTTTGGGCCCTGGGCACGCCCTCACGGTTTTGTTTCTGGGAACTCACATGAGAACTTCCGGGTGGGTCACCCATCTTGGGAATGCTCTCGCGCGAACTCGCTTAACTTCGGAGTTCTGATGGAATCCAAAGCCAGTGAGCTCCCAAAAAGCCTCGTGCTAGGTAAAGATGAGAATATACATATGATTCACACCCCTGAGCGATGTGGGATCTCACAAACGGTTCTAGGTTTTTAAGAGTAATTGTTAACTTTTATTATTTTATTCATTTTAATAAGTACTTGAACAATTATTAAGACTGTATTTTCGGGTTTTGAAGGCTATAACAGTAGCCGATTTTTTTTCACTTTTCAGAAAGCTTTGGTGACATTTGTGTACAATTCACAGAGACTGAGCCTACAATTGTGAAAATTTATTGATTTTTCTCGTCAATAGGTAAGTTTCTAACTACTTTATTCTTAATTCTTGATGAGTTTATTTGTTTATTGTTTGAATTTTAAGAGTTTGTACTTGAAAAGTTCAGTTTCAAATTTAATATTTTTTTTTTCTGATAGATTTCTTAGAAATATAATTTATTATATAAACTTGTTTATTGTTTTTCAATTTGTTAGGTCAACATCTGTTCAATGAAAAGGTTAAGAACTATTGATTCATTCTTTAAAAAAAGAGATGATGGTAATAAATTAGAGTCATATACCTTTTGCATCTAATGATATTGCACCAATATCAACTGAGCAGCCTTATGATCCTCTCCAAACATCTAAGATAATTTCTTACTTCAAATTATTGCTTTTAGGCTTATTATTGTGTAACTTCATGTAAGTAACAAAAAAATTTAACCATTTGATTTCGTAGTAATAATTTTAGTTTAGCCCACCCAATAAATAATTCATGGCTCTATCATTGAACTCCCTCACTCCTTAATATGGATAATATCGTTTGTTTAAAATAAAAAAATAAAAAATAAAAAAGTTACTAGAAAACTACATGGCTTACTATCTGACATAATGTGGTACCTTGAGAAGATAATGGTATATACTTGGTTTGTGAAAGATGAAGTCTTACATCGGTACAGGATCTAAAGGTGGGATGTAGCCCTAAATTAATAAGATAGCGAACCAAGATCGATCGGTTCGAACTCGTTGCTACATGTAATAGTTACTAAGAAAACGAGATTGGGTCGAAACAATAGCATCAACATACTATATAAGAACCATAATACAAGAAGAGAGCAAAAGATATATTAATCCTGATTTTGGACAAACCGAAATCGGATCAAGAAGCCATTGATTTGTGACACTAAAACCAAGCTCAAACAGCTTGCTCAAGACCATAAATACCTTTGTGCAGTTGGCAATCTTGAGTAAGGTGACATGTGAGCAGAATGAACAGAGGAAGTTATTTTTGCACATCCTTTTTAGATTCTCATATAGTCTTTTTTATTTATGACAATCAGATTGAATAAATCAAGCAGAATCAACGATCAAGTTTTAACAAAATTTGCGTAAGAAGTTAAAAAGAGTGAAAATCTCTTCTCATCAACAAATCTTGGAGCTTGAGACATGAAAACAATAGTGCTCACTTATCCATAATGAAAAACATTTTTCGCATCTAGTAACCAAATTGTGCAATCCACAACTTTGGGCAAGGTGAGTACAATCAACAAATCATGAAGGTTGAGGCTTGAAAACAGTAGTGCGGTTGAGGCATGAAAACAGTAGTGCCACATATCCACGAAGAAAAGCATTCTTCCCACTTAGTTGACGAGAGGTCAATCAAACGAAATGAGCCATGTAAGAACAATTCTAACAATAGTGGGCTTGACTCCAAACTGAAAGTCCTGTTAAATCAATTTCGGGATGTTGATAAGATCTCGTATGCCATCATTGAAAAAAAAAAAAAAAAAAAAAACCCTTATCTTGGCTTCTGAAGACTAAGGAGAAGTCATACTCAATTTACTTAATGGCCGATTCATGAAATTTCATTTTTATAATCAAAATCATTTATATTATAAATCTGTATGTAAAAATTTAATTAAAATTAAAGTCGTTTAGTCAATCAATTATAGCAAATAAATATATGGTTCTCAATGCTTTTACAAAATCTGTCCATCTATTTTAAAATAGTTTGATGACTAAACTTCTCATATTTTATTGATTTTTTGCACATGTGATCTTTACAAAATACTTTTTAATATGAACGATTCTGACCATATTACAAAGTGCTTTTGAATATTGTAAAGTGCTTTCGAGGGAAACTGTCACATCCCAGCCCGGACCCCTACTACATCCCGGGCTCGACTCCACCGTAGCACGATATTGTCCACTTTGGGCCCCGACCACGCCCTCACGGTTTTGTTTCTGGGAACTCACACGAGAACTTCCCAGTGGATCACCCATCCTGGGAATGCTCTCTCTCAAACTTGCTTAACTTCGGAGTTCCTACGAAACCCGAAGTCAGTGAGCTCCCAAAAGGCCTCGTGCTAGGTAGAGATGGGAATATACGTATAAGACATAGAGGATCCACTCCCCTGAGCAATGTGAGATCTTATAGAAACTCTCGTAATTAAGACCCGTTGTATCACAAAGAAGGTAATAGTGCGGAGAAAAGCCATATAACGTGGATGTTAATGATTAAATTATTACTCAAAGTTTTTTTTTTTTTTTTGTCAAACGATAGATTTTGTTAGATTAGCCATCGACGGGATTTGAACCCACACCGTCATGCAAGGGCTCAACACCTTTCCACCACTGTAGTAAAGTACCACTTGCAATTATTACTTAAGTATTGATTAACGTTTTTTTTTTTACTGTGGCACATCATATAATTTACAAATGTAATCTTAAAATTTGATATACTTAAAACTACTCTGAAGATAAGAGAAATTGATAACCGTGTCTCACCCCTATACATGCAAGACGAAATCAACTTGGCCTTAGAGTTTGAGTGACCACAGGTCCATCCACACCCAAAGCCAAGGGTTCTTCCATCATTGCATTTTTGCCGTATATGGTAATACTAGAGAGACTAAATTTGTAGATTAAATTTTATAGACTAAATAATATGAAAATTGATGATTAAATTATTATTTAAGTGTTGATTAACGTGCTTATTATTAGTGACACATCATTTAATTTGCAAATTTAGTCTAAAACAAAGCTAAGGAAACTCTATCACAAGTAAGACTTTTCATGAACTCTCTTATGCTTTTGACACAATTTTCGTATCAACATTATAAAACTTAAGTTCGTGAAAAGTTTCACTTTAAAAGAATTTCTTTTACATTTCTGTTTAATCTAACTAGTATTACTCAAAAAATTAATTTACCTAACATAATATGCAAGATGAAGTCGACTTTAGAGTTTGAGTGACCACGGTCCATCCACACCCGAAGCCAAAGTTTGTCCCATCATTCCATTTTTGCACGATACGGTATTTCCAAAAATGTCCATTCGGGGATATTTTTCCCAACTAACAAATGTCCTCCAAATCCCTAGCAGTAAACCGGCACGTGACTGTCAAATGAATATCAAAATTCCCCTGGAAGGAACCGGCAAAATCCGGTAGCCAGTCTTATAAGGTTCTGTTTGTGAAGAAAATAGACCAGCCACCACCAAAAGGTCTCCTGTGACTGTGAGTCGGTGAGAGTTTGAGGGTTTTGGTGATTATCCAGCGGTTGGAGATATGGATGGAGCTGGTGTTGGAGTTGCAGTTGCAGAAAGAGAAGGTGTTACCCTGCAGGAGCTGAAGAAGAAAATGGCTGAGTTTTCAAGGGAGAGAGACTGGGATCAGTATCATAGCCCTAGAAATCTACTTTTGGCTCTGGTAATTTGTACAACTTCAAAACCCTAACATTATTTCAGTACCCATTTGTCAAATCTTAGTAAAACTTTCTTAGAACCATTGTTTCCGCTTCTATGATTGCTTTTCCACATACCCATTATCTATTATTCTCCTATTTTTTATTGGTTAGGGTCACTAAATTTGTAGGGGTAATGATAGGAATTTGCAGGCAAATCTTACAAATTAAATAATGTTTTACCAATAAGAATGAACACTTTTATTAATGCTAAGAAATTTGTAAACAAAATTTTGTGAACTAAATGATATAGAAGTTGATGATTGGATAATTATTTAAGTATTAATAAACATTCTCATTCTAATTAGTAGTGGCACATCATTTAGTTTGTTAATTTTGTCTACAAATTTGGTTTTTCTAGCATTACCCTTTTTCACGAAATAATCAAAATGATTTACAGTTGACAAATTCAAGGACCACTTCTATCAGTTTTCATTGTCAGATACCAAAATGATAAGTTATATCAATCTCATGACCACTTTGGCTTACAAATCCTTTTTTTTTTATTCTTATTGGTTTTTATTTTGGGTGGGATTTTTTGTTTGATTCTTGATAGATACAGAAATTAATCTTTTTTTGGTAATATTTGACATGAGTGCTTTGCGTTTGTTTGAGTTTGAATATAATACTAATTAATCAATGAAATAGTAAAGATCTAGTTTATGTTCTCCAACTATACAGAAAATGATATGGTAAGCAAATGTTGAAACTTTCAATTGTCTTCTTGAATTTATAATTCTGGGTTTTGGTTGTTGAGTTCATATTTTCTATGTTTTGTTCCCATCAACGAATTGTAAGTGCAGAAAATGGAAGAACCAAAAGGGAAAAAGAAGAAAGAAGCAATATGTGTACAACTGATTGAATAGCTTGTCTATCACTGTTTGTGTTTTAATATTGTTCTCTTTCATATGTGAACTTAACCACAAGAAGGGAAAGAAACCCCAAATAGAATTGGATCAAAAGGTTATATTAAATATAAGGATAAATGTACTGGTTATCCAATGTTAATTTTAGAACAACTCCAAATATGCATCTTGCCTATGTTCGAGAGAAACTTATCTACATTTCGGTGCATTGAGGCAATAGCTGAATGTCTAGTAGGAAATTTAAAACACATGGAATCACGTTATTCATTCAAGATTACATTGTAATCCAGGTGTAGATAAGTCAATCTCTATCTGTAGATTATATACACAGTAAAGGACCCCACTGTGATGTGATTGCTCATGAGACTAAGCATAATAATAGCTCCCCTATTTTCCTTTTCCAATTTGGTGTATGATGTTTATTCAGGTGGGAGAAACGGGAGAGCTATCAGAGATATTTCAGTGGAAAGGAGAGGTGCCAAGAGGACTGCCATACTGGAAAGAGGAGGAGAAGCAACACTTGGGGGAAGAGCTCTCAGATGTGTTGCTCTACCTTGTTAGGCTCTCTGACGTTTGTGGCATTGATCTTGGAAAAGCTGCACTCCGAAAGCTGGAGCTCAATGCCATCAAATACCAAGCCGAGCTTTGCAAGGGTTCCTCCAAAAAGTACACGCAGCTCAATGCAGAAGATAATGCCATTTATGTGTTGTAGTGATCATGGCGTGTCAGGCACCAAAAATAGCAGTTGTGAACAGTGATATGTACAACTGGAGTCGGTTACAAATTTTTTATCAAAATTAGGGCTAAGAGATGCTTAACAGACAATAAAATGCGCTAAACTAAAATTAATTAGAAGTTTGTAATCGATTCTAAAACCCCTCTTATTTATATTTATATTTTAAGGATTACGTAGCCTTTATTATTGTATTTTGGTTTTGTAAAAAGAATAATTTTGAAGGTCTATTTCTAGCCTTTTCAAGCTACAGCGTTCATGGTTTTTTGCATAGTAAAGTCTGGTGTGATGGGTTATGGGGGATAAAAAATGCTTGGGTTCTGTAGTGCTGTCTTGTCTTCTGTGCCTGGCATTGTATCAAAGATTTGGTTCTTGTGCCCTTGTGGTTGGGAACGAGGAGTTTTTAATTGTGACGGAAAAACAAGTGGTACATTACGTGTTTTAATAGAAGTGATGAGAAATTTTATTTTTTAAGTTATTAACATGGGCTGTATCATCCCGTCTACCGGTCACACTGAAAAATTTCTTGTTGGGAACAAGGCATTGCTGGCTTTTGGTGGGACACTGAATTTGTGTAATATTATGGTCAAGAGTTATTAAGTTTAGCTTTTAAGACCATCTCCAATGGTTAGGCTAAAATCCAAACATTTTAGCCTGGAAACTTTAGCTTTTAGCCTTGTTGACCCTAAAAACTACCAAGCCTACGTGGCGCGCAGGCCGAGTAACTAATAAGCTAACTACGTCCTTCGGTTGAATGCGGGGCGTGCCAACTCGACGGCCGAACTCGGCCGGTGAATAAAATGTTGATGTTGCGTTGTGTGCGCGACTGACTTCTGAATCTTGCGACTACGGCCGAGGAAGGAACACGCCTCGGCCTTTGGGTTCTAGAGCCTGAAGACAAGGCTACTAGTCTTGCGAAATTCACGACTCGTCGGCGCCGGATTCGGTCACAGTGATTAAATTCGTAAAGGTATAAACACGCCGAATCGACACCAAAGTATAGGGGCACAGATACTCGAAACAGATGTGGGTCTTGATTGTGAAAGTGGTTCGGCCGTTTGAATGCCGAACTTTGAAACCAACCTGTGAGTATCCAATCATAAAACAACTCGGCGTTCGATGTGCCGAGCTCGGTAATTAGTAATACCTCACTTCGCCGAGAAGGCTGGTGAGATAACCTCTGCCAATAGGGATTCGAAAATCCTTCTTGACCGAGACTTGGATAGGTAACCAACCGGCCTCGACGCAGTGCTGTTTATCGAAACTGAAGGTGCTTCGCGATCGACTGGTTCTACGGCGATAGTGCTGTTTATCCAAACTGAAGATATCACCGGTTGCCTTCACAGTGCTGTTTTTCCAAACTGAAGATGTGTCGGCAGACAAGAAAATAAAAATCTCAAAGGTTGAGAGAGTTTGCGCAGGGCAGTTTTGTGTGTTGAGTTGGAGAGACTGAACGTTATGCTCTCCCCTTTATTTATAGTACCGCGAATACTCCAATTTGTCCTCGGATTAGACCTTCTCTTCCTAGTCCAACTCTACCTCAGCCAATACTAATCCAATTCTATCTCGGCCGATCCCAATCCAACTAGGACTCTGAACTTGCCTCAAATTACGAGCTCGATTCACCGTTACCTCGGCCTCCTCAGGACTCCTTCTCCTAATAGGTCTCGGCCTCTATCACATTCTTATACTTATCTGTTCCTCTTTCCCTCTCCAGATAAGATTCCTCCTAATCCGTGGCCCATAACGCCGACTCACCGCCTTCGCGCAGGTCCTGGGTCGAGGATGGTCTAAGCTCGGCCTAATGTTATTTTGGGCCCAAACACTGCCCCCTCGCTTCTGAGGTCGTCGACCCATAGCCCATGGTCGAGCCTCGGCCTTGAAGAAGCGAAACGACATTACTCATCTCACGACGACCGATGAGCTGTCCCAGAAAATATTGCCACGCCCATTTATGAGCAATGATGTTTCCCTCGAATCTTTTCGAACTTGCCACGCGTCAGTCCTCGATCATCCCAACAGTTCGCAATTATCCATCTGGGCGCACGCAACCATCAAAACGTCCTGTTACATTAATTGTCGCCGTCACACGCAATCGCGTGTCCTTAAACCACGCGATACGCCGTCAGTCTGCGAGATTCTCGGTCCTTCCACCTGGATTTTCTGAAACATATCATGGCGCGCAGTCTTCCTGATTGGTCCATTTCGAAATTCAAAAATCAACCAATTGGTATTCCTGCGAAGTGCCTATAAATACCCATTCCTCATTCATTTCAATTTTACGCTTCTAGTTTTCTGAATCTCCTTGCTTTCTCTCACACCTCCAAAGAACAAACCCAGAATTCTCCTAAACCCAGATATTCATCTTCAACCTTTTCTTCATCAACGATGGCCTCCTTTATTTCTCAGGTCTCCAAGGAATGCAACAAATGTGAGGATATCATCGACCGTTGCGCCATCAAGGCTCTACGCCTTGACGGCGACTCAAGCGCTACCCACCAGATTCTTGGTCCTCATTTTCAAGAAGCCTATCCCTTCCTCCATCACTGACCTTATGAAGAGGAATTGCCTGACACCCTTACGTTAGGGGTTCGAGTGGTCGAAGTAGGACGCGTCAAAGCCCCAAGTAGCTTGGCCCTCGACCACCGCTACCTGGGCGGCTTGGGTCGATCGGATGGAGAAGTTCTTCGGTCAAGAGTAGAGGGCTCTCGGCATCTACGATGCCATCAGACTCTCGACCGTAAAGATGGCGATGGACAGAGCTTCTGATGGCAGCCCTCAATTTCTGGTGTTCGGCAACCAACACCATGACTCTTCTTCTCGGGCCTATCGGCCACACCATTCTTGACATCTTGGCCATCCTCGGAACACCCCCTTCTGGTCTTCCAGTCGACGCTACTCTATTTGGGCTTTCGTTGAATGTTGACCTTAAAGCTTTATTCGATGCCCGGGCCGTCGAAACGTTGAGCCGAGATGGCCATGAGCCCTCCAAGGATAAAGTTCAGAAGTTACACTAGAACTTCTTCAATTACAATACCCTTATCATCCACTTTGCCGGTCGAGGGGAAACGAGTCTTCGCAAAGGAGAGCACGAAGCCTTCTTATTCTACTGGTACAACAAATTTATCTGTTGTTCCAAGTCGAATAAGTGTCTGGTCGAGAACATGCCAGTGGCCGAAGCCCTGGCCAGCGGCCACACCCTGTCGCTTAGTTAGGTCATCCTTGCCCACCTGCTGTGCTGTTTGGCCGAGGCGACCACCGAGAAGATTGATCCGCACCAGAGTGGGCCTCTCTGGGTTTTTCAGCTGTGGTTGCAGACATACTTCGTCGCACTCCGGCCGAAAGTTCCTGATTTTTCACCGGCCGAAGCCCTCGATCTCCAACTGGCTTCTCGATCGGTGCCCCCACACCGAGCTGAAGAAGTGTTTAAATTCTTTTTCGGCCTTAAGGACCTCTCCGACGATGAATTTTTGATATGCCGTCATCGAGACTACCCTGCCTTCATCAAGCTTCCATCCTCGGCCTGGAGCGAAGAGGAGGACGTAGCCCTTCGCCAGAACTGGGGGTCATTCGAACTGACTCGTGACCTCCCCCTTGGCTGCGACGCTCGACGGGCGATCTGGGAAATGTACCAGCCATACTTCACAGCCAGGTAACTCGGCTATTCGCAGTGTTGCCCGGTGTCCCTGCTCCTATCTCACTCCCTTCTCAGCAGACGGCGACTCTCCGGCTCTTCTGAGAAAGAGTGTCGAGATGCCTAAGACGACTTCCAAAAGAGGTGTACACGCCTCCGTCTTCGGCCAGCCATATCTGAAACCCTGTGCACCGACACCTTCGGGGATTGGTGGGAGGTGTACACCCATGAATTCTTTGGGGGTCGGTCGAGGAAATTATCACCAAGATCTTTGGCTACCGTCCCCTCAAACTTGCCGCCCCTCTCGCTAAGGAGAAGAATCCAGGTGAACGGCTGTCTTTAATTCGACCTCTCCATCTTGGTCACTCAGTTAATACTTAATTCTAACTTCGTTTTCCTTGCTTAGGTGGTCGAATGCTGAAACAAGCAGTCGTGATCGCCGTGGCCGCGGCCAAGAAAAAGGCGGCTCTCTCCAAAAAGGCCGATACTGTCGTGCCTAATCAGCCGAGCAAACGCCCCCGCCCAGAGGTTGAGCCGATTCGTGACGCCCCCCCGCCCTCCAAAACGCACCAAGAAGTTGACACAGAAGGGAGAGCGAGAGATCCATGTTATCAACAGCCAGACTACCGAAGCGACCAACTCAGAAACTCCTCTTCCTGCTCCTTCTGCCCAGGACCTGATGGAGCAGCGGCCGAGGTCGACCGTCCCAGCGTTCCTTGCGCCTCATGTCTTGGAGATGGTCGAGCAAGCTGCTGCTTCGAATATACCCAAGACGGTTGATCCTCCTGCCGTTTCACCGGGTGGAGAGCCTGCAGCCCTGGTGCCACCTGCTGCGTCTGTCCCGGAGGTGGCGGTCGAGAGACGATCCCCGCAACATCCAAAACGAACGGCGATCGTTTTGGAAGAGGTATGAACGGTCTAGAATAAGTATTAAATATGGCGTCTGACACTAACCTGATGCTAATGCCATTGCATTGTTATTGCAGGATGATACCAGTGAGGGGATTCCACTAGCGCATCGCCCTCGCCGAGCTCTGCCATCCAAGCCGGTGGTCCCTTCTCCTCAACCGCCGAGCCAAGTCGTCCAACCTTCCGGCCCTGCTGTGGTTGAGGCGGTCGTGACCACCCCGGCAGCGACCGACGTTGCTCCAGTTGATGCTCCGACCGGGGTGAAAACCACTGCTTCAGCCGGGGCGGGCGTTGCTATCTCGGACACGGTCCCTCCTGCCGAGCCAGAGGCGACCGCGGAAACCCCGGTGCACCCATACGACGTCGACCTCGGCATTCTACCTCAAGAGGTTTCGTCGGCTTATGTAAGGATTCCTACTTTCTTTAATTCTTAGCTATGCCTTCCTTTTAGAGCTCTGAATAAAGGATGTACTAACTGCTAGGTGCCCCCCCATTCTTTTCATCGAAAATTCTACGCGCCGAGGTGTGTTGTTTATGTTTCTTGGCCGCCCCAGTGGCCATCGAATGTAGATAACCTCCATCGGTCGCGTGAATTGAGAAGTTGTCTCAAACATTGGGCTCGGCCTTTAAGCTCTTTGGGTTCGAGCAATGACCCAGGGGATATGGTCGAGGTCTCGTCGCGTCAGGTCTATCATCTTCTCTTACTTTATCTTTTTTGGCTTAACTTGTGCTAATACTTGTCTTTTCATGCAGCCGTCTTGGGAAGCCGAGTTCGACGCTCTTCTGGCCAGTACGTCGAAGAGAGCAGCTAGGCCTTCCAGTTCCGTTGCACGGGACTCGGCTGACCCAGACTCTGCGGCCAAGCTACAAGAGCTCTTTTCCCTCTCGGCTTCTCAAATCCTTGAGCGGAAAGGGCTCGATTCCGTCGGGGCCTGTTTGAACGACCTTGCTGCCGACGGTCGCTTGGATAATGCTGTTGTCACTCGAGCCTCGTCGATGCTAGAACGAATTCGAGAATACTTCGGTATTTTCGAAAGAGCTCTTCGAGCCGAGGATGACTGGAAGGCTGCGTCGGCTCGGCAAGAAAATCTTCGTCCGAAGGTGGAGACGCTCGTAACGAAAAAAGAACAGCTTGCCGATCTCGACCGTCAAATCGCCGAACTCCAGAGTCGACGATCGGCATTTGCTTCTGAACTCGGGTAAATCTACCCAGATCGAATATGCATCCAACAGTCGGCGGGTCGAGTAGCTGAAGCTGGACAAAAAGATTCGGCAAGCTGAGGTGACAATAGGCGAGGTGAGATGGCTGGAGCTGAAAGCTTTCCTCGGATCTGTTCTCCCTTCTTCGCCTTAGGGTTTTCAATTGTAAACTTGGCTTGTATTCCATTTTTGCAAATCTTAATGAAAACTTTATATCAAATCTTGCATTTGTTGGATCCTGGATATTGTTGTTCTTGATACGACCTGTCCCCTTGCCGAGAACCTACTTATTATTCTTGCATTTCCTAAGTAACCAGATAATATTTCTTTAAGAACTTCCCATTAATTGGTAATTTATGAATTAAACCCGTTCGGTCCTTGAGACGATACGCTCATTTGCCGAGAACCTTGTAAACAACGAATGGTCCTTCCCAATTCGGCGACCATTTGCCGAACCTAGGGTCTTTAACTCCAACTGGTAATATAGTCTGCCAAACTAAATCACCTTCGCCGAATGTTTTCTGTCTAACCCGCTGATTATAAGCTCATTCGGCAACCTTCTTTTGCGCTGCTAATAGGTTGCAAGCGTCAAGTCGAACTTCTTCTAAATCTTCTAACTCTTGCCTCATGGCTTGGCTATATTCGGCGCTGAACAAACTACTCTGTTTGATTATTTGCAGCGAGTTTACACTTAACTCGACTGGCAGTATCGCGTCATGCCCATAAGTCAAGGCATACGGCGTTGTTCCAGTCGCCGATCGTGGTGAGGTTCGATAAGCCCACAAAGCTTCATTTATCTTTAGATGCCACATACCAGGCTTTTCCTTCACCATTTTTTTGAGGATACCGATCAAAACTTTGTTACTCGCCTCGGCTTGTCCGTTCGCCTGTGGGTAGTACGGCGTAGACTGTTCGAGTCGGATATTCAATCCACTCGTGTATTCCTTAAACCTGTCGGATGTGAAAATTGTGCCATTGTCTGTTATGATCGTTTCTGGCACATCGAATCTTGTCACGATGTTCTCTTCCACGAAATTACAAACTTCTCTGGATGTTAATTCGGCATACGATTTTGCCTCGACCCATTTAGTGAAGTAGTCTGTTGCCACTAATATCCATGCATGTTTTGTTGCTCCGGAGGATGTTGCAATTTTGCCAATTACATCCATAGCCCAGCCTCTAAACGACCAATGTTTAGTCACTGAATGTAGTGTCTCGGCTGGTACTCTTTGTATGGGGCCATGAATTTGGCACTGTACACATCCTCGGGCGAACTCGATGCAATCTTTTAGAATGCTCGGCCAAAAATACCCGTGGCGGCGTAGCAGCCATCGCATCTTTCGGCCTGATTGATGGGCTTCGCATATCCCTTCGTGCACTTCTGCAACTGCTTGGACGGCCTCTCGTGGTCCGAGGCATAATAGCAATAAACCGTCCTCACCTTTTCGATATAGCTCATTCTGATAGATGACGTAGTTCATGGCATGCACCCTTGTCTTTCGATCATGTTTGCCGTTCGGGTTGTCAAGGTATTGCATAAGTGGTCTTCTCCAATCGTCTGGTAATGCCTCGACCGTACAAACAACCGCCGATTCTTCTCGTTCCAATAACGATGGTAAAGACATCACGCGCGTTCAAATTACTTGGTCGCGATGGAGGACTTGTTGATTGACCAAGGCCGGATATGACTGGTGTACTGTGGGTGTCGTCCTGCCTTCTGGGGAACGTAATGTAGGCTAAATTCAGATAACGCCATCGTCCATTTCCCAATTCGGCCTTTGACTATTGGCCGAGTGAACATGTATCGGATAACATCTGTCTGAGCAATGACCTGAGTGACCGATGGTAGCATGTAGTGCCGGAGTTTGGATGCGGCGAAAAAGAGAGTCAGGCAAAGTTTCTCGACGGGGGAGTAATTGATCTCTAGCGAGTTAAGCCTCCGGCTACGATAGAAAATGGCCTGCTCGCGACCGGCGTCATTGTCTTGAGCGAGGAGACAACCAATGGATTCCTCGGCCGCGGATATGTAAAGTTTAGAGGTTTATCGCGCCGAGGGGGAACAAGAACAAGAGGTTTTGTAAGAGAGACTTTGATTTGGGTGAAAGCTGCTTGGTGTTCTTCGCACCACTCGAACTTGTCTGAATCCTTGAGTTTCAGAAGTGTGGAGAATGCCTTCATTTTGCCTGCCGAATTGGCTATGAAACGGCGGAGAAAATTTATTTGGCCGAGCAACGACTGGAGTTGCTTTTTGGTGGTTGGTGGTGGAGCGCTCAAAATTGCTCGAGCCTTGTTCTCGTCTATCTCAATGCCCCGATGATGGACAAGAAAGCCCAAAAAGTTATCGGCCGACACACCGAATGCGCATTTAGCAAGGTTCATCTTGAGATGATGTCGGCGCATACGAAGGAAAGCCTGCCGAAGATCATCAAGATGCGTTCGTCGGCTCTTGGATTTTACTACCACATCATCGATATATACTTCAACGGTCGTGCCAATCAGATCGTGAAAGATGGCGTTCATGGCGTGTTGATATGTGGCACCAGCGTTTTTAAGGCCGAACGGCATGACTACCCATTCATAAGTGCCGAGTGCCCCCGGGCAACGAAAGGTAGTTTTATGGACATCGGCTTCGGCAATGAAGATCTGGTTATAACCGGCGTGTCCATCCATGAAGGATAATATGGCATGATTAGCCGCGGCGTCAATGAGTAAGTCTGAGATTGGCATTGTGTACTCATCCTTAGGTGTTGCCAGATTCAGATTGCGAAAGTCGATGCATATGTGAAGAGAGCCGTTTTTCTTGAGTACGGGGACGATATTTGCGAGCCATTTGACGTATCGAGCTGTCCGAATGACCTCAGTGTTTAAAAGACGAACGAGTTCATCTTTGATGCCGAGTTGGACCTCGGTCGAGAATCGTCGGGGTGGTTGCCGGAAGGGCTTGCAACTAGGTTTGATACGTAATTCGTGCTCGACGAGTGTGCGATCAAGACCAGGCATCTCATGATAGCTCCAAGCGAAACAATCTTTAAATTCATGGAGTAGCTTGCAAAGCTCCGCTTTCATAGATTGGGGAAGCAGAGCACTAATAAATAATGGCCGAAGATCCTTGGCCGTTCCAACATTCACCTCCTCCAATGGATTCTTAACCTGAGGCCGAGTGTCTTCAAGGTCGGCCGGAACGGCCTGAATATTGTCAAAAGAAAGCATGGGACCGCTATCGTCTTCGGCCAGGAACTCCACAAGATTAATACCCGAATGAGACTGTTTGGATATGATATGCCAATGAGCCAGCAGTCGTTCCATAATCGATGAAATCGCGGCTCGGCGTCGGGTTTGACTGGTGTCAGACATCAGGATCGGTGATAAAGTTAGCCAGTCCGAGTCTCGCCGAATCCTGATAGACAGTTTAGGTGCCAACCTCGACGGCTTTCTGAACTGAAATGCGAGTCGGTCGTCCCTCTTCATTGAGTCCCTGTAGAGTAATGTAACCAACGTGGTCGTCGTAGTACCGTGCTTGGACCATGTTGGCCTCAAAGGGCTGATGGTCGGCCGGATGTACGACGATTGATTTACCATCCCAAAAGACGAGGACTTGATGTAACGAAGAAGGAATACAACTTGTTTGGTGAATCCAATCTCGACCGAGCAGTGCATTGTACTCGGTCTTCGAATCAACTATGAAGAAAGCTGTCATGTGGTTGCGACCAGCGATGCTTACTTCCAACAGGAGTACTCCTTTGGTTTGAGACTTATCCCCGACGAAGCTGCTCATGGTAATGCTTGATGGGATAAGTTCATCGTTGGAACGGTGTAAGGCCTTCATGATGGATACAGGCATTATATTGACAGTGGCTCCACAGTCGACGAAGATTTTCGAGACTGGGTATCCTTCGATGTGAGTTGTGATGTATAGGGGTTTGAGGTGACGAAGGTTGGCGGCCGAAGAACGAGGAAACAATTCGGCCAAAGCTGCCTTGAGATTATCATCCTTAGTCGTTGGCTCGAGGTCGGTGAGAGAAACAAAGTCGACTTGGGTAGCTTCTTCGGCTACTACATCGCCGTCTAGGAAGCTTGGCTGGGACGTGGTCGACTGAAAATTTGCAGGCAAGACATGGACCGTGCTGATTTCCATGTTGTCGAGGATTGACGGGCCCATCGAATTGGGATCTTCCTCCTTCGTCGGTTCCTCTTCCTCTGGAGTCTCATCCTCTGAAATGTATTCTTCGTCCCCTGAGTTCTCCTCATTATCCCCGAGGTTCTCCTCATTATCCCCGAGGTTCTCCTCATTATCCCCAAGGTTTTCCTCATCCCCAAGGTTCTCCTCCTGACTCTCTTCCTTGCCCTCTGGGTTCTTTGATACTGGCGTCGGGTATGGTACTTATGCTGTGGCCCGAGTTCGTTCTTGGTATGCAATTCGGGCGTCTCTGATGTCCAGATAGGCGTCCAAACGCTCGACCCGACGTATTTCATCGGCCGTAAGGCCGAAGAGAGAAACGGCCGAAAATACCTCAAAATGATATCGTAAGTATTGGAGATCCTCAAGGGAAAAAGGAAGTTCGTCTGGGTTGATGTCCGTATATGGATCGACACTGAAGCCGAGAACTCGGGCCTCGCTTATGTGTTGAAACCTAGCTTTCAACCCGAGATCCGAATTCTTTTGGATGATTCGTTCGGCATCTGGGCAGGTTAGGACAAGGTCGACCGTGTCTTGACATGCTTTCGGTAAACCATATAAATCATTGGCCGAATGAGTTTTGTGAAACTCTCGCATGTATTGTAAGGCTTCTCCGAGGAATGGTGGATGTAGGTTTCGCCGGACCTTGATCAATGGTTCTTCTGCAGGCAATGGAGGAAGTTGAACTTCGGCCTCCTTCTTAAAATGCTCAAGTCGTGCCTTCATTTCTCCAGGTCGAATAAGAAGTTTGATTCGCTTCTCGGCCTCCTCAAATGTGGTTTCCAGGGCATGATCGACCGACTGTTTATCTTGTACCAACTCTCTCATAATTGCTGGGGTTTGCCGGTTATCGTTATCGCCAATTTTCTCTTTCGGCTGCCATTTGTGGCCTGAAGTAGCCGAAGTTTCTTGTGCCGCTTGCTGGCGGGCTAGGCAATCGATTCTTTGACATCGGCGCTTCTGTGATTTGGATAACGCGGTGTACACACCCTTAGGCGAGTGATAAGTAAACCATCTTTGGTCTTGAGGTTCAGGAGGTTTGAAGGTTCTTCGACTTGCGGAAGAACTTGAGCTGCTAGAATTACGGGAATAATACTCTTCATTGTAGAATGGAGTATCAAAGTCGCGTCGTCTTCTGGCCGAGGATGACTTAACCTCATGTGGGCCGAGCCTGTTGAAAACGGTATTGCTCGAACTCGAGCCGGGCGTTTTTTGAAGTGTCGTCGGGACTGAGGGCACACGTGGCACTTCTGTTTGCTGCGGCCGTGCTCTTGGTCTAATCGGGACATCTGCTTTGCACTGTGTGCACAGGGTTGCAGATTCAATGGCTTCTTCAGCGCCAGAACTTGACATGGATTTGACGGTGGTCGGTCTGACCGAATCTCGAGGTGGTGAATTCAAGAACAGATCGATCTTGAGTCGTGGTTGGCCACCTTTTGTTAAGAAGTGCCGAGCTGGGACGATCTCGACCTTTAAACTTGACATGGGTTCGATGATGGCTGGTCCAACCGAATCTCGATGTGGGGAATTCGAGAACAAATCGATCTGAAGCCGCGGTTGGGTCCCCTTTCTTGGGATATGTCGCGCCGAGACGAACTCGATCTTTCCTTTTCCTTTGTCTCGAGGTAAATGAACATCGACCATTCCCACCGTCGTTGTAAGGAAAGGGTCAGTATCAACTCTCATCCTCTTCTCTGGAAACTTAAGTTTTCCATCGTCAATCCATTTTTGGATAGTATCCCGAAACACGACATAATTGTTTGTCGTGTGTTTGCTCGAATCGTGATACTTGCAATATGCCCGCCCCTTTAGCTCTTCGGCCTTGGGAATGTTGTGTCTCGGCCGAAGTCTTATAATATTGGCGAGTAGCAATTGATCGAAGATAGCGTCGGCCTTAGTAATATCAAACGTATATACTTTTGTCGTTTTTACGGCGTTTTCTTCAGATATTGGCCGAGCTTTGACATCCTTAGGGTTGATGTGGGTCAACGCCTTGCATATATATGGTTTGTCAATCACTATTTTAGCCGCATCTATGCTGGCGTATTCTTCGGATTCCACCGATGCATAGCTAACCGTGGGGTTTTTATAGATGGTTCCTCGGGATGGTGACTTCGAAATTTTCTCTTCACGGAGCAGATAATCATATTGCTCGACATGCTGAGCTAATTCGTACATGTCGCAGAAGTTTGCCCCCAAGAATTTCTTCTTATATTCCACGTCTAAACCATTCAACGCAAGTCGAACAAACTCGACTTCTGGTAGGGGTACTCGGCACCAGTTCCTGGCTGATTTAAATCTCGTAAGATAATCCATCGACGATTCGTCGGAGTCTTGTGCCATTCTGGCTAACGAAGAGACTGACATTTCCATCCCCGGCCGATAGAACTGTTCGTGAAACTTCTCGACCAGTTTTTCCCAACTTTGAATGGAATTAGGTGGGAGGTTAATGTACCACGCGAAGGCCGAACTTGTGAGTGAGAAGTTAAACAGTCGTAACTTATAGAGGTCATTACTAAAGTCTCCACATTGTGCAGTGAAACGGGCGACATGATCTAAGGAGAACAGAGACGATTCTCCAGCAAAAAGGCTGAAATATGGGATTTTAAAGCCTTTAGGATACTCGAACTTCTCCATGTAAGCTGGATATGGGTGGATAAACTTTGGGAACTTCGGTCATTTCTTCAGAGCCGAATCAATCATTCTCTGAACTTCGACCGCATCTACAGATGTTTCCATTCTTGAATCAAAATCATCTATCCGACTGGTTGATCCACCCCTCTTGTCTAGCTCGACCATTTTGAGCCGAGCAGGTCCTGCCTCGATCGGTGATACTGATGCGAAATTACTTTTTGGTATAGGCTGTTTGAAACGATCAGAATAACCAATATGCTGGGTATTGTTAACCATGGCTTCGAGCAATCTCGTATGCATGGCGTTTTGACTATGTATTTCTTCGAGTATCCCTCTTATTCCTTGACTGAACGTGTGTTCGAAGTGCTGAGACTGTTCTTCGAGCCTTCGTCGAAAAAATGATCTGGTTGGCAGGTCGGACCCATCACCACCGTCTTCATCACAATCCTCCACTACGCCTTCAATCACGGCTTCCTTTGTTATATTTGCGAGGGTCCCTGTGTCCCGAGGCAACTCGCCAATGCTCGCTTCTCTTTCTTGTTGTGTCCCTTTCGACGCTTCAGGTGTTACGGCAGCAGTAGGTTGTGTCCGTAATGAACCTTCGGCTCCTGGGTTCTGACTCGAGTGGGTAGCGACCGATTTTCCCATGGTTGATTTCTTTGTTACTGACCGTGTTTCAATGGTCATGAACTTCGAAGGTTTAGCACTTGGTCCCAGTGGGCGTGCCAAAATGTTGACCCTAAAAACTACCAAGCCTACGTGGCGCGCAGGCCGAGTAACTAATAAGCTAACTACGTCCTTCGGTTGAATGCGGGGCGTGCCAACTAGACGACCGAGTTCGGCCGGTGAGTAAAATGTTGATGTTGCGTTGTGTGGGCGGCTGACTTCTGAATCTTGCGACTACGGCCGAGGAAGGAACACGCCTCGGCCTTTGGGTTCTAGAGCCTGAAGACAAGGCTACTAGTCTTGCGAAATTCACGACTCGTCGGCGCCAGATTCGGTCACAGTGATTATATGCGTAAAGGTATAAACACGCCGAATCGACACCAAAGTATAGGGGCACAGATACTCGAAACAGATGTGGGTCTTAATTGTGAAAGTGGTTCGGCCGTCTGAATGCCGAACTTTGAAACCACCCTGTGAGTATCCAATCATTAAACAACTCGGCGTTCGATGTGCCGAGCTCGGTAATTAGTAATACCTCACTTCGCCGAGAAGGCTGGTGAGATAACCTCTGCCAATAGGGATTCGAAAATCCTTCTCGACCGAGACTTGGATAGGTAACCAACCGGCCTCGACGCAGTGCTGTTTATCCAAACTGAAGGTGCTTCGCGATCGACTGGTTCTACGGCGATAGTGCTGTTTATCCAAACTGAAGATATCACCGGTTGCCTTCACAGTGCTGTTTATCCAAACTGAAGATGTGTCGGCGGACAAGAAAATAAAAATCTCAAAGGTTGAGAGAGTTTGCGCAGGGCAGTTTTGTGTGTTGAGTTTGAGAGACTGAACGTTATGCTCTCCCCTTTATTTATAGTACCGTGAATACTCCAATCCGTCCTTGGATTAGACCTCCTCTTCCTAGTCCAACTCTACCTCAGCCAATACTAATCCAATTCTATCTCGGCCGATCCCAATCCAACTAGGACTTTGAACCTGCCTCTAATTACGAGCTCGATTCACCGTTACCTCGGCCTCCTCAGGACTCCTTCGCCTAATAGGTCTCGGCCTCTATCACATTCTTATACTTATCTGTTCCTCTTTCCCTCTCCAGATAGGATTCCTCCTAATCCGTGGCCCAAAACGCCGACTCACCGCCTTCGCGCAGGTCCTGGGTCGAGGATGGTCTGAGCTCGGCCCAATGTCATTTTGGGCCCAAACAAGCCTAGAAACAGTTTTTCTGCTCCAACCGTTCTAGGCTAAAATTTTAGCTCGGGATTATTAAAGAATAAACTTAGGCTATTTTTTTTCTTAAATTAATTTTTTTATAAAAAAATAAATATGAAGACTATCGTAAATTAATTTTATGAACATTTTAATCTAAAAAAATTTGAATTTCGATAAATATTTTCACTCGATTCGGTGGAGCCCACACCGATTTTTGGGCTAAATTATAGGGGGAATCTAACTTTGGTTTAGCATTTAGCCCAAATTTTCCCCTTGGGTTGAGTTTGGGGGGAATTTTGAAGGGTAATTTGGCTTTTAGCCCACTATTGAAGATGGTCTAATGAGTTCGTTTTTTTCATTTTGTCATTGATAGGTTTGGTTTTATATTATTCACTCCTTTATTGTACTGTTCACATTGTCCTACGTCATTTTGGGCTTTCGGGTCACAACTTCTTCCATCTAGGAAATATCCCGTGAAATGTCGCTTTGACATCTCAAGTCCATAATAAAAAAGATCGTGTAAATTTCGTCTACCTATACCTTTATTTTATTGGAATTATTGCGTAAATGATATATGAACTTTTGTGTATTTATGATTTATTTAGGGATGGCAAAGATTTGGTTTGGTGACGAAAATGCTATATTCATCCTCATAACCACGAAAATTAACCATATCCATAACCGCAAATTAACCATCGGGATTATCCATAACCATATCCACCGGGTAACGGATTTTCAATCGGTTATCGATTATATCCATCTTCCTAAAAAATACAAAAGGAAGACAAAACAAATTGTCTAATAAATCTAAAACTTGTGAAGACAAAAGAACGAGATATCTGAACTTCGTTTCTATTTCCACCAGGCTTGCATCATAATTCTAACATATGTAATAAACTAGAAAACTGACGCTAATTGAGAATTTGCATGAATCAAATAACATGAAAAAGAATGAAAGATGTGGAGCCAAAAATAATCACAAGGCGACACGTGGATTTTCGGATTAAGAAGACAAGAATGCCCTTGAGGAGCACCAGAAATCCTACGCGCGAGCAGCTGGTAATTATCATCGGTCAAGTCAAAAGCGCCCACAAAAGGTAAACAAATCCGAATTATTTCATCCATCCACATTTAAGGCAATTATCTCATAAATCCACCAATTATCCCACATAAATGGAGATAATTGGCAAATTAATGAGGATATTCCTCATTAATTGGCCAATTAACTTAGCCCTAAAGTCCACAAATCCTCTAAATGGCCGGTCCTCCCTTCTCTTAAGGGGGCCGGCCACTTCCCCTTTTTTATTACCCACATTTCATTCTTTTTTCCTCCTTTTTTAGCCACCAATTCAATTACTCCTTATTATCTTTCTTCATAAATATAAATCCTTTCCCTATTTGATTAATTAGCCAATAAATAGGCTAATTAATCCTAGATCTCACACCAAAAACCCTAGCATGGCCGGCCACCCCCCATTTCCTATAAATACTACCCCATTTTCTCACAAAAGCCAATTCCAATCCTTGGGCAAAAACACTCTAAACACTTTTTCTGTCTAATTCTAACTTTGACATCGGAGGTTCTTCGGCCAAAGCCCCCCCCATTCATCGTGGGCGCGTGAGGCTTTTGGCCTTAACCTAAGGTGTTTATTATTTTGTAGGTGCAAAGTCGTCCAAGATCAAAGAGGAGAAAATTTGCATCCACAAATTGGTGCTTTCATTGAGAGGAGAAGTTTACGCTCGAAAAAAGACTCTCGCACACAAAGGTTTTTTCTTCAATCTCTAGTCCGTTTGTATTCTTTCGTACGTCTTTATTATTAGAATTTTTTACTCGTAAAAAGTTCTTTGGTAAAGCGTATAAAAAAAAGAAAAGAAAAGAAAAATACATAATGGTTAGAGATCTAGAAAATTCGATGAGCAACAATTCAAACATTCAAGGCGTGGGACCACGGCGATCTACGAGATTGAATGTGACTCTTAGGGAGATGGCGCCACCACCACGAGGCTCCACCATGGGAACCACCGCGGTGACCACCCGCGGCGAGGTCCATGGTACCATTACGGCGGTCCAAGCCTCGCACTCGCGCCCACCTCGCATTGAGCAGCTTGCTCCTGCAGCCAAGCCTGCCCACGCAGCCCCGCCTGCCCACGCAGCCCTGCCTGCCCACGCAGCCCCGCTGCCCACGTAGCCCCGCCTGCCCCAGTGGTGTCCCAAGCAACCCGAGTCGTGCCCGGAATCACCCACATGTCCACCGCTCGAGAAGGGGTTTTCCTATCTAGTTCATCCAATCTGAGTGGTGAGCAGAACCTGTCCCGGCAAGTCATGGAGTTGATGAGCGCCCTAGCGCAGCAGACAACCCTGGTGAATCAACTCTTGCAGCGCACGGAGATCCAACGCGCCCCAGAAGGGGAACCTTTCCGGCAACGTCCTGGCAAGCAGCCGATCAATCAGACTAAGCAGTCAGGCGATGTGCAATCTCGGCTGGGCCCCAGAGACAGCGTGGACTCCCGTCTTAGCGCGAGGAGGAGCGTGCACTCTCGGTTAGGCCCGCGAATAAGCATACGATCGAGGTTGGGGCCGCACATTGAAGGATCGCACGAGCAACCGTCCGGGCAGAGTGTCCGTTCGCGTTTAGGCCCGCAAGGAACAAACTCCACATCACCTCAGAGGATGCCGCATGGCGCACGAAGGCAAGCGACCGTTCAATCCGCTTCGAGTTCCACCGGCAGCCCACGGAGAGACCTCTCACCGGTTAGGCAGCCGAGGCAACGACAAGTGGAGCGCCCGGAAGAGCAGCCTAGACCGAGGGGCCGAGATTTAGGACAGCTTAGAGCTCCGCTGCCCCACCAGAGACAAATCCAGGAAGAGGTGGAGAAGCTTTTTAACGAACTGCTGCGCGAGTTCCGACGCGGTGACACGACCGATGAAGCATTACGGCGGGAGATGACCAAGATAAGCCGAAGCCCCTTCGCGGACGAGATCGAGCATACGGAACCCTCGCGCAAGTTCAGCATGCCGCACTTCACCTCATTCAAAGGAGATGGAGACCCAGAAAGGCACTTGAAGCACTACCGAAGTGCCATGGTCCTCTACCGGAGCAATGACGCCCTTATGTGCAAAATATTCGCCACCACCTTGCAGGGCGAAGCGCAAGATTGGTTCCATACCCTACCACCACGATCCGTCTCGAGCTTTGACGATCTTTCCTTGGTCTTCACCAAAGAATACTCGTCTTACCGCTCGATCAAGAAAAAATCCGATCACCTGTTCAACGTAAAGAAGAACCCGAGGGAATCACTTCGCGACTACGTGAAGAGATTCAAGGCGGAGAAGGCAAAGATCGTAGGATGTGACGACTCGATAGCCAGTGCAGCCTTCCAGAAGGGCCTCCCCGCAGATCACCCCCTGTTTGGGGAGATGATCATGAAGGAAGACCTGACTCTAGCAGACTCCTTCGCCCTGGCCGAAAAGCATGCACTCTGGGATGAGGCCCGACGAGCAGAAAATGCGCATGAGCAGCCGCAAAAAGAATTGGTGACAGCTCAACGAAGGGAAGACGGAAGGCAGCCGGTAATTATCATCGGTCAAGTCAAAAGCGCCCACAAAAGGTAAACAAATCCGAATTATTTCATCCATCCACATTTAAGGCAATTATCTCATAAATCCACCAATTATCCCACATAAATGGAGATAATTGGCAAATTAATGAGGATATTCCTCATTAATTGGCCAATTAACTTAGCCCTAAAGTCCACAAATCCTCTAAATGGCCGGTCCTCCCTTCTCTTAAGGGGGCCGGCCACTTCCCCTTTTTTATTACCCACATTCCATTCTTTTTTCCTCCTTTTTTAGCCACCAATTCAATTACTCCTTATTATCTTTCTTCATAAATATAAATCCTTTCCCTATTTGATTAATTAGCCAATAAATAGGCTAATTAATCCTAGATCTCACACCAAAAACCCTAGCATGGCCGGCCACCCCCCACTTCCTATAAATACTACCCCATTTTCTCACAAAAGCCAATTCCAATCCTTGGGCAAAAACACTCTAAACACTTTTTCTCTCTAATTCTAACTTTGGCATCGGAGGTTCTTCGGCCAAAGCCCCCCCCATTCATCGTGGGCGCGTGAGGCTTTTGGCCTTAACCTAAGGTGTTTATTATTTTGTAGGTGCAAAGTCTTCCAAGATCAAAGAGGAGAAAATTTGCATCCACAAAAGAGTACCTATTGAGTTGACAACATGCACCAATTTCTTGACAGTGAGACTCTTGAAAAGAGATGAATCTGATAAACTTAGAACATTTGATAATTGATATATAAAATGATTCAATGAATTAATTTGGTTGAGTATAACAACAAGAGTATTGAATTGATGAGGTTGTTGGTATGCCCCATGCATGATGTTTGGTGCATAATAATGATAGTATAGAGTTAATTTGATGCATGCATAATGAATTAGTATAGGGAGGGTTCGGTAAATTAAATAAAATTATATTATATATATATATATATATATTCGGGTCGGATTCAGGGACGGATACGGATTGGGGACCCCTATAACCATATCCAAAACCATAACCGAATAAAGTTCACGGTTTTTCCCCATATCCATACCATACCCGAATTTTCATATTCAAATCTAATCCATTCGGACGGTTATCGGGTTTAACGGTTAAAATTGTCATCCCTGGATTTATTAGTGAGACTACTAACATTATTATGTGTGTTATGTCGTCAAATATGTTACACGATATAAAGAAAAAAAAAAAAACGAAAATACAAATCTCAAATGGGTAAAAATTATTATTTTGACTGATTTTTTGTTTTCATTTAATAATCATTGAAAGAGAACTTAAAAACTAACCAGCAACTTTTTGTGATTCATTCTTTACAAACTTAACCTCCATTCCTTTGAACTTGGAAATCCTTCACTCAAACCCAACTTTCAAATTTCATGGGATTTAGACAAAGTAACAAACAAATGGATTACACAAAGTTAGGGGGAATTAGAAACGTACCACATGAGCCTTACAAAGGAATATAAGAGGGATTTGCAAATGACCCTCTCACATGCTTTTTGTAGTGCACGCGTAGTGCATTTCTGATTCCTCCAATCTAACTTTTTATGATCGAGTTTTTCGTTTCTTGGTCTAAAACTCCTTGGAATTTGGAAGCACCTCACCTATTTAAAGAAAAACCAATTTACCAAGGAAAAATGGGTTAACCTGGCCTTTTATGTGTACAATAATGACATCATAAAATAAGAGAAAAAACCTCTCATTCTTCACTAGTCAGCCTACCTCAAGAACTTTTCTTTCGTATTCAGTTGTATACAACTATATATCTATGCCACTACAAAAAAATGGCCTTTTGGGACGGTCAAAAAGTGTCGCAAAAACAGCAAAAAGCGTCGCAACAACCCTTTTACGACGGGCTTGCGACGGCCAATGACGCATCGCAATACATAGGCGTCGTAAATGTTGGTCAATTATATGCGATGTTTTCAGTGCGTCGCAAATACTATTTGCTACGGGTTTGCAACGGCAAGTAACGCGTCGCAAATAATTGGCACCAGGTATAAAAAATAAAAAAAAATAAAAAATTGGGCATCAAATGAGACGCCACAATCACATTATGTTTAACAGCTTCACCAAAATTGTTTCATATGAAATGTTACTACATATTTCAAAGTAAAATAAAATCCAATATTGATACAATTCAAAATTCACAAAATGAGAAACACTTAGATATCAAAGAATGTATTTCACTAACAATAATGAAACATATATACATGATCAAAACGTTTATAGGTTCTATATTCCTACGTCAAGGTCCTCGTGATAATACAAACTATGTAGAATTGTCTTCAAACGTCTGCTTCCTCCTCTCGTCATAAACCTCCTAAAAAATGTCCTTAAACCTGGGGCAGTCAAATAACTCAACATTTGTAATAATTTCCTTATAGAACTAAATGATATAGAATTGATAGTTGAATGTTGAATAATTCTTCCAACAAAGGTAAATTTACCTGCCATCGTACTTCACTATTTCTTCATAATAGTGTTTTTGGTGCTTTAGTATAGTGGCCACTTCTTGGAAATAGCCAACGACATTGATAAGTCGGCAAACACTCGAATAAACTATCAAAAAACCAAGGTTTTGTTAGAGCTTATCAGCACATTTGCCTAAACGAACAAAAAGGTATGCGATGCTCATTGTGGTAAGAAAACCTCATCAGCATTATACACAGAAAGGGCCACACCAGGCCCTTGAAAATTGTAAACATCAAGTGCAACAGGGGAGACTCCGTCTGGGACTTAGCATTACAAACAGATAGATGCGAAGCAGAAAACCATATTCAAGGGAAATTACTTCACCAGCACAATCATATGATCTAGAATGTTGAGATTTACTTACCCAAAACCATTTCAAGTTTTCATGGCCCTCTGTATCAGGTTCGATACCGATCGCCAAAGGCATGCCTACGAATACATATGGCTTCTTCCAACCTGTAAATTGGACATGAATTGAGCACTTCCCACAACATTTTACTTACACTCAAGATTAGAAATGACTTCGAGCCATTACCAGGAACTATTCTAGGGATGTTTTTACATAGAATAGGTTTATGAAAAAATAGCACCTGTAAAATAAAGCATCACATTTCAATTGGAGATTGTTCAAACAGTTAGGTAATCTTTCAGATGCTAACTTAAGTTGTAACTTATTAACGGAAATGAGTAACATAACTAAGAGTATTAAATTTTGTTTTGTATTAAAAGGAGACAAGGTCTTAGATACAAATCATCTAGAATGTTTCTAATTGTGCCCTTTGGACTCCACATTGATTTCAACCCAAAATCCTTCATTCTGGTCTCATCTGCAAGGTATGTATATGAGAAAATGAAATTAGATGAGACAATATTTAAATGTCTAGGCAGAGCAGACAGATCATCTTATTGCTAAGGAAAGCATCTGAGCAGCCATAATGTCTATCGTAAAGGATTCAAGGTCCTCGTGATAATACATACAAAACAGCATTATAGAAAAGCAAAAACAACTAACCAGGGGCTATTGTAGTACATTACACAGCAATAATGTGCCTACAGGGCATAACAGGTTAAAATCAAACAAATAGAAGAAGCGAAAACAAACAATTCAAAGGTAAGAAATACAAAGACGCTAAACAAATTCTGAATCAAACTACTTACTTAATAGTGGCTTCAGCACTCTATTGTAACGCTGTCATCGGTCGCATCACGGTCCAAGTCCAGATAGGGAAAAATAAGCAGTAATAGCATACAAATGAAAAACTTGGATTAAATCAAATAAATTCTACAACAAAAGCATCAGTAAACTGAAATTCACATTAAAATGTATATCACACTTTGCCTTTTAATCGTTTTCTTTATGATCCTCGTCCTTACATCACCTAATTGACAAAATAATACCACAATTAGTACAGTACACAATCACAACATCCAAAATTACAAAAAAAATAGCTCCAATTACAAAAAATCCACCAAAAATATTAGCAAATAATGATGAAGTAAAACCACAGAAAAAGGGGAAAAACCCTAAATAACGAGATAACTTATGGAGAATAGATAGGATGGGAATTTGAAGAAAAATGATGAAACAACACCAACAAAAAACAAATTATCTTACCCGAATGAGAAGAGATGACGTTGAATTCGACTTTCTAGAAGCAAAAAGAAAGAATTGAGAGACGACGAAAAAACTAGGGATAGGGAAAGGGGAGATTTGAGAGAGGGAACAAGAACCATAACCCCTTACCTGGTTCAATTGTGGCTCAGCATCAATGGTTATGGCGAGAGTGGCAGAGAAGCTTTTAAGCTTTTCAACAGAGGGAGATCGACGCAGAGCGAGAAGGAGAGAGGCGGAGAGCTAGAGGGAGACTCGAGCTAGGCGGAGAGCTAGCTTTTCTTTCTCTCTTTTAGCGCAGAACAAAGCGCCAAATCTAAGCGCGCAAAATTTTTTAGTGAAATTTAATATTTATTGCGAGGGCCACCTTACACGTCGCACAGAAGGTGTCGCAAATGCCATGTTTTCTTGTAGTCACTCAAAATACGAGCCCTCCATTAGCTTCCTCTCGATGCTTGTCGGCATTTGCTAAATATATCCTTGTGCTCTTTCCTCAAAATTTTGATAGTCGTCGCTGTACTCTTCCACCGTAGTAGTAGCAATCAAAGAGGCAGCCTGAAGGAGTAGAAGAGCAGACCCAAAATTAGATTTAAACAACTGCAGGGTTCTTTCTTTGAAATCTTGGCTGTATTGGGTGATGAAGCCCTCACGGGCTGTTACGACTAAGCCTTATCCCACTAAATGATGTTGGCTGTATGAATTATAGAACGCCATTGCGCTCGGTTTTGCGCTAAGTCTTCCGTTAGCTGAACAAGAGCAGCATTAATTGAATTTAAGCAATTCAAAGGTGATAGAGTTGCACATACAGAAGTAGCATGCTGGAAGGCCTCAAGTATCAGGTTTGCATGAGTTGAATTCATCAACATTGACAAGATTTCAGGGCTTGGCAATCCCCTCGTTACAGACTCTGCGTACTCGTGATCCTCCAACCCAGAGATGTTTATAAACACTTGCTTCCCATCCACTTCAAGTTTTGGCACTTGAGCATTTGCCTTTGGAGGTGGGGGTGGGGGCATCTGAGAGCAGCTTGGATCCGCTCGAGGAGCTCCGCGTGTTGTCGCTGTTTTTTTCATGATTGTCTTCGGATAAAAAACCAAACCAAAATTAGAAATGAACTCTAAGAATCATTATGGCTATGTTTGGGTGAGGTATTTCTACGTCCCAATGTATTGATATTAAGTTAATAAGAGAAGTTTGATAACAAAATGTTAGATACGAGGGATTATCAATGCACTAATAAATGAGAGACCTTTAGACTTCCGATGTACAGATGTATCTTCCTTGTATCACTTCGCATAGTATATAGAGAAATGCTAAGGGGACTCTCTTAAAGTGGAACTCTCTATGGACTCTGCCATCTCATAGTTTAATGACAAGTTTAATGTCAATTTTGAGAGAATCTCTTTAACAATTTTCATGTATATAATACACACCATACGCCTTCGATGAATTATCAAGGTACAACCCAACAAACTTACGTCTCTTCTATCTGATTTATGCCCTATTTCTTTTGTATTCTTTCATGCACCATATGAGCAGGTATCAAATAGGGATTTGTAAATGACAGATTGTTAACCCCTAGCATGTCTTTGTTGATGAAATTGAGGTTCCACCATAAAACCAATTGGCAATATAGGGAGTAGCCCAAGACCATATAAGCACATAGCAAATCTTGTCCCTCACCAATGTGGGACAACTCTCAACACGCCCCCGCACGTGTGGCGGATTTTCAAGCCTACACGTGGACAACAACTGGGTGACGTGGAGCGCGTGTGGCCGTTGGGCTTCACACGTGGACAACCTTGCTCTGATACCATGATGAAATTGAGGTTCCACCATAAAACCAATTGGCAATATGGGGAGTAGCCCAAGATCATATAAGCACATAGCAAACATTGTCCCTCACCAATGTGGGACAACTCTCAACACGCCCCCGCACGTGTGGCGGATTTTCAAGCCTACACGTGGACAACAACTGGGTGACGTGGAGCGCGTGTGGCCGTTGGGCTGCACACGTGGACAACCTTGCTCTGATACCATGATGAAATTGAGGTTCCACCATAAAACCAATTGGCAATATGGGGAGTAGCCCAAGATCATATAAGCACATAGCAAACATTTGTAATACTTATGAAGTGCATTTCTAAATTCTAATCCCTCCTACCTAACTTTTGGTGATCGATTCCTTGCTAATTTAACCTCAACTCCAAACATAGCCTAAGTTATTTTATATAATATAAAGGATTGCAATAACAGTGAGAAAGCGATTAAATCATTGAGTAGTCCATTTGTTAAAAAGGGTAGTGATATTCACAAACTCATTTTTTCGTATACACTACTTTTATTGTTTTTGTCCCTTGATTCTTGTTTGATTTATTCATTTCCAATGCTAAACACAAAAAGGAAGGAGTGAACGGGGAGAAAAAGAGAGTGGCAAAACACTTCCCCATTCGTCTTTGAGAAATACTAGAGCACTCTCAACATGGGACTCTCCATGAACTCCTGTCAGTTCATGGTTTTGGCAAAATATTTTATAATATTGACACAGAAATTGACGTCAAACTATGATGTTGCAGAGTTCCACTTTTGAGAGAGTCCCTAGCATTTCTCTTCGTCTTTCCATTCACATTCCAAAACCATAGTCGAAGAGTATGAATGTTGACATTGAATTTGTGAAATGCAATTTCAAACGTTTCATCTTCTTTCCCATAAAAAGAAAATATGGTGGAACAATTCGGTGTTATTCAATGGGGGCAAAGCTTTACATTTAAGAGTGATTTTCAGTGTGCCCGCATAATACAAGCGGTTAGATACTGAGTATATCGGGTTGTTTTTCCGACACATTGAAAATTTCTCAACATTTAAGCCAAGAAAATGCAACTCAATAAAGTAAACAAAAAATGATTGAAATGATGCATTTAGGAGGGAAAAATAAAGGAACTGATGAATCCAAACAAAAAATGGACATACTTGGACGGTAGGCAGCTTCTGAGGAATCTTATTACAGCTTGATTTGCGAGCAGTCTGCTTCACCCGAACCATATTTCTGTATGGAGAGAGACCAGACACCGACAGAAAATTGAAGCAAACAAATAAAATTAAAATAAAAAACCAGAGAGGAAGACAGAGTAGAGAGCGATTGGGTGTGGGACTGGGACTGTACGAACAAGAAATGCTTCCTTTTCACGCTTATGGCGTGGGTGGGGACTGGGGAGAGGCCTATAGCAACCCCGAATGTCCTCATGCCAACCCTTCTTTCAAACTTCTTCTAGAAAATTTCTCTCCTTTCCTCGATTATTAACTGAAGAGGTAGACCTAGCAACGGGTCATGTTTGTCATTTTCATGCCGTAATTGTTATTTTAATGGGTCATGTCGTGTCAAATTTGTTATGTTAATGGGTTCTTAACAGATGATTCGATAACGACCCGATTTGTTAACGGACAGTGTGTTTTTTCGTTTCGCGTTTACGAATCATGCAAGAAATTGACATGTCTAATATCTAGATCTGACAAACAATATTTTATTATGTTCTTAAAGAGTAATCTAATAATGACACGATTTATTAACACGTAACACAATAAAAATTCGAATCATTAACAGGTTGATTCAAAACCTACCATTTTCGTGTTATTTTATATCGATTTAACGGATCTCTAAAGAAATTTTCAATCTTGAGAAGAGGAAGGGTGAGCTAAATTAAAGCTAGGAATGTGGTGAGTCGATCTACTTTCACAAAAAGTTCATGGGTGGTCCGTGTTGACCAGAAATTTGGTCTGAAAGTGGCCAAATGGCAACGGCCAAACTTTTCCAGAAAGTTGGAAAATTTCTTCCCAACTTCCAGAGCTGATATCTAACTCGATACTTAACCAAATTTAGTGATTCAAAAGCCATTTTGAAGTTAAGAATATGGGGAACAAGTCCATACCTATTAGATATCCAGTTGTGGTCGAGGTTGACCAGAAAAATGAGTTGAAAGTGGCCAAACGACCACGGTTCCCTTCGTTGGAAAGCTGAGCAATTTCCTTCACCTCGAGTTTTCTGAGTTTAGGTTCATTTGAGACAAGTATATGAGTTCAAACACAACTTATAGAAATGAAATGAAGGTTCTTAGAGTTTCCTGGGGCTTACCTAAGCCGTGAATGGCTTGAAAATAATTGTACGAACTCGCCGAGTCAGACCTTCCGAGTTGGACGTTCAAAACTCAGTCAACTCGTGAACCAAGGGTATGGTTATGTTCGTGAGGATGAGCTGAGCATGATAGTGTAATTTGTTTATCACGTTTGGACGTTTTGGTGTGAGTTTGAGAAGATTGCAGAGAAGAGGAAGAAGAAGTAGGGTACGGCGAGAGAGAGAAGAGAGAAGAGAGAAGAGAGAGGAGAGAGAAACAAGATCTTTGGGATTTTCTGATTTTTTGGTTAGTTGCTGTAATAATGGAGAGGATGGGATTGGGTGATGACTGAAAGGAAGGCACGGGTAGGCTTTAATGAAAAGCAATCATAGGGTTTTGCCTCATTTTTTTGGATTTCATACAAAAAAGAAAATCCTACACTATCCGAAATAGTGATTTTTCATTGATTAGAATTTCTGAGTACCCGTAACGAAGTGTATAAATTAAATACGAAGGTGTGAACAAGGTAAGAATGATGTAAACGCATACACGTCATTCGCCGAAATGGGCGTAATAGTCATTTCACATAATCAAGGAGAAATTACATAGGAAAATTAGGGACGGGTCGTCACAGTTTAGGCAACAAAAGATTAATTCGTCGCGCAAAGAAAATGATAAAAAAAAAATTTAGGTTAACAATATAAAATTAAATAAATAGGCTTTAGGCAACGAAACATTAATATTCATCGCGTAAAGCTTTTAAAAACATAAAAACTATAAAAATAATTTATTTTACAATTTAAAATATAAAATTAAATCAATTGGGTTAAATATTTCGTCAAGCAAAAGTTTTTTAAAATATATTTATTGTATTTTATTTTTTTTGTAAAGGCTTTGCACGACGAAGTTTAAATTTTCGTCGCGCAAAGTGCCTTTACGTGACAATATGTGTTTCGTTGCACAAAATTTCATCGCTCAAGACTTTGCGCGACGATGTGTGTTTCGTCATGCAATGGATTTTTTTTACTTGTGCAAGTATATGCTTTTAGTCAACTGAGCTACATCGCAAGTGAAAAGAATACACATATAAAGGTAGCACGAGTATAGTTTGAAGAAAATACAGAAAAATGAACGATCATTTTTAATTACCCTCAACATCACATTTACTTGATCCACCAAACAACGCCCCATCAGTTCCATTCTCAAGCCTGACAAAATCACAATCAACCCTCAATTGCTTTGTAAACGCGAGATTCATGCGATAAATAATACAAGAATATGCGGTCAGTGAAGAGTAGATGCTGATCTTTGTTCTAGCAATTCGCGGTCAGTGAAGAGTAGACTATAAAGGGAGCAATTGAGATGGCAATGCCGTAGCCAAGAATTACGTACGTGGGTGGGCAAAGTTAATTAAACTTTTAATCGTTTTGTTACGTACATAAAGTTATATAATAGTAAATCTGAAAGTAATAATTTGAAGCAAGAAATTTATACTATGTTTTCTAAGCTTGTAGTCTTCAAAACTTTCAAGTGAATAAAATAATGAACCATTTGTAGTATGGAAGTTTTAAATTGTTACTAAATTATAATATTAGTTAAAATAATGAGTTTATTTAACATTTAGTAGCTCTTATTTTCCTTAAAAAGCATCATTAAGATTCAAAATTTACATTTGCTAAGTGAAAAATGACAGTTAAAAATCATTAAATAGCCCAAAAGATTACTATTTTTAAACTTAAAAATCCAAAACTCTCCCTATGCTATGGCCTATAGGGAGCCTTGTACTTGGCTCCGCCACTTCGAGATGGAGTTGAGCTGGAATTCCGTGCTATGATGTGAAGAATTGTTTAAAATTATTATTGCGAGGATTCCCACAAGTCATGCCGTAAAGTTTAAACAAATTATAGGCGTTGTCGCGGTGGTGGAGTTGGAGTTGATCAGTGTGCTGGTGGCTGCAGCAATTAGGTTTGCTTGGAAGAAACAATTTGAGTATTACTGACTTGGAGAGGAAGCATGGAGAACAACGTGTTAAAGAAGTGGTAATTGACAATGAACTAACCTAGGGCCATACATAGTGGTGGTAATTCATGTTCTAAAACTAGAAGCAGCTTAATTAATTACTAATTATAGGATATAATTCTTGAACTACATTGCAATTAAACATCTTAATTAAGGCATCTTAATTTGGGGCTACTTCCCTGTTTTTTGGAAGAAATTTTCTTTGCGAAGAAATTTCAAGCTCTTAATTAATCTTTTCTATTGAAGAAATTTTGAGATTTTTTTTCCTACATGTTAAACGGCAGCTAGTTTTTTTCGTGCACGGTTTTTTAGGGTAAGGCATCTTCCCTAAAAATAGCTAGTAATTGGTTGAATAATTTGAGGGCGTTAAGCTTTCCAATTTGAGTATAAAGTTGTGATGAAACCAAAATAAAGTTTTCATCAAACTTCCAAACGAAAGAAACTAATTCTGAATTGAAAACTCAAGATGGATTTGAAACTGAAAAATATATTGCCAATGTTTATGTCCTTGTTGTTAGTATCCACATCTAATGCCCAATCTGGTGTCTATGATGTAACAAGTGCAAATTATGGTGGAAAAGCAAACTCTGATATAACCGAGGTAGGCATTATATATACTTATATAATTCATCTTGAAATGCTAAACTAATATTTCTAGCCAGAAGAGAAATTACTTCCGTACACATTTAGTCTTTGCACATTCTTGTTTTTGTTTCTTGCATTTTCTTTTGATTTGTTTAATTAGAAGTAAGCAATGAGTATGCATGGGAAAAAAATGAATAAGTTGAAATCATTTCTGTTCTAGAATTGGTTCGTAATTAAACAGAATCATTTTAATTTTTAATTTTTAATTTTTATTCAATGTTTGTAATTAGGCTTTGAGCAAGGCTTGGACAGATGCATGTGCATCGACATCCGCAAGTAAAATTGTTGTTCCAAGTGGGACATACAAGTTTGTAGGGGCAACTTTCAAAGGACCATGCAAAGCTGCTATTGAGTTTCAGCTAAAAGGCACAGTGCAGGCTCCCGAACATATCAAGGATCTCCCAAAAGAAGATACTTGGGTAGCTTTTGAGCGCATTGATGGGCTCACCTTATCTGGTGGTGGAACTTTCGATGGCCAAGGAGCAACTGCTTGGAAGCAAAATGATTGTCACAAAAACAAAGATTGCAAATCTAAAGCTATCGTAAGATAATTTTATATCTTGTTCTTTTATAATTTAAATCAATTGCTAGATTGCGAAACTAATAGGCTGATCATATGTGAAAAGGGTATTTATTACGTAGCGACTCTAAGTCATGGATCATGTGGATAATCTGCAATTTTGATTCATTCTGACTATATAAAAATTCTCCTGACAACATAACTTTTGCAAGAGACATTACTCATCTTAATATGTTTTAACTGTTTTCACACTTTGGCAGAATTTGAGGTTCAATTCTGTCACCAATTCCATAATTCGAGATATAACAACAAAAGACAGCAAAAATTTCCACGTCAATCTTATGGGTTGCAAAAATTTGGTATTCCAAAATTTTATTGTCTCGGCACCTCAAGAGAGCGTCAATACAGATGGAATTCATATGGGACGTTCGTCTGGGATCAACATCACAGATACAACCATTGGGACTGGGGATGATTGCATCTCTATAGGTCATGGAACCAACCAGCTCCATGTAACCAACGTTAAATGCGGACCAGGCCACGGCATAAGCATAGGAAGCCTCGGAAGGACTGAGGATGAAGAACCTGTGTCTGGAATCTTTATCAAGAACTGCACGATTACAAATACAGATAATGGTGTGAGGATCAAAACCTGGCCTGCTTCCCCTGCAAAGGGTACTGTTGTCTCAGATGTTCACTTTGAGGATATTATCATGGACAATGTTAAAAACCCTGTCGTCATAGACCAAGAATATTGCCCATATAAGCTGTGTACACCTGAGGTATACTATTTTACACCAAATTAACATCATAGTTTCTTTATTACTTAGTCAAATACTTAATCTTGAAGAATAGAATACAATTGATAACCATTTGATCTATTGACACCAATCTCCACTCTTTTGAATGGATACTTGAGTTCACCAGCGTATTTGAGATTGTTTATGAAAGGTTTAAAAAAAATTATGTCGACCAAAAGCATTTCTATGGATGTTTGATATAAAAACTTAAAAGCACTTTATGGAAAAGTACATTTCTTCAGGAAGAAATCTCGTGTGGTTTTCCAAAAAACTACACTTGAATTTTTAATTACTTTTTTTGGCATATTTATAATTAAAACATTTTTGTAAAAGTGCTTCTTAATGATACTATTATTGTATGCAGGTTTCATCCAAAGTTAAGATCAGTGATGTCAGCTTTAAGAACATAAGGGGCTCATCTTCGGGCCCAGTTGGTATCAAGCTTTTATGTAGTGGAAAGCTGCCATGTGAGAATGTGAAATTGAGTGACATTGATCTCAAGTACACCGGAGATAAAGGCTCTATTACCTCTGAATGTAAACATGTCAAACCCACCATTAACAACGTGGCAAAGCCTCTTGCTTGTGCGACATCTTCTTAAGAACAAGCCAATTATTCGTTGCGAATAAGTTTTTTTGTTTGTTTTTGTCGTCTGTTGTAAATAAGTTACCCATAAGACTTTTCTCAAATAGCATGAGATGAGCGTGGGTTGACGGTTGAGTATTTTGTTCAAACCTCTCTTTGTATAACATGACAAAAGAAATTTTGTGTTCATTACTCCAGGTCTCCCTAGCTAGCAGTGAATTTTCATATGTGATTTGAATTTAAAATACTTCATTTACAGGTGAACTTTTTCATTTTTATTAACAAAAAAAAAATATAAGAATATCCGAGTTGTTGGAATATGACACTCTGTTTAGTCAGTTTAGACCTTCTAACAATAGTTATTTGAGTTAATTAGATTTAAATGCTCAAAATTTGAATTTCTTTTATTAAACATCCATACTTTTTGGAATTTTGATCAAGGCGCTTTGGTACATTAAGCCACATCAGTATTTCTTATTTTTTAAATTAAAAATAATAATTGTACTTTTTTAAATTAAAATTTTAAATATTGATTTCTAAATTCGTCCTTTTAATTAGTTTTATCCTGCCATTTTTTTTATTCATGTATTTTAGGAGTTGTGGACTTTTTTTAGGAGATAATTTTGGTTTTTTTGCTCAACATATTTATCCAATTATCTCTTTTAATTTTTGTTTTCGTTACATTTTTTTAATCCTGAAATTGAAAAAATAATTGAAATGATGGGCGCTTAGATTTTGTTTGTTTGTTTATTATTTAGTATACATTTTGTTAGATAATTATTTTGTATACATTTGAATTTGTACATATTGTTGATTAGTGATAATGGTACGTTTATTGTTGGTTATCATATATTGGTTTTGTATTGATTGGTACGTTTATTTTTTATTTTTGGGTGCACATATCGTTGATTGGTATATTTAGTTTTAGCTTTTGGTACGTTTTGTTTTAGCTTTCGGTATGTTTAGTTTTAGCTTCCGGTACGTTTAGTTTTGTTCTCGTTGATTGATAGGTTTTTTTTACGATTGGTTTTGTATACATTATGGATTGTACCATTTAGTATCATATGGGTACGATTAATATTATACATATCGTTGATTGGTACATTTACTTTTGTTCTTCAACGTTGTTTACAAGTTTCCAGTTTTATTAGGTATGTTTTCATACATATATTTTGTATTGGTACGTTTGTATTATTCTCGACGTTATTTTCTTATATGAATTACTATAAAAATTTATATATGGATAACTACAAATATCTTAAATGGTATTTTATTTCTTCATTGAAAGGGAAAAAAAATCAAACGGCAGGGTATTTTATTCCTTAATAAATTGTAGATAATCTTTTTTTTTTTGTATAATTATCTTTAGAGGGTATCAAAGGAGCTAGATTGTCGGAAATTTGTTTCAATATCTCTACATTTTTTTTCCAGACGTGAAGAATTTAGGCAGTGGTAAGATCTATAATTTTGGTACAAATAAAGGATAGTTATGATAGATGAGACTCCAAGTTTGTAGAAAAAATGTTTAATTAAATCTCTAAAACCAACAAATGTTTAGTCTATAGAGTTGAAAATTCAAGCACTTATATCAAAACGCCCCTAGTTATTTCCTTATAACTGATGGACTTAAGTAGTCACATTTATTTACTAGAACCCTAGACTTTTACAAGAGTTTTTTATGCAATCAAACATTGGGGGAAGTGAAAATATAACTTATGACCTCGGGTGTATGGGGTAGATGTTTTTAATCGATTGAGCCACATCACAAGTCAAAAGAGTAATACATATATAAAGTAGCACGGGCATAGTTTGAAGCAGTAAATAAAAATGAACGATCATTTTTAATTACCCTCCACATCATATTTACTTGATCCACCACACAAGATCCACCACTTAAGGCTCCATCAGTTCCATTGTTCGACATTTCAACCCTGACAAAATCACAATCAACCCTCAATAGCCTTGTAAACTCGAGATTCTTGAGACAAATAATACATGAAAACTTGTGTAAAGTAATAATTTGTATTAATAAATTTAGGGTTATAATCTTTTTACAAAACTTGAATCCTCTTTTTCGATCCCTGGCGTGAAAAATGTGGGTGTTGTTGATTTAATGGTGGCGATAACTTAATCTCGAATGAACGGATACCACAAGGGTTTGTCTTAGAGCCGTAGGTTTTCCATGTCTTGCCTACGGATGAATTTGGTCTTGATTGTGGACTTGATTTATTGACGAAAGACACACAAGACTTGATTTTGGGCTTGTTTCATGATTTGGCATTTTAAATCAATTAATTTGTTTTGATTTAAATTTAAATTAATCAAAGAATTAATAAAGATACTTCTTTAATTACTTTTCATCAAGTGTCCACATGTGTCACCTTATGACTCGTCCGGTTTTGATGAGTGACATGCCACGTAAGCCCATGCATGTCGAAATTTAATGTATTGGTAAATATTTATTTCATTAAAATTTCGATGTATGCAAGCCAAGCCACGGAATGCGATCCTCTTTCCACCCTAAAACGACCCTGCACTGCCACATTGAACCCCACGATTCCATCCCTCAAATCCTCAACCACAGCAGGCGTCACTCAATCCTTGACAAATTAACACCAACGAGGCAGAAGCACTGGCACGCAAGCTTCTAATTCTTCAGACGAATCGGATCTTGGTACAACCGTTGGCGACAACGTTAGTCATGGAGAGAAACTCCTTGAGATAGAAAACGAGACTTGCATGAGTACGTCATAGTAGATGCTCTTGTCTTTGTCTTTCTAGCAAGTAAAGTGATGTACCAATTTGCGGTCATTGAAGAGTAGACTATAAAGGGAGACACCGAGATATGCCATCTAGCAAGTAAAATGATGTACCAATTTGTCTTTGTATTATTTCCATGCTATGATATGGTTTAAAACTACTGAAAATATGACCTTAACCCCAGAAATTCAAGTTTCTTTACATAAAACCCGATATAGTCTTTTTATCTGAATAAAACTCAATGACCAGGCTCCACATAAGCAAATTCATTAATTTTGTTTGCCTTTACACATTTTGCATTTTTCAGATGCCTAAAATACCTCTAATTACAGTTTTAATGTAGACATTTGATTCTATGCAGATTTGAAGGGAGAGATTAATGGGAAAAAAACATTAATATATTAATATATCATAACAAATTGTATGTTAAGGCAAAAAAGAACTAATAATGTTATACTTTCCTTAAGATTTCGTAATTGTTTTTCAAATTTACATAAAATTAGACAATTTTAATTTAATCTTGTCATTTTCTTACCAAATGAAAATCTAAAAGTGCACTATAAATTTTTTTACCTATATAGGTAAATTATTTGGACATGTGTATTAGTAATAAATTTGCCCTGCGCATGTAATGATACATGCAAAATAATTTATCTATAAATTTATCTATATTTTATATAATAATATAGGTAAATTATTGCACACATAAGTAAAAAGTGCCCGATATATATAATAATGCATGAAAACAATTCACCTACAAATAAAGGAAATTTGATTAAAAAATAATATATCTACTACTTTTTGTTTATGAATTTCAATTTTTTTTATTACAAACATAATGTACCTACAATATAATTTACCTATTGTTTAATCTTATAAGAAAATAATGTATCTACTATTTTATTTTTATTTTTTTTGTCGAATATCTACTGTTTTATTTTAATGGAGATAATTTGTCTTGGTTTAATTTTTACGAAATAATTAGGCATTGTTTATGACACACCCTGACCTCGATCGAGGCATGTTGGCCGTCACGTGAAGGTGACGTAACCATGTGCGCGGTGCGGAAGTGATAGTGAAGTGAAAATGAGGGTAAAGGTGTTTAGGGTATAGATATACATACAACCAGAGCATAGGTATCAGAGTGCAATCCAGAAGAATAATTATTAATTATACAGAATATGAAAGAAACCCTACTCAGATGGATGTCTGTCAAAACCGCCGTAGAGTCTTCGTGAGCCACCAGTACGAACTTCTACCTAGAACCTGAAGGGGCGCAAAACAGAAAATGTGAGTGGGCAAAAACAAAGCTTTTCAAAACCATTTAACTTTCCAAAAGTAATAACCCCTCTCCGTAAAACCCGTATAATTTCCCAGAAAATAGTACTACATACGTATAGAAGAATCACGCTCGACAATAATGAAACATCAAGTGTATGCCATGTCTATCATCTCAATAATGCATCAGTAAACTAGCTGAAATGAATGAATATAAAATACCATATCAGCTGGAGTCACCTATAATGCATCATTAAACTAGCTGAAATGAATGAATATAAAATACCATATCACCCGGAGTCACCTAATGTGACCTGTACGGCTGAATCTATAAGTCATCAATCAGATCATGCACACGAGTCGGAACCACCTAAAGTGGTATGTACGACAGGCTAGGTGTACATACATACGCTCAAGTGCTACGATCACGTGAAGGCTGTGCGAAGTATCGCAAGTCACCTACGAGTCGGAACCACTTAAGTGGTCTGTGCGACAGGCTGACACCTGCCTTGGATCCAAGGTGAGAGTGTGGTGCGAGAGGTGAACGATCACGTGAAGGCTAGGCCTTGGCCTCGGGCGGAGCACTAACACCAAGTTGCAGGATAATAAATTCTATGCATATCGATTCATAACTAGCTACCAAACAACTATACCAACACTATGTACTTACCTGACTTACCTTGGCCTCCGTAATAGCATGCAAGATTATGCAAAGCTATACTACCACAAATGCTAAGATATAACTTAACTATGACATGGCATTTTAAAACATAACCATTTAAAAAACCCATTTCTGGGAAAGCATAAAGCATATGTATACGTATATATAGAAAAACCAAAAGCCCACTCACTGGTATGTAGCTGGGTCGTAACCCCCCAGTCTTGCCTGACTGCCCTCGTCCGCTGGAAACGTCTCCCCTATATGTGAAACAACTATTTTAACGTTAATTTTAAGCACATATACCAAATCATGTAATAACTTTTCATACGTTGTTCAATTGAGGTGTTTGAATATACCATCGTGGTCTACTCAACACCACGAGCATCCCCATATTTTTAGAAAAAAAATTCCGACATCCCACGCGCCCTCACGCGTCGGCCAAGGCATGGCCACACGTGCCGGCCACGCGCAGGCACATGCCTGGCACACAGACTGAATCCCTAACGGCGTTAGGGAATATTCCGTTAAATAAAAGCATATACCGTTAACTATACCTGACGCCGTTAGTCTCTGTTAGGTATATTCCGTCAAAGTTGACGGAATATTCTCCTTCTTCTCCGGCAGTTCACCGGATTCCGTCGCTGGCCGCCGCTGCACTAACCGGTTTCTGGAAAAACTTTAAATCTTAATTTCTCCTTCGTTTTTCAACCAAACTTCATGAAATTCATACCAAAATAAAGCTCTAATAGATTAGAATATTTTCTTACCGCTTTAAAGTCCTAAAACCCACGGGAAATAACCGGAAAATCCTTCAATATTCCGGTCACCCCTGCAACTCGTGGAACAGACCGATCCCGATGTCCAAAACCTTACCAAAATTGTTCCCAGACCTCCACGGAGTAGTTCTAAGACTCCATTAAGCTTCAAAACCCCGTGAGATAGCTACGGTCACGACTAAGCAACATAGCACCACTTCGGAGCTCTCGGGTTCTCGGGTTCTCGGTTTCCCGTAATCCGTTCTTTAATCTAATGGTATGTATGGGTTCGTGAGGTCACCAGGAACACGTTGGTGAAAAGTTCAAGCTCGATCGATGATGTTCTAGTGATGGTTGAGGGTTGACGATTCAGATTGTATGGACGAGAGAGAAAGGTCGAGAAGAAAAAGAGAGAGGGGTTTGCACGTGTGTGTTGTGTGTATCACGGGATAGGGCAGAAATAGGAGGAGTAATGCCCTGATTGGGCCAAAGGATTTAGGGCCAACCAATGAATCCAAAACAACTTTAAATTTTAATTGGACCCAAGCAATTAGGAGGTTTGGTGATTGGTCCCATTTCTTAGCCCGATTACACTTTCGTTTAGTCATAACATTTTCGTTATGGACCCAACTTAGGCTTAACTCGCGTCATTGCACTCGTGACGTCGAATATAATTTAATTACGTCACTAAAAAAATAATTTAAAACCATATGCATAAGTCCACATCACATCGCCCCGAAGGTATAATCGTCATTCCCACGCAATCATAGATAAAATATATTATAATTTGGGACGGGCTGTCACAGCTTAACTTTACCAAAATAATGGAACTACTATTTTAATTTACCTACAAAATAAATGCTATTTGATTCAAAATTAATTTACTTATATTTTGCATATAAATATAGATAAATTATTTTTAACAAGCATATATAATAACAAACAAAAAAATGCCCAATGTATGTTACAACATAAAAGAATATTAATTGGTTCTTTGTTGTTTTTATCAAACAATATTTTTTGATGCAAAATAACTGATTGTACAAAGGTTTATTTTTTTTTCCATATGAAAAATGTGCCCATATAATTGTTTATGAACATGGCTAAATTATATATATGTTCCTAATATTTATCATACAAGAAAGGTAAAATTTCCATATGGGGTTAATTGCTAATCATAATTAGGGTGAGTAATAATATTTATTGACATAATTAGGGTTTTGTGGCATAAGTTGTAAACATGTGATAATAATTGGTTACATATTTGTCTACATGGTACTCTATTTGAAATTTGAATTTTATTTGGATGTTTAATATTAGATGGATTTTTGTTTGAAAAATAAGAGTTTCAAGGACCTTTTTCTAAAGAACCTTAAAACCATTATTGTGAGGATTCCCACAAGTCACGCCGTAAAGTTTAAACAAGTTGTAGGTGTGTCGCGGTGGTGGAGTTGGCGTTGATCAGGTGCTGGTGGCTGCAGCAACTAGGATTTGCTTAGAAGAAACAATTTGAGTACTGACTTGGAGAGGAAGCATGGAGAACTATATGTTGAAGTGGTAATTGACACTGAACTAACCTAGGGCCATACATAGTGGTGGTAATTGATGTTCTAAAACTATAAGCAGCATAATTAATTACTAATGATAGGATATAATTCTTGAACTACACTGCAATTAAACATCTTAATTTGGGGCCACTTCCCTGTTTCTTGGAAGAAATATTCTGAGTGGGGAAATTTCAAGCTCTTAATTAAGCCTTTCTTTTGAAGAAATTTAGAGATTTTTTCACTACTTATTCAACGGCTGCTAGTTTTTTTCGTGCACGGTTTTTGGGGGCAAGGTATCTTCCATGAAACTAGCTAGTAATTGGCTAAATAATTTGAGGGTGTTAAGCTTTCCAGTCTAAGTATAAAGTTGCGATTAAACCAAAATAAAGTTTTCATCAAACTTCCAAACGAAAGAAACTAATTCTGAATTGAAAACTCAAGATGGATTTGAAGCTGAAAAATATCTTGCCAATGTTTGTGTTCTTGTTAGTATCCACATCTAATGCCCAATCTGGTGTCTATGATGTAACAGGTGCAAATTATGGTGGAAAAGCAAACTCTGATATAACCCAGGTAGGCATCATATATGCTTATGTAATTCTTCTTGAAATGCTAAACTAATATTTCTAACTAGAAGATAAATTACTTCCGTACACACTCTTTAGATTTTGCACATTCTTATTTTTCTTTTGATTTCTTTAATTTAAAGTAAGAAAAAAATATGCATGGGAAAAAAATATGAATAAGCGGAAAATCATTTCCGTTCTAGAATTGTTTGGTAATTAAACCGAATCATTTCAATTTTTCATTTTTAATTTTTCATTTTTATACAATGTTTTAATTAGGCTTTGAGCAAAGCTTGGACAGATGCATGTGCATCGACATCGGCAAGTAAAATTGTTGTTCCAAGTGGGACATACAAGTTTGTAGGGGCAACTTTCAAAGGACCATGCAAAGCTCCTATTGAGTTTCAGCTCCAAGGCACAGTGCAGGCTCCAGAACATATCAAGGAACTCCCAAAAGAAGATACTTGGGTAGCTTTTGAGCGCATTGATGGGCTCACCTTATCTGGTGGTGGAACTTTCGATGGCCAAGGAGCAACTGCTTGGAAGCAAAATGATTGCCACAAAAACAAAGATTGCAAATCTAAAGCTGTTGTAAGATAATTTAAATCTTGTTCTTTTATAATTTAAATCAATTGCTAGATTGTGAAACTAAATGGATAATCGTACTCTTCTAAGAATATATATATATATATATATATATATATATAGGAATCCTTTCACAAGAGGGATCCTCATTTTTCTAAAAAAATGGGGACACCCTTTTAACCGTTGGATTTGACTTTAATGAAATTGTGTGGTTGAGATTGTGTGGCCTGTGTTTTAATCTCAACCACACAATTTCATTAAAGCTAATTCAACGGTCAAGAGGGTGTCCCCATTTTTTTTAGAAAAATGGGGATCCCTCTTGATAAGGGGCCTGTATATATATATGGTGCCTGACAGCTGGAGCCATACGTGTGAAAAGAGTATATATTAGGTAGCGAATCTAAATCATGGATCATGTGGATAATCTGCGATTTTGATTCAGTGTGACAATATAAAAATTTTCCTAACAACTTAACTTTGGCAAGAGACATTACTCGTCTTAATATGTTTTAACCGTTTTCACACTATTCGCAGAATTTGAGGTTCAATTTTGTCACCAATTCCATAGTTCGAGAAATAACAACAAAAGACAGCAAAAATTTCCACGTAAATCTTTTGGGTTGCAACAATTTGGCATTCCAAGGTTTTACAGTATCAGCGCCTAAAGAAAGCGTCAATACAGACGGAATTCATATGGGACGTTCAACTGAGATCAACATCACAGATACAACCATTGGAACTGGGGATGATTGCATCTCTATAGGTCATGGCACCAAACAACTCCATGTAACCAACGTTACATGCGGACCAGGCCACGGCATAAGCATCGGAAGCCTCGGAAGGACTGAGGATGAAGAACCTGTGTCCGGAATCTTTATCAAGAACTGCACAATTACAAATACCGATAATGGTGTAAGGATCAAAACCTGGCCTGCTTCCCCTGCAAAGGGTACTGCTGTCTCAGATGTTCACTTTGAGGATATTATCATGGACAATGTTCAAAACCCTGTCGTCATAGACCAAGAGTATTGCCCACATAAGCTGTGTACACCTGAGGTATACTATTTTACAATCATAGTTTCTTTATTGCTTAGTCAAATATTTAATCTTGAAGAACCCAAACAGAAAAACAAAGATTTCTGGACACCAACCTCCACTATTTTGAATGGATACTTGAATCCGTCGGCCTATTTGAGATAGTTTATGAAAGGTTTAAAAAATATTCTCAACAAAAGCACTTCTAGCGATATTTGATGTAATAACATAAAAGTGATTTCTGAAGAGGTATATGTTTTTAGGAAGAACTCCCGTGTGGTTCCCAAAAAAAAAAACAAAAAATACACATGAAGTTTTAATAACTTTTTTGATATATTTATATTTAAAACATTTTTATTAAAAATATTTATGAGTATAAATGCTTTCTAATAATACTATTATTGTATGCAGGTTTCATCCAAAGTTAAGATCAGCAATGTTAGCTTCAAGAACATAAAGGGCTCGTCTTCAGGCCCAGTTGGTGTCAAGCTTTTATGCAGTGGAAAGCTGCCATGTGAGAATGTAGAACTGAGTAACATTGATCTCACATACACTGGAAATAAAGGCTCTATTACCTCTGAATGTAAACATGTCAAGCCCACCATTAACAACGTGGCGAAGCCTCTTGCTTGTGCTACAACTTCTTGAAAACAAACCAATTATTCGTTGTGAATATGGATTTTTTTTTTTTTTTGGTCGTGCGTCGTAAATAAGTTGCCCATAAGACTTTTTCCAAATAGCATGAGATGAGTGTGGGTTGACGGTTGAGTTTTTTGTTCAAACCTCTCTTTGTAATTAGATAACAAAAGAAATTTTGTGTTCATTACTCCATCTCCTTAGCTAGTAGTGAATTTTCACATGTGATTTGAATTTAAAACATATTTAACTTCTAAGCGAAGAGAAATACGTTATATTAAATGACATTTATTTTTCAATAAATAAAAATTATTTTTATTTTCGTGTAATGTGTAATAGTGTTATTGGGTAATTATCGATTTTTTATTTATTTATTTTTAATTTATAGAAGCAAAAAGTACAAGGAGAAGCCCCTAGGGCAACTAGAAGCAACAAAATCCCAAATCCACGGTGCTCTTGCCCCACTGGGCAAGTAGCGAACCCAAATTGCAGGAACAACAAAGGAATGACCCAAAGAAGCTAATTCATCAGCTACAAAGATAAACTTCCCTGAAGATATGACGAAACGAGATACACGGGAAGTTACACGCCAGCTTCTGCAGATTATGAATATTAAGTATGAAGGTGCCAAGGGAACGAAGACCCACCATTAATATCATCAATTAGGATCTTAGAGTCTCCTTTCACCTTCACATGGAACTTTCTTCAGTTAGTCCTACCATGGATGCTCTTCTTTTCGTAGGACCTGTTGAACTTCCGTTTTGTTTACCGGAGTTTGAGCCAAAACAAACTAAAAGGTCTAGAAAAGCGAATACACTCAACAACTCAAAAGCTCCAACATTCAGGGGGACTACTACTCATGATGGCCAAAATTAGGCCCTTGTCCAAGGCAATTTCCCCAATAGATTTGACGAAGACGTGAGAAAGGTGACACTCCCAATTTTGCCTCCGTGGAGCCAAAAATAATCAAAAGGCGTCACGTGGATTTTTGGGTAAAAAGACAAAACTACCCTCGAGGCACACCGGAATTCCTACGCGCAAGCAGTGAACAATCATCCCTCAATCAAGTCAAAAGTGCCCAAATAGGTATTTATTTACAATTCATTTCATCCATCCTCATCATATCTTCTCCACAAGGTAACCCCCAAATCCTTCCTCTTTTATTATATTAATTAGCCAATTAATCAAATAATTATCCCATCAATTAGCTAATTAAACACAAATCATGAACCTAGCACACAAATCCATCCAAGTGGCCGGTCCATCTCCTCCCTAGGTGGTCGGCCACTCCCCTATATAAACCCCCTCATTCTCTCCAAAACCCACTTCCAATTCTCTTGCAAAAACTCTCTAAAATTCTCAAACACTTTTCCATCAAAATTCTAACTTTGGCATCGAAGGTTCTTCGGCCAAAGCCCCCCATTCATCATGGGCGCGTGAGGCTCTTGACCTTGACCTAAGGTGTTATTTGTTTTGTAGGTGCAATTTTGTCCAAGAACAAGGAGGAAGAAATCTCGCATAAAAAGGTTTTTTCTCTATTTTCTAGTCCACTTGTATTTTTTCATACCTACTTATTATTAAAAAAATTTATTTGCAAAGATTATTTGATAAAACGTAACAAAAGAAATACAATAGCTAGAAATTTAGAAAACTCCACGAGCGAAAATTCCAATATTCAAGAGATGGGACCGCGGCGATCCATGAGGCTAAATGTGACAATAAGTGGAGCGACACCACCACTACGAGGCTCCACCAAGGCAACCACCGCGGTGGCCACCACGGCAACCACCAACGGCGAGGTCCATGGTACCAAAGCTACGGCTTAAACCATGTCATTCCAAGCCCAAGGCAAACCGGCACGTGCCGCCCAAATCCAACGCGAGCCCAATGCGTTGCCGAGCCAAGCCCAAGCCTCGCACTCATGTGCACCACACTCGAGCAGTCTGCTTCCGCCGAGCAGCCCACTCTCGTGGCCCAGCCTGCTCCTACCGAGCAGCCCACTCTCGCGGCCCATCCTGCTCCCGTGGCCTTCCAAGCAGCCCAATTCGGTCCAAGATTAGTTCAACCATCCTAGATTCAAATTTTTGGGCCTACGATCGAACCGGGGGCATTCTCACCACATTTCTCCGCGGATTTGACATTTCCCAACTCAAATCTCGCGCCCAGAGTCTACCGCTCTTCCACTTCTCAAAGAGACACATTCCTTCCAAGCTTTTCCAATCCAAATGGCGAACAACATTTGTCCCGACAAGTCATAGAGTTGACAAGTGACCTTGCACAACAAACAACCTTGGTGAATCAGCTTTTGTAGCGCACCGAGATGCAATGTGCCCTAAAGGAGGTGTCCCAAAGTAGGACAAGGGCAGACGAAGAACCTCTCCAGCAACGTCCGGTAAGCCGCCGCTCGATCAACCAAGAACCAAGCGTTTTGGTAGAGTACACTCCCGACTGGGCCCCCGAGATAGCATATACTCCCGTCTTAGCGCGCGAAGGAGCGTGCACTCTCGATTAGGCCCACGGACGAGCATACCCTCACGGTTGAGACCACACTCCGATAGTTAACATGAGCAACCTTCCAGGCAAAGTGTTCATTCGCGGTTAAGCCCGTAAGGAGCATCCTCCACCTCATATTGGAGTAGGCAGCACGACGGACGGAGAAAAGCAGTCACTCAATCCGGCTCAAGTTCAACCGGCAACCTGCGAAGAATTCCTTCGCCTGCCAAGAACTGACCACATGCACCGCTGCAGCGGCATAGACGAGCCGAGCACGTAGAAGAGCAGCCTAGACCAGCAGGTTAAGACTGGGGCAGCCGATAGCTCCACTACCCCCAACAAAGGCAAATTCAGGAAGAAGTAGAGAGACTCTTGACCAAGCGATTGCGCGATTTCCAACGCAACAAGGTCACCGATGAGGCACTACGACCGGGACATGACCAACATAAGCAGGTCACCTTTCACGAACGAGATCGAGCAGGCAGAGCCTCCACGCAAGTTCAGCATGCCACATTTCACATCCTTCAAAGGAGATGAAGACCCGAAGAAGCACTTAAAGTACTACCAAAGCGTAATGATCTTCTATCGAAACAACGACGATCTCATGTGAAAGATATTCGCCACCACTCTATAAGGCGAGGCGCAAGATTGGTTCTACACAAGGTTCTAAAAAACGCTAGGCGCTAGTCGGGCGGCGGGCTAGCGCCTAGCGCCTAGGCGGCTAGGCGGGATCTAGGCGGACGCCTAGGCGGCCTAGGCAGATTTAGGTAAATTTCTTGTATTTCTTGTAAATAAGTGTATATTAACACTTGCAAAAAATTATACTCGTATGAAATCCATGGATAATATAATAAAAGAATGATAAAATGCAAAAAAGAGTATCCAACAAGTCCAAAATTTAAAAACACATTAAGTGTATATGCCAATATAACCATAGTGAAAGATATTGTAGGATGATGCGTGAGAAAAATATATTCCAGAAAAAGAATGAAAAAGAAACACAAACAGCCACCTTGAAAAATCGAACTCGTCATCTGAAAACTGAGGAAGACAAGCTGACCAACACGTACAAAGCCACACTTGTGTCAATCGTTTGCAACAGCTACAATATAAGCTGCTTTAGTAGCTTCATTTGACATTTGAAAAACCCTAGCAGCTACACCCACTCTCATTTCAGCTTTTGATGACCTCGAGCCCAGAGCCCGAACGGCTCTCCCTCTCTCTAATTTAGATCATTGCTCTTCGGGTAGCACGAAGGCTTAGGATGCTCACATATGTCATGCATCCCTCATTTCTGATTAAATTGAGAAACCCAAGGTCTCTCTCTGATTTCAAATTAAATTCAAAGGCTACTTTTGTGTTGATAAGTGAATGTATTCATTGTGAACTACAGATATGAGATCTGAAGAAAAAACTAGAAAACCAGGTCCAACTTTTAAAGGAGAAACAAAAAAGTGATGAAGCAGCTACAAGCCTTGCTTCTAACTCGGTCTGAAATTCAATATATCAGGCAGTTACAAGCCTTGCTTCTAACTCGGTCTGAGGCTTCTTGGGAGACATCTCCCAAGAAAATCAGAAGCTTCTCTCTTTCTAGAAACCTAAATAAGTCTCTCATTTATTTCCACCCTCTCTCACATCAACACAAACCTCATACCTGAGCCCAGCTCACCTATTTTAGCCATCACAGTTTGCCGATGCAAAAAGGTAAAACACATCGATCTCTTCTCTGCTCATTAATTTCTTTTTAAATTTCAAAGAAAAAAAAAACCGCCTAGCCGCCTAGCACCGCCTAGGACCGCCTAGGACCGCCTAAAGCCTAGCCGATATTTCCAACCGATTTGCAAGAAAACGCCTCGAATCACCACCGCCCAGCGCCTAGGCGCCGCCTAGGTGGCCGCCTAGGCCGTTTTTTAGAACACACCATGCTGCCACAATCTATCCGGAGTTTTGACGAACTTTCTTTGGTTTTCGCCAAAGAATATTCATCATATCGCTCGATCAAGAAAAAGTCCGACCATTTGTTCAATGTCAAGAAGAACCCAAAGGAGTCGCTCCGCAACTATGTGAAGCGGTTCAAAGCAGAGAAGGCAAAGATAGTTGGATGCAACGACTCGATAGCTAGAGCAGCCTTCCAAAAATGATTTCCAGCAGACCACCCGTTGTACGAAAAATTGGTCATGAAAGAAGATCTGACTATGGCAGACTTTTTCGCTCTAGCAAAAAAGCATGCACTTTGGGACGAAGCTCGCTGATCCATATTCAAGGACCGAAATGAGTACCTGACATCACCTCCAAACTATCCAAACCGGAAGCAACGGAAGACCTATTCACATATTTGATGGTATCCGAAGCAGCAATAAGCTCTACCATTATACAAGAAGAGTTGGGGGCCCGACTACCTGTATTCCATAGTTTAAAAGCTCTCCTCGATGCTACCAAAAATTCAAAAGTTAACTTTGGCGATAGTTGTTGCAACTCGAAAGCTCAAGTTTTACCTTCATACGCACGAAGTCATCCTCATGACGCACTATTCCGCTCAATCCAGGCGTGCGACGATAAAGGCGCAGACACTGGCGGATGCAAAGTTTTCTGACGAGCTCAACAACTCAGCCCAAAAGGCGCGCCAAGGGCGTACAAACACTGAAAGGACACATTCGAAAGCAAGCTTTGTCCTTGTCGCCCCAAAAGATTCTACATAGGAGCAACATGTATCGGCAGTTGAGCACCACCTCCTGCTGCGCCTCACACGGCCCTAGCCGACCCTTACTCCATAATTCAACTCTAGAGTGGCCCAATACCAGCAGATGAGCATTTCCTGCTACGTGTAACATGGCCCCAGCTCCACGGCTTCCTATCGCGCCTTCACGCCTAGCCTAGGAAACGCAATAGAGTGGCCCAACAACCCCACGGAGGCAGCCGAGCACACCTTAGCCGCACCTGCTCCCTCAATGGAGATTTCTAGCATTTGCATGTCGACGACACACCCAACTACAAAGGCTTGGGAGCAGGCGTGGTCCTCGTCACCCCAGACGGTTCAATGCTCGAGCAGGCGATCACCTTAGGCTTCAAAGCATCCAACATTGAAGCAGAGTACAAGACCCTACTAGCAGGCCTCCGAATGACAAAAGACTTGGCGGTGAAGAAACTGGCAATTCATTCCGATTCCCAGCTAATCACTAGCCAGACTACTAGGGAGTACATGGCAAAACATCCAAGGATGACACAATACCTAGAGAAGGTACGTAAGAAACTTGAAGCATTTCAGACTTACGCTCTCACTCAAGTCCTGTGGGTAGACAACGCCCACATAGATGCGCTAGCCGACTTAGGCTCCGCCCTCGATCACCAACTCAAACACTCTATTCCAGTGGAGTATTTAGACAAGCCAAGCATAGAAGTGGAGCTAGCAGTCGAAGTGTCATAGGTTAGTACAACTCCAAATTGGCAAGATTCCACTATAGACTACCTAGTCAATGACACATTCCCCATGGAAAGATTGGAGTCTAGAAAGCTCCAAATAAGGGCAACACGCTACTACATGTGGAATGGCATTCTCATCCGAATATCCTACACTAGACCACATCTCTGCTGCCTAACGTCTCCCGACGACTTGAAGGTTCTAAGCTCAATCCACGAAGGCGTTTATGGAAACCACTCATGTTGAGCAAAAATTGTACATGATATGTAAACAAATGATTCACTCGACATAATTTCACCCTCGTTCATATTTCTGAAGAGGGTTTTATTAATTTGAGTTCGACCCATTCTAGGCTACGCGCCTATTAATTACAACCCTTCTTTTGGAAGGGAATACCCTTTGATTCTAATTCGAATAAATTGTAACTTGAGGGTTTGGGTGTTTGTTTGATTTTGTGACTGCACCTAGGTCGAACCCTAGATTGCCTACGTACCCTCTTTAGGGATTAAGTCACTCGTAGTTCATGTGTAATTGGTATTTGTCGGAATTTGATGCCTTGTGCAGTTTCAGCTCGTGTAGGCGAGGACTTTAAGCCATTGGAGCGTTGATGCCTTATGCAGTTTTAGCTCATGCGAGCGAGGACTTTGAACCCTTGGAGCATTTGATGCCTTATGCAGTTTTAGCTCATGCGGGCGAGGACTTTGAACCCTTGGAGCATTGGTGCCTTGTGCAGTTTTAGCTCGTGCGGGCGAGGAGCAGTGGTACCTTGTGCAGTTTTAGCTCGTGCGGGCGAGGAGCAATGATATGTGGCCTTGCGCCGTTTGAATCTTGTTGTGGCTTTGTGCCGTTTGAATCTTGTTGTGGCTTTGTGCCGTTTAAGTCTTGTTGTGGCTTCGTGCAGTTTGAGTCTTGTATTTGTTGCTTGGGAATACTGATAAACTTTGTAGCATTAGCTTTGTCACTTTGGTTGTTGTTTTTTTTTTTGGACAGATAGACACCTTTTAATTGTTGGGTCTTTCAACCTTTGAACCATCATGTGACTGCCTCATTTTCTTCATTTGTGCAGAGGCGTTATTCGTATGACCAGGCTGTGGTATTGCCATGCTTTTGAAATCTCCATATCGTCATTCTTTTGTCCTGTATTCCCTCAAGTTTATTTATAGGAGTTAGGTTGTTTAGCCACGTGAAAGGGTCAGGGGTTTTGACTCATTTCCAACACCCTTGTCTCTTCTTTTTTGTGTCCTTTTTGTCCTTTTTTTATCTCACCATTGAAACTTGCTGCCACCTCTATATGATGAATAAAACTATCTTTTTTCTTCCTCTTTTTCTGGAGCACTTTTCGAAGCATGGAGCAATAGCAGTGTTCCAAAAAAATTCAACTTTTGCCAACAAGTTTATGTGTAGTTGGTGATTTAATGAAGGATAGGTTTCCAAGGACATGGTCTCCACACTTCTTGTTCTCAGAGGAAAAAAGCCATTGACTTTCTTCATGAACTTTGTAAAAGCCCCAAGGTCTTTCTTTTCCCTCCTTTTTGTGAACTAAGCTTTTCAAATTCAAATGGGATTTTGCTTCTTCTCCTTCTTTTTTGTCAGCAACCCTTTTTTCTTTTTCACTCAGTTTGAGACAAGGCGCGGTGTGTGATGGGCAGAGAGGGAGGACTGTGGTTGGAACATCAAAACTTGGAGCCGTCATGAGCTCGTACAGAGTTGGAATTTTTGGATTTCCAGAACGAGGCATGTCAGGATAAGCATGGACAACTGTGGTTTCTTTATTGACATGAAATCCTACAGGTATTAACCCTTCTGGTAATGGAACGGAGGGTGTTGATTTTTCTTCAATCATGTTGGACGTTGCCGTCTGATGTTTCGAGGATGAGTCCACCTCGATCTCATGCTTGTTGATTTTTTCTTGAATTATATCCTTAAGGATATAACAATCCTCTATCGTATGGCTGATGAGTCGATGATACCGACAATACTTTGGATCATCAGTCTTATTTACTTCAGCGGGACGCTTTGGCTCAGGAAGCGTGATCATCTTTGCTGCAAGGAGTTCGTCGAATATGGTTCCAACATCTTCATCATCGAAACTATATTTAACTTCTTTTCTTTCCTTAAGCGAAAGCCTCCTTGTCCCTTTGGCTTCTTCTTTTCTTTTTACATTGTCATTTTTCTTGTCTACTTTGACAAATGTTGCCATAGAATCTCCCTTCTTTGGCGTTCTTTTGTCATCTCCTTTCTTGGTGTCAGACCTCTTTTCTAAGTCTTGGATCATTTTTCCAAACACATTTTTTCGGGACATTTGCTTTTCCACATTACTTGCCTTGGATACTAACTCGTCAAATGTTCGAGGCTCCGCAATGCCTACAAATGTTGCAATCTCAGGGATGAGGTTGTTGTAACATATTTGCACTGCTGAAAATTCAGAAATTTTTTCCATGCATTGTAGGTTAAGACTCCTCCATCTTGTGATGAATTCACTAGCGCTTTCTCCAAGCCTTTGTGTTGTTTGAGCCAAATCCATTAATGTGACTTTTTTCTTTGAACTGACGAATTGAGCTAGAAAAGCTATTTGCATATCATCCCACGTTAAAATAGATCCTGGCTTTAACTGAGTATACCATGTGAAAGCAGACCCTTTGAGTGACTGGACAAACTGCCGAACCAATAAAGGATCTGACTGTGATGTTTCCCCACAAGCTAAGTAAAAATGAGCTAAGTGTTCTTGAGGAGAACCACTCAAACCATCAAATTTATCAAAGCTTGGTTTTTGATATCCTCGGGGAAATGGTACTGTGTCATAGTGAGCTGGATAGGGCTTCTGGTATCCGAGACTTGGTGTTGTTAAAGACATTTGAAATTCACAGATCTTGTCAGCGAAAATTGCACCGATGTCTTGATGCGTGAGCGGGCCACCAGAACTTTCTCCTTCCGTTTCTTTTCTTACTCTATCTCCAACATTATTTATGCTAGCTTGAGCGGCTAACTGAGCTGCTAAAGTTGCAATTTCAGCTTCCTTATCAGCTACCAAAGCTGCCATTTTTGCAAGTTTTCGTTGCATTTCTAACAGTTCTTCCGTATTTGATGCGCCAGTCATCAGAACTTGCATGTTCTCAGATTCAACGTCTTCATTTATCTCCAACCTTTGGAATTGAGTCATTACTCTAGGAATTTCTTCTTGGGAAAAATATTTGCTTCCTCCAGGAATGTCGTCAAGGGAAGATGAACTCTCGGGAGAGTGGATTGCCAATGCTCGGGCCCTTGCACATGTGATGGGCCCCTCAAATTGAATGTTGCTACCTTCCTCGACAAGTTCGTAGGCCTTGGCCTTTTGTTGAACATTTCCGGACTCCATTGGCAAGATTTCTTCATCTTCCTCGACGGAGGTCATCATGACCGACTCCGTTGTAGGTAAAGTGATTGGGATTGTTCCGATCATGATTTGAGTGATGAAAAGATCCTTGATAGACGGTGATGATGTCATTTTGACGATCTTGCGTTGAGACACCTTGGTGTCTTTGGATGTAATAGCTCCGAGAATCTCATTTGAGATGATTTCTATGTCTTCGAGTACACGCTCCTTAGCGATCTTCTTCCTAAAAGCTCGTGCTGCTCTCTTCCTTGCGTTCCTCAGAGCATTTTTGGACGGGCATTTCTTCGGTCCAACTTTGATGACTTTGACAGCCACCTTGCTCGTCTTTGTTGCTATCTTAGCCTTCACCACGTGGCAGATAGTTGGTGCTTCATTGATGGTGAAGGAGATTCGCTGACCAGCACGCCCTCCTTGTCCAAGTTTGGAATCAGCAGCAGGGAGTTCGTGGAAGTAAACAGTAACTTGTGGCGCCATGCTTCCTTCTACAAAAAAGAAAACACATAGCACGTTAATTATCTTCGAAATTAGAGATGAAAGGGAAAATGGGTCCTACTGGGCGTGCCAAAAATCATGTTGAGCAAAAATTGTACATGATATGTAAACAAATGATTCACTCGACATAATTTCACCCTCGTTCATATTTCTGAAGAGGGTTTTATTAATTTGAGTTCGACCTATTCTAGGCTACGCGCCTATTAATTACAACCCTTCTTTTGGAAGGGAATACCCTTTGATTCTAATTCGAATAAATTGTAACTTGAGGGTTTGGATGTTTGTTTGATTTTGTGACTGCACCTAGGTCGAACCCTAGATTGCCTACGTACCCTCTTTAGGGATCAAGTCACTCGTAGTTCATGTGTAATTGGTATTTGTCGGAATTTGATGCCTTGTGCAGTTTCAGCTCGTGTAGGCGAGGACTTTAAGCCATTGGAGCATTGATGCCTTATGCAGTTTTAGCTCATGCGACGAGGACTTTGAACCCTTGGAGCATTTGATGCCTTATGCAGTTTTAGCTCATGCGGGCGAGGACTTTGAACCCTTGGAGCATTGGTGCCTTGTGCAGTTTTAGCTCGTGCGGGCGAGGAGCAATGATATGTGGCCTTGCGCCGTTTGAATCTTGTTGTGGCTTTGTGCCGTTTGAATCTTGTTGTGGCTTTGTGCCGTTTAAGTCTTGTTGTGGCTTCGTGCCGTTTGAGTCTTGTATTTGTTGCTTGGGAATACTGATAAACTTTGTAGCATTAGCTTTGTCACTTTGGTTGTTGTTTTTTTTTTTTTGGACAGATAGACACCTTTTAATTGTTGGGTCTTTCAACCTTTGAACCATCATGTGACTGCCTCATTTTCTTCATTTGTACAGATCCAGTTGTTATGCAGTTCCTACCTTACAGCTAAGTTCTCGTTTGTTTCACTCGTTTTTCAATAAAGAATTCAGAAGTAATCACAACTTGGCTTGGCTGCATGTTTACACCCCCCTCCCCGAGAGACCAACCATGCTCTCCAATGCTAGAGGGTAAACTAATTCCCCGACACCCACATGGGTCTACTCTCCAAAGCGGGAGGATAAACTCTACACTCCGAATATCCAGACGTGGATGAGCCTGGCTGTCACATCCCGACCCGGGGTCCACCACATCCCGGGCCCGTTCCATCACCGTAACACGATATTGTCCGCTTTGGGCCCCGACTACGCCCTCACGGTTTTGTTTCTGGGAACTCACACGAGAACTTCCCAGTGGGTCACCCATCATGGGATTGCTCTCGCGCGCTACTCGCTTAACTTTGGAGTTCCTACGGAACCCGAAGCCAGTGAGCTCCCAAAAGGCCTCGTGCTAGGTAGGGATGGGAATATACATATAAGGATCACTCCCCTGGGCAATGTGGGATCTCACAATCCACCCCCCTTAAGGGCCCGACGTCCTCGTCGGCACACCACGGCCAAGGTTAGGCTCTGATACCAAATTGTCACATCCCGACCCGGGGTCCACCACATCCCGGGCTCGTTCCACCACCGTAGCACGATATTGTCCGCTTTGGGCCCCGACTACGCCCTCACGGTTTTGTTTCTGGGAACTCACACGAGAACTTCCCAGTGGGTCACCCATCATGGGATTGCTCTCGCGCGCTACTCGCTTAACTTCGGAGTTCCTACGGAACCCGAAGCCAGTGAGCTCCCAAAAGGCCTCGTGCTAGGTAGGGATGGGAATATACATATAAGGATCACTCCCTTGGGCGATGTGGGATCTCACACTGGCTGCCCTAGTATAATTAGATGCGCGATGGCTTGCGCCGGGATTCCTAGAAGTAGCCACAATGGTCTTTTTCAAGGCTTAGCTAATTGAAGGATTTTGGGTCTCCTGGCCTAATCCGCGAGGAACCGGGCCCTAGAGACAGAGGGGGCACATTACGCAGTACATCCGATGGACGGCTGCCCTGGAACCCTAAAGCTGCTACCAAGTGCACTAAGGTAGCCTACGGTTTCCGAATGACTGCCTACGGCTTGCCCTTCAAGCAGTAAAGCCACGCTAGACTTATACAACCACATATTCGTGTGAAAGGTTAAATAAGCTAGCGTGCATATACAAAGTTTTATCCACTGCCGACATGTTACGTAGTCGATAAGCTTCACCTCTGCCAAGCGCGGAACGACTTGCACCAAGTCCTAAAATGTTGTGATACTTGCTACGCAACCTACGGAATTGGAGAAAGCCAAGGTTAACAGCCTAGTGGTCACCCGGACTTGTCTACTTCTGTAAGTAAGTCGTCCGGCTGCCGACCCTATGGCTAACAACTTTGCAAAGTTCTACACCAACACATACGACTGCATGGGCTACGCGGCATGTCTGCTTACAAAAAAGTAGCACGCCTCCCACTGGTGTATAAAGTCTAAAGGTTAGGGCATGAACAAAAGAAACGAAGATGGAGAAAAACGAAGGAAGCAAGTTTATTAAATTTTCTAGCAACATTGATAAACAACTAGCAAAGACCAAAGGAGTTCAAGCAAAGCAAAAAGCAACGAGGGAAATAAAGAAAATCATAAATACTACCTAGAAGACTACTCTTCAGCAGCTTGGACACTCCACGACTACTCGGTCGCCACACCTTCAGCAGCCGCTACATTCTCATCAACGGCACCATCCGGCGCTTCACCCCCGGCTACTCCAGCCTGGGCACCAACATCTCCGACTACTTCACCAATGGAGGCCTCAAAAGTAAAGGTGAAAAAGTCTTCCGGAGAAATAGAGAAGGTCTCGAAACCTCGAGCCCATCTTTCTCACCCTTCAGCTGCTCATTTTCCTCGAGCAGACCAACACGGACGCGTTGTAGCTCATCCACTTCATTCTTCAGACTTTCTTTAATCTTCAGTACACCTTGAAGTTCCAACACTTGGGGTTCAAACCTATCGACGATTCTCTTGAAGTGGATCACTTGATTATAAGCAGCAATCAACTTTTCATCCTTTGCATAAGCAGCGAAACGAAGCTCGGAAACTGCAAACTCAAGATCTTGAATCTGAGGTATGTAACATCTAATATCCTTCTCTGCACTTTCATACTTAACTTAGATCGCGTCAAGCCTAGTCTTCAAGTCAAAGATCTCTTGGCGAGCGGTCTAAAGCTGCAGAGAAATAGGGGCAGGAATATTAGACCCCTTCAAAGCAACGAGCTCATAATCCAACCTCTTAATCTCCTCGGTCGAGGAATAAGCTTTAGCTACCATAATCTTCGCCACCTCCTTGGCAGCCTTGCTATATCTACATCACAGCAAGCAGATCAGTCATTCTATATTGTCTCATATGTTTCGCAAAGGAACTTGGGCAAGCAAACCTTTCTAACGCCATCAACAAACTTGGCACAAGTGTCCATGTCTTTAAGCAGATCTGGTTTCAAGAGCACACAGATCTCATCAGCCTCCCTAGAAGCATGCTTAGTGGATTTCTCACAACTGCCCACGCGAGTAATCTCTTCCTTCCCAGCAGGCGAATCAGTCTCAGTAGTAGAGGAAGTGGGCCTTGGCGCCACCTTAGCAATAGAGTCCACCTTATTGCTCTTTATAATAGCAAGCTTCTCCAAAGGTGAACCAGATTTGGCTCCCAACGGACGTTTTGGTACAGACTTTAGCATTGGGGGCATGAAATGACCTTTACGCTGAGTAATTCTATCAGCAATCGTACAAGCCATTCTCGACATGGCATGCGCCACATGCTCAGATCTAGCAGCCTCATTTTTCTTTCCATTGGAAGAAGTCATGTCAATCATAGGCCTCTCGGCAGCAGGCGGACCCTCACAAGCAGCGGAGGAAGTCTTCAGTTTTTCTTAACTGACATCTCTTGAGCAGGCGAAAATATCTCTTATTTCCACCTTCATTCATAATAGGCTCCACGACAGTGTTCAGACAAGCCAATACTTCCGCCTTGATACTCTTTACATCCTCTCTCAGGAGCAGCCCATTTTTCTCCCGGTGAAGAGGACTAAGCAGCCAACGTCATTCACGGTACTCAGCAGAGAAGCTCAAACCAGCATTCCAGTAGGCAGAAGGCCTGTATGCCCAGCATTCCAGCAATCCATTAGGCCAGCGACCTCCTCATTTCTCTCAATTGTCGACCTGGCCCGCGTCAGATCCAAGAGTCCAAATGACATGAGCCATGCGGCTCACCTAGCACTACATCTCAACGCTTCAATCTGCAGCTCCAGTCGCACAGGCTGCCCATGGCTCTAGCCAAGTTGAGCAGCCTAAAGCAATGGTCTCTGCCACAACACCTTCTCGGCCCCGAGCCGACTCCTGGCCCCTGCCAGCCGATGTGCCGCACCACCCCGACGGCTGCCCCGCGACAACACTATCCAATAAGAAGACAAGAAAAATTAAATTTTTTCTTACGTCGGTGCGGCACGGAAAAGACGGAGAAGACGAAGAAATCAACGAAAGCCGATCCTTTGCACGGGCATGATGTAGAAGATTGCTAGAGGAGGGGGAACAAATATCCTCTAAGCTTTCTCTCTCTTGAAGGGTAGAATAAATTGCTCTCCAAAGTTGATTTAATAACCCACTTAAGTGGACTCAAATAGGCTTTGAGAGAAATTTATTTCTCTTTCCTAGAATGACCTAATTTCTAATTAAAGAGGGAATCTAGATCAAAATAGGAAACAAGCCTATGTTTCCTAAAGCAAGAAGATCTCTACACCTGCTGCCCTTTTCTGCGAGCAGCTCAATAGGTGTGGGGGCATTTGTGGAACCAAAAATAATCAAAAGGCGACACGTGGATTTTTGGGTAAAAAAATACAAAACTACCCTTGAGGCACACCGGAATTCCTACGCACAAGCAGTGGACAATCATCCCTGAATCAAGTCAAAAGTGCCCAAATAAGTATTTATTTACAATCCATTTCATCCATCCTCATCATATCTTCTCCACAAGGTAACCTCCAAATCCTTCCTCTTTTATTATATTAATTAGCCAATTAATCAAATAATTATCCCATCAATTAGCTAATTAAACACAAATCATGAACCTAGCACACAAATCCGTCCAAGTGGCAGGTCCATCTCCTCTCAAGGTGGCCGGCCACTCCCCTATATAAACCCCCTCATTCTCTCCAAAACCCACTTTCAATTCTCTTGCAAAAACTCTCTAAAATTCTCAAACACTTTTCCCTCAAAATTCTAACTTTGGCATCAGAGGTTCTTCGGCCAAAGCCCCTCATTCATCATGGGCGCGTGAGGCTCTTGGCCTTGACCTAAGGTGTTATTTGTTTTGTAGGTGCAATTTTGTCCAAGAACAAGGAGGAAGAAATTTGCATCCACAGCCTCGACTAATTTTCATTCATTATGTCATATGTTCATTTAAAATTTGGTTGATCATGTGCATGCTTTTAAATTTTGTATTACTTACACGATAATTTATTAATTTTGTATGTGATTAATATAACAATTAGACCTTATTTTTCAACCGAAGAATGGTGGTTTCTTTTCTCAGTGTAACCTACCCGCTTTGTTTGCCGAAGGCGCCCCTCACGGCATAGGATTTCAAGGCGTGTCGATGACGGCGGCAGCGAGCTCCAGCTCATTCACAACGAAGCGGATCGGGTCAGCGCTGCCGATCACAGTGATGCTGATCAAGAGCCGGTTGCCCTTGGCGGTGTTCTAATTCTTCCTCTGCTTATACAACGACATCTTCATCGTCGTTTCGTAATCAAATTCAAAATAATAAAATAATTGAGGGCATCAACAATTAATGATTCAGAGATCGAGACCGAGGCAGTGGTAGCCTTCCTTATAGGAGTCGAAGGTGGCGGCAGCAGAGATTGAGAGGACAACTCGACATGAAATTACCGGCACTTACGATTTCCCCCATTCATAAATCACAGCTTGATTGCTTCGAATGGAGAAATATTTTTTTTTCTCTAAAGGGAGACAATCCACCCCTTCCGAGGGTCGGAAAGACTCACAGAGACATTTCAGCCTCCCATGACCACACGTCTGGATTCCACACCAGGGGTTTTGAACCCAAAACCTCTAGTTTTTTGTTTTAAAGAAACCTCGTAATCCGTCTTTTACCACTGGATCACCAACTCGTGATTAATGGAGAAATAATTTTGATAAAGGAAAGAATTATGTGGGGTTTTTATAAGAGCCCCAAATGGTGAAGTCATTACCTTCTGTTTAAATATTATTCTGTTATTTTAGATGCCCTTGATTTTCCTTGATTCGCAAGTCTTTTCTTTAGGTCGCGATGTTTCCCAAGGAGTAATGTTAGATTTGCAAACTAAATAATGTGTTATTAACAAGAAATAAGCACGTTAATTCATATTTAAATAATTTTTCAATCATCAACTTTCATATCATTTAGTTTACAAAATTTAGTCTCCGTAGCATTACTCGGCAGCCCACTACTGGACTTTTTTCAAAAGACAGCGTCTCCTCCTTTATAAACATACTCATTTCTTTCTCTCAAAGTCACCATTGCATGTAACCCAACAGTCCCAAACGCAGGCAGATCGACTCCTCTTCGGATTCTCAAGTAAGTCATCTCTCTCTCTCTCTGCCACTACTGGACTTTTTTCAAAAGACAGCGTCTCCTCCTTTATAAACATACCCGTTTCTTTCTCTCAAAGTCACCATTGCATGTAACCCAACCGGCCCAAACGCAGGCAGATCGACTCCTCTTCGGATTCTCAAGTAAGTCATCTCTCTCTCTCTCTCTAAAGTTGTGAACTCTCGTACGCAGGCAGATCGACTCCTCTTCGGATTCTCAAGTAAGTCATCTCTCTCTCTCTATAAAGTTGTGAACTCTCGTTTTCGGTTTTGCATATACTTCTAAATTTTCACCATCCGATTGCATAGATTTCAAGGTTTGTGTGATTTTTCCCAGATATTTGATTGTTTTGATTGCACCCCTTTGAGGATTTTAGACTGGCTTCTTTGTTTATGCCATCAAATAATTGATTCCAAAAGAGTAGTAAAGGAAGATGAAAAGTGAAAGAGTATTGAATCCACCACAAATCTCTCCAACACATATGCTGTCAAACCGTGATCCCTCCATTCTCTCCATATTGGTTTATGTAAATAATCAAGAGTTATTAGTTACCTTTTATGGTTTACAAAGTCAACTATAGGCTTGTATATATCTTGTATCAATATGATAAACAGATCATCAAGGAATTTATTCATAATACAGAACTGCTTCTCCCTACTCTTCTCTTTATGCCATTATCTATTTCTCTATATGGTATCATCCTTTCTCACAAGCTAACGCTTCACAACGTTCGATCCTCTATATGCCCTCACCACCCCAACCTCCACTGCCTCCTCTGATTCCTCTACCTCTTCAACCATGGCCGCATCTATTGCTTCCCTCCCCACCACCTTCAACATCTGCCACACCATCAATACTCCCATGGACAGAAATAATTATCTCAGTTGGCGATTCCAATTTTTAGACATTCTTGAAATTGGAGCGGGGCCCCATACATCAAGATGTAAGAGGTCTAAAGGATATTGAGCCATGGACGTCCGAGAGGAAAATGGAAGGCGACATGCCTTGCCTATTGGACAAATATGACATTTTTTTATTAGATGAAAATGCACCACTAATGGGGATATGGTACTTATTTGTCAAAACTTGAAATATAGCAGTGGAAGGGTGACCCAAGCGAGCATGCCACACATCGCTAGTCGTCCGTTGGCCATAAAACACGAGCTTTGGAGTAACGTGATGAGCAGCTCTATTATAGTAAAGTTCACCATAGTTATGCCCAACCAGAAGGAGTTGTCCCATTTGCTTGTCCTTCACACGAAAAGAACGATCATCCATCTCAAAAAAACAGTGATTGCCATAGCAAAATCGACGAAGTGATAATAAGTTCTTCTTAATGGTAGGGACATATAACACATCTTTTAGCAACATAGGTCCATGTAAACCAAAGATGAAGGATTTACTGACATGAGATATAAGCAAGTGATTTCCGTTGCACACAACAATATAGTATCGGTACCTATGTATGGTTGGATTTGTGTGAGAGCAGAAAGATCATTGGTCATATGATTTGTGGCGCCGGAATCGACCACCCAAGGTGTTGGTGAGGGAGAGTCTACAATCGCTAGATAGGCAAAGTTTCCTCGGGTTGAACACTGGCGGGCTTTGTGACCATATTCCTCAAAGTTGACAGTAGCCATCATATTCAAATGTCGGTGGCCTAGGTGGCAGCGACGGTGTCGAAAGAAGAGGTGGTCGATTGTCGTTCGATAGACTGGGGTTAGGCCGAGGAGGATTCTCGTTGGCTTGACGGTTGTGATTAGAAGAACGCCAATCTCAACCACGACTGTTGCCTAGTCCAAAAGAGTGATGGGAGGAAAATGATCGGTGACCATTGTGGGCAGAACTTGACGAACCAACACGGCGACGAGAAGCAGCAAAAACAGCGCTACTGGACAAGGAGATAGTGGACATCTTTTTTATAAGATGTTCTTCTTGAATAAGCAGGTCGTAACAGTCATCGTATGAGAGAGAAGACCGAAGATGAACGACTGTTGTAAACTCTTTATATCCGGGACCAAGACCGTCCAAAAGGCTTTTAATGAGTTCCTCATCAGGAATAACGGAGCCAGCAGCGGTAAGTGAATCTCCAAGGCGTGATCCCTCCAACACATCTGCTGTCAAATTGTGATCCCTCAATTCAGGGTCGATCCTGAGTTTTTGGGTGCCTGGTGCGAAAGCTCAAAATGTGCCCTTTTTTTAATACAGAAACATATGTTTAAAAAAATAATATTTAACGAGGGCTGGAACCCAGTCTAACATATTATAAAAGACATGGCTTCGATAATTTGTTTGAAAAAATTACCTACACATGATATAACAAAAATTTCCTATCAAAATTATCATTCTAACACATATTATATATTATAAAAACACTAATACATAGTCTAACATATTATAAAAATTGAACCTAAAAATTGGGTTTGAAATTAAATCAAATAATTCAATTAGTCAAGAATTCAATTCATCAACAACAACAATTCTATACATCAATTATCATATAATTCTATGTCACTTGCAAAATTTTATATTAAATTATGAATTGATAATTCAAATTTTAAAAATTAGTTTACCTCAAAACTCAAAAGGGTTGGTGAAGAGTGAGTGTTGCAACAGCTTGCAGCAGCCAATGCGAAATTAATAGAGGAAGCCGAGCTGAGGAGGAGAGGAGGGACGACAAGCGGACAGGGAGGGACCTCCTGTGCTGCAGGCTGCAGCAACTTGCAGCTGAAAGGGACATGATCAAGGACAGGACGGCAGGGGGAAGTGGGAACAAAGGGGGTGGGGTTGGGATATCGAGAAAGGGGTAATTAGAATTTAGGGTTAGTACTTAGTGGGGACCGAGTGGTCCTCATGTCGTTTTGGTTTTTTTTTTTTTTTTTTTTTTTATATTTTTTGGAAACTGGGCCCTTTTTCATCTTTCCTAGGCATTGGATTTTTTTTATTTTTTTAATACCTAGTTGTTTGGGCTATTTTATTTTGGTGCCCCTTTTATTTTTGGGCCCTGGACAGCTGCCCCTGTGGCACTGGGCCTGGGCCGGGCCTGCCTCAATTATGCTCCTCATTGCGCTTGTCTGCTCATGATGGTGATCCTGTCTCGGATCCTGAAGTCTATCGGAGCATGGTTGGCGGACTTCAGTACCTGACTCGAACCCACCCCGACATTTGCTTTGTCGTTAATCAAGTTTGTCAGTACATGCACGACCCCAAATCAACTCATCTTCAGGCCGTCAAGCCAATCCACAACTGTAAATAATCAAGAGTTATTAGTTACCTTTTATGCTTTACAAAGTCAACTATAGGCTTGTTTATATCTTGTATCAATATGATAAACAGATCATCAAGGAATTTATTCATAATACATAACTACTTCTTCATACTCTTCTCTTTCTGCCATTATCTATTTCTCTATAAAAAGTAATAGTCTTTGTTTTGTAATTTTTTTTTTCTTTAATTATGTTTATGTTGAGTCCCACATTGGCTATACAAAAAGAGAAATAATAGTTTAAATATCTTAATCCCACTCCAACTAATACCGAGGTCTTTTGTGATAAAACTCTACACCTGACAGATTGTGCAGGTGATAATTACCAAATTTGGGACAATATCGGTGTTGTTGGAAGTGAGCCAAATTTGGGACAATATCGATGTTGTTGAAAGTGGGCTGTATGACCCGTCTCTACAGTTTCTCCTTAGGAGGACTAAATCATATTAGTTGAACGTCAAATTTCAATTTAAAGGGTTTAGTTGAAATGATGACGAGGCCTTCAAAACGACATAATTAAGCGCACATTGCCGGGCCCTCGAATTCGAAGGCAATCATTAGTTTTCATTTAGTAGGCTATGTGGTGCTTATTATTTCTACTGGAGTGAATATGTACGAACATAATTGTAGACACAACTGGTATGATGAATCAAATTTACGATGACCTTTGTTTCTCTGTATTGGTTTTTCCTTTTTCCTTTTCTCTTTCTCTTTCAATGCATTCTAAATAAGGATTTTATTGATTTTTATTATATTTTTTCCATTGCGCCAATTTCCAGATTCAAATTACATTTTTTTAAATATGTTATTTTAAAATACATTGAATCCAACGGCTGAAATCGAATATAATCAAATCTAATGGTAAAAAAAAGATCTAACGGTAAAAAAAAGATCTAACGGTCCAAATTTAAATCCAACGGCTAAAATAATTTAAAAAATATATTTAACTCAAAATTCACCCAAAAACTCTATAAATACCTATGTATTTGTTCAAACATCCACACAAAACTCAATTTTCTCCTACAATTCTTCCAATTTATCTTTCTACCATTTCTTTCCATTTCCAATTTAGCCCAGGGTTGAAAGATTGGTGAAAGTTGAAGGCTTGCTTTGTGGAAAATATAGTGATTTTTCAATATTTATCGGAATTTAAATTTTTTTAGATTAAAATGTTCATAAAATTAATTTACGATAGTCTACATATTTTTTTTTTAAAATTTAATTTAAGAAAAAAAATAGCCTAAGTTTATTCTTTAATAATCCCGGGCTAAAATTTTAGGCCAGAACGGTTGGAGTAGAAAAGCTGTTTCTGGGCTAAAAGCTAAATTTTCCGGGGCTAAAATATTTAGCTTTTAGCCCTTGGAGATGGTCTTAGGGTTTCGTAATGCAGGTTACCGGATATTCGAATTAAATTCAAAATTTGAAGAATATCTTTTACTAGGGAAAGAAGCTCAGATGGGACAATGTCAGTCTCTTCTTTTCCAACTGATCTTCCTAACTCTCTCAAGGTCTGGTATGTCATGGTTTTGGTCCTCTTCTTCCAGCAACACCGACAATAATCCTCCGGAAAATCTGCGAATATCTGGTGATACTGCTTCCGAATTCTCTATCTCAATGATGAAAAAGGCATTGAACGTGGCAACAACGCTAGAAGAAAACTGATGGGCACTAATTCGTGTTGGCATGATGCTTATAAAGGAATATTGGGAGCATGCTCAGAGATGGCCGCGGATGACAACGATAAGAGGAAGAGATTTGCTTGGGAACTTAGCAATTGCTTTCAAAAGGATTCTGGAAGAAGCCCCCTTCCTACATGTTGATGAAATTGAGGTTCCACCATAAAACCAATTGGCAATATGGGGAGTAGCCCAAGACCATATAAGCACATAGCAAACCTTGTCCCTCACCAATGTGGGACAACTCTCAACACGCCCCCGCACGTGTGGCGGATTTTCAAGCCTACACGTAGACAACAACTGGGTGACGTGGAGCGCGTGTGGCCGTTGGGCTTCACACATGTGGACAATCTTGCTCTGATACCATGATGAAATTGAGGTTCCACCATAAAACCAATTGGCAATATGGGGAGTAGCCCAAGACCATATAAGCACATAGCAAACCTTGTCCCTTACCAATGTGGGACAACTCTCAACACATGTCGTGTAGGATCTCCTATGAAGTCTTGAAAAACTGGACAATGATGCTATTCACACGTACCGTGGATTCTATCATGAAACCAACTCCATTTGCCATCAGTTACAGTCTGGTATATTCAGGCATCAGACGGAGAAATTGGTGAATGATTTGAAAAAAAATCATCCGATTATGCAGAGAAAAAATTAGAGAGCATAGCTGAAAAGGCAGATAAGTTGTTAGAGGGCTCGAAAGATATACACGAGTCTTTGACTTCAATTGAAGAACAAACACAACAAGTGGCTCAAACTTCCAAGAATGTCAGTGTTCACATTGGTGAGATAGTGAAGCAGTCAGAGGCAGTGCTCGAGCAGTCCAAGAAAATTGAAGCCTCCCAATTGGAATTGCAGATGGGGCAGCACAAAATGAAGGAAAACTTGGAAGCAGGGATGGCAATGGTTCATGAATCTTATCACATCTTAGATAAAGGAATACTCAGCTTGCAGGATGAGACTATTGAAATAGAGAAGAAGATAGGAGTAGTTGGAGAAACCATGTCTTCAAAGATGAGCAAGTTGCAAAGCAAGGTGGATGATATTGGGGAATGTAGTTGATATTTCCTTGGAAAGGCAAAAGGAACTTCTAAATGGCCAATCTGAAGCGCTTAACGGGCTTCAGTCTCTGACCAAATTCCAATCCCAAGCTCTAAAAAGAGCAAGTAAGACAATGCACAAGTCATGGTGGGGAGGAAATTTTTGGCATTATCAAGCTGTATGTTTTAATGTTGCTAATAACACATTTTAAAATTTGCAGGACGATATTGCAGCAGTTCGCTACGTTTGGCCGTGAAAAACAGGAAGAGCTTCTTCAAAGCCAAGAGAAGATTCAACAAGCTCATGACCATTTAGTCGAAAATTCAAAGACCATAGTGGAAGCTCAGGTAACTATTTCTTTTCGTTCCATTCTCTTTGTAATATTTTTATGATTAACATAACACTGATTCATTTTAATGTATACAGGAAGCTTTTGAACAGAAGCAGTCATCCATGTTTGTTGCTTTGGATAGGCTATTTGCCTTGCAGGACGCGTTGCTGGTGGAATCACGGTCAATGAAAGCAGTCGTTTTCTATTTCATATCAATGCTTGCCATTTACATGTTAACCAGCACAAAGCAAACATATCCAGTGAGACACTGGCTTTACTTGTGTAAGTGTATCATCCATTATTCGTATGTATTTTTTACAAAAATATGTTTTGTGATTTTGTAACTAACTTGTAAGTGAACATTTTTTGTCACAGTTCTATGCCTTGCATTCATGCTCGAATTTGCAGTCCTTCGATTTGCAGCAAAGGGAATAGAACAACGGACTCGGTGGGGTAGTGGACTTAGGAACGTTTATGTGCTGTATGCTGCCCTTCACTTATTATATGCTTGTTGGAAATACAAGTGAAAAGACATCATCAAACATTAAAATTATATAGTTGGTTTTTATGATTTGGATTTAACATGTCTATGTGTTTTAAAATTTTCAGGGACTATGAAAGGCTAAACTACAATATGCTACAAAAACTAACAGAGGAGGTTATAAGCTTGCGAAAAAACGCAGAGTTGTCATGGGAATCAGATGATGAATCCGACTGGTCTGCATTAGTTGACAAAGACGTATCGGACGACATTGAACACCTGAAGGATTCTAAGCATTTCCAGGAAGAAGTTGGAGATAATTTACGTGCAGTCTCTTCATATACTCGAAGATATAATCTACGCAGTCGCACTCGCAGTCCTATCTGATTTGATGTAAAAATTTGTTTGCCATGTTTTTGCTAAGAAATTGAGAACAACATTATAGCCTTAGATTACTACTGTTTTCCTAATATTTTTGTAATTGTGTATGTAAATCATCATTCGTTATCATCAACAATATCTAATCCATTTTTACACAGATATTTAATAGTGGATACTAGAATTATTATATAAAAACGTCAGTTGAGAAAAGTTAACTATCAATTCCACACCTAACCAGCAGAAAAGATAAGCTCACAAGACCTAAGCCTTATGATCGGACCTAACACCATCAAGACACACAAGGTAAACATCGTACTATCACATAAGACTTTGCCACAACAAAAAAACATGTTTGTGAATTCATTGAACCATTGCCACGACCCCACGAAGGAAAGACCGCACCACCCATTCATAATCTTGCAATTGTTGGCAAACACCCTGCTATGAGTCACCTCCAACAAATGTAAAGCTTCCTCTGCATAATCCTTACCAAGCGCACAAACTTCGTGAGCGTTATCTTTCTGTATGGTTAAATGTGATTATGTGGAGTAGGTTTTGTATTGTCTTTCTGTTGCATTTGTAATCATAAAAATGTAATCTTCGTTCATTTGACTAATAAAATACTTATTATCTTTAAAACAAGGATCTTACAATCTTGGAAATACAAATAAATTTGACAGGATGTGAAGATGGTCGCAAAATTTGTCACTCATAATTTTATTTTATTTGTTTGCTTTCATATACATAAGTTTGATATGTAAGACTCACTGTCATCAAATACATGCACATACAAATCCAAATCAATTGATTAACAGAAGAATCTTTCACCACTTTTAATTGTTTTAAAATATTAGTTTTGGGATTTGATTTGGCTGCTCATATATATATGGAAAGCCTTGAAGTGGAATATAGCACATAACTGATACTGACATACCATAGTCATGATTAAAACAAAGCCAAAAGCGACTAATCAAAGCGTTGGCAGGTGGATTTACAATTCAGAATCCTTAAGTGGACGAAAATGTCACCAACAAGGCAACTTCATAATCTTTGATGCTACCGTAGAAAGTAAAATTTTGATTAGAAAAACAAGCAACAAAATTATATAAAAAAAACTGAGGAATTGGTAATAATTTGATAATTAGTTTAACTAGCTTATTTAATTGTGTTTTTCATCAAGTACATTGTTGAGACTCAATTATTTCCGTCTTCCATGATAATCTACTTTATTCTTCATGTCATTTTCAGTCTGTATAAAAAGTGAGAACTGGTCATAAGATAATTGGAGCTCTTAGCACTTTAAAATCGTATTCATTAAGCAAAAGATAAGATAAAACTAAAGGGCACGGGAAAGTACTTTAGTTGCATATGTTGTTTTTTTCTTCTAGTTAGTGATTATTAACGACGGTATCTTTCTTTGATAGTTACTCTTTTAGCATTATCATTGGTTTCTCTCTATATGCTTTGTGATTCCCTTTGAAGAAGAAATTACATGTGGAACCAAATTATAAGACTGTATTTTGAAGAGAGACAAAGTTTATTTATTTATTTCATAGAGAAACAAAACGTATTCATTTGATGGATGATGTTAATTGTCTTTGCATTTACGATTTTATCCTTATATGTTTGAAAGATAATCTCCTCATTTCTCCCTTTCCTCTTTTTTCTTCGGTACATCTCACTTTCCCTCTCCTCCTTTTTCTTCCTACCTCTCTTTCTTTCTCTCTTCTCCTTCTCCTTCGTCCTTCACTCTCTCCTACTTCTTATTTGTACTTCTCTCTCCTCCTCTTCTTCTTCGTATTAATTATTCCTTAGATTTATGAGTTTGTTTTTTCTTTTATGAGAATGATTGAGATTTTTTATTTTAGCATTTTTTAAAAATATTTGATTCTTTATGTTTTGATTATTTGGTTGCATGAATTCTGAAATTGATCTAGCAAAAATACTAAAATTTTTGAAACTAATATTGTAGAAGTGCTAAAATTTTGAAACTGATCTTGTAGAAGTGTTGAAAATTTAAAAATGGAATTTTGAAAGGGATTTTGCAGAAGTACTGGAATTTTGAAACTAATCTTGTAGAAGTGTTGGAATTTTGAAATTGATCTTGTAGAAATGCTGAAATTTTGAAATTGATCTTGCATAAGTGCTAAAATTTGGAAACTGGTCTTGCAAAATGCTGAAATTTTGAAACTAATCTTGTAGATTGCTGGAATTTTGAAAATGATCTTGTAGAAGTGCTGAAAACTAAGAAACTAATCTTACAGAATGCTGGAATTTCCAGATTGATCTTAAAGGAGTGCTGGAATTTTGAAATTGATCTTGCAGAAGTGCTGAAAACTTTGAAATTGATCTTGCAAAAAATGCTGGAAATTTTGAAACTAATCTTGCAGAAGTGCATGAATGTGAAATTGATATTGCAGAAGTGCAGAAATTGCTTTTATGGATTTAGAATCAATTTGAAGTTTTTATAGATAGCGTTAGCTTGTAGTTTTGGCTTGGTTAAGTAACAAGTCTATGGGCGTGACTGAAATTTTAAAATTTTGGTTTGCTTATTTTTGGGCTAGTTTTATTAGGATTTGTCTCTTTTGAAATGATTCAAAACCAGTAGAATTATATGAAATGTATTTTATAATTTTGTCTCTGTAAGTAAACTCTTCTTTTTTTTATTATGTTAATTACAAAAAAAAAATGTTATACATATGTAATTTTTTTATTCCATGAGACTAATTAAAACCCCAGCCCTACAAAAAATCATAAAAAGAGAATCTTTTTTATGCAATATTATGGTAGTTAAAACTCTTGTTTTACTTATCATGTATCGAGATTATTTTGAATTTATTTTATTGTGTCACAAGTTATCTCACTAAGTATAACAAAGTATCACTCTAATGATAGATTCTTAATTTTATTTTTTTTATACATTCTTAAATTTTTAATTGTATACAAATATGCGGCTAAGTTTGGTTGTTCGCACATTTTTCCACTCCGGCCAACAGAGATATTTGTGTAATTTCAAAAAGGTTTCTAGTCACCCTAGCTCCACCTACCAAGCATATAGTTAAACCAACCATTAACACTATTAAAATAGTATTTTCCACACGTGAAAAAGATCAACGATTTTTATACATAACCACTGAATGTGTTTTTCATATATAAAAGGAAAGTATTACTCGTTTCCAGAAACGTCCGAACATTTTCTTTTCGATGTTTTAGCCAATATTGTTGTTGGCAATAATGTATAGGTAACCTGTCGAATTAACAAACATATGAGAAGCAATCAACAAAACGGTATTGAGAAAGAATAAGGGTAAGACTCCTTAATAAGGATATAAAAAGGTTGACACTGAAAAAGAGTGCATGCGGATGCCATTGTTGTTGGCAAGTTTTACGGCGTTTTCTATTTCCTAATTTTACTGTTTAATGCATACTTCGATTTAAATGGAACACATCCTTTTTCCACAAAACTCACAATGACAACTACTATTGAACACAAAATTCTCAGTGTGTACTTCATCAAGAGGAGTGGCTCAAATTTGACTATACATTTCATATCTTTACATGAAAATATACATGTCGGATACCTGATAGAAAATGTGACCAAACTCATCATGTATGTTTTATGAAATGAGACTTTTTTGTGTGGATATGAATGAATGGACTGATCATCATACAAGGAAAAAGAAAATCATATGGCATAGTGACCACAACTGCAATAGCTAGTATACACATGACTTCCTACAAGTCCACTCATTTTGGACAAAGGTTGGGGCAGTTGACTCTATCCTTGTTTCCCACTTATTTTGGACAAAAACCAAGCCACATTCTTACTCTCTTTCCCCTCATATTTGGTAATTTGAACACAATTTCATATGGTCCCCTTGTCATTACTCAATCGTCAAACCCATATATATATACAGGTTGCTTAAGGAGAGGGATCCCCATTTTTTTCAAAAAAATAGGGATTAGGTGTGGGGCCCACTCCACATCGAATTTCCACGATCCGAACAGTCTATTTTTCAAGTTACACCTCATAGATCATCCTTGCAAAATATTAGCCAAATCTAAAATATTTAAGACATCTAATTGGGTTCAAAAATATTAACGAATACTTTATTATATAAGAAACAATGAAATTTTATCTTGATAATTAAATAGGCAAATGGTTTCGGATTGAATTGAATTTTTGCAAGGATGATCTATGAGGTGTAACTTGACAAATAGACGGTTCGGATCGTTGAAATTCGATGTGGAGTGGGCCCCACACCTAATCCCCATTTTTTGACAAAAATGGGGATCCCTCTCCTTAAGCAATTATATATATATATATATTGTCAAACAAAACCTTATATTTATTTGAATATATATGTCCAATACAAGGAAAAACAAGGTTTAGGGAAAAGCATAAATATTCGTCAAGTAACGCATGATGTGGTAGGTTTCTGTCAAATTCGGTGGGGGGTTTCTTGTAGCCTTGTAGGTAAACACTGGAATTTATTCCCATATATTGGGACCAAAAATTGATGGGTTGGCCAAAGGACCATTCTTTTTTTCTTTTTTCCTTGGTTTACATATAGAGTATTCTGTTTTTTTTTTAATAAAGAAATATTATTAGTATTGCAAAATAATTATCTTACACTCATTATTTCGTTAATTTTTCATCAAGGTAACTTTTTTTTTAATACAAGTAAAAGCTCCCTTCATTTCCTACTATATATGTGTGTGTGTATATATATATGCGTTGACAGTTTTCATCACCATCCCCTATACCTTACTTTGTTGTTTCTTTTTAGGTCATCCTCAAATATCACTCTACAAAAAATTATCTAAATTTGAAACCATATGATTTTTGGATTAAATTATTGTCATTATAGTGGTTTTTTGCAAAACCGTATCTGTCTATTTTTTCACTACAAAAGCATATTTTAATAGTTTTGGATTTGTCTATCTTTTTGCAAGATGAATTATGAATGATAAATTAAAATGTAAACTGTTTGGATCCTTAAAAAAAAGTTAGGAAATGGAAACTACAAAAAAATATGTCAAAATGTCTGTAAAAAATGTGTCCCTCAATCCAGACCCATGTTTATATATTATGGCTAACCACATTTACACCCTTAAGGTTTATAGTGATTTTCAAGGTCATGAGGGTTCAATTTTCTCACATTACACTCTAAGATTTTGTAGTTGTATCAATTTACACCTTTTGGTTATTTGCACCTCTAATTCTCTATTAAAGTTTTAGTTAATTTGGTACAAATATAGCTTACATGCTAATCCAATTACGGTTTCACGCTCATCATGTCATCAATTTAATAGAGATACAAATAATTTCTTAGACAAAAGGCATAAATTGATACAGTTTTCAACCTCAGGATGCATATGAAAAAATTAAAACATCATAGTGTAATTTGAAAACCACCCAAATTTTTAAGGGTGTAAAATGTAATGAGCGCTATACATTAAGTCATCTTTCTCTTTCACGTATGTATGTTGAAGCATGTCCATAAAAATATAAGGATAGTACTATCCACACACCTATTTTTACTTTTTAGGCACTTTTTTTTTAATTTTCGACCGTTGAATCGCATAAATTGAAGATCAATGACAAAAAATTAACAAGGATGTATGTAAAGTAAAAACAGGTGTGTGAATAGCACTATACAAATAGATATATAAGCACCATCATGCTAATCTACACCTTTCAAATTAACAAAGAAGTAAGAGTGGGGGATTGAAGGTAATTTGATTGCACTTTTTACCTCTACAATCAAAGTTACCATGTTAACCAATAACTCAACTCATAAAAAAATTGAACTATTAGAATATGAGCCAAGAAATGTTTAAAAGGCAACAAATTCCCTCCTCCACACTCAGCAATTAACCAGTACAAACGTACAGACGAGAAGGTGCATGCCTTTGTATCTTAATCTCTTTAACTACTAAACAAAATATTCCAACAACATTGTGTTATGCATATTGAAACTAATTAAAGGTAAAGTAATAATGTCGACACAATTGTGGCATCTTGAAAAGTTCAAGCCAAAAACACCAATCTAATTTACCTATATTTTAATGTAAAATATAGGTAAATTAATTTTTAATCAAACAATATTCATTTATTTTGTAAGTAAATTATTTTATAGTACCCTTTTAAATTTTCAATTTGGTAAGAAAATTAAAATAACTTTAAAATGCGTAATTTTATGCAAATTTAAAAAACAATTAAGAGGAATCAAAACATCATATCATTTCATATTTGTTAAGTAAAGTGGATGCTTCTTCTTTTTTTTCTTTTTTCTTTTTTCTGGCCACAAACCTTAATCTCCAATTTGTTATAATACGCAATGAATTTAAAACATCTATTCATCCACTTATTACTATAGTGTAATAGTACTCATCTTCACTTGTAAGTAAGAAGTCTTAAGTTCGATTCTCGTTAAAAGTGAATTTGAACCACATTATTACTAGCCAATTATGAGGTTTAATCCACTCCTCCGCCCATTTAGTGGAGATAATATCGTTTGTCAAAAAAAATTAATACAATAATACCGAATTATTAATCTCTCTTTTGAAATCGGCGTATACAGTTAATTGTATACATTAAAATTGTAATCAGGGGTACTTTAGACATCCAAAAATGTAAAATGTGGTAAGTCAAATAGGATTAATAAATTTGCTTATGTGGAATCTAGTCATTGCGTTTTATTCAAATAAAAAACCTAGCTAAGTCGAGTTTATGTAAAGAAACTTTAATTTCAAGGGCTAAAGTCATATTTAACAATGATATAAGTACTTTTATTTTGTTGAAGGTAAATATTATTACAAACAAAATAAATGTACACAAGCAGAGACTCAATTACAAGATAAGCACAACACAAAGAAATAAACCCCCAAAACTAAACAAAACAGAGCCCAAAACAGAAAGAAAACAAAATAAAAATGCAAAACACAAACCCTAACAGCTTGCAACCCCTGCCGCCGCCATAGCATCACAGATCCACCAACATAAACTAGCCTGAGATACAACCAAACGACACCCCAGAAGTAAAGCAAATTAAAGAAAATAAGGCTCCATCATTCTCTACCATATTCTACCGAGCATCACCACAAAGATTGCAGCCACAAATCAAAGAGAGCCAGTGAAAATTCACGTTTCGCAAGCTACAATGCCAAAAGACCAACAAGATTGATGTTGTAGATCACCGAGGGATGAAGCCAAGTGGGAAGAGTATGAATCAGAATGATGAGAAACATGGAGGTGGACGGGCATCAGGGAGTGGAGGGAAGTGGAGGACGGAGTTTGGGGCTAAGGACGGTGAGATTGAAGGCAAGAGGAGTGTAGGACGAGAGATCAAAAGAGAGTAAGGGAAAACACAAGCTGAAACAAAAAGGAAGAGGAGCAGAGAGTTACCACTAGCCATAGTTAAGGTCGGCAGCGGCATAGAAGTTATCAGAACGGAGATCACTCACACAACGGCAAAAAAAGCTCTCAGTGGGACATAATTATTCTCTCACCAAAATCGGAAAGAACTATAAATATAGGATAGCGCTATCCACATCCTCATTTTTATTTCTCACGTACTTCTTAATTTTTAACCGTCAAATTGAATGAATTGAAGAAAATAAATAGCCAAAAATCAACAAAAGTATGTGTGAAGTAAAAAAGAGTATGTGAATTATCCTAAACATATCATAATATAATTGATTTTGCTCCTTGACATACACGACTAAATAGAGTACTGGGAGAATAAAATTAAGCAGCCACACCATCCCATATTATTCATAAAACAAAATTAAAGCTGAATTATATTATTATATATATACATAGGCATGTATGTATATATGTAGATGTAGTACCTCACCAACACATCATTGATAAAACTACGGGAAACATTTTTATATGGATGGCCACCTATAAGTAACCATGATCTTTTGCCAATCCATGCAAGTAGTACTTCTACAAAAACAAGATGATCAACTACAATCGTTACATTCATTATTTTTTTCACATCAAGATGGCATAGCGCATGCTATCACTTACCATTAGTTGATTCATCTCCGTGATCTGGGAAAACTCACCAGATGCCCACACCCCATCAGCACCATGAACATGATGAGGTTGAGAAAAGCAAGAAATCACAGAAAATGGCACGAGTACAACGCTGTACAACATCGAATTAAACCCCTTAATCCAACGTATACGCAGCAACGATCTTCTATCCACGCGATGATGATCATGATGTGCTGGAAAAATTGGCAATTCTGCTGGTGCTGGGTTCCCTGCTTCAACATTTGCCATGCTCTCATCTGCTACTCTAGGGCTTTTCCTTATGTTGTGGAGATTTTGCCTCATTGTTGCTAGCATACTCCACATCTCTCGAATCACCGGGATGCCTAATTGCTTGCCGGAATCAGAAAACTAATGAACAGAAGATTTTGGTTGTGAATTTGGTGAATTGAAGGAAAAGGCTTTTGGGGAGGCCAAACTTTCTATGTGGCTTTTGATAATGGCATGATAGTGGAGTTGCTAGTGCTAGTGTTTATCACAAAGGGTTTATGTCTGAGTGTGCCTTTTTATAAGGAACTTCACATTCACATTTATATATTCCTATTTTTTGTGGGGTAATATCAAGGCCAACATTCCCACAAAGTTGCCTAGCTAATTATATAACATTATTACAAATTAAAACCCCCTCCTGTTGTGCTGATTTTGTACACGTTTTTAGCATATACAAAAGGAGTGAATTTTTAAAATTTTGGCATTATCTTTACAGTTCATTTGGTACAAAACTGAGGGCTGAAGATGTCCCACATATGTGTGTATACATGAAGCTTGGGACACTTACAGATCGTATCAAAAATCAGATCATGGTGTGGTACCAATCATTTTATGATGAGAGAAATTCAACCATTTGATAACTACTGAACTTCGAATATATATTTTCTTTTGGATACATAACACACATACGACGGATGATGCATAATTAAGGAAGTCTACTAGCTATCAGTCGGGTCCCAGATTTGGACTACATAGGAGAGAATCAAATACTGGAATTTTTTGTGTGATGAATTCTGATATCTTGGCTATCACTACAACTCAGTCTCTTACAGGTGTAATCAACATGCATAGTAACCTAGCTATCAGTTGGTATTGTTGCTAAATAATTACTTAGAAATCTTAGCAAACCTTTTTATTTGGATCTTTATGTTTCTTTGTGGCTTATATTCTTATCATATGTAGTGTTGTATGATCCAAAGCGTTTATATTCTAAATCACTTTTCAAATATTATCTCTACAAATAAATTAAATAAACTAAAAATTGATTAGTAATAATCTAACAATTATTGGATATATCTTATTATTAAATTTCAGGTAGACGGGCCATGGGCCCACTCCAACAACACCGATACTGTCCCCACTTGGCCACCTGCTCAATCCGTCAGGTGTGGGGTTTTAATACAAAAGGCCTCGGTGATAGTTGGAGTGGGGTAATTCTATTTAAAGGGCTTGTTCTCAAGCCTTATGGCCGATGTGGGACAGAGGAATTCTAACACTCCCCCGCACGTGAGACCCCATTTTATGGGTCACACGTGAAGTTCCACACATCGGCAACCACGTGGAGCCAAGCCAGGGCTCACCCGTTCACGCGGGGCCAATGGGGACCCACCCATTCACGTGGCATCTCTTGGCCTACGTGGAGCCAAGTCGGGGCTCACCCGTTCGCGCGGGGTCAAAGGGGACCCACCCGTTCACGTGGATGTACGGGCCCATCCCCTGGCTCTGATACCATATTAAATTTCAGGTAGACGGGCCATGGGCCCACTCCAACAACGCCGATACTGTCCCCACTTGGCCACCTGCTCAATCCGTCAGGTGTGGGGTTTTAATACAAAAGGCCTCGGTGATAGTTGGAGTGGGGTAATTCTATTTAAAGGGCTTGTTCTCAAGCCTTATGGCCGATGTGGGACAGAGGAATTCTAACACTTATTCCAAAAAAAAAAGAAAAAAACAATTATTGGATATACGAGTTATGTTTCTTAATTACTATAAAATGCTGAATTTCGACAACGTTAATTAAAGAGTTAAATGAACTTTGATTTAGTTGATTATTTGCACAGTTGGTGACCTAGAAAGTTGATAGTTCCAATCATCAAGCAATATTGTAGGGTTAAAAAGAGAGTCGAGAAGGTAGAAAGAAAAAGTTCAAGTGAGAAGGGTACTAGTTAGCATATTCCTTCACAAAATCACTCAAGAATTAATTATAATTAAAGCATTTAAATTCACAATTTGCCACAACAAAACTATGTGATATGGGTCCAACAATTTTTTATTAATAAACGATATTATCTATATTAAGAGAGTGATATACTCCAACAATTTAGCAAGAAAACATTACTTTTTCTATAATGGATAGTTTAATCGTTGTGATCTTGGACATGATTGCCATCTACTTGTCTTTTAACTAGCTACTACCCACAGCTCTTGGACATGATTACCATTTACTTGTCTTTTAACTAGCTACTACCAACAGTTTTTTTTTTTTTTAATCTTATTTTTATACAACCCACAGTTATCCTTCAAGAAAGAAACAAAACCAGGCTGGTTTGTTCACATGTTGTTTTTATTTGTTTAGCTAGCTGCTTCTTTTAGGAAAAGAAACATAATCAACAAGTTAGTGCTTGAGTACTGGAAAAGTGATTAATTAGGTCCATAGTGATGGAAGTTCATGAACCTGCATGCTTCAATTAGTTTCGTTTCACAAAATCCTATAATTATCAACAAATTACTAAAACGTAAAAAACCTTGTAATAAAAATAAAATTATTACAAAATTAGGTTTTAATTCTTAAACAAAATGAAGTTTATATTAGTGCCTGGTACAAGATCTTTTTTTTAAATATATAAAAAGGACCAGTCTACCATTCTGGAGGTCAGAAACACTCACAGAGGCATTTTAGCCTCTTTTGGCCACCATCGTTCAATTCACCAACGTCAAAATTTGAACTTAGGACGTGCTATGTGGAATACATGCCTGGCCACCCCGTGGTGGTTGTACAAGATCTAAAATTGAGTTTAGTCCATTGGTTATATTTAAATGCCAACATTTATATTGCATGTCTTTTTTTTTTCTTTTGTAATTTCATGATTTTTCTTTTTTCATGTCTACACTAATGCCTTATAATATATTTCAGTACAAATATTTAGGTACACTAACTCATTATAAGAATATTTCAGTACAAACATTTTGATACACTAATTCATTATAATATATTTCAGTACAGTTATTTTTGTATACTTATATATTTACATATTTTTCTTATGTGTCACTAATTTCTTTTAATGTTTTCTCATTTAGATTTATTTATAATTGGAATAACTAAAATGTGCATATTAATAAAATCAAAATTTTAACGTGTGTTGCAGTCATATTTAGAATAGGAATGTGATTGTGTAAATCCTAGAGAATATGGGATAGTATCTTATATTCCTATTAGGACTAGATTACCTATTAAATGTTGTAATCATAAAGGGAAAGGTATTCACCCTTTCTACTACTATAAATAAAGGCACAATGGGGTGAATCATACACACCTCACAATTAAATCAATCTCTCCTCTCTCTAAAGCTTGCCGCACCCCTCTCTCACTCTCTCCCTAGATCGCTCAATCAATTAGGCCTACAACACGTTATCAGCACGGTCTTGCCAGGAGCTAAGGAATTGACGCATCGTAGGAGGAGGCTATCATCCACTACATTCAAAGGCTTATTTGTTTTCTGCTACTCAGGTACGCTTAAAATAAAGTAAGATATTTGAAACGACCCATGAAGCATGAAAACATTCCCCATGATGCATGAACCCCCTATGTTTATATTTTCCTTCCGATATATATATTCACAAATTCATATATATATTTGTTTCATGCATCACACAATTAAATTGTTATGTGGAATTTGTGAGTCAAAGTATAAAACTAAATTAGAAGCAAGTTAGGGTTTTTTCCTAAAACCCTAAGGGAATTGAAAAAAAAAAAAAAAATATGGGAATAGGGATCGGGACTGGGTGCACCGCACCCTCCCTGCGACGCCAGCACCATCAGGCCTCGGCCTGCTGTGTTTCTGTCATTGGGCCTGCAGCCCACGGTCCTCAGAGGCCCGCGCCACTGCTGCCAGCCTTCGGCTGGGCAAAAGCATGCACACACGCACGTACAAGCCAGCTTTTGCTGGGCTTCTTGCGTGGCCCGCAGATCACACAACGCAGCCCACTGTCTTGGGCTCCCCCCGTGCGCATCCCTCGGTCCATAAGGACCCAACCCAGCTTCGGCTGGATGTTTTCCCCCGTGGCCTGCAGCCATGGTTTCTGGCCTTTCCCCAGGCCCTGCCGTGACCTCTTAAGGCACCCCGTGCCTTCCCCCACCCCACGGCACAAGCCCAAATTATCTTTGGAGCTTTGATTTCGATCCAATAATATTATACTAATATTATTTTGCTTCTACAATCGACCCTGTATGGCCCGATTTATCGAATTAATTAAAAGTGACCCACAGTCCATTAATCTGATAATGAATCCAAAATTCTTGACCTGAAGATCACTTTTGGACATTAACGATTCAATAATTTCTCTTTATACTTTGAACCGTAACATACTTTCGTAGTAACGAAGCTCTCACACTTGAGTTCCCGAAGAAACTCAAATCCACTACACTAAGTTAGTATATTGCATTCTGTGTTTATTGCAGGAACCTCTTATTATGAACTAATCGTTCATAAAATACTAAATTGAACTTGAAGCTTCAAATTTAGTGCCTTTGAAACCTGAAGTTTTCATTCAAAACATACCACATGAAACCTGTAGCTTTCATGCATAAATTAAACCAATTCATGTCTAAAGAACCTGTATGTTCTCCGATATATGTCTATGGCTTACCATATGACTAAACACGTTTTGTTTCCCTCTGTTTTAGGGACATGTCGAACTTGAACAAGCTCGATTTCACCGCTCTAGAAGCCTCTGGACGAAACTATCTGAAGTGGGTTCAAGACGTGAAGCTCCATTTAACTGCAAAGGGCATTCGAGCCACCATCGAGACTCCCATCGCCGACAAACCTGTTGACGAAGCTCAGAAGGCTACTGCAATGATCTTCATCCGAAGACACATCCATGATGCACTGCAGACCGAGTATCTCGCTGAAGAGGACCCACGCACCCTCTGGCTTGCTCTGGCTGACCGTTTCGATCACCAGAAAGACATATACTTGCCTGAAGCAAGACACGACTGGCAGCACCTTCGCTTCCAAGACTTTAAGTCTGTGAATGAATACAACTCTGAAGTTTGTAGAATCCGTTCTTTGTTGAAATTCTGCAAAGTGGAACTCACCGAATCAGATCTCCTGGAGAAGACCTATTCGACCTTCCATGCCACCAATATTGTCCTGCAGCAACAATATAGGGCACAGAAATTCACCAAATTCTCGGATTTGATCTCTGTTTTACTTCTTGCTGAAAAGCAGAACCAGCTTTTGATGAAAAACCATCAAGCTCGACCCACTGGCTCGCACGCCGCGCCTGAAGCGCATGCGACTAACTATCGCAGCCAGAAAAGACGACAGACTCGTCATGGCCGTGGAAATAGGGGACAAGTCCCACCACGGGCCCATGGTCAACAGAGTGCCGCACCTAAGGGTAAAATTGCGACCCAGCAGCGTCCGCAACTCGCCCCTAAGGTCCCAAACTTCAAGAACAAGGGCAAAGCTCCCATTCAGGCTGCTTCTACTGAATTGGACATGTGCTATCGCTATGGATCAAAGGATCATTGGTCACGCATATGCCGAGCTTCCCCTGAGGCTATTGCCAAGTATCATTCACGTCGTGAGTCTAACTTTGCACATGTGGATCATCCGGAAGATGCAACTACATCAATGGAGATATCGGACTTCCAGGAGGCGTCTGCACCTATGGACGAATAACTTAGACATGATTTTAGGGCATGTACCCCTAGTGGCCGAACCCACTAGGAGTGGCCTGCCCCTATCCCTATTTTTGTTAGGTTTATGGTTTAATTTTTGAACAATTTTTCTAAGTATTTGGAATAATTTGTTTGGTTTTGGTTTGTTTTGAATTATGGATTGTTATTGAAATGGATATTATTTTCTCGAATTGCTTAATTGAATGAATGGAATTATATTTATGCATGTGACCAATTCAATCAATTTCTTTCTAGGTATGCCTAGTGGGGAAGTTAGTTGTCTGGCAGATAGTGCAACCACGCACACCATCTTGCGTGAACGACACTATTTTACTAACTTCGTACCTAAGAAAGCTCCTTTGACAACTCTCTCAGGCCCATCCAACCTGATTGAAGGATACGGAAAGGCACGTATCATGTTGTCTAATGGTACACTCTTGACCATTAAGGAGGCACTCTATTCTCCACGTTCCGGAAGAACGTTGCTGAGTTTTAGAGATATTCGAGATAATCAATATCATCTTGAAACCACTGAAGATAATGGTTCTGAATATCTTTGTATCACTTCATACGAATATGGCCAGAAGCATATTCATGAGAAGTTGGAACGTCTGCCGAATGGGTTGTACATCACGACCATTCGGGGCATAGAAGCCCACAATGTGGCCGGCCCTATGCTTGAGTTCCAGGACACTTTGTTGCTTTGGCACGATCGTTTGGGACACCCTGGACGTGACATGATGCGCCGTATCCTCAAATCTTCTCACGGGCATAAGTTACATCCCTATGTTCAGGTCCCGACATGCCAAGCGTGTTCTATAGGGAAGTTGAATACTCAACCCTCCCACACAAAGATTATTCACGACCCCCCTAAATTTCTTCAGAGGATTCAAGGGGACATTTGTGGACCAATCCAACCAACCTGCGGACCATTTAAATATTTTATGGTGTTGGTTGATGCATCGACAAGATGGTCACATGTTTGCTTGTTGTCCACACGCAACGCCGCGTTTGCTAAACTCCTAGCTCAAATCATTAAGCTAAGGGCTCACCACCCTGATTATCCGATCAAGTCGATTCGATTGGATAACGCTGGAGAGTTTACGTCACAGACTTTTGACGAGTATTGCATGTCAGTAGGGATTGATGTGGAACATCCTGTGCCCCATGTTCACACCCAAAACGGCCTGGCAGAAGCTTTCATAAAGCGCCTTCAAATGATAGCTCGGACTTTGGTTATGAGAACCAAACTGCCGGTATCTGCCTGGGGCTATGCAATACTGCACGCAGCTATGTTGGTCCGCCTGAGGCCCATCGCTACCCAACCACATTCACCGTTACAGTTGGTCACTGGATACGAGCCTGACGTCTCGCATTTACGGGTGTTTGGGTGCGCCATTTATGTGCCAATAGCGCCGCCACTACGTACCAAAATGGGACCTCAGAGAAAAATGGGAATCTATGTCGGTTATGATTCGCCATCAATTGTTCGATACTTAGAACCCTTGACAGGAGATCTCTTCACCGCACGTTTTGCGGATTGTCACTTTGATGAGACAGTCTTCCCGTCGTTAGGGGGAGATAAGCATGCTAACGTTCCCGTAGAACGCCGCGAATTGTCGTGGTATGCTCCCACTAGGTCTCATTTAGATCCCCGCACTGCTCAGTCTGAAACTGAGGTGCGACGAATTATAGATCTTCAGAGCATTGCTCAAAGCATGCCGGATGCTTTTAATGATCTAGCAAAGGTGACAAGATCACATATACCCGCTGCAAACACACCTGCAAGGATAGATGTACCTCGTGTACGTCAACAACCTGCCTGGGAAGGCCGGGCCGTCCCCGAAGGAGGGGAGGCCGCAACTTCCACGCAGGAAGGTACATTGGCGGCTAGCCAATCATCTGGTCCGACCCTGAAGCGTGGCAGACCCCCTGGTTCAAAGGATTCACAACCCCGGAAGAGGAAAATGGCACCAACTAGTGACCCTAGTTTGAATCCGACCATCGCTTACTCATTCGTTCCAACGCATGAGGTTATTCTAGATTACGGTGATGCTTCAGACGAAACATACCGGCCTCCCGAGAATCGCGAGATTTCGGTCCACTACACAGTATTGGATGAGGTTTGGAATAGAAATGAGATGATCGTCGACGATGCATTCGCGTACTCAGTAGCTACTGACATCATGCTTAGCGATGACATTGAACCACGTTCCGTTGATGAATGCCGACGTAGAACCGATTGGTCAAACTGGAAACAAGCAATCCAGGTCGAACTCGATTCGCTCGCGAAACGTAAGGTATTTGGACCTGTCGTTCCTACACCACCACGCGTGAAGCCTGTTGGCTACAAGTGGGTTTTCGTGAGGAAGCGTAATGAGAAGAATGAAATAGTGCGATACAAAGCACGCCTCGTAGCGCAAGGCTTCTCTCAGCGCCCTGGAATTGATTACGAGGAGACGTATTCTCCCGTAATGGACGTCATAACGTTCCGCTACCTAATCAGTTTGGTAGTTTCCGAAAAACTGAATATGCAGCTTATGGACGTGGTAACCGCGTATCTCTATGGGGATCTAGATACGGAAATCTACATGAAAGTTCCAGAAGGACTTCCATTGACTGGTTCAAATAGTTTTAGACCACGGAACACTCTCTCAATTAGGTTGAGGAGATCACTCTACGGATTGAAACAATCTGGGCGGATGTGGTATAACCGTCTGAGTGAATATTTGACAAGTCAGGGTTATGTGAACAACGAACTATGCCCATGCGTGTTCATAAAGAAGTCACATTCCGGATTTGCAATCGTTGCAGTTTATGTCGATGACATGAACCTCATCGGGACTCCTGCAGAGCTTGAGGAAATTGCTGCACACTTGAAATCGGAATTTGAGATGAAGGATCTTGGAAAAACTCGATACTGTCTCGGCCTGGAGATCGAGCACTGTTCGGATGGAATCCTAGTACATCAATCGAACTACACCCAAAAGGTGTTGCGACGCTTTAATGAGGATAAAGCGAAGCCTTCGAGCACACCCATGGTCGTTCAGACTCTAGATGCTAAACGAGATCCCTTCCGTCCAAAAGAGGATGAGGAAGAGATTTTGGAACCCGAAGTTCCTTACCTAAGTGCAATTGGGGCTTTATTGTACTTGGCTCAGTGCACTAGACCCGACATCTCCTTCGCTGTGAATCTATTGGCTAGATACAGCAATGCGCCCACACGCAGGCACTGGAATGGTGTCAAAGACATTTTCCGCTACCTCAAGGGTACTACGGATTTGGGCTTGTTCTATACCCATGAATCTCCAAGTGGTGCCGCCCCCTATAGGCCCCGGATCGATTCTCGCCTTGTTGGTTACGCAGATGCTGGATATCTGTCTGACCCACATAGGGCACGTTCTCAAACGGGTTATGTCTTTACCATTGGGAACACCGCTATATCTTGGAGGTCTACCAAGCAAACACTAGTCGCGACTTCGTCTAACCATGCTGAGATTCTCGCCCTGCATGAAGCATCGCGTGAGTGCTTTTGGCTGAGAGAAGTGATGGAACATATTCGAAGCACTAGTGGTCTTACATCAGTCGTTGACCTTCCTACGACGATCTTTGAAGACAATGCTGCATGTATCGAGCAGTTAAAGAAGGGATACATCAAGGGAGACAACACCAAGCACATAGCGCCGAAGTTCTTCTACTCACACCAGCAGCAGCAGCATCAGAACATCGAAGTCAAGCAAATCCGTTCCCAGGACAACCTGGCCGACCTCTTCACCAAGTCGTTGCCCAAGTCTACATTTCAGAAGCTCGTCCAAGGAATCGGTATGCGTAAATTGTCCGAATTAAATCGTTTGTAGTTCTCTTATTTAGAAGATATGTCTAACTCAGGGGGAGTATCCAGAAGCATACTCACATGGTCTTAATGTACTCTTTTTCCTACGATTAGGAGCATTTTTCCCACTGGGTTTTTGCTACCTAAACGAGGTTTTGATGAGGCACCCATTCTGGGATGATCATACTCCGTTGAGTTCACTACACTCGTCCAGTTTGACGTTTGTTTAAGACATTATGCATATTTTCTTACTTTTCCCTTAGTCTATGGGTTTTCCCCAAATCTTGGGTTTTACCATAGCGAGGTTTTTGTGAGTTTTTACACATGCATACTTCAACGTAAATATGAGACTCGCGATTGCCCGTTGTGCCGATGACTTCGTCAACTATTCTACCTTATCTGCTGAAGAACTGATGCGATGGTCTGTTGAGTATTTACACACTCAAGGGGGAGTGTTGCAGTCATATTTAGAATAGGAATGTGATTGTGTAAATCCTAGAGAATATGGGATAGTATCTTATATTCCTATTAGGACTAGATTACCTATTAAATGTTGTAATCATAAAGGGAAAGGTATTCACCCTTTCTACTACTATAAATAAAGGCACAATGGGGTGAATCATACACACCTCACAATTAAATCAATCTCTCCTCTCTCTAAAGCTTGCCGCACCCCTCTCTCACTCTCTCCCTAGATCGCTCAATCAATTAGGCCTACAACAATGTGGAGATATTAAATAACAAAAATAAAATATGAATTTTAATAAAAGTACTCTTCAAAGAATTAAAATCAATATGTAACCTAACACCAAATTTGTTTTAAATTTCAAAGACTAATGTCCACAAGCCCTTAAAATTATCAGTCACACTTGATATATTGACTTAAACAGAAACGGAAACGACTTTATTAGGTCCTTTTTCAATTAATTTCTAATTGTTTTTGTAGAAACACACTGGAATCACTAGTGCGGAATCATATTATGATCTCCAATTATGTTAAAGTTATAATTAAAAATGCCAGTTCCTATAATGGAATTTGCAACTGATCAGTGACCAATTCGAAGGTGTCAAAGGCTCGATTAATGTCAATGTTCATCCAGTTCATGTAAATTGCCTTACACAAATGTATGGTCTGGCTGCTAACCCTATCGTGGCCTGCAAATAGATAGCTATCTCCCACTAATTCTCTTTTCAAAGTTTTGGTGTTGGATTAAACGCGCTAATTAGGTCTAGATGAAGTCCATATACATACTTCCACTTTGATGGTCAAACTTAGAGGAAGAAAATCTTTCGATCATGGATACAAAACATAATTTGTTTTTGTATTCACTATTTAGGTCGGCAGGTATACTCAGTTGCTCCCTTTTCATGCACACTCAGCAACTATGTTTATGAGAGTTATAGTGATAGCATCTGCAAATTCAAAAATTTTAAAATTGAAACAATCTGGGCAAAAAAATTATACTGATTTCTTAAAGCTACTTAAAGATCATTCCTTGTTTGTTTGTATTTCTTAGCAATTATAATGTATATGGTATTGGTCAATTCGTTTGTTTTTAACAAATGCGTTAACGTTGGACATACCATTTAGAGATTAAAAAAATCAACCATACGTGATTAACGCAGTTTTGTGACACTATAGTATACTGAAACATGACTCAATATAACCAGCTTCGCACAAACTTGTAATATATAATCATGTATTAGGGATTAGTTTGCTATTGTAGCTTGGTTAATTCCTTATATATATGGCACAAAACCGCTTCTTTTGGTTTACCTCAAAATCTGGTTTCATGACCTGAACTTATTGTTTAGGTTCTCCTTTAACGACGTGTTTATCCTTCAAGAAATTACGCAATCTAAACATGATTAAATTAATAGATAAACTCAATGTTTCGATAAAAGAACTAGTTTAATCGTCATGGTCTAAGCCGGATTGCGTCACTTAGTCCATACTTAACGCAATTCAGTAGAACTCTTGCATATTTAACCTTTCAAGTCAGATCCAATACGTACCATGAAACTAGAGTCCCACATTACAAACTTTTTGCATTTTATTTTGTTGCAATATCCAAATTTCTTCTAAATCAATTTGAATCAGGGTTGTGATGGATAGACTGTGTGCAGTATTCATCAAACATTCACATACACAAGTGGAATATGATCAAAAGGGGAGAGTAGGTACATTAAACACACATAAAACAATTTTATTCATCCAATAATTATTTGTCATACATAAAGGACATTGGCCCATCATCATCTACTCAAAACCCCAAATTGACATAGCACGAAAACAATAGTTTCTGATTTCTGTGTAGTGATCAACGGCAGCTGATTAATCCTCCTCTAGAGAAGCAGGCATGTTGAGATCAGGTACATTGTCCAAATCTACCCGATCAAGCTTTTTGACACCAACCTTAGCCGTCTGATGATGACGATGGTCCCGCACCATCTTCTGATTGGATGCAGAGATGAGTTTGGTCATATGAAGCAGGATTTCAGAGACCTCAATCTCAACGGCACTAAACTCACTAAAACGATTAAACCTAGTGTTAGTAAGAGGATTAGGGTTATTATGGTAGGGGGTGTTAAGGCTGCACATATTCATTCTCTCTTGAATTGATCAAATTATATGCATTTGGTCAATGGATGCTGTGCTATATATACAACTTGAGAGGGCTTTTCTTTTTCCAAACCTATTAGGGAAAGTAGGTATCACCTAATTAGACCATTTGACCAAGTTATACAAATTAAAATGCAAGTCATAAACTTTTTTTTTATTTTTTTGGGCTAGGGTTCATTTTTCTTTTTTCTTTTCTCAAATTTGTGCTAGGTATGGCTAGAGTGGTCTCATAATCAAAAGTGGACTCTTAATACCAAGTCTAATTAGGATATATAAAATTAAAACTAATTATATCCTTTCTTATCTATTTTTGGACAAACGACCGTACCGCAACAAAAGTTACGAAATGAGACTATCAACATTATTAATACGTGGATTAGTAATGTTATGTGATGGTGTGAATAATCTGTGGACATCAAGTTGTTTGATTGCTAACAAACAAACAAACAAACAATATATGAGATATTCAAAACATTTAAATCACGAAAATAGAAAAATGCTAGATAGGATCGTGATATGCTTAGAAAATCCAACTCAGCAAAAAAACAAGGTAAGAACATCCAATATTGATTAGGATGATTATTAGATTGGAAACAAATCCTTATAAGTTAAGAAAAAAAAAGTATCCAAGTATATAGTTTGTTATGCAACAAATTATTTTCCAATTTATTGAATAAATACGATGTTATTTATACGAAAAAGTAGGAAAGTAGGTTAAGCTTTACTTTTCACTTTTGATTTTTTTGGTCTCATCATCAAAAGGGACTTGAATTCTCTTCTCTCTCATCCCCTCTTTTTAATCTAGACCGTTCAATGAAAAATTAATGGTTTGAAGTTGTGCCACATATTTAATAAGCTTCATTTTATTTTTATCGCTTTTGTCCAACAATATTTCCCTAGCTTTTCCATTCATATTCACACCATCATTTACCGTCTTCCTTCTAACATGTCAGCCATAAGTGGCTCCTTAAGTCAATCTAGAGGTGGTAACAAAACTTGACAACTATTTTGAAGTTCTTAAATTGTGTCGTCGTTCTCATCAATATGTTCAACAACCTTTATATCCACCATACAACAAATAAAAAGAAACGCGTGGGGAGTAAATAGGAGGAAAGAGGATTTCCTCCCATCAAAAGGTGCCAAAACCCAGTTCTCAATTAAACATATTTGTCTTAATTATAAAAATTAAAAAAAAAATTTGTTTGAACTAAAACACACAGAGCAAAGTAAGTGAACAATAACAAATCAACGGCTGGCAAGATCAACGGCTGACAGGTTGCCATCTAGGTTTCCAACGTTCACTGTCCGAATTCCAAACGACCTTTCCGATCCTTCTAGAGAATAATTACCGCGTCAACCAAGTGTCTTATCTCCTTCTCCTTTCTTTTTTGGTAATAATCTCTTTTCCTTCCATTTCTTTCTTTCTTCAACCACAAAATTAGGGTTTCCTCAGTTTCTCACATTTTTCTCCAATTCCATTCGAACACCCCCCACCCCCCACAACCAAAAAAAGAATAACTTTAAGGCGATTTGACATTCGATTCCAAACGTGAAGTCGAATTCGAAGAAAAGCTTCGATTTGGGGAAAAAGATCGAGGATTGCTTGAATTTGGGGGAGGTTCAGGGCTTCCGGAGAGGGCTGCATTTCTAAGGTTTTGCTTTTCTTTTCTCAAAGATCAAATCTTTACCTCCAATTATGGATACCCAATTCCCCAAATCCCTAATTTCGATTTTTTCCCTAATTCTCTTCGCCTTCTTCATCGTCCTCTGCTCCTTCCCCGCCGTCCTATCAGAACCAGAATCCGTATCCGAACCCACCATCATCAGATTGCCCTCTGAATCCGAGCCCGCGGACGCCTGCGGCCGATCGACCCGGTCAGCCTCCTTGTGCCCCGTCAATTGCTTCCGTCCCGACCCGGTCTGTGGCGTGGACGGCGTGACGTACTGGTGTGGGTGCCAAGATGCCCAATGCGCTGGTGTCAAGGTGGAGAAATTAGGGTTTTGTGAGGTGGGTAGCGGCGGCTCGGCCCCCCACTCTGCTCAAGCTCTGCTTTTGGTTCATATTGTTTGGCTCATCGTCCTCGGCTTCTCCGTCCTGTTCGGCCTTTTCTGAGAGTTTCCGGATTCTGGTCCAATTCGATTCATCGCTTTAGTTGGTTGTTCGGAAGATGTATTGATGGAGCTTCCGAAGATTGCAGCTTTAGCAGATAATTTTAGCTAATACATTGTGGAAGATATGTCAAGTTCATTACTTGCTGCACATTTCTGATTGATTTGTTATTGTTTTCGCCCTCGGTATACAAATTCTTTGGCTCGGCTTTGTGGCTAATTGTGTTCTTTGATTTGAGCAGAGTTGGGTTGTTGGGTTTTGTTTTTGTTGATTTTCTTCTGAACTTCTTAGAGATTGTTGTATTCATCATTGTATTTGTATTTCTCTGTAGAACTTTTGTGTAAACTTGAATTATAATTAACATTCTAATTTCTGGTATTAATTTCCATACATTTGTTCAGAGGATGGGATTTTGAATTCTGAATAACTTCAAAGCATTTACTTTTGATTTTTGTTAGAAAGGTTTGAGAACTAAGAGAATGCTTGTTTAATTTGATAGAAGGAATGAATTAACCCAAAAAAATGTGGTGGCAAATGTCTCAGCTGGAGCTGGTGAGCTGTTGCACCAACCCCCACCAAGGGCTTGGGTTGGTTCTATTTCTAACCTGTATTAGTGATCCTATGATCATCCTCATCAACATGCAATCGGGACATTGAAGACTAAAGAGAACTTACTTGCAATTGGGACATCTGTTTGAAACTACTTATTTTTGAAACTACTATTAAAAGAACATTAAAATTTAATTTATAATAAAAATGCAAGTGTTTCTTGAAAGAAGCATACATAAGATGTTGCTTCTAAAAAACACTTCAAGTGCTCTTTTCCATAAATATTTTTTACTTTTTCTTTCAAATATGATCATAAACGCTTGTGAGAGAATAAAATTCGATTTTGACACACGTACCCATCTTGTGCATATAGGGATATGAAACAAGCCCAAGGACGAAGGTTCGTTACCAAGCTCTTTGTTATGATCCCAAAGGCATTAGCTAAATCGGATGACAGGTCATTAGCGGCCTACTAAAGTCATCACTCCCACACTCCGTGTGAAGCATGAAGGGGAGGTGCATTTTTTTTTTTTTCAAACGATAGATTTATTAGAATAGATGTTAAATTAGGAAGCTAACGGGTAGAAGACCACTTGCAAGGGTACGTGCATTTAACCCACTTGCATGTTAAGTTATTTGCCCTTCACTCACGCATAAGATGTAGAGCTGTGTAAAATCAAAGTCTGAAAGGGGGGTTGAGGGAGATCTGCAACTACCTCCACAACGGGAAAGTGAACGAGGATTAAGAGTGGTGCTTGCTCCCCAAGCCAACATGATCTTCTCCGGATTCTCTTTGGTGAGGATATTAGGGATTCGTGAATCGTGTCCGTTCATCGTACATCATGCAATCTGTTTTTGTCAGGTACTGTTTGTGTTTAATTTTTAAATTAAATTATTTAAAATGATTTCTAGCCGCATGATGTACGATAAACGGATACGATTCACAGATCCCTGGATCCTCACAAAAAGGATCCGGCGAGGATCTGAATTCCTCCCCAAGCACCCGAGCTTTATAACAACTCAGTCTTGACAAAAATCAAGGCACGCAATCTGAAACCATTAACTAGAGAACACCAATTCATCTTGATTGACTCAGCGTCAAAGTACAATTCATCTTGATGGACTTAGCGTCGAAATACAATTCATCTTAACTGACTCAGCGTCGAAGTACCTTTTGCAGGTACATCCCCCACTCAACGAAGTTTTCGAAAAGTCATTCTCGACGAGTGATTCGACAAGTGTGTGAATTACAGTGAACAAATCTGTTGAGGTATTTCTTCTAAGAAATTTGGCTCCAAACGATCTATAAGAGCTGTTTTAGTTATTATAAAAGCAGTTCCTACGTTAGATTTTGATTTTGATAGGGTGTTGGGAATAAGTCATAAAAATGCTTAAGTGGATTCTTTTGTTACTTTTTGGTTTTACCTGTATCTTGGGCTGTTTGGATTGGCCCCTAAAGATTGGACTACTGAGGGGTCACAAAAGTGGTTTTGGGCTCGAATTATTATGTTTTGGCCGAAAATTACGAGCACCTTTATTTTCACCTTCAATACTAATATGTTTTTATGAATATTCGATTGAATAAATTAAAAATAATTCAGTGAATGAATAGAGACAGGAGAGCAAAAGACGAAAAAAGCAGTGGAGGGACAAAATTTAAATTTCCCATTTGCTTTTGTGAGAGAGATTTGCAATGAATTCAACTTGTGAGCATCTTAATGGCCATTTCTTCTTAAAAAGTAGGCTTAAAAGCCAAACCACCCCCACTAAGAGAGATTTTTCAGTGTGATCGGTACACGGAGTGATACATCACGTGTCACTAAACAAATGAGGAGATATATGTGCTAAAAAGTTAATAATTTAAAAAATAAAATTTCTCACCATTCCTATTAAAACACGTGATGTACCACTTGTGTTTCTGTCACAACTAAAAATTTCTCCCCCACTAGATAAACCTAAACTCGAAAGGCCAAATACATTTTTCAACTGTGTGTTTTAATATAGTGAAAGTAAAAGGTGCTTTTATTTATTTTCAAAAATGCTACACCAACTAAGGTGTTTTGTGGTTGATTTTTTTTCAATATGCCCTGAATATAGTGCGGTGCATTATAAGTTATTATACAAGTTGAAAGAATTTTTTTTTTCAAGGGTCCCTCTACTTATATAATATAATGACATATAATTTATGTGCTTGTATTTCCAGCACAACGAAAAATTTCTGGTGTTATACCTTGATACGGTACCAAAAACAAAACTACAGCAATAGCCTCCAAAGTATTGGCGAACACTCAACAATGTCCAATTGGTTGTTAGACAAAGACTTTCTTGTTCCTCGATCAACATCAGCACAAACTAGAGACTTATCAAGTTTGAATTTTCTCCAACAAATTATGGCCACACATTTCAAAGCCAACGGTGAGGATAAAGAACCCAACTTTCCTCCAAGTGCATTATTCAACTGTGGATCCCACACACTGCTATTTCCTTGCGGTTTCCGTGTCACCAAATCCTTGTATTTCATTTCATGCCATGAAAATTCATCCGAAAGAAAATCATCTCTCTTAGAACAAATGGTTCATCTTTTGGTCATGGACTCAGACTCTGAATTGCAGCAGAGCAAAAGGAGGAGGAGGAGCCACCAAAGAGAAGATCAATCAGTAATTGGCTTGGAAAATTTACCGCATGAAATCATCACTGAGGTAACTTCAAGGCTGCCCTTTTCATCTCTGGTAAAATTCAGGTATGTATGCAGAGCGTGGAAAAATTTAGCACGAGACCAACATCTTCGAATTTTCGATGCTTTGCATAACTCCAACACAGCTGATCACAACAATCTGTGCCTGATTTTTCACTGTGATAACCCCATCAGAAACCATATTTACTTTGTAGATTACCCTTTTCACCATGGTGAAAAGGAGACAATGCTAGTGAAAAAAATTCACCCTCCTTTCTGGGGTTCGATGCCTGAGTTTGATGTGGTAGGATCATGTGATGGTTTGCTGTGCTTATCTGATTCGTTGTACAATGATGCAATATGCATATATAATCCGTTCACTAGGGATCATAGAGAGCTGCCCAAATCAGTTCAATTTTGTAATCAAGAAGTGATTTACGGATTCGGGTTTCATCCGATTACTAAGGAGTACAAGGTAGTTAAGATAGTGTACTATAGTAGACGAGAATCGTGGAGCCGGTTTCGCGTGTCTCGGCCACAATCAGAAGTTCAAGTTTTCACTCTTGGAACTTCTGATTGGAGAAGTTTAGGAAGAACATCTCACTACCTTCATCACTGGCCAGCTCAGGTCTTGGTCAATGGAAGGCTTCATTGGGTTACTTGGAGAAGGGGTTACCACCCGGGTCGAAAGCTCATCTCTTTCGACTTGGGAGACGAGCAGTTCAGGGAGGTACCGAAACCTGAAGGTGACGGATTGAGCAGGTGGAATTATCATGTGCTGGTTGTGAGAGGTTGTCTTGCTGCAGTTTTTTCCTGCAGATATGGGAAATTGGAGATGTGGGTTATGGAGGAGTACGGTGTGAAGGAATCATGGGTTAAAGAGTTGACCATTGGAAGTTATGTGCCAAAGACATTGAAACAAGATGTTGATAGATCATGGAAGATTTCAAAGATTGTTAAAAGAGGAAGACATGTTAGGGTTTTGTGTGTTTTGCGGAGTGGCCAGATCTTGTTGGAGTACAAAAGCAGAGCTCTAGTTGTTTATGAACCAAGTAGTGGAAAGTTTAAGGATCTTTTGTTTCAGGGGATGCCTAAGTGGTTTCAAACCGTTGTTCACGAGGGCACTCTCAATCCGATACATACTCTTGTTAGTATGTGATGGCAGGGGATGAGGAGACAGCGGCTCTCGCGCAGGTGCTTTGATGGAATAGAAGAAGGGGGGGGGCTTGAGATGTCTTTGTTTCTGTACTGTTTGTTGAATTGTGTCCTAAACAAATGTAATGAAACCAACATGAAATTCTTGAAATTCTTCATTTACTCTGATCATTATATGGTTAATTTACACAACATTTACATATGCATCATAGAAATTAGCATAACTAGTCTGAAGCTATTCTGTGCGACGGCTACAGAACTGCAATTCGATTATTCGAGCATCAGTCTTTTCATCATTGAGTTGTCCTCGGAGCTTCTGTTCTATCAGTGCTTTCCTGCATTCTTTTGTCCAGGCTAAAGCAATTGTGTTGCTGACCTTTTTTCACTTTCCACCACCACCAAGGTAGACTTTTCCAAACACGTGAATTACCATTGTCAAGACTCTCGAGCTGTGTTGTATTTTTTAGATTGCAAATCGCAAACTCAATTTCGTACGGAAGACATTTGAATCCCTGCATCTTAACTTGTTTCAAATGATCATGTGTAAATTCAGAACGCTTTTCGGCCTGTGGTTCGTCACGGCCGGAGTATTATTCCTAGATGTCTCAAGCCAAACTGCGATACTAAACGAATTTTCTACCCAAACAAAATGCATCCCGCAGCAACTAAAATCACGACGAAAGAATATGGATGCTGATCATTTTATTCTTTAGTGATGAAACTTAAAGCCCTACTTCTAACTAGTAACTACTGTCTCTAGTTTCCAGACATCAGCCTCAAGTTAATTATCAGGTGTCGAAATAACAGCAAAGAAGAAAGCAAATCAAGTTCGATTAAAAGTTCAAAACCGATTTCTGTGCGTATCTAATCTAATACTAGCCGTTACTACAAGCTCTTGCAATGAGGTGTAAACTTGACGGGATTCAGAACGCACTCGAGGTAAATGTCACGAGTAATAATTTACTTTCGATGCAACCTGATTTGCCTTTTCTTTGCTGTAATTTGGACACCTAATAGTTTACCTAAGACTGATGTTTGGAAACTAGAGTTTAGAGTTAGAGCTTTACGTTGGAAAATTAGTTTTAATATTATTGTTAGTTTTATTGTTTTTCTTGTGAGCCGGGGATTAGGATCCCTTGCCCGTTAACTTTATTTGTTTTGCTAGTCAAGTTTGGATTTGCTTTCGTTTTCCCCTATAAATAGGATGATTTGTACCGTAGTTAGAAGTAAGTTAGTCACAAAAAAAGTCTTACAGGTTATGTAGCCATCTTGGCAAAATTTATAATGTTGTATTTCGTTTCGACTAATAAAGTATTATTCGTAGTTTTGTATTATATATGTTCATTTCTTTGGGGTTTAATCCGCTCTTATTTGATATCAGTTCTTGTTTTTGTTTTTGTTTAATCCGTCTATCGTGAAAATTGTCTGTTCTTCTTTTTGGATCTTCATTAAGATTCCGCTTTCGTTCTGGTCATGTTTGTTTTTTGTTTTGATTAGGGCTTTACTTTGTCTAGTTGTAGGTAACTAACAAAAGTGCTTGCACAATGTTGCGGGTTTTAAAATGGTATAAAGCATGTAAAAAACTGTATGTGTGTGTGTGTGTGTGTGTGTACGATAGGCAATACTATTTACAGACGTATATAAATATACTTTACAACCCTATCTACAAAAAGAAACAAAATAAGAAATAATTTTGTCATCTTCAATCAAAACTCATCACTATACTGTTGGAGAGATTCTCTCTATAAATCACAACATCGTTTCGGTAGCATTACTCAACATATGTTTGTCATGGATTCAAAAAGTATACCATGCGTACGTCTATTAAAAACTTGTCAGATGATGAAATGGTGATAAAAGTATCTCTTATGTTGTTGTCATTGTTTTGTGTATAGTGAAAGTGAGAACTTAAAAGCATGATTCAAAATAACAATTCTTTTTACAACCCAAATTCCTTGGTGACCACATTCAGGCTTCAGCAGTGCAATAATAATTCCAAAAAAGAGTGTATAAGAGGTGACGTTATGGAAGCATATAGGAGCAAAGTTGCACTTGAAAACGGCCAAAACTTGTGATAGATAATTAGTGAATGATTTCCTTCTTGGGATTACGCAATATCAATAGTCCCCAACTGCAGAATGAACTAGTAATCTCTCAGATAAGCTTTCTAGGCTACGATATATTGTCACGTTTGTATCCTTCCATACATCCAGTGAAAATCAAACTTACTTGAAAGTGGGCCTTGCTAGCTGCCATAATGTGCACACCACCCGTTCAATGTCTCCGTTTTCCTTCCAAACGCTCCAATATATGTTCTTCATCGGTCAGGTACTCGACCAAGCCTTTAAAATAATTCAAAGTAAATAAATATATCGACCTCCTAAGCACATCTTTACTAATAAAATAATAAATTATACCTAAGTGAATATTGACATCCTATGTAAATTGTTACCATTGGTATAATTCCGACAATCATGATGGCCAACTCTCAGCTTAGTTTCCCACAGTTTGTTGAATTCAAGTGCCATATCCATGGCACCTGATCCTTTGGGAGAACCAACGTACCAGCATTTTCTTCTCGGCAGTTTCGACAACTTCCTCGTAAGAACTACTCCTAAAAGAAAAATGCATGCTAGTCTAAAATACCAAGAAATAAAAACATACTTAAATGGAACCCAAGATAAATTTGTAATATTATGTTGCAGGGTTATAATTATATCAGTACAGTCACAATTTCTTCTTTAATTTCATAAGCAACATTAGATGGTATCTCTATAATATATTCAACCCATACAAATTAACTAAGATTCAAAGTTTCACAAGTAGAAACTAAAGGATTGAAAACAATTAACAGGGTGTCGTAGTACATCAAAGAGTTACGCAGAATGAGATCAAGGATTCCAAGGAATGGTGTTTAAAGCGGTAAATCAGACAGGACGGACAAGACCAAGCCCCGGTTTGAGGTGCACCAGTTCTAATTTTAGGTGTTCTTAGACATTGATGTTTGGATTTTAATTACTTTCAATAACTTACTAATGCATATGCCAATTAGTGATGAACTATGCTTTCTTGAGCAGCATCAAAGATGCAGTGGATGATGCGGCTAGTTAGGCTTACCCGGTATTGCTTTTCCGGATAGAACTGCAACGGCTGCATATATGTTTTCAGGATCTTTAGGTTGAAAATCGAAAACTATGGCCTGAAAAAAGAGACTAGACGAATTTAGAGTTCAAACTTTCAAACTTTTGTATTGAAATGGTAACAAAATATGGATACCAGGTCTATGTTAATAGACATTTTCCCACAAACTTTTGTACTGCACCTTACTAGTGTTGGAGATTAAGTACTAATTAGGAGACTTTTTTTCCATAGCAGTTAACTTTCTTTTCACTTGAGTTAGACTACTTTAATTAATTTCAAGAAAAAAACATTTTTCATATTTATATTTTTTGACCATGTTTTTGTTCTTGTAGCATGCTTTTGACTTCTCAACTACTATTAAAATCTAAATATAAAAAAGTTTAGTATTTGAAACAGAAAAAAGCAGCATTTAACATTTAATCTCAATTTTCCCTTTTCGTTTTTGTTATATCAATTCACCATTGGGTTTCAAGGTGATTTCATATCAAAGATTTAAGCACTCTTGAATCAAGCATCAGTTTGCGGATGGTGGTGTGTATGGATCAGGAGGGATTTAAAAGGGTGATTGTGGAGTCTTATAGTTTTAAGTTTGATAGACATGCTAAAGAAGGAAAGGGCTGTGTCTATTGAAGGTATCCTTCTTGATGTGTGGGAGTTAACGAAACAACTGGATCTATAGTTGAGTTCTCATACGCTTCCCGACGTTGTAATGGAGCAGCGCAATCTGTGGCTTCTTTTTTGAGTAAGAATGGAAGAGTCCATAGATTGGGCATGTTATTTCCCTAGTAGTTGTTTAATATTCTTGCTCATAATATAAACATTTTATATTCGACTTAAATGAATTTTATCGACAAAAAATAAATAAATAAAGCATCAGTTTGGTAATGAAATTGCATGAGAGTTGACTTTTCGGCAAACTGAGATTATGTACTAGTTGGGACACAGGTTAGGAAATAGATTTTAAGGTTAATTATAGTAATCAAAAATCAACCAAGTAAATTAAATTGCCCAAGAAAATCCAAAAGAATTATTAGTGAACTAGCTAAACTACCTTATATAGAGAAATGGAGGGAGGAGAACCTGACAATCAGGTGGTGGTGGGGAGGGTTTAATGATAACCATGAAATGCTGCAAATTCCAGAGATTGAGAGAGTAGGCAGCAGATGTAAGCAGCTGGGCAGGTCCTTTTGTTGCTCTTAGAGGCACTGCTGCAACATGAACTTCATCCCTTCCTCTTGTCACTGTTGGTTTCGTGAGCAGTGAGGCCATTTGGTTTTCCCAAAAAAAAAAAAAAATATTGAATCGGTTTCCGATGAACAACAAAAATGTGGAAAATATTCAATATTATTTTTTTATTATAAAGGGGATAATTCGCAATTTTGGGTTCATTTCATTTCTGTCCACTGGTTAGCCTTGGTGGAAGTCATTTGTCAATTGACTCAATCCTCGTCCAAAGATTATAAACGACAAATGTTGTGTGAAAATTCCACGCACAAGATAAAGTTCGGAGATTTCTTCACACTTTTCATATCATATTTTCCTTTTAAGGCCCATGAAGCTTTTTATATGTTTGTTTTGGATATAGCTAATGGGTTGAATCACTGGTGTGTATTAGTCGATGGCATTTATCAGTCGAAAGAGCTTTTCAAACAGTATTGTTATAAACAACTGATTGAATTTACATTATTACTAATCTATTTTGAGGTTAAGTCTACACTCCTCCTTCTTAGTGTAGATAATATCGCTTGTTAAAAAAAACAATTATTTAACAACTAATTTAATTACATTATTATGCACGTGCGAAATATCTTTTTTATAACCGGCATTACACGCCACTTAAGATGTTTTGAAAGTATTTAAAAATAAAAAAAAAATATTGAATAAACAACTGATTGCTTTTATTTAATAGGAATCCTTGTTTTGTGGAATAAATTTTGAAATTTAAGAGGTAAAGAAGAAAATGAAATTGTTACATTAAGTTATCTCTCCTCATTTTCGATGATTCGAACCGAGTCCAGAGAAATTTGGTAAAAAACTAAAAACTGAATTCAGAGAAAGAAGCGTACGATTTTAACCACTTTGACGAAACCAGATCTACACGACCACTATTTTTTTCTTGTCTTTTCGTCGGATCATCATCCCTTTTTCCCAACTAAAGTTTTCACATGTTTGTTGAATTACTAAACACTAGACTGTGTGCAGAAAGTATTTTTTGAATCACGGCGTGTTATACACGACTTACACGTTTTAAATGTATTTATATGCGTTAATTGAAAAAAGGAAAGTCAAATATTTGAAGTAAATGAATAATCTTGGATTATGCTAGAAAAAACCTCTTACAAACCAATCGAAGTAGCTGAATTCACATAATAAAATCGATCTTTCAATTTTCATGTACTTTCTATCGAATTTACATTAAGAATAGAGAAAATAATATTTAATAAATAACTGATTAAATCACATTATTGCTACTTCATTATGAGGCTAAGCCTACCCCATCCCCTTTAGTGTAGATAATATCGTTTGTTCAAAAAAAAAACAATCATTTGACAACTAATTTAATCACATTATTATGCGTGTGCGAAATACCTTTTTTATAACTAATATTACACGTCTCTTAAGATATTTTGAACATGTTTAAAATTAGAGAAAATAATATTTAATGAACAACTGATTGAATCACATTATTGCTAGCCTATTATGAGGTACTAATTAAAAAAATTGTACAAAAAGAATTATTTACTAAAAAAATACTGTTAAAATAATGAAAATACCCCTACATTATTATTTGGTACATTGTTTTGGGTTGCTTTTGAAATTTTTTGTTTTTAGGGTATTTTTGTCCAAAATTTTTTGGTGAAACTTGTGACCCCAATAGAGTTGTTGGCTTTATATATAAAGGTTAGTGTAGCCACCAACAACTGTTAGCATCAGCTGAAACAACTTCACGAATCAAAGTATAGAAAATTTTCACATAAATATCAACTATTACTATGTTTATTTTGAGGAATCAAATTGCATTTTACAAATTATCATTAATCACAATCATTACATTCGTATCACCATCTCAATATAAGTTTTTAATTATGAGTCAAATTATAAAGACGTGTCGCCTAACAATTGTTGATGTGGATATTATCAATTGGTTTTATGGTAGAATCTCCTTTTTTTTTATGGTATCAAAGCAAGTTAGCCCACGTGTGAAGCTCAACGCTATCCGTGTTCCATGTCACCCTAATTCATGTTGCCCACATATTTAGCTTCAAAATTCATCACATGTGACGGGCATGTGAGGATGTGATCAAAGAAGAAACCTTGCAAGGGTTTTATAAAAGGTTGGTGTAACCTCAACATTCTTCGGCTACTTAAGAAATGAAAAGGCATTTCACACAAATTAACAATGGTGGCATGCATATTAACTATTTCAATATAGTTCCAATGAATCCATGGAAACTTATAGTGAAATGGTGGATGTGTACACCCATTCTTATCTCCAAGTATACCTCAAACTCCTAACAACCACATGATGAACCTTTGTCATCAAGGAAAAGAAAACTGAAAATCAGAAAGAGAAACTTGATCAAGTAGAAAATGCACGTAACTCAATTTGTCATGAAAGAAGTAGTAGCTATGTATATAGTACTACAATGATCGATCTTATTACTCAAATATTCAAACATATATGTGGAGAGCTAGCATTATCTATGTTCCACACTCACCTCACCTTCTTAGTACGTTACTTCTTATTTAATTTCTTAAACCACACTAAATGAAAGACATTTAATTGATCTCTTCACATGCATGCAAAACCCCAATATACCCATTAAAAATACAACTTAAAAATTCACTCAGTCTTCTCCACTGGGACTTCAGTACAAGCTTTCTCCTCAGCATCATCAGCTGCCTTCTCTTCTTCCTTAACTACCACCTTCTCTTCTTCCTTAACTACCACCTCCTCTTTAGGGGCTTCAACTGCTGATTCTTCCACCGGTGCCTCCGGTGTAACTGGTGTCACCGGAGGAATTTCAGCAGTATTCTCATTGTCCTTGGCCTCCTCCACCATCACTGGTTCTGGTTCTGGTTCTGGCTCAGGGGCTACCTTATAATTAGGTTTAGTAGTTTCCTCTTCAGTTGTAGTACTCTTCTCCAGAGTTGGTTCTTCTTCTTTTTCGACTCCTACGACTTCCTTGGGCTCCTCTACCTTCACTTCCTTTGTCTCAGCTTCGACTAGGGCTTCCTCATCTTTTGCAACTAGGTTTTCCTCGTCTTTTGAAGCCTCCGGCTCAGCCTTAGGTACTTCTTCCCCAGAAGCCACAACAGTCTCTGCAAATTCCTTTGGCTCCTCCGCAACTTCAGTTGGTGCTACTTCTTCAGTAGTAGCAGTGATAATAGCCTCTTGAGCCTTAACTGATTCCTCGTGATGAGTTGTATCCTCTACAGGAAGGGCTGTCTTTGCTGATACAACCTGCATGATCATATACATACAGATACAACTCTTTGATTAATATTTTGTAATTAACTAAAGGGTCAATTAGTTAAAATTGTAAGAGAGCTTGAACTGATCATCACAAACACAAATGTGTTTTACATATTGAACAAATTAAGGGAATGATTTTTGCAGAAGTCTTTATTTTTGTCCCAAATTCCTCTTTGATCAAAATAATACAAGCAAATAAAGATACACTGAAAAACAAAATAAAAGTACGGAAATCACTTCACACAAATCAATGTAAAATAAACCAGTCTAGAACCGAAGTTGAGTGAACACCTGAGCAGTGGCCATAATGGGAATCAAAAAGTGATCAAATTGAACAAATAAGAAGATCGAGAGAAAGGCGAACTTAGAAGAGGAGAAGGCCAAGAACAAATTAAAACTAATGGTTGCATGAATAAAAATGATCAGGGGGATGGTTTATATAGAGGAGTCCAGAGACCTCACTGCCTCGTGGTTGATGCACGAGAGGACTCCTGGTGGGAATTTTTTTTTTTTCTCACCGTCCTTAAATGATGGTGGTGCTTATTATCTATTACTGTTGCATGAGTTTAAATTTCGAGATTTGTATAATTGATAAATACAAATTTCAAAATTTAAACTCATCAAATAATAATAATAATAATAATAATTAAATAGGGTGGTAAAGAATTGCCACTGTTTGAGAGTGGTGAGCAAAAATGCACATCCTAGTAGGGGAGATCAAATCCTCTGCACTCAAAATGGATGTGGCCTCTCTATAACGAGAAATTTTTCTCTGTGACGGGGAACACGGATGGTACACCACATGTTTTTATAGAAGTGATAGAAAATTTTATTTTTTAAGTTATTAACTTTTTAACACACATATCTCATCATTTGTATAATAACACGTGGTGTACCACCCCGTGTACCGGTCACATTGAAAAATCTCTCGTCTATCCTCAATCATTAATTGATACGTGTTTATAAACTTAACTTTTTTTAACTTTGTTGTTAGAAATTTAATATATGTCAATCAATGATTGAGGTCATAGGGAAACCGCCCGCATTTTGAATGCAAAAAATTTAGGGTAAATTACAAAAAAAAACTGCCTCAATTATGGGTCGAACTACAATCTCATACCTCATGTTTGAAAAATAATAATGTCATACCTCATCTTACGAATTCGTTTCAATGTCATACCTTCGTTAGTTTTTCTGTTAAGTTTGACCGTTAAATTATGAGATGGCAGGCATGGGACCCACGTCCTTCCCCAACTAAATTAAAAATTAATTAAATACTAATAAATATATTTCAACAAAAAAAACTAATAAATATAGAAAATTATTTTTAAAAATTATTAAGAAATTATGGGACCCACCCCCATCCCCCACCTTTTATCGTCCCCAACCTTTGTTCATCTTTCTCTTCCGGAACCCCCTCCCTTTCGAAGATCTTCGACCCAAACCCTAACCCTAATTCCCCAATTTCAAACTGAAAACCCCAATTCCCCCTAAACCCTAACCCTAAATTTCAAATCTCCATACCAATTTCAAATAGAAACCCCCAATTCCAAGTCCTCTTCTTGGGGCACTCCTTGGCACCGCCGGCTGGGGATTCATCGCCTCCATTAGAAGAAGCACCGGCGGCCTTGATGTTGTCTTCGTCCTCCCACTTGAGGGGCTTGTTGAGCCCGGAATGACTGTAATTGATCAAACCCCACGCCTTGAGGAAATAAAAAACCCTCCGAACAGAGCCGATGTCGCCGACAAGAGACTTGCGGGCCTCCTTGAAGTTGAGCTTCCGAGAAGGGTTGAGGGCCCTGGATTCGGCGACGATGGTGTTGCGGTAGTACTTGTAGATGCTAGGGTTTTTCGAAGGGGATCGAGAATCGAAGAACTCGGGGAGGAATCGGACCTCGCAGTGGTGGATGTGATCCGGCGAGAACCAGCTAGAATAGCTGGGCACGTGGATGACATCGGTGTCGGCGGTGGACGCAGTTGAGGATGGCAAGGAACGATGGTGGTCGAAGTCTCGGGATTGGTGAGGATCGGAAGAGGAGTAGGTGGGGGTTTGGATGGGGTGTCAGAGGAGGAGAGGTCTTGGGCCGCTGCTTAGTAGCCATGGGATTTAGCGGATCTGAGGTTTCAGCCGATTAGGGAACGGGAAAAGGTGGGGGATGGGGGTGGGTCCCACAATTTCTTAATAATTTTTTTAAATGATTTTCTATATTTATTAGTTTTTTTTTTGTTGAAATATATTTATTAGTATTTAATTTTTTTTTTAATTTAGTTGGGTAAGGATGTGGGTCCCACGCCTGTCAGCTCATAATTTAACGGTCAAACTTAACAGAAAAACTGACGGATGTATGATATTGAAACAATTTGTAAGATGAGGTATGACATTGTCATTTTTCAAATATAAGGTATGAGATTGTCGTTCAACCCATAATTGAGGTAATTTTTTTTGTAATTTACCCGAAAATTTAATATCATGGTGTGGTGGCGAGGGCGAGGGAACTTGAGGAATCTTGGGATTTGACACCTCATATCTCTCAAAATTCAAGAGATTGGCATGTTTGGCAATGATGTCACACAAAAGGTGTTGAATCCAATTTGGGTTAAATAATCGCTCTTATAGTTGTTAGAGAAATGCTAAGAGATTCTCTTGAAAATGAGATTTTTTATGAATTTTTTATCACTTTATATTTTTGACAAAATATTTTATAATGTTGGTACAGAAATTAACATTCAATTATACAATGACAAAGAATTCATAGAAAATCTCACTTTTGAAAAAAATCTCCTGAGCATATTTTTAGTTGTTATAATAATCTTAGGAGGGTAGGGAATGTCAATAATGGACGTCTTCTGCTTTTTCAATCCAAGCCATCATTCTTCTTTCGGTTGTGTGTACTCATGTGCTTTGCAGCAGTCGGGCTTGCAGGGTTACATTACCATCATCATATCCACTCATATGCATCTTTCAAATCTTGATTATTTAACTACCATTTGTTTGGCCTATTTACCAAGTTAATTAAGCTACCATGCATGTTACTATTCCATCAGGTTATGGAAAACTTATTTTTGATACCACACGATTATTGTCACGTGTTGTTAGTAGTTCATATGTATTTTTATATAAGATAAACTGTAATATTATATGACAGTGTTACGATCACACTCAAATTTTTACCATGTCATGTTTTATATTGGCCAACTATATATTTTCTTCATGATCTTCTTCTTAAGTCTCCTCCAAAATTTTAAAATGTTTGTTATAACCTAACATTTAACAAGTAGACAAAGTGTGAAACATGATGCTTACTGCTTATCATCAACAAAGTCACTAAAGGTATAAAAGGTTAGGCCGACCTTAGATTATGTGACCATAACAACCAATAGGCACAATTTGCTTATCAGAAATGAATAACACTCTGACGTGGAACATCATAGACAATATGTTCAATCACATGTTGCCTCCTCTATTTGTCTTGGAGCCCTAATATTAGCGACAAAATCAGCACTATCAATACGAATAGTTTTCTGATCCCACTCTCCCTAGTTTCCTTGGCTGAATTGGAAGACAGTCACATATGCGATGATGTGTATACATCAGCATGTTCTTAGAATTCATAAGTAATCAAACTCTCACTAATCACTTTAACTTGAAGAGAAATTCTAAAAAAAAAAACTCTTTGAGACTCTCAATAGACTCTATGTCACCTCACAGTTTAACGTCTATTTCTGTGCTATTATTATAAAACATTGTGTAAGAAACATGAGGTGGCAGAGAGTTCATGAAAGTTTCACTTTTAAAGGTGTCTCTTTAACATTTCTCTAACTAAGAAAATTGAAACTAGATAAAGAAAAGCAAACCGCGTGTAATTGCAGTGTACATCACATCTCTAACGCAAGTGTGAAAACTCGAACTCTCATGCATAATTGAATCGAGTTTCTATTAGTTAGAAATGTTTATCTCCAATGCTCATATACGAAAATTTCACTGATACGTATGACATTCTTTGTGCAATGCGATTTGGATCCAAAACCAAGTTGCACAAACAATATTCCAAGAACAAATTATCTACCCCATGCATGCATGTTCAATATTGCAATTGATAACTTCGTACACCACTAGCAGCTGGCGATGATGGATGGCTTTGGGATGGCTGTTGTATATACATTGCAACCATGATTCAAGTCCTACCTGCCGTTCCATTTAGGGTCTAGGCGAATGAGGATCCTCTTCGGATTCTCTTTACGAAGATTCCGACGATCCTTAAATCATGTTCATTCATTGTACATCACGTGATCAGTTTTCGTTAAATACTGTTCATGTTTAATTTTAAACAAAAACATTTAAAATGATTTCTGACCGTACAATATACGATAAATAGACACAATTTGAAATTCCTAGAATTGTTACTTGGTTTAGGCAATAACGATCAAGATTCTAAAGCTATATAAGGAGCCCACAAGAGATTCACACTGCCTTGCTGTACTTCTGTACCAATGATGTGTGACACGTGGCAAACACATCACCGACCATTTGGTGGGATGGATGGGACATGATATGGTCCTTAGTTTTGGTGCTCAATTTGTGGGTCCACGTGACAAATCATGAATAACAGAAGTGTGACAGGTTGGGGAATGAAAAAGCTTTCGTACTCTATCAACCTTTTATCTTTTTTCATCTCCTTGATTTGAATCTAAATGCGTATATTTTGTTTATTAACTCATGATTAATGAAATATGAAGCCAAGATAATCACACATGGTGCCAGATATGTGTGGTTCACTATAAACTTCATGGGTGCAACAATCGAGCTATCCCTAATTAATTAGTTGTACTACACAAGTCACTAGGGGTGGGTTGGAAAAACTGAAAAAAAAACTAGAGCGAAAGCCGAACCGAGACCGAAAAAAACCGAACCGAATCTGGTTGGTTCGGTTTCGATTTTTGATGTCCAGAAACCCGATTTTTGATATCCAGAAACCGAACCGGACCAGACCGAACCGAACCGATTTATGAAAATCATGTACAAATACCTCAAAACCTGGTGGCATGAGTATTCGAACCCCTTCCCTCTAGGTTCAGATGGTTGCTTCAAGCCAACTTGACTGTTGGCCTTTGTTGCTATAATTGTACAACTAACTTATTTATACGCATCCTAATCTTTAATGCTTTATAAAATTTCTAAAGTTCACAAACCCTAGCCGACTTCCATTTCATTTTTCACTTTTTTCATACTCTCTCTCTCCCCCCTCAGCTGCTTTCTTCCTCTATGCTTCCTCTGTTCCTCAGTATATCTCTCTCTCTCTTCTTCTTCTCTTCCTTCAAATCACTCTCTCTCTCCCCTTCCCCTCTTCCTCCAAATCACTTTCTCTCCAATCTTCTCATGTCCTCCTTGCAGATTTCTTCTTCCAAACTATGATTTTCCCTCACCGCTTTCGAATCGGAACCCATCTAAATTGGAATATTCTAATCCGGATTTTTCGATCTTTCACAGGTAATTTTCGAATCAAAACAAATATGATTTATATTGTGATTTTACTGAATTAAAATGGTTTTTTCTTTTAATTATTTTGTTGGGGTTTTGCATATATTATAATCTTCCAATTTGGCAGCAAGGAGAGGAAGCTGCCCCCAATCCATCTTTATTCCCGGTGCAAAAGAAGGATCTCTGGAACAAAGCAAGAACATATTTCTTTATAATTATTGTTTGATGATTTGTTAGGAGCATATTTCCTTCAGATTTTCTTTATAATTACTGTTTGATGATTTGTCTGTGAGAAAACCAATTGAAATCGATGAAGAACGAAGAGCAAGCTCGGTTCCTTTTTGGGATTTCGCTCTCTGACAGACCATGATGGCAACAATTCCTCGTTTGCTCTTCTGGGTTCTTCTTTGGCTACCTCCAGATTTAAAAAAAAAAAAAAAAAATTCATGTAAAAAACCGAACCGGACTGAAATCGAACCGAGAAAAACCGAAACCAAAAAAAACCGAAACGAACCGAACAGTAACTTCGGTTTGGTTTTCGGTTTTGGCCAAAAACGGAACCGAACGGAACCGAACCCACCCCTACAAGTCACTATATTTGATTTGCCAAACCACTTTCTACTTATGCCACATGAGACAGAGAGTTAGCTAGTGCACTAAGCAAGCTTGATTGTGTTGCAGGGCTATTGGATTATATAATTCTCTATATGCATTGGCTGGTTTCGTTATGAACCAAAGAGACATTTTGACTGGCATGTGTATGTAGGAAGGTCGATCGCTACATGAGTATTGTGTTAGTGTAGGAAAATCCGGTTAGAATTCTAATTGGGTTAGGTTTTCTAATTTTTGTGGGCTTAGTATTTCTTGAGGCCCAAGTTATACACTTGTGTACACACACACACACATATACAAGCGTATAACTTGGTGTAGGGTGATTGGAGGGGAGGATGATCGGAGGGGATCAAACCCACACCAAATGCATAATGATATACATAATTTCTTTCTGCTACTGCAGTAAAGCGTCATCTGCATATGTACCTTGTGATATCAATACAATTTACAATTTACATAATTCTACATGGTATTGAAGCCACCCTTATTTATTTCCAAGTCCAAAACAACTAAGGTTGCGTTTAGTAAAGCTTTTGGGGCATATTTGAGATTCTTGCTAAAACTTTTACTGCATCAAGTTGTTTGGTATAACACATCAAATCAAATTTTGTCCTGAAATTGACCCTCACCATCAAGATGGTCTCTGAAATTAAAAATCAATCAATGTAATTCCTAAAAATAGGTGTCGTAAATCAATGTTGTCATTCCGTCACAATTAGGTTAAGTGCTGATGTGGCACATAAATGGGTCCCATAAGTCCTATTTTCTCACAAATGGTCCTTGAAATTAACCTGCGACATTAAAATGTTAAAATGGTCTCTGAAATTGAATGTGACATCAAAGTGGTCCCTAAAATTGAAAATCGATCAATGTAGTCCCGTAAATAAGTGTCCCAAATCAATGTAGTCATTCCGTCACAATTCTGTCAAAAATTCTATTATGTGTTGATGTGATACATAAATGGATCACACAAGCCTAATTAAATTAAAAAAAAATTACAAATAGGTTTAATAATTTAATTAATAAAAAATTGTGAACCCAAAAACCCAGTCCTACAATCACCTCCAATCCCAGTCCACATTCCTCTACCTCCTTCGCTGTCTATTCACTAATAAAAATCTCAATACATCCAACTTTACACACTTCAACATCCTTCACCGAATTGAAACTGGATCGAGATCACCTTTGGTGACGGCTTGGCTGATTGGCAGCAACTTCTAGGACATCACACATTTAGGCGATCAACATCCTTACAACTTTAATCTTCGAGAGCTTGTTCGGCGCTTCCTTGGTGATCTAGTGACTCAAAGAGCAGCGAGTTTTGCCTTGAGATAATGAGGTTATAACCGAGGTGTGCCTATTGTTGGTTGAAAACTATTTCCAAACCCCCTCTTAGGCCTTGGTTAAGCCTTGTGCCTTTGAGAATTTATGGAAGGGATCTCTCTTCGGAGTAGGTCCTACTATAAGAAAAAAAAATCTATTGTGCAAAAAGGTATTTAGACAACTTTTTTAATTAATTATTATACCCACATCAGCACATAACCATTTTTTTACAGATTTGTGTATATTGATTTGCAACACCTATTTTCAATTTTAGGGACCATCTAGATGATGTGGGTCAATTTCAGGGACCATTTGTGATAAAAACCCGTAAATCTTGTGGGGGCCTATTTATGTGCCACATTAGCACTTAACAGAATTTTTAACAGAATTGTGACGGAAGGACCATATTGATTTGTGACACCTATTTTTAGGGACTACATTGATTGATTTGCAATTTTAGGGACCATCTTGATAGTGAGGGTCAATTTCGGCGACCATTTGTGATAAAAAAAAACTCAAATCATAATAATCAGATTCATACAATTAGAAGGCCTTTTCAAATTCAAATGACTCTCTAGATGAAATTATTAGTTAATGAGTCGTTTGATAATTATTTTATTTTTTGTTTTTACTGTTTTAAAACTGAAAAATGAAATCTTGTTTAGTAACTCATTTAAGTTTTCAGTAAAAAAAAAAAATTGAAAACTATTTTCTTATTGTTGTAATAAATAAAATGTAACTAAGACTGAAATTTTATAGGAAAATTATTATTTTTATAAACTATAGAATAATTTATATAAATTCATCTAAATAGCGAGAGGAGAAGGATTTAAACTTAATAAAATTTTTAAAATTTTTTAAACATGATCGGGTGAACTAACTTAATTTAAAGTTGGGTGCCAATAAAGACACCCTTACGAGAAAGCCATGGGCTATAGTGCTGTATAGCCTCTGGAAAGATACGATAAAGCCCATAAGCATGGAGATTGGGTTTATGCTTTTACACCTTCATTACAAAAGCCTTTTATGTCGGCCATGGTTCCAACCTTCCAAAAGTCTGAAATGGCAGTGGCACCTTTGGCGGTTTCAACTCAAGGTATAACCCTATAACTAGTTTCCTCAAGCTATGTTTTTGGGAGATTTTTGGGTTCTAATAGCTACTCAAGATCCTTTAGAAATGTTTTATGATTCCGAGAGGTTTTCAAAATGAGTCACTGAGTTCAGTTTCATCAATTTACACCATGATGATTTAACGTTGCAACTATATTAAGCATTTAATTGGATTGGTTGTTAGATTTTCTGTTAAATTGATGATGTGACAAAACACGAGACTCATTTTTTGTGCTGATGTGTCGAAAAAAAACTCATCGTGTTTATGCTTGAATTAGTTATACGAGGCGTGTAATGACTATCAGTCGTCGATGAACGTAAAACTCACATTGCATCAATGACTTATCATTATCATTTTTCACAAGTTATAGTAACAAACATGGATTAGCACCCCTTAATAAGAAAAATAAAAGATTAGACACATTCAAAGAGTGGGGAGTACATTTCTTTCAAATGGTACGTGGGTCCCCATGATCAATCTAATCCCTCATGCAAGGGGATAACTGTGTAGAACATACAAAGCTATTCTCTATTTCGCTAAACATTCCCCCATATCTCCATAAACTTCTGCATTAGTGTCCTACACGTTCTCTCTCTCACTCATGTTTCGGATCACCACAGGACCAATTCTCACTCAGATTGACAAATCATCCTCAATCTCTCTCCTCCCTTTTGAGAAATTCAACAACCCACCACAGAAAAAGCTACAGGGGACAAAAGTCCAGTTTTTACCTTTTGCCTTTTTCTTGCTCTGCTTTCTTTGCTTTCAAGGTCTTATTTCTTGTGTATTCCCAAACACACAGACGATTATTTCCTTCATTGGGTTGTCCCCAAAACACAAATTCTCTCACTTTCTGCCATTTTTTCGCAATTCCCCACCTGGGTTTCTTCCATTTTCTCCCCAAATTCACAAAGCAAGAACCCTTAATTCTTGTTTATCTGTAATGCGTTTGTTCGGTTCGTCTGTGATTGGGAATTGCTAGTTGGGTTTCTTTGCTTTTGTTGATGAGTTGATAATTTTCTGGATTTTGGAGCTATTTCAAGTTCCAAGAACATGGGGGGAGGAGAGAAAAGTGACAAAGAAACAAAGAAAGAAAACCAAGGTGATACAGATAATGAAGGAGTTGAGGGGATTGGGAGGCAGATGAGTGAGACTTCCGTCTCTGCAGCTGAGGAGGAGGAAGATGAAGAAGGAAGCAGTAAAATTCAGTTGGGTCCCCAATGCACTCTTAAAGAACAGATTGAGAAGGATAAGGTCTGTTATTTCCGCTCAATTAATTTCATTTATTTATGCAATATTTTGTTGGGTTGTTGACTTTTTTTTTTTGTTTGCTGCACTGTTGGTTGACTTTGTTGTTTCAGGATGATGAGAGTTTGAGGAGGTGGAAGGAGCAGCTTCTTGGGGCTGTGGATTTTGAGAATGTTGGGGGTAAGAGACATTGAAAATTTCTTTTCATCAGCTCTCAGCTTTTGTGATTTTACTAGAATCGTCGAATTTCAAAATCTTTGAATTTTATGTTAGTTTCTTTTGTACTTTAATCTTTCACTGTTGATGATTGCCAATGATCAAAGTTGTTGTTAATAACTAATTGGAAATAAATAAAGTGTAGCTTTCCTTTAACCCCTTTTCCTTTTGTGCTTTCATTGGATGTCCAGTCCTTTTCCTGCCTTAATAATGATTCCTTATCTTAAGAATGTTTGCATCTTAATACTTATCATTGCTTCGGTCAATGTTCCTGTTACGCTTGTTTCCGAAGAAAATTTCACGTGAGAATTTGTAAATATTTTCTATATTTTGATTTAAGATTCTATCTTGAATTGTGATGTTGTTTATATATGTAGAAGAAAGAATAAAGATCATCTTGGAGACATTGTTCTGTTTGTCTACAAACCTGAGCTTATCTCTTAGTTTTATGAATCTCAATCTCTGTCCGAGGCGCTATCATTTTGTGCGGCCTATAATATTGGGAATGGTTTTGCGGAATTTGTTTTATTGTATGTTTTAATGAATGGTGTTATCACGAATCGTGATCATGACATGAATGTTGAACTTTGGGACACTTTAGAGCTGATATCTTGCACGCTTTTCTGCATATGGTGTATCTTGCAGCACAAGGCCTGTATCTGGACTTGATAGTAGAACACCATAATTGTTGAACTTTGGGAATTAGTGATTCTTCACCTATCGTCATTTTACTAGAACATTCTCGGAACTGTTTGCCTCCAATCTTGTGACTTGTAGAATGTAGAGATGAAATTGTCAATTATTGGGTTTCTTTCTTCATCTTCTTTCTTCTTTGTTTCCAACCAACCTACGGGTACGGTTAGCTATATTCTTTACTAATTTGATAGTAGGGATGTATATTTAGAAATGATTTAGCTCCAATACTCTATTTTCGATGTTTTACTCTTTACAGAGACGATAATTGTTTGAAAAAAGTATGCCTTACTCCATATTTTTGCGCTTTTGTTAAAGGGTTTTCCGTTCCTCTCTCTCACAGAGTAATTGTTTCCCATGTTTTACAACAGAAACTCTTGAACCAGAAGTGAAGTTCATTCAGCTGTCAATCCTTTCTCCTGGTAGACCTGACATTGTTCTTGATATTCCGGAAGATGGGAAACCCAAAGGCTTATGGTTTACGCTGAAAGAAGGCAGCCCGCACAACCTGAAGTTCTCCTTCCAAGTTAAGAATAACATTGTATCCGGCCTCAAGTACACCAACACTGTTTGGAAAACTGGTGTCAAGGGTAAGTAACCCGTCTCCATCCTAGTTGTTCATGTAAAATGAAACATCCCGAACTTGAATTGTTCCATTCACGATGATTTTAATTTCAGTCGACAGCACAAAAGAGATGATTGGAACTTTCAGTCCTCAGCAAGAGCCTTACATACATGTGATGCCAGAAGAGACCACACCTTCTGGCATGTTTGCCAGAGGATCATATTCTGCAAGATCAAAGGTAAGCCTAGTTGAAGTATTTTTTTCAGTTAACTGACTGCAGTAATATAGTCACCACTACAAAGTCTCATTCTGTTCTGTCTATCTTTCTGTTATTGCAGTTTCTTGACGATGATAACAAGTGCTACTTGGAGATCAATTACACCTTCGATATTCGAAAGGAATGGGCTAAATAAACCGATAATTTCCCAGAGTGTTAGCAAATCTCTTCCATTCAGCTGATGTTCTCACACCGCAGTTAGTTTAAGATTTTTTCCGGTTAATGATACCCGAATATTACTTACTTCCATGCTTATGCTAAGTCTGTTACTTAATTTTCATAACATCGGATTGCAAGAAAGCGCGAGTCTCTTTTTTTTTTTCTCTTCGAGGGGATTCTTTGGTTACTGCCTGCAATAAAAAAAGTTCTGATTGAAAGCATTGTTGCTCTGGTTTGGATTCATTTGGATTTGTTTTCATCTTCTTCCTATTCAAATCGGCCCTATTTGTTTCTTCCACCTAAAAGAGTATCGAAAATTTTGAAATTTATTGGGACAAACAGAATGCTTAAGCTAATCTTAATATGTTGGTGACAAGTGCTTCACATTCACCGTCAAAACACGAGTTGTTGGCAATGAGGCTCGTACCTTAAGTGGTTAAGAGCATTATCCTACCCCGGAGTCCCAAAATTCGGTTTCTCCAGTCTCTATCCCCGGTATTAATAAACAAAGAAAAAACAAGAGTTGTTGAGTTCAAATCCAAGTTTTCCTAGCGTGAACGCAATAGGGTTCAAAGATTGAGGCCCTCACATTTGTGTCATGCCTCTATTTATTGTTAGTGCAAGAGATTTCAAAGAAAACCACACCTGAAAGGAAGAGCTTGATTAGGTCATCCTATCTGCTTTCTGCAATTTGACAATAACCCACCATCCTCCTACCTCCACATTCTTGCTTTAGGACTTTGCCATTGTATTGTATTAGTGCTTTCTTCCTAACAAGTCCTAAAAATGGAATGGACACAAGAGTTTTAGTGTGCCAGTAGCACGGTTTGGTACAACAAGTGTTATAATGCAATATTCTAAAACTCTTGTAGCAATATTTTTAATATATGCAATAAGTCTCTTCTCCTAGAATGGAATGGACACAAGAGTTTTAGTGTGCCAGTAGCACGGTTTGTAGCAATATTGTAAATTTAGCCAAACCAATGTGAGACTAGAGTTTTTTTACTTAGCAATATTTTAATATATTCTAATTTACAGAAAAATAAAATTTGATTTTAGTTGTAGTTTTTTTTTTTCGGAATATTTGAAGAGATCGAAATTCATGAAGCTCTCCTATTATATTAACTAAAAAGAGTTAAAAATGCGTATTTAAACGTAGTTAAATTGGCTAAGAAAATGTCTCCTGCATATAAGTCAAATCATTCTCCTTAGAAATTATATAATTTTAATTTAAAATATGACTCAAATGAAAATAAATAATTTCAAAACGTTGAGATTTCATTGGTGGTTACTTAATTAGATGAGGATCACGTGCAAAAACACTGCTCTTAGCCAACTAATTGGTTTGACTAACACCTTTCCCCCAAGTAGAAGACAAATCCTACCTCTCTTAAAATGAATGATTAATTAATCAAAACACTGCTGGATTTGACCACATATGCCAATGACTTTCACATGCCCTTGCATCTCAACAAAAGAGATGTTAAAAAATCAAGAGTTTTAACGAAAAGTTCGAGTAGTGTTAACTTTAACGAAAAATCATATTTTTACATTAAAAAGTCAATTATAGTACTATTTATTTTACCCTTTATTTTGTCTTTATCGTTAAAACTCAAAGTTTTCAAACATTTTTCATTAATTTTCCTTAAAAAATCATCATCATTAATAACAGCAAAAAAAAAACAGTATTATTATTTTTCAACCGAAATACCAATTGTCACAGCCGTCCCGGATTTTTTATTTATCGATGGATGTGAAATGACGAAATTGCCCTGAACGTTGGTTTGAGTTTAGACTTGTGGAACTTAAATAATTCTAGGGTTTTGAGTAGGTAACCCTAGTTAAATTTTGAACCACTTTTGGTATGGTTGGGTTAAAGGATTGGTGTGTTGGATGTGTGAGGACCACATAATCACCAATCACACACTCTCTCTCTCTCCCGTATGCTCTCTCTCTCTCGCACGGACTCTCTCTCTCTTCCTGCTCTTTCGTACGGACAAAACCAAAACACCCTCAAACCTTGGAGATCGAGGGTGTAAAGAACACCATTGTGTTCGTGAGGACCATACGAGTTCAAAGGTACCATTTTCAGGTAAGAACGCCTTTGTTTTCACGTCGATTTGCAAAGCTCCGAATTGAGCACTGTTCATGCAAAAATTATAAGCTTAATTTTAGAGAATTTGAAGCTTGTAGGAAGCTTCGTGAGGTCTGTACGAGGCTAGGGGTGCTTCGTTGGAGGAGTTTGGACGTCGGGAGGCCGAGATCGACGAATCTCAGTTTTTGGCCGGAGTTTGAGATAATTCCCGACGTGATTTTGTGAGCATCGACCTTCAAGATAGGTATAACGCGATTCCTCACATCCTAAGCTTTCATTTGGTTCAAGTTTCATGAGTTTTGGTTAAGAAATGAGAGAGAATAAGAGAAAAGAAAATTTTCCAGTTTTCCGGCGACTGTGACGGTCGCCGGAGCTGGAGGTAGGGGATGGAGAATATTCCGTCAGTTTTGACGGAATATTCTGACGGCGTAAGTTAGATTTAACGGCATCCGTTAGCTTTTAACGGAATATTCCGTAGAATATTCCTGACGGCGTTGACTGGCACTGTCAGTGTGCCTGTCACGTGGCCGCGCGTGGGGGCACGTAGGGCCGTGCACACGTCGGCTCGTGGCGGCGCGTGAGGCTTCGAAAAATTATTTTAAAAATATGGGGATGATCCTGAGATTGTGTAGATCATTTTGGTATATTCACACATCTCATTTGAGCAACGTATGAGAAGTTATTAGCTAGTTTCATTTATGTGCTTTAAAATAACGTTTTTTATAGTTGTTTCTCACATAGGTGAGACACATCCGGACGACGAGCGTAGCGAGGCTAGGCAAGGGGGGCTACGATCCATCTACTTATATGTGAGTGGGCTTTTGTTTTCCGTATATACCTTATACTATGAGTTTTCCCAGAAATTGTTTTAAATGAAGTATGAAATGGAATGCCATGTTAAGTATACTTTAGAATGTTTTCTTAAGGAAAGTATGCTTGATAAACGAAAATGCCATGCCATCGCCATCACATATTTATATATATCTCGAATATGCATAACGAAATGATTATGCATTAAGGAATAGATATGCATCATGAAATTGTATGCGCATGATTGTTGGTGTTGTGGACGCTCAGGTAAGTCCAGGTAAGATTCTGAATGTTTAAATAAACGTTGAGTTATGACGAGACTGACGAGATGCATCGATAGCTCATAAACCTGCACCCCGGTGTTAGTGCTCCCGCCCAGAGTTAGGGGCCAGTCTTTCACGTGATGTTCACCTCCCGCACCACACGTTCATCTTGGATCCAAGTTAGGTGCACAGTTCTGTCGTATAGACCACTTTCAATGGGTTCGACTCGTAGGTGACCCGCGACTTATTCGCAAAGTCTTCACGTGATTGTAGCACTAGAGCGTACTATATTACACCCAGTCTTGTCGTATAGACCACCTTGAGTGGGTTCGACATGTGTGCAGGATATACATTATGATGAGATATGTTGAGATTGATTATGAGCTATAGTTCCAGCCGTGCTGATCACACGGTGGACATGTTATGATATATGATAAGTTTATTTCACCTGATGCATTTACCTGATGGATTAGTGGCATGACATGGCATATGTTGGATTCGTTGGCATATTTATGAGTTAATGGTATACTATAGCATATTCATGATTGGAGTTATGCATTGAGTATAGTGATGTTTTCAGATGAGATAAGTATATGTTCATATACTATTTTTCTGGGAAAGTATACAGGTTTTACGGCGAGGGGTTATAAAGATAGTTTTTGAAATGGTTTTCGAAAGATTTGTTTTTGCCCACTCACGCTTTTGTTTTGCGCCCCTCCAGGTATTAGCTAGCGTTGTTGGTGGTACCCGAGGCAGCAGCAGTGATTCTGACAGACTTTCACTCATGTAGGATCCCCGTTGGGATGTTTGTTTAAATACTCTTTATGTTCGACTGCACCTAGACTCCATGCTCTGAATGTGTAATCACACTTATTCGGTTTTTGATTATTCGTATTTCTTCTTATTCTAATGCTTCCGCACTGTGCACATGGTTACGTCACCTTCACGTGACGGCCAGCATGTCTCGATCTCGATCGGGGTGTGTCACCAATTCTTATGTAGTATAACATGAAATAATAGTAGAGAGAGTTGTTGTCAAATTTGACAACAACTTCAAATAATTTTTAATTAATTAATAATACTTATTAATTTATTTTTCGTTTAAACATTTATTTAAATAATTATCGATTGTGTGACCATTACAATTTGTCTTTTATTCTACTTTTTTTTAACCAACGAAATCTTTTTTCTTTTTTAACCTTATTTTGGTGACCGCTGCAAGTTCTAATAGATGAGATTAGTATTCTGTTGTTTTACTAAAGGATTTTTATTTCTTTTCATTTTTAGGAAAAATTATACATAGATTATACTTTTAATACTTAATTGTATGTTGAGACAATACCTTTTAAACAATTCAATAAGAGATAAAAATTAATACATGTGAAAAATGACATCATTGCCATTTTTTTATTCTCTAGAGTGTAAGTTACAAAATTACCCTTTATAGTGGAAAAGTCTTTTTCACACATATCTCTTCAACCGTTGCTCCTTTCTCTCTTTTTCTCTCTTCAAGAAGTATTGGTTCCATTTAATTATTCAAATGAATGAATGAACTTGTGGATCTACGACCTCTACCCAGTGTACCATCCCATTCTCATTTTTAGTTGGACAATTAAAGTTCCCATCTAGTTTTAATTATTTGTTAGACGGGTATAATTCCTTTCTTTTTTTCCCTTTTCAAGTTAAATGTGCCTTGAAATTGAATTAAAGATGTTCTTACTGCTTTATAGTATATGATATTCAAATCAAATACGATTTATCATAGATAACCTTCCATTGACCAATTTAAGATGAGTTTCAAATCAAACAAATTTTGAATTAGAAGACTTTTGCCTTGCTTCTCTCCCCCGAAATTCTATTGTTTTATTTCAATCTTTGTTAACAAAACAAAAAAATTCTATCAAAAATTCAAATTTGTAAAATGAAAAAAAAATAATAATACAAGAGCTGGATTTTGCAAATGAAAATTTATTGAACACACCTATGACTTAATAAACCAAAAGATGAATTAGTGAAATTTTGTAAACATTGTCATTTATCGAAGACAGGTTGAACTAATTCTGCAAAAATGATCGAGGACGGGTTGAACTGCTGCAAAAATGGTCAAAGATGGGTACTGATTCTGAAAAAACGGTTGATAATGGGTTGAATTGATTCTGCAAAAACAGTCGAGGACAGATTGCACTAATTCTACAGAAACATTGAACTGATTAAGCAAAAATGGTTGATGAGGGGTTGAACTGATTCTGCAAAAATGGTCAATGACGGGATGAATTGATTTTGCAAAAACGTTGAACTGATTATGCAAAAATGGTCGATGACGGGTTGAACTAATTTATCAAAAATGGTTGATGATGAGTTGAACTGATTCTGTAAAAACAGTCAAGGACGGATTAAACTGATTCTGCAAAAATGGTTAAGGATAGGTTGAATTGCAAGAGGACGGGTTGAACTGATTCTACAAAAATGGTCAATGACAGGTTGAACTAATTATGCAAAAACGGTCGAAGATGGATTGAACTGATTTTGCAAAAACGATCGAGGATTGATTGAACTGATTCTACAAAATTTGTTTGCAAAAATGGTTGCTGAAAAATTGAATTGATTATACAAAAATGGTTGATGAATAATTGAACTGATCCTGCAAAAATGGTCGATGATAGGTTGAACTGATTCTAGTAATAAATGATACAAACTGATTATGCATATAGTTTCAAAACTGATTCTGCAGAAATAATCGATGATGGATTAAGCTTTTAATTTTGTTGGAGTTGTGAGGGCCGAGTTCTATTAACCGCCCTAAAACTTTAAGGGTATGACTGGTATTTTAAAATATTGTTTCCATGTTTTTAGGCTGGACTTTAGTTGTTTTTATATTTTTGTCTGTCCTTGACATGTTTAAAAAGAACGGGGCTTGGCTGCTCAAAGTTCAGCAGCAGCTCTTGCTGTTGTCCAATCACAGTTAGACACGTGTCCAGGTAATTGACTTTTTAATCACAACTTGGACACGTGTCCCGTTGTGATTGGTCATCAGTAGGGGTGGCTGTTGAATCTTTCAACAGTCAAGTTATATCCGTTTAAAAACAAGTGGAGTTCCTTGAAATATAATAAATTTTTTTGTCTCTATATAGAAAGCTCCCACATCAATTATTTATATATATATTTAAAACTTTAAATCTAGAACAGAAATTAAGAAAAAATAATAATGTAATAAAATAATAGTTTAATTTAACATATCAGGTGAAGACCGAAACTTTAAAAGATGCCAAAGTGCCACATAGGCTGTCAAAATTTAAATTTATGTTAAAATTTGGGGTAAATTACATAAAACTACCTCAACTATTGGGTTAATCACAGTTTCATACCCCATTTTTAAAAGATTTCAATGTCATACCTTATCTTTGAATTTGTTGCAATGTTATACATTCCGTCAGTTGTCTGTCATTTCATCTGTTAAATGCTGACGTGGCTTGAGATGAGGCCCACTTTCTATTAAAAATTAATAGAATATTAATAAAATAATAATTTACCCTTAAAGAAAAAAAAACCCAATCATCTTCCCCAATCCTTTCCCCTTCCGTGCAACCCAAATCCAAAACCATTCCCACCTCTCCTCCGCCACCTCTTCAACTCCCCATCCCTCCGTTCATATTCGTCCCTCCCTACAAACCCATCACCCCACCCCTTATCCCCATCAAAATATTTCCCCGCTCCCGTCTTCCCCCAACCCAAAACCAGAACCACCTCAAACCCAGATCCCACCCGCACCAACATACCCCACCCTCCTCGACCACTCATCCCACTCCCCTACTCTTCTCATCTCTCCCCAGAAACAAACAGATTTTGAAAAAAAAAGAAGAATATTTTGATTCTCAGCCAAATTCCTCAGCACACTCGCCACTCTTGATCAAAATCTTGACGTCAGCGAAGTGCAGTCTAGGCGGGTCAGGAGAAGGATAGTTTGGGGTTTGCATTTTAGGGTTATAGAGGAGGGAGACGAGAGAGAGAATGAGATCGGGTCGGGGAGGTGGTTGTGAAGGAGAAGACAAGGGGGATCGGGTCGGGGTTCGAGCCCGTGAGAGGTAGAGATGTGGTGGAACGGAGGGAGGGAAGGAGAGGAACAAAAGAAGGGGAAGTCGAAGAGGTGGTGGAGGAGAGGTTTTGGATTTGGGTTGCACGGAAGGGGAGGGGTCGGGGAAGATTTTTGGGTTTTGCTATTATTATTATTTTTAGGTAAATTATTATTTTATTAATTTTTTAATAGAAAGTGGACCCCATCTCAAGCCACGTTAGCATTTAACATATGAATTGACAGACAACTGACGAAAGGTATAACATTGCAACAAATTCGAAGATAAGGTATGACATTGAATTTTTTTTTAAAAAGGGTATGAAACTGTGACTGGCCCAATAATTAAGGTAGTTTTATGTAACTTACCCTAAAATTTGACATCTCATTTTAAGATGGTCTTAAATGTCTGAGTACTTATTTTACAAAAAAAAATTCTGTGTAAAGTTTGAAAATAAAATATTTTTGTAGCTACATTGGTAAATCACAATAGCAAATCAACCATGTGCTTTTATGAGTTTGATACGTAGTTGGATTAAGATAATAGACATTTGTAATGAGTGATATTTAATAGTGGCTAGTTTTATTTGCGGTACTTTGTTGAGTAGATATAAATATGGGAGCTTTAATAAAAAGGGCTTGAACTAAGTTTATTTTAACCAAAAACCATCCTATAACTTTTTTTAACCAAAAACCATCTCAGAACAAGGTAAAACCCACCAAACCAAAAGACAGCTCGACCACCAGCCAGTCACTCATGGGCTCTCCTTTGGCCCTCATCCTCCTCCTCCTCCTCTTCGTCTCGTTGAGTACTACAACTTTCCTTTTTGAATCACCCTATTTCGTTGAGTATTGAAGAAGTTATATCCATTTGAATCTTACCCAGTTTCCGGCGACCTCCGAGGCTTTCGAGGCATTTTCCGGCCAAACCACAATGAGTTAGCCATCGTGCAAGGTACCATTCTCTTCGTCTCTTCGAGAACTACGATTTTCGTTGAGTATTGACAAAGTTATGAGCGTTTAAAGTTTGTCCAACCCAGTTTTCGGCGACCTCCGAGGCTTTCGAGGTGTTTTCCGGCCAAACCACAACGAGTTACCTATTGTGCAAGGTACCATTCTCTTTGTCTCTTCGAGAACTACGATTTTCGTTTTTGAATCACTCGATTTCGTTGAGTATTGACAAAGTTATGAGCGTTTAAAGTTTGTCCAACCCAGTTTCCAACGACCTCCGAGGCTTTCGAGGCGTTTTCCGGCCAAACCACAACGAGTTACCTATCGTGCAAGGTACCATTCTCTTCGTCTCTTCGAGAACTACGATTTTCATTTTTGAATCACTTGATTTTGTTGAGTATTGACAAAGTTATGAGCATTTAAAGTTTGTCTAATTTTCCGGCCGAAATCCGGCCTTCCTTTCCGTATAGCTCCGGAGAGCAGCAACCACACCAAGCCCTTTGGGTCGTGCACAAACAAACACTGTATCTGGAAAGAAAATGAACATTAACACTGTCGCTGAAAAAACATAACACTGTCTCTGCAAAAAACTAACACTGTCGCTGGAAAAATAACACTGTCGCTGGAAAAACTAACACTGTCGCTATAAAAATAACACTGTCGCTGGAAAAATGACACTGTCGCTGGAAAAATGGAAAAATGACACTGTCGCTGGAAAAATAACACTGTCGCTGGAAAAATGACACTGTCGCTGGAAAAACTAACACTGTCGCTGGAAAAATGGAAAAATAACACTGTCGCTGGAAAAACTAACACTGTCGCTGGAAAAATAACACTGTCGCTGGAAAAATAACAGTGACTTAGATTCCATAAACAGTGTTACTTAAAATCCAGAAACAGTGACTTAAATTCCAGAAACAGTGACTTAACTTATAACATGGTTTTTTATTAAACAAAACTTATAACATGGTTTTTTATTAAGACTAAAACTTATAACATGGTTTTTTATTAAACAAAACTTATAACATGGTTTTTTTATTAAAACTAAAACTTTTCAAGCCCTTTTCATTAATTTTCCTTATTAATTATCATATAAGAGTTATTTAATGCTATATTCCACTATTACAAAAATTATTACAATAATACAGCATAATTAGTAATAATATTTCCTTGTAAAACAAAATTAGGAACAATAGTTATGATGATGTGGTAGATTAAGATATTAGTATTATTTTGCATTAAGGTTTACTTTAACAAGGTTACACAGTATATGCGTACTGTTGGGCATGTGTACTGTGGTGTCTGCGTGTCGGCAGAGACACGGTGAAACGGTGTCGTATTTACGGCGTCGCGTGGTTTCTCTGAGTGAGTGCGCGTGTTTCCCAAATCATTAGGCACCAGCTGGCACCGGTGGACTTTAGAACAACCAGACAACCAATGTTTGCTGGTCCAAATCTCATGTATGCCCCACTATGCCATTCTTGTTTCTTTAATTCCTAATTCTCACCACGAGAAGTTGGATTCGACCGTTTTCGAGTGCTGAATTTCGAGTGTGATGATAAACGTTCTTAACTATTGAGTTATAAATTCTATGCTTTTCATTTTGAGATGTCAATTAGACATTGTGCAAGTTTTTCAAACTCGTATTTTTTGTAATCGTTCTTAAATCTAGGTCTGGTATTTGGACTCAACTCGTTAACATGTCACAACCCACCCGTTAAAAAATTAGCATTTTAATGGATGCTTAATCGTTAACAGATGAACTCGTTGGATGTCGATTAGGCATTCTACAAGTTTCAAATTACAAAGGACTTGATGTCAATGGATGTAGGCAGTCCTTCTAGATTGTCCTTTGCTTGGAGTTAGTTGATACAGTATAAGTTTGTTACTTGTCCTTTTCCTACTTCCTACCCCAGATTTTACCATCCAAGTAAATACCAACAAGTTCGATTCCCAATAAGCAAGAGAGAGAGAGAGAGAAAAGACCAGTTACAAACCACACACGATTAGCACTAATTAACAAGAATACTAGCCATTAAAGATTCAACTGGTGCGTTGGTTGAGCCAAGGATGCTAGCTAGGAAAGGTTCAACTGGTCCTTTGGCTGTTGAGCCATCTGCTAAGTAAAATCAACAACTTACATTAATTTAGGTGCTACGTGTAAGAGTGTATAAATATGACTTTTTGTATTGATATGTGAAAAATATAACAAAATATGTAAGGTGACCTTACATGAGCTTATAAGTAAATCGAGTTGTTTTCCATATTATCAATAGGGGGTTCAAGGAAGGGAGCATTAAACATTTCCTCATGGGAACATTGCATGGCTCGCAAGAGTTCCTAATGCGGGAAGATGAATTAAATTTTTCTTGAAGAATACGCGTTATTAACTTGACACGAGTATAAATAGATAAATTCAAACAGATCCATCGACAACCCTAGCTAGAAAATGTAGGAGAAACTCTTTAATGATGGAAAGGGTTCCTCCGGATCCCCTTCCACCTAATCTATCAAGTCCGTGATTCTGGTAGTTGAAATTTGATATAACGGTTACAAATAAAGGACCTTTTAAAAGTTATAATAACTGTAGTCGTTGGATCAAATTTCAAAGATTTAGATCTTGAACTTGATTGATTACGTGGAAAGAGATCGGGAGAGAATCTCTTTCCTTTAATGATGAGGGAGGGTGAAAGTTTCGAGTCTCTTCAATGCATTGAAAAACTGATTTGATGAAGTTGATTCAGAAATCCCACCCTACACACACAGTCGCAGTCTCTCTCCCCTGTTTTTAAAGTGAAAAAGTCATTTCAATTAAAGTAAATGTTCTCAGTTTGGAAAGGCTTAATTATTAATAGTCTAGAGGGGATAGGGAAGTCATAAGATAGCCTCTAATAAAAAAATATTAGGATTTAAGTTCTTGTGATAAAATCTGTTAGAATTTAAGCTTAAAATTGAAAATTTCGTCAATTTTTCGTTACTTGTTAGCATGAGGCTCATGTGTGAGGCTAAAAAGATAAAGTTAGCATCACGTTCTCAATTAATGAAAAATTCTGTTTTAAACTCATATATGCCGTTCACATGCTAATAACTAACAAAAAATTGATAAAATTTTCAATTTTAAATCTGAAACCTAACAAACTTTATCACATAAATTTATAGTCTAATTTTTTTTATCACATGGGTTATTTTTCAAAGTACTCGAGAACTAATAATCCATTTTCACTTTGCAAAACAAAACCCCCACTTTCCATCTTTACATCTCTTCACACCACCACCGCCACCAGGGCACCAGCTGGTTCCATCACCACACATTTTCTTTTGTTTTTATTTCACCAGCAAAAAACCCCCTCTCACTTTATATACCCTCATCACATTTCGCTCTTCAATTGCATACGCAACCTCCTTTTTCTCTCAAAGTTCCTCTGCTGTGAGAGGTCAGTGCCACCATTTTTATTCTTCAGGATTTTGCGTGTTCAATTCTACTTCTTTGAGCTTCTGAAAGTTTACTGCTTTACTTCATATTCTTTGATATTTAGCCTTATTTGATATGTTGTGATTTATTATTTTGAATTGAGCTGATCTAGATCTGATTTGTGGGTGTGCATTGTTTGAATGTGGACTCTTTCCTCTTGTTCTTCTAGAGATTTGTTGACTTGGGTTTAACTGAGAAACCTCTAGTGAGTGTGGGGAAGGTTATTGCCTCACAGAAACAGAACTATGATCTGGTTTTTCCCAGTTTTGAATTTATTTTCTGGGTTCTGAAATAGGGAATTGGGTCATTTTCTAAGTTAATTTCACCTGCATTTCCTGTTTCCTTCATTGCAGTTTCATTTACTGTTGCATCTGTTCTTTAAGTGCAGTCCATTAGATCTTTAATTACCACTTTAATGGGTAATTATCCTGTTTTTACAACTTTTTTTTACTGTAAATCAAGATCTGGCAATGACTGTGTTTTTAGATTTTCTTACTTTTTCCAAGATTTAGCAAAATGGGTGTTGTAGAAAAATAGTTCTACCGCAAAGAAAAGGTGAAAAGGTTGGATCTTGGAGTAAATTGAAGAGTTTTACTGCTCATACTGTGATTAGTTGGTCTCATAAGAATGGTTAATTAATTGGTATTTTACCACTTTGCATGTCTTGTTAAACTGAGATTTAATTCATATTTGGAATTTATTCTTGCAGGAATTTGGAGACTGTTACCATACAAAATAGTACAATCAAATTTTTTGGAGAAAATGGAACTTCCTGTGGTTTGCATACTACTGCTTCTGAGTTCTTCAGCAGCATATGCTCAAAAAACCAAACCTCCCTCTCCCTCTTTGAGCCCTACTCCAGCCCCCGCCCCAGCGCCAGATTTCGTGAACCTCACGGATTTACTCACCGTGGCCGGCCCATTCCACACCTTCCTTAACTACCTTCAATCCACTAAAGTGCTTGAGACCTTCCAAGACCAAGCCAACAAGACTGAGGAAGGCATAACTATCTTTGTCCCGAAAGACAGTGCTTTCACAGCTCTTAAGAAGCCCTCTTTGTCCAATCTGACCGCTGACAAGCTCAAGTCAGTCATCCTATTCCATGCCTTGCCGCATTACTACACTCTAGCCGACTTCAAAAACCTCAGCGAATCAGGCCCAATTCCTACATTTGCCGGCGGAAGTTACACTTTGAACTTCACTGATGCTTCAGGCTCTGTGCACCTTACCTCAGGATGGTCAGACACAAAAGTAAGCAGCAGCGTGCACTCAACCGATCCTGTTGCAGTTTACCAAGTTGACAAGGTTCTTCTACCTGAGGCAATCTTCGGTACCGACATTCCTCCAACCGCAGCTCCAGCACCAGCACCAGCTCCTGACACTGCACCAGCTGCGGATGCTCCAACCGCTGATGGAGGCTCATCATCTCCAGGATCTGCACCGGGAAAATCTTCGTCTTACAGGATTATCAGCTGGGGCATTTGGGGTCACTTGGTTTTGGCAGTCTCAGGTGGTCTGGCCTTGATCTTGTGAGAGACACCTCCCCGTTGATCGAATTTTTTTTCAAGTTATATGTTAAGATGGTCGATTCGCTTATTTTCGTTCGATTGCTTGATTTGAAACCATTTTTTGTGGACATATGTGGCACTGAATCTCTGTGTATGAGAATTTGAGTTCTTTTATTTACATGAGTAAATGGGATTTTGTTTGATCTGCTGTTTATGCAGTGAAAAATTGTTGTACTTTTTAACTTAATTCTTCTGTTGCTTAGCTTACAAGATATACATACATACATGTGAGATTTTTCATGTTATGGGGATCGCCTACTGGTTTTTGCTTCTGAGCAGGCTGAGACAATCATCGAGACAAAAACATATGCACATCTGAAACTGGTGGAGGTTTTCACATTAAGGAAGATGTGTGTCATTAAGAAACATGTTTCATAGAAAAAGATTAAGTAGTGCTCGCTAAACTGATCTTAACGAGGAGAAAGACTTGGGTGTCACTGGAGATGTATCTTCATCTCATTATAGCACTCATCGCGTGACTTGGAGAGATGGGAATGGGATACATCTCCATCGACAAGTTATGCTATGAAACTGCCCTTACTTTTGCTTATCACAACATCTGCTTTGTTTGTCAACTACTTTTACGAGATGATATTCTAAACTCTTACTCTACTTTATAAAGACGAGGTTTCGAACTTGGATGCAATGCCCTTACCAACTACCATAACCTCTGGTTTGTCAACCATTTACATCAGCTAAACCGTTTACAAGCTACCATTTTACAATAACATTTTTTCTATTTTTGCTAGGGAACTTGCACAATGTTCAAACTATATAACAAGGTCCAAACTTTTGTATACCTTTTCTTATTTGTTGTGAATTGTTAAATAATCAACGAGCAATCAATATGCTTTTGAAATAATTCTTCACACGCAACAAGCCTAACACACAACGATATGTTCAAGTAAAGTTTGAATCTAAAAACTAATTGACAATACAAAAAATAACTAAACTTTTTATCGAGTATTGTAAAATTTCATAACTTTCCGACGTGCGAGAGTGCTCACAATGTGTTTACTTATGTGGAAACACAATAAATGATTTGAAATTTATAGAAGATGCCAAACCGACCACATTCCTCTTCCCTCAAAATATTTTAAGGCATTCACATTCCTTGTACACAGACATAGCCGGCCTCTCCTCCTCTGCTTTTCCATTTTCCTAATCTATTTTCCCTTTCCCTGGCTCTTCGCGCGTCCTTCCGCCTACACGTTTTTCTCTCCTTCTCTCACTCTCGACTTCTTTCCTTTCATCAATCTACACACAAACATCTCTCTCTCTCTCTCTCTCTCTCTCCAACATCCAAACTTCTGCAGAATCAATGAGAAGGTCCATCGATTTCGGTTTTGTCTTCTGAATCTCCGTGAGGTACACTCCATTTCCCGACGTGGGTTTTGATTATTTTAATATGTTTGTGTCCGTTACTGTATGATTCGATTACTTGGTCAATCGTAAAAACGCGTTTTTTGGTCGACGTGCATGCTATTCTGCATCTATGATATGATTCCTCAATTGGGTTCTCTTCATATATCGATCTAGTTTGTGTTTCTGTTGTTGCCAGATTAATAATTCCATGCTAACGCGTCGAACATTGTGATCTTTATAGCTGTTTGAAGATTGAAATATGTGATTTTTGTTTCTGGGGAATTCAGCGTCTGAGTTTTTTGTACCGGGAATTCGGCACAAACAAAGGGGAAGATGTCTGCATTTGAAGGAGTTTTTGTTTCTGATACATGGCTGCAGAGCCAATTCACTCAAGTCGAGCTTCGCACCCTCAAATCAAAAGTAAGCTTTTTGTAATTGGTTATCAATTTTATGCATTTGGTATTCTATAAAATTGTTAGGAGAAATTTTATGATCGTGGAAATTTTTTGGTGATATGTGAAATTGGTTGCATTGGTCTTAGTTTCTTTCGATAAGGAATCAGTCTGGTCGAGTCACATTGGGAGATTTGCCGCCTGTTTTTGCGAAATTGAAGGCTTTCAGTGATATGTTCAATGAAGATGAGATTAAATCAATCTTATTGGAGTCGGGCAATAACATTGGTGAAGAAGTTGATTTTGAGTCCTATCTTCGGGTGAGTCTTCCATTTCTCCTGCATTTAGTGAATTGTTCATAATCGTCTGATGGAGTATGCATTTGCAGTCTTGTTTCTTTTACATCATGTTCTGATACTTGTTAGACACAATGGAATCGGATTTGCTAAATGGCAGGCACATTTGAATTTGCAAGCGCGTGAAAATGCAAGATCTGGCGGTTCAAAACAATCTTCCTTTCTCAAGGCAACCACAACAACGGTTCACCATGCGATTAATACTTCTGAGAAGTCTTCTTATGTTGCTCACATTAACGGCTACCTGGCGGAAGATCCGTTCTTGAAGAAGTATCTTCCTTTAGATCCATCTACAAATGCTCTATTTGATCTTGCAAAAGACGGAGTACTACTCTGGTAGTGTTTCTTGACCCACACAATTTTATACTCAGTAGAGTCAACTGACATTTTTCGAGTTTCTTAATTATTTTAGTTGTTTGATGTAGTAAGCTTATCAATATAGCTGTTCCTGGGACTATAGATGAGCGAGCTATCAACACTAAAGCAGTTCTTAATCCATGGGAGAGGAATGAGAACCATACCCTTTGTCTTAATTCTGCTAAGGCTATTGGCTGTACTGTAGTTAACATCGGCACACAGGATTTGGTTGAAGCAAGAGTAAGTTGAGCACTAGCAGCTACCTATTGTAATGTTTTTATTACTTTTCCTGCTTGTTCTGAGCTTCCAGTTTTCTCGTAACGTTTTCACCATATTCTTAATTTGCAGCCCCATCTTGTACTTGGCTTGATTTCACAAATAATCAAGGTATGCAGTATGAAACATTTTCACTTTTTGCTTTTGTGTCTATTAGATCATAGAAACCAGTGTGTTTCAAGATTTGGGTTATCAAGACGTAAACTTTTAACTCTTTTTTCACGTGGTGGCAATATCAGATTCAACTGTTAGCTGATCTTAATCTGAAGAAAACTCCTCAACTTGTGGAATTGGTGGATGACAGCAAGGTCAAATCTTTTATTTTTTTTCCTTTTATCCATGTTTGGATAAGAGTAGATGATCTCCATTTACATTTCGCCATGTTTGTGGATGAGCGCATAAACTTACTTCAGGTACTGTGTTCATGGACAGGATGTGGAGGAGCTCTTGGGTCTACCACCCGAGAAAGTTCTACTAAAATGGATGAATTTTCATCTAAAGAAAGCTGGCTACGAAAAGCAAGTCACAAACTTCTCTTCTGATGTGAAGGTAAGAATGAGCTGACCAGTTTAGTAATGATAAGCATTTTAAGCATAAACCTAATAGTTACGGTGGTACAGTTGTACTTCCCGTTTCCTGTAAACTGACCACTAAATTATCAATTAAGAGGGAGGATGTTTGATATGCATCATACATCGTATCTTATTTGAGTTGCTACTGTACGGTTAGAATTTCTTGCTGACTTACAAATAAAAGCAATATTCTGCATAAAACTTGTATCCAACATGTTTTAGTTTTGTTTTTAAAGTATGTTGGTGAATTTTTTTCCTGTTCTCGTGGTTATGTAATAAAAGCGATGCATTTTCAGGATGGAGAGGCTTATGCTTACCTGCTTAATGCTCTTGCACCAGAGCACTCAGGCCCTGCCGCCTTGAATATGAAAGATCCTACAAAAAGAGCAAACCTGGTTCTTGAGCAAGCAGAGAAATTGGATTGCAAAAGATACCTTACTCCAAAAGACATTGTTGAGGGCTCACCAAATCTTAATCTTGCATTCGTTGCACAAATTTTCCAGCACAGGCAGGAAACAGTACTTCTCAAGTGCTTTAGTTTGAGCTTGCAAATTTGGCTTCTCTATTGCAAATTAATTGTACTGAGTTAATCGTGTGTGGCTTTCTCTATTGCAGAAATGGGTTGTCTGCTGATAGTAAAAAAATGTCCTTTGCTGAGATGATGACAGATGATGCCGAAACTTCTCGAGAAGAGAGATGTTTCCGACTTTGGATTAACAGTCTTGGAACTGCTACCTATGTCAATAATCTTTTTGAAGATGTCAGGAATGGGTGAGATTTTCAATTCCTTCTCACGCTTACCCCTTCGAAGCACGTACCTGTTGTGCCTGGTTGACCCGTGGTTAATATATCTCACTTATGCGTGCAGATGGGTTCTTTTAGAAGTGCTTGACAAAATTTCTTCAGGATCAGTCAACTGGAAGAAGGCATCAAAGCCTCCAATAAAAATGCCGTTTAGAAAAGTCGAGAATGCCAACCAAGTTATAGAGATTGGAAAGGAATTAAATTTCTCCCTTGTGAATGTAGCAGGGAATGATATTGTGCAAGGAAATAAGAAGCTCATACTGGGTAAGTTTGAAGAGTTTTTTCTTTAATGTTCTATCTTGTTATGACCGCAATATTCAATTTTTGCATCCAAGCAAAGCTTCATAGTTATGTTACCTTCTTAGAACTATACGTTTTCTGATCCACTTGGCAAAAATAAAAGACCGAAGTTTTGGTTTCTGATGATATGTTGACTAGGTGAGTTTTTGTTTTTTGAGTTCTTTTGGGCTTGATTTTGTTTCTGGTTGTGCTTAAGACAAATCGCGCCCGTGGCCCTTTTTCTCAATTCATATTTTATGAATGTAAGTGATAACTTTGAACTTTTCTACCTCTGCAGCATTTTTATGGCAGTTGATGAGGTTTAGTATGCTTCAACTCTTGAGAAACTTGAGATCCCACTCCCAAGATAAAGCGGGTAAAGAGATTACTGACGCTGACATTCTAAACTGGGCCAACAAAAAAGTTAAGAAGGCGGGTAGAACCTCCCAAATAGAGAGTTTCAAGGTAATTAAGCCTTTCTCACTGATCACTTGGATCCCATGATTGGTGAATCAGTTTTTACTTATGGTTTTTTTTTAATTGAACTTTCAAATTTTAGGATAAAAACCTTTCAAGTGGAGTTTTCTTCCTCGAGCTGCTTAGTTCTGTGGAGCCAAGGGTGGTCAACTGGAGCCTTGCCACCAAGGGGGAAACTGGTACTCTACTTTTTATTTTTCATGATCAATATTGTTTTCTTTTACACTACTATTTGTATACGTGTGACCTTGTACTCGCTAAAATTTTTTTTGTATCAAACTATTGGAGATGGACATGTACTGTAGACTGATACTATAGTATTGAACACATTTCTCAATTTTCTCATGTTCTTGTTGTTTACCACTCAAGTTTTTAAATTCATTATCTTCAATATTGCAGAGGAAGATAAGAAGTTGAATGCAACGTATATAATCAGTGTTGCCCGAAAGCTAGGTTGCTCCATTTTCTTGTTACCAGAGGACATTATGGTGGTATGGATATTATAGTATACTGAAATATTTATAACATACTCATCTGTGTCATCTTGGCTCGAATATATGAACACATCGAGTACTTTCTGTCCCGTCTGGCACCTGATTAGGTCATTTTGATTTCTCATTTGTTTCTGTTTAACCGATGTATTGGAAGTAGATATGACTATTCAGTTGAAAACTGGATTCAACCAAAAGCGCAGTTTACCGTCTTCAGTGGATACATTAGTTAGTATATGTAACACCCAAATTCTACTGTTGTGTGCTTTTGTATGACAGGTAAACCAGAAGATGATGCTTACTTTGACTGCAAGCATCATGTACTGGAGTCTGCAGCAACCGGGAGGGGAAACGGAATCAAACCTTACCACTCCTGACGGGTCCCCTACAGCTTCCGCTGATGGCGAGAAGGAAGCAACTTTGGCCAGTGCAGTCCCCAATCTGTCTATGGACGAAGCTGCTTCAAAACCAACCTCCCAACAGACAGAACACGAGAATCCGTCCAAGGTCGAAAATGAGGAATCGTCTGTAGAAAATGAAAAAAAGGACACTTCTGGTGAAAAATGACAGGATATTCTTGATCACATTTCATTGTTTTTTGGTTTCTAGAGAGGAGGAATAAGAGGAAACTTGGTTGCAGTTATCAGACGCTCTCTTGTTAATGGGATTGTAAACCACAGGAAATGAAAGGGAAAGAGTTTTGTAAATTTTAATTAGAGATTTTTGTACCTAGGAATATTCTTTTTAATGGCTATTTCATTAATTTTTCTGAATAATATGAGAATTCATTTTTTATTCACCTTTCTTATATTTTTTAATACAAGCGATATTCTTATTCTTAACTGCACTAAGGAGAGGATATGTGTTTGAACCCGAAAAAACAATAGGTTGAGAGGAAGGCCTAAGCACATTTCTTAAATTTTTTGAACTTAAAGATTAGATCTGGGTATTCTTCTTCACTTGTTGTAAGTGAGAGGTCTTAGGTTCGTTTCTCGCCAAAGGCGAATTTGAACTACATTATTATGGCAAGCCTATTGTAAGGCTTAGTCCACTTCTTCGCTCCCTTAGTGTGGATAATCCCGTTTGTTCAAAAACAAAAAACGCTTAGATCTTGGTATTGGAGTTTATTTCGTTTTTATTTCATTTATTTTTCAAGAACCCTACAGATTTTGACTAAAAGAATGAAAATACAAACTCTAATTGTCAAATTGATCCTTTTTGGAGATTTGTTGATGTGTTGTCAATATCTAATCGATAATATCATCAATATTTGATTGATATTGTCATCATTTAATTTTAATCATTTTAACAATTGAGATTTGTAAAATCTTCTTCATTTAACCCAATTTCCCCTGGAAAAAAAAATCACTCAAATTATATTTGTACAAATAAAATAAAGGGGTAATTTGAAACAGATCCAATTTTATGGCCCAACATTATGATTAGTCCAATTTTTAGTTATTTTTTATTTAGGTCTGATGACTAGGACACCATGTCAGCACTTTTTGTTGTTAGGTTGACTTTTTTACATTGTGATCACTATTTTACCCTTTTATAGCTTTTAAAAGTTGTCCATAGATTTTCCACGTTTTAGATTTGTATCATCATCAGTTAGCCATCATAAAAAAGAGTAATTCTTCAGTTTCTTTCATCTTCTGCTTTCCGATTTCTTGATAATATTTTTTTTTGAATTTGAAATACTTATCAATCTATTTTAAGGAGGCTTTTAATTGCTTATGTCAGGTTCCTTATTTATCGGCATTACCCAAATTTCTGTTGATCTTTTACAATCTAAGCTACCTCTCGTATAAGTGTTTTACAATCTAAACTACTTGTCATATAAGTACTTGTACAAGCTAAGCTACCTGCCGTATTGTAACTACCTATCCTGGTGGAAAATGTAATTTTATATTTTTTTATTTTTATTTTTTATTTTTTTTATCAGAAACGTGTATTTTTACATGATTCTCGTTTTCAACAATATAAGGTGCAGTCCTCCATCTTGGTAATGTCAAAAGCTCATGAACACACAATCAATGTCAAAAGCCAGTGGAGCAATACTTATATAACATAATCACATATAAAGCTCGCAAATCTTGTATTTGAAATCTCGTGGGGATGTGCCATACCTGTTATCCAGGTAGCAAATACCAAAAAAACACAAACCAGATATTTGTCATGTTTGCCTTCATCATCTGCAAAGATGTTCCTTATAGTTCTAATAGCTTCATATGAATTCGAAATTCAAATTTGGATGCTAATCCGCATGAATCGCAAGGAATATTCAAAACAGGAGTGGGTTAGGGTTGTTGAAACCGTGATTTGTAATTTAAAGTTCAAGTTAATTTCTGGAAGAGTCCTAATAAAACATTCAATGGCAATTGATGTAATTTGATTTCAAAGTATGAACACTTTAATTGATGATGTGGATGATTGCTCTACTTATTAGACCTCACCTATGACTGTGTAATACATTGGACCCATATCAAAAGACCCCTAAAATAAATGTATGGAATTATAGGCTCCTAAGACCAAAAGTTACAAAAGAAACAAATGTTTTGTTCATAATATGCGGAATAGAAACACAATTGGCTAGTGTACATTTTTGTTCTTGTTCACTTGACATGGAGGTAGTAGGATGTAGTGCAGATGTCGATTTACCGCAGTGACAAAAAACAATCATACCTATGCACCTGATGCAATTTTGATCCCTCTCCCTCCTAGCAAATAAAAAAAACCAACATAAAAACAAAAACAAACGGACGGTTCACTACAGTAAACATTTTAGCATACAATCCCTGTGTTACGCTTTAATGCACATTTGCTAAGATCTATCGCCTACGCGTGAGCTCCATCACATGATTATGATCGTAGCGCTGCTTAAGCATTTATATACTGCCACATTTCTTCACAGATTACCATTGTCTGCATTTCACAAAGAACCATTTTACAGTTTATTTTTCTGAGATGATTAGATTTTGTAGAACAAACTGAAATTCATTCAGTGACAGTTATAGACACAACAGCATCGAAGCAAAAATTACAGGGCATAAAAATGCGGCAATGCCCGAATTTGCAGCGTATCTAATCACATATACGGTAACAGTTAAACATGTACATTTGATCACCTCCAACTACAACATGCTAATACACAACAGGTACTCTCTCTTACTTGGTTGCTTCTTTCATACAGAAACGCAGGTGAGAGACGACAACTTCAGTTTCTTTCTTCAGCTCGATTCTGCAAATGCTATTTCTCGTCCAGTTTTAGGGAATTTAGCCGTCTTATTCTCTGATCGAGCTCTTTCATCACCGCAGGTTCTTGCTTTTTCCTTTGTTTTGATATCGTGTTGGTTGTCATTGAACCTATCTTATCAAATGCCACCTGCAATAGTGTCGACACCATATGATACAAGGTTGACACGAAGAATATATAAATTTCTTTAGGGGGAAATAAGCAGTTGTAGAGATATGCGTTACCGTCAATAGTTCATCAGGATCAAATAGGTGATGGGTGGTTCTCTGCAGAATACTGATTACATCTCCAACATGATGGGTTATAAGCAGCTGATCTTCCTTCATCTGCAATTGAAAATCACAAAATCAGACAAACCTCTCCTGTAATCATGTCTAATATTTCGGCTGAACTTAGATGATAGACAGTCAAGAGGCAGTAAATCTGCATAACAAATACAAGCAACGAAAAAGGCCAATGTTTGAAGTTCTTGTACCTTAAAGATTGCTAAAGCAACGTGAAATAGAACTTTAGCCCCCTCGTAGAAAAGGACATCCCATACCCTTAGAGTAGTCTTGAAAGAGAAAAAGAGCAACCCCCGTGAAAGTGTTAGTCACAGAAATTAACAGCAAGTTTCTAGTAGAGTGAGAGAGAGAGAGAGAGAGAGAGAGAGAGAGAGAGAGAGAGAGATTTGGTTTGGTTTAACCTCAGAAGGCAAGCTCTTGGAAAAGAGGCATAGAAACCACTCGGTGGCCACAAGGGAGACATCAAACTCCATTGCTTCCAAATGCGCTGCTATCCTGCATTTTGCTTCCGATTTTTAAAAATACACAAGGGGAAAGTAAAACATAAGAGAGGGAAGTCACCGAAAGCAAGATACCTCGGGCACTTTTTATCCAGGAACTCCTTGACAACTCTTTGTTCAACATGGCATCCTGATAAATTATTTGTATAGCAGTCATTAACTAACACATTTTCCAAGAGGACTGCAAGCATCCAAAATGCATCTTCCTCTGTTTTCATCACAAGAAGTAACAATGCTGCAACATAATTTAAGCCCTGCAGCAAGAAGGTCGAACCATTCCAGGTAAGTAAATGCCAGCAGCCAAAAGTAATATAATTCATATGAAAATACAGACAGAGGAAAGACCAACTTTGTTGTTTTAAATCAGTTATCTTGGAAAAATACATGAAATAGGATATTCTCTCGAGCAATAAAGACAATTGGGGATGAACACGCAAGCAGATTGTGATTGATAAAATTTTCTGGTCAATCCTATTGAAATTTACAGGAGAAATAACTCATACTTCACTGGGGCATACAACATGAGTTGGTGAACTACGGTTTTCGGATGGCTGAAGAAACAACAGAAAGGTACTGTAGTAACAAGTATTTAGGAAACCATTTCAAATAGATTCAATTTTTTGTTAGTTTCTTTGATTAGGACATTCTCATTAGATAAGTGCGGCTACAAGATAGATTGGGAGCAATGTAAAAGATGCTAGCTAACAATTAAAGCTGAAAAGGAAGAGTAAACACAAAAAGGTGCAATAAAGAGAATGAAAATCGAAGCGTTGAACTTAATCTGAACAAAAACAGTAATATGATTAACAAACGTAGTTTTGAACATGTGGCAATTTGGAACATCATTTTGTAACATATAAAGGTTTTGGCACCTTCATGCTCGTGATAATCAGTTAATCACACAACTTTAAAAACATGGGTATTTTGAAAGGCGCATGAGAACCACCTGACAGTATCCAACATCAGAATCACGGAAGGAATATCCAACAAGGACACGTCGGAGAGCAGCGTGACCCTCTGGGGTGTCCAACCATGGATGACCAGGGAAGGTCCGGGGGAGGTCCTGCACATACGGTCAAGGAATGAATTGCAGCACGTGGAGGAAATTCAAGGACAATGCAGCTACAACCTATAAGCTATAATTTGAAATAAATTCTGAGCATTAGAGTAAATACTAAAGGAAGATTTCCCCAATGGATTGGTACAGAGTCTACAGACAAATGCTCAAACATGAACATTTCCAAAGATCACCACAAAGTTACCTAGAGCTAATATTTTCCTAAATTCACTGACGTGGGAATAGCTACATTGGCTAGAGCGGATGTGCTCCCCCCATGCACTCGAATTCAAGTCCTCCTAGAGCAGATGTGCTCCCCCCTATACACCCGAATTCGAATCCCCCTCCCCGCAATTTAAATTAGAAAATATCATTAGCATCAAAAATATTTTCCTAAATTCATCCTGAAAATTACTTCCATCTCTCAAAAGGGAAACTGAAACCAAGAAAATAATACCAATAAAATATCAAATTCCAACATTTTGCCACAAACTTATGATTGCAAAATCCAAATGAGTGGGCAAATTAAGAAACTCACATGATCAATCTGCCTGGTGGCAGGGGTGACCTTGCCCTCGGTGGCCTTGATCAAGTCATCGTAATAGCTCTCCGGCACGGTGGACTTCTTCTTGGCGGCCCCGGACAGCGAAAACCACACCTTGGGGCGGAGCACCGGCGGAATCCCCTTCCTAATCAGCCGCTTCAGAGTGATGGAATTTCCCAAAGTTGAAAACTTTAAGGAGGATTTCAAATTCCCTTCAGAAATAGAAGTCTGCAAGTACCAATTTGCACCTTTGTTTGCCTCCAATGACCACCATTCCCTCCCCTGCTGCCTCACCTTCTCTCTCACCTCATTCAACACATTCACATCATCCACATTCCCTTCCACTGTAAACCCATAAAGGTCCTGGAATTTTACAGTCAGATTTGCCCTCCTGGCATGGATGCTGGGCCTCAAGATTGGTATCTGGGATTGGAATTCCAGGGGCAGGTCTATCTTGCTCTGAGTCCCAAACATCTCTTTGGAAATGGGATTCCAGAGGGGTGGATCAAGATGAGGAGATAGAAAGAGGAGATAAGAGAGAGAGGATAAAAACCCACCAGCTACAAATCCATGGAATTGGTCTTAATTTATAGCCTGAGAAAAAAGCTTTGAAATTTGAGCAAGGTGTTTGATTTCTTCAGCTGGGTTGCTTAAAGATTTGATGAAAGATGAGTCAGGGACAAAAATTTATCACCCAAAAAACCTAGCATTTGTGATGGCCATGAAAGTCTGTTTTCTGCCATTAATATATATACTCTACCCAAAAAAAAAAAAATTCAAAGATAAAAAATAAACAAATGAAAAGAAAAACCTTTTAGAGTTTTAGTGGGCATTTTTTTGTAGAAAAATAAATATTTTCAGACAAAAAAAACCCAGAAAAAAAGGAAAGGTGGAAAGAAGAAACAAAACCCAGAAGAGATTTTTCCTGCAATGTAAAATACAAAAGGGAAAAATGGGGAAAGAAAGTGGTACCTGAGAATCTGAGAAAGGGGTTGAATCAAGAGGACAAGAATATCCTAATTTAGGATTAAAAAGTAATTAGTGGAATTGGATGATTAAGAAGTGGTTTAGCAGGAAAGTCCGAATATTTTGGGGGTAATTTAAGCTTAACAGAAAAAATGGATGGTATGAAGTGGGAAAAAAATAGTGAAGTAGGAGGAAGGGGTCCAATTTGTAAAATAAGTTAGTTTTGGGTGTGTTTTGCTATTAAATTTCTTTCTATAAATTTCTTTTGAATGTTTTTGGAGCCAGTTGACACTGAAAAAAGACAGACATTCACGATTTTTCACACACAGTGTTTGCAGAGTTTTCTCTTTCCTTTTATTTTATTTTATTTTTTGGTTTTGGCTTCTTTTGTTTTGTTTGTTATTTTTGTTATTTATTTGTTTAGACAATTTTAGCTAAAAATATAATTTGAAAATAAAATGACAAACGTAGACGGGATTTGATTTCAATCCATTGACGTTCTCCTTTTGTTACCAACAATTTTTTGATGGATTTGTTACTTTGATATTAGACAGTTCATTCTAAATTCTTAAATATTTCATTTCATATTGTAGTCAACAAAATATATACTTTTTGCATTTGTATAGGTCGAGCCTGATAATTTTTTTAACTAAAAAAATCAAGTGTTACAAGATCAACGTACTATCTAGGTTTTTTTTTTTTTTTTTGAACAAACGATATTATCTATATTAAACGGATGGAAAATTGGGTTAAACCTCACAATTGGCTAGCAATAATGTGGTTCAAATCCGTTTTTGGTAAGAATAGACCTTAAGACCTCTCATTACAAGTGAAGAGGAATACTATTACACTGTAGTACTAAGTGACAACTTACTATCTAGTTATCTATAAGAGACTTGTAGCTTAAGTAATTAAATATTTATCCATGCACACAATATGTTATTTTTCTTTTTAGACAACGATAATATAATCTGCAAATGGTATTTTACCGTAGTAGCGAAAATTAGTAATGTCTCTGCACCTTGGTGCGGGTTCGATTACCACCAATCCTCTTTCTCCCTACCATTTGAAAATTTAACCCCTGTTTGTCAAAAAGTAATTATAATACAAGGTTCGTTTAGGAGTACTTTTAAATAACTAAAACCAATTTTAGAGAAAATATTTTTGAAACCAATAGTAAAAATTAAAGTTAACCTGCAAAATATTTTTGGAACTCAAAATCATTTTCTCTAAAAACGATTTCTGTCATTTAAAAACACTTCTTAACCAAGTTCATAATATATTTTAAATTCAATCAAACTACGAAACAAAAAAAATAAAATTTAAATTCGAATACAGAAAGGAGAGCACATTGCTTCACCTCATTTAACTAAACCCAAGTCGGTACTATGTTAACTTAACTAAAAATATTTAACCGTAATTAATCCAGAATGAGCAAAACTTGAAAAATTAGAGGACAAAACACAAATTGGACAGAAAGGTAAAGCGCGTTTTAGTTTGACAATCGAGTCATTTCACAACGGCTGTGAGGAGGGCATTTCTGCACTCAAAGTTAATTGTTTGGGCCGGTGATATAATTACCAGAAGTGCCAGTGAGCTGGACGTCGCGTGGGGCCCCGTTCTGTGGGACCACAACCTCTAAGCGCGCCAAAATGGGCGGGTTGAATCACGTGCGAGTGTCTTACGTTCTTGATCCTGATCATCAGACCGTGTACGAAGAGGGACAACGCCGCGTAGGCACTGACAGTTGTACGTTGTGATCGTGGTACGACGAAGGCTACACACGTGTGATGATTCGGGTGCATGGTAAATGAGGTGGGACTCATAAGCAGCGGATTGTCGCTGTCTGGAGCCCCACTAGTTATTCGTGGGAGGACATGTGGAAGTGTTTGGTTCGGGTGCTGGGCCGGCCTCCGTTGTGACGAATACAAGAAGCTGGGCCGGTTTTTGTTTGCGGGTCCCACTTGCAGTAGGAAGTCAGAGACTCAGAGCTCTCTGCAAAAATACAGTTGATTTCGTTGCTTCCGATAAACGGACAAGGAAACAAAAACAAGGCACGTTAAAACTTTAGCAAGAAGCTAAAACAACATGAACACAGATCCGGATCTGTGGAGCCCGAGGATCAATGAATTCAGACTATTGAAATTTGATTAAACGGTTATAATTATTATAATTTTTAGAAATGTCATCTGTTTGTAGTCGTTAAATCAAATTTCAATGATTCCGATCCATTAATCCGCGGGCTCCGGTTGCACATATCCGGAGAGGATCTGTGTTCAAACAACATAAGCAATCGACAATGTGATAGTTTCATGTTCTTAAGGCTTCAAGGCATTGCTCTTGTTACACTAACTTGTTTATACGTTTTTTTTTCCTCTTTTTTTTCCCCAATCGCGTTTAGAATATAACCGTTCTTAACCGGTGAACTGACGGGTTGATTATTAAAAAAATGACTTCAGGCTTTGTTTAGAAAGAGATTGTTAAAACGACTATAACCAGCATTCTTCTACATATCAAAATTATGATGAACTAATTTTTACAGAGAAGTGATTTTCACACACTTTTTAAGTTCTTCATACACTCATCTTTATTTCTAACTATTAGATTGGATAAATCAAATGAGATTAATGATCATAATTAAATAAGAATGTGTAAAAAACTAAAAAGAGTGTGATTATCATTTTTCTTTTTGTTCAGACGAAGAGTTCATTTGAATTTCTTAGTCTTGGTTACACTTCTTTTTCCTCGCACCCTTTTAGCAAGAGGGATGCACAACATAACTGAAAAAACAACTCATGAGGTCGGTGTAGTTTTGTTGTAGTGCTATCTAGATCTACTTAATACAAACGATTGAAACTGGTGACATCGAATAAGTATGTTGGATTTTCAGAGAGACCCATACATATGAAATATGGTTTGATCATTTATAGGCTGCTTCCATGCTTCAAGTTTACTAGATTGAGTAGATAATATAGAAACTTAAAAAGAATAATTAGAATCCAAATCAACCAACCAGTTGAGAGAGAGAGAGAGAGAATCAATACTTAAGGTGCAATTCAATACTGTCATATATTCTGCATGATTAATGCTAGATAGATCAATTTATTTATACCAAATTTGTAAATTATATGATGCATCATTAATTAAAAAACAAGCATGTTAATCGATGTTTAAATAATAATTCAATCATCAACAATCACGTCATATAGTTTACAAAATTTAACCTAAATAATTAGTCTCTCTAACATTACATGTTACATGTATATGGGGTCCTTTGTGCTCAACAAAAATCATCATTTTCGATCATGCATTAGACGTGCTATCACCTACTTCTTTCCTTTACTACAAAGACTAGATCATAGATTTTATCATGCAGGACGCAACTTGTATGGCCTAAGCAAAGTCACCACCTCAATTGCAACAAAATGTAGTTGTAATAGTACTCAATACAACTACTACTCAATCACATATTGATAGGTTTCAATGATGTAGGACATAACCAATACAAAGTCATGATCACTTCGAAGAAAAACTTTCTTGCACACGTTGCCTGAAATAAGTATTTGTAGATCTCGCATCTATGATTATATGTTACAATAGTATTAACTAAGTTAAAAAATTGTAAACGTAAACTCACCATCCCATATTATTTCTGTAGTTCTAAATTACCGCTAAAGAAATTAACACCTAACAGTTGTATTAATTAAGAACCCTAATAATTAGTAAATTGCTGTTTTGACCCTTGGGGTAGAAATTGCTTTCAAGAGATTTATGCAAAAGATGGCTCAAGCCACTTTTGTGAGAGAAATGAGAGGATTCTGCAAAAGTTGTGTTAAACCAGGTTTGTGCTGTTAAATACCAAGGTTCTGAAAGACGCTAGGCGCTAGTCGGGCGACGAGGCTGGGGACTAGCGCCTAGGCGGACTAGAGCCTAGGCGGACTAGATGGATTTAAGTAAATATATTGTATTTCGTGTAAATAAGTGTCTGTTTATACTAATATATATATATATATATATATATATATATATATATATATATATATATATATATATATATATATATATATATACATACAAGGACCTTATGCAAAGGAATCCCCATTTTTAGAAAAAAATGGGGATTAGGTGTGGGGCCCACTCCACATCGAATTTCAACGATCCAAACCGTCTATTTTTCAAGTTCCACCTCATAGATCATCCTTGCAAAATATTAGGCAAATCGGAAATGTTTAAGGCATCTAATTGGGTTCAAAGAAATTAACGAATACTTTGTTATATAAGAAACAATGAAATTTTATCGTGATAATTAAATAGGCAAATGGTTTCGGATCGAATTGAATTTTTGCAAGGATGATCTATGAGGTGTAACTTGAAAAATAGACGGTTCGGATAGTTGAAATTCGATGTGGAGTGGGCCCCACACCTAATCCCCATTTTTTTCTAAAAATGGGGATCCCTTTGCATAAGGTCTTCCTATATATATATATATATATATATATATATATATATATATATATATAATTTCATCATAAACTAGAAAATAGAATGACATATATATTATGAAGTATTGGAACATAATGAAAACATGGGGAGCAAATATATAATGTGTGTTTATTTAAGTGTCAATTTATTGAAAAAAATAAAATTCAAAAGGAAAGTTATCTATTTTATATATAAGTGAGTTGCAACCTAGGAGGTGTTTACGCGGGTTTGGGCGGGCTAGGCGGGCACCTCAGCAGGTCTAGGCACCCTTTCTTAATTTTCAAATGCATACGCGTTAATCGGGACGGTGGCAAGCCGCCTAGGCGCTAGGCGGGGATTTTTAGAACAATGTTAAATACCTCTTCTACGACTGCTGCGTCGCCAATTAAAAGTAGTGTTCATCTGAACAGCCTAAAAAGTCCAACACATCCACTTTTGTAATATGACAGCAACAAATATTCGTTTTACCCTGAATTGTGAAACATTTGCATCTAACAGAAAGATTTTCAAAGCAAAGACTGTTCGACAGTTCTTGCATTGGTCTTTGCAGCTTGCTTTCCTTGTAGAAAAAGATTGCATGCAAGCTATACCATACACATGTTGTTACAGTTCTAAACTTATCCCGCGCCTCTTCCCTTTTTGACTATTTTGTTAATTATGACTTTACATATATATGGCATGATTTGGACATACAATCTACCACTTTTTCTGTAAAGAAAAAGTGTTAATTGTTAAACAAACACCAATAATTATTAAATATGTATAGAAAGTTGTGAAAATTTTGCATAAAAGGTGAAAGATTGTCAAACCAATATATTATTATCTGTGTTACGGAAGTTTAAACTTTTAAATTTGATTTCTTTCATTGTTAGATATATTTTTTTTTTCAATCTCAGTCAATTATTTTTTATATTACCAAGTATTGTAGCATTAAAGAAAATAAAAAAACAAAGATGCCAAATTGTCCCACTCTATTTTTTCCAGTTCTTGAAGCCAAATAAAAATGTAACAATATCAGTGATCCAGTCCTCTTGACCATGCAAATGGCAGTTTATGTACGTGACCAAGTGTTATGTACATAACATGACAGCCATTTAGAGACGAAGATGGTCCAAAACATTATTCATTTATATACAAATCAAAAGTGCAATCAGGACACCAAACCGCACAAGAACAAAGCCGATCCGTTTTTAAAGCTACGTGAGCCCACGACCCCACCCCATCCCATATAATTTTATAGCTATTATGTACTTTTTAATTTGTTTTTGTTGCTGCTGTTGTGCCCTAGCCAATTCAAGCATATTGAAGTTGTTTCAACCCATCATGATTTCACTTCTAAGCTTATGTTTCATTAGATCGATCGGATTATGGTGATAAAGATAAAGATTAGGAGCCCAAAAATGCAAAGCTTTGTTCTCGTGCTCCGATTTGCAACTTTCAACTTGTTTTCAATCCACTTTGCCATCTGATCTACATCATTTCTTCATCCCACTTTTCCCCACATATACCTAGGGGTGGATTTTTTTGCCAAATTGCCGTGCCAACCGAATTGCCAACCGTGCCATACCGATTTTGTGCCAAATTTTTTACGCCAATCGGTAATGGTACGGTAATGTACCGTACCAAAATTTCATGGTACGGTATTGGTAATGGATACCATTACCACGGCATTACCGTACCGTACCGAAAATAAAATAAAATATACAATTTATAAATTATATAATAGATAATTATATCACACATATGTATAATATTTCAATAATTTGAAAATAAAACCCTACTTACATTAGCATTGTTGTTGGTGACTTTGATATCTTGAAATGGTGGAAATCAATTACAAAAGAGTTCCTAATTCTTTCACAAATAGCCAAGATATCTTTGTAACCACCACTTCTATCGTTGCTAGTGAAAATGCATTTAGCCTAGGAAGGAGAGTTGTGGAATTTTTTAGGGCATCCTTGATTCCTAAAATAGTAGAGGCACTAGTGTGTGTACTAGTGGTTGGCTTAGGGCAGATGAAGTAAACTTCTACAATGAACCAACGGAATATATGCTTCAATTTTACAAGGAAATGGAAAAAGATGAAACAAGAAAGATATGCTTTAATTTTTTTAGTAAATTTGTTATTAAATGGTTTTCAACTTTAATTCTTTTTGCTACTAATTAATATGTTTTATTTGTTTGTAATGTAGGCTTGACACAAGCTCAATCTTTTACAAGTTCAATGTCTCATTCAAAAGCTTTGACATCTCAAGCTTGAATAACTGATCAATGAATTCTACTTTTGAAGTTTAGTTCCAATTTTCATTTGGTTTGAAACTTTAATTTCTATTTGGATTGTTAACTTCTATTTGTTTTGGTTCGTAACTTCTATTTGGATTGCAAGCTTAATTTTCATCATGAATCTTGATGCATTATTTGGATTATTGTGTGTGTGAATTGTGAACAATGAATAATAGATGAATTCAAGCTACAATGTATGAGATAAAGGTACAAAAAAAAAAGTTTTGCCCTTGAATTGGGTAAAAAAACAAAAACAAATTTTGTTCCAAAACAAAATGGCAATTACCATTGCCATACCATGCCAACCGAACTTAACAAAATGGCAATTACCATTGCCATACCATGCCAACCAAACTTTTGGCAATACCAAACTTTGGTATACCGAAAGTTTGGTACGGTAATGGTAATAGATTTTACCAAACCGAAAGTTTGGTACGGTAATTGGTACGAGGGTTTTGGTACGGTAACCGTACCGAACCCACCCCTACATATACCATCAAACAAGACCTACTTGTTTAGAACATTGGCTCAAATAATAAAAATATAAATTTCAGCTGTTGGTCAATAATGTGGACAATATTTAATCGATATGTTGTCATTATTTGATTTTAATTATTCCAATACTTAAAATTTGTAGAATCAACCAATTTCTCAAAAAGTATTATCCCAACTTTCTTTTCTGTTTCTTCCTAACTATAATGTAGTAATATATATATATATATATATATATATACAATTGGAAGGCCCCTGCAACCTTGCCTCTCCTACAATTCTTACTTTTGTTATATATATGCTAGTTTGTTCATCGAGACCGTAATCCTACAATATGCATCTTCTAGAGAACCATACTCTTGTGTTTCCCAGCAATCATGTAATGAATGAAGATGGAGCTTGGCTTAGTGATGTAGTTGCTTTTGTTATTCATTGAAGATGAGTAATTAACCAAAGTATGCTTTCAAGAAAAAGGAAGGCAAAAAGGAAATAAGCTGCTACCATTAGCACTGGAAAATTTCGAGACAGTTTTCTATGTATACGAAAACACAAGTCGGTATACCATTTGTCATAAATAAGTGAGTCACTGATATATTTTAGTGTCTCTCTACTTCTACTATGACACGTGTTGTAATAGCTCGTGTTCCAGGTACAGTGAATACCATGTTGTCCATAGACAGCATACAGTAGCAGAGATGTAGCCAATTAGCCATGGAGACTTGTGAACAAGCCCATGAACCTTTCGTTGGTGGGCATGGGTAATGGAAAAATAGTTTAAGGGACAATGGGTTGGGCAATGTGGTCCAAAGGCTACTTCTACAAAGACTTTCTCTCCTAAAATCTGAAGTGTGGAGGCTTGGAGTTGGATCCAATTCCGGAGTTCAATATATACTTGGTGACCAAGCTATGGAGCTTAAATAGGGAAAAGCTTACTCCTAATCGATTGACTTTTGTGTTTACAATACTTAATTTCTGTAAGTGGTGAATTACATGATGGTAATCAGGGAAAAGCTGAAATGTCCAATCTTTTTTACCTCTGGAATCATGGACTGCCGTGGAAAAGCCATTAGCTGGTCCGCTATATTAAAATAATATATACACACACACACACACACCTATTATATGTAGGGTCACATATTAATCCAGACTATACATGTAAGTTCTTTTTCTCCTTAGGCCATCTCCAACTGAAGGATCCAGAGGGCCAGAGAGCCGAAAATAGCCCGAAAATCGTCTCTAACCGAGGGCTAGGCCAGAGGGCTCGTGAATCTGAGAGGGCCCCACGGAATCTGAAAGGGCCAAAGGGCTGACTGGCTGGCCAGAAAAACTGGAAATCCTGTTGGTTATAACTGATAGGAATACATTCCATTACTTAATATAAATGTAACCGACATGAATGCTTTGAATTTTTTTTATAGTTTTATTATTATTTTTTATTTACAAAATTTTTCCTATAACTTCTATTTTTCATATATTTTTTTTTAAATTCTATTTTTTTCCTATAACTTTTATTTTACAAAATTTGTTTCATATATTTTTTTTAAATTTCATTTTTTCCTATAACTTCTATTTCACAAAATTTGTTTCATTTTATTTTAAATTCTATTTTTTTTTCCTATAACTTCTATTTCACAAAATTTGTTTCATTTTATTTTAAATTCTATTTTTTTCCTATAACTTCCTAAGCCATTATACAACATTAATTAAATTAAGTAACGTGAAACAACATTAAACAATAAGAAACAACATTAACCAACATAAAAATTATACAACATAAAAAAAACATTTAACAACATGAAACTTAAACAATATTTAAGTTGTAGTTTTTTAAATAATAAATTATGTTTGGCCCTATGACCTCTGGCCATTTGGCCAACGGAGTCAAATATGGCTCTGTACTGTTCATTAAAATATTAATATTTTGGAGTATCTTGGAGGGCCATAAGGTTAAAACGAGCCCTCTGGCCAGCCATCGGTTAGAAATAACCTTATATAATTAGAGGGGTTTAAAATTGTAGAGCTTTACTTAGACACATGCACACATGTGCATATTGATAGAGAAAACCAACGTCATTCACGTGTATATAGAGATAGTTGAAGATCAAGTTACGTACTAATGTCAATGATAAAAAAAACGGAGTGAATTGTTTAATCAAATCTTGATCAAGCATTCTTGTCGTTGACGATTCAAAGCCTCGTATATATATTTTCATGCACTTCCCCATAAAACCATAATCAAAGTAAGAGGATGATTACACATGAACTATATAATTAGTTAATAAAATATTTCATAGATCATAGATGGAAAACTTAATTTACGTACCTCAAAACAACTTGCACAGTATAATGATTTATCCTTGCCCTAAACTATAAGATAAGAGAAATGCTAAGGAGACTTTCACAAAGCGAGACTTTTTATAGATTCTCTACCACATCATATTTTAAAGTCAATTTTTCGTGCTAATATTATAAAATATTATGCCAAAAACATGATGTGTCAGGGAATCCTATTTTTAAGAGAACCTCCTTAGTATTTCTCTTGAAATAATTAGGACTAAATCATAAAGTTTTGTTCATAGCTAAATTGGGATTATAACCCTAATTAGAATATGCAAAGAAACGAGAAACAGTGAAATGAAAGGAGGGAAGTCAAAGTACATAAACAACGTCGAGCCTCGGGCGCAATGCATGGCGTACAATATTGAAAGAGGTTAGCTTTCCATCCGACACGAAATTAGTAAGTTAGTAAGTTAGCATTATCATACTCCATCCATATATATCTATGATTTCTAACCCATTAATTCAAAGAAGATGTCTCAATCCAACCCAAAAATTAAATGAAAACAAGTGATGTGTCTCAAAACAGGTGTCAGTTTATCAACATACAAGAAGATGTGTATGTGGCTTGCTGCATGCATTGATGCACCTGAAGAAAAACGCCTCAAACTTTTCAAGTCAAATAAGCTTTTCACTCCCCAAGACAAAATTGACAATAATTAAGGTTTCAATTTGAGCGTTTGAAAATATATGAAAAAAAATAAAACTCTGTGTTCCAAGTTCAAATCATCTCCACACTTTTTAGTATATGTTAGTATAGAATATTGTTTGTAGTGAAAAAAAACCAAAACACCAAAACAGGTTATTTCACGTGCATAACAATGCGTATAACATGTTTCGTAGAGGTATAAAATGGTTTGCTAGGAAATGTTCCTTTAAACATGTTTATGTTAGATTAATTATGAATTCAAAATTTTTTCTCTTTTTAAAATATGTGTTCTTAAAGTTCGCATCTTGACAATATAAACATATATTTGACAACGTAAATCTGATAAGATCGATAACATCACACTCACTAAGATGATTTCTTATGGTTTACATTTTTATCTTCTAGAATCATACACTTGTATACTAGCAAGGGCGGAGCCAAGTACAAGGCTCCCCTAGGCAATAGCATAGGGAGAGTTTGGTTCTTCAAGCTTAAAAATATTAATTTTTGGATTAGTTTATGATTTTTAATTGTCATATTCCACTTAACAAATGAATTTTTTTTATTAGTAAGACTGTTTTTAAGAATAATAAGAGCTAATAGATGTTAAATAAACTCATCACTTTAACTTTAATAGTAATAAATTAAAACTTCCATAGCACAAATGATTTCTTATTTTATTCACTTGAAAGCTTTGAAGGCTAGAAACCTAGACAACATAGCATAAAATTCTTGCTTCAAATTACTACATTTAAGTTTTTACTATTATATAACTTTATGTAGGCAACATAAAATTAAAAATTTGATTTCATAGTAATAATTTTAGCTTAACTCACCCATCGAAAAATTTCTGGCTGCGGAGCCAGCGTGCATCTGTTGGGAAACTAAGTAAATTTGTGAGAAAAGCAACATTTTAGCGCATCCTAAACCTCATTTACACTCCATATATAATTAAATAAAAGAAAAACAATATTTCACCCCTACCACTTAGTACTACGGTCTGGTGATATTTTTCTTCACTTGTAAGTGAGAGGTCTTAGGTTCGAATCTCATGAATGACGAATTCGATACCAAATTAGACTGTCCACTGTGTGGCTTAGCCGAACTCCCCCTCCCCTAGTGTAAAAATATCGATGTACTCAAAAAAAAAAAAAAAAAAAAAAAAAAAAAAAAAAAGTATTCCACCCCTATGTGAATTTCTAGCTAGCTCCATCATTACTACTAATTTACTTAATTGGGTAAATTATATAAAACTACTTTAACTATTGGGCCAGTTTCATACTCCATCTTTAAAAATTGTCAATGTCATACCTCATTTTACGAATTTGTTACAATTTCATACATTTTGTCAGTTTGTCTGTTAATTCTTCCGTTAAATAGTGACATGGCTTGAGACGTGACTCATTTTCTATTAAAAAATTAATTAAATATTAAAAACTGAAAAAATAAATCTTATTTTTTTTTTTGCATGGGGGGACCCACCCCTAATAAAAACCAACCTCACCCACCCGTAGTTTCCTTCCTCCCCCACTTCTCGCTCTCGCCGTGCCTAGAACCACCATCCCTCCCCTCTCTCTCCCCTTTCCTCCCGTATTCTCTCTTCCTTTCTCTCTCTCACGCTGCAACAGGGTCGGCTCCGCCGTCGTCGGCAAGCTCCAAGCCCTAGGCTTCACGAACCTCGTCCTCCGCACCCATGCCGAGCTCAACCTCACCCGCGAAGCCGACTTCGAGAAACCCATAAATGTTCCTGCACCACCAAACCTCATTGGACCCTAAACCAAACCCCAGAAACCCCATCGAACCCGCTCTCCCTTCGACCCCAGAACCCCAGCGTAGCTGCCTCCTGTCCCTTGAGCCAAAACCCACAAACCCAATTGAGCAAAGCCCAAAGCTTTCTCTGATCCCAAATAGCCACCACGTGTTCGAAACAGGAGAGAAAGAAAAAGATGGATGCACGGGGTTTTTCGTAGCAATGGCAGAGGTGTCAAAGGGGTTGCAACAGAGCACACCCAGTTTGCGAAATTCCAATTAGGATTTGATTTGTTTGAATAAATTAAAAATTGGGGACTGAAATGGGGAAGATGGGTGAGGGTGATGTGTTCAGGGGAGACAGGTGGGGAAGAAGGTTGACAGTGATGAGTTTGGGGGGTGTGATGGGGGAAGACGGGAGTGGGTGGGATCTGGGATTGGGGTGGGATCTCAGTTTGGTTGGGGGAAGACGGGAGAGGGGAAGAAAGGTGAGGGGGGATAAGGGGTGGGTCCCCCATGCAAAAAAAATTATTAAATGATTTTATTTTTTTAGTTTTTAATATTAAATTAATTTTTTAATAGAGAGTGAGCTCCATCTCAAGTCACGTCACTATTTAACGGAAGAATTGACAGACAAATTGACGGAAGGTATGAAATTGTAACAAATTTGTAAAATAAGGTATGATATTAACCTTTTTTAAAGATAAGATATAAAACTGTGACTGGCCCAATAATTAAGGTAATTTTATATAATTTACCCTAATTAATTTGATGATGGATTGCCGATGAGATGTCTACATAATGCTTTTTTTAATTAATTTGTCACTCCACCAACCACTAATTTAGGAAAAATATGGAGTAAACTACACCAATAAAAGGACGAAATAATTACTTATTTTAAATGGTTGTTGGCTTTCAAATAATGCTACGTAATTACCCAAACCCTCAATAATTTCATAAATAGAAAAGAAAAAAACAATAATTAATTCGATAACAATAATGCCAACAACAATATGCCTCGCAGACTCACAAACAAAACTTATTTATTTTTATTTTTGTTGGAATGCCACCAAGGTTGTTCTTGTTAATTTGTTCATCAACACAGAAATCGGATCTTCGAGGAATATTGGACTTTAGTCATAAAAATCATGTGCAATGTATCTATAGCTAAATGTGAAGAACTATATTGAAAAGATTAATATACTAAATTAATATTAATTCATAACTGGAGACACCCATAGATAAGAGAAAGACCTGGGAAACCAGCCAAATCTTATGCCATGATTTCTATCAACTATCACCATCGGAGTACTTGTAAGAATAGTTTACAAATACAGTTCTTGTAAATCTTTCTCAATATTCATGTTCCCGAATTTGAAAAAAGAAAAAAGAAAAGTAGAAGTGCATGCAAATAAATATAACAAGAAATATGAAAAACACGATGAATTAGAGGAAGAAGAAGAAGAACAACAAATGCCTGGCTTTCCCATGTACGCCGCGAAATCTTTTGCCCACCGATGAATTCTCCACCGGAAACACTCACACATGTTGATCATATAAGCTAGACATGATAAATATGATACCCCAAAAAACTATGTAATTTCTTCTCGGAAGAGTGAGTAGTAGTACTAGCACTAGCACTCATGACAGACCATATTAATTTCTTCTTCTTGATCTTCATAACTGTCCGTGATTGCTGCTCAAAGAAAACCCAAAAACATGGACGAGACAGAGAGTGAAAGAAGAGTAGTGCGTGGAGGAGTCAATTAATAATGCAGTGGAAAATATAAAAAGGGGTAGAAGTGAAGAAATTTTTAGTTGTGACGGGAACATGGATAGTACACCACGCGTTTTTATGTAAGTGGTGAAATTTTTTAATTTTTAAGTTATTAACCTTTTAACACACATATCACACCATTTATATAGGAACACATGATGTACTGCCTCGTGTGACGGTTACACTTAAAAATCCCTCGCAAAAGTGGAGAAATGTTTATGTGTTTCGAAAATAACTGCCACATGTTATAGAATGAATAAATAATAGATTACTATGTCTCACTTTTATTGGATATTACTGTAAAAACAAATAAACTTATTATGATTTAAGTGAAATAATAACAGTACATAACCAAATTTAGGTTGTATGAAGTACTTCTCATACAACCCGATATTTTAGGGATACTGAAATGCTTCTCATAAGAGATACTTCATACAACCCGATATTTTAGGGATACTGAAATGCTTCTCATAAGAGAGAGAGAGAGAGAGAGAGAGAGAGAGAGAGAGAGAGAGAGGTTGTATGAAGAAGTTGCTCCCAAGAAGATAATGAGCGTTTCCCGTTGATGTTGTTTTCAAAGGAGGAGGTTTCCCGTTTTGTTTCACACTTTGGAGCTCTTCTTTTTGTCTTCCAGCTGCTCCAAGAGTTGACGAAGATTAAAGTGCCAATTGAATGACTACTACTTCATCGGCTTTTGTTTGATTGTTTTCTGCTTAATTGTTGGTTTAAATTAATTAGTTTCCTCAACAAAACTAGCTTGATTTAGGGAACAATGTAAATCCAAGATTGCAAGTAATAGGAAGCATGGGTCGAAGATTCCTGTCTGGATTCCAAGCTTTATGAGTTATCGTCCAACTAACAAAAATATTTTGAATTATAATAAATCTGGTTCCTGATCATAACACCAAAGAAAATAAATAAATAGAAACATTTTCGGCTGCCGGCCTCTCTCCCTTGGAATGCGGAAGAAGACCTCTAATCCTCGGAAAATTTTTAGTTGTGACGGGAACACGGATAGTACACCACGTGTTTTTATGTAAGTGGTGGAAAATTTTAATTTTTAAGTTATTAATCTTTTAACACTTATATCCAACCATTTACGTAGAGACACGTGGTGTACCGCCTCGTGTGATGGGAATACTGAAAAATCTCCCATAATCCTCTCCCATTTATTAAAAATCTTGGAGGGAATAGGTACGCACCCTAATATATGTTTTTGTATGCGGATGTTAGTAGAAGTGTGGACGAATGGTTTGTTTATGAGAGTTTTAAAGAAAAGTCCGCGGTACTGTTCACTTTAACGAAAAATCACATTTTTACACTAAAAAGTCAATCCTTGTACTATTCGCTTTACCCTTTATTTTGTCCTTATCATTAAAATTTAAAGTTTTCAAGCTATTTTCATTAGTTTTCCTTTTGTTTATTGGACAAAGTGTGACATATGTCCACCGTTTTCGTTGTCTTGGTCTAAACCTCCTTTCCCTATTAATATTTGTTTTGGTCAAGCTTTTGGTAACAATTAACCTACATATTGTTGGTACGTGCACCATCGTGCATTTTGAATAGTGGAAGATCAAGGTTTGGTCTCAATATACATTCACACGTGTCTCGATCGGTGAGTGTCAATTGTTAATATAGGCAAAATTATAGGAATGATGATTTTTTCCGGATCTTTTTTACTAGGATTCCGAAGATTATCTAATCATATTCGTTCATCGTATATCATACTATTATAAATTATTATAAATTTTTTTATTTAAGATTAAATATAAACAGTACCTGACGAAAACTGATCGCACGATATACAATAAACAGATGTGATTGGAGAATCTCCGGAATCCTCACAAAAAGGATTCGGAGAGAATCTCATTCAAATTATAGATGCATGCTTCAAATTGTGGTTGATTTGTTAGAATTTCCTTATTATCATAAAAATAAGGCGTGTATGACTAGTTAACCGTTATTGAAGAAATTAAAATACAACTCTATAATTCTGTATAAGCACACATGTGAGGTTTGGTAAACTTTTAATGTGGAACGTTTCATATCTTTTGATAAACTTACGATGTGATAGATTTCTTCACATCCTCACGTGTAATCTGACTAATAGTGAATTTTCAAGCATATTATATGAATGTGTGACCATTAAGCTTCGTATGTAAGTCACCATTATCTGATACAGTAATACCATAAATGTTTCACCCATAAATTCAGTTAGCGGTACAAGAAATAACCTAACTCTTTATAAACATATACATATTTAATAAACTTCTGATCTCGGACATTATTCACATTCTCATAACTAAATAGCAAGCCGATCAATAAAAATGAGTGAGTTAGAGAACATATGCCCCACGGTTAATTTTTCTTATTGTAGTTAATAAGTCACAATCTGACATAATTAACACATCGTCAATTGAACTTATTACATAAGTTGACTACTAGGGTGTGGTAGTCTGATACAAAATCTTTAACAATCTTTTTCCATCGAACCCTTTAGAATGGAGTCCAGATCTTCTGCACCCAAAACCCCCTGTGGCCCCTCTATGTCTTTGCTTTTTGCCCAAAGATTTGGTTTACTTTTTATTATTTTAATTATTGTCAAGTTAACATTAATTATGTTTAGTTCAAAAAGCAAAGACACAGAGGGGCCACAGGGAGTTTTGGGTGCAGAAGATCTGGACTCTTTAGAATGGGCAATGACAACAGGGTCAAATTAATGGCACCAACCAACTCCTTTAAAAAATGGAGATCAGAGGGTTGGTGGTTGCAATTCAAACCTTTGTACAGAACGACGAGATGGAAGGGAGAGGAAGCATCCGTATAAGGCTCGTCACATGCCACACTTGGCTGTAACTGCACCGTTGAAAAAAATGAACCGTCAGTTTTTCTTCTTATTTCTACCAAGCCCATATATTTGTATTTTGGCACGTCCTAATAGTATCAAAACTCGGAGCTTGACTGGGTTCAACACTTATTTGTCTTGAGTGTTTTTCGGTTTCAGTGTTACGAGATGGTTCGAGAGAAAAAGAGAATAGGTGTTCCATTGTTGGAGGTTGCCAACAAGCAATAGTGTGTACATAATTGTGTTATGCTTGCGCGTTGGTTTGACTTCTTGACCAAATGATTATGCATCAAATGAGACTGGTGGTTCGGTTAAGTTATTTTTTTATGCCTTGAGTGAACGATGACTTAAAGCCAATGCAAAATAAGTGCATGCCTAAATAATAACTAAAAATGAAAGTGGAAATGAAAATAAAGGCAAGGAACTAGACGTAATCATTTTTTGATGTAATGGAGATTACAAACGTTTACAAAAGTAATTCTAGGCTGATGAGCCAATCTACATGATTTGATAAGTAAATAGACTTGAAAATGTTATTAAGAAAACATTAAACTCTAGCAAGATTCAGGCATGTCAAGTCAAGATAATGCCAGAAGAGTCCATCGAGGTCACTGGTATTGGACTGGACTAAAAAGGAAACATTGCGATCAAATAGGTGATCATGGTGGTTGAAATTGCACATCAACCAAATCATACCAGGGGTGACAGAGTTGTAAAAGTTTTACATTTCAGGGATAGTAGGTAGTGTTTGCTTTGAAGGAAGACTTTGAGATTGTACTAGAAAAGCTAGAGGTTTACTGAAGACCAATTTGGGTTGTGTTGAAAAGTAGTTAGGTTGATTAATTGGAGGAAAAGCAATTGGGTTGATTAATTGGAGAATCACTTGAGGTTTAATCGTAAAGATTGATTTTGACAAAGGTCCTCATCTTGAAGGCCTTTGACTCTATTTATAGGTAGTGGAGAAGGAGCAGCCTCGATCTTATTGCTGAGTTGGCGGAGGAGTAGATCGGTTATTTGACGTTGAAAATAACTACTATTCTTGGTTGGTGGCTTTCAACCGTGTCCTATGGCATTTTGCACAATTGATGCGGTGATATTAACCTCTCGGATGCCGCGTTCATTGACATTTAAGGAGCAAGAGATTCTCGGATTTGATTATCTACGTGGTAGGTGCGCTTCGAGGAAGGTTGAGTCCGAGCCATCAGACGTGTGTGAAGTGAAGTGGGTGTCGTCCAAGCTCTAGGATAGAATTCTTGATGGGGCTTAGAAGTTGGTGGACCGGAGTCGTATGACTTTGTGTGAACAAAAATATATTAGCCCCATAACATGTCATATTTTATTTATGGCCCAAAAACGTCCAAATCTGTCAGTTCAAAAAAAAAAAAAAAAGTCCAAATTTGCTTGCACGAAGTGTTTTAATCTCATGTCTTTATTTTTCTCGATTTCTCCTCATGCGAGCAAAAGGAGTGTGCACCAAGGGCGGAGCCACCCACAAGGCTAAGGTGGGCTATAGCCCAGGAAGATTTTCTGTAAGTGTAGTGTTATCTATGCACTTATTTTATTTCTCACACATCCCTTTCAGTTTTCGACCTTTGGATTGAATGAATTGACGAAGATCAATGATAAAAAATTAATAAGGGTGTGTGAATAGCACTATCATTTTTCAAACTAATGCTTTAATGACTTATGTTAATGCATGTAGCCTATATAGCACAATCAATTTGAATATAGGTTATTATTTCATGTATATTTAGTAGAGGATAAGTAATAAATAATACTTTTTATGCTAAAAATAATAAATTAGTTCTATCTTCCATTCCCCTTCTATCCTATTTGTTAAACTTAAAGAAAAAGACCATTTACACTGTACGATTTAGCCTCCGTACTTCTTACTCAAGAAAAGAAAAAGAATTTTCTTTTAGTTCACAATTAAATTTCTATCTCCGCAATTCCTCGCTTTTCTTTGCGATTTTCCAATGAATGTAATTATTTACTTATTTTTTATTTATTTAGTAGGTTAATTATTTATATGATCCTTGAAGTTGTTGGTTAGGGTTATGATTTCAAGAATTGTTTATATTCTATTGTTGTTCTTGTATATTGATTATTTAAGTTTTATATAAGAAAATAAATAAGCATATGATTTTATGGTACTAATTTTAGCTAGCCCACCCAAGAAAAAAATCTTGGCTCCGCTATTGCTGTGCACATTGATCATATACCCCCTGCAGCTAAGTCTCCTTTGGCATGTTGCTCCCTGTTACATGGTCGCACTAGCACTTGCACCACAAATTTGAAAATATAGGTGATGTTGCTACATAGGTTGGTAGTGATGGTGTAGAACAATATCAATATAAAGATGTGGCAATAGTCTCGGTGGTGGTGAATGATTCTTTGATTGTTATTGCATATTTGAGCATAAGCAACTACGTACCCCTAACATTGTTCGCTCTTGCACGTCAATTTTCCTTGTAAAGTGAAAGTAAGGTACGTGTAGTGTAGTTGTTGACAAAGAAAACAAAGGTAACCAGGATGTATATACCTCGATGTTTTCCATAAAGATTTGAATTCTTAGATGTGTAAGATTTAGTACGTTTCATTTTTTGGTGGTTAAGTCGATGTGATGATGGTTTATATCATACTTAAGATTTGAATTCTTGAATGTGTAAGATTTATTATATTTCACTTTTTGGTGATTAAGTCGACGTGATGATGGTTTATATCATACTTTTTGTGGTTGTTGCAAGATATCTGTTTGTCTCTTAAAGCAAGAGGACCAAAATTGACTTATCGTTTATGCATGTGCATGTCAACAGTAAAATGTCATGAATATGCATACATGGTTGGGCTAAGAAGCACCGACATGACTCCCAAATTATATGTGCACCACCCCTCTTTGAAAATCATGTATAACAATTTATTAACTATTTAATTAGCTTTAAAGGGTGGATCAAGGAGAAGTATAAGCCAATAAGAGTAGGTTAAAGGAATCTTATCCTTGTAACAAAGCTAAAAGTGGAAAAAACGATTCAATTGTACTCAACTTGCAACATTTTATTTAGATGGGGACTGAATCATCCAAATCTCATTAATATCCTCTCTATCATTCTCTTTAATTCCCAGTACAAACTTTGCTGTTATTTCACTCATTAATCTATTTTTACTAGCGCATGGTATAGAACTGCAGAATTTATAACCTTGCCCTTCATATTTGTCTGCAGTTTATACTCGATCGTTGATATTGTGAATGTTGGGAAATAGCTTGAGTGTCACTAGTCAAGCGTGGCACCATTTAAGCATACATCATTTGAGGTTATAAGAAGTACATGCATGCCTCGATTAAAGGTTATCGACTATGGAACATACATACATACATACAATACAAGAACCCACAAACGCAGCTTACTCATGTTTTCCTCAACACTACATACATACACTTGGCCACAAAAGTTTTTATTCTTAATTTTATTGAGCTACCCTGATTTGGTGATTCACTTCAGTTTCCTTTCTATGGCTAGAATTAATAACCACCGCCGTGGCTACCACTGCTGCCACTACCGTATCCACCACCTCCACCCCCTTTACCTCCTCCTTGTCCACCTTGATGCCCACCACTGCCACCACCTTTACCACCTCCACCATATCCACCACCACCTCCTCCTTGTCCACCTCCTTGTCCACCTCCGCCTTTACCACCTCCTTGTCCGCCACTTCCACCACTGCCTTTACCACCTCCACCTCCACCTTTTCCACCTCCATGGCCGCTGCCAGCTCCTCCTCCTTTACCACCTCCTTGTCCTTGACCGCCTCCACCCTTACCACCACCACTTCCACCACCATATCCACTGCCTTGACCACCTCCTTGGCCACCACTTCCACCTCCACCTTTTCCACCTCCATGGCCGCTACCACCTCCTCCTTTACCACCTCCTTGTCCTTGACCACCACCGCTTCCACCTCCACCTTTTCCACCTCCATGACCACTACCACCTCCTCCTTTACCTCCTCCTTGTCCTTGACCGCCACCGCCCTTACCCCCACCACCATATCCACCACCTCCTCCTCCTTGTCCGCCACCACCTTGGCCACCTCCTCCTTTACCACCACCTTGGCCACTGCCGCCTCCTTTTCCACCACCTTGTCCACCTCCACCTCCTCCTTGTCCACCGCCACCTTGGCCACCTCCTCCTTTACCACCACCTTGGCCGCCACCGCCTTTTCCACCGCCTTGTCCACCACCACCGCCTCCTCCTTTACCACCACCGCCATGGCTGCCTCCTTGTCCACCTCCACCTCCGCCTTTTCCACCCCCTTGTCCTCCTCCATATCCAGTACCACCACCAACTTGACCCCCTCCTTGTCCTCCACCACCGATAGTTTGAACACCATTTTCACCTCCACGCCCACCGTGATGCCCAGGGCGGTTATGGTCAATGTCCTCTGAACAAATGAAATTCGTTGCAAGAATATGATCATCTTGTTTTAAGCATTGAAACAGATAAAATTAATCCAAATACTATAATAATGGGAAGGAAAATTTCACAAGATGTTTACTTACGTGTTTCTAGTGTGGCTTCTTCGGTTTTAGGGTTAGCAGCGTAGCTAGCACACCTACCACGTCGACCGAAGCCCTTGTAATGAAGGCAATCGTCTACCGTCTTGTCTTCCCCATTTCCTGGGCAAGTCATATATGTACTGATCAGTGAACTAGTATTTAAAACCTGATCAGTGAACTAGTATTTAAAACCTGATCAGTGAACTAGTATTTAAAATCCTAAATATGCATGCAATTTAGGAATTAACCATGAGAATATTTTTCGTAAGAAAAAAATTATTTACATCATGCGATAATCAACTTCTGCCAATCATCTTGCATAACCATTTTTACACTAGAATTTTATAACCATCTTTTTTTTTTCTTTTCACTTATTCGTCAATTATAAACATGGAGTAAGAAATGTAATAAATTAGATTTGGTGTTTGAAAATCTTGAAAAGAGGATACTAAAATACTGTTAGTGTAAGTTCCACCATAAAAATATTTAGTTGTACGAAAAATAGTTCAAATTACGTATTAATTAGTATGCAAAGTTTGAAAAGCTTCTAACGCGAGACATTTTATGATGCGAGACATTTCATGCAACTGTGAATGTTAAACCAAAGAAATGTATGAACAAAAGGAGAATAATATGCATGGAAGGTGGTGATCATGGATATGATGAGAAACCTTTGGTCTCATGATCCTGAGGCACTATTTGAGCGGCCACAGAAGAAAAAATGAGAAAGAGCGCAAGCAGCTGCAGGCGCAGGAAACTATTCATTTTTTTCTGCACAAACATAATACTCACAAAACCACACTCGGAAGGAAATGTCTCTATGGATGGAAATCTTTGAGAACTCCAATGCTTTTTCCAGGCTTTTGCTTGGCTTTATTTATATTGCAGGAGGAGGTAGTAAAATACGAAACCGCCATTAAATTGGGTAGATGGGATGAGAACAGAGATCTGAACACTTAGATAGTTACTTGGCTACTGAAAATGTTGGCACATAAGCTTTGTGCATGTGCATGTCTCAGTTATCACTTCAAGTGGATCGAAAGAGTGTAAAAAGAGACACGTGTATAGATTGAGCTCAGCAGAGAGGGTTTTGTGTTGGCATGTGGCCTCCCGAGTTCAGAGAGTTTTCGAGACTAAATTTGTGTTCAGTCGGTTAGTGCAGAAGACTAGGAATATTCAAGCAATTCAACAACTTGAGTAACTTATAATTATAATAGACTTAGCTGAATTTATTGAGTAATAGACTTAGGCGAACTCATAGGATTATAAATGTATTAGGATATAGAGAACCATTATCAGATTCCCTCATCGTTTCGTAGACATTGTTGGAGGGTTGCAGTAGTTTACTCGTCCAATTTTGGCCCTTGCAGTTCATAATTTCCTAGTTGTTCAACGGATGTGAGATTTATAGTCACAACAAGCATGTGAATTTTCAAACTTCATACTTGAACAATACTTTGAAAATAAAAACGTGAGGTCATTGAGCTTCACAAACAGATCACCCACCGAAGCTGAATATCGGGCTTCTCATAAAACATGTGGATTGCACTACTTTTGTCAGTTCTGTGATCTACTTTTGTATCTCGACATGCCACCTATTTTGTAGTGTGATAACATGACAATTTGACTTGCTCACAACCGTCTTTCATGGCAGGACCAAACACGTTAATCTCCAGTTTAGGATTTAAGTGTTGGACAGGTGTGATAAATTATATATTGTCAGCTGTGGATATTCATAATTAGTTAACTAATTGTAATTATTAGCCATTAGTGAGCTCATTTACTAGATTCCGTTCATTCATCTTGCGTCTGCTTCACTACCGCAACCAGAAAGAAGAGATGAGAAAACGTAAACTTTCTTTTTGTTGAGAATGAGTTTCATATTGACGGGATAAGAGATTTTGTATGAGCTTATAAGAAGTTGAGTTACTCCCCATATTATTAATTGGTTTTATGAAGAGTAGCCCATAAAGCCAATTGGCAACATGGGGAGTAGCTCTGATAGCAAGAAGAAAGTTGAGGTTCTACCATAAAATTAATTGGCAATATGGGGAGTAGCATAACCTCTTATAAGCCCATGCAAGGTCCCTCCTCCCATCAATGTGGGACTCATTCTCAACACGCCCCCTCACGTGTAGCAAATTTTCGAGCCTAACACGTGGACAACACAACGAGGTGACGTAGAGCACATGTGGCCGTTTGGTTTTGATGGAATTTAGCACGCTTATCACAGGATCAAACTCTAATGTCGTTAGACTATTGATTACTATGTGGTAGTGCCAAGGGAGAAATAGCACGCTAAAGGGAAGAAGGGAATCTGTTTCTCGTTTTTGATGATTTGTCTAGAGGAATGAATTCTCATTTTATAGACTTCATCATACCCTTTTCATAGAGTTGTGAGACTTCTCTGAATGGTCTTATCCTTTCATGATAAGACACATCACTTATAGAAGTGTATAACTCTTATGATAAGTCATACCTCTTATCACACCCTTTGGTTAAGTGTATATCAGTACACCAATCTTATGGTGCACCTCCAAACATCAAATACACACATAGTAAAGCCAACATCATCATGATCATATTCCAACATCTCCCACTTGATCTTGATGATGTAAGATCTCGTTGGCTACACAAATTGGATATCATTACTAAGTATCAAATCCTGCTTACTCTTGACTTTCCAACTGTAGTTTACAAATATTTGTAAACTTTCATTAGTCCGTGGTTTGGCTTATACGTGCGCACGCTTTGACCACTTTTACTGACTACGCTTTTACCAGCGACTCCATTTTACTATCGTTCAAGTAAAATGGCACCATTACTCTTTGCTAGGAAAATACCATCTGTACCTAGTATTAATGGCGACTTATGCCAAGTCCAACTTGACCTGCGTTGAAATTTCGATCAAGTACTTCCTCCTAAGCCAATCCAGAGACTTTCATCGATACACCTTATCAACGACTTTACACACTATGCGCCAAGATGTTATACAAATTCAAACTTAATGCCTATAAACGGATTTTACATACAAGAAAAAGATTTGTTATAACTCTGTTACCTAGCTAGTGCCCCTCTATCTTTTATCCGACCAATCAATCAGATAGAGTCGCATCAAATTGTTCATTTCAAGCGTCCTCGAAATCCATCCAATGATGCCCATACCGCATGCTCCAACTACAACATCTAGATGATTCCAACTTGTAGTCACATACTCCTTTGAATAACCTTTCAGAGCAATCCTTTGGTCATAGGATTGGCCGCCATCTTAGCCGAGGGTGTGTGGTCGACTCTTACTTCATCCCTCTCCACTATAATTCCATATAGTGATACTTTGCATCAATGTGTTCTCCTTAGGAACTAACAATTCCTAGAAGATGGTGGGCTTATTATCATAAAACACATTGACATAATTCCTAGGAATACAATCCATATATATCAATAAACATCACCTTATATTGTAGTACTTACCGGCCCATATTATAACACAACTTTGTTTCTTGAGTTCTTGGTAAACATGTTGACTTCTTGGTAAACATGTTGACTTCTTGTCGATGTACTTGATTAAAAACATAATCATATTCTTTGAATATAAAATAAATCGAAACGAAGTTTGTTTGGGTCTCCAACTGATTGATTAATCTATTCAAAATTGAAGACTTTAATTGTTGTTCGAATCTTAAGCTTGTTGACAACTTCCTTTTTCTTTTTCTCCCACTGTTTTAATTATTACTATTAGAACCTAGTAGCACGTCACTAACCATATCATTGTCATGATCATTGATTATATCTCTCTCCCACTTGATCATTGACAATGTCTTGGTTTTAAACCATTTCTTGGTTACTACTTCCGTGGGTTTTCTTTGATACATTATTCTTAGTATCATAGTAATTATACTATATATTAAGTTGAACACTATACATAAAACAAATACTTTTATTGATAGAAAATGTGTACATAATATAATCTTACACCTTACACAAAAATACAATATTTCAAAGAATCAATTCCTTGGGCATATCATTGTTCTTCCTTCGTTTAGGACAATTAACCTTATAATGTCCAAATTCACCACAAAGGAAACAACTATTTTTCTTGCCCTTATTGTGTGTAAACTCTTTCGAGTGTTTCCTTTTGTTATTCTTTTGTGGCTTACTTTGTGAACTTTCAGCTAGTAGAAGATTGCCATCTCTATTAATCTTGTCATTTTCCTTCCTACGATTCATTCTCACTTCCTCTATAGCCAACATCGCAGGTAATGTGGTCATGGTTAACTCCTTTTGACCATATGTCAAAGCAGTTACTACATGATCCCACGACTTTGGTAAACTATTCAAAAGTATAGAGACTTGCATTTCATCAAAAATAGGATGGCCAACATTAGAAAGATCTCTTGCCATAATCTCCATCTTGGTAATATGGTCCACCATGCTATCATTCTCAGACATACGTGTCCCGTTGTACTTCTCAAGAAGTAATTGAATATAAGTTTGAGATTTGGGACCGTACTTGTCTTCAAGAATATCCATGATCTCCTTTGCAGTTGTATATCCCTCATAAAGCGGAATTAAATCATCTTCCATATGGTTGAGAATTGTGGCACGAGCCATTTCATTATCCTTCTCCCACTTTGTAAAAGCACGAGAACCCTCAATGGGTGCCTCATCTTGAATTGTATACAGAGTTTTCTCGTGGGTAAGAAGATAAGTAACCCTTCTCTTCCATATACGATGATTGACATTATTGAGCCTCTCAATTTTGATCGATTCAAACTTACTAGCCATTTCACAAATTTAATGATACTAACAACCACAAATGATAAAGGAAATAGAAATAGAATAATATACTACTAAACTGAATAAACAATAAACTTACTAAACTAAGTTGATCACGTCTGTCCTGCACACAACTCCCAAAACGAAGTTACTATCTGGAAAATGAAATGTGTGTTTGCTATATTTGATTTGCAGTGCACGATTTCCAATTCCACCTGAATGAAATGTATGTTTGCGATATTTGAGATATTATATATACTAAATATAACCACTTGGAGGAATTCTAGTAGTTGAAATTGATGGTTTTTATGTTGACTGAGAATACATATTTGCAGAAACGCAATACTCTAATTCATCTCAAGTCTGGTTGCAGAACTCTCTTTAGTACATAATCAAGATGACGTTTCGTATTCCTTGTTTGAGTGAAAGACAAAACCATAAATCCAATTGCAATTTGAATTAGATCCCCAGCGGAAGCCAACAGACGAAATCGCTGAGACTATCGTCTGCAGTCGATCGTTGTCTGATTCTGTGTATGATAACAGAGAACCTGGCTCGGGTACCACTGATGGAATTTAGCACGCTTATCACAGGATCAAACTCTAATGTCGTTAGACTATTGATTACTATGTGGTAGTGCCAAGGGAGAAATAGCACACTAAAGGGAAGAAGGGAATCTGTTTCTCGTTTTTGATGATTTGTCTAGAGGAATGAATTCTCATTTTATAGACTTCATCATACCCTTTTCATAGAGTTGTGAGACTTCTCTGAATGGTCTTATCCTTTCATGATAAGACACATCACTTATAGAAGTGTATAACTCTTATGATAAGTCATACCTCTTATCACACCCTTTGGTTAAGTGTATATCAGTACACCAATCTTATGGTGCACCTCCAAACATCAAATACACACATAGTAAAGCCAACATCATCATGATCATATTCCAACAGGTTTCACACATGCGACAACCTACTCTGATACCATGAAGAAAGTTGAGGTTCCACCATAAAACCAATTGGCAATATGAGGAGTAACCTAACCTCTTATAAGCCCATGCAAGGTCCCTCATCCCATCAACGTGGGACTCATTCTCAACATTGAGGTTCCACCATAAAACCAATTGGCAAAATAGGGAGTAGCCCAACCTCTTATAAGCCTATGCAAGGTCCATTCTCCCATCAATATGGGACTCATTTTCAACACACCCCCTCACATGTGGCGAATTTTTGAGCCTAATACGTGGACAACACAACGGGATAACGTGGAACACATGTGGCCGTTTGGCTTCACACGTGGGACAACTTGCTCTGATAGCATGAACAAAGTTGAGGTTCCACCATAAAACCAATTGACAATATGGGGAGTAGCCTAACCTCTTATAAACCCATGCAAGGTCTCTCATCCCATCAATGTGGGACTCATTCTCAACACGCCCCTTCACGTGTAGCGAATTTTCAAGCCTAACACGTGGACAACACAACGGGGTGATGTGGAGCACATGTGGCCGTTTGGCTTCATACATGCGACAACTTACTCTGATACCATGAAGAAAGTTGAGGTTCCACCATAAAATCAATTGGCAATATGGGGAGTAGCCTAACCTCTTATAAGCCCATGCAAGGTTCCTTATCCCATCAATGTGGGACTTATTCTCAACATTGAGATTCTATCATAAAACCAATTGGTAATATGAAGAGTAGCCCAACCTTTTATAAGCCTATGCAAGGTCTGTTCTCCTATCAATGTGGGACTCATTCTCAATACGACCCCTCAAGTGTGGCGAATTTTTGAGCCTAATATGTGGATAGCACAACGGGGTGACATGGAATACATGTGGCTGTTTGACTTCACATATGGGACAACCTGCTCTGATACCATGAAGAAAGTTGAGGATCCACCATAAAACCAATTGGCAATATGGGGAGTAGCCCAACCTCTTATAAGCCCATGCAAGGTCCCTCGTCATATCAATGTGAGACTCATTCTCAACACGCCCCTTCACGTGTGGCAAATTTTCAAGCCTAACTTGTGGACAACATAATGGGGTGACGTGGAACGCGTATGGCCATTTGGCTTCACAAGTTGGACAACCTGCTCTGATACCATGAAGAAAGTTGAGGTTCCACTATAAAACCAATTGGTAATATGGGAAGTAGCCCAACCTCTTATAAGCCCATACAAGATCCCTCATCCCATCAATGTGGAACTCATTATCAACATTTTTTTTTCTTTTTCCATATATTTTTTCCCAAACCAAGTTGCCAAAAGTTGAAGCCCTTCGCCACCGCCTCGACCGTCGCCATCATCTTTCCTATATCCACCACCACCACGACGTCCCCCACCTCCCCGGCCACCACCACCACCATGTTCCCCTCCTCCTCAGCCACCTCCACCACGTCCCCCTCCTCCCTAGCCTCCGCCACCACAACCACCTCCCACCCCCCCCCAACTTCCTCCACGACCTTCATATCCTTTATTAAACACTAAGCTGTTTGTAAAAGAAGCAAATGAAGAACTGTTGCAAAGAATTTAGAGAGAGAAAGTGAATGACCGAAGTTTTGTATTGATGTGAAATGAATACCAATTATAGAGAGGAGTTTGTTATTAATACAAGTTACAGACTTTAGCTTCACTGATACGCTACTAACTAACTAACATCCTTATATTCCTACAATCTTAACAGACTAACAACCTTGATGATGTGTAAACATACATGCTGATGTGTATATAATGCAATGCTGATATGTATATATCAGTCAGCATCCCCCCTCAATCTCAACTAGGTTCCCAAGTTTAAGATTGTATGAGTGCCTCAAGAAAGAAAGACTATGTAACCCCTTTGTTAATATGTTTGCAGTTTGAACTTCAGTAGGCAAATATTGAACTTGAAGGTTTCTTTTTGAACCCTATCTCGTACAAAGTCTGTGTCTAAGTGCTTAATCCTTGAGTGAAACACTGGATTTTCACTCAGAGCAATGACAGGCTTATTATCACAATATATCACAAGTGGAAAAGGTAGCACAGCAGGCATATCTTTCAAAATGTTTCGTATCTGTGTTACATCAGCTACAGTGTGGGCTAATGCTTTATACTCAGCTTCTGTAGAATTCCTTGAAATAGAAAGCTTCTGTAGAACTCCTTGAAATAGAATCCTGCTTCTTTGACTGCCAAGAAACTGGATTATTCCCAATGTAGACTACATAACCAGTGACTAAACTCCTTGTGTTCAAGTATGCAGCCCAATCTGAATCACTAAATGCAGTAATTCCCACTTCTGTATCAACTGAAAATGTTATACCATTTTGCATAGTTCATTTTAGAAACCTTAAAATCCTTTTAATTGCCCCAAAATGTACCTCAGTAGGTGAAGTCATGAACTGACATACATAATTTACTGCATGTGCAATATCTGGCCTTGTAAAGGTTAGATATTACAGAGATCCTACAATACTTCTACACAAACTAGGATATGTCAACACTTCTCATTCAGTGACTGGCATTGGATTGTGTGGCTTACAAGATTCCATTCCAGCTTTATGAAGAAGATCTCTGATGTAATTAGATTGATTTACACAGATATCACCATTCTTCTTGTAATTGACTTGTAAACCAAGAAAGTATGTTAACCTGCCCATATCTTTGAGTTCAAACAACTCAGATAACTCTGTGATGACATTTTGCATCTTACTTGAATTAGAACCAGTGATTATAATATCATCTACATATAACAGTAATATGATAACATCAACTCCACATTGTTTGAAAAATAAGCTTGAATCAAATGCTGAAGCTTTAAATCCCGTTGCAGGTAGGTTGCTTGTGAATTTGGAGTTCTAAGCTCTTGGAGCTTGTTTAAGTCCATATAGAGACTTGATGAGTTTGCATACATAGGATGAATTAGCCATATCCACAAAACCATGAGATTGTTTCATCTAAATTTCCTCTTGCAATTCACCATGTAAAAATGCATTTTTGATGTCTAGTTGTTTTAAGTCCTAATGATTAATTGCAACCAATGCCAAAAGTATCCTTACTGTGGTGTGTCTTACAACAGGGCTAAAGGTTTTTGAAATAATCAACCCCTTATTCTTGAGAGAACCCTTGTGCTATTAGCCTAACTTTATGCCTTGAGATAGTACCATCTGAATTCTTTTTGGGCTTGTATACCCATTTGCTGCCAATAATGGATCTAACATCTGGTGGTGGTACCAATTCCCAAGTTCCTTGAGCCCTAAGAGAGTCATACTCTTATTGCATTTCACTTTGCCATTGTGGCATTACAACAGATTTTCTGAATGTTGTTGGTTCTGCAGAATCACTGTTAATCACTAGAAAAGAGAAACCTCCAATAAAGACTTCATCTTTAGTTAATTGAAGTGATTGAAGTTCAGGTAATGTAGCTAGATACCCTTTGTAACCCTTCTGTGTTAGAACACCATTCTTCAATCGAGTGATCATTGGATGTATATATGTATTCCCAGATTCATCAAAATTAGATAATATAGGAGATGAGATGTGAAGAAGCACCTCAAGTTGTGTTTCATTATGGACATGCAGCATCTGTGATCTACCAAAAGGGCTAGGAGTAAAGGGATGAGGATCTTGAGTTGATGAAGTACCATGTGACAGTGATGAGGTTTCTATACCAGATGTTGATGCCACTGATCTTGACCTTATCCCAGAATTAGCACTGTTTTTAGAAATAGACATGGACAAATTATGCTCATAATCATTATTACTTTCCTTTTGAGGAGTCTGAGGCAAAGGAACATGAATCACACTAGGCCTCTGATTGGTAGACTGAATATGTTGACATCTACTTGTATTAGAATTGGAATGAACTTTTCAGGGAAAAATTGATTCATCATGAATCACATGCCTTAACAAAATCATCTTCCTAGTTGCCACATTGTAACATATAACTCCCTTGTATCCCAAAGCATATCCAAGAAAAACACACTGAAAAAATCTTGCTTGCAACTTATTTGTATTATAAGGCTAGAGAAAATGATATACTGCAGTCCCAAAAACTTTTAAATTCTGTATCTCAGGAACTTTATCAAATAACAATTGATATGGAGACTTCATTTCCAGCACCCTACTTGGCATTCTATTAATTAAAAAGGTTGCATATGAACAAGCATGAAACCATATTGATGGAGATAGATTTGCTTCAGATATTAGAGTTAGTGTTGTCTCTACTAATTGTCTATGCTTCCTCTTAGAAATGCCATTTTGTTGAGGAGTATGTGGACACGAAATTCGATGAACAATCCCTTTAAATTCCAGAAAATTAGTATGGAAAGACCTTACTCATGTACTCTCATCCTCCATCAGTTTGCAAACATTTAATGGAAGTATTGAATTGATTAAACACAAAGGCATGAAATTTCACTAATGCAATCACTGCTTCATATTTATTAACCAGAGGAAAATTCCACAAAAACCTTGAATATTCATCAATGAAACTGATGTAATATCTATATCCTTTAATTGAAATCTTTGGAGAAGGGCCTCATATATCTGAATGTACTCTTTCAAACATAAAACTTGCACTACTTTGTTTTACAGGAAATCGCCTACACATTTTACTTGAAATGCATGATGAGCATAATGACTGAGAAGAATCTATAATAACTGGTACTATGAAGTCCAGTTCCTGGATTTCACTATTGCAAACTACGTATTTGTATTAAGGAGATTCTATATTATTTTTGGAAATTTATATTAATTTTAGATTTTAATTACTTAATTACAAAGTTTGAATTTTTGAAAATAATTATTTAAATCCATAGACCTTCGGGAGTCACTCTTAATGTTTTCGAATTGAGCTCAACCCCATGAGCACATAGGCGAAAGCCATTCGTGAATCGGGTTGAGAAAAAAGAAGTTACAGACGTTAGAAATTTCTTAAATAAAATAGGGATTTAATATTTTTAGGGGTTCCTATTATTTTGGGAAAGGACCACTAAGAAGGGGGAAATCTCCAAAAAAAAAAAAAAAGAAAAGAAAAAAAGACTAGAAGCCTGATGGCAGCAAGTGAAGCGGAAGAATGAGAGGTACGAGAGAGAAATGAGGGAGGGGATTAGCTGCCCAATCAGAGAAAAAAGGGGGATGTACCAATTAGGAGAGGAGGGGAGATAGACAGACAAATGAGAGACAAGAGAAAGGAGAGAAAGGATAGGGAAGAGAAAAAGGGGAACTCCGTTGGATTCCCTTGACCCGGTTTTCTTTATGACCCGACCCGGTCTTTGCAAGGTAATCCCGACGCCTTTTACGATGATTTTTCTGTAAATTAAAGTTACCTACCCCCTAGAATCAACCTAGCTACCTCTCCTATTCTAATTCCACTCAAAAGCCAACGGAAATTAGCTTCAATTTTGTGAAAAACAGACGGTGGGTGCGACAGGTTCGTGGCAGCGATTCCTCAAATCCTGAAGCTAAATCCTTCAATTACCACACCAAAACACTCCTTTAGAGGCCATGAACAAAGCCCAAATATATTTAGGGGAGGCAGAGCACTGGAGGTGATGGATCAAGGCATACCCTTTTTAGGGTTTCTGGCGAGTTCGAGGGAAATTGAAGTTTTCTTGGCCAAATTGGCCTTAGCCACATGTATGAAAATTACTCCCCTCATTGAGATCTACATGTCTGTAAAATTTGGTAATTTTTGGAAATAGTTGAATTTTCCGACGAGTCAAGGCGGCCGGCGGCTGGTGGGCTGAGACCTCATCTGACCATCCTAGGCAAATTTTGATGCCCCAATTCCATATTTGACATCTGTTTAGTGAAATTCTGAGGTTTTAATATAGTTTCATAGTTGACCACCTAGTTGGCCGCCACAAGGTCATTATATGAATTGACGATCCAACCGTTGGATCGGTACCAACTTAAATACGTAATAGTAAATAATATTTGAGGATATTAAGAACTTATGGATCGGGAATTTAACGTATGGATCTTCTTGAATTGATTTTTTTTAAGTTTGTAAAATCAAACGTTGGCTGCCACTTGAATTTGCGATTGGCGGATATCCAACCGATGGATCGTAATGAAATTTTAGTATGTTGTTCTAGATGAGTAATGAGACTCTTGGAAAGTTACAGATTAGAAATTTGATAGGTGAATCTTTGGTTTAGATTACTAGGGTTCTGGAACCCACCGTTGATAGAGACTTGCCTTTTGGTCAATATGTTACGAATTGATCTTAAATATTAAAATTAGTATTACTCGAGACTACATAGGGCTTATTGGGACTATATTGGTTAGTGAGTTACCCCAGTTAATATATATACCTCGGTTCACGTATATGGGATGTCTTATTATTATATATATATGTGTAGTTATTTTCTTGATAACAAGAATGATATGTATGATAACTGTTTTGACAATGTGAGATAGAAGTATCATGTAGAACTTATATGCTTATGTGACAAGTTAGTTAATGACCATGAGAAGTTGATAGTGTAGGTGCCTACGTTGTAACTTATAGAGGTTGAGGTATGGGTAAGTTGTGTGTTGAATTTACTGCACCATGTAGCAGTGGTACATGGATGGTCTTGCTTGGTATATCCGCGATGGGGACCATACGTATTTCAGGGGTGATCATGCTTAGTATATCCACGATGGGTGATCACCACTTGCACGATTAGACTATGCTTATGGTTCTACTTGGTATATCCGCGATGGGTGATCACTACCTAGAGCTATATGATACAGTCCTGCTTGGCATATCCGTGATGAGAGACTATTAGGGATGATCATGCTTGGTATATCCGTGATGGGTGATCATTGCCTATGTTATTAAACTATGCATATGGTTGTGCTTGGTATATTCATGATGGGAACCATACACATTCTAGGAGTGATCATGCTTGGTATATCTGCGATTGGTGATCACGACCTAGAGTTAGGATGTGGTCCTGCTTAGTATATCTGCAATGAGGGACTATACGTATTTCAGGGGTGATCATGCTTGGTATATTCGTGATGGGTGATCACTGCCTGCACGATAAGATTATGCCTATGGTTCTGCTTGGTATATCCGTAATGAGGGACCATACACAGTCTAAGGTTGATGAGGATTAGTTGTACTTGGTACATTTTGATAAGTGATCATATTTTGATTGGATTCCATTGAGTGGTCCATAATCCCTACTCTTGCTCATTTCCATAAGGTTAGCCCGACCCTAAATTGGAGTGAGTAGGAATTGCTCACAATAGACATTATGTTTATAAATTAGAATTATCATGTTATTACTTGGAATCCAGGTAGGAAATTATGTAGAATTCCTTTATTAAATTTCGTGCATTGAAATGTGATCTTACTGATGGATTAATGTAGTTAAATGTTAATATAGTGCATCTCTGAATCTTAGGACTGATTAATTGGAGTGATTGTGGAATGATGTTGGACATGATTGTTAAAATTATAATTAGACTCGTTGACCAATGTGTCTAGAGGATAACATTGTGCTTCATTGACTGTTCTTTGAGATGTTGCATACTATGAATAGGGGTATTATGTGAAACATAGTGATTTATTTGATGGGTGAATTGGAAATCTTGATGGTCATATGGGTTTGTTATGTAGCCCTGAGTCTAGTAATTTCATGCTTATCAAGTTCTAATGATTGATTGAGAAATGTTATGCCTTTCGGCTTGAACAGACTGTGATATATGTCGAATTGTAGTGAATGGTGAACTACGAATGGCTTGATCCCTTTTAGGGTATGTAGGCAGTCTAACGAGGTGGTTAGATGTAGTCATAAAGTACACAAAAATTACTACGTAATTCGAATCTTGAATTATGCTTTGTACATATCCTGGAGGCGGAGTCTGTTGGATATACAGATATTTGGTGACGTCACGTGTCGATCTTGGACATATGTCGGGATCGGGGCGTGATAGGTACTTTAGCACACTTTAACATAGCTGTTAATATTTCTTCAGAGGGATGACCCAATCTTTTGTGCCAAATTGCAATATTCATCATCTTTCCTAGAAAACCAGCTTTTAACTAATTTTCTAATCCATTCATTGAACATGATCTTGAAAACACTGTCACAGGTATGGTGAAGAGATCCCCATCACTCATTCCTTAGTAAAGTATCACATTGGTCACCTTGTCCTGTATGAAAAACACACAATCATCACAAATAAACCAGCATCCATTATCATGGCATAGTTTCTTTACTGATAAAAGATTAACAGTAATGTTGGGAACATGTAAAACATTTTTCAAGTATAAGAGGTTTACTAAAGTGATTAGTGTGGTTGAACCAATATGTTTCACATCCAAGCCTTGACCATTCCCTATGATTATTTTCTCATATTCACTGTAGGCTGTGAATTGATTCATATTGTTGATATTAGCTGTCATGTGATGTGTGGCACCAGTGTCCAACACCCATGTATCTGCAGCAGAAAACCCATGTGGTTATGAATCATCTCTTACTTGAGAAAAACCCTGTAGACCTTAAGCAGACATTGCAGTGATTGTTGGTGGTGGTGAATCCCCTTGATAAGCATAATTGTTCCTGTGGTAGCGCTTCAATGCATTATGACCTTTCTTTCCACATATCTAACATACCAAGATTTGATACTGATTAGTATTTGAACCGTTGACACTTATTAGTATCTGAAATGATAGTTAGGTGCAGTATGGCCTCTTCTTGAGCATACTTGACATTTTGGAGTAGCAGATGATCTGTAGTTAGTGTTCCCATTCCAACTGTGCTAAGTAGAACCATTCTTTGATCCACCATTAGATGATTGACCATTATATCTAGGTTGTGACTTTTGCCTTGATCAGAAAAACTACCATTAAAACCTTTGTACTTGTTGCCAAAATAAGGTTTAGAAGTATTATTCCCAAAAGAATTTCTATTGGAATTGAATGACCCTTGATTCTGAGCATTGAATGGTCTTTGATTGCTTCCAGTGAAACCACATCCTCCTTGATAGTTAGTTTCCCCCATGCTAGAGCTTTCACCTCTTTGATAGTTGTTTGTCCCCATATTAGAACGTTCACCTTGATAATTCCCATTTCCTCGATATGCACCATTGTTATTTGACATGTCATCATTCATGTACATAGCAGACATGAAACTTGTAAGAGTTGTGACCCTAGATTCAATTGTAAGTTCAGCACCTAGAAGCTGTGCAAGAAAATCTTTTACTGAGATCAGAGTCTCTCTTGCCAATATCACAGTTTTTATCATATCAAATTCATGTGGTAACCCTGTTAAAGCAGCAATAACAAGATCATTCTCTGACACTCTTTCACCTGCAGAAATCAGTTGATCTCTAATAGCTTTTAATCGCAATAGAAACTTGTCAATTTAATCCCCTCATTTCTGTGCAGTGTGAAACTCAGCCTTCAACTAATTGATTCTTGATACTGAGACAGAGGCAAAACGGTCATGTAAAGCACTATATGCTTCCTGTAAGGTTTTACAGCCAATAACATGCTCCATAGCATCATCAGATAAAGTGGCAATGAGTAAACTCAGTAATGCCATATCCCTTTTCACCCAATTCTTGTAAGCACTAGTTATATCCTTTGTCACTCTAGTTTTCGTATGTATGACATATTTAGGTGGACATGGATTATCACCCATAAAGAAATCTTGTAAATCATAACCACGCAAGACTGATTGAAACTGAAAACTCCATTTGACAAAATTATCATCTTGTAATTTCACATTAAGCATCCCTAAAAGACATTCGATCTTCACAAATTCAATAGTAGTTCCAGACATTTTGAGTAATATCACAAGAATTCTTCTTCTTTCACAATCAAGAAATCCCAAATTTCCAACAAGAAATCTTCACAATATTCAAACACAACTAAGAAAACCCTCTTCGGCAATTGACCTTTAATGAAGAGAAATGACAGATTCTATACTCCGGCAATTGGCCTTGAAGGAGTAGAAACAACATACAATTCAAGAAGGAAATGGCAATTGGTCTTTCTAATCCTTCAACCCTTCGAACAAAAAACTGGCTATCGACCTTGAATATAGAGAAATTGTAAAGAAAACTTACTAACACAATTCAACAAACACTAGAGTGCACAGTGTCGATCTCTAAAGAAAACCCATGAACTTGAACACCAATCTTCATCCAAAGTAGTAAACCTGTTCTTCAAAAAAAAGTAGTAAACCTTCATTAAGACCAGAACTTCCATGAACATTGCAACGGAAAGATAAACGATCACCATCGAATGACCTCCGGCGATGATACCATAGTAACACTAAGCTGTGAATTGTAAAAGAAGTAGATAAAGAATTGTTGCAGAGAATTTAGAGAGAAAAAGTGAATGACTGAAGTTTTGTATTGCTATGAAATGAATACCAATTACAGAAAGGAGTTTGTTATTTATACAAGTTGACTTTAGCTTCACGGATACGCTACTAACTAACTAACTAACTTCCTTATATTCCTACAATCTCATTAGACTAACAACCTTGCTGATGTGTCAACTAACTACCTTGCTGATGTGTTATATCAGTCAACATCCTTCAGGCTGCTTTGTTTCAGAATTGTCCTCTACTGTTTTTGATTCTTTCCCTTCATTGGTAACTACTACTTGAGACTGTGGCCAATGTCTGTATCCGTGGTCATGTTCATGTCCATGTCCATATCCGTGTCCATATCCATGCCAACATCCATGCCAGTATCCGTGTCCCCATCCGAAGGTTTTTGCATCATCTACAATGTTACCTCCTTTTGCCTCATCAACTGCATATGTATAGAAGTTAATATATTGGGTAAATTACATAAAACTACATCAACTATTGGGTCATTAATAGTTTCATACCTTGTCTATAAAAAATTTCAAGGTCATATCTTATCTTCAAATTTGTTGCAATGTTATACCTTTCGTCAGTTGTCTGTCAATTTCTCTATTATATGTTGAAGTGACATGAGGCAGGACCCTACTTTTTATTAAAATATTTAAAAAATTAAAAATATTAATTAAATATTAACTAAATATTAAAAAAATAAAAAACCAAACCCAGATCCCATCACCCACCCCCCCCCCCCCCCCCCCCCCGAAACCCCATCCCCTTCCCATCTTCCCCATCCGTCGTCTCCCTCCTCTGCCCCCTAAAACTTTCATTCCAAACACCCCTACCTCCCCCGCAACCCCCCTTTTTCCATCCTGAGCCTCTCAACCACCTCTCTCTCCTCCACTCTCTTCACCTCCCATTCAAAACTTAAAAAAAAAAATAAAGAAATTTAAAAAAAATCTGAACCCATATTGTCCAGATCGTCGCACCCCACCCAACCCTTCTTTCTCGTCGAAGCTGGTTGTTTTTTTATTTTTATTTTTTAAGTTTTGAATGGGAGGGGAGGGTGGGGTTCTGGGTTTGGAAGGAAGGTTTTGGAGGCGCCAGGGGGGGGTGATGGGATCTGGGTTAATAAAAGTGGGCCCACCTCATGCCACGTCAGCATTTAACAGAGGAATTGACAAACAACTGACGGAAGGTATGACATTGCAACAAATTCAAAGATAAGGTATGACATTGAAACTTTTTAAAGAAGAGGTATGAAATTATTAATAACCCAATAGTTGAGGTAGTTTTATGTAATTTACTCATATATATATTTAGCCCTTTAGTCGAACTTGGGGAGAGTATATCGAGTATACTAGAGCCAGTACGAATACAAAATCCTAGCTATATGTCAACTGCGACATTATGACCAACTTAGTGAAAACAAAAACCAAATTCTTGTACACTACGACAAATTTAATAATTGGATAGCTACATGTGGTTTGGTCGCTTGTGCATATGAAATGGGTGAATAGGTACATTGAACGTGTTCAAGTGTAAACATATTGATGATGCTCAATTGTTTAAAACTGAGGCACAGTGAGTTTGAAGGAAAAAAAAAGACAATTTAGCGTAAACCAAATTCTTGTACACTACGACAAATCTTTCATGATACCCAAAAATCTCACAAGAAAGAAGACTAGAAGGATGTGAATGCTAAGGTTTATCACCATTGTTTTTATAGTGCTGGAGGTGCTATTAAACGACAAAATAAGGGGGTTTAGCAGATGAGCAGTAGACATTATGGAAGTGGTGCACATTTACTAGCTAGCGAGGAAGCAGATTCTAGTTAGCAGTATGGAAAGAGTAATTGTCACATTCCAGTCTCGGTTCCTCTGAGGCACGATATTAACCGCTTTGAGCTTACCATTTCCTCATGGTTTTGTTTCTGGGAACTCAGACGAGAACTTCTCAATGGGTCACCCATACTGGGATTGCTCTCGCCCGAACTCGCTTAACTTCGGAGTTTCGATGGAACCCGAAGCCAGTGAACTCCCAAAAGGTCTCGTGCTATATGGAGGTGGGCATGTACATATAAGGCACATCACCCCCTCTCCGTTGGTCGATGTGGGATCTCACAGTAATAGTACGTATGAGTATGTACATCTGACGTAACTAGGATAAACACAGGTGGTTTAGGCGTTCAAGCAAGACATGTTTTGTTTGAGATCATCATGCATGCGAATCTAGATACCTATTTAAGAGTATAAAGTGATTGATTTCAGTCGGTTGATTCAAATTGGTGCCTAAAAGGTTTACGGAAAGGGGATTATTTTGTCATAATTTACGTGGAATTAGACTTCATTAGTATGTAAACTGGTTTTTACTACTTATAATTTGATAAGGAGACTATTTTGGTGCTCTATGTGAGTTCTAATAAGAGAACCATATGGATTGTTTGCTTATATAAATAATGGTCATTGCTCACAGAAAAAAACTGGCTTATTATTAAACTTAGGCACGTTTACGTACCCGTAATCGGAATCAATTTACGGAATTGGATTCCGATTACGGGATACACCTTTGTTTACGTAATTTTGGGGAATCAAAATACATGTGGGGCCCACACGCATTAAGGAATCCAACTCCTAATTTTGGAGGAATTGGACTCCCTACATGAGGGAGGTATTTCAATTCCTCGACACTTGAGGAATCCGGAATGGATTTCTTCTACCAATTATGCCCTCGCTTGTTTCTAATTATCCCAACATTGCCCTTCATTTGACGCTCATTATGCCATCTTTTAATAAATAAATAAAACCTATTTACATATTTTTTATATAGGTGAATTTTAATATATAAATTTAATTAAATTAATTAGTATGAAAATAATTTATTTATGTAAGGGCAATTTAGTAATCAACCTAGTTTTCATTCCGATTGAAGTGAATTAGTAAACAACTTATATGGACTCAACATCATTCTTGTCATCTTTTAATAAATAAATAAAACCTATTTATATATTTTTATACAGATGAATTTTATTGTATAAATTTAATTAAGAATTTAATTAAATTAATTAGTATGAAAATAATTTATTTATGTAAGGGCAACATAGTAATCAACCTAGTTTTCATTCCGATTGAAATGAATTAGTAAACAACTTATATGGACTCAACATCATTCCTACTCCGATTCTAGACAGTTTTAGTAAACAATTTCAACATGAATCTAATTCTGATTCCACCTCATTTTAATTCCTCCTCAATCCAATTCCTCATCAATTTGATTACGAATTTGTAAACACAGACCTATTATGAGTACTATTGAAGTCAGCTAGGACTTCATCTTCTTCGTTATTTTTAAAGATCTGTTTAGTCTTACAAGTTACCCAACACACACTTACTTGACGAGAACTTATGAGATCCAACATCCGGACCGCGTGTCAATGCAGCCCCAGACACAATAAAGCCCACATACAGTCATACTCCCATCTCTTCTCACATTGAGGCCTACCATTACTCCATGTAATGACCCCACTTCTCCTCATGCAACCCTTAAGGCCCGCCATGTTCCGGTTCTAGATGAAAAAATTTCTCCACATATACAGAGCGATTTTTATTTATTATTTTAAAATTTTTAAATTCAAAAGATATTTCTATCTTAATATACACTATAGTAGATGAAAATTTTGAATTTGAGACGTAGCTAGTTACTATAAATACAATCTATCACTTGTGTAAATACATCAATTAAATAATTAATAAATGAACTATAATTTGTAGTTAAGTAATGCTAGGGAGACCAATTTTTTAAAATCAAATTTACAAACTAAATGATGTGGTTGTAGATGATTGGATTATGTCAATTAAAGTGCTTGTTTCTTATTGATGACACATCATTTGGTTTAAAAAATTTGGTCTTCCTAGCATTACTCTTTATAGTAGGTATTACTGATGACCCCCAATCTCAATGTTGAATATATTAATTTTTTGATATGCACTCGAGACATGGTCATCTATGTTGAAAATAGACCTGGTATTCATGTTGTGTTTTTTGTGTTCGTGTCATTTTCGTGACATACTCGATATCGGGTCGCATTGTGTAACACCTGTTAAAGTAAACGGGTAATATGACTCAACTCGAAATTGATCCGTTAATATTATAAGATAATATGACCAGACCCGTCACCCATTAAAGAAAATATATTTTAAATCAAGAAATAATATAAATGAAAAATATAAATTGACAATAAAAATGGAAAACACAATACTAAATTAGTATGTGCATATCTCATTGTCACATAAATATTACTTCAAAACATTAAAAAAAAAACATTTGTTTTTTAAATATTACATACCCCAAAATAAGAGCCTAATGAAAAACATTAGTACATTACTATAAAATACCAAATGTTCAAGGATATATAAACGAAGTGAGTTGCGTTTCAAGGTTGAGGATGCAATCACGAGCGTTTATATCTGCTTTCACATTTTCAGACTTGTAAATTAATGATTATGAATTTTATTTATTCTGAACTCCCTTAAATATACTATTCATGAGGGTTTGTATGATTCTCAAAATTTAAATGGCAACGTACCCATCCTCAACTCAAAGCGTAGAGGATGCGATCACGAGCGTTTGCCTATTTTTTCACATTTTTCGCACTTGTAAATTAATTATTATACTTTTTAATGTGTTTTGTATTTTTAAATTACTTGATATTTTTATTTTTAATGTGTTTTGTAATTTTTTTTAATCTCACACTTTGCCTATAAGATACTATAAAATAAATAAATAAATAAAACTTAATTTTTTTTAAATTATATAGAATAAGAATACAATAACACATATTTGATATACAATATATACATATAAACAATGGCTATTGTATTTTATAGTAAGTTTTTTTAATTAGTTTAAAAAATTGAAATCATCACAATAACATTTTTCTTAACGTGTTGAAAAGGGTTACCCGCGTGTTGTGTAAACTTATTAAGGACCTGTTATTAACGCGTGTGACCTGATTAGTTATCATGTCCATTCGAAACCCGTTGTTTTCGTGTCGTGTTAACGGGTCGTGTAAAGTGTCAGGTCTAGTTAAGAGTACGAATCCCACATCGAGAAAAAAAAGACCTTACATGTGCTTATAAGTAGTTGAACTACTCACCATGTCAATTGATTTTATGGTGGAACGTCAACTTTCTTCATGGTATCATAATAAGTTATCCAAGTGTGTAGCTCAACGATAGCACATGCTCCGCGCCATCCAACTTATGTTGTCTACGTGTTAGGTTTGAAAATTCATGCACATGAGGGAGCGTGTTAAGAATGTATCCCATATTGATGAAAGAAGAGAATTTTCATGGGCTTATAAGTACGTTGAGCTATAGCCCATATTGCTAACTGATTTTACAATGAAAGCTCAACTTTATTTATGGTATCAAAGCAAGTTGTTCCTCGTGTGAACACAGGTAGGGCTGGGCACGGGTCGGGCCGGGCCCATTTTTGGAGGAACCGGACCGGACCTAGGTTCAAAGGAAACGGGCCGGGCCGGGGATTACAATTTCAAATATAAGAACCGGACTTTACCCGGCCCGGTTGAAACGGGCCGGTTCGGGCCGGGTCCACGGGTCCTTTTTTTTTTTTTTTTTGTTTGTTTGAGGGTAATGCTATGGAATGGTAATGCTAATGGAAATTATGTAACAAAAACTAAGTGCACAGATTTGCAGTTGCACAGAATGCAAACTGCTTTTTTTTTTTTTTTTTTTTTTTTGTTTGAGGGTAATGCTAATGGAAATTATGGAATGGTAATGGAAATTATGTTACAAAAACAAAGTGCACAGAATGCAAACTGCACACATTTTGCAGTTGCAAAAACTGCACAGATTGCAAACTGCACAGACTGCAAATCTGCACAGATTGCAATCTGCACATACTGCAAATCTGCACAGATTGCAAAAACTGCACAGATTTGCACAGATTAACAATACATCCAATCTAAAATTCTAAATACAAAGTCCAACATCCAAGTTTATAGATTAACAATACATCCAAAATAACAATATTACATCGTCCAACATCTAAAAATCAAATCAACATACAAAATATCCGAAAGTCTAAGACATCCAAATTCCAAGAATCGAATAATCCAAAACAACATAAACATGACATCCGCAATAAATGTCAAATGAACATCCAAACCACATTCAATCCAACGCCCAAGTTCCAACAACAATCCTCATTGAATCTGTAAGCAAAAATAGAATATAAATAAACATGACATTTTTAAAGTCCAACATCATATCATCCTCATTGAAATTTAAAGTTTATTCATTTGAGTTGAAAATATTACCGCAATTCCTTTTCCTTTATTCGTTCGAGTTGTTTGAGGAGCTTCAATTTCAGGAACACTTGGTGGTGAGATGGTTGAACTTGTAGATATGATAGTTGCTCTTTTTCTTTTATATTCTACATCAAAGAACAAACGTTAATTGTAAACCAATTAATATAAAGTTATAAACCAAACGATAAAAAACAAAATAATTACCTTCTTCACACTCTTGATAAAATTCAAGCTCCGCAGGACTTGCTTCATATTCAATGCTGCCAATTGGTTCACTTCTTATCCAGTTTCGGAGGCACATCATTGACTCCACTGTTTGAGGAAGGAGACATGATCTACAAGGGTGAATTAGTCTCTTTCCTCCACTAAATGCACTCTCACTGGCAACTGTTGACACTTGAATTGGCAAGACATCTTTTGCTATCAAAGCAAGTGTGGGATATGTGCTCCTCCCTTTCAACTTCCACCATTTCAAAACGTCAAATTGTGAACCTTGTTGTACTTTCTCTACGGTGTCAAGGAGATACCTATCCACCTCATGTGCAAGCGCAATATCCTCGGTATCTTCTAGTTCCTTCTCCCAATCATCCATGATTTGACTAAAAATCATTGGATTTTCTGTTGGCACACTAGAAGATGATTGTTTTACCCTTGAAGAAGAAGTGTCAAGAACTAAATCTTCTCTATCCTTTTGTTGTGTTTGTGAACCGAAAACTTGATAAGCATATTCATCACACATCGCCTTCAACAATGTCTTGACTTCATTACCTTTCTGTTCAATCTCTTCTTCAGGAAGTTGTAATTGCTTTCTACACAGGTGCATGTAGTGCCTCAATTTGAACCTTGGGTCTAAGACAAGGGCAACTACAAATATTTGATTAAGGGACTCAATTGAACCAAAATACTTTTGATATTTGGCTCTCATGTTGAATGCCATATCACGTAGCACCAACTCTACACTTCTTCCAGTTTGCATATATTCAGGCAAAAAAAGCTTTTCAATCTCGTTTTCCACAGCAATGACATCATGAACAACTGTATTAGATGTGGGATACTTACTTGCACTAACTTTCAAAGTTATAAGATAGAAGACCTTCAAAAATTCCACAAACACTTCTGCACTATCCCAATCTTCCTCCTTAGGTGGTCCAACCCTCCCTTTACCCGCCACTTCCTCTCATTCATCATTAAGCACCTTTTCACCAAAATAAGTGGTGTATATATTGGCTTCATCATCTTCGGTCATCCTTTCAAATGCTTTTTTAAACTTCAAGCAAGATTCTAGCATCATGTATGTGCTATTCCACCTAGTAGGCACATCCATAACAACTAGACCCCTACTATCCAACTTCTCATTCTCCACACATTTCTTGAAATAACTCAACCTTCGAGGACTTGATCTCACAAACCGCACGGCATTTCTAAGAGCATCCACACTTGTATCTAATCTTTTCAACCCATGTTTCACTACCAAGTTGATAATATGAGCTAAGCACCTCACATGCATAAACTTGCCATTCATAATCATTTGACTATTAGGCCATTTCTGCATTTTTCGAACAACATACTCAATTGCCACCTTATTAGCCGATGCATTGTCAACTGAGATACACATTACCTTTTCAATCCCCCACTCAACCAAACATTGCTCAATCATCTTCCCTATTTCTTTGCCTTCATGACTTGGAATCAAACAAAAGTTTAGAATCCTTTTGTGCATATTCCAATCATCATCCACAAAATGAGCAGTTAGCACCATGTAGTTCAAATTTTGCACACTTGTCCATGTGTCAGTAGTCAAGCTCACTCTATGATTGTGTATCTCCTTTTTTAACTGATCTTTCATGCTATCATACATATTGAATAACTCCCTCATCATAGTTCTCCGAGATGGAACATGCAATCTAGGCTGGACTTTGCACATCATTCGCCTAAACCCTTCACTCTCCACAATACTAAAAGGTACCTCCTCGAGCACAACAAACTCAATAATACCTTCCACACTTTCTTCTTGGCTCCACCCTTTAGCAACAAGCATGTTTTGACATTCCCATCCCCAGAAGGTCCAGAACTACCTAGAACCTTTTGCAACTCATCGGTTGGTTTATATGACTTGCAATGTCTATTGATATGTTTAATGTAAGTACTAGTTCCACCCCCACTAGTATCACATGCAAAAAGGCCGCTACAATGGTTACACTTAGCCTTCAATACTTGTACCTCCACCTTCTCTATCTTTCCATCTTTTTCTACTTCTTGTATTTCCGAGACGGTACACTTAGTGACATGATCCCAAACCCAAGATCTCTCAGAAGAAGATCTCTCTAGTGAAGCTATTATAGTTGGTTGTTTTGTCTTTGGAATAGGTGGTGCTTTTCTTTTTCTGAAGGATGAGGGGTTTGGGGGAGGCATTGATGGTTTTGAGTGTGTGGGTTGTGCTTGTGTTGGTTGTGGAGGACATGGTGATGTAGCCGTAGATGATGCTACATTAGTACTGCTAGGGGTACTTTGACTTTGAGATTGAGACATTATGTAAAAATCTGTAAAAATTAAATAATGGAACTATATTCATTAATCAAATAAAGATATTTCCAATAATTTAAACCCAAATTATGAACACACAACACACAAATCAGAAACAGTCAGCAACAAAATGCACATTCTAGTTCTTCTAGTTCTCCTAGTTAGAAACAGTCAGCAACAAATCAGAAACAGTCAGCAACAGAGGTCTACAAATTAAAACAAAATCAAGGTCTACAAATTCTCTCAGAAACAAGCTATGAACCAATCAGAAACAGTCAGCAACAAAATGCACAGAGGTATCAAAAACAAGCTATGGAATCCTTACCAATAAAATAAACTTAACATTAGCTTTCCACCCATCAATCACAACATAAGATCATTTAAAAACAAGTTCTCAAACAAAAAAAAAAAGAAGATCATTTAAAAACAAGTTCTCAAACAAAAAAAAAAAGAACAAGACAATCAAAAGACTGATTTTAATTGAAAAGCATACTCCAGAAAAGAAAACATGTTGGCATGAGCGTCTAAACAGGCAGCACAATTAAACAGAGTGAACTGACCTGACCTGACCTGATTTTAATTGAAAACATGTTGGATGGGAAACACAAGCAGACATCACAATTAAACAGAGTGAACTGACCTGACCTGGAGGGGAAGGGTGATCAAACCGCAAAGAAAAACTGAAGAAATGCCCTGCTAGATTGCATAGGACACCGCATGCCACTTCTCCATCTGATTTAAGGAAAAAAAAAACCTCTTCAAATCACCCACCACCACAAATGGCTCGTAGCTTTCCTCCTCTATCAAAACCCTGAAAAATAAAATTGATCTGTCAGGGACTGTCTTCATTAATGACAAAGTAGAAGCAACTTTATATACATACAAGGAAGATCTAATCATTGTAATTGAGTAATCATGCATAGACATAATCAGTTTGCCATTTGGCTGCTTATTTTTTCTGTCATCATCACAAAAGTTTGTTCTTACGCATGTTTAAATGATTGGAGCATCTGTTTAAAAACATGTACACCGGGCACCCTTCTAGAGGGGATGCCCTTGTTGTAGTTATTAGTAGTCATTATTGCATATCCACTGGTTTTAACATTCTTTGCACTTTAATTAAGGGCTGCATTTTATCTAGTCATGCTTTGAGAAAAAAGAAAAAGAAAAAAAAGACACTGCTGTTTTGTTTACTGTAATGGTCCTCCAGCCCCTTTTTCCCTCTCCCACCTGATAGAGAACCAAGATTAAGTGTTTCAAAACTCTATTTTCTTCTTCTCAAAAAAAAAAAAAAAAAAAAAAACTCTATTTTCTCTTGAGAAGATCTCCCAGTTAATGCCACCTATATCTTCTCTTCTATGTTTCAGTCTGAAGAAGGCAGTACCTTGACATACATTTTCACTTACAGCCAACAGAACTCCCAAATATTCTAGTGTAGTATTTAACAAATGCTACTATAGCTCACAGGTCAGTTAAATGCATTTTACTGCTGTAAAATTTACACTTGAATTTTACTCCCAAACAAGTAGTTCATAACTTCATATTCCAGATCTGAAACATTTCTACAAATTCTAACTTAAAACCCCTAAAAATCCCAAGAATTAACAACTCAAAAAGGATACTCTGTAAGGTTAGTGTTCAGGACGAAATGATTAGTTAAATATTAAGATTCAGCTGTTTGAGTTTGAGCAACAACAAGTGTACTTAAAAAGTACTGGACTACATTATAGTAACTGAGGTAATGATTTGTATAAAATGCTTAATACACAAATTTGTAGCTATATACATGAACATACACCTGTGATTACACAGCACGCCAATACTAAAATGCATACTAATTTTAGTATCCAGACTCCAAGATCACAAGAATAATTATTCATTTTAAGATTGCTCTCAATAATCAAGATGCAGGGAGATACAAAAACAAGACAATGGTACCAAGAGACTAAGTCCTTAAATCAACAAACAACAAACATCCCTATTCTACAAACTCCAAACCAGACAATTGTTTTCTGCAAATACCAATAAGAAAGAAAAATCTGCATTCAACAGTAAATGAGATAATGATGCAGTTGCTTACCTGCTCGCTGTGGCCCTGTGGAAAGTAGACTACACGACTTCCACGAAGAGGCAGATACACCAGAGGCCCGGCACACACATGCCATAGCTCAGAATTCAAACATTTCTTCTCCTCTGCAATAGCTTCTATGCTTGTGTCAATACGCATGAAATAACAGAAACATTTATAACAAGTAGCTATAAGTATAACAGAAACATTTCATATTCAGAAACATTCATCAGAAAAAAAAAAAAAAAAAACATTTCACAGAAAAAAAAACCCTAAAAATCCACCAATCTGAACTGTCTGAAGTAGTTCATAACTTCATATTCCAGATCTGAAACATTTCTACAAATTCTAACTTAAAACCCCTAAAAATCCCTACACCAGAAATTCACATTAATAGTAAAACCTAATTCAAAATTACCTAAATTTTAGAGGGATGATGGTTGGTACTGGAAGTGTCCTCGATGGTGGTGATGGGGTGATGATGGTGGTCGTCGCGACGACGGAGGTGGTGCCGTTGTGTAGTGTTCGTCGCAGCGCTGTGAGGGTTTGTGAGTTGGAGCTCGACGGTGGTGATGGGATGAGTGATGGTGGTCGCGACAGCGGAGTTGGTGGTGCTGTTGTGTTGGTCCCGACGCCGGTGCTTCTGGAAGTATGAAAGTAGGAGTCGAGAGAAGGGATAGGGAGGGAGAGCGAGTCGAGGGAAAGTAGAATGAGAGACTGACTGGGTGCTTCTGGAACTCGGGAGTTGGCTAGGTCAAAACTGACGGTTGAGATTGGATGGAGATGAAATCTTAAATCTCGACCGTCCATTGTAACACAAACGGGCCGGTCCGAGTACCCGCGGGTCCTATATTTTTGGAACCGGCCCGATTCGAAATCTTCAATTACCCGGCCCGACCCGCCCCGTCTGTTTTTACAAAGAATAAGAACCTGCCCGTGCCCGCCCCGAACCTGGATTACCCAGCCCGACCCGCGGGTCCAGGACCCGTTTGCCCAGCCCTAAACACAGGTGCACCAAGTCACTCAGTTTGTGTTGTCCACGTGTTCGTCTTGAAATTCGCCATATATGAGGGGGCGTGTTGAGAGTATGAATAGAAAATTGGGGAAAGAACGGATTTTTCATGTTCTTATAAGTAGTTGGGCTACTCATCTTAGTGTCAATTGGTATTATGGTTGAACTTCAACTTTCTCCATGATATTAGAGCAGTTTATTCTACATGTATGAAAAATGTTGAGGTTCCACTATAAAATCAATATGGGGAGTAGCCCAATTTCCTTATAAGCACATATAAGGTCATTCATTTTCCCGATGTGGGACACTCTTAACACATCTTCTCATGTGTGACAAACTTTCAAGAATAACACGTAGACAACACCAACACGTAGACAAAACGAACAAGAGTTACTTGGAGCATGTGTGGCTGTGGAAGTTCACACGTGGGACAAACTGCTCTGATACTATAAAGTTGAGGTTTCACCATAAAACTAATTTCCAATATGAAGAGTAGCGTAATTTACTTATAAACACATGCAAGGTCTCTCATTTCTCCGATATGAAATTCGCTCAATAGGGTGAAATCCAACAACCACACATACTCCACCTATTGGTATTGTCCAATCTGATTACTATCTCATTCAAATCATACATGAATTTATTTGTACTAATATATTTTGAAAAGAGAATATATTAATAATATCGTCTATCTTCATTATAACATTTATAGGATTATACATTTCTATATTTGCATGGAATAAAAACTCAACGATTGATGTTTCTGATCTGATTATTTTCATCCTTACTCTTTTAGAAAGAAGCATTCATATTTTTATGGTCATATTCATTCTCAACACGCCTTTTTGTGTGTGATGAATTTTCAAGCCTAACGCGTAAACAACACAACGGGATGACGTAAAGCACGTGTGACCATTTGACTTCACATGTAGGATAATCTGGTCTAATACCATAAAGAAAGTTGAGTTCACCATAAAACCAATTGACACTTATAAGCACATACAAGGTCCCTTCCTATCAATGTGGAATTCACTCTCAACAAAAATAACTTCATTGTAAAATTTCCTCGTGTTTGATATTAATGATCCCTAACAACTAAAAACACAAGAATTTTATAAGCGTTGAATAGAATTGCAGCCACCATGCATGTACATCTTTCACCGTTAATTAAACCTCAAGAAAACATTTTACACACTGCGAACCCTAGATGCAACGGCTCAATGGAGAGTAGGGAACTTTGGTGCTTCTATTAGGTGTGCAGAGATCACTTGTATTTATATTGGCACATGTCATAGAGTTTCGTCCATAGAAGAACTCTACAACTCACGTGAAGAGCCTTTTACTTGATCCTCACGCCAACTATAGAGTTCTAGACTCATTGAACTTCTTTAGTCTCAAGTTATATAATTCATCAACACTAATAAGAAGATCCCGGTGCTATTTAATCTAATCCCTACAGATTAGTCAGGTCTTATTATTCCACAATGACTATGAGACCCAACCCCCTAAGTAGAAACATGAATAAAGATGAACCCCAACCAGTGGCGGATCCAGGAATCTTACCCCAAGGGGTCGCAGTGTAAAAGTTCAAATAAAAATTTAGGATGGAAAAACATATTGAAAATGAAATCATAGTACTTTCATTCATAATTCATAATGGAAACAATATTACAAACTATAATTGTCCACGACGAGGTTTCATATTTTGAAAACGAAGCATTATAGCTTCATTTTCAATACAAGCAAAAATATCTCTCTCAATATAAACAAGCAAGCTATCACTCAACCATTGATCTCCCATTTTGTTCCTAAGTGGACCCTTAACAATATTCATGACAGAAAATGCTCTCTCCACTGAAGCAGTTGCAACTGGTAAAACTAAAGACAATGTAATGAGCAAATATACATAATTGAATACTTGATGCATCCTTGTCTCCACCATTTTTTTTGCAAGATCACCAATCCCTTCCAATTGAGAGAAATCACTACTGGAACACACATAATGAATATAAATCTCAAGTTGATCTTCAAGTGCCAAACGATCCTCATCCGAAAAGTCTTGAGGATAAAATTGAGCAAGACGAAGTAACTTTGGTTTATCAAAAGCTACAAATGAATCTTTCAGACTCAAACATGCCATACAAATAAGCAACTCGGTATTTACCTCATTAAAGCGATCCTCTAACTCCGTAATTTTCTCATCAATGACATAAATAAAGAGCTCCACACGATAATGATGACGATTTGTCTTTATTGGAGCATAACGCCTTGACCTCCCTGGAAGTATAAATGCCTCTTCCATGTTAGGAACATCAATATGATGTTTTTCACAAAAAGAAGATACTTCATCAACCAATGCATCGAACCCATTATTCCTCATCCAATATAGTTTTTCCTTGCATGATTTCACTAAAGCCATTGCATTCACAATTTCTTGATCTTTCCTTTGCAATGCTTGTGACAAATCATTTGTGAGTCCCAATATGACTTTCATCAAGAAAAGGTGAAACACAAACTCAAAAGTAAGTATTTCTCTCATTAACTTATTTGCTTCACCCGCACTTTCATTGGGATTATCATCAATAACCATTTGAAGCACATGAACCACGGATGAAAACATAGAAATGATGCTAATCAAGGTACCATAGTGTGAGTTCTATCGTGTGTCACCGGCACGTTTGAGACTTGTTTCTTGATTTAAGCCTCGCCCCGTTATAAGACAATCATTTTCAAAAGCTATCACAAGCTCTTCTTGAAGTTGCCCTCTAAGTGAATCACGCCGCTTACAAGATGCTCCAACATGATTAACCACACTATTAGCCATTGCAAAAAAAGAGGCAATGTCTATATTCTTCTTTGCTACGGCAACAAGAGCTAGTTGAAGTTGATGAGCAAAGCAATGAACATAATATGCACAAGGTTGTTCTCTTAATATCTTTGTTTTAAGGCCATTCAACTCACCTCTCATATTGCTAGCACCATCATAACCTTGTCCTCGTAGCTTGGAAATGCTCAAACCGTTGCGAGAAAACAATGTGTCAATAGCATCCTTTAGTGAACTTGAAGAAGTGTCGGTAACATGTTGGTTACCCACAAATCTTTCAATTACATGCCCGTTGTCATCCACATAACGCAACACCATAGCCATTTGCTCTTTCACAGACACATCACGTGCTTCATCCACCAATATTGAAAAGAATCTATCTTTTAGACCATCCATGATAGCATCAAGTGTTTCAAGGGCACATGAATTCACAATTTCTTTTTGAATGGAAGGAGCTAGTAATTTGAGATTCCCCGGAGCATTTTCCATCACAACTTCTCTAACTTTATCATTATTATCTGCAAGGAATTGCAATAACTCCAAGTAATTTCCCCTATTGCTTGAAGTGGCACTTTCATCATGGCCACGAAAAGAAAGACCTTGTCGCAGTAAAAACTTAGTGCACTTGATTGAAGCAATCAAGCATGTGCGATAAGCCTTACGAGCTTGGTCAGAGTGTTTGCTCACTGCCGTTTCAATATGTGTAGCTTGATTCATCAAATTTGTAGCAGCTTCTCTAGCCTTATTATGAACACTCCCAACCGGTCCAACATGCATCTTAAATCTTTCTCTCCCTTTCTTCCAATTCTTAAATCCATCTCCAGTGAAAGCTTCACTACCCACTTGTTCAAAATTGGTTTTAAAGAGATAGCAATAGAGACAAAATGCCGCATCTTTAGATACACTATACTCCAACCAATCAAACTCATCAAACCATTGGGGAATGAAGCGTCGATTAATTCCCGACATATTAGTTATTGGGAAATTATGACCTCTAGGTTGACAAGGTCCTTTTTGTAGATATAATCTTCGGACCTCATCTCTCATATTAGCATCATAATCTATTATTCGAGTTCTTAATCCAGGATCCGCTTGAAGATTACCCAAAACATCATCTAACTGACTTTGTCTTGAACTTGGAGTTCTTGAACTACCAACAGTATTTGAACCATCAACATTATTCGAACTACCCGAACCCGATGATGACTTTATCTTAAAAAACCGTTCCATAATAATTCTACATATACAAAATATTCAAAATAAATACTCACAATATAAATAAACCATAAACATAATCAAAATAAATATGAATTGGATTTCAATTAAATTAAATATCTCATCTTGCATTCTACATATACAAAATAATGAAAATAAAAACTCACAATATAAACAAACCATCAATATAATCAAAATAAATATGAATTGAATTTCAATTAAATTAAATATATTCTACATATACAAATTATTCAAAATAAATACTCACAATATAAACAAACCATAAACATAATCAAAATAAATATGAATTGGATTTCAATTAAATTAAATATCTCATCTTGCATTCTACATATACAAAATAATGAAAATAAAAACTTACAATATAAACAAACTATCAATATAATCAAAATAAATATGCATTGAATTTCAATTAAATTAAATATATTCTACATATACAAAATATTCAAAATAAAAACTCACAATATAATCAAACCACCAATATAATCAAAATAAATATGAATTAGGTTTCAATTATATTAAATAGGGTTTTTGAACTTACTTGAATTGTGAAATTTCACAATAACAAAGATCCAAACTGGCGGCACAAGCAGTGGCGGAGGCGGAGCAATGGCAGACCAGAGAGGTGGAGCAACGGCAGCAGCAAGGGAGGAGATGGAGTTGAGGGTTTGGGGGGATTGAGTTTGGAATTTAGGGTTGGAGGAGGAGAAAACAAAAGAAATTGGGGGTTTTTGAATGTATAGGGGTCGGCTGTGAAGGAGGGCTGGGGAGGGAGGGACACGCTGGGAATTACATTTTTTTTTTTTGTTCATACCTGGCCCAAAACGGCGTCGTTTTGGCCAGGTCATTTAAAAAAATTTCCTGGCCCAAAACGGCGTCGTTTTGCCCAGGCGTTTTAAAAAAAAAATAGGCGCCTAGCGCCTTCTTCTTCTTCCTGCGTTGCGCTGCGCCTTCTTCTTCCCAGCGCCCTTTTGTCGAACACCTGGTGTGCACCTCCAAGAGGTCGCACCACCAGCTCCAAGGGGTCGCAGATGGATCTCCAAGCCTATTTTCATGGCTTCCAAGGGGTCGTCCGACCCCATTGACCCCACAGTGGATCCGCCACTGACCCCAACAGGTCTGTAATTGCCTTGTATTCGGTACTTGGTAAGAAATAAAAGGTTGAGGATGAGTAATACTAGGTAGACTAAATTTATGGACTAAATTTGCAAATTAAATAATATATCACTAATAAGAAATAAGTACGTTAACTAATACTTAACTAATAATCCAAACCCCAAATTTATGTCATTAATTAGTTTATACAATTGAATCCACACATTAGTCTCCTAGCAATATTACCGGGGTGAGAGTACCTGGACCTTACTTTTCTGTATTTTGTTGGTTTTAGTTTTCCCCTGTTTGTTATCATTTGACGAAAATACCTTGCTTAATTCCAAACTTTGGAAGTAGTAGGAGATTTTTATTTACTTAATTTCCATCAACCCTTTCTACTTTGGCGTAAAATCGTGTTAATATAGATGTGGATAACATTTGATATCTCATTTGCAATATGTACAATTAGAAAGAGTAGTACATATATAGCTTCATATAACATTACCCTTCATGAGTACAAAGGCTACAAACTAAACATATTTAACACATGAAAGAGCTCCATGGACTATCATCAGTCTTGGAGCTGGCTAGGGTCAAATTTATCGGTGGTGATATTTGACACGTATGCCATGCTCTCATGCTTGTGCATATATACTACAGATCCCATTCCTTTATACATGCATGCACCGAGCTTATTCATATTTTTCTACAACTCTGTACATGTGCACACGTAGACTCTCATATATATTAAGTTGTTGGTCTAGCTTCGAGCCTATACCTAGGCATATGGCTTCAGTTTCCCCCGCTGCCAGCGCGTCCCCCTCCTCCCCAGCCGCCACCGCCACCACCACCCCCACCGCGTCCCCCTCCTCCCCTGCCGCCACCGCCACCACGTCCCCCTCCTCCCCTGCCACCGCCGCCACCACGTCCCCCTCCTCCCCTGCCACCGCCTCCCCTGCCTCCATATCCATCAGGCTGCTTTGTTTCAAAATTGTCTTCTACCGCTTCTGATTCTGTTCCTTCATCGGTAACTACTACTTCGGACTGCTCAGCAGGCCAACAACACTGTCCGCCGCAAGTGTAGCGGCCATAGTGATAGCAACACCGGCCACAATATCTGCCACCTCCACCTTGGTTAACTTCCTTTGGCTCATTCTCTACCGCTTCTGATTCTTCAGGCCAACAACACTGTCCGCCGCAAGAGTAATGGCCATAGCGATAGCAACACCGGCCACAATATCTGCCACCTCCACCTTGGTTAACTTCCTTTGGCTCATCCACTGCCCCATATACAAACACATATATCTCTCTGTTAGCCCTTGGTAGACCTTAGCAAGTATTGAGTACATATATCGGAGCAGTATGAATACAAAAAACGCTAGCCATGGATATGTGATTTCGAACTACGACACTAGTATGAACTTACTGAAAACATATCAAATTCTTGTACACATTTTCTTTCTTTGTTCCATAATAATTGGGTGCATATATGTGGTTTTGATCGATCGTGCAAAAGTAATGGGTGCATAGCAGCATAGGTACGTGTATTGTATAAAGTATAAACTAGCATACGGGAGGCCTTTCAAAATTAAAGTCTTGAAATTTTTCATACAGAATATGTAAACCAATATTAACTAACATACAGAAGTCCATAAATTAACCTTTCTTCTCATCTTTTGTTGAAGCATTCTTCTTATCTTTGGTTGTCTCAGCTTCAACAGCGGAGGAGACGAGAACAACAGAGCCAAACAGGAGGCCTAGCAAAATGAAAGTCTTGAAAATTTTCATGATTCTCCAACTCTTATGCTACTCAAAAATCCCACAAGAAAGACTAGAAGGATGTGAACGCCAAGACTTCGACGATCACCATTGTCAATTTATAGTGCTGGGGAGGTGCTACTACACGACAGTATACATTATGGAAGTGGTGCATATTTACGAGCGAGGACGCAGTTTTTTGTTAGCTGTATGGAAAGAGTAGTAGTACGTATGCATGTATGTACGTTTGACTTAACTAGGATGAACAATGCATCTTCGATTCTTATTCCGCTGGATATATGAAAAAAGAAACACATGTTGTTCAGGCGTTTAAGCAAAGACACGTGTCTAGTTTGAGCTCAGCATGCATGCATGCGAATTGGACACGTACACAGACTTACCCACGCAGACACACCAAATTTCGTTTTATTATTTTTAATAGAAAGAGCTGAACACGCAGGAGGTTGATGATTAAATTCTTAACTATCAAGGTAATTTACCCTTTATTTAGACACATCCATTTAATAATTAAAATATAGAAAATTAGATTTTTAACCCCTAAATAAGATGAAGTTTAGAAAAATGTCTTATACAAGATTAAATATTGATTTTAGTCCCTAAACTCTATTTAATGCCAGCATATGTATTCAATGTTTCTTTTTTTATTTATTTATAATTTTATGAAAATATTATAACTGTTAATTCTAATTATGGTAGGCATCTTATATATAAAAAAAAATATTTTCATACAGATTTTCCAGTACACTTATGTTTTTGCATATTTTCTTATTTGCTACTAATTCATTACAATATATTTAGGTATGAATATTTTGATACAATGAGTTAGTATAATATGTTTAGGTACGGACATTTTGGTACATTAGTTTAGTATAATATATTTAGGTACCGATATTTCAGTACACTAGTTTAGTATCATATAGTTAGGTACGGAATTTGACACACCCCGACCGAGATCGAGGCATGCTGGCCGTCACATGAGGGTGACGTAGCCATGTGCACAGTGCGGAAGCAAGATTATAGGAAGAAATACGAATGAATAAAAACAACTTCAAGGAGTGTTAAAACAGGAATAAGTGTGATTACACATTCAGAGCATAAAAATCTAGGTGTAGTCAATGCATAAGAAGTACTTAAATAATTAACACCCGACGGTGGTCCTACATGGGTGATGTCTGTCAGAATCTTCGATATATCCTCGTGAGACACCAACAATGATACCTAATACCTGGAGGGGCGCAAAACAAAAGCGTGAGTGGGCAAAAACAAAGCTTTTCGAAAATCATTTCATAAACCACATTTATATCCCCTCGCCGTAAAACCTGTATACTTTCCCAGAAAATAGTATATACATATACTAAATCTCAACTGAACCATCATCAACAAATATATGCAAAGAAATCATGAATATGCCATGCCATGCCATGCCACTAGATCATCAGGTAAGCAATTCAAGTGCAATAATAACTGCAACAGCTCGTCAGCTGAACTCTAGCTCATAAATCATGCCTGCACACGAGTCGAACCCACTTATAGTGGTATATACAACATGACTGGGTGTAAACAATACGCTCTAGTGCTACAATCACGTGAAGACTGTGCGAATAATGGCGGGTCACCTACGAGTCGAACCCACTGAAAGTGGTCTATACGACAAGCCTGTGCACCTAACTTGGATCCAAGATGAGCGTGTGGTGCGGGAGGTGAACATCACGTGAAACACTATGCCCCTAACTCTGGGCGGGAGCACTAACACCGGGGTGCAGGTTAATGAGCTCTCAATGCATCTCATCATCCTTTTCAAACTCAACTTCTTAATAACCACACATAAGCTTACCTGAAACTTACATGAGCGCCCACAGCACCAACAATCATGCGCATACAATTCATAGTATGAAATATATTGGCATGGCAATTCTTTGGTAAAAGCATTTAAAATGCATATTCTGGGAAAAATACATAGTATATAGGTATATACGGAAAACAAAAGCCCACTCACTAGTATGTAGATGGATCGTAGCCCCCGTGCCTAGCCTGGCTACGCTCGTCCTCCGGATAGGTCTCGCCTATGTGAGAAACAACTGTTTTAATGTTACTTTAAAGCACATAAACAAAACTAAGAAATAACTTCTCATACAATGCTCAATTGAGGTGTGTGAATATACCAAAATGATCTACACAACCTCAGGATCATCCCCAAATTTTTAGAATAATTTTTGGATGTCTCACGCGCCCTCACTCGCCAGCCAAGGCACTGCCAGACGCGCCACCCACGCGCGGCACGTGCCTGGCACACGGGACAGAAACCCTAACGGCGTTAGGGAATATTCCGTCAGAAATACAGAATATTCCGTCTAATTTGACTGACGTCGTCCATTGCCGTCAGGAATATTCCGTCAACTTGACGGAATATTCGTCGTCTTCTTCCTTCGACTGTCACCGTCGCCGGAAAACTGGGAAAAAATTCTAACTTACTAATCTAGCTCATTTCTGCACCAATTTCTACGTAATTACCACCAAAATGAAACTTAAGGTCCAAAGAATCACGATATACCTGTTTCAAGCCTTGAATCCCACAAAATCACGTCGGAGGGAGTTCGAAAGTCTGGCCACCACTGTGTAAACTCATATATGGGCTTCCCGACGTCCAAATTCCACCAACGAACCACTCCGAGGTTCGTGAGGACCTTCTAAAGCTCCATGTGAGCTTGAAATTCAAAGAAAAACATTTGTTAAAAAGTTGATGAATAGTGCTAAGATCAGGATTCCACTTTTCTGGGTTTTTCCGACGTTAAAACTCAACCAAAACTCAGCAAATTATCTAGGAGGACCAGAGGATACCTTTAGAACCCTTGAAATGGCTTGAAACCTTGACAAACACCTCTGTGGTACTGTACCTCGACTGCCCTCTCGAAAACTAGGGTTTTTAACCGCCTCACAACCAGCTACGGCTATGGTTGTGCTCACGAACTCACAGAGATCACAATGGAGGTCTTAAAACCCTCGATCTGTAAGGTTTCTAAGTGTTTTGGGGTTGTTCCGTACAGTTGCAGAGTGAGAGGAGAGAGTGCTCGAGAGAAAGAGTGAGAGAGAAGAGAGAGAGTGTTGTTTTCTGTTTTGGTGTGTGTGTGTGGTCCTCACACTACCAACCAATCCAAACAACAAACTAAGTTTGGTTCCGAATTGGTCTTCAACTAAATTTACTACAAAACCCTACTCTAAAGTTAAACCAATAGGTTCCCACTAAATTGGAAACAATTCCATTGGTCCAAAAACTCAAAGTTTTGGGCCTTTACACTTAGTCCAAAATATAAATGTAACACAATGCTTAAGGGTACATCCGTCCATTCACAAGTTCGAGAATAATAAAGGTATAATTTCCGGGACGGGCTGTCATAGAATTTTCGGTACACTTATGTTTTTACATATTTTCTTATATGTCACTAATTCACTATAATATATTTAGGTACGGGCATTTCGGTATACTAATTTAGTAAAATATATTATGATATAGACGTTTAGGTACACTAATTAGATAAAGTTAAATAAAATTGTATAATAATAAATTTAAAATGTAATGTAATAACATTAAATAAGTTATCTATTAAATATAAAAATAAAAATATAATATGAATTTGAATTAAGTACACATTAAGGAATTAAAATCAATAATCAATCTAACACCAAATGTTTATTAAATTTTAATCTTCTTGAAGAATTAATGTTAAAAAAAAACCAGAGTTGTATTATTATGTAATGAGCCTCAACTCGAATGTTGATCAAAGACGAAGTTTTTGCGGTGGACTCAAAATTAATACGGTCACGTAATATTGTTGTTTTATTTAAATGATAATACACAATTTAAATATATATATATATATATATATATATATATATATATATATATATATATATAGACACACACACGACAGACAGAAGATGGACACATTGAATAAAAACTCAAGAATTGATGGTCTGATTATTTTCTTCGCGACCCTTTAGAAACAACAATCCATGTTTTTGTTGTCCTATTCTAGATCAGAAAATCCCAGCCAAGGTACCTTAATTAATAGCTCGGTGCAGCGTAGCTGGTTGTTGGAGGTCAAGTTGACTACCAATTCCTTCAATCTTATCTCATAGATTAATAAATATACCCTTGGTCAAATCCAATCCGATATGTACTGCCTTTTTTTTCTTGAAGATAGTATTGTGTGACAGATGAGACTGAGACCCATGCATGTTATATCTGTCAGAGATTTGGCCCCAGGAAGAACAATGCCAAAGAACCAAGATTTACTGTACCTCTCAGGTTAGAGTTGAAATTGGATGGCAATGGGGTGTGGATCGGAAGAAATATTTTACAAAGATGGATCTCGCTTACACGTTATTGACGTGTTATAATATAGGTAATACAATAATGTTGATTACGAATTTAAGATATTTTATCATTAAATACTCACGAAATAAACAAAAAAGTTAAGGGTGTATCATAAATTAACTGACCATACAAAGAGTTGATAATTTTCTTAAGCTCTTGCATGGTTTGGTCTCTTAAAGATGAGATTTTATCTTCACAAAGATGGATATCGCTCACACATTATTGATGTGTTATAATATAGGTAATACAATAATGTTGATTAGGAATTTAAGATATTTTATCATTAAATCCTCACGAAATAAACAAAAAAGTTAAGGTTGTATCATAAATTAACTGACAATATGAAGAGTTGATAATTTTCTTAAGCTCTTGCATGGTTTGGTCTCTTAAAGATGAGATTTTGTCTTCACATTCTCACATGTCCCTTATGTGTGGCGAATTTTTAAACTTAACAGATAGACAATACAAAAGGGGCAATGTGAGTACTTGTGGTTCTTAGACTTCACGCAAAAGAAGTTAAGATTCTACCATAAATCATGACATAGGGGAGTAGCTCAATTCCTTATAAGTCCTTGCATGATTTGTCTCCCTCCAATGTGTGACATTATCTCACATTCCCACCATGAACGCATGTAAAGAAAATTAATTGTTAAAGATTTGACATTGCTGTAATAGTTATACTGAAAAAGTATTCCTCAACTCTGTTGTCAAGTAGACCATTTAAACAAAATATATTCATACAAAAGCATTTTATGAAGGTGACACCCTATAGACCAATGGTTACATTATATAAAGTAAATTGAAGCATTGATTTCACACAACTGGTGTTTAAATTTGATAAATATAGAAAATTGGTCGTTAATGCTAATTTCGTGAGAATTTTTAATTTTTTTTTTATCAAAATTAAGCACGTGATAGGGCGTCTATGCAGTTCCTCAGCTTACTTCTTAAAGAGGTTTGTGATGAAAATTGCCATGGAGTTGGTGTGAATGACCAGCGCTCCACAATTTTTCAAAGTAAGAAATTATTTTTAATTCGGGTGCATCCAAAACTATATGGTCATGTTCTAATTTTCTCGGTAACTAGAATGAAACCTAGAGGAAACCAATCACACAAGTGTTGGATTCCACTAGATTAATAAAAGTCTCAAAATTTACATTGAAAAGTTAGAATTTATTACAACATAAAATTAATGGCTGATATGACTGTAGACATCGAAATTTCGTGAAAATAAACGTTGACAAAAAATTTAAATTTCAACGCTCATGTATCACATAAATTTTATACGTAGCGTGTGAATCAACAAAAAATCGAAATAATTCAGAATAGTCATCAAACAGGACACATGTCAACGCCTGGCAGAAGTGATTTATTTCATCTGATTATTTAAACCCAAAAATCAAGTTTTGGAATTCTATAAATAAGAAGCCATTTCATTCATTTCAATACACCAATTCACATTACACAAAAGACTTGAAGCTTTGAAACTCCAAACGCTCTCAAGCAAATCCCGAAGAATCAAGGAAACTCTCTTCGTTCTTCGCCAAATCCTTCTTCAAGATCAAGCCCCGACGGCCCTTTGAAGATCCGTTCATCGTTCATCCATCTTCGAAGATCAAGCCCAAAAGCCCTTTGAAAATCCGTTCATCGTTCATCGTTCATCCTTCTTCAAGATCAATCCCCAACGGCCCTTGAAGCATCGTTCATCCTTCTTCGAATATCAAGCCCAAAAGCCCTTCGAAGATCCATTCATCCTCAAGATCAAGCCTCGACGGCCCTTGAAACAAGCGTTCATCGTTCTTCGAAGATCAAGCCCAAAAGCCCTTTGAAGATCCGTTCATCGTTCATCGTTCATCCTTCTTCAAGATCAAGCCCCAACGGCCTTTGAAGCATCGTTCATCCTTCTTCGAAGATCAAGCCCAAAAGCCCTTCGAAGATCCATTCATCCTCAAGATCAAGCCTCGACGGCCCTTGAAACAAGCGTTCATCGTTCTTCGAAGATCAAGCCCAAAAGCCCTTTGAAGATCCGTTCATCGTTCATCGTTCATCCATCTTCAAAGATCAAGCCCAAAAGCCCTTTGAAGATCCGTTCATCATTCATCGTTCTTCGAAGATAAAGCCCAAAATCCCTTCGAAGATCTATTCATCCCCAACCTTCAAGATCAAACCCTAACGGCCCTTGAGGAAATCATCCACTGTTCATCCTAAAGATCAAGCCCCGACGGCCTTTCGGATCAACAACCAAACGACCAAATCTACACCTTACAAAGATAGAATCAGAGGCAAATTGTAAAAGAGATTGTAACCCAAAAACAAAATCAAAAATACAAATATTACTTTGTACACGTGTTATTGTCTCTTTCGTTTCAGGAAAAATTCGTGTTTACAAATTTGGCATGCCCAGTGGGACAATCTCTACCTCTCATCTCTTTCTTCGTTCAAGAAATCCAAAGTACACTTCAAAATCAATGGCATCAAAGGAAGGCCAAGCCGTTCTTACAGCCATTGGAGCTTCCTCCATTGAACAACAGTTGGCTCAGATGAGGAAAGCAGTTGCAAGGCTCACAAAAAACGCAAAGGAGCAAAACTTGCAAGTCGACGCACTCATCAACCGCCAAAAAGCACAAATGGCATCAAGCAAAGGACAAGTCGTTCTCACAACCACCAAAGGAAGGAGCCTGAGCACTTCCGCCACGAACGGAGCATCCATTGGCGCCACAACCTCTCCTCAACGTACCGCTACAAAGTTTGTGCCGTTAAAGGAGCAAGGGGAACATAAATAACGCGAGCCTGTCATCAACCTGACCTGGCTAGGGGCACCTAAGCATGCTGCTGAAGGAAAGCCACGTATGTTGGTTGCACAAGTCATGACCATCGGCGTGATTTCAGTCGAAGAGCAGCTGGCCCAGATGAAGGAAACGATCGCAAGGCTCACAAAAACCGCAGAGGAGAAGGACTTGCAGATTACCGCACTCACCAACAGATTGGGAGCGCAACACGAGAAAAGAGACAACTCTGGCATGAAGAAAGATATCGAAGAAGAAGAGGAGCTTCCGGTGGAGAAAGACGAAGAAAAGAGGGAGCCAGACCAACCAGCGGCGCTCTTGGGATCTCTCTCTATCCACCATCTACAGGAGATGATCACCAGCACCATCAAGGCACAATACGAAGGGAGCTCCTATACCTCCATGTTGTACTCAAAGCCTTACTCCAAGACGATCGACACCTTGAGGATGCCAAGGGGCTACCAACCGCCGAAGTTCATGCAGTTCGATGGCAAAGGCAACCCGAAGCAACACGTCGCCCTTTTCGTGGAAACTTGCAACAACGCAGGGATGGAAGGTGACTACCTCGCCAAGCAGTTTGTACGCTCACTGAAAGGGAATGCATTTGAGTGGTACACAGACCTGGAGCCCGAGTCCATCAACAGCTGGGAGCAATTGGAGAAGGAATTCCTCAACCGCTTCTACAGCACCCGCCGCACCGTGAGCATGCTGGAGCTGACGAGCGCAAAGCAGTGGAGGGACGAGCCGGTGATGGACTACATCAACCGATGGCGCAACCTTAGCCTCGACTGCAAAGATAGGCTCTCAGAGATTTCGGCAATCGAGATGTGCGTCCAGGGCATGCATTGGAGTTTGCACTACATCCTCCAAGGCATCAAACCACGTTCCTTCGAAGAGCTGGCCACCCGCGCCCACGACATGGAGCTAAGCATCGCTCACCATGAAAAGAAGATGCCGATCTCCGACTACAAGAAGGACAAGGCGTTTGTTCCGAAGGTGGACAATCACGGGAAATAGCATGTCAAGGAAGCCTTCACTGTCAACACTTCCCCTATAAGAACATCCCCTGCACCCGTCAAGATCTCCTCCAAAATCAAAGCAAAGGAGGTAAAGAGATATGAGCCTTTCCGCACCCAAGACAGGTACAAAAACACCTTGAGAGAGCTGGAGCAAAAGACGTACCCTTTTCCTGACTCGGATATGGCAACAATGCTAGACGACCTATTGGAAAAGAAGGTGATCGAGTTACTGGAGTGCAAGCGCCCCGAGGAGATGAACCGCGTCAACGATACTAAGTACTGCAAGTACTATCGTATCGTAGGTCATCCCGTGGGCAAATGCTTCATCCTCAAAGAGCTCATCATGAAGTTGGCGCAACAAGGGCGGATTGAACTCGATCTGGAAGACACAGCCGCAACATACACCGCTACGATCGCGTTCGGATCCTTCGATCCTGTTCCCCTCCAAAGGATTCATGATCGTTCCCGCCAAAACTCAAGTCACAAGGCACCTTCTGCGCAACCACCGCTGGGGGCAAACGACCAAAATACGCCTACCAACGATGAAGAATGATGGACATTGGTGACCTATAGAAAAATGAGGAAACCAAGACAGCAGGCTGCAACACACACCACTGCGATCATGTTTGGATCATTCGGTCCCGTTCCCCTCCAAAGGAATCATGATCGTTCCCGCCAAAGCTCAAGTCATACGGCACCTTTTGCACAACCACCGCTGGGGGAAAGCGACCAAGACGCACCTACCAACGAAGAAGAATGGTGGACATTGGTGACCTACAAAAAGACAAGGAAGCCAAGACCACAAGACACAAAGCCAAAGGTGGAACAAGGGAGAAAACACCACCGCCGCAACAATAGGAAGTCCAAGAGAAGCGCAAAAGCCGCTAAACCAACATACAGTGGGGAACTCATGGAGCAAGAGCCGCGCATTCCCGTCTCCTTGCACGAGTACTTCCCGAATGACTTCTTCCGACAGTGCACTACCGCCTCCTGTCACATGGTCAAAGTAGAGATAGAAGGGCCCTCAAAAGGCAAAGCTATCGCCGCTAAGGAAGGAGAAACCCTCATGCCCGACGAAGGTCTGCCAACACACTATAGCATCAAACAAAATCGAGAGGAGCCTAAACCCGCCCCTCGAAGGTCAGTCTTCAAAAGGATGAATCATTCAAGGCCCAAAAATTCGGCGCTTGATCACATCGGTGGCTCAAGCCAAACCTCCGTCTTCAAGAGGCTTAGCATGCCAACACTTCAAAACTCCGTCTTCGGAAGGTTATCAAAACCTGAGAAACAAAGCGGCATAGCTAGCTCTCTTCTGCAACAATCAGCTTTGGACAGACTTGAAGAAACCGAGAAGTCTTCTAAAATGAGGAAAACAACGTTAAAGGGAGAAAAGCTTGACGGACTAGCAGAAAGATGCGACGTTCGGAGCTCGATTTCTTCAAAGATGAAGCACCAATTAGAAAGGGGGCAAAGCAGCTCTGGTCAACCTCCAGAGTAAGGTGAAAGTGTTGGAGATAATGAAACTTCGACACAAAGATGGTTCATCCCCATCACAATGGGCGACCTCTTCCCCGAAGACTTCTTCGATTACTCAGCAAAGGTTCCTTGCTATGAAGATTGCGAGGATCGCCTTTCCTACACCACTTGACAAATCAACACAAAATGCTCCTCGTTCGCACGAGCCTAAAAGGCGACACCAACGCTCCTTGCCTCCATGAGTTGAAACTGCACACGACACAAAACGCTCATGGCCCGCACGAGCATAAACTGCGTACGGCACAAAAAGAAAATATACCAAAAAAAAATATGTATTTGAACTACGTTATGACTTGATCTCTTATTTGGAAGGGTACGTAGGCAAGCTCGAACATTCAACTTTGAGTTCAGTCACATCAAAATAAAAAATAAGGTTTTATTAAACATTTGACTACCAAGAGTCAGTTCCATTACAAAGTATATACGGAATAAACCATCAAAATCAGGCCTGTCTCCATTTGCCCTTTAGCAAGCTCCAAGCAACAGCAAGAGGGACGGAGACGTCACTGCCGAGGACAGTTGTGAACAAAGCACAACCGCGCACGATCATGCCCTTCGGCAAGCTACGGCAAGAAGGACGACAACGTCATCACACTTGATCAAAATCGGCAAAGAACTTCAATGACCGTCGTCTCCGTTTGCCCTTCAGCAAGCTCCAAGCAGTGGCAAGAAGGACGGGAACGTCACCACCTTGGTCAAAGTTGGCGAAGAACTTCAGTAACCGCCGTCAAACGACTAGCCGGTAGTGAAGCTCAACGCTTTGCAATACCACCAGGCTTGATTCAAACTCTCCTGTTTAGCAGCGACAAGAGGATCAGCAATGTCACCACCTTGATCAAAGTCGGCGAAAAACTTCAGTGACCGCCGTCAAACGACTAGCTGGTAATGAAGCTCAACGCTTTGCAATACCACCAGGCTTGATTCAAACTCTCCGTTTCTTCTTCATCTTTCCATACAAAAGAGAGAGTTCCTACAAAAAAAAAAAAAAAAAAATATATATATATATAATATATATATATACACACACACACACACACATATGTTATATTACGCATGTATGTATGTATGTATGCACGTGTGTATGTATATGTATACTAAAAAAAGAAGGATCAATCACACATACAAAAAAAAAAAAAAAAAAAAAAAAAAATGGACTGCTTGAAGCAGCAACAGGAGAAGGAACCAAAACAACACCAGGCCCGAGCCTGTGTCAAGACCAAAGTCCAGGCCCAGCCTCTTTCTTCCTCACACCCATACTCAGCTACAAATCAGGCCCAGTCATGACGACGTTGCCGGACTCGGTTAGATCACCTTGGATTCGTATGATCGCCGCGCTTTCTCTCACTCTCCTCAACGCGTTGCCGAGCGTTTGAGCTTCTCTCTCTGGAATTTCAAGCATTGAAGACGAACCCAGAAGAGGAATCGACTCCAACGGCGATGGCAAGATCTCCGTCAAACAAGCTCGGCAACGTCACCTGTGACCGCTCCAGCATCCAGATCTGGTCCGACTCTCTCCGCCTTCCACCTCTGGCGCACTCTCCCTCGTTCTCCTCCTCGACCACATCTCCGACACTTCTACGACATAGATCACCGAGGAAATTGCAGCAACTCGTCCTCTCCTGCTTTTCTTCGCTTGCTGCTACGGCAGCGGCGCAGCTGATTGTGGTGGTTGCTTCTGTTGAATCAACCTGACTTCTCCATTTCTACCACACTAGGAGTTGTATATCTCCAGACTTACGCACACCCGGAGCAGTATAATGCCAAAACCAACAGAATATGACGACAGTACGTACTTGTGCTACTGCCATGGAAGGTTCACCGAAGATGCCTGCTGGAACCCAGAACAAGGCAGCGCCCATCACCGTCGCGGAAGGTGTTTGATGGAAACCCAGAGAGAGAAGGCTCTGCAGACTAGGAAGTCAAGAACCATCACCACCAAGCATGCAGGCACCCAACTTTTTCCTCCTCCTCTGCAACTCTCTCGGTGTCTCCAAACTTGAAGCAGGACCCGTGTCCTTCCTCACAAACCTCGCACTCATCACCTTCGGCCTCGGCGCCGACGCCAACTTCGATTGATCCTCCTACTGATCCCGGATTCAGAAACTCTTCCCTGACGTCCGCCGATCTCACCGCCCAGCAGAAGTCTCGCATCGAATTCCAAAAGTTGCTCGCCAAAGTCACCTGCAACGCCACATCCACCTACACCCAACTCGTACCCGCACCACTTCATGTAGGCGTCTCCGACCCAAGACCCTCTGCTCTCGCTCCTCCTGTAGCAGCGCCGTCAGCAGCAGCACCCCACCTACATTCTGGTTCGAGAAACTACCCTCTCTAACCCGGCTGTGCTCTGGGTCCTAGCTGGATCCGACATCAAAGTCACCGTCGCTGTCTCCGTCTTCGTCGTCTTCCTCACGTCCATTAAAGAAGCAGCAGCCATGCCGTCGCATGAGTAAATGGACGAGACGCAGGAGGAGTGGGGTGTCTTGAGAAATTGCCCTCGAGTTCATCCTTGCCGTTTCTGCCACAACGGATGTGCTTAAAAAGTGGGAGATGGATGCATATTGCGGTGACGGCTCCCATTGTTGTGAAGGTGAAGAAGCCAGCTGGAGTCGAAGAGCTCGAGAATTCACGAAGCGGAGTCTAGTGGCTGTGCTCGGTGGTTGTGTTCAGTACATATGCTCAGTGGTGGTAGTGGTGGAACTTCTTCCGCTGTCTCCTCGCTTTTTTTTTCAGCAGCTCGCATAACAGCCCTCTATGGAAGCTCTCTGTGCCCTCCACTGCCAACAACCTCAACGACCGCTGTCAAACGACTAGCCGGTCGTGAAGCTCTTCTACTCCACCATTGCAGACATCTCATCGCTGCAACTCCTCCACTTCAAGCTTGACACCATTGCTGTTGGGCCCAGTCATCGACGGTAGGCAGTGCAACGGGTATGCAATGCAGTGGTTGTGCTTGGTGGTTGTGCTCAGCGGCTGTGCTCAATGACCGCTGTCAAACGACTAGCCGGTCAGCTCCAGCAGCTTCAGCAGCACGTGCAGCCCCTCCTCCTTCGTCTTCTCTCGGACTCGACCTGGGTTTTCACCCACAAACCTAGTCTTGCAGAGCACCATATATAAAAGAAAAAAAAATAAAAAATGGTGGAATCTTGGTAGACAGCACCATGCAAAAAAAAAAAAAAAAGAGAAAAGAAAAGAAAAAATAATATAAAAAAAAGTTATAAAGATTTCGATGCTTCAGGCACCATCTAAAAGAAATTAAAAAAAAAAAAAAAAATAGAAAAGTGATGATGGCGCTAGGTGTGCACCAGCAGAAAGAAAAAAGAAAATAGAAAAGTGATGATGATGCATCTGGCACCATGTGGAAGAAAAGAAAAGAAGAAATAAAAAAACAAAAGAAAATGATGGTACACTTGCCACTTGCCAAAAAATAACTAGAAAAAAATAATGAGTGGGTGCGCCAGTGCCATGTGCACTGGATGAAATAAAAAAAGATTATTTATTAATTTACAAGGAAGTACATTCACATAAAAAAAAAAATGTGTACAGGAAGCCTTCATTGACCAGGTGGCGCCTCATTACTCGGTGGAACCCCAGGAGGAGGAAGCGCTGGAAGTTGATTGTTTGGAGCCTCAACACTCGGGGAAGCTCCAGAAGACGAAGGCAATAAGTGCCTTTGAAGTAAAGCCATAAACATCCGATGGTCACTCTGAATCCGACCTTCTGATTCCTGCAGCTGGTCAAGCTTTCTCTTCATGCTCGTCGAGTAACCATTGGCAAGCATATGCAGCTCCCTGTTCTCGTGCCGGAGCCCTCTAATCTCCAGCTTAAGACTCGCCACCTCAGCCATCAAGGATTCGACCTGGCGAGATCGAACAAGAAGGCGTTGGCCCATATTCGATACGGAGCTCACGCACTGAACACCAAAAGCCAAGGAGTCTTGAATAGCCAGCTCATCAGACCGCTTGGAGAGAACCCTGTTGTCTTTAGGGGTGAGAAGATTCCTAGCTACCACCGTAGCGGTGATGTCGTTCTTCATCACAGAGTCCCCGACTGTAAGAGGACCGATGAGGGATATGAAGGACGGGCGCCATATGTTGTCTTGGGAAGGCAAGTCTGCATCTTCCCCAACATTCAAGTCAAGACGACAATCAGATGGGCAAGCCATTTGCAGAAATAATGAAGGAAAACGAAATCAGGCAAATCAAACTCTCAGAAATGCTAAAAGAACGGAAATTCTTACGGGCAACTTTTCAAGTATGATTTAGGGACACGATCGATGTCTCTATAAAAAGGGAAGAAGCAACAGAGGCGCCGGTTCATAAATCGAAGAAGCACCTCTCGCCGAATATCAAAAGTCGGGCCGTTTGTTCAAAGATCGAAGAGGCACCACTCTCTGAGATTTTAAAAGCCGGATTTTCCGGATCAAATCTGTCGCCACTCCTCACACGCAACCTCAGCTTTGCGTAAATCACGGGCAACTTTGTCAAAGATTTCTGACAAAGTGAAAAAGAAAACGCGTGAATCTTACTGTTTCAATTACCCAACGGTTACCGACAAGAGTAAAGGAATAGTGCCACTGCTTGCTGTAAAAAAAATCCCTACATATGTTGACGCTCGTCTTCATGGCAAGGTAGACCTGCAAAAAATGCCCAACTCTTCCTCACCTCCGAGGGTAACACTCCCAGCAAAACCTCTCAAAATACTCAGGCTTCTTCCTCCCGAGAATACCTTTGCAAACAAATCACACCAGAGCAAAAGTATCTCATATCATCAGGGTCGAAAGCAAGAGTATCTCATATCATGCTTTCCCCCTAACCTTATCTTTGTCCTCCCTCTTCACTACAGGACAAGGAGAAAGAGAGCGATCAACGGCACTCGGAGCCAAGCTCCCAGTCAGGAACGGATTGCCTGGAAATCCTTCCCTGATTGCTTACCTAGCCTTGCTCTCGAGTACTCATCTGCCTGGAGAACAGACAAGACGAGCGACAATGAAGCATCAATCTTGAAGGTTCATCTTCTGACCCTCTTCAATATGAATTGGGGAGATTGAACAAAGAAACAGGCCATCATCTCCACCTCGCGTCTGCTTGCCGGGATCCTGAAGCCGCTCGTGGTCCCGTTTCCATTCATCAAGATCAAGCCCCGTCAGCCCTTGAAGAAATCACAAGTCCGATTCAAGATCAAGTGTCCACCACCCTTGAATCAAGTTTAGCTCCAGATAAAAGGAGTAAATTCAGACATTTGAAGCCACTCTAGCAGAAGAAACCGCCCAGCCCAGTTCAAGATTAAACCTGTGGAAAGCGACTTCTTCAAAAAGCAAAGGTATCTGATATCATCAGGGTTGAAAGCAAAGCTATCTCATGGCACGCAATCTCCTTGTCCTTTCCTTTGTCCCTACTCTTACCTGCAAGACAAGGATGAAGAAAAGTAATATGTCGGAACCTCCACTCAAACCTCCAGGAAGATACCACATCTGCCTGAAAAAACAGATAAGGCAGGCAAGTGAAGCTAGTACATTGAAGCATGTGGAGACAAGCGCAACCAATATATATGTGTTGGTTCATCCGTTACTGCTTCAAAAGCAAACATATCTCATATCATCAGGGTCGAAAGCAAAGGTATTTCATATCATGCTTTTCCCTTTTCTTTCCTTTACCCTTGCTCTTACCTGCGAGACAAGGAGAAAGAAAGCAATCAGTCAGAACCTGAAATCAAACATCTGATCTGGGACTGATTGCCTGGAACCTTTGCCTGGTTGCTTACCGAGCCTTGCTCTCAAGTACTCATCTTCAAGTGCTCTGAATGACCATTTAAAAAGCAAAAGGTTGCGTACCACTTCTACCAGGCAAAAGAAACAAGCAGAGAAGAATGTAACATGGTGAGCTGTAACAGATCACTATAGCATGACACCTTTGCCTACAGGACCGCATGATCCATACGGGGAAAACCAGAAAATCCTTCAACCCAGTTCAAGATCAAAGCTGTGGAAAGTCAACAAGCGCAACAAAATACGTGCTGATTCATCCACTACCAAAGTCAAAGATCAACTACCACGAGAAGTGTAAAAACATGTCCATAAATAGTATATAGTCATCCATCATATATACTACAAAGAACATAAGTTCGATAAAGTATGGTATTCCAAAATATTCTCAGTAAAGCATGATAATCATAAAGTGTAAATCTAATTTACTCATAAAATGCAACCATTAAATCATGTTTTTCATGTATGCATTTCTACTATTAAAACATGCATTTTAAAAAGGGTCCACTCACAGATACTCTGTAGTCAAAGAGCCGTACGAAATAGGAAGAACGGAATCGCCGCTAATAATCACACTTAAGCACATAAAGGGTCCAATTAATAAAACTCTATTCAAATGATTGAATTTTGGAAAACGGACGTCATAAACGAATTCAAGACGTCGAAAAACATAAAGGGGGACCTACGTGTCGTCGTGGGTCGTCGGAAAGTTGGCCGAAAAAGTCGCTGGCGCCGTCGTGGACGGCAACGCATGTGCTCCACGAGCCGGTACCGGCTCGGCCTTACGTGCGCCCACACGCGGCCTGGGTTCTAGGTTGGACCGGGTTTGGGGTTTCTAGGCTTAAAAGGTTTGGGCCTCATGGGCCTAGGGTCAACAGGTCGAATGCCTGGGTTCTCATGGCCCAAAGGCTTGGGGTCCAATGGTCCGGCCTAGGGTTTTTAGGTTAAGGGTTTAGTGGGTTTGGGCTTCGAAGTTAAGCCCAGCCCTGAGTTTGGGCCAAAAGACTTGGGCTCCGGGTCTAGGTCGATTGACCTGTTTCTCGTCGGGAATGAAAATCGGAGCCTCCCGAGCTACGGTCGACGTCGTCTCACCGTTCTAACCTACGATTTACCCTTAACGAGAGAGAGGAAGAGATTCGTACCTGTGACGCACCGTGAGGTGGCCGGAGTCGGCCAAAATCTGGGTTTGAATACACGGGCTCGCTGAACCTGGGCACTCGGTTTCTCTGTGCTTCATAGAGACGAGGGAGAAAGAGAGAAAGTCCACTTGATGGTGTTGGTGGTGGTGAGGTCGATGGGATGTCACGATTTGGGTGTTGGCTGTCGCCAGGAAATGAGAGAGATATTTGTGAGAATGAGAGAGATCTGAGATAAAGAAATAGAGAGTGAACTGAAAGTTGACTCGGGGGAAGAAGAAAGGGAAGGAAAGATAAGGTGAGGGTACCACGTGGCAGACAGAGAGAGGAGGAGAATTGGGAGAGAATCTAACAAGGGGATTCAGATTTGGTAAAAATGAGGGGTTAAAATGTAATTTCATAACTCTTTAAGAAAAATGTGAAATTACAAATAATTTTGGGGGTGAGGTTTCACAATCTACCCCTTAAAAGAATTTCATCCCCGAAATTACAAACTCAACTAAAAAGATACGGGTACTGGCTCCTCATCAATTCCTTCATTTCCCATGTCACTTCCTTGACTGCATGGTTCATCCACAACACTTTTACCAACGAGATAACTTTGTTCCTCAGAGTTTTATCCTATTAGCCAATGATAGCCACTGGTTCCTCAACATAGCTCGCATCCTGATTCACTTCCAACGGTTCTAGCTGAATAACATGAAAAGGATCCGGCACATACTTTTGAAGCATGGAAACATGAAAAACGTTATGAATATGTGCCAGCACTGGTGGTAGCTCCAACCTATAAGCAACTGCGCCAATCCTCTCTGTAATCTGGTAGAGGCTAACATATCGAGGGCTCAACTTCCCTCGCTTACCAAATTGAACTACACCCTTCCAGGGCGACATCTTCAGGAAGACAAAGTCACGTCCCTGGAATATCGGTCCGCAATGCACTTCTGTCAGTCTTGTGCTACCTTCAGGTTCCTCTTAATCAACTGGATGTTAGTATTAGTAGTGTCAACAATCTCTGGCCCCACTAACACCCGTTCACCAACCTCTGTCAACGACAAATAACTATCCCAGCTACCCTTATACTGGAGAATAGACACTTTCAACATGTCATTCAAGGTCTGAATCATTATCTCTAATTGACCATCGGTCTATGGGTGATAGGCAATGTTGTACAACAATTGAGTGTTTATGGCAGCATTAAAAGTTCTCAAAAACCTGGAGGTGAATCTTGGATCTCTGTCCGAAACAAAGGTGACTGGTACACTGTGGAGTTTGAAAATATTATCGATGAATAACTTTGCCAACTTCTCTAGAGTGTAGGTCTGTCGAACAAGTAAGAAATGAGAGGTCTTGGTGAGTCGGTCCACAATCACCTAAATGGCATCAACTCTCGACCGTGTGCTCGACAAGCCATACACGAAATTCATTGTGATGTCTTCCCACTTCCACGCTGGTATAGGGAGATTCTGCATTAGCCCTTCAGGTCTTTGTCGGTTCGCCTTCACCTGCTGGAAAATAATGCATCTCCTCACATACTCTGCCACATCCCGCTTCATCTCGTACTAGTAGTATAATGGATGGATAGTGTGGTACAATTTGGTGCTTCTTGAATGCATGGCATATGCCGAGATATAAGCCTCATCAAAAATTTCCTTCTTCACCACTTCGTTATCCTTAGGCACAAACAACCTGTTTCCCATCACCAACATTCCATCTCTCCGGATTTTCAAATCTCGTCTCGACTCATCCAGTACCTGTTTCTTTAGGTCTGCACACTATTGATCAAGTTCTTGAGCTTCCCGAACCATATCCACTAAAACAGGTCTAACTTGGAAGTGTGCTAACAAGGCTCCCTGTGAATCTGGTGTCACGGTAAAGCCGATTTCTTGAAGAAAAAACAGTAGCGGAACATGGATAGCTCAAAGAGAGGCAAGTTGTCCATAAGATTTTTGGGTAAGTGCATCCGCTACAACATTGGCATGTCAGAGATGATACTCGATAGTGCAGTCATAATCACTAATGAGCTCCATCCACATTCTCTGCCTCAAATTCAGTTCATTCTGAGTGAAGACATGTTTCAGGCTCTTGTGATCAGTGAATATATACAGCACTTCTCGCGGTACAAGTAATGTCGCCAGATCTTTAGAGTAAATACCATTGCTCCGAGTTCCAGATCATGAGTGGGGTATCTCATAAGTTTTGAGTTGCCTGGAAGCATAGGCGACGACTTTCCCATGCTGCATCAGAACACAACCCAATCTCGACAAAGATGCGTCACTGTAGATCTCAAACTCACCACCATCGTCTGGAAAAGCAAAGACAGAGGCATGAGTAAGATGCTGCTTTAGCTCCTGGAAACTCCATTCACAATGCTCATCCCACTCGAATTTGACCCCTTCCGGGTCAACTTAGTAAGAGGCAGGACGATTGCCGAGAAATCCTGCACGAAACGTCAATAATAGCCAGCCAGCCCTAGAAAGCTCATCACTTCCATAACATTCCTCGGTTGCTTCCATGTAGATACTGCTGAAACCTTCTGAGGGTCCACACTAATTCCCTTAGTAGAAAACACATGCCTGAGGAAACTGATCTGGTTTAGCCAAAACTCACACGTATTGAACTTAGCATACAGTTGATGTTTTCTCAACCTCTCCAACACCAACTTCAAATGTTTCCTGTGTTTAGCATTACTCCGGGAATAAATTAGGATGTCATCAATGAACACAATCACAAACTGATCCAGATACGGTTTGAAGACTCTATTCATCAAATCTCGCCATCATGGGTCGTCGGAAAGTTGGCCGGAAAAGTCGCCAGCGCCGCCTTGGACGGCGGCTCGTGTGCTCCACGCACGACCTGGGTTCTAGGTTGGACCGGGTTTGGGCTTGGGCCGAATGATTTCTGGGCTAAAGGGTTTGGGCTTCATGGGCCTAGGTCAACGGACCTAAGGCTCGAGTTCTCACGTCCCAAAGGTCTGGGGTCCAAGGGTTCGGCCTAGGGTTTTTGGGTTAAGGGTTTAGTGGGTTTGGGTTAAATGGGATTTGGATTTGGGCTTCAAAGGTTAAACCCGGCCCAGAGTTTGGGCCAAATGACTTGGGCTACAGGCAGTGGCGGATCCAAGAAATAATATTAGGGGGTTAGAATTTTTTTACTAGAAATAGCATGCATATCGCCATTTCATCGAGTCTTGGTAGGCCTGAAGTCATTTGGAAACACACATGTTAATGTATACAGAGGCAGCACCAAAGGTATCCATGGACATTCACTGAGTTTTGGTAGGCCTGAAGTTAGTTGGAGGGCATGTATGAAGCCAACTATAATCTTCAAAAGGGCAGCACCCAAGGTATCCATAGACATTCACCAAAGTTTGGAGGGTCAGCACCCAAGGTATCCATGGACGTTCACCGAAGTTCGGGGGTCAGCTGACCCCCTGCCTCTCATTGCATCTGCCAGTGGCTCATTTTAACCTACTATCTACCCCTAGAATTAAAGATACGAAAAAGAGGAAGAGATTCGTACCTATGACGCACCGTGAGGTGGCCGAAGTCGGTTGGAATCTGAGTTCAAATACCACGGGCTCGCAAAACCTGGGCTCTCAGTTTCTTTTTGTTTCACATAGACGAGGTCCACGTGATGGTGTTAGTGGTGAGTTTGCTGGGGTGTCACAATTTGGGCATTGGGGTGTCGCCAGGAAGGTCGAGAGAGATCTGTGATAGTGAGAGATATCCGAGAGAAAGAAAGAGAGTTGAGTCGAGGGAAGAAGAAAGATAAAGTGAGGTTGCCACGTGGCAGGCAGAGAGATGAGGATAATTGCGAGAGAATCTAACAAGCGGATCCAGATTGGGTAAAAATGAGGGGTTAAAATATAATTTCATAAATCTTTAAGGAAAATGTGAAATTACAAATAATTTTGAGGGTAGGGTTTTACACATCTGTTAAGGTTGATGTTAAATTTGCCTTTAACTGATGACGTGGCATCCACGTGGACAATGACTGGGCGCCATGTGGATCTCTCTCCTTCAACCAATGACGTGGCACCCACCCTTCCACCTCCCTCTTCGACTTCACCTACTTCCTTTCTCTCTTTCTTTCTCCCTCGCACATCTCTCTCCTTCAATGGCCTCGTCTAAGTCCACTTTACTAATCACCACCTCATTCTTCTTCTTCTTCTCTTCCACAACCGCCACCATTCGATTAAGCTCGGCCCAAGTCCCCAGACCCTTCCTCCCTTCTCTCCTCTGCACCCACCCTCCCCCTCCCAAGGCCGAAACAAGTGGTTTTCCCCGTGCCATTATGTGCCTAAGCAATGAGGTCTTTGTACAGAGGGGAAAAAATCATTAGAAAAGAAATTGCCTGAAATTTATTGGGCCTTTTGAAGCCCATCTCTCTATACAACCCCCGTATCACCTCCGGCAACAGATTCAACTCCTCGAACGTAATTGTCGACGCGTACAACATGGAGCCGGTCACCTAAATCAAATTCAAACACCAAATAGAAAAATCCTAAAAATGTCAGCCCTCTGTAATTTGTATGAAAACCCTAATTAGATTTTAGAGAAAGAGGTTGTACAGTATTGATGTATGAGTCTTCGGAATCATCGAGGAACATGTTTTCTCTGTTGATGTTCAGGTCGGCAATGTTGAGCACAAGTCCGGCAGTAGATGGCGGTGGTACTGATCCGTCGTCGTTTTGGTTTGCCGTCATTTTGGATAGCGATGATCGAGTAGGCGATGTTGCATCCATGTGGGATGGAGAGAGAGAGAGAGAGAGAGAGAGAGAGAGAGAGAGAGAGAGAGAGAGAGATATGGAGTAGGTGAAGTCGAAGAGGGAGAGGGAAGGTGGGTGCAGATGAGAGATGGGAGAGGGGCCGGAAGGGGTGAGGGAGAACACGCCCAAAAGTTTATTTTTTTATTTTTATTTTTATTTTTTTTAATGTCCACATGGCGCACAGTCATTGCCCACGTGGATGCCACATCATCAGTTAACGGCAAATTTAACAACAACCTTAACAGATGTATGAAAGTATCCCAAAATAATCTTTATGTACCACTCTGGGATGAAAAAAACTTCATGTACCAAATGTTGAAAACCAAGAAACTTTAGAGGAATAAACTAAGATTAACACTAAATTTTATGATCAAATAATCTAAGCTTTCAATTAAAAGGTCATCGTATAAATTAAATTCACTTCTTCTCTTTCTTCTCTTCTTCTGGGCAGGTCCGAACCAGTTTTTTTTTTTTTTTTTTTTTCTTCTTCTCTCTTCTCTCTTCTTCTTCTTCTTCTTCTTCTTCTTCTTCTTCTGGGCAGGTCCCAACCTCCTTTTTTCTTTTTTCTTTTTCTTTTTTTCTTCTTCTTCTTCTTTTCTTCTTCTTTTCTTCTCTTCTTGTTCTTCTGGGGTCCGAACCATTTCTTTTTTCTTCTTCTCTTCTTCTTCTTTTGGGCAGGTCCGAAACTTCTCTTCTTTTTTTTTCCTTCTTCTTCTTCTTCTTCTTCTTCTTCTTCTTCTTCCACCTTCCTCCTCCTTTTTCCTCTGGGTTGCACGGTTCGGTTTTTTTTTTCCTCCTTCCTCCTCCTCCCTGGGTTGCACGGTTCAGTTTTTTTTTTTTTTTTTTTTTTTCCTCCTCCTTCTTTTTCTTCTTTTGGGTTGCACGGGTTCGGGTTTCTTTTTTTTCTTTTTTTTTTAATTTTAATTTTTTAATATTTAATTAATATTTTAATATTTTTTAATATAAAGTGTGCCACGTCAGCATTTAACAGATAAACTGACAGTCAACCGATGGAAGGTATGACATTAAAACAAATTCCTAAGCAAATGTATGACATTGAAACTTTTTAAAGATGAGGTATGAAACTGTTAACGACCCAATAGTTGAGGTAGTTTTTTGTAATTTACCCTAAATATTAATTAGAAAACTAGATTTTAATCCCTAAATAAGATGAAGTTTAGAAAAATATCTTATACAAGATTAAAATTTGATTTTAGTCTCTAGACTCTATTTAATGTCAGCATATGTATTCAATGTCTCTCTTTTTTATTGGATAATTTTATGAATTTAACTTTTATGAAAATATAAATTTTAATTCTCATTATGGTAAGTATCTTATATAAGAAAATATTTTCGTAGAGATTTTTCGGTACTCTTATGTTTTTGTATATTTTCTTATGTGTCACTAATTCATTACAATATATTTAGGTAGAAACATTTCGGTACACTTGGTTAGTATAATATGTTTAGGTACGGATATTTCGGTACACTAGTTTAGTATAATATATTTAGGTACCAACATTTCGGTACACTAGTTTAGTATCATATATATAGTTAGGTACGGAATTTTAGGTACATTTATGTTTTTGCGTATTTCTTATGTGCCACTAGTTCAGTACAATATATTTAGGTACGGACATTTCGGTACACTAATTTAGTAAAATAATATTATGATACAGACGTTTAGGTACACTAATTAGAGGAAATAAATAAAATTAATGAATTAAAATGTGTATAATAATAAATTTAAAATTTAATGTAATGACATTAATTAAATCAGATATCTATTAAATATTAAAACAAAAATATAATATGAATTTGAATTAAGTACACATTAAGGGACTAAAATCAATATACAATCTAACACCAGGTTTTTATTAAATTTTAATCTTTTTAAAGGATTAAAGTTCAAAAACCCCTAAATTAATTAAGCTAAGTTAGTCTACGATTTCATAATATATGAGAAAATATGTACTGTTAGTCTAAGATTTTCATAATATGAAAAAAATGTGTACTTAACCACATAATCAATGTTAAATACGTGTGTGTATATACCATATACTATTCACAGATCAATGTCAATACGCTAAGTAAATGATACATATCTTGTATAGTTTTATATATAGAGTCACCACTCTGTATAATTAACTGACCTTTGTTCTCATCTTTGGATGTCTCAGCTGTGGTAGTGGAAGAGACGAGAACCAGGGTGCCAAGCAGAAGGCCTAGCAAAATCTCAGACTTGAAATATTTCATGATTTCTTGAAATCTTATGCTACGTGCTCAAAATTCTTACAAAGAAAGATGGGAATGCTCTAAAGCTTTGGCGATCACCACAGTTTATAGTGCGAGGTACTACTGACGACAAAATAAGATATTAAACTAAGGATATATTTGCATTCTCCTTCGGAGAGATGTGCTTATTCTCGTCTGCAAATAATGTATCTTGACAGTATAAATTTTATAATTGAAATTGTTTCAATTTCTTAATTTTTATTTGAAGATTACCCCCTACAAAAAAAAAATTTATTTGAATTAAAGATCATTTAGAGATTCAAATGTATATAACAAATTAACAATGTAGGTAACAAGTAATATATTATGATGAACCATCTATTTATTTGATAGTGATTAAACGATCTCCAAAATTTAATTGAATTTTTTGTAGAATTGGTATTCAAATGAAGATAAGTAATTTGAACGATTTCATCGTTAATTTTATTCGGTTGAGATATGTTATTTGCAAATAGAGAAATATGTATACCCCAGCATGGAGATGCAAGTATTATTCTTAAAATCTGTATTTGAATCTTGAAAATAAAATTTATATTTGAAAATCCATTTGACGAGATCTAAAATTTATATCCTAATTTGCACAAGGTGGAACGCTATTCATACTGTTGATCCAAGAGCTACTTTAAGTAGAATTTGCTAACGCATTTGATTAAAGAATGCAAAAAACTCCATGAAAATTCCTTAGTTTTCTTTTTCCCAAATAATTCAAAAGAAAACAACACCAAAATAAAGCAAACAATGGGTATTATTGCTAAAATGCAGCTATCCAACTACCAGAGCCATCATAATCCAAACTGAGGTCTAAGATGAAAAAAATGAAATGAGGCCTTCCCAATTTAGTAGCTTAATATAAATTTTTCAAAAGAAACTGAATTTGAGATGCGTCAAATTAGATTTATTAGAATAAGAAACTTATTTTTCCTTCTTTCGAATCAAGAGTACAATGAATGATAAAAATATAAGCCTAATACAAAGTGAGACCCAAGGCACATGCCTTGTTTGCCGTGTCTCTGGGCCGCCTCTGCCAACTACCATATGATCCTTCAGCACCCAATGTCGGATTTTCTAAAGCTGAGAAACCCCAAAATATCTTCAAGGAGTAGGGCTGAGAGATTGTTACACCTTCTTCAGTGATTTTTGCTATGTGACGCTTGTTGACAGCAGATTGATCTCGATAAAGAAGAACACGCATGCATTTCTCTAGCAGCTTTACACCCTCTTCGAAAGTCAAGTTCTCATTCCACTCATCACGAAGAATAGGCCGTGCAAGGTGATTTCCAAAACCTGTAGCTACATGATTGTCCTCAAAATTTACACCAATCATGCTAACCAGGCCAAGGAACTTCCGTCCATTTTTAACTCCACCAAGAACAAGAGAGTTCCACAATGGATTGAACTTGTTACGCCTAGTGTACATCACACGGTTCAAATAGCTGTGCACCACTTTGGGTCCCAAAGGGGTCCCAAAGAGGTCCCATCGTCCCACATGTTGTCGTACAAGACGAGATCATCCAGATACCGTAATAGCTCCTGAAAGTCACTTATTTCTCCACTTGCACCAAGAAGAGAATGTTTTCCAATAAGTTTCATTCGTTCGACACTCTTGTATCGCAGGGTAGACCCGTAAGAACCTCCCATATCAGCAGCCATCAAAATTCCATCTTTATACTTGAGAGCCACAACAGATGTACCAGTTACATATGGGTACATGGTTCTCTGAGAGCTTTCAAGATTGCACAGTGGTCAGGTTTCGATTGGTTCGACTCCATTAAACTAGTTTTTTGTTTTCGAAGATTTTGAAACGAAGAGAAAAAATGCTCACGATCTGAAGATTCCGAGTACAATTTAACGTAGAGGAAAATATGAGAACAGTCAGACCAGGTTGTAAAACTAAAAACACAAGAACCTAAAATCCACCTTATCTATAAAAGTCTCAAATTTGTATTGAATCAATTGAAATCAGAATATTACAACAGAAAACTAGGCTATATATGTTGAGAATGAGTCTTACCTTGATGGAAGGAGGGACCTTGCATGAGTTTATAAGTAGTGGGGCTACTCCCTATATTGCCAATTGGTTTTATGGTGGAACCTCAATTTCTTCATGGTATCAGAGCAGGTTGTCCCACGTATGAAGCTCAACAACCAAACGTGCTCCATGTCGCCCCATTGTGTGTCCATATGTTAGGCTTGAAAATTGGCTACACGTGAGGGAGTGTATTGAGAATTAGTCCCACATTGATGGGAGGAGGGACTTTGCATGAGCTTATAAGTAGTTGGGCTTCTCCCCATATTGCCAATTACTGGTTTGGTATTGTTGTGCTTTGAAAAAAAAAACTGCTTCTGCTGTGCTGTGAGAATAAGCAGACAGATGTGAAAAAGCTGGTTTTTCAAAGCTGAGTTTTGCAGCTTTGTGTTTTTGGTTTTTTAACCCAAAACTATGAAAAAAAGTTGAAGCTGAATGTTTACCAAACATAAAAAAGCTGCCAACTTTTTTTGATAGCCACTTTTTTCAGAATCACCTCAGTACCAAACCAGGGCTTAGTTTTATAGTAAAACCTCAACTTTCTTCCATATACATATATAGCCATCAAAACTTAATCCTACTTGTAAACATAAAAGCTACGTCCGAAATGAGAAGGAAAAGGAAATCCTAATTAAATATAAAACAAACAAATCAAAGAGAGAGAGAGAAAAAAAAAGGTAAAGTAATTAAAACCTATAGCTTGTAGGAAAATTCACTCACGCACATTTATATAAAGGAAAAATAATGAAAATTGTTTGAAAATTTTGAGTTTTAACAATAAGGACAAAATAAAGGGTAAAGTGAATAGTACCAAGATTGACTTTTTAGTGTAAAAATGTGGTTTTTCATTAAAGTGAACAGTACCGGGAGCTATTCGTTAAAATTCCCTTTATATATTTGGTTATAGTAAAAATTAGTTTTAATTTATTAATTTATTAATTTATTATATCTGTGAATCTAATGTATGCAGATTGTTTCCCATATATTTACAGTATGGTGATGGTGAGGAGCATGAGTCCGGTGATCTCCTCAGGGATATCTGAAATCCACGATGAACAGAGATCATAATGTTCCAGTATGAGCTAATGAGAGCAGTGTTAGAAGGAGAATCCTCTAAGGTTTCCATCTCCTCCTACAATTAGGATATATTTAATTACTTGCCGGAGTTGTATTTGTATTCTTATAAAAAAAAAAAAAATTTGAACAAATCTTATAAACCAAGTTGCCTTGTATCTTAAGCTCTAGGGCTTATGTAAATTGGGTTATCAATAATTTTATTTAATTCTCTAAATTCGGTATTATTTGTCTAGGTCTTTGATGTGCTCTCTCTCTCTTTAAACACATAAACCGTCCGGCCTTAATTTCCCAGCCTTTCCCTAAAAAAAAAATAAAGTAGAACAAAAGAGACTGAGCAAATTGGATACTTGTATATGTCATTGATTTCGTATATCATCAATCGATGACATGCATCACACAGGTACTAGAATTTGTTCACGAAATTAATTAAAGGGCACTCAAACCATGAGATTATAACTGAGTACAGATACAATATCCACCCAGTAGCACTTATGATTAACTTTATTTTTGCATGCCTCTCGCTAGTGAAGTTTTATTCGATTCATACATAGGAATACGATCGAGGGAAGTGCTTCAAGCATATTAAGCACATGCATTAGAACATAATTATCTAATTAGGTAATTAATTAAGCACACTGCATGTATGGGCATGCAGAAGCGTAATTAACTAATGAACTAGTTGTGAGGTCGTGCATCAACAGCCTGACCAGCATGATTGCAGCACCTTAGACACTCTCTTCCATTGTAACTCCATCTGCAACAACCATAGTAGCAACGCCCTCCACGGCCTCCTCCTCCATTTCCGCCACGACCTCCTCCACCGTTACCCCCACGACCTGGGTTGCCACCATACCCACCTCGCCCAGGATCTCCTTGGTACCCGCCACCATACTTGGCGTCACCTACACCATTGGGATTTGTAGTAGTCTCCGCAGCTGAAAGTCATATAAGGAACATACGTTTAAATGAGGTGACAATATTTCATTTATTCAAATCATTGTGAATTTGGAACCTAATTTACTTTTAAGTAGCATATACTTGTACTATATCTATTTGGTGAATAAAGTTAAGTACACTAGTATTATGTTGTGGAAAGTAGAACAAATTAAGCTCACAAATTGTATTTATAACTTTGCTTAGCAACTTTGGTGACACTAGGCAGCTAGCAATATATAATTTCTACAAAAATTAGAAGGGAAAACTTAAGCTCACCGTTTGCGGCCACTTCAGAGGAAATGAGAAGGACAATGGCAAGCAAAAGACCAAAGTAAATGAAAGTCTTGGAAACCATTTTTGTTCAACTGAAAAGAGAGTAGAATACTTGGAAATTAAGAAGCATTCTTGCCTCTATTTATAGAGAAAAATAGAGGGCAGTGTACAATAAATCTACAAGTTAACTCCACAGGCTACACCACCGTACACGTACAGTGTAGACTGTGTAGTTGGAGGCTGAGGAGTTGCCTTCCTAAATTTATTAAATTTAAAACACGTATATCTTTTCTTAATTACTGATCGGTGTTCTCATTGCTTCTGATATTCAGTTTATTTTTCTGATTAATAACAGTGATGAGTACAAGCTGTCTGTCTTAACGTTATGAAGCAATTTTGCTAGCTATTAGAAAGATCGAGAAAGTGCGCCAAGATTAATTAGTCTGGTTCATTAACTAATCAATTTGTTAAAATGTGAGCGTCCAATGCAAAACTAATCAGTGGTCGATGGACATGCACTGATTTTTCAAACACTAGAAAAGACCATATTTGATAAGGGAACTTTCGAAATAATTTGTAGATTAGAATCGAGATAAATGATATGTAATTAGGATTGAGATAGATGAATATCAGCGTCACTCGTAAATTGAATAAGATTGTAATTTTGACTCTGGCGGGGGGATCCATGTTATACACAGAGTCAGAAACATCATGACAAATTAAGTTGCATGGGGACTACTTTATAAAAATAGTCGTGGGCATACATGCATGTCTGCATGTCTATCTTTATAAAAATAGTCGTGGGCATACATGCATGTCTGCATGTCTATCTTCAATGAATAGATAGCATAGTGGGAGCCTGCAAATTGCAATTTAGACCACTCACTCATCTCATACAGCTTCGACCGACATATAATTGGTAAAAATTGTCTTGAATATATTTTCTAGTTTCATTGAAAGCCCTTTTTTGGTAATACTCTCTTGTCGTTTTAAATACAAAAGATATTCTGAAATTTGAATAGAGATTTTGAATAAACAAGAGAGTGCTCTTAATCAATTGAACTAAAACGACCCATGTAAAACAATAACCTTTTTTATTTTTCTTTCTTTTTCTTTGCGAGTGATATTACGGTTCATATTTTGTCTCGAGTGGAGGTGGGAGAAAGAATGACACAGCCATACACATGGAGAACTGCAAAATCAGTGTGTTTTCTCACCGAAAGGTTATTTTCTGCTCAGTTTGACAACGCGTCCTCTGTGGTCAATTTATTCTGAATTTGACTTTTCAGACTTGTCTAGGGCCAATTGGATTTGAATGGTTAATTTCACTTTAACAAATATTAATATAATATGTTATATGACTTTCAAATGTCATTAAATTGAACCCAAGTTAATTGACTTAAAAGTAATCTACTACCATGAAGGCATCCAAGTTAATTGACTTAAAAAGTAATCTACTACCATGAAGGCGTCCAAGTTATTTGACTTAAAAGTAATCTACTACTATGAAGGCATCCTAAGTGGAAGATACTTGGCACTTATTCTTAAAAAAAAAAAGAAAAAAACATTAGATTTAAGAAAAATACCAAGCCATTCATAGAGTCAAGTATACACTAGATTTTTCTAAATTACGGGAATGAGGATTCAAACTTGAGTGCAAAAACTAGAGTTGACTGCTCTAGCTACTTTGGATAATCTCAAGTCTGCGAGCCAAGCAATTTAGCAATCAACGTTGCAAGTGGTCGATTGATTTGAATTCAACTGCAATATTAAAGAAGGGGAGATTATATTCACACAACCCAAATTACTTCTCTCACACCCTATTAATTTTTTAATATTTTTCTATCAAGTGTTAGTGGTGTCTAGAAAATATTAAAAAATTAAAAAGATCTGGGATAAGTAATTTGGGGTGTGTGAATATAATGTCTCTAAACAAGAATCCAAAGCAATCCACCACTTACGACGTCGGTTGGTCTATTTTCATTTTCTTTCCTTTAGTTGGCTGGTAAAGTTGATTAACGTTTGTTTACAGAAACAAAGTCCATAAAATCCTATGGATTAGAGAAACAAGGGGCCAAAAAACAAAACGGTGCCTCATGCATGTGTTTATAAATAATTAACATTTCCATCGCTTGTTTATTTGCAACCAAAATACAAATCAATCCTAATTTCCTTGTGATCAATTCCCAGGCTAGCATAAGAGAAGATGAGTGTAGAAGTGTTGGATGGTGCCACCATCGTCAACTTTGTGGAAGATGAAGAAGCGTTCAGCCTCTCAATTCGCGACCGTTTTGCTCATCTCGACACCAACCACGATGGTCTGCTTTCTTACGCAGAGATGCTGAAGGAGCTTCAGTCTTTGAGGGTCTTTGAGACCCACTATGGCATTGATGTGAAGCCAGACCCCGAAGAGATTGCTCATGTCTACGACTCGCTGTTCGTGCAGTTCGTTCATGACTCCAACGGGGTGGTTGATTTGGAGGAGTTCAAGGCTGAAACCAAGCGGATGATGCTTGCTATGGCCAATGGGATGGGGTTCTTGCCAGTTCAAATGGTGTTGGAAGAAGATAGCTACTTGAAGAAAGCAGTGGAAAAAGAGTACTCCAGGTACCAAAGTTAAGCAGCTGATTAATTAAGCACTTTTAATAGATTGTATTTTTCTATTTAATTACGAAGAGCCGTCTGCATTGTTGATCTTTATGTTCAAGGTCCATCAGAAATAAATGAGGATGAAGAGATAGAAGATAGCTAAAGTAAATGTTTGTAAAATTCAATTACAATTTTATCTAAGTTTCTACTGAATTTATACAAATATTTCATACTGAAATCTCTCGTTCTATTTTTACTTTGTACTCCTGATCATGAGTAAGATTGCTACAAATGGTTACAAAAATAAACACATCTCGGGAGCTGGAACGAATGAGAGAATGTCTTCACCGAACAACTCAAACAATGAAACCAGGAGATGCCCAGAATTCAAGTCATCCTTCCAAACCTGAGTGAGGAGAGCTGATTTCTTTAGAGACTGACCAACAGGCTTGCCCAATCTACTTGTGATATGTGGAATGCTCTCATTCGGCATCTTCTGAGAAGATGACGAGGGGCCTGCATCAGTATCCCCTGCTGGAGCTGCTGTGTCTACTTCCATGTGAGATGGTGAAGAAGTAGTTGGTGACAAATCCGTTGTAATTTTCTTCAGGGGCGGTTGCTCTTCCATGTACTCCGCACTTTGCTTGCGCTTATCTTGATTATGTACATAAGAATCAGAGTTAAGACTTAATCTAAATAATAAACCTTGAAAACTAAGGGTTTCATCTCCTTCCTGGACAAGAAACCCTATTCATCAGCTTTCCAATCACACACATCCAAGGGGGTGCTTCCTTCATTATGCCCAAAGTCTACACATAAGAGCAGAATCCCATACCCGAAAAGGATAGGACGGGGCTATGAAAACGGAAACTCTTTCTTGCACCATTGCATGGCTGATTTGTTACAATCGGACAACATAAAATAGGCTTGTAGCTTAAAGGTACTCAACCCATAGACGTGATAGTGATTATGCTTCTTGTATACCCGTTTGAGTAGTGTAATCTGTTATATTACAAGAAACTTACAAACCATTCTAGCAATTTAGGGTCATGAGTTCTTATTGTGTGTAAGAGATAGAGGAGAAACACATGGGAGAAGAGGATATGAAGAGTGGAGGAAGGATGGTGGAAAGATGTAGAAGAAAGGTACAAGGAAAATTTTAAAACCAAAAACCCATTTATGCTGGTTCTATGCTTGTATAATACCATTAGGAAATAAGATTCATTCTAAACCAAGCATATATTAGTAGTGTAACTCATTTGAAGTGGTTGAAGTGCCATCATTTAAGAAAACATAAGCCGTTAAATGTCTTACTTGGCAGAGTAATATGGCGTCTCCCCTTGGTCTTCCAGTAAGATTGCGGCGCTGGAGATGGCAAAAGTGGGAACATCTTGAGCCTATCATATATGCATTGACCTGCTGCATTCTGGAAAAGCGCAAGCTCTCATTAGGAAGCCTTTCTTAAGATTTTCCAACAGTAGGCATGAAAATAGACTCACCAACAAGGCTCCATACACACGCCACGCTTCATGCCGCTTCATCTCATTCTTTTGCTTGTCAAGAAGCAGCTCTGGTTCAAGAAGTCGCAGATATGACTCCAGATTTGGCAATACAAGAAGGCGAACCTGCAGTGAAAAATATCACCCAACAGTTAAGAACCCTTACTTCGTGTTCAAAAAAATATAAATAAATAAAGATTCATATTCCCAGAAAACCAAATCCTTGAAGATGAGTAAAACATGGAAGTAGATTTCTAATGAAAAAAAGATTGACAAATTACGATAGCCTAGTAAACCGAGGTAAATGACTTTTTAGAATAAGAGTTCATATGTTATACGGAGTAAAGGTATTGCAACATCTTCATTTTTCCAGAAACAAGTCATTAGCAAAAGAGAAATTCTTGGAAAAGGTATTGCAAATATCTTCCGTTCCACCATATTGAACTTCTAGGACTCAGAATAAAGAGACTAATAAGATAATGCAGTTGCAGGCAGTGCATAAACTTGCGGGCAAACAGGCCTGGAGCCACCTAGCTTTATTTACCAGTACATAATTCTCTTTTCAATGTATGAAAATAGATAACAAGAATATGCTAACAGAAACTTATGGGAAGAACACGAGAGATATTACTTCAAGTTGAATTTATATTCCAAAACATTTACTGCTTTATATAGACTGTCTACTGAACTGATTTTCTTAGTTGCAAGAAGCATGAGGCATTACCACATTGGGCCCTAGAGCAGCTAAACCTTGAATTGCACCATAGTGTTGAGTCAATGTCCGCTTTGGGTCCAAAAATGCATTGACCAAAGTTTTCGTAAGACGCGACTGGAGAGTGTTATATACATGCCCAAACCTGCAACAAATTCAGATATTGAAACTCATAGGTAAGATGACAAATTCATACCAAAATATACGCATGGAATTTCAAAAGAAAATTCAAAGCTTTGCTTCCATGGTAAAGAGATATTTTTAAAACAGCAATCATGGTAGGCAGATTGACTATGCTAGTCCAGTTTCACTTACATAAAGCACATTAAAAACCTACTTTTAGTTGCTTAATACACCAGGATCACAAAAGTGCGAAAATAGGTCTGGACATGACCAAGGTCAAGTCACAAGAGAAAAGTAGGAGGTGATATCTCAAGAAGAGATGTCAGAGAAAGTACAAGAAAAGGGAAGCATGCCAGCTGAAAGATAAGCATGAAGGTAAAAGGAATTTTAACCAAAAATAACAAGCCTAACCTTTTGCAGATTGAAGCAACCAGGTTTGCAGTGAAGTCTCTAAGTTCCCAATGATTGTCAGCAAACCTGTTGCCTAACCTTTTTGCAACAAGGCAAGTGACCACAGATGGCATCAATTGGTGCAGCTGATCAAGAGCAAAAACGAAAGAAAAAACAATAGAGGTCTCAGAAAACTCCCATATAAGTAACATATTTTATCCTAATCACCACCTTACATGCTATGGACAACTGAGTCCCAACAAGAGAACCCTTCAACATAAATAGCATGAGTTCCCAGATGATAATTTTTAGAAAGAAACTGAAAAGGGACAGGAGGAAGGCCATAAAAGTAAATGTGATATCCTTTGAAGGCCAATCCACCAAATTAACGGGTTTGCATCCACCTTAACATATGTTTTAGGGATACTGCCATCAGCCTACCCAATCGTCAAACCAGAAAATTAGAATTCAACTAAGACATGATTATATAGATGTGCACATAACCCTATAAATACAATACTAGAAAATTAGTCACATACGGCTTTCCTTTGAAAAAAAGGAAACAAAGAAGAACGAAGCATTTACATAAGGTTCTATGTGTATGTGAGGATTCTGGAGAAGACTCTGAACAACTCGCATCAAAGCGAATAGAAGTGCATAATCATTCAAGCCACGAGCAACCTGATATACATTAAGAACAGTTGGTATAAGTAACCAATGGCTACATACCTTACCCTTCTTGTAGCTATCATTGACAGTTTCAAGAATTATACCTCGTCAGCGATAAAGCATGTGAAATAAGGAACTAATGGATGAAGTCCCGAATCAGTGGCCAAACTCACTAATGCTTCTTTAAACAAAACCAAATCAGACCTACTCACAACAAGCTCAGTGATTTTGTCAAAATATAACTGCAAAGACAACAAAGAGAAGGAATATGTAAACAAGCAGCAAAATGAAGTACTTCCAGTATAGGATCAGACAAGTGAAATATGTACCTGAAGCTCCCTAGATAATACATGCTTAACAGGTAATTTAATGTCAACGGGAAGTCCATCACCCTTTTGTTCATAACTTTTACCATCAGAAGGAGGTGCGAGTACTACAGAAGAAAAACACAAATTCCATAAGTGAGATCCCAAACTTGAGCTAACAAAAGTAAAGAAACGGAGTTAATTCTAGTTTCCCATAATTGTCATAAATAAAAATTATCAGTGGATACAAAGATTGAATTCCAGACAACCAAAACAGAAGAATGTGACACAAACTGCGACAACCTTACACTCACAAAATCATGAAAAATGCCTTGTATATTGGAGATACCGGGTAGCTTTTAAGAAAGAAGATATTTGGCATTTCATGCTTCACACAACTTTAAACTTTAGATAGTGCTACAAAACCCATAGAATGCTTTACTTTACTACAGCTAATTCCTAGAATACCAAAGTCTTAACCTTTTCATATTCTGAAGTAATCAAAACTCCTAAATTGGAAGTGTGATTTGTGATCAACAATTATTCGCAGAGTCTACAAAGTTAGAAAAAGACCTTCTAGAGGAGCATTTTCTGGAATTGCAGGTTGTACGCCTTCTATAGCAAGCCAGTGACAAACAATTCCAGTATCAAGCGGTGCTTTTGGCAAAGGAGCTTCAATCACCTACAGTAAAACATAAATGTGAAAGATTAAAAGGAAACATACAAAATCAAGTAGAAAGTGAAATCAGATTACCCAGTAACACATACATCTTTAAAATCCACATCCTTTTCGTCGATGTAATACAAATCTCTGTGCCCAATAGCTCTTTTGAACCGCAAAGGACCTCCAGAAACATAACCATAGATTGGCTAGTGCAAGCAAAGGAAGCAAAATGAGAATTCAAAGAATAAACAAAACCATGCTAATGAAACATATTGAAAACCTCACCTCTACATTTCTTATGTTGAGTGCACCATCAACGTCGTCAGCTGTCAATCTAGTTCTCCTCGAGTGACGCATGCATTTAATAGCCTCCTGTACTTCCATCACAATGAAATCATACTCAACCCTCCAATGTCTCAAATCCCAATTCACCAAAAAAGCATAACTACGTTATCTTTTTTCACCGACTAATCAAAACAAAACCAACCCAACTTCCAACAATTCAGTCCCAGTCTTACCATATAAACAAGTAAACCCAATTCCCAAATTTTACAAATTTTACTAGTACAACCTTTAACGATCAAAAACAACAATGTCAAAACAAACCCACATCAGAATTACGGAGGAAAAGTTGAAAATTTACCTGCATGATCTCACGGAGGCGGTATTCGACATCGGGGGCGAGAGCAAGAGCAGCATCTGGAGACAAGTTGTTGATTCCAATGCTCTGTGCAATTACTTCAACATTCTCTTTGGGCACAATGCTCATTATTCTCGACTGCTTCCTACTGACCTCAGTCTCACAGCAGTGTTTCTGAAATAAGCAAGCACGGTAAGCAATTTCCCATCAAAAACTTCAACTTGTTTAGTAAAAAGTAAAAACGGATTTTCTTTCCTACAGTTGAAATTTTCTGGGCAGCCAAGCAGAACCCCAATACGCACGAATGAAAACGTCAGCTTGAGCAACAGTGGTTGCAGGCTTCGGTCGTTCACTCCGGAAGGAAGAAGAAGATTCAGTCTGAAAAAAAAAATTAAATAAATAAATAAATAAGAAAAGGAAGGAGGATATCGGATAAATACACGGGTCGGGTTAGAAAGTCAAATATTCGAGTCGGGCCTCAAACTGCTAAACACGACCTTAAGGCCCGTTACTTCTCTACAAAACGTTCATAGAGTTGTGCTTATTTTTACTGCTAACAATAGTACTTTTATTAAAATTACGTAGTGAATCGTAAAGTCAGTGTGAGGTTTTAAGTTCGATTTTAGTCAAAGATAAATTTTAATCACATTAATGCTAACTCATTGGGAGGTTAAGCTCACCCTCCCTTAGGATAAATAATAACGTTTGTTCAAAAAAAAAAAAGTACTTAAAAGTGATTGCTTACGTTTTTCTCAAACCTAATCCAAAAGCGGTCTCAACATGTCCAAATAATTGATTGTGTAGTGGAGGCATGGATTTGGATCCTCGCCGGATCCCCTTCATGGGGATCCTATCCTAGGGATCAATGCACGTGGACCGTTGATAAAAAATCGTGCGGTCCCAATTAAATGCTTTTTATATTTTTAAAAATAAAATAATCTCGTTTTGCATGAAAAATATGAAAAAAGAAAAAACTGTGGCCACACGATTTTCGATCAACGATCCAGATTCGTTGATCCCTAGGATCCCCATGGAGGGGATCCGGCGGGGATCCAAATCCTGGAGGCATAACATCTCTAATGAGAACTGCAGAATGCCCTGAAATTAGCATTTTACATGTTTTGTTAGTTGGAAAGCTCTCAAATGAAAATAAATATCTATCTTCATCGAAATTGTAAATATACATCTTTTTCTATGCTTTAGAAGATGGGTGCAATGAGTTATAGAAAGAACATGGCTGGCCCTGAGAAATTGGGGGTCCTAGGTGAGCTTTCAACCAATTAAGTTTACATAATCTAACTTTTCAACCAATTCTTTTTTAATTGACAAAATAGCTAACTCATTCAATCTTTCTTGTGACATAGTTGATCGAAGATACGATTTGATCAACTTTAATTTTGAGAAACTTCTTTCTGCAGAGGCAATTGTAACTGGTATGGTTAACAAAATACGATAAGCAACTCATGCATTCGGGAAACTCTAAAAATATATTTTTATATATTATATGTATACACACATATTTAAAAAGAAATATTTTGGGCCCCCCCCCCCCCAACCCAAAACGCTGCATGGCAAGTTCGAAAAAAATATTCATAATTTTCATATTTAGATATTTTACTCAATCTACAAAATTATATATATATATATATATATATATAGAAAATTATGATTGGCATTCCAAAATTCTCATTCTACATTCCAAACTTTCTATATTTGGAAAGAAAAATACATTTGTGAAGAGTATAGGATGTGATTTTTGGAATGTCAATAACACTTCCCTATATATAAAAAAAATAAAAAATTTGGGGGACCTCCCGAAATGGGGGTCCTAGACAAGTGCCTACTCCGGTTACCCTCAGGGCCGGCCTTGAGAAAGAAAAATATAAATATACATCTACATTCACGTTTCCCTGTCCTTAAGATGCAAATGAGATGTGAATGTGATTTTTACTTCTCAAAATTGCATGTCTTCACTATAGATGTTTTAATCAAGAACAGTAACAAAATTCTCAAATATATTCACCATCGCAGTTAAAATTACATTAAACGCGCCATAACCTACTTAGGTCGGTAGAATACCCCAACTCCCTATGAGTCGTAGCAAATCGAACTATGGTTCAAGTCTTAATGTTTCTAGTGACCTTTTAGATCGCATATCGGTTTTACGAAAAATACTTCCTTATTTTAGTGTCCGGATTCTTCATCCGCCCCTCCTTATTTATCTCCTCATGTATTGATTTAGGTATAAAATTGTAACATGCAAGTGGTTTTTTTGATAAAGATGGGAAGATGAACACCTAAATAAGAAGAGCAAATTGTAGCAATGGTCTCTTACTTTAATCGAATTGGAGCAATGATCTCTCAATTAAAAATCCATTACCATTGGCCCCTCAACTCATCAAAATGTGTAGCTATGATCCTTTTCGTCAACTCCGTCAAAATTTTGTCAAAATGAGTTATGTTGGAATGACCACTGCTGCAATTGGGTTAAAGTTGAATTGAGTTAAAGTTGAATTGAGTTAAACTTGAGGGACGATTGCTCCAATTGGGTTAAAGTTGAGGGACCATTTCTCCAGTTGAATTAGAGTTGAGGAACTATTGATACAATTTTTCTTATTTGATTTTATATATTTGCTCTTTGATTTAGCCTCACATGCATGACACGTGACTCATTTTGACGGAAAGTTCTAACGGAGTTGACGAAAATCACCATAGCTGCACATTTTGATGAGTTAAGAGACCAAAGGTAATGAATTTTTAGTTGAGAGACCATTACTCCAATTGAGTTAAAGTTAAGAGATCATTGCTACAATTTTCTCAAATAAAAAAGTTCCACTCGATTTTAGGCAAGGAAAAACTTGATGGTAAAGATTTAAAGGTAAAAAAACTGTCCCATCCTAGGCCTAATATCGTAAGCATCTCCATCTAAATTACTTAAAAATCCCAAACTTTAATCTCCCAAAAAAAAGGACAGGGATAAAGACAATGCTCATTTTCCACTTTTAGCACAGCAACACCCCAAGCAACTAAATTGCAATAGATTAGTGTTGCATTTCACCTTTTCTAAACACATCTTATCTATCCAGCAAATTATAGTACGACCACATTCTTGGATGTTGGCCTCTCAACCAGCGCCTAAAGTTGTCGGCATGATTTTCATTTGGATTAAAATAAAGACCACCTAAGTTACAGTGAGCCACCAAAGTCACGTGAATGATGCATATTAATCCAAGGTATATTTTAAAGTTACGTAACCAGCAAAATAGTATAATGGAGATAGACTCATTTACACTCAAGTTTCCATTTACTAGAAGACATGACAAATCACATGAGAAGTGAGATAGAGTAATTCAAAATCATGTAACGAGTGAGATAAAGTGATAGACTCTGGCCGTACTCAAGTTTCTCTTCACTAGGGAATGGAAGAAACCACATGATGAGTGATAGAAGGTGATGTGTTAAAGCCAGGTGATTCTTACATTAGATGTCACCTAAGATAAGTTGATAAAACTTCAGCCACATACTCAAGTTTCTCTTCACTAGAGAACATAAGAAGTCACGTGATGAGTGAGATAAATTGATATGTTAAAGACATGTAATTTTAACATTAGATGTCACCTAAGTATATTTCAAAGTCACACAATGAGTGAGATAGATGAACGTAGATATTCCTGGATGACACCCAATTTTTTTCTCCACAAAAGAGCAGCAGAAGTAATCAGAAAGGAAGACATGGCCCTAATAGCAAGTAAGCTTTATACGAGGCCAATGTGCTGTGCTTTATATGAGGCCAATGTGCTGAACCCATGTGCAAAAAGTGGATGAAAAAAGCAAAACCACCATGCCCCCCTCATCATCTAATCTTTCACTTTTCATCTTCTATTATTTTTCTGATTAAATTACAGATCCATCCAGCTCTAAAGCCTTCTCTACTCTGCAGATCTTCTAATTTAATCCCATTTAACAAGTAATTTTCTCCTAATTAAAATGTATTACTTTCTAAGAGATGTACTAGAACTCCAAAAAAGTCAATCATGCATTCCTTGTCGGTAAAAAAATGAGAAAAAGAATATTGCAGGATGTCTTTTTTCGGAGTGCTAATAACAATCTCGAGCTTATTTCTTCTCTTTATAAACAATTCTACACTGAATCTTATTATGGTTAGTATAATTGAGTGAGAATCTCAGTGCACTAATCAACTATTTCCTGAAGCATATATACTATGTAGGAAAACTCAGCTACTCTGGATGGTCTCGTTGTAATTGGCAACACGCTTTTGAGCATCTTCTTTGAGCTTCTCAGTTGAGATGGGCATCAATGGAGGTTTGGTCAGGAGTGTTTTCTCGAGACACCGATCTTTCGGGACGTACGAGAGCAACGTGAGTTGCCGCCATACATGCTGCAACCCTCTCCTGCTAACTGTGCTATGTATTTATGTGATCTGTGTTTTTGTTTGATGGCATCAGGTGAGGAGCAACGTGACAGAGAGGAGAAGATGGAGCTCGGTTAGATGGTACCTATGTGGGGATGAATATAATTCCGTCATGGCGGAGGATGATTCAGCTTCAGTTAAGAGCTCCGTGGCTACTGCCGCCACGCAGTTTGATTCAGTTTTAGCCGTTGCAGACGAGGAGTCTAGTTCGGTTAGGAGCTCCGGGGCAACTGTCACGCAGCCGATGCCAGAAGACTTGAGTGACAAGGGAAACATCGGAAGAGAAGCAACTAAGGAAGATTTGGAAGTGGCAAAGGCTGAGTCTTCGGTCTCCAAAACAATGTCTGTAGAGCATGCAGCAACCATCATCCAGTCAGCATTTAGAGGCTTTCGGGTAATTCGACACTATCAGATTACTTCAATTTGCTCATCTTGTAGAAAAATAAGTTTTTAGTTCAACAGAAATAGCAAGTATTCAAAGATCTTTGGTAGGATTTATGTTACAATTTTCTTTTGAAAGGACGACATCGGCTGTAGTCAATGTGCCTACACCCGCGATCTGCAGGTTTATGTTACACTTTAAGCTAGAGAGAAAACCAAAGTTATCTTAAAATTGTTTCGAAAATGCTAACTCGTTCTTCATTTATTTCTTTGTGAAAATTTGCGTTACTGCACTGGAAGTTCTGGCTAATAGTCATTAGAATGCTTGGATTTCAGACTAGGTGTCGAAATGGAGGAACTAAATCAAAGGATGATGAGCAGGAAAGTCCAAGTAGGGGATCTCTGGGCACGTCGGTTGAAGTTCAAACAGGAAATTCTGTGGAAGTTTACTCGATTCAAGGAGAAAATTCGGCTGCTCACCACCGGGCACAACTGAAAGCTCGAGCTCAGGCGCTAAAACTGAAGGTATACCGCAAACAACTCTTCCATTCGATTCTTACAAGTTACAACTGTGTAATGCTAAAACCACATTCGTTAAAATTTACAGGAAGATTGGGATGACAGCACTGTGAGTAGTAACATATCAAAAATGAGAATGCAGAACAGACTGGAAGCAACAACAAGGCGTCAGAGAGCACTCGCTTACGCCTTTTCACAACAGGTACATCTGAAATTCATTCTATCGTGGAACCGATGATTCAACCTCTCTCTATCTCACGCGATGTGAACGATAAGAGAAATCACGTGACTGAGAGATAGAGAGAGAGTGATGAATAACCGACTACACTCAAGATTTTGCCCTGAAAGAGGTCCTAAGACTTCTAGCATGGTTTGGAAACTATTTAACTTGGTATTATTTGTTTAAAGCTAAGGATCTGCTCAAAGAAAAGGCACAGCACGTCTGATGGCACAGAACAGAACATGGGTTGGAGCTGGCTAGAACGGTGGATGGCAACCCGCCCTACTGAAATCTCCTCCGCGGAAAGTCATATAAGCGACCAGGTTGAACCAATTCACAGCAGCAACCAAAGATTTGTCATCGGAAAGAGACTGTTAGACGGGGCAGGTGAAGAAAAAGAGAGCTGCGAATCTAATGAAGTCAGTGTCCTATTTGAAAACTTTCCGGTAACACCATCAGAGAGAGATGGCTTCAGTCCAACTAAAAACAGGTTCAAGACTACAAGAAGCCTATCGAGGCGAAAATCAATGCCAAGCTACGAGTGGGGGAAGGAGTATCCCAAGGTAAGGGCATGTCCATTATTTGAGCTATGATCCGAACTGAGATTGTCAAAAGAGGATCGACATTTGAAGAACAAAATTACTAAGTTGCAGCGTTTGATTCAATCACTGGCTTCGACATTGATACAGGTAAGCAAGAAGGATTGTTCGAGGGAAGCCGATAAAGATGAAGAGCGCAACAGAAAGCGAACGGAGAGAAGCAAGTGCAGAAACTCTTCGTTCTAAGGAACATAATTTCCAACTAGAATCTCTATTAATTAAATAAAATTCTTGTTACTATTTACCATGCACTTTGTATGAGGATTCCAATGGACTTGACCTTTAATATAATCCGATGCTTGATACCTGAGAGTTAAAAACATTCAACACACAGAACCTCGTCTTCTCCGAGGGGCCAACGAAAGTAAATATACTCGACGAATTAGGTAAAACATCGTCAACGACAAGAAGGCCGTAGAAAAGGGAAGAACCTACGTGACGAAACCAGTTACTCGAAAAAAAGACAGACACAACGAATATATTAGCAATAACAGATGTTACATGGAACATAACCAATTCCCCCACCTGGAAATACAAAACCATACAGAGCCAACTGCCAATCCAAGTTTAGCTTATACTATTGACAAGTAACTGCCAATCAGTAACGGTAAAACATAATATCGAAGTAAAGTTTTGATCTGAAAACCTATATCTTATCGATATCTTCATCCTCAAACTCAACATAGTCATCAACACCGCCTTCGGTTTCTTCATCGTCAATACCCCCAGCAATACCCTCGTTGAGACGTGTATTCTCTGGAAGCTCTCCATATGCCTTGAGGAGCCTAGCCTCATCAGGCATGTACTTGAGGATCACATCAGCTTTGTCGTCCTGGTAGTCACGAAGACCGACAAGAATGATATCGCCAGCTGCAATCCAAACCTTCTTGTGCATCTTACCACGGATGTGACAAAGTCGCTTGGTCCCATCTATACACATGGCTTCACACCGACCGTTGCCAAGCATTCGGAGCACTTGGGCATACTCCTGTCCATCTTCCTTAAACACAAGCTCACGCTTTTCGTCATCAGCCTCGTTCTTACCTCTCTTCCTGTTCTTTCCTCCCTTACCCTTGTTCTTCGGCATGATTACGAGTTCTGTTTCTGCAACCAAAGTACAATCAGATACTCACACTCGAAAATCAACTGCTTCTATAAGTTCATAAATTATTTACAAACACCAAAACTTGATCGAAACCAAAGTTTCATCGGACAAAAACGTGCCATAAAGCAAACAATTTTCGGTTCCACCGCCCAGTTTTCAGGAGATAAAAAACAAAACAAATTTTGGAAAGCAACAAAGATTATGTTCCCAATCCTTTTTTTTTTTTTAAAAAAAAAAAAAGAGATTCGCCACCACAGAGGGCCGAGAAGGCTCGCAGAGGCGCTTCACCCTCTACTGGCCACCATCGTTCACCCAAAATCGAAACCAGAATGTGCCGTGCGGAATACGAGTCTTAAATTCGTCCCAAAGGCTCGAAAAAACCCCTAAAAATATAGGTTAACAAAATATATTTTTTTTCAATGAATTAAATACTAAATTCCAACACAAAATAGATTCTAGGTATGTTCAGCTAACTCAAACAACAGTTAATTCGATTTCGGAGAACAAAAAAAAGATTCAAAATTTAATCATTCAAACATAAATTTAACTTCAAGAAATAAAATTCATCCAAACTAGGAGAAAACCAATTAAACCAATAAAATTAACAAAATTCAGATAAAATGGAAAATTAGGAAGAACAAATTCTCTGAAATTCAAAAAACCCACATACAATTAGACCAGATCCCAAAAGAAAAAAAATTCAACATACAGCTCGCTCTATCGATTTACGGGTAAGCCACGAACGAAGCAAACCCCAGAATCGATAACAATTTCAGAAGACGAAGAAGGTAGGAGAAGAATACCTCTGTTGTGCGAAAAGGCGAAACTTGGAGGAGGATTCGACGGCGGAGCCCAATCTGAAAAAAAATCTTGGCTTTCGAATCGAGTCTAGAGCCCTAGCTAGCACGCAGCTCGTATTTGTACCACAAAAGGTCAGGTGGGCCCAAGTTGGGCCGGGCCGAAATAAAATTACTGTGACCCGAAGTTTAGAGGTTTGGGCTTATTGGAAGAGAGAGAGGGTGCGTGACGAAGAGAGAGAGGGCTTAGAATGTATTACTTGCTCGGCAAGTGATGCAATTGTTTCGGGAGATATTACTTGCTCAGCAAGTAATGCAATTACATATATATAGGATGGAACGTCTACCTTTCACAGGTACCCTTACCTGGCATTCACAAATCCGGCTGGATTTCTATCATGTCTATCAAAAACACTAACGCAGATGATCAAAACGCCGACGACGTGGAAACAATGGGGCGGCCGCGGCATCACGTACCCGAATGTGTTATCCACCGAATCCTCCGACTCCTCCCCACTATCCCTGCGGCTCGCATGAGCTTTCTTTCCAAGCAGTGGGAAGGCCTCAGGTCTTCAGGCGGTGTATTAGATTTCGTGGAGGACAACCTTGATGGCGAACTTGATGATCGACCAAGAAACTTCATCAACACTTGCGACAGGTACTTAGACCAGTTCCGTGAGTGCGACAAGATTTCCATACACAAATTCCGGCTTCACATGAGGTACTCTTCCGAAGACGCTAACATGGTCGATAAGTGGTTGAATTTTGCAGTTGAGAGAGGGGTGAAAGAGTTGGATATCAACCTTCCATCCGGAGGTAAACCGGACAAGAAATATTGCTTTCACTTGCAGACCATTGCTAATGCTGCAAAAACTCTAACTAGCTTAAATGTGGAGAATGTCGAATGTGATCCATATTTTTCTTTGAGAAATAGAATACCATCTACTACCTTTCTGTCCTTGAAAAGTTTGTCCCTTAAAAGTGTGACGTTGTCGTGCTTCTACATGTTCTTCCAAGGTAAATTCAAGTGCCCTTCCATCGAGTATTTGTCATTAACGTCATTACCGTCAGATCGTTATTACGATTTTTGTTTCTCAAGCTCCAGTCTTAAATCCTTGGAAATTATGCTCTGCCCTAATTTGTGGAAGATCGGAGTACTTGATGCTGTGAATCTTGAATCTTTTAAATTCGTTTCAAGTTCGGAATCGGTTGAAAGAAACAGCTTGAGACATGTCTTGATCAGTGGAGCTAAGCATCTGAGAAACTTTGAATTATATGGATGCAGAGATAATGTGAAGGCGACAATCATTACTCCGAAAATGTCTTTAACTATGAGTGGTTTTCGGAAGTCTAGCTCTTTGGATCCACAGTTATGGGAGGCTAGAATCACACTTCCAGATACTGAACTACCCGCCTTTGACCGCTCATCTGAACACTTTTCTTCTCTGCGAGATTATCTTGAATGTTTTGATTGCTTCAAAGAAATTACACTGGAAGTTGACGATGCTAAGGTATATAAATATAGATATACATGTACATATGTGTGTGTGTGTGTGTTTATATATGCAGGCTTGATTGGTTTTGATCCCTTTCCAGTTTGTGTCTTTGATATATATATATATATATATATATATAGTGTATATTCCATGTTTTGCGTTTAATCCTTACTGACAATTTCCATCTTCAAATTTTTGTTTGTGTGAATGTCGTAGGCTCTTATCTTTCCAGAAAACTTCAGACAGACCCGCTCTCCACCGTTGCTGAATCTCAACATTCTTGAGGTCACGTCCAAGGTATCTCCACAAACAAGGGGGGATATAGCTGTCTTGAGGAACTCCTTGGTTTGGATGGCACCTTCTGCAAAGATACTACTACCAGTACACCGCTGGAACAGAACAAGTAGATATCGATTTTAATTCTCTCTGAAAAAAAACTCAATCGAGTTACGTGCGCTTTCTTCTCGATATTTCACAAATGCGGGAGCCATCAGTTGTTGAAGACTAGTCTCAGTTCATGACTTCCGCATGCGCAGACAGCTTCACCTGTTATTTGTTGGCAAAACAAAGTTTTTGTATTCCGTTTCTTAATGTAGTGCGACTGGAAGACGAATTTATGTATTGTATTTTCACAAGTATAAGCTTATCGAGATTTGTTAGTTTCTAACACCCTTCCATGTCCCTCGAAACTTTCCTCGAGATTTTGGCATAACGCTGTGAATTTGTGCAACGACATGCCCAAGTTTTCTGCATGTTTCATTTTTTTAGTCTCAAATTCTTTGGAGATTACACTTTTGCACTAGCGGAGTTTATTAGAGTTAAACGCTGTGAATCTTGAATCTTTTACGTTAGTTTGGAGTCCGATCAGAGCTAAGCACTTCGGGCATTGTAAAAACCCTCTGCAGCGCCCTAGTTGGGGGTCCTCGCTAGCACAAGCAAACATATGTTAAAAGCATGGGAAAGCCTTGTAGAATCGAGTGCAACCCGATCTGTGAAATTGTGGCAGCACTCGATGGGCTCTCGGCCATGAGCTTATCCGCGCCTGACCTTGAGATGTGGATCATAGATTCGGGGGACCGAGGCTTATGTTTTAACCCCGATAAATGTGGCATACGGTACTTGTTAGAATATGAGCATGAGTATGAATTCGTGGATTAAGTTATTTGTTTAAAGTTTGGATAGGAAGTCTTATTGAGAATGGATTTGTAATCCATGTTATGCTGAAACACTATGTTGGTTGTCTATATGGATTTTAATAGGGGAATCCTTATAGAACTTGGCTAGGATTATGTTGTATATATAGTGGCCTCTGCTCTCGCAGTACATACGCTCTATTCTTCTGGACTAAGACCTATTATTAGTTAAGAGCAAATTGATTACTGAAGAGAGGAGAAGGTGCACTTCGGATCTGCTGCAGGAACAAGTCATGGCAGGTTCTTCGAATTCATCTGCAGGTAAGTAATCTTGCTATATGTTTGAAGGTTTATGAACATGGTTTTGTGTTTGAGGTCTGTGGTTCATATTACATGTATATAGGAATATGTTCTAGCTAACAGTACTCGGACGTTTCTAAAACACATTGATGCAGTAAATTGAACAATGCTATTACAAAGATTATTCGACTTTATTTTATACATGTACGACAACCACAAATCGGACTCCCTGTAATTCTCCTTGAGCAGAGAACAAATAAGTAAGAAATTACAGCAAGAATCAATATGAATTATGAAGGGTGCCCTTCATAAAATAAATCACATATGAAGAAAACAAACAAGAAAAATCATAAATCCGATCTTGGGTCAAAGAAATCCCAACTGGATATGACCGGTGTATTCTTCTTGTTATTGCTGGAACTTTTTCTCCAGGGAAGATGTTGGGATCATTCTTTTTTGTCATTGATTTCTCAGTCGTGCTCTGCTCTTCATTGTCAGGCGAAGAATTCTAGGCCCTAAAGCATTCTCCGAAGTTTATACATGTTACAAGCAAATAAGAAAGGCATTGCGGAAAACAGAAGCAAAAGAGGGTCAGTATACCTTGGGTGATTTATCCTCTAATGCCATTGTTGAATACTTTCCTAGCTTAGCTGAGACGTTCTGCAGATACACAACTAAAATAACTCAGTAACTGAATGACGAGAAGGACAACGGAGCCTAGATAATGTAGAAGTGCAGTAAACAAACTTCATCGACTAACCAGATAGAAATATCCCTGAGCTCATTTAGTAGTCGGTTTTCAAAAGAACAGAAAGAAAGTACTCGGACCTGTAATGGTTTAGTATCCAATTGACCTTTGACGCCATCCGCTACTTGGCATAGATACCATAGACCTGAGTTGGTCGCATCCTGTATTTAAAACAAAAGGGTAAAATCAATCCTGCTGTGTCAATAATAAGATCCCCTTATCTCTCGATTAGACAGCATTTTTCTGTCTCATTACGTTAAGTAGGTAAATATATTGTTACATACATCATTTGCAATAAGCTGCGTTATTTCCTTCTGCTCCTCCACCTTAAAATCCAAGTTTTCCAGCTTCTTTGAAAGATGCCTTTTTGTACTCTGCAAAAAGGATAGACAATACATTACTGTGCTGCAGAGCGTTTTAAGGATTACCATCTGGAAAAGCCAACCACACGGTGGCAAAAAAAAATCTGACTTACAGCCAATGTTTCATGCACATTCTCTAATTGTTTCGACACAGTTGCAATAGCATTTGCCATATTCTGCCTTGTCACATACATCACATCAGAAAATAACCAGCCCTGTACAATATCACAATATACCCGTTGATCAGCTGATACAATTCCTTACAAGTGCAGAACTAAATAGAATGTGTGTGTGATTCCGACGACAAATTTTCAGAAAGGCACCTACCCCCACATGTAACAATAGCCCATTGCACCAAGTGCAGCAGCTGGAACTAAATATGAAGCATAACTCCCTGTGCTGACATGAAATGTGTGAGCATATCTATCGAAATAAAGTCCCGATGATTCCTGGGCAGACACTAAATGTGCACCAATTGGTGGTTTCTGAACAGTTCGTACAAGCTCTAGTCTATGAAAATCACAAAACTGTTATAAAGCCTGAACAAATGTTTATACCACTAGAGGAAGAATTCTCATTGTAGATGGTTACAGGGCCAGATGAGGTTAACTCCCTGATTTCTCGAGCCAATTGTTGAATCTGAAGGTAAAAACACATGTAAGTATTAACTTATACAAATCCTACAATGATTTATGCATCTAACAAAATACAAAACTATAAAAATTTCAGTAAAATAACCTAGCACCTTCACCGTCAACTTCTAGAGTTCAAAAGAATGATAAACAAATTTTTACACAATATACTTTTTGGTTAAAGTAGATGCCAATACTGATTGGGCCCTCAAATATTAACACTACTCAAACCGAAGCTAATGAAACTTGTAGCATTTGTCACCTATTGACCATGACAAAACATCAGTATCTGAGATGATGAATGGTATCTCTACCAAACTTTGAATCATTAAGTATTAAACCTAACTGAATTCAAGATGAAATACCTGAGCTCTGTTAACTGCACTATCAAACTTCTCCGGCAAGACATCAGCTTCATTTACACCCTTCAGTATATCCTGAAGCTGTGCAATAAGATCAGACAATCGCCCGCTCCTCAAAACTATCGAACTGGTCAAGCCTAAATCGCAAAAGATCCACTAGTTAGTGGAATATAGTAATAGATGAAAAGGAACAGAAAACTACATACAAACGGTGTTTCATAAACCATACAGTACTTTTGGCCATAACCAATTAGAAAAATGTACTTCAATGCTTATTCCTTTTCTATGTTGATTTCTGCGTTGTTTCCGTTTCAGACACTAATCACATTCTTTTTTCCACTCTTTCCAGCTTAAAATTGTCATTAAAATAGAAAGGGCTTATACTTTCAGAGCAGTAGGATTACTCCTTATGAAAGGAACAAGAATCCGCTTGGTAATCTAAATCTACACCCCCATAAAAGCATACGTGGGTTAGGCCAGTTGGTCAGAGAAGCGTGCCCGCAACCTTGCACCAAATTCGAATCCCACCCCCGTATATTAAAAAAGTTTCTAACTTTGTAGTAAAAACAATAAATATCTACAACTCCAGAAGAATGAAAAATAGGTTAAACTCTGAATCTGTGTCCAGCAGCCATAGCTCATAGCAGCCAAAACACAATCTGCACTAAACTATCACTCAGTTCACCCTGAACTGCTAACTGTACCCAAACTTACTTGCTACCAGTACAATTTCAGTTCCAATTAGGGTTTATATCCTTCAAATTTCAAGAGTTTTGTTTTTGATCAATCAAAACAAAGTGAACAACAGAAGGGTAAAATCGGAACAATAAATACGCAAACTTTTTCGATAATCCCGACCTGCTCCGACGAGGATGAGAACCTTGGAGCCGGAAACCCCAGTCTGCGACGCCATCTTCTGCAATTCAACGCCAAAGCGTAATTTGTTATTCGCGGAAGTGTAGGGCGAAATTCCACTTTAGTCCCTCTACTTCAATTGTCAATTTATGGAAGCAACGTAGTTTCCCAATTTGATACTATTCAACAACATTTATCTTTTTTCTTAAGAAAACTAATGAAAAGTTCAAAAAAACTTCTTTTTAACGAAAAGTCTTTTTTAAAGGTATAGTGAATGATGTCAGATAAATGTAAAAATATGATTTTTCGTTAAAAGTGAACAGTACCGAAAGTGTTTCGTTAAAGCTCTATTTTTCTTAACTTTTTTGATAATTTTTCTTTTTTATTTATTTTAAATACATACAATTTAAACTAGACCCCACAATGCAATAATCATAATAAATTAATATCGAGTGAGAAGCTAGTTTAATAAAATTAAGAGCAAAAGAAAAAACTGTTGAAAAAATTAGTACAATATTTAGCAATTAGTAAAGGATTTTTTTTTATTAATACCCCATATGTTGTTGAATACACCCCATTTAAGAATGTAATACTAAACAACTTGTAACTCTAAAATATGAAATTACTATTCGAGCCCTCATAGCTGCTCTTACTCTCCATTATAGAACAAAACCCTAAAAATAGAAACAAGTTGATGAAAATATATCTTTTGATGAACGAAACAAAAAATCGTGTTTTACTCCTCGTTCATTCGGTGGTTTTCACATTCAAGAAATTATTTAAATAATGGAATAAAAATTTGACTTTTTGCAAAGCCCTGCTCTAATTGGAATCCAAGAAATAGGAAGAAAACTGGAGAATGTTGAAAATTTTAATATGTAATTAAATGTAATATTCTTGTGGCTGTTTGATGATGAAGAAATTCGATGTTTTTTGGTTGGTTGGAACTCACATGACCTTATAAGAACAGTTCCTACGATTTGTCCATCAGGCTTCTTAGAATCCAACGTAATTGTTCAAGAAAATTTGACGGATGTTTATAAATCAAAAGGCAAGATGGAGATTTTATACAACAATTTAATTCATCTTTCTTGTCTTTAAAATGTGGATTATTCTTTTGTCTGAAAGAGATGAAGAGTTTGATGTGTGGTTAATTAGTTGATGATTGTGAGGTGTGTGAGATGTGATGTGTGAGGTGTGAGGGTAGTATTGGAAAATAAGTGGAGTGTGTTAAGAAAAATTTTAATTTAAAAAGTAAATGTGGAGTGTATTAAGTATATAGGGATGTAATCAATAGGTGTTAATAAAAGAAGTAATAGTAAATCACATAATTTAAATTGAACAACAGATAGTTTACCAAGTTTACCCTCTTTTATTTTTAAAAATTTAAGATTGCTCTTCGCATTAATCCAACCACGGACCCACAAACAAAACCAGAAACTATGGGGGTGTTTAGGACATTTCCTACCAAGAGTTTTGTTTAAGATAGTTGAAGTTTGCGCCCTTTTGCACGTTTCGCCTTGCGCCATAGCCAAAACAAGAAGATAAAAATTTCTCTCTTCTCCAGAGACTTCAATGGCGCCACCGACTATTCTCTTCCTCCTCATAGCTTCCTTCTTCCTCGCACCGCCGCCCCACCTGCAAGTTCAAGCCGCTGACCAAGCCTTCACGTCTGTCGTCATGTCCCAAAAGGGTCTCGATTTTCTCAAGGACTTGCTCGTAACTCAGGCCGTTTCCTCCATAATTCCACTCCAGCTCCCCAAGATTTCGAAATCCAAGAGAATCCCGTTTCTGGGAAACGTTAATATGGTGCTCTCCAACATCACAATCTACGGAATCGATGTGGGTCCGTCGCATTTCGTGCTGGGAGACGACGGAATCGCCATTATTGCTTCGGGGGTCACCTGCAATCTGAGCATGAATTGGCACTATTCCTACAGTACTTGGATTGCTCCTGTTGTTGTTTCGGATGAAGGTCGTGCCTCGATTCAGGTATGGCTTAATTTTGCTTTATGTATTTTTTTTGGGGGTTAATTTTTTGGTTTTTCTGAAAATTGATAGGTGAAATTTGTATAGTTTTTTATATATACAATTGGGTTTTTGCTAATAAGTATGATTAATTGGAAATTAAGTTGCTTTATTGTGCTTTATGCATGAATGGAGTTAGTGGCAGAGAAGAACATAATTGTCTGGTATGATGATGCAGTTGGGGAACAAATTGGTGCTATTACCATTGTATAGCTTGTGCATGTCCAGTTTTGAATAAAGGCGGTGCTTTTGTTTACTTTTCGAGTATTAAAATGGCCTGTTCAGGCCAGAAAAAGTTTGAGTGAACAGTGTGATTGCTGGTTTAGCTTGTTTGTCATGTTTATTTGTTTATTGAGATTTATTGGACTTTGAGAAAGAAAGAGTGTATGTGTGTGTGTGTGCCGGCGCTTACACATAATTATTGATCGAATCATGCCTGTTTATTTTGAAACATAGGAACTGAATTGCATATGAATGATGTTTACTGAGAAGGAATTGTATACTTTATTGTTTTTGGTTTTCATCTCGGATATCATTTGTGGAAATATGATCATTGTCTTTTACCTTCAAAAGTTTGTATGAATGGCTTAATTTCATTTTGGTGTATGTTTCCTCCTTATTTGAATAGTAATTGAACATTAAAGATGTAGTTATGGCATGAAAACTTGCTTCCTTTTCCGGACCTTTTTATGCATATGAGTTCCTTTTTGGAAGCTGAAAACTACATGAGATTTTCATATCACTGAACCCATTTCTTCCCTTGAAGGTTGAAGGCTTGGAGGTTGGGCTCTCGTTAGGCTTGGGGATCGAGGAGGGAACTTTGAAGCTTACCCTTAAGGATTGTGGTTGTTACGTTAAAGAGATATCCATAAAATTGGATGGAGGAGCCTCTTGGCTTTATCAAGGGTATGCAAGTTTCTGTTTGGTTGTGGAGAACTGTGTGCTCTTGTAATTGTTGTTCCCCTGGCTCCAGTAGTCAAACTATTATTATGCTGGTGTTCCACAAACATCTAGAAAGAAATTGCCAGGATTATTATGAGCCATGCTTTTCTTTCCATTCCATCCACCAGAAACGATCTTTTCAATGGCTGTCTTCCTAAAACATATACTTTTCTGGAACTGGTCTTTTTCTGTTGTTTTGGTATCTCTTGAATGGAAAACCTTTTGCTTCTATAAAGCTAGAGTACCAAAGTTTGGTGTGTGCTTAATTGCTCTTTAATATGGACAAGTTTTTAGTAAACCACTTTCCTTGGATGTTTGCTTCATCACCGACTGGTTAATTTTTATGCTTAATGAGTTCTACTAATTGTCTCAAGATTTACCGGTATTTTGGTTTCCATATCATTGTGTGCTGCCTGACTAATGCCCCTTTTAGTTCAAGAGAAAGATCAGAATTTAATTTACTTCCGTTAATAATCCATCTCCTTGTCATCCTTCAGGATGATTGATGCATTTGAAGAGCAAATAGGATCTGCAGTGGAAACTTCTATGACCAAGGAACTCAAAGATGGCGTTTTAAAGCTCGATTCTTTTATGCAAGCTCTTCCAAAGGAGGTGCCGTTGGATGATAATACTGCTTTGAATATGACTTTTGTGAATGATCCGGTATTGAGCAATTCTTCCATAGGGTTTGAGATTAATGGTTTATTTGGAAGAAGAAATGCTTCAGTCTCTGAGTACCACAATAAGGATTCACTTTCTGAGTACCGCAATAAGGATTCACAACCATTAGTTTCGTGCTCAGATCCATCTAAAATGCTTGGAATTTCACTGGATGAGGCAGTGTTCAACTCTGTAGCGGCTGCCTATTTTAATGTAAGTATTGGAAATATTTGTGTATTTTCGTAGAGTTCTGTTGTGTTTATATGCCGATAAGCGTAAAAATGTCTTCAAAGTATTTATCATTCAGTGTCTATCTTTGGCCAGGCAGAATTTATGCAATGGATTGTAGATAAAATACCAGATCAGTCTTTTTTGAACACTGCCGGATGGAGATTTATTATTCCCCAACTATACAAGAAATACCCCAACCATGATATGGACTTGAACATCTCCTTATATTCTCCTCCAGTCGTGAGGATTTCAGAGCATAATATTGATGCTACCATTTACTCGGACCTGATAATCGATGTATTGGAAGAAGACAGAGTAATACCAGTTGCATGCATCTCATTGGTAAGTATATCACATGATAATCTTTCCTTTGAATAGGTAATTACGCATGATAATTGTGTACAACAAACAATAGTAAAGTTTGGTGTTCTTTTAGGTCATTCGTGGATCCGGTTCAGTAAAAATCTCAGGCAATAACCTGGCTGGCAGCGTGAAACTGAACGACTTTTCAATGTCGTTGAAGTGGAGCAATATTGGAAATCTTCGGTTGTATCTAGTACAGGTATTCAGGTTTCACAAAAGCTTACTCAAACTAAACTTAGTTCGTGCATTAAGTCATTAACCGTTGTATATGTCTTACATTGCAGCCAGTAATGTGGACAATTATTCAGACTGTTTTCTTGCCATACGTGAACTCGCATCTCGGAAAGGGATTCCCTTTACCAATCGTTCACGGCTTCACCCTTCAGAATGCTGAACTAGTCTGCTCGAGTTCAAGAGTCATGGTCTGCAGCGATGTAATATATGAGGCATCACATTCACACAACCTGAATTGGCTTCTGCACAGCATTGTCTAAACGCATACATCGTCCTTGACCTGGTCTTTGCTTATGAGGATTCAAGGCCTCAGCATTCCCTCTTTGTATATCACAGTTCAATGTTCATATGTAAAGTTGAGAGGGAAGGAGGAGAACCCTTCCGCTCGTTGAATGTGCGAAATTGTAATATATAACTTGTCCAACGTAATACAAAGTTTCTCTGGTGCTTAGCTCCTAAGATGTCTTCTAATCTCATTCTGCAGCTTTGATCCAAACCTGCAACGAATTTAAAAGATTCGAGATACATAGCATCAACCACAATCTCCCTCGCACCAGTGCAATGTATAATTTCCAAGTACTTGAGGCTGTTCCGCGTAACACATGACGTTAATGACAAATGCTCGATGGAAATGCACAAAGATGGAAATGCACAAAGCAAAGATGACAAGATCGGAGTTTTCCAAATCCACACAATCTTTTCAAGAGCTGCTTGTCATTCTCACGGATTCGACCCATTGATGAACTTTCTTGGCTTTATGTCGAGTGTATGATGAATGTTTCCCTCGTCGGAATCTAATACAGGGACTGAAGACTACACAGCTTCCCATTGATTGGAAAGAAAGCTCATTCGGACCGCGGATTTAGTGGGAAGACAGTCGGAGGATTCGATGGATAACAAGGTCGGGTAATTGAGGCCGCCGTACTGTTTCCACATCGTTGGTGCTTTGATCATCTTTGTCTTCCATTATTTCGTCCCGTTTTTCGGATCTTCGAACTTTTTTCTGTTAAGAGTTCTTTGAGATGTCGCCTCGTGCTTTTCTCTTGGCAGACATAATTGAAATCTAACGGGATTTGAAGAGTTGGAGCTCTAATTTTTAAGGCTACTGCTACAATAAAGGGATAGGAGCCTTGAACTCCAAGCAATTGGAGATTAGGGTTATCTGTTTCTTGAGAGATAGAAAACGTAGGCCCATAATGGGCTCTGGTTTGTGAAGAAAACTTATCAAAGGGCGTTCAAATTACGCGTTTTGTTTGTCCGTCCATAAAATTTCTCTAGCCCTTGTATCATGTCCCATCAAACGTACCCCGTGGCCTTATGATTGTTTTAAGCCCTCTCACCCTTGTAGTTGTGCCAAAACAAAATTTCAACCCAAGCCCTCGAGATAGAAAGATTCTTTTTTGTAACCAAAACATAGTCTTATTGCTAGTATAATAGATGTTTGTCATGTGTTTAAAAAATGAGACTCGCTCATTTAATAGACGCTTGTCACGTGGTGAATTAGTGACAAGATAATATATCTAAAAAAATTAAATGGTGTTAGGATGTTACAATGAATAGATAAGTGAAGCCTTCGATTCCTAACAAGGAAAGAAGCAATTCCCACACCCCGCCCCCCCCCCCCCCCAAACAAAAAAAAAATAAAAATAAAAAATAAAAAGCAAACTTCTCCAAACAAATTCTACTTATCCTTCATACTCGCAGCGAAACGCACCGTTTTGGGGTCCTTCCAAAATTGTGAACCCCGCCATCGAACAGCCAAAACGCACCGTCTGGTGTCTTCTCCCTCGTAAAATTAGATAAAGCTCCCCCAAAATATCTCCGGTTTACCCAGACAGAGCAACAAAATCCACTCTCTCCTCCACTCTCAGAAAAACCTCGCTAAAACCCTCTCTCTCTCTCTCTCTCTCTCTCTCTCCTCGGTTTTGCTATCTTATGAGCTTCACTCTCACCACAAACCCACAAGAAAGATGCAAATTTCTCTGACCATTTCACCCTCCAAAGCCCCTCTGATTTTCCCCTTCCACCAACCCATCTCCCAAACGCCAAAGCCCCAGAGAGCTTCACTGCAAACCCATGCCAATTCCGTAAGTTCCCTCAAAGGGTCGCCTTTACTTCCCGCATTCGGTCGGGCAGTCGAGGACGAAGAGTACCGGCTGGCCCGGTCCCAGGTTCTCCGCAAAGGTATGGACTTGGAGGGCTTGAACGTTGAGGGTCTCTCGATTGGCGGCCATGAGACCTGCATTATCATCCCGGAGTTCAAATGCGCTTTCGACATCGGGAGGTGCCCCTCCAGGGCCATTCATCAGAACTTTTTGTTCATCACTCATGCCCATCTTGATCATATTGTGAGCTCCTCTTGCTTTGCTCTTTTGGGTATCCATTAATTTATTTGCTTCGGTTCAATTATACAAGTTAATGGCTGTGTTAATTTATAGTTAAGTGAAAGTTTAGAACTTTGTTGTTATGAGTTGTGTAAGTTATGGGCTTGTTTAGAAATGTTTCTCTAAAAAGCACTTTTACTAGAAACGTTTTTATAGAAGCACATTCAAATTTTTAATGGAAAATTCAAAGTGTTTTGAAGTTTTAACACTTGGAAACACAGAAGCACTTAAGCGCTATGCGTCATCTGAAAGTGCTATTAGCCGTATTAAAAGCACTTCCAGATTTGGTGGCTTTCAAGTCAACCTTCTCTGTATCCACAATTTCTTATAAGTCAGTGATTGTGTTAGTTTATAACTATTGAAAATTTGTGACTTTATTGGAAGTTCTGTAAGTTATGGGCTAGTTTGGAAATTATTCTTTAAGAAGCACTTCTACTAAAAACACCTTTATCATACAAGTGTTTTTCCATAAAGCACTTGGAAACCTAGAAGCACTTTTAAGATTTTTCCATCAAATGTTCATAAGCATTTTTGGTTATATGAAAGCGAATTTAGCCATTTGCAAAGCACTTCCAAACAGGCTCATAGTTTAGGTTGGTGTAAAAGCAAATTTGGTGGCTTCCAAAATCAACCATGCATCCATGTTCCGATGACTAGCTGCATCCACATTTGATTACTTTTAATTTTCTAAGACTGAGCCATTTTGCTTCATTTGGAGGTTGAAATGTTAGTCTGTGCTTGAACTGTATTTAATGTTTCAGGGTGGGCTGCCGATGTATGTAGCCAGCCGTGGTTTGTACAACTTGAAACCTCCAACGGTATTTGTGCCTCCTTGTATTAAAGAGCATGTGGAGAAGCTAATAGACATTCACAGAACGATGGGTCATGTGGAATTGAATCTTGATTTGGTTGCATTGGATGTTGGTATGTTGCAATAGTTTAGTGAGATTGTTTATATCTCTTCATTCCTGAGGTGATAACATTACACGTTTGAATTCAGGTGAAACATATGAATTGCGGAATAACCTTGTTGTCCGGCCATTTAGGACTCAACATGCTATTCCTAGCCAGGTGCGTGCTTCATCAAATTATAGTTCATCTACATAGTTTACTGAAATGTTTCTGGAACTACAAATGCAAATGCTCAGAATGGTAGGACTAGTTTATTTTTAATAGATGCATATGCAACAAATGGGCCATGGGCCATGGCATCTTTCTTCTGACTATAAGATCAGGAATCATTATTTCCATAGTATTGGATTCATGTGGTGGGTCTTGGGAGCATATCCGCTATGTCCTAGACTCATATTATTTGGGGTTATAAAGTCTTTACGAGTGAGGCCTTTCGTTCTTGATGTCATTGCTTGCTAATATAGATAGTCAAATATAGCAAGGTGTATGCAACCTAAAACTCAGAGTTCAGAATATCATGTAACTTCTTTTTATTTTTAATTTTCAGGGTTATGTGATTTACTCGGTTAGAAAAAAGCTGAAGAAGCAGTACATTCATCTAAAAGGGAAGCAGATTGAGAAATTGAAGAAGTCTGGTGTTGAGGTTTGTAATAGCTGCATAATAGTTTTGTGTTTATCTTGATTAATTGGTATTGATTTTGATTTTTGCTTTCTAGATTACAGACGTTATATTGTCACCAGAAGTGGCCTTCACAGGGGATACAACGTCAGATTATATGCTGGATCCACGCAATGCTGATGCCTTGAGGGCAAAGATTCTTATAACTGAGGTGTGAAGGAATTTTATCCTTGAGGAGTGCTTTTTGTTGGATATAAAATGTAGAAATATAATCATCTGCTTTTGATATGATTCAAACACTGCATATTTAGTTCCTTGACGGCTATTTCCGAAGTCGCATCATACATGTTTAGGAGAGTTCAGTAACCAACACAATTGAATAGTGGATTCCATGCATAAATTGCCAGGCTTTTTATTGTTGGCCCTCAGTAGTAGACCGGGAATTATTTAAACTTTAATCCCATTAATCATCGTTTACTGGCCGTCTTTCTATGCGTTGTGGAACTTTTCTAGGTTAAGTGGCAATTTTGTAGGCATTGGTGATTCTAGGTCTGTTGTGAAGAAGGATATATCGAATATGAATCCTTTCAATAGGAATGGCTCAACATTATGGTAGATTGATTTCATATTAACATATGTTCTAAATGTTTTAATCCTCTCTATTGGAGTGAATACACACACACGCGCGCAGTGTTTTGTAATTTGGTGAAAAATATGTTTTTAACTGATGAGATATTTGACAGGCAACTTTCCTGGATGAAGGGTGCAGCATTGAGCATGCACGACAACATGGTCATACTCATATAGACGAGGCAAGTGATCAACTAGCTTTTTTCTATTTTTTTTTTATTTTTTTTATTTTTTATGATTTTTGAGATGGCTTGCTCTGTCCCTGCAGGTTTCGTATATCTTTTACTAATGACTAGACTGTATATTTTCACCTAAATTGTAATTGTAAAGTTTACTCTGTTAATACAGATCGTTGAGAATGCCCAATGGATAAGAAATAAGTCAGTTCTGTTAACCCATTTCTCCTCCCGCTACCATCTAGAGGTAATCGCTTATCTGAACTATGTCTTGTTGTTTTTGTTTCTGTTGGTAACATTGAATGAAACCATCCTAGCTTACGGTATGTTGTTGCATATGATATTCCGCATGAATATCGGATGATCATTTGTTTGTTTCGGAAATTACTCAAAGAATTGTTCTCCTTCAATTGCAGGACATTCGTCAAGCTGTATCAAAGTTGCAGTCTAAGCTGTCGGCAAAAGTGATCCCTCTTACAGAAGGTTTCAAATCTATCCACGCTTAGATTATAAGATTTGTAGGATCATTTTATCGATTACTACATGTAATGTGCATAGCGATAGAGAAAAAAATGTAATCGAATTTTCAGTAGATCAATTCTAGGCTTCTGTTTGAGTACCATTGCTAGGTTGTGACAGTCCACAAGTTTCTCATCAATACAAACCTCCATTCGAATATCCTCGCACGTTCCTTAGAACAAAACTGCAACTCGGTGCTTTAGTCCAAGTACGGGCTTCACACCAAACAATGAAGTTGATATTTCATCGAACTAAATTATAGAAACACCATGATACATTGTGTGCGTGAGAGCTCGCGCGCAGCGTGTATGTGCGCGCAAGAAGATCAGGCGTTTAAGAAACGAAGGATTATTGTGCAAGAGGAAATTTGAGCTGAATCTAAAGCACTCTTCATTTCATTCAAAGTAAACGTTGAAATCTGAAACCCAACTGTAAAACTATATATCAATCCGGTTCAGGCGTCAAATTTCCAAGACTTCAAGAAAGGAAACCGGCGCACTGGAAAGCATCGTGCTCTGTAACTTCAACACAGCATTGAGTTGATCCGGAAAATGATATATCGCCATCTTCCCCAAATTCGGAGCATGTTCGAGAGTATACCTTGCAAACTCGACAGCATTAGACCCATGGTACAGCTGCAAGGCTACCTCCTGGATTTCAGAAATAAAAGCAAGATTCTGCAACTTCCAGTATCCCATAGCAAACCCTGAACACTAAAAGGCGATAACACGTCGCAGAATTCCAGAAGTACAAACAGATAGAGTGCTACAATTTAGAAGATGAAACGAAGAACTCAACTTACATTAGATTCAGTACTAGTACTGCTGCAATCCTGTACTTGCCTAGCATTTATAGACAAAGATCTCAAACTAGGCATTCCGCGTAAAAGAGCGACGAGTGCAGGGATGAAGCCATCATTCAAGTTAAGAGTTTGAATCGACAAATCACAAACACCGTCTAATTGTAGCGGCACGTAGGAGTCCATCGAGAAAGCCTGAAATGTCAGCAAATAAAACACTGCAGAAAACCGAATTCTGATTCAATTTACTAAATTTGTGAAGTTCAACGTCTGCTACCTTGACAATTTCGTCGTTCAGAATAAGAACTCTAACCAGGCGTATGCAACGAAGAATGCAAAACAAGACATCGAAGTCAACCAAGCCCGCGAGTTTTCCAAGTTCTATGTGAGTGCCGAAATTCCCAAGCCACTGCAGATGTTTAAGATTTGGAGTCGAAAACTCGAAGGATTTCTTGCTGGGATAACAGCTACCAACCAAGTTGATACATACGTTTTCAATTTTGTCGCCTGAAATGTTTAGACTGCAGCCGTAGTCACTGAAAAGATCAAGAAACACAAAACTAAACGATTCCAAAGACGAGCTTTCTAAGTTAACGTTCTTTAAGCCGTAAACATGATAAAGATGCAAGTCCTTGAGGCATCGGCAGCAATGTGAAATCCATTTCCAGAACACATCTCCAACTATCACAACACTACTCAAGTTAATGTATTCGAGATTAGACGAAAAATCCAAGGAAGCAGCCGCATCGCTGATGCAACACTCCATGTTGATCACAACCAGAGACCTCAAAGATGGGCAAAGAAAGAGAGAAGTAGGACGCTTTGGATACCAAACACTTGAAGCAATCCAAAGATCAACCACTTCAACATTGCACCTCACTGCAATCTCGATCCATTTACTCAGTCGAAACTTTTCTTCGTCACAAAAACAGCATTCAATACGGGCAGCATTCTCATGTATATCGTGATTTCTCCAAGAAAAACGGAAGCTCAACATCTTATTATCCCCGCGTTGCCTTAAGAATCTGTCGACAGAATTCAGCACTCCTTTACGCATGCTGCAGCGCAAACGCACATCAGAAAAATCGTTCAGGTTCAAAAACGGAGTTGACAGACAAAACCCTTGGCTTCTTTTGGACACGGAGCCAACCCGAGTGAGGTCTTTGAATGAGAGGAAGGATAGAATATGATGAGCGATTTCTTTCGGAAGATTACTGAATCTGTCTGCCATGCTTTCTTCAGTACAACAAGATCACAGAGAAGAAGCAAAAGGCAAGTCCCAGCTTCACAACAGAGGAAAATGCTGGTTTGATTGCCGGCCGAGATTCTTGTTAACGTTGCTCCAAAACACTTGAAAGTCCACTTAAATGGCTTGTCCTAATCTCGAATAGGATAATACTTCTGATAATTTCGAGTGCGAAAACTATTGTCCCCAACTAATCCACCTGTTAGCCAAGCGGGTGTGAGTTTTTATCACAAAAAACATTGTACATTAGAAGTGAAACCAGAATTCCGATGGGAGACTTCTTACATATTCTTCGACATTTTTTTTTTCAAAACTGTAGCAAATTCACATGCGATACAACGTTAGCAACACAAGGATATACATAGGCCAAGAAAACGTATTTGCAAAAGCTAGGACAAGGAAATAGAAAGAGCGGGTGGATGACGAAGTTGATATTTCATCGACATAAATTATAGTACTAAAAAAATGAATACATGTTTTATATAAAAGAAGTGGAACAGTAGAACCACATCACGGTTGTGTGTGCATTTGTACACACAAGAAAATTAGACGCTAGCGATTGGAAGAAGGATTGTCAGTGAGAAAAAAAGCACTCTCATGATTTCTATGTGCCCGTTATAGCTTATACATGAGAGAGAACACACTAGCCGGCGTAGCCAAGCAGCAAGAGAAAACAACGATAGTCCGTGGCAGGGGCACCGGGCTACATCACCTCCGCGGCCGTTTACAGTCAAACCTCCGATATTCTTTTTGTCCTAGTTCGCTTATTTCCGTTCATCGCAGTTCCTCCTTATTGCCGGTTCTGTTAGCGAAGGATATGTTGTCAAGAAACTCTACCTAATCTCTAATCAAGCGAACCATGATTACAGAGTAACCAATGCAGCACACATGTTCAACTACTACCACGGCACTAATCCGCTCCAAATTTCGAAATCAAGGAAAAAAAATTCAGAAATACAGCAATGACACCTGGGAATTCCATCGGCTTCAGTTGTACAGGATGTGATTTTGAGTGTTGCAGATTTTTTCCATTCGGAGAATCACCTACATCAAACACAATCTGGACGAAGAAGATTTTGCCAACCATTTTGTCAAGGAGCAGATGTAAACAGCAGGGATGCATTTGTTCCTCCGAAGCCAAAAGAGTTCGACAAAGCTGCTCTTATTGGCATGTCCTTTGAAGTTGTAAGAGGCATGAAAGCATCCTTAAATACTGGATCTGGTTGTGAGAGATTAAGCGTTGGTGGTGCAATTCCCTGCAATAACACGAGTCCACAAACTGTTGATTCTACTATATTATCCAAGTGAGAATACAGATAATATAGTTTTGTCTCGTTTATTTAAAGCGCCCTATATATTCAGCATGTTAGCCGGCCCTACTGGGAAAGGTTAGGTGCATGACCTTGTCATGAATCTTCAAAGAAACTATATATTATCAGTCAGCTACGGTTTCTGCGGATATTTGTTTCCATCTCAATCATCAAAGGAGGCAGCAACTTACATGGTGTATGGCCAAAATAGAAAATATTGCTTCAACAGCTCCAGCTGCACCAAGGAGATGACCAACAGCTCCCTGAAATTTAAATGTATACAAAAAAAGAAGTATACAACACCACTTAGATACAAGCGACAGGTTCCTAATATTGAGCTTCACGAGTTACGCTTTATTTATTTTTATTTTTTTTGAAGCTAAGGTACTTGAAAATACTATAATTTACCTTGGTGGAGGACAATGCTAAAGCACCTGACGTCACATGGTCAGAGAAAATGGTTTTGATAGCATTGGCTTCTATTGCATCACCTGATTAGTACATTAAAACAAGATGAGCCACATCCATACTAGTTTCAATACATCCTGAAACGCTAAAGTGAACAGCTGAAAACACGAAGTTGTAGCAACTTCTAAAGTCACAAACACTTACCCAAAGGTGTCGATGTAGCATGCGCATTTACATAATCCACTTGTTTAGGATGAAGACCTGACTGCGAGTCAAGAGCGGGTGCATTACTATAAACACCAATTATTTCCACATGCATACTGACCACAGAAACTTAACTACGTGATGAAGAATTTGTTCAGGACACCTAATAGATCACACCACAAACAATGAACTTTCTGGGTGCCAAGTTAGGGCAATCATACGGTACCTATCAACTTTTTGAAGTTTAATAGCCAAGTAATTTTTACTATCATCATTGGATATAGATTTTCTACTTTTGGAATGACATCCTCGGATATAAATTGTGCGACTCAGATGAAAAAAAAATGATTTTGAGAATGGCATATACACCCATCAAGGTTTTACCTGTCTAAGGGCATGTGTCATGGCCAGAATGGCACCTCTTCCATCAGTATGTGGTTGAGTAATATGATACGCATCACCTGTACAGGCTCACTATCTTCAGAAACTAATAAATTACCGGAGCATTACAAAACATATACAATATATTTAGTTTATGACAAACAACCTGACATGCCATAACCACGAATTTCTGCATATATTTTTGCTCCTCGATTCTTTGCATGCTCAAGCTCCTTCATTGGAAAATATAAACCCAATAGGTAAATACACCAACTAAAAACTGAAAGAAACAAGAGAAGACTTTAAAGAACTAATTTTCTAGAAATACACGTCCGAACTACCTCCAAAACCAAAACACCAGAACCTTCACCTATCCTGGGATCATAAGTACAGGTTAGACAACAGTAAGCATCAAGAAACAAAACAGAAACACAGAAATCATGCAAACAAACCTTTTTAAGAATATGTACTTACACAAACCCATCCCGACCACAGTCAAAAGGTCGTGATGCCTCTTGTGGGGAGGAATTGTATTTCGTGGTCAAAGCCCTTGACCTGGAAAACAAAAAGAAAACTCCTTTAAAAAGATAAAAGTATAAACAAAGTACAACGCGCTTAAAAGTGAAGCTACTTTTGTAAGCAGAGCCAAATACGTTACAACAAATGCAGGTTAGAAATTCGGTATCAGAAGATTGTGCATGTGTGCGGTACATGGCTAAGTCACATAAGGCTTATAATATTATATAGCAGTGGAACAACATACTTGCAAAATCCTGCTATTGATAAAGCATCAATGCTAGACTCTGTGCCTCCAGCAACCATAACATCTGAATCTCCAAACTGAATCATCCTTGTGGCATCACCCAGAGAATGTGCTCCAGTAGCGCAAGCTGTTACTGCAGCATGATTTGGTCCCTATGTTTAAAAACAACACCAGATGCATGCTTTACTACAAGAAAATAGGTCTGCACGACCTTCAAACTAAGAAGAGACTTTTCGGTTTGAAAATTGAAAAGAGAAGAATATAATTCATGGCTTAGTGAGGGAAATGAGTGGCAGTCTTTTGTGTTCTTGGCACTTTTTCAACTATACCCTGTTGGTTGCTTCAACGGTTAGGTGCCAACTTCAAACTTGAAAAAAGACCAACATGACAGCTAATGACCTACATCTCGGTCCACGTTGGTCTTTGAATAATACATCAGAATTTGAGTAAAAGACCAACCTCTTGTTCCCATAATACTCACAACATACAGAACATAATGTATCTCAGAAAGTTGTTCACGCACCTGAAATCCATATTTCATGCTGATATGACCAGATGCCATGTTGATTAATATCCGAGGAATGAAGAAAGGACTAAGACGTCGAATACGCTGGTTACACAATCAGAAACAGCACAAATCAAGTTTGTTCTTTCTACCATTCCCAGATCATTGCACAAATATTATGACAAACCAAAATGCAAAACAAACAAACCAACCTTCTCACAAATCATTTGTGCAGCATCCAATATGTCACTGATACTTCCAGTTCCCCCACCAACTGAGACACCCTGTCATTCTCCAAGTTCAAATATACCTCATTCTTTTTTAAATTTGAACAAACTTTAAAATTTGAAATTACCGTTCTTTCCCTCTCTTCGGGCTCAGTAGGCATCCAATTAGCATCGTTAAGTGCTTCTTCAGCAGCACACATTGCATACCCAATAAATCTCGCCATCGAACGATGATCCTGACAAAATATACACATACATTTCAAACATTTTCAGTAAAAGCCTGAAACTTTCTACATTTTTTTATACAATGAGCCGGACATACTAAAGTGGTATCGAACTCACTATCCAACTAAGACCTCCACTTACAAGTGCGAAGAAATGTCAGTAAATCGTAATACTAAATGGCGAAACTTTCAAAATTTGATACTAAAATTAAGCAAATTACCTTGGAATTGAGCCACAGTTCCTCGTTGAATTCACCTGGTTTGGTTCCACAGGGTACGATTGCAGCAACTTTGGAGGTGAGCTGGTCGAAGGTGTACGATTGGGTGTCTGAATCAAAGCCGTTCATCTTGATATCTTGATGGGTCAGTGCCCTTATGCCGCACTCGCCTTCTATGAGTCTCTTCCACGTCTTCTCCACTCCGCAGCCCAATGGCGTCACCATGCCCAACCCTGCAAACCAGAGCTCAGCAAGCTAAGAATACAGAGAGGAGAGAGAGAGAGAGAGAGAGAGAGAGAGTACCAGTGACGACGACTCTGCGAGAACGAAGAGGAGGAGGGGGGTCGAAGAAAGACGAGGACATGCGACGACTGAAGAGATTGCGCCAAGCGGGAGACGCCATTGTTTTCTTCAAAGCGCCAACAATGGCTATGGCATTTTGTGTTCAACTCTTTTTGACGACTGTTGCATTGAGACATCTTAATGGGCCGCTTGACTTTGGGCCTTGCACCTAACTCAGGAGAACTACTCATGTGTACAGTTTCAGTGACAATGTTATGAAGTCTTGTCAATAAATATTTATTGTCACGTGTCACGTCTTTGTGTTATGGATACATAACGCCACAATGGTTATAATATAGGAAGTTTTAACGAAGCACTTCCGGTATTGTTTACTTTTAACGAAAAACTACATTTTTATCTTTACCTGACACTATTCACTATACATTTAAAAAAGGTTTTTTCGTTAAAAGAGAACTTTTTTTTGGACTTTTCATTAGTTTTCCTTATAATATAATCATGTTTTGGTGGCTCCATGTGAATCGCCTCAACATTGTAACTGAATTACACCTTTATTATAAATTGTGTCAGTTTTATGTGTTTAACAACATTACTCTTTCCATTAAATTAGACTAATATCTTGGTCGTCGTTTTATGAACTTACAAATATTGATACTAAACTTATTGAATTGAACAATAATCCAACTATACAAAACAAAATAATCTTTTTATATTAAATTGAACCAAATACTGATACCAATAATTGTAACTCGTATTGTTGTAGTCGGATTATTGTTTAGTTTAGCAATAAATACTACAACAATACAACTTGAGTTTTAACACAAAAGGAATCAAGCATAAATAATCGTAAAGTGTTTTTTCCTCTGTATTTATGATAAGAGCTCGGCTCTCATATTTTCATTTTGTTGAATAAAACTAACTTGCATCATAAATTACAATGCACGAGAAAAACCGGTAATTACAAGAGAAGTGATGCAGCAAAAGGATTGGAGGCTTGAAGATCTAGGCTTGGTTGTGGGGATAAAAAGTCCACCATCACTAAAGCAAAAGCAAATTTGACATAGTTATTTCTCATTGGAATATTTGAAAAACTTTGGTCAATTGCGTAAATGTCAAACCATGAACAATAATTAACTTGACTTTGTTACGAGGAAGTACCTTTATACGCTTGGAATGTCACAGTGAAATAATTACTATCATGCGTAAAGATAAGCGTTGAATATAATTTTGTCACTATGTAAGAAATCAAACACAAATAAATATATGATTGAGTTGAAATACTGCTGTTGGGACATCTAATTCCAGGTAAGTTTCTCATTATCCATGTGAGACTGTGAGTTGTTTATGTCAGAAAAAACAAAAGACAATGAAAACACTAGAAGTTGTCATGAGCTGTGAACAGAACAATCCACATGTCATCATGTAATTGGAGGAAAGTGTAAATGGCTCCCAAACAAAGAAAGGGATCCGGAGACCAAATCCACCCAATTAAACAATCCGGACCCTTAAAATTTGATCTAACGGTTAAAAACAAGAGGTCCCTTTAAAAGTTATAATAATTTTATCCGTTGAATCAAATTTTAAAGATCCGGATTCAATGATTGAGTAAATTTGGTTGAAGGGATCCAAAGAGCATCCTTTCCCTCAAACAATATGTGGTCCAAAGGAACACTATGATTGGGTACTGATATGGGTGGGGCTTTGGGGGAAATAAACCGTCCTGTGGATTGAATGATCAGAAGAAAAGGAAATCTGGGCTTTTCTGCACGGCCTTCAGGCTTCAACAAGAACCAGGTAGGAAGCAGAGCATCAAACAAAATCACACCAAAACCAAAATCTCTCTCTCATATTTCTCTTTCCACTATAAGTACGGAATGATATATAATATATGCAATAAAGATAAACACGCACTGCCGTGATCTCTCTCTATCTCCCATTTGCTTTCTCTCTCTTCTACTGTTTTGTCTCCCACCGCAGTAGGACAGCTTTGTCAGTGAGAGACGCCCAAAAGCCAAAAGCCAAAACGCGAATCCGAGTGCTCAATAACCTTCATCAATCTGATAAAATCGACGCTTCCTTGTAACGCCTCCTACTTCTCTTTCTACCCATCTCTCTCTATTTCTCTCTATAAATCTCGCTCTTTTTTTTTCTTTCCCACCTTAGGCTTTATCAAAGACACAATTTTTGACGAACCCAATTCGATTTCTCCGGTTTTTTATCTGGGTTTTTGCTTGTTTTGTGATTTAGAAGTCGTTTTCTCATCTGGGTCGGTGCGAAATCTCGCTGCAACTAGGCTATGAGGAAGAGGGAGAGGGAGAACCCATGTGGTGTTTGTGGGCACTATCACAAATACGAAGAGGGTGAGGTCTGTGGGGTCTGCGGCCATCGAATGCCGGCGGTAGCTGAGAGAACTTCGATCCAAGTTAGTGCTTTTCCGTCTGAGATCTTGCCGGAGTTTCTCTATTTGGGCAGCTACGATAACGCTTCTCGCTCTGAACTTCTCAAGACTCAGGGAATCTCTCGTGTTCTAAATGTAATATTTTGTACCTTTGATTTTTATGCCTTGGTTATAGAATTGTAGATACAAAATGCGTTTCTGGTCCGGTTTTTCTCTTTGGAATGAATCAGTTTAGTTCAATGGTTCGATGTTTGTAGCCGAAATCGTTTTTAGTATGTTGGTTGTGCTAATTAGACTTTCATTTGGAGACTGTATTTAGGATGGATAAGAGATACTAAAGCTGTAATCGTATATATGATAGGGGATTGATCATATCTGCGAGGGGACTCGCAGTATTCGGAAGTGCATTGTTTATAATAAATAATAGGGAAGTCAATGAGATAGCTACAAGATCATCCCTTGTTAAATGGAATGGTTGAGATCAAAAGTTATCTTGTCTATTAGATTGAAATGGTAGGCTGTTGAGATAGATAGCAGAACATGAAGAAGCGAATAGTAGCATTCAAGGATATGCTGCTTGGTGGTCATCTGGATGGTTAACTCCTCTGCAGTAGAAGATTCATAATTCCAGATGAGGAGTAAGAAAGGCGGATTAAGGCTGTGTCTAGGGTTATGAATAGATATGGACTTGGATAATGACTTAGTTGTTCACTACTTGACATCAACTGATTTATGATCATTGGGTTGATTTTAATGATTTTTACCTTGTGTTGTGTTGGTTGAAATAGCAATTCAGTCTCCAACATTCGAAGGCTTGACGTTCTTGTGTGATGTTTTTCTCCCTCTATGTGCAGACGGTTCCTGCTTGTCAAAATCTCTATAAGAATTCGTTCACTTATCACTACCTCCAAGATGACAAAATTTTGCAATTTGAGGATGCAAATCAATTTTTAGGTGTGTACTCTCTTTGTGACCATAATGACACATATGTTGTTTAATGTATTCTAGATTTCAGCTCGTTGTATGGTTTTGGTTTTTGGATATTTGACTCATAATATGTTTAACTAATACAGATTTGCCCTTTCAAACTCAGTCTTTATATATAGCTGTTGGGACCTACTGTTTACATCAGTAACTGACATGCACACATTTAACATATTGTTCACTGTCGGTTTCATTTTATCCGAGTACATTGGCTACTTCAATTGGTTCCTAGTTTTTCTATAGATTTTTGACATAGAATTTAGTTCAAGGAATATACAGAGCCACTGAAACTTGGTTATGGAAACACTAAAATATTTGTGTTGATGGGTTATTCAATGTGGGATCTTCTTAACTAAACGGATCGGTTTTTGATGAATAGGATTATTGATAGTTTTTTTATTTTTGGTAATTAGATTATTGATGGTTGAATTTGATATGTTTTGATCATTATGATAGCACGCCACTGAATGGTTTCTTGATTCGCATTTGCCTACTTGCCCCCTTTTCCATTCTGGTACTGTCCACTGGTTCAGCGGATTTGCAACCTTATAGGTTTATGTGTTAGCTTTCCCAATAGAGAATTAGAATCAAGATATGGACAAAGGGCCATAAATCAATCTTGACTTATGGAGGATTGGAATAACGAGACAGGCTTTTTTCGTACTGGCAGTCTGGCACCTTTCTGATAATTTGTTGGAAGAAATCTTTCTAGTAATCTTAAATTGATCAATTTTAGATGAGACACATGAACCACACTCTACTAGGTTAAGTTAATACAAAAATTAACTAGTCCACGCTTTGCAGTTGCTGATCTATTGTGTTTTTTGGTGGCAAAACGTCATTCAAGTGTATTTATAGCATTTAATTACTGTAACTGACCTGAAAATTTTAATACTTACTAGCGAATGGCTTCGCTATTGAATTTCAGAATTGCGATGCTAGCTTGGATATTCTTAGTATAATTAGCAATTCAAAATTTGCATTGTTTGCTTAATTTTCCTACTGAACGAAGTGAAACTGTGCTTAATCTTGCAGAGCAATGTGAAAGGGACAAAGCTCGCGTTTTAGTGCACTGCATGTCTGGGAAAAATAGGTGAACTACTGAAAATCATGTTTTTTCTTTTTAGTTACTAGTGTACATAACGGTGCACTGACTTGCACACACATGAACTATAGAGTGTTTCATAAATAGTGCATCACATAGCCTGTGCAATTAATACGGTGTAGTGCTATCCACACACCCTTTTTTACCTTCCACACATCTCCTGTTAATTTCTGTCCTTTGATCTTCTTGAATTCATTCGATCTGATGGCCGAAAATTGAGAGGGGTGTGTAGAAGGTAAAAAAGGGTGTGTAAATGGCACCACCCTTATATTTTGCTAAACCACCAGTCTAGTGGTTTTTACGAAAGATTAATCATCTTCTTTTGTTTTGTTTCTGAGATAATAACTATGTTCATTCTTACAGGTCTCCGGCTATTGTAATAGCTTATTTGATGAAATCGAGGGGATGGAGACTTGCACCGAGTTACCAGTGGGTGAAAGAACGGAGACCTGCTGTTGAATTAAGTGAAGGTATGCAATGAAGATTTGTTGCAGCATTTCTTAGGAGGAGCAGAAAGCAAATGGAATTCCATGATTGTCAAACCTTCTGAATATTACCTAGCAATATTCATGCATAAAGGTAGTGCCCACTTGTTCTGAACAATTATACATTTCTGACTTTCATTTGTGTTTATGGATGCAGCAAATTACCGTCAACTGCAGGAGTATGAGGAAAAGATCTTTGGATCAACCGACAGTAGCAACCCAACCTTGCCAGCCTTCCCACCGGCAGCTGCACCTTCGTTTAGCTTTGGCTTCCCAAGAGCCAATGATCCAGTTCCCCTACCTGCATTTAACAATGTTGGTGCTACCTCCATTTTTGCCCGGCCTCCCATAGACATTCCTCCTCAAGACTTTACATTCGGAGCCAGCCAGCCTCAAAATGTCATCTCAGGAAGTGCTTTCAGTGCAAACCCGCAGAATTCAAACCCCAGTGATATTCCAATGGATAGTTCTTGAGTTTCCTGTTTTCTTAAACCCCTTGTGCGGATCAAAGTGTTGGAGCAAAGTATCCTGAGTCGGATGAGTTTTATCAATATCTGGATGTAAAGTGGGAGTGACTGCTCATAATTTTTTAGCTTAAAAGATTTGACACGGTGATAAAAGATGGTTTCCTTTTTCTCTCTAGTTCCACTTCTGTAAGTTATATTTGTCGATTAACTCGTGATCCAATACAAAAGTTTTCTTTCAGTATATGCACCTTTTTTTGGGTATGTTATTTTAAATCCAAATGCAGTTCGAACTTAAGACCTCTTCGAATAAGATAAGTATTACTTCACCAAAACTAGTCGGCAGGCGGCGTACTATAATTGAAACGAGGGCGTTGGACCGGCAGTGAGCAGCGGTCTAAAACAGCCATTTTTATTTACAATGTTGACCTGACATGATCTTAAGCCAAGTAATCATATATTCAACAATGTTCTACACGGATATGTCACAATGTAAGGCAAAAGGTACAGCCAATCATGCATTACAGGGAACACAATACAGTAGAGATCGTACACAGAGACAGAGCAGACTATTTGCTTGGAAATGTGTCTTCAGGAAACAAATGTCTCAAGGGTGGACTTGGCAAGCCATAATAAGCCCGGATCATCTCGCTTCAGCACAAGATAAGTCTCTTGCTTTCCAACTTCATCCACGACGCTTTCGTTGAAGCCAATCAGGAGAAGTAATTCCATGGCAGCTGATATGGCAAAATTGAAAAAAGGGCAAAACAATAACGGTTATCACAAAAGCTCGATCATTAGATGTACAAGCATGACCCGTCCTGTGATTATTATCCAACCCTTCAGGGTTCCATTTAATACAGAATCTAAATGTACGGGAAGTTTCATACCTTTGTAGTTTGCCACATTCCTCTGGATTGCGGGGTTCGCCTGCAATGTATGCCCATCGGCTATTAGGAGAAATATTTAAGAGGAAACTCCACCTGTTCAAGCTAAATTTAATGAAGGACTATTAATGGTAACAATGTCCGTACCTTGCGGAGTTTCCTGTATTTCATCTCACCTGGGTGTTCAAGCACATTCCTACAAAAAAAGTGTAGGGATAAGCCACAATCAACAACTCAATGCATAAAGGTCTACAGATGACCCAACAATGCATTTCTATCTACTTCAGGTGCTACCTGAGTTCTACATTGCTTCAGAGCAACAAGTTCAATATAACCGCGACCCTATCACATGATGTTTCTAAAAAGATAAAATCAGCTGGTATGCACTGCCCGGAATTTTTTACGTGTACGGAGAAAGGCTACAAGTTAACCAAATTAGATTACTGACCTTATTATCTTAAAGAGAGTTTGGAGGACAGTGGTAGCCTGTGTGGGCTTAACCTCAGCTTGCAGCGTCTTAATGTTCTCCTGCAAGCGTTTACAAAAAATTGTAACAGGGTCTTGAATTCTCTGAAATTCTTGATCATCTGGATCGGGTTCATCAATCTGCATTCTGGATGTATCCTGTGGATGCACCAAATTAGTATCAGGATCAAGATCTGCCCGAGTGACTCCATTTGATTGAGAATCATCAGGATCAGGTTCATAGTAAGCCTTCCTTGGATTGTCTTCATGTTTGATGGTTTCAGTAACCAAAGAACTGTCATGTTTAGGTCTTATAATATTTCCATATGAACCATATCCTAAATTATCTGCTTTTGCATCCAAGTCATCAGGATCAGGTTCGCCCACATTATTCCTTGCTTGACCCCTGCTTTCCATAATATCCATATTATCAGGATCTGGTTCTTCACGAGACTCGGTCCCCGCTGGCTCAGGTTGACAGATCATAGACTCACTGAAATCTTTTCCAAATAAGGTCCCGCTTCCCGTAAATTGTGAGGATGATTCATTAGTTCCCTGAGAATCATCAGGACTGGGCTCAAACTTGTTCTGATTGTCAGACTGGGCATCAGGATCAGGCTCCATATCAGGGTTCTTCTGAAGTTTGGATTCTTTTTGCACGTCTGACCCGGAATCATCAGGATTTGATTCTTCATGTGCTTCAGAGACACTATCATGAGAAACAGTTGCCATACGGTGATAAGCAGCAACCACTGAAGCTGAACGAGCGCTTGGCAGCTGATTGGATATATTTCCTCCAAGCTTCTGAGAAGAATTACTTCTGTCTCCAACAATGAAGTCTTCTTCATACTGTTCCGGGTACCGCACTCCACTCAGTGTGTGACTTGTTGATCTCGTCCAATCTAAACTCTCAGCTTCTTGGTTCAACTAAACAGAGATAATATTAAATTAAAAATGAAGGAAACTACACTGGAACATTACCATGGTAACTTAAAAGAACATGCATCCACTGTATTTGTTACCTGTTTATCCAAAGCATAAAAGTTCGCATCATGTTCAGAATATACCATGTGAGCCTGAAATAAATAGAAGAACGGTATAAGGTCCCTAAAACCACAACACCGTGTAATGTCATCATGCATAAACCACAAAAAGCTTCTACAGACATATAATGTACCAACACAAAATGCGCGCACACACTGAAAATGTAGAGTACATAACTATAAATAGCTTACAAGTTCATGCAGAAGAGTTTTCTTGATACTTTCATATTTCCTGAAACCCTTGAGGTCATCCGTTCGAAGACGCAGAGATATCTCCTCTCCATGGTTCTGCAACAGTAAGCAAGCGACGCCAAGAAATGTAAAGCAAAGAAAATATACTTGTTCTACTATTTTCATTTTTTTTTATGACGCGTAGAGTGATTACCTTATTGAAGCCGAGGATGCATTTGGGACTTATGCCAACATAACCAACAGGGGCCATTTCAGTCATGATTCCCACACGCCAACGATGCTTTAAAAAGAACAATGCAAAGATAAGTTATCAGCAGTGGCATCTGAGTACAAGGGAATTCAATTTATCAATATAGAGCAAATGCACTGCATACTGGACAGTCTGTTTATACGAGTGTGGGAATATGCATTCCATGGTACCTTGTTCATGACAGAAATAATTCCAGGATCTGCAGCAAGCATGTGCATTCTTTTCAACGCCTCTGAAGCCGGAGGGTTCAACTACAGACAATTAACTACTAAGTTGAAGTTCCACGCCTCTATCAAAAATTGATAAAGCAAAAAGTTTGGTCATATATAATGTTAGAATACCTCAATTCCTGGAAGTTGAAGTGTCCGGAATTCACAAAAGATATAAGGTCCTTGCGGAAGTTTCAGACTCTGAGGCCTGCCTGTTATCCGCTGCCTCAGTCTCTTTTCCTCTTCATCAAATCCAGCTATCCTTAAGTTTGCCTTTGCATTTTGTAAAACTTCATCAACCTCGTTTTCAGACACTCCCATCATTCTGATGGACTTCCCCTAAAAAAGAACAAATCAATCAGTTAGCATGCAAGAACTCCAAAAGTTCAGTTATAGAAATTTAATCAATCAAAGTCACATCGATCTTATCCCCTTTAATACATTCATTGCACATATTCATTAATGAAACTTCAACAGATATTAGAAGGGTGCTAAAGTTTCCTTGTCGTCTAAGTCGCTGACATAAAACTTCTGATAGGACAGTTATCGCGTCTTATAGACAAGTAGAACAACCAAACTCCAAAAGCAGTAGCAATATCTAGGTAACTATTTAAGTATTCAGAAGACATGAACCGAATACACAAACACCAACTGAATACTATACCTCAACGATGGAAGCTTCCTGTAAACTCAAGTTCTGATGCTCATCAGAGAAGGGAGACAACATTTTTGAGCTTTTATCCAAGAACTGCGGAATAATTAGCCTCATCGTATCTGCTTTAACATCCGTTAACTTTTGCAGTTCATGCCCGAGATCCTTAACAGTAGCACCCGAACTGATCTCCACATTAAACCTTTTACCTCTCCATATGACCCAAATATTGTGCTCCACTTGTGGATCTTCCATGTAATCCTACAAAGCCAAAAATTTCAACTTTTAATACGTAACAATGTATCCAGAACTACCAATAAACCAAAATTACCAGCCTTTTCAAAGAAATAATCATTTTTTTCAGTTCCACCATCAAACTATTGAAATCACAAACAAAACCCACATCAAGTTTTCAACTTTATCCACTGAAAAAAAGAACCCAACAAAACCCACATACAATTAATATCAAATTTCAACGAAAACCAGCTCAAAGCTAAGAAATTTTAGAAACGGGCACACAGTTTTCGCAGAAATGAACGAATTTAATTGAATTGCATATAGATTTTGGAACTAATCAAGCATTAATCATGGAGATTATGGAAGCATAATCCGTAATTGAAGAAACCCAGATGGAGAATTGGGATGACTTACTCAGATTATGATCGAGCTTTCTGGTTTTTTGAGAAGCGGATTTTCTGAGAATCGCGTTTCTCCTAAATATCAGGTGAAAATGTTTTTGCCGTAAAAAGGTAAAATAATTTGGATGTTCCAAGTAATTATATAGGCAATGGGAGCGTAGGATAAGAGGCGGCGCATTATAGTGTCTGTGATTGGGAATTATGCTAAAATTAACGGCAGTGGGTAGTTGACCGCCTGTCACGTATGTGCTGGCGTATCGCCATAGGGATTATTGAGAAGAGAAAGTTTTTTTTTTTTGGCAACCATGTTGACTGAACACATTTCCTATATTTTTCTTTCGTTTTGATCAATTTTTCGAACATTTTGTTGGGACGTAGGCGTAGCCCTTGATACCAAACCATCCATATCAACTCTTATATAACGGTTTAATGATTAAGTTATCCTTTTCGGAGGATGCTAACAACCTTCTCATTTGAACCTTCTCATTTTACTTTTTTAACGTGTTTCTCTTTGTCATCTTGTAATATTGTACGGTGATCTGAACTATTTATTTTCTAGGCAAGCCTCTAAAGATTATCTATGAAAAAACATAACTAAATTCGAAATTGTTTAACCATATTTAAACCGTCAATTGAACGGTTAAACGATTTTTAACTTAGTTGAATTTTTGCAGCGTTAATCTTTTGAAGGTAAAACGAAAAGATTTGAGTGAGAAAATTCGACATGCAAAAAGAGAATGCCGGTTTGACTATCTGACACCTTTCCCCTCCTCCTTATCGGGGTTTGAGACCGGCAACGTAAAATAAACTTACACATACGGAATAGCAAGTTTCATTCATCCCTAGTTAAGTCAAAATCTACGTGTTTTCCGGAATAGGTTTATGTAATAGGCAGATCATGCTGCAAGACAGCTTACAACGCAGCAAAATCTGCAAACACAGGACATGTACTGGAGGAAAGTACACGAACATTGTTTTCTCTAGGCATATAACCGTTTTTAGTACCTGCATAACTGCAAGTCCAAAGCTATACAAGGGGAGATTCGGCTTCGAGTGTGGGGATAAATACTCTCCACCGCGTAATTAGGCTTCTCTCAGTGGCTAGTAAGCCCGCTGAGTAAATGTGCCGAATGAAGATGTCGCTATTTATAAACAGAATTTATGCTACAATATATTTTTCATTAGCCTTAATTAAACCATGAGGTTCAAACATAATCCAACGTTAATCCATGAGAACGAATACGTTTTACTGTAATTGTTACAAGATTGAATCGGAGTGTGCTTAACTCGAAATCAGCACGCCAAGTTTATTATGCAGCAAGTGGAATTGAGGTTTTATTCATTCTTCTTCTGCAGCAACTTCTTTGTTTTTGATAGACAAGTCATGCCTGGGAAATATGAAAATTGGTGATAGTCAATTCATTGTAATTACTTGCCACTCAAAATAAGCCAGATACGAGAGCAGTTAATTGCGCTATAACGATTAATTTGGAATGCTAATAACAATTTTTCAATACGAGGGTGCAAGACAACATACTGAATTTTACGCGAAAGTTGATACATGGCGGTTACAGACATAGCGAAATTGACACTCACAAGATTCCAGTTCTTCTGCAATACCAAAATAGACAACCATGAGAAGGTGAAAATCTATCTCAAACTTATACAGTAAATTATTTGCTGTAATTAATTAATAACTTGAGGTTTAGAATCACTTACCGGTATAATTACTGTGCTGTATCTTGCCCATATTAGTCCACTGCATGCAAGGACTGGAGATATCAAACGTGGACGCCAAAAGTTTCTATCAGTAATCAATTAATGAAATAATCACCAACCAAGTAAGTAAACTTTTCGGCAAAACTGACAAGATGGGAGCGGTTCTTGACTACCCCGGAGATATATCCCCTTCTTATATTGCTCAACACTCTCATTACGTGACAGTTGCTAAGTCATGTGATGAGATATATAAAAAAACAGAGAATATATCTCCGATTGTATGTTAGAATCCGGAAAGACGGAGGCCATCAGACAAATTAGGGAGTCATGGCCAACCTGATTGCTGAGGATAGGATAGTTTCTCTGGTGGTGTTGCTGAGTCAAGAATATTTGCAATGGTTAGACCCCATTTAAATGTTGGGGCCCAGAAATGAACTGCAAAATTAGAACAAATAGCAAACCTTATAAGAAAACTAATGAAAAAGTGCTTGAAAACTTAGAGTTTTAACTATAAGAACAAAATAAAGGGTAAAATGAATAGTATCATGATTGACTTTTTAATTTAAAAATGTGGTTTTCATTAAAGTGAATAGTACCGGAAGCTTTTCGTTAAAGTTCTCTATAATATATGACGGAGTTTCATCCTCAAAATTATCAGTAAAAGGCTTAATGATGTCATAATATTCTGAAGGCAGATATTTGCTCAATTTTCTGTAAAATTTTAGTTTTCATCTAAGAAATCAATAATCTCGATAATATGTTGTTTAATCTCAATAACTTTGATGCTAATCAAGAACAAGAACAACCTATCGGATTAAGATGAACTCTACCAACAATTCTATTGAGAAGTTAAGAACAATGTAACTAAATAACCAACAGAAAATTAACATGTATAAACTTGTGGAGTAAGTAAACAAACTCGTTTTGGGGCCAGCTGGGTGGTTCCAAAATGCTTGCAGCTTGGAATTTGCCATGAAATGATACTCGGATCCCTTCTGGAGATCTGATTGAATATACAGCAGAGCTGAGGAAGAAGAAGATAAGAACTTACATATAAAATCATTATATAGTGGTCCTTCCAATAATTTGGGGCTGAATTCAAAGAAAGTGACTGTATAAATATATAAGCAAAGGCATCTTACGCAAGAAAAAGAAATCTAAGCAAAGGTATTCGACAAAAAAGATATTTTAAAGAATAATACTAGAAAAATCATTCGTTTAAAGCATATTTTGTAAATGATATGATATGATTGTTGATTACTGAATTATTATTTAAGTGTTGATTAACGTTTTCTTATAGGTGACATTTTAAATAGTTATATATGTGGTCTCAAAAATTAGTTTTTCGTATTATATTATTTTAAAGTAAGCGAATAAAATAAAACATTAAAATAAAACGCAGCCTCAATTTTATTGGCCACAGCTTTTAAACACTTGTGTATCCATTTGTGTAACAGTGCATGAAGACCCTTTCAACTACTTTACGTGACCATCTTTTCTAATTTAAAAAAAGAAGAAGCTATAAGTCTTCATTTTTGGGTTTATAAATCATTAAATTGTTCTTTTTTCATGATCCAGTTAGTGCCTGCAGTTCTGCAAGTCTGCAGTATAGAGGAGGTACGATTTAAGCTCGACTGTGAGTGGGGGGGGGGGGGGGGGGGGGGGGGGGGGGGGGGGGGGGGGGGGGGGGGGGGGGGGGGGGGGGGGGGGGGGGGGGGGGGGGGGGGGGGGGGGGGGGGGGGGGGGGGGGTAAACGCTATCAAACTCCACGCTCTCTACCACATGTTCTTGGCCACATTTGTTGACATGTTCTTGGTGTTCATCTTCCAAAGAACAGAATCATGGATAATCCAGAAGAGTCTGACTCCGACCATTGCGGCATCGTTGTTCAGGCTCACATCCCCTTCGATATGAATTTACCATCTGTCTGTAGCAGTTTTCCGGATGCTTGAAGCTGCATCCAGGCATGCCATCTCTTAATGTAACTCCATAGCCAATAATCCTCATGGCATATACTTCTACTTCAACAAAAATTGCAGACATGAGGAGAGTGCCAAGGAACAAAACGGTCGTTGCCTCGGACACATCCATTTTTGCAATTGCATAGGGTGAGTTTTCTGGAATTTTTATAGGGAGAGAACTGCGCGTGTGCAAAAATATGGTGGAAGGAAGTGATTAAGCTGATTAATTGATTAGGCTTGTAATTACTTTGATTGCTGCACTAAGAGAGAACTTTTTTGTAGGGATTGATAATTGAAATCAACCACTAATATGTGAATTAACTTGCACACTGAGAGAGTAAAAAAAGTTGTCGTTAGTTATTTGTACCATATTTACTAACAATATTAGTGACCGTGTCTCTTTTTGAGATGAGATCTACGTATACAAATGAGTCTCATCTCTATTACACAAGTGAAGTGACGGGTGAGATTAAATGGGAAATGTAATTCAAATAGCGTGACTCGATCTAACTAGAAATAACTTGCACCTCTAGACCAAGTATACATATGTGATCACAAGAATTGGAGCTACTTCACTGTGAGTTGAAGAATGACTGAACCAACAAGCGACCAAAAAAGAATTTTTTTTATGACAATGGACTCATCTCAAATTTGTTCATAGCTAAAATTAATTAAAACCAGCTCTTGAACAAGAAAAGAAAACGCACTGCTAAAACAAGAAATATACGAAAAAATGAAACAAATGCGAAAAAGATAACCCTGCAGAGCACTGCTGTAACCCTAGCTAGCTAGCTAGGTTATATCAGTGTCCCATTACAATGACATGACTCGATTCATTGTCTTCAGTTTCATCTGCGTCTGGTACTTCGTCTGCACCTGGCTCAACTTCGCCGGTTCTGGCCGAAAAAGTCACTGCAACCTTGTTCACAATCTTGTATGTGTCATCCACATCATCATCCCCGACTGCATCACTCTCATCCTCCCGGCATTGGTCCCCATTATTCGGGTCACTGTGGCAGTCGCCATGGTTCTCATGAGCCTCTGCCACCTTGGCCAAGAACACACCGGCCAAGAGTGTCCCCAGGCAAAGCAAAAGCAGTCGTCTTGATACAGCCATTGTAGTGACGAAACGGGATCTTTCGAGCTTTTTCGCAAGAGATTAGGGTTTGTGTGGAGTTTGATAGCGTGAAAAGTGATTGAAAGGAGTTGTGGGGATTTTAAAGTGTGTGTTGTTTACTATAATAAGAAGTGGGTTTTGTTTGTGGCCTTGAGGAGTTTGTAAGGAGTTGAGCTAGTCTTATGGCTTTGATGTGGAAGAATGCCCTATATGTCAGCCTTGTTTTTTGAATCAGTGTTACCATTTGTCTTAGATTTTGTGTTTCTTAGGTGTGATTTGGTCCGAATTCGTTATCTTAACAAATCAAACCGGACTCCAAATTAATCGGGTTGATGATAACTCGATTCGACTTAAAATTGCGTACATGTTAGAGGACTTTCTAAGTTTTTGTATGAACTAGAAATATACCTGTTTATTTACTTGTACAAGTTCAAGCAAGCAAAGTAATTAGAACATAGGGTTGCTTATTAAACTTGGAAATTTGATGTTACATTGTCAGTATTCATACACCTCCAATCGAGTGAAGAACGGAACAAAACTCTCCGCCTTCAATCCGAATCAAGTTAAAGGATTCATCGGTGAGATACAAACATTTGGATAACATTTTGTGCATACATAATGACATCCCACAGATAACAATTAAGGTTTTGCATGGTGCAGTATTGCAGTTGCTGCTATCACACTTGGTGTGTTATGGGGAACCCTCTCTCCTTGATGCTGCTCTACCAACTCTAATGAATTTCTGGCTGGAGCGCAAAGAAGTCTGATAACCTTTTCAGCGGCAACAATCTGCTTTTCTCGGAGGCCATCGTCATGTATCAAATCCCTGCGGTGGATCAAATATACTTGATTTATGTGCGAACTAGGGAAATATCAGGCTTTGTACTTATAATATCCAGTATGTCAGTAAATACGCTAAAAATTGAAGAGATCCTGCTTAAATGAAACTTACAAAGTCAATGAGGCTAGGTTTGTCGGAGTGCACGCTTGAAAGAGAGCTTCGGGTATAATAGGTGAATCCATGAGAATATTTGGGAGAGAGATGTAAGGTATCTTGGCTTTATAACGAATAATCCACTCAGTTAGGAAATGAGCTCGATAAGCGACTACACATGGTAGCCGTGCAAGCTGCATCTCCAAGGCAACTGTTCCAGAAGCACATAATGCAACACTACTTGCCTGCAAGTTTAAGTAACAAGTTTGAGCAAGAACAGACATATTCGAATATGCTCAGATATGAACATCCGAAAACTTGGTTTCAGATATGCTCAGATTCATGCTCTGGTAGATGGCGATGTTAAGTGCATCACCGCTATCAAACGAGGAGACAAATTTCACTGTGTAGGAGGTAAAAGGATACACAAGCAAACACAATTTATAGCATCCACAGTACTCTTTTAGGTTTTTTTCACTCACACTGAATGCATCATATTTTTGGTGCAGGGATCCTCCTGGAATCAATATAGCGGGCACAGGCCACTTGTTAGTGATTCGGGCAACATAGTTCTTCACATGCTGATTTGGAGCGACGTGGATGACTGTTACTAACTCAGGAAAGGAAACTTTTAATAATCCCATAGCGTTTGCGAAGATAGAAAGCATTCTGGTGACCTCTTGTAATCTGCTTCCAGGAAGCAAGGAAATGACTTTGGCTCCTTTGCAAAATAAAAATCACAGAATATTAATGAACGTCCCAATTTTGATAGAGAAAGAAACGTGCACACACACAGAAAGGAGCGCCTTGGCAATGATATGGAGCTTGGAATAAATTTATTTAAAAAAGGAGAAGAAAGGGGCAGAAATAATCAATTGATGGAGCAAGAAGATTTCAGAAACGGTTTCATTGTGGAACCTCGATTCTTAGGCCACTTTAACAGAATTATTCTTAGGTACTGCCAAGGATAATCAAATAAATATTACAAATGAAGATTAAATTTCACCTGCTGGTATTGCATATCTCCTTCGGAAATCTTCACAGTTTCCTTCTATCTTCCATTCATGGGGTGAAGTGTCCTTCTACAAACAAAATTGTGTACTAGTACTTGAAACTTAAAACAAAAGTCGATTTTAAAAGCATCAAATGCTTCTGAACTATGTTTGTATTATTTTCAACTGTTTAAAAGAACGAACGTGAAGCTAAAGATCCAAGAAATCTTAAAGTATGATCTGTAATGACAACTATCAAGTACATCTATTCCAAAAAGGAGAACAAAAAAATCATACCGATTTCAGCTCCAAAACATCCTCCAAAATGGGGTGGCCCACAAAGGTCGCAGCCAGTCCATTTGATCTGCAAACTTCTTCTTCATTTGGAAGTATACACAAGACATGATCCACAAATCCAGCCAGGCCTCGGAGTCTTGCTTCACCCCCTTTCCAAGCCCAGAATGACGGTGCTACATAGTGGAAGTGTACTGGAGCATCGACTCGTTGCTGATTGTATCTAGCTGCAAAAAGCATGTCCCCATTTTCCAACACCATATGTATCACTAAAGTCGGATTATAACACCAAGAAGGTGGTGCATATTACCCCGTAACTGTTTTAAGAGGCGGAAAGAGAAACCCTTGGAATCCACTGTCACAACAACATGAGGTTGAAACAGAAGAGCAGCCTCTACTGTCTCCAGCAGCTTCACCTGGCACAACACAATAACCAAATAAGATGCCAAAAATGTAAAAACATTTTTCCCTTGTACTAAAAGATGAAACACTATTTGTTCGTCGAATTTGTCAAGTCCTATGTAGCTCAAACTCACTCTGATCCTATTCAGATGAGGCAATAACTCCAATAATCCCATCACCGCAATATCCTCCATCGGAAACAGCGACTTTAATCCTTGCTTGGACATCATCAACCTAAACACATTATAGACACAAAACAAACACCTCCTGTTTAACCAACATCATTCAAACAACAAACTTCAAAAACCACAGTTTTGTCCAAAGCGTCTAAAATGTTATCCATGTGAAGATTGTATTCTCTTAAGAAAAGCAAGATAACCCAATTACTTAAATGCACAGACAGAGGCTGCTAACATAAACCTATGTAAAAGGACTTGTGCAAAGAATTACAGCTTCCCATAAAACCGCAGGGAAAGTAATGGATTACCCTCCAACACCGGAAAAGCGGACTGGAACAGGACAGAGATTCTTCAGAGACGCCATGAGACGAGAGCCAACGGTGTCCCCGGAAACCTCTCCAGAGACTATGAAAACCCTCAGCTCCCCATCTCTAACAGCCATGTCTATCACACTTGTGCTTGAACCTGACGCATATCTTCTGATTAGCCTTGAAAACCCCACAAAATTCTCACCATCCACATTCCATAATTTTCTGAACCACATTCCTGAATATCTCCTGAGCATTCTGGTTCATGTCTACAAGAAAATAAGTATTTTAAAAATCTTGGGCAATGTAAAAATTAAAGATATCTCATAAATTAACATACATAATAAACCCCAAGATCAAAAGTGAGTGTAAAAATGAAAGTTATCTAATTTAAAACCCCATGTAAGTGAAAGCAGCCATTAGAATTTAGAACTGAAGAAAATAATTGCTTTTCTACGACATTCAATGGAAAAAAGAAAAGGAAAATGCCCAGTAAAGTGTTGGTTATGGAATTTAAACACACAGCAATTTGAAATATTGAAACAATAAATGAGAAAAACAGTTGGAAAGGAAGAACTTACAGTCGAGCAGCCGAGGCAAAGCAGTAGGAAGAAAGCAAAAGGGTTTCTTCAGAAAACTGCAGCAATTTTTGGGTGCACAGATCTTAGCTAAATTTGTGCAAGGCCCATATATTGATTTCTTTCTTCTAAAAGGCCCATATATACACACCAGAATGGCCCAGTAGGCTAAGAACAGCAAAAAGAAATTGAAGAATCTCAGCAAAAGTTCCAACTAGTCAAAAGGAAGGATCCCTTTCTATCTCATCCGTCAAGTTCGTGATCCGAACAGTTGAAATTTGATCAAACGGCTACAAACATAGAATTTCTTTAAAAGTTATAATAAATATAATCGTTGGATCAAATTTCAACAGTTCGCATCTCGAACTTGGTGGATTAGGTGGAAAGGAATCCGGAGAGTACCCTTTCCATCGGAAAATTCAAATGATCTTTGTCAGGTGTGTTGGTTGACTTGGTTGACTTGGCAACTTCCAACTAGTCAAAAAATTCATACTGGTATAATGATCTACAATAATTCTGGTTAAGGCTCCATTCAAAGCAACAAAAACAGGAGAGGAAAGTTAAGTTTGGCATCAGCTTGCAGAAAATCCGACTGTTTGAAGAGATGGATATCAGTAGCAACAATAACTTCATTTCTCAGTCTGTTGTTCTGCTTCTGTTATGTTTTACCTTCAGTGGAACTTCCATGGCATCTGACACCATCTATGCAGGCCGCTCTCTTTCGGGGAGCCAGACAATCACCTCTCCAGGTGGCATATTTGAGCTGGGTTTCTTCACACCAGGTAACTCTCGAAACTATTACGTAGGCATTTGGTACAAAACTCTCCGCCCTCGAACTCTAGTTTGGGTAGCAAACCGAAACCAACCTGCTTCTGGTTCATCTCCTTTGACACTGCACTCCTCCGAAATGGAAGCTTAGCGTTGCTGGAGCAAAAGAAATCTACAATTTGGTCAACTCATTCTATGTCAGCGGTTTCTAATTCCACCATGGCAGTGCTTCTTGACAACGGGAACCCTGTCATCAGAGATGAATTGGATTCATCGGCTGTTTTATGGCAGAGTTTCGATCACCCAACTGACACTTGGCTTCCAGGTGCCAAGCTTGGATATAATAAGCTTACCAAGGAAAAACTGTTTCTTACTCCCTGGAGAAACCCACAAAATCCAGCCCCTGGAATATTTTCTTTTGAGATAGTACAAGCTGGAACAAGTTATTCCTTATTTCGAAATGGTTCTGCGGCTTCTGCCTTTAGTGGTTGGCCTAATACAGGGGGACATTTCTCTTCTTAATTATTCTAGTGATGGTATTGATAAGAATGGAAACGATATTCCTCTAGTAAATTTAACTTCTGTTGCAAATGAGAATGGAAGCTATTTAACTTATGTTCCCACCTATCCTCATTCATTTGTGAGATACAAACTTTTGATCAATGGTCGACTCAAGTTGTATGATGATGCTTCATGTGGTGCTTTTAGTATCTGCGACTTTCAGAATTTGCCTCATTGTCGATGCTTGGAAGGATTTGAACCCCGAATCCCAGAAGATTGCGATTTTGGAGGTTATTCTTATGGTTGTGTGAGGAAAACTCCTTTTCAGTGCAGTGATGTGGGAAATTACAAATTATTGGGAGTGCCTGATGCTTATTATTCGCAATATTCTGAGTCTTTAAAGGTTAAAAGCATTGAGGAATGTATATTAGCATGCTCAAGAGATTGCTCGATCACCGCCTTTGCTTACGATAACGACTGTAAGATTTGGAAAGGGGATATATTCAATCTGATTCAACTACCATCTTCCCTGACTAAACTAATGGATGACATAAAAATGCATATACGAGTTGCAGATTCTACCAACAAGGTAAAGAGAAAGGCTACATGGATTGCTATTGGAGTACTTGCGGGGTTCCTTTCAATCTCAACCATTCTCATGGTATTTCTCAAAAGGAAGCGGTCAAAAGGAGCATCGCCAATAGTTCAGGATTCCTTGGTGTTGTACAAGTATAAAGATTTAAGAAGAGCAACAGACAACTTCTCAGAAAAACTTGGGGAAGGAGGTTTTGGTTCTGTTTTCAAGGGGATATTGCCTAATTCAACCGATATAGCAGTGAAAGAACTTAAATATCTGGAGCAGGGAGAGAAACAATTTCGTGCTGAAGTGGGAACCATTGGTGCTATCCACCACATTAATGTTGTTCGTCTTTGGGGTTTTTGCACAGAAACTTCAAAACGACTTTTGGTCTATGAGTACATGCCAAATGGTTCTCTGCAATCTCTTTTTCATCAAGAGAATGCACTAATGTTAGATTGGAATGCCAGATATCACTGCCAGAGGATTGGCTTACCTACATGAGGAGTGCCGAGACTGCATAATACACTGTGATATTAAGCCCGACAACATTTTGTTGGATGCAGAATACAGTCCAAAACTGGCTGATTTTGGTCTTGCAAAACTTGTCGGAAGACACCATAGCCGCGTTCTAACAACCATGAGAGGAACTGTAGGTTATCTTGCACCAGAATGGTTTTCAGGTGAAGCCATCACACCAAAAGCTGACGTCTTTAGCTATGGCATGTTGCTGATCGAGGTTATAACAGGAAGGAGAAATAGAGAAGGGTTAGAAAACTACCGTCCTCTCATGGTTGCAAATGTAGTTAATAAGGGAGAAGATGTTGGTACGTTGTTGGATTACAGGTTGGAAGGCTGTGCTGACAAAGATGAACTCGCTAAAGCATGCAAAGTCGCTTGTTGGTGCATTCAAGAAGATGAGAAGGATAGGCCAACAATGAGGCAGGTTGTTCAAATTCTCGAGGGAGTTTCAGACGTCGACATACCCCCAATCCCACAGTTCCTCCAGCGCCTTGTACAAAGTCCATTAGAAGGCATTGATCACCTGAAGACTACTTGCAGTTCAGGCTTGTGGTCATCCTCTGATGATCAAAGTGCATTTCAAGCCAAAATCAACAACCTTGAAACGAATATTCACGAGGATGCACCTGAAGGGGAACATAGTCCATCTCTTTGTACGCGTTAAGAGCGCATTTCCTTCTATAATTAGAGGCTCACAGACTCATAGAGTCGCTTGTTGAAGTGAGCACGATAAGCACTTTGTATGTACTATTGAAGAAAAACCTCTTCTTCTTCTAAATAAGATCAGTTGTTTTTGAAGTACTTATTTACTGCGTTCGATATGCAGGATTAGACTAGACTAGACTAGCTAAATGACTAGATTTCATGCGCAATCAAGGAAGAATACGGATATTGTCTTCTAACTTGAAGGATTAAGACGGACAATTCGTATGAGATCAAAATACATATTTAACATTACAAACTAACAAACTTGATAAAGCCCAAGAATTAAAATGTGAGTAAATGAAAGCAGCCATTAGAACTGAAGAAAAATAATTGCTTTATCTTTAAGAAATAAGCAGAACACAGGGAATCTAACCACAACATTCAAAGAAAAAATACCCAGTAAAGTGTTCATTAATACATAGCAATTCGAAACATTAAAAGCAGTGGAGGAATAAGCAGTAGGGTTTCTTCAGAACACACTGCTTCAGTTTTTGGGAAATTTTTCACTTGATTTCGTGAAAATTTCAATTGGGGCTTAGGGTCTCTGTTTTAACCTAGAAATGACCTTTAATTTGTATGATTCAGGATTTAAACTTTGGAGGTCTCTGTTTTAAAGGTTTAAGCTTTTTAGATAAAAACAGAGCGCTAAACGCGCACAAAAAAAAATTCAGTTTTTTTACTGAGGCGTTTCGTCGAACATTTAGTGGGCTTGTTGTCGTTAGCCGAACCAAGTTGTGCACATGTCAACATGTATTGACATATGTCAGAGCAATCTGATGAGTGCTATTGAAAGAATTGGTGGGCACAAAAGGGACGCCTACCAAACATTCAAGGGTCATCGAAAGACCTTCACATGTATATTTTTTTAGACTTCGAGTGATGTCGAGACTAGTTTGGTCCCAATATGCATCCGCCACTTATCTGTATGCATCCAATTGGTAATAGTAGCGGGTTGTGCTCCCCACACTTTGATTTGATTTCATTGAGATTTTCATTCCCTAGTTTTCTAGTTATGTTTCTGGTCCAAAAAATGTTAGAGACATCACATTTAAAAAAACTTATATTATTTGTTTAATAAAGATGAGATCTACTTTTATCAATGAACCCTATTTCAATGGAGAAGTTGTACAATGCTATATCTGTAACATCACTCAATAATTAAGCGAAAATTACACATGCATTGGAATTTATAGATGTGTATCGACAACATTCATTATGCGATAATGATACGTTGTTAATTCCCGATCCAGTTGCGCGGTCTATAACCCTATCACGCAACCAATATATTGGTGTAACATGTGCTCAAATATTGATATTCGACTCATTACACAGCCCAGCAGGGATGGACCCACCTTGGGATAAGGTTCCTAAGCTTAAAAATCTTTTATGGAAGAGTTGGGTGTTACCCTTCTAAAATTTAAAATGCTCTTAAAAGCTGTTTTCCAACTGATTGACGAATTGTCTGTATGGGCACTGGGTAGGAAAGTTGTTAGCCTCATGCCGTTGTATGTGTTGGTATGGGCATATGCCGATAGGCTCACTCGGCATGCTTGCTTAAAAGCTATTGATATTTGTCGACATCATAACTCGTAAGTTGTTGGCATTTGTCGACAAGTGTGCAATATCACTTGGCAAATAACCTCAGATCTACCAAAGATCGATGAAACACCAATTTGCAAGCTATTTCGTTCACAAAATTTTGCACCCTAATCGTGCTATTCTTGCTAACCACCTCTCCAAATAATATTTTTTAGATCCGCCACTAATGACGTAACCTTGAATTTTTTCTCGGATGGCTGCAACTCTAAGCAACCAATAACTTGTGACCCACGGGCCACGACCAATAGTGGATCCAAGAATGGAAGTGGTAATTTAAGTGAGAAGCGTGACGTTGACGGTGCAACACGACGTGATGCCATGGCTTGGATCAAGCACATAGATCAACTTAGTATAAATTCATGGTGGCATTTTTTCGAGCACGTTGTTCGCGCTGTCGAGTTCTGCCCATGCCTACCGACTGATGCGCGCATGGCATGCCAAAAGTTGTCTACAGATGCGCACTTGCGCAAGGGATCACAACTCACAAGAGCTGCCGACGTCTGTTCAGCTTTTGCTCCATTCCATTTATATGCAAACATTCATTACAAAACCTAAATCATGTTTTCCAACATTTGGAGGTTAATGATCAACTAACTATGTGTCTGTGTCTTACACCATCGCTATTCCGATTTCTGCTTGGTATAGAAAATATATAATTGATGCTTTCACAGAAAGGGTTTTGTAATTAGTCTTACTACTCTGATGTAACAACAAATATACCCTTGAGTATTGGATTAACTAAGAATTTAATTATTCATTTATGTACAAGAGGTTTGATTCTGTAACTAACAAAGTTTATACAACTACACACTAGATTTGTGTTCGATTTTTCTCTCTCAATATAACTTGTATCAAAGAACAAGAGAGATGTTATGTACTGAATTTTTTTTAAGAAACTTCGATACTGCGAGAGAAATTTTACTGATAATGAAAAAAAATGTTATGCCTAGTCAGGAAGACATAAATTTTACATCTCATAATACAAAAATAAAAAATAAAAAAATACATGAAAAAGAAGGGGGACAAAAATTTTACCCCTTTAGAAATGAAAACAAGAAAGATATAAGGAAGAAGGGAAGGACATAAAACCTAACCCCTCTAAAACAAACCTTAAAAGATATAATAACCGGCAAAACAAACAATTAAGAAGATTAGGCAAAAATAAAAGAAAAAATCATCAAGAAGAAGAGACAAATCTGTATAGGTCAGGATGCCCAAAAAATTTGTGTGCAGAAAAGGAGGAATCTCCAAGGATGGAATTGCATGCCACACAAGGGAAGACTAAAGCAGCCCTAAATTTGCTAATTGATTAACGACCTTATTCCTTTCTAAAAAAATATGAGAGTAATGAAAAACCATATGCTTCAAAAGAGAAAGGAAGATTTTTCATTGAAACCAAAGATGTCAAGGAGAACAAAAAAAAAGCCAGGATATCACACTGGAAGAGTTGCTTTTGAGACACAAATTTCGCCAACTCCACGCGTGGGCCAACTCCATAGCAAGGATGACAGCATGAAGCTCAACATAGAAGGAAGTATGTTACCCCAAACTCTGAGAAAAACCACCAGGAAAATAACCCGTAAAATCACGAAATACTTCACCACAAGCCACAGGACTCGGGTTACCCTTAGCAAGCCCATCTATATTCACATTAACCCAAGTATAGGGAGGAGGATGCCAAAGAATGGGAACAATAGAAGGAGCATTACATAACTTAGCGGAAATCTCAAAAGAGACTAAAAATTGCTCGTCTAAAATCCGTGGACATGACCAAAAAGGAAAGCTTCAAACTGCCTAATCCAAGTCAAAAAGTACAACAACAAAAGCAGATATAAAAAATATATTTGTTAATCATGAAACAAATTTGATTCATATATTTGTTAGGAGAAGGATTGTCTGCCCTCCCATTACCGGTGCCCTCCTGTTTGTGTGGTCACTGTTAAGCCACGTCAATATTTTATATTACTATTCATTTTTGTCTTATTATCTCTATAAAAAAACAATATAAAATGTTGACGTGGTTTAACCGTGACTACACAAAACAGGAGGACACGGGAGGGCAGACAATCCTCCTCCTATTTGTTAATCATGTATGATTGGAGTATCCTGATCACAGATATAAAAAATGAAGAGTCATTTATGTTCATATCTTTTCTAAGAACTAGCAAATTTCGCACAGTTCATTGTGTAAATTTTCATCACCCCTGCACATGTAACATTTTCATGTAAAGTGTGCTTCCAGTTTTTTCAGTAAAATGCAAATCGAATCCGACTCCCAACCATTTTTTCACCTCTGACAAAGTCTCACCCGCAACGTGTGTTCAAACTTCAATCCCATCCAAACAAAAAGAAACTGGTTTACGATTTACAGAATCCTTGTAAATTGTAGCACCAATTCACAGCAGAAAACGTCCATAAATGAGCATCAAAAGAAAGCCAGCTTTGTTTTACGGTTTCAGAAAATTTTACAGGTCACTTAAATAGGACCTGTCACTTCCTCAGCCTCCATTAAATGTATTACAACCACCACCTTTATTTCTTACTTAAAAGGTTAGTTTTTATCAACAATCTCTCACCAATAATATAAACTCAAAATTAGTTGGGAATTTATATTAGTTACCTTACTAACCATAAGGGCCACATCTATTGTTATTAATATGCGTATTCATTTTTATACTATAGATTGCTTATAAATATCGACATTTGTTGAAATTGTAAGCTGTAAATTAGTAATATCACATGACAATGTGACGTTCATACTACAAAATTGTTGTACACTCTTGATCTATTGAGTTTTGACCAAAAAGAAAGAAAAAAAAAAACTTTGATTGGTACAAAACGCTGAATTTATTAACGTGTTTATTGAATCCAGAACATTGTTTAAGACCGATTATAATTACCATCACCTAAATCTAGATTGTTCTTAACGTATAGGAATAGGAGACCATGCAAGTGGGTGGTGCTGCTCCGCATCAACCTAGAAATAGTGCCCTCTTGGATGGGTAATTGTCTGAAATCTTAAACCACCAAGGTTAACCAAACATAACTGACATAATTGAATATTGTCCTGCAAACTCATGGCCTTGCAGCTTGCTTGCTTCTAGGTTCTGATTGCTTCCAAAAATCCCACCAATTTCTCACATTATTGTATATATTACAATCCCATCTCTAAAACCATCTCAAATATCTTCCAACTTTTGCCAGCCACTAGCCACTGACACAAAAAGTAGCTAGCTAGCCATGGCATTCGTATACATTTCATGGTTTCTTTTAACTCAAATCCTGCTTCGAGTTGCAAAACATGAGGCTAAAGTTCCAGCAGTTATTGTGTTTGGGGACTCATCCGTGGACTCTGGAAACAACAATGTGATTTCCACTATTCTGAAGAGCAACTTCAAGCCGTATGGCCGTGACTTTGACGGTGGTCAGCCCACAGGGAGGTTCTCCAATGGCCGAGTTCCACCGGATTTTGTTTCAGAGGCTTTCGGGCTCAAAACTTCGGTTCCTGCATACTTGGACCCCAAGTTTGGGATTTCAGATTTTGTCAATGGTGTTTGCTTTGCTTCTGCTGGAACTGGCTATGATAATGCAACTTCTGACGTACTAGTAAGTCCCCTCTCTAACTGTATCATAATTTGGATTTGTCTAGTCATAGTCATGCATGCATACACATATAATGCCCATGTATTCTTATATTTTGATCAATATGTAGTACGTTATATTATCAGACTATCAATCAAATTTCTGTGAAATCCTAAATTTATGATTCATACAATATAAATAACACAGTGCGTTCTGTTACCAACTTTCAATAACCTGTACAAGTTTTACCTGATTGACGCTTCAAAATTTGAAGCAACATATGTAAGTAAAGAAAATATACAAATAAAAAACTAAGCATGCTATATATGCAGAATGTGATACCTCTGTGGAAAGAAGTGGAGTACTACAAGGAGTACCAGAACAAACTCAAAGCCTATGTTGGCCATGACAAGGCAAAAGAGATTCTGACAGAGGCCTTATACTTGATAAGCTTAGGAACAAACGACTTCCTCGAGAACTACTACGTAATACCCCGCCGGCGAATGCAATTCACAGTCCGGCAGTACGAGGATTTCCTCGTTGGACTTTCCGAAAACTTCATTAGGGAAATCTACAGTCTAGGGGTCAGGAAAATATCCCTAACCGGGCTTCCTCCGATGGGGTGTTTGCCATTAGAGAGAGCCAGCAATTTCATAGCAAATAATGATTGTATGCAGGAACATAACAATGTGGCTGTGGAATTTAATGGGAAATTGAAAAATATGGTGGCAAAGCTGAATCAAGAGCTTCCAGGGCTTAGAATGCTGTTTACAGAAAAATTATATCCGCTGTTCTACCAAATCATCAAAAGACCTTCATCATATGGTAAGTTCTATAGTAAATATTTGTATTTATCAACTATTGATCTACATAGATGCTTATAGAACTGCAATGATGCATTAGCAATATCTTGGCTTGCCTTAATTGTGTATTAACCATAAGTCATGACAGCATCTTTCCACTTTGGCAAAGTTCCAATCAGGGCACACTCGTTGGAAGTTTTGTTGCCACACTTTCTCTGTGGAAATATCAGATCTTTGGTTTGGAACTTGTGGATACATACATGACACATCACATTATCATTTGTATTTATATATCCTGAACTTTTTAGAAGAAAAACTATGCATCGTATAAAACAGGCGTCTCACATTAGCACTTGACTTGAAGGTGTGAAATCATCCAACAGCAAAAAACATCCAGAACTTACCAGCAGTAGATGTGTGGTTATAAAAATTTAAAGATATCCTCAAATTTTTATTTTTTATTTATTTATTGTTGAAATTTGAAACTCAATATATACTTTTTCACTCAATATTACAGCAGATTAAACTGTGATATATGGGATTGTAAATAATCCTGATACTAACCAGATTTACCAAAAACTGGTAATAAAGGGGAGCTATTGGTGAAAGCATATCTGCATGAACTAGACATGAAAGTAGTTGAAAATGTTTGGTGGGAAACTTTAATATGGGATTTTAAATAAGCATGCAACCATTTAATCAAATCTAGTAGGGTACACATGGCTTCTGTTTTTGTTGCAGATAGCAGAGTCTGATTTTTATGGAATCATTAACTTCCCTTTTTAATAAAAAATTTCCTATTAGTTCTAAATTAATTAATAATTTAATTATGATTTATTGTTTGTTGTTATTGATTGGCAGGATTTGAGTATGCTGAGAAGGCATGTTGTGCTACTGGGACATTCGAGATGAGTTACCTCTGTAATCAGAACAACCCATATACGTGTGCAGATGCAAATAAGTTCATATTTTGGGATGCCTTCCATCCAACGGAGAAAACGAATAAGATACTCGCAGACCATGTAATTGGCGATCTTTTAGACGCCTTTAATTGATTTATTATTGGAAAACGAACAAAAAGGCCAAATGGCACACACGTGAGCGAGCTTTCGTTTTGAAGAAAAATCATTTCTTCACTGTGGTAAAATAGTAATGCGTGTGGTTTCTAAGGGTAGCAGTCTACGGTAGATCATCCATCTATACAGCCACTATCGTTACTATTTCATCTGAATTAATTATATCTCACAAAACGTGTGATGATCTTTTTTTTTTTTTTTTTTTTTTTTTTTTTAACGAACGTGTGATGATCTTTGATTGCATTGTATGAATGTATATTTCATTGAGTTTTCAAATGGTAATGTATGAACTAATATTTCTGTGGTGTGTTTTATTAGTAAGCAATCTTGTGTTGTAAATTAGATATTCACCACAAGAAAACAAGGCTTATGTGGCGATAGTGATTCGTGGATAAATATGAAAATTCTTCACATTTAATTTTATGTGACAAATTTCAGTGTAGTGGCTGCACCAAATCAAGTCTCACTATCATTAGGGTTGTAGGGTGTAGCCAGGACTTTATATCAGCTGTGGAGGCAAAGTATAAACATAAAAGCTATAGCTAAAACGAACGCTCCTATTCTATTACATTCCTTTCCTTTTTTCCTTATTGGGTGAACCTGTCCCATTGCCCGAATCCAGGAATGGTGATGTGACATGGCTTACCTTCGTAACCAAGGGAGGTTTTACCCACCAAGTCTAGCTTTCTTGTTCAAGTCTTGGCTTGCTCTTTTTCCATGTCTGTTGATGAGGCTTGCTATTGAATGTCTTGATTGCACATAGCCCTTTCATGCTTCTTTGTAGCATACTTTAGATGATGCGGGATAAATTAATCCTCTTTGAAAGGTAAATGAATGCTTAGCCTGTGGATGCGGCATTAGCGGTGTTAGCACTTTCCCTCTTAGAAGGATTGTTGTTTCCCTTAACAAACATGCTTAGAGCGAGTCATTGTCGTTTCCTTAAACAAGCATTCTTAGTGCGAGTCGTTGTCCGGATAAAACTGTTGAAATATCTCACATTTACCGTATCTTTGAGAAAAGAAGAGTTTAAATATCTTAACTTCACTCCAACTAATATCAAGGCCTTTTGAGATAAAACCTCACACCTGCCAAATTGTGCAGGTAGTAGTTAACAAGTTGGGGACAATATCGGTGTTGTTGGAAGTGGGTCTTCGGCCCGTTTCTCTGATAATTCTATATGGTATCAAAGCTATGGAGCGGGCCCGTACTGCCACGTCATGGGTTGGGTTGGATCTTCAGCCCATCTCTCTAATAATTCTACATGGTATCAGAGTCAATGAGTGGGCCCGTACTGTCACGTGATGAGTGTGTCACCTTAGCCCCGCGTGTAGGGTGAGTACCCTCGGCTCCACGTGGTTGTCGATGTGCGGATCTTCCATGTGTGACCCACTAATTGGGTTGGGTCCCACTTGCGGGGCATGTTGAAATATCCCATATCGACTCCTAACTAGAAGTCCAACTAATACCGATGCCTTTTGTGATAAAACCCTCATACCTGACAGATTGTGCATGTGGTAATTACCAAGTTGGGGACTATCGGTGTTGTTGGTAGTGGACTTTCGGCCCATCTCTCTGATAATTCTACAAAAGTTGTTTCAGACCAACTCTACTACTAAATAAGTTAGGCTTAAAGAAATTCGTAACCAAATTCACATCTTCAATTCATAACTCTAAATATATGGTACTCCCTTTAATATGTTTACCCTGTGCATTTTGGTTTGATCGTGCGAATTGGAGATTTAAGGTCTTGAAATCCTCAAGAACACCATCAGTTTGAGGAGTTCTGGCATCATCACCCACCAGGCCATTGTTTCACATTTTAACGGTTTTAATTACGAGGAAACTCGTTCTTCTGCTGTAGCGTTAGCATCATAATTAAAAAAAAAAAAAAAAAAATATATATATATATATATATATATATATGTATGTCTGTATAAAGGTTGGTCACTTAGCGTTTTTATACATTTAGAGAGGTTAACTAGCTTTATTTTATTTTATTTTATTTTTTTCCTGTAGAATTTTGGGGCATTTTTCAGCATTGATCCACAGACTACTTTGATGTTGTGAAAATAATAAGCTGCCAGATTTGTTGGTCTATGACAGTCACATAAAAGGATTGAGATCAAATAATATCTTTGGGTGATCCAATATCGTTTTCATAATATGATACTAGGATATGGGCACACACAAAGTATGTGAGAAAATTTTTTATTTTTGTTTTTGAAATAGAAGGAGAGAGGAAGACAGTGATAGAGAATGTGAGAGTGGAATTTTTTTTTTTTTTTTTGGGTTTTTATCACAAATGGTCTCTACAATTGACGCACCTCATCAAGATCGTCCTTGAAATTGAAAATCAATCAATGTCGTCCCTGAATTTGGATGTTGCGGATCAATATCGTCCTTCCGTCTGTATTCTGTTAAAATTTTTGTTAATGTGCTGACATGGCGCATTTGGGCCCCACCACTCCACTATTATGGTGCCATGTGGATTAAAAAATAAAATTAATTTGTTAATTTAGCCCACTAATCCCCTTTCCCTTTACTCTCTCTCCTTCCCTCCCGTATGCTTTCTCCCTTCAAAGCTGCAACGACAACCTAGCACCGAGGAGCGGCGCCGCTGTCCTCTGGTACCAATGACTCAAAAAATGATATTCCTAGAAGCCTCTCTTGGTACCCTTCCAAACCTCTACCTTCATCAAATTCGAAGTTGATAGGTTCGAATTTCAAATCTAAGCCATGAAAGTTCGTGGGTTTTCTGGCCAAACCCACAATTTCTTTCTCCTCGTGGAGGAGCGCGGGCTGGGAAGATCAGACGGCGACAACGAATTCCCCTGGGAATTTTCAGCGAGTAATTTTGATGGGGGTGTGTTGGTGCGTGGGGGATTGGATTTGAAGGGGTGTGTTTTTGTCTAGTTCTCTTTCATGGTGCATTCACCGCGAGTTCTATGTCCAGTGGTGGTGATGAAATTTGGAAGTCATAGCACCAACTTTTGTAGCTCTTTGTTGCTCTGGTTATGTTGGTGGGCTTTTGCCCTTTAATGGAGGTTAATATTTCCACAAAAAAAAAAAACTATATAATTGAAATCAAGATAAAAATGTAATGAAATTTAAGCCAATTTGAAAAAATTGCAATGAGATAGCTATCAGGAATTGGAATTGGAGTTGGAATTAGATTTGTAGAGCCAGATTTAAGCCAAAAAGATGACGATTGTTGTTTGGTGGCTGGGTTCGAAGAAGACGACGATGGAGTCTAGGTTCAAAGAAGAAGATGAATGGTTTTTTGTTTTTATTTTATTTTAAAAATTAATAAATAAAAACTCTCTAATCTACATATCATCATAAAATTGGAATAGGGTTCACAATGTGCCATGTTAGCAAATTAACATAAATTTTAATGGAATTCTAACGGAATGATGAAATTGATTTGCAACATTCATATGCAGTGCTCATACATCCGTCAGTCAAACTGTTAATTCTTCCGTTAAGTGATGACGTGGCACCCATGTGGACAATGACTGTGCGCCACATGTCATTAAAAATATTAAAATAATTAATTAAATAAAAGTTAATATTTTTTTTTTGTACTTTTTCTTTTCTTCTTCTTCTTCTGGGTTGCCCAGATTCCCTTTTTTTTTTCTTTCTTCTTCATTCTTCTTCTCTTCTTCTTCTTCTTCTGGGTTGCCCAGATTCGCGCTTTTTTTTTTTTTTTTTTTTTTTTTTTCTCTTCTTCTTCCTTCTTCTTCCTTCCTTCTTCCTCCTTCCTCTAGGACCCAGATTCCCCTTTTTTTTTTCTTCTCTCCTTCTTCCTCCGTCGCACTCTCAGCTCTGATCCTCCTAACACTCTACTCAGCTGCTACCGCCGCCCACTCATGTTTCCCAAAACCATCGTCATCCTCCACATTTTCATGTCCACCATTCACTTCGCCGCCGCCGTTCCCCTTCTCTTCTTCACCAGGCTGCGGCCACCCTTCTTTCCAAATCCAATGCTCTGCCCCCCACTCCACCATCTCCATCAATAACCTATCTTTCTCTCTCATCAGCTACGATGCCAACGCCTCCTCACTTCTTCTCTCTCCCCACACCACCAACTTAACAGCCACAAACTGCTCATCCTCTCACTATTCTTCCATCCCTAGCCGATCCATCAACATCTCCGCCTCCCCATTTCGAATATCCGACGCCTCCTGCTCCCGTCTCTCAGTTCTCAAGCCTTGCTCCCTGCCAAATCTTCCCAACTGGAGCCACTGCCCTTGGGAATGCAAGCTCATCAAAGACCCACTCAAGCTTCTCCACGACTGCGGATCTCCGCACCCCCGGTCACCCACCAGGGCTGCCACGCCGACGTTTTGAGCTTTCTCGACGATTTCCTCAAAATTGGGATCGAGCTGGAGTGGGACAAAGAAGAAGAAGCACAAAAAAAAAAAAACAAAAATCTTAACTTTTATTTATTTAATTATTTTAATATTTTTAATGACACGTGGCGCCCAGTCATTGTCCACATGGGCGCCACGTCATCACTTAACGGGAGAATTAACAGTTTGACTAACGGATGTATGAGACTGTCCCAAAATTAACACTTTAGGTATGACTCTGGGACAAAAAAAACTTGATGTACTAAATGTTGAAAACCACGAAACTTCAGGGTAGTAAACAGAAATTAATCCTAAAATATTTGACAGATGAAGCTCGGACAAAAGCACTTGTATACCACTGCACATCAAATATGTATGGCCAAAACTAAACCCTAATAATGATAAATGTACCGCTTTAAAGGACACATAAATGATGTATTTAATAATCAAGCTTAGCACCTCCATTTCTGTTGGGAAAGCTTCAGAAAACTAAACCCTAGGTCATTTTCAATGGAACTAGTCACTTTCATGGGAGGTAGCAACCACATGGTTTTTAACTCTAACTCTCTCTCTCTCCCCCCACATTTGGCTATATTTTCGGTGTAGTAGATGTGAAGGCGAGAGTAATCGAATTTTCTCTCGCTTCAACTTAAGTAAGTGACATGAAAAAAGTTGAGGTGTCACCATTTAATTGGCAATTGGAAGTAGCTCAACTTACATATAAGTCCATACAAGGTCATTCCTTCAATCAATGTGGGTGACGGTAGCACGGGTGACCGTTAGCTTCAAACGTGGGATAATCTGCTTTGATACATTAAGAAAGTTGAAGTTCTACCGTTATACTATAAAATCAATTAACAATATGTAGAGTAGTTCAATCTCTTATAAGTTCTCCCTCACATTCTCACATCACTAATGATTTCTTAATCGAAATATTCATATGATCTTTTGATGCACATGCCTGCCATGATACTGTGCGATCAACATGATATTTTGAAAACTCGGCGCCTATTGAGAGAACTTTCTTCGTGGATTTCAATAATTTACCACTTCGTACGTACATGGTTTACGCGTTTGCATGGTTAATTGCATTTGGTAGATGTCATTCAACGTATCTTTACACCCAAAGTCTAACCTCGTGAATGGAAAAAGAAGCGACTACATTAATCGTTTTAACATTTATTGGTACAACAATGAGGTCCCTCTGTGCATACGTTGCTTGCAAGACGACTCGTAAATGTATGTAGTACAAATATCACGTTATTGAAACAAGAAAATTAATAAGGGTTATCTTTGTTAGACAAAGTCTAGATGCAAATTTCACTGCCGACAATCTCTTTTGGTGGGCGATCTGTAAAAACAAAAAAAAAGACTAACACCCCCTTTGTAAGCTCTCAAAAAGGCTTGTGATACGACCTATCCTGTGATAGGGCAGTCTCCCCTCTCCCTGAACTTTTTCACACACTTGAGTAGGGGTGGTTTGGTATGGGATCCCAACCGAAAATGGGATCCTGAATCCTAAACCGAAAATATTCGAGATGGGAATTTGAAGACCAATCCCAAACGAAAATGTCGGTATTCCCAATTTTCGGGATGATTTGGTATTTCCAAATTTCATACAAATTGAAATAGCAATCATTCATACCAAGTTAAATAAACATGCAACCAAAATAAAATAAGTAGCAAACCCAGAAGCAAAAAAATAAGTTGCAAACCTAATATGTTCGAAAACTAACAATACAATTTTTTGATTTCGTGTTGAAGAAATAGACACATTTGTGGGATGTTCGTACCGGCAGATGTGGCAATAAAGGGTTATGGTTACTGCTTGTAGACAACACCAATTATATTGCTACTAGTAGTTATCAACATTTCAAATGTATAATATATATATATAATATTTATTTTTGTTTCGGTATGGGATTACGGAATATTTAGTAGACAATACCAAATCCCGTACCAAATTTTTGGGATCAGTTCGGTATTTCATCCCTAAAATTTCAAAAATTTTGGTTTGGAATTTTTTTTGGTTTGAGATTAGAATGTTTTTGGTTTGGTTCGAGATTTTCGGGAATTTTTTCCAACCCTACACTTGAGACAGTTAATAAGGGGAAATTCTTGAGAAATTTTCTTTTTGGACGCGAACCTCATCAAACTGAAATATTTTTATTTATAAGTTTTTGCTTTTACATTTTGTGTTTGAAATAGGGGAGAAATGAGAGATCAATAAGAGTTGAGGAAGGAATGAAGGAGGAAATGTACATAAAATGAAAACTTGAGGAAATTATTATTGGTACTTCAAAATTTTAATTATGCACTTCATACCTTTTATAACTAAAAAGAAAAATACTCTTACGAAGAGTGCACAACTATTAGTTCACAAACTTGAAAATAAAAACTCTTTTAAGTTGTTTTCTTTGTTTTCATTCACTCATCTTTATTTCTTCACCTCTCCTCCCACAAACGTTCTTTATCCATCCTTTTTCTCTCCATATCTCTAGCACCAAAGATGAAAGTCAAAAACTAAAAACGACATGGTTATCAAATTAACAACCGTCTAAACATACATTGTACTAGAAGTTTGGTCGTCTACAACAAATATAAAAGAAAATATAGGTAGCCACCTGCCTTTTCTACTCTCTTTGAATTAATTGGTTGTATCTGCACTCTGCAGAAATATATATTGCTTTAAATATACTCTAGAACCAATTTGACAATTTGTATTTCAGATTATATAGGACAGTGCGTGCAGTGGTTCAATTAATGGTACATCCATATCTCTTGTAAAACAAAGATTTTTTTTTTTTCCAGTCTAGAAAATTAGATATCTCCTTGCAGACCAATCAGAGTGTAGTACTAGCGACAAATTTAAACTCCCAACAACTTCTCAACTCCGACGCCTATAATTTCGAACTTGTATTTATGTTCCAAACAAGGTTATTTATACACGAGAAGCTCCCCTCCTCACTCCATGTAATTCTTAACAGGCAAAGCAGCTGATCATGGCATACATACACATTTCATGGCTTCTTCTAATTCAATGCCTACTTCTGGTCACCAGAATTGGTGCCAAAGTTCCAGCAATCGTTGTGTTCGGAGACTCATCGGTCGATGCTGGGAACAACAACCAGATTCCCACAATTGCCAGGAGCAACTTTCAGCCTTATGGCCGTGACTTTGCCGGTGGCAAGCCTACTGGGAGATTCTCTAATGGCAGAGTTGCCACGGACTTCATCTCCGAAGCTTTTGGACTCAAACCATTCGTACCTGCCTACTTGGATCCTACTTATAACATATCAGATTTTGCAACTGGAGTCACCTTTGCTTCTGCTGGCACTGGCTACGACACTGCAACTTCAGATGTGCTAGTACGTACTATATATTTAGTATAAAGATTCCTCGTATAGTTATTTATTTGTTCATCCTCTAAACATATAGAGAATATTTTCTGGAAAATTTGTCCTATATCACCAATGGCTACCATAATGTGTCTATTACTCGTCTCCTTACTAATCATATATGTGATTCGTCACTGACAACATAGATAAATATATGGTTGTATACTACTGATGACACCCAAAAATCTCTTCTATTGATTGTCTAATACAAAATTAAAGTTCTGTCTACTTTGTAAAAAATTGTTTGGTATTGAGTGTCAATCTACAATATGTTATTACATTATCGGTATTAGTCAATATATTTTTTGTCAATACTCTGCTTATTTGGTAATTAATAGCAACAAAAAATTAATGGTACCCGATACCAGTCAATGGCCATCAACAAACTACTAACGAGGGAAAATATCTTTGAATATATGATGTTAAAAAAAGCCACTAGGAATAGCCTAGTGGTGAGGGTGTGGGGTAGATTAGCTCCTAGGTTCGAGGCCTGGTGTGGGGAAAAAAAAATCTATGATGTTAAAAAAAAAAGGTTAGTGTTAATTAGATATTGGTACTGAAAAATCATGATTTTTAAACATAAACCCACATATCATTCAACATCCAACAAAAACTCAAAAGATAGCCTACTAATACAAATTATTTACAATTTTTGCCACAACCCACACTTGAAAATTAGATTCAATCAAGGGCTTTAAAATCTGATTAATCATCCTGACGTTTTTTCTATTTATTTATTTTTAATTTCTACAACAATCTAGTGCATTACTTTAAATCATGACTACATTATTATTTAGTGTAAATTATTATCCTTATATATAATAGTTAAACGTCCCTACTTTACCTATATAAATAATATCGTCCTATAGTCTCTAATTTACCTACTATATATAAACAAAATATTCTCATATTTCTTTTGGCAATTTACCTATGATATATGCAAATAATATTCTCATGTTTTGTTGGCATTTTTCCTATAATATAATAGTAGGTAAATTATGCAAGTAGGTAAATTTCATTAATAGTAGGTAAATTAGGTAAATTATGCAAGTAGGTAAATTTCATTAATAGTAGGTAAATTATGTACGTGATTTACCTACATTTTTTATGTGAATCAAATATATGTAAATAATTTACCTATAGTTGGTTGTTTTCTTTTTCTTTGTCCTAAAATAATTTACCTGCAATTTTTATCTTCTTTAATTTATGACAACAATTTTTTTTTATATATTTTAAAGTACAATAATTTACCTATATATAATATGGACACGTTGTAATGGTAAATTGGAATTCGAGAGCCAAACTAACCAACAAATCCCTACATTAATATGCAAAATATTATTTTTGTAAAATCATTGATTCCCCCCTTACAATTTGCATAGAATTAATTGTGTACATTAAACATTCAATAAGGGTATTTTAGTCATCCGAAAAATTTTAAACAGGTAAAGTCAAACATAATTAATGAATTTGCTTATGTGATGTCTAGTCAATGGGTTTTATTCGAGCAAAAAATCTACGTTGGATTTTATGTAGAGAAAATTGAATTCCATGAGCTAAAGTCATATTTTCAGGAAAAATTATTTCAAAATATGAATTCATCATTGTAGGCCTTGTAATTCAACATGCTAATGGTTTTGCACCTCCTACCCCTGTTCGCAGTCTGTGATACCACTATGGAAGCAAGTGCAGTACTACAAGGAATACCAGAGCAAACTGAGACTTCATCTAGGAGGAAACAAAGCAAAGCAAACAATCCATGAAGCTTTGCACATGACAAGCTTAGGAACCAATGATTTCCTTGAAAACTACTACACATACCCCGGCCGGTCGAATCAATACTCTATCGAACAATACCAAGATTTTCTCATTGGAATTGCAGGAAATTTCATCAAACAACTCTACGGTCTCGGAGCTCGGAAAATATCCTTAGGAGGCCTACCTCCAATGGGGTGCTTGCCATTGGAGAGAACCACCAATATGATGGGTGGAAATGACTGCATTTCAAGTTACAACAATGTGGCCTTGGAGTTCAATGGCAAGTTGAAGACCTTGACTACAAGCCTTAACAAAGAGCTTACTGGGATCAAATTGGTTTTATCAAACCCATACAATATTTTCATGCACATGATCAGAAGGCCTTCTTCGTATGGTAAGTGATTAGTGACTTATGAAGTGTGCTCTGCTTACAAGAAACATCAATAATATGAATTTCACCCAACCACTAGACCAAAACTTTAGAGTCCCATTTTTCTCACTTTAGCATTTAAGTTGTCACATATTAATTATATTCTTTGGCTGGTGGATATCATGTGATAGTTAATTTTTATATACTTTTATTTTTACAATTCGACACGTATAAATAATTGTAAATATAATAAATTGTAATTTGTCTATAAGAATGAATGACCATCTTTGGTTATTAAATTTTCTTCGTGACTGACAGGATTCGAGGCGGCAGCGGTGGCTTGCTGTGCTACTGGGATGTTTGAAATGGGCTACGCATGCAATCGAAACAACCCGTTGACCTGTCCGGATGCAAGCAAATACATATTCTGGGATTCCTTTCATCCAACTGAGAAAGCAAACCATGTAATCTCTGATTATGTGGTGAAAAATGTATTAGCCCAGTTCCTTTAATTCTCTTTAAATTCAAGAGCACTGTACACCTCATATTATTAATTAGTGATCATATATATGGTCTACAAAACACTCGGTTTAGCATGTTTAGTAAATCCAAAAAATTGTTGAACCCCCACAACTTTGGTGAGTAACTTTATGTGATCGTCACACTTGCAGTTACTTGGTACACGTGTATTGATGTATTTATTAAATTATATCTTGGTCCTTAATTTATCAATCTTATTGTTTACTTACACTATTATAGGATATGGATTAGTAAGGCGACATGTTAATTTTAGCATGAAGTTAAGTCTTAGTTACAAGAAATGTAAGATTACATTATAATTATTGATTTATTGTCCAACATCACGTTACGTAATAATAGTAAAATTATGAAATGATATTTTGTATTACATTAACAATACTTGTTACGGAATAATGTGCAACCTTCGTGTTAAGATTGTTACAACGTGACTTTATGTTTCAATGTCTAAATTACAAGAAACATAAGGTTATATCATACTCGTCAAACTTTACTTTAAGGTTCAAGGATGATGGTATGGTTACATAATGTCGACATTGTTATATTATTGTAACAACATTAGTTATTGCGCCGTGGATTACTACACTATCAACGTAGGCATAATGATGGTGAAATGATAGAATAATATTGTTATGACATTAACTATGTAATTTGTTGTTACGTAATAGCAAAGCAGCTTTCGTGTTAAGATTGTTACAATATGACGTTAAGTTTCAATGTCTAAATTATAAGAAACATAATCAAATCTTACTTTCCATGATTCAAGGATAATGGTGAGGTTACATAAAGTCAACGTTGTAATAAAACTGTAATGACGTTAGCGATTACGTCCTGGATTATTACACTTTATCAAACGTAGGGCCTATGCATGGATGCGATGGCCTTACAGACGAATCATGGTTCATCCCGTAGATTATTACACTAAATATCAAAGTGACTAGTTTTTCCTTTTACATTTCAATGAAAGTGACTAGTTGTTGACCTATGTGTACAAATTAAATGAACATATATATGTCAAAATCCAGCCATCTTATCCACTGAACTAGCTAGAAGCTATCGTTTTGGGTCGAAGCATTAAAAGAGAAGGACCATAAAATGTGACGGCATAGGAACCATAGGACCCCCTACTAGTAAAGGGAAAACGGAAGTGCACTCTTGTGCACCAGTCGATAAATCCCATTTCCTTTAGTGCAAGCACTTAGTAAGCAAGTTAACTGCAAAAGTCAAGGATTTCAATCGACTTGATGCCGATATTGGCGGAGCCAACAAGGAGACATTGGATGCAATTGACCCCAACAATTTCAAATATCTCCCTTTTAAATTTTTATATGACCTCTATAATAGTTAAAATAATAAGTTTATAATTGAAATATACCAAAACTGTTACTTTTTAAAAGCAGGGAGAGCTGTTCCAGTTATCAATATTGTGGAAGAATTCACATCGTATAAAAATTAATGGTCAAATGATAATTTAGTTATATACAATGAGAAATATATTTGATTTTATTGGTAATGATGTTGTGGTACGGTGTTTTTAAAATATGAGAACATGTCATAGACAATAAATGAAATGAAAGTACGATTAATTTTCGGAAGCTTCTTGTTTATGATCCCATTGTTGTAAATTCCGAGCTCTGTCGCTGGAAGCCGACCTTCGTGCATGATTTCTTCGTGAAGATGACAAATTCCCCTAGTTTCACATAGAGGAGAGATGAGACTTTTTATCAAGCATTATCGTCCCCCGAAAAGTTGTTACTTATGTGAAACCAAGGTGCAACACAACCCTAGCTAGCTTTGTGGCTTTACGAGGATCTTACTACTTACTACTAGAAAACCGAAGGAGCAAACAAAGTAAACGAAGGGACTCACCGAGCAACCACTACTTTGTTGTGTAGGCAGAATCTAGTTCCAAATCATCAGATGATGAAGTGACTGCTGATACAATCCCATACTCTGCTTCTACTTAGTGTACAGTGAATGATGTATTTCTTATTACTGTAACAACATTTTCAACAACCCTTTTCTTTTTACAGTCTTTCCTTATATAGTGACTAGGTAGCTTTCTCCTTAAGTCACCCTCTAACAACCCCATAACAACCAACAATCACCCTCTAACAACCCCATAACAACCAACAATCCCAACTAATTCATGTTTGTCCTAATCAGCACTGCCAACTCACCAATACAACCGTGTTGACTTGTCACCATACACAGCATCCTATCAATACCCCCTCAAAATAAGGCTTGTAACACAAGACTTAAAAAACACACAAAAGGAATACAATGAAAACAAAGAATCGATACATCATAATTGGGACACCATAGGGAATCTAGACTTCAATTCAGAGTAGTTCTCCCAAGTTGCCTCTTCTGGAGCATGATTCTGCCACTGGACCAAGACTTCAGTTCCTACAGTAGCTCATTTTTTTATTAACCTCCTCTCCAAAATTGCTACTGGAACTTCTTGTAGTATTCCTGCATCCGTGATGGTTGGTAACTGGACTGTAGGTTGAATGTTAGGTCCCAGATGCTTCTTGAGGCAAGAAACATGAAAAACTGGGTGTAGTTTCGAATTCTTTGCTAGTTTGAGTCTATAAGCAACTGGTCCTATCTTAGCCAACATCTCAAAAGGCCCATATAATCTAGGTTGGAGCTTGTGAAATGGATGTGAAGCCAAAGATAAATGCTGATACGGGACCTGTAAGATCCCACATCGCCTAGGGGTGTGGATCCTGTAAGCCATATATGTATATTCCCATCTCTACCTAGCACGAGGCCTTTTGGGAGATCACTAGCTTCGGATTCCATCGAAACTCCGAAGTTAAGCGAGTTCGCACGAGAGCGATCCCATGATGGGTGACGGGTGACCCACTAGGAAGTTCTCATGTGAGTTCCCAGAAACAAAACCGTGAGGGCGTGGTCGGGGTCCAAAACGGACAATATTGTGCTATGGCGGAGTCGAGCCCGGGATATAGTGGGGGCCCGGGCCGGGATGTGATAATTTGGTATCAGAGCCAATCCCTGGCCAAAAGTGTGTCGACGAAGACGTCGGATCCCTAAGAGGGGTGGATTGTAAGATCCCACATCGCCTAGGGGTGTGGATTCTGTAAGCCTTATATGTATATTCCCATCTCTACCTAGCACGAGGCCTTTTGGGAGCTCACTGGCTTCGGATTCCATCGGAACTCCGAAGTTAAGCGAGTTCGCGCGAGAGCAATCCCATGATGGGTGACCCACTGGGAAGTTCTCGTGTGAGTTCTCAGAAACAAAACCGTAAGGGCGTGGCCGGGGCCCAAAGCGGACAATATCGTGCTATGGAAGAGTCAAGCTCGGGATGTGGTTAGGGCCCGGGTCGGGATGTGACAAGACCAACCTCAAATACACTAAATCACATACTTGAAAGACCCTCTCAGTTATGTGCTTGTTAGCCTGAACAATAATCCAATTTTGCCTTTAACAGAGATAAGATCTTGTTTCGCTCTTACAAGCAGCTATCAACCATATCAAGCTTTGTAGTACCTGCCTCATATAGCCAAATCTCAGGTTGTGGTTGTCCATAAACCGCTTTATAAGGACAAAGCTTAATTGATGTATGGAAAACAATGTTATAACTGTACTCTGCCCAAGGTAACCAAGTAGACCAATTCTTGGGTTGTAAGCTACAACAGCACCTCAAATATGTTTCCAAACACCTGTTAACCACTCGGTTTGACCATCTGTCTGAGGATGGTAACCCGAGCTAAAACACAGAGATGAACCTTGCAGGGCAAAAAACTCCTTCCAAAATTTACTCATAAAGATTGCGTCCCGATCTGATACTATCGAAGTAGGCATGCCATGAAGTTTAAAGATGTGCTCAATAAATAGATTGGCCACCGAAGTTGCAGTGTAAGGATGGGAAAAGGCAAGGAAGTGAGCATACTTTGATAGTCTGTCTACAACCACCCAAATAAGAGAATTACCTTTGCAAGGTGGTAACCCAATGATGAAATCCATAGAAATGTCCGTCCATACCCGAGAAAGAATAGGCAATGGTTGGAGTAATCCTGCAGGAGCCAATGTCTCATATTTTTGTTGCTGACAAGTTGTACAATTGGCTACCAACTTTTTAATGTCTTTTTTCATGCCAACCCAATAAAAAGATTGAGATAGTCTTTTATAGGTTTTAAGGAACCCAACATGGCTAGCAATGGCACTACAATGATGTTCTGCGAAGATCTTGTGTCTCCAAAAACTAGTATGACTCAATACTAGGGATGGCAACGGGGCGGATTGGGTTCGGATGTGCTATCCCCAAACCCGAACCCGTAGAATCCCCGAACGGGTTTTCCCCATAACCGAACCCGTCGGGTGATGGATTTTTGATCGGGGACCGGTTTTCCCCATTATGATACTTATATATTTATTTATATTATTAACTAAATGAAGAATATTAAAAAAAAAAAATAATAAATTGCTATTAGTAATACAATTGATACAATGCATCTAATAAGTAATATTAAAAATTTATATTACTAAGAAAATATTTACACTCTTAAAAATTATAAGCATATAATTCCTATTATTAATGATATAAAAGTGAATAATTAATTTCATATTTAATAATGCATGATTATTAACAACCCATTTTCATATAATAAATATTTGTAGATGAAATGGTTCGGTTTCGGGTATGGATTTGGGGCGGATACCCCAATAACCATAACCGAACCCGAAACCGAAAAATTTACCCGATGGTTACCCATACCCGTAAAATACCCGAAATTTTGTACCCGAAACCGAACCATTCGGATCGGTTACTTGCGGGGATCAGATTTGATGGGTTAAATTGCCATCCCTACTCAATACTATTCTGCCTTTGTATCTCAAAAACCCATTGTCCACCTTGTACTTCAAGTTACTAAGCACGGTTGAATTAGTGATCTGTAATACTTCTTGGATTTTTGTCACAATCCAAGTATCTTGCTCAAGATCCCTCATCAAGTCATTCAACCAACTGAGATAAAGGTAGGAAATAGCAACCAATTCCATATTACAATTCTGAGCTTGAATATCAACAGGTAATCTTGAAAAGGCATCAGCCACTTAATTATCACAACCTTGTTTATACTGAATCTCATAATCGAAACCCAATAACTTTGAGACCCATTTCTGTTGAAATAGAGTGTGAGCTCGATTTTGCAAGAAAAAATTAAGGCTGTGATGATCAGTTCTGATTATAAAGTGTCTCCCAATCAAGTAAGATTGCCATTTCTTCAATGCATGAATAATTGCCATCATCTCCTTCTCATATGCAGATAATGACTTATTTCGTAGACTAAGAACTTTACTGGTAAAGGCAATAAGTCTCCCATTCTGTTGTAACACAGCACCAATCCCAAATCCAGATGCATCACTCAATAATAAATGGCTGTGTAAAATCAGAAATGCCAATACATGTGGAGAAAGCATAACTGTTTTCAACTGATTAAATGCAGTGGTTGCCTCTAGAGTCCAATGGAAATTATCTTTCTTAATTAAAACTGTTAAAGGACTGATGATCTTTCCAAAACCAGGAATAAACTTCCTATAATACCTTATCAATCCTAAAAATCCTCGAAGTGCCTTCACTGATGTAGGTACGAGCCAATTGGCAATGACTTCCAGTTTACACGAATCAGCTGCAACCCCATCCTTAGAGACAATATGACCAAGATATTCCACTATAGATTGTCCAAAAGCACACTTGGATTTCTTCACAAACAAGGTGTGTTCTTTTAACAATTGAAAAACCACTCAAAGATGAGACAAGTGAGATTCCCAAGAACTGCTATAAACAAGAATATCATCGAAGAAAACCATAATAAACCTTCGAAGATAGGGCCTAAAAATCTCATTCATGAGACACTGAAATGTTGCTGGAGCATTGGTTAAGCCAAAAGGCATAACCAAAAACTCATAATGCCCATCGTGTGTTCGAAAATCCATTTTCTTGATGTCATTTGGATGCATTCTGATTTGGTGATAACCAGCTTGCAGGTCTAAATTGGAAAAGAACCTAGCCCCAAACAATTCATCAAGTAACTCATCAATTAAAGGAACAGGGAACTTATCTTTTATTGTAATCAAGTTAAGCCCCCTATAGTTCATACACATTCGCCATGTTCCCTCATTCTTCTTGACGAAGATAATCGGGGACGAATATGGACTATTGCTCACTTGGATAAACCCATCATCTAACAATTCATGCACACATTTCTCGATTTCTGTCTTCTGTAAGGGTCCATACCTGTAAGGCCTCATACTTGGTGGCTTACTACCTTCTAATGATGGTATTCGATGATCATGGGACCTATGATGAGGTAAAGTGGTTGGAGGTAAGAAAACCACCTCAAATTCCTGCAATAGCTGGTGCAATTCCTGAGACTGTTGATCAGTATGTGAGTCTTGATGCTGCACAATATCTTCAGTTTGGAGTTAAAACAGAAAAGCTCCAATATAAGACTCGTGTTGCAAAAGTTTCTCCATTTGGAAAACAGAGACATCTTGAATGGGCTCATTAGGAGTTTCAGAGCTAGAGAGACAATAAGTGGAATTACCCTTCTTGAACTTCATATACATTTTGTCAAAATCCCAAAGAACTGGTCCAAGCATTCGTAACCATTGAACACCCAAAACAATGTCACAACCACCAATAGCCATAGTATACAAATCAGTTACACAATGATAATCTTGAATTTTCAGAGAAACTACTCCTAATGATCCAATTATGTTCACTTTCCCACCATCAGCAATCTTAACACTAAAAGAGTGAGATGTGTCCAGATGCCCTTTAATTTTTTTCACCAAGGATGAATCAATGAAGTTGTGGGAGTTACCAGAGTCAATGAGGATTACTACAGGACAATTTTTTATGCAACCCAACACTTTCATAGTCTTGATGGATTTAGGTGCAGAAGTACCAAAAAGAGCACAAAATGTTATTTCGGGTTCTAAGTTCTCATCCTCATAACTATCAGTGTCACAAACAGGTTAAACATCAATGAGTAATAACTATTTCTTCTCACAAGAATGCCTTCTGAAGTATTTTTCCTTACAATGAAAACACAACCCATTTTTCCTACAATATTCAACTTCCTCAGGGTTAATCTCCTAACAGCCTCGGTTTTAATCTTGCTATCTCCTATAGGCACATTACCCACATTATGTAAAGGTGCACGAAAGGAAGAATTACCAGAAGAACGAGTAAAAGGCTTAACCTTTAAATCTGCTACCTTGGCATCAATCTATTGTGCATAGGCAATGGCTTCAAGAACATTTTTGGGCTTCAAGATTTTGACATCATGGCGCAATTCTGATTTGAGATCGCCAATGAATCAAGATTTCAACAAAGAAGGATTGATATCCGATGTGCGATTTGCCAAACGCCTAAATTCAAGAATGTAGTCCTGCAATGTCCCAGATTGTCTCAATTTGACCAAACTCTCGGCTGAATCTTCAAATTCTGATGGTCCAAACTCCTGACATAAAGTTGCTGTGAATTCCTTCCATTTGGGGTAATTGATTACATACGCAATTCGCCCATTGAAACCATTGAAGAGGTTCTCCTTCCAAATGAAAAGAAGTCATATTCACTTTATTGGAATCGTCAATACTGAAGAAATCGAAATAATGTTTAGCATTATAGATCCAAGATAAGGGTTCATCACCATCACCAAAATGAGGAAAATCCATCTTGATGAACGACGGACGCGGAGGAAAAAAATGCAAATTTGTATCCGTGCGATTGAGATTGGATGTGAAATTAGGGTTCGTACCCCGTGGAAAATGGGGATCGGACTGAATTGCTTCAGAGGATTCCCCAATTGCGCCGCTTCCTTTTGTTGATAAAGATTGCAGTTGCTGCATTATCAACTCAGTTGCTGCTCAAGATTCCAGACGCGATTTGTAGAATTCCTTCCGAAAATCTTCAAACAAAGATTCAAGCTTGGAAACGCGCGACTCCATTGTTCTTTTGGAACCCAGGCAAGTCATACATAAGAAGGATCGAGGAGGATGAAAGACACTGGCTGATACCAATGATACAATCCCACACTCTGCTTCTATTCAGTGTACAGTGAAAGATGTATTTCTTATTACTGTAACAACATTTTCAACAACCCTTTTCTTCTTACAGTCTTCCCTTATACAGTGAATAGGTAGCTTTCTCCCTAAGTCACCCTCAAACAACCCCATAACAACCAACAATCCCAACTAATTCCTGTTTGTCCTAATCAGCACTGCCAACTCACTAATACAACCGTGTTGACTTGTCACCATACACAGCATCCTGCACCAACGAATCAAGTTGATGAACACATGTTTGTTTGTTCGTAAAAATATTTATCAACCAAAACCTAAAATTTCCCACGACTTTGGGGTTTTTGCATATTTTCTTTTTCTTCACTATAATTTTGGAGGATCGATTTTGTTATAGATAATACCTGTAATCAGATTTTTTTAACTATGAATTTGAAACCAAATAGTATTTACTTATTTAATTTAAAGAACGACTAATCCTATTGTTCTGTATAAACTCTTTTATTAACGAAACTGACTGTACTTAAATAAATAAGTAAACTCTTTTATTAATGAAACTGCATATAATTCAATATAAAAAAAACCATTAAATATAGTTGGGGACGGAGTGCTAAACTTTAGCTAGAGAGACAGATGAACTCATCTGTCTCTTTTATGAAAAAAAACAACCCACAGCTTGCAAATCTGTCCCTAAATGAAGAGTCCCAAGAAAGGGTTTTTCTTGTGGTGTTGCTAAAAATAAGTCAACATAGTATACCAGATGAAACTCAGATATCATTACACATCGATCAAATATGTATGGCCAAAACTAAAACCTATTTATATAATAATAGACTGTTGAAAACCTTGGCAGTTGAAAACATTGGCAATTGAAAAGTGAATGCCCACATAGAATTTTCAATGCCCACACAAAGTGATGTTGAACTTTGGAAATGCAGGATATCGTAATTTCAAAGATTGCATGCTGGAAATGTCAATGTATGGTTAATGCATTTGTTTGAGAGCTGCTCTATAAATAGAGCACTCTGTATGCTTTCAAAAGATATAGATATCACAAGAAGTTCATGCAAGAGGAAGAGAGAAAGAGAGGAAGAGGAGAGGAGATAATAGAGAGAGTTATTTTGTACTCCTATTATTCTAAATTATAATGAAAGCACCACTGCTGCTCCGAGGATGTACTCCAGTCACACTGACTGTAGAGGAACCTCGTAAATTTTGTGTCTTGTTTATTTATTCCACTGCACACACCGCCTATTTTACAACACGTTATCAGCACGAGGAGCTCTCATGTCAGTGGAAGGCACAACACCATAAATCCGGTGAAGCACTATCTACCTCTCACCTCTGTCAGCTAAAATCTCACAGAACAAAAGGTATGTCTATTTTTCGTCTCTCCCACCGCGCCAGAAGCGCTCCACCGAACTCTGGTGAGAATTGAAATTTACAACGACCTGTAGTCGTCACGAGATAAGAAAACTCGTACCTGACAACTGATTTCCAGAGATCCAGAAGAATCTCATCAAACTTAGAAACTCAGATCGCGTTGTTTTCAATGGATCTTGAGGACTAGTATGAATCATCGTTGTCTGAGATGGTGATGGCATGACTGACTCCACACAGGCCTCCCTCTCTTGTGCATCCACCATCCCCACTGTCAAGGTTCTTACTTTGCGATGCCATGTTCTCTTGGCCATGCAAAAACAAAGCCAGTCTCTGGTAGCCTTGTGGATTGAGTTGGTTTTGTTCAACCACCACAATAATCCAGCTGGCCCTGTTTCGAGACTGGCAGAGACAGAGAAGGAAGAAAAATAATAGAAAAGGGGGATTGATGGATTGGTAAGACACATGTGAAAAAAAGTTTGGAAATGTGTGGTGTTGGTTGACCCTAAGAAAAAAAAAATATATATATATAAAGAAATTTGAATGGTGCACGGCACCATTTGGTAAACATAATTAAAAACTTGGAAAAAGGATGCTGACAAAAAGAAAGAAAAATAATAAATAAAAGGGGGTTTGATACTTCTTGTTATTTATGTGAATTGGTGTTAGTTTAAAACCCTTTCACAAGTTCTATTTACTTTAAAGTAGTTTATTTATCATGGACAGTTTTACCGCCTACTGCTTTAAGTTTTGATTTATGTGAATGGTGCTGAATTAAAGCCCTTGTCACAAGCTTTACTTACTTAAATGCAATTTATTTACTATGGCTAAATTACCTCCTATTGCTTAAATTTATTTGTTGTACTTATCATTTGTTATGATGAGTATAACAAGGACCTGAAGTTCTTTGATCAGATCAGAACCTGAAGTTTCTTGATCCTCTTCATATAAAAATGATTGGACCTGAAGTTCCATCATACAAAAAGATCGGGCATGAAGTCCCTTGATCCACAAAATCAGGACATGAAGATCCTTGACAAGTATCGTAAGTTTGAAGTGCCACAGTGCCTCAACTTAATTGTAATTAAAGCCATAAGAGTCTCAGTCTACAGACTATTAAATAAGGACCATAAGTTCCTTATGTCCATACTCAAAAATGGTTTAGCAGAAATATTTATTAAGCGGATGAAATTGATTACCCGCGTTCTGCTCATGAAAAGGAAATTCCAAGATGGGAACATAGCATTTTACATAATGCATTATTAGTTTGGTTGAGATTTGTTACCAACCATCAATACTTCTCAGTACAACTCGTGTTTGGGAACCAACCAAGCATTATACATTTACGAGTTTTTGGTGGTGTTATCTATGTGTTTATTGCACTGCCACAACATACTGAAATGAAGTATCATCGCCAATTGGGCATTGATGTTGAACACCATCTATCATTCAATATTTAGAACCCTTGATTAGGGATATGTTTACTGCATGGTTTGCGGACTGTCATTTTGATAAGACAATTTTCCCGCCATTAGGGGGAGAAAATAACACCGTTCCTGAAGAACGATGAGAAAATATCATTCTAGAAGAATGATGAGAAAAGACCGTTCCAGAAGAACGAAGAGAATTTGTCTTATTTTGATTCACGAAGCAATCAATATGAAAATGAAGTGAGAATAATTGATGAAGCAACGATGTGTCAATCAAATGCCAGATGCATTTAATGATGCAACGAAAGTGATGAAAATCACATATACTTGCTACAAATGTGCCTACAAGAATTAATGTCCCTGTTAGACAATATAATGAGGCAGTAAATGATTTATCTGTTACACGCCTGAAGCGTGGCAGACCCTTAGACTCAAAAGGTTCAGTTCTTCGAAAGAAGAAGAATATGGCACTACTGAACTATTGCATTCCCAAAGCATAACTGTTGCATGCCAGAAGCATGACAGTCGCCGCATGGATACACGTCCCAAAAAGGACAATCTACGGACATGGGAATATTGATGTCTCATGCATGAAGCATGATAGACATATAGGTTCCAGTGACTCAACTCCCGGAAGTGGAGATTAAAATCCAAGCTCTATAACGCTCAAGAAGAGGTTATGATCCGCATTCTCTAAACTATGACTATCCTGGAAGAGATAGTGTAATGCCCTTGAAGAGGCAATGGATATCCAAAAGAAATAAAAAGCTTTTATGCATGCGCATGCACATGAGAATATGGGATCACGGATTGATGATAACCAATGTTAATTTTGGTTCTTCAGTAGCTACTAAATTCATCAATGAGCTATGTTGATATTGAGTCCCGTTCTTTTTCCATCGATGGAAGGAAATATTATTGGCCAAAATGGAGAAAGGCAATTCCATTACCATTTTGTAAGAACGTGGAAAAATGGACCTATATACTTGAATACGATACAAATAGCCAAAAGATGTTGAACCAAGGCGGTTACATATGAGCATTTGTAATACAGTGAAATACACTCACATGATATGACACAAGGTCATATGAATGGAGAATTATATACGAAGGGTTATGAGTTACCCACATCATATCTCCATAAGTAAATCCCTCAATTATACATGGGAGCAAATTGCTCTGTATAAATCCCAAAGGAGAATGTGTCATGAAGTATAGAAAATTCATGAAGGATTCAAATTGCTTGAAGAAAGCCCCCGAAGGGTAAAGCATAAATTATGTACTCAATACCAATAGATGGTATAAATTGCCTTAGTGAGTATTATCATTATGATATTGTTGCAACATACTAATATCTCTTGCAAGAGTCGATGATATTAGATTGGAACTCCTGAAGAGTTTAGAAAAATTATAAAGTGTTGAAGGAAATATTGTCTCGAACTGCAGATCGAACAATATGCAACACAAATCTTATCCATGATGTTTATGATATTCAAAGAATCATATGGATTGAAGATTATGAGTTGAATACTCAAATGATGTAGACACTAAGAAAAATCATTCATCCTTGTGAGGGAAATGATGAATTGATGTTTGGTCCAGAAGTACCACATCTTAGTGAAGTTTATGCTTTATTGTATTTAGCACAATACACTGAATGAGATAAAGCTTATCTATTAATATCTCTGAGAAAGTACAGACATGTACATACACATGAGTTAAAAAAAATGAAAAAAAAAAAAAAACAGGAGGGAACTTTCACAAAGGTTGCTCATGTGAAGCCTCAGTACTCGGAAGTACCCCTGAAGGGGGAAGCGCCAGAGGTTGATTATTTGGAGCCTCAATACTTGGTAAAACTCTGGATGACGAGGGAAATAGGTGCCTTTGGAATAAACCATCGAACCTCTGATTGTCATTTTGAGTCCGACTTTCGGATTCCAGCAGCTGGTCAAGCTTTCTTTTCATGCTCGTTGAGTAATTATTTGTAAGCATGTGTAACACTCTATTCTCTTGCTTGAGCCCTCTGATCTCTTGTTTAAGACTTGCCACTTCAGCCATTAATGATTCAACTTGGCGAGTTCGGGCAAGTAGACGTTGACCCATATTGGAAACGGAGCTAGCACACTGAACACTGAAAGCCAATGAGTCTTGAACGGCCAGCTCATCAGACCGTTCTGAAAGGATTCTCTTATCCTCTGGAGTAAGAAGATTCCTAGCTACTACTGCAGCAGTTGTATCATCCCTCATCACAGAGTTTCCAACTGTAAGAGGACCGTTTGAAGATAAGAAAGATGGGCGCCATATATTATCCTGATGCGGCTCGCCTGTATTAGTCCTAAGACTCAAATCTAAGTAAATGTTAGATGGGCAAGCCATTTTCAGAAATGATGAAAGATAAAATCTCAAAAGTGCAAGAAAGGGAAAATTCTACATGCAGCAGTTTTCCGAGCTTACACTTTGAGCACAATTGATGCCTCTATAAAAAGAAGAGGCAACGGAGCTACTTGTTCAAGGATCGAAGAGGCACCGCTCTCCGAATTTCAAAAGCCGGATTTCTTGCAACATTTCTCAGACGCAATATCAGCTTTTTCAGATATCGCGTACAACTTTATCAAAGATATCTGACAGAGTTGAAAACGCGTGAAGTTGCCGACAAGCGTGGGTAACAAGGCCACTACCTGTTATTGTGGAAATCCCTATATATGTTAACCTCCATCTTCCATGGCAAGACACACATCCAAAACGCCTAACTTTCTCTCTTCTCCGAGAATGCATCTTCAACAAAGCATCTCGAAATACTCAGTTTTCTTCCTCTCCGAGAATGCCTCTTTAAACAAGTCACACCAAAGCAAGAGTGTCTCATATCATCAGGGACGTGAGCAAAAGTATCTCATATCATGCAATCTCCCTATCCTTTCCTTTGTCCTTGTTCTTACCTGCAAAACAAGGATAAAGAAATGCAATATGTCGGAACTTCCACTCAAACTTCCGGTAAGGAATCGACTGCCTGGAACCTTTCCTGATTGCTTACCTAGCCTTGCTCTCGAGTAGCCATTTTCAGCTGTTGTTGGAGTTGGGTCTTCAAGTCACCAACACAGCAGAAAAATTGGTCCGCTGTTGGCTCTTTACACAGAAGCTGCCAAGCATCATGAACAGCTGAGAAGTGATGTTCTGAAGGGCAATTCAAATGCAAGGTTTGCATTCAACTCCTGCATCGGAGGGCAAATTCTGCAAGTAAAGATGCCACGTATGCATGGGGGAAAACCAGGGAAAATACCACTTCTGCAAGGGAAACATATAAGGCAAGTGAAAATGATACATTGAAGCATGTAGAGACAAACACAACAAAACATGTGCCGATCCATCCCCGACGGAGCCAAAGATCACTGGTCACATGGAGCTGTTCGTGGTTCCATTTCATTCAAGAACAAGTCACAAGGCCCTTGAAGAAATCATAAGTCCGATTCAAGATCAAGTGTCCACCACCCTTGAATCAAATTTAGCTCCAGATAAAAGGAGTAAATTCAGACCTTTGGAGGAAGTCTAGCAGAAGGCCCTCCAGCCCAATTCAAGGACAAGCCTGTAAAACTCCTCTTTTGGCAACTCTTCCCGCTAAGAAACTGAAGTAGAATGATCAACAATCAGCCTAAATGATTTGAAATCAGGGGGAGATACTCATGAGGGGGAGCATCCAAAACAGATCAAGATTTTAACGAGGCAACTGGTGCTGATATGTGGGCATCCAAGGGGGAGTGTTGAAAACCTTGGCAGTTGAAAACATTGGCAATTGAAAAGTGAATGCCCACATAGAATTTTCAATGCCCACACAAAGTGATGTTGAACTTTGGAAATGCAGGATATCGTAATTTCAAAGATTGCATGCTGGAAATGTCAATGTATGGTTAATGCATTTGTTTGAGAGCTGCTCTATAAATAGAGCACTCTGTATGCTTTCAAAAGATATAGATATCACAAGAAGTTCATGCAAGAGGAAGAGAGAAAGAGAGGAAGAGGAGAGGAGATAATAGAGAGAGTTATTTTGTACTCCTATTATTCTAAATTATAATGAAAGCACCACTGCTGCTCCGAGGATGTACTCCAGTCACACTGATTGTAGAGGAACCTCGTAAATTTTGTGTCTTGTTTATTTATTCCACTGCACACACCGCCTATTTTACAACATAGACTAATATATAGTGGAACCAGAAGTTAATTTTAGGGGACAATGCAACTCATTTTCTAAGAACACATAAACGTGGAATGTATTTAATCATCAAGCTTAGCGCCTCCATTTCTGTTGGAAAAGCTTCTAGAATTAAACCCTAGGTCCATTTTCAAAGGAACAACTAGTCACGTTCATAGGCGGTAGCCACATGTTGTTTAATTACATTAAACTCAGCCTCTCTCTCAATTACCACGTTTGGCTGTATTTTCGGTGTAGTAGCTGGAAGGCCATCGTTGTCGATCGTAGTTTCGCTCAGCTTCAACTTAAAAGTTGTTGAGGGGCATATCTAAAGATTTGTTAATTGAAATATTATGATCTTCTTTGGCATGTGGAACTATCTTCCGGCTATGATACGGATTAAGGTAATTGTGGTCATCCATTGTTCGATCTTAATCCATCGGTAGGTGGGTATTTATTTTTTGTGTACTTTCTCCTCCACCGTTAGATTAAGATTGAATGGAGATCAAGGATAATTTTTCTGGTCTAGCAAAGGGACTCGATACTATCCTATCAAAATGATATTTAGAAGATTCAGTGGCAATTTAGTGAACTTGGATTTCAATAATTTGCCACTATGTACGTGGTTTATGCGTTTGTGTCCTACATGTAATATACCAAATGTATATTGGTACAACAGTGTAGGCACTCTGTTCAACTGACTTCGGCTACTTCTACATTTTATGGGTCAAATGATGATTTTAGTTTTTGTGGTTTCAACTTTTGCCATTTGAGGCTAGCTAGCTTGTAATTTACTAGGGTAATGTTAGAGAGAATCATTTTTAAGACCAAATTTTGTAAATTATATAATGTGTCATCAACATAAAATAAACATGTTAATCAACAGTTTTTAATGTCTTCATTTTGTCAAACTTTTTAGAAATGGCATATGAATGTATTTATGTTCCAACAACTTCACTACTCCAATTTCCTATAATTCAGACTTGTATTTATGTTCCAACCAATATTATTTATACATGAGAATCCCCCTCCCCCCTACTCTTACCACACGTCCAAGGTTCTTTTGCTATAACAAGAAAAACAACTGATCATGGCATACCTGCACATTTCATGGCTTCTTCTAGCTCAATGCCTCCTGCTACTAGTCACAAGAATTGTTGCCAAAGTTCCGGCAGTCGTGGTGTTCGGGGACTCGTCGGTGGATGCTGGGAACAACAACCAGATTCGAACAGTTTTGAAGAGTAATTTCCAGCCCTATGGTCGTGACTTTGACGGTGGCAAGCCAACTGGGAGGTTCTCCAATGGCAGAGTGCCTACGGACTTCATCTCCGAAGCTTTTGGACTTAGAGCATCCGTACCTGCCTACTTGGATCCTGCTTACAACATATCAGATTTTGCAGTCGGAGTTACTTTTGCTTCTGCTGGCACTGGCTATGACACTGCAACTTCAGATGTGCTAGTATGTCCCAAATATTTATCATAAAGCTTCTCTCTCCACAGATAAATATAATTACTATTAGCTTGATCGATTAATTGGTTCACTTTCTATTGTGTTATAATGATTGTCTAATATGATATTAGATATCTAGCTAGTGTTGCACCGGCCTATTTACTTCACTTTATACCAACAAGGGAAAATAATAGCGTTTGATGTCCAGCACCACTTTACAGTATTTATTACATTTTTGATAATTAGTCAATATTTTATCACAGTTTATATTACAGTATATATTAATACGAAAAATGTATTAAGTATTGTAGATTTTTTTTTAGCAGTATTAAGTATTGTAGATTGAGTAATATATAAAAAATGTATTAGGTATTGTAGATTGATACTCAATATCAGTTCATGATTCTAATTAAGCCTTGTACTAATTCAGTATATACATCATACTAATGGACTGTACTACCTTACTTTGTAGTCAGTGATACCACTATGGAAGCAGTTGCAGTACTACAAAGAATTTCAGAACAAGTTGAGACTTTATATGGGAGGAAACAAAGCAGACCAAACCATCCATGAAGCTTTGTACATGATGAGCTTAGGAACCAATGACTTCCTTGAAAACTACTACACATACCCCGGCCGGTCGAATCAATACTCTATCGAACAATACCAAGATTTTCTCATTGGAATTGCAGGAAATTTCATCAAACAACTCTACGGTCTCGGAGCTCGGAAAATATCCTTAGGAGGCCTACCTCCAATGGGCTGCTTGCCACTGGAGAGAACCACCAATATCATGGGTGGAAATGACTGCGTTTCAAATTACAACAATGTGGCTTTAGAGTTCAATGGCAAGCTGAAGACCTTGACTACAAATCTGAATAAACAGCTTCCTGGGATCAAATTGGTTTTTTCAAACCCATATTACGCTTTCCTGCATATGATAAGAAGGCCTTCTTTGTATGGTAAGTCAGTTGACTTGTTAAGTGTTCATTGTTGCCATGGTTTGCTTCTTTCATGGTTACATGTAAAATCATTAATGAATTTCACCCAACAACTAAACCAAAACTTTCTCACCTTAGCATTTAAGTAGTCACATCACATTATCTGGGTGGTGGATATGATGTGATATTAATTTCTATTACTTTTATATTGTTTACCAATTTTTAGTTTTATTTTTTGTATATTTTGCACTAGGAGTGCAAATTTAGACTAAATTAAACAATTAGCCAACTATAATATATAATATGATATCAAATTGGTTATTCACGAGAGTTGAACTAATACCTCTCACTTAGTAATGAGAAGGATATTTAGTGACATTGTTTTCCAATTTAAACTGGGACATATGTTAAAGAAAAGTGCTCCTGGTACTCCGAAAAATTCTTCTTGCACTCCTTTTTTTTTCTTTCAACACTAGTTAAAGAGGCATGCAAGATGATTTTTTTAGAGCGTTAATAATTGTGTCGTATAAAACTATGATTTATCAGTGAAGAGCACCGACTAACCTTTGATGATCAAATTCTTCTGCAATTGACAGGATTCGAGGTGTCATCGGTGGCGTGTTGTGCCAGTGGAATGTTTGAAATGGGCTACGCATGCAATCGAAACAACTTGCTCACTTGCACAGACGCAAACAAATACATTTTCTGGGATGCCTTTCATCCTACTGATAAAGCAAACCGTATAATCTCTGCTTATGTGGTGAAAAAAGTACTTGCCCAGTTCCTTTGATTAGCTTCAAGTTCAATAGAAATGTACGAGCCATATATATGCTTTGTGATCATATATGTATTCTACGCGACGCTGTGTTGGTAGAAGAATATGATGCTTGCAGAAAAATGGAATTAAAGCCTAGGATCTTATGGACCTATGGTGCCTGTGATAATAGTACGTATTCCTGTACCCATTTCTGAGTGACCCAAGACAAAAATTATATGTTGTGTGAAAGTACATTTGTGGCAGCGTTTGGTTATAAGTTATGAATTTGAATGGTTTTATTATTAAAGTATTGTAATTCGAACAGGCTAGGACCTAGGAAAGTACATACAAAAAAATAACTTATGTGTACTTGAAGATGTTACTTTTTCCCATAATAATCATAATTAATTGATTGGAATACTCCTATCATGACATCCTAATCATATGAGAAAAATTTGCATATCTCATGTTGTATAAAATTATCTCTGCATGTTTCTCATCACATAATTAATCAGGTGAGAGAGCTTCTCTCAAATTGTAGGGAAGTTTATTTCCCCTTGAAGGGTAATATTTTTATTTGATTCATTTCATTGTTTAGAATTTTTTTTTTTTTTTTTGTGACATAACAATTCATCATATTTCCTAAACTTACCGGCTTGCCTTATGTTTACTTCTTTTTAATCATGGTTGTGCTGATGAATAGTTGAGGGCATTGCCGAATCCATGTAGTTTAACCCAACGCAGTTTATCTATTAATATTTCAACAATAATTAAGATGCTTGATAAAATGTCTGAAAAAAAATATTGAAGCGAGGCTTATAGTATTTTCATGTCCCGACAAGAACGAAATATTATCGGTGGTTGAGGATCCAAATTTTCGTATTAAAAGTTAAATAATGTCATGAGAAGCGGATGATAATCTTCCCTAGTAGAATTTTGATGAATTTGGAAGTTATATATATGTTCCATCCAGAACCTTGGCTTAAAACAAAAGGGTAGGGGAAATACGATAAAATAAAAAAGTCACCACATTATATTATACATGCACTTGGTTCTAGGTCTTTCCTAGCTAAGCTAGAATAATGTTCAAATTGAACATAAAAATTATCTACCCACCTTTGTTTTATTGCTTTTGGACTTGTCGAAAAGTTTGAGAGGATACAATATCAGTTTGTTGTAGTCATATTTAGAATAGGAATATGATTGTGTAAATCCTAGAGAATATGAGAAAGTATCTTATATTCCTATTAGGAGTAGATTACCTATTAAATGTTGTAATCCTAAAGGGAAAGGTATTTACCCTTTCTACTACTATAAATAAAGGCACAATGGGGTGAATCAAACACACCTCACAATTAACTCAATCTCTCTTCTCCCTCAATCTTGCTGCACCCTTCTCTCTCTCTAAACCCTAGAGCGCTCAATCAAATAGGCCTACAACACGTTATCAGCACGCTCTTGCCAAAAGCTAAGGAATTGACGCGCTGAGGAATTGACGCATCGTAGGAGGAGGCTATCATCCACCAAATTCAAAGGCTTATTCGTTTTCTGTTAATCAGGTACACTTAAAATAAAGTAAGATATTTGAAACGACTCTGAAGCATGAAAACATTCTCCATGATGCATGAACCCCCTATGTTTATATTTTCCTTCTAATATATATATTGTATATGTTCATATATATATATATATATATATATATATATATATATATATATATATGTGTGTGTGTGTGTGTGTGTTTCATGCATCGCACAATTAAATTGTTATGTGGAATTTGTGAGTCAAAGTACAAAAATAAATTAGAAGCAAATTAGGGTTCCCTAAACCCTAAGGGATTTGAAAAAAGAAAGAAAGAGGAATTGGGTATGGTGCAGCAACATCACCGCACCACCATGCAAGCAAATACCAAGCTACAACCTGGATTCCACGTCGGCTAGGCCTGAAGCCTCGAGCCCATGCATGCTGACCCAGGCCCGCAGCCTGTTTTGGACAAATTGCCAGCAAGCTTTGCTTGCTGGGCTTCTGCCCGTGTCTTTCCTGCCAGCCCATGTGGCTGGGCCACATGCACAACCAGCTTCGTTGGGCTCCTCGCGTAACAAACCGAAGGCCAGCTTTTGCTGGGCCTTCCCCCATGCCCTCCCCTCGGTCCTAACTCAAACCCAGCTGCAGTTGGGGGTTCTTTCCCAACCCGTGGCCTGCAGCCATCCCTCGTGGACCTTTAGGCTGTGTGATTTTTTTTTACTTAAGGCACCCATACTGTGCCTTAACCCACGACACCCAGCCTATATTATTTTGGGACTCTAATTTTGATCCAATAATATTATGTTAATATTATTTTCCTTCTACAATCAACCATGTATGGCCCGATTTATTGAATTAATTAAAAGTGACCTGAAGTCCATTAATCTGATAATGAATCCAAAATTCTTGACCAGAAGATCACTTTTGGACATTAACGATTCAATCATTTATCTTTCTACTTTGAACCGTCACATACTTTCATAGTAACGAAGCTCTCACACTTGAGTTCCCGAAGAACCCCAAATCCACTACACTTAGTTAGTATATTGCATTCTGTGTTTCTTGCAGGAACCTCTCATTATGAACTAATTATTCGTAAAAACCTAAATTGAACCTGTAGTTTCAAATTTAGTGCCTTTGAAACCTGAAGTTTTCATTCAAAACATACCACATGAAACCTGTAGTTTTCATGCATAAATTAAATTAATACATGTCTATAGAACATGTATGTTCTACGATATATGTTTACCATTGCACATGTGGATCATCCGGAAGATGCAACTACATCAATGGAGATATCGGATTTCCAGGAGGCATCAGCACCTATGGACGAATAAATTAGACATGTTTTTAGGGCGTTTACACCTAGTGGCCGAACCCACTAGGTGTGGCCGGCCCCTACCCCCCCCTGTTTTGCTAGGTTTATGGTTTAATTTTGAACAATTTTCCTAAGTGTTTAGAATAATTTGTTTGGTTTTGGCTTGTTTTGAATTATGGATTGTTATTGGAATGGATATTATGTTCTCGAATTGCTTAATTGAATGAATGGACTTATATTTATACATGTGACCAATTCAATCAATTTATTTCTAGGTATGTCTAGTGGGGAAGTTAGTTGTCTGGCAGATAGTGCAACCACGCACACCATCTTGTGTGAACGACACTATTTTACTAACGTGATACCCAAGAAAGCTCATTTGACAACTCTCTCAGGCCCATCCAACCTGATTGAAGGATACGGAAAGGCACGTATCATGTTGTCTAAAAGTACAATCTTGACCATTAAGGAGGCACTCTATTCTCCACGTTCCGGAAGAACGTTGCTGAGTTTTAGAGATATTCAAGATAATAAATATCATCTTAAAACTACTGAAGACCATGGTTCTGAATTTCTTTGTATCACTTCGTACGAATATGGCCAGAAGCATATTCATGAGAAGTTGGAACGTCTGCCGAGTGGGTTGTACATCACAACCATTCTTGGCATAGAAGCCCACACAGTGGCCGACCCTATGCCTGAGTTCCAGGACACTTTGTTGCTTTGGCATGATCGTTTGGGACACCCTGGATGTGACATGATGCGCCGTATCCTCAAATCTTCTCACGGACATAAGTTACATCCCTATGTTGGACTCCTGCCATGCAAAGCGTGTTCCTTAGGGAAGTTGAATACTCAACCCTCCCACACAAAGATTATTCACAACCCCCCCTAAATTTCTTCAAAGGATTCAAGGGGACATTTGTGGACCTATCCAACCAACCTGCGGACCAGTTAAATATTTTATGGTGTTGGTTGATGCATCGACAAGATGATCACATGTTTGCTTGTTGTCCACACGTAACGCCGTGTTTGCTAAACGCCTAGCTCAAATCATTAAGCTAAGGGCTCACCATCCTGATTATCCGATTAAGTCGATTCAATTGGATAACGCTGGAGAGTTTACGTCACAGACTTTTGACTATTATTGCATGTCAGTAGGATTAATGTGGAACATCATGTGCCCCATGTTCACACCCAAAACGGCCTGGAAGAAGCTTTCATAAAGCGCATTCAAATGATAGATCGGACTTTGGTTATGAGAACCAAACTGCAGGTATCTGCCTGTGGCTATACAATATTGCACGCAACTATGTTGGTCTGCCTGAGGCCCACCACTACCCAACCACATTCACCGTTACAGTTGGTCATTGAATACGAGCCTGACGTCTAGCATTTACGGGTGTTTGGGTGCGCCATTTATATGCCAATAGCGCCGCCACTACGTACCAAAATGGGTCCTCAGAGAAAAATAGGAATCTATGTCGGTTATGATTCGCCATCAATTGTTCGTTACTTAGAACCCTTGACAGGATATCTCTTTACGGCACATTTTACGGATTGTCACTTTGATGAGATAGTCTTCCCGTCGTTAGAGGGAGATAAGCATGCTAACGTTCAGTAGAATGCCTCGAATTGTCGTGGTATGCTCCCATTATGTCTCATTTAGATCCCCGCACTGCCCAGTCTGAAACTGAGGTGCGTCGAATTATAGATCTTCAGAGCATTGCTCAAAGCATACCGGATGCTTTTAATGATCTAGCAAAGGTGACAAGATCACATATACCCGCTGCAAACACAACTGCAAGGATAGATGTACCCCATTTACTTCAACAACCCGCCTGGAAAGGCCGGGCCGCACCCTCCATGCGGCAAGGTACATTGGCAGCTAGCCAATCATCTGTTCCGACCCTGAAGCGTGGCAGACCCCTTGGTTCAAAGGATTCACAACCCCGGAAGAGGAAAACGACACCAACTAGTGACCCTAATTTGAATCCGACCATCGCTCACTCATCTGTTCCAACGCATGAGGTTATTCTAGATTACGGTGATGCTTCAAATGAAATATGCCGGCCTCCCGAGAATCGCGAGATTTCGATCCACTACACAGTATTGGATGAGGTTCGGAATAGGAATGAGATGATCGTCGACGATGCATTCGTGTACTCAGTAGCTACTGACATCATGCTTAGCGATGACATTGAACCACGTTCCGTCGATGAATGCCGACGTAGAACCGATTGGTCAAACTGGAAACAAGCAATCCAGGTCGAACTCGATTCGCTCCTGAAACGTAAGGTATTTGGACCTATCATTCCTACACCACCACACGTGAAGCCTGTTGGCTACAAGTGGGTTTTCGTGAGGAAGCGTAATGAGAAGAATGAAATAGTGCGATACAAAGCACGCCTCGTAGCGCAAGGTTTCTCTCAGCGCCCTAAAATTGATTATGAGGAGACGTATTCCCCCGTAATGGACGTTATAACGTTCCGCTACCTAATCAGTTTGGTAGTTTCCGAAAAACTGAATATGCAGCTTATGGACGTGGTAACCGCATATCTCTATGGGGATCTAGATACGGAAATTTACATGAAAGTTCCAGAAGGACTTTCATTGACTGGTTCAAATAGTTCTAGACCACGGAACACTCTCTCAATTAGGTTGAGGATGTCACTCTACGGATTGAAACAATCCGGGCTATGTGGTATAACCGTCTGAGTGAATATTTGACGAGTCAGGGTTATGTGAACAACGAACTATGCTCATGCGTGTTCATAAAGACGTCACATTCCAGATTTGCAATCGTTGCAGTTTATGTCGATGACATGAACCTCATCGGGACTCTCGCAGAGCTTGAGGAAATTGGAATTTATGTTGCGCAATTGAAATTGGAATTTGAGATGAAGGATGTTGGGAAAACTCGATACTGCCTAGGCCTAGAGATCGAGCATTGTTCGGATGGAATCCTAGTACATCAATTGAACTACACCCAAAAGGTGTTGCGATGTTTTAATGAGGATAAAGCGAAGCCTTCGAGCACACCCATGGTCGTTCGGACTCTAGATGTTAAACGAGATCCCTTCCGTCCAAAGAAGGATGAGGAAGAGATTTTGGAACCCGAAGTTCCTTACCTAAGTGCAATTAAGGCTTTATTGTACTTGGCTCAGTGCACTAGACCTGACATCTCCTTCACTGTGAATCTATTGGCTAGATACAGCAATGCGCCCACAAGCAGACACTGGAATGGTGTTAAAGACACTTTCTGCTACCTCAAGGGTACTACGGATTTGGGCTTGTTCTATACTCGCGAATCTCCGAGTGTTGCCGCCCCCTATAGCCCTCAGATTGATTCTCGCCTTGTTGGTTACGCAGATGCTGGATATTTGTCTGACCCACATAAAGCACGTTCTCAAACGGGTTATGTCTTTACCGTTTGAGACACCACTATAACTTGGAGGTCTACCAAGCAAACGCTAGTCGCGACTTCGTCTAACCATGCTGAGATTCTCGCCCTGCATGAAGCATCACGTGAATGCTTTTGGCTGAGATAAGTTATGGAACATATTCGAAGCACTAGTGGTCTTACATCAGTCGTTGACCTTCCTGCGACGATCTTTGAAGACAATGCAGCATGTATCGAGCAGTTAAAGAAGGGATACATCAAGAGAGACAACACCAAGCACATAACGCCGAAGTTCTTTTACTCACACCAGCAGCAACATCATCAGAACATCGAAGTCAAGCAAATCCGTTCCCAAGACAACCTGGCCGACCTCTTCATCAAGTTGTTGCCCAAGTCTACTTTTCAGAAGCTCGTCCAAGGAATCGATATGCGCAAATTATCTGAATTGAATCGCTTGTAGTTCTCTTATTTAGAAGTTATGTCTAACTCAGGGGGAGTATCCAGAAGCATACTCACATGATCTTAATTTACTCTTTTTCTACGATTAGGAGCATTTTTCCCACTGGGTTTTTGCTACCTAACGAGGTTTTAATGAGGCACCCATCCTGGGATGATCATACTCCGTTGAGTTCACTACACTCGTCCAGTTTGACGTTTGTTTTAGACATTATGCATATTTTCTTATTTTTCCCTTAGTCTATGGGTTTTCCCCATATTTTGGGTTTTACCATAGCGAGGTTTTTGTGAGTTTTTACACATGCATACTTCAAAGTAAATTTGAGACTCGCGACCACCCGTTGTGTCGATGACTTCATCAACTATTCTACCTTATTTGCTGAAGATCTGATGCGATGGTTTGTTGAGTATTTACACACTCAAGGGGGAGTGTTGCAGTCATATTTAGAATAGGAATGTGATTGTGTAAATCCTAGAGAATATGGGAAAGTATCTTATATTCCTATTATGAGTAGATTAACTATTAAATGTTGTAATCCTAAAGGGAAAGGTATTTACCCCTTCTACTACTATAAATAAAGGCACAATGGGGTGAATCAAACACACCTCACAATTAACTCAATCTCTCTTCTCCCTCAATCTTGCCGCACCCCTCTCTCTCTCTAAACCCTAGAGCGCTCAATCAAATAGGCCTACAACACAGTTCACATAGTTAATTGTTATACTTTATTTGCTTAAAGTATGATTAAAAAAAATTCCACTTTCTTACAGCTTAAATCGATCTATGTTTGTAGGCGATGAATTTGAAAAAGGTTTAGGTTCCAAGATAAAATTAATTGATAATATATGAAAAGTAGTCAAATAATTTATAAGCACATGTAAAGTCATTTTTTCATCAATTTGGGATTCATAAACACGCGGACAACACAACTCGGTGATGTGAAGCACGTGTTGCCATTATACTTTACACGTGGGACAACCTACTCTGATACCATGAAGAAAGTTGAGGTCTCTCTTCTCATCAAAGTAGGATACATTTCTCAACAGAACTATAGGGTGATGTTGTCACGCCCTGATCCCGACATACGTCCAAGATAGACACGTGACATCACCAGATACCCATATCTCAGCATAACCGCCTCCGAGATATGGCAAATCACAACTCGAGAATCGAATCGCATAGTAAATTTTTGTATACTTTATGGCTGCATCTAACTTCCTCGTTAGACTGCCTACGTACCCTCATTAGGGATCAAGCCATTCGTAGTTCGTCATTCGTCAAACTCTAATCTTTTCGTAAAATACTTCTAGCAGAAAATCATTGAGCACCACACTACACATCAACCTTACGCCAAACAACAATTATCATCTTTCCATGCACGCAGGTAAGCCATTCTCACACAGATGCTTTCCAATTCATCTATTATATAAATCACTATGTTTCACATAAGACCGCAATTCATGGTATGCAACATATCAAAGAATCAACGAAACAGAGTGTTATTCTCAAGTCACATTAATCAACTAATCTAATCATAATATCAACCCAATTTAAGATTAATTCGAGACTTCAATCAAACGCTCATCTTTGAAGCTATAACATGAAATATGATATTTTAAAATTTTTCTTCTCCCATTCAATCATACGAACATAACCATTTCATAATCATCCATATCCATGATTTAAGTGAAAGTTCTAACTACAATTTGAAGTAATAATGATGCATGTGAATTTCACACCACATTTCTAAGATTAAATATAAAAAATTAACCGAATCACTTACTCAACGTACTATTAACATTCATCGACAGAAACTCTGCTTCGGAATAAATTAGCACAATACATGAGCTCAACACATCGATACCAGCGAAGAGTAATGTCACATAAGCATCACAAGGCTTCAAACCAACAAGATCAAACGCTTAAGTAGCGTCCCGTCAAAGTTACACATGACGTTACCCAAAAATGGTTCCTACACTAAGGTAAAGGTACGGGGACCTAATACCTAAGCTCTGATACCATAAAAATTGTCACGTCCCGATCCTGACATACGTCCAAGATCGACACGTGACATCACCAGATACCCGTATCTCAACATACCCGCCTCCGGGATATGGCAATTTGGTATCAGAGCCAATCCCTGGCCGGAAGTGTGCCGACGAGAACGTCGGGCCCCTAAGGGGGGTGGATTGTAAGATCCCACATTGCCCAGGGGTGTGGATCTTGTAAGCCTAATATGTATATTCCCATCTATACCTAGCAGGAGGCCTTTTGGGAGCTCACTGGCTTCGGGTTCTGTAGGAACTCCGAACTTAAGCGAGTTCGCGCGAGAGCAATCCCATGATGGGTGACCCACTGGGAAGTTCTCGTGTGAGTTCCCAGAAACAAAACCCTGAGGGCGTGGTCGGGGTTCAAAGCGGACAATATCGTGCTACGGCGGATTCGAGCCCGGGTTGTGGTGGGGGCTCGGGCCAGGATGTGACATATGTTATTCCACACACCCATTTTTACTTTTGCATTTTTTGTTAATTTCTGTCATTTTAATATTTTTCAATTCATTCGATCTGACAGTCGAAAATTGAAAAAATTATAGGGTAAATTACACAGAACTACCTCAACTATTGAGTCATTAACAGTTTCATACATCATCTTTAAAAAGTTTCAATGTCATACCTCATCTACGAATTTGTTACAATTTCATACCTTTCGTCAGTTGTCTGTCAATTTCTCCGTTAAATGCTGACGTGGCTTGAGGCGGGACCCATTTTTATTTTAAAAAATTAAAAAATTAAAAAAAAAACACCTCAGCCTTCTTCCTTGCACCCACACCCAAATCCCTTTATCCACCCCTAGATAACTAACAGAAGGTATGAAATTGTAACAAATTCGTAGATCAGGTATGACATTGAAATTTTTTAAAGACGAGATATGAAACTGTTATTAACCCAATAGTTAAGATAGTTATGTGTAATTTACCCAAAATTATATGAGAAATAAAAACGGGGGTGTGAATAGCACACCTCGGTGAACTAAAGAACTTATCTACTCAGTAGAAAATAGAAGAACATAAATTTATATGCATTTTGGTAAATCTTTAAGACGGCTCCATTAACGACTTTTTATTTACTTAGCAATGAAGTAAGACGTACAACTTGCACAAGCCTCAGTGTTTAATTCATATCTTAGAGATTTATTACAGTCAGTTTATTTACACGCAACGCGGGCAAATAATTTTCATCTCTACGACTATTGGTCCACAAAGAAACCCATAAGCACCAAGGATTAAGATTTTCGTATCTAATATTCAAAATATATAATATATATACCAATAATACTATAAAAAAAGAAAAAAAATCCCTGATAATGCTTCTATCCTCACAGAGAATGCCATAGTTCACCGATTGCGAATAATATGCTCGTGATTAAATTTCATAATCGAAATCATTCAATTTATTAATTTTTATTCGAGGATTATCTTACAAATATTATTCAAAATGAAAATTGTTTAGTCATCAAATATTTAAATAATGGAAGGTTTATTATGAATAGTTACTTGACACTCATGATTTGGAATGATTAAAAAATTGAAAGGTTTCATTAAAAATTTGAAAGGGTTTTTTTTTTTTTCAATAGGAATTTCATTAATAAAGCAACATGAAGAAGAAAATACAGAAAGACTCCCTAGAAAATGAGAAGATAAGCACAGCTCTTACACAGAGCAGGAACAGACATGTTCCAGTAAGTAAGAACTAGCTATCTAGCCAAAAAGGCTACCAAAAAATTTGAAAGGTTAATAATGAACTCAGATCCTCTCCGTATCTAATGATCATGAGCCTAAGGATCTAATGATATGGATCGTTGAAATTTGATCTAACGGCTACAGTTAGGGGTCCCTCTAAAAGTTATAATAATTGTAGTCGTTGGATCAAATTTTAACGGATTTGATCTTATATCATTATATCTGAAGAGGATCTGGGTTCGTTTATAATGATAAAACTGCATCACCGAAGATACTTATTTTCAAATGGCAAAATACGTGCATTCCCTACATTTGACACGTGTGCTCCTAAACTTTAGATTCTTATTCGCCACGAAACAGTTGTAGAGATATAAAATGTGAAAAGCCGACTCCAAGTGGAACGAAATCATTTTCTTTCTGTAAGCAAAAAGCTAAATACCAGAAGAAGAAAGGAAGAGCAACACCAACAACCAATATGAAGAAGCTCTACAACAAGAAGGGCAAAATCCACCCGTCACCGTCGCCGCCATCCGTAGCCGACCCTCTGACCCTTCTTCCGGCAACCATCCTCGCCTTGGCCATATCTCTTTCCGCCGAAGACCAAGAGGTCTTGGCCTATCTCATCTCTTGCACCAACAACAACTCCTCAGGCGGTTGCGCGACGAACCAGCTTGGGCCCGCTATTAAGTCCAATCCTGCACCGGCGACAAGACCGCCGCAGGTAACATCCATGCCTTGTATCAAGCCATACAATCCCAACGCCGACAAGACCTATGGCGACCACAAGGCCCACCAGAAGTGCGACTGCTTCAGGTGCTACACGAGTTTTTGGGCACGATGGGACGCTTCGCCGAACCGCCAGCTGATCCATGAAATCATTGAGGCTTACGAGGAGAGGTTGGTGGAGAAGAAGAGGTTAAGAAACTCAAGGGTGAAGAAAGAGAGAAGGAAGACTAACAAGGGCAGTGGTGGTCATTTGGGCTCTGGGGAATTAGGTTATGGGGACAAGAAGGAGGTGGACGTAGGCCCACAAATGGTGGATGCTGGTGTTGTTGTTGGTGAAGTGATGAGAGGTGGTGAGTCTGGTGATGAAGGTTGTGAGGTTGGAGTGGAGAGGGGGACCATAAGGAGGCTGGTGAGTTTCATTGGGGAGAAGATTTGGGGTGCTTGGAATTAGGGTTAGGGTTGTCCTCAACACAAATAAGTTTCCAATTACCAATTCTTTGTGTTAGATTTTATTCTTAAATTGTTTTCCCTTTGTGTACATTACCCATCTTGTTGAAGAAAAACAATGGGGATTTTAGTGGCTTCTTTGCCATTTGGGTTTTCATTTTAGTTTATTTTTTTCCAAGATAGTTTTACTAGATTGGATTAATTTGGATATAGGTTCCAAGAATCCAATTTAGTGCTGAATTTTGGATTAAGGAATGGAGTTCCTCTTGTAAATTATCTATATGGTTTTGATTAAGCTGTGAGATTTTTAATTCATCTACAAAAACAATTTGCAGCATTAATTAAGTTGTCTTTCTGTTATTTTTTGCTTGATTAGTAAAAATTTTAACTCAAAATGTCAATTCGTTCACACAATCGATATTTCAATAGATTCGTACGTTTTTAAAATTAACATATTTCGATCTTAACCGTTAAGTGATTGCCACGAATATTGCAGGCTGCATCATTAGACTAACATAATAATTTAATAATTATATTATTAATTCAAAGTCTTGTTAATTTTTTTTGTCATAATCGTGTTTAACGCCAACATAAAATAACATGATTGTGTGTAATTGGGTTGAAGTCGAAACGGTCAAAGTTCAATGTTCATCAGCGTCGAATATATGATGAACCAGTACAGTCTACAGACACAAATATACGACTGACTACTATTCAACGTCTGAAAGTGCCAATTTTCTTCTGATGCTCTTTCTTCTGTTTTTCCTCTCATCAAGTGGGATTAAAATTAAAAAAATTATATGGAAATTAAACATAAAAAAGAGAAGAGGAAGAGGAATCTTTCATAGTTAATTGTTACCAAGGAAAAGAGGATTGCTATGGTCTAACATTTTAGGTCATTGCCTATTGGAATATGTTTAATAAATAATGATCTGGTTCACACACTTTTGCTTAATCTCTCACACACTCGTGTTATTTTTTGTTTATTGTTTTTTTTTCTTTTTCTTTTCAATTCATTTGATATGAATGCAGGAAATTGAAAGGAATGTGTAAGAGGTAAAAATAGGTGCGTGGATAGCACCACCTTTTAGTAAATGCCATAGTGTGATAATCATATGAGAGATAAATAGATGAATGATAACATGGTTATTTTTATATAGAGAGATATTTGATGGTATTGGTAATGAAGGTGTCATGCAACGCTTTCAAATAATGAACACGCGGTGAGAGATATTGTAATATTTTGTATGAAAAATCTTATGGATTAATAAATAAGTATTTGTTTAGTAAATTCTCTAGCTTTTTATTTTGTGACTTTATTGTTTAATAATGCCCTCATTCATATAGATTTCTGGCTTCGTCACTGAGTTCGGTTGTCCTAAGTCTCGAGTTCGGTTATCGTTATTTATCTATTCAAATGCCAACCTCATTTTCATAAGATTTAATGGAGGCTGGAGTGGGAATTGTCTTATGGCACTTGACAAGTTTAGGTCAACTAAACCTAAATTCCACACTAAAAATGACTTGTGTTGACTGATTTATACGCCTGCTGTTCTCTAAATACACCATATTGTTAATCCATGAAATGACGAACAATGCCTAGGTTTATGGACAACCTTGTTGCAATGTCACCTTCAATGTTGCTGGGGTGGTTGCACTTAGAGAAGCACTTCAATTTGCTGAAGTGGCATGTGTTCTTTGGTTTTTTTAAGTTGTGAATACAAAGTGCTAGGTTAAAAATTGTGAGTTTTAATTAGGGGTGGGCAAATGGACCCTAGGTACTCGTGAGTCAGGACGAGTCCTAACGGTTTTCAGGGCAGGTCCAAATTTTTTAAATATGAAACGGGGCAAGGCGGGTCCAAATAGTTGAGGAAACGGGTCTTCAGCCCGGCCTGTATTCACCGTCCAAATCAGTGCTTTAGTCTCCTATGTTTATTTTTCCCCATATCAGAGTCATGAGACTCTCAGTGACTCAGTTTAATGGTAATCTTGAGAAATTGAGCCATTTAGACGGGGGTTTTGAATTTTCGTTTTTCGTGCTTTAGTGTCTTTTACGGTTTGGGATGTCTCAAATGTAAAAACAAATTGTAAATAAACTAAAGAGCCATGACACGTTAGTGAAGCTAACACCTCCACCAACATAGTTGACAAAATGAGGTAAAATAGAACGCAAAGGAAACATGGATTAAAGCAAGACATAAGAGCAATTCCACCCTTAAGGACTTTGTGCCAGCACCCAGCCCATTTATCCACTCAAGTGAACAGTAATAGACCCCAATGAACAGTAATAGGCAAAGCATCTCCACCCCTAAAAAAAATGCGCTGGCACAAACGATCTTCACTCCTACAAAATGCGCTGGCACCCAGCCCATTTAAATATTATTAATTTTTTTAAAATTTTCTATATTTTTTTAAAAATTTTCATAATTTTAAATAATTTTCATAATTTTTAATTAATTTTTTAAAAAAAATTAATGTTGTTAATTAATCTGGACCGTTGATCTGTGATCGGACGGTCCAGATCAAAAGTGAATTTCAAAATTTTTTTTACCGTTGGAAATCCAACGGCAGACAGTTGGCCACGTCGCCTACCCGGGGTAAGATGTGAGTGCGCCTGCGTCGCAGGCCTCGCCTCTGAACGGCTGTCGGGTACTCGCGCCACGGCCGCATGAAAGCCACGTGCTAGGTGCAAAACAAAAAAGGGCCCGGTCCCTTGGTCAGTCAAGTTTGGGCTGATCTGTTGCCTCGCTTGGGCTGGGTGCCAGGCAAATTTGTGGGCTGGAGCAATTTGGCTGAGTCCCAGCCTGGTTTTTTGATTGGGTGCTGGGCTAAAAAGGCTCCGGTGGAAGTGCTCTAATAGGGAGTAAAGTGAAATTTCATATAAGGTATCTGGAGGTTTAGCAAATTCAAGACATGTTGGGATTGGGCTTTGGCTATATACGAAGTCATTAAATTTCAAGCAAAAGCTCAGCCCATTAAGCACCAATAAGCCCAAAGCCCATAATCGTACAAAATAATTCCCCGCGAATAATAACAGCCCGCCCCAAAATCCAACATCAAAGCTACGCGGCGCACGTTATCACACTCCGCCTAAAACCTCCGTCAGTCCCGTCTCTTCGTTCTTCATCCACCATTCCGGTACAAACTACACTCCTCCGAGTCTGACTAAGTCTCCCCAAACGGCAGTCCCAGGCGGGCGATTCGCCGGAAATGGACGCCCTTTTCGACTCAATCAACGTTCGAGAGCTCCTGTCGGCGCAGGACCTCAGCGACCCCACGACCCCTCTGTCCGCACCCGATCTCCGCCTACTCATTCAACGCCTCGACTCCCACTCGCTCCAAATCAAGTCCAAAATCCAATCTTACCTCCTCTCTCACCACCAGGATTTCGCCAACCTCTTCTCCGTCTGCAACGACGACGTTACGCGCTCCAATCAAATCTCCGACGACGTCGTTCAGCTTCTGAGTTCGATTTCCGACCGCCCGATCGAAGAGGAGATCGGGCAGATTATAAAGAAGATGAGCGCCACGACGAAAGAGGCGAGGGAGAAGAAGGCATTGTTGGAGTTGGTGAGGGCAATTCTGGCAATAAGTGAAAAGTTGAAGGGCGCGAGAGAGGGGTTGACGAATGGACGGCTGAGATTCGCCGCCGAGGAACTGAGGGAGCTGAAGAAAGCTCTTAGGATTTCTGATGATGATCGTGTCGATGAGAGAGAGCCCGTGGTGTACAGCTTGCTGAGGAAGGAGTGGTCAGAATGCTTTGAGGAGGTAAAGGAGATTACTTTCTGTTTGGTTGCCGAGAAAATGAACGAAAATGAGAGAAAATTAAATAGCTGGTTCATGGAAAAAAATCTATTGTGGTTGTTTTTTGCTGATTTTTATTTGAGTTTGTGATTGTGTTTTTAGAGGAATTCGGTTTGGGTTTGTAGATTCAAGAGGTGCTTGTGAGGTTCATCGGAAAGGCGGTGCGGTTTGAGCGGGAATTGAATATAATCCGTGTCAAGTATGTACTAAACATTGATGGAAACGATGGGATTGAGCTCCGCACAGTTTTGGAAGCTTTGGATGTAAGTTAAAGTTCATATGTTTTGTTCCTTCCCTTGCCATTGAATTTGAATATAAATTCGAGTCCTCATCTTACAGTGTCAGTACAAGTAGACACATTGTTCAAAACTACCCAAAATTCAATTCAAGTTATTGTAATGAATTCAGTTTTCTGATTTTGTTATGGGATTTTAGGTGGTTGGAATTTTGGATTATGGTCTTGCTAAAGTAGCTGACTTGATGATCAAGCATGTCATCTCCCCGGGTCTAAATTTTGGAGCTCCTGTCTCCTTTGTAGCTGAAGTAAATCAAGACTCAAAAGTGCTGACTGAGGCGATACTGAACATTGTGCCATCAAATGATCCTAAGGTAGTTTTTACATGTCAATCTTGTCTAAATTTTTATCAGTCTTATTGTTAATGTTTAATGGTAGAACCTGTAATCTTTGAGAAAAAAAAATGGGCTCACCTCAAGTTATCATATATGATTGATTTGTGGGACTGACTCTTTAAGTTATCAATTCAATAAAGGGTATTCCGCAAATTTGTACTCACTGGATTCTGATAAGCGTTGCATTGACATTTTCCTTTGGATTTTCAGATTAAAAAAATGGATAGTGGTGAGACTATCTATTCAAGGATTATTCAGGTTATCAAGTTTATTAGCAACTATATCTGCCTTCAAGATGAATCTTGGATTCGATGCTTTGGGAGATTGACATGGCCAAGGATTTCAGAGTTAATTATTTCTAAATTTCTTTCGAAGGTTATTCCTTTTATCTCTTTGCACCCATCCCCTTCTTTTTTAATTAGTTTGTTTGAATTCTATTATAAACATAGGTTATCAAACAAGGATAGGAATTTCGGTGAATAGATACTCAAAATTATCTCGTCATTAGCTGCATTAAAATTACTGCCTGCATCATGACATGTGTCATTTTGCATATGTCTATGTAATGGAGACATACGTTTTGTTGTTTCAGGTTGTTCCTGAAGATGCTTCAAAACTTGCTGACTTTTTGAAGATCATTAGTTGTACTTCCGAATTTGAGACTGCTTTAAGGGAAATGAAGTTTATTTCAGCATCTGATAACAAAGATAACCGGTTGAGCAATTTTGCTGAAAATGTCGAGGTTCACTTTGCATCCAGGAAGAAGACAGAGATCTTGGCAAAAGCCAGAAATCTGCTTCTACAATGTGATTTTTCTGCTCTTCATGTAATCTTCTATATCTGTCTTGAATGCATTTATAGCTATTCGATAATGCCAGCCGTTGAACAGTATATTTTCACTCAGGAGTATCCAAGGAATAACAAGAATGATCGGGATGCTGCCAAATCTCCAGAGCTTGTTGACTTGCTATTCCTGTCAGGGAGGTGTGTGGTGTCCAAAGCAGCAATTGAACTAATGAAGCTAGTGCACCAGACACTTCAGGTATCTGGATTAAAACTTATAAAATGTTTGATTTTCCCATTTAATGAGGTAGTAAAATAGAAAAGCAACCTTGTGTTTAAAACTTAGTTTTCATGATTAATGCATTTTTTCTCAAGTTTCAGTTTTCTCGCTTCTCGATTCTTTTAAGGCCACAACTGTGATTGGAATGTGTAGGATATTTGCGTGTCATCCCCCAGAGTTGCTTTGGAATTTTATCGGGCTGCTAGGGATGCTCTACTTCTATATGAAGTTGTGGTTCCTGTCAAGGTTAGTACATGGAAACCAGTTATAAACTTTACCCACTGACCTTTTTATACATTTGCTAAGCCAATCTAAAAAAGTGCAGGTGTGATGGTTATGTCTGTCCTATTGTACTAAATTTTTTGAGAATCCGAACCCGGCTACCTTCTCTGTGTCCCTTTCTAAGTTTTATTCATGAAAGATACAAAAGAGGTCGCTGATGACAGTTGATGTTACAGTATCATTATGATTTTTATGTCATTTTTCTGATGAACAACCACGAAAATCATTTTAATAATTTAATTGTAGCATTTTGTTTTCCTATGCTTTAACATCATATCTCAGTTTATAAAACTGCTCTGGCAAATTTTTATCAAGTTTACTTTCTGGCTTGTTTTCACCTCACTTAAGTTTTTCATCAGTACTGGTGATTTTTGCATGCACTATAAGTGATCTTCTCTCTTGACTTGTGAAGCTAGAAAGGCAGCTTGATGGAATCAACCGGGTTGCTGTTCTTATGCACAATGATTGCCTTTATCTATCTCAGGAGATACTTGGGCTTGCTTTCGAGGTACGCAATGAACAGTCATAATCGGCTCATGTTATCAATTTTGTAGATTCTATTCACCACCATCACCAATATCACATGCATGTTTGCACCTATAATCACTCTAGTATCATGTACCACTATCTAATAAAAAAAACTCTTATGTTCGAATGTGCCAAAGAATCACAGTTCACTATTTATAGGATACCTAACTTAGATCCCAACAGAATGCTGATTTGCTATTCTGTCAATAATGGAATCCATTTACTCTATACTGCTTCTAAAGTTATAATAAATAGTGAAATTCATACATTTGTACGCTTTTGTCCCAGTATCGCTCAGACTTTCCAAGTTCCATCAAAGAACATGCTATGTTTGTTGATATGGCTCCAAGATTCCATCTTATGGCAGAGGAAATACTGCAGAGACAAATTCAACATGTTATTCGTAGTTTGAGAGAGGTATAAACGTGCAGAAATGTTCCAATTCGTATGAGAGCCAGAAATTTACGTAGTTTATTTTAGAAACTTCGAGCTTTTTATTTAACTTCAGAAATTTTTGTTTTTTACCAGGCTCTAGATGGCGCTGATGGATTTCAGAATACCCATGAAAGGCAACAATTTCAATCTGCAAATTTGAGTATAGATCAGGTGGCCTGCTGTTAATTTTAATGACGAACTTTTGTTTCATACTATATTTGTCAAGGCCTTTTTAGTACCTTTGTTTTTCTACGGAGGTATGTCTATAAGGCTAAACATATCTTGTTTAGGTTGTTTTTATTCTGGACAAAGTACGTCTGATATGGGAGCCAATCTTGTTGCCTTCAACTTACAAGAGAAGCATTTGTGTTGTGCTTGAATCGGTTTTTTCTAGAGTGACAAAAGACATACTCCTTTTAGATGATATGGCAGCAGAAGAAACATTACAGGTATAATCTTTTGATTATATATCCGGTTTTTGTACGTTTGATGCTTATATGTCTGCTAACTGTATCGTTGTATTTATGTTCCTAGCTTCAAAGCCTGATTCATTTGATGCTGGAAAGCTTAAGTTCTTTGCTGGAGTCCCTTGCTGCCATCCAAGTAGAGAAGTCACAAGAGGGCATTGCTTGCATCATTGATGATTTCATACCTTCGTTATATAAAATTCGTAAATTGGCAGGCATGTTTGATTGTTTTCTGTCTGATGCTGAAACATTAGTGTGATTCAGTAGAGAACTAGTAGATGTCTTGCAAACAGAGACCTAATTCTCATTTTTGTGTTCAAATTCTTCAGAATTATTAGATATGCCCTTAAAATCCATTACAGCAGCTTGGGAAAGTGGAGAGTTGCGCAGTTGTGGTTTTACGTCGTCAGAGGTATGATTTCAGTTTTGTTTGTCCGTGGCATGATTTCACTTGAGCACATATTTTGTTCAGCTTTCTGTGCTGTTCATTTCTCACTGTTTTACAAGCTCTCGAATTTTTGCAGGTAGAAGATTTTATCAAGGCGATATTTGCAGATTCAACTTTGAGAAAAGAATGCTTAGCGAGGATAAAAGGTGACTGGTAAAACGCGCATATGATTTTCTAACTTCAGCAAATGGAATTCTCAATGTACTTAGAAGCTACAGCATGTATTAGGTGATTCACAATTTTTCGCTGTGGATCCTTTTCGAGGGATTAGGTGCCACTTCGCTATAATTTTAACTTTAACGAAAAGCTCTTGCTACTGTTCATTTTAACGAAAAACCATATTTTTACACTAAAAATTCAATCTTGTTACTATTTACTTTACCCTTTATTTTGTCGTTATCGTTAAAACTCAAAGTTTTCAAGCTCTTCTTATTAATTTTCCTTAATTTTTTTAATGCATCATAACTCTTTTTTTCCTCTTTTATGTAATATTTCGAATCTAGTGGATCTTCACAGATATGTTTTCAAAAGTTTGCCTCATTCACTTCAGCACATTAAATTTAGGGTATGGCTTTACCTCACATATTCTTGTTGATTTTGTGCATTAATTTTCTTTAATTCATTCGATCAGATGCTCGATAATTGAGAGAGGTGTGTGAGAGGTAAAAGATTGAGAGATGTGTGTGAGAGGTTTGTTTATTTCATTCGATCATACACGATTCTTAAGTAAACCAATTCAAGTTGATACTCAAAAAGATAACTTTTTCAATAATGCAGGAAAAATAATTTTCTCAGTTATACCAAGATCAGAAGCATAAGAAACTTTTATGCGAAAAGACGTTCCTCGTAAGATAGCTCTCTTGATCTGTCGAAAACATCGTTGAAAAAATAGAAACACTAGAATGATCAGCAACGCTTAACATTGCTCGTAACGTCCTCCAAAATCAATCTTAGCGTGATACATGTTTCCTCTACCTATTATGATAATGCTTTAAATTTATCACAACTCGTCCTTGTTCGTAGTGTCTTCTCCCATCAGTTCTTCAAGGGAGAACTCGTCCTCTTCAAGGATTTGCCCGTCTTTACCATCCCAGGGTTCGATCTTCGCAATGTTTGGGGTGCCCTCCAGAGGCAAGTTTCCCTTTCCTCCACGCCCGGCTTCCCTCACAAATTCTCTGGAAAACGAAATTGAGTTGTTTTAATTTGTTTTATCATCACAAGGATCAAGGGTGGTTCAAGATAATGTGGAGGCAGAAAACTTACGTAATCTGATCAACCTCGAATGCACTCTTAAGTGGTGCATAAGCTCCCTTTTTCGCATTTAAGGCCACCAATGCTGGATATCCATAACCTCCGACACCTACTCGGTTCTCGAGGTCTGGCTGCTTACCGGCTGCTGCCCATACATAGCTGCAACATATATGAACATTCATTGTCAGTAACTAGATTCTCAGCTTCTCAAGCCTGCGAGGTTTCATCGCAAGTGATTTATGCATTTTCCCAAAAACTTGCCTGTAGGGACTTCTCTTAAACTTCTCTGCAACGGATAGTAACTGCTGAATGTACTTGTTCCTCCCTTCTGCCTTGGAGTCCAAGATATCAGGTAGGAAAGCCACAAAACAGATGGCAGCTGAACCACATTTCTCTTCCATGGCATCCTACAAGGGCACGGAAGCTTTAGTCCCCTGGGTTACTTACAATCTCACACAGCTTAAGTATTGGATGGAAGTAAAAGCTTACAGGGCCAGTTAGCTCGGTCACTTCAGGAGGTGCAACGTTTGTTTCCAATTGTTCGAGAGCAAATGATTCAATGGCCGAAGCACTCCTCGCACCCTCATAAGGGAGTGGGCTCTCTTTGTCAGCTCCAAATACCAATATGGTCGGAAATCCTTGAACGTTGAACTTGCTCATCAGAGACTGGTAATGCCACCTCGTTAGAACCATATAGTACACAAAACAAAAAACATGTAGACCGAGCACTTATATAGCAATGAAAGCATTGTTACCTTCTCTGCATCACAATCAACATGTCCCAACTTCACCTTCCCTTGTAAGTTTTTAGCGGCCTTCTTCCACTCAGGTGCCAATTTTTTGCAGTGCCCGCACCTTAAATTTGAAACAAGGAAATTAGAAAGAAAAAATTGGCAATAATTTTCTATAATCTCATATAATAGACTGACTGATCACAATCGGAAAATAGCTTATACGATCATCATACCAATAAAAACTACTTACCAAGGTGCAAAGAATTCGACAATCCAGAGTTCTTTACTTTTAAGCACCAGTTCATTAAAATTCTGGGAGTTTAATTCTACTGAAGCAGTAGGTTCAGATTTTTCACTTGATCCTCCTGTTGTCTTTCCGCTTAAACGGTCCTTCAACAGCGCCTTTATCTGTACAGGACCAATGGTCACATTACTAATACATGAATCCATTTTATGCAAGAGCATTTTATGACCAAGCGACAACGAAGGATAATCATGATCTACGCATCCTCTGATACGGAATTCTATTCCAACCGATATTACAGACAAAGAAATAAACAAACAAAACAATAAGAAGTTTGAACACGAGATTACGACAAACCTGTTGGAGAGCAAATTCTGCAACGGGTTTCACATCCCTTGCTCCCTGATAGTCAACTGGAGGCTTTCCAGGTACAAACACCTTTATTGTTGGAAATCCTCTGATCCCGTATTCCTACCGAACAATCAAACATACCGACAGTCCCACACAAAATTAACATAGTAAACAACCTGAAATATTCATATTGCCTTGTCCAAATTCGACAAGACCATGATCCAATTATTTTCAGGCAGAGGGGTGTTGTTAATCTACTTTTGCTACTTCAAACTTATATGTCAAAATTAGTAATTACAAGAGTAACTATGGGAAACCTGAGCGAGGGACTTGTGCGCATCAGCATCAAGAGCTGCCACGGTAGCCACACCCTTTAAGACAGTAGCCGCCTTCTCCCATATCGGCGTTAGAGCCTGACAATGCCCGCACCACGGTGCAAAGAATTCAACCAGAACAACCCTGTTCGAGTCCAGAACCTGCCACCGTTCCAAAGGATTCAGTTCAAGAAAATACTAGTCATATTTTGGTCTGATCCAATGTTTTACTGATCGCCTTCGATGTTCACAAACAAAGATAACAATCGCATCGTATCCAAACAATTTCTTGATAATGTAACACTATACTAGGAATCAGTAGTTAACCCAATAATCATCAGAACTTTACTGATCACATTTCTATTGCTGGGAAACGAAAATAAGTAAATTTATCACACAATTCACACTCAGTGCAAAATTGACTTACCTTTTCCAAAACAAATATTCTCATGAAGCTAAAAGCCAGATCCAAAAACTAATAAGCTCATTAAGCAGTAAAATTCTAAAAGCGATGCAAGAAAGCACTTTGCTTTCAACAGCAATAGCTTCTGAATTGAAAAAGCCAATCAGCGCCCAAGTGCTTTTCAATCAAAAAGGTGACGAATTTCAATAGATTAGTGCAAAAAAACTGAAAATCTGAAAAGGGCACGTTGCAATTACTGGTGAAGTTTGAACATTTACCTTGGACTTGAAGTTGGAAGGAGTTAGCTGAAGAACTGGCGATGAAGGTCCGTACAGTGCATCACAGACATTGAAGACGAAGAAAAACAGGAAGAAGATGATTGCGACTGCTCGAAATTGGTTCTCTCTCATTCTCTCTCTCTCTCTCTCTCTCTCTCTGTGAGATTTGTTGTGTGAATCAGTGAAGAAACCTCTCGAGGCACAGAGACAAACCCCGTGTCTTCTCTTCTGGGCTGGGCGAGCTACGTGTGAGGGCCAACCAGAGAATTACACGTCAGCAGGCCATGGTTTCTCGTTGAAATTTTTTTGGTGTATTTTGTTCTTTATTATTTGTTCATAAGAGATTGGACCAATAAAGGAATAATAAATTTATTATCAAATTAGTTCGCATAAAAATTTAATTAAATGCTATGAATATAGAGAACTTTAACTAAAAGCTGCTCTCGTACTTTTTCATTTTAACGAAAAATCACATTTTTATACTAAAAAGTCAATCTTGGTATTATTCACTTTACCCTTTATTTTGTTCTTATCATTAAAACTCAAAGTTTTCAAGTTTTTTTTTCATTAGTTTTCATATGAATTCTATGCCCTCTGGTTAGGATTTGGGTAAGGGATAAGTTTTTTTTAGTACATCGATATCTTTACACTAAAGAGAGGAAGAGTTCAGTTAAGCCACACAATTAGCAGCGTAATTTGGTATCGAATTCGCTATTCACGAGATTCAAACCTAAGACCTCTCACTTCCAAGTGAAGACCACCTCTTGAATTATTACTCAGTTGAAATTGACTTCATTAAACTATTTTTTTGGTAAATTGACTCTCTGAACTATTTGAAATTAACCAATTACCCCTAGCTGTTAGATTTCATCCACTATTCAGTCAAATTCAAGGGCATATTAGTATTTTTCATCATCAACTGTTACTTGTCGGCTATAACCAGTTATAACATATGAACACAAAATATTTCAAACATATGAGATTAAACTTTACATTGCTTACGATGGTTAACCGTGACTTTGTTCAGATTTCTTTATTATAATGAAAGATGATGATAACTTCAAGCGATCCAAAGGACATTAGGGCACATTTAAATTAAAATATGAAAGGATCATGATCTCTATAAAATTAGTTAATTTTTGACAATTGATGAAATGAGATCAACTGCCTGAAATGCTCTCAATCCTTCTCCCACACACAATGCCCTTATAATCATGAGCGGTGGTGGCAGCCGTGGGATCAACCACCAACTCATTCTTGACGAAAATCACAATCCGGTAATTGATGCCCCCGCCACTACCTTAGTGCTGCCCCCGGACGATTGGATGAGGATCGATAGCGTGGTACTAATCTTTCTCTATTCCAATTTATTTATATATTTTTTGCTTTTTTTGTTTTTTGCTTTGAGTTTTTTCTTCATATGTTACTTTATTTGAGTAACCACTATTACATTCAAATATCTTTAAAGTTAAGTTTTAAATCGTTGATTTCAAATGTTTAAATATGAATTATAATAGATTTTGCATAGAAAAATATATTTTGAAGAACATGAATATGATAGTTTGTTGTTATGGTAAGAGAAATAAAAGATTAGCTCCTTAGCAATAGCTTCTTGTGGACAATCGGTAGTGAAATACCGAATGTATTCTTTTCTATTTTATTTATTTATTTTCTGCTTCTTCTTTTTCCATTAAACATTTTTTTTCTTCCTACGTTACTTTATTTATAGGGTTTTTATCATAAATGGTCCCTGACATTGATCAAACACATCATTTTGGTCCCTGACATTGAAAATCAATAGAAATGGTCCCTGAGATTGATCAAACACATCACAAATGGTCCTTCCTTTAAAAACTCTTTGGGCAATTTTCAAAGCTTCGTAACTCAATCGTTTCTTAACCAAATTCGATCCACAATATATCAAAATGAAGATAGGAAAGTGTAGAACAAGATTATACCTATTTTGAAGCCCAATGGTTGCCGGAGATGGCCGGAAAATAGCCTCAAATGTGACTGGTCCGCAGAAAAACTGGAAAACTCGCCGGAAACAGGGTAAACTTTAAATGTTCATAACTTCTTCAATAATCAACGAAATCAAGTGATTCAAAAACAAAAATCATAATTCTCGATGAGACGAAGAGAATGGTATCTTTCTTGATGGCTAACTCGCCGTAGTTTGGCCTAAAAACGGCTCGAAATTGGCTAACTCGAAAATGGTTATCCAATTTCGAGCCGTTTTTCGGCCAAACCACAGTGAATTATCAGTCAATAAAGGTACCATTCTCTTTGTCTCGTCGAGAAGTATGATTTTCATTTTTGAATCACTCAATTTCGTTGAGTATTGAAGAAGTTATGAACGTTTAAAGCTTACCCAGTTTCTGGCGAGTTTTCTAGTTTTTTCGCGGACCAGTCACATTTGAGCTATTTTCCGGCCATCTCCGGCAACCATTGGGCTTCCAAATTGGTACAATCTTGTTCTACACTTTCCTATCTTCATTTTGATATGTTATGGGTCGAATTTGGTTAAGAAACGATTGAGTTACGAAGCTTTGAAAATTGTCCAAAGAGTTTTTAACAGAATGACCATTTGTGATGTGTTTGATCAATCTCAGGGACCATTTCTATTGATTTTCAATGTCAGGGACGAAAATAATGCGTTTGATCAATGTCAGGGACCATTTGTGATAAAAACCCTTATTTATATTCAAATACCTTTAGGTTTAGATTTATATCCTTGTTTTTTAGTGTTTTGACATAGATTATAAGAATCTTTTCTATTTTTTTTTTAACAAAAAATAAGACACAACGATGAAGATGATAGTTTGGTGTTATGGCATGATATGTTTATTTGTGCCTTGCCTTTGTCACGCCGTGCTTGTTCGCGTCTAACCTTCATAAAAATGCACAACTGCCTGTAAAGGCACAACGAAGGGAAGACACGAACAAGTGTCTGATTCCATGTATGACCAAGCATAACATTCCTTGCAAAGGCACAATATTTATAAACCACACGCTTGCTAATTTATGTCATTTGATATTCTTCAATTCAACGGCCAAAAATTGAGAGGAGTGTGTGAAAGATAAAAAGAAGTGTATGGATAACACCACCCATTTACAAATGCCACGCTTATCTTGTACAACCTTGCACGAAATCCGTGTGATGCCATCATCCCAGCACACTTTGATCAACTCCTTTCAACTCCCCCAATTCTCTATATAAGCTTCTCCAGCCCCAGACGCCAAACCCGCCATTGCTAACTTCAAAGATCGAGGATTTGAGATAACGAAAGATTTAGAGGTCGAGGATGGAGAAGCTCGTCAATTTAGTTACCAAGCTGAAGAAAATGGTGAGGTCATTGTCAATTCGTGGGAACCTTGATCGCCAAGTTGGCATTGGAGGTTGGCCTTGTGCTGTTTGCTGCGAGGAGCTTTTCTTGCCATCTAAAAGGGTGAAGGGCTGTCGAACAAGAAACAGCGATGTTGATACGTTTATAGCAACAAATGCTGCAGCCTGGAATTATTTTTTACTCTTGGACAAAACATTTATATTTGAGAGAGAGAGGTTCACCATTGATGCTAATGTACAATGTGAACAAAAGTCAGGTACTTGGATTCTCATCGCAGTGCATGCTCCATCCGGATGTGCAAATAATGATCATGTGATTTCGGTTTTGTAATTTATTTTTGGTCTAATTTAATATAAACTACGGTAATTTTAGTGCAGAAAGAGAGTACGTTGCCATATGGCTACGCCTACGTTTGCTTATGTTTTTGTATTTAATTTGTGTTTGTCAATCATACAATTAACATCCGAGGCTTACACACAGTAGCATTTGAAAATTAAGCATCTTCAACCTAACCACTGCGATGCTATAGCTTCTGAGTCCAGCAGAAACTTTTCTCCAAAGTAGAAACAACAGCATATACGAGGCTTAAAATATAGGAAAGCTCATATATGTAGATGCATAAATGATAAATTATACACAATCAATGCCTTTCTTAAATCATCTCCGGAATTCAAATCCGAACCCCTATTAATGGTTTCTTTTTAAATAACTTCTAAATTTTGATAATTGTAAGACAAGAAATGTCTTACACCACAAGAAATCTCACATGTAGGAGATGCGTATTACTATAGCTTGTAAAGTTTGAATTTGTACGCAGCTCATATAGAATCAGTATTGTTCCTACTCCAGTTCCAGATAGTTCAGTAAACAATTAACTTCAGTGGGAGTTTTGACTCCTCATGAATTCAAATCCTCCATAACAATTAAGGAATAGTAAACATGACATTAATGGAGCTTGAAGAAGGCCAGTAGAGGATCATACACAAGTTGATTGGCATTCACGCTCATAATAAAATCCATATGAGCATAATCCTCTCTGTACTCTACCACAAGCTTGTCCTTGTCATGATCTTTGAGGTTGTCAAGCAGAAGCCCCACGTCATTAACGTCAGAAAGCGCATCTCTCCCCCCGTAGCTGAGGAAAAGAGGAACGTCTTTCGGAATGTTTGCCATGTTGTACACAGGAGGAGTAGGCTGCTTGTAGTGTTCCATGTTCGTGTCTTCGTTACCATAATCGTACATTTCTAGGGTTCCCATCCTGACCACTATCCAAAATCCATAAACCGATATGACCAAACATTAAAATTGTAAGGATTAATCTGTTGATTAGATAGGACTTCTGGGAACTTAGTGTTCCAGAATTCAAATATCACAATTTATATAACTTGCTATTAACTGATAAACCTAGAAATGGATGAGACTCACTCTGAGACAGATGTATCATGTTCTTGGTCGCCGTAGACTGGGGGAAGTTCTTAAATAAAGCAGCCTTGCTTGCAGAACTGAGGCAGCAATTTGGGCCTGTATATGGGTTGCAAAAAACTATTTCATATTAAGTGTGAATGAAGAACCCTAACATTGTTACTATTGAGATTTTGAATCCCATGCGTCGTGAAACTAAGGCCCTGCATAACAGTTTAAATGATTTTTGGCCTCATTACCTGTTATAGTTGTCAATAAGTCGGAGCAGTCGACGCCTGGTGTTTTGCAGATAAACTCTACAAGTTCTTGTGTCTCACTGTTGAGGTTTTGAGAACAAAAAACTGTTGTCATTTGTTAAACAAAATATCTAAATTTCTTTTACCAAGTTTAATCTACTTTATGCTATTGTCGTCATGCTTGTGTCTTTATTACTACTGAAGCAAAACTGCTTAAGTTGCTATCTCACCCGTTTGGAACTTCATGCAAACCCAACAATTTTAGTTTCTGTAAAATAAAAAATGACAACAGTTTAGTCAGCTAATTCCATTTTTGCAACAGTGAATTTCTAAAATTCATATTTTAAAAAAAAAAAGAGTAGTCACTGAGTTGTGTTACTTCTGCTAAAAATATGTCCATAAGAATCCTTATAAACAGCGAGGACATCTGACCCAGGTAAGCGATTGGGCTAAGCAAAGCCGCCGATCTCACCAAGTTCAACAGTTTTTCTTGGGAGAAAGCAGCGAGGACAGTCAGAGTTCCCTATGAAATTCGTATGGTTAAAATATGTTAATCGTGGACAAAGAGGTGTACCCATGGAGTGGACGCTAGTATTGTCCAACTTTAGATATGAGCAAATTAGGTGAATATTTACCAAGGAATGCCCAACATAGTGTAAATTCTGTCCTGTTTGATTGTTCACGTACTTGATTAAAGCCGGAAGATCATAAGCAACTAATTCATCCCATGTCCAGTCCCAGTAAGCCTACACATTATAGAAGATTCAACAGATATGTTTCAGTAAAAGATTATGATCTGCAGATGGCATGATGTGATCAACATTTGACAAGGCAACGCTAACCGGATCATTAGGAGTAAGTGATGTGTGTCCGCGACTAGATCTTGTCCCGCGAGTGTTAGCAAGCCATACATCAAACCCATTGTCCGCCAAGATAAATGCCAAAGCTTGATCCGGCGGATTGAGTAGCCATGCTGAAGCATCCTGTTTTGTTCACACACAGTTGTTCTTTAATTAGTTCATGCATGTTTGTCTTCCACATGTGTATATGTGTATGTATATGCATGCTCACAGATATGGTGCTTAGGTGAAAACCATTAAGAGCCCATGTTGTAACAGAACAGGCTTCTTGTCTGGTGTCTCTTCACCAGACCGTCCCTTCGGAATTCTCTGCAAGCCGAGGATGTGACCGTCTTCTGTTGTTACCTGAAACTCATCATAAATTTCATGAAAAAAACACAATAAAAAAAAAAATTGATCTTTTTCACATGACATAAGCTGAATAAGTAAGGCATGCACTTTCTGATGCTTACTTTATGTTCTTGGCAAGTATAGCCCTGTGTCTCCAACATTGATTTGCAAATGCCACCATCGACATTTTCGATGGATTGCAGCTTAGTTCTTGTTGCTGCAACTACTGAAACCCAAAGCAGAGCCACAACAAGTATAATGGTCGAAGGATTTTCCATTTGAAGCTAAGGTGTCTGTGAGTGCAATAATTTTCACAGGTTTTGTTATTTATTGTAGACAAATGCATATACAACAACCAAACAAACGTAACAGACTAGTATTTTTCAGTGTGAGTCACACCGTCACTTGGTGTTACTAATCTACTCATATTATAACACACATATTGAAACTATATCTCAGGTCCATGACATATCAATAATGTCGTTACCCATATTATAACATCTAAAATGATAACATACATGGCGTTTGATGGTTTCTAAGCTTTTGTGAATGCCATGAGCTGATTGCGTCAGACATAATGAATCAACTAGCATATGCCAAATCAAAAAGAAAATCTATGTCACGTCAAGACATGACCATCATTTCAATAACACAAAATTTCTGGCAACTAAAAATTGGTGTTTATAGATAATGATAACAAAATAAGTGGTTTGCAATGAAACTAAAATGTGTGATTTTCTTTTGGTCACGCTTTGTCCCTGTCCATTGGAATTGTAGTCGAATAGTTTAAACTGTTGACATTTTTACCAATATTCTTTTAGTCAGTATTAGTGTTTGTTTGGGAAGTGATTTTCACATACTTACTTTAACCTCTCGCACACCAATATTAATTTAATCTCGACTGTCGATTTCGTTTGACTTATTCAATCCGATGACCAAAACTAAAGAAAGGTGTAAGAGAAGCTAAAAATGGTGTGTGAATATCACTTCCCCGTTATTTTTATGTATAGGCTTATGTTACACCAACTTTTCGAGGGGAAACGACCTCCAACATTTACAATTGGCAGGAAACGGGTATAATTGTCGGGGAAAAAGCGTCAGGTATTCTACGGGTGCTTAAATTGACAAAGTTGACTGCAAAATGTTGGATCATGCAAGTTAGGCATCAATTTTCTCTACTTTATTCTAAGATAAAAAAATCCAGTTACTACAATGAGAGGGAAAGAAACCTAGAAAAAAAAAAAAAAGCCTTCTAAATTTAACAATTGCAAGAAAAAAGAATTACAAAAGTAGCTAAAGTCTCAATGGAGCTTGAAGAAATCCAGTAGGGGAGCATAGACAACTTGGTTGGCATTCTCAGCCATAAGAAAATCCATATGAGCGTACTCAGCTGTATATTGTGCCACAAGCTTGTCCTTATCATGATCTCTGAGGTTGTCCAGCAAATACTTCACATCAATCACGTTCGACAGCGGGTCTCTCCCTCCATAGCTTAGGAATAGAGGAACGTCTTTCGGGATGTTTTCCATGTTGTACACAGGAGGAGTAGGCTGATTGTAGTGCTGAATGTTTATTGCTGGAAAAACATAATCATACATTGCTATGTTTCCCTTTGTGACCACTTTCCAGCATCAACAAGAAACAAAAAATTTGAAAGTTTGTTAGTATTGAATTTAACCAGAGGGGATATATATGAACTAAAAGCTTCAAAACGAATACTAGTTTTTTTTTTTCCTAGTTTACTTTGGGAGAACGACTTCACAGGGTTGCATCATGACAGTGTTTGATCAGCTTGGGATACAGTTACGGTAACATGCCCATTCTGGATAGCTTTCTTTCGTACTTTAGACACTTAGCAGTTACAATTCACCATTACTGAACCCGGAATTGAAAGAGACTTACTCTGAAACAGATGCATAGCATTCTTTGTCGAAGTGAACTGGGGCGTATGTTGAAGAAAAAGATTTATGCTTGAAGAACCGAGGCAGCAATTTGGCCCTATAACAAATTTCAAGTTAGAAGGGTAAATGACAAAGACTTAACATTGTGAAAAGGACTCTCACGCAACGGGCATCCTTGATGTGGGTAAGTTTCTCTATAACATATTGTCACTACCTGTTGTAGCTGTGAGGTAGTTGGAGCAGCCACTGCCCGGTCTTGCGCAGATATACTGCAGAGTTTGCTGCACCTGCCTATTGGGATTTCGATGAGATCAGATAAAACTTGTTATCCAAGTATAAAATGAGCGATCAAGAATAAAATGGATTAAAATTTCAACCAATAAATTTCGTTTTGCTATGAATAAATCGTTACTTGAAGCACAAGAAATCCTCTTCATTTAGACAATGAAAAAAATTACAAGACATACTTAAAATCTTCCCATACTTTTTTGTGCGAGATTGAATTTAACCCAGTGTATAGTCTGCATTTTTCTTTACAAATTATTTGAGCTGCAATCTCACCTGTTCGGAAATTCAAAGGAAAAAAAGAAAGCCAGTCCCTGATAAAGAAAATAGATAAAATTTTGGTCAGTTTTCTATGTTCATCACATTGAATTTAGAAATCCATACATGAAAAACCAAAATGTTCATTGAATTGTGTTACTTGAGCTAAGAACGCATCGACAGCAGTTCGTGCAAAGGGTGAGCGCATCTGACCAAGATAAGCAATTGGGGCAAGCAATGCAGCTGATCTTAGCATGTTTACCAGTTTTCCTTGGGAGAAGGCAGCTAGGGGAGTTAAAGTTCCCTATGATTCAATACTTCCAAGTCTCAGTCATCGATTTTCTCTGGGTCGAAATTTTTTCTAAAACTATAAATTATGAACAAAGTACAAATTATTTACCAAGGAATGCCCAACATAGTGTAATTTCTGTCCTGTTTGATTGTTTACATACGCAAACAATGCAGGAAGATCATAAGCAGCCAATTGATCCCATGACCAGTCCCAGTAAGCCTACATTATTAGAAGAAAATACATAACATTATTAGAAGAAAATACATACTTTTCGTTTAATTAAGGTTATGATCTGCAAATGGCATGATGTAATCAGCATTTGAGAAGGCAAAGCGAACAGGATAAAGCGGAGTAAGTGTTTTGTGTCCACGGCTGGAGACTGTGCCGCGACTGTTGGCAAGCCATACATCGAAACCATTGTCTGCCAAGATAAACGCCAAAGCTTTGTCCGGCGAATTGAGTAGCCATGCTGAAGCATCCTGTTAATTACAAAAACATAATTGTTTCTTAATTCGTTTGTACGCTACGTCACGTAAATGTGTATGCATGGTCAAATATAAGGTGCTAAATTAGGTATAAATTTACCATAAGGATCCCGTGGTGTAACAAAACAGGCAGCTTAGCTGCTGTCTCATTACCAGCAGACTTCCCAGCTGGAATCCTTTGCAAACCAAGGATGTAACCATCTTCTGTTGTTACCTTCGAAATTACCACGACGAAAGATGAACAAAATTTAATTAGTTAATGCGAAAGGGTGATGTATAAAACCCAAAAAAGAAAGGCTGGAAATTTTGACACTTGATCATTACTTTATGTTCTTGGCAAGGGTAGCCTTGTGTCTCCACCAGCGATTTGCAAATGCCGCCGTCGACATTGCCGATTGATTGCGGCTTAGTTCTTGCAGCTGAAATACAAAGTAGAGCTACAAGAAGCAGAATGCTGAAAGAGTTGGCCATTTGGAGCTGAGTTGTGTAGTTTCTGAGTGCAAAAAAACCAGGGTTTGCTTTTTATAGTGAACAAATCCATAACAAAATTAAAAGAAATATTTGCGATGATTTCTCATGAAAGTAATATTTCATAAGAGTTGACCTCCCAAACCTCAACGGGAGCATTTTTGCTCACCATCATAAACTATAGTGTATGCTCACCATACACCTAATCAATTGATACGTGTCATTTCACTTAATCTTGGTTAATTTTTTTTCAAAATTGAAAAACTAACATTTAATGTGAAAGTTAACTAGAGTTAGGTGAAAGGACACGTGTTAATTAATTAGGTGTGTGATGAGCATACACCACAATTATTATGATGAGCAAAAATACTCCGAAACCTCAACTGGTGACTGGTCAGACTTTGGCATATTTTCCTTTAAAATAGTTAATGTGTGTAATTCCTAATAAATGCAATTTCTACGTTTCATTTGTACATGTAAATGTAGGGACTCGCTACAGTTCATGTATTCACTTAATACATTCTTATATCTTAATTATAAAGTAAATATGTGTATTAAGTAAATCCATGTACTGTAAATTTGTAGTTAAGTCCGTATACTATGATTTATTAATTTGGGATACAACTCTCATTTCCTTGTCAACGCGCAAGAAAACTGTTAATAAAGAGTGTTGGTATGTCCACTTCCCAACCTTTATTTTTACTCACACCTTATAAAACAATATAAATAACAAATTAATATATAGTACACCACATTGGAATCCGTCATGAAAACGTAATAGTAACCCACAAACTCACATTGTCCTACGAGTTTATAGTAGTAGGGTTTCTAAACGGGTGAAATATTTGTTGCTTGGGGTCCCCAACTGCCAACGTTTACAAGTATTTTTTAGGGTACGAAACTGCACTTCTTTCAGAACCTCCGTGCCTTGCACTAAGTAACCTTTCCCGTCATTGGAATTAGCCGCTGCAAAGTCTAAGGATGACATTACAATTAGTGGTTCTGATGAGAAGATTCCAATCTGTTATTAGTGACCTGGGTGAAGTCTTTGAGATGGAAGACAGGGGTGCCCCTACTTATAGGGTTGCGGATTTCTTATACTTTAAGAAAGAAGGTAGCACCTTCGTGAATCAAGGAAAAAATGCTCAGGAAATCGTTGCGAGTGCAGTCATCCACCTTCGTCGGTGTCTTTGTAACCTACATTACTCACTTCGTTCAGTAAAAGGGCTGATTTCATGTGATTCTGAAACCATGGCGAAATCATCTTCTTCACAGATGATTCCATGGCTGGATTACTAGTCAAGAGGTGGATTGATGCAAAGGAGGAGTCAAGGCAGCTGTGACGGCATGTTTACTTACAAAGAATGAGTATCTAAATTATTCTCGATTTTTAACTTCCCTTGATTTTACCAGTGAATTAGATTGGTTAGGATTAGTTAATCCGATACATTCACTCATTCTCCTTGATATTCCTGACTTTTCCGATTCACGATTTCCCTTAATAACTCGCAACCGTGTAGAGAATCTGGAGATATATAGATAATAAGGCATTGAGTGTTGATCTAGACAAACTACGGTAAAAGTACAAAGGAACCATAAAAATGGTAGTAATTATACGAATTTTGTTGGTAAAAGGAAGATCCAGTACACGGTATGGGTAAATACAACTCTGCCCTCAGGGTTGTCAATGAGAAATATGAGGAGGGAAAAGAAAAGAACATAAAAGAATTGGCATTACTTCTGTCACAAGTAAATATTCTCACTGAAGTCTAAGGAAAGCTATGAGAGGATCATACACATCTTGCTTAGCAGTTTCACCCATCACAAAATCTACATGAGCGTAATCGTCTAGATACTGAAGCACAAGCTTATCTCCATCATGGTTTTTGAGGCTCCTCAGAAGCAGCTTCACATCTTTGATGTCGGAGAGGGCATCTACCCCACCGTAACTGAGGAAGAGAGGAAGCTCATCTGGAATGCTTGTCATGCTGTACACGGGAGGATTGGGCTGCCCGTAGTGCTGCATGTTCTCGTCCTTGTAGTCAAACATTGCAACTGTTCCGTCTCTTATCACTGTTGAGAAATCGCAGGATTGAATTCGAGTTAATTTATTATGGTTTCAATTTAAGCGTCGCAAAGGAGTTCGTAGCATTCAAAGTACTGGTGGTTTGTGAATGAGAAATTAAGAACTTACTCTGGGACATATGTACCAAGTTTTTGGTTGAAGTTGACTGAGGCTCATGGTCTAGAAAAACATCTACTATGGAAGAATTTAAGCAGCAATTTTTCCCTTCATTTTCCAAAAGTTTCCAAGTCAGTACATAGAAAAATGATTGAAATGGTAGCAAGAATCTTAGGAACATATGTATTACCGGTGAATGCGGTCACCCAATGGGTGCAATCAACGCCTGGTTTCCGGCAGACAGCCTTCAGAACTTCGACTGCCGCCTTCCTATTCAATTCAGGCAACACAAATAAACAATAGCATGCAAGTTCTGATCTTATAATTGGGAGTTTTCGGTGAATGCTTGATTGCGAATTACAAGGAACAAGTGAACAAGAATTGTTACCCTTTCAGATTAAATTTTCTTAAATCTGCATTGTATAATGCCTGTTAAGAGAAGATAATAGGTTGTCAAATAGTTGAATTCTTAGGAGACTAAAACAGCTAGAAAAAAGGAATTTCTGTTTACCTCGGCAATAAAGTTTTCAGCTACAGCTCTTGCTAGGGGCGAGGGCATATGGCCAGCATAAGCAATCGGGCTAAGTAAGACGGCTGATCTCAGGTTCTTCAGTTGCAGGTCTTTGGAAATTGCAGCGAGAGCAACCAATGTTCCCTGCAAAATAAATCCGTTGCTTGCTATGTTTATACTTTAAAAGTCTGCCAAAAGTTTAATATACTTTTTAAAATGTTTGCAGAAGAGAAGAAAGCTGCTGAGTCTGTGAAATTCACCAGCGAATGTCCAATGTAATGAATTTTCTGTCTGGTTTGATCGCGAACATACTGGAAAGTAGCCGGGAGATCATAAGCGACAAGTTCATCCCATGACCATTCCCAGTAAGCCTGAAAATGAGCAAAGTGACTCTAATGTGAAATACAAGATGGTGATTGTGTTTTTTTGAGTATTTTCATGTTGTTAGATGCAACCAAACAAAAAATTGCGACAAACATGAGATTCAGGAGAACGAGAGTAGTTACCGGATCATCAGGACTGAGTGATGTGTGACCGAGGCTGTATTTGGTTCCGCGGGTGTTTCCAATCCACACCTCATACCCGTTGTCAGCTAAGAGGAATGCCAAAGATTGGCCTGGAGGTAGCAGCAGCCATGTTATCCCATCCTGCCCAACAAACCACATAAACAAACTGTTACATTTTCCCAATTTACTGAACCTACTGAAAAGAACTGTACAGAATTACCGACCATCAGAAGACCGTGCTGCAGAAGTACCGGTACCCTCGTCCCCGACGGCCCCCCTGACTTCCCCGCTGGAATTCTCTGCATGCTGAGAATATATCCATCTTGTGTTGTCACCTACACAACCCAAAAATGCAACCAAGTCACATCAGTCAATGTGTTTCCGTGACTCGAAATTATTGACAAGCAGAAGAGCGAAAAAAAATGTAGGCATGTCACCGTGTGTTCTTCGCAAGCATAGCCTTGTGTTGCCACCATTGTTGCACAGATTCCGTCATCACCGGGAGACGGAGCGAATGCAGAAGCAGCATCCTGCACATTATTAGCCGAGAACAACTTTGTTCTGGTTCCAACTGCTGACTCACAGAAGAGAATAGCTACAATAATAAAGGTTAAGATCTTATTAGCCAACATCTTCATATGTTTAATCATTGTTTCCTGGTACAAATCACCTTTTGAGGTTCCGGCATTTTTATAGTACAGAAAAAAACCAGATGAAAACAGAACTGGGGTGTTCACATGAGCTAATAGCCTAATACAAATTGCTTAATGGATTAAACTAAGGTTCAACTAAGGCATCTAATGCTGATGGGTCCTACTTTTCACTATTTAAACGCAATTAAGAAATGTATTAACCTCAGATTTCGTCCCTGCCAGGATTCCATAATTTAGCAAGAATTTCCTGGATAAATCCAAACTCTAATCCAAGTATGTAAAACCAAAACATGGTCATCCTAGAGACATGTTGTCACTGTTCTTTTTGTCTAATTTGTAAAAGACGAAGGCGTAATGCCAATGGAGCCGCGGAAAGTAGTACATTTATGGATGTAAACTACCAAACCAACAAGAGCTCCAACACTTTTTTTCCGGTTTGGCCAACCAGAGTAAGAAACCTCGAACGGTTTACTTCGCGGAGAAAAACTTTGGTGTACTAGTTGTATGCACCAGTTCTTTGTCTCTCCAATGAGAAGACACAAAAAAAACGAGTGTATACAACCAGGATCGACAAGTTTTTCTCCAATTCGAAGCATCCGTTCTCTGCATAAACCACGGATACCTGTATCATACTCGCTGTTAACAGGCCATGGTTTCTTAAGCAAAGTGTTTCTTTCCTCATAAATCACATTTCTCAAATAGTTTTTCATGTGCAATAAATAGGAAAAAAAAATTAGATTCAGTGACATATGATTCACAATAAGAAAGACAACGATGAATCCAATTCCTTCATACGATTAATGATAATTTGATTTTCCAATTCCAATAAATACCGGTACAAAAATCAACCTTGGTATAAAATTATATCAACAATCTGTTTTCCATCAGGATTTCTCAGCAAACAAAAACCTATCATGATGCTTGCTTGCGAACAAGATTGATAGGATCCTCCAAATTATGTGAGGTACGAGTGTCCTTCATCTTTTCCGATGTTTTGACAGGATTATCTTGTGTTCTCGGTCTGGTTAGTGGTCTTTTGAGAAATTGGAATTGCCACGCTTTAGGTTCTATCCGCCTAAGCAGTGGCCACCTTTTCGGTTTAATTTGCCCTAGCAATTTCATCTGCTCCCTTCTGAACTTCCTATTTGCATACCACCTTCCACCTCGCCAACCCAAAGCGTAGCTGCAGTTCGGTTATAATGGTGTAAGTGTATAATGCATGAACAGTTTGATATTTGTAGTTTCATAACCAGAAAAGCAGGAATTATATTTCGGACATAGATACTAAAATTTAAAAGTACAAACCCGATAACTAAAGTAGTTCCCGCAGTGGCTATGCATGAAGGAAGACCAATAGTTCCAGAATCCATGATGTTTCTGATTTCTGACTGTTCTAGATTATGATTGTTTTTCATCTGCCACAGAAACAGATATCCAATTGTAACAAACATGGACAGATAATTAAGAAGGGGCCTTAATCTAACCAGCAATAGCATTAACCAAAATTTAATTAGGAAAATTGAGTGACCCTTGCTCACATGATGCCTCATCTCACTGTCAAAATCGTTAACAAAAATAGGATAAAAACAAGAATACAAGACATGGATAATAGTATTGTCGTTTTCTTTTCCTTTCAATGAGACTTTGTGCTTACCACTTTTTCAATAGATTCGAGCCTTTGATCAACTCTTGATTCATGTAGGTGACGTAAAGTATATCCTGCACCCACAACCGATGAGTATATTAGTCTATTAGATAAGAAAATGTTTTCTAACATATTACTGAGAGAGGCAACAGTAATAAGGTTAAAACAAAGATTTTGCACCTGAATGCATTAGTAAACCAAATTCTTTTGATTATAACGAATCTTTAGTTGTAAGTAAACAATTTAGTCAAAGAACAACATAAACCACAGATGCTTATATCATAACTTCATAAGTTTAGCACATCACATAATCTAGAACTAGAACGATTGTGTTTTTGAAATTTACACCTACATTATATTTACAATAAATTGTCCGTGTTACCCCAACTTCTAATTTGGTTTACAAAATCATATCCGTGTTTGGTATACATATGAAATATGTCTGACTGACCCAAAGCTCAGGTTGAAGATCCAACTGAAGTCGCACCCCTAAAGCTTACAAAACTTATTTGCCCTTTTTTGTGAAGTTTAGTTGAAGGGAACTTCATATGTGCCCTAAAATTTGCACATTATACCTTACAACTTATTGGAATAAGATGGAAATGCATTGAGTTTGTAGGGTAAGGTACAGGTGAGCAAATTGCAGGTTACATATGTATGCCTTAACTTGAATCAAGATTTCAAACAATTTATACTGCATCCACCGTCTGCGAATATTTCAACCCGCAATTGAAGTGGAGTGCCAAATGCCAATCCAATTACCATATAGTTAGCTGAACTTATATTCATCACACTAAATTTGTTGCAAAATACCAATAATTTGCTCACACCCTTTATCAATTTGAATACTAATGGATGATCATAATTTCATAAACAAACACTCGTGCAGAAAGCAATGCAAAATTGAGAAATTAAAGAGCTGCCAAACAAGAACTCACCAAACCATGCTGTGGCGACTGATGCAATAGAAGTTCCAACTGTAAATACAACCTTATGGCTTTCAAATATATCCTAAAAGCATTCACCAAAAAAAACACGAAACCCATCAAAATTAAACACAACCCATGAAAAAGAAATCCAACGCGCAACCTCAAACTCTCAGAAACCCCCAAAAATGTGAAAGAAAATCGAAAAGCAAGCACCTTTGTCGAAAAATAAGTGTCCTGAACGGCAGCCCATGATCTGAAAGCTTTCTTCCTCAACTGGGTTATGGCCTGAGAGCGCGAAAGTAAGGACCCCGAGCTTCTAAGGCGCTGCATGGCGCATTCCAGGGATGCCCACCGCGGAGTTTCTGGGAGGGAAAAATGGAGACAAAAGCTTGAAGCTGGTGCTTCTTTTGTTGCATTTTTTGTGTGTTTTGGGTACTTTATTGGTCAGATCAGATGGGATTCCGTAGAGTCCATAGCTTGGGAAAAAAGCAAAACCAGTAGGACTTGGGCTCGAAAGTTTAGAAGATTTACAAGATTCAGTCTGGGGTGGGCTATTGACCCTTGTCAAGCCCAATTTGTTTGTTTAACCTAAACTAGAGGGCAACTTGTATCCCATTCATGTTTCGTCAGAAAGGGACTTGTAGCTCAAGTAATGATATTAACTTGCTAGTACACATCAGTTATATTTCCTATTTTGAATCAAAACTTAAAACATTTTTAAATTAAGTGAAAATTAAGTGCTGCTAAACAAATCGATTATGCATCGGTAAAATAATAGTTATGCTTGGGTAAAATTCATTCGTGTAAATAAGATTGCAAACTTGCAAGCTTTATTACACTTGGTACCATCAATGGCAACTGGAAGTACATGTAAAAGTGGAAAACTAAAAAAAAGAGGGTAAGAACAAGAAATCTAAACAAACCTTGGCTGGTTAAAAAAAAAAAAAAAAAAGGAGTTCCTGCTTTCACCCAATAACAACTTGACAAGTGTTAGTGTTGTTAGTTCAAGTTTTAATTTTTCAATTTTTTGGACACTTGTCAAGTTGTTATTAGGGGAGAGCAAGAGTTCTTGCTAAATTGGCCTAAATTTATTTTTTTGAACAAACGATATTATCTACACTAATAGCGCGTTTACGTAACCGTTATAGGAATCAAAACACATAATTGAATTCGATTACAGGATATACCTTTGTTTACTGAACTTGAGGAGTAAGTGAAAAGGTGGGACCCGCACAAAATTTTGGAATTCAATTCCATAATTTGAAGGATTTGGATTCCTTATATTAACATGGTATTTGGTTTATGATTGCTTGGGCAATCAAAATAACACTTTTGTTTCCTTTATGCCCTCATTTACTTTTATTTTATTTCCAAGACTATCATTTATAAACCCATTAACCCTAGTTTAATTATGCACAACTCCTTACTTTTTTATTTCCATGCTCATTCACATTATGCACAACTCCATGCATATGCCGAAGAGAATAAACTACAACTTGAGTGAGAAAATTTAAATATTAAAGTAAATACTTAAATTAAAATAAAATAAAATAAAAAAAGCATTTTAGTGTGTCTATGAAATAAAAAAACAATTTAATTTGTTTCTTACTATTATATATTATAACAAATTTTATTAAAAATATATAAAATATTTGATTTGGGACAAGGGCATTTTAGTAATCATATTAGTTTATATTCCGATTCTGTTGAATTAGTAAATAGCTTTATGGAATTAGTGTCATTTCTATTCTGATTCCAGAACATTTAAGTAAACAGCTTCAACATGAATCTGATTATGACCTCTCCTCATTCCAACTCATCCTCAATTCAATTCCTCATATTTTCATTACAAATACGTAAATGCACCATAAGGGGTTGGAGAATGAGTAAAGCCTCACAATGGATCGCCCATAATAATGTGGTTCAAATTCACTACAAGAAGCCAAACAACGTCCCAATTAAAGGAAAAGGATCATCACCGGATCCTTTTCCTAGGGAACCCGTAATTGTGTTCGTTTATCGTATATCATGCGATCATAAATCATTTTAAATTTTAAATTTTAAATTCAAATATAAATAGTACCTAACGAAAACTGACCGTACGATGGACGATGAACGGACACGATTACTAAATTTCTAGGATCCCTAGAAAAAGGATCCGGCGAGGATCCTTTTCCCCGATTAAAAACTCCGCACGCCGGATCCTTTTCACCGATTAAAAACTCCGCACTGTGGGGGCTCTCGACTACGCGGCAAGAGAAGAGAGCAAACGCACAAACCAATTACGCGGGGAATGCTTCTAAAATAAGCTTTGGGTGCGTAGAAAGTTAGAAACGCACCGAGGCCTTGTTTGGTTTTGGCTTGGGTAGCGTTTTCGATTGGATTGGGGTTGCCACCAGCGCACGTTAGCAGCGAGGCCCCAATGTCATCAAGGACCATATCCAAGTGTCCAACTCTGCTTGTTATGCATTTTCTATTCATCCATACAATCCACACTCCAATTAAGGCATATCTTAAAGGAAATTACAGACATTACTCGTTGCAAATAAATTATAGTTTGACACGTGTGAAATGTCTTTTTTGTGAATGTTAATGAGTTAGACTATATTATGTAATCAACGAGCATCTACTTCTTACGCGTAAGGAGCCGAGCAGTGTTCTATCTAACAAGAATTTTGCAATATGGGTCACAAAACCAACACATTTTTCACATCCAAACAAAGCATCATTCAGTGAGCCAAAATGGGGAAAATTGTATCATCCAAATTTAAGAAAACCAAAAAACAGTTTGAAAGATGGAGATTGTGAAAAAAAACAAAAAAGGGAAACTTACAATTTTCCACCTGCACTTTATTCACCACTAAAAGAAAAAGCCTTTCCTGCCCCTCCCTCCCCCAAGTTTTTTTGCTCATCAAATCAATCTCCAAAGAACCCTAAATGCCACTCCGCAGATTCACAGACTCTATCCAAAATAACAAGCATATTTCACCCTCCCCCCACCCAAAAAAAAAAATATATATCTGGCTTTTTTTAACCAGACTGGTCTTGTACAGCTTCCGAGGATGTTGGAGAAGGTGACATGGAACCCGCTTGTTCCGGGGAATCTGCTGAAATCTTTGTATCAGAGTTTTCATATTTGTTGCTCGCCTGTTTTTTGACGCCATCGGGGAATTTTGATGGTATGGAGGGGGACGTCTCTAGTCCATGAGCCACTGACCAGCCTCTTGGATAACTTATGAGAGATGAATCGGGCATGGGCAATGCCTGCATTCCAAAATTATAGCTAGCAGATTGTTCCATGTAGGGATGATCAAATCTGCAAGTTGGTCCGTACTTGCAGATTCCATACATAAGGTAGTATGAGCATACAGGTTGCCCCTGCACATACCCAAACATTAACACGAGGCTCGTTAAATGAACGAGGGGAGTAATGGTAGAAGAAACATTGAAGCGTTCTCTTAATTTTTTATAAGAACTCAGCTGAACACTGCACTGACTGACGTACGTATCACTGTGAACTAGAAACAGAACTTACAGGTCTCGAGGGAAGCCCGAGTGGGGTTGTAGCAGATTCTGCAATCCTTTCTTTTGGGTGGTGGTACTTGCAATCTATTCCATATTTGCAAGTCCCAGTGTTCATAAAGTACCGGCATTCAGGTTGATCAGGCCTCTGGGGGAGACTTGGACTTGACAAGTGAACCTGCCCGTTGGAAGCTGACTCCCCCCGAGTACTAGAGTTGTATGTGAGGTTGGATCCAAGAATACCAGTGGAAGATACAGGGCTCAGGTTTCCCTATTAAACAGATAAAAGCATAATTAAACACAAACAAACATTTAATGTACCAAAACCTCTCTAGTCCACCGTAAATCAACTGAAATCAACAAACGAGCATCCATATCAACTTAAAGAACGAATCTTACAGATAAAGGACGTATAGATGTAAAACATGACAATGTTAGCCTGCAAGTAACTTTAATGAGAAGAAAAAGTTCTTCATAGCTTGGGATTGAAAGAAACAGCAAGAAGCAAGGTGCAGCAAAGAGGACAATGCATCACGGTATACCACTGTTTTTGACAGATGGCTAGTCATCGTACGTTAAAGACTAAAGAGGTACTAATCAACACATCAGTGTCAACTGAACAAGATCATAAATTTTAAAGCTGAAACTTGGACAATCTAATTCAAAAACACAAAAAGACAAAAAGAAAAAAGCATATCCAAGTCTAACATAACTTAATATACCAGACAAAACATGTTTCTTGTTTGACCCAAAAAAAGAGACAAAGCATGTTCCTCGCAAATGTACAACAGTTACTGTGAACATAATAAATGTAATGTAAACCTTCTATTATATTAAAAAGATAATAGACTGACCACATATGTGTTCCATCCATGGGCAGGTACAATGCCTTGGGGAGGAAGAACAACAGGCATGTAAGACTGCGGAGTTTGTAAACGCGGGCCTGATATATATGGCACTCTTGGAATTGACCATGTAGAAAGTCCACCTACATAAGGAACACCAGAAGAAGGCACAACTGTTGAACCCGCAGATCCAAAAGCAGGTAAGACAGTGCCAAGTGACTGAGGCTGAGGATGATGAAACTTGCAGGCAGTTCCAAACTTGCACGATCCAGTTCGCATGTAATAAGGACATGATTTTTCTTCCTGAAAAAAGTCAATGTAAAATTTGTTAAACGAAGAACTCTTATATTGAAAGCCTAGCGACAAGTTAAATAACAATCAGGGAGTTCAGGGACAACATAAAGGAAAGGACCTGATGCATAGGGAGTCCCAAAACGTTGAATAAGACTGGTCCAGCTCCACGCCTGTCTCTTGGATGATGGAATTTACATGTTGATCCATATTTGCAAGTTCCTGTCTTCAGAAAATACTGCAACACATGTTTGCCATAAAGGGAAGTCTATCAGGTTTACAGTTAAGGGATGATAAGCAATTCCGTTATTTGCATTTATATATTTGCTGTTCTCATTTACACCGATATTAATGCAAGTAAAAAAAATTCTTTTATCCAATGGAAACCAACATCTCACAGATATTTTAAGGAACTAAAGGAAAAAAAAAGGTTTTATCTTTTAAACCCATGTTAATCAAACAAAGAATTATGCCTACTAATGGTGAAGAAATTTAATAAATACAACCCATATAGAGAAAATAATGATCGAGCTCATAACCAAATACAATATTAGATGACGTCTCTGAAGAAGCTCATGTTGGAAAGAAAGCGTGTGCAAGAACCAATCAGGAAACAAATCCGGGGTCCTCCTGGATGGACTGACGACTGATTTACTCAGTCCCTTTCCAACTGACTTCTTCCTTCATTCAGAGAAGTCACCAGGAATGCAACCAGTGGAGAGTTGTAGGAAACAACTTACTATGATGGGAAAATCTTTAGAACAAGCTAGTACAGATTCTCACACCTAACAGTTTCAATAATAGTCAGCACTTGGATAATTTACATTTTTTTAGAGGATTAACTTGGTTAAATCTTGTGCAACAACTGACCACTCGAATGCTCTGCTTGTTTCACAAGCCCACACCACAAGCATCAGCAGTTGATTTGCTAGTTCTAATCATATGATTGTTCACATCGCCAATTACATAATTTGTATGATAAACATATATAAACTCAACTCAAAAAAGCTTATCCAATGAACAAAAAGAATACCCCATTTTCTATCTTATCCATATTCGTATAACTTCTAATCTTACAAGACATAGCAAACACCGACAAAGGAAGCAGACGAAAGAAGGAAAGGACGGAGAAGAGTGAGTAAGAAAGAAGCTTCTCATTCAGCTCAACCTGAACTAAATGAAAATCTTACCCCACAGTCAGGTTGTCCAACTCTTTCAGGCAGTTCTCCATTGTACTGATTACCCTGCAGATATAAGAATGTACTAGAAGGATTAGTTCATTAATACCCTTCAAACGAAACTCTGTATAGTTAGAGCCAAAAGACAAAGAAGGAAGCTGTGTAAAAGCAACTGATGAATCTCCTCACCACACTTAATTAAAATGCAATCATTCTATAAAAACTATGCACATCAATTAGAAATAATTACCTGCGAAGCATATATGGGGTGATTAAAACGACAATTACTTCCATAACCACACAAACCAGTCCTCAAATAATATATGCAGTCAGGTTCACCAGGTCGATCAGGGTACGAGTTTGCCTGAGCCACACCGCCCCGTTCTTGATTGTCATTGATTGTCAACCGCCAAAATGCCTCTGCAATGAATACAAGAAATAGATGTGTAAATTACATATGGAAATAAAATCTTCAAAGTTAAAGTCTCACTCTGAATTGCATAATCGATCAAAACTCCTCAAGAGCATTAACCCAAAATAGAAAAAAGATTACAACTTCTAAAACAAGATACTAATAAAGAACTACAACTCTGGATCGATGAATCGATGCGCAACATGAACACCAAAAAGGAAACTCTTAAGGTAAAATGTTCCAAACAAATCGAAAAGTCTAGTACAAAGCAAAATTCTTCAAAAATTCAATACGAATTCGACTAACACCGACATCACAGTTCTAAACACCCCCATGTCAGAAAATTAAAAGGTAAAGTTTTTAAAAAGCTGAAGTTACAAAAATTCTTATTCTCACAAACACAAATTCCCAGATAAGCCACAAATATGCATTGCAGCCCAACCTACCATCAAAGCACTCCAAAACCATGATTACAACAACACATCACCAAAAACACACAATCAAAACAACTCAACACAATCCCAAACTAAATCCACACATAGCACATTGCGCCTTCATGATCACAAAATCTCACAAAGACAAATATTCCAATACAAAACCATCATCAGATCGTTAAACTCCCAACTGGGTACACCAAAAACAGGTCATACCTTCCACGTTGCCATCGGATTGATTCGGAACAGCATTCTTCTGAGCCTGCCGAGCGTCCGGCATCGGTGGTAGCACAGAGTTTGCGTGCACCCGCCCTTTGTGTTGCTTTCCTATGCTTTTCTTCTCAGCTTCACCAACCAAAGTCATACAAAAAGCTTCAAACTTTCTGAGGAAAATAGCAGCAACCCACCTCCCAAATCCCACAAATTTGCAGAAAAACAAAACCCAAATCAGAATTAAAGGGCTGTGAGGAGGCCTGTGAACGTGATGGTGATGATCAACGACTGAAAAAACATGAGGAGATAGAAACAAAAACAAAAAGCTTTTTGGAGCATAAGAAAAAGGGACTGAGAATCAGAGAGAGAAAAATAATCTCTACAAAAATCTAAATAAAATTATGGCTGTGACAATGTGTGAATTGGAATTTGATATGAATTTTTTGCGGATTTAATTTAATTTAATTTTTTTTGCTTGCTTTTTTTTTCTTTTTATTATTTTTCAATTACCAAAAAGGCTAAGGAACTGTTGGGGATCTTTGAATGTGAACCCGAGAAAAGCAAGCTTCTTCCCCTCGTGTACGAATAATTAAATAGCTCTCCTGTATGAAAAGACGTTTATGCCCTCCACGTGTCGGGCTTAGAGGTTGCGTTTTTTCAGAGTAATTACGTGGGTTAATGACTTTGATTATCGCACAAGAATCTTTGTTTATTGCATAGTTTGCTCAGGCGACAAATTATATTATTGTCTATTGAGAATGAGTTGAAGGAGATTGAAATTCAATAAATCATGATGGTTGATTTTAGAAGGCTTTGATTTGATATTGATTGTTGGACTTGGAATTACAGCGGGATAGATGTGGAGTTGCCTTTGTAATGGAGGATGAGATCTGATTTTGTTAGTTTTGTGTTTCCTTTTTCTAGATTTAGACAACTGTGAAAATTTCGTGTTTTCAATTGACGTGTGTTTTTTATGAGTGAAATGTGGTGAAAGGTTGACACGGATCAGTGACTCGAATTCGTGATGTCGAGAGGTGTGACGCATGACTCTGTTTTATTCACTCAACGTGTTAACTCTCCATTAGATCACCGTCTGTAACGGCCACATACAGCGCATGAAATGGAAAAACAACATGTTTATTAAATTTCTATTTTGTTTTGTTTGATTAGATAAATGTGAAAATTTGCGTCGTCAAAAACGCGTGTGATTTCTAGAAAAGTAACAGTTGGATTAGATGATCTAGAATTCACGTTAATCACATGAATTCTTCTCTTGATCACCGACTGTAGCTAAAAATATCTTTTGAAACAGGAAAACAACATGTTTATTTCTTTGTTGGATTGAAAGAAACGTGGATCGGCATTGTGGAGCGAAAAATCTTAAAGCTAACACGTGTACTTTTACACACAAAAAACTAGAATGCCCTCGTTAAAATTGGCGAGACTTGGTAGCTCGCATTCATTCCACAAGTAGTACAACCATCACAAACCCAGCTTGAAATCTGGATGAACAAAAGTTCCATACTTTCATCTCAGAAAAAGAAGCCATGTTTCATCTCATATGGACAAGATCTATACATTTCTCAAGAATCCTGGATTTTCGGATGAATAAAAAAGTACTGTGTTTCTATTCTAATTTGTAAAAGTGTGCACGAATGTTCTCATTATTTTTATGAAATGGCAGAACTGAACGGGTTCGAAACAATAATAAAAAATCCTTCGTCAAATGGTTTATGTGACCACCATAGCAATCGCTAATCTAGCCCTCTGAGAAAAAAAAAATTCAAATCTTACGTGGCTTTTCTGTGGTCTCTCTCGGAGTTAGACACTTGTCCACTACTAATTTATTTTTGTTTCAAGTTCAAATCTCATAGATGATAATTTTTTAAATTAGGTTGTTCAGTTTATGATTTAGCCGAACCTCTTAGAGCATCTTCAAAGAAGATGTCAAATTTTAAACATCAAAATGATAGTTGATAGTTTATGTGGTAATTTGATATTTTGTACAATATTTTGCTCTACCAGATATGTTAAATAATAATGTCATTTGATAAATTTTTTATCTTTTTGTGGAGTCCAATAATTAAGGCAACTAATCAAATATTTCAAAAACATAACAACATTTATTATAGGGTTTATATCACAAATGGTCCCTAAAATTGACCCCATCAATCATGATGGTCCCTGAAATTGAAAATCGATCAATGTAGTCCCTGAATTTTAACTCGCGAATCAATATGGTCCTTCTGTCAGTGTTCCGTCCAAATTAACTTTAAAAAAAGGTTAGAGAACCAATTTTTCATGGTAAAATGATAAAAAAAAATAACCCTGTTACTTATAATTTTACTTACTACCTCTCTTTTCTTTTTTCCATCTTCACTTTTCTCTCCATTTTTTCATGGATTTGGTGCTAAAACTAAAATAAAAACAAAAAAAAAGTGGTTCTCTAACATTTTTTTGGTCATTTTACCATGAAAAATTGGTTCTCTAACCTTTTTTTAGTGTTAATTTGGACGGAAAACTAACAGAAGGACCACATTGATTTGCGAGTTAAAATTCAAGGACTACATTGATCGATTTTCAATTTCAGGGACCATCATGATTGATGGGGTCAATTTCAGGGACCATTTGTGATATAAACCCTTTATTATATATTATATTAATCTATTAAAAATCATTTAATGAATTTGACATATGCTGTCAAATTTGACAGCAAAAGCCTTTGCCACTTAGCGGCACGTAAGAAATTGAAGGCTCGGTTGGAAAGAGTTTGCTGCCATTTTTTTTACTATTGTATGCCTACGTGGCAATTTTGTCATCTCCTTTGAAGATGCTCTTATTGTTTTGATGTAAAATATATCATTGTACTTAAAAATAAATAAATAAATAAATAAACCCCTTGAAAAATTGGATCCAGTTCCATCGCTCTCTCAATCTCACCCTCTCTACCTCTTAACCCCACATAAACGCTAGCCCCTCCTCTTCTCCCTTCCCTGCCATCTTCCCCCCTACAACCTATCTGCCACTGCTTTCCATTCGAATTCCAAATTCATAGGACATGGCTCCCAAGCATTCCAAGTGGGCTTCGATTTCTCGTAACGACGACTGGTCTTCGCGGACAGCACGGATATGCCGGGCCTCTGTGAAGTGAGTCTATAGTATCGGGAATCTGGAACGATACAGTGAGATTTTCAGTACACAGCCCGAGAGGAATGATTGTGAGATCCTTTGTGTTTGTGGTGGTCGGCGTTCAGTGGGAGAGATAGGGAACGGTTTTTTTTTTTTTTTTTTTTTTATCAAATGATAGATTTTGTAAGATTAAATGTTATATTAGTCACTGATAAGGTTTGAACTCATATCGTTATGGAAGAATTCAACACTTTTCTACCATTGTGATAAATGACCACTTGCAAGATAAGGGACGGTTGAGCAAATGATTTTACGTTTATTTCATTTTTTTATTTTATTTTTCAGAATTTTTTTTATTAAAACAAACGATATTATTTACGAAATTAGTATTAAACAGGTGCCGAACTCTGAGATAGGTCACACGGAAATTACAGAGATTTTTTAGTACAGAATATTAGAACTCGATAAAATAAAAAAAAGCCCCCCTTGTCAAGGGCTCGATCGTCCAATGAGGTTAATTTTGGCTCAAGAAATCTCTTTGCACAATTCACACTACACTGACAGGTGTGGGCCACCGAGGAAAGTGTAAGCAATTAGATTCGACCAAGTGGGCCACCACCATTGGCAGTAGAAAGGTATTGAATTTTCAGAAACCGAGAGAGGGTGCATCGACTCAAATGCAGAGAGATTTTCTAGTGTGATCGGCATCGAATGATACATTACGTATAATTATATAAATAGTGAGATGTGTGTGTTAAAATATTAATAATTAAAAAATAAAATTTCCCACTACTTATATAAAAACACGTGGTGTATCATTCGTATTCCCGTCAAACTGAAAAATTTCTCTCAATTGCAACTCGTCTGTGTACATGGCCGCGGCTGATTGGCTGTGGAGAAAATAATAAGCTTATGAAACCTTTGGTCGAGTCGCGCTCCTACCGGCCAATGTAGTCCAGGCTTTGATTTCTTAGGCTCACCGCACCGCGGCAGATCCGTGACGACCGTTGACCAAAACGTCAACTTGATTTCTCGCCGGAAGCCGTGAAATTCTCAACTTTTGACCACCTGTTGGGAAATGGGGTTTATGATTGTTTAATTTTCTCCTTCCACAAATTGTGATTAATGTGAAAATTTAGTTTCAGGAGATGGAATTAAATATATCATTATGATTATTTAGAGGGCAATGAATACGGTTTTGGTGGCAATCACAACGGGATAAATGTGAAATTTTCTTTTGATAGTAGTATAGATTTGTTGTCTATGAATTTTGCATTTTTTTTTTGTCGAATTAAGTGGTTTTCTTAAAGGGATCGTGTGATTTTGACAAAGAGCAATGTAGTTAAACACAGGTGACTATTGGACATGTATGATCTGAGATATTAAGGGAATTTGTGCGATTCAAAAATTTGAACCTGACACCTAAATTTGTGGTGTCAAGAAACAGTGACACGACTATGTTTTATTTTTCCTGCGTGTTCACTATCCATTCGACCGCTATACGTAACGGCCAAAACATTGCTTAAACTTAGAAAACGACATGTTTACTTAATTGGTATTTTCTTCTGTTGAAAATGAAATAAGCGTGAAAAATTTATGCTATTCAGCGATGCGTGTGATTTGATGAAGAACATTGTCGTGAAACCAATTCGACCAGATGATTAATCTAGACAAGTTTCTTTCGCCATAATTATATAGAGTACATTATGGTTATGTTTCCAAATTCCCTCACTCCACTTTATGATTTATGATTTCCCATAGCATGACCTTTTAAAAGCTACCAAGTTAGCTAACTGTCACTTTTGAGGCTTAACATCTTGACAGTCAAATTCACAAAACTGAAACCCAGAATGCAATTGTACGACACCACGCGTCATGTGTTTGTGGAAAGAGCCATCAAGGCGTACAAATTAGTCATCTGGGTAGGCCAACAGGATCCTCTTTGTGACTTGTGAGGATCCAGAGGATCTATTAATCTTGTTCGTTCATCGTACATCGTACGATTAGTTTTTGTCAAATACTATTTATGTTAAATTTTTTTTAAAAAAATTTAAAATAATTTCTGACTGCACGATGTACGATAAACAAACATGATTTATTGATATCTAGATTCCTCACAAAAAAAAGAGGCTGGGTAGGTACCTTGGGGTGCGGAAAGAAGTGAAGGGTATGTTGAGAAAGGGCAGCAGCACTATATGGAAGACCATGACAACAAACATAGAAAAGAAAAGAAAAAATGTTGGCAGTTGGTCAAGGCAGTTATGGCCAACTTAAATTATTCAAAGTCATCGGTAGTAGCAGGAGAGCGATTTATGGGACATGGGTATACCGTCATTATAATGTTTAGTGTGAATAATAAAAATTTGTTATGGTGTCAAATATGCAATGTAAAGCAGAGAAAAATTTACGTATATGATTATATTTGTGATGTGAGACATCACAGTGATGATGTATCCGCGACATAATTTAAAAGACACGAATACACCATCACTATAGTGTTATGTGTCAATGATATAACGTCATGTGGTGTCAAAGATGCAAGGGTACGCGAACAAAAAATTTACGTATGTGATTATATCAGTGACAAGACATTACAGTTGCGGTGTATCTGCGGCATGACTTAGTGGGCAACTTTAGAATGAAGTTGAACATCAGCTTCATTGAATTAAAAAGTTAAATCACCTTCACATTGGTCGGTTTTGGTTTAGGCATTGGGTTCATTATTAAAATCCTAAGAAACCTCAATCATTATTATCTCCGACCTTTTAGACCAAATGTCTAAGAAAACTAGGGAACAAGTCAGTAGTCAATCTTGCTTTGGCAAAAGTAAATCACGACTAAACTCACATTTACCAAAAGAATTTGACAGAGTTAGAAGCTAACTTGTGACTTTCGTACACATTCCCCTGTTTAAACAAAGCTAATTTTAAATAAGGGTAAACTGACAATTTACTTCTTGAATTATCACCTTAGTGAAAATTAGGTCCCTTAAACTATTTTTTTTTCAGAAAAATTAGTTCCTGAATTATAAAAATCTGCCAATTACATCCCTAATGTTATATTCGAAGCTACTATATTCAATTTTCTGTCAATTTAAGTCACGTTACTTGCCTGTGATACACACTAAAGGGTAGATTGGTAGTTTTTCATAAAGAAATAATGTGTGGAGTTAACTTTTGAGGAGAATTTGGTAGTTTTTCATAAAGAAATAGTGTAAGTTAACTTTTGAGGGTAAATTAGACATTAAATTCGCAACCTATATGAAATGTTAAGCGCTTATAGACAAGAAAATGATGGTATTACACTCTAAAATGTGTCAAGTGACTTAAGTTGACAAAAAATTGGATAAAATAGCTTTGAATATAATAGTAGGGATGAAATTAGCAATTTCTAATGAATTTAGAGACTTATTTTACCAAAAAAATAATTTAAGGATCTAATTTTCACTGAGATGGTAGTTCAGGAACTAAATCGGCACTTCACCCTATAAATAAATAAATTAGAAAGAAGCTAAAAATGTGAAATCATACCAAACATAAATCTGAACCTGATGAAGCTACAGGTTGACCGTACACCTGATTATGTTGGTGCAAGATCGCATGGCTTAAGATTAGAACCACAAAAGATGGCGAGGAAAAGGACAATACTTACGTCGTGACCATTCAGGACCTCATTTCATTACCGAATGACATAAACTGATAATACTGCAACACATGTCCTCTTGTTTTTAAAACTCAACGCGGATTGAGTTTCCATCTATTTCGATCAAAGTTTAAAACCAAGAGGACAAGTTCGCAAAAGTAAATGATTCTCAAAGATAGTTGTTCCATAGAGATAAATATGTAGAAAACTACCAAGTCGACGACTCGATATAGTAATTACAACAGCATTTTCAGGTCAGGAATCCGGAATTTAAAGCACATTCAGTCCTTCTCAAACCAGAACAAGGGAGACAAAATTACTTGTCGAGATCAACCAACATACCTCTATAAATATCCTCCGTCAACATATAAATCCCCGAAAATAGTCCACAAACCAGACTAAGAGGTTGCTGATCTCTCTGTATATATAATTCTCCGCCCCACCAAAGAGTAAGCCGGGATTGTCTTTCCTAAATGTATTACCCCTGTACCCGCCAACGTAAGCTAATCAGATTAGCAGTATTCACAAAAAAGGTAACAGCAGCATCGCAGTGACTCAGCAGAAGAACATTGAGCCCTGGACATTCTCATGCAACTTAGGGAGCTCTGGAACCGGGACGCTTTCTGATGAAGTGACACTGCCCTTCCCTGATGACGTTTCTGACAGATCCTCAAACTTCATAAACTGCCCCACTTGTGCTGCAGCAAGGTGGGCATAACAAATGGGCGCCACTGCAAAATGGTTGTTAAGAGTGAGATGGATGCAATTCATTCGAGACTTGCAAGATTTTATTATTTCAACTGAGAGAAATTAATACAGAATAAATAATTTAAGAGAACAAGTGTGCTTAATTTACCAATAGAGATTGCAGTTGTACTCCTCTGGTACCTGAAATACGCAAATATACATCAATACATACAGATAATATCAATTCAAAGTTTATTTCGACTAAGTCATATGAAAACCGGTTGAAAATGAAAATCTTACACATAAGAAAGGGAGTGAATGAGGTTTTGCAAGTCATCGGGAGAAAATCCAATCTCATCAACCAAGACATGATAGTGCGCTGGCCTCGAAGTTCCCTGTTACAGGAAGCAAAACAAATGATGATGAAGATGATCGTGAGTTAGAAACTTGAATTGGAAAACAAATTAATCTGATCAATTGAAAAAGATAAATAATGTAAAACCCTATCATGCTTGACGAACATTTATACTTTCAAAAACATTTCCTTTTGAAAATGGTAAACGACATTCTATACAAGAAGCATAATTTTGGATATTATCTTCTTTTCGTTTCAGATGGGGAAGCTTACTATCATTCCTGCTTGAGCACACATGTAGAAATCGTAATTCCTTGGATGCACAATCTCTGTGTCCACAACTGTCCCTGGAGAGAGAGCGAGAGCATCAGAACAATTACGTAAATGATTAAAGTGGATGTAAACCAAATCAGAAAGTAGCAGACCTGCTGGAACATTATCTGGGGAACCCTGTTGAAATAGTTTCGTGTGATGATTCTTCTGTGCAATAATCAAAGTAAACTTTGGAAGGTTAACCTCCCCGAGGTGCTGGTAAGCCTGTAATAATAAAATTTGACCATCTCAATATTAAGAAAACAAAAAACGGCACTCCAGTCCATTAATGCTCTTGGCAGAAAGGGGATCATTCAGGAATGAGGCAGTGAGTGATGAAATTCTGGGTTTTTCAAAAATTTCAATGCAAAACTGGATTATGTACTGTAAATTTAACCGAAGACATGTATTCATCATCTCCTAGAGCGAGTGTTTCCAACTTCCTAGTGAAATTAAAAGAGACAAAATTGGGCATGTAGCTAAATGAGAGTGATCATTCTTTAATCAAGGACTAAAAATGAATGCCCACACAGAAAAACAAAAAAAAAATTGAATTGCAGAACCTTTATGATTTGGTCTAGCTCGATATTCAAGACTTGACTGAATTGTGACTCGCTCACTCCATCCCTAAAATAAAAGAGAGAAGTCTTTACAAGTGGCAGAAGGAAAAACAAGACAGAGATCATATTTTCTGCTCCAATTACAAAAGTTCTAAGAGAGCACGTAGACGGTTATATAAGCATAAACCACGCAAGGAACAACATTCCTATTTAAGAGTGGTATAGAAAGGATATATATCCTGCAGTTAGAAAAAAAATGTATGTATTTATATGTGCGTATACATGTATAAATTTGACGGAAGTGGGTTAGTTAATAAAATAATAGAAGATGGAAGACGCCTTTTCAAAAAGCATTACTTAATGGTTAATCTCTTTAATCCCCTCCTTGCTCAACAGAATTTAAGATAATAAAAAAATTGTACATATGAAAATATTTTGCAAGTTTCCCTTCGAAGTCTCTTTTGAAAGACCAAAACAGGGGCATTGGAATTCAATTTTCAAATACCAAAATAGCTAGAAAATTGCCTACACAATGTCATGATACCTGAAGACAATAATCTGAGTTGGTTTGCGTCCATTGCTTGTTTTATAGAAGTCCACAAGCAGTTCCCTGCAACACAAAGAATGACCCGCCTTAAGAAGTATTGTGGAATTGATAACTTCAAATAAATGTTCACAAGTCTTTCATAGTTCTTCTTAATTACATCACACTTTTTACAAAATATAGTGTAACCAGGTCTCACTTAAAGTTATACTTCTTGATATGTGATATACCGCTATGAGATTAAATTCCATGCTTAAATACCTGATAATACCAGCATCAGTTCCATTTTCCAGTGGTTTGTATAGAGCATCAATCATCTCCATCTTAGGAGATTGTGTTCTAACAGCTGCTCTGTACCTTGAAATAAGTGGCCAACTTCGAGAGCTAACAACCTAAAACTCCAACAAAATTGAAGGATTAACAAAATGACCATTCACAGATTGATAGATATTTTAAACGAAACTAGAAGTTGTAATTACCGCAGCAACAGAAGGAATGTCTGATCGACCAGGAGACCCATGAGAGACATCCATCCCCAAAATCATTGTAGGAGTATCCTTCACCAGAGGAACACGTGAGGAGTGCTCTATTGCCAACAAAGAATTTATTCCTCCAAGCTATGAAAGTAACAAACAGAAGAAATCAATAGGGTTTGTAAATTATTAAAGAAGATATCTCAGATATTCAACCTTTAGTTTCTTGCCTTAGTATTTATCTTAAGAAGTACATTGGTAAGGTACTGATCACTGATCTTAGTAGGGGAAATGCATTGTGTGGCAATCCCAAACTCAGTAAGACTTTGTTTCTTCCAAGGCCCTAATAAATGTATGAGCATAAACTGATTAGATTAGCGAATCAAGAGGCAGTTGGATTGCCGTCATTAATAACATAGACATACCATAAATATCACTATTTTTTTTCTCTGGTAAGACACAAAGAATGAATTGAGGTTCGCCAGGAAGCTTAGCTAGAATCTGTTCAAACATCTTGTCAACTCTTGCAACAGGGGTCAGTCTTCTGTATTGTGGATCTTCCTCAATTAATGTAAACGGGGCGCTCAATAATCTGCACATGTAAGAGAGAAGGAGAGGGATAGAGATCAGAATCAGCAAAAGTCAAAAATACTAAATTAGTAGATGGCTTAACATTACAATGCCCTTCTTCCTCCCACAGTTGATAAGCTCTCGTGAGAGGTGACTGGTATCACAGCGTGCAGAGAAGTTGACAACAATCCAACGGTCAATGCGAGTAGGGTTTAGCAGTGTCTGGCATGTGTAAGCAGAATTAAGCTCAGTTAGCATAAATCAAAATTAAATTGTATAAAGGAAACAAACATTGTAACCTTTTTCTCAGAAATAAACAGACAGATGATTTTAGGAGGCATATGACCTTGTTGTTAAAGTTCCATCGTCCATTACGAGGGATGCAGTCATCACTGTTACCAACCTTTAACTGTTCATCAAAGGATGTAATGCATTAGAAAGAGGGCTGGTAGTTGGTAGAGTGAGGTCCTCACCCACACTCTTATTCCCCCCACCCCACAGAGCCCATATATAAAGTGACAGGTTTACCTTCGGAGTCTCAAGAACACGGCCCTTGACCTGAGTCAATTCCTTATTTATAGAAATACCACATGTAGCAAGCACAGGATCATCATCATACTGGTATTTTTTCATAGCCTGCAATAGTAAATCAAATGAGCAAGAATTATTATTGCAACATGTGGTAAAGAAACTAAACCTTTCATGACCTGAAAACTTACATCAGTCACAGTTCTTATTCTTTCCTGAGGCTTCTGCCTTGATTTTTCAACTAAGGATGCCCTCTGCTTTGAAGATAATGCTTTTGTATACCGCTGAAGTGAAACTAGTGAACAAAGCTAAAACACCAAGAGAAACCCCATAGGGAAGCACAAATCAAGATATCAGACAGAGGAGTTCCAAAAAGATAAGACTAAGAGTCTAAGAAAGAATGATATGACAATCAAAAGAAACTTGCATACCTCCAGAGGCAGATAGTTAGGCCTTTTGGGCTTGCCAACATCAAGGCATGGCATGTACTGAGAAGAGGTGATTTCTACACCACAGTGTTTAGTGAAATACTCATAAACAGTAATCTCCACAGTCTGCTGCTCACTCGTGCCATTGTCACCACCTTTTAACTTCATAAGAAAACTTGAAGACAAGTAAAGGTTAGGATTTTTTCAGATGAGAAGAATCAGGAAACAAATTTTTAGAATATACGAGCACGTACTATTGCTGATTACATGGCTTCTCACTTAAGCCTATTATTTTGAATTCCATGTTACGGTGTCTTGCATTAATCCTCATATTTTTCAGCATTCTCTTGGCCTGTATTTTAACATGACATTGAAATTTTACAGACTAAACTTGATGCTGAAATCTGAACCTTTATTATAAGATTTAGCAGCGTTCTTTTTTACCTTTACCCAGTCTATGTAGCGAGGTTCTCTTACATCCTGGTTAGCTAACAGAAAATCAATCACAGGTCCAGGTGTTAAGATCATTGTTGTAGATACATCTGCACAATGAAAACAAAAATATCAACAAAACTAGTGACATCAATACTAGTGAGTTTAAAGGACTAAAAACACCAAATTGCAAGATCCAGTACCCATATTCAAGGATAAGCCACCCTGAGTAGGACGAAAACTAGAATGAAATCCCCGAACACCTTTTACACCTCCTCCAACATCAGTAAAGTTTCTAGAGTCATCATGGAAGAATGACTGTCGTACTAGAAGGCAACCCCTGTGCATGTTTAATGGCCATAGTTAAAGACATTTAAAGATCAAAGAATACAGTTGAAAAAGAATGTAGTCAACATATGAGAGAGAGAGGTACCTGTTAGCTGCTTGCTGCCGCAGAATAATATCAAGCACTCTCAGCGAATCTTGCGTATTTTCTACATCGGCTCCCTTGAGGGCAAGAGAAATTGGTTTCAGAGGTATTTTGGCAGCATAACTTATCTCTAAGTTGAAAGTTCTTGACCGAAAAGAACGTCTTGACCGTTTTTCAGTCCCATTGGTGCTCCCATTTTCACTGACACGAAAAATGGAAGTTGAATCACATAAATGAAGCATAAGAGAAATTAAAAATGACCCTTTTAAACCAAGAACTAGGAATAGACGAAGAACATACTGCTTTGCAAACGTCTCCTCCAGAACAACTGTGAACTCAAGCTTGTTCTGTGGCAGAGGACCCACTGTGTACAGTGCTTTCTCCCCATCGTATGCAAACTTTTTACCACCAAGTTCTGAAGAGTATGTTTGATAAAGCCTGTCAATAAGTTTTCTCCCGATTCCCTTGCCTTCAACAACTTTCTTATCTTCTGAAGTAATAGAAACCTGCAAATAGTACGTCAATATGAAATTGGTACTGAAAATTAAATACAATACTTGTCATAAGAATAGGGAGGAGGCAAACATACAGAATACTGGTAAAATACAGCATCGGGAACATTCACAGAAACTTTGAAGTGATTTGCGAGCAGATTTAACTCTTTCCCAGTAGTTCCAGTTCCACGCCTAGTCATGATAGAATATTTTGAAGGAGTCACTACTTCTGGGCTTCAATTTAGGTGGTATGGTTGGAGAGGGTGGGGACCGGTTGTGGTTCCCCCTCTGCAATTCTAGCACTAGCTACATCCTCCATTGCTTACTTGAATAAATATGATCTGAAAGACTTTGAAAGCAAGAATTGAACATATGGACTAATTCCCATCTTCATGGAAATTGAATAGGAAGAACGAAACATAAGCATATAGTAAGATTGCAAAACTATCTGATTCGCCTAAGGCTACATGCCAAATTGCCTAAAAGCACCATAGCAGAACCATAAATTTCCAAATAGGTCATTAAAATTCATTTAAAATCAATTGGTGTTTTATCTTATGCTATCATTCTATGTTCAGTTAAAAGCTGAAATTGCTCGGTCTGGGCTCTGATGCAGAAAGTACCGATTCAATCAGTACTCGTACACTAGGAAGTTCATAAATCGACAATTTAAAATAAGCAAATCAAGCTAACCACTCAACCATAAAGCATGAAATCCAATGTGCATTATAATCAGATTTTTCTCTTAGGATTAAGAATACGACTCCCGTGAGGTCTTTGTCCTCCTCGGACATATGACACAGGGTAAAGAGTTCAAAACGACTTTTCAGACACACTATCTACATTAGGTGCCATTATATAAATTTCAAGGGATAAATAAACAAATATACTGAAATAATTGCAGAGCTTGAAATTTCGAAAACAACTGAAAATTACGGGCACCGGAAGATGAAAAATCAAGTCACCATAATCGAACATCAAAATCTAAAAAAATTAATAAATAAATATTTTGCTAAATATCTGCTAGAAACCGTCGAACACTTGCAGACTAAGAGTACAATGCATGCAAATGCGAGTGCGATGAGTAAAAAATTGAAAAATTAAACAGAAAAATTAACAAAAATCAACAAAATCAACACTAAAGCAAGCACAAAGCACTGATTAAATTAACGAGAAACAAAAAGTTCTGGAGACTTGTAGAGAGCAATGCAGCAAGCGATTCTAAAATTTCCTCCAAATAATCACGCTCTGAGCCGATTTAAGCAATAATAATACTTAGAAAATAGACAAAAATCCCTAGAAATTATTTCTGAGACGAAATGAACACAGATACCGAAACATGCACGAAATCAAAAAATGCAGCGCGAGAAATGGAGTTCGAAAGCAAAGTTCCGAGCGAGAATCGTACCGTCAAAGCTCGGCTACGAGCTCCGCCTAGGGTTTACGGAGGCAGTGAGGGTTTAGAGCGAGAGAAGACGAAGCGTCCGTCCCTACTGGCTTCAGAGTGAGAGCGTGGAGGGAACGAGAAATAGACAGGAGCTATGTTGCTGCGGTACTTTCTTTCTTTCTTCTTCTTCTCTTCTATTTTTTTTTTTTTTTTTTGGCTTTTTATTGCTACATCGATATTTTTATATTACGAAATTGATAATTCAGTTACACTATATTTAAATTTAAATGAATTTTCGAAAATTAAATCGACGAGGAAAATGTAAAAATACAATATTATGGGAGTTGACTCACGTGAATTATTCCAGCCGTTCGATCTGATTTGATCTAGAATTTGGCATCAGCACCGTTGTCCGATGGGTATTGGTTGAGACATGTTTGGGCTTTGAGTGTTCCCTCATTGACACACATATCTTAGATGAGAACAAATGGGCCTGCTCTTATTAAGTGCACCAAATTAGCCCACCAAAATGTTAGTGTACTTTTTTTTAGGGAACAAAAACTCTCGGTACCGTTCACTTTAACGAAAAATCATATTTTTATATTAAAAAATCAGTCATGGTACTATTTACTTTACTCTTTATTTTTCCCTTATCGTTAAAACTCAAAGTTTTCAAGCTCTTTTTATTAGATTTCCTTTTTTTGGCTAAATTTTTAACACATGAAACTGCAAGTCTGCAACAGCACTGATGGGCTTGCTTAGTTATGGGCTTTTGTGATGCATGCGCTCGGTCCAGATTAAACCCATTCACTTCCTTTCCAATATGTTCTTTTGTTTTCTTCTGTTTCTTTGAGCCTGAGGGAATTTAAAGTTTATGTTCATATATATATTTTTTCTTTGAAACAACAATGTTCTACTTGAATTAGTGTTCAGCCACATAATGCGTAAATCATAGTAATTAGGTATGAAATTCCATGAGTCAAACCTGAGACACACCATTTATAGGTTGGGAGAAATATCAGTTGAGCTGGCGTGAATATGAGTTATGAACCTGTTTTTAAGCTAACACAGTGACGATGAAATTTTAGGGTAGGTAGAATATGAGTTATGAACTACAAAGCCGAAACATAGGGTAACTTTGTGAGGGCAACTTTGGACGATGAAATTGAATTGAAAATTCGATACAATATTATCAACTCATTGTCCATATACACGATTTTGGGTAACTAGTGCTTAAAACGCTAAAAAAATTTGTAACTGGTGTTTAGAAAGGGTGAGAGAGCAGAAAAGTATAGAATGTGAAAGGGTAATTTATATTTTTAGTTGTAGCAATTTTTCATCGCAAAGAAGCTGAATGAGGGCAGCTGCCTCCAGTAGGTATACATATGTTGCCTCCGTCCATGATTGCAACCCTAGCCTTTTGGATAAAGTTCGATGAATTCTATAACCAAATTGCTTCGCAGCATTTCGCTATTTAAGGAGTTTGTGAGAAAAAAAAAAAGGATATGAAGTTTTCATTGAGGTTTTGCATGATAAGGATCGAGATCAAACCTCTAAACAACTTGACTAATTTTGATCAGAAAAAGGTTAGCAAACGAAAACAACAAGTATTATTTTAGACTTTAGTCCATCCATACAGAATCACGTTCTAAATTAAACAAACAGCAAGTTAATTAGACAGTTTCACACATTTGATACATTGTGAAAAATTCCTACATTTGAAACAAAAACGAAAGAAATTACATCTTTGCAACTCAAGCAAGACCGGGTAGTTGGAGATGCATATAGCTCAGGAGGGATAGAACGGGGAGAAGAAGATCCACGAAGCGGAGACGGGATGTTCGCATATTGAGCTATCTTGACTTGCATTTTGACGTTGTCGGGCTTGCAAGGTCAAGAAAACTCAAACATTCTTCGTGGGGTGTCGAAAAAATAAAAAAAAAATACATAAAACAACTAAGCTCAGGAGAGATATCGCCAGGACTTCTACCACCAGATGACTCTCTTGTCTTCTGCTGTGCTGCAAACTACTTCACCAGCTGGATCAGCCATGAGAAGCACGAACCGAAGTAGTACCAAGGTTCCATCCACCAATTGAGCCATGGTTAGAGAGAGAGAGAGAGAGAGAGGTGTTAGGGTTGACTAGAACCACTGCTGAGTACAGTGCCATGAAGGTATGAAGGATGGGGATATGGATGTGATGCTATTTATATCGAAGAGTGGTCACCGAGTGGAATAAAAGCTGATGGGTATAATTGGGGTCTTCAGTGGAAAAATAAGGAGATGTCGTTTTCAAGATAAAGACTGAGAGACAATTTGCATATAACGAGAGTTTGTTTTCTTGGGATTCAAAAATCAAATCAATTTCCAGATTAAGGACTCTTTTGTGCTTTTGTTCTTGTATTTTTGTATTTAAACAGAATTTCCCTCTGATGTCAAGGACTAATTCTACTGCCACATCCGTAAATTTGTTTTAGTCAAACTGTTAATTTACCCTTTTACTTGTTAAACTTTTTCTCTATATTGAAATGGATTCGTTGCACCTCAAGTAGTTAAAAACGTTTACTTCGATCTGCACCCTAAATTACTGGATCGAAATAAAGGAAATTCTTCGTACAAAATTAATATATGTTATTTATAACTGAACTTGGAAGATGAATTGGAAAAGAACATATAACAAAAGATAAAAAAAGGATGGAGATGATAAACACGAACGGATGGAGAGGATAAACACGAACTCTTTTTAGCTTTTCACATTTTATTTTATTTAACCTTTTTTTTCATTTTTGATTCAATCTCATAGTTAAAAACAAAGGAGAAAAAGTGTGTGAGAAAGTTTATATTATTTTTTGTAAATTTGGTGCATTTATTTTATGCGGTCGGCAACTTGTATCACCTCCTCTCTGACTAGCCTATCAGAAAAACTTGCATTACAAATTTACATGCATGCAAAGATAGCTTTGACCATTCTTATATAAAACAAATAAAAGAGGGTTTTGACCATTGAATTTCAATTGCTCTTCTCACCATGCAATCCATTTCAAGCAAATCTCTGCCTTGTAAATCAAACACACACACACACACTCTCTCTCTCTCTCTCTCTCCCCTCTTCCTGCTGCTGATACAGGTACAGATGGAGAAAGAACATGAACAAAGCCCAAGGAGTTTTTAGGGTCTCTACAGCAACCGACACTTTATTCACGGTGCCTTTTGTCCCTCTCTGCAACCTTTCCAAAATCCCACAAAACCAAAACCCCCCCAAACCCTAATTCTCATGTCTTATGTAATTATTATACCCTTTCCTGCTTCTGCACTCTCATCAGAACTGGCCCCCTCCTGCGATATTGTAAAGTCAATCTCAGATATTACTATGCCATCCTACACGTAAATTTTTCAAACCAAAAACACATCTTCCATACTAGGGTTTTGCATTTTTTTTCTTCTGCCGAAACAGTTTAATTTCTTTTTATTTAATTGAGCTGGTTTTGGTAGTTTAACAGTAAATGGGCATTGGCCAAGTGAATACTGATGACGAATCTCTGGCCATTCCTGGAGTTGGAGGTACAATATATAATTGCAGAGACAGAGAGACTGATCTGCAACTATTTATTCCATATACTCGAGTGCTCCAACCAACCCAACTTGTCTGTATGCATAACTGATTCAAACCCGTGAAGACTGCTCGGAGATCATCATCATGAAACCATTACGTCTTACTATGTCACTTGCATTGATGTGGGGGACCTCTCTTTGTATATTTCATCCACTTTGTGGGTATAACCATGTGTAATGGTGGATGCACATCACTTATTTGAACTTAATTAATATTTACTTCATATTGTGTTGAGATTATTTACATGTACGAGTATGAGTCATCATGCTATCCTGTGTCAATGATATACAACATCACATGAACAAAATCTCACACATTCTTGAATTATCAGCATGAAACGTCACAATCCGGTGTACTCCTGCCATGTAACGGGCCACAATCCGGTGTACTTCTGCCATGTAACGGGGCTTGTAGCAAGATTCAGTTTAAAACCTATATTAATTACTCAATTAATTAGCGTTTGCTTGACACTGGTTTCAAATAATTATAAGCGTTTTCGGGTATGTTTCAACCCCATATGCAAATGAGGTGTCTATCGATCCTAGAAACAACGACAACAGCGCGGGGTTTGTGAATATATAATCGGGATGTTTTGATTTATGTCGAGTCAACAGAGTAACTTTTCTGTTTAACTCCGTATTTATGTAGTTTCAATTTGTTTGTGCATTTATTTCTTATTTGTATGACTATTTTCACCTCGATAATAAATACAAAATTAAATTGGAAATTCCTAATTATATACAATTATTAAAAAGCTTCATTCTAATCCTTGGCAAAGATGACATTTAAACTAAACCATGAGTAAGATCAAAATATAAGTGTAGTCCCTTGATACATTAATAATCTCATTTAATAATTACATTTGCATTTTTTAATTATTTCTCTTTTTCTTCCTAATTTTAATGTATTAATTTTATTTCATTATAATTATAATTTTCATTTCATTTATCTTAATATATTTTGTTGTAAACATTTATATAAACTAATATTTTGTTATACAATATATTTCGATGTACTTTATCTTCTTCATTTAGGTATATTAAATTCATTATAAACATTTCGTTGCATACATTTAGGTACACACATTTCCGTACATACATTTCGATACAAACATTTAGGTACATTAATTCAATATAATACATTTCGGTACACACATTTAGGTACATTAATTTAATATAATACATTTCGATGCATATATTTCAGTACTAACATTTAAATACATTAGTTCAATATAATACATTTAGGTACATTAATTGATTCAAGTTTGAAGAATGTTAAATAAAATTAATAAATTTAAAAAAAAAAAATTTGGTCAAAAAATAAATTAAAAATTGTACATTAAATAAAATGCACATTAATTATTTTGAATTAAGGACACATCAAGGGACTATAATCAATATGTAATCTAACACCAGGTTTATTTTAAATTTCAATCTTTTTGAAGAATTAAAGTTAAAAAACCCCTACAATTATTTACCTATAATAATGATATCTAGAACACTTTTTTTTTTTTTTTTGGTTGAAATAACATATATTACAATTCTATGTCAACGAAAATATCAAATTAACATATTCAGTTACCTGTACAAGAGATACAAAACAATTATAAGTATGGAAATATCACCATCTACCTTCAATAAAGATATCAAAACAATTATATACCTAAGCCAAAGATATATAAGCACTTGACATATTTCAAGACATGTAGAAGCAACAGGAATATATATTACCTGTAATTAAGGTAATCACCATGACAAATTTCAGTACAAATTATTCTTCCATATAAGGTAGAATAATACGAACAAAAGGGAAAAAAATAGTTAAAGAAGAACTTAACATGAAAGTGCCCATCAAATATAAAACTTTCGCTACAAAAAAACATGACTTAGATGGCAGAATTATGTTCATCACATAAACATTTTGAATTCCTCACATATTATTGTGCGGAAAAATTTCCTGCCCAATAAGGCAATGCCTCACCTGTTTGTACTAAAGGCAAGAAAAGAAATAAAAAATATTTATCAAAAACCTCCTAATCGTAAAAGTCATTTGTTCTGCTCTCATCCCACCTCATCACTCTCATCCAACATCGCGTTCAGCTCTCCCATTGATTTCGACGACCGCCTCCTGATGGGCTGCCACGACGGCTGTTTGAAGAGAAAAAGAAATGCAAATCATAACATATTCCCTGTTAAACTTAAGGGCAAGCTGGGAATGAAGATTTAAATTATTTGTATCTCTGTTCTAAAAAACGTTTTTTTTTGTTTTGGGAGGGAGGGGGTGGGGTGGTTTACCTAAAACTTGCGTAAGGAATTGAGTTTAAACCTAACAATTTGATATGGGCCCCTGCCAGTGCCAGCAATCCAAGAGGAAATTTTTGTGCAGGCTGGTCTTCCAACCTTGTGCAGCTGTGCCATAATTCACAGGAAAAGACTTGCGTGGGCCTCATACAAACAAAGACCGGGCAATCATTCCATAAGATTCTTTCCACGTATGGACTTGATAGTTAATGACGCAACTAATGAGGTTTTAATATTCACTTGAATTGTTTTGAGAACTTGACTTTCGCATAAGATTCTTTCCACATATGGACTCTATATATTTGAAAAACATGACTAGTAATCATGGTCTAAAATATCGATGATATCGGAAATATCGGTAGTCCAAAAACATGGCAATTTCGATGGAAATATCGGGATATTATCGATATCGATAAAAATTGAATAAAAACCACGGAAATTGTAAGAAAAACTTGGAAATTTTTATTTAAACTTTGGAGAATGTTTTTTTAGTTAATTATCTATTAGTTTATCAAAAAATTAGAAGGAAATGCATTACATGATGGATTTAACTGATTTAAGTTGATTATACAGCGAGCTGGCAAACACTGTGAGTGTAGAAAATATGTAGTAATTAATGAAAAAAAGATTAAACACACCATAATCATTTATATATAATGATTTACTACAATATTTTACACTTTATACATTGCATGGTAAGATACATGAGTGATTTAGTACCACATAAAGTTCCTATGAGGTTCAAATTTTTCACTATCTTCATCATCCACTACAAGAAAACATGGATTCTGTGAGGAACGGATTTCGTCACATATACACTGAAATTCGTCACATATACCTATATGTGACGAATATCATGTGTCACAACGGGCGTCACCTATGACGCTTCACCGATAGTATACGTGACGAATTTTTCAATCGTCACTTATTATCTCTATATGTGACCCAACTTTCCTCACACATTCTCAGCTCAAATTCCATAGTTGAACCAATATGTGACGCTTTGGGCGTCACTTATTCTTGAAATGTGTGATGATTTATGCTTTCGTCACATACTGTGTTAAATTCAATATAATTTTATATTATTTTTCTAAATTAATTATTTTCATAATTTTGGCTGATAATCTGTAATTAAACTTTAATTTCAGTGAACAAGCAAATGAATAATAGGAACTACATCATAATGAAAATTTATAATTCAATGGAAGTAATTTTTACATTAGTAACAGGTTTGATAAACTAAACATGTACAAAGAGAGCAAAAGTCGCTTAGAAATAATAACCTACACAAAGACAAAAAAAACCTAAAGCAATCTAAGTCCCCCATTATCATAATGAAACCCAACTAGACCATGAAGACCATTATGCTGCTGCTACCGTCGGTTGGAGAGCGCAAGTAACTTGGCCGACAAAAATTTCTTATAAACCTGCGGAGACACAAAGAGAAAAAAATTTAGCACTATACCACATGCAACTAGCAAACAAACTCAAGTAATCTATACTCATAGTGCACAAATTCGAGTTTAGTATAGTTCAATTTGATGCCAAGGTAAGTATGGTAAATAATAAACCTGTAACTGAAAATAACAGGGAGAGAAGTCAACCAACTAGCTATCAACTTGTAACCGAAAACTATTACCTAAAAATTAAAGAAGAAGAAGAAATTCATTCAAGCTAATTGTGGGGTTGGAGTTGCAACCCCAGCTATTTGGACTGTTATTATATAATCTAAGAGCTCAAATTCATATAAACATTACTTATGGCTCAGCCCTTGCTCAAATCCTTGTCAACTTTCAAAAGTTTTATAAGACACCAAGTTCAAGCAAAATCACCATCAACAAGAAAAAGCACAAAAATCATACTGCGTTGAAAGCAAAAGCACAAATTATTCATAGGAACAATTATTCATAGGAACAAGTTAAGCACAACTATTATATATGGGAAAATTACAATACTTGGGAAAATTAATAGGACCTAATCTCAAGTCAGTGAAAGAGTTACCTGGGCCTTATCAAAGGCTAGAGCTCCTTGGGAAGAGATGGGAAGCACATCCTTGATAAGCATACAATTAAACCAGCTTTCAGCTTCCACAAAATTCAAACAAAACACAACATAACAGAGAGATCACATGATTATTTTACAAAATACATTCCAACAGAGATAGGGATAGATTGAATCTGTGCAAGTACAAAACCTACCAAAAGAAAATCCTGAACACCAACAAAGTAAACTAGGAAGCCAATGAAAACTAGTCTCTCTCCTCTGTTCTCTCTTTCTAACTCTCTCTGCTCGATGAAGACTGTGGGCTATCAATTTACCTACCATTCATTCAACCAAATTATATTCAACGATTGAGCTTTGCTATCAATTTACCTATCCTTCCATCTGCCTACCTCTAAATTCGATAGCAGTTTCCAGTTTTCAATTTCTGATTTGCAATTGAATTGCAGTTTCCAATTTCTGGAATTTCATATCTTCCCACAGAAGCATAAATTCAATTCCGTATTAGCTCAGAAACACAAATTCAATTTCTATACTTACAAAACAGCCCCCCTCCGTGTCTTAACCATGTCTGGAGCATTGACTGAGTATCTGTGCAACATAGACAAACATCAGCTAGTTGTGGCTATTGCCAACCTTACTAAATTTGTACATAGGTCCCATACAAAAAGAAAGGGTATGATTCTCAAAGAAAAAGTCAAGAAAAGAAAAAGAAAGTTTATTAATCATACCTTGCAAAATATATACTCAGCTAAAATATTACTCTAGTAATAGTTGAGATATATAGTTAACTGCCCAAATGACCTAATTAAACTCGTAATTAAGGTGGTGACCAATATGATTAGATCTGACGATAGTACTAAAGTATGAAATGGCTAATTAGGGATGATAATCATTCAAAGTCTAAAGGATCACAAAATTGACCACCTTTGTCTTGTCTGATGTTTGCTACATACACCCATCAACTAGAAAGCGCATAAGATGATGGGTACAAAATAGCTCATTACTGTATCCAGATTGGCAGATTCTGGGCAGAAACAGGATGGTCCTTCTTGTTTGGGGTTCGTGGAGTGTTCTGAATAGATTCTAAACATTTGGGATTCTTTACAATATGAGTTTCTTTATTTGTGGATGGTCCATCTTAACTATTACTAGAGTAGTATTTTAGCCAGGTATATATTTTGCAAAGTTTATTAACTATATATCTTAACTATTACTAGTCATGAACCTCCAAATCAGGAAAGTAAAGGCAAGTAAATGCCAAAAGGCGAGACATTCTAAGGAACAATCGAGAGCTCTTGTGATACATCATCAAGGTTTGACAGATGCCAAGAGTTCTGCTTCCCTGAGACCATGATCTCATTCACTTTCAAAGCTCCTTGTCCAAGAATACTTGTTGAACCCTAATAATTATTCCCAAAAAAAAAAAAATTACCTAAATCTAAACGACCTCTTTGATAGAAAATTCCAAAACCAAATCTCATCCCCAAATCGCAACCCTAAAACCCAAGCTCAAATTCAAAATCATAGACCTAAAAACAGAAATTTCAACGTACAAATTTGAATCCACAACTCGAATTAGAATCAAACCAAAGTAAAATCAGTACCAAATCCCAAATCGAAATCAAAATAAAATAACAAATCAAAATAAGAGTTCGAGAAGTTGATCGAAATAAGAGAAAAATAAAACACGCACCTGAAATTCAGAGTCCAAGAATGTTTCAACCGCAGGAAGACCGCTGCAGAGAGAGAAATCGGTGAGATAAACAGAGAAATCGATCGAGAATTTGACGAAGGTTACAAAGAGCAGAATAATCGAAGATTTCTCTTTCCTTTTTGTTAGGTCAGAGAGAGTAAATAATAAAGAGCGAGGTGCAAAGGATTAGAGAGTTGTGGTGGTCGCCGCCGGTGGCCAACCATCAGTTGGCTGGTTGTTGGAGTCGATATGATAGCCGAACAGTACAGAGACGAAAGTGGGGAGACCATGAGAGAGCAGAACAAATGGAATCTTTTCATTTATTTTATTGTATTTCTAATTTTAATGTAATGGGTGGCGCATTGCTTATCCTCACATATATTTATGTTGCATTCTTTTACATTATGTGACGGATTATTTATTTTCGTCACTTATTCACAATTCATTAGGCGGTAAAATTTCCCGCACTTGATTTTGTGACGAATTTAAATTTCTTATGTGACGAACAGAAGTTTAAAAAATAATATGTCCCAAAAAAATCTTTATGTGACGCTTTTTCAAAAGTCATCACTTATTTTATGTAAATGTGACGAAATTTTTAGCGCCACATATAATTCCGTCACCTAAAGCCTGTTTTCTTGTAGTGATCTCTATGTGTAGAGTAAGTTTATTGTGAAGAGTATTCATCAAATGATAAATCCCCAAAATAGTTTTGCATGTAATTGTTAACATGCCACTCATATAAATATAAATATTTTAGCATATTATCACTAAAACATAAGTGATATATGGTGGTTAAGGTGTTGGAGGAGTAAAATAGGAGGGGTTCAAATCCCCTTTGTGTTTTTTTTTCCTCCCTTTTTTCCCTTTTTTTTTCTTCTTTTTCCTTTTTTTTCCTTCCTTTACATCGATATTTTTGATATTTTAGCGATATTTTCGATATTTTAGCAATATTACACCGATTTCCGATATTATCGATATTTGTACGATATGTACATGGATATGTTTTTTCCTCCCTTTTTTCCCTTTTTTTTTCTTCTTTTTCCTTTTTTTTCCTTCCTTTACATCGATATTTTTGATATTTTAGCGATATTTTCGATATTTTAGCGATATTACACCGATTTCCGATATTATCGTCGATATTGTCGATATTTGTACGATATGTACATGGATATGTTCCGAAATATCCGTGATTCGAAAAAACCGAAATATCCTCGATATTTCGTCGATATTATCGATATTTCAGACTATGCTAGTAATAAGTAATAAGTTAAAAAGTTCTAAGTTTTCAAACGTATATATTTTTGACTCAGACTTTTAGTACCCACGTGTGAGAGTAATATATGTTTATAAAATATTAAGGGGTGATATCCTCTAGATAAACAATATAATGTTTTGTATTATCATCAGAATATCAATTTGATCCATATTTTGTAAATCATGTGACGCGAATGTTAATGATTGTATTATTAATTAAGTGATTGATTAATGAGAGCTTATTTATAATGGTGACACATCATATGGTCTAAATATATGATCTCCTTAACATTTTTCTTCATATATATAAATATAATTTTACTTTATTTAGCTATCTAAATTAACAGTTTTACAATATAAATATGAGAGAGAGAGAGAGAGAATGATTAAAAATATCCTCCATACAGCCAAATGTTGTTGAAGTATACAAAAATAGTCGAGACAGAAAATGTCACTTGTCACATTTCTCACGAAACCGTCCTAAGTCTCTAATTATTGTTTGCTTTACAAGATAATGACGCCACATCCCCAGTTTTTCAAAAGCATAGTTGGGCAGAGATGCCATACGCAACCATGCCTTTACGTATTTTTCTGGGCATTCAAACGTTTGTTTATTAGTAACTACGTTATCTTTGTTTACATGGAACTATTAATGTTTTATAAAATTAAGGTTTGCATGATCGAGAAGATTAATTAGCATGCTGAGAAAATATATAGAAAATATGGACATGCTCGAATTTAGACAAAAACACGCATTATTTGCTTCTCGTCATATGTTAGGTCTCCATTTACGTGTCTTGTTCAAACAGACTGTGACCCGTTCAACAAGCAAGAGTCGTTCCTCGCGGCTTCAAGTCTGAAGTTTGAAGCTTGAAGCAAGAAGTTGGTTCCCGGCCCATACATAGGCTTCTTTGGTGCATGCGTCCTTCTGAGGTGCTATATGCGCTTACTTATTAAACCCTAAGGCCTTCCACAATGGCCAAAATAAGGGAATGTGATACCAATATTGAACTTATATATGAATCACGTATGTACAGTGGGATGAAAAATTTGTGTGTGAATTTTGCAATGAAATTAAGGAGAGGATTAAGAAGATCCAAGTAAAGAAGAGGCGTGGTTTTGCAATCTATGACTGCAGCAGTGACAAAGCTTTTCATATTGGACAGGATGGTAAAGGTTTAAAAATGTCTAATTTTATTCACATATGTATTCTTTTTCATGTGCTTAAGCAAATGTACATGGTGTGTGTGTGTTTCTTCTTTGATTTACTTTTATTTTTATTGAGATTTGGTCAATATTAAATTGAAATTGATATTTTAGACTTTACTCATTTTTGTAACCCAACGTGTGAAGGGTTAATTCTATTTTTAAGTTGAAGGTAAATACGGTGTAATATGAATATAGGTTACAACCTTGCCCTGTGTGATATTAAACTTATGAGTGTGATATCAATATATTGAACTTACACTAGTTATAGCAGTAGTGTTTAATTATGGGTATCAAACTCAGGTTGCTCGATTCATCTATATAAATTTCACACTCACTCAAACTACTGTGGATTATTTAGATGGCCTAAACCCCAGCACTCAACATTGTTCATTTGCAATTTGACTTGTTATGTTGTAAAACAATCAATTTGATGCATGATATGCAAATGAAATTCGAAGTTTACTTGATTGAAAATTTGATATCTTGTTATGAGGAAATAAATTGTTGTCATGGGCCCATGGCCTTATAAGAGTTAGGTTATTATCCTATTGTCAGGTAATTTTAAGATGGTATCAAAGCATGTTAGCTCGTATAAATAAAATCCTAACAGCCACATGTGCCCTACTCATGAGGACGTGGAGTGTTGTTGCATACCGAAAAGGTAAGAAAATTTGCATGCTCTCATAAAGAGTTGGAATACTCTTCATATTACAAACTGTCAGTGAATCGGATGAGAGAATAATTGTTAATATATTTTATGAACCAATGAATTATACTTCGTGGAATTTGGTGACTAGCTAGCTACCTCTTGAAAATTATTGAATCGTAAATGTCAAACAAAACTTTGACATTTTGAGTTAATCCAATCTATTTTATTGAATCTATAAACGATAGCGACGGAACGAAATGTGACATTTTCTTAATTATTTGATTAACATCTTCTCTAATGATCAGGAGAGGTCCAGCTAGCTAGCAATATTTGATGCTATAAACTAAAATAACAAAGGTGGTTTTGGACGATCGATATTAGTGTAGATGTAAGACCCAACCACTATTTGTGGACATATAATTATAACAGATTGGCCAGAGAAAAAGTACAAATGCACTAATCATTTTAAACAAGTTATTTATGGTAAGTGCGAAAACCGACCTAATCGTTAGTATGTTTGGTACCGGCCGTCCAATATAAACAACCAAAGTTGAGCATTTCGGAAGGTACAAGATTAAAAGGACCATTAACTCTTATTAACAATTAAATTTGGATTTCATGCTAATAGTCTATGCAAGTGATAGTGGCACCGAGTCGAACATAGAATCCCGAGTGCATGATTCTCTTATAGACTTGTGGTTACATGTTCATGCTCAGTGTGTATTTATGGTAGAAAAATTATATTGCTTTGCATCTTCATGCATGTAGTTATCTTTCTATTACAAACTCTAAATTTTAAAATAGCACCGTAAGTATAAACTCGATTTTCTTTTTATACAAACGATAATGATATTTAGAAATAGGGAAAACAAATTGATCAAGACCTCAAGTGCAACAATAAATCATCTTAATCAACTGAGTTATAAGCACCTTGCAATATAAACACAATAGCACATGATACTGTAAGTGATTAATCAGTTTTATTTTCATATATAAAAGACAAATGCTTTAAAATGATAACTTATTGAAGTTCCAAAATAAGGATCCATGATTATCAAGGAATTTACTAATTTTGAAAAAAAAAACATAAAGCAATTTACATAATTATGCTACCTTATGTCTAGTGGAAGCAAAAATAGATGATGACGATGGGCATTGCTTCCTTCAATTTTATTTTTGACAAGAATCGATAGTGATTTTTCTTTACTAACAATAACAGTTCAAAAGACTTAACAGTTCATCCTGCTGGATCATGCTGGCTGAGCATGCATCTTCCTTCGAAAACGATAGGGTGGATTATTAGCATGGGACATCAAGATTAAGACTTGTCACATATTTAGTTATTATCCATAAGTTTGAAGTATATATATCCACAAAGGAAAAGGATTCTCGTTGAATTCTTTTTATGGGGATCCGAGAGATCCATGATCGTGATCGTTCATTGTATATCGTGCGGTCAGTTTTTGTTAGGTACTATTTATATTTAATTCTAAATTTAAAATTTAAAATAATTTCTAATTACATGATGTATGATAAACGGTCATGATCACAGGATCCTCCGGATCTCCAAAAAAAGAATCCGACGAGAATCCTTTTCCATCCACAAAAACTCTTCTGATGATCAGTGACCACTTTCATGCATGCTACTAATTAAGGGTTGATAACGATAATCAATTATATATGTGCCTTATTGGTCCGATGGGATGTGTCATGTTCATTGATTTCCGTGTTATGTCATAGTCATCCTTTTTGGAATCTTTAACGAAAGGTTATCAGCATTGTTCATTTTAACGAAAAATCACATTTTTACACTAAAAAATCAATCTTGGTATTATTCACTTTACTCTTTATTTTGTTATTTTCTTTAAAACTCAAAGTTTTCAAATTTTTTTCATTAGTTTTGCCTACTCTTTTTAGGGGTTAACCTATTAGGACATTTTGTTTGTAATATTGTTTTAAGATGTGATATATAGAATCTTATTTATGGTTAAACCGTGGATCTAATACTCGTAAAATTAGACGTGATGGTTAAGTCGGAAATAATACAAGTGCAATTTTGTATTTAGTTAAAATAGTTTATGAGATTAGTATAACTCCTCATTTTGGTTCCTGAAATTTAAAATCAATAGAACTTATCCTTGAATTTGTCCACCGTTAATCATTTTGGTCATTCGATAAAAATCTCCGTTAAATAAATGAAAAATGACAAAAATACTTTCAAGTTTTGTCAAACCATTTTGGCCTATTGATTATTAATTTGAGTGTATTTTTGTCATTTTGGTCATTGTTTAACCATTGACGGTGGACAAACTCAGAGACCACTTATATCAATTTTCAAATCTCAGTGACCAAAGTGAGGAGTTATGTCAATCTCATAGACAATTTGGGCTAAAAAGCCTTATGTTAATTAAAGGGTGAGGATAGTATACTTATGCCTTTGTATGGTCTTGTGTTTTGTAAGAGTGTGTTTGCGAATACTTTTGGAAAGTTTAGGAACACTTTATGACTGCATTAGACATAATATTAGTTAGACGTGTTTATGGTTCATATAAGTGTTTTATGGAGAATTACATGTCAAATACTAAGAAATACTAAGAAACACTTCCGAGCAAATTTTCTATAAAACTTTCAACGTTTTATATAACACAAACACTTTTGGCAAACACTTATGAACATAAATAATTCTTACACAATCAATTCCAACAAGCTCCCAATCTTAAAAACACAAAGAGTTCATCAAGACTTTCAGTTTGTGCATGCTTATATGTAGCACTCAACTCTTATAAATTATTTGGTCTTGTCGAATGAGATGCCGTCAGCAGCTAGACTGCATGACCCAAGACTCTTTCATATATTCATGCCTCTATTATTTGGTCCAAAGTTGAAAGGGAGCTTGAAAAAGTTAAAGCAAATTATAATTTTCATAGGAATTAAAAACTCAGTCCAATGCCAGCAAATGACCAAATAGGAAACACCTTGAGTAATTCAGTTAAAAAGCTCCAAAAGCCTCAAACCATGTCAAGTTCTAAACGTCATCTATTATCCCATGTTACAAAAAATAGTCGAGTATATAAGAGTTTAGTTACTTGAATCAACACCCAACCTATCAGAAAATATGATTAATTAAGATTCAAATTAGTGAGTAAGAATCTATTTCCTAACCAAACTGTATTACTTGTTCACCAAGCGTTATAATTTGAACAGATTAATAACATCACGTCGTCAGGTCGTCGAGGTTTTAGTTCGCATCAAAGACCTAGCAAGGCAGCCAAGTCAGCAATGAGCAATCAGAGAACGCTACCTTTCTGGTTCACTTTTTTTGGACACTTTTTTTTCCTTCTGGTGGTGGGATTTGGAAAAGGATCATGGGGATCCCGGGATCTTGTAATTGTGACTGTTCATCGTACATCGTGCGATCAGAAATCATTTGAAATTTAAAATTAAATATAAATAATATCTAACGAAAACTAACGGTATGATATACGATGAACGATCATAATTACGTAATTCATAGGATCTCCAGAAAAAAAATCTGAATTCTTTTCCGTGGGATTTTAAAGAAGCCGACGAGATGTAAAGGACGTGGCGCACGGGCCTCGCGTTTCCATGCACTATATTAGAAAGACAACACCTTTGTCTGCTCGCTCATGGCAATAAGCATATTCCTCAGAATGTACCATTTTTATGCCCTTTTTTTTTTCCCTTCAACAAGATATTAAAATATTCAAAGTGGCAAAACACTTTTTGTTCTTGTGAGTTTGTGAGGCGGAGCTTGATTCTTCAGTTGGAGCATTATTTGGAATATCAAACAAGTAATTAGATGCATATGGTTGGAGGTTTATGGTATAATATTATGCAAGGAAATGGCCAAATTGGGATGATCAATTGAAACTAATTGTATAGTTAAAGACGTTACGGCCGGAGAATTATGTTTCGTTGCATAATTTGTTATAATTTCTCATATGTACGTATTGTCAACAGAACCAATTTTATTTCTGCACGTAAGTTAATAAGCTAAGTGACGTACTCAACGTGTAAGATTATCTAAATCACATTTATTAATTACATTGTTAACTTACCTATTTGATGTCGCCTATCAACTTACAAATTTAATGAAAGAAATTTCAACGACTGATTCTTCTTTGATATCTCGTATGTGAATCATGTGATCATATCAATAATGGACTCAATAATTAAGATGTTCATAACAAAAAAGAAGAAGATAATTATATTTATTTTGAAAAAGAGAAAATTGAGGTTGCTTATGCGCCCTTTCCATAAGTGGCGCCCAAATAAGAATGACGGCTCTCATAGGTGGCGCCCATTTTTTTCAATATTTTTTTTAGTGAAAGTATTTTTATTTATTTTTAACGATAGAAACTATTTTCATATGATCTCAATCACCTAGATCCATGTCTCTATTTTTTTTGTTCTTAATTAATTTGAAAAATAATTTAATCTCATTTTCGCTCTCTATAAATACATTTCCCATGGGAAAGATACTTTGACGAAACTAAACAGGTCACATGGTAACCATCCGTCAGTCAATTGGTTTAATTTTAGATAAGTAATAAATATTTATTGAATGTTGACACTACATGATATGTATTATCGATCAATCAATTAATTGGTTTACTTTTAAAACAAATGATAAACATATATTAAATCGGTTACGCCATTGAAACTACGCATTGAATGCAAGAGAAAATCGAGGTTACTTACCGCACGCAGCAGCTGATTTTAAAAACCTAGGCCTCGGCCAGGATTTGATGTAGTGCATTTGAATTCAATAAAATATCGAGTGTTTGCAAAAAAAGATAAAGAAGAAAAGAAAAAAAAAAGCAAACTGAGGCTATAAAGAATATCCATACGATCCCCAAAAGCCCCGACCTTCTCTCTCTATAAAAACGACGCTTCTCTCTCTCCCCGTCCGTCATTCTGCTCTTCGATAACCTGACATGAAACTGGAGTTCAACAATCATCACCATCCAGAGGATCAAGAGACCGATAGCGATAGCGAGATGTGCAGAACTGTCGAAGTCGTCGCTGGAAGCGGAGGCTTCCAGCTATCTCCGGCAAAGCAAACCCCCGAAGACGACGTCTGCGCCGACGACCTCTTCATTCCGCCGCTCAACTTCTCCTTGGTCGATAACGGCATTTTCAGGTCGGGTTTCCCGGAGTCCGCCAACTTCTCCTTTATCCAAACCCTAGGCCTCCGCTCCATCATGTAAGCAAATTCATTTCCTGCTGTATATATTACATATATGTGCGTGTGTAAGAGTTTGATTAATTTCATTTCCCAAAAAAAAGTATGATTAATTTAAGGTGTTTGATATTTTATATCTAATGACTGTCATTCATGAAATTTAAACTCCGAGTTTGTTCGGATAAAGCGGAGTCTAACGTTTTAGACCAAATTTTTATATGCAATTTAAGTGTTTTGATATCTTCTTTATTTCATAAAGATCTCGTTAAAATTTGAAGTCAGAACTTACTCCAATAAAGCGAACTTACTCCAATAAAGCAAAGTCAACCCTTGACCAAATTTTCATGTCTTGTTTAAGTGTTTGATTTTTCGTATCTGAATTATGTATTCCTAATGTGATTATGTACACATGTATGTAGATGTTTGTGTCCAGAGCCGTATCCAGAGGCGAATATGGAGTTTCTAAAATCCAATGGGATTAAGCTCTTCCAATTTGGGATTGATGGCTACAAGGTGTGTCTATTTTTCTGCTCAATTCGATTGGATTGGATGTCGTCCCCTCAAGCTTAAATTTAATTTTCTGCTTACATTGATCATTATAAATTGACTGCCTTTAATCTACACAATATCAATAATGTTTCGTAGGCTAGAATTCACACACACATTATATATTCATGAGTTACCGAATAAATCAATCAAGTATTACATATATCATAAATGTGGTCACTTGGCGACCAGTGACGGATTCGGGATTTCATGTGTGGAAGTGTCTCTCACATATATAGGTAGTTTGAACTCATAGCATGAGAGATTGAAATAATTTTCATAAAAAGTGAAAGACCCTAAACCAATAGAAAGATCTAAAAAATATTGCACAAATCTAGAAACCCGAATATGAGGTGAAGAGTAAGCAAGAAATATTTTTAAATATAAGTTAAAGCCAAAGAAAAGTTAATAGAATAAGGAAAGGAAGTGAAGCATGCATGACAATAAGAGAGATGAAGGGAAAAATGAGACCTGACCTGTAATAGAAAAGAATTTGATTTAGAACACACTTGAAAAAAAAAAATTAGGATGGCCCCGGGGACCATTGGTCCATTAGTGGCTCTGCCACTGTTACAACCAAGGAATGCATGGTAACCAACCTTAAATTTGATATTAAGGATGGAAAAATTATGGATATGCTTTTAATGTTTTAAATTCAACTCTTGGTTTTAATTTCAACTTTTGGTTTCAATTCTAACGGTAAGTGATCATAAATCCTTGATCACCAGGTGACTAATAGAATGAGACTTGTATGTATATTCATTATGTTTACTAGTACACGATTATCCTCATCAAGATTGTTTGTTGGTTGAGTCATAATGGCTCATTTAGTATGGACGTCCTTCTTCTTCTTCTTGGTTTTGTGTGATAAATTCAATAATGATATCATTATATAATTTTGTTAATAACGAAATTATTTATTTTGTGTGGGGTATTGTTTGTTGGTTTTGGTTTTGGATGGGATGACAGTTATTTTGTCTTGGCTAGAGGGTCACGAGTTTCTGTCACATATACTGAAACAATGTTTCATGGATTCTGCCTTGTGTTTATGGGTGCCGCCCCATGATATGTTCTAACAGTTTGTGTCTCTATGCCAATGTTATTATGGGGCGGCATCTTATTTTTAATCTTTGCGACACTATGAAACAGATTTATGATTAGTTTACCGTCGACACATCCTTGTTTTACATCTTGAATTACTTTGATTGCGTGGATGTTGATTCAAGTTCCTCATTACCGTGAATTCATATCCAGCAAACTGATATCCGAAATTGAATTGTGAATTCAGGAGCCTTTTGTAAATATCCCGGACGATACAATCCGTGAAGCACTAAAAGTTGTCCTTGGTACTGCACTAACTTAACAATATTTCGCTTAGTTTCTTACTTAACCAGACCTGCAGCACTGTGGCTTACACTAGTTTACTTGTATGCAATGCAGATGTAAGGAATCACCCTGTCTTAATTCATTGCAAACGAGGCAAGGTGTGTACAATATACACTGTTGGATTCCTATATTCATTCCCTGATTTTGAGTAATCCATGGTATCGCCGGTTCCAGATGGTTGCTAACTCTTGAGTGTATTTTTTCAGCATCGAACGGGTTGTCTGGTGGGGTGCTTGAGAAAATTGCAGAGATGGTGCCTCACGTCTGTTTTTGACGAATACCAGCGGTTTGCAGCTGCGAAAGCTAGAGTTGCGGATCAGAGGTTTATGGAGATGTTCGATGTTTCTAGCATGAAACATCTGCCGATAACGTTTTCATGTTCCAAGAAGTAAAATCAGCCAGTATTATTGAATGGCTTTTGCTTCTTCATTTAGTCGAAGAAGAGAATCAATCGTAGGTCTTCTCCTAGCTACTTTGGAATAAAATAAAATAGGGAAAGGTGATGAGTTCCTGGTATGCATTTCGGCGGAAAAGGAATTATTTCTTCTTTTTTCCTTGATTCATAATTTAAGCATCCTTATATAAAATATCACTTTGTGTTCTTTGAGACTCAACCTTCTCCTCATCTTTTCCTCTGCTGTGTTTTCTGGTATATTTATTCAACAATTATGGTGGCAAATGTATCCGGATTTCTTCTCGAAAATCTGTAGTTAGCTCGATTTAGGTTTAGATAGATGACGAAAAACATCTTGTCAATGCTTGTTCATGTTCTGTTATGCAGCTACTTACAATTGATTGATCTTTTGCTTTGAAGTTGTGATTAGTAAAAGCATTTGTAGAAAATACAGTACAGATGCTACTAATTTATCGATAGGATGTGCAAAGATGTATGTAATTCAAGTAGATGGACGGAGCCAATGAAGGCTCACTAGGGGCAGATGCCCCCACTCAAGTAATTTGTTTGTTTGGTTGCAGACTACAATTATATAATATACACAGGTTATCTTTGAAGAAAATATATGTATCTAATATCCAACATATATTCATTCTACATATACTCCATATCAAGTATTATATAAGCAATAGTGCTCTTGTTCTGTCATTCAAACCGAAAAAACCATCTCCCGCCTATCATGTACTTATATTTTTCTCATCACTTTGCCACTTTCCACTACTATATTGAAATTTTTGTAACATTGGAATTGTGATACATCATCATTTGAAACCATCCTTAATATCATATTGCGTATAACCATACTATAATAAGGTTTTCTTAGTTGTTTTCGGTTGCCCCCACTAGAAGAAATTTATGGCTCCGTCCATCGACGATCCATATAATGAAGTGACTTGGAGAATCAGAACAAAGATTTTGAAACAAATGACAAAGGAGCTGAAGAAGAACAAGAGAGGGAAGATATAATGATTTATATGGTTGTTGATAGGAAAGAAATAAGTTGCAAAGAAAATTCAATCGGGCAGATAAAATTAACAGTAGTTCTATAACCACGCTGATCTCGCCTCTTTAGGCAGATCTGCAGCCAAACATGAGGCAGATCTGCAGCCAAACAGGTGACATCCACCACAAAATATTAGTCAACCAACATATCTGATGAAACAATATGTTTTGAAACCTACGAGTAAGCTTTTGAATGTTATATACCAAGGTCATCAAGGTGCTCAAATATTATGGGTGGTTTGTTCCGGTTCTAAAAGGCGTTGGGCTAGTCGAGGAGCGGGTAGGGGCCTAGAAGATTAGGAGGACGCCTAGGCAAGGACTAGACGGTTTTTTTTTTATTTATTTTTATTATATAACACGTATATAAGTCTCTATTTACACTTAAAAATATATATATTCATAATTGTATTGAGAAACATAAATTGAAAGAGAAATGATATATAACTTATAAAATAATAGAACATGAGGAAAACATGGGCAACAAGCATTATAATGAGTGCAGTAATGCTCACTTAAAGTCCTCATTTTGAGGACATGTGAGGTCTTCTTTCATTTGAACCCTTAGATTAATGTGACGGTAGGTCAATTAGTAACCTTAAATTATCTTTGTTACACCCTAACAAAACAATAATCCCAATTAAAAGAGAAAAAAAAAATGTTAATGTGTGAAATCCTTCCGTCTTCTTACCCACCCGTCTCTCTCTTTCTCCCCCTCCCTATGCTTCTGAACTTTTTGCGTGAGCAGCAATGCAGCACATGTCCCCAAATTATAATCTGGGTTTGAGCAATCAGTCCGAGAGGGTTTCTAAGAAGAATTCTCCATCTCTCACATGTTTTAGATTTCGCACTACCATTGCTGATGGCATGGAGAAGCTACAGAGGAGCAAGGAAATAGCCGGTTCTAGTTGTGCGGCACGGCGCTACGCTGCTGCACTTTATAGTTTTTTTTTTTTTTTAAAGATACCAGGCCAAACGACGTCGTTTGGGCTTGGGATTTTAAAAAGGTAATCAACAAAACGGCACGGTTTATGGGTGCATTTCCAATTAGAGATTCATATGTGGGATTGGAAGGACCGCCTGATGAAAATTTCAACGCAGAAAGAATTTTATATTGTTTTTTGCATAAACGATTTGTATAGGAGGAGATTCTTACTTGTACATCAAGTATATACGCGGTATAAATATAAGCCTTTGTGTTATGAATAAAATCATTCATAATATATTTTCTTTATTAGGGGTTAGACAAGTATCAATTGAAAGAGAAATTCTAAGCCTAGGTTTTTTGGTGAAGAAATTTAGTGGAAGCTAACAATGCATTACAAGATAGTTGTGGTGTCATGCCTAAAAATATGTAATTAAGGGCTAATCACAATGACTTTTTACATGGGTACTATACCGCGGTTGATCTTCATGATCTCGGACTTATGGTGACCTCAGATTTTTTACATAAGTACTATACCCCATTTTTCTGATATGAAACCTCGTCGCCAGCAATTGGAACTTGTTTGTATTGATAAATTATAAACGACATTGATATAGTCTATTATGTAAAAGGATTTGGTTGTCTACAAAATTTTAAGCTTTTACGCTTTTAATATTTAAATGTCCTCCCCCCCCCCCCCCCCCAACAATTTATGGCTTTGCCACTAGCTGATGGGGTCCGAATAAATGCCTCGAAAATTGTTGGAACTGCTATAACGGCATGTGCAAGATTTCTTTTGAATCTTTGAATCTTGTTCTATTTTTGGTAGGTGTACTAATAATTTGAAAATCAATCAAAGTGAAAATATTGTTTCTTTTTTCGAAGTGTTTGTTCCTAACATATAAGGCAATTTCCCAAAATCTTCCTTTTGTTCCTCTGTCCTTTTTCATATACAAAAATGATAATAAAAAAAAATTTAAAAACAAAAATTAAAAAAAAAACAAACAGAAGGGTTTCACGCATGAGCCCTTTTTTTTCCTTTTTTAAATCGAGATTATTATTTTGTTAGGGTGTAACAAAAATAACTTAAGATTATTGATTAATTCATCGTTAGATTAATTTAAGGGTTCAAATGAAAATTGTAAGATCCCACATCGTCCAGGGGAGTAATCCTTATATGTATATTCCCATCCCTACCTAGCGCGAGGCCTTTTGGGAGCTCACTGGCTTCGGGTTCCGTAGGAACTCCGAAGTTAAGCGAGTAGCGCGCGAGAGCACTCCCGTGATGGGTGACCCACTGGGAAGTTCTCGTGTGAGTTCCTAAAAACAAAACCGTGAGGGAGTGGTAGGGGCCCAAAGCGGACAATATCGTGCTACGGTGGTGGAGCGGGCCCGGGATGTGGTGGACCCCGGGTCGGGATGTGACAATTTGGTATCAGAGCCTAACTCTGGCCGTGGTGTGCCGACGAGGACGTCGGGCCCCTAAGGGTGGGTGGATTGTAAGTTCCCACATCGCCCAGGGGAGTGATCCTTATATGTATATTCTCATCCCTACCTGGCGTGAGGCCTTTTGGGAGCTCACTGGCTTCGGGTTCCGTAGCAACTCTAAAGTTAAGCGAGTAGCGCGCGAGGTCACTCCCATGATGGGTGACCCACTGGGAAGTTCTCGTATGAGTTCCCAAAAACAAAACCGTGAGGGCGTGGTAGGGGCCCAAAGCGGACAATATCGTGCTACGGTGGTGGAGCGGGCCCGGGATGTGGTGGACCCCGGGTCGGGATGTGACAAAAAAGGATCTCACAAATCCTTATTTGAGGACCTTAAGTAAGTAACACTAATAAATGATAATGAGTGTTCATCTGTATCCGGCAAGTATCTTACAATTTATTGAAAACATAAAAATGCAAAATGGAAGAGTATTTTTGTTTTAAGTGAGAGTTGCGATCCATATCCGTTTTCTTAAATAAATAAATAAAAGCAAAAATAATCACAAAACCACCTAGCCCGCCTAGCTCGCTTATGCCAACTTAGACGTGCTAGGCCTATGCGGGGCATAGGTGAGTCTATGTGGTCTTTTTTATTTTTTAAACACCTATAAATTAATCAGAGTGTTGAGAGAGCCGCCTAGCACCTAAGTGGCTTTATGCGATGCTTTTTTGAACACTGGGTATGGTCCCATTAACAGGACCAAGAAGGACCTTTGAGTCTCCTTAAATGAATCCCTTTGAGTCTTCTTCTACAGTCTTAAGAACAATGATTATTTCAAGCCATTTATTTTGCAGAAACAAGTGAACGATCGAGTAAACTCCTGGAACGAGAAATTGCTTTTAGACTGTCAAAACTATTATTTAAGTGTGAATGAAATAAAGAAGGACTCTTGAAGGAAACTGAAAAGAAGGTCAAGTTGCTGTTATTTTTTAAGGTTAAAGGTGCAAAAATCAAGTTTAATGACATAAAATTAGCACAAAACTTTTAGTTTATATGAATGTTTTGTGGTGTCGATCTTTCTTAGATTCTGAATGCTTTCAGGTTTCCAACCATGATTAATTTAAAACAATACTTTTTGAGGTTCTACCTTCTTCTTCTACTTGATACTTATTGGATTCTTGTTCCACTTGCACAAGTTGGAGCCTTGTTTGGATGTTCCAAATTACCATGTTCATAAAGGGACATTATTGTGGACTACATCGTCATGATCTGGTTGAAAATATTTTATATTTTAAAATTCTCAAGAATGATACTTTGCTTGTTTCGAAAGTAGCTTCTCATTCGTTTGACTGTTGAAACATATATATTGTTTCTATGATGTTTTTCTACAAACAGTTTGCTAGACGTATCTGTTAGAATTAATATGCACACACAAGCCATCAACATAAACAACGTAGTGATAGGATTACATCCATGAACCACCTCAATACACAACCCCATATATAATCTGCAAAAGCGACTTACCTGATGTTGCTGCCATTGAATGAACAAGTGAATCAGTCTTCTACTTCCAGCACACAGTGATGACCTCTACTAGTAAATAAGGTTTAGTTCTCAAGAGTCTTATTGTGTGGAAGCAGGGACTTCTTCAATATGTATATATATACCAAATTATCCTATCAGAGTTCCACACATACCGGCTTATTATCAGTAGTGGTGATAAACTCTATTCCCTTAGCAAGTTTAAGTCCCATCGTGACTCTTATATCTCAGTATATATTTGATAAGTACTTCTGCTAAATTGGCTGCACAATAATTAAACTCCACGACTCCTGTTATATCAAGGACCTCAGATTCCTTTAACCACACAACTCGTACAACGAGTTTACGTGTAATTGAAGAAACCTAGTTGTTATCTCATTGTCATTCACACAAACCTAGTTGTTATCTCATTGTCATTCACACGTAGTTTAACAGTATCAACAAGGATTGAAATTTAAGGACAATCGTGTATGTGCATGTATAAAAAAAATAAACACGAAAGATGATAAACTTAACAATTTTTCGTGTTTTAGAGTGTTCACATCGTTAACTCATTCGGAAAAAGGAGAATATCATGGATCACCTTTTCTCTCCATGTCCCATAAAGTAGTTTGAGCTGCCATTCCCAGATTCGATTAAGCCTAAAAGCACTTGTTTTTACTTTGGCACATCATGGAATCATTGACACAAATGAAAAGGTCTTTATGGTGTTAATTAAACTAGATTAACCATAAACCAAGTGTAAACCATATACTTTTTCCCATCTTGAAAGCACCCTTTCTTGTTTACTCCTTTGGCTTATCTTTTTAATGATTAATCGTCCCCTATTTCTGCTTTTGCTGATCACCTGCTCAGCATGTCGGCATGGCATGCCTTGTGGCCTCAACTTCTTTCATCTCTCTATGTACAGATTTTGAAGTGATATTATTTACTTAGAAGTGATGACTTGGTTACTTTCTATAATAAGTGATGACTTTCGTTTATAAGGACACTTTTAGTGTTGAACTGGTCATGAATATATCTCTGTAACCCTTTATTCAATCAATGGAATATCGTGTTTTTTTTTCCTCAAAAAAATCTCATTAGGGTTAAAAAACCAATTTAAAGTTCTATCCTCCCAGCTCCCACCATCTTCCATCATTTTCAATTCCTCATTCCTCCGTATACTTTATGAAAACGACAAATGAAAAACAAAGGATTATAAAATGGGCTCTAAAACGAGAAACCATTGTGCTAGACGTATTTACAATGATTGAATGCTAAATTATACATATGATAATAGCGTATTTTACGGTTCAACTCTGAATCGTTAATATTTTAGAAGGATATCATTAGATAGAATGCAATATCTCTCCATGTAACAAAATGTAGTTAGAGCTGCAATTCCAGGCTTCAATTAAGTCAAAAGCATTTATTTTCCAATGGCACATCATTATACCATTGTCACAAACGGAAAGGTGGAAAGGTCTTTACCCTAATCTAGTTCAACGATAAACCAAGTGTAAATCATGATACTTTTTCCCATCCTGAAAGCACCTGTATTGTTTTATATTTTTGCTTATGATTTTAATGATCTCTTGTTCTTGCTTTTAATTAAAAACACTTATAGCTTGAGTTCATGATAGGGAATTTACCACACACGCAAAAGGATTAAAAACTCCTACATTACTTGCAAGAATGACAAGAATATTGTAGTATAAATGGTTCTCGCAAGGTCGTTCTCCACAAAGATTATTAAATAATTCAAAGCAAATCAAATTTCAATTAATAATTGTAAAATAGAAAGTTGGGATGAATGATTTTATGACCTACTTAAATTAAAACAAATTTAATTAATAAAAGTAAACTAAACTGCAATACTAAAGATGAAGGAAAATAGAACAGTTTTTAAAATACCAATTTATAAAAGCACTAGGGTTCCACCATCACCTAGCAATCCTATGCATTTTTACCAATTACTTATGATCTACATATGCCACTTTGAAGGTTAGGTTTTCCTGATTTATATTCTACTTGGAACCTCCAACATAGAACGTATATCTAACATGCAACCCGTCCGGACGTTCGGATCAAATCTGAACATGAGAGATTCATTAAGTTTTTATGAAAACCCTTTGAAAAGCCATGCAACCCTTAAAATGTGGTGTACATCTTAAGTGAAATTACAATTACTAATCACAAGAAGCCAGCGTCAATTTCAGGGAACATTCCGACCAAAATTGCATCAAATTACTTTTCTAAAGATCCTAATGGTGATCAGGCATTAAGACAATTAGATAGTTTTAATCACGGTGATCAATAATTCAAAGTATGCATGCAATCAAACATAAGCAATTAAATAAAAATCACATATTCATTCTAAGGCTCAAGGCTTCGTCCTAGCAAAAAGAAAATTAGTTACGTTTAGTCATAATTAAAATCATAGAAAATATCAATAAGAATAAAAGGAATGAAAACACCTTAAAGTAGAAAATCTCCAAGAACCCTAGCAATTACCCTCTGTCTCCAAAGTTGCATAAAAGAAAGCGTCCCTAAAAAACTGTGGACGGCAAAGCAATATATGTTGCTATGCCATCGCACAAACCCTAAAAACCAAGTCCTTTATTCCAACTAGGAAACTAAGATAACTCAAATAAAATATGAAACATAATCCTCAATTAAATGGTAAAATTCGCCTAAAATCTGAACAGCCACGTTTTGGACCCTTAAGCTGCTCCAAAACCGGCCCAATATAGCTAGATTTAAGGTTTGGAATATTTTGAACACTTCTTCTGAAGGCCACAAATCCATCAGATGTCATCTCGGGCTCTAAAAAGGTAATTTAAGCCCATAAACGTCATTTTTCAGCACTGCGCATTGCTCATTTATTCCATCGCCACAAAATAATCGCTCGGTAGAAAAATCCCAAATTTTGACACGAACACGCTTAGAGACACACGAACGTCCTCCAATTTGAATCATTCCAAAATTCGTTCATTTGATCATATTTTGATCCAGAGGAAGTCGGATGTCCTATATTAAAAATATAAATCAAAGTATCAAAATTAGGATAAAATATATAATATGAAATTAACACATCAAAATTCTACCAAAATAATTACCAAAACATCTTAAAATTAGGGTAAAATATATAATATGAAATTAACACATGAGTTCACAATGTCGGCATCGCTGCTGCCTTATCCCCTCAGCCTCTTTTATCTCTATTCCCACTGAATGTAGAGTCCTTTTTCGACGGTCAAAAACTTCAATTGATAAATTTGGAGATGGATTGTATGCCCTCCTCATCTCATTCATTTCTAATCCCCTCTTATTTTTGTGATCACAGTTAAGCCACGTTAACATTTTATATTAATTTTTTTTATAAAAATAATAAAATAAAAAGTAATGAGAATATAAAATGTTGACGTGGTTTAAGATCACAGAAATAAAAGGAGGATGGGAAGAGTATTGGATGGGGATGACAGACAATCCATCCCCGATAAATTTATAGATTCTGCCGACAATTTAGTTAAGCACAGTTGACTTTGAATACTACTGCTGCTAATGGATCTGCACATCAGATCTAGATAGACACTCTTAAGTCTTAACTGCTTGTGTTCCCTTAGCAGTACTGTTCTATATAAAGTTTCTTCTTCGGTGTGGCTGACTGTAAATTTTAAATGCCGACGCCAAATTTGCATTTATATTTTTTTATGTTGTTGATGTTGGTGATATTGCAAACGCTTATACTTGTCAATAAGTTGTCGATATGTTCTCTACAAATGCAGTTAACTGCAATGTAGAAGGACTAGTTTTATATACAACTACACATGTTTACTTATTTACTAACAAAACAGGTAAAGAAACAGAAAAATGACAAATCTTCAAGTCATATTATATATAATAAAATAGTGATCACATTGGTTACTTTCTACAACGATTTCCACATTAATAGTAAATAAAACCTTGAAATCTAGTTCAAGCAAAAATTTTGTTCACACGCCCATAATTACTTTAAGCAAACAACCCTTTTTCCAACAGCTTCTAGTAAAAGTACTTAATCACTCTCAAGCAGTACTTATAACTGGACCCAAACCAAAACTGGCCTTAATTTCCACTGCTTTCATGGCTTCAAATCTTGGTTCCTTGGCCTCGAACTTGACCCCAGCATAGAGCTTCATGTAGTCTTCGAACACGAATTTCGGGTACACTTGATTCTTCTCCTCTGCTTCTTTCTCCACTAGGGTTGGTGCTGGGTAGATCACCGCATCACTGCCTGGGTTGTAGAATGAAGCTATTGACATTCTGGTGCCATCTGTTTGGGCAATCACCCTGTGTTCCACACTCTTGTACTTTCCGTTGGTGATCACCTATAGGAGTTCAAAAAAATGTATGTTTGTAATGTAAGTATTCAAATTGGGCGTTAAGTAACATTAAGTTGGAATATGATTGGGTTATAATCAGTCTTTCTCTAGTGCGGTTAACTCTGAATAACCGTAAAATCAGAGAATTTTAAAAGGTGCAGTCAAGATCAAAGTTGTTGAGTTAATAGGGTTACATTTTAATTACCTCAAGTTGGTCACCAAGATTGATAACAATGGAGTGGCGCATGGGAGGCACATCAACCCACTCTCCGTCCTTGAGGAGCTGGAGGCCACTGACCTTGTCATCCTGGAAGAGCAAGATGAGGCCGCCGGCATCGGTGTGGGCCCGGAGACCCTTGATCAGGTCTGGTTTGGGACATGGAGGGTAGTTGCTCACCTTGGTGCCAAAAGTTGGTCCATTTGTTCCATAAAATGCCTTCTTAACGTACCCTTGTTCCAGTCCAAGATTCTCACACAACAAGTCCAGCAGCTGCTCTGCTAATTTTTCCAATTTCAATGCAAACTCCTTCATCACATTCCTGCATACATAAGTTTTCATCATAATTCCGCATCAGATATCACATAATATGCCTAAAACTCGAAAACCAACTATTTTCAGGTAATAATGTTCACAATCTTGTTTTCTCCTTCCGCAATAACCTTTTTGTTTCTGTCTCATTTGATTTATGCAATCATGAGACTAGAAAATACGAAGAGTGCATGGGAGAAAAGGAGAGCGCAAAAATCACTTCCTTATGTTACTGTGCGATTGCCATACCTGTACTCATCCTTGAGATCTGGTACTTCAGAGATGTTCGATTGAGGAAGATGGCGCAAGTGGAAAGTGCTTTCCCAATCCATATCTTTGACTTCTGTCTGAACACCCTCAAGGCCTTTGCTGGCCACCAGCTCCTTGAACCTTTGCTCCAAACACTGCTTGTAGTGCTCTTTTGTCAGCCTCTCCACTGTGTCCAGAAACTCAGTTGGAATCCCATGGCTCACCAGCTGCAATATTTGTCAAAACCCAAAAGTTAATTATAATGTGAAATATTTAAGAGAGAGAAAGATGAACTGAACATAGAAATTAGGAAGCTAATTAAGCATCTTAATTATAATCACCTCAAAGAAACCCCAGTTCTCACAGGCATCTTTGATCTTTTCCATCGTAGCTTTTCTTCCCACACCATTGAGGCTCTCCAAGTTGATAACTGGGAAGTTCTCCATCTCTCTCTCTCTCTCTCTCAACTCTTTCTCTCTCTACAAGTGTTTGGCTAATTTGTTCTTGTGGAGTGGAGTTTGGTGCGTGTGCTATTTATAGAGCTAGCAATGACCCGAAACGTAAAAAGAATTAAACTTCTTGTAGTTAAACATGCAAACTATTTGTACAGTAGTGAAGGGTTGGGTTAATTTCTACTTGTGGAATTATTATAAAGAAATTAATATTCTAAAAGGAAAAAAAACAAATCCAAATAGCATAATCATGTGGCCCCACTATCTCCTTTGTTTGGATCGATCCATGGACAAGGATCCCTTGGAGGCGGAGCCTCCTGACCAGTCCATCTGGACTATTGAAATTTGATCTAACGACTACAATAATTATAACTTTTAAAGGAATCTTCCTGTTTGTAACCGTTGGATCAAATTTCAATGGCCCAGATGGGCTGGTCAGGAGGCTTCGCCTCCAATGCTCAGGAGGGGATCCTTGTCCTCGATCCATGGGCAAAAATAATTTTGCATTGTTCTACTTAATATTCTCTTTGCACTAACTAAATGGAAAAAGAAAAAGAGAAAACCTTCTCTATATATCTTCTCGAGTCTTTGGTTGGTAATATGGACCACCACGGCACCATCCATGGTTGCTGGCTGGCTCTGATCTTTCCAATTTTTTAGCGCTTTGACCAAATAATTGGGGTTTGGCTTACCCCACGCTTCAATTTGCATGCATGCTGAGGACCCCCCACCGTAACTTTCTATCTGCTTGGAGTGCCTTGAAAATGATTTGGAAGGAAGGTGCCTAGCTCTTGCTTTTGAATTTTTCAAAATTATTTCAAGTTTGATTTGTTTAGGCCGTTTAATAATCATTCTGTTTTTTGTTTTCACCTTTTTAAAAATAAAAAACTGAAATTTTGTTTGGTAATTAATTTTAGCATTTTGTATTAAAAAAAAAAAAAAAAAAACTGAAAACTACTTTCTTGAGTTTTCAAAATCTGGTCTTGAGTTTATAGTATTTGGTTTTCGATTTTCCTTTTTTATTTGAAAACTAAAAATAGTTATAAAATGTGATTTCAGTTTTCAGTTTAAAAATGAAAACCAAGAAGAAAAAACTGAAAAAGAAATGGTTATCAAACAACTCCTTATTAATACATGGATTTATTTATGTGTGTATTTGTGGAGCAATTTTCAATGTATATCGGAACTCGGTCATGTAGCCTTATTACTTCATTTAAATAATAACATGCAACTTAGTTTTTTTATTTACTAATATAATTAGAAATATAACATATTAATTATGTTGTATACAATGGCGGAGTCAAGAATTATTTGGCGGGTGAACTAAGTTAAAATAATTAAATTTTCAAACATGAACTCTTAAAATCCAAACAATAAACACATAAACTCGCAGCTATATCAAGAACTAAAAATAAAGTGGCCAAGAACTTACTAGTTGACAAGATAAATCAATAAACTTGCAGACTAAGAGTCAAAGATTATATATCTATGCCTGAGTGCCTCTTTTTCTTTGGCAAGAGGTGTAGGCTATTGTTTTTTAGACTTCAAAATGTCTAGTCAGGTCTGTAACTCTATATTGAATTAACAAACAACTTTCATAAGTTATGAGTGAGTGTATTGAGTGGTGAAGGGTAACAATCTACAAAGAGCCATGTATTGCAGTAATGACAATGAAGCTTTTAATTTAATACTATAAATTTTTATTGTTGGTTAAAGTAGTTAGTTTTCTAGCATTTAAAATACTTTTATTGTTTTATATTCTCTAAAAGAAAATTAATTATGATTCAAACTTTACATTAGTTGGGTGGGTAAGGACCATAAAAAAATCATATAATAGCCGAACTAATTAGTATTTTTAATGTTAAAAACCTCAAACTTTCCCTATGCAAGAGCCCCACCTAGCCATGTACATGGCTCCACTAGTGGTCGTATAATATTTTTTTGTCAAATTTAGAGCAATTCCACCCCTAAGACTGGATGCCAGCGCCCAGCGCATTTATCCACTCAAATGAACAGTAATAGACTCCAATAAACAGTAATAGGCCAAAGCATCTCCACCCCTAAAAATACTCTGGCACCCAGTCAATCTAATATTATATTATTTTATTCATATTAATTAATATTTTATCATTTAGTTTCTTTCTCTCCTGCTTCCACTTTCTCTCCGGCAGGGTACTTTCGAAAACGGAGATTTCCTTTCTCGCCGTGGAGGTCCTCTGAAGGACCACAACGAATTCAAACTAGTTGCCTCCTTCCATTTAGTTTCTTTCTCGCCGTGGAGGTGCTCCACACCAACGGAGATTTCAGTCTGGGGAATTCGAAAACGGTGTCGGTGAGGTCCTTTAAACTCTGGGTGGTTTGTTCATGGATCTTAGGGAAATACAAAAAAGCAGCCAGAGCTGCGGCCCCAGAAGTGTAGAAGTAGTATGTGGGGATGTCGAATTCCTTGCCGATGGTCAGCGCGGAGGTGCAGCAGAGGTCGACGATGAAGGCGCGGACGACGTACCCGGCTGGCGTCAGCATGAGTCAGATGTACCGGGCAACACCTCAGTCAATTTTGGACTGGGCTAGAGACCAGCTTGGGCTGGGTGCCAGTCAATTGGGTCGGATGAAGGGGTTTCACAGGGTGCTGGGCAGTTTTTCAGCTGGGTGCTGGGTAAAATGCCCTCCGCTGGAACTGCTCTTAGAAAGAAAAAAATGCTTATAAAATAATGTTGTTTTATCATCTACTCTTAGTATAATATATGAAATTACGAAGTGCGTGTCTCGTGCTCCTATTTAATTACGAGCATTTTTGTTCACCACCATTTAGCGTGGTGTATGCTCACCACCCTATTTATCACCGTTAGATGAGTTTGAATTTCGAGATTCGTGTAGTGGATAAACACAAATCTCAAAATTCAAACTCATCTAACGGTGATAAATAGGATGGTAAGCATACACTGCGCTAAATGGTGGTGAGCAAAAATGCACTCTGTTATCATTTGTCTTCGATTGCAGATATAATGGAGTTGTTAATAAAACAGAATGGACAATGAGATGTTTACAAATGATATATTGGCTCTAAATCAAAGCCAAAGACTTCTCAACCCAAATTAACGAACAACGGAACTAGACTTAACTAATTAACCAAATCTACTGACGGACGTCATGCATGCACGTGGGCAGCTTCCATGCTTAATCTAGCATCGAAATCTAACACATTTTGTCTAATTAAATAACAGTGTGCCAGTCTAATATCCTGCACTAACTAACTATGAAATCGGATGCAGTATAATATCTTTCGGATAAGTTTAGGAAATAACTTAGGTTCATCCGCAGCCGCTCGTTGATGAGAAAATATATTAATGTTGTATTGTCGATTACGCCTTTCAGTTTGTTCTTAACTAGTAAACCAAGACGTGATCGATGACTTGCTTTTTTGTACGAATCTTGCGGAGAAAACCACTAGATTTAGTTCACATTATTCGTCAATAGAATATTGACGTCGAAAGCTTTTGGCTCATCATTGAACTAAGAATATTGATGAGTTTGATGTAAAGATGAATCAAAGAGCAAATTAAACACCGATTCATTTTTGTTAGTAAAAGTGGGATAACTGGTGGCGAATTATAATTATTCATCCCTTTTGGGTGTGGAGGATAGTTGAGAATTACATCCTATCCGTGACCACGATCAAGCATATTATCAAATCTAGGACCTCTCATTTTTTTCCCTTAAGAAACTGCTATTCGAACTTTTCACTGGACCATTTATTGTGGTTAAACACCGATTCTTTGAACCAACACTTAAGTTTCCTTTGTAAAATCTTAAGAGCTTTGCAAGAAATAAAAAAAGGCAACATTAAATGCGATTCTATTGCACACAATAATGTTCTCGTTTCACTCGTTTCCCCATAGACGCTAATAAAGTGAACTTCTTACTCCAACCTAAATTAAAACTATATAGAAGGACTTGATTTAAGCATTACGACAATTGATGATTATGTTAGTGAAAAACACTTAAAAAAAATTCAAAGATAGAGAAAACATTTCACCTGTCAACGACAGTTGAGTACAATATCAATTTAATTTAGGAGTTTTTTTTTCTTCGGATTGGGAATTTTGTTTTTTGAGTACATCGATATTTTTACACTAGGGGAGAGGGTTCGGTTAAGCCATACAATGGGCAACCTAATTTGGTATCGAATTCGCCATCCATGAAATTCAAACCTCTCACTTTCAAGTAAAGAGGAATACCACCAGACCGTAGTACTGAGTGGCTTCGGATCGGGAATTAAAGTAGATTCAATAAAAAACTTATTTGTATATAAATGAAAAAAAAAAAAAAAACTTCGTAAAAACCGACTACGTGATTAAGACAACGGTATCTTTGTGCTTCAATCATTATTTGGATAGAAACCAAACAAAGTAGATAATTTTGGTCCATGTTTGTGGGGGAATACAAAATGTGAATAGTGAATACCAACTACTTTACTATACAAACTAAGAAAAGCCAATAAAAATATTATCTCTCTACTTTCCATCTCTTTGGGTTACACTCAACAGAAGACAATCTTTTTAACATCAAGCTAGGGCAAAAGGTTGAGTCAGCTCCCATATCTCCAATGCATATAATACTGTTCACCTGGTGACCTCTGCCCAATCAAATTCTGGCAATTTTGCATGAAAACGTTAAATAATTAACCCTTCAATTCGTCATATGTCAAATTTAACTTTGAGACTCTCCGTCAAGCTTTAAATATACAACTGAGAAAGTACTGAGGTGAGGATTTGAGACATCGTCCTAACCATAATCTGGCCCTGAGGTAATTTTATATTCACGACGTCTTTTATGAAATGATATCTAGGGTTTCTTTCAGTTGTTAAAACTATGAGTTTCTAAAGCAAACTTTGACACCGATTTTGAATATAAATTCTTTTTCTTTTGGTTTTTTCTTCACTTGATGTGTCTCTTATAATTAAGTAAGGATTTGTTTGTAAATATTTTAAAATGGCTGAAAACGCTTTAATCAATTTTTAGTAGAAATGCAAGAGTGAAACCTAAAAAACTAATTGGAGTGTTTTCTACAAGAAGTACATAACTGGTGTTTCTTACAAAAAGTGCTTCAAGTGTTTTTGGAAATCAAAAATATTTTCTCTAAAAACATTTTTGATCATTTTAAAAGTACTTCTAAACGAGATATAACTTAGTAGGCATAGCTAGTGGAAGACAGATTGAGGGATCCTCTGGAAAGATCCTTTAATTAGGTTCCTTTCACAATTCAATTCACCCACGATACCATCCAAATATAATAATATCTCTTACTACTTTTATAAAGTATAATCAAGATTATGGGAAGCACTCCTACGTGAATGGTCGGAAAATGCTATGGCACTCGATGGGATAAAGTAATGTTTTGCGTCAAACACCACTCGGACACAAGAAAACAAACCCATTTGGAAAGCATTGCACATGCCATACATATTCATAATTGGTAGCAAGTGATACGATCTATTAAGTGATGAAAAATGTGGCTCCTACGCACCCACCACATTGTTCGTGAGCTTTTTGTGCATCTCTTGCCGGTCCTGTCTATTCTAAAAATTAACACAAGAAGTTCTCGATAAGTACATGAATTTGCAAGCTCCTATAACTTGTGGAACAAGATTTTTCAATTTGTTGGATTTCTTTTAAATCATATACAAATTGCGACAGGATTGGGACAGATCAAAGAGTTAAAACCAAAGCGCGTACATGTATGGAGAAAAAAATATCGAATTTTGCTATTATGCCCTCCCATGGGATTTATGTGAATTAATTTGGAATGTAGCTTTTGGACCATTACATCATTTTAGTGGTTGCGATGTGAATTAAGTTTAATATATATTGGACAGAGACCCTTCCTCTATCCAATAATTCCATGGATTAGGTATAAAATTGCAAGTTGTGGATGGCCAACATTAGAGATTTAAGGTGTTTTGGGCCTTGGTAATAATGTGGTTCAAATTCGCCTTTGGCGAGAATCAAACCTAAGACCTCTCACTTACAAGTGAAGAGGAATACCACTAAACCGTAGTACTAAGTGGCAGCAGACGTTTTAAGACTTGAACTTCAAAGGTTGAACCTAATTATTTCATTTGGAAATGGAGTAAGAAAGTTTGGGAATCTTATTCCTGGTTCAAAACTATGACTATTGACTATTGACTGGAAAATTAATGTACCAAAAAAATCGATCCCCTTAGGTCACGCCATATCATACTCAATCACGTTAAACTCTTTCCCTAAACAGCAGTTTTGGTGGCAGCTCTTTGCTTGACTTAATTAGCCATTTCTCTATACAGTCACGTTCCCTTCATCTTCTTCGTGAAACTTACCGGTTCTTTTCGATGTTAGAAGATGTCTCAAGTTTTCAATCCCTTCTCGGTTTCAATTCTGTAAAGTCGCATATATATCTGGCTGTAGCACATGAGCTATGAACATGATCACGTTGTGAAATTCCTACAAAACTTGCGTGTTGCAAATGAAAAAGGTTATCAACACTATTAGCATTTTTCACGACCACCTACGATAACATTTGTGACATCAACCAATGAAAATTCATTGTACAAGAACATTTTCTAATATGAAGGGCTAGTTATATCATGCTTAGAAAATTCTAGGGTTTGTGAGAGCATGTGTTATCAATTATATCATCAATGTGATGAATGTGATATATATCAATAATAGTCAATGTTTGTATTTATTTTGTACTAGTACTGTATGCATGGGTGGGTGTTGACACATTTGTGGCACCACTTCTTTTACATAATTTTTTTACACATGTTTTTATGGGGCTCACTTTGTAATGTATTTTAACGATATGAACTGTCTATCTTTTAGAACATCATTCATATGTCACCTTTGCAAAAAATTAGACAAATCCAAACCATTAAGACATTCATTTGTATTGAAGAAAAAGAGATGAATCTGGTTTTACAAAGAAACCATAAGCTCTTAATCCAACGGTCATGTGGTTTCAGATTTGGGGTGATTGTTGATAGACATAACCTTTGAGGGAAGACCTAAAAGATAAACGGTTTGGATTATTGAAATACATTACAGAGCAGATCCCATAAAAATGCGTGTCAAAAAATTGTGTAAAAAATGTGGTGCCACGAATCCGTCTCTATACTTATATAATATATGCTCTGGTTTGTTAGTTGTAAAAAAAAAATGGGGAAAAAGGGGGAATATAATTGGTGGCTTTGACTATTGAATTTTGATCAACAAGGATATTGATCATGACTTCACCAAATCGTGACATACTAACTGATTTGTTGTAGATTAATATATTTTCCCTATTTTATGATAATAATATTGTAATCACATAGTGAATTAACTTTAAGAGACGTGATTCCCGCACTTCTTTTTCATTTACAAACGACCATCTAGTTATGTCATTTAATTATTTTTTAATTTATTCAATTCAATCAGCTATAAAAAGAAAAAGAAGATCGAGAGAAACTTCCCTAACCCTAATCCCTCAACCAACAAAATGTAAGAAGCCAAATTCTACGGCATTCATTGAACTGATACAAAAATGGGGAATATCCATGGAAATCCTTTCTGTGGCGAGGCTTCATTTTCCGAAGGCTCCAAGGCACACATATTGGATTAGAGAGATTAATTCTGTCTAATCACAGAAAAAAGAAATGTAGCTGCCTGCATCTGACCAATTCCTTCAATTCCAATTTGTAATTTCCACTAAATTACTTGGAGCCTTTCCTGCCAGCTTCGTGTGTCTATTTATGTATTTGAATTGACGATTTTTGAGAGAGTCAAATAAAGCTAATGACTTTGACTCTTTTGGGGTCGTGGTTTTGATGTGTGACTAATGATCAAATAGTCACGGATCATTTTATGGGGGACAAAATAAGGTTCAATTGTTGAGGGGTGGCGGGACCAAAACACCTCTCATGGGTGGGTTGTTTGTTAGATGAACAATATTTGATTTGTAATCCTGATGAATTTTCTTCAAGATTAATCAAACATATGACTCGTAATAAGGTCAAGTTTTGCATGATCGTTTTGTGGGATAGAATATGCTCAATGAGATTCCAAAATCTTACAAATGAATTCATATTTTTCGAGAAGCTAAGGGTTCATTTAAAAGTGCTTTTAAAATGATTGAAAGTATTTTTTGTGAAAATGTTTTTGGAACATTTCTTTAGTACAAATGCTAGTGAATCCTGGAATAGTGCTTGAAGTGCTTTCTACAAGAAGCAAATAAGGAAGCACTTCAAGTGATTTTGAAATCCAAAAGTATTTTCTCTAAAAACAATTTCAGTCATTTCAAAAGCACTTAATATAGTAGATGATTTTATCATATTAGGATATACTATAATCAGTCTTGTGTTTGATTTAGTAATTTTCTTCATGCAATAATTGAAGTCTGAAGTTATATTGTCATTAAAAGAAAAACTACACATTAATTTGATCTTGAAGCCATGTATGTAAACACATAAAATTGAATTTTGATTTAATATAAGGATTTGTTTTGGTCAAAGAAAATCACGAGATAAATTAAAGAAACATAATCTTAGCCAGAACCTAACTGTAATAATTTGTTGTAGTGGCCGCGGCAAACAACACTCACGAGGGAGCGAGATCTCGTCAATGAGAATCTCACCCTCGCGAGTGTTCTCGGGCGGACGCACCAAAGAACTTCTCGTGAATGGAAGCCCATACAAAATGAGCGAGCGTTACATTAACCAAAACTCAATGGGCTGACTAGAGTTTGGACCTTATTTTGCTCTATGCAACCTTTGCTATTGAAATTTTTGTTGAACAAAAAAATATGAATCATGAGAGAATACTGGCCCCGGATACTTCCCTTCAAGCTATGCTCTACACATCTCCAAATATCAAAAGTTTCTGTTGGTAGTCTTCAAAAATCAAATCTTTGACACGGTTGCTCCGTGGCGTATCCTGCACAAGAAGAAGCTTAGAGTTATGGTAATGCCACACGAAATTGTTCGAGGGAGACAAACAAGCAAACGACTATGTCCAGTTTACTGCTAGCAAAGACCTAAATCCATTATATTTAAGACCTGCTTTCACTTTTCAATCAGTGACGTAGAAATATTCGTGAACATGCATGAGAAGGAGAAGGAGATTCTTACTAAACACCGAATTTCCTCTGAATCGGCTAATGATGATTTTACCAGTGTCTGCGCTCTGTAAAAACTTGGGGAAAACGAAGTGTCAATATGTTTGTTATCAAAAGAGTATAAAAAAAAAGCACGGTAATATACATATATAACTGCAGAGGAATGTATCGTGGCAGGAATTTGCAAAGGAATTACACAATGCAGGAAACTAGGCTTATTAACCGTAACGATGTTAAACAAATGGTGCTGGCAGTGTGCAAGTGTAATTGTGCTGCCTATCAGGAATCACTCACATATTTATGTTAACCCGAAGAAGGGGCCACTCCCAAAATAAAAGGTGCGTTTGCCAAGAGACGGCTGAAAGAGTCAAACCAGATCATTTTGTTAGACTCATCTCCTTGAATCGTAAAGCTGACAAACAAAAATTCATCATGACGTGGAACTCGAATGAGCAACAATATACTATTTAGACAGTTTACCTCTCTTATGCTCTACTTATAGCCTACTTGTAGCATCAAATGACGATAGCTACGGCCATGCATAAAACGCTGCCATTTATACTGTACAAATTTCGGGTAACTCATCTGCATCCTTTCTTGGACAAGCCTGAAATCAGATAACTGCATAACTAACCAGATAGAGCTTCATGATCATTTTCTAGTACCTTCAGTCCAAGAAAAATAGCTCACCATCTTACAATACACCGCTGAATGCCTCTAGATATGGGGCGAATGATGGATGGATCCCGTTGAGCATACAACAAACCAACCTAAGAAATGATAAGAAATGCACGATCTTAATATTAATATTGCAATGCATTTCGATCTGCAAATGAAAGAAATTGAAGAGATATCTATCTACCTCCACCAATGCAACAGCAGAAGGATCGTCCATGATCTCAAGGCTACAATCAGCTAGATAATTAATCTGCACCCAAGTACATAGGAAAAAGTAAATAAAAAAGCATCCAGGAAGGAAAAGACAGATATAAGTTGATGCATTCTCCCACCCTAAGCTAAGAAAACGTACTTTGTTTCTCCTGCCTATAGTGAATTGCAGAAAGAGTTCAAGGAGGCATACCATCAACCTCAAAGATATGAATATCTATCAAAAACCTATCAAGTGGGGGAGGCGAAAGTGCTTTAACGTTTAGACCAGCTACTTATGAGGCATCATTACTATTGTTATCAACGTTGTACAAAAGCGTAGACTATAAAATATGTAAAAACAAATTTTTACTGAAATATTCAGCTTTATTCCAAGTGCAGAACTAGTAATTCTACCACGTGTCAGAAAAAAAAAAAAGAAACCACAGACTACGTACTCCAAATTCTGTATTAATTAGAGACTGCACAAAATCCATCAGCTGAATCTTTGCCCATCCAAGGCACATGGTGGGATCATTTTTAGGTGGAGGATGTCTCCACGGTGCACCAAAGCGTAGTCTATCTTTTGAAATTTTTCCACTTCGTGCATCGGCAGCAAACTTTTGAAGGATCCCCAGTGCTTTCTCCATGGCCGGATTCACTACAGTAATCTAAATGAATAGACTTGAATAGCAAGTAAGGCAGCACAAATTGCATAAAGAATTATAAAATTAAGAAAGAGGCATAACCACGGTTGTTAACAGGCCAAGTTAGTCCGTAAGACTAATGTATATACATCTAGGAAAACAAGAATACAATGAAGTGAACAGAAATTCCAAGAAGGTGAATTGCAAGTATATTTCATGAGACTTCCATATACGTACCAATGAACCAAAATGTAAATATGACAACAAAGGTTCACGAAATTACAAGGATAAATGAGTAAGATCATCATGCTCCAAAGAAACTTACTTGCAAGTAAGCTATATATGAATCCACAATGTCTTCAAACGTGCTATCTTTGTTGTCTTCTAACCTTCAAATACACAAAAATGGTATTTATATAGCATTAAAAGTATATATAAATAAAGTAGTCATAAACCATGTAGCATCAATTCTGGAAAAAATTAGGCACAGGTTGATTGGTGAAGAAGACACAAGATATGAGATGAGATGGTAAAAAACAAATATAAATATCACCCTTACAGTTGATAGTAATTGGCCTGTTTGAGTGCATAGAGCTCAAATAGGTGTCGTGGGTTTGGGCCAAAGACCTCAGCAATCACCGACCACTGAATTTTGACAAAAATAATGCTAAAGGTCACCTAAAATGTCCAGCATTTCAAGACATAAAGAAAGAAAAAATTGCAAGAAAATGAAGAATCATCAGGAAATCTGATGGACCTAATTTCAGGATTAATAGAAAAACCGATCGATTTTTATTTCCCCCTGCCCAATTTTACTATACTGGAAAGTATGTTTATTCAAAATTAGACAAGCGTATACCTCTGAATTACTGAAATAATCAGTAACCATATGTAACTTAGCTTCCTGGGGACTCCAGCCAAAGGCCTGCAGAACAAACCAAGTATAAATCCATGATAACCTCCAGTATCCTCACAATATTCGAAACATGAACACGACATTTTAGAACAGGCCCCGAAATGACATGACAGTCTAAGTTGAGTCGTGCCTGGCAAGGGGCTCAACACTTATAATGGGTTGTGCCAGGAACAGTCACATGATAAGCCATTCCAGGCAAGAACACATTATGGGTTCATACCTACTACCCAGGCACGACATGTAGCAAAAAAAAAAAAATTAAAAAACAAAATCTTAAATCTAGTGAACCACGTCCCAAAATATAGAATTGAGCACAATACAAGTCACGGAACAAATGTTCCCATGCTTCATGCTTCAAGTTTAAGGTATTAGTATCTGCACAGCAGAAAAGAATAACTAGTGTTTGTTCCTTTTGGTCAATGAAGTAAAGGCAAATGCAAACACATGTAATGATCTTGTATAACCATGCATCTTTAGAGTAATACGGTTTCAGAGTCTCAGTTTAAGTACCTCACGAGAGATGAATATGTCTGGAAATCCAAAATCCATGTAAGCTCGGTATGAATAGTAACTGTAACAAAGCAACAGGAATTAGAATTCAAACAAACAAGAAAATAAACTGAAAAGTAGGTCACTGCCAAAGTTTAAAAGGTTAATTATTAACTTGTGATACATAAATGTATAAATGATATGATGTTAAGGAAACACAAATGGCTCGGAATGAATCTCACCTATCCGATGTCACGAGTACAACAGGAAAGCACCTCTCATTTGCACCTAAAGCAATTATTCTCCAAATTAGACTGTCGTGATACATGGATCCGCAGACTGATGAATTCTCATCCAACAGAATCGCATTTTTTAAAACTTCGACATTGTTAATAACCAGCTTAGGCTGCTCCATACAATAAGAAACATCACAATTAGAGATTCATAAAAAGTCCACACACAAATCAAAACCACACAAAATTTCAGCAAATACTAAGCATGAGTATAAGCAACCAAAAATGGGAACTTTATTACCTGGAAATGATCAATTTCAGCTGCTTGTGACAACAACTCCATCAACAAACAAGGCCAATCAGTACACGAATTCGCTAAAGACCTCGAAAATCCACCAGTCCGATTCAAATGAGCAATGGCATTAGCCCTACAACTTTGCTGCTGCTTAATCACCTCCTTTGCCAATGTCAATGCCACAACGGCCTCCCTATAATACGAAGCCTCTTCCAACGGCACATTCTTCTTCTCAGTCAAACCCAAAATCCCATCAATCTCTTGGCCATTACATCGAGCACTTAGCGCGAACACCGCCCGATCCCACAAAACCGACCCGGAAACTTTCTCAGAAAGCGCGTTCTTGGAAGCCCCATTGCCGGCAATAACGCGGCGGAGCGCCGTGTTAAGACCGTGCCATTTACTGAGAGTGGAGAAGATTTGATGGGAGCTGATGGAACCCAGCTGGACGCCCTTGTGAGCCATGGATTCGAGGCAGCTTTCGAGCTTGGTTCGGCAATTGGGTAAAGTGGTCGGCGGGCAATTGGACCAGGAAGCCCAAGGAAACGACTGATTGAACTGCGGGTGGTGGTCTTTGATGGACTCGGCGAAGTCGACGTAGCCGGTGAGGTGAGGGCCCTTGTTCCACTCCCCCAGCAGACCTGGAGAAAGACGAAGTGTTAGAATCTAGAGAGAGAGATATGGAGAGAGAGAGAGTAAAAGGGTGATTACATTCGAGGATGAGGGTGGTTTTGCCGGCGCCTCTGGGGCCGTGGAGGATCAGAGGCTGAGGCACACGGTGGCGCTGGGCGTGGTTGTTGAGCACGGTTTCTAGCAATGGCCGGGAGATGATCTTCCATGGTTTGTACACCATTTTCTGAGATTTATGAAGCTTACTGACTGTGGTCGTTTGTGGTGGAAGGAGAAAGGGGTATTAGGAGGGTTTTAGAGACTAAACGAGGGCGACCCTCAGCAAGCTACCTGTAGAAATGTTTGTTCTTGGCCAATTGGTTGCATTTTTTTGTTTTGTTTTTATGTGGCCAGAATGTTTACACAACAGTCAATAATTACCACCTACCTGGCCGATGCGGATTAAGTCAGTTGATCATTATAGTTATAATGCCAGGAAGATTTTCGTCATATCCTCTAATTAATTACATTCGTTTATCGTATATCGTAAGGTCATATATCATTATAAATTTTTTTATTTAAAATTAAATATAAACAATGTAATTGGAGGATCCTCACAAAGAGGAGAAATTTTTAGTTGTGACGGGAACACGGATGGTACATCACGTGTTTTTATGCAAGTGGTGGAAAATTTAATTTTTAAGTTATTAACCTTTTAACATACATAACCCACCATTTATATAAGGACACGTGGTGTACCACCTAGAGAGGATCCGGCAAGGATCCTCTTTGGTTATAATGTTCGACTCTTTTTTCATCAATTTGAATTCTCATTTTTCTATAACTAAAAACTGGAAGTCTCAGGGTACGAAATCCATTGTTGGTGTGAAAGTCAGACTTGTGGTCAAGGGAAGACTGAAATGCCTCTACGAGTCTTCCCGACCCTTGAAAATGGTGGATAACCGTGGTTTACCACCAGTTGTCCGTCTTTTATAAAAAAGAAAGCAATTCTCATTTTTATATGTTGTAATAGCGACATATGTGAGTTAGGCTATATAATAACGATAATGTTTCTAGCTCATCTAACTCACTCGAGTTTGGTTTTAATAATAATAATCATTCATATAATAGAATAATTAACCATTAGATTTGATTCTACAATTGATAAATTTTTTATTTACAATTACAATCGTTTATTTTTCATACAAAAAATCCAACTCAATAGCTCTTTGCCTAGATGGTTGAACCCATACCCAATTTAGTGATTGAACATTGGAATTTATTGGTCCACAGTCCTATCACAATATATGGTTCTCATGGCCAATGCAGAATTGGGTTCTGGGTGGCCAGAACAATTCACACATCATATTGTGAAGCCCATATACTAGCCAAGCCCATCCAGAAGGAGAATTTTCTTAATTGTGATACTTTACAAATGAATATTTTTTTGTTTGGAAAATGCTAAGGAGATTCTTTCAAAATTGGGACACTTCATGAACTCTGATTTTAGCACAATATTTTATAATGTTAGCACGAAAATTGATATTAAACTATGAGATGACAAAAATGCATAGAATCACACTTTCAGAAAGTCTTCTTAGCATTTATCTTTTTGTTCCGATAGATATTCACATTACCAATCTCTCTCACTCTCCTTGTTATTATTATTGTTATTATAATTAATAAAATAATTATTATTATTGAATGGAGAGTACTGACTTGTTGGCTAGTTGGCATTTATATGAAACAACAAACCATAATTAAAGTCAATATTGAAGAATATAGGAGTTCAATCAATCATTCATTCATTTTTGGGGGGAAAAGAAAACATCAATCATAAATAAACAATATGACTCAAAGGATTTTAGATAATAAACTTAAGTATTTCTCCGTATCAACTTCTGCATATAATGAATTTTTCGTCATTTAATGTGACAGTTACACCGTTATATAATATTATTGATTCTTTTTTTCTTTTTCTTTTTTGTATAAAATGTGTATTTGTTATTAGTGTAATGTTCTATGCCGAAAACTTTCAACATTATCATTTACCCATTTACACAACGTAAGTCATAGTATTCAATCAGGAATTTAAGTATCAACAATCCCAAAAATAGTGACAAACTGGAACACGAAGACTCAAGACTCATCAAGCATCTATACTATCAGGCAGAAGGCCTTATGGCTAGACATTCATATAAACCCAAAAAAAAACCTTTTCTTTATTAGACCAAAAAAGCAACCAAATATAAAAAATGATTATATTTTTGGAGACTGCAAATACAGAAATTACACTTCAACAGGGAAACAAAAAAGACACGCTTATAAATTTTTTCACATTTTAGCGTTCGTCAACAAAGTTGACTGGTTATACGAATAAAAGAAACCGCCATTCGTCTCTCAAAAAATGAGTACAATAAAATGCCTCGCGTGTTACTAAGAAAATGCCTTGCACGTGCAAAAGCGAGTACAGAGAGGCTAGTCATAAATAACACGAGTATTATTGACTTATATAATTTAAAGTTTTTTTTCTTAAAAATAAGGATAATTGGTGGCAAGTCATAGTTATCTACTTTTTTCAGAGGCTGGAAAAACTCACAAAAGTATTACAGCTTTCCCTGACCAGAAGTCTAGTTTCCACACCAACTCAGATTTCGAGTACGAAACCTCTAGCTTTTAATTTAAAAAAAAACTTCATAATCCGTTATTTACCATTGGTCCAGGTCTACACCGATTCCTGGTAGTTAACCTCCACTCCAGTCGTTGCCCAAAATCCAGCCAAAAAAAAAAAAAAAAACTGGCTGTCACTTCCTTTTCAGTCTCTCTCTCTCCCTCTCCCTTCATTGTTCGCCATTGTTGCTCTCTTCCCCACACTCCTCTCGATCGCTACGCTTCACTTTTCTCCATCCTCTCATTTTTCTTTACTTCCAAGCATTCACCCTAATTCTTTCATGCATTGCGCAGCTGTGCCCGAGACAGACCCGAACACGACCAGGTTCTAACCCGGACCACATCCCAAATGCATCGCGCCACCGCCGCCGCAAACCCACTCCAAACCCTCCTCGACCTCATCAACTCCACCCTATCCCTCCTCCTCCGCTCCTCCCTCACCGTCCACTCCTTCGTCGGCCGCTGGACCGCCCTCAACTCCAAGCTCGCATCCCTCCACTCCTCCGTTGCCGACATCTCCGACTCCCCGCACTGGGCCCAGAATCCCCTCCTCCACACCCTCCTCCCTCAACTCCTCTCCACTCTCCAGCGCCTCACCGCCCTCGCCGATCAATGTACCGACGCCGAGTTCGCCGGAGGGAAGCTCCTAATGCAGAGCGACCTCGATATGGCCTCCTCCTCGCTCTCCAATCAGCTTCGCGACCTCGACTTGTTGCTCAGATCTGGAGTCCTCCACCAGTCAAACGCAATTGTTTTGTCCCACCCGGGTCCCGGGTCAGATAAAGAGGATTTGGGCTTCTTTATCAGAGACCTCTTCACCCGGTTGCAAATCGGCGGCGTCGAGTTCAAGAAAAAGGCTCTTGAGTCGCTCCTTCAGCTCCTCAACGGCGGCGACGACAAGTCGTCCGGCCTCGTCGCCGGGGAAGGTAATGTCGCATATTTGATTCATTTGCTCGATTTCCACCAGCAGCCTTCCGTCCGCGAGCAGGCAATCTTCGCCGTCTGCCTCCTGGCCTCCGCGGACGACGAGTCCTCGCGCAAGGCAGTGTTCGAAGAAGGGGGTCTGGGTCCTCTGCTGAGAATACTCGAATCCGGGTCTACCCATTTGAAAGAAAAGGCCACGATGGCGGTAGAGGCACTCACCGCCGACCCAGAAAACGCCTGGGCCGTCTCCGCCTACGGTGGCGTCTCGGTCCTCATTGAAGCCTGCCGATCTGGGTCTCCGGCGATCCAGACCCATGCTGCCGGCGCCATTAGAAATATTGCCAATGTGGAAGAAATAAAAACTGCTTTGGGAGAAGAAGGGGCCGTGCCAGTACTAATCCAGTTACTTCTCTCCGGCACCATCACCGCCCAAGAAAAATCAGCCAATTGCATAGCGATTTTAGCCTCCTCTGACGAGTATTTCCGAGCTCTGATCATTCGAGAATTTGCGTTGCAGAGATTAATGCATTTGATCCAAGATTTACCGAACTCGGACACATTGGAACACGTCCTCAGAGCCATCACATCGCTTTCAGCATCAGATTCCTGCTCTAAAATCCTGTCGTCTTCAACCCTTTTCCTGGTTAAACTCGCCGAGTTCATAAAGCAGGGCAACACAACGCTACAGCAAATCTCAGTCTCCTTACTCGCTCACTTATCGGTGCATGTGAGCGATGGGAATAAGCGAGCGTTGGGCAGCTGTATGGGGTCGTTGGTGAAGCTCATGGAGTCGCCGAAACCGGTGGGTCTACAAGAATCGGCAGCCCAATCGCTTTTGTCGCTGTTGACGGTCCGGTCGAACCGGAAAGAGCTGGTGAGAGATGAGAAGAGCGTGATGAGGCTGGTCCAGATGCTGGACCCAAAGAATCACGAGATGGTGGGCAGTACCTTTCCGGTGGCGGTGGTAGCGGCGGTGCTCAGCGGAGGGAGCGGTGGTTGCCGGAAAAGGCTGGTGGCCGCCGGAGCTTATCCGCATATGCAGAGACTGGCGGAAATGGAGGTCGCCGGAGCAAAGAAGGCGTTGCAGAGACTCACCGGCGGTAGGCTAAAGACCATCTTCTCCTGGACTTGGAGGGGAATAGATCCTAGTAATTAACCTGCAGAGAAAAAAACCCGCCAAATGAAAGGTTAGTTTTGGAATTCCAGTTTTGTTTAAGGGTACGTGTCATCTTTCTATCCAATTCGCGTGTGCCATGTTGGCATGGCAACCTGGATTGATGTTCAAATGACAATTCTACCCCTCACCGGAAAACTGTGAAAGATTGTAAATAGTGTGGTGGCCCACGGAGCCTGGTGGGTCCAGTCCTTCTTAATCTATCTAGAAGGTGCAACTTTTAACTGTTTGACTCGTGAACTCAGTGAATATTTGCGGTGGGATTTTAGCGACAAATCGCAGAGTCGTGGCAAATGCTTTTGTTAGTTTTGTTGTTGGTGTCGGGGTTCGTGCATTTTGGCTGACAGATATTTTAAATTTTGTTTGTTGTGCAAAATACAGAGGAGGATTGAGGAGTTTGTTTGGATTTTGTAACCGTCCAGGGAATGTGAAATGTGAAAGCTACGTGGCATGGACAAAAGCAACAGATACACACACATCCTATACCTAATTATTTGTATCATATGATCTGTCATTAAATTTAAATCAATCACTCATATGATCTGTCATTAAATTTAAATCAAGCACTAGTTATTTTAGATCGAAGGGCTCAGGGGCCTACTTTAACGACACAACGACACAGACAAATGTTTTCAACTTTATTCAATCCGTCAAATCCGTCAGGTGAGGGTTTACAACAAAAGATCTAGATCAAGTATGAGGTTTTACCACAAAAGGACTCAGTATGTTATATATTATATTTAATATTTTAGTAACATATTGTATTGGTAAAGGAAGAAGAAAAAGCATGGATGCGGTTTTTAGGGAGCGTCCTCGTTTTGCTGTTCCCCTTTCTTTTTTGTAATTTTTTTTTCTTTTGGGTTGTGTTTTTTAATTAACACCTACCTGGTTTTTTGTTTGAGAATGTACATTCTTTCTCTAGTTGTAATATTGGTACGAGATGTCACAATGACAATGTACTCCAATGTAATGTGAGTTGCTGTCGTCGCTCTCCTTTGGTTCTATTTGTAATGGACATGAACTGAACATGGGTTTAGAGTTTTACTTAGTAAGAGTGCAACTCTTTTTGTTTGCTTGCTTTGGTGAATGGTGATGTTATCTGAGCCCTTCAATTCATTTTTGTGTACCATGATTGTCATGATGATGATGATGAATGTTGATTGATGGATGTGGATGTGGATGTGGATGTGGATGTGTACAGCCAATAGCATTCAGCCAAAAGCCAAAAGCCAAAAGCAAAAAGCAAAAAGCCCAAAGCTTTTAGGACAAGTTAGATGTTTTTTTTGTTTCATTTTTCTTGTTGTATTGTATATCTATTTCTTTTTGAGCAGGTAATGGGCAATAATGAAAGTATTTCGTTTCTGTAAGACTGAGTTGAGTTGGCTCTATCTCTCCCCCTCTCCCCCTCTCAACAGATTTGTTGACAGAAGATGGGTCCTGACTCCTGGGTGGCACTCCCCTCATGCTTGTTTTGCATTTAGTATGCATGATAAAAGCCCCTTCAATTTCATCCAGTTTTTTCTTGAGTACTTAAAAGCCATTTAGTGACGACACATATTTGATTGCTGAATTCAATTTAATAGTTTAATTTTAGTGATCGTGGTCAAATATGTGTCGGTACTGAGCGCATGTATTGCCTTCATCCTCACATAAAGAAATGCTTACCTACTCCTTAGTATGCCACTGTGTTATTCCAAACAAAAAAAAAAGACATTTTAAGTGTAGTGTTATTCCAAACAAAAAAAAAGAAGACATTTTAAGTGTATTAACTTTCACCAGACGATGCTGCAGAATGTCACAGTAGCGTACTTTTAGGTTAAGTTTCACCATTGAAAGAAGGGAGTTTTAACGAAAAGCCCGCGGTATTGTTCACTTTAACGAAAAACCATAATTTTACATTAAAAAGTCAATTCTGGTACTATTCACTTTACCCTTTATTTTGTCCTTATCGTTAAAACTCAAAGTTTTCAAGCCTTTTTCATTAGTTTTCCTTTGAAAGAAACCTAATCACTTGCACCCCAGCTGCTAAGCCTCGAGCTAAATTTGAGGCTTGTGCTTCACAGTGATGAAAAAAAGTAAAAATTTGGGGGATATATGCATCATTCCAAACAGAGAATGAAGAGCCAAAAAGGTCATTTTATTGGGGTGGGGTTTCTTAGATTTTTGAGAATCTAGAAAAGGTAGAAAATTTGGGAAAAGGAAGAAAAATGTAAAGAAAACTTAGGACTAGCTAAGAAGGAAGACACGGCATATAAATAGAATAGAATAGAATATTAGATGTAGGGAAGACGGGAGACTAGAAGTCTAGATGTGATCTATGAAGCCAACAAGTGCAACTGCGGGTGGTGGTAATGTTTGGTCCTGAAATAACGCTTTGGGTTGAGTCTAGAGTTATTCTCGGTCGAGAAAGGGATACTGGGAATATTTTGTCATGGGCTCAGCCCAGTGGAGTTCGGCCGAAACCTATCAGGAGATGGTTTTATCTGGATAGGGGTCAGGTGATCAAATCCCAGTACAATGAGGATTCTCAAAAATTAAGGATGCTTTGAGTCATAAAAGATGCCGAGAATCAAGGGATGAATCTGGGTGATTAAAGAGTTTGGTTCAGAGTCTTATAGGGGTTAGGATTGTTCGAGACCTGATGAGATTGGGTTGAAGAATTCTAATCCGAGTGGAGTTCTATCTTAGCCATGAAGGAGATCATTACTATAAATAGAGAGGGGAGCGCATCATTCAAAGCCCCTCCAATTCAACACACAATTGCTTTGCGCAAACCTCTCAAACACCTTGAGATTTTTTATTTTATTTTTTCCCCGCCAACACATCTTCAATTTGGATAAACAACATTGGGGAGGCAACATGCAACATCTTCAGTTTGGATAAACATCACTGGAGTCGTAGAATCAACCGACCAAAGAGCACCTTCAGTTTGGATAAATAGCACTGCTTTGAGACCAACTGGTTATTTATCCAAGTCTCGGTCAATAAGAATTTCCGAGTCCTTATTGGAAGAGGTCATCTCATCAGTCTTCTTGGCGAAGTGAAGTGTTACCAGATTACTACATTCGGCACATTGAAAGCCGGATTTGATATTGAACTTCATAGAACTATCAGCCTTGTCTTTAGGCTCTAGAACCCGAAGGCCGAGATGTGTTCCTTCCTCAGCCGCAGTCACGAGATAAAGAAGTCAGTGGCACACCCAACGCCACATCAACATATTTTACTCATCGGCCAACGAGTTGGCACGCCCCGCATTCAATTGAATGACGTAGTTAGCTTATTAATTACTCGGCCTTCGCGCCACGTAGGCTATGTAGTTTTTAGGGTCAACAGGTATCCACGCACTATTTTTTATATTTATACACTTTTTGTTAATTTATGTCTTGCGATTTTTTCAATTCATTCGATTCGAAAGCTAAAAGTTGATAAACGTATAAATATGTATGAAAGATAAAAAGAGGTATTTGGATACCACAACCCACATTAATTTGAGCATCTATTACCATTTGTATATGTTAAGTTAACACTTAATTACAAAAATAACTTGTATAACATGAATACACTAACATTGTGACTTTCAGTTCAGTGTTAAGGATATAAAGTCATGGACAAGTTTTTGTCATTTGATAATGTAGTATTTAGATATGAATCTATGATGGTATGCGGAATGTGTGGTCCATTTTCTCTTTCACATGTTGTTGCTTGTCTTTGCCTCCCCTAAATTGCATTTGCATTTGCATCTGATGCTGCAGAAGAAAAGTTTGTGACTTTTTTAATTTTATTTTGTGTGGGGGGGAGGGAGAGGTCATATTTTCCCGTGAATCGTGAGATCTCTCTGTTTAAAGCAACTGCACAAAACTTAGCTGTAAAGCCTGTACACCTCTCTCTTTCGGTCATTGCGTGGTTCTTTTCTCTGTCATTTCTTCCCAAAACTGCCACGGTTATAATTCATGACCCTTACGTTACTCATCACTTTTAAGACCATCTTCAACCGAAGGGTTCAGATGATCAGAGGGTCAGAGGGTCGAAAATAGCCTGAAAATCTTCTTCAACCGGTGCAGCCAGCCAGCCCCAGTTGGCTGGAATTTTTTTACTGGTGTCAGTTTTGCTGTGGTTATAAGTTATAACCGGCAGCAATGGCTCTAATAGTGTCGGTTCTATCCGACACAAATAGCTTTGCAAAATTTTAAATATAACGGCTAGCTGACGTTAGCTAGCCGTTATTTTTGAATTTTTTTTTATAGTTATTTATTTATTTTTATTTACAAAATCTTTCCTATAACTTCTATTTTTAAATTCTTTTTTTTATAACTTTCTATAACTTCTATTTTACAAAATTTGTTTCATATTTTTTTTAAATTCTATTTTTTTTTTTCTCCTATAACTTCTATTTTACAAAATTTGTTTCATATTTTATTTTAAATTATATTTTTTTCCTATAACTTCCTAAGCCATTATACAACATTAAATTAAATTAAGTAACATGAAACAACATTAAACAATATGAAACAACATTAAATAACATTAACCAACATACAAATTATACAACATAAAAAAAACGTTTTAACAACATGAAACTTAAACAAAATTTTTAAAAGCATTTAACAACATAAAACTTAAACGCCTACTCCATGCTTCTTTTGGCCCAAAGATGTGCAACAAGATCCTGTTGTAGGTACTTGTTTGTGGCACGAGAACGTATCTTTCTATAACGCCTCATGTACTCATTTATAGAGATACTACTAGTTCTTTGATTGAAAGGCAAATTAGGCCCATCATATATTTTTGCACGAGCCCTTCTTGACCTATTTGGATCTTCTTGGTCGTCATCAGACTCTCCATCAATATACCCATCACGCTCATCCTCCACTATCATATTGTGTAATATGATGCAAGACATCATGATGGAGTCCAAATTTTCTCGACTCCACCTTCTTGCCGGTTCGCTGATGATCTTCCACCGTGCTTGTAGAATACCGAAAGCTCTCTCAACATCTTTCTGGTATGCCTCTTGGTGTAAGGTAAACAATTTTTCTGCGTCATTCCTTGGGTTTGGAATTGGTTGGACAAGTGTCACCCACTTTTGGTAGATGTCATCTGCCAAGTAATACCCCATATTGTATTGATGGCCATTGATGTAGTAGTCAAGTTGAGGTGCTTTACTTTCTGTCAGGCGATTGAAGATGGGTGAACGCCCAAGAACTGTAATGTCATTTTGGGATCCAGGGACTCCAAAGAAAGCATGCCAGATCCATGTGTCATATGAGGCAACTGCCTCTAACACAACAGTTGGCTTTCTCGACCTTTCACTAAAGCCTCATTGCCATCTGGTGGGACAGTTCTTCCAATCCCAATGCATGCAGTCTAATGACCCTATCATGCCCGGAAACCCACGGTCTTCAGCTTTGGGAAGAGCCGATTCAGATCTTCTTGATTTGGCTCGCGGAGGTACTCATCTTTGTAAACCTGAACAATTGTGTCACATAATTGTTCAAGAGTATCAAGGCATGTAGACTCATACATACCATGGGTTTCATCCATCGAATCAGCTGGGGAGCCATAGGCCATCATTCGGAGTGCAACAATAACCTTATGATGAGGTGAGAAACCAGGGCGCCCTGCTCTGTCCCGCTTCTGTCGAAAATATGGATTGACTTGCTGGACATCACGAAGTAACGCTCGAAGACATGACGCCTCATCCGGAAGCGACGTCTGAAATCCTCTTCTGTGTACACCGAGTTGGGGGTAGAAGTAGTTGTTCATCAGATTGGCATGCGCCATTGTTCTGTTTCGTGGTTTGTAAGAGCGACCAGCAACAGAGCCACCCCATTGAAGTTGTTCATTAATTGGCTGACACACCATGCCCGCAGCCATGGCTGCTGCTCTGTTTTGTTTGTTGTGTCTTACTTAAACTTCTTTAGCAGACTCTTCATCTTCTCGTCTCATTTGCGCCCATTTTTCTTCCAATTTGGAATTGAATGAGGACCCCCAGTTGGAATCCGAAGAGGATCCAAAGTTGGAATTCATTGCAAACTTGAATTGAAATAAATTGAATTGAAAGAGATTGAATTGAAATAGATTGAATTCAAAGTTGTGTGAATTATAGCCCAATATCCACCCTATTTATAGTAAAAAAAATTTCAAATCCAACGGCTAGCTAACGTCACTTAGCTGTTGGATTTGAATTTAAGTTGTAGTTTTTAAATAATAAATTATGTTTGACCCTATGGCCCTTTGGCCCTCGGTTGGAGACGGTTTTTTGTGACAGAGCTAAAACGAGCCCTCTGGCCCTTTGGCCATAGGTTGGAGATGGAGGCAAATATGGCCATGTACTATTCATTAAAATATTAATATCTTGGATGGCCAAAAGGCTAAAATGAGCCTTCTGGCCTGCCCTCGGTTGGAGATGGCCTAACGTCCCATGTCTCCATACATTTCATTTTTCTTCGCTTCTCTAGCTTATGGAACTTATGAAGTGTATTGGTGAATACTCTTAACCAATTCAATTACGTTTTTTTAGTACTTTTTAGGTCCCTCGGAAGATGAAATTTTGGGTTAGGTGGCCTGATTACTATGTTGCCTACCCGACCACTCTGTATCATCAAGCGTATCGATTCGTTATCAACTATCGACCTGTCGTTCATATTGTGATACTATGGATACTAGAATACATAGCTGTCAATATGTTAGTCAATGAATATGTAGGCGGAAAGTAACTAATGACGATGTCACATCATCTCAATGACTTGTCGGATCAGCCAGCTGACTAGGCAGTCTAATTGGTGTTGACCATGTCAACATGCAAGCTCATTGGCTTGCTAAAGTGGGATGAACGTGATTCGCGGGCTCCTTTATTTCTTTTATGGGCAACGATTCAAGTCTGCATGATATCATGGCTGTGAGGGTTCCAAACACTAGGGCCCTAATTGTTGGGCTCGGAGGTGCTTGTGAAGCATATGCTATAAACTCGCAGTTGCCATTCAACTCTGCCAAAGAGAATGGATTAAAGTTTTCTGAATACAAGATAATTACATTTGATATATATAAATTTCAAGGTCTACCTCTACAGAATAATCTCAATTCAAAAGTCAAGACATATGTTTAGCAATAATCTTGTTTTGCTGTTCCAACCACAGTCTCTGTTGATGCAACAGACTATCTTGATTCATCGATTCGTTACACATAGGTTCACTACTACTTGTCACATTTGGTAACACTGCAAATGGGTCGTTTTCTACGTTACCCCATCCTTCTCGCGTATCGTTTTCACTCTGCGCACTGAACGTCGGTGCAGCTGCGAACTCATTAGCTTCGTCTGCATGAAATCTTGGAGCTACACTCTTGTTATCACGAGCCACCGCATGGAATGTCGGTGCCATTCCACTCTCGTTGGAGGTATGGGCACAGAATGTTGCTACTGCCAACTCTTGGGGAGTCTGAGCAGAAAATGTTGGCGCCGTTGTGGCCTCATTTCGTGCTCCGCGGGCAAAATGTCGGTGCCATTGTGCTCTCATTGGAATGTTGCGACCACAATGTTGGTGAAATTGTGCCCCCTTTTGGGCTCGGCCCGCCAAATGGTGGCGGTGTCATTGTGGTGTTATTAGGATTGTGGGCGGGAACTGTCGGTACTGTTGTTGTATTGTTTGTATTCTGCGTGGGAAATGTTGGCGCCATTTGTCCAACATTTGAATTATGTGCACAAAATGTTGGTGCCGCTGGTTGAGATGTAGTAGGGGACCAAGGCAAGTCGTCTCCGAAATTTCCAAAGCCATTGCTGGCGGTGGTTTTTGAACTCGAAGAGGTTGCAAAGCTCTCGATTGGAATTGTATCGTCAAGAAATGGATTGTATTGGTGTTGTGGGACTGAAGATTTCTGAAACAAACTATCTAGGTTTGATGAATCAAACAGATTATTTACAGACGAAGGTGGTGGCGATGATCTTTGCAGCGGCGGTTCTTTGTTTGTAGACTCGAACAACACAAGCTCCCATCCTTGTTTCGCACCTTGTTGATTTTCGACTCCAAATAGTTGTTCAACTCCTTTTTCTTGTTGCTTTGTTTGATCTGGTCGTGGTGTCCAGTCGTCAAAAGAAGCAAGATCAAACCCAACACTCGCCCGTTGAGGTTGATCGACCTCAGCTGGCAATGATTGGGTTGATCCATTCCCATTGGCCCGTCTGATGGATTCATTCTCCGGCGTCTTATCCGGTTGTTCCTCTGAATTATAGAACTCTTGCTCCACCGACCAAGACGGACTCACATTCCCACTTTGGTCGGCGACACTCGTCAAGTCCTCCAACGAAGTGCAAGCCGAACCGAAAGCAGAACCTCTCTCTGACCCCTCGTATTGCTCAGAAGAAGCGATTTCATTCGGTTCAAAGCTCAACCCTTTATTCTTACCCTCCTTCCCCGCCATTTGATCCGAGCCAATCTGCAAATGGGTTGGCGGCGACCGACCAGGAAACGAAGCCTGATCCTTCAGAAACTCCTGTAACGTCTCCAGAAGCTCGTCCGAAATTTTCTGCACGCTCGGATACTCCGAGGTCCGCCCAACCCCCAAGATCTTACAGAGCGCGTAGAACGACGCTAGCTCCTCAAATTGTTTTGAGGCTTTCACACAGGCGTGAAAAGCGTGCACGCACGACTGGTATTGCAGTTGGAAGAAGCTGTCTAGAAGCAGAGCCAAACCGTCGGATATGTCCCGGTACAGATCGTACGTCTCTTGAACGATCGAATAGAGCGAGATCAATACCAAACGGTTTGTTTTGGCCGCCCCCGTTGGCGTCGTGGCGATCGCTCTGTCGAGCAGTTTCTGCCAGTAATGTATCCGATCGAGCAGAATCGCGGGCTTCATGTCGCGGATGACGGGCCCGTTGGACCGGGAGCTTCTGCGGTTGTTGTTGAATTCTTGGTCGCGCTGGTAGGTGAACCGCCGCTGGAGCTTCCCGGTGAGGAAGCAGTCCAGTCGCTCTTCGAGGTAGAGGGCGAAGGTGCGGACGAAGGCGGTGTAATCCCACGGGCAGGAGTTGGAATCGTCGCGGAAGTTGGATAGGTTGAGGATTTTGGCGCCGCCCTTCATGGCGTGGACGACTTCGATGGGAAAATAGGGGTCGCCGTCTTGGAAGATGCGGAGGACGAGCATGAGGGATTTGAGCACGACGATCCAGTTGCGGGTTTTGCCGATGCGCTTGGCGATGGCTTGGGCGCAGGAGGAGGCGTACGACTTGTTGGACGTAATGAGCGTGAGAATTTCTTGGATGTATTTGTCGACGATGGGGACGACGTCGTGGGACGTGGCTTTGAGGACCGTGACTTCGAGGTTGGCCGAGTTGTTGTTGTTGGAGACCTTGGCTAGGCTTATACTCGTTTGGTCCTTCACAGCTCCAATTGCCTTCTTTAGCTTGCTTGGCATCTTTGCTGCTAGCGATTTAGATGAATCAACTACGATGAGATTTCTTGTTGTGATAAAGCGATATTCAAAACTGCTTTAATCTGGATCGAAATTGGGCGTAAGGACCAAATGTAATCCACAATTGTTGACGATGATGAATTGGTGAAAGTAATACTGATGATAGAGATTTTCTTGTGACAACAAGATATTCTAATTCACTCCAATTTATACGCAAAGAAATTGAGTTCTGTGCAAAGAAACGATTGAAATAATAACGTTGGGTCGTGAATTGAGGTTTTTTGCCATGTTTTGGTGAAGAATTATTTCTTCTTATGTAGAAATTGGGATTGAAATTGTAATTGGTGGGACAAGTTTTTGGTTTTGAGAGGAGGGAGGACAGGGTGAGGAGAGTAATTTGGGTGGTGGAGAAGAGGGAAAGGCCCTTGTGGACGTGACCGAGACTCGCACTTGTTTGGTTGACCAAGTCCTTTGCATGTTTTTGTTCACTAATCAAATCTCAATTGAATTAATGAATTAAGTTGGGGTGTTGTATGTGATTTTGGTGCATAATCTTAACCCATTGGGAATGGGACGTAATGGGGTTCTAGTCCTTTGCTATTTTGAGAACAAACGTGAAGCCTAGTACCTTCCCATGACAAGAGTTGATCATGGTGATCCATGCACTAGTTTATGGCCCGGTTTAGAAGGGTACGTACGTGCTACTTTTTTAGAACGTCCTTAACACGTGTAATTTTGGGCGTTACAGAGAAAAAGGGGGCCGTAATAGCTGTGTTTTTGCATACCATTTGTCTAGTTGAACATTTAGAAGCTAGAGTTGTACTGTTGTAGTTTGTGAGAACTAGAACGTAATAAGTTATATGACCAAAGAAGCTGTTGTCATCAAATGTTTGATAGTCTTTTCGTTTCTCTTTCAGTCGAACCTAAAACCTAAACTAGCCCACCCCTTACCCACACCCTCACCACTAGGCTAGCCCTAGTGGCTTACTTTGAGATATTTTCCGGCAACAAAGAAACTTAATACATCGAGATAGACAGTAGAACAAGTGAATATATGATCGCAATGATATTCATGCGTGTGATCATGCACAGTTTCTGCAGGATGAATTCATCATCATCTAAATTATGAACAAATTCATGACTCCACCACCCTTATAAAAATGCCATGAAATGTTTTCGGACACTCTAACCTAAATATAAGAAGATTTAAAGGGTCTTCTAATTTAGACCCGGTCAATATAAATTTTTTTTTAGAAAAATACTAAAACTGGACATTTTTTAAATCTTGGGTAAAGATAGGATTTTTTTTGAATATGCACACGGCATGCACAACAATTGGACAAAAATAGATTTTTTTCTACACTGATCAAATTGCCCTTGTATATAAATAAGTTATTTTCTCCCATTTTCTAATAATTCTCTCTACTCTCTCTTTCTCTCTCTAAAATTAATATTTATTGGATGTTGTTAGATTAGTGAAATATAGTGGAAACTAGTTCCCAAAAAAAAAAAAAAAATATAGTGGAAACTCTAGTTGGAAGATTTGATTTATTTAGAGATTGTTTGTGTTTGCTAGTTGGTCCTTTTGGGAAATGAACACATTTTGGTGCTTGCAGTAGCAGATTGGGGATTTCTTCCTCAAATCATCATCTTCTTCCCCAAATTTGAAAACCCAGTTGGAAGATTTGATTCATTTGGAGATTGTTTGTGTTTGCTGATTGACCTTTTGGGAAATGAACACATTTATGTTCTTGCAGTTGCATATATGAGATTTCTTCATCAAATCATTATCTTCGTCCTCAAATTAAAAATCTCATTCAAAACCCATCTGGATCAAAACCAATCTACATTACAAAAATCTTTCAGATGTCAAAGAAAATCCATTATGAAAAACTAAAGACACCATTTTTTTTGCCCTTAAAATTTGATCAAACGACTAAAGTTATTATAACTTTTAAAGTAGACCCCCGTTTGTAACTGTTGGATTAAATTTCAATGACACAAATTCACTAATTTGATGAATTAAAAAAAAAAAATTCGAAAATGATCCCTTTCTGTTTTCTGTGCCCCCCTTCTTAGCCTGAAAAATCAGAGGCACCCTCCTTGAACCGATAACCATCTTTAATGTACACCTTCTTAGCCTGAAAAATCAGAGGCACCCTCCTTGAACCCATAACCATCTTTAATTAGCAACTTGATGACTACACAATTAGTTACCTATGAAATGATATCTATAGTGTACTTTAAAAAAAATATATATATAGTACAATATTTTATCTATGGAAATATTTATCTTCCTCTACTACAAAAGAGATATAAAAACAAGGGTTGTACATATACAAACATCCATACCTAAAAGTTGTATAGATACATAAAACAATTATGTACTTTCCTTTTCATCCTCATGGAGTAAAAATGGTACAAAAAGAAATGAGAAATCGTGACCTTGCTAATACACAATGTCCTGTCCTTCACCTCATTTTTTAGAGAGCTTTAACGAAAAACTTTCGGTACTGTTTATTTTAACGAAAAACTATATTTTTACACTAAAAAGTCAATCATGGTACTATTCACTTTACCCTTTAGGCTATCTCCAACCGATGGCTGGCCAGATGGCTCGTTTTAGCCCTCTGGCCCCCCAAGATACTCCAAGATATTAATATTTTAATGACCAGTACATGATCATATTTGCCTCCATCTCCAACTGAGGGCCAAATGGCCATAGGGCTCGTTTTAGCCATATCACAAAAAACTGTCTCCAACCGAGGGCCAAACATAATTTATTATTTAAATTTAAAAACTACAACAACTTAAATTTAAAAAGGGTGAAAATTATGTGAGAAATAGTGTAGGAATGGCTTAAATATTTATAGGAAAAAAAGGGAATTTTTTAAATGCATTAAAAAAAAATTGAATCCAACAGTCACTAGCCTTTGGATTCAAAATTTCCCTTCTATTTGTGTCGGTTATAACCGACACTAATTGTAATTAATACCAAATATTCCTGTCTAGCCGTTACATTTAAAAGACTATTTGTGTCGGTTATAACCGACACTATTGAAATAATCTAAATTATTCATGTCGATTATAATCGACAGGAAATCCAACAAAAAAGCCAGCCCAGGGCTGGCTGGAAGTGGCCAGCCCTCTAGCCCTTTGGGATTCCGTGGGGCCCCTCTCAAACTCTAGAGCCCTCTGGCCTGGCCCTCGGTTGGAGACGGTTTTCGGGCTATTTTCGGCCCTCTGGCCTTGTGGACCCTTCGGTTGGAGATGGCCTTATTTAAAATTCAAAGGTTTCAAGTCTTTTTCATTAGTTTTTCTTATTTTGTCTGGACAGAGTCTCCCTCACTTCCAGACTTCCTGAAGGGTTTTCTATATAAAAAAGGCTTCTGTGACATGGTTTTTACATTTCACTGCAAATCTCTTGCTTCAGTTGAGCAAAATATTTACTAGCCATATGGAGCAAAAGGAAGGAGATGCTGTGGCAATGCTGGAGCTGTACTATTGGTTGGTGAAGTGGAGAGTACAACTCCTGGGGAGGCAATGGAACTTCATGGACGTGGGGACTCTGGTTGTCGTTTTGGGTTTGCATTTCCTTGCCCTTTTAGCACCATTTCATTTCAATGGGAGTGCAGTTTGGTTGGCCATGGCACTGTACGTGATCACAGGTCTCGGTGTAACCCTGTCTTACCATAGAAATCTCTCCCACAAAAGTTTTAAGCTTCCCAAATGGCTTGAGTACTCTTTTGCCTACTGTGGGGTTCTGTCCCTTCAGGTTTGTGAAACAAAAATCGTTCTTAAGATATTTTAATTGCGGAGATTTTACAAGGAAATATTAAACATGTTGATTGCTCTCACACAACATCAAGCATTTGTATGAAAAGAGAACATTACATGGATTCGACGTATCTTGTTATAGTAGAAAAGTTTGTGAGAATGATCTGCTTTTGGTTTGCAGGGAAGTCCACTTGAATGGGTGAGCACACACAGGAACCATCACCAGTTTGCTGACACATGGAATGATGCTCACAGCCCAATTAAGGGCTTTTGGTTTAGCCATATTGGTTGGCTCTTTGATTACGGTTCGCGGTTTGGAAGTGTATGTTTTCTTACTATTTCATTATATTTCTCAAGAGAAGAGCAATTTTATGATATATTTATCTCGTTACCGTAACATCTTGCACCATAAAGGTTCTTTTGAATATATTCAGATTGAAGGACGACTAAACAACGTTGGAGATCTGAAAAAGCAGCCGTACTATATATTTCTCCATTACACATACCCCTTTCACTCACTTGCTCTTGGAGTTCTACTATATACCATGGGAGGCCTACCCTTTCTAGTTTGGGGCCTGGTAAATTTGCTCTTAATTACTGTTTACTGTTTGATTAAGCCCTAGCCTAATTTCTCAAACGTTCTTCTTCATTTTTTTGTTGGGTAATAATTAGTTGGTTTTTCATTCTTTACAGGGTGTGAGGACGACACTTTATCTCCACGTTACATTTGCCATAAACTCGATTTGCCACAAATGGGGAAAGCAAGTGTGGGATACTGGTGATTTGTCTAAAAACAATTGGTAAAATCTAACTTTAATTAGTTGATGGAACAAAGTTTCTAATTTCCATGGATAAGAGTAAATGTAATGAATTACTTCGATTGTTTTAGGTTGTTTGGATTGCTAGCACATGGAGAAGGTTGGCATAATAACCACCATGCTTTTGAGTACTCAGCTCGACAAGGCTTTGAATGGTGGCAAGTTGATCTTACTTGGTACGTAATAAGATTTCTTCAAGCTGTTGGTTTGGCAACCGACGTTAAACTCCCAACCGAGATTCAGAAGAAACGAAAGGCTTTAAGCAACAAAATCAGCAAGGAAAAGCTTGGAACAGTTAAAACCAATGGAAACTCCAAAGAATACTGAAAGTAGTAATTAACGGAGACCCAAATTTAAGCTATGAACATTGTTATTGATTTGCTTTGTAATGTCTATTATGTATTTTTCTATGCTATGCAATGAAGTGATTCAGCTACTTTGAATAAACTATGCCATCTTGTATGAAGAACGAGTGTTAGGATGTGAGTAATTTTTAGGCGAACTTGAAAATGTCACGTGTTGTTATTGCTGCATTTTAATTAAAATGGTGTATTTAATTTTTTTTATACTCTAATAGCGGGATATATCAATCTTGTCGTCTATTTATATTATCACACATGGAATACTAACACTATATGACACTGTTCTAAGTATATACATGCAAATATTTCTCATTGGATGTAAGGCTATCGTCAACCTAGGGAGCTAAAATCTCAAATCTAGCATCGTGTTTAACTATTCACCTATATGCATAAGGTTATTCACCTATTCACCTATCCGTGACTAAATTTTAAGATTTTAGACCCTTAAAGTTGGAGATAGCTTTAGAATAGCTATATTTACTAAATATCCTATGATTTTTTTTAATCTATGGGTTGTGGGATTGGACTTCCACAACCTAAATGAAATGATAAGTTTACCTTGCAAAATGAATAAATATCACAACCTTGGAACACTGACGTGACGCAGTGTCGGCCAAAGACTTTACGATGTCTAAGTAATTAGTGAACAAAAACTTAGGAATAAAGATGAGTTTCGTAACAACTCATCTACAGCTTTGGATGCATTTCATCTTCCAAAACAAACTTCTATATGCTCCAAATACAGCTCAAGCAAACACCCAGCAAACTCACCTACCAAATAAAAGTAGGAATGAGTTTTCTTTTTTTGATGGACTAGATACTAACATTCAAACTCAGAACAAGCGTCAAACAAATACAAAGAAAACCCAAACAGAGGACTGACAACATTTCAGAATCAAACATCTAACACAATAACTTAGTATTAGATAATTACTATTAGAGAATAACAATTGTTAATTGTTAGAAGCCTTGGGCATTAACTCAATAACTCAACCATGCTTGCTACTTACTTTTTAGGCATTACAGAGCACAAAATTAAATCACATAAGTGTTTGTGCCTCAAAGAATGAATTTGGGCCGAGAGGAAATAAACCAAAACGGAAGGCCGTGATTCTCGGCTCAATGGTGATTCTTCAGGCCAGTAGCATTCTTAGCCTAGGAATGTAGTGCCAGTGGTTCGACCGAATCCTAATGAATATGGGATTACTATAGGATCAAACTTACTTGTGGCTCGGTAGAGTCCCGAATGAATTAGAATTGATGAGGATCATGATGGGTTTTGATAAGATTCGAATCATTCCAAGAATCAAAACTTGTGGATGATCAGATAAGGAATGAATTGGGTACATAAAGGGACTATGTTCAGATCCTAGTTCAAGTCAAATAGGCTGAGACCAGATAGAGATAATGTTCCGACAGAAGAGGGGTTTGATGAAATAACATCAAGGATATCCATGTGGGTGCCAATGAGTCATAGTTCTAGCAGGACTCTACTTCGACAGGTTTGGCCATTACGAAATTCATCCCTATAATAGAAATGGTTTTGCTATGTAGAATGACCTTCAACTAAACAAACATTTGAACGCTCTATGCAAAACCCTTCTCACATCCTTGAGAAAATACTAACTGTTTCGCTAACCCCTTCGTCAACTCATATGCAATTGGATTAATATCACTGTGTTGACAACTGTGACATATTCAGTTTGGATTAATATCACTGGAGCCGTAGAACCAGTCTATCGAAGTACCCTTAGTTTGGAAACAACACTACTTCTAATTTGGTTGCTTATCAATCTAAGTCTCAGTCGGCGAAGAATCTACGATTCTTTAACCGAACGAGGTCAATTCTCAGCTTTCTCGGTGAAGTAAGGTGATCTATAATTACTTACTCACAAGTGCACTTCAAAATTCGGTATTTAGACAGCTGAAAAACATTTACCATAAAGACACTCATCTCTTTTGAGCATCTTTGTCCCTACAGCCTAATACCGATATGATGTACTTATATTTTCACAAATATAGTTGAAGCAGCCGAATCTGTTGTAGAAGATCCTAAACTTAGTAGTATATTGCATAACCTTATCTTCATGTTCTAGAACCCTAGGCCGAGAGTGTTCATCCCTCAACCGAACTCGATCCCGAGTTGACATGCCTGCATTAGGAAGGACGTAATTATCTCAATGGTTGCTTGGCCTTCGCTCCGCGGCATAAACTTTGTAATTTCTAGGATAAAAAATTGCCCAAGGTCTTTCAGGGCGTTGCATATAAAAATAGCTTTAGGGCTAATGTGCTTCTGGCTCTCGACTAGTAAAATTGATTCATATATACTGAGAGTGTCAGAGATAGTAATCTTTTTTTAGCTAAAGTTTTGAGTGTAAATTCCAACTAGCAAAGTAGTCGAATTTAATTGAGAGTTAGACTAGAAAGTGATTTGAGTGAAATATTTTAATCTCCATCATATTCATTCTGTGATCAAGTTGTGCGAGAAAGCTTATCCGCGGCCAGAGTTGTGCGACCAAAAGGAGACAATGAGAAGCAAGTACGAAGACAGGGGCAAGGCAATCTCCATCGTATAATATTATTCATTGTACTTGTTGGTTTTTCCTTAGTGGATTCTTTAATCGGCAGTGTGCCTGTGAATTTTGTGCATTGAGTGTGAGGTTTTACACGTAAAAGAAACTCATAGTGTTCTTGTCTCATTATTTAATTTATTGAATTACGGTTGCATCGCAATATTGAAACGCATGTGGGCTATTTTAGTTTGACTGTTTATATGTTGGGTTTGGATTCCTCGATCCATCTGTGTTTTCAAAATTTGACTTGGCTCATACACTTACTTGCTTATTTGGTATGTGGATTGGATTTGAATAGATAACTACCAAACTCCAAGTTATATACGTTGAGGTGAGAAATGTAAAATTATGACCAACTGGATGATAGAAGATATATTATTTATGAAGAAAATTTATCTATTTACAGTCCTCTTCAAAATGGTACAATTAGAATGGATGAGTTTTCTTCATGTCTTATCATCTTCTATTCCCATCCAAATAAAAGTTCATTCACCTGGACCTTCAATATGCTTTAAAATTAAAAAATTATCATTCCAATCCAATCCAACATACCAAACTAATCCCAAATCTAATATTCATCCATTTCCAATTATCAACAATATATATCTTGCGAGATTGGGAAATGATTCCCATTCCAATAACAAACGGGACCAATAAAGACTGCACGTTTTAGCTATGTGTTTTGGTGTGTCAGGTGAGCAGACCAAAGCTGGAAAAATACTACGGTACAATAGCGGCCCCGATCGAGCAGTTCTTCGAGTTAAAAATGGCCCCCCATTTCTTATCAAAAGAAGCAATAACAACAACTCACATTTAAAATCTCTGACCAAATATAATATATGCACCTCGAAATGGAAATGGAAAGGGAAAGGGGAAGCAGTTGCATAAATTATTGAAACTTCGAAACGAAAGGACATGAAAAAAATTCACGTAATACGCACATGCAACTAACTAGTTAGTCTGCAGAAATCAATGCAAAATTCAATATTACGTACATGACACATTCAAGTGGCTCACTGAATGCGTGCAGATCACAGAGGCTCTCTGCACAGCTTGCAGATCCAATTGCTACATGGCCCAACTTTTCACTGGGATATGGATATTGAAGACCACGTTTAACCTTACCTACTTGAAATTTTCAATAGTTATTTACGACGTACTTATATCGATGTTTTTATTTTTTTTATACAATGATATTTTATTCGACGGGTTAGAAATTAATTATATATCGAATTCAACATAAATTTAATATGCCTTTACTATTCATGTAAATCATTTGAGACTAAGAAGACTATTTAGTTATATCAATGTGAATCACGATTAATTTATAAATCAATGCATGAAACGACATCTCTTCATTCTATCATTGTTAGGTTTTATATTCTTTAAATTTAAGTTTTTAGAGTTTGATAACAAAAATAAATAAGTTGAATCAACAACTAATTCATAAATCAAGACATGAAACAACGTATCTCTTCTTTAGAACATCTCCACTGAGAGATCCAAATCTAAATTGTAAAAATCACATTATTTAAACCTTATTTTGCATTTCCGCAGATGTGAATGTAGATGTACATTCTACTCTTATGGAAGAGATGTAAATTTGGTATCTCATTTATTTTTCTCTCTATAACTCATGCGGCACACGCACGCCTTCTAAGGATGAAAAATAAGATGTAGATTACATTTGGAAAATTGATGTATATTTTACATCCTTCCTTTAAGAGTATAATTCTCGGCAACAAAAAAATATATAATTTCTATTTCAAGGATTTTTTTTCTTGGAGATGCTATGAGTTGGTTTTCGCATGTTTTTAAACTTTGCTAACTAGTCTTATTGTGCTATATTTTTCTATTTGGTTTTTCATTGTTTCTAATGTTCTTTTATTAGGTAGAAATGAGCTGATGGTTTTTCTTTCTTTTTGGGGTTTGTGATATCTCATCTATTATTTTATTCGAGTCAGCTTATTTCTTGTTTCAAGTGAAGTTTGGAAGAGATGGTTCGGAAAAGTTGTTGACGAGGTGTACAGTGAAAGTACAACTCCAACTCAATATTTTATTTAATTAGTATGCATAATATTAGTCAATTGAGGAAAGTACAGTGAAAGTAATTAAACTTCAGCTTTATTAACAAGTAAATATATCATTATATAGGCTGCATTTTAAATAGCTGAGATGAACTTCATAGCTGGATCAAGATTCAAGCTTCCATGATTTTGTTGTTCAAATCTTTCAGCCATTGATTTCTGTTTCAAGCTTTTCCTCGAGCTCCCTGGTTTGGTTGTTCATGTTGTTGCTTAATAAAGCTTTTCGTTTCTTCTGAGTCTCAGTAGGACGCTGTACTTCTGTTGCCAAACCAATAATTTCAAGAAATCTTATTACATACCACGTAACATCAATTTCCCACCATTCCAAGCCATGCCGAGCAGAGTGTTCAAATGCGTGGTGATTATTGTGCCAACCTTCTCCATGAGCCATCAATCCAATTAACCTACGTACGTACGTAGTACACAAATCAAAATTTGTTACATTGTTAGCTCTTACCTATATATACAAATTTGAGAAGATTTTCCATCACACATATAGCTAAAATTACCAGTTGTTTCTAGACAGATCACCAGTATTCCATACTTGTTTTCCCCATGTGTGGCAAATCGAATTAATTCCAAAAGTAGCATGGAGAAAAATTGCTGACCTTACACCCTATAAAAAAAATAAAAATAAAAAAATAAAAAAAATTAAAAAAATAAAAAAACACACACACACACACTTGGAGAAGTTAATATGTATGTGTGTGTGCGTATATATATGGATAATAACTGATATGTTCATATCCAAAAATAAAGGTACCATTATTTACCACAATCAAATGGTAAGTCACCATGAAGTAATATGGTTCTAATTATCTAATTAAGTTACTTTTCCTTTAGGCTAATAAGGTAGTCTTTCACTTATAAAGTAAAGAAAAGAGCCAATATTTAATTACCAGCCCCCAAACCAAAAATGGCAGTCCTCCAGCAGCATAGAGCAGCACTCCAAAACTTATTGCATGAAGGGGGTACGTATAATGAAGAAACCTGTAGAACGGATCTCTTTTCAAGTCTCCAACGTTCTTAAGTCGTGCTTCATACTGCAAAATTTCAAAGTTCAGAAAAATTATCATTGGTATGCCCATTTGCTTAGCTCGGTGCATCAAAGGGATTCTTCTCTTACAAATTGCTAATATACAATCATGTGTCTATCTCTCGTAATCTAACCTATTAAGGGATGCGAGCGATAGACACAAAGTCATATACATGTGATTGTATGCAAGAACTACTTATGAGGGAGCTAAAGAGTTTCATACACTTCCAAACCGGGACCGAAAATCGAAGATCCAACCGATGTGACTATACCAAAATCCTCTAACGGGACTATGAGGGTCTTTCAATGTATCTGTAAATTGGTGGTGAGATCGGTGTATGCTCACCCATTCAAGCGGACTTCTCTGCGAACATTAAAAAGTACAATAACGAGTCTAACAAAATTTTCTCTGCAAACGCAAATAAAAGTATATATACCTGAAACGATAGGACTCTATATACCTGAAACGATAGGACTCCACAGTAAGCAAAGAAGTATTCAAGCCATTTGGGAAGCTTGAAACTCCGGTGGGAAAGTTGCCTGTGGTAAGAAAGATTTACACTCACTCCTACAACAAAATAGAGTGCAACTGCCACCCAAAATGCAGGCCAGGTGAAATGAAATGGAGCTAAAAGAGTAAGCAAATGCAAAGCCAAAACGACAACTACTGAGCCTATATCCACAAAGTTCCATTCCCTCCCCAAAAATTCTACCCGCCACTGCGTCACCCACTCTCCCATTTGGCTTGCCACAAAACCCTAATTCTCTTCTGCTTTCTTTTGCTTCTTGTTAATTTATCAGTTGCTAATTTTGATAGTGCATGGTGCAGAATGAATTTGCGTATTATATAGAGTGAAGGGTACCCATACCCTAGGCTTTTGTTGGACCATACTAATTATTACGCACCTTTTCTCTATATTCTTATCATTTCTTTTATGGTCAATTTATATATCTAAACTATATATTAATACAACCATCTTTATCAACCAACAAAGGTTGAAAAGATTATTTAGTCTTTTATCACAACAAAAAAGTTATGGCCAATAACGTAATTTTACAAAACAAAATTTTGCTCTTTTTTTGTTTAAACCTCTCCTACATATAATTTTAATATCTCTAATTAAAAAAAATAAAAAAATAAAAAAAATAAACCTCTCTCCCTCTCTCCCCCTCTCCCCACTCACATGTTCTCTCTCATTCTCTTCCTCTCTCCTACAATTTTGATTTAAAAAATAAAATAATTTGTTTATAAAGCGTGTGGGCATTTACCAATATTTATTAAGTTTTTTTCAAGTATAATTGCTACAAGTGGCTCATCAATTTCAAATATGTTTGTACCCCCACAGGAAAAAGTCTTTAATTAATTTCTTTTAAATATTTACTACTTTAAGTTATATTAAAACGAGGGGAATAAATTTTAGATCTGTTACACAAAACTCTCTTAATTATGGGTTGAACTACAATCTCATACCTCATGTTGTAAAAATTACAATGTCATACCTCATCTTTCGAATTGTTGCAATGTTAGATATTCGTCAGTTTTTCTTTAAATTTCTCTGTTAAATTCTAACGTGGCTTGAGACGTGCTCACTTCCTAGTCTAACTAGATTAAAAAATTAATTAAATATTAAAAATAAAAAATTATTTAAATATTTATAAAAAAAAATACGGAACCCACCCCTACTAACCATCACCCTCACCCTTATTCTCCAACACACCCGCGTCTTGCTCTGCCGTCTTCCTCCTTAAACCCCCAGCAGCAACCACCACCACCACTATTACCCAACAACGTTTTCATACTCCTCATCCTGCTCAGCTCAAACATAACGAAGCAACAAAAAAAAAAATCCCATACGAAGCAATTTATCAGAATATGCAGGCAATCTGCTTTGTTTATCCAAATCCATCAAACAAAGCAAAAGCAACACCAATTTCACATCTTTACAAAAAGAGAAAATTAGAATCCCCCACTCTTTTTTTACATAATTTTTAGGGTAAATTACAAAAAACTACCTCAACTATTGGGTCCTTAACAGTTTCATACCTCATCTTTAAAAAGTTTCAATGTCATACCTTTGCTTACGAATTTGTTTCAATTTCATACCTTCCGTCAATTCCTTTGTTAAATGCTGACGTGGCATGTGACGTGGCATATTTTATATTAAAAAATTAATAAAATACTATTAAAAACTTAACAAAAAAAATTAAAATTTTAATAAATTCTTTTTTTTTCTTTTTTTCTTTTTTTCTTCATCTTCTCTCCCCTCCTTCTTCTTCTTCTTCTTCTTCTTCTTCTTTTTCTTCTGAGCAGGTTGGGGGGCCGAAACTTCATTTTTTTTTTCTTCCTCTTCTTCCTCTTCTTCTTCTTCTGCTTCTGGGCAGGTTGGGGGGGGGGGGGGTGAAACTTTTGTTTTTTTTTTTTTTTTCTTCTTCTTCTTCTTCTTCTTCTCTCTTCTCCTCCTCCTTCTTCTTCCTTCTTCTTCTTCTTCTTCTTCCTCTGGGCAGGGGCCGAAGCTTTTATTTTATTTTATTTTATTTTTTTCTTCTTCTTCTTCTTCTTCTCTCTTCTCCTCCCTATTCTTCTTCCTCCTTCTTCTTCTTCTTCCTCCTTCTTCTTCTGGGCTGGGGCCGAAACTTTTTTTTTTTTTCCTTCTTCTTCTTCTCTCTTCTCATCCTTCTTTTTCTTCCTCCTTCTTCTTCTTCTTCTTCTTCTGGGCAGGGGCCGAATTTTTTTTTTTTCCTTCTTCTTCTTCTCTCTTCTCCTCCTCCTTCTTCTTCCTCCTTCTTCTTCTTCCTCCTCCTTCTTCTTCCTCCTTCCTCCTTCTTCTTCTTCTGGGTTGCACGGGTTCTTTTTTCTTTTTTTTTTCTTCTTCTTCTCTCTCCTTCTTCTTCTTCTTCTTCTTCTTCTTCTTCCTCCTCCTTCTTCTTCCTTCTTCCTCCTTCCTCCTTCTTCTTCTTCTGGGTTGCACAGATTTTTTTTATTTTTATTTTTATTTTTTATTTTTTTATTTTTTAATATTTAATTAATATTTGTTTTTTAGTTTTTAATAATTTTTTATTAATTTTTAATATAAAATGTGCCACGTCAGCATTTTACGGAGGAATTGACGGAAGACTGACAGAAGGTATGAAATTGAAACAAATTCGTAAGCAAAGGTATGACATTGAATCTTTTTAAAGATGAGGTATGAAACTGTTAATAACCCAATAGTTGAGGTAGTTTTTTGTAATTTACCCTAATTTTTATTAAACATTTGTTTCTTTTAAAATTTTGATTAAGACGCTTTAACTAGTGTCCACCTAATTATTTTTAAATTTATTTTATTTACATGTCATTAGTTTATTTTTTTAAAATAAAAATGCTATATGTTGATTTCCCACTTTATCCTTTTAGTTGATAAGGGGAATTTTTTTGGCTTGTCAGGAGTTATACCTTTTTTAGGGATATTATTAATGGCTATTAACTAAATCACCAATATTATCTATAAACTTTGAATTTTGAATTTTTTTTTGGCGTCAGGGTTTATACCCCTTTTGTTAACTCGTTCACATCATAAAATTATTATTGAACTATAAAAGTTGTTCAAAAAAAGGATGAGTTTGAAGTCTTTGGACTGAGATTAGTGCTATTCAGCATGAGATATATAAATGTAAATTTTAAATTGAAATCAATTTGAAACGTATTCAGGTCAATTTGAAACATACTAATAACAACTTAAAACGTACCGATGCTAAATTGAAACGTACCCATTTCACCTTGAAACGTATCGATGCTAAATTGAAACGTACCCATATATAAATGTGAATTTTAAATTGAAATCAATTTGAAACGTATTCAGGTCAATTTGAAACGTACCAATAACAACTTGAAACATACCGATGCTAAATTGAAACGTACCCATTTCACCTTGAAACGTTCAATAACAACTTGAAACGTACCGATGCTAAATTGAAACGTACCCATTCTAACTTAAAACGTACCAATATATCGGTTTGAAACGTACCAAATTATCCTTTAAAAGAAAATGTACCACTAAATTCAATTTCCCAAATGTACCATGGTACATGAAAAAGATAGAAAGATGGGTGAAAAGTGTGCTAAAACAAAAAGCATACCCTTTGATATGGATACTTAGATCAAGAGGTGTGCATAAAATGAAATATGAAGGAAATGAATATGACCAACAAGGGAGAACGAAAGAGGGTTTGATCGGCCGATCGAGGAAAGCAATGACATGAAAAAATTGCTAATGGTTGTAGAAGAAGATAGCACGTTAGTTACTTGTATGGCGTGTAGTTAGGAATAAAATGCACGTTAGAAGCAATAATTAGATCAGGTTTGATGTGTTAAGATTTTTAAAACTAATCTATTACATTTTAGGAGATTTGGGATATTAACATGATAATTATTAATTAATTAAAGGTACATCATAATGGCAAATCGTGTAATATGGCATTAAAAAGATGTTACTTATAAAATAAGTGACACCTTAATTGTAGGAAGAATGTTTAATCAAATTCTTAAAAGCAACAAATGTGTAATCCAAGAAATTAAAAAAAGAGGCGCCTATATGAAAACTACCCTTACAAAAAAATTCAGAAACCCCAACAAGCTGAAATCCTTAATTTATCAAATTTCACCATTAATGATCGCTACCCCAACCACAAAAGCCACATGTGGGTTTGCTCCGACTGTGATGATGAGAGCGACGATGAGGGTGTCCAGTCCCATACAAGATTATTCAAGAATCTCCAAATCTTATCGATCTTGCCGGAAAATAGTGAGATAGTGCTTCAAGCGCGACCGAGGGAGGCAGAGTAATCAAGGAAGACGACACCTAGGAATGTCGTCGTTGTGATTTGTAATCAACGCTACTGGCTTGTTGGAGGCAATGACCGGATCGGGAACGACAGTCGATTTGAAGCGAGGCCTGCGAGCTCCAGTCAATTAGGAGTGGTGGGTCGGAGGCCGTGATCGGATCGAGAGGAGGAGGGTTCAAGAAATGCAGCCTTGGGTTCGTTGGTTCAGAGTTTTCAAACAGCGACAACGATGGTAGCCATTTGCATGGGCGAGATTCCAGTGCACGAGGTTGGAGAGCTCGACTCGAGTTCATGGTGGTGGATTTAGGGTGGGAAGAAGAGTGTTTTTTTTTCATTAATTCTTTTCGAAAAAAAAAATCTTAATTTATTAATATTTAATTAATTTTTAATCCAGTTGGGCTAGGAAGGGCTTTTTAGTCAAAATAGTCTATTAGATTTGCATAAAACATCACTTTGGTCCCTGAGATTGAAAATATATATAAATAGTTCCTGAGATTGTCCACCATCCATTATTTTGGTCATTTCATTAAAAACTCTGTTAAGTGTCCCAGAGCTCTTAGCCGGAAGTTTGGTAATTTTCAAAGCTTCGTAACTCAATCGTTTCTTAACCAAATTCGACCCATAATATATCAAAATGAACATAGGAAAGTGTAGAACAAGATTATACCTATTTGGAAGCCCAATGGTGGTCAGAGATGGCCCAAAAATAGCCTGAAAGGTGACTGGAGAACTTGCTGGAAACTGTATAAACTTTAAACATTAATAACTTCTTCAATACTCACCGAAATCAATTGATTTAAAAATAAAAATCATACTTCTCGATGAGACAAAGAGAATGGAATCTTTCTTAATGGCTAAATTGTCGTGGTTTGGCCAGAAAATGGCTTGAAAGTAGCTATCTTAGTCTCGAGTTAGCCAATTTCGAGCAGTTTTTGGCCAAACCACGATGAATTAGCCATTAAAAAAGGTACCATTCTCTTTGTCTCGTTGAGAAGTATAATTTTTATTTTTAAATCACTCAATTTCGTTGAGTATTGAATAAGTTATGAACGTTTAAAGTTTACCTAATTTTCGGTGAGTTTTCCAATTCTCCTGCTGACCAGTCACCTTTCAGGCTATTTTCCAGCCATCTCTGGCAACCATTGGGATTCCAAATAGGTATAATCTTGTTTTACACTTTCCTATCTTTATTTTGATATATTATGGGTCGGATTTGGTTAAGAAACGATTGAGTTACGAGGATTTGAAAATTGCCCAAACTTCTAGCCAAGAGCTTCGGGACACTTAACGGAGTTTTTAATGAAAGGACCAAAATAATGGATGGTGGACAATCTCAGGGACCATTTATATTTATTTTCAATCTCAGGGACCAAAGTGATGTGTTATGCAAATCTCAGGGACCATTTTGGCTAAAAAGCTGGCTAGGAAGTGGGTCATTCGTCTGCTACGTCAGCATTTAACAGAAAAATTGACAGAAAAGTTGATGGAGGTTTGACATTGCAACGAATTTATAAGTTAATGTATGACATTGCAATGTTTAAAAGATGAGGTATGAGACCCAAAATTGAGGTGGTAAAATGTAATTTACTCATAAATTTTTTATATCGTGATTTAGTGGGTTGAATGGGAAAGAGTGGTGCTATCCTTTGTTAATTTTTGTCATTTGATGATGTTCAATTTATTCGATTTGACAATTGAAAATTAAAAAATGTGTAAGATGTAAATATAAGTGTGTGAAAAACATCACTCAATAAGAAAGTCATATTCAACCTGACAATGTACCATGTAATATTTTTATTTAACTTACAATGATGACATTGTTCGTAATTATGTGATTACGAATTCACGCTCAACTCAAATCAAAGATTGAGATGAACACCAAGTTGCTACCAAATTAGAGCATCTCACTCGAATCCATTGGCGGAGGCACCATGAGATCGGGGCTGGTCCGGACCCATTCTCACTTTTAAGAAAAATTATATTAAGGAAATGGTAGTGTTAGAGAGATCAATTTCTGTAAACCAAATGATATGGTTATTGATAATTAAATTGTTACTTAACTGTTGATTAACATGCTTATATTTTAGGGAAAATTAGAATCCCCTACACTTTTCTAATACTCTTTAGATTAAATATTGGTTCTATTTGGAAATTTGATTTGGACGCCTAAACAATAGTCATGTCAGTATTTTTATAATTATTTAGATTACATGTAATGATTGTGTTTTTTTTTTTAAATTTAAAATGTTAATTATTAAATTCCATATATATCCTTTTAAGTTGATATATTTCTGTACGTGGACTTTTTTTTAGGAAGCCAGTTTCTTCTCCCACGTTTGAGCCGTATGGTTTCTTCTCCCAAGTTAGAATTCTGTGATCCTCATTTTTGAATTTTGAATGGACTTCTCCCACGTTAGTATTCTCTATTTTCGGAGGCTTGAGGCTGGTACGTTCATATAATATATTTAAACATACCGAATATGTACCAAGAAGATATATAAAGTAACGTACCAAATATGTTTTTTTTAAATAAATATAAACGTACCAAAATAATATATAAATGTACCAAATACATACAAAAAATAAATATGAACGTACCAAATACGTACCAAGAAGATATATAAAGTAACGTACCAAATATGTACCGAGAAATATATGTTTAATCAAGAGGAAATATATGTACCAAATTTTTTTTTTAAATAAATATAAACGTACCAAATACATACCAAAAAAAAAAAAAAAACAAACATACCAAATATGTACCAAGAAGATATATTAAGTAACGTATCAAATATGTACCAAGAAAAAATCTACGTTTCATGTGTAATTTGAAAGACTTTTTATTAACATTGAATACTACAATATTTATCTACAAGATTTTATGTAAGATCCCACATCGCCCAGAGGTGTGGATCTTGTAAGCCTTATATGTATATTCTCATCTCTACCTAGCACGAGGCCTTTTGGGAGCTCATTGGCTTCGGATTCCATCGGAACTCCGAAATTAAGCGAGTTCGCGCGAGAGCAATCTCATGATGGGTGACCCACTGGAAAGTTCTCGTGTGAGTTCCTATAAACAAAACCGTGAGGGCGTGGTCGGGGCCCAAAGCGGACAATATGGCGCTACGACGGAGTCGAGCCCGGGATGCGGTGGAGGCCCGGGCTGGGATGTGACATTTTAGGAGTTTTGAGATATTATCTAAGAAAATTAAAAGATATATTAAATATAATGGCAAGTCGCAATCATGGGTGTTTTGAAAGAATTTTTATTGGAATATTTATCTACAAGATTTTAGGAGTTTTGATGTATTATCTAGGAATTAAAATGTATATTTATAATATATAATGGCAAGTTGGGTAATTTAAATTATAAAAAATGCTACTTCTAATCCACGTGGCACCTAAATTGTAGGAAGATGTTTAATCAAAACTCTAAAAGGCATAAATGTTTAATTTCAAATTTTTAAAACTTAGGCATCTGTATCAAAAACCCCTTATTTTTTATTGGTGACACATCACTTAAAGTATTATTTCACAATTGAATTTAATATTTTATTTATCTCCTGAAGCAAATTAATAGCATTTAAACTCAACGTATTATTTCACTTTTCCTTGAAGAGCAATCGTTCATTTTTAATTATAAAATTAAAAACATTCTTCTTTTCATAGTGCAGCCAAATTTGAGAGTGATCCCCCCCCCCGCCCCCCCTTTTTTTTTTTTTATTTAAATCTCATGCGTTTTGTCATCCCAAATTTGAGATCTATTTAACAAAAAGTCTCAATTTTTTTTTAATTCTCCTATTTTTTTTCTTCTGTATTCTACATCACATATTAGAGTTAAGCTTTGTAAATTCTTTATTGATCTCATTGAGTTTAATAATATGAGAGTTTTAACCTCAAGATATTGTTCACTTTTAACGAAAATAAAAAGTCATTCATGGTATTAATCACTTACAACACATTTTTGTCATTTTGATTAAAACTCAAAATTTTTAAATATTTTTCAGTAGTTTCCTTTAATAATATAGACGACCGAATTATAATGCAACAATTTTAAAATATACAAACTTGTTGCGGACAATTATAATTATTTGTGAATGTAAGATTATCGATGCATTTGATTTTTTGCACTTTTTATTATTCATATATATATATAAGGTTTTTTTTATTAGCACCCCACATAATGTTGAATGCATCCCATATTAAAATTTAATATTAAGTGAATTATGTAACCGACTATACAATGACAATTTCGACCTTATGAGGTTTAAAGAAAATAAGAAATTTCTAAATACATCCTAAATTACTTTTAATGTATTATTTATCTTCTTCAACTATCAAAACTCCTCTCACCCTCCACTCCATTAATTGTTGAATAAAATTCTAACTATTGAAACTATAAACACGTTGATTGAGAAAAAAAAATTAATGAATGGAACACGATATCAATATTTTGGAAACTTCACATGAGGTAAAATTTCATATTTGTCATTGTTTTAATTATTCAACGACATCGGTAATTATTTAAGCCCGCTTTTGCTTTCCATACTACCCAATTTCATAGGAGGCCAACCCAGCAACGCCTTTTACGTTCTTATTCATCGTCTGGGGTTTACTTTTGCTCAATTAGGTTCCTCCCAGTTGCCATTTTTTAGCTGAAATCCTTTTTTGTTAGCAAAAGGCTTAAGAGACAGAGAAAATGAGATTGGCTGTGATGACCCAATGAAACTCAAGCTCAACAAACCGGATTGTAGACTTCTCTTTTTAGAGAATGTTAGAGTTTTAATCATAAGTCAATTTAATTTATAAAAAATGAAAATGAGTATTATAAGATTTGAAGAATGTGGGGTGTATAGAAAATGTGGAGTGTATGTGAAAAATATTAGGTGTATGAGAATGTGTGTAAGGGTATTATGAGAAAGTAAGTGGGGTGTACTAAGATAATTTTTAATTGAAAAGCAGATGTGGGGTGTATTAAGTGTGTGAAGTTTAATCAACAGTATGTGGGGTCTTAATAGAATAAGCCTATATATAATTTTTTGAAGATTCGTAAATACTATCCATTTTTTTAAATCATTGTAAGAGATCCTTCCTCGGTGAAAGTTTTAACTCCGTCACTAATCATAGAATAAGCCTATATATAATTTTTTGAAGATTCGTAAATACTATCCATTTTTTAAAATCATTATTAGAGATCCTTCCTCGGTGAAAGTTTTAACTCCGTCACTAATCATATATCTGGCCAACTTGTGAAGAACGTTGAAATAAATATTTTGAAATGTCGGGTGGTATGGAAACATCCCCAGTGCTTTATTAAGAATTACCTGTGTTTTTGGTGATCTTTCTATTCTGTTTTCAGTTTATATTAATGTTGAAATCGTCACCACTTGGACGATCACAAATATGAAACTGCATATTATAAATTATTATAAGCATTCAAAAATTTCATTCTACACTTCTTATAAATTTATTTTTCTTTCTAATTTATATAAAATTTAGAGTGAAAAATAAGATTTATAAAACGCCAATAACAATTAGGCTTTTTATATTAGCACCCCACAAAATGTTGAATGCACCCCACATTAAAATTTAAAATTAAATGACTTATGTACCCTACTATGCAATGATAATTTTGACCTTATTAGGTTTTAAAAAAAAAAAAAAAAAAAATTCTAAATACACCCCAAATCACTTTTAGCGTATTATTTATCTTCTCAACTATCAAAACCCTCCCACCCTAACCAATGAAACTACAATTATGTTGATTGAGAAAAATTGTTTTTGACGAATGAAACACGAAATCGATGTTTCGGAAGCTTCACATGAGGTAAGATTTCATATTTTTCATTGTTTTAGTGATTTCAATGACATCAATAATTATTTAATATTGCGATTCCTTGTTTGTTTGAATGAAATGTTACCCTACTTAACGAAGGTAGAATCTGCCGATGCAAACTATACTAAGATGATTTCAAATCATCATTTTGAAATCATTCGGCACACTAAACTTTCAGATGATTTGAAATCTTTTGGCAAACTAAGCATTCAAATGGTTAGATTCAGTCCCTAAAAATTAAAAATGAGTGTTATAAGATTTGAGAAATATGGGGTGTATGTACAAATTATAAGGTGTATATGCAGAATGTGGGGTGTGGGGTATTATGGGAAAGCATGTGGGGTGTATTAAGATAATTTTTAAGCGAAAAAACAAATGTGAGATGTATCAAGTATGTGGGGTTTATTCAACAATTTATGGGGTGTTAATATAATAATCCTAACAATTACCATAAGCAATAACAGCCATTTGTCCGCGATATTTGAAGAAATTCTAAATTCGTATCTCCCGTTACAACGCGGGCCAGCTATTTCTACGTAGGGCCATTCTTTACTTAGCTTGGGCCTTTATTTCGATAAGGGCATGTGGTTGAATTCATGCTAAAGGTGTTTGGGTGGGACTCCAGCCGAAACCCTAACCATTACCGTCCTCCCTTACAAAAGAACACCAGAATTAAAAGGGTTTGAATTTTTTTTTTTAGTACATCAATATTTTTACACTAAGAGGAAGAAGAGTTCGGTTAAACCACACAATGGGCAGCTTAATTTGGCTGTGAATTTGCCATCCACGAAATTCGAACATAAGACCTTTCACTTCTAAGCGAAGAGAAATACTACCAGACCGTAATACTGAGTGGCTATAAAAGGTTTTTGAATTGCCTAGAAACTTGGTAATTAAATCACTTCTATGAAAATGACCGACTACAATATACATCCTAAAAATTCTGTGAAGTCCAAAATTCTTTTCCTCAAGTTAAGTTTTTTGGTAAATTGTGCGTTTCTTTACAAATTTAGGTTGGTTAAAATAATGTGCTTAATTTTATGTATCCAAGTTTGAAACTTTCTAATTCAGATGAGTGGAAATATACTTATTGCTTACTTTGAGTTTTCAAAATCCGTGTGAAGATATATTTTAAGTTTTTTTTTCTTTTCAAAATGTGGTGATGGAAAGTTTGGTTGACAAATTGGAAGTGTGCAAAGAAAGTTATGTAAGTTTAAAGGACTAGGATTATCTACCCTCTTCTTTCCATCGAGGGAAAAAAAGAGGGGAGAGAATCCTACTCCAAGTTAAAAAGGGCAGTTGATAAGAAATTTATGTAAGTTTAAAAGGGCAGTTAATAACATTTACTATCCACAAGGTCAAGGGGTTGGTTGACAACTTGGAAGTGCTAGCTGCAAACTAACCACCAAAATACTTCATATCTTAGAACATTATTATGCTTGGTTTTGTGCCAAGTCTTAGTTTCAAGTATTCCATATCTTTTCTTAAAGTCTCTTTCCGAGTCTTCTTAGGTCTTTCTCTATCCCTTTTAGCCCGAGTCCTGTTTCATAATCGTATCTTCTAATCGGAGCACCTGTAGGTCTTTGGTTCATATCCCAACCGCCTTAACTAATTTTTTCTCATCTTATCTTAAATTGCAGCCACTCCACTTTACCTCGAAGTTCCTTGTTTATAATCCTATACTTTCTCATATGCTCACTAATTTTATGCACATGTTTCTTTTTGACTGCCCAACATTTTGTGCCATAAAGTATTGTTGGCATTATTGTCGTCCTATAAAATTTCTCCTTTAACTTTAGTGGCATATGACGAGCGCACAACACACCTAATGCACTCTTCCACTTCATCCATCCAGCTTATATTCTATGATTGAGATCTACATCTAATTATCCATTCTTTTGCAAGGTAGATCCAAGATAATGAAAGCGTTCACTCTTTGGTACTTCTTGACCAATCCTCATCCTTATCTTATTTGGACCCCCATTCCCACTGAACTTTCTCTCCATATACTTTCTTTGACATGCTTAGGTGAAGACCTTTAGATTCCAACACTTTCCACCAAAGGTTAAGTTTCGCATTTACTCCCTCATGCGTTTCATCTATCAGCCTATAACATTTGTAAGAAGTATACACCAAGGGATATCATCTTAAATATGCTCATTAACTCGTCTATTACCAATGAAAAAAGGTAAAGGGCTGAAAGCTGAGCCCTAGTGTAACCATATGGTTATGGGAAAACTTTCAATTTGTCTTTCATGAGTTCTTACTGTTGTTTTTGCTTCATCATACATATCTTTTATTGCTTTGATATATGCTACTCGTACTCCCTTCTTCTCTAGAATCCTCCAAACAATTTCTCTTGAGACCCTTATTATACGCTTTGTTCAAATCTATAAAAATCAGTGCAAGTTCTTTTTCGTATCTCTATATCGTTCCATCAATCTTCGTAACAAAATGAAACAAAATTTATATTGAGTTGTTTCACTTTTAATTACACCGAAAACTTTTTGTGACAAAATCACAAACTTATTTAGTAAGTGATTACGTTGTTTGTTGAACCGAGCTGGGATGTGCCACCATACTTCTACTATGAATCGTTATTATTTAAGAGTTTTTAGTTTTAAAAAACTATATAAAATCATTTTATTTGGATAAGGTGAAGTATGACTTCAAAGTTCAAATGAATGCTAGCTGGCTATTGCTTTTTGATTGGAGCAAAGAAGTACTTCCGTTCTTCACTTCCATTTTAAAATTCATGCTTTTGTGAATTGTGTGATATTGTTAGGGGCAAAGGCAGTCGTTTTCGAACAACTAACGTCATATAAACAAATGCGTTTCCTCCCTGCAACTGCAAGTTCCACCCAACCTTTATATAAAATTACACATTACTACACATTTCCATGCAAATATCTCATTACGTACGTACGTAGAGTTTACCAAAAACTAATTTGCTAAAGAAATTGTTTTTTAATAAAAGCTTTGCTACGCATCAAAACCCACTTTGTCGATATAATGATAGATTGGGATCGGTGGCTGGTGAAGTGGCACGTAGAGTTTTGGGGGAGGCAATGGAACTTTGTCGATATCGCTACTTTGGCTGGCCTTTCCTATTTGCATTACCTTGCTCTTCTAGCACCGTTTCATTTCAACTGGACCGTCGCACTTTATTTTATCACAGGTGTAGGTGTAACCTTATCCTTCCATAGGAACCTTTCACACCGGAGTTTTAATCTTCCAAAGTGGCTTGAATACTTCTTTGCTTATTGTGGGGTTCTTTCACTTCAGGTGTGGCGAAATATAATGTTTCTGGGGAAATTTTTGTGGATTTTATTTGTAGTTTATAATTCACGATTTTGGTCAAGAAACTATTTAGTAGACTTTGTTTATGTTTGCAGAGAAGTCCACTTGAGTGGGTGAGCATCCACAGAGCTCACCATCAATTTACTGACACGTTGAAAGACCCCCATAGTCCCATTCAGGGACTCTGGTTCAGTCATGTTGGTTGGACCATTGATTATCGTAATCGGTTTGGAAGTGTATAAACCTCTCTATCTCTTAATCAAATTAAATTAGTTGACTATCATGTGATGAGAGATAGATTTATAACTACATACATCTCATAACACCTATGAACTAGGATTTTATTAAACTTACTAAATTTGAATATTTTTGCAGTATGAAGCTAGATTAAAGAACGTTGGAGACTTAAAAAGCCAACCATACTATAGGTTTCTTCATTATACGTACCCCCTTCATTCAATTGCTCTTGGAGTTGTATTGTATGCTATAGGAGGAATGCCCTTTTTAGTTTGGGGAATGGTAAAAAACTAATTAACACTTTTTAGAACGTCCTTAACACGTGTAATTTTGGGCGTTACAGAGAAAAAGGGGGCCGTAATAGCTGTGTTTTTGCATACCATTTGTCTAGTTGAACATTTAGAAGCTAGAGTTGTACTGTTGTAGTTTGTGAGAACTAGAACGTAATAAGTTATATGACCAAAGAAGCTGTTGTCATCAAATGTTTGATAGTCTTTTCGTTTCTCTTTCAGTCGAACCTAAAACCTAAACTAGCCCACCCCTTACCCACACCCTCACCACTAGGCTAGCCCTAGTGGCTTACTTTGAGATATTTTCCGGCAACAAAGAAACTTAATACATCGAGATAGACAGTAGAACAAGTGAATATATGATCGCAATGATATTCATGCGTGTGATCATGCACAGTTTCTGCAGGATGAATTCATCATCATCTAAATTATGAACAAATTCATGACTCCACCACCCTTATAAAAATGCCATGAAATGTTTTCGGACACTCTAACCTAAATATAAGAAGATTTAAAGGGTCTTCTAATTTAGACCCAGTCAATATAAATTTTTTTTTAGAAAAATACTAAAACTGGACATTTTTTAAATCTTGGGTAAAGATAGGATTTTTTTTGAATATGCACACGGCATGCACAACAATTGGACAAAAATAGATTTTTTTCTACACTGATCAAATTGCCCTTGTATATAAATAAGTTATTTTCTCCCATTTTCTAATAATTCTCTCTACTCTCTCTTTCTCTCTCTAAAATTAATATTTATTGGATGTTGTTAGATTAGTGAAATATAGTGGAAACTCTAGTTGGAAGATTTGATTTATTTGGAGATTGATTGTGTTTGCTAGTTGGTCCTTTTGGGAAATGAACACATTTTTGTGCTTGCAGTAGCAGATTGGGGATTTCTTCCTCAAATCATCATCTTCTTCCCCAAATTTGAAAACCCAGTTGGAAGATTTGATTCATTTGGAGATTGTTTGTGTTTGCTGATTGACCTTTTGGGAAATGAACACATTTATGTTCTTGCAGTTGCATATATGAGATTTCTTCATCAAATCATTATCTTCTTCCTCAAATTAAAAATCTCATTCAAAACCCATCTGGATCAAAACCAATCTACATTACAAAAATCTTTCAGATGTCAAAGAAAATCCATTATGAAAAACTAAAGACACCATTTTTTTGCCCTTAAAATTTGATCAAACGACTAAAGTTATTATAACTTTTAAAGTAGACCCCCGTTTGTAGCTGTTGGATCAAATTTCAATGACACAGATTCATTGATTTGATGAATTAAAAAAAAAAAATTCGAAAATGATCCCTTTCTGTTTTCTGTGCCCCCCTTCTTAGCCTGAAAAATCAGAGGCACCCTCCTTGAACCGATAACCATCTTTAATGTACACCTTCTTAGCCTGAAAAATCAGAGGCACCCTCCTTGAACCCATAACCATCTTTAATTAGCAACTTGATGACTACACAATTAGTTACCTATGAAATGATATCTATAGTGTACTTTAAAAAAAATATATATATAGTACAATATTTTATCTATGGAAATATTTATCTTCCTCTACTACAAAAGAGATATAAAAACAAGGGTTGTACATATACAAACATCCATACCTAAAAGTTGTATAGATACATAAAACAATTATGTACTTTCCTTTTCATCCTCATGGAGTAAAAATGGTACAAAAAGAAATGAGAAATCGTGACCTTGCTAATACACAATGTCCTGTCCTTCACCTCATTTTTTAGAGAGCTTTAACGAAAAACTTTCGGTACTGTTTATTTTAACGAAAAACTATATTTTTACACTAAAAAGTCAATCATGATACTATTCACTTTACCCTTTAGGCCATCTCCAACCGATGGCTGGCCAGATGGCTCGTTTTAGCCCTCTGGCCCCCCAAGATACTCCAAGATATTAATATTTTAATGACCAGTACATGATCATATTTGCCTCCATCTCCAACTGAGGGCCAAATGGCCATAGGGCTCGTTTTAGCCATATCACAAAAAACTGTCTCCAACCGAGGGCCAAACATAATTTATTATTTAAATTTAAAAACTACAACAACTTAAATTTAAAAAGGGTGAAAATTATGTGAGAAATAGTGTAGGAATGGCTTAAATATTTATAGGAAAAAAAGGGAATTTTTTAAATTCATTAAAAAAAAATTGAATCCAACAGTCACTAGCCTTTGGATTCAAAATTTCCCTTCTATTTGTGTCGGTTATAACCGACACTAATTGTAATTAATACCAAATATTCCTGTCTAGCCGTTACATTTAAAAGACTATTTGTGTCGGTTATAACCGACACTATTGAAATAATCTAAATTATTCATGTCGGTTATAATCGACAGGAAATCCAACAAAAAAGCCAGCCCAGGGCTGGCTGGAAGTGGCCAGCCCTCTAGCCCTTTGGGATTCCGTGGGGCCCTCTCAAACTCTAGAGCCCTCTGGCCTGACCCTCGGTTGGAGACGGTTTTCGGGCTATTTTCGGCCCTCTGGCCTTGTGGACCCTTCGGTTGGAGATGGCCTTATTTAAAATTCAAAGGTTTCAAGTCTTTTTCATTAGTTTTTCTTATTTTGTCTGGACAGAGTCTCCCTCACTTCCAGACTTCCTGAAGGGTTTTCTATATAAAAAAGGCTTCTGTGACATGGTTTTTACATTTCACTGCAAATCTCTTGCTTCAGTTGAGCAAAATATTTACTAGCCATATGGAGCAAAAGGAAGGAGATGCTGTGGCAATGCTGGAGCTGTACTATTGGTTGGTGAAGTGGAGAGTACAACTCCTGGGGAGGCAATGGAACTTCATGGACGTGGGGACTCTGGTTGTCGTTTTGGGTTTGCATTTCCTTGCCCTTTTAGCACCATTTCATTTCAATGGGAGTGCAGTTTGGTTGGCCATGGCACTGTACGTGATCACAGGTCTCGGTGTAACCCTGTCTTACCATAGAAATCTCTCCCACAAAAGTTTTAAGCTTCCCAAATGGCTTGAGTACTCTTTTGCCTACTGTGGGGTTCTGTCCCTTCAGGTTTGTGAAACAAAAATCGTTCTTAAGATATTTTAATTGCGGAGATTTTACAAGGAAATATTAAACATGTTGATTGCTCTCACACAACATCAAGCATTTGTATGAAAAGAGAACATTACATGGATTCGACGTATCTTGTTATAGTAGAAAAGTTTGTGAGAATGATCTGCTTTTGGTTTGCAGGGAAGTCCACTTGAATGGGTGAGCACACACAGGAACCATCACCAGTTTGCTGACACATGGAATGATGCTCACAGCCCAATTAAGGGCTTTTGGTTTAGCCATATTGGTTGGCTCTTTGATTACGGTTCGCGGTTTGGAAGTGTATGTTTTCTTACTATTTCATTATATTTCTCAAGAGAAGAGCAATTTTATGATATATTTATCTCGTTACCGTAACATCTTGCACCATAAAGGTTCTTTTGAATATATTCAGATTGAAGGACGACTAAACAACGTTGGAGATCTGAAAAAGCAGCCGTACTATATATTTCTCCATTACACATACCCCTTACACTCACTTGCTCTTGGAGTTCTACTATATACCGTGGGAGGCCTACCCTTTCTAGTTTGGGGCCTGGTAAATTTGCTCTTAATTACTGTTTACTGTTTGATTAAGCCCTAGCCTAATTTCTCAAACGTTCTTCTTCATTTTTTTGTTGGGTAATAATTAGTTGGTTTTTCATTCTTTACAGGGTGTGAGGACGACACTTTATCTCCACGTTACATTTGCCATAAACTCGATTTGCCACAAATGGGGAAAGCAAGTGTGGGATACTGGTGATTTGTCTAAAAACAATTGGTAAAATCTAACTTTATTTAGTTGATGGAACAAAGTTTCTAATTTCCATGGATAAGAGTAAATGTAATGAATTACTTCGATTGTTTTAGGTTGTTTGGATTGCTAGCACATGGAGAAGGTTGGCATAATAACCACCATGCTTTTGAGTACTCAGCTCGACAAGGCTTTGAATGGTGGCAAGTTGATCTTACTTGGTACGTAATAAGATTTCTTCAAGCTGGTGGTTTGGCAACCGACGTTAAACTCCCAACCGAGATTCAGAAGAAACGAAAGGCTTTAAGCAACAAAATCAGCAAGGAAAAGCTTGGAACAGTTAAAACCAATGGAAACTCCAAAGAATACTGAAAGTAGTAATTAACGGAGACCCAAATTTAAGCTATGAACATTGTTATTGATTTGCTTTGTAATGTCTATTATGTATTTTTCTATGCTATGCAATGAAGTGATTCAGCTACTTTGAATAAACTATGCCATCTTGTATGAAGAACGAGTGTTAGGATGTGAGTAATTTTTAGGCGAACTTGAAAATGTCACGTGTTGTTATTGCTGCATTTTAATTAAAATGGTGTATTTAATTTTTTTTTATACTCTAATAGCGGGATATATCAATCTTGTCGTCTTTTTATATTATCACACATGGAATACTAACACTATATGACACTGTTCTAAGTATATACATGCAAATATTTCTCATTGGATGTAAGGCTATCGTCAACCTAGGGAGCTAAAATCTCAAATCTAGCATCGTGTTTAACTATTCACCTATATGCATAAGGTTATTCACCTATTCACCTATCCGTGACTAAATTTTAAGATTTTAGACCCTTAAAGTTGGAGATAGCTTTAGAATAGCTATATTTACTAAATATCCTATGATTTTTTTTAATCTATGGGTTGTGGGATTGGACTTCCACAACCTAAATGAAATGATAAGTTTACCTTGCAAAATGAATAAATATCACAACCTTGGAACACTGACGTGACGCAGTGTCGGCCAAAGACTTTACGATGTCTAAGTAATTAGTGAACAAAAACTTAGGAATAAAGATGAGTTTCGTAACAACTCATCTACAGCTTTGGATGCATTTCATCTTCCAAAACAAACTTCTATATGCTCCAAATACAGCTCAAGCAAACACCCAGCAAACTCACCTACCAAATAAAAGTAGGAATGAGTTTTCTGTTTTTGATGGACTAGATACTAACATTTGTTAGAAACAATCTTATGTTTAAAATACGATATACAAAATAACTTATACAATGTAACTCGAAATAACTTCTCACATATACAAAATATCAAACAACAGCAATTAACGAAATTGTATATAGAAACACTGACTTGAAAAACGAAGATAGAGGCTTGCGGATGCAATCTCCTAAGACAGAAATTCGCCCCTACACTTGTGCAGTAGATCAACGGACGTCTATCTTGCAGGATACAACTATCTAACCCAAGTTCTTGCACTCGAACTTGGATTCTTGGCGAATTGGTTTCGTATTTGTTCTCTGTAAAGTATGGAGAAAATGGGAGCGATTGTATTATTGTATGTTTCTGATCTTACAGCCAATTAAATAATGGCGTAGTGGAGCAGTTACATCCGATAAGAATGGATGTAACTGTTCGTGATCAGTTTTATCCTTTCGGAAAAAACTGAATGAAAAAATCAAAAACGTAAAATTGATACTTGTGTTTTTCGTCAATCCGAGCCCAAGAGCCCCAAGGCCCAAGGCCCATCTTTGACATTTAATATATACACCCAAACCCTCCAAGTCTAAGGCCCAAGGTCCATGGCCTTGGCCCAATTTCTTTCAAACCATAAGTGTGAGAACACACTTATAAACTGGTCTAAGTTTGTTTGTTTGGGCGATGTGGGACTTGAGTCCCCAGCAAAACACAAGTTCCAACAATACCCCACATTTTCTATTCAAACTCTCGCAATACCCCACATTTGAATAGAAAATAAGATACTAACTAAATTAGTAACGTTTTTCCAGAGAACAGCGATATGATATGCATCGGGATAGGTGTCTTTTGGACTTGAACCGTCTCTAGTGAGTACTTATCGGATTTACCTAATGAAGCAGTGAATTTAATATCTTGAACTGATCATTCTTTGTAGTAAATCAAAACAATAAGTATCACACATATCACATCTTGATACACTTCAATTCATACGGTCGTGTTCATTTTGGTCCTGAACATATCCTGGTTTCATGAGACCTTTAGAGAATTGTAGCCATATCAATTCTCAAAGATGCGACCCCACATCAATCTCATATAGGTAATGCTAAACAAGTATAGCCTGTTCTATTCATCTTAAACATAAGATTTTAGCATTATTAAGAATAGTTATTCACCCTCTTCGTCTTACAGGTAACACACTGGTTTCCATCATAGGAATGAGTAAGAATCGTGTGTTTCTTACTTTGAGTTTTCCCCAACTAGTTTGCCTATTGAACCTAGACCATGGGATCTCCAATTAGCTAGGTTAGGTTTCCGTCAAGTTATAACTCATTGAGTTGGCTTTAAACCCATTCCCCTCGATGTGAATGCCACTTGATCCTTGGATAGGCCTTTTGTCAAAGGATCGGCAATATTTTCCTTAGATTTAATATAATCAATGGAAATAGTTCCATTCTTGAGTAACTGTCTAATGGTTTTATGTCGTCGCCTTATATGTCGCGACTTCCCATTATATTCAGCGTTTTTGGCTCGACCTTGTGCTGCCATACTGGCACAATGTATACATATTGCAGTCACAGGTTTTGGCCATAATGGAATATCTTCTAGAAAATGTTTAAGCCATTCAGCTTCATCAGCAGCTGTATCTAAGGCTATAAACTCTGATTCCATTGTCGAACGTGCTATACACGTTTGCTTACATGATTTCCATGAGACAGCTGCTCCACCAAGTGTAAATACATATCCACTTGTGGATTTTGTGTCTGTGCTCCCAGAAATCCAATTTGCATCACTATATCCTTCTAATACGGGGGGATATTGAGTGTAATGCAAACCATAATTCATTGTATGCTTTAAATATCTTAATACCCTTATTAAAGCATTCCAATGATCTCTTCCAGGATTACTTGAATACCTACTTAATCGACTTATTGAATAAGCGAGATCAGGTCTTGTACAATTCATAATGTACATCAAGCAACCTATAACTTGTGTATACTCCAATTGAGATACGCTATCTTCTTCATTTTTAGCAAGTTTATGAATTGGATCAAATGGAGTTGCTGCAGGTTTACAATCATAATGTCCAAACCTTTTGAGAACCTTTTCAACATAATGTGATTGAGTTAGAACATAACCACCTGAATTCCTTAGAATTCGAACTCCAAGAATCACATCAGCTAATCCCATATCTTTCATATCAAAGCTAGAATTTAGCATTTTCTTTGTGGAGTTAATCACATCTTTGTTTGTTCCCAATATAAGCATGTCATCAACGTATAGACATACAATAACACATGCATTTTTTGTTTGCTTAATATAAATGCATTTATCACTTTCATTTATCACAAATCCATTTGTGATCATATTATGATCGAATTTTTCATGCCATTGCTTAGGAGCTTGTTTAAGTCCATATAATGACTTAATCAATTTGCAAACTTTCTTTTCTTGACCTTTTACAATGAAACCTTCAGGTTGTTCCATATATATTTCTTCATCTAATTCACCATTTAGAAATGCAGTCTTTACATCCATTTGATGTATTTCAAGATTGTACACAGATGCTATAGCTATTAATAACCTTATAGATGTTATTCTAGCTACGGGTGAATAAGTGTCAAAATAGTCAAGTCCTTCTTTTTGACGATACCCTTTGGCAACTAGACGAGCTTTATACTTGTCTATGGTACCATCCGGCCTCAATTTCCTCTTAAAAATCCATTTGTGTCCTATTGGTTTATTTCCAGGAGGCAAATTAACCAATTCCCATGTATTATTTTGCATAATGGATTCCATTTCACTTTGAATAGCTTCTTTCCAATAAGGCGCTTCAGAAGACTCTAATGCAGCCTTATAAGTTTGAGGCTCGTCTTCGGTTATAAAAGTGAGGAAATCAGGACCAAAATCCTTTGCAATCTTTGCTCTTTTACTCTTCCGTGGTTCCATATCTTGGTTTTGAACTCTAGAAGTTGAAGCATAATTTTCGTCATCATTTCTTGTAGAATCATTATGGACTCTTTTGTTCATAACATATGACCTATCTTTATAAGGAAAAATTTCCTCAAAGAATTCAGCTTCTGCAGATTCAAGTATAGTATTTACATGAATGTCTCCAATTTCAGATTTATGAACCAAAAATCTGTATGCCGAACTATTATTGGCGTGACCAATAAATATACAATCCACGGTTTTTGGTCCAAGTTTTTGTCTCTTTGGAAGAGGCACTTGAACTTTCGCAAGACAACCCCACACTTTCAAGGTTTTGTAAGTAGGTAATCTACTTTTCCAGATTTCATAAGGAGATTGATTAGTCTTCTTATGTGGAATTCGGTTCAAAATTGTGTTTGCAGCAAGAAGTGCTTCACCCCATAAATTATGTGGTGCACCAGAACTGTTCAACATAGAATTAATCATATCCTTCAATGTACGATTTTTCCGTTCAGCCACTCCGTTTTGTTGAGGAGTATATGGAGCTGTTGTTTGATGTATTATTCCATGTGTTGAACAAAATTCTGCAAAGTCATTAGATTCGTATTCACCACCTCTATCCGATCTTAAGACTTTTATTCTTTTGTCTAATTGATTTTCAACTTCGGCTTTAAATGTCTTAAACATGTTTAAAGCTTCATCTTTACTATGAATCAAATAGACATAACAATACTTGCTGCAATCATCAATGAAAGAAATATAGTAATTCTTTCCTCCACGAGTTGGTGTGGATTTGAAATCACAAAGATCACTATGGATTAAACCAAGTATTTCGTTGGATTTTTCCACAGATTTATATGAGTGTCTTGCATACTTGGAGTCTGTGCATATCTCACATTTAGATACTTTGTTCATAGAGCATTTGGGCAATAGGCCTAAGTTAACCATTCTTTGTAGAGAACGAAAATTAACATGACCTAATCTTGCATGCCATAATGTAGATGACTCAATCAAGTAAGCAGAAGAAGCACTAGGCTTGTTATTGTTATTAATAGCATCAACAGAAAGTACATTCATTTTAAAGAGCCCCTCAGACAGGTAGCCCTTTCCCACATACACCCCACCCTTGGTGATTACAAACTTATCAGATTCAAACACTATCTTGAAACCCTTGTTACTCAGAAGCGATCCAGAAATCAGGTTCTTGCGAATATCAGGAACATGCAGTACATTGGTGAGTGAAAGCTCTTTTCCAGAAGTAAGTTTGAGCGTCACTTTTCCTTTTCCTGCAACGGCAGATGCAGTTGCATTTCCCATGTACAGATTTTCGCCACCATCAACAGATTGGTAAGTAACAAATAAATTTCGATCAGCACACACATGCCTTGTTGCTCCTGTATCAACCCACCAGTCATTGGTATTAGTCAGTAAATTAACTTCAGAGACAACAGCAACAAACTTATCTTCTGCAATGTTTGCTTGATTGGAATTCTCAGAATTTTGATCCTTCTTGTGGCGGCAATCCTTTGCCCTATGACCTGTCTTTCCACAAACCCAGCAACCTCCTTTGATTTTCTTGAAGGTTTTTCCCTTAGCAGCAGTGAATGCTTTCTTCGCAACTTCTTTGCCTTTGTTTTTCTGATGGTGCCTTGCCTTGTGTGAGTCACTTCCTTCTACAACATTGGCTTTTGCCTCCAGCGATGAGACATCATACTTCTCGTTTCTGCGATGATCCTCCTCCACACGCAGTTTGAGAATCAATTGATCCATGCTCATGTCCTCAGTTAGATGCTTAAGATAAATCTTAAAGTCCTTCCAATTCGAAGGCAGTTTCTCTATAATAGAGCCAACCACAAAACCTTTTTTCAGACCAAGATTTTCTTCATCTAACTCATGAACAATCACTTGGAGTTCTTCAACTTGCTTGACAACAGACTTAGACTCACTCATTTTGTAATTCAGAAATTTTCCAATCACAAACTTCTTGGAACTAGCCACTTCAGACTTATACTTCTTGTCCAGAGACTCCCACAGTTCTTTCGCTGTCTTATATGACGAATAAACATGGGAATCATCTAAAGCATTCAGAATGTAGTTCCTGCATAGAAATTCACTGTGAGTCCAGGCCTCTATAGCCTGCAGAATTTCGGCAGGAATATCTCCCTCTTCTGGCGCTTTAGGGGCCTCAGAAATAATCACGTGACTCAAGTTCAGAGTGGTCAAATAAAACAACATTTTCTGTTGCCAGCGTTTGAAATCAACTCCCTTGAGCTTCTCAGGTTTCTCAACATGTTGCTTGACGACACCAACATTTGATTGATCCATGGTTTGAAAAATTTCTGTCTTAGATTGTTAGAAACAATCAAATGTTTAAAATACGATATACAAAATAACTTATACAATGTAACTCGAAATAACTTCTCACATATACAAAATATCAAACAACAGCAATTAACGAAATTGTATATAGAAACACTGACTTGAAAAACGAAGATAGAGGCTTGCGGATGCAATCTCCTAAGACAGAAATTCGCCCCTACACTTGTGCAGTAGATCAACGGACGTCTATCTTGCAGGATACAACTATCTAACCCAAGTTCTTGCACTCGAACTTGGATTCTTGGCGAATTGGTTTCGTATTTGTTCTCTGTAAAGTATGGAGAAAATGGGAGCGATTGTATTATTGTATGTTTCTGATCTTACAGCCAATTAAATAATGGCGTAGTGGAGCAGTTACATCCGATAAGAATGGATGTAACTGTTCGTGATCAGTTTTATCCTTTCGGAAAAAACTGAATGAAAAAATCAAAAACGTAAAATTGATACTTGTGTTTTTCGTCAATCCGAGCCCAAGGCCCATCTTTGACATTTAATATATACACCCAAACCCTCCAAGTCTAAGGCCCAAGGTCCATGGCCTTGGCCCAATTTCTTTCAAACCATAAGTGTGAGAACACACTTATAAACTGGTCTAAGTTTGTTTGTTTGGGCGATGTGGGACTTGAGTCCCCAGCAAAACACAAGTTCCAACAACATTCAAACTCAGAACAAGCGTCAAACAAATACAAAGAAAACCCAAACAGAGGACTGACAACATTTCAGAATCAAACATCTAACACAATAACTTAGTATTAGATAATTACTATTAGAGAATAACAATTGTTAATTGTTAGAAGCCTTGGGCATTAACTCAATAACTCAACCATGCTTGCTACTTACTTTTTAGGCATTACAGAGCACAAAATTAAATCACATAAGTGTTTGTGCCTCAAAGAATGAATTTGGGCCGAGAGGAAATAAACCAAAACGGAAGGCCGTGATTCTCGGCTCAATGGTGATTCTTCAGGCCAGTAGCATTCTTAGCCTAGGAATGTAGTGCCAGTGGTTCGACCGAATCCTAATGAATATGGGATTACTATAGGATCAAACTTACTTGTGGCTCGGTAGAGTCCCGAATGAATTAGAATTGATGAGGATCATGATGGGTTTTGATAAGATTCGAATCATTCCAAGAATCAAAACTTGTGGATGATCAGATAAGGAATGAATTGGGTACATAAAGGGACTATGTTCAGATCCTAGTTCAAGTCAAATAGGCTGAGACCAGATAGAGATAATGTTCCGACAGAAGAGGGGTTTGATGAAATAACATCAAGGATATCCATGTGGGTGCCAATGAGTCATAGTTCTAGCAGGACTCTACTTCGACAGGTTTGGCCATTACGAAATTCATCCCTATAATAGAAATGGTTTTGCTATGTAGAATGACCTTCAACTAAACAAACATTTGAACGCTCTATGCAAAACCCTTCTCACATCCTTGAGAAAATACTAACTGTTTCGCTAACCCCTTCGTCAACTCATATGCAATTGGATTAATATCACTGTGTTGACAACTGTGACATATTCAGTTTGGATTAATATCACTGGAGCCGTAGAACCAGTCTATCGAAGTACCCTTAGTTTGGAAACAACACTACTTCTAATTTGGTTGCTTATCAATCTAAGTCTCAGTCGGCGAAGAATCTACGATTCTTTAACCGAACGAGGTCAATTCTCAGCTTTCTCGGTGAAGTAAGGTGATCTATAATTACTTACTCACAAGTGCACTTCAAAATTCGGTATTTAGACAGCTGAAAAACATTTACCATAAAGACACTCATCTCTTTTGAGCATCTTTGTCCCTACAGCCTAATACCGACATGATGTACTTATATTTTCACAAATATAGTTGAAGCAGCCGAATCTGTTGTAGAAGATCCTAAACTTAGTAGTATATTGCATAACCTTATCTTCATGTTCTAGAACCCTAGGCCGAGAGTGTTCATCCCTCAACCGAACTCGATCCCGAGTTGACATGCCTGCATTAGGAAGGACGTAATTATCTCAATGGTTGCTTGGCCTTCGCTCCGCGGCATAAACTTTGTAATTTCTAGGATAAAAAATTGCCCAAGGTCTTTCAGGGCGTTGCATATAAAAATAGCTTTAGGGCTAATGTGCTTCTGGCTCTCGACTAGTAAAATTGATTCATATATACTGAGAGTGTCAGAGATAGTAATCTTTTTTTAGCTAAAGTTTTGAGTGTAAATTCCAACTAGCAAAGTAGTCGAATTTAATTGAGAGTTAGACTAGAAAGTGATTTGAGTGAAATATTTTAATCTCCATCATATTCATTCTGTGATCAAGTTGTGCGAGAAAGCTTATCCGCGGCCAGAGTTGTGCGACCAAAAGGAGACAATGAGAAGCAAGTACGAAGACAGGGGCAAGGCAATCTCCATCGTATAATATTATTCATTGTACTTGTTGGTTTTTCCTTAGTGGATTCTTTAATCGGCAGTGTGCCTGTGAATTTTGTGCATTGAGTGTGAGGTTTTACACGTAAAAGAAACTCATAGTGTTCTTGTCTCATTATTTAATTTATTGAATTACGGTTGCATCGCAATATTGAAACGCATGTGGGCTATTTTAGTTTGACTGTTTATATGTTGGGTTTGGATTCCTCGATCCATCTGTGTTTTCAAAATTTGACTTGGCTCATACACTTACTTGCTTATTTGGTATGTGGATTGGATTTGAATAGATAACTACCAAACTCCAAGTTATATACGTTGAGGTGAGAAATGTAAAATTATGACCAACTGGATGATAGAAGATATATTATTTATGAAGAAAATTTATCTATTTACAGTCCTCTTCAAAATGGTACAATTAGAATGGATGAGTTTTCTTCATGTCTTATCATCTTCTATTCCCATCCAAATAAAAGTTCATTCACCTGGACCTTCAATATGCTTTAAAATTAAAAAATTATCATTCCAATCCAATCCAACATACCAAACTAATCCCAAATCTAATATTCATCCATTTCCAATTATCAACAATATATATCTTGCGAGATTGGGAAATGATTCCCATTCCAATAACAAACGGGACCAATAAAGACTGCACGTTTTAGCTATGTGTTTTGGTGTGTCAGGTGAGCAGACCAAAGCTGGAAAAATACTACGGTACAATAGCGGCCCCGATCGAGCAGTTCTTCGAGTTAAAAATGGCCCCCCATTTCTTATCAAAAGAAGCAATAACAACAACTCACATTTAAAATCTCTGACCAAATATAATATATGCACCTCGAAATGGAAATGGAAAGGGAAAGGGGAAGCAGTTGCATAAATTCTTGAAACTTCGAAACGAAAGGACATGAAAAAAATTCACGTAATACGCACATGCAACTAACTAGTTAGTCTGCAGAAATCAATGCAAAATTCAATATTACGTACATGACACATTCAAGTGGCTCACTGAATGCGTGCAGATCACAGAGGCTCTCTGCACAGCTTGCAGATCCAATTGCTACATGGCCCAACTTTTCACTGGGATATGGATATTGAAGACCACGTTTAACCTTACCTACTTGAAATTTTCAATAGTTATTTACGACGTACTTATATCGATGTTTTTATTTTTTTTATACAATGATATTTTATTCGACGGGTTAGAAATTAATTATATATCGAATTCAACATAAATTTAATATGCCTTTACTATTCATGTAAATCATTTGAGACTAAGAAGACTATTTAGTTATATCAATGTGAATCACGATTAATTTATAAATCAATGCATGAAACGACATCTCTTCATTCTATCATTGTTAGGTTTTATATTCTTTAAATTTAAGTTTTTAGAGTTTGATAACAAAAATAAATAAGTTGAATCAACAACTAATTCATAAATCAAGACATGAAACAACGTATCTCTTCTTTAGAACATCTCCACTGAGAGATCCAAATCTAAATTGTAAAAATCACATTATTTAAACCTTATTTTGCATTTCCGCAGATGTGAATGTAGATGTACATTCTACTCTTATGGAAGAGATGTAAATTTGGTATCTCATTTATTTTTCTCTCTATAACTCATGCGGCACACGCACGCCTTCTAAGGATGAAAAATAAGATGTAGATTACATTTGGAAAATTGATGTATATTTTACATCCTTCCTTTAAGAGTATAATTCTCGGCAACAAAAAAATATATAATTTCTATTTCAAGGATTTTTTTTCTTGGAGATGCTATGAGTTGGTTTTCGCATGTTTTTAAACTTTGCTAACTAGTCTTATTGTGCTATATTTTTCTATTTGGTTTTTCATTGTTTCTAATGTTCTTCTTTTATTAGGTAGAAATGAGCTGATGGTTTTTCTTTCTTTTTGGGGTTTGTGATATCTCATCTATTATTTTATTCGAGTCAGCTTATTTCTTGTTTCAAGTGAAGTTTGGAAGAGATGGTTCGGAAAAGTTGTTGACGAGGTGTGAATTTATTCTTTTTCTTTTGTTTTACCTCTGTGAAAGTTTCATGCATCGCTTCTTTTTATAGATAATTTTCAGGTTTGGATTTGAGATGAACCACTTTAGTATTTTGTTGTACTGATATTATATGTAGTGCTTATTTTATATTGAATGAAATCTCTTTTCCAGTAATGCTATATTTCTACAAGCTAGAGTAGTTACTATGGAAAATTTAATTTGGATTATGTTAGAATCATAATTAATACATATCTGTATAGTGCATAGATATTCAAGTATTGTCAAAAAATTTGAGAGACATATTAGCACCATATCATTATACATATCGTTACAGTCTTCAATTTGTATTTTACCACTTGCATCCACGACAAGTGGAAATTTTTTTAATACCATTTTCATATTTGTAATAAATATCATAGAAAAATTTCATGTAGGAACATATGGGAAAGCCTAAATACCATGGTATATGCATGCAGATATATACTCATATGCTACGTATAATGAAAATACAACTCCAACTCAATATTTTATTTAATTAGTATGCATAATATTAGTCAATTGAGGAAAGTACAGTGAAAGTAATTAAACTTCAGCTTTATTAACAAGTAAATATATCATTATATAGGCTGCATTTTAAATAGCTGAGATGAACTTCATAGCTGGATCAAGATTCAAGCTTCCATGATTTTGTTGTTCAAATCTTTCAGCCATTGATTTCTGTTTCAAGCTTTTCCTCGAGCTCCCTGGTTTGGTTGTTCATGTTGTTGCTTAATAAAGCTTTTCGTTTCTTCTGAGTCTCAGTAGGACGCTGTACTTCTGTTGCCAAACCAATAATTTCAAGAAATCTTATTACATACCACGTAACATCAATTTCCCACCATTCCAAGCCATGCCGAGCAGAGTGTTCAAATGCGTGGTGATTATTGTGCCAACCTTCTCCATGAGCCATCAATCCAATTAACCTACGTACGTACGTAGTACACAAATCAAAATTTGTTACATTGTTAGCTCTTACCTATATATACAAATTTGAGAAGATTTTCCATCACACATATAGCTAAAATTACCAGTTGTTTCTAGACAGATCACCAGTATTCCATACTTGTTTTCCCCATGTGTGGCAAATCGAATTAATTCCAAAAGTAGCATGGAGAAAAATTGCTGACCTTACACCCTATAAAAAAAATAAAAATAAAAAAATAAAAAAATAAAAAAAAATAAAAAAACACACACACACACACTTGGAGAAGTTAATATGTATGTGTGTGTGCGTATATATATGGATAATAACTGATATGTTCATATCCAAAAATAAAGGTACCATTATTTACCACAATCAAATGGTAAGTCACCATGAAGTAATATGGTTCTAATTATCTAATTAAGTTACTTTTCCTTTAGGCTAATAAGGTAGTCTTTCACTTATAAAGTAAAGAAAAGAGCCAATATTTAATTACCAGCCCCCAAACCAAAAATGGCAGTCCTCCAGCAGCATAGAGCAGCACTCCAAAACTTATTGCATGAAGGGGGTACGTATAATGAAGAAACCTGTAGAACGGATCTCTTTTCAAGTCTCCAACGTTCTTAAGTCGTGCTTCATACTGCAAAATTTCAAAGTTCAGAAAAATTATCATTGGTATGCCCATTTGCTTAGCTCGGTGCATCAAAGGGATTCTTCTCTTACAAATTGCTAATATACAATCATGTGTCTATCTCTCGTAATCTAACCTATTAAGGGATGCGAGCGATAGACACAAAGTCATATACATGTGATTGTATGCAAGAACTACTTATGAGGGAGCTAAAGAGTTTCATACACTTCCAAACCGGGACCGAAAATCGAAGATCCAACCGATGTGACTATACCAAAATCCTCTAACGGGACTATGAGGGTCTTTCAATGTATCTGTAAATTGGTGGTGAGATCGGTGTATGCTCACCCATTCAAGCGGACTTCTCTGCGAACATTAAAAAGTACAATAACGAGTCTAACAAAATTTTCTCTGCAAACGCAAATAAAAGTATATATACCTGAAAGGATAGGACTCTATATACCTGAAACGATAGGACTCCACAGTAAGCAAAGAAGTATTCAAGCCATTTGGGAAGCTTGAAACTCCGGTGGGAAAGTTGCCTGTGGTAAGAAAGATTTACACTCACTCCTACAACAAAATAGAGTGCAACTGCCACCCAAAATGCAGGCCAGGTGAAATGAAATGGAGCTAAAAGAGTAAGCAAATGCAAAGCCAAAACGACAACTACTGAGCCTATATCCACAAAGTTCCATTCCCTCCCCAAAAATTCTACCCGCCACTGCGTCACCCACTCTCCCATTTGGCTTGCCACAAAACCCTAATTCTCTTCTGCTTTCTTTTGCTTCTTGTTAATTTATCAGTTGCTAATTTTGATAGTGCATGGTGCAGAATGAATTTGCGTATTATATAGAGTGAAGGGTACCCATACCCTAGGCTTTTGTTGGACCATACTAATTATTACGCACCTTTTCTCTATATTCTTATCATTTCTTTTATGGTCAATTTATATATCTAAACTATATATTAATACAACCATCTTTATCAACCAACAAAGGTTGAAAAGATTATTTAGTCTTTTATCACAACAAAAAAGTTATGGCCAATAACGTAATTTTACAAAACAAAATTTTGCTCTTTTTTTGTTTAAACCTCTCCTACATATAATTTTAATATCTCTAATTAAAAAAAAAATAAAAATAAAAAAATAAACCTCTCTCCCTCTCTCCCCCTCTCCCCACTCACATGTTCTCTCTCATTCTCTTCCTCTCTCCTACAATTTTGATTTAAAAAATAAAATAATTTGTTTATAAAGCGTGTGGGCATTTACCAATATTTATTAAGTTTTTTTCAAGTATAATTGCTACAAGTGGCTCATCAATTTCAAATATGTTTGTACCCCCACAGGAAAAAGTCTTTAATTAATTTCTTTTAAATATTTACTACTTTAAGTTATATTAAAACGAGGGGAATAAATTTTAGATCTGTTACACAAAACTCTCTTAATTATGGGTTGAACTACAATCTCATACCTCATGTTTTAAAAATTACAATGTCATACCTCATCTTTCGAATTGTTGCAATGTTAGATATTCGTCAGTTTTTCTTTAAATTTCTCTGTTAAATTCTAACGTGGCTTGAGACGTGCTCACTTCCTAGTCTAACTAGATTAAAAAATTAATTAAATATTAAAAATAAAAAATTATTTAAATATTTATAAAAAAAAAATACGGAACCCACCCCTACTAACCATCACCCTCACCCTTATTCTCCAACACACCCGCGTCTTGCTCTGCCGTCTTCCTCCTTAAACCCCCAGCAGCAACCACCACCACCACTATTACCCAACAGCGTTTTCATACTCCTCATCCTGCTCAGCTCAAACATAACGAAGCAACAAAAAAAAAAATCCCATACGAAGCAATTTATCAGAATATGCAGGCAATCTGCTTTGTTTATCCAAATCCATCAAACAAAGCAAAAGCAACACCAATTTCACATCTTTACAAAAAGAGAAAATTAGAATCCCCCACTCTTTTTTTACATAATTTTTAGGGTAAATTACAAAAAACTACCTCAACTATTGGGTCCTTAACAGTTTCATACCTCATCTTTAAAAAGTTTCAATGTCATACCTTTGCTTACGAATTTGTTTCAATTTCATACCTTCCGTCAATTCCTTTGTTAAATGCTGACGTGGCATGTGACGTGGCATATTTTATATTAAAAAATTAATAAAATACTATTAAAAACTTAACAAAAAAAATTAAAATTTTAATAAATTCTTTTTTTTTTCTTTTTTTCTTCATCTTCTCTCCCCTCCTCCTTCTTCTTCTTCTTCTTCTTCTTCTTTTTCTTCTGAGCAGGTTGGGGGGCCGAAACTTCATTTTTTTTTCTTCCTCTTCTTCCTCTTCTTCTTCTTCTTCTTCTGGGCAGGTTGGGGGGGGGGGGTGAAACTTTTGTTTTTTTTTTTTTTCTTCTTCTTCTTCTTCTTCTTCTCTCTTCTCCTCCTCCTTCTTCTTCCTTCTTCTTCTTCTTCTTCTTCCTCTGGGCAGGGGCCGAAGCTTTTATTTTATTTTATTTTTTTCTTCTTCTTCTTCTTCTTCTTCTCTCTTCTCCTCCCTATTCTTCTTCCTCCTTCTTCTTCTTCTTCCTCCTTCTTCTTCTGGGCTGGGGCCGAAACTTTTTTTTTTTTTCCTTCTTCTTCTTCTCTCTTCTCATCCTTCTTTTTCTTCCTCCTTCTTCTTCTTCTTCTTCTTCTGGGCAGGGGCCGAATTTTTTTTTTTTCCTTCTTCTTCTTCTCTCTTCTCCTCCTCCTTCTTCTTCCTCCTTCTTCTTCTTCCTCCTCCTTCTTCTTCCTCCTTCCTCCTTCTTCTTCTTCTGGGTTGCACGGGTTCTTTTTTCTTTTTTTTTTCTTCTTCTTCTCTCTCCTTCTTCTTCTTCTTCTTCTTCTTCTTCTTCCTCCTCCTTCTTCTTCCTTCTTCCTCCTTCCTCCTTCTTCTTCTTCTGGGTTGCACAGATTTTTTTTATTTTTATTTTTATTTTTTATTTTTTTATTTTTTAATATTTAATTAATATTTGTAATATTTTTTTTTTAGTTTTTAATAATTTTTTATTAATTTTTAATATAAAATGTGCCACGTCAGCATTTTACGGAGGAATTGACGGAAGACTGACAGAAGGTATGAAATTGAAACAAATTCGTAAGCAAAGGTATGACATTGAATCTTTTTAAAGATGAGGTATGAAACTGTTAATAACCCAATAGTTGAGGTAGTTTTTTGTAATTTACCCTAATTTTTATTAAACATTTGTTTCTTTTAAAATTTTGATTAAGACGCTTTAACTAGTGTCCACCTAATTATTTTTAAATTTATTTTATTTACATGTCATTAGTTTATTTTTTTAAAATAAAAATGCTATATGTTGATTTCCCACTTTATCCTTTTAGTTGATAAGGGGAATTTTTTTGGCTTGTCAGGAGTTATACCTTTTTTAGGGATATTATTAATGGCTATTAACTAAATCACCAATATTATCTATAAACTTTGAATTTTGAATTTTTTTTTGGCGTCAGGGTTTATACCCCTTTTGTTAACTCGTTCACATCATAAAATTATTATTGAACTATAAAAGTTGTTCAAAAAAAGGATGAGTTTGAAGTCTTTGGACTGAGATTAGTGCTATTCAACATGAGATATATAAATGTAAATTTTAAATTGAAATCAATTTGAAACGTATTCAGGTCAATTTGAAACATACTAATAACAACTTAAAACGTACCGATGCTAAATTGAAACGTACCCATTTCACCTTGAAACGTATCGATGCTAAATTGAAACGTACCCATATATAAATGTGAATTTTAAATTGAAATCAATTTGAAACGTATTCAGGTCAATTTGAAACGTACCAATAACAACTTGAAACATACCGATGCTAAATTGAAACGTACCCATTTCACCTTGAAACGTTCAATAACAACTTGAAACGTACCGATGCTAAATTGAAACGTACCCATTCTAACTTAAAACGTACCAATATATCGGTTTGAAACGTACCAAATTATCCTTTAAAAGAAAATGTACCACTAAATTCAATTTCCCAAATGTACCATGGTACATGAAAAAGATAGAAAGATGGGTGAAAAGTGTGCTAAAACAAAAAGCATACCCTTTGATATGGATACTTAGATCAAGAGGTGTGCATAAAATGAAATATGAAGGAAATGAATATGACCAACAAGGGAGAACGAAAGAGGGTTTGATCGGCCGATCGAGGAAAGCAATGACATGAAAAAATTGCTAATGGTTGTAGAAGAAGATAGCACGTTAGTTACTTGTATGGCGTGTAGTTAGGAATAAAATGCACGTTAGAAGCAATAATTAGATCAGGTTTGATGTGTTAAGATTTTTAAAACTAATCTATTACATTTTAGGAGATTTGGGATATTAACATGATAATTATTAATTAATTAAAGGTACATCATAATGGCAAATCGTGTAATATGGCATTAAAAAGATGTTACTTATAAAATAAGTGACACCTTAATTGTAGGAAGAATGTTTAATCAAATTCTTAAAAGCAACAAATGTGTAATCCAAGAAATTAAAAAAAGAGGCGCCTATATGAAAACTACCCTTACAAAAAAATTCAGAAACCCCAACAAGCTGAAATCCTTAATTTATCAAATTTCACCATTAATGATCGCTACCCCAACCACAAAAGCCACATGTGGGTTTGCTCCGACTGTGATGATGAGAGCGACGATGAGGGTGTCCAGTCCCATACAAGATTATTCAAGAATCTCCAAATCTTATCGATCTTGCCGGAAAATAGTGAGATAGTGCTTCAAGCGCGACCGAGGGAGGCAGAGTAATCAAGGAAGACGACACCTAGGAATGTCGTCGTTGTGATTTGTAATCAACGCTACTGGCTTGTTGGAGGCAATGACCGGATCGGGAACGACAGTCGATTTGAAGCGAGGCCTGCGAGCTCCAGTCAATTAGGAGTGGTGGGTCGGAGGCCGTGATCGGATCGAGAGGAGGAGGGTTCAAGAAATGCAGCCTTGGGTTCGTTGGTTCAGAGTTTTCAAACAGCGACAACGATGGTAGCCATTTGCATGGGCGAGATTCCAGTGCACGAGGTTGGAGAGCTCGACTCGAGTTCATGGTGGTGGATTTAGGGTGGGAAGAAGAGTGTTTTTTTTTCATTAATTCTTTTCGAAAAAAAAAATCTTAATTTATTAATATTTAATTAATTTTTAATCCAGTTGGGCTAGGAAGGGCTTTTTAGTCAAAATAGTCTATTAGATTTGCATAAAACATCACTTTGGTCCCTGAGATTGAAAATATATATAAATAGTTCCTGAGATTGTCCACCATCCATTATTTTGGTCCTTTCATTAAAAACTCTGTTAAGTGTCCCAGAGCTCTTAGCCGGAAGTTTGGTAATTTTCAAAGCTTCGTAACTCAATCGTTTCTTAACCAAATTCGACCCATAATATATCAAAATGAACATAGGAAAGTGTAGAACAAGATTATACCTATTTGGAAGCCCAATGGTGGTCAGAGATGGCCCAAAAATAGCCTGAAAGGTGACTGGAGAACTTGCTGGAAACTGTATAAACTTTAAACATTAATAACTTCTTCAATACTCACCGAAATCAATTGATTTAAAAATAAAAATCATACTTCTCGATGAGACAAAGAGAATGGAATCTTTCTTAATGGCTAAATTGTCGTGGTTTGGCCAGAAAATGGCTTGAAAGTAGCTATCTTAGTCTCGAGTTAGCCAATTTCGAGCAGTTTTTGGCCAAACCACGATGAATTAGCCATTAAAAAAGGTACCATTCTCTTTGTCTCGTTGAGAAGTATAATTTTTATTTTTAAATCACTCAATTTCGTTGAGTATTGAATAAGTTATGAACGTTTAAAGTTTACCTAATTTTCGGTGAGTTTTCCAATTCTCCTGCTGACCAGTCACCTTTCAGGCTATTTTCCAGCCATCTCTGGCAACCATTGGGATTCCAAATAGGTATAATCTTGTTTTACACTTTCCTATCTTTATTTTGATATATTATGGGTCGGATTTGGTTAAGAAACGATTGAGTTACGAGGATTTGAAAATTGCCCAAACTTCTAGCCAAGAGCTTCGGGACACTTAACGGAGTTTTTAATGAAAGGACCAAAATAATGGATGGTGGACAATCTCAGGGACCATTTATATTTATTTTCAATCTCAGGGACCAAAGTGATGTGTTATGCAAATCTCAGGGACCATTTTGGCTAAAAAGCTGGCTAGGAAGTGGGTCATTCGTCTGCTACGTCAGCATTTAACAGAAAAATTGACAGAAAAGTTGATGGAGGTTTGACATTGCAACGAATTTATAAGTTAATGTATGACATTGCAATGTTTAAAAGATGAGGTATGAGACCCAAAATTGAGGTGGTAAAATGTAATTTACTCATAAATTTTTTATATCGTGATTTAGTGGGTTGAATGGGAAAGAGTGGTGCTATCCTTTGTTAATTTTTGTCATTTGATGATGTTCAATTTATTCGATTTGACAATTGAAAATTAAAAAATGTGTAAGATGTAAATATAAGTGTGTGAAAAACATCACTCAATAAGAAAGTCATATTCAACCTGACAATGTACCATGTAATATTTTTATTTAACTTACAATGATGACATTGTTCGTAATTATGTGATTACGAATTCACGCTCAACTCAAATCAAAGATTGAGATGAACACCAAGTTGCTACCAAATTAGATCATCTCACTCGAATCCATTGGCGGAGGCACCATGAGATCGGGGCTGGTCCGGACCCATTCTCACTTTTAAGAAAAATTATATTAAGGAAATGGTAGTGTTAGAGAGATCAATTTCTGTAAACCAAATGATATGGTTATTGATAATTAAATTATTACTTAACTGTTGATTAACATGCTTATATTTTAGGGAAAATTAGAATCCCCTACACTTTTCTAATACTCTTTAGATTAAATATTGGTTCTATTTGGAAATTTGATTTGGACGCCTAAACAATAGTCATGTCAGTATTTTTATAATTATTTAGATTACATGTAATGATTGTGTTTTTTTTTTTAAATTTAAAATGTTAATTATTAAATTCCATATATATCCTTTTAAGTTGATATATTTCTGTACGTGGACTTTTTTTTAGGAAGCCAGTTTCTTCTCCCACGTTTGAGCCGTATGGTTTCTTCTCCCAAGTTAGAATTCTGTGATCCTCATTTTTGAATTTTGAATGGACTTCTCCCACGTTAGTATTCTCTATTTTCGGAGGCTTGAGGCTGGTACGTTCATATAATATATTTAAACATACCGAATATGTACCAAGAAGATATATAAAGTAACGTACCAAATATGTTTTTTTTAAATAAATATAAACGTACCAAAATAATATATAAATGTACCAAATACATACAAAAAATAAATATGAACGTACCAAATACGTACCAAGAAGATATATAAAGTAACGTACCAAATATGTACCGAGAAATATATGTTTAATCAAGAGGAAATATATGTACCAAATTTTTTTTTTAAATAAATATAAACGTACCAAATACATACCAAAAAAAAAAAAAAAAACAAACATACCAAATATGTACCAAGAAGATATATTAAGTAACGTATCAAATATGTACCAAGAAAAAATCTACGTTTCATGTGTAATTTGAAAGACTTTTTATTAACATTGAATACTACAATATTTATCTACAAGATTTTATGTAAGATCCCACATCGCCCAGAGGTGTGGATCTTGTAAGCCTTATATGTATATTCTCATCTCTACCTAGCACGAGGCCTTTTGGGAGCTCATTGGCTTCGGATTCCATCGGAACTCCGAAATTAAGCGAGTTCGCGCGAGAGCAATCTCATGATGGGTGACCCACTGGAAAGTTCTCGTGTGAGTTCCTATAAACAAAACCGTGAGGGCGTGGTCGGGGCCCAAAGCGGACAATATGGCGCTACGACGGAGTCGAGCCCGGGATGCGGTGGAGGCCCGGGCTGGGATGTGACATTTTAGGAGTTTTGAGATATTATCTAAGAAAATTAAAAGATATATTAAATATAATGGCAAGTCGCAATCATGGGTGTTTTGAAAGAATTTTTATTGGAATATTTATCTACAAGATTTTAGGAGTTTTGATGTATTATCTAGGAATTAAAATGTATATTTATAATATATAATGGCAAGTTGGGTAATTTAAATTATAAAAAATGCTACTTCTAATCCACGTGGCACCTAAATTGTAGGAAGATGTTTAATCAAAACTCTAAAAGGCATAAATGTTTAATTTCAAATTTTTAAAACTTAGGCATCTGTATCAAAAACCCCTTATTTTTTATTGGTGACACATCACTTAAAGTATTATTTCACAATTGAATTTAATATTTTATTTATCTCCTGAAGCAAATTAATAGCATTTAAACTCAACGTATTATTTCACTTTTCCTTGAAGAGCAATCGTTCATTTTTAATTATAAAATTAAAAACATTCTTCTTTTCATAGTGCAGCCAAATTTGAGAGTGATCCCCCCCCCGCCCCCCCTTTTTTTTTTTTATTTAAATCTCATGCGTTTTGTCATCCCAAATTTGAGATCTATTTAACAAAAAGTCTCAATTTTTTTTTAATTCTCCTATTTTTTTTCTTCTGTATTCTACATCACATATTAGAGTTAAGCTTTGTAAATTCTTTATTGATCTCATTGAGTTTAATAATATGAGAGTTTTAACCTCAAGATATTGTTCACTTTTAACGAAAATAAAAAGTCATTCATGGTATTAATCACTTACAACACATTTTTGTCATTTTGATTAAAACTCAAAATTTTTAAATATTTTTCAGTAGTTTCCTTTAATAATATAGACGACCGAATTATAATGCAACAATTTTAAAATATACAAACTTGTTGCGGACAATTATAATTATTTGTGAATGTAAGATTATCGATGCATTTGATTTTTTGCACTTTTTATTATTCATATATATATATAAGGTTTTTTTTATTAGCACCCCACATAATGTTGAATGCATCCCATATTAAAATTTAATATTAAGTGAATTATGTAACCGACTATACAATGACAATTTCGACCTTATGAGGTTTAAAGAAAATAAGAAATTTCTAAATACATCCTAAATTACTTTTAATGTATTATTTATCTTCTTCAACTATCAAAACTCCTCTCACCCTCCACTCCATTAATTGTTGAATAAAATTCTAACTATTGAAACTATAAACACGTTGATTGAGAAAAAAAAATTAATGAATGGAACACGATATCAATATTTTGGAAACTTCACATGAGGTAAAATTTCATATTTGTCATTGTTTTAATTATTCAACGACATCGGTAATTATTTAAGCCCGCTTTTGCTTTCCATACTACCCAATTTCATAGGAGGCCAACCCAGCAACGCCTTTTACGTTCTTATTCATCGTCTGGGGTTTACTTTTGCTCAATTAGGTTCCTCCCAGTTGCCATTTTTTAGCTGAAATCCTTTTTTGTTAGCAAAAGGCTTAAGAGACAGAGAAAATGAGATTGGCTGTGATGACCCAATGAAACTCAAGCTCAACAAACCGGATTGTAGACTTCTCTTTTTAGAGAATGTTAGAGTTTTAATCATAAGTCAATTTAATTTATAAAAAATGAAAATGAGTATTATAAGATTTGAAGAATGTGGGGTGTATAGAAAATGTGGAGTGTATGTGAAAAATATTAGGTGTATGAGAATGTGTGTAAGGGTATTATGAGAAAGTAAGTGGGGTGTACTAAGATAATTTTTAATTGAAAAGCAGATGTGGGGTGTATTAAGTGTGTGAAGTTTAATCAACAGTATGTGGGGTCTTAATAGAATAAGCCTATATATAATTTTTTGAAGATTCGTAAATACTATCCATTTTTTTAAATCATTGTAAGAGATCCTTCCTCGGTGAAAGTTTTAACTCCGTCACTAATCATAGAATAAGCCTATATATAATTTTTTGAAGATTCGTAAATACTATCCATTTTTTTAAATCATTGTAAGAGATCCTTCCTCGGTGAAAGTTTTAACTCCGTCACTAATCATATATCTGGCCAACTTGTGAAGAACGTTGAAATAAATATTTTGAAATGTCGGGTGGTATGGAAACATCCCCAGTGCTTTATTAAGAATTACCTGTGTTTTTGGTGATCTTTCTATTCTGTTTTCAGTTTATATTAATGTTGAAATCGTCACCACTTGGACGATCACAAATATGAAACTGCATATTATAAATTATTATAAGCATTCAAAAATTTCATTCTACACTTCTTATAAATTTATTTTTCTTTCTAATTTATATAAAATTTAGAGTGAAAAATAAGATTTATAAAACGCCAATAACAATTAGGCTTTTTATATTAGCACCCCACAAAATGTTGAATGCACCCCACATTAAAATTTAAAATTAAATGACTTATGTACCCTACTATGCAATGATAATTTTGACCTTATTAGGTTTTAAAAAAAAAAAAAAATTCTAAATACACCCCAAATCACTTTTAGCGTATTATTTATCTTCTCAACTATCAAAACCCTCCCACCCTAACCAATGAAACTACAATTATGTTGATTGAGAAAAATTGTTTTTGACGAATGAAACACGAAATCGATGTTTCGGAAGCTTCACATGAGGTAAGATTTCATATTTTTCATTGTTTTAGTGATTTCAATGACATCAATAATTATTTAATATTGCGATTCCTTGTTTGTTTGAATGAAATGTTACCCTACTTAACGAAGGTAGAATCTGCCGATGCAAACTATACTAAGATGATTTCAAATCATCATTTTGAAATCATTCGGCACACTAAACTTTCAGATGATTTGAAATCTTTTGGCAAACTAAGCATTCAAATGGTTAGATTCAGTCCCTAAAAATTAAAAATGAGTGTTATAAGATTTGAGAAATATGGGGTGTATGTACAAATTATAAGGTGTATATGCAGAATGTGGGGTGTGGGGTATTATGGGAAAGCATGTGGGGTGTATTAAGATAATTTTTAAGCGAAAAAACAAATGTGAGATGTATCAAGTATGTGGGGTTTATTCAACAATTTATGGGGTGTTAATATAATAATCCTAACAATTACCATAAGCAATAACAGCCATTTGTCCGCGATATTTGAAGAAATTCTAAATTCGTATCTCCCGTTACAACGCGGGCCAGCTATTTCTACGTAGGGCCATTCTTTACTTAGCTTGGGCCTTTATTTCGATAAGGGCATGTGGTTGAATTCATGCTAAAGGTGTTTGGGTGGGACTCCAGCCGAAACCCTAACCATTACCGTCCTCCCTTACAAAAGAACACCAGAATTAAAAGGGTTTGAATTTTTTTTTTTAGTACATCAATATTTTTACACTAAGAGGAAGAAGAGTTCGGTTAAACCACACAATGGGCAGCTTAATTTGGCTGTGAATTTGCCATCCACGAAATTCGAACATAAGACCTTTCACTTCTAAGCGAAGAGAAATACTACCAGACCGTAATACTGAGTGGCTATAAAAGGTTTTTGAATTGCCTAGAAACTTGGTAATTAAATCACTTCTATGAAAATGACCGACTACAATATACATCCTAAAAATTCTGTGAAGTCCAAAAATCTTTTCCTCAAGTTAAGTTTTTTGGTAAATTGTGCGTTTCTTTACAAATTTAGGTTGGTTAAAATAATGTGCTTAATTTTATGTATCCAAGTTTGAAACTTTCTAATTCAGATGAGTGGAAATATACTTATTGCTTACTTTGAGTTTTCAAAATCCGTGTGAAGATATATTTTAAGTTTTTTTTTCTTTTCAAAATGTGGTGATGGAAAGTTTGGTTGACAAATTGGAAGTGTGCAAAGAAAGTTATGTAAGTTTAAAGGACTAGGATTATCTACCCTCTTCTTTCCATCGAGGGAAAAAAAGAGGGGAGAGAATCCTACTCCAAGTTAAAAAGGGCAGTTGATAAGAAATTTATGTAAGTTTAAAAGGGCAGTTAATAACATTTACTATCCACAAGGTCAAGGGGTTGGTTGACAACTTGGAAGTGCTAGCTGCAAACTAACCACCAAAATACTTCATATCTTAGAACATTATTATGCTTGGTTTTGTGCCAAGTCTTAGTTTCAAGTATTCCATATCTTTTCTTAAAGTCTCTTTCCGAGTCTTCTTAGGTCTTTCTCTATCCCTTTTAGCCCGAGTCCTGTTTCATAATCGTATCTTCTAATCGGAGCACCTGTAGGTCTTTGGTTCATATCCCAACCGCCTTAACTAATTTTTTCTCATCTTATCTTAAATTGCAGCCACTCCACTTTACCTCGAAGTTCCTTGTTTATAATCCTATACTTTCTCATATGCTCACTAATTTTATGCACATGTTTCTTTTTGACTGCCCAACATTTTGTGCCATAAAGTATTGTTGGCATTATTGTCGTCCTATAAAATTTCTCCTTTAACTTTAGTGGCATATGACGAGCGCACAACACACCTAATGCACTCTTCCACTTCATCCATCCAGCTTATATTCTATGATTGAGATCTACATCTAATTATCCATTCTTTTGCAAGGTAGATCCAAGATAATGAAAGCGTTCACTCTTTGGTACTTCTTGACCAATCCTCATCCTTATCTTATTTGGACCCCCATTCCCACTGAACTTTCTCTCCATATACTTTCTTTGACATGCTTAGGTGAAGACCTTTAGATTCCAACACTTTCCACCAAAGGTTAAGTTTCGCATTTACTCCCTCATGCGTTTCATCTATCAGCCTATAACATTTGTAAGAAGTATACACCAAGGGATATCATCTTAAATATGCTCATTAACTCGTCTATTACCAATGAAAAAAGGTAAAGGGCTGAAAGCTGAGCCCTAGTGTAACCATATGGTTATGGGAAAACTTTCAATTTGTCTTTCATGAGTTCTTACTGTTGTTTTTGCTTCATCATACATATCTTTTATTGCTTTGATATATGCTACTCGTACTCCCTTCTTCTCTAGAATCCTCCAAACAATTTCTCTTGAGACCCTTATTATACGCTTTGTTCAAATCTATAAAAATCAGTGCAAGTTCTTTTTCGTATCTCTATATCGTTCCATCAATCTTCGTAACAAAATGAAACAAAATTTATATTGAGTTGTTTCACTTTTAATTACACCGAAAACTTTTTGTGACAAAATCACAAACTTATTTAGTAAGTGATTACGTTGTTTGTTGAACCGAGCTGGGATGTGCCACCATACTTCTACTATGAATCGTTATTATTTAAGAGTTTTTAGTTTTAAAAAACTATATAAAATCATTTTATTTGGATAAGGTGAAGTATGACTTCAAAGTTCAAATGAATGCTAGCTGGCTATTGCTTTTTGATTGGAGCAAAGAAGTACTTCCGTTCTTCACTTCCATTTTAAAATTCATGCTTTTGTGAATTGTGTGATATTGTTAGGGGCAAAGGCAGTCGTTTTCGAACAACTAACGTCATATAAACAAATGCGTTTCCTCCCTGCAACTGCAAGTTCCACCCAACCTTTATATAAAATTACACATTACTACACATTTCCATGCAAATATCTCATTACGTACGTACGTAGAGTTTACCAAAAACTAATTTGCTAAAGAAATTGTTTTTTAATAAAAGCTTTGCTACGCATCAAAACCCACTTTGTCGATATAATGATAGATTGGGATCGGTGGCTGGTGAAGTGGCACGTAGAGTTTTGGGGGAGGCAATGGAACTTTGTCGATATCGCTACTTTGGCTGGCCTTTCCTATTTGCATTACCTTGCTCTTCTAGCACCGTTTCATTTCAACTGGACTGCGTTTTGGCTGGCCGTCGCACTTTATTTTATCACAGGTGTAGGTGTAACCTTATCCTTCCATAGGAACCTTTCACACCGGAGTTTTAATCTTCCAAAGTGGCTTGAATACTTCTTTGCTTATTGTGGGGTTCTTTCACTTCAGGTGTGGCGAAATATAATGTTTCTGGGGAAATTTTTGTGGATTTTATTTGTAGTTTATAATTCACGATTTTGGTCAAGAAACTATTTAGTAGACTTTGTTTATGTTTGCAGAGAAGTCCACTTGAGTGGGTGAGCATCCACAGAGCTCACCATCAATTTACTGACACGTTGAAAGACCCCCATAGTCCCATTCAGGGACTCTGGTTCAGTCATGTTGGTTGGACCATTGATTATCGTAATCGGTTTGGAAGTGTATAAACCTCTCTATCTCTTAATCAAATTAAATTAGTTGACTATCATGTGATGAGAGATAGATTTATAACTACATACATCTCATAACACCTATGAACTAGGATTTTATTAAACTTACTAAATTTGAATATTTTTGCAGTATGAAGCTAGATTAAAGAACGTTGGAGACTTAAAAAGCCAACCATACTATAGGTTTCTTCATTATACGTACCCCCTTCATTCAATTGCTCTTGGAGTTGTATTGTATGCTATAGGAGGAATGCCCTTTTTAGTTTGGGGAATGGTAAAAAACTAATTAACACTTTTTACCATTTGATTGTTAAAATTGATCAGTTATTTTATTTTATTTTTTTGCAATAATTAATTAAGTAGGGTTTCTTTGTTTTGTAGGGTGTGAGGACGGTAATTTTTCTCCATGCTATATTTGGATTAAATTCGGTTTGCCACACATGGGGGCAAGCAGTATGGGACAGTGGTGATTTGTCTAAAAACAACTGGTATTTTAGCGTAGACTACAACATGCATGCGTCTTTGGATGAAATTAACATATGTTTATGATTTACATGGATAACAGTTTTGGCTCTGAATTAGGATCATAGGATTGCTGACACATGGAGAAGGTTGGCATAATAATCACCACGCATTTGAGTTCTCAGCTCGGCATGGATTTGAATGGTGGCAAATTGATGTTACTTGGTACGTAATCAGATTTCTTCAAGCTGTTGGTTTGGCTACAGACGTAAAACTTCCGACTGAGACTCAAAAGAAAAGAAGAGCTTTATCCAATAAAATCAACGAGGAAAGCTTGAAGGAAAAGTAGAAAATGGAATGATCGATATAATATACTTCTGGGTTTTAGACAATAATTAGTTCAAAGATTACTCAACGCATCTGTGAGAATAAAATCAAATGTGAAGATACTGTAATATTATATCTCCAAGACTCCATCTATGTCATGTCATGATTCTATGGATAAATTCAGAAATGTTTAGGTAGTAAAAAAACTGTATGAAATTTATACATATACAAATGTATATAAGTAGTTCTGCTTGTTATATTTCGTCAAGATTGTATTTGAATTTTTCACCATTCGAATCCAGAACCATACACTGGAACTATATGTGCATAAAGATAAATGCAGCTTTCGCTAGAACAGCGTTGAGAAAACAATTGTGTAAGAATACAAGAATTCCACAGCGATCGGAGAATTAACAAAATCAGTTATCAATTATTCTACTCCTAATATCATCGCATGCATCAAGTTTTCACGCCTCCAGTAAGTACAGATTGTAAAATGGAAGTTCCTGGATAGAGTGATTAGAACTGAGTCGCTGATATGTTTTTTTAAAATCTTGTCATCAACTACCCAAAACTTTTTGCAGAGGTCCCGGATAAGTAAACCCACATCCACCATACCAGTGGAGAAATTAATAAGAACAGATATATATATATATATATATATATATATATATATATTATATTGATGGACCTTCTGCATATCTAATGCAGACTCTGAATTAAATTCTATACACACAGCTTAACAGGAATTATATTAATAAGGCTTTTTTTTTTCCAGCTAGCCCATCCCACTGCATTATTAATTCCTTGCTAGCCACATTTCTCCAGAATTCTTTGATCTTCCAAATAATTGCTGAACTACTGCCTTCAACGAACCAAATAATACAACATGAATGAAAGTCACCAAATTAATGGCTCCACATACTACGTAAAGTACCCATTGACAAACTAGACAAGTCTTTGATTTCTAAAGGCTTGAAGTAATCTTGATTTGAAATAAAGAGTTTTAGCTTTAAAGACAACACATATTTTGTCAAATTTGGCCTGCATTAGTCGGACCCTTTTTTCTTTGGGGGTTGGGGGTTGGGGGTTTAGTTTCCATGTATGTGCAGGTGGGCAAGAGCAATGTTATTAATTGTGATTATGAAAATGCTCTATTCGCCAGTAATTTTTTGTGTAACTGTTACATTGTTACGCAGTTATATATCAATCAACACACTCATATTATAACCATGTCAAAGGTGACCTTAAACTATGTTGAAGCATTTAATAGTCCACATAGTGACAGCATGTGGTTAAGAATTTTACAAACAGAGAATTATATACTAAATTTATCTAAACTACAAGACAGAGATTCAAATGTAGATATATAAGAAGGAGCATACTGCTCTAGCCAACTTGACTAAACTCGTGTTTGCACGAATAGTTTATGGTTGTTTGGTATCCTTCTCGAATCCAAATTTTTGTTTTTGAAACTTATGAATATAAAGTTATTTAGCTACATTTATTATTTTTTGAAAACAGAAGGTTGGATCCAAGAAGGATAACATGACATGCTCTAAATTATAGGTATTGATTAGTAGTGAGCGGCTTGACCGACTCTGAAACCAAACTGAATTCCTCTTATATTGAATTAAACCACAACTAGATCATCATTTGGATAGCTCGACACCAATTCGTATAATTAAGTGCATGTGGTATAGGGAGTTGGTCATCCAATGGTGCTTTGTGAGCGTAAAGGGAGATGCGCGTTTGGTTTTTTGGGTTTCCTTTCATGGGGCCATCTCTGGTTTGAATTTCTTTCTCTTGGGCCTCATGGCTGCTTTCATGCTTGGGCAGTTGAGTGTCGTTTTCTTAGGATAATTTGCTTTTTACCAGATTATATAGGGCCGTGAACTATAGGGGATGGATGGGTTCGGCTACATAGCCCACGAGATTTCTCTCACCTCAAACTTTGAACCCTATATGTATATTATTGCACAAGGACATAGCCATAAAAATCTTGCGTCCTATAATTTTTCAACCAGTACTTTCTCACCTTTTTAGCCATTCAAGTTAAAAGGAACTGCACGTGATAAGATTTAAGAGAAACTAATACGAAAATTAGTTGACGAAAGTAGCCTACCATATAAGTTTGTTTCTTCTTCAAGTTAGTTTGATATTTAACATAGTAAAAACGAATATCACGGCTACACGCCTACAAAAAAATTTAACGATAGTCAGTGATATTAGTTGTACATAATGAGATGGGATGAAAAGCCTAGCAGTAGCTAATAATTACCTCATTGACACTCATAAGTCTTTTACCAACCTCATTGTTAAACAAATAATAGTGACCATATTATTTCTTACTGTCTTAAACCAAATGGTCATTAATTACGTCATTTTCTTTAAAAAAAATATTTTGGGAGATCATATTTTTTTTACCACGCTCATGTACTACATGATGTGACAAGTAAAGTGTACATGTTATGTTAATTAATAAGTATATCTCGTTGGATATTAGTTATATGTGTTAATTGTCACATTACGTACGTGATATATGAATATGATAAAAAAAATTAATGATCTCCTAGTATTACTCTGTTCTTTAAAAATTAAACAAAATTTACTCCAAAGCAAAATAAAAAATAAAAAATAAAAAAAAGGCCCACCTAAAGGTTAGAATTTGATTCTATAAATACACTGGCTTCTTCATTCATTTCCATGCAATCTCATTAGTCATTAAGATACAAAAGAAGCAGAAGCATTAGGGTTTTGTTGCAAGCCCAATGGGAGAGTGGGTGACGCAGTGGAGGGTAGAATTTTTGGGGAGGGAATGGAACGTCGTGGACATAGGCTCAGTAGTTGTCGTTTTGGCTTTGCATTTGCTTACTCTTTTAGCTCCATTTCATTTCAACTGGCCTGCATTTTGGGTAGCAGTTGCACTCTATCTTGTCGTAGGAGTGAGTGTGAATCTCTCTTACCACAGGCAACTTTCCCACCGAAGTTTCAAGCTTCCCAAATGGCTCGAATACTTTTTTGCTTACTGTGGAGTCCTATCGTTTCAGGTAAATATACTTTTATTTATGTTTGCAGAGAAGATTTTGTTAGACTCATTGTACTTTTTAAATGTTTGCAGAGAAGTCCGCTTGAATGGGTGAGCATACACCGATCTCACCACCAATTTACGGATACATTGAAGGACCCTCATAGTCCCGTTAGAGGATTTTGGTATAGTCACATTGGTTGGATCTTCGATTATCATTCACGGTTTGGAAGTGTACGCAAACTATCTAGACCTCTCACAAGTTTATAAATATTGCTCAGGCTAAGTTCTATACAACTTTACGTCTATGCCTCTTATCACATAATCTGATCGCGTGTCTACGGATATCGATGCATAAATGATGATCTTTTTTAACTTTGAAACTTTGCAGTATGAAGCACGACTAAACAATGTTGGAGACTTAAAAAGGCAGCCATTCTATAGATTTCTTCATTATACGTACCCCCTTCATGCAATTGGTTTTGGAGTTCTCCTCTACGCTTTGGGAGGATCACCCTTTCTGGTTTGGGGACTGGTAATCGAAATATTCTTGTTGCTTTGTTAATCAAAATATTCTTGTTGTTTTGGTAATCAAAATATTCTTCTTGCTGTGTTTTTTATATTATTATATATGTAGGGTATGAGGTCAGTAATTTTTCTCCACGCTACTTTTGGAATAAATTCAATTTGCCACACTTGGAAGCAACAAGTATGGGATACTGGTGATTTGTCTCGAAACAACTGGTATTGTTGTATATTAATTTGTAGTTTAAATGCATTCTTATTTAATTACGTAGCAATTAATAGTTAATCAAATATGTTTAGGTTAATTGGTTTGCTGGCGCATGGAGAAGGTTGGCATAACAATCACCATGCATTTGAACACTCAGCTCGGCACGGCCTAGAGTGGTGGCAAATTGATATTACTTGGTACGTAATAAGATTTCTTGAAGCTGTTGGATTAGCAACGGACGTAAAGCTTCCTACTGAGACTCAGAAGAATCGAAGAGCTTTAATGTTGACCAGCAACAACCACCAAATTGGCAACGAAAAACAACTCGACGCAAAAGTCAACAATGGAAAGCTTTGAAGCTTTTGAACAAGAAGATAATGAAAAGTTTTTTATGTCACTAGAACTGCAAACTGCTGCTGCTTTCTGCCGTCCTCTTAAGTATATATATTAGCCCATGGATCATTCATTTTCTTGGGGTATTTTCTAGTTACCAACTTACCAAATTATACCAAATTTATAATAAATAATGCCCTATGTCGGTTATGCTTGTAATGTGTTGTTAAATTTTGTTTTATGTAGCCCCTTTGAAGTCATGAAATAAATAGTGTTGTTCACATTGAGGATGTGTTTGATGAAATTGGAGAATGAGTTATATAGTATGAGTTATTAACTGTTATTGTGGCAGTTCAAGTTATTAATACGAGGTTATGTGGAATGAGTTTTACACATAACCTTATACTCCAAGATGAAAGGGTGGGTGAACTTATTCATGTAAATCTTTCTTGTAAAAGGAAGAACTCCTAATTAATAGTTGTGCCACATCGATATGTCACTTTAAGTAATGTGACTTTATTGTGTTAAAGTTTATTCTTGCGGTTTACAATACTAACAAATTTACTCAAATGGTCAATATTATTAATAACTTAGCATCCATGTATGAGTCATGTGGTGGCCATTATAATACCAAGTAAACTTGAAAACACTTGGTAGAAAGTGCCTAATTGTGCTAAAACAATATTCAATCCACACGTTAGACATTATGGTTATGTAAGAGTATGAGTATGATTCTTATAAATCTTGCGATAATTGAGAAGTCTAAATCATGTTGACAAGAGTTAATCTAATCATATTGGTATATTGAGGACTCTTGTGTTTGCTCGTTTATAGGACTCATACTGATATAAGGAATGCAGTCTTGTATTCCTTGTAGGATTGTTATAGGGCAATCCAGGTCTTGTAGTATAAAACCACAAGCCCCTGCTCTCACATAGACATGCTCTTATTGTTCCAATTACCTATAACTTGGAGAGCATTGAGTTTTGCAGAGAGAAGAAAGTTGTGTGTAGATTGGTCCATGGCTTCTTCATCCAAACACAACAGCTTTTCAAATCAATTTCATATCTCAGGCCTTACGGGAAGGCTTTGTTATATACACTACAACATACAACTTTACAGTTTAAAATACAAGTGACAACACGCCACACAAGCAGCAGCACCATCTGCTGTCTTCTGACAACACACATGGGAAAGACTTCGTTAGCAGTCTGCAGGTATGTATTGTTGAGAATACTTTAGTATTTTTATATATAGAACATACTTGATGCAACAGTTGTGATTTAGTTGGTTAATCCTTGTGTTATTGGCTAGTGTATTAATCTTTTAAGTCTAGTTTACTCTTACATGTGGTATCAGAGCCAATGAATTTTTCAATTAAGTTCAATTTCGCAAATTGGTTCTTCAATCTGCAAAACTAATTGCGAACTAAGTTAAAGAAGAAGTCTGTTTATTGGTTTTATTAAACAAAGTAAAAGTAGGGATTTATTATATTTTAAATTTTTTCAATGTTACTGATCCAAAAGGGAAGATACTCGTGTTCTTCAATCTGGGAAAGGGTGATCTTATTCTTGCTTGCTTCTTTGGAGATCAATAAAGTGATTCAGCAAAACACATTTATCTTAAACATCATAGTTCTAATTTTGAAAATTATTGCTTCCGATGTGTTCATTATGATGTCTGTAGATTGAGGTAATTGTGGTTTCTTAATCTTTATATGAATAAAGATGTATTCTGATCAACTAATTATGTTGTTAAAAACCATTGAACAAAGATCGTGTTATCTTTCTGATTCTTCATATTGATATTGACTCATTCGTTGTTTTATTGTTTTCTATTTTAATTGAAACTGAAAGCTGCATCTGCATTAAGAGTTGTCTCTTCACTGATTAGTTGTTTAATCTATATATGCTTTTCATTCATGATGAAAAATCTATATATATGACTAAGTTGGTTCATATCAGTGTGTAATAAGTGAAAGTAGATTGAAATCAAGAACTTTTGGTTCTCCTTTTGAGATTTCAATTTTTGAACATGTCTGCTCACTTAATCTTGCAAGTGTGCCTATTCTGACTGGGGCAGTAATTACAAGAAGTGGAGGCGAGACATTGGTTTATTGTTGTCTCTCAATGATATGGGGTTCATAGGAATCTGGAGTGATGGCAATCAGCATGGATGGGTCTCGATCATTGATGGATAATTTGTTTCGTTGATTTGGGGTCGAGAAATCTTGGTTGGGTCGATGAATATGGGTTTAGTGATGCACTAGGGTGATTCAATCCAATATTTCATACATGATTAATTGTTCTCTTATATGCATGATTATAGTGTGATGAGTTAGAGCATGATGAATTAGGGCTTTTGTTATTTCGAGTATGCTTGTTTATTTATATATACTGTGAAGACATGATTAAACTCGAAATCCCTATATAGATGCCAACTTGTGATTTATGTGAGATGTTTGAAATCATCTTTTGCGGTATATTATAATAATAATAATAATAATAATAATAATAATAATAATAAATTTAGTGTAGTATTTGGTCTTGGTGGAGGATAAAACTTGTTCATATACAACACCTATTGTTCTCTTTTGTCAGTTTGGTGTTGGGACATATATGATGAATATCAATTTGGGATGGAATCATTTTGACTGTACGTGTACTCCATAAATTGATATTGTCTGAATGAATTTTGGCAAGTATATATGCTTAATGACTAAGTGGTTCTAAATAATAAACTAATGGAATTTGGATGGCATTGTTTCTATTTATGATACATAAACTAAATGCATCAGTTTTGGTTCGAGTATCATGTAGGGAATTTCTTGCTAATTTAGCATGTATATGGAGATAGCATTCGTGCATAGGCGTTGTAATTATGCGCATGCGGTTTTATCTATATCAAATAGAACTTGCATAAGTTTCTCCGCATATTGATGCATGCATACAAGAAAATATGTTTTGAGTAGAATCTTTATTGTGCGTATATGACGGATCTGTATACATTGGTGTAATTTGGGTTTTATTTTGTAATGATCTTATTTTCATTAGTTGACCCAAATTAGATTTTATGGCGATATATATATTGATCTTAGCCTTAAAAATTTACTTGTATGATTATATAGGTCAAGCTATAAATTTTGAGAATTAGCTTGTGTCATCCATATACAGGGATGATAAACAAATTAGCTTCTGTGAGTTGTTGTCTATATTTTTGTACAACACAAATTGACATTGTCGAATGCATATTGATTTAATGTATGAATTCATAAGAAAGCATGTGCTTATTGTATTGTGAAAATCATGGAGTTTAAGATGCATGCTTATTGTATATGTATATTTGTGATTTCATTTATGATGCATGCTTCCACTATTATGTTTTGGTTGAAATCACAAATCGGGAGGAATATGAACTTTGAGTTCTCCAGAAGAAATAGTGGTCTTGATTATTTCGTTTTAATCAAGACATATTATTGTGATATATATCCAGACATTATCAAGATTTGATTGATCTTGCTCGATGGATATTGAACTACATATTGAACTAGTTAGGATCAAATTGAATGCAAAAATATTGTGCTTGCTATTCTGATTTTGATCGTTGTTGAAACTAGTGATTTTGGGTTTATGTGAGATAAGTTTTTCCGAATGAATTGTGACTATCTTTTGATACATAGAGTGTTTGCATAATGGTTTAGCTGTATATGACTAACTGCAATTGGTGAGGAATCGGGAACCAATTGGTTCATATCTCCTGCTTCTTTATTGGCTGTGCAGTACATTCTGCTTATGCTTAAGTGGAAGAATCATATGTTCGAAGCATAAGGCTAAGAGTATTTAGGCCGGCCATTATAATTCATTTGGATGCTTAAAACCCAATTTATGGTTTTATTGAAGCAATTGGTTGAATTATTTGTGTTACTTAATTTGTTTAAGTAATGAGAAGGATCCTATTATGTCGGTTAGCATTCAAAATGAAACGAATTTGGTTTCCATATGGATTCTGATTAGTCATTCATTGGATTGGAATGATTTTTTAGTTAATATAGTTGCTATTAACTTGGTTGTGTTAAGTATGGTCTAGATACTTAACTTGGTTGTGTTAAGTATGGTCTAGATGAGTGGGAGCAAAATTGGTTTGGTTTTGCCAAATTGGTTCACATAATTACAAAGTGCAAATTAAGTATGTTGTGACTTTCGAGTTAATTATGCGATGTAACAAAAAAGATTCTTAAGTTTAATACTTTAAAATGCATAGGTAAGTTGTATGTGAGGTTAAGCTTTTGTTATTCAAAAGATTTGGTAATCACTTCTATGAATATGATAACGCTGTTGATTGGATCATAATTGTGCTATTCATACAATTATGAATAATTTTAAGTTGACAACCAACTGTCAAGAATGTTTGGTATTTTTTATGTCAATTTTGGGCTACATGAGTGGGAGTAGACGTCTTGGTTTACTCTTGAGCTTAGATACATTGCTATGAACATGAACTGGACATTGTGATTTGTAAGTTAAATCTGTATTTTGTGTTGCAGAGGCAATTATAAATTCATTGTTGTGGTTTATGTGAGCTGGTTGTGTCTATGTACTAGTGTGTTAATGAATGACTTATGTGATCACCTTTATAATAATTTGAGATGATTATCTGTTGTGATGAATCATACTCAAGTGGGAGAATGTAAGAGTATGAGCATGATTCTTACAAGTCTTGGGATAATTGAGAAGTCTAAATCATGTTGACAAGAGTTAATCCAATCATATTGGTATATTGAGGACTCTTGTGTTTGCTCGTTTATAGTACTCATACTGATATAAGGAATGCAGTCTTATATTCCTTGTAGGATTGTTATAGGGCAATTCAAGTCTTGTAGTATAAAACCACAAGCCCCTGCTCTCACAAAGGCATGCTCTTATTATTCCAATTACCTATAACTTAAAGAGCATTGAGTTTTGCAGAGAGAAGAAGGTTGTGTGTAGATTCGTCCATGGCTTCTTCATCCATGAACATGTCTGTGTTAAACTAAGAAACACAGCAGCTTTTTAAATCAATTTCATATCCCAGGCCTTACGGGAAGGCTTTGTTATATACACTACAACATACAACTTTACAATTTAAAATACAAGTGATAGCACGCCACACATGCAGCAGCACCATTTGCTGTCTTCTGACAGCACACATGGGAAAGACTTCGTTAGCAGTCTACAGGTATGTATTGTTGAGAATACTTTAGTATTTGTATATATAGAACATACTTGATGCAATGGTTGTGATTTAATTGGTTAATCCTTGTGTTATTGGCTAGTGTATTAATCTTTTAAGTCTAGTTTACTTTTACAGGCTAAACATAAAGTTGATATGTCATGTACCTAGAGTATGATATGAATATATAAATATAATTATAAATTTATAATATGAGTAGATTGAGGGAAGACCAAAATAATGCTGTTACAATCACACCGATCGAAAACTCACCGAAGTGGTGGGTTTTGAACAATACTTTGGATTAGTTAAGCATGCTAAACTGAGCGTTTTGTAGCAATCAAAGCTCATAAACCGAAGTGGCTGGTTCAACATCAAATTAATTACGAAAGGTGAAATAAATATTTACTAACACATTGAATTTTGACATATATATCAAGACTTAAGTGGTATACATTATGCGTGTTACAAACCGTACGAATGGCATATGACTCAGCAAAACCGGACGAGTTATCAAAAGTGACAAGTGTTGACATGGCGGAAATAACTAAAGAATTAATATTAATTTTCATTTAAATTATAACAAATTAATTGATTTAAAATGCCAAATCATGAACCAAGCCACAAGTCAAATTCTGGCCAATGTTTCGAAAGACAATGATCATTGCATTGGATTCGATGACTTGTTCTTTCGTCAATTATCAAGTCCACAATCAAGACCAAATTCATCCGTAGGCAAGACTTGAAGAGCCAATAAATACGAGGCTCCAAGACAAAGAAAGAGGTCAGAAAATCATTCTCACACTCATATGCTTCAAACTCCCAAACACTCTCAAACATCCAGAAGACTTAGAAAACTCCTTGCGTTCTTCGTCAAACTGTGAGGAATCATTGAGCACCACTACACGTAACCCCTGCGACATTCGTTCATTCGAGATTAAGTCATCACCTTGGATCAACGACCATACACACATTCTCTACAACCTCGAGATCGAATCAGAGGATCAATCTGTGTAAACAGAGATTGTAACACTAAATTCAACAATACAAATTTATTATTTGTACACGTGTTCTTGTCTCATTTGTTACATGAAATTCACGTTTACAGTGTGATAAGAAGATAATTAAAAATCCTAACAAGTTTTGAGTTTGCATTAAGAAACTGAAAGCACTCTTTAGATATGTACCATGTGCAGGTGAGGAAAATGTACTCAAGGACTATTAGAAATGTGCTAGTTCTTAGAAAAGATATGAACATAAATGAATCTTCACTTGTTACGACTCCGTGACATCAAATGTATTGTGATTGTGATTGTGTCAGTTGCGGATCCAAAAATTCTTACACTTACATAACTATATTCTTCATTCATTTCCATGTATACTCCTGACACTATACAGAAGAAGCATTAGGGTTTTTTGGCAAGTGTTGGGCAGGTGGTAAAGTTGGTGACACTATCGATGTTGTGTTAGCATTCCCACATCGGTAGGGGAAGTCAACGTGGGTGGCTTAAATATGATTACCCTACTCTAACTAATACCGAGGCTTTTTATGGTAAAACGCCACACTTGACGGATTAGGCAGGTGGTAAAGTTGGTGACAGTATCGATGTCGTTAGAGTGGGGCCCCCCAGGCTCGTCGATCTAGTATCGATGTTGTGTTGGCAGTCCCACATCGGTGGGGGAAGTCAACAAGGGTGGTTTTAAATATGATTATCCTACTCTAACTAATACCGAGGCTTTTTGTGGTAAAACCTCACACCTGACGAATTGGACAAGTGATAAAGTTGGAGACAGTATCGGTGTCGTTAGAGTGTGGGCTCGTCGATCTAAAAAAAAATATTCAACATGGTATCAAAGTCCACGGTTACGGGCCCGTGCAAACCAAATGCTTGTCACAAGGAAGTGTGGGCTTGGAAACAAGTTTGGACTGTTAACATAGAGCCGACCTCCGAGTTCTTAAGAGGCACTTCCTGAAAAGATTGAAAAGAAGTCTGGACTCCATTGGAGCCGCCCTCTGAGTTTTAATTGCCGATGTGTGGATTTCCACGTGTGAACGACTAAATGGGGTTACACGTGAGGAGGCGTGTTGGGCAGGTGTTAAAGTTGGAAACAGTATCGGTGTCGTGTTGGCAGTCCCACATTGGTGGGAGAAGTCAACAAGGGTGGCTTTAAATATGATTACCCTACTCTTACTAATACCAAGGCTTTTTTGTGGTAAAACCCCGCACCTGACGGATTGGGCAAGTGGTAAAGTTGGGGACAGTATCAGTATCGTTAGAGTGTGCCCCCCCCCCCCCCCCGGTCCGTTAATTTAAAAAAAAAAACATGGTATCAGAGCCCACGGTTACGGGCCCGTGCAAGCCAAATGCTTGTCACAAGGAAGTGTGGGCTGGAAACAAGCTTGGACTCTTAACATAGAGCTGGTATCTGATACCATGTTGAAATTTTTTTAGATCGACGAGCCCGGGGGGTCCACTCTAACGACATCGATACTGTCCCCAACTTTACCACTTACCCAATCCGTCAGGTGTGGGGTTTTACCAAAAAAAGCATCGGTATTAGTTAGAGTAAGGTAATCATATTTAAAGCCACCCTTGTGGGACTGCCAACACGACACCAATACTGTTCCTAACTTTACCATCTGCCCAACAGCAACCTCACGTGTAATATATATATATATGATTGATAGTTTCCATTTATGCATTTGGAAAAGAATTTCTTATGTACACCTAGATTAGACTAAAGTTTATAAAAATTAGCGAAACTACGGAATTTATGAAATATGCTACATCCTACGGGATGCACAGGTATGCTTATAATCTTTGATGCCATAATTATATCTACAGCTATGAATGTTAGTATGTTGATTAGAATTATAGAATTGTATGGCATGCTTATATTCATGTAGTCTGCTCATCATTGTTGCACCCCCGGTGTTAGTGCTCGCCCCTGGCCAGAGCCAGTCATTCACGTGTATGTTCACCTCTGCTCGCCTTGGATCCAAGTAGTTGTCAGTCCTGTCGTACAGGTTGCATTAGGCGACTTCGATTCGTAGGTGACCGCGATTATCGTCAGTCTTCACGTGATCGTAGCACTAGAGCGTATATTATGATTACACCCAGTCCTGTTGTAGAGGTCACATTAGGTGACTCCGACTCGTGTGCTAGCATAGATTGATGAGCATTAGGTCAATCATACAAGTCACATTAGGCGACTCCGACTGGTGTGCTAGCATAGGTTGTTGATCACCTGATTTTACTTATATTATTGTTAAGATATTGTGATATGGCATACCTTTGGATTTACTGTTGATTTGCATTTGATTTCATACTTATACGTAGTATGATTTTCTGGAAACTATACTTGTTTTACGCCCCTCCAGGTTTTAGCAGCTGAACTATCTTATCGACGAGGATTCTTTGCAAATCTCAGTGTAGGTGACTACCTTTGAGGGTATAATCCTTATCTTATCTTACTATACTTATGCTTTGACATCATGTGTGAAATGGGTTCATTCTCGCTCACAACGCACTCTTGTATTTATGCACTTTTAGGTTTAAATTTATTCACATTTTCCACACAACTACACTTTATGGCTCCGTCACGCTGTCTGCCAGCACAGTTCGATTCGGAGTCCTAGTGGACATTCTGGATCTGGGTGTGTCAAACATGGTTTGTGGGGAGGGAGATTTGAAACACTTACTTTTCTTCTGAGTTAATTTTTAATTTTTGTTCTAAATAAAGTAAAGTTGCTTATTGTTATAAATAAAGTAATAATTGTTCCACCCAAGACTTTGCTTAGTAACCAGGCCAGTCTTGCCTGATTAGCAGTTATTCTCGCGTCAAACGGTAGAGATTTGGCATGGGGCAAGGTGATTAGTTGGTTTCATAGCCTTTTCTGTGAGATCCCACATCGACCATTGGAGAGGGGGTGATGTGTCTTATGTGCATGCTTCATTCCATCTAGCACGAGGCTTTTTGGGAACTCATTGGCTTCGGATTCCATCGGAACTCTGAGCGAAAGCATTCCTAGAATGGGTGACCCACTGGGAAGTTCTCATGTGAGTTCCCAAAAACAAAACAGTGAGGGCGTGGCCCAAAGCGGACAATATCGTGCTACATCGGAGTCGAGACTAAGATGTGACAATTTGGTATCAGAGCTACTTTGCTGTTTGGTGCAGATGTGACGGCGAGGACGCCGGATTCCCCTTAAGTGGGGTGGATTGTGAGATCCCACATCGACCAACGGAGAGGGGGTGATGTGCCTTATATGTACATGCTCCACTCCATCTAGTACGAGGCATTTTGGGTATTCACTGGCTTCGGACACCATCAGAACTCCGAAGTTAAGCGAGTTTGGGGAGAGAATTCCTAGGATGGATGACCCACTGGGAAGTTCTCGTGTGAGTTCCAAGAAACAAAACCATGAGGGTGTGGCCCAAAGCGAACAATATCGTGCTACGGCGGAGTCGAGACTGGGATGTGACATTTTCACCTCTAGTTAATAAGTCATCATGGGTGTTTGCCTAAATCCTTATCATTTGGGAGTCATTGACCTAAAGCTCGTTACATGGGTTGGATCAAAGCTTAAGTGAATTGGCATTGACGACCACCACTATTACTGGGAAAAGAAAAAAAGAAGAAAAAGAAAAGAAAAGAAAAAAAGTGAAGTTAGTACATATAAAGTATTAAATAAAGAGGACAAAATGTAGGGATTTTAGTCGAGTCTCATTAACTTTATTGGTACACTTTACACCAAAGAAAATTCATGAATTTTTTTTTCTAATTGGCTATAAATTGCTTGGACTCTGTGGTGGGATTAGTTGGAATTGTTGAAAAGATGTTCTGATTTTTAAAGTTTTCTATGGATTGCAACTTGAAGGTGAAACTTTGTCTTAGTTAATTTTTGTTTAGAATTTTAGTTTGTTAGTTTTTATTTTTCTTTTGAGTCTTGTTTTGCTTGAGGACAATCAAAAAGCTAAGTTTGGGGGTATTTGATGAGTCAATTTTGCACTATATGTTTTTCCCTATTCTTGGTATATTTTTGTGAGATTTTGATGCTTCGTTATGTAATGTCAATGTAGGACATGCGAACCCTTTTTTAGCATAAAGTAATTAAAATTTTTGAATGATTCCAATTGAAGCGGGTTCGTGAGTCTGTTAAGAAGGTTGTGTCAAAATTTCATAATTTCATCCCGAAACATCTGATTGTGGCGAATAAATTTATGCCCAAAGCACGACTAAAGAACGTTGGAGACTTAAAAAGGCAGCCATTCTATGCTTTCTTCATTATACGTACCCTTTCAATGCATTTGGTTTTGGAGCTGTCCTCTATGCTTTCGGAGGATTACCCCTTCTGGTTTGGGGACTGGTAGTCAAAATGTTCTTGTTTTCTTTACATAATTAAGTAAAGATCGTACTTATTCATTCATAATTAAGTAAAGATCGTACTTATTTACGAATCTTTTTATCGTATAACAATGCATGAAATAGATTATATAGTTCCAACGTCATGTATATGTAACTGCTCTGCGCGCAGCATATCTGCGTTCAATTTTTTTTCAAAACACCCAGGCCAAAAACATCAATGACTCCACATTCTACAACTCAGGTCCAACGTCTGCATTGTTTGAAACTCTAATGCTTGCATCATCTGCAACTCAGGTCCAAGGGCGGCGCCGTAATCGATCTCGCCAAATCACGAAAACCTCGTCGCCGATCTGCGCATTCTGCACCTTTCTTCATGAATCGATCGGCAAGTCTTTCAGGTTCTGGTTGGGGTTCAACCAGGTTGTGCCCAGTTCCCGAATTCGAAGGAAGAAAAACAATATTCTTATACCAGAACCCTCTGGAAATGAAATGCAAGAGAAAAAAAAAAGGAAAAGAAAAGGTGGAGAGAGGAAAGAGAATTTAAAAAATGATAAAATAATATTTAGATTTTACAAATAATTTAGCCTGTGACTTAGTCCGACACTGCATCAAACGTTCCATTATTCTTATACCAGTTAGTCCATGCTAAGCCAGTCCAGCTTAGTCCCTGAAATTAGTCTAGCTCGAGATAGTCTGGTGCAACAAAAGCACCCTAAATTTATAATCCGAACCCTAATAAATTATTTAATACGAATTTTGAGGCCACTGAGTTGGATAAAATATTGGCTAATCTTCCTGCAGACCCTGGACATAGACGTCGAATGCTTGATTATCCGCCTAATTATCGTGAAGCAATTCGTAGACACTATCTCCAAAATGATCCTTGTCAACCTAGAGACCACATCATGCCAAAAAAAGTTAGCGACAAAAGATGTTTTATCATCGGTTGGTTTGATAAGTTTAAGTGGTTGGAGTATAGTTTATAAAAAAATGTTGCATTTTGCCGTTATTGTTATCTTTTTAAATGTGATTTCGATCAAATGGGTAGCATTGGAAGTGATGTCTTCACTGAGAAAGGGTTTACAAATTGGAAGAAAGGATCCCAAAATCTTCGAGTCCATGAGGGAGGTGTTGGAAGTCTTCATAATAAAGTTGTACAACAAGCTATATGTTAGTGTATAAGCTTCTGACATTAGTTTTGGTGTTACCGGTTGCAACCGTTTCAGTGGAGAGAACTTTTTTTGCTATGAAGATTGTGAAAACAACATTGTGTAACAAAATGAGAGATCAATGGTTGATTGATAGCATGCTTGTTTACATTGAGAGAAATGTATTTGCTTTTATTGATAATGAGCCTATTATGCGACGTTTTCATGATATGAAACCTCACCGGCAATAATTGTAATTTGTTTGTATTGATAAATTATGGAAGACATTACTATATAAAAGGATTTGATTGTTGCTATTCTTTTGAACCTTGCAATCTTTAACTTCGCCCCTCCCCCGTCAATTCCTGGCTTCGCCACTGATGGGGGCAAACAAGTATGGGATACTGATGATTTGTCTCGAAACAACTGGTACTGTATTGCAATTTGTAGCTTAAATGCAGTCTTATTTAATTGTATAGGCAATTAACAGTGAAGTTAATTAAATATGTTTAGGTTAATTGGATTGTTGGCGCATGGAAAAGGTTGGCACAACAATCACCATGCATTTGAACACTCAGCTCAGCATGGCTTGGAATGGTGGCAGATTGATATTACATGGTATGTAATAAGATTTCTGGAAGTAATATATTGGTTTGGCGACGGACGTAAAGCTTCCGACTGAGACTCAGAAGAAACGAAAGCTTAAATAAAAAGTCAACATCGTACGTACTGTGGTTTTAACTGAGTTAAGTTTACTTACCAAGTTTTTTTTTTTTTTGGTTAACTTACTTACCAAGTTATATATATATATATATATATATATATATATATATATAGACGCTCACACCAAATTTATGATAAATAATGTCTTACGTTCTTTGTACTCTCGAGGTTTTATTTATTTATTTATTTATTTATTTAAAGAATAATGTCATATGTTGGTGATGCTTGTAAAGTGTTGTTAAATTTGGTTCTATGTAACCTTTTTGAAGGTCATGAAATAAGAGTAAATTGTAGTAATGGTTCCTTAATTTTAACTCAATTAAAGCAATGGTCCCTCAACTAAAAATTCATTATTGGTTCCTCAACTCATCAAAATGTGCAGCTATGGTCCCTCAACTAAAAATCTATTATCATTGGTCTCTCAACTTTAATCAAAATGGATAAATGGTCCTTCAACTTTAACCTAATTGGAGCAATGGTTCCTCAACCTTAACCCAATTGTAGCAATGGTCCTTCCAACATAACTCATAGTTGACGAAAATGATCATATCTACACGTTTTGAAAGTTAAGGGACCATTGCTACAATTTACTCCATAAAATAAATAACGTTGTTCATGTTTAATAAAATGGGGAACTCCTAATGAAAAGTTGTGCTGCCACATACTTTGTATATATTTGTTGGATAACCGCATTTAGATAAGTAGACGAGTCGATAAGATAGAACGAGAATGTCAGATAAAGAACGATGGTAGCAACCTCTTTATTATCATCTATAACTATTTTGACACACAAAACTGACATTCTTACTGACACACATTCAATACAGGAAGGCCTTAGGCCCTCCAATCGAAAGGGCTAGACATGACCAAATCTAGAATTATAACACTGCAAAAAATTATTTTAAAATAAACAGTGTTAGACCATACTTATATATCATCTCCAACTGAATGACCTAAACATACTCCTCTTTATAATTTATTAGTTTTAAGTTTATACTTTATTGGTTAATTTAGTTAAAACTACCGTTAGATGTTTTAAATCTAACTGTGGATTCAAATTTTTGTCGTCTTCTCCTTTGACGAAAATGTACCAGCAAAATAATAACACCTAAGATTAAGGTCAAAAGCCTCACGCACCCACGATGAATAGGGGGAGGCTTTGACCGAAGAATCTATGATGCCAAAGTTAGAATTTGAGAGAGTGTTTAGGAATTTTTGGGGAGATAATGAATTAGCATTTTAGTGGGAGAATGATGCTATTTATAAGGGTGTGGTCGGCCCTATTTGGAGAATAGGGTCTGGCCATATATGGTGGGAATATGAGTATAATTGCAATGTAAGATCCCATATCGTCCAGGGGTGTGGATCATGTAAGCCTTAAATGTATATTCTCATCTCTACCTAGCACAAGGCCTTTTGGGAGCTCATTGGCTTCGGATTCCATCGGAACTCTGAAGTTAAGCGAGTTCGCGCGAGAACAATCCTATGATGGGTGACCCACTGGGAAGTTCTCGTGTGAGTTCCCAAAAACAAAATCGTGAGGGCATGGCCGGGGCCCAAAGCGAACAATATCGTGCTACGGCGGAGTCGAGCCCGGGATGTGGTAGGGGCTTAGGCCGGGATGTGATAATTTGGTATCAGAGCCAATCCCTGGCCGGAAGTGTGCCGACGAGGACGTCGGGCCCTTAAGGGGGATGGATTGTAAGATCTCACATCGCCCAGGGGTGTGAATCCTGCAAGCCTTAAATGTATATTCTCATCTCTACCTAGCACAAGGCCTTTTGGGAGCTCACAAGCTTCGGATTCCATCAGAACTCCGAAGTTAAGCGAGTTCGCGCGAGAGCAATCCCATGATGGGTGACCCATTGAGAAGTTCTCGTGTGAGTTCCCAGAAACAAAACCGTGAGGGCATGGCAAGGGCCCAAAGCGGACAATATCGTGCTACGGCCGAGTCGAGCCAGGGATGTGGTGGGGGCCCGGGCCGGGATGTGACATGCAAGACATTATATGAAATAATATCTTGCAATTAATTTGTCAATTAATCCTAAATTAAATAGAAAAATTGAGAGTTACCTGTTGAGTGAAGATTTGATGAGGAGTGATGAGATGGTTTTGAATAAATATCATTTTGATCACCTTTGACTCTTCCTTGATTGAGCCGTTATTGTCCGTTGCATGCGCGTGGGAATCCCAGTGTGCGTCCAGGGTAATTTTGTCTTTTTCACCTAAAAATTCACGTATCGTCTCCATAATTTTATTGATTATTTTTTGCTCCACACAAGCCGTTAAATTCGAATAAATTATTACAACTAAGGAGTTGAGTCCCAAAAAGGCTAAAAGGGGTTACATTTGGCCAGTCTAATGCTCATTTGGCCAAATAATGGTTTGGTTGGCTCCATCGATTTATAACCCAACTATTGGTTGGAGATGAGTTTTTGAACAAATGGTATCATTTTTTTACTTTTAGACTTGTAACCCTCTCCATTGAAGATGACCTTACCATTTATACAAGTCTCACATGTATTAGAAAGTGATTCAATATATGTGTACAAATAACATAGCCGATAAGAACTTCAAGCAAATATTTGAATATTAAGTACTATATATAACTTATCATCCATGTGTAATCATGTGGTGGCCATTTAGTGTTGAATCAATTTGAACAAAAGAGCGTGACAATAAGAATCCATATCTAGAAGAATACAACTTTTATTATGCTCTAAATTGATGCAAAATTGATATTACAAGTAAACAACAAGAATAAAATTGACAAATCAAAACTCTTTTTTTTAACAGTAACAAATTCCACAAACTCATCAATTATTTGTTGTGACTATCAGGGATGGGCATAAAAACTGTGAAATCGTAAAAGCGAATCGAACTGCGATAAAATAAAGCGTTAAAAATCATGTAGACAAAAAAAGTCAAAATAGGTTCAAGAACCAGATAGAACCGTTCATACTGGTTCCAGTTTTCATGTGGGTAAAACATCTTAGAACCGAATCGAACCGTGAATATAAATAAGGGACGTTTTGAATTAGACGTCTGATTTTTAAAAGTCATAGACTAAACATCTATTCCTTTTGCAAATTTGATTAAACATTTCCCTACAATTTTGGTCCTTTAATTTTATGTCATTATAAGTCTATTCAGTTTAGCATGCCCTTTTTTCCTCCTATTTTTATGCATATCTTATTATGATGATTTAAGATTTTTTTATTTTTTATTAAAATATTTATTTTAGTAAATTAAATAGAATGTAACAAAACTCGTTGTTAGGTACGTTTGATTATGATGGTACATTTAGTTACTTGGTACATTTGAATTTTTGTTCCATTTGGCTTCTTGGTACATATGAATTTTTGGTACATTTGAATTTTTGGTACATTTCGTTTTTGGTACGTTTGTTTTCAAAACATAAGTTTTATTACTTTTTGTCCTAATAATGAGGAATTACTTTAATTAATTATTTTTTTTATAGAAAGAGTCATTAATCAATGGATAATAACCTTTTTGTTAATTCAAAATTATATGATTTATCGTTATTATTTAGCATTATCTAAAATAATAAGGATTTATCTCCGATCTACTAAAAGTTGTTCCAGAGACTTATCTACAAAAAAACCAAGACTATCAAGAGCATTGTATGAATCAAACATATTTTTAAACATTCCAAAAAGATGAATATTCATTTTCATATAGTTTATAATTGGGTACGTCTTAATTCGGGGTTGGTATGTTTTCGTTTGACGTTGGTACGTTTTCATTTAATGTTGGTACGTTTCCATTTGGCGTGGGTGTACATTTAGATTTGAAAAGTTTAAATTTTTAGACTTAAATATAGTTGAAATTATTTAAAATATATAGCAGATATTTAAATGTAAATTAATTTCAATTAATTTGACGTAGTTCAAATCTGAGTATCTTAATCAAATGTTTCAAAAGCTTAATCGAAAACTCAAAAAGCATAAATGTTTAGTCTACAAAAGTCTAAAATGAGGTATCTAATTCTAATTTTCTCTATAAATAATTAACTGAATTCAACAGTTGATATAGGTGTCACTAAATAAGTAGTGAAAACCATACTGGTTTCACCTAGTACGACAACATTTCTCAATTAGGTCTTTTACTTGCATGGTTCACCTATTGAGATAAGGAACATATTTGGAAAGAAAAAAAAGAAGTCATTTTATCTCCAGATCTCAAAAGTTGACATTCAGGTTTTGATTTCATATTTTTCTTGGATAGAATGATCTTAAGATGTTCAATTACATCCTCTCTTTTTTCTTTCCCTTTTTCCTGGGCATTTTTTTAATCTCTTGATAAGTCCCTTTTAGGCTTAAATTATTGTACTCGTACTAACATTCTTACATGGTGGATTATTTATATGTGTGGATGTATATTTGTATTATGAATGTACATGTGAATTTGAATTTTGTTTCTTTTTTTGTTTGCTTGGTGTCAAGGACATTTGCATTTTGATTTGGTATTTGAAAAGGCGATTAAGACTCTCTCTCTCCTCCTATTCTCATTCATTTCCCTCACTCCTCTCACATTTTGTTTTTTGTCTCTATAAAAATATCAATATAATATCTTTGCATGGCTTAATTGTAACCGTTCAAGTAGGAAGAGAGGAAATGAGAGAGAGATTAGGAGATGAAAGAATCATCCTTCTTGAAAAGGACATGTTTTGTTTGTAACTTTGTGTAATCATTTTAGAACTCGTATTTGATGCAAGCATGAGGAAAAAAAAAATCCACCAAGTAAACTTTGAATAACATTTTGATTTGGTTTTCAAATGACTAAGAGATCGTTTGGATGTGTTTTTGAAATAATTGAATGCGCTTTTGGTGAAAATGTTTTTAGAACCAATCATTAGTAAAGATGCAAGTAAATCTTAGAAAATCACTTAAAATGCTTCCTGAAAGAAGCACATAACTGATGTTTCTTGCATAAAACACTTTAAATGCTTTTGAAATCCAAAAATAATAATTTATCTAAAAACCCTTTCAATTATTTTAAAAACACATCCGAACGAGTCATAAGTATTCGGAATCGTAAACTAGCTTCAACTGAAATCAGTGTAAATTAAACCTTATAATTTTTGTAATAAATCTAAGCAGAAGTGCAGCGGACTAGTATTTTTGGAGTGGGATTCCGATTTGAGAGTTAAACCACACCACGCCCACACTAGTGACTATTGCCAAAAATAAAAGAGAATGCATTGTATCGAGTGGGGGTGGCCCCTACGGCACATGGGTGGACGTGGATGTAAGAAATATTTTTACACTTTTGGAGTTCTGTGAAAGACAATCGTCCATTGGGAGTAAAATATATAAAACATGTGTGTACCCTTTCCCTTGGCCAAAAAATAGAAATGTGTGTACCCTTTCCTTTTGATTAAGATACATTCAGCAATTTTGTTGTCATGCAGGAAGCTAAAGAGAGATTTTTCAGTGTGATTAGTAAACGACGTGTTATTATACAAATTATGGGATATGTGTGTTAAAAAGTTAATAACTTAAAAATAAAAAAATTCACCACTTATATAAATACACATGGTGTACCACTCGTATTCCTGTCACAATCAAAAATTTCTCGAAGCTAAGGTTATCATTACCTTATTCTCTTTGGTTTCTATTTATTTCTGGTGATCGGCACCTCCTTCTATTTGTCTAAGAATCTAAAAAAAAAAAAAAAAAAAAGGAGGCCCTAGGAGGTGAGAAAAAATTACTTACACTGAGTTTGATATTAAATGAAAGTGTTAAGTTGAAAGTTAAAACGTAAGACATTATTATGTAAAATTTTAAAGGGATACTTTGGATGCGGTCCCTAATCCTTAACATTCTTTGATTAAAACCTTAATAGTATTCAAAGTTTGATCAAGGTCCCTTGACTTTGTAAACCTCATTATATTACTATTTATATTTATATTTTTATAGTTTTGACATTAATTGTTTGATATTTTAAGAGATTTATAATCCTATAAATTTAAAATCCCTCATTATAATACTACTAGAAACGGTTACAATAAAAAAATTCAAACATTTTGATTGAATAAATGGATAAAAACTATGTACAAATAAGAAATAATAAATGGCAAAAGTGTGACAGCCCGTCCCTAATTTTAAGGGTTTTTTAATTTTTAATAAAGGATTTTACAAAATGCCCTTTGAGGCACACGCTTTGTTCGAGGTTAATCGCTGTGTCGTGCCATCTCAGATTTGTTTTCTTGGCATAACCTTGTATTACTCATCGCTACGGACGCGTGGGCGCAAGCGGTTCGTGATTTGGAGCTATAACGAAGAAGTTATTAACGTTTGAAGTTTGGGCATTTTAGAATTTTTTTATAAAAATCTGATGTGCCATTTGGATGGCCCAGATTAAAGGAAACCTGAAATGGACGGCACAGATGGTAAATGAAGGGGATTTAAAGGCTTGGGGCGCTACCCAATTAGAAGGAGAGAGAGAGAGAGTAGAATACCCAATCAGAAAAAGAGAAAATGAGAGAAATGAGAAGAAGAAGAAGGGGGTCCGGCCGGGTTACATAACCCGTGACCCGACCCGGTCTTAGCTTCCATTTCCGACCACCTTAGACGGCGTGGTTGGTACCAAATTGATCCTTAGCTCAAGACCTTTCGATCCCTCTATCAATTTCACCCCAAAAGTTAGAAAATTTCCTCAAACCCGCACCCGTGGGTGCGCGACTTTCTTGCTTAAATTTCATCGATTGTGAAACCATTCCTTCCAATTACCACTACCAAAACACTTCCTTAGAACCCAGACTCAAAGCCCAAGCTTTGGTTGGAGCATCGGAGTTGCTTTGGAGACGGATCGAAAACACCCAAAAACAAGGGTTTGGCACGGTTTTGGTGAAATTGGAGCCCTTGGCCTTGGTCGCAGGTATGAAAGTTGTTCCTCTCTTTGAGATCTTCAATTCTGCAATTTTTGAGAATTTTTAAAAATAGTTGAATTTTCCGGCGAGTCGGGGCGGCCGACCGCCACCCACGGCGGCGTGTGGCCATTCGGCCGCCAATGTCATTCTTAGGCTCTGTTTAACATCCTAGGTTCAGTTTTGATAATTGGTTGTCGTAGATTGGTCATTTGAACTTAAGTTCGTTACGATTCGTGGTTAGGTGAAAATATGAACTGACGATCCAACCGTTGGATTGTCACCAAACTTTGGTACGTGGTGGTACGTAATATGTGAAGAATGTAGGAATGTACGGATTGGAAATCCGATGTACAGATCTTCCCGAATTAAGTTTGTAAGTTCATAAAATAAAATGTGAACCGCCACTTGGTTTTGGCAATTGGCGGAGATCCGACCGTTGGATCGTAACGAAATTTTAGTATGTTTCTCTAGAAGCATATTGTACATCTTGGGAAGTTACGGATCAGAGATTTGAGTTATGGATCTTCACGATCAAGTAAGTGGGGCTGTGAACCTGTTGACCCTAAAAACTACCAAGCCTACGTGACGCGCAGGCCGAGTAATTAATAAGTTAACTACATCCTTCGGTTGAATGCGGGGCGTGCCAACTCGACGGCTGAGCTCAGCCGGTGAGTAAAATATTGATGTTGCATTGTGTGCGCGGCTGACTTCTCGATCTTGCGACTGCGGCTGAGGAAGGAACACGTCTCGGCCTTTGGGTTCTAGAGCCTGAAGACAAGGCTGCTAGTTCTGCGAAGTTCAATATCAAATTCGGCTTTCAATGTGCCGAATGTAGTAACCTGTAACACCTCACTTCGCCGAAAAGGCTGATGAGATGACCTCTACCAATAAGGATTCGAAAACCCTTCTCGGCCGAGACTTGGATAGATAACCAGTCGGCCCCGACGTAGTGCTGTTTATCCAAACTGAAGGTGCTCCGCCGTCGGCTGATTCTACGGCAACAGTGCTGTTTATCCAAACTGAAGATGTTTACCGGTTGCCTCCACAGTGCTGTTTATCCAAACTGAAGATGTGTTGGCGAAAAAGAAAATAAAAAAATCTCAAAGTTGAGAGAGGTTGCGCAGGGCAGTTTTGTGTGTTGAGTTGGAGGTCCTTGAAATGTTGCACGCTGTCTTGTATTTATAGGGACGAGTCCACGTTGGTTGATAAGCTGATAAAGACTCTGCCATGCTATTAGAACTCTACCACTGACTTAAACCTTGGATAAGCCTTACTACTCCCAAAACTCTGAACTTAGTCAAAAATGCAACCAAATTCGATCCTTTTGTTTAGTCTTATCCCATTGAATCCCAAGATAATCTGCATGCTTGGATTTGAAGAAATAATAAACAACCACCATATATATAGCCCACTTAGGTCTCCCATCACCCGAAGCCATCATCTTTATTGTCGCATGTATCCTGACCCTATTCATTCCTAGCTTCCAAGTGCCGTCAGACATCCCAAATTAATTCGAACTGTACTGCTTATTTGGGATATAATTCGCATCTTATTAGATGCTAAGATACTTCTTATTAAAAGATAATTCTTATGATAAAAATCATAATATTATCTTCCAACAAAAACTATCTCCACTTTTCATTTGACGGTTGAGAACTATGCTCACTCAACGGCCTTGATTACACGGGCCGATGGTGTAAATTTGGGTCCAAACAGAACCCTACCGTCGATCGTTGATCGACGGTTGACTTTTGAGTAAGGGTCTTAAATGTTTTTAGAATATCCTCGAGGATATGTTTTACGTGAATTACGAATTCTATGGTTAAGAGTTCTAAGTTGTAGTTTGATATTTGTTTTAGGCGCCGAACGTTTTGGGACGCCTCGATGTTTACGTTAGGGAGCCGTAGCGCGGACTCTAGGTGAGTGGGCTTTTATTTTCCGTATTTACCTATATACTAAGTATTTTCCCAGAATATGCACTAAATGTTTTAGTAATGAAATGCCATGCGAATACCGATATACATCTGATTATGCATCATCCAATGGTTATGCATCATGAAATGGTTATGCATCATGAATTTGTATGCACATGATTGTTGGTGTTGTGGACGCTCCAGTAAGTATCAGGTAAGACTATGTGTGGTTAAATACAAGTTGAGTTAAGAAGAGTATGATAAGATGCGTTGAGAGCTCATAAACCTGCACCCCGGTGTTTCACGTGATGTTCACCTCCCGCACCATACGCTCATCTTGGATCCAAGTTAGGTGCACAGTCTTGTCGTATAGACCACTTTCAGTGGGTTCGACTCGTAGGTGACCCGTGATCGTTGAAAGTGGGTTTGACTCAGACCCACGATCACTCGCACGGTCTTCACGTGATTGTAGCACTAGAGCGTACGATTTCACACCCAGTCCTGTCGTATAGACCATTATAAGTGGGTTCGACTTGTGTGCAGGCATGATGTATGAGCTAGAGATCAGCTGACAAGCTGTTGCAGTGGTTATAGCATTTGATATACGTACCTAATGAGTTGATTATTATGGCATGGCATATTCATGAGTTAATGGCATATTATAGCATATTCATGATTTGATTTATGCATTGAGTATAATGATGATTTCAGTTGAGTTATAGTATATGTTTATATACTATTTTCTAGGAAAGTATACAGGTTTTACGGCGAGGGGTTATAAAGATTGTTTTTGAAATGGTTTTTGAAAAGATTTGTTTTTGCCCACTCACGCTTTTGTTTTTCGCCCCTCCAGGTTCTAGGTAGCTTTGTTGGTGGTATCTGAGGCAGCGTCCGTGATTCTGACAAACCTTCACCCATGTAGGACCCATGGGATGTTTTTATTTAAGTACTCCTTATGTTCGACTGCACCTAGATAATTACGCTCTGATTGTGTATTAACACTTCTTGTTTTCGGTTTTTATTCACTCGTATTTCTTCTTATATTAATGCTTCCGCACTGTGCACATGGCTACGTCACTCTCACGTGACGGCCAGCACGCATCGATCTCGGTCGGGGTGTGTCAAAAACAATGTATCCATAGTGTTAAAAAAAATTGGTACATTTCACATATAACAAAGTGATACATTAATAAAGAAGAATGGGTACATTATAAATAGGGTTAATCTCTGTTTACTACCCTCATGTTTCGTGGTTTTCAACATTTAGTACATCAAGTTTTTTTATCCCAGAGTCATACCTAACGTGTTAATTTTGGGACAGTCTCATACATCCGTTAGTCAAACTGTTAATTCTCCAGTTAAGTGATGACGTGGCGCCCATGTGGACAACGATTAGGCGCCACGTGTCACTAAAAATATTAAAATAATTAATTATAAAAAATAAAAAACCTCTTCTCCCCCGTCCCCAACCCAGAAGAAGAAGATGGGAGGAGGAGGAAGCAGGAAGAAGAGGAGGAAGGAGGAAGAACAAGCCCAGGCATATGCAGCACTAGCCATCGCTGCCAGCTCGGCAGAACCTTCACCTGCTCCCCGTCTTCGAACACGCCCAGGCATATGCAGCACTAGCCACCGCTGCCAGCTTCCAAATCCCGGTTCGATTCCTGGTACAACACAATCGGCAAGGCCCGGATAAAGGCGGCGTCGAGGCCCTTGGGTCGATTCAGCGGTGGCGCAGGGGGTGCGTTGTTCGTCGCCGTCGTGCAGGTGGAAACGGCAGAGCCAGCGCACATAGAGCAGGAACAGTGTGACGATGAAGATTACGACGGCGACGAACAACGTCTTGCCTCGGACGCGGAACTGATAGTCGTCATTGGTGGCAATTGAGAAGGTCCGGCGGCGTAATTATTGGAAGATTAGAAGTGGGTTTTAGAGGGGGATGAGGAGGAAGCAGGAAGAAGAGGAGGAAGGAGGAAGGAGGAAGAACAAAAAAAAAAAAAAAAAAAGGAATCTACAACCCAGAAGAAGAAGATGAGGGGGGAGGGGGGAGGGGGAGAAAAATAAAAGAAAAGTAAAAAAAAAAAAAAAAACGGATCTGCAAACGCAGAGGAGTAAGAAGAAAAAGGAAGGAGGAAGGAGGAAGGAGGAGGAAAGAGGAAGAAAAGAGAAGCAAAGGTGTTCTTTTTTTTTTTTAATTTTTTTTTATAATTAATTTTTTTAATATTTTTAGTGACACGTGGCGCCCAGTCATTGTCCACATCGGCGCCACGTCATCACTTAACGGGATAATTAACAGTTTGACTAACGGATATATGAGACTGTCCCAAAATTAACACTTTAGGTATGACTCTGGGATGAAAAAAACTTGATGTACTAAATGTTGAAAACCACGAAACATGAGGGTAGTAAACAGAGATTAACCCTTATAAATAAATTAGGGTACATATAAAAGGTTAAAAATTATGAGTACAAATGAATTTTTTTAAATATAGGCGCTAAAAGAAATTAATACATGAGTACAAAATAAAACTAAAAAGAAAATACTACAAATTTAAAAAAAAGATATTGCAAATTAAAAGTGGGTACAAACTAAAAATATAAATATATGATACAAAGTTTAGGCATAAAACATAAATATACCATATGTAATTTTTTTTATCATTGATTAAATATACAATGTCACGTGACGGTATACACATGGATACAAACACAAATAAAACTTTTAAAAATATGGGTACAAAAAGAAACTAATATATGGGTACAAATTAAAAAATATTTGCAAATTAAAAATAGGTACAAACTAAAAATAAAAATATATGATAAAAAAATTTAGCCATAAATATAAATATACTAATTGTAACATTTTTAACACTAAAGGAATATATTTAAAAATAAAAATATTTTATTATTCAAATAATTAATAATGTTATTAATACCCAAGGACCTTGATCAAAAATTGAAAATGAATAGGATTTTAATCAATAGAGTAACAAAAAGAAGGATGTGAACCTAATTTTCCCAATTTCAAAATATTTTAAACACTAGACGACTGACGGGTTAAACAGGTGTTTAAACATGTCTAACCGCTAGTTCTTTATTTTCAAAACATCTAAAGATAAATTAGGACAGTAGTTAACTGCCTAGCACCTAAACTGTGGTAAACGAAGATTTTTAGAACAATGTTATTAAGTCATTATTTTGATATACCCCGGAGGACTGAGCCAGTGTAGATTCTTTTAAGAAATTCAATACGAGATCGCTGTTATTTCCCATATGAGTCCATGATCCCTATTGATGAACTACATAGGAAGCATCCAAATCCAAATGTACTGTCAGATGAACGCATCCAATTGTTTTTCCCGTGTCCAAAAAATAGTAGATTCTTGGTAGATTTAATTAATCAAGATCCTCGAGGTACAACGCCATAGGAATTAAACCAGAAACTACTAAGTATATAATTATGAACATAATAGTTAGGTTAATAACCCTAAAACAGAAATTAACAGCAAAGCAACTAGTCCAACCAACAAATACATACAAAAGCAAAATTAGGCTAAACAAACCCCCCTTGGCCACAAAATTGCTAACCACACCCCCATCATCTTTTCCTTTTGAATTCTTCAGTTTCCGTACCCAGTCGGCAGCTCACATTTCCCAAACTCTGCAACAACAGAAACAAACACCAATGTTTATATTAGTAAAACAATATTACGATTTTACCAAGAAAAGCAAATATCTATGTTTTTTTGCTCTTTTTTCATCCCAGATAATCCGAACTTTTGAAATTTGATCTAACAATTAAAAATAGAGAATTCTTTTAAAAATTATAATAACTTTAATCATTAGGTCAAATTTTAAAAGTCACTCTGAATTTCTTAATCGGTAGGATTTGGTATAAGGGATCCAATACCGACGTAAACAGTAAAAGGACAGCACATCCAAACAATGGTCACGTGACCACCATTTGTTGCCCTGTGATCTCGCGTGCAGCGCTTTCCAACGTTTCCTGGACCAGAGTCAAGCTTTCACGCGGGACACTCAAAGGACTACAGTGTCCCATTCCATCCGGCGCATTTTAGCAAAATCACCATAATAACACTCTAGCATGCGCCGCTATTTTATATTAAATGCAATAACAATTGAGTGGGATGTGATATGTTACGTACTAGGTGGTTGAGAGACGACGTAGGCCGCCCCGCCAAAATAGCACGTGCCGACACCACGTGCCTTCTTTTGGTAGTAACTGTTGAAAGCGTATGAGGCGTGGGCCTCCAGGGTGTTAGGATCGTAACACGCGGACCCCGGCTGGATCTGATGGCAGTCCGCCCCGCCCTCACCGCAAGCGTAGTCTAGTCCCGCCTGCAGCTTCTCCTTCCCAGTCTCCCCATTCGCCACGCACCACGTGTTCCCGGTCAAGCTCTTCGACACGTCCCCTCCCCCGTTGACCGGAGCAGTCACCCGCTGGTTACCGGATACCGGCGACCGGCGGTCGTGGTAGTTCTTTACCCCTTCGACGGTGAACGGTATGTCGTACACCTTCCGCTCGTTGGGGAAGAAGAGCCCGTAGTTTCTCTCTGATGTGGGACCGAATTTCTTGTCCTCGTTGAATAGAGCGAAGAGATAGACGGTCAGCTCTGTTTTGGGCCTCAAGGGGGTCCCCCCGCCGGTCAATATCCGACGGACGAGGTTGCCGTTGTAGGCGGCTGCGTTCTCCACACTCGCGCCTACTTCAACTGAGTCGCCTTTGGACGGCCAGCCCGTTTCCGACACAACCATGTTGATGTCGTCGTACTTCAACGCCGACATAGCGGCGAAAACGGCGTCGATTTGGGCGTCGAAGAGGTTGAAGTAACGGAGGCCGTTGCCGGCGTCGACGACTCCAGGGTTTTCACGGAAGAGGGCATATTCCAAGGGGATGACGTCAGAGTTTGACTCGTAAGCGAAGTAGGGGTAGCAGTTGACCATGAGATAGGACCCGGTTTGACGAAGGAACTCTAGCATGGGCTTGAAAACGGGTTCAACGAGTTCCGGTCGGAATGAGCCGGCGGAAGACGGGTAGGAGTTTTGCAGGGCGCTGAGGGCAATGGGGGAGGAGACTTTGATGGAGGACTCGAGCTTGAAGTGGACGAGGGCGGCGTGGATGTTTTTCATAGCGGAGATGAGGAACTTGGTGGTGTTGTGGGTGTCAACGAAGACCTCATTGCCAACGCCGATAGCTTCGATCTGGGTGTTGGGGTGGTAAGCGACGACGTTTCGCTGGACCCAGTTGGTAGCGAAAGACTGAGACTTGGCGGCGGAGGAGAGGAGCTCGTTGGGGAGGTCGACGGTGACCTTGATGTCGGATCCAGCTAGGGCCCGGAGCACGGCTGGGTCGGAGTCGAAGACCTTGACCCGCTCCAAGCCTTGGGACTTCAGAAGCTGCACCACCTTGTACGCCGACGGCAGGTTGTCGGCGATTCTACCATAGTTCACCCCGACCGAGGCCGCATCTGCAAAACGCATCACAAAACAACAACATATATCAGAATCCAAAACACCATTACAAGAAACAGAGGGAGAACATTGTAAATTTGCTCAGCATTTTACCCGCTAGAGATGAAAAGACAGAATGGAGGAGCAGGACGGCGACGACATGGCGTTCCATGCTCTGGTTCTTGGAGAAGCAGAGCATTGTGAAAGGTGGAGAGCTTCTTCTTCTTCTTTCCTCTTCCGGCTTTTCTTTGTAATTTTGTACGGCGGAGGGAGCGAGTGACAGTGAGGAGAGTGGGGGGAAGTAAGGGGGGGTTTTATGACTTTAGAGGAACAACGTGCGGATCGAGATGGCGGGACCCACGTGTTTGACGCAACGGACCAGTCGACCATCTTCTCCTCCACTGGGCTTTGGGCCCTACGTGGTGGGTCCACCCCCTCACGTTGTCCCACAAAGTCGACCGTTTAAAGCTTCACCGAACATACATTGACTCTGCACATGCAGATAATAAATTGCGTTCTACTATTGTACGTAGTACGCTCCTAGGGTTCGTCAAATTTTATTTATTTTTTGTTGTTAAATAAGGAATTGGATCAATACGGATTCATTTGATGATGTTTCTCTAAATTCTCATTTTTTTTATTTAAAAATAAACATAAATAGTATTTAACAAAAATTGATCGCACGATTAGAATAACAGAAAAGATGTAGAGATTCGTAAGATTCTCACAAAATGGATCTTAAGAGTATTCTCTTCGGTTAAATAATTGGTTGTTTTGGTTGGATTTGCTCCACTTATAACCTATCCTGTCAAATGAGCTGGAATCTTGGAACGGGAACATTACTTACATAAAACGGTAATGGTGTGACAGTAGACTTAAATAAAACTGAGATGGAAATGAATGGGTCATTTCCTTCTAATTCATCAAATCAAAGAATTCGTACGGTTGAAATTTGATCCAACAGTTAAAGTTATTATAATTTTTAAAGTAGACTCTTATTTGTAACCGTTGGATCAAATTTCAACGGTACGAATTTTCTAATTTGATGGATTAGAAGAAAATGATCCGTTGAGATGTTGAGACAACATTTTTACCCTTTTTAAATTAAACTTACTTAAAAAAGAGACATTGAGACGACAAATTTACATGAAGCATGAATCCTAGTGTGACAATTAAAATAAAATTATGTTGTAACACATAGTGACACCTAATAAATTTGGGACAATGCCACATTCAGATCTCGACTTTCTTGTAATTAAGTTTGTAACGGCACTGATGAACAGTGATGATGCTAACATAGGATGCTATGGGGTCCATGGGGATTTAGAGGAATCGAACGCTTGGGGGAATAATGTATTAATAAATAGAAGAGATGAGCTCATGATGTTTTCCGAACGTTGGCTTCTACCTGCTGCTACAAGCAAAAGGAGCAGTCCTTAACGGGAAAGGGAAACAAGCCAACCACTGCTTCATCACTTTTATGATTATCGATTTATGCCGTTACTTATGAACAAGGATTTTTTTGGGTATTGAGAGGTGTTATAATTTTAACACTGAAGAATGAAATCATGAAATAGATGCAGAAGACGTAATGAAGAAGCTTTGCCAAGAAGAAAGCTATAGAGCTCTGTATTTGTTTTATCTTAATTCTTACAAAGTTGGTTATTACAAGAGAGAGAAACGGCTTTTATACTATCTACTTTTAAGATAAACCGACAAACCCTTTGCACCAAGCAATTGCTGATGTGTCAATTTCCTAGGTGTCATACATATCCAATAATAATTAGGCAACTGTTCTTATAGCAAAATTCATTACATAAAAGTTTTATTTGTTAGCAACGTTCCGCAGCTAAAATATGACATGTTCCAAAATTGTTTGGTAGTCATTCTTGCGCAATCAAGGACATTCTCGCAGCGATGGAGTCACTAAGGGACTAGATCACTGGCTCATCCTGCCTTTTTTTCTTCTTGATGCTATAAGATATGGTGTTGCTGCATATCAGTTTAATATCTTTTAATTCAAGTGTGTTCTCAATTCAAACTCTTTTTGTTTTAGGCCAGGTCCCATTTTTTTCTTCTCTTTCTTATTCCGATGCAATATTCACTTCCGCTCCTTATTCTATCGACTTTTCTTTTAACTCATATTTTAATAAAATTCTTGTTTACTTTGTAAATCATGTTCAGGTTTCTGCGTTTTGTGCAATGTTTTTAATTCTCTCCATTGAATTTAAGGTCTTTCGATTGTTATATAAATTAATCAAATCTCTCATGTTTTAAGTTCAAATTTACCTATGTATGTGAGAAGCTCTTCCACATATAAATTTTTGAATCCGCTACTGCATTCTCGATTGCTAAATATGCAGACAGGAGATGGACAAGAAATCTCGCCTTTAGATTGGCCAATTGAAATCATTTCATGTTGCACACTCCCTTCCCCCCCCCCTCTTAATATCCATTAAATCATATTAAAGGAAAGGGTGAAGTGGCGATTTAGTCATTGAATTATTACCTCAGTGAAAATTAGGTCTCTGAATTATTTTTTCTGGAAATTAAGTCCCTAAATTCATTAAAATTTGCTAATTTCATCCCTATTATTATATTCAAAGCTATTTTGTCCAATTTTTCTTCAACTTAAGTCACTTGACACACTCCATTTAGAGTGTAATACCGTCATTTTCTCGCCTATAAACCCTTCACACTCCATATAGGTTGTGAATCTAACATCTAATTTATCCTCCAAAGTTAACTTACACTATTTCTTATGAAAAACTACCAATTTACCTTCCAAAGTTAACTTCATACACTATTTCTTTATGGAAAACTATCAATCTATCTTCTAATGTGTATCACATGCAAGTAACGTGACTTAAATTGACAGAAAATTAAATATAGTAGCTTTGAATATAATATTAGGGATGTAATTGGCAGATTTTTATAATTCAATGACTAATTTTTCTGAAAAAATAGTTTAGGGACCTAATTTTCACTGAGGTGATAATTCAGGGACTAAATTAGCAATTCACCCTAAAGGAAAAGGAACAGCATATAGAAGTTGCTTTCTCTCCTTCCCTCCCTTTGCCATATCTTAAAAGCCCATTTTGTTCTTGTCCACGATATTGACAAAGCACATGCATGTTTTTACTTGTTTTTGTTTCAAACACATACATATTTTCCTATGTCCGCATCATTGATGCAATTATATATTTTACAAAATAAACTAAATTTGTATCAAGCCTACGAGCGATGGTTCTACCCCTCTCGTCTCGTCAGAAGTGATGGATGCGCAGCCCGCGCTCTGGTTTTCTAAGTTTCTACTGCTGCGCAGCAGTGTTTTTTTTTTAAAAAAAAAAATCGTTAAGTAAAACGACAATATCTCATTTAGTGATTTAGAAAAAAGTAAGTGGGAAGACGTCGTTTGAGTGTTTAACCCATTACCTCTTCACCCCGTTCCCCTATTTCCAAAACAAATCAGAGCACATAATAGTGCCATTTTCACTTCCCCTTCTCCCAACCCCAAACACTCAAAGGTTCGTTCTTCTCCAATTCAATTCGTTTTTGCACAAATGTTTTTTTTTTTTGGGTATTTGAATTTTGTGTTTCATGTGAGATTTCGGATCGAAAGATTTTATTTTTTTGTTCATATGGGGATTCCCAATTGCTTGACTGATCGGTTAATATTGAAACCCTAGACGTCTAATGCTTTGTCGTCAAACAACGGAATTAAGAATGGGCCGCCGACATGATTTGATAGTCTTCCTCCACCTATCTCCAGGTGTTTGACAGTCTTCCTCCATCTATCTCTTGTACTGTTTTTTGCTAGTCTTTATACACACTCCATGTGTTTGATTTAATGCCTCAACGAATTATCTGACTAAACATGTAACATCCCACATCGCCCAAGTGAGTGGATCATGTAAGCCTTATATGTATATTCTCATCTCTACCTAGCACGAGGTCTTTTGGGAGCTCACTGGCTTCGGGTTTCGTAGGAACTCCAAAGTTAAGCGAGAATAGAATGGGCCAAAGCATTCCCAGGATGGGTGACCCACTGGGAAGTTCTGGTAGCATGAGTTCCCAGAAACAAAACCGTGAGGGAGTGGTCGGGGCCCAAAGCAGACAATATCGTGCTACGGCGGAGTCGAGCCAGGGTTATGATGGGGCCCAGGCCATAAGTGTGTCGAAGAGGACATCCGGCCCCTAAGGGGGTGGATTGTAACATCCCACATCGCCCAGGGGAGTGGATCATGTAAGCCTTATATGTATATTCATATCTCTACCTAGTACGAGGACTTTTGGGAGCTCACTGGCTTCGGGTTCCGTAGGAACTCCGAAGTTAAGCGAGAATGGGCCAGAGCATTCCCAGGATGGGTGGCCCACTGGGAAGTTCTGCTCGCATGAGTTTCCAGGAAAAAAAAACTATGAGGGCGTGGTCGGGGCCCAAAGCGGACAATATCGTGCTACGGCGGAGTCGAGCCCGGGTTGTGGGGGGGGCCAGGCCGGGATGTGACAAAACAGTCCCTGGGGGGCAATGTGAATCAAAATGAGAATGAAAATGGTGGTAATTCTGAGTATACCGTTGTTGACATTGAGGTACCAGACGAGGAAAGTGAGCGTAATAGAGATGAAGTGGAGGTAGTAAAATGTTCAGTAAAAAAGGTATTAAACTTGGTCCAGGGGATTTTGTTTTCTACAGTGTTCTTATGGGGCAAAGCTGCAATGTATGACCTTATGACTATGTATGTATGTTATCTTGCATTATTTCGGAACTCAAGTGCACTCTTATTTTGTGGTAAGTGTACCATCGAGCTTTGCCCACATCTATAATCTTGGGTGTTGTTTTTTACTTCTCGACTCAATTATTAATGGAGCCTTTTGTTATTATGACATATACAACTTGTTGATATTTTGACAGTTCATTTGTTTTTGGTTAGAGATAGAGTATATTTAAGAGGAAGCTGATGTCCTAGCTAATTTGTGTTGCTACTGAATTCTCTATCAAATGGATATTATAAGTTGATCGATAATGTCTATTGGTTTGTAATGGTGGATCAGAGAATATAAAAAGGATTTGGTTGTCTAAATTTGTATTGAAAAAAATTAATATTGTCCATTATTTAAAAGGATGTTGTCTAAATGTTTTTGGAATTTTTTACCCTTTTAAATTCCACCCTTCCCCCCGGGTAATTCCTGATTTTGCCATTATTTACATTATATGACATTCGAATCTATTGTCTTCCACTTATAAGTTGGAAAAAAAAAAAAAAAGACTTTTATGTTTTACTGTTTCCTAATTTTCTTTGTATCATGCCTTGTATTTTTTTTTTTAGAAAAATTAATGAAAATGGTTGAAAACTTTGAGTTTTAACGATAAGAACAAAATAAAGGGTAAATTGAATAGTACTAGGATTGACTTTTTAGTGTAAAATGTGGTTTTTCATTAAAGTAAACAGTACCGTGAGCTTTTCGTTAAAGTTCCCTTTTTTTTTTTTGAAAACTTTCATGAAAATGGATTGAGCTAAGTTTATTTTAATTAAAAAATCATGCTATAACTTTATTTAATGAAAAAGAATTAAATTTTAATAAAAAGGACAAAAAAAACTTAAATTTTAATGAAAATGACACAATTTGAAAAGAAAAACAAACAAAAAAAACCTTACATGCAGGGACCTATACACTGTTTATGAAACTGAACGGTACTATATTATTTATTGGTCCAATTTCATAAATAGAGCCTAGTTTTTTGTCCACTTTCATAAATAATGTCTAGTTCTTGGATCAGTTTTATAAATAATGTATAGTAATTGATATAGTTTTATAAATAGTTTCTCTTTTTTGGTCTGGTTTCATAAATAGTGTCTAGTTATTGGTTCACTTTCATAATATAGTGCCTAATTCTTGGTCATGTTTCATAAATATTGTCTAGTTCTTACTCCAATTTCATAAATAATTTTCACCTATTGGTTTAGTTTTATAAATAATGCATAATTCTTGTTTTCATTTCATAAATAGTGTCTAGTTATTGGTCTACTTTCATAAATAGTGCTTAATTCTTGGTCATGTTTCATAAATATTGTATAGTTCTTACTCCAGCTTCATAAATAGTGTATAGTCCAGTTTCATAAATAGTTTTCACCTATGGCTTAGTTTTAGAAGTAATGTCTAATTCTTGTTTTCCTTTCATAAATAGTGTCTACTTATTGGTCCAGTTTCATAAATAGTGTCTACTTATTGGTGAAGTTTTATAAATAGTGTTTAATTCTTTGGTCAGTTTCATAATGTTTGAAACTTAGACCCATTTTGGTCCTATAAAAGCACACATTGCGCCAAAAATGATGAACCCAGAAGTGACTATTTAGATCAAAACCTTGAGAAGATTAGGTTCTCAGTACTTATATTTAAAAAGTTGTTTTCAATTACCAAATTAAAATTTCGTCATTTTTTTTACATACCTACAATACTAAATGTAGTTTTTCATCTAATTTCTTGAGCTTGGGTGTCATCTTGGAGAAATTTTTCCTTATGCTCGTAACACAATGGTATACCACGTGTAAGTGGTGAAAATTTTTATTTTTTATGTTATTAATTTTTTTAACACAAGAATCTCACAACTTGTATAGAAATAGAATGTACCACCCTGTGTTTCGCGCACATTGAAAAGTTTCTCATCATTATAACTACTATTGGGAAACAATACCACAAAAATAAAACTGGAGAATGGAGAATGTGATTGAATTTGAAGTATTTTTCTTATCCTAAGCGGAAAAAAAAAGAAAAGGAAAAAAAAAGAAAAAAAAAAGAAACCTATTAATGTAGCTGGAGAAAAAGGTGGGAGAAAAAAGTGGAGTGTGGAGGGAAGGCGTGGAAAGCGCAATAGCGCAAGTTTGGGTTTTTTCTTTTTTTTTTTCAATTCTTCTTTTGTCTTTATCATTAAATAAAGTTAGTAAGTGATTTTCAATTAAAATGTAAAAATTAGGAAAAGATGAGCTTAGTCTTATAATGAGTTATTAGTTCAAATTCATTTTTAACGAGAATCGAATTTAATACCTCTTAATTATAAGTAAAAATGAATACTTTTAGATCGTTGTATGAAGTAGCCATAATTTCTAAAAAGCTTTTCAGGAAAAAGAAAAGATGCCAAGACTGTTGGGAGAGCAAAGCAATAACGCAAGCAAAATGACAAAACACATTCAACAATAAAGGACCTGACCCAATTACACAACAACCGCCGTTGATTTCAACTGCACTAATATCAGAGCCCTTCTCGCATCAGCTGCATTTTATTTCCATGCGGTGCTGCTGCACTATAGCAGTTCACATTTGTGGGCTGTACATGGTAGGACCGTCGAAAAAGTAATCCAAGGGCAGGTGGGCGGCCGGGCATGTGTAGCTTGCGCTGGGCTAAATTTAGACCGATCTCTATAGCCTCATTTCTTTTGGTGAGACTGGCTTTATTAACTTTACGGCTAAATTTGGCGGATAGCTCTTTTTGCTGGAGATAGAGATATTTTTAAAAGAAAATTAATGAAAAATGCTTGAAAACTTTGAGTTTTAACTGACAAAATAAAAGGTAAAGTGAATAGTATCAGGTTTGACTTTTTAGTGTAAAAATATGATTTTTCGTTAAAGTGAACAGTACCGCGTGCTTTTCGTTAAAACTCTTTTTTTTTTAAATGCACCAGGACCTGATTTGATACATTAGATCACCACTAACTGATTCGGTCAAAGAGTTATAAGGTTAAAAATAGTTCGAAATGACACGAAAATCATCTCCAACTAAGAGATAGACCAAAGGGCTTGTGGGCCTCACTGTGCCAAAACCAACAAATCAGGCCAGCGGGCTGGTCATTTCCAGTCAGCCAGCCATCCCGATGAGCCCAACCCTTTTTTTAAAAAAAATTCTAATTTTTTTTACACAATTTCTCACATATTTTTCACCATTTCATACTATCTTGTCTTATTTTATTTCAATTCTTCACATTTCATTCTCTTCTAATAATCTTTCCTTTAATTTTTTTCAATAATTTTCAAATGGCCACCTCTTTCAATAATCTTCCAATATGTACGAAAATCTTATTTTAATATGATAGTTTAATTTAATTAACTATATTAATTCAATTAAAGTAATAAATTTTGTTTAACGTATGACCATTTGGCCCTCTTGGTTGGAGATGATTTTTTGTCAAATGGCTATGTTTGGCCTATGGCCCTTTGGCCCCTTGATTGGAGATGGTATAAAATATGGTCTGACATTGTTCATTAAAATATAATTTCTTGCAAGGCTATAGGGCTAAACATAGCCCTTTGGCCCTCCTTCAGTTGGAGATAGCCTTAAGATCATCTCCAACTGAAGGGTCCACATGGCCAGAAGGTCGAAAATAGCTTGAAAACCGTCTCTAACTGAGGGCTAGGCCAAAGGACTTGTGGGCCCCACGAGACAAAAAAGCGCCAAAGGCCAACTGGCTGGCCCAACCAAGCCAGCCAACCCGTCCCGGGCCAGGCCACAAATTTGAATGCAACAGTTAGCTGACGTTAGCTAGCCGTTATATTTTAATTTTAATTTTTTTACAAAATTTAAAAAAATAAATAAAAATTCTATTTTGTTCTATAACTTCATAATCCATTAAACAGCATTAAATAACATTAAGTAACATGAAACAACATTAAATAATGTTAAATCAAATTATACAACATAAAAAAAAATATTTAACAACATGAAACTTAAATAACATTTTTAAAAACATTTAACAACATTCTCATTTTTACCTATAAATTTAAGTTGTTGTAGTTTTTAAATTTAAGTTATTATAGTTTTTAAATTTAAATAATAAATTATGTTTGGCCTTGGCCCTTTGGCCCTCAGTTGGAGATGGTTTTTGTCACAGGGCTATGTTTGGCCCTACGGCCCTTTGGCTCTCGGTTGGAGATGGTAAAAATATGGCTATGCACTGTTTATTAAAATATTAATTTCTGGAGGATCAGAGGGCTAAAACGAGCCATTTGGCCCTCCTTCGGTTGGAGATGACCTATTATGACACTAGATGTACCAGACCGCTGGACACCCTGAATATTTTAAACAAGAGATTCGAACCTTTATACACGTGCTTTATATTCTAAATCTAAACAACTCACTGTCACTTAATACTACGGTCTAGTGGTATTCCTCTTCACTTGAAAATGAGAGGTCATACGATCGACTCTCGTGGATGATAAATTCGATACCAAATTAGGTTGCCCATTGTGTAGCTTAGCCGAACTCCCCTCCCTTTAGTATAAAAATACTATAACTAAACAACTCACTTGTTAACAAGATTGATTATACTTGACCCAAAAGCTTATCGGGCCTGGAGGATCTCAAAGGCCCTGTGTAATTAATGAATTGGGAATTTGAGCACAAATACTGGAGATTTAAGAAACTCACGAGGCCCATCAGAAACCAATCAAACTCTTACACGTATAGGAAATCTATTGCCGGGGGTACCGAAAAGCAGCGCCACAGCGTGTGCAAACAAAAATAAAGGAGAGGAACCCTAATTTTGCTTCTCGTACAGATTACAGAGGAGGAGGAGAAGGAGAAGAAGAAGAAGAAGAAGGGGAGGATGTCGACTCCGCAGCAGGAAGAGGACAAGAAGCCCAACGACCAGGCCGCCCACATCAACCTAAAAGTCAAAGGACAGGTCTCTATTTTTCACCATCAAACTTTACCCTTCTGTATATACTTTACTTTTCTTTTTTCTTTTTTTTTTTATGTTTCTAGTTTTGATTGGGGTTTCCGATTCACTTGGGATTTTAAATTTCTGGGTTCTGAGAAAAATTTGGGTTCTTCCCTTTTTTTTGTTCGAAGAATATCAGTTTAATTTGTTATGATTTGAGTATTGCTAATTATTTTTTTGGCAAATTAATGCATAAATTAGTGGGGTTGATCAATTTTCACAGCCTGTTATTTACTGGGATTAGGGCATTAGATTGATGATCTGATTAGGCTGTGTTTTGCTGCTGTTTTGTTCATTTGTTTGTTGTCTGCCATCTGTTCTTGTGATTGTGTCGATATCTTATTTACCCCTTTTGTTCTTGTTAAGCTAGTGTTGGTTTTTTTTTTATTATGATCATTGCGGTTTCGCCTCTCAAGCAATTGGTTTTGTGGTCTTATAGTTTTGCAATATGCTTGCCATTGTTTTATGAAGTCGTTTGTGATGACAAATGGAGATGTGTTTTGTGTTTAATGGCCTTTGGAACTCCAGCTTTTTTCGTATGAATTTAGTTCTCGCGCTGTTCCTTTTATGCGATTGACAGTTTAGTGCACAAAACTACTGATTTGGTGAAATGTATCCGTTACAACACTTTTGTTCATTCAATTGATGGAGTTTGACTCTTCCTACTTGGTGATTGCAAATTTTGATTATGAGTGGTGGTTAAGACAGTTTGTCGTCATGAAAAGTATGTGAATGAAATGTTGCGGTGCAGGATGGAAGTAATGCTTTTGTATTTCGTTGCAGGATGGGAATGAAGTGTTTTTTAGGATCAAGCGAAGCACTCAACTGAAGAAGCTTATGAATGCATATTGTGATCGCCAATCTGTGGAGATGAACTCAATTGCCTTCCTGTTTGATGGCCGTCGTCTACGAGCAGAGCAGACCCCTGATGAGGTCCTCTCACATACGCACGCTCACTATTGCAAACGCTTGATGCACAGTGATTAACTCGCGATTGCAAACACTTGGACACACATTTGCTCACAGCCACTTGCGTTTTCTGCTTATCTGCTAATTGTGTGTGACCTTTGTTTTTCGTGTTTCAGTTGGAAATGGAGGACGGTGATGAGATTGATGCAATGTTGCACCAAACTGGAGGAGCCGTACAGATTTGATGCCACCAAGCTCTTATTGGAAGTAGAGGAACTTGTTCTATGAATTGTATGTTGTCAAGTAATAGGAGTTTAGTTTTGTTTAAGACATTTCTTAGGTAATCAACTTTGTTTATGTTGCTCGTTCTGCAAAACGTCAGTAACTCTTGTATGTGGGATTTGGCATTTATGTATTTAGTCTTTCCTTTATGTTTGGATCCAGATTATGATTTCTAGTTAACCAGGAGGACTTACCTTCCCGAACGAACAAGGACGTGCCATGTGAGGCTGTTAAAAGTTAAAACGCATAACATTTTGTTACTGATTTGGGATGTCATAGTAGCGTTTTTGGAACTTCGTTAGTGCAACACTCATTCGCTATTATATACACTGTACTCCATAGTTTGCCCCTCTACAATTCACAAATAGAAACAAAGATTGGAAAGAATTAAGGACGAAAAAGAAACCCAGCTCTTCCTATGATACATGCACGAGAAGCACCTTTTACATTCTCTAGTATCATGTCGCCGTCCCGACATCTTTTACGTTCTCTTGTTTGGCCGAACGCCTTTCATACATTGTCGAAGGTGGTTTTATACACAACGCGGCAGGCACTTCCCAAACAGAGTACCGTCTCGACAGTGTTATCCTCCAACAGCTGCTGTGGGAAACGCTATTCAATGTTGATTTTCCTTGTTGCTTCAAACTGCAAAGCCAAAACCACATAAACCAAAATAATCGGTTGACAATGATCGGTGCAGCAATTCTATCTCTGTGCTACAACCTTGTGCAGGGAAGTGAAATTCATCATCTAAAGTTTCCCACATTAGAAAACTAACCATATTCCGAGTCTCTCCGGTGGGCCTATAACGTCTTGAAACTTCACGCCGTGATCTCCGGGTTCGATCCAGGATTCTTTGGATAAACTTTTGCATATGATTGTAAATGCTGTAACAATCACATAAGATAATCATTAGCACAGGTTTATAACAAAATCTTACATAGGTCTGCAAATAATTAAAGGCAATTATACGCACTGCAGGACCGGGAGAAACGGGATATTATTGATCATGCTGAACTACCAGTGACTACATAGGCAAACAACCTCGTGCTAAAAAGAGAGACTACCAGCGAGCAAACGTTTTCCAAATCAATAGAATTGAAATCTCCAACTTCAACATCAGCATATTGTGTCCTGGGCATCAAATACGGTCTAAAGACGGCCTAAGCAACCATGATGAATGTGTATGCATCCCACAGAGCAGAAAAATGCAGATCACTAAAAACAAGATAAAGACGCCAAAGAAAATAAGAGCGTACCTAAGGCGATGCCTGTTACAAGCTATGAAGAATGCAACAAAACCATTTAATATACTCCTGACAGCACGGAAAACCTGAAACCAAAAAAAGAAGAGAATGGTGATCAATCAATAAAACCATTCTAGCAGACACTGTTACAAATAGAAACTACATTAATACTTTTTTCTTCCAACCTGAGAAAAGAGGTCATTCCAAAGTGAACGCCATATGGAAACTTCAACCGTTTTCACAGTTGCCCGAGAGGCTGAAGCAAACCGGAATATGCTGCTAACAACTTGCCATATATCCCGAAGCGTATCATATATACATGCACCAATAAAGGCTATGACATTGGCTAGTGCAAGGACCATGCGAACCGGAGCATAGAGTGCTTCCCATAGAATCCTAAATATAGGATATACAATGGAAGTTCCTGCAACAAAATGCAAACAAGAGTACATGCCATGAATACAAGATTTTTTTTGTGAATTGGACAACACCATTGATTATTTGAATCAAAAGATGGGTAATCCAAAGAATTTCACGACCTACCAATGCTCCAGACAGCTGACAGGAGAAATAATATTGGAAACACTAAAACCTGTACCAGGTTCCCCACTAGACTGCGTGCAGATCCAATCAGAATCCAAATGACTGAAAAGAGGCTCTCTAACACATCAACAAGCATGTTCCATACTGGAAGGAGGAATCCAAAACACTCCACAAGAGGTTCTGCCAATGGCTGAGCTAGTACTGAAAAAAAGGAGAGAGTGGTACTCTTGATCGCCAGAAAGCACTGAACAGCTTTCTGAGAGTGGTGTAGAAATAGCATTGTTCCCAAATACTTAATCCTTGATATCATCGACCAGGTCTCTATCCAATCAAATAGAGGTCCACAAAGACGAGATGCAGTTACCTTCAGAACTGGAACATTTTTGTATAGGTCATAAAATCCAATTAGAACAGTGACAACTGAGATCAGCACATACAATGCTCTTGCCAGAGGGCACATCCACGGGCGATAGATATGGCAAAACCCTGGGTATGACTGAAGGAAGATAACCCAAGATGGAAGCCCAGCCTCAAGCAAAGTCAGTAACCGGAGATCAGACATTATGATTTCTCTTAGTTTAAATGGGAGGTCACGATCATTAAACCTGAACAAAATCAGCACATCCCTGTACTGTGTAGATTCAACAGCATCTAGACATTCACTAGTATAGGTATTGACAGTTACAGGTATATCAACTTTGCTGAACGGAGTAGCTTTAACGCTATCTTCACAGTCACTGATATAGGCCCTTGCGGTCACCGGTATATCATCTTCAGAGTCACAGGTATACGTCTCAGAGTTTTGCATTTCATCTCCACAGTAACAGGAATACGTCTCAGAATTTTGCATTTCATCTTCACAGTAACATTTGTACGCCTCGGAATTTTCAGTGTCACTGGCAGGGCTTTGCGTTTCCTCAGAATAAGTATCTACTTCAACTCCACCACTAATGCACGTGGTTATTTTCCTTCTCTTATAGGGTCCAGTAGGTGGAGGTGGTGAATGTGGTACAGCGGCCCTATTTTCACAGGTGTCAGAATGAACACTAAAATTGTGACTGAAGCAGTGGAGAGAATCTTCCTCAGAAGTCAGATTGTTGTAGGAGATATTTTCATCAACAACGGCCATAGTTTCTGTCTCTGGATACTCTTCAGCATCATAGAAAACTTCTCCTGGAAAAGTAAAAAATTTAATTAAAATTATAGAATCCTCATTTCAATTGGTAGTAAAAGAGATACAGCAGTTCCAGCAGCCATCTAATAGCACAGTATAACAACACTTCATGCAGATAAAGAAATTCTCCAAATATAAATCTATCCAAATAAACCATCAAAGGAAAAATGTCCAAAAGGAATTTCTCCCTGTGAGCTTCAATGGATCCGTATTCCCAGTACTTTAAGAAGATTATCCAAGTAATTAAACAATGTATCTGATCATCTCACAATCTTGACTTCCATTAATGCTGGTGTTAGAATTTTTTAACATTTAAATCATAATACGTATCACAGAATTCTATTCTCAAGAAAAACTCATACATATTCAAGCAAAGATGAATACATCGCGCCTTAAGGCTCAGTGCATGTCAGAGATCTAATATTTTTTTCTTTAGAAGGGACATACCTCGTGAAACAATTCAATGGAGCTATGTCAATTATTAGCCCTAAAATTTCTCTTACTGTTTTAAATACTGCACTAATTGTTTTGACTAACCAAACAATTGACCACTAATGGCATCCCCATATTCCTACTACGTATACAAATCCCATGATCATATGCCAAAAGAGGAAAACCCCATGTCATAAAGTTATTAACACGTCGATGACCAAAAAAATAAGGAATCATGAGGGCAAAGAATGCTACCTATGGCAGAATTCAGAAGTTCTTTCAACTGTAGCTGCTCAGAGACTGTTCCTGAGAACCACGACGATATGCAGCTTGCAGCTTGAGCAATACTGTCAAATTCCCATCTTTGCATGACTTTAGCCTCTATAGCCAGCGATGTATCAGTCTGCAATGGACACATAAACTATAGAACACGAGCACTAACAAAGAACTACAAACAACTGTTCAAGGATATGGAAAAAGGATTTATACCTGAAGCTCATTGATGTAATTGATACCTCGGACATTGCTCCATGCAACTTCAAATACAATAAAACCATACAAGGTCCTGTGCAACTCCCTGCTTAAAAGTAAAGAACTCTGCAGCTTCTTTACAGGTAACAACACCTTCTTCTGATGCTTGATTAATGAGAACCACCGAGCAAGCTTCTTTGGTTTTGCAGGCTTAGGTCTAGAGCAAGCATCATTTCCTTCCGTTCTCACCTTCCGTACTTTAGTGTTTGCAAAAGGAGACAACCTTGACTGAAAAAATCAAACCAATATAAACTTTGATCCTCCGTAAAATACAAGTGAAAAAACAAATAAGTTGAGTATCAATGAGGGTGTAGTGACTACTGACTAAAGTCTGACCTTGGTAACCATCAATTGCCACAAGTGCGCTGACCGCGAACCTAGGTCGCCCAGCCATGGCCGATTGTCCACCAAGATATAGAATTTCTTGCTTTCGAGGGCCAGGAAAAGGCTAAGATCCGAAAGGTATGACTGCAAGTCTCTGCAACCATATAGCACAAAGCACAAACCAAATCACTTCATCATTTACATAAAAAGAAAAAACCCCGAAAACATCAGTACATCTTTTGTTTCAAAAGATGAAAAATCATAAGGTTTTCTCTGCGTTTAGCAATACTAAATTACAGTCTTAACAAACACACACTAGAGCTGAAATTTAAAAAAAAAAATATATATATATATATATATATGTGTGTGTGTGTACATACAATTAAATTTATGCCATAAAACCCAATTCTGGCCCAGAAATATTGTGTTTGTAGGATCAAAACCAAAAGGGTACTTGAGAATTAAAGCAAAATTAAGTAACAAAACATCAAAGAATAAAAACTCAAGTAGCAAATGTGGAATTCTGAAGAATGTTACCCAATTTGCAAACCGGTGAGGGGGAAAATGCAGCGGCCACCGTCACCTTTCTTCATCAAATTCATGCTTTCTGCCCAATTCTTCACCAAACACTGCTTCCCACAAGTCCCATTTCACAAATTAATAACAACCCAAAATCCAATATATAAATACACAATGTTATACATTGAATGCATGTTAGAGAGAGAGAAAAAAAAAAAAAAAAAAAAAAAAGGACCTTGTTGATAAAGAAGGAAATTCCATGGAAAGAAGAGAAAGCAATCACCGGCGAACTTCATAACAGATGGCAAAGGCACGCCGGAAGAAAGAAAGAGATAGAATGGGAGAGTCCACGTGGACGAATCAACGGCGGAGGGAAGAAGAACGCTCTGGAGGTTTCCAGAGCAAAGGTCTCATCTTTTATCCAGATTGTTTTCCGTTTTTCAATTATTTACGATTTGCTTGGATTCGAAGGCGACGAGGAAGGTGTCGTGTCAGAAGGAGGAGAGGGGGCGGGTCGACTCCGCAGGGACACGTCGGTTGAGGGGGAATTTATGAGGAGGATGACGGGAGCAGCCGGGGAGATGGGTATAATGGTAAATTCGACCCTCCTGCGGATCTCATGTGCTTCCCGCCACCACTTTCTCTCTCTTCTTCTGTTGCTGTCGTTTGGGGGATGAGTGAGAGAGAGACAGAGTCAGAGAAATTTCTAAAGAGAAGAGAAAGAAGGGGAGAAGAGGTGCCGGAAATTCGACGAAATCTGGAAATTACCGCGCGACTTGCGTGTCCGCGAGCTATTATCGCCTGCGCTCGTCTACATGCTTTGTACCATGTGGTTTAATCATATACCGTTTGTTCTCGCTTTGGCCCTTGAATTTTATGAGTTTTGAATTTTTAACGGAGCCCGCACATTTACGTGTAAATATAAAATACTTAAAAAAAGAAAAAGAAAAAGATGTTGTAGGCCTATTTGATTGAGCGTTCTAGGGTTTAGAGAGGGTAAATACCTTTCCTTACAACAACATTTAATAGGTAATCTACTCCTAATAGGAATATAAGATATTTTCTCATATTCTATAGGATTTATACAATCGCATTCCTATTCTAAATATGACTGCAACAAAAGAGGAATTCTAGAAAAAATGTGGAAGAGAGAGCGTGGGGTCTTTTATTTTTTTTCTTTTATAAATTAGAAACTCCATATGCTTTGATAGGCTTGGAAAAAGGGTCGAGGTTAGATGGGACGATCGAAAATTAACAGGTGTAGATATCCAAAACTATATTATGAAATTCTCTTTGCCAATCAAAAGATAGTGAAAAGATATTTTTGTCTTCTATCACAACAACAAAAGTTAAGAAAACAAAGCTTTTTTTTAAAACCTCACCTACCTGTAAGTTTATCATCTTTAATTAAAAAAATAAAAAACAACCTCTCACCCTTTTCTCCTCACTCTCATGTTCTCTTTCTCTCTCGTTCAATTTAACAATCAAAGTACAAAAATTCACAGACTTCTTGTACTTCATCCAAAATTGGAAGGCGTGCATTACAATTTCTCTTTTTTTCAACCCAAATTTGAATTTCCAAGTTTCCAAGTCCAATTTGAAATCGAAACAACAAATGTGTAGGCTGACAGCCGTACTACAGCACATATGTGGTGTGAGTGAGCATATTTTTTGCAACTGATTAAACAGAAAAACTAGCAGATTTAACAGAATGACCAAAGTGACGTAACATTAAAAGTTTGAGGGTTAGAAAGTTAATAAAACTAAAAGGAAGGATCCAAATGGAATGTGGTTGCAATCCAACGGAGTAGCCGGCAATGGTATTGGTTGGATAGAGTCAGAATCGCAGCGAAGTTGACTTTGGTTGGTAAAACCGTAAAATGGTGAACCTAGGTGTAGCGTGTTCCTATCCGAACATCGAAAAATGTTATTCAACTAAGGTAAAATAAGATTCGAGTTTTGACTTCAACCATCTTCGAATCTTCGATGTGAATACTTAAAGCATCTTTAAAGAAGATATCGAAATGTACATATCAGCTATAACGGTAAAAAAAGACCACACAAATATCCTCCAACTGAAGTGTCAAATCCTATGTGGCGATGACATGGATTGGCAACAAAAGATGTTGCTGTCAAATTTGACAGCAGCTTTAAATGTTTTTTTATTATTAATTATTAAATGTATTTTATTAATTTTTAAATAGTTTAATAATTTATTATAATTAATGTTGAGTTGATCGATGCTATTATCTTACTTTTTTTTTCTTTTCAATCAATGAAGGTGAACAGATTACCGATTAAATTTTAAATGTCATTTATTAAATTTTAATTAGTTTAATAATTTATTTTATAAAATAATAATTTAATTTGACATATTGGAGAACAAAACTTTAAAAGATGTCAAAGTGCCACATAAGTTGTCAAAATTTAAATTTTATGTTCAAAATTTGACAGCTCATTCGGAGATAATCTTAAATTGTAAAAAATTGAACAGATTCGAATTTTAAAACTTAAAATATAAGAATATAAAGTTTTTGCATTAGAGGAGAAAACCAAAAAACTCAAATCCACCCACCATTTTTAGAATCAAACATAATAAGATAATGTGTCATCCCAAATTTGTATCCTCTCTCCCATAAATTAGAAAAATTCAAAGAAAACAAAATGTCGCATTGTAAAATTCAAAAGAATAAAAAAATTCCCGTGTAAGGCAAAAGAAGACGCACTTACAAAAACAAATCTTAGTCAAGTCGGCTATGTGCCCTTTGATTCTTAAGTCACTCTTAGCCTTAAAGGTGTATATATCCGAAGTTGATCACAAGTTTATTACTAAGTTCTTGTTTGTTATAAATTGTATATTCTGAAACTGTTTTTCACGTCGAATTTGAGTTCTTTTCATTTTAAGACTCAAGTCAAGTGATTTGTGTAGCCACATCCACTTGGTCCAACAATGAGATCCTACAATCTGTCCGACCAACGTAATTAACTGCCCGACATCTACGAGATTAATCTACATCAAATAAGTATATTATCACAGCAACATCTTGTGGCAATTATACTATGACATAGCTAGTCTCTCTTGCCCGTGTTGGTTAAAAGTTAAAACGCATGGCTAAGCATGATCCGGGTCAAAACAATCTCAACCGTTGCTTAGAAATTCAAATAAAGCAACCGTTCAGATTTAATCCTACCAAAACAATTGTGAACCCCATGAGCGTTTTCAACCTTTAACTTTTGGCTTAGACATGCAGCTTTTGCTGGCTAGCCTGTGGACGGCTGCACCGTAGATTATCCTTTCATGGTGCATGGCCCCACCACAATCAGGAATTACAATGATTAACAGCGGGACCCGCGAAGTGCTTGGCCGCATCTGAACCGAACAATCAGTGATTTCGTGGTAGGGCCCCCGTAGCCGTTGGAACAGAACCATCGTTTGGGTAAAATAATAGAGCCAGGCCAGAGATAACGTGTGACGTTCATGTGTCGGGGATGTGGATAATTTAATAAGATGGGAGGAAGCAAGTGGCTCCAAATCCTCAATTTCTGAAAAGGCAAAAAAACAGAGAAAGCTGTCGAAGGCCATGCATGAGGCATGTTATTGGAAGTTGGATGATGATTCATCTTTTCTGTAACTTGCTGGCAGCTGATCTGTCACGTGGGGCCCGCTTATCTACTTTTTTTTTTTTTTTTTTTTTTTTTGGAGCAAAGGTAACACGCATTACCAACAACGAACATTACAACACAAAGGTCCCAAAATTTACAACATAGAGGCCCAACAACAAAAAACACAAACAAACAACAGAGGCCCAACCAACAGTTGAGACCAAAACAAAGAAAACAGAGAAACAACCGGAGTCGCTGCGTCTTCCACCATAACCGCCGCTGCAACCACCAAAACAGCAGCTGTGCATGTCGATCCAGCCAAATTCGCTCCCCAAACAAAGCCACGCCTCATCAATACCAGCAGCCAATTCCAAGCTTCACTCGAAGTCCAGCTACAGATGCCAGAGAACCTGCAGCCAAGTGAAAGAAGCTCATGGCAGACCACGAGCAACACTACCAACAAGGGCAGACAGCAATGAGAAGGTGGGGAGTGCAAGGATCACCCGACCCAGTGCAAGCACCAAATCAAAGCACACCAACTTGAAACACCGGAACCAATCGCAATAAAGGGTGACTGAAGCTTGGAAATTTGATGAATATGGATGAGAAACAGCAAAGGGGAGAGAAGTAGGCAAATCGGACCATGAAAACCAGGGAATAAAACAGCGGATGGAAGAGGAGAAAGAGAGGGAGAAAGAAACAAAAGAAAACCCACTGATCCCAGCCGGAGCTAGGATCGGCTGCACCATAATTAGAATCGATTGGGAACCACTCACACAGATCGGTGAGATTAACCCTCACACAGTGGGAAGGTCTCTCACGGAGAGAGAAAGGAAAGTCAAAGTTGGGTTCCTAAGTTGGTATATCTTTAGCAAAAGAAAACTATCTACATTTGGTACGCACTCGAAGGATGAGTTGTCATGTATCAAAGTATTGCTTGTATACAATCAAAGTGGTAAAAGAGAGATACGAGAGGTACATGGTATGAAATAAGTAAGTTAATACATTTTTGTTTGACTTTCTATTCATCTAATGACTCACGTGTTCCGGACACACGAAAAAATCTTTTTTTTTTATGAGAATTCTGAAAGTTTGGTGGTGGCACTTAGTTATGGTAATTACGTGTCAATTTGGAGGAGGAGGAGGAGAAGGAGGAGAGGTTGTTTTGATAATTTGATTGATTTTGTAATATTTGACGAACTTGGTTAATAATTGTGTATAGGAATGTTGAAGTTGGGGTGGTTCGTTTCTTAGCTGCGAAGGCAACAATATTAATTTTTTTATGGATGACGTGATATAATAATATACTTAGTTTCAATTGTTCAATCAAATTTTGTTCTCAACTACAGCTTGACTCTTTTTTTTTTTTTTTTGAAGAGCTAAGAATATCATTCCAGGGCACAGAGGCCAAAATAACAAAGAAAGCCAAAAGAGGCTAACCAACAGCATAGAACAAATCAACAAACACAGAGAGGGCTACAAAGAGAGACACTTCAACCAAGTGAAAGTGTCACCCCCTACTATGCCTACCAAAATTAATGAGGACACAGAAGACCATCATTGTTTGAAATAAAAACCAACGAAGATGGGGGCCTATCGACCCAAACAACATCACACATCTCCGCACAATTCCGCACGTTAACAAATCCGCCGCCAAGTTGGCTGATCTTGGAACCCAAGACCATCGACAGTTCTGGAAGGTTCCACCAAGAATTTTCACTCTTGCTAGGAAAGGAAAAGCCTCCCAACTGCCATTCTCCAGAGAGTCAAAAAGACTAGAAACCGCCTCTCTAGAGTTCGATTCCAAAATAACATATGAGAGGCCCAGCGAGGCTCCCAACTCGCAACCACGCAAAAGAGCCAGAGCCTCGGCAGCAAGAACATTTGGAGCCCAGAAAGGATACCTCACGCCAGCAATAAAGTGAGCCTCAACATCCCTTGCAATGACGCCCACAAACCCCGTCTTCGACAACTTGGACCAACTAGCGTCAACATTAATTTTAACAAAAGGGGGAGGGGGGGGAGTCCACCGAGGAGAAAGCACGGGATTACTGTCAACCCCCGGCCTCACCGCAACCGAGGTCCCATCATTTTTAATGGATGCAAAGAAGCAGCCCACAACATTAGAAATGGCGAAGACCACTTTAGAAGGATTTACACGCACTTGATTGAACACAAAATCACACCGTGCTTTCCAAATGAACCAACACGTAAAGGCAACATTTGTTTGAACCCACCCCAAATCATCAGAAGTAGCAGTTACGGGGATAAGAATAGCCTGCAACCAGGAAATCCAAGAGGAAATAGCAGACCCTGTCAACCTTATAGCTCAAGACCCCTCCGAACCAAACAGAATGAACCCACGGGCAAAGAAGGAAAATATGCTCAGTTGACTCTTTTAGCATAATAAATGCAGCCTCAATTGTTTAGCATTAATGAGTTAATGGTTAAGTGGCAGGGAGAAGGGATCGGTGGAGATCGAACATGCACTATAATATATAGACATTATTATTTTACGTCACCTGGTAAAGCGTCATTTGCAATAGTTCGAGCCTAAACTTTTGGGTGAATGCTCGTGAGTCATAGTTAGAGCTTGCATTTTTTAACACAACGGGTTATATAACTTGAAATTTATACAAAAAAAGGGTGAACTACATTTCACACCTTTTAAGTTTGGGATAATTTTCAATTGGTCACAAAGTTTTGATTTTATGTTGTTGCACGTTAAGGTATTGGAATTGCTTCAAGGTGTTATTTTGGTCTGATTAATTGTATGATAATTGACGTGGTGAGTTTGAGACTCTTATATGAGCTAACGCATAAGCTATTTTTGCATAAAATTAATTTACTATCGTTTTACGTGTTCATCATCGTTTTGGGCTTATTACGAATCACAAGGCTGTACATCTTTTAAGGGTGGGAGATGTGAAAGGTGCATGTAGAATTTGGAACATTTAACGCGGCGAAGTTATACGCATTTGTTGCTACAGCCTACACCACATTGAGATGGGTGCATAATATTTGCATTTGATCTTTCATTTTCAACGCACGAACTGCACAGGATGCAACCAATGCCATATGAAAATATTTTAAATAAATATGATTTTTCTTATTTATTGAAGAAATATATTGCACATATAAAAGTAGTAACGTAGAACGACATTATTCAAGTGCTAATTATTACCAAAAAAAAAAAAAAAAACTCCTATTTATGTAAAATTTAATTTGATAAGACATAACAATAACATGATTAGTTATTATGAAAAAAGTGTTGTAGACTTCGAGTTATGTACATTCTTAAAGTATTAAAATCAACATGGACCTCTTCTCTTGCCCAACATTGGAAGCAAAACCACAAAGAGAATGATAAAACACGCTATATTTAACTTCTCACACGCTTCTGTTTAACTTTATCCGTTCTATTTGAGTTGGATTTTGTGAGAAGCTAAAAGTACTCTCTGAAAATCACCTCCCAACTACAATACCTAAAATGTGAAAGGGGCTATGATAACCTTCCTGGAGTTACTGGCTGATCTGTTGAGAATTGACTGTATAATTGTATAGAGCTACTGAGAACTTGGTGGTGTCCTCTGAATGTCTTATTTTTACAAGGTCAAAGAATAACAAGATCTTCACATGATCATTTGGTTTATCGACACTCAACACTCAACCTGCACTTCTCGAGCTCAAATCTCATTACTGACAATTGTTAAAACCCAACGAAATCTGCTCGTGATACAAAAATGCCTATCAAATCCTACGAAAAGAATATATGTTTGGCGGGATTAACTCAAAACATTTCCACACAATTTTTTAGCAGAAGCCTATTACAATGACTATTTCACACAAACACATACACTGAGTCACAAGCAACGAATGTCAGTCTGACTAAACACCGTTGTTTTTCACTGACGGAGGCCATGACAATCTCCGGTGGCTAGCTCCATCCACCCCACTGTTTTCATCGTCTGATTCTCGATGCTCGACTTCAGTCTTCCTTGAGCTTCCGATAGCTAAGTCATCAAAGCTTGGTTCACTTCTCCAAGGAGGTGGAGTTACACATTCGGAATCACCTGGTATTCTTCGGGAAGAATCCTTGCCTGGTGTTATAGGTGATGACGCATCAGTATGACCAACTCTGAGATGCTGAAGTGTTGAAAAAGATTCCCTCATGGCAGACATTGCTTCAAAGAACCGGGTGCATGATGCTAAGGCCACAGGAATTGGACGAAGCATTTCCTGCATCAGTTATACAAAATGAAGATCACATCATGCACAAGTAATTTCCCAACGTAAAAGTTCTATATATCTGCATTATGGATTTGCACATCCTGATCGCAGTACATGGTAGATCAGATATAAATCCTTAAAAGATCTTCGATGTTTGACTCCACGTCTTTAATTAGCAAACAATTCCTTCAGCGCTATTATCAGCAAATTGGAACAGTATCATACACCGCAGTTGCCCACAACCAAATGTGTTATAACTTATAAACAAAGCAACATCAGGAATATTCTCAAAATTGAAGCAAATTACGTGGAAAAAAGAACAACTATGCTACATGCACTCTCAGAAATTTAGAAACGAAAAGCTTCTGCAATCATACCCCCCAAACCGAAGGAGGCTCCTTAAATGTCTGACTCCACTGGAAATCTGCAACTGATGCTGTCAACGCCCCATAATCACTAGCAGCCTTCATCAGTAATTCAGAGAATTGTTTCTGCACAGGCCCAAGCGAAAGATTCCACAAACATTAAGAAAACAGTCTTTTCACAAGAAAATACAAATAGTCCTGTAGTGGTCCTTCCCAGATTTATATTTCCACAACAGCTAAAAAAATTTGTTTCATACTTTTCTAATGCAGAATTTACAATTTGACATATGATTAAGTTTGTCCCAACTTCCCAACAGTTGTTTTGATGACTCTAAACTCCTATAAAATATCACTTGGATTTAGCAACAAACACTTAGACTGGTCAATATAAAATGGCCAATATAATCATAGCCTAGAATATAAAATACAAGACAACCTACAAGAATTCAAACCGAAGATATTTTACACTGCTGAACACAAACCATAACCAACCTGATACTCTGCTTCGACTGGAATGCAATCGAGTGAATATGGTTGTTGGAGACGGGCTATGATGCGATCCTGCCAGTGATTTGAAACAAAAAAAATACAGAGGTATTATTGAGAAACAATTTAAAGGGGGGTGTTATTAAGAGTTAAACATGCATATGAACTACGTCAACTATTTATTATGCCATACATTACACAAATCTAGGTGGCATAAAAGAGGGAACTCAATGAATGATAGACTGTAAATTTCCTCTTCTATGCCACCAAAATTCAATTCTCAAAGAACATGATAACCAAAGCTTCAGTTTATAACACTACTAGCCTGGACATATATACAAAAGCGTATTCTTGATTGGAAAGGCAACAATTGCTTAAAAAGAGATGCTATGGTTCATTTGATATTACAGATATTAAATCAATCCAGAATTTGACAAAGATAAACAAATCGAATAGTAAATCAGATGTACTACCAATAACAAAACAACACACAACAATGTACCACAACGATTTACCTTATTTTGAATTACATCTTTTAAAATGGTAGTGATCCTTGCTAAAGTTTCGCACTTCTTCTCCATTTCACTCGCATGTGTCAAATGTGCTACGTTTTTATCATCCTACAGACAATATAATCTCAAGCCAGTTCAACAGATAAGATAACCTCGCAAACTCGAAACACGAAAGAAGAGACTCCAGCAGCTCACCTTTCTCCCTTGGAGTTCAACTTGCAGATCGGCTATTTTTCTCTGTACAGAGGTAAGGTCCCTTAGAACCTTTATCAAGTCATCACCCTTTTCACCAGTACTACTGGACAAGTTCTGAAGCTCTTCCTACATCAAAAAAGTATAATTCAAACTTTTCTGAAATTCAAATCAGGAAGCTGCCACATTACAAACTTAACCAAGTAATCAGCTTTCTTCTTCCACTAACATATAACTATTTAATTCCGATTGGGTTTTCAAAATTAAGCTCAGAAATCTGGAAAATGTAGGAAAAGCTAAAACATGGGGAGTAAAAGCACAATGGGTTGGAGCTAATTCGAGGTCCAAACTAGCCAAACAGTGAAATTGGACATGGAGGACATAGAGATGTGCAGAAAGGAGGGCGAGGGTTTACCTGAGTAGGAGGAGCGGCAACGGAGAAGCCGAGATCCGAAGCGATGGAGAGGGCGTCGGACATGCCGCCGATGCGCCGCAGCGGTTTCTTCCCAACCCAAGTGCTGTCAGTCCCCATCGACATTGCCGCGCTACCCAAACACCGCCGTTCCGGCAACCACCACAATTTGCTTCGGTTGGTCTTCTCCCTCCACTGAGTTCTTGCTTTCAGAGGCAGCAATGCGCTGGAAAATTTCAAACCTGTTTGCAACGAACGCCCTCTGGCCGGCCGGGTGGACCTGCAGGACCCGTTCTTCAGCCCAATTTTTAAGGCCCAATAGCTTTATATAAGGTCTAAACTAATAAACCATAGAAAGGAGGATTCAAAATTATATTGTTTATAATATGTTGTGATTTACGGCTCAAAATTAAAGTGTTATACAAATCTGAAAGTGACGATCGATCGGACAAAAATAGAGGATAAGTGTTCGAGGAATTCTAGGCAATCGAAAACGATTGGAAACGGAAAGAGAAATCTTCTCGGAATTTTTGTTTTGTTATTTCTTTTTTATATGGACCGATTATATTAAATACATATAAGTATTATAAGTAAATTAAAAAAAAAGTTACTTTTAATTAAAGACAAAAAAAAAAAAAAAAAATTTGGGCCAAATTAGAGCCCACCCCGCCAAAACGAAGGCCATGCGGGAATTAGGGTTCTACAAACATCTTCACCTTCCCTATATAAACCCCTCTCGTCCTCCCAATTCTCATGTCGCTTTGGCAATTGTCTGTATACCCGCAGTCTCTCCTCTCTTCCCAATTCCTGTCTCAGTCTATTTCTATGAGGAAGAATGCCCAAAGTGACAGGAAGTGACGTATGACACTTTATACAGCGGCGCCCAGACCCCACCGGAGGCCGCCTCGTTGCCATCCCCCAGTGATTTTGTTCATTGGCCGGGAAATTGTTTTGCGGCTCCGGTTTGCCGCCGCCGTATGTGATTTGGAACGGGATCTGAGGGTCTTGAATTTTTCCGATCACTGCAATTATTATTTAGTTTAATTTTATTTATTTATTTATTTATCAGATTTTTGTAAAGGTTCGATGCCGTGACGACGCTAACTAAATAGCCATGACCGATATTGTGCTATGATTGAACCGAGAGAGAGCGAGGATCTTCTGTTTCGCATTCTGATAGGAACCTGTGGATCCTAATTTTTTACTGGTCCACCGATCCGTTTTCCTGCGATTACATTTTTAAGTTTCTTGAATTTTTATTTAATTTTGATAAAAACAAATTCTTTTGTTAAAGGATGAGCCTATGAGGATTTTGTTTTAGTTGGAATTACCGACTGATTTTTATTGATGTCAAATAACTGGCTTTCTGAGGCTTCAAAAATATTTTTAATTAAATGGGGTTTTCATTTAAATTTAAAATATTGGATTGTTTGTATATATTAAGTAAATTCTGAAAAAACAATTGAAACGCTTCATGCAAGAAGGAAACACATAATTAGTAGTCGTTTCAAACTACACTTCAAGTTCATTTAGAACCCTAAAACACTTTTAACAAAATCGTTTTCAATCTTTTTAAAAAACGAGCCTATAACTCGTAGTGTTTTACTAAAACCCCAGGTGCTTATTGAATAAGGATTTGGAAGTCCTTAAACCCTAAGCCCTTGTTGAAAGATCACTTGGTAGAAGCGCTTTTTGTCGTCGAAACCCACTACCAAAGTGAACTTATATAACTCACTTAAACAAACAAAAAATTTAGATACCGAGAATACAAGGCGCTTGATGATACTCGATTACGACATAATTTAACGTTCTTCAAAGCTGTTGGTTACGAGAAGGGGAATATATTCCTTTATTATTTGAGTCTACAAAAAGCAGCATATGGACCAACCAATTGCCCTACAACCCCTCCTACCTTTAACTGAACCCTATGACACAAAGGTCCCCAAAAATTGACAAGCTGAATAAAAAATAAAATTCCCATTTGCTAAAATTAATTATCCTCGGATCATAAATTACTACGCTAATCAACCTGATTAATCATTGTTAATTTGCAATTAGATAAGCTTGGCTGGAGCTGTTCATCTCTCTCAACTTCCGTTGATCGTGCCGGCCGGCCGCTATGTAGGCGGGAAGAATCTGTTGAGGTTAAACGGCAATGTGTAGAACTCTTCATTTCTGTTGTCTCCTCTGAACGTTCTGAACTTAACCCACCACGGCATCCCTCTGTCCTTCTTTGATTTTTCCACCTCCAAAGTGTTGTCAAGAAACACCGCCACGATTAGCCCCACGGTTGGAGGAGATGAGAATATGGTGTTCAGGAATGCATTGAACTGCAAACACGCACGAAATGGCATCACATTTTGCATTTAACGGGATCGATATGTATTACTTCATTGACAAGATATGCCATTATGTCTTTAGAACTTAACCAGAATGCCAGAGTTTGTTAGGATGCTACTCACCCATCCAGCATTGGTGTGGACGAGACCATGGTGCGAGGGGTTCCAATATTCGTTGAAAAAGCGAGGGACAGATATCCCAAGGAAGAGAGAGAGCCCGGTGATGATGAGGTTTCTCATAGAATTCATGTTTGTGAATTGAAGAAATGATAACCCTACCGAAGCTGCAGACAGGCAAGTAATGTTTGTGAAGAGAGTGAAAGAAGGAAACGATTAGGAAGCTTACTTAAGCTCAAGACATACCCACGAGGCCGAAGAGAACACAGTATAAAGCTGCATATATCGGGAAGGGTATCGATGCAAATACAGCCCCAAATTTACCTACAAACAGATTAGAGAGGAAATCAAATCTGAATCTCGATCGTGCTCTAAACCTCCTTGAATGTCAGAGAGTTAAATACTGACCTAAGGTTGAGAAGAATATCATGAATCCAGCAGAAATTTGAACAACTCTACGACTTCCAACTCGTGTTAGTCCAAGAAGTCCGACATTTTCCCTGGTAAACATAAACCTGATCTTAGTCAAGCTAATTTTAAATGGCAGAGAAGGCAACAAACTAAACTTTGCACCAATCTATTGTGGTGGCTTACACAGAAACAGTAGAACCAGTGCCTGTACCAAAAAGTCCATCAAGCAAAATACCGATGCCCTGAAAAATATATTAAAATTTCTGATTAAAGTTATCTCCAATATGCTAGTGGGATGCATGAAACATTTACCAAACTCAATCCACGATAGATAACAAAATCGCAGGTGTTTCAAAATTCATTCACCTGCCAGCCAATTCCCCGGCTCAATACATAAGCAGGAGGAGGAGTGGCAATTGCCAATCTTGATGCTGCCTTGTATGCAGCAGTTGACTGCAACATATAAGCAATTGTCACGAAAGCGACATATCCCCAAATCTTAAGCCACATAACCAAGATGGCACACTAAGGAGGCTGCTGTTGATAAGTGAAGCAATACAGCATAGAGTATCATGAATGAAAACCACATTTCAAAAATTGAATAAATACCTCAACCATTGAAACAAGAACTGCGGACATCATTGCAAATGAGTGACCTGCTGAAAATGTAGGAGGACCCCACTGCAGAGGATACGGGAACTTGAACCTAAAATGGCGTAATAAAGATCTTAAAACCAAAAAGAGTTCAGAAGACATGATGAGAAGGCAAATTCTTCTTTGACATACCATGGGGCAGTAGATATGAGATTTCCCCTGTCTGTGCGGCAGCTGATTTGGGTTCTAACAGGCTTGTCACGGTAAGCCCCACTGGCAGTTAAGATAAGGGAATAGATCCAAATGATCGTGACACAAAACAATACTGGAAACCGTTCAAAAATAGGGACATCTCTAAATGGTCTCACATGCTTCAGATACTGAGAATAAACAAAGACAAACTTTCGTCAAGGAAAGAAACGATTAGTAGACGTGTCAATACAATTTTAATAGAAAATCACTTACTTGAGACAACCCAATGACCAACAACAGCATCGGAATTCCAATTTCCACACAATTTCCCAACTGAAACAAATATAGAAATTATATAGTTGCATAATTTTCCAAAAAATGAATATAAAGATAGCAAATGGAATATGAGGTTTCCGTTGCATACAGTAAAATACCAAGCTAGAAGAAGTATGCTTATGTAGAAATGTCACGTGGTTCAGTTCTCACCAAGTTTTAAATTTTGTAGTCGAAATAGGACTTATGACAATTTCGATATATTAGAAAAGTTCATTAAAGGGGGAGAGATTCTGCAGGAAAATATGGGATATACAAAATTCAATGAGTGAAAATATCCTATGGCAAAAGGTTTACAATATGCTGAAGTGCTCAAAGGGGTCTTCTTTAAGTAAAATTCCAGAATTGTGGGATATTCTAGAACAAATGGACGAAAGTTTTGTGATTCTCTAGAAAAAGAAATGCTGCACCTAATGAGACACAAACCACGTGGCATAGAAGCTCCTCCAGGGTCAACCTAATGGAATGATAAATTGCCTCTCATAGAAAAACTTACCGCTGGAAACCCCCGTTCAAACAATCCCAAGCCAACCAATCCAACTACAGGTGCCATGCCAAGTGGACTGAAAAACCTGCAAGATAACCAGTATGGAGCTGAATCAATCAATTACAAAATAGGAGCTTAATTTTTTTTTTTTACATTTTCTAGTTTCGCCATACCTTGAGAAAAGACCCCAAACTTGGCTGTAACCCAGAATGATTTGTATGCTGGAGGCTACAATTAGAGCTCCTTGGATAGCACGCATTGTTTGTATAAATCTCTGCAAACCCATGACATGGGAAGATCTCTTTCAATACCCTATCAAATAAGAAAGGTGCTAAAGTACAATTGCTAAATAGGAAATCAATGCATAAATATCTGATGGGATTGAGATTTCCGTTGACATTAATTGTAATATCTAAAGTCACAAAACTTATGAATCGCATGCACTCATTCCCCCTCCTATTCAGCCTTAAAATGATCCACATTTGGGAGACATCACATTTTGCAGGGTAAGCTTGCAATGAAGCTACATTTCTGCATATTACTCTCAAACTCAGGTACTTGCTCTTCCAGATCCAGCTGCTAGTAAATCAGTATGCAATTCATCCCCAATACGTGCACTATAATGTCATGAAATTGTTGGTGCATATATTTATTTCCACGAGCATCCCAGACACACTGCATATGGTGAAGGGGAGTACTAGGGGAATTACTTACTTCATGAGGTTCAGCAATCCGTTGCAATTTGTGGTCGCTCACAATATAAGCTATGGGAATGACATAAGAAAAGGACCCCCCAACTACCGCAGGCAACCTGGTTCCGAAAAGCGCTTGGAGAAGGGTGTTAATTCCAGCTACAAAGAGTAGCGTTTGTATGACTCGTGCTTTGTCACCCTGGTCATGATCAAGAAAACGGTATTTAAAAGAAATAACAGAGTGACCAAACAAGATTGCCAGAATAAATTTGTTGGTTTGCACTAAGATTGGCTTACATCACTTCCTCCCATTGCAGGGACCAGCGCCGAAGGAATCATCACACTCGTACCAAGCATCATGATGTAGTTTTGAAATGCTAGAATTATGGTTTCAGCTGCAAGACAAAATCTTCAACAAATGAATACAAATGAAAGATCAAGCAAACAAATTGCATACTTTCCCACCACCCCTAATCCTTAAAAATGCACACATTGACCATTAGATGCCATGTCTAACGCATGATTCACAACTCCAACTGCTCCACAAGCAGAGGAGAAGCTCTGCCCTGGTGGGCAAAATGGTAATGAGAACCCTCCTCATTAGTATTTCCTAATGAGTTGCTGCACTTCACCAGTAATTACAAATTTAATATTCTCAGCAACCAGACAAGGCATATAAGTTTTTATATTTGTTCGAACTTCTGGATAATAAAACCACATTCCCCACCAGTCTCTCGATATGGTAAATGTTCAAATTCCCAGATTTTCTAATTACTCACAGAACTGAACAACTCAGACACACACAAAATACACCTAAAGAAAAAAGTAATGCGGCATTGCTTGCATTCATACTCTCTGAAGAAATATCAAATACCAGTAAATATAATCTCAGCAGCCATTGAAGCCACCAAAGCAAACACCTTGAAAACAAAAACCCCTCACTTTTCTCTTACCCAATAACCTTCGGCTTCAAAAACCAAAACCCAGATCAACAAAAATGGAGATTGATGCTAAGATAGAGGCTGAGATAGCTAACCCCAACCTACTTGAAAAATCCAAAGAACCCCATTTGTTATTTCACACACAAAGCTCAGATATTCTGAAAAACATAGAGAGAGGAGAGAGTACCCCAAGGAGGGTTGGAGTCTATGCAGTACTCAAGGTCTTGGAGCTGATCCATGGGAAGGTGGGTAATGTCAGCCATTGATGAATCCTCCTGTGAGCTGAGCTGCTCAGATTACTTCCACACAAACCAAAAAAACCCAGAAATCCAAAGAGGAGAAGAAGAAGGAATAATAAAGTAAAGTTGCAGAGATATAAAGTGAGAGCACACACTCAGGAAACAAAAAAAAAAAGAGAGAACAACATGCAAAGCCTCTCTGTGACGCTCTCTGCTGTCGTCGGCCAGCCTGCCTCTCTCTCTCTGCCCTCTCTTTAAACAGTGCATATATGATATTACGCATTTGCCCTCTCCCCATTTGGGGCCGTTGTCCTCCTTCAACATTGAAAAGACGCTTTCGTCCATGCCATTGTTGTACGGCAAATCTTTTTGATGAGTGGCTTTTTTTTGGGGCCCAAGGAAAGGATACTCTATGACCTCTATGGGGACTCTATATGACTGAATGAGAACCTCATAACATCAGCATTCAATTATGACATGTTGATCATTGGGTTTGATGCAGAATTTTATTTTTGTGTATTTCTTGTCACGTGATTTTATCAGTAACTTTAATTAAACTGAGTTATACAAATTTACAGGTTCGTTATTGTTTATGCGCATCTGAACCAATGTCATCATTAACAAATCGGTCTTTAGTGTACTACTCTTAACTCATGTGATAGCAACAGTTGTCAACAATAGCATTAGAGACACGGTTACACGTAGTCATTGATGCATTGTAGCGTCCATTTGCTTCAAAATCTAATAAACTCTCGTGCACGCGAGCAACTGTCATTACCATACTTGGGTTGTAGGTAAAAGTCCAAATGGAGCTCTCTAGTTTAACTAAGACGAGTTCTGGCAAAATGAGAATTGGCCATTTATGCGTTAGTGAATGTAATTGTTTAAGCATTAGAAAATCTACTTACATCAACAACTGAGAAGTACTCACGCACATAACTAATTGTGAAAGTTCAGTAGCTTAACTTTTGATTGAGGAATTTTACAAGAGAAATGCTAAGGTGACTCTCTCAAAATGAGACTCTTTGCAACCTTTTTTTTTGGCACAAAATTTTATAATGTTGACATGAGATTGTGCCAAAAACATAAGATGGTGAAAAATCCACAGAACACCCTACTTTTGAAATAATCTCTTTAGCATGTCTCATTTTGCTATGCATAACGACTAGGGACTATTTATGTACAGAACTAGACGATGGTTGATTTAACTTTTGAAGAGAAGGTCATTGTTGGTAATCCACAGTGAAACGTTATAGGTAGGTGGGACTGGGGGCAAGTTAATGAGCTGAATTACGGTTACATTTTTTCAGAGATTTTAATTACATTACTTGTCCTTCCTCTTTTTTATACGTGGGAGGGGAAAGTGAGAGAATATGTAATGCCATTGGGGCCAGGCCAAGCGAAGAGAGTGGCAGTGGGAGGTAAATAAGTGGAAAGGGGGGGGACCAAAGTGGTAAAAAGGGTGGGTAAAAAAGTCAAAGAACGGGAGGGCACGTGCGGGTGTTTAATTAGAGCTTTCGGCTTCTGCTTTGCAATATATATTCCCACCACCAGCATGACATTCCCTTCCCTTCCCCACGAAATCCGATTCCCCTCCTCCAACTTTTTTCGAAAACACTTTTTTTAAAATTTTAAAAACGCAAATACAAATCCAATCCAATCCTCTTTTTTTTTTTAATTTTTAAAAACGCAAAAACAAATCCAATCCAATCCCATTTTTTTCTAAAACGAAAACCAACCATCGTCATCTGAGCTAGCTGTTGTTTCGTTTTCAAGTTCACAAGATAAGAATCTCCAAAAGCCAAAACACTCTCTCTCTCTCTCTCTCTCTCTCCCTCTCTCTCGCTCTAAAAATCTGGATGCATTGCCAGCCTAAAAACGAGGGGGTGGGGGTGGCTTCAGGCTTTGAACTTTTTGATTTTTCTGTAGAAAATAGATAAGGGTCGAAATTTTTGGGTTTTTGAAATTGCTTTTTATTGGTACGAAAAGTTTGCATGATGTCATTTGAACTAGGGTTTATGATGGACTGATATACATAGGACTTATCGTATGATCTGTGATTGCTTCGTTGCTTGTGCTTACAACCAAAAACAGAACAAAAAAATACAGTTACAATTGACATGTCAATTATATCGGTACGTTATTGACTATTGACGTATCTTTCGTGCGTATTGATTATAATACGGATACTTTGATTATGTAATTATCGATATACTTGTTAGGTTGGCAGATAAGACACGTGATCAAGTTGTTCAACTTAAATATTTCTTGATCAACAACGTAACTGTAATTCATAAAATTTAAAATCATAAGAAAGTGGCTACAACCATCCCAAACAATCACTTGCATTACCAGTTGGAATGTAAAATCACTACTTAAAATGCCCTTATAGTAATCTCAACATTTTTTTTTCATATGAGAATTAGATGGACATGCAATCTTTGGATGGTATAATGTTTTAAAAGGCGGAGGTGAAGCCAAGGCGTTTCATCGATAACTCCGGCTAACCAAAAGCCTTGAGGTGTTAGGCGAAGCCCACGTGACGTAAATTAGGGCCGGCTCAGGCCCAATGTGGGCAAGCCGACCGTCCAAGGCCAAAAAAATTGGGGGCACCAAAATTATTAGAGTGGTATATTTATATATGTTCATAAGATTATAAATTTAGAAAATTTGGTTTAATGACAAAGAAATTTAACTATAAATGGTGGTTTTGTCATTTGAAATTAATGAGAAAGTCTTGGGTTCAAAACATTATGTGTGTTTATTTACATTCCAATTTTTATAAATTTCTTTTCATTACAGTATAAATTTATAAACTTTGGCTAAATAATCAAGAAGTTTAACTAGAAGCAATGATTTTTGTTGTTTAAAATTAACGAGAGGTCCTAAATACGAAATGCTATGTGCATGTTTTTTTTCTTTCAATTTCTACTAATTTTTGTTTTGTTGTTAATTTATTTTTAATTACTAGCTAGTAGCTATGTGGGTTGCTATTTTTAAAATAATAAGGATATTTTGATTATGTAATTATCGATATACTTGTTAGGTGGACATATAAGATACGTGATCAAGTTATTTAACTTAAATATTTCTTGATCAACAACGTAACTGTAATTTATAAAATTTAAAATCATAAGAAAGTGGCTACAACTATCCCAAACAATCACTTGCATTACTAGTTAGAATGTAAAATCACTACTTAAAATGGCCTCATAGTAATCTCAACATTTTTTTTTCATATGAGAATTAAATGGACATGCAATTTTTGGATGGTATAATGTTTTAAAAGGCAGAGGCAAAGCCAAAGTGTTTCATTGATAACTCCGGCTAACCAAAAGCCTTGAGGTGTTAGGCGAAGCTCACGTGACGTAAATTAAGGCCGGCCCAGGCCCAATACGAGCAAGCCGATCGTCCAGGGGCCAAAAAAATTGGGGGCACCAAAATTATTATAGTGGTATATTTATACATGTTCATAAGACAATTGTTAGATCCACATCGCTCAGGGGAGTGGATCCTCTATACCTTATATGTACATGCACACCTCCAAATAGCACGAGGCCTTTTTGGAGCTCACTGGCTTCAGGTTCTATAGGAACTCCGAAGTTAAGCGAGAATAGGCCAGAGCATTCCCATGATGGGTGACCCATTGGGAAGTTTCTGCTCGCGTGAGTTCCCATAAACAAAACCGTGAGAGTGTGGTCGGGGCCTAAAGTGGACAATATCGTGCTACGATAGAGTTGAGCCCGGATTATGGTGGAGTCCGGGTTGGGATGTGATAACTATAAATTTATAAAATTTAGTTTAATGACAAAAAAATTTAACTAGAAATGGTGGTTTTGTCATTTGAAATTAATGAGGAAGTCTTGGGTTCAAAACATTGTGTGTGCTTATTTACATTCCAATTTTTACAAATTTCTTTTCATTACAGTACAAATTTATAAACTTTGGCTAAATAATCAAGAAGTTTAATTAGAAGCAATGATTTTTGTTGTTTAAAATTAACAAGAGGTCCTAAATTCGAAATGCTATGTGCATGTTTATTTTTTTTCAATTTTTACGAATTTTTGTTTGGTTGTTAATTTATTTTTAATTACTAGCTTGTAGCTACGTGGGTTGCTATTTTTAAACATTCATTCTAATTCAAGTCTAATCTTTAACAAAGAGTAATGCATTGACTAAATTTTAGACCAAATTTGCAAATCATATGACGTGTCATCAAAATGCTTAATTTAATGCCCATTCATTGATTATACATATCCTTAAAAATTCGAAAACATCACTATTTTTTTAGTCTTATATTGACAAGGTTAGTAAATAAGAAAAGACACCTCACGATTATACAAACACACTTTAAAGGTTTAGATGAAAAACAAAACTCATAAGTTATCTACTTGTAAGCCCGAAGTTTTTTGGTTTCTTTCTCTTGATACAAAATAAATTAGTTTTTTTCGTGTTTCTAAATTATTGAGTTTGAAGTTCTTTTTGAAATATAATTTTATCGATGTCTTCCGTGTGAAAACAAATAATTTTTTATATGAAGTGGGGACTCATTTTTTGGGGTCGTCCAGAGCCTCAAAAATCTCTGGACCAGCCCTGACGTAAATAATTGGGGACTGTTGTGGGTTATAAAAAAGATTACAAGACTTGGCTCAAAACAACTTCGTTTCGAGCCAAAAATCTTCTTCTTCTTCTTCACGGTTGTCTTTTTCATGAAGAAGTTGTCGCTGCAACAGAAAAAAAAAGGGCAGAGCTTCAGAAGCCCAACCTTACTTCGAGGGGTGCCCAGAAAATTTCAAGCAAGGATTTCGACCGCCATAGCAGGCCTTAAGGCGTGCCTTGACCACGCCTAGACGAGTTTTCACCTACTTTCCCTAGGCAGAGGGATTTCCATCCCTGTTCCACCTCCGAAGCCGCCTAGGCACTCATCGAGACGCGTTTTTTAAAACACTAGTATAATGAAAAAAAGAGAAGGATTCTCTCTCCTCTTTTTTTCCTTCCATTTCCCTCCCCTCCTATTTGAACAATCACGATTAAGCCACGTTAATATCTTATATTAATTTTTTATAGAAAGAGAAAGATAAAATAGAGAGTATGAGAAGAGGAGATTGAAAAATAAGGAGAGAGAATCCGAATCCATGAAAAAATTGTCTGGTAATATGGAACAGTGAAGCATAATATAAATTATAATGCATGTTTACTATATGAGCGTGTATATATATATATATATATATATATATATTATTTTATAAGTTGCATGTGTGTCTCAGTGCCTGTGTCTGTAACAACAGATGTTGTTCCCCTCTTGTAAAACAAAATTAATTAAATAATCATCTTTAAACCCCTTTTTAATATTTTTCGAATTTGGAATAACTTGTTTACCTCCCAAACCCCACCATCAAATCAAATCTCGTAATTTGGCCATATTCTTTGCTGCACCCCACTCTTATTACTTGGGAAAAGTATCATCGCGGGATCATTTTCATGGGATCCCAAGAATCTTGTGATCGTTCATCGTAAATCGTGCGGTCAGTTTTTATTAGATACTATTTATATTTAATTTTAAATTTTAAATAATTTCTGACTCACGATGTACGATGAACGACCACGATAACGGAATCTCAAGAAACTTGACCTTACTCTTTATCTTCCGTTTTTTTTCCTCAAATATTTGTGGCTCGATTAAGAAAATAGCAACTTACACGATAATGGTGCACTGTTATCGTGACATTTTGTGTCACTCGTACAATGTTATTATATAAAAAATTAACACACGATGACAATGTATCACTAACACAAAATGTTATATATAGTAGCGATGTACACGTGCCATATCAGAGAGACTTTTTAGTGTATTTGGTACAAATGGCGGATCAAGGATTCGAATCTTCGGTGGTCCTGGTATTAAAGATTCAAGCTCTTTAGATAAAAACAGAGTGTGAAGCACACCAATTTTTTTTTCTTCAATCTTTCACTGTGGCATTTCATCGAACATTTGATGAGTGATATCGAGAGAATTTATCGAGTGTTGTCTGTGTAACCTATCAAGATATGCTTAACAAGTGTTATATCAAACACTTAGTAAGTACAAAGGTACTCGTACAAAATATTCAGAGGGTTCACATGTATATTTTATGAACTTCAGTGGTCTTGGGATATCATCTAGTCCCAATATGAATTTGCTTTTGCTCGGCACATGAGCCAGTATACTATGTGTTATAACACAAATAGAGAGATATTACAAAATATATCAATCTCTTCACTTATATAATAACATTTTGTATACGGCCCTGTGTTCGTATATAGAGTAATGGCTTGCTCTTCTGTACGTACTCATCTATGGCAACACCTATCATGAATGATTTACACGAGAGAGAAAGTATCAGCAAATATTTAAGGGAATAAAGTGAGGTGAGCTCATGAGTTGCTGAGGGTTTTGCAGATGACTCTGGCTGCACATATTTCTTTCCCTTTCTGCGACTGACTTGTCACTCTCTTGGCCTCCCTCAGTTAATCAACAAGGACACCACCATACGGCAACAATAATTCTTTCACTCTCTCTCATCGTTCATTTTTGTTCTCATGCTCTATTTTAGTGTAAATAATAGTTTGTTAAAAAAAAAAAAAATTGAAGTTACGCAACTTCAAGTTTGGATGAAGTAGGAGGCGAGATGTTAGAGAAGTATGTACGAGCTGCATGTACTTTGTTATCCATAAAATTTTGATTGAAAATTAACCCTTGACATAAGAACCATTTGTTAAAGGGTTTTAATCATCAATGGTCCTTGAGATTGACCAAACTTATCATTTTAGTCCTTCACTTTCAAAATCAATCAATGTCGTCCCTGACATTCACCACCACACATCAATTTGGTCATTCCGTTTAGATTCCGTCAAATATTTCTAGTAATTTGCATGTGGGACTCACAAAGCCAATAAAAATGGTGACACGTGTATTACACAAAAGAAAGTTTTTATCATAAATGGTTCCTGACAGTGACATTGTTCAAACTCCTCATTCTGGTCCCTGAGTTTAGAAAATCAATAAATTTGGTTCCTGACTTTAAGTACTGCACATCAATTTAGTCATTCCGTTAAAAATTCGGTCATTATTTTTTGTTAGTGTGATAATATGGTCCCACTAATCAAATCATATGGCGCCACATGGATTAACTATAAAAAAAATATTTTTTTAAGATTTAAAACTAAAAGTACCATAAGAAATTAAAAAAAAAAAAACTAAAAGGAAAAAAAAAAGACATCATTATCTTGTCCTCCATGAACTCACTTCTCATTCTCTCTAGTTGGTTATAATCCTATCAAATTTGAATTGCATTTGGATTCGATTTTATTGAATTTAGATTGAATCTTATTTTCCAATCGGGATTGTGTGATGCGAGATAAATGTCAGCGTGGAATATTCGCCAGTTGGTTCAATCTAAAAAAATTAGTTTCTTATAGTTAATCCATTTAGGGCCATATGATTGGATTAGTGGGACCGCATCAGTACACTAACAAAAAATGTTGACGAAATTTTAATGGAAAGACTCTATTAATGTGCGATAGTGAAAGTCAGAGACCAAATTTATTGATTTTTTAAACTCAGGGACCAAAATGAGGAGTTTGATCAATGTCAAGGACCATTCATGATAAAAACCTTCTTTTGTGTAATACACATGTCACCATTTTTTTGGCTTTGTGGGTCCCACATGCAAACTAACAGAAATATTTGACGGAATCTGAACGGAATGACCAAATTGTCAGGGACGACATTGATTGATTTTGAAAGTGAGGGACCAAAATGATGAGTTTGGTCAATCTCAAGGACCATTGGTGATAAAAATGCTTTGTTAAATGTTGGAGGACCATACCACTAGTGTTATAGTCTAGTAATATTATTCTTCATTTGCAAATAAAAAATCTCGAGCTTGACTCGTATTTTAAATTTCTATATCATTGGATCAACAAACAATCAAAATGACGTAGGACTATGGAGTATGGACTATACCTACTAGCATATTTCGTACTAGGCTAAGTAGGCATGGGCCAGTTTAGCATGAGGTCCATAGCCAAACTCAGAGAAAAGCCCAAATTTGTACAGAAGACAGGTTGCAGCCAGCCATCACTTCAGATTCTGCCAGAAAAAAAGCTCCTTTTGGTTTAAAAAAAAAAAAAAGGAAAACTAATGAAAAAGGTTTGAAAACTTTGAGTTTTAACGATAAGGACAAAATAAAGGGTAAAGTGAATAGTACCATGTTTGACTTTTTAGTATAAAAATGTGAATTTTCGTTAAAATGAACAGTACCGCGGGTTTTTCGTTAAAACTTCCAAAAAAAAAAGCTCCTTTTAGAATTTCTGGCAGTTGTAGGATGTAGGTGATGTTATCGGATTAAAAGCCGATTCTATTTGTTTTGCAGCTTTACCGTTGGATAAAGCTTAAAAATTTAAGTAAAAAAACTTTAAATCTTATTCAGAAAAGTTTTTCTCTTTTAATAGTTCGTTACCACTTAAAAATTTTGCCAAAGATTATTAAAAAAATAATTTTAGTCTAATGTTTTTCGGTGACCTTTTTCAAAAATAAAATTTATGTAAATTATTCTAATTTATTTTTATGAAAAATTTAAAATTAAAATATTAAAATTTTGATAAATAATGAAAAATCGCACAATGTAAGTTTTATATGTTGTGGACTATTTTATTTGACAGAGGGAGAGAGGGCCGGCGGCAGAGAAAGAGAGAAAAGAGAGATGTGTGTTTGAAGAATTGTAGGGGAATTGTGTGTTTATCCCTCCTACATTGAACCTTTATTTATAATAATAAGATGATAGGATATTCCTTGGTCCCCAAGGAATATCAGTTACAATAGGAAAGGATAAACTCTAATCTAATCTATCCTAGGATTTACACAATCATACTTCGATTAGGAATGTTTCACAACACTCCCCCTTGAGTGTGTAAATACTCAAGGTAGATTTTAGCATCATGCAGAAGTTGAGGAAGTCGACTCGTCAGTGCTGATTCCAAGGACCAATGCTTATTCTCAATAAGGTAGGAACTTGCATAAGTAGTAAGTCTCACTAAAAACCCTAAGGCTATGGCAAAAACCCGAGTAGGGACAAAATCCATAGTCTAAGGAAAAATGCGTGAGAAAAATGCAAAGTCAAAAGAAACGTCTAAATGACGTCATCAGGGATATGACCAGCCCAAGGTGGGTGCCTCGTTAAAACCTAGTTAGGTAGCAAAAACCCAGTGGGAAAAATGCTCCTAATCGTAGGGAAAAAGAGTACATTAAGATCAAGCGAGTATCTACAGGATACTCCCCCTGAGTTTGACATAATTCCAAAGTGAAATAGCAAAGTTACAACTCAGAAAGTTTACGCATACCGATTCCATGAACAAGCTTCTGAAATGTCGTCTTCGGTAGTGATTTGGTGAAGAGGTCAGCCAGATTGTCTTGCGAACGGATTTGCGTGACTTCGTTCTTCTGCTGCTCTTGTTGTTGATGTGAAAAGAAAAACTTTGGCGCAATATGCTTGGTGTTGTCTCCTTTGATGTAACCCTTCTTGAGTTGTTCGATGCAAGCTGCGTTGTCTTCAAAGATCGTCGTCGGGACATCAATGGCTGGGTGAAGATCGCAGGAGCTTCGAATATGACTCACTACTGATCTCAACCAAAAGCATTCCCGAGTTGCTTCATGTAAGGCGAGGATTTCAGCATGGTTAGACGAAGTGGCAACTAAGGTCTGTTTAGTCGACCTCCAAGATATTGCGGTGCCTCCAACGGTAAAGACATAACCCGTTTGAGAGCGCGCCTTGTGCGGATCTATTAAGTATCCTGCGTCGGCATAACCAACAAGGCGGGAATCAACTCGAGGAGTACATTATGCGACACCATTCGAGGATTCGTAGGGATAGAACAAGCCCAAATCCGTAGTACCCTTAAGGTAACGGAAGATGTCTTTTACGCCAGTCCAGTGTCTGCGTGTAGGTGCATTACTGTATCTTGCCAAAAGATTAACAACGAAGGAAATGTCGGGTCTAGTACATTGAGCTAAGTACAATAAAGCGCCTATTGCACTTAGATAAGGAACTTCAGGCTCCAAAATCTCTTCATCATCCTCCTTCGGACGGAAGGGATCTCGTTTTGCATCTAGTGTACGAACGACCATAGGAATACTCGAAGACTTCGCTTTATCCTCATTAAAGCGGCGCAACACCTTCTGGGTGTAGTTCGATTGATGTACTAGGATTCCATCCGAACGATGCTCTACCTCGAGACCGAGACAGTATCGAGTTTTACCTAGATCTTTCATCTCAAATTCCGACTTCAGATGCGCGGCAGTTCTCGCGAGCTCTTCAGGAGTTCCGATGAGATTCATGTCATCGACATATACTGCAACAATCGCAAATCCGGAATGTGACTTCTTAATGAACACACAAGGGCATAATTCGTTGTTCACATATCCCTGACTAGTCAAATACTCACTCAGACGGTTATACCACATTCTTCCGGATTGTTTCAAGCCGTAGAGTGAACGCCTCAGCCGAATTGAGAGCGTGTTCCGAGGTTTGGAAATATTTGAACCAGTCAATGTAAGTCCTTCAGGAACTTTCATGTAAATTTCCTTATCAAGATCCCCATAGAGATACGCGGTTACTACGTCCATCAGCTGCATATCCAGTTTTTCGGAAACTACCAAACTGATAAGGTAGCGAAAGGTAATCACATCCATAACGGGTGAATAAGTTTCGTCATAGTCAATCCCGGGGCGTTGTGAGAAACCTTGTGCAACAAGACGAGCTTTGTAACGCACAATTGCGTTCTTCTCATTACGTTTCCGAACGAAAACCCACTTGTAGCCAACGGGCTTCACATGTGGAGGAGTAGGAACTACAGGTCCAAACACCTTACGTTTCGCAAGCGAATCGAGTTCAACTTGGATTGCTTGTTTCCAGTTTGACCAATCAGCTCTACGTCGACATTCATCAACGGAACGCGGTTCAATGTCATCGCTCAACATGATCTCAGTAGCTACTGCAAATGCTAATGCATCGTCGACAATCATCTCATTTCTACGCCACACATCATCTAAGCTAGCATAATAGACCGAAATCTCACGATTCTCGGGAGGAGGATTCGTCTCTTCAAGGACGCTTCCATAATCTAGAATTTCCTCATGAGTTGGGTAGAATGAGTAAGCGATAGTCGGATTCACGGTAGGTTCTTCAGGACCTTGTGCCGTGGTTTTCCTTTTCCGGGGGTGTGAATCCTTTGAACCAAGGGGTCTGCCACGCTTTTGTGTAGGGGCAGATGATTGGCTAGCCGCTAATGTACGTGGATCACCAGAATTGGTGTCCCGGGCTTCCAGGAGGGTAGTCCGTCGTACATTTGGTACATCTATCTTTGTAGGCGTATTCGCAGCTGGAATGTGTGATCTTGTCACGCGCGCTAGATCGGTGAAAGCATCTGGCATGCTCTGAGCTATGCTCTGAAGATCTAATATGCGCTGCACTTCAGTTTCAGACTGAGCAGTGCGGGGATCTAAATGAGACAAAGTGGGAGTCATCCACGATAATTCGCGTCGTTCTTCGGGAACGTTGACATTCTTATCTCCCCCTAACGACGGGAAGACTGTCTCATAGAAGTGACAATCCGCAAAACGAGCGGTAAACAGATCGCCTGTCAAAGGTTCTAAGTAACGAATAATCGAAGGAGAATCATATCCGACATAGATTCCCATTCTTCGCGGAGGCCCCATTTTTGTACGTAAGGGCGGCGAGATAGGCACATATACCGCACAACCAAAAACGCGCAGATGTGATATGTCGGGTTCGTATCCGGTAACCAACTGAAGGGCACTAAATGGTTGTGTCGCAACAGGCCTCAGGCGGACCAACTTTGCTGCATGCAATATTGCATGGCCCCAAGCAGCGATCGGGAGCTTGGTACGTATGACCAACGATCGAGCAATCATTTGTAAGCGCTTAATGAAAGCCTCTGCCAGGCCGTTCTGGGTGTGAACATGGGGTACAGGATATTCAACTTCAACCCCAACCGACATGCAATAGTCATCAAAAGTTTTAGATGTGAATTCTCCAGCATTATCCAATCGAATAGATTTGATTGGATAATCAGGGTGGTGAGCCCTGAGCTTGATAACCTGAGCCAACAGTTTGGAGAATGCAGCGTTCCTTGTGGACAACAAGCACACGTGTGACCAACGTGTGGAAGCGTCAACCAAAACCATAAAGTATCTAAATGGTCCGCATGGAGGGTGAATCGGTCCACAAATGTCCCCCTGAATCCGTTGTAGAAAGATGGGAGGATTCGAACGAATCTTGTCATAAGAAGGCTTAGTGATAAGCTTTCCCATTGAACATGTTTGACATGCGATTCCTTGGATCGAACCTAAACCGCGGGTTAGTGGATGCCCGTGTGAAGATTTGAGGATACGGCGCATCGCTATTCGTCCAGGATGTCCCAAACGATCATGCCAAAGTGTAATTTCGTGCGCGGTCCCAGTAGTAGGGCCGGCCATATAGTGGCATTCTATAGGGCGTACGGTCGTAGTATACAGACCACTCGGGTTACGCTCAATCTTCTCTAGAATACGCTTCTGGCCATATTCGTAGGAAGTTATGCACAGAAATTCAACTCCGTTTTCTACGTGGGTTTCAGCGTGGTAATTGTTATCTCTAATATCCTTGAAACTTAGCAACGTTCTTCCGGAACGTGGAGAATAGAGTGCCTCAGCAATGGTCAAGATTGTACCATTGGACAACATTATACGTGCCTTACCGTATCATTCTATCAGGTTGGATGGGCCTGAGAGGGTTGTCAGAGGTGCATTCTTAGGTATGAAGTTAGTGAAATAGATGTGTTCACGCAAAACTGTGTGCGTGGTTGCACTATCTGCCAGACAACTAACTTTCCCACTAGTCATACCTAGAATGAAAAATTAATTTGAATCGGTCACATGCATAAAAGTTTATAAAACAATTATCAATTCAAAATAATTTAATTTATTCAAGGATTAAAATTGAATATCCAAAATAAATCACCAACTAATAATCCAAAACATGAAGGAAAATTGTTCAAAAATCAACCAAAAACAAGGGGGGGTTCGGCCACTAGGTGGAATTCGGCCCCATTTGTCTTATTTTAGCTAAAAAAATAAGTCTATGTCTAAGATTCTAATCTTCCATAGGGGTGGTATCCTCCTGAAAATCAGAAACCTCCATCTTTGTAGTCTCCGGTTCGTGCACTTGCATGAAGTTTGATTCAAACTTCTTACGACGAGAATGATATTCATCTACAACCTTCTTGGGAGCACAGCAAACACGGGACCAATGGTCCTTTGAACCACAGCGATAGCACATATCGTCATCCATGGTTTTAGGTGCTTTACCTTTATTCTTGAAGTTCGGGGCCTGAGGAGCGAGGTTTGAGCGCTTCGGGGCTTTATTTCCTCCCTTGGGTAGGCCTTGTCTCTGTTGACCTTGGTGGGATGGCTTCTGGCCTCCCCTGCCACGCCTCTGTTGGCGTTTTGGGTGCTGGTTAGTGCTATAATGTGCTTCAGGCACAGCAGTAGCCCCAGTAGGTCGAGCTTGATGATTCTTCATCAACAGCTGGTTCTGCTTTTCAGCAAGAAGTAAAACAGAGATCAAATCCGAGAATTTGGTGAACTTCTGAGCTCTATATTGTTGCTGCAGGACAATATTAGAAGCAGAGAAGGTCGAGTAGGTCTTCTCCAGGAGATCCTCTTCAGTCAAAGTTTCATTGCAAAACTTGAGAAGTGATCGGATTCGACAAACTTCAGAATTATATTCATTCACAGACTTAAAGTCTTGGAAGCGCAAGTGCTGCCAGTCGTGTCTTGCTTCAGGCAAGAATATGTCCTTTTGGTGATCAAAGCGATCAGCCAAAGCGACCCATAATGCACGTGGATCCTCTTCAGCAAGATACTCAGTTTGTAGAGCGTCATGGATATGTCTTCGGATGAAGATCATAGCAGTGGCTTTTTCAGCTTCGCCAACAGGTTTATCTGTTGCTTCTTCAATAGCCGGACGCAAGTTCTTTGCAGTGAGGTGGAACTTCACATCTTGAACCCACTTGAGGTAGTTCCTTCCAGAAACCTCCAAAGCGGTGAAGTCAAGTTTGTTCAAATTTGACATGTTCCTATCACAAATAGATGGACAAGATGTGGTTAGTGTAATGGAGAAGAAAATCGATCAATTCACGTAGGAGTAGAACATACAGGTTCTAATAGACATGTATTGGTTTAATTTTGCATGAAAAACTGCGGGTTTTCATGGGTGAGTTGTTTAAGTGAAAACTTCAGGTTTTCAAACAAGGCATGTTTATAAGAAGAAACTTCAGGTTTCAAAAATAATTATGAACTTCAGGTTCATATATTCCTGCAGGCAAACACGAATATATATGCAAACAAATATGCAACAAGTATATGCAAAAATATAACTTCAGGTTTATAATTATAATTGAATTTGAATTATTTGGACTTCGGGCCAAATTAAAGTGTGGTTGAAAAATATATAAACCCATTTGGGCCTAAAAATAATTAGGCAAGTAATATTCGGGGTCCAAAAGAAAACACTAAGCCACGGGTGGCTTGAAGAATTGGTCCGTGAGACATATGCCCAAAAATTGGACAAGGGAGGGTCTCAGGGTGAGCTGCAGGCTCACGGGGTGGACTGGGCTGCTTTAAGCAGCCTAAAAAAAACCTTTTTTTTTTGCTGGCCGCTTCAGGCTGGCCCAAAAAAAACAAAAAGTTTTTTTTTCTTTTCTTTCAGGCTGGGCCGCTGCAGGCAAGCCCAGAAAACAAAATTTGTTTTTTTTTTTTTTTTTTTTCGCACGGGCTAGGCCGTGACATCTCAGAGCAGCAGCAAGCCCAAAGGGCGCTGATGCAGGCCGAGGAACAGGAGCCCACTAGGGCTCGGGTTGCAGGGAACCAGGACATCCCAGCGTATGCTGGGTTTGTGTCGCCGGAGAAGAACACCGGACCTATCGCTTCTGGCGGCGGTCTGGGTTTCGTTTAAAAAAAACTTATGAATCGCAGTCCAATTCCAGTGTGGGACGACTTCTGGTCGTCGTCGATGTGAACAAAACGTTCATGGTGATGGATGCAGGCCATCTCGTGGTCGATATGGACAAGGACACCGTGATGATGTCGGGGTTTTCTGGGGATGTGACGCTATGGGCGTCGGGGTTCTCGGCTTGGGGTTTCGATGCAGGCTGCAGGCCTGGCGAGAGGATGGGCTGGGCCATCGCAGGCTGCTGGCCTGGTGGCTTTGCGGCCTTGCAGAATGCAAAGGCATGGGTTCGAAGAACCCTAGGTCCCAATCGCAGAAAAAAAAAAAATTTCTTTGTTTTTTTTTTCAATTCAATTATATGCATACGAAATTCAATATATATTTTCAATGAATCACATATTTACGTTGATGCATATGCAAATAATAGTTTTAATGCATGTACATATGTAAGATTCAATTCATGGCAAATATCAAATTCACATAATTGTAGCAATTTTGGTTATGAAGCATACACAATTTATGTAGAATCTAAAATACGTTAAACATAAAGTTGGGTCATGCATCATGGTGAATGTTCATGCTATCAGGGCTTGTAAAATATCGAGTTAAAAGCCGTTGTTTGGAAAGAACCTGATTGCGTGATGATATGGATGAACTGGTTTGATGCAGAAAAATTCTCCAACGTCAGATTCCTAAGCGCAGCGGTAGGAGCGTGCTGATAACGTGTTGTGGACTATTTTATCTGACAGAGGGAGAGAGGGCCGGCGGCAGAGAAAGAGAGAAAAGAGATATGTGTGTTTGTAGAATTGTAGGGGAATTGTGTGTTTATCCCTCCTACATTGAACCTTTATTTATAATAATAAGATGATAGGATATTCCTTGGTCCCTAAGGAATATCAGTTACAATAGGAAAAGATAAACTCTAATCTAATCTATCCTAGGATTTACACAATCATACTTCGATTAGGAATGTTTCACACCATTATAGAGTTTTTTTGGATGAAATTTGAGTTAAATAAAAAAAATCTAATTGTTTTAGATGTTTAACTTTGGGCCGTTGAATGATTTTTTTACAGTCAAATTGGATATCATGTGATCACAACCATTGAATTATAAGTAAAATAAATAAAAATAAAAATAATTTGAAATATGACTGTTGGCCAACGGATCCAACGGTCATATTATTTGAACTGTTTATCAACCAAGAGCCATGTAGTGGTGAAATGGTTGTCTGCATGGGCTCCGCCATGCTTCTGTCTGGCGGGGCTTCAGCCCATGCGCACTGGTGGGTCTATAACGAATTAAATCATGCTTAATTCTTTGGAGGAATCTAGCTCAAAAATTATTTCTCCCAACGACCGAAAACAGTTTGGGAGGGGTTTAAGCTTGTAACTTTAAGCTTCATCCCAACCATCACCACAAATGGTCTTAAGGAAAAGCGAGCCATGTCAATCAGTTGCAAATGAAGGCTCTAACTTTTGCTTTTGTTGTCACTTAGTACTACGGTTTAGTAATATTCTTCTTCACCTGTAAGTGAAAGGTCTTAGGTTCGACTCTCGCAAAGATGAATTTGAATCACATTATTGCTTAGCCAATTGTGAGGCTAAACCCACCCCCTCCCCTTTAGTGTAGGTAATATCCTTTGTTCAAAAGAAAAATTTTCCTTTTGCTATCTCGCATTGAACTATTGAAGCGGAGAAATAATCAGGTGTCTGTGCATACAATTTAATGAATAAGAGGGGGTACATCAGAAGAATACCTTTCATTCCGTATCTTTATCGGGTCCAATACACATGGTGCAACTAACAGAAATCAAAATAAGCACGCAACCGATAATTCGACCAAAAGATAGAGCTATCCTCGACGATCCAATGCCCCATAATTGTGACAGTGCAGCCTGAAACGAACAAAAACATGAACGCATTTTGTATGGTTAAAAAATTGTATGTTTGGATGAATCGTAGCAATTGATCTTGTTTCTTTATCCGATTAAATACGGTCATCGATGTCACTTTGCAGATTTCCTAATTGTTTACTGCATCTCATTACTATTCATACCGATTAATAATCAAATCAAGCGGAGCGGTAATGTCATCTGAACAGGAAACGTACCTCCATGTATATAACATTTGCAACTTTGCCAGTTTTCTCAAGCTGCAGTCCACGTGCTAAGAACACCTGACATCGAGCACATAGGTTGAGAAGCCCGTAACTACTGGAGCATTATGGGAGAAATAGAAGTCTATAAATGAGAGCAGCACAATTGAAAAAACAGAGAAAATAGTTCCTAACCACACCTCTGCGAAAAAGGCCAGAACGCTGAGTACAAGCATAACGGAAAATGAATATAAATTTGGGAAAACAAACTCCTGAAAAAAGGATGGGTAAATATTTAGCACAACCTAAAATGTGTATAACATGTAAAACTAATAACCTGAAAGCACTGAAGCTAAATGTGACTCTCAGCAAAGATGAAATCCAAGCATTAGGTAGATGATTTTAAGTTGCTAGGCAATCAGTGATACATTAAACATGGAATATGGTAAACTTGAAATAATAATAGAACAACGCACAGCATTGCAACCATGACGTCAACTTACCTCAACGGCAAACAAACAAACTCCTGAAGCAGGACTAGCCAGTAAACCAAATGAAAATACGGTCAACCTGAAAATTGGACAGAGAATTTATTTAGGTAATTTCAAAGATAACACTTGGATGCAATAAATATGTTTTGCTTACCCCTGTATTATGTACATATTTTTGGTAAACGTATTATGTACATTTAAGAGAAGCAACACAATAACATATAATCTCTTAAGATGTTTTTTAATTTTTTTTTCCGAGCATGGATAATCATGGAACCTAAACAGTTATAGACTTCTTAAATAAAGGTTATCCTCTTTGTATAAAATGCACCGGAAACTGAAAAATTAATTAACAGTATGGCAATTTTCCAGCGTCAATAGTTTGGCAGACAAAAGAGAAAGAGCACATTATCATCCATTTCATAATTTCTTGAAGTTTATAGAATTAACTGAGTCAAGGATAATTGAAAGCGGAGAGAATAATTTATATCCATTTTTATGCAGGTTATAGTTACAATTAAGCAATCGGTAATCTTACAGTGGCTGATCAGATGCCTTTGATCCAGCCTTTGTAAGGCAGTAGCTGATTCCACCAGTTATGGACGAGAGTAAACCGGCCAAGACTGCAAAGATATAGCTGCTTCCGCTGACACTTGTATTCTTTCCTCCATTTTTATCTAATCCTCATGCATAATTCAAAAGTTAGCATTCCACAATTCTTGGAAGAGCAATAGGAAACACGCAAAATGTAGATTATTGCATGCAGAAGGCCCCATTTGAGGATTAGATTTTGTAACATTATGCTGTAAGCAGGGGCCCTAACAGAAGATATGTAAGTAGACAACATAGTTGTTATACTAGGCCTCTTAAATGATCATTTCTTTTACAATTCTCATGGTTACCATGCAATTTACCGACATATGATCTAAAGACATGCATTAAAATCTCTCGATCACAAATATAAGCTTAAACTTCTTTTGTCAACAATATAGGAGTGAGACACAAAACTCATATACACTTTCTTCCTCATTTTTAAGAAAGTATACGTGCCCTTGGCGGACTGCTATCTCAGAGTAGTTTTCTTTCATTAAAGTGAAAAGACATGATAAGCCGTGCAACACCATATACAAAATACATCCATGTGACGCTCAAATTTTTGTTCACTTTTAGACAGAGACCAGAAGAGTTTGTTTAAACTATTACAACACATCAAAGTCATCCACATCCAGTATGTAATATAAGATTATGTTAACTCACTTCTGTACCTTGTGTGGTAAGCATTTGTCGGTAAATGAAGAGCACACCAAAGAAACTGCACGCGAGACCTGGAAAATGAATGACAATCGACAAAGACATCACTCCCTGACTATCAAAAGGTAGCCTAAGAAACTTTTCCAGAAGCTAAAACCTTCAAAAAAAGACAGATATGCAACATTATGTTCAAACTAGAGTGTGAAGCAATGATTATAATCATTATATGCTACATACCTCCAACATCCGCAATCTTATACTTCTCATGTAGAATGATTCTTGCCACAACTGAAGCCATAATAGGAGTTGTGAAGCTCAATACAATAGCGTGAGACAAAGGTAACCTTTGAATGCTGAAATAAAAAAATGAGCCAACTTCTGGTTATTTCTGTGGTGCTTACCCATTACAGAATCAAGTTTAAAAAGGGCAGAGCCCACAAGCTGCCTGAAAAGCATTTCAAACATACTGTAGAGCACATGAAGAACACTCGACTGATAAACAAACTTAAAGACATAAGTTAGCCAAATACTTGGATGCTCTAAAACAGCAGCTTTTCCATTGGAGCCAACAGCTGAATTATATTTGATCTGGTTGGGTCCTAGACTCCTACACTATCCTACCTCTATGCTCTTATAAGAGATTGTATATTTATTTCTAACTCTATGCTCTTATATATATGATAAATATTTATCATATATTTATTTCTAAATATAGCCGCATATGGGTAAAGAACATATCATTTGCATACAGGCAGAATGCAGTATGGAAGTTGTTTATGTCCACGAGGCAGGTATCATGCCATGAATACATTGACACCAGAGAATGAGTACATACTCCTAACAAAGAAACAAGAAAAATCGTATAAGGTTACTTACCAATAAATGAAACACATCAATGAGATATACCCCGTAAGGGCTCTGGAAATCAAAAGATTTTTTACAGTTGCCAATCCAGATACTGGCTGTCCACACTTTCTCAACCACACAAATGACAATACCAAGATAATCGTACACCTTGTAAATGCTGCCTCAAGCAAAGGAATGGACTGAACTGCCATAATAAAACAAAAACATAATATATAATGAAAAAGGGCGAAAGAGAGAGAAAACATAGAGCGGAAAAAGGTTCTGTGCATAATATGCCATGTAACTTGCAATTAAGTGATGAATAGAATGCAGAACTTACTAACCAGAAAAAACATCAGCAAAAACTTCCATGACAAAGTAGATGGTACATGAGATGGCCATACACAATAGACCGGAGTATCTCGATCCACTCCATACCCACGAAATAAATTGAGCTACTGAGGATGTCTCCCTTTCAAGTGGTTTCCGTACCTGATCCTATACACGGATACACAATATTAAATATCAATCAAATCAACCAAAAACCACCATTGCAGAATTCATATACTTTACTTTCCCTTCTACATTTCCCTGCAAAATGACAACACAAAACCGATGAATCGCTCTTATCCACCGAGGCATTAAACTACATAACCACCATCACCAGCATTTTCAAAATTTCACTGCTTTGGTTCCTGAACTAAAGTTTAACTCCTTTTGGATTTGGAGTACTAGAAAACTGAACAAAATTTCAAAAAAAAAAAAAAAAAAAAAAAGTCAATCATAGTTTCACTTCCCCCAATTTTCACAACCACCAAACCGGGCAACATATCAAAACCCTAGAAATGTTATCATCTTCATACATTTAGAATTCCTCTAACCAACAAAATTCGAGGAAAAAAAAATTGAAATTTTGGATCAAATTGAAGTGAGGGAATCGTATTAGTACCTTAGATGTTCCTCGAGGATAAGAGAGGGTGAAAATGTTGATTTTGGGCTTCTCCGGCTGCGTCAAGAGCGGGGATATCTCGTCCGCGACGGCCACGCCACCGTCATCCCCCGATGCAGATGGGTCGTGCACGATCAGCTCCACCTCGTGCTCTCCGTCGCTGGTCTCCGCCGAAGACGACATTCGCGAGCATCCGAAATCTCCAGAAACCCTAGAAAAATTTGGCTCCTTCAATGGCGACGAAAATCCACTCTCTCCCGGACGGAGAAGAAGAACTGCCGAATGCTAAAGTCTTATGCAGTGTGCGTTCGTTTGTTGGAAAGCGACGCGTAAACGGTCAAGTTGGCGACAACGTACACGTGGCACGACCGGGGTGGGGCCCAGTGGGGGAGCTGAACTCTCACGCTGACTTGGACGTGATCGACAGCTGGGTTTTTCCCGGGCAATTTGAAGTTCTCGCCCGCCATCAGCTTCTTTTTTCTTTAATTAATATTAGAGCATCCATTTTAGAAAGGTTCTTTTTAAAGTTAATATCGTGTTTGGACTTTAGAAACGCTTATCTCAAATTTAATATTCTTTTATGCGACGAATTCATGGTACCATTTTTTTAACACAAGTTTTTGTGAGACCCTGCTCGTAAGATATTTCAACGATTTAAATCGTTTATATTTTTAAACATCATCATTCATAAAAAAAAAAAGAAAAAAAAAAGAAGACAAATCCAACACCACTAAAATAATTATTTGTAATGAAAAAAATGAATAAATATGGTTCAACAAAGAAACTCTAAACCCTTAATCCAATGCGGTTTCAAATTTGAGTGATTTTTGGTAGACATGATCTTTGAGAAAAGACCTAAAAGATAGACCGATCAGATCGTTGAAATACATTACAAAGTTAGTCACACAAAAACTTGTGTAGAAAAAGTGGTGTTGTGGATCCGCCCCTTCTTTTATAAGGACTATATTCTCCAACAATTACTTTAAATTAGAAACTCGAACTCGAGTTTAAAAAGATAAATATACTGATCTGATAACAGGCCTAACTCATAATGCATATTAACTCTGAACAAATTTAAAGAGGGGCTTATCAAATCGAACTCATTTCGGTACCTTCATTCTTCAATCAAGAAATGAATAAAATTTCGAACTTAGGATATTTTCCTACATCAATTCAACATTATAACTCATGAGATGTGATGCCTTCTAGTTTGGAGACCATGTTTAAATCACAAAGTGCCCCTGAGATGATCACAACTGATATTTTAATTGTCTACAATAATTACTGTTTATGTTCTCATTATTTGACCTGGTTTCCGATCCACCAACTCGGCGAGCTGCTTCTTCGCCGCCGAAACTTCATACTTGTTAAGGCGGAGCCGGACACCGAAGCTTCCGAAACGGAACGATATCGGTTTCGGAAAATAATGATACACGAGTTTCGGGTTCGGACCGGCGGTGAAGATGAACCGGACGGACGGGCTGGTGATGTACGGTGGTAACCGCCCACATCGGATCACAGTGAGCAGAGACTCAGAGGGAGTTCGTTTCTCGAGGAGCGCGATCATCAAGATGATTTGAGAAGAAAGGAGATTCTTAGTGACACGTGTTCTGCACGTGATTTTCAGTCGGACAAAGTCGGGGGCGGGACCCACAACGGAATCGGATGATTTGGGACCCGCCGTCTCAATTCAAGTGTTTTGACACTTTTGTGTAGTCTTTCAATTGGGTCCCAAGCCCTAGTTGGGCTGGAGTCCCTACTTGGACCGATGTGATCATATGGACCAAAATTGCACTAACCCAACAGCAGCTAGATATCATATCAGTGGCTTGAACTACGTTACGTGTTAGGATTAACAAAGTAGAGAATATTTTTCCTCACTATATGATGTGATATTCAACATTTTATCTGTAATCGTTGGATAAATTTAAATTTCGCGATCTGTGTAGCAGATAGATACAAATATCAAAATTTAAATTCATCTAAAGTCTCAAAATTTAAATTCATCTAAAGGTAATAGGTATGATGGTGAGCATTACCACCACTTAAGGATGATGAACAAAAATGCACTCTAACTGAGTTTGGTAACCTGGAATTATAACTGGATAGGGCATATAAAGTGATTGGTTGTACGGAGCATAACTCAAGAGTGTAAGAAATTCATTACCACCTCATGTCAAGATTAATTAAGCACTGGAAGTCAGCCTATTGATGCTCAAGGCTTTACTATACTTGATATTGTAATAACATTAAGGTCTCGTTTGATAGAGAGAATTAGTTTAGATAAAACTATTCATTATATCAAATGCATTTTGACGGATAAATGAATGACAACTCTATTTTGCCCAAGTTAAAAATTACTTAGACTAACTCCAATGGGGGGCTAAATGCTAAATTTCCCCCCAAATTACCCCCCAAAACATGCTCCAATGCAAGCCAAATTTTTGGACTAAATGCCAAATAAATTTTTTGGGCCAAATTCCCCCCAACTTTCCCCCCAGCCGCGAGTGGACTCGCTGGCCCAAAGGCCACTCTCGGCCCGCCTACGCGCCCAAGCGCCTCACGCGGACGGGTTGGATTTTGCAGCCGACAGGAGTGGGTCCCATGTCAGGCGCTGTCTGCTGTGCCTGCTGTGTTTCCAACGGCTACTAATACAATCCGACGGCTAGGCTTGTACAATCCAACGGCTAGTGTTTGTTCAAATTCAAATTTTATTTTTTTAAATATGTTATTTTAAAATACATTGAATCCAACGGCTGAGATCGAATATAATCAAATTTAACGGTAAAAAAAAAGATCTAACAGTCCAAATTAAAATCCAACGGCTAAAATAATTTAATTGAAAATTTAGTGATTTTTCAATATTTATCGGAATTTAAATTTTTTTAGATAAAAATGTTCATAAAATTAATTTACGATAGTCTACATATTTATTTTTTTAAAAAAATTTAATTTAAGATAAAAAATAGCCTATGTTCTATTCTTTAATAATCCCGGGCTAAAATTTTTAGGCCAGAACCATTGGAGTAGAAAAGTTGTTTCTGGGCTAAAAACTAAATTTTTCGGGCTTAAATATTTGGCATTTAGCCCATGCATTGGAGATGATCTTATGAAATTTTTTCACTCAGTCGTGATCATGCACATTTGAAACAAGAAAATGTATTTTTACTCGAGAAAAACAAAAACGAGTGAAAAAATTCTTGACTTTCCGTTTCAATGCTTTTGGTGGGAAGCTTCGTTTTTCTTGTGCCGAGGTCGAAATCAAATTTTGATCACTGTTTACGTAAATTCCCCTCGATGTCGGCGAGGGAACATGCCCAGGTCCACAGCCAGTCGGTGCTTCCATTTGACCGGCTCTGCCGGTTTTGCTTTTTCGCCAGTCCGGTCACACCGCTAGTAGAGGAGCCCAACCTGGGCAGGATTGTAGCGTCAACTCACGTGGAGGTCGGTGGCACCGACAACAGATTTAGGCCGTCAAAATGGGGTATCGTCACTGTAGGCAGTTTTGGCATTAGCTGCAGCACTACCAGATTTCCCGAATTGCTCTTCTTTTTAGGGAATCCTGATCCTTGCTGGATTCTTTTTTGTCAAGATTTCGAAGATTCGTGAATTATATCTGTTCGTCGTACATCGTGCGGTCAAAAATAATTATTTTAAATATTTTTATTTAAAAATAAACATAAATAGTACGTAACAAAAATTGATCACATAACGATTTACGGATTCTCACCAAAAAGATCTTGAGAGGATCCTGTTGATTTTTTAGGAACATGACCACTTATTTGTGGTTTTGATGAGATTTTCGTGTAATCACTTCCTTAATTTCGTTATCATTTTTTTTTGTTAAATTAATTTTGTCATCATTTGTTAAGCTTTTGACTAACGCCATGATTATGATATGATGTGGGATTACTGTGCAAGGCCACCAGCACCATCATTCTTGATTGATTGTTGTAATCAAGAACAAAATCAATGGTTTGTGGCCTTTGTTTTCTTATTGTTTGAAGGTACTTTCTCTATAGTTCGTGTTCCTTAATGAATTCAATTTTGTTTTTAATGGGTTATCAGACTGTTAATCTAAATTGGTTAGCATACAAGTCATTGTTCGATTATATGACAATAACTACCTCTTGTAATTGAGAGAAACCTTCTTGTTCGGATGAAAATTTTCGGTCATTTGTTTTTATCTCTCCCCTTCCATGACCTTTGTTGTTTTTCGGATTCAGATAGAACGATGCTGAAATAGTCATTTACAAGACATGGTAACAACTTGGCACTCCTATCTCCAAGAGACCAAGAGGTCCAAGACCCAGAATTATACAGTAGAAGAAACTTATAAGATACAACCCTTGGCCCTGCACCGCTAGTATTTTACACCAAACAAATTGATATACATATATGTATGAATCTTCCACATTCTAATCTCTGCTCTTTAGAAAAAAATTGTTGTTTCTCTATAAGAAATCTTAAGTAGGATGTTTGAACATGTCATCTATATATGATTAGACCTGACATTTTGGACCCAACCCATTAATATTAGTATTTGGATGTATGCTTAACGGGTCGGGTCGCTAACGGGTGAACCCGTTAAATAACGGATCACTTTGGATCAATCCGTTAGACCCATTAGCACCCGTTAGTTGAGGATGTTTTAGTAATTTTATTAAAGTTTTAACAAAAAAAAAAAAAAAAACTCTATGCAAAAAATAAAAAATAAAAAATAATAGGTGTTAACGAGTGAAACGGGTGACCCGTTAGCTTAACGGGTTGGGTTCGGGTGACCCGTTAACTTAACGGGTCGGATTGAATCCGATACAAACCTAATAAACCCGACCTGTTTACAGGTCTATATATGGTGCCTCTCACAAAAGCTTAGGATCTCCTATATTTTAATCTCATTTGAATTTTAAACTTATAGTGATTACATCTAGCACGAAAATTGTTCTAATCAGAAAGTCGTACCGAAAATTTCTCCGTATGGTACAAAAAAGAGAGTAAAGCCTTTGCAAAAATCACTCTCATGTGAAAATCACATGCACAAAGACACCTATGACCTATCAAAGCCTAAACACCAATTAAGTACTGGATAGATAGTACTGACAAACTACGTTTTCAAACTGAGATTCCCTTGGCTTCTTGGAGAAAGAGAAAAAAAAACTTCGTTGGAGGGAAGAAAGACTGAACAATGGAGGAGAAGAAGAAGAAGACACAATGGCATAATCTTCTTCTTCTACTCACCCTCAACATTTTCACCACCGCCGGAGCTTTCAATTACAGTGATGCCCTCACAAAGAGTCTCCTATACTTCGAATCACAACGCTCCGGCCGCCTGCCGTACAACCAGAGAGTCAGCTGGCGCGACCATTCCGGCCTCACCGATGGCCTAGAGCAAGGGGTTCGTTAATGTCCCAAAAATTTAATTTCATAATTAAGTCTACTAATACAAAATTTTAACTGTATACATCTTTTGGTGTAGGTGGACTTGGTAGGAGGATATTATGATGCCGGCGATCACGTCAAGTTCGGATTGCCGATGGCATTTACGGTGACGATGCTGTCCTGGAGTGTTATAGAATACCGGCAGCAGATTGCGGCCGCCGGAGAATTGGAACATGCAATGGAGGCGATCAAATGGGGGACTGATTATTTCATCAAAGCTCACACTAGTCCCAATGTGTTATGGGCAGAGGTACATATAATTTTGATACGTTTAATTGCTTTAACTAGCAGTTACACACATGGTGATTAAATCAATTATTTAATTAGCACCAAACTGTTTGAGCACAATATGCACTTCAATGTGGTGTTCCTAGGTGGGTGATGGGGACACTGATCATTACTGCTGGCAACGGCCGGAGGACATGACGACATCAAGGCAAGCTTACAAGATAGACGAGAAAAATCCCGGGTCGGATCTTGCCGGAGAGAGCGCCGCTGCAATGGCGGCCGCGGCCTTGGTGTTCAAGGAAAGTAATCCACATTATTCCCACCTCCTCCTACACCACGCCCAACAGGTACAAATTTAACTTAATCTTGACAAAACCTATAGTGACAATACTCTAAGTTAATAACACACTATTATGTGAGAAAGTTACGCACATAACAGTATGTGGTTGACTTTATTGAGCAGTATTGCAAGTGCAAGTAAGTTTTTGTAATTAAGTTAAAATAAAAATTGTTTTTTGTTGGGTGGATATATGTGTAGTTGTTTGAGTTTGGGGACAAGTATAGGGATAAGTATGATGGGAGCTTGGGAGTGGTGAAGAGCTACTATGCGTCGGTGAGTGGGTTTAAGGACGAGTTGCTGTGGGCAGCTTTGTGGCTGTACAAAGCCACCGACAATGAGGAATATTTGAAGTATGTAATTAACAAGGCTAATAGCTTTGGTGGCATTGGTTGGGCAATGACAGAGTTCAGTTGGGACGTCAAGTTCGCTGGCCTTCAACTCCTTGCTTCCAAGGTAACTTCTCTAACTTTTCACTTCTTATCTCAAACTCAAAAAACAACGTATCATATTTACTGACCACGTTATATAAATTACAATGTAATCGTATTTAAAGAAATAAAAAAACGTCTAAATACATCTGACACATTAATTTGGCTCCTTACGAGTGTTGATGTGGAGTCTGCTACTAAAGATGGGCCTCGTACCTTTTTCTTGAGAACTCATGTATTGAATTTACATTATTTGTTTTTTCATGGAGGAAATGGTGAATAATGTGATTGCTTTAGGTTATACGTTATTACTTGAGTTAAACTTTATATAACTTGATTTTTTCCCCTTGATTTTTCTTTTTGATTGTGGTCTAGCTAGTTCATTGGTGCCACAAATTCTACTCTCTCATATCTTTTTGGGATTTAGCTTTTCTAGCATTCGAACATGAAATGATAAAAGAAACTTTTACATCATGCTTTTACTTTATAAAGTTCGTTATTACATGGAGTGAGCCCGAATTAAGGCACATCACTAGGGTTTTCAATTAAGCACCACAATTTAAGGGAAAACAAATTACCTTCTGCACAAAACCACGTGCAAAATGATGCTTTGCATGGTGGTGGTGAGGAAAGTGGTTGACAGAACGTACAAAGGTCATCCCGCGAGAAATTTATTATTGTGATCGAAACACGGGTGATACACAACGTGTTTTTATATAAGTAGTGAAATTTTTTATTTTTTAAGTTATTAATTTTTTAACACACATATCCTACTATTTATATAATAACACGTGATGTACCATCTCGTATTTCGATCACACTGAAAAATCTCTTCATCCGGACGATGCCTGAGTAGAGTTTGTGCCCTCGTGGTAAAAGTAAAAGATGTGATATGGTGCTGCATTTAGATCAGTAGATGTCATCATGGAGTGCAGTAAACTAAAGATCGCTGATCTAATCAGTTTTGTATTGAATCTTAAAGTGGGGCCTGATGTTTGCATGGGGATGGGGATGGCTCACTTCTAAAACTGAGTGGATGCAGTTCTTTCATTTTAGTCTCTTCCTTTGTTTGATGAAAAGCACAAGCACAACCTTCCTAAGCTTGGTTTATCACGAGACCCACCCACACGTGTTGAAGAGAGAGAGACTAGGTGCCATAGGTGTCCTCCTCATATGATGCATACGACTCAAATTAATTGATCGTATCATTAGTTATATATACGGATAAGTATCATTAGTTATATATACAGATAAATAATCATACGATAAAAGAGATAGACATATAATTGTACACATTTAGTGATATATTATAAGTAGATTTAGTTAATGGAAGGTTTCCACAACTATAAGAGTACATGTTTGCATAATAGAAAGCGATTAAGTGGTTAAAAACATTCACATCTGCAATTGTAGTGTTCTGTTCAAGTTAGATTTTCATACTTATATATTAATAGAAATGATGAATTAAGTGTTAAATAACATTCATTTCTACATTTACGATTATGTGTATTTGACTCAACTTTGATATTGTCGTTTTTACTACCCTTAATCTCAAAATTTAAGAAAGTTAAACTCTCCATAAAAGAGTAAAAGGGAATTTGTTTTGTCAATGAGTAAAAAGGGGTTAAGGGGTTAAAAGCACTCACTTTTGCATTTGTAGTTTTGTTTTCGAATATAAGATTTTTCTCACTTCTAGAGTGCTTAAAAATAAAAACAGATTATGTGGTTAAAACTTCGCCTACGCATTCGCGATTTTGTGTTCGAGCTGTGTTATCATCACATTTACAACCCTTTAAACACTTCATAGAAGAGTACATTCTATCTTATATTCTCCTTTTTTTGTTCTTCTGCAGTTGCTTTTAGAAGAAAAACACAAGAAACACTCTCACATACTAGAGCTATATAAATCAAAAGCAGACTACTATATGTGCTCATGCCTAAACAAAAATACTGCGGCTAAAAATGTGGAACTCACACCGGCAGGCCTTCTGTACGTAAGGCAATGGAATAACATGCAGTACGTTTCAGCAGCGTCATTCCTCCTAACAGTCTACTCAGACTTCCTCCAAACCTCGAACGGAAATCTCAATTGCCATGGTGGAACGGCGGGCCATGAAGAAGTCCTCAGCTTTGCTAAATCACAGATAGATTATATCTTGGGCTCCAACCCTTTGAACATGAGCTACTTGGTGGGATATGGACCAAAATACCCTCAGAGGGTGCACCATAGAGGAGCATCCGTGGAGTCGTATAGGGAGAACAAAGGTTTCATCGGGTGCACCCAGGGGTATGACAGTTGGTACGCCAGGGAGGAGCCAAACCCTAATGTTTTGGTCGGGGCTTTGGTTGGAGGGCCTGATTGCGAAGATAATTTTGTGGACAGGAGGGATAATTATATGCAGACTGAGGCTTGCACTTATAATACAGCACCATTGGTGGGGGTTTTTGCAAAGTTTTCAGAATTGGATGTCCAAGAGAATATGGATCAGGGGCAAAATTTGGATTTGGTTGCTTCATATTAGGTATATGATATTGTACTGGGAAAAGGAGTGCTGGGGTTATAACTCGTAAGCCCTTTTTTGGCTTTGTAATGGTGGCTGAACGAAAGGTGTTCTGGCCCATTTTGTGCCCTTCGTCGTTGTACTATCTAAGTGTTTATAAGTGTAGAGAGAAAATTTTAGTAACACTCACCAAACTCGTGACCTCCTTCTGACTGCGCTCCTCGAGTCTTGTTTGGTTTTGAGCCCCTCTAATCTCTCAAACCATGCCAACTTACTTTTGACGGTCAAATTCAACTTATTTTCTAATAGTGTTGTCACCACTTGAATGGACAAAGACAACATCAATTTGACTGTAAAATTCACATGGTAATTAAAATCATCGGCAAAGTAGGATAAAGTTACTGCTCATGCATGCACATTCAAGTAAGACTGTCAAAAGGATAAAGTTACTGCTCAACATGTAGCAAGACTGGGTAAATTAGTGAATGTGTATAAACCTAATACGAAAATCCGGGATAAGAGTAGCTTACAAAGGCAACAGATCCTTGGATGAACATGTTCTGTAGCTTCTGCTATATATGCTGAAATGTTGAGTTAACAGTAAACAAAACGAAAGAGCAAAATAGAATTCAAAATATTGGGAAAAATCGAGAAAAAAAAAAGTTGGGAGTTAGTAAAGTATGGTTTTCTGATACGGCCTGCAATCCTAACACCCACGCTATCGATTAAAAGTGAGGGAAGTAAAGTCAGTACAAACAAAATGCAGATTAGAGAGGCAATATAATCTGCATTGTTGCTAAAATCCCTCTACAGAAAGAGTTTCAATCGTTCTTTTTTCTTTCTTCATAATTTAGAACTATAACCACTCTGTTTGGGCTGATATTATTTCCTGCCCGAACACACTCGAGGCCCCATCAAGCATTACGAGCAGTTAAAATGCTAAAAGTATTAAAATTTTGGCTAAAAGCCTTCCGCATAACACAATTTGGCCACTTTCCAAAATTTGCCAAATGTCCCTACCTTAAAAATGAATAGAGCTAAATAAAGCTTACGTTGCTTGTTATGATTCCTTTGAAATAATTCTTCCATCTGTTTCTTTGACTTCCTCATTGATTATGAAATTGTAATGGACAAAAGTTTCTATATATCAAGCTGATTATTATATGAACATTAATACTATTGCTTATTTACACTTTGATCAAATTATGCTCAATTTTCTTATAACATGGTCAGATATTATGTTGCGCGTATTGATATTATCTTTCAACTAATTAAGAGCCGCAATATAATCAGTCATGAAAATATGTGTAGGTTAAGTTTATAACAGTGTAGTTCAACTCATGCACACATAGACGATTGGTTGTGTCATTAATGTATAAACTTGATGGTACCCCGAAAGAGATCTCTACACTATAGAAAGAGGACACCCGGGAATGGACACATAGGGTCACTTCAATGACAATTAAACAGCATCACACTGGACTGAGAGCACCATTGCCCTGATCAAGACTCAAAAGGATATTCCACCTCTACACGATTGTGGTCGGTCCAGCAAAAGTAGTTCATTATTTTTTGGCTAGTTATGATTATTGAAAAGTTAAACTTATCCTTTAGGTGCTTTCGTTTTATTGAATCCGACATTATGACTCGTGAATCTTGTGGATTATAACAGTTGCAAAGAATTTAAATCAAGCACGCAATAATGGACACCAAATAGTGAAAAGAACTATTTAATTAGGGTTTGTTAGTACTAACAATTCTCATTTATAAACAAGTAATGGTCCTCGTCCTTTCCGGGAGGATAGGTGCTTCGCACATGACCATTGTTGAAGAACTAATATCGTCTAATCTTTTTCTATTTGAGAATATAAAAAAATTGAAAAAATACAACCTAGTAGTAAAAGAAATAGAAATTTGTGAAAGGGCGGTGGACCATTTGATTTGATTCTCCATAAGATCTATATCTATGGCATCTGAGCGGTAGCCTTCTTCCTTTCTCAAGTCCATCAAAAAAATGTGGATGTCACTTTCCATTGTTGGTTGCAACTTGCAAGCACAAAAACCACAAAAAACATATTTACGTATTCGAAAGTGGTCACATGCCTTTAACTATGTGGAGTGCCTTACCCGCTCTTCACCATGCACCAGAAATTGTGAGACCGTGACAAAGCTAGTATTCCCCATCCCTCCCACTTCTCTTTATAACCTCCAATCATTCATGGAATCTCATGCTACTACGGCAAATTCTAAACAAGAAAAAACACACACACACACACACTCTCTCTCTCTCTCTCTCTCTCTAAAAAATGGTAGCTACTTACTCATACAACTTCAATATCATGCTAAAAACTTGAAATTTTTCAATGAGTTTTTTTCTTTCTTTTTACAATTTTTTCCTTTACTTCAACAGGTTTTGATCTCAAGGAGAGGTGAGGAAGATGGAGATTTGGTGGATTTTAGAGGAAATCCGGCGGACAAATCTAAAACTGGTGGATGGCTTGCTGCAGGGCTTATTTTGGGTGCTTTATTCTAAATTTTCGACTTAAATTCTCTCTTTCTGATATCCACGTTTGAGTTATGGACGGATCACGTCTAGCCACTATATGCATTATCTTAAGGTGCTTTTTTTTTCCTTCATGATGACTGTTGCAGGAATTGAACTAGCTGAGAGGATATGTGTGATGGGAATTTCTATGAATTTGGTAACATACTTGGTTGGAAATTTGCATATATCTTCTGCAAAATCTGCAAACATAGTGACCAATTTCATGGGCACTTTGAACCTCCTTGGCCTCCTTGGTGGGTTCCTAGCAGATGCTAAGCTTGGAAGGTACCTCACAGTTGCACTTTCTGCAACCATAACGGCTGTGGTAAGTTTTGAGCCAAGGACAATTCGCAATATTAACCTTCTTACGAACACATTAAAGACTTCCAACCCACTTTTCGTTCGGCACTCCTCAAAATATTCACCTTTTAGAAAGCGCATAATGATTTTTAAGATCTATATAAATAAGAATCAATTGAAACCCCCTCAAGCAGTTCTTGAGCTCTCCCAAGACCCCTCCAGCAGTGCTCGAACCCCCTTCGATATGCTCAAGCCCTCGATTGCTTAGATTCGAGAACTTTAAAACGCTAGGATGAAAGCCTTTTACATATCCAAAATTTGCTACTTTTGAAAAATTTTCAAGTCCAAATCTGTAGTTTAAAAGCTGAATTGTTCTTGTTCTTGCATCTTAGGGGATAATATTGTTGACATTGGCGACATCGATTCACAGCATGAGACCACCTCCATGTGATGACTACAGACAGCAACACCATCAATGCATTGAGGCCAACGGAACCCAGTTGGCCCTACTCTATGCTGCTTTGTACACTACAGCACTGGGCGGTGGTGGCATAAAATCCAACGTCTCTGGTTTTGGGTCCGATCAATTCGACGCCGCAGACCCTAAGGAAGAGAAGGCCATGATCTTTTTCTTCAACAGGTTCTACTTCGGCATCAGCATTGGGTCTCTGTTTGCTGTCATTGTGCTGGTGTATGTGCAAGTCAATGTTAGCAGAGGGTTGGGTTATGGAATAGCGGCTGGGGCGATGATCATAGCGATCATCGTATTGCTCGCGGGGACGAAGTTTTACCGGTTCAGCAAGCCTCGAGGCAGCCCTTTAACTGTCATATGGAGAGTGATATTTTTGGCTTGGAAGAAGAGGGCTTATCCTCATCCTTCTCATCCAAGCCTTTTGAATGGATGCCAAGAAGCCAAGATCCCCCACACAGAGAGGCTCAAGTAAGTTTACATACAAGCCATTATTCCATATATATCGGGAAGTGATTTTCGTACGTCATTTTCTCCCCTGCACACTCTGCTTATTTGTGGCATTTAGATTGAATAAATAGAAAATCAGAACTTGGCCGTCTAACTTTAAAACATCAAGTTTCTTCACTGGCATTGACTGGGTTTTGTTTATCTACGCATGTGAATGGTTAGGTGTCTAGACAAAGCTGCAATCCTAGATGAATATGCTGCTCATGAAGGAAACAGAAGCAACTCATGGATAGTATCCACAGTGACCCAAGTTGAAGAGGTGAAACTGGTTTTCAAGCTCATGCCGATCTGGTCGACATGTATCCTCTTCTGGACCGTCTATTCTCAGATGACTACTTTCACCATCGAACAAGCCACTTTCATGAAGCGAAAAGTAGGCTCCTTTGAAATCCCAGCGGGTTCTTTCTCGGTGTTCCTCTTCATCACCATCCTCGTCTTTACTTCCTTAAACGAGAAACTATTTGTCCCCCTTGCTCGGAAACTCACCAACAATGCCCAAGGAATAACAAGCCTTCAGAGGATTGGAGTTGGACTCATTTTATCAATGGCGGCTATGGTAGCTTCCGCAATAGTAGAGAAAGAAAGAAGGAACATTGCAGTTCACCAAAATACCAAACTAAGTGCTTTCTGGCTTATCCCACAATACTTCCTCGTGGGCGCAGGGGAAGCTTTTGTCTACGTCGGACAACTTGAGTTTTTCATCAGAGAGGCTCCGGACAGGATGAAGTCCATGAGCACAGGGCTTTTCTTAAGCACCATCTCAATGGGATTCTACGTTAGCAGTCTTTTGGTGACGGTCGTGGACAAAGTGACTAAGAAGAGCTGGCTGAGGAGTAACTTGAATAAGGGAAGGGTGGATAACTTCTACTGGGTCCTCGCGGTGCTAGGCGCTACAAATTTCTTAGTTTTTCTTGCCTTTGCAATGAGACACCAATACAAAGGCCATCAGCACAATAGCCCTGATGATAGTGGCGAAAAGGAGTTCAAGACCTCAAACATCAAAACAGCTGATGAGATGGCAGAGATAATCAGAATTGAGGCAAAGGAAGGACCTTAGGACCCTAGTATGTATGCTTCCAAAAGGATCTTGTGTACTATTGTATGCTTATCAATCATTTCTTAGATATTTAAATCCAGTTTTCTCCGCGGTCTCTCTCAGACTAAATGTAAATGCAGTGTGATCTAGAATGTAACGCAATGAAAGATTTTTATTCATCCGAAAAACAAAATTTACAGCATAACAACATATCCATGACACGTCAAGAAATCAGGCATTCGTCAAATCAAACCATCCAACATACTTCATATCCAAATAGAAGCCATCTAGTTGCAAGATTACTTGTTTCAGCATTAATGAACTAGTTCAGAACCACTGCTGATTTTGAGACACAAAGCCAAACATGGAATTGATAAACAACAGGATCCAGAATTGGCTTCTTATAAAAAAAAATACAGGAATATTAGTCTCCTCGATCAAGAGGCACATATCTAAGAAGCTGAGAGCTGACCTCTAAACAATTACATAGGCCATTAAGAAGAACCACTTGCATAAGCAGGTTGGTGATTTATGACCAAAGGGGGGCGTAGAGCTCGGTGGCTTTCCAAGTTTTCTTTGCGGGCTTTATACATCTCTTCTGTCTCAATCACGACCAATCTCTTAACCTGCGTGGAAAATAACATGCAAATGTTATCAATTATGGAGAGGAAAGATGCCTTAATCTACGAATGCATCAACTGAGAATTTATCAAACCTGTTGGAGCATTCCCCTGACCGTAGGAGTATTCCATCGCATGACAGTTCGGTTGCACTTTCCGAGACGTAATGCCTCTAAAGTACGCCTGTGAAGTCTCCTGGTTCCCGGGATTCCCCTCACCAAAGTTATATACAGATTAGGGCTCCATACAATTGGGACACTGGCTTTATAAGCCTTGAAAGCATTCATTTTCTTCTCCAACCTACACATCCCAAAGTGGTGCCAAAGCCATAACTTCAATATATATGAAAACTAGTAATACATCGCTACATCAGAATGAAGAAAAACTCCAGAAAGAAGATAAGCATAACAACTCGGGAATACAGAAGAAAGCCTATGAAAAAGCAGCGCGAATGTTCTATTTATATCTCGAAGATTTCAGGGTTTAGTTTTGCTTAAAGATCTTAGTCACTACCAAAACAGAATTGCAAAGATGAAACATTAAAAACGGGCTAGTGCCAATCATTCGCCTTGTTTACTTTACAATTGTTTTCATCCTTCACCAATAAATCATGGTAAAAAATCAGAACAATTACGCACACGTAAACCAAGCTCAGTGGCATCGAACACTAATATCTCTTCATTTCACCACTACCAATTACACGGTTCAACCAAAACCGCCACGGGCACAACATGTAACGATCAATCACAAAGAAAAAAGAAAAATTGTTCACTAAGCCGAAATTCCATGAACTTGGATTGTTACCCAGTTTCAGAAACCTAATGTATTTCCCCAAAAGTCATTAAATTTATCCCAATTTCCCAAATCTCCATTCACTTACTCCTAAAATTAAACAAATTCAACAAAATTAAGATGTTGTATTATCTCTAAAGCTGGAAGGAAACTAAGCCCGTTTGGTAATTAAGCTCAATCTTCTCAAGACCAAAACTTTACCTTCATTTCACCCAAAAATCAGGGTTTTTTCACTCTTAGATTCAACATTTACCCGACAATTCATGAACTACAGAAAGTAAAAAACGAGAACGCAGAAAAAGAAAAAGTAGCAGATTAACAAACTGAAAAATGAGGAAGAAAAACTGAGATTATATAGAGGAGAGAGAGGGAGAGGGAGAGAGAGAGAGAGAGAGAGAGAGAGATAATGTACGTTTGTCGACGGAGTTGCAACCAGTGACGACGGCGGCGGCGAAAAGGGACTGCCTTGTTTGTGTAGGAGTCTGAGTGGGTGAAGTAGATTTTGGTTCCTTTTGCTATGTAGGCCTGGCTGGAACTTTGGGCCTTTTGGTTTGGGTCTATCTTCTACGTACGAAGCCCAACATACTGACCTTTTCCTCTTTCTTTGTTTTCTTATAGCCCAACATACTTCGTGACTTATTTGAAATTATCTATAAGGTAAATTACATAGTAGTCCTTCAGGTTTGAGGTCTATTACAACCCCATACAACATCTTTAAAAAATTTCACTTTCATACCTCACGTATCATTTTATTTCAATTTCATACAACCGTTACATTTTCCATCCATTGATCCGGTAAGCGCTGACGTGGTTGCCAGATGTGTACCACGTGGCAAAATAATAATTTTTTAATTTTTTTTTAAAAAAACCTAAATCTTCTAAATATATATATATATATAATTAAAAATAAACAAAAAAAAAAAAAAAAGAGGTTGAAATCCTCTCTTCTCCCCGCAAATGTGAATAAACCAAATTCAGAAAGAAGAACACAGAAAGAAGAAGAGAAGAACAAAAAAAAAAAAAGTGAATGAACCAAATTCAGAAATCCAGGAAGAAGGATCCCTCCCCGCATTCCCCCTCCTTCCTCCTGCACTCCCCGACAGAGATATAACGAACAAAAAAAAAAAAAATTGAATGACACTAAATCAAAAACTCAGGAAGAAGCATCCTGGAACAAACGAGGGAAGAAAAAAAAAAATATTGAATGAACTAATCACGCATCCCCCCTTCCCAATTCCCCCCCCCCCCCCCGGTCCTTCCTCGACCCAGGAGGAACGAACAAAAAATAAAAAATAAAAAATTAACTAATCCCGCATCCCTCCCCCCCCCCCCCCCCCCCCCCGCTTCCTTCCTCTACCCGGAACCCCTTCCCAATCCCCCCCCTCCTTCCTCTACCCATAACCCCTTCCCAATCCCCCCCTCTGCTTCCTGCACCTGCGTCCTTGCTCGACCGACACCCCCTTCCTCCCGCGACCCACATCACCCGCCCACCCCAACTCCAACCAGAAACCTACATCCTTCCGCACCCACCCTCTCGCACACCCACTCTTCGTGTGGATTTAAGGATGGGAAGTGGGTTTTTTTTTCCTTCTTTCTTTTCTTTTTTCTGGGGTTGAAGGTGGAAGAAGATGAAGAAGAAGAAGAAGACAGGAGAAGGAGGAGGAGGGGTGGGGAGGATGAACTGAAGGGTTTTTTTTTTTTTTTCCCCTTCTTTTTCTGGATTGTAGGAATAAGAGAGGAAGGGTTTAGATTTTCAGTTTTTTATTTTATTTTTATGTGTGTGTGTGTATATATATATATTTAGAAGATTTAGGTTTTTTTAAAAAAAACCTAAAAAATTATTATTTTGCCACGTGGCACACATCTGGCAGCCACGTCAGCGCTTAACGGATCAATGGATGGAAAATGCAACGGTTGTATGAAATTGAAATAAAATGATACGTGAGGTATGAAAGTGAAAATTTTTAAAGATGTTGTATGGGGTTGTAATAGACCTCAAACCTGAGGGGCTACTATGTAATTTACCCTTATCTATACTATTAAGAGAATCCTCATTGTCAATTTCTTTCCTTCTTTTTTTCCTATTTTGCCTTCACTTTTGATACACACTATTGACAAAATGAGGGCAAAATAGTAATTTTGTACATTTTGACAAAATGACAATCATATCCCTATTTTTCCTATTTTACCCTCTTTTTTTTCATAAAATAACAATCATATACTTATTTTTTCAATTTCACCCTCACTTTTGATATACAATATTTACATAAGAAGGACAAAACAGTAATTATATAATATTAAAAAAAATATGCACTTATTAAAAGAAATTGTTCACACACACAAAGTGTGTGCTTTCTGCTAATTTTTATAAGAATCACTAATAAACGCTTTTGTTAGAGATGTTTATTATTAATACATTGAAGTTTTGATTAAAGATCTAAGTGTATCATAAAAATTCACTTTCCATTTTGACAATGCTTATTGAAGGAGTATCTTTCAGGCGCTTCTCTATAAAACCGTTTCTATGGAGTAAATTCTTTTTTTTTTTTTTACGAAACCAATCGAAAGCGCTTTTGTGGTCTGGAAAACATTGTTGAATCCCTTCCAAAAGCATCCCAAAAAAGGGTGGCACAATAAGTCACTGCAATTTGGCTACCTAAGTGCCAAGCTCATCACAAATATATTAATATTGCCGTTCATATGAATTGAACGTGAAACTTTTAGTGCGAAGACAAATACCATTAGACAAAAACAAACAGGCTATAGGAATTGAAATGTACAATATCTTAGGACTCACATTATCACATATATGTCAAAGTAATTTGCAACTCTATATAGATTTGGGTTATACGCTAACTATTTATCATACTAATAGTATTTTAGTTCGAGAATGTTAGGAGAGATCTTGAGTTCGAATATTCTCGGATAAAGTATAAAATGTTTCCAATGTCACGGTCTCTAATAATGACTGCCTACTACCAACGCAAGGAACGTGATACCATTATCCATAACAAACTCACCGCTTCTCTCTCTCTCAACTGTCACATTCGCAGTGTAGTTTGAAGGCAACGATGTACTCCATGAACGGCAAGGCAGTGCCTGGTCGCTACGTCTCTTCATACAGCGAGGTCCAGGCCAGTCGTCTCCACGTTCCGCTTCCTCTCCCTTCTGTTCTGAAGAGCTCCTTCAGCGTCGTCGATGGCCCCAAAAGCTCCGCCGCCGGAAACCCAGGTCTCTCTTTCTTCTTTAAACAATTACACACAATTTACTGTAGTTATGTAAGTGTACTCGTTGATTACTGCAGTCTTTCTACCAAAACCAAACGAATGTAATGTTTTGAACTTTTTCAATAAATGGATATTTATATTAGGATAATACTTTCGAAATAACTATCTTTATCGAATAAAATCAACTATCGGAATCGTTTAATTTCTTAATCTTGATTTGAAGATCATCTTTCTGAAAAATCATTTCAATCAGAGATAATTTAGTCCTTCAAATTCATAGAACAAATTGATGGTGTACTATCAAGTAATATATTCATGATCATTTGGTCATTCAAATTTAATGAAAAATCATTCAAATTTAAAGGAAAAAATCGATGGTGTACTACCAAGTATTATATTCATGATAACCGTCCATATATTTGATACATTTGAATGATAAAACAATTTCTAATTCGAATGATTTTTGGTAGGAGTGATCTTCAAATGAAAGATTAACATATCAAATAGAATAAATAAAGAGAGGTGGGTTTCGATTTCGTTTGTGATGTAATTTTGTTCAATGAATTTGTGCAGAGGAAATAGCCAAGTTGTTTCCTAACCTATTTGGGCAGCCTTCAGCAATGCTACGGCCAGGCGGTTCTTCGGTGCTTTCGAAGGATACGAGTTTGAAGATTGGAGTGGTTCTCTCAGGAGGACAGGCTCCCGGTGGACACAATGTTATTTGTGGGATATTTGGTGAGGCTCTTGCTTTGAGTTGGATCACAACAGATATTTTCAGATGAAACTTTAGCACTTGAGAGTTTTTTAAATTTTTCGTTATTTCTATTTTCTTGGTAGATTACTTGCAGAAGCACACTAGTGGAAGCATAATGTATGGATTTAAGGGTGGTCCGGCAGGGATCATGAAGTGTAAATATGTTCAATTGTCCGCGGAATTCATCTATCCTTACAGAAATCAGGTTATCTTTCGTTTCGAAATATTATCATCTATCAACCAATGTTCTGCACCTTCTTCTTTCTTGTGCTGCAAGAGATTTTTATTTTTTTATTTATTTTTTTTTTTCCAATTAGAGTGCTCTTATTTTATTTATTCATTACAAGAGACTTTGATCTAGTTTTCTTTTTAATCAAATTTGCAGCGTGCTTTCTCCCATTCTCTTTTGACAGGGTGGATTTGACATGATTGCAAGCGGCAGAGACAAGATTGAGACTCCTGAACAGGTTACTTAATTGCTCCTGTAAAGTTGTTGACATGTAAATTCATCTCTGTAGTCTGTACAGATTTTCTTCTCTCAGATCAAATTTTCAGATATATGGTAACCGAAGTGTATATGTTTTTCAGTTTAAGCTAGCAGAAGAAACAGCAAAGAAGTTTGATTTAGACGGGCTTGTGGTCATTGGCGGGGATGACTCGAATACCAATGCTTGCCTTTTAGCTGAACACTTCAGGTACAAACTATGTCTCTCCAAGTTAATGTCCTGCTATATCTGCGAATTTGTAGACCAAGCGTTAGTATTTATGCTTATCTAATCTTCAAGATCTCTCTCATGCTTTTTTAGGGGTAAAAATATGAAGACACAGGTAATTGGATGTCCAAAAACCATTGATGGTGATCTGAAAAGCAAAGAGGTGCCCATAAGTTTTGGATTTGACACTGCATGCAAGGTAATTCTTATGATATCGTTATACATTGTGATGCAAGCAATCAAATTTTTGCCTTATCATACGAACAGAACTGTACATTCTTTAATTCTAAGTTTAGTGTACTCGTTAATGATCTTCCCTGTTATAAACATGCAGCTATATTCAGAAATGATTGGTAACGTGATGATGGATGCCCGTTCAACTGGGAAGTACTACCACTGTAAGTGCTCTGGCTGTATAAGAACGAATCAGTTACCAGATTATGTTGTGCTTTATATGTTGTTCAATAGCATCAAGCAAGTTTTAAAAACTTGTCATGGTTTTTCACGATACACATTTAGTTAAGGATGACTTTCAGGAACATGTATAAGAACTGTGACCGAAGATGTGTATTCTTGATTGTCCTCCCTAATTTTCTATTTACGCAGTTGTAAGGCTTATGGGGCGTGCAGCTTCTCATATAACCTTGGAGTGTGCACTGCAGACTCGTCCAAACATCACGATAATTGGGGAAGAGGTATTTTCTGATATCATTCTCTCACAAGCTTGAGCTCCAATGTTAATGGAAACGATACTAGCCAACTTCCAGTTTTTTGATTGGCCAGAATCTCTTTTTGTTCACTTTTCAAATTACACTCGAAGTTTATCGACTCTCTTTTAACTTCTCGCTTAATTGAAAGAAAAGTGTGAGCTAGTGATTCATTAACTGAATTAGAATTTAGAAGAGCGGAGGGGTGAACCTTCAGTTTCTATGTTTACTTTTTTGAGTTGACAATGTTTTGTTTTGCTGCAGGTTGCTGCCAAGAAGCAGACACTCAAGAGTGTAACAGACCATATAACAGATATAATCTGCAAACGTTCGGAACTTGGGTTTAATTATGGTGTCATACTTATACCAGAAGGCCTGATTGATTTCATTCCAGAGGTATCATTTTGAAAGACACGAGAGGATGTAATTTGCTCGATTCCATGTTTTTGACAGCTGGAAAATTCTTAAGGTTTTGTTTTGGCTTCACCATAAAACTTGCAGGTACAACAACTAATTTCGGAGCTTAACGAAATCTTAGCTCATGATGTTGTTGATGAAGCAGGGGTGTGGAAACAGAAACTCCAGAGCCAATCCCTTGAGCTTTTTGAGTTTTTGCCGCAAACAATTCAGGAGCAACTACTGCTCGAAAGAGATCCACACGGGAATGTGCAGGTAAATTCTTTTGATTGTCGTATCTTTGTCCTTTATCCGTTGGATTTTGTCCGAATATTGCATTTGTTGAATCTTAACACGATGTTAAGCATTTAGGTAGCAAAAATAGAGACCGAAAAGATGCTTCTTCAAATGGTAGAAACTGAACTGCACAAACGGAAGCAGGAGGGGACATATAAGCGTGAATTTGCTGGAAAGACACACTTCTTCGGGTACCGACATATCTTTTTCATCTGGTTCATCGGATCATCTGATTCATATTGCTGTATGTTTTGTTCATCGTATCATATACTTGTTTTTTACTTTGCAGTTATGAGGGCAGATGTGGTCTTCCTACAAACTTTGATGCAAACTACTGCTATGCATTAGGTTATGGCGCCGGTGCGCTCCTTCATTCAGGAAAGACAGGATTGATATCCTCTGTAAGTCATAGTTCATTCATTTTTCTCTTAGTTCACCAAGTTTGTTTATTTCGTTACGCCAAATGCTTAAACTCATTAAGGGTTTTACTAATTTAAACTGTGTATGCAGGTGGGAAATTTGGCTGCGCCGGTTGAGCAATGGACAGTTGGTGGCACAGCATTAACTTCTTTAATGGATGTGGAGCGGAGACATGGTACAGAAAACACTCGGCTTAAGATCATAAAACTTCATTCAAGCTAAATCGCTCGTAATCCCATATTTCGTGATTGCTCTTATAACGAATCCAATCATGCACATATTAATTCTAAGAGTATGAATTTTGCAGGAAAATTCAAGCCTGTGATTAAGAAAGCAATGGTGGAACTTGAAGGTAAACACTTATCTGCACCATTAATTATCCACCTGCAAACAACGGTGCACTTCTTAACCTTCTTTGTTTCTTTGCTGGTGGAATATCAGGTGCACCATTCAAAAAATTTGCATCTTTCCGGGACGAGTGGGCTCTTAAGAATCGCTACGTTAATCCGGGTTAGTTATAACACTTAAATCGTCATAAATTTTTTGTTACGGAATATAGAAGTCAGGTTTTTGAGTTGCTGAAGTTTTCGCTTTCGATCAGGTCCGATTCAATTTGTTGGGTCTGCAGCAAATACGATCAACAACACTCTTCTGCTGGAACTTGGAGCACAAGCATAGGGAAGAACTGAAGTAGGATACAACATATCAATTTCAATTTTCAGTTTCACATCCAAATAAAAACTTAAGTCATGATGTAGCTTTGGAAATGCTGAATAGGTTTGCATTTTTTTAGTCTAAGAGCTTGTAGCTCAAGTGGCCAAACGACATTTATCTTCTAATTGATACGCTTAAAACATGTCATTAATCTATTCATAACAAGTCATAGTGAACCATAGCTAATAATGAAATTAAATATATTTGTCTTTCGTTTCGTGGGAGTTGACTCGAGACCTCCCCCAGCCAGGCAGAGATCGCAATGGTGTAGGCACAAACATGCACATGGTGAGTTTCAGGAAGTGGCGCTTTTTGAGTTTCCAAGGATAAAATGAAGTGAAATAATTTTATTTGGGGTTTCCGATGACAAAATGAAATTCGATATTTGTTTTAGAGGGCATTTCAATAAGTAAGCCCTAAACTTATAGAAATTCTATGCCACGTGGCATGGACCTCAAAATTCAGCCAGCCCGCAAACCCAAACCCAATGGGCTCAAATCCTGCCGAACCACCAGAAGCTCAAAACTCAAAAGCGCGCAAAAAGAAGGGGAACAAGTCATCGGCTAATCACGTAATCAATGAGGAACAACACTTTGTGGACGCTCCTAGCTCGGAGAGCATCGACAACCACCACACTCCGAAACCCAACTTTAAGTCGGCGGTTCTTTTGCTCACCACCGTCCTCCTCCTCCTCTCCTCCGCAAAACAACAAGCTTTTCGTTGGAGGTTTCTCTCTCTACTCCTTCCCATACATACAATACACCTTCAAAGTTATGTACTTTTCGTGTTTTGATCGTTTTTACGGTGATTTGGCTTTTGGGTTTTGCAGGATTGTCATGGTCGGTGGATGAGAAGTCCTTAAAAGACGCTTTCTCATCCTTCGGTGAGGTCACTGAAGGTAAAATCTTGGTTTCCCAGTTCGAAATTTTGCATACTATTCATTAGTCGTCTACGTGTTCGATGAAATGCCCCAATGATCGCTAGCAGTTTATTTCACAATGATTTGGATGTTCCGTATGGCTTTCCTGAAAAAAAGAATTAATCTTTGTTCATATTCTGCAATGTAGTGAAGATAGTGTATGACAGAGATTCCGGCAGGTCGAGAGGGTTTGGATTTGTTAATTTCTCCAAGGAAGATGAAGCCCAGGTTGCAAAAGATGCCATGGATGGAAAGGTGATGCAAAAACTATAGTTGACTTGGATCAAAGTTTGTATTTTGGAAAAGATTTTCTGATTGTTGTAGTTCTGCTTGCAGGCATTGTTGGGTCGGCCACTGAGGGTTACTTCTGCTGTTGAAAAAGTTCGGGGCGGACCTGTTGTGGTTCCTCGCCTTCCTACATGAACTCCTGTGGTACAGTGGTAAGTTATGTTCCATGTTAATGGTGAATCGATGATGACTGAAGACGTTTAGTTGTGAAAGCTGTAAATAGTGCTTTGCAATAGGATGACCGTTATTCCTTGTCATTTGAAGAGAATGATTGCTTTTGATTGGTCAATCACGTACATCTAATTAGTGACAAAACTTGTTTACTAATTCATTTCACTAATTACTTCACATATGGTTAAGAAGCTTTATGTTTTATGTTTGTGATGATAGTATCTTGTTAGGAGGAAGGAACTTGGGAATCTTAAAAATTTAACAGCACTTCCAGTCACGCACTTGCCGTTGCAAGTTTTGTTCAAGCATGTTCATCCATCTCTTACTGCTTGCAGTTTGCAGCTTTGCTCAACTGCACATTCATTTCTTAACCTTAACTCTACAGGCTGCTAGTTTCTTCTTCGTTGTAGTAACAACCATGTACGTCTAACCCACGATGCTTAAAAACCGTAACTTAAATGCTCATAACATTATTTTCTTTCTTCGTCATGATTGGTGTATTCTTCGTTATAAAATTGCGTCTAAAAGTTCCTTAATTTCAGAGTTTTATGTTTGCAGGTGAATGGCCGAGTGACGTGCAAAATGCAAATTGAATGAAATTTTTTCGAAGTGCTCGAAGCTTGTCGAAGCTCAGTTCTTACATGGTTGTGTTAACGCATGCGAAAAATATATTCCAATGAGAATCAGGGCTGGTCTAGAGTTTTTTGAGGCCCGGGGCGATGTCACAAAATATGCCCTCATTTCATATAAGAAAATTATTTGTTTTCACACATAAGACATCGATAAAATTATACTTAGAAAAACACTTCAAACTTAATAATTTAAAAACACGGAAAAACTAATTTATTTTGTATCGTGAGAAGGAAACAAAAAAACAAACTCCGGGTTCCAGTAGATAGATATGAGTTTTGTTTTCTATTTGAACTCTTAAAGTGTCTTTGTATGAATCATGAGGTGTTTTTTCTTATTTACTAACCTTGTCAATATGGGACTAAAAAAATAATTATGTTTAAATAATGTGTATTAAACGTGAAAATTGCATAAGTGTATAATACGTGTATCATATATTAGAGTTTAAAATGTGCAATTTAACTAATCATTAAAAATTGTACGGAAATAGAATATTTAAAGACGTGAAATATTTAAGAGTCTGTTTGGTACTCTACTTGAATCTAACTTTTTAAACTCAAAAACAATTTTCAAGTTTTAGGCATTAAAAACTTGTTTGGTATGACTATTTTAAAAAACTGTACTCAAGACCAACTCAAAAATATAGTCTATCATCTAAAAACACAAAAAGTAAGTTTTTAAACTTAAGCTCACTCATTTATTTTCTCTCCCTCCTCCCCTCTCACTCCAAATCTCTCTCTCACTTTTATTCTTTCTCTCTCGCCCTTCTTCTTTTTTTCTTTTTTTACCTTTTTCGTCTCTTCTCTAATCCGCTCTCTTCATTCTCTCGGTTCTTTTTCTCACTCTTCTTCTTCTCTATCTCATCCGATCCTCTCACTTCTTTCTCTTTCCTCCAATCATCTCTTACTTCCTTTCCTCCTCTATCCTCTTTCCCTCTTAACCCCCTCTTTTTTGATCTTTTTGTCCAGTTTAAGTTGTAAGATTTAAAATTTTTAAATCGCATACCAAACAAGTTTTTGAGTCTTAAAGAAATGTTTTTAAGAAAAATTCTTAAGAAATGTTTTGAGAAATTATAAAAAAATTTAAATAGGATACCAAACAAGCTCTAAGGGTCTGTTTGGTACTCTATTTGAATCTAACTTTTTAAGCTCAAAAACAATTTTCAAGTTTTAGGCCTTATTGTTTGGTATGACTATTTTCAAAAACTGAACTCAAGACTAACTAAAAAATATAATATATTCTCTGAAAACATAAAAAGTGAGTATTTAAAGTTTTAAAACTTAAAATCACTCATTTCTTTTCTATGCTTCCTCCTCCCCTCTCTCTCACTCCAAATCTATCTCTCTCTTTTCTTCTTTCTCTCCTCTTATTTTTTTACCTTTTTCGTCTCTCTTCCAATCCGCTCTCTTCATTCTCTTAGTTATTTCTCTCACTCCTCTTCCTCTCTATCTCGTTTGATCCTCTATCTTCTTTCTTTTTCCTTCAATCATCTCTTACTTTATTTCCTCTTCTCTCTTCTTTCTCTCTCTCTCCTGCGATCCCTTCTTTTTAGATCTCTTTGTCTAGTTTAAGTCGTAAGATTTAAAAATTCTAAATTGCAAACCAATCAAGTTTTTGAATTTTAAAGAAAATTGTTTACAGGAAATGTTTTGAGAAATGATAAAAAATTTCAAATAGGATACCAAAGAGAATCTAAATTGGTTTTTTATTTTCTCGAGGGAATTATGGAATTTGATTAATTTGAGTAGAATAATGCCCAGAAACGACATGCCGTCTGGTCACAATTGAGATCATACGGCACCGTATTGTTGAATATAAAGTACAGAGGCAGAGAGCACAAAGGAAAAAGCTTGGAGTTGTCTCTAATCTCACGCACTCTGGAAAGTCTTGGAAAACAATCAAAGAATCCGATTTGGAGCGAAACAGTGAACAATCCAACCACCATGGAAGCCGAAGCTCAAGAATCCAATCCCCAAAACGACGCCGTCACCAACTCCTTCTGCGAGATCACCTCCGCCTCCAAGCAAGAAGCCCTCTTCTTCCTTGAATCCCACAACTGGGACCTCGACGCCGCCGTTTCCACGTTCTTGGACAACAGCACCGCCGTCCCCGCCGCCGCAGAGGCCACCCACGCCGCCCCCCGCTCAATCCCCGCCTCCCACTCTCTCTCCCCCTCACCCTCGCACTCCCCCAGTTACTCTCCTTCGCAGTCCCCGCCGCGCTCTCGCTCGCCGTCGCCCGTGTCTCGTGCGCCCTACCAGCTCCGATCGAAGCGCGCCGCCTCGAGTGGAGCCGACAGCAAGGGTGATGCCAAGCCGCCGTCTGCGAGTCGTCCGCGTGGCATACGCACGCTTTCCGATCTGAATCGGCCGGCGAACGGCGGGTCCGATAGTGACTCCGATGAACCCCAGGAGTACTACACTGGTGGCGAGAAAAGGTACTTTCTTTCTTAGTTCTTGTTTGTTTCCCGAGAATGTGGAGGTAAATCATCGGTTTTTTTCCTAATTTGTTACTCTTCAACCCTATAGCAACCCAGAAAGCTAATCAATAGTGCTGAATGTTTACTTTTAGATATTAACTCACCTAATAGAAAGCGCAATATAGCTTCTTTTTTCGTTTTGTAGCATTCATTCTTCCGTTGTGTTTGGTTGCTGAGAAAAACCAAAGTTAGTAAAAGAAAGAAAATTTGAATTCGTTGTCAATAAAATCGTAATGGGTTGCAAGTAGATTATGTTTACACTGAAGAAAGTTGTGGATTAGTATCGTAATGGAGTTCTGTTTGTAACATTCTTGCTTTTGCATATGATATGAGCCATCTGTGGAATTCGATTTTGTGCAGATATAAAACATTTTCGGTATGTATAAATTTGCAATTGTTTTCGTGTTTTGATTATGCAATTAGTTGGTATCTTAATTTGTCCGGTTGTTGGTTCCAGTGGAATGCTTGTCCAAGACCCTACCAAAGGCAGCGATGTGGATTCAATATTCAGTCAAGCTAGGCAGCTGGCAGCCGCACAAGGACCTTTAGATGTCCATCAGCCTTCTTCAAGCTCAAAAAGTTTCAGTGGAACAGCTAGACTGCTTTCAGGGGAGACCGTTCCGACAGCTGCTCCTCAGCCACCTGAAACTATCGTTCACACTATCACTTTTTGGAGGAATGGTTTTTCTGTAGATGATGGTCCTTTGCGGAGGCTGGATGACCCCGAAAATGCACCCTTCCTGGAAGTAAGTTCTAATGATGCTTGTCCTATAAAGGGTTTAGTGGATTCTTTTCTACTGCATTGATATCAAAACTGAAATATTATATCAAGGGATCGGATCCTTGGCTTAGTCAAGTAATGCTTGACCTTTTGATCTCTAGTTTAAATGTTGTCTCAAAACATCTAATGGCTCTTAAAATATCACATGGTAAACTACAACCGAAAGAAAGATGTACAAAACAATTGGTGATCTTACTTTCTTTATGTATAAAGCAACGTATTGACAGTCATTAACTATTTGGCTAAGCTAAGAATTTGAAGCATAGAAGAGTAGTTTGGCTTAATGATGTGGGCTAGAATTTGCATATCTGTGAAACAGACCATAACTCTTATGATGAACAAAATATCTTTACTTCCACGTGTATTGATCTCATTATTTTGATTAGTAGCTCTCCTTTCGCCTTTTGTTGTAATTATAGATTTTCATTTTTCTTTTTCTTTGTATTTTCCTTTGGTTTGATCTCTTTTCTGAGTTGTGATAGGAGATGTTATGTTTTTATGAATGCAGAGCATCAAGAAGTCTGAGTGCCCAAAAGAGCTTGAACCAGCCAATAAGAGGACTTCTGTTCATGTTAATCTTATGAGGCGGGATGAAGAATATCCTGTTTGTGCTTCAATCTCTTCTACTCTGGTATATGTTATTAATATGCAACTGGTGCAATCTTTCTGATCCCTTTGAGCTTATTATTTGCAGGAACCAGTGACCAGGCATGCTGCTTTTCAGGGTGTTGGAAGAACTTTAGGTGGCAGCAGCTCTGCCGCAGCTACCACTGAGTCAACTGCTGCCGCTCCTCCCCATAGAGGTGCTCCATTGCCTTCAGTGGGCTTAGTTGTGGATCAGTCATTGCCGTCAACCTCTGTTCAGCTAAGGTTAGCAGATGGTACGCGTATGGTATTTCGCTTCAACTACCACCATACAATTAGAGACATCCATGATTTTATCGATGCCTCAAGGCCTGATGGGGCAAGAAGTTACCGACTGCAGACTATGGGGTTCCCTCCCAAACAGCTCACGGATCTGGACCAGACAATAGAGCAGGCTGGTATATCCAATTCCGTTATCATCCAAAAACTCTAGGAGGTTGCAAACACATGCTCATCAATCCGCAAGCTAGATTCGGAGTACATCTGTCCTAAGCACATATTTATTTTTCTTTGATGAATTTCTGTTATACCAACGAAATTTGAGAATTAGCTATGAAATCATTGGACGACAACTTTTATGCTTTGTGATGCAGGAGACTATCTGTTTCGCAAAGCATACGAAGTTCAGTTTGGTAAGTAGATTGTTGAAATCATCAGATCATTTGGTGGAGTATATGGGTTTTCATTTTGAGTCTAAATGAGGTGCTTTTCGTTTTAGCGCTTTTTTTGTCATCACGTTGCCCTACAAATTATTTACCTCCACAAACGAGGTCCTAAGTTTGGGAGAGATTTTTTTGAAGTATCGGGTATTCAAAACTCCGCCTATGTAAATTTATCTTACATTGCCGGTCCCAAGTCTGGATAAAGGAGGAAGGGGGAGGGCGTCAGGTAGTCGACAGGCGGCGCTCCTAGGTTATATCGAATCCTTATGATAATGAATCCATAACGAAATCGCGCTAAAGCTAGGGCGTCACCTGTAAGTGGCACGCTTTGTGGCCCGAGCACAGTGATAAGTAAGCAAGGGTCGTTGTATCTCCATCGGCACTCGGATGCAGTGAGTGTTAAGTGAGCAAAGGGGTCATATAAACTTCGTTTTGAATGACTCCACTCAAAGTTGTTTGGAAGCATATGCTCCTATCAACTATACACAAGACACGCAAAAGAAGTACTTTGATCTTATTAGACGAGGGAGGGCGAAGAAGCTAGGACAAGAGGGTAGAATACGTTTAAGAACATGTAATATAGGAACCTTAACGGAAAAATCTATGGAAGTAGTGGAAGTTATGGTGAGGAGAAGGATAAGTATTATGTGCCTACAAGAAACTAAGTGGGTTGATCTTAAGGCAAAGGATCTAGAAAACTCGGGTTTTAAACTTTGGTATTCGGGCACAAATAGAACGAGAAATGGTGTTGGCATCATCGTGGACAAGACCTTGACACAATATGTTGTAGATGTCAAGAGGGTAGGAGATAGAATTATGGTAATCAAGATTGTAATAGGACAAGAACTCATCAATGTGATTAGTACGTACGCACCTCAAGTAGGGTTGGATACGAGTTTGAAGGAGAAATTTGGGAAGATCTTGGAGACTTGGTGCAAGGAATCGCTCAGACGGAGAAGATATTTATAGGAGGAAAGGCAACTATGGAGGTTTTCATGGTGGCCATGGTTTTGGGGAGAGAAACGAGGATGGGGAAGCCATCTTGGATTTTGCAATGGCATATGATCTCTTCTTAGCCAACACCTTCTTTAAGAAGAGAGAAGAACATGTGATCACCTACAAGAGTGGGTCGTCAAAAACACAAATAGATTTTCCTCTAATGAGGAAAGGGGATCGTATAACTTGTAAGGATTGCAAAGTTATACCGGGAAAGAGCTTGGCTAATCAACATCGCTTGTTGGTGATGGATGTACATATCAAAAAAGAGAGAAAAAAGAACAAGACCTTGAAGTGCCCAAGGACTAGATGGTGGAATCTAAAAGGAGAAAAACAAGCCATTTTCAAAGAGAAAGTAATCACCCAATGCATGTGGGATAAAGTAGGGGAAGCTAGCCAAATGTGGGATTCCATGGCTAATTGTATTCGAAAAGTAGCAAAAGAGGTATTAGGAGAATCCAAGGGCTTTACTCCACACCAAAAGGAATCTTGGTGGTGGAATGAGGAGGTACAAACAAAGGTTAAGGCTAAGAAGGAATGTTGCAAAGCCTTATACAAGGATAAGACTGATGAAAACGGTGAAAGGTATAGAATAGCGAAGCAGGAAGTGAAGAAAGCTGTGAGAGAAGCTAAGCTAACGACTTATGACGATATGTATAAACGACTAGATACCAAAGAATGAGAGTTGGATATCCATAAACTAGCTAGAGTAAGGAAAAAAAAAGACAAGAGACCTAAACCAAGTAAGGTGCATCAAGGATGAGAATGGAAAAGTTCTTGCTACAGAGAACGCGATCAAAGACAGATGGAGAGGTTATTTTCATAATCTTTTCAATGAAGGACATGAAATGAGTACTTCCTTGGGGGAGTTGAGTGACTCAGAAGAGTGTATAAACTACTCATTTTACTATCGAATTAGGAAGGAAGAAGTGGTTGTAGCTTTGAAAAAGATGAAGCATAGAAAAACAGTGGACCCAAATGATAAACTGATCGAAGTGTGGAAAGTCTTGGGAGAGACGGGTATAACATGGCTCGCAGATCTTTTCAATAGGATTTTGAAAACGAAGAAGATGCCAAATGAGTGGCGAAAGAGCACTTTGATGCCTATCTACAAGAATAAGGGCGACGTACAAAATTGCATGAACTATAGGGGTATTAAGCTAATGAGTCATACAATGAAGCTCTGGGAGAGAGTCATTAAGCATAGAGTGAGGCAAGAGACACGGGTCTCGGACAACCAATTCGGGTTCATGCTAGGGCGCTCAACCATGGAATCAATCTATCTCTTACGAAGATTGATGGAAAGATATAAAGATATAAAAAATGATTTACACATGGTCTTTATAGATTTGGAAAAAGCGTATGATAAGGTCCCAAGAGACATTCTTTGGAGGATTTTAAAGAAGAAAGGAGTATGAGTAGCATATATCCAAGCTATAAAGGATATGTATGATGGAGCAAAGACTGCCGTAAGAACACATGAAGGACAAACCGAAAGCTGCCCCATAACTGTAGGGTTACATCAAGGCTTATCTTTAAGTCCTTACCTTTTTGCATTGGTAATAGATGAGTTAACGAGACATATTCAAGATGATATTCCTTGGTGTATGCTTTTCGCAGACGATATAGTGTTGATAGATGAAACTCAGGAAGGGGCAAATGCGAAACTTAACCTTTGGAGATAAGTGTTGGAATCTAAAGGTCTTCGCCTAAGTCGGTCAAAAACAGAATATATGGAGTGCAAGTTCAGTGCAAATGGAGGCCTAAATGAGTTAGGGATGAGGATCAAAGACCAGGAAGTACCAAAGAGCGACCGCTTTCTTTACCTAGGATCTATCTTGCAAAAGAACGGAGAATTAGATGGAGACCTCAACCATAGAATACAAGCTTGATGGATGAAGTGGAAGAGTGTATCCGGCGTGTTGTGTGACAGTCGTATGTCACTGAAGCTTGAGGAAAAAATTTATAGGACGACAATAAAGCCGATGATGCTGTATGGCACGGAATGTTGGGCGGTGAAGCATCAACACGTACATAAAATAGGTATAGCGGAGATGAGGATGCGTTGGATGTGTGGGCACACAAGAAAGGATAAGATTAGGAATGAGGATATCCGAGGTAAAGTAGGAGTAGTTGAAATTGAAGGAAAGATGAGAGAAAATCGGTTACGGTGGTTTGGACATGTGCAACGAAGGTCTACTGACGCTCTGGTTAGAAGATGCGACTACTACAGAGGTCCAGGGTCGAAAGGGTAAAGGAAGACCTATGAAGACTTTGGAAGAGACTCTAAGAAAAGACTTAGAGTACTTGAATCTAACGGAAGACATGACACAGAACCAAGCGCAATGACGTTCTAGGATTCATATAGCCGATCTCACTTAGTAGAAAAAGACTTTATTGTTGTTGTATCGAGTATTCAAGCGGTACTGTCATGTTATAGTATGGTTTGCCAGAACCAAATGCCATTGTATTGGCCAACAAAACTAAAGGCAATACAATCATCATATCTTGACATTTCACAAGATGTGTTGTAGCTGGCAAACCCATATTTTAATAAATGTACCCTCAAAAATGGAAGACATAACGGAGTAGAATATTTCTGGCATGCGAAGAATGGGACAAACACTAAAGTAACCGGGTAAGGTAAAGTTTTAGAATGCTTTGTCTTGCGAAGAGAGAGACGGACATGAAACAGATATACAGGTAGCAGGTAAGTTTATGGTTCGTTTGAAATTGTTTTTAAAATTATTGAAAGCGTTTTTAAATAAAATGTTTTTGTGTTCCAAAAGCATTTGAAGTGCTTTCAGGATTCTTTCATGATTGCTTTTTCTAGGAAGCAATTCAAATTTTTTTTCATGATTCACTTGTATTTTTACTAAAGATTAGTTTCAAAAATATTTTCACAAAAAAAATGCTATACTTCTAAATGAGCCTTAGTTTCTAAAACTTAAAAGAGGGCTTAAACTAGCCCTAAAGTAACAAGAGAGATTCTAAGGAGACTCTTTCAAAGTGGTACTCTTCATAGACTCTCCGTCACTTCATGTTTTTGGCACAATGTTTTATAATGTGTGCACAGAAATTGTGCAAAAAACATGAGATAGTGGAGAGTTCATGGAAAGTTCTACTTTAAAAAAGTCTGCTTAGTATTTCCCAATTACCAATCTCTCAATAACACTGGAAAGATCGGTATATTTATATTTATAAGATTTAAAGCAACAAGGGGGTTTAGCTTGACCTCATTTGCAAAATTGCAAGATTGTCATCTCAATGTTTGCCATATCGTAATTTTCAACTTTATAGTGGCCATGAAATGCAAGAATCAAAAAGGTCCCAGAGAGAAGATTGCAGGATGGGAGTGGGAGAGACGGAAGGGACGTTTGGACTGTCTCGTTAACTTTCTCATCACCCCAAACCCTACTTTTTCTCTTCTTTGAACGCAACTACGTTATGTTTCTGTTAATTTTGTGTTCGACTTTTAAAATTATGAATAATGACAGAAAAATCAAAATTTTAAATTAAAATTGTAAATTATGAATAATTTAATCATCAATATTCATATTATTTAATTTACAAAATTTAATTTAAAATTTTAATGTCTCGTACATTATTCTAAAACTATTTCATCCCTAATAAGTTTAACATAGCATTTTCGACAACACTAAAGAAAAAAGTTAGGAAAACTAATGAAAATAACTTGAAAACTTTGAGTTTTAACGATAAGGACAAAATAAAGGGTGAAGTGAATAGTACCATGATTGACGTTTTAGTGTAAAAATATTGTTTTTCGTTAAAATGAACAGTACCGAGAGTTTTTCGTTAAAATTAACAAAAAAAATTTAGGTTTAAATAGAGAGATGTGAGATATAGGGCAAGGGAGGAGAGTGTTGGAATCACCACAGAATATTTGTTGGATGGATGGATTGAAGGAATGTGACTGACGACCATCAATCACCCATATGGACGGTTGACATTTGATCATTTTCCATCAATCATCAAACCAATAATATGAGAGATTTTTCAGTGTGACCGGCACATTGGATGGTACATCACGTGTCATTATACAAATTGTGAGATATGTTTGTCAAAAATTTAATAATTTAAAAAATAAAATTTCTCATCACTTACATAAAAACACGTGGTGTATCATCCGTATTCCTGTCACAATGAAATTTTTTCCCAATAATAGGGCTGGGTTAGGTTGAAATATCATGCCAAATTTCTTGTGCCACCTGCCAGCGACATATACATAATTACCAAAAATCAGTTACTGCTAATCAACCATTTTCTTGCGAGTGCCAAAAATAGGTTTAGCCAAAATTATTGGCTGATTCGGTTGGTAAATGACACAACTGATGGTTTGATAAGCTACAAAAACAACAGCTCAAGATCATGCACTGACCCGTAAACAACAAACTAGAAAAGAGAAAAAGAAGTTGCCGCTTCAATTTTTCAATTGATGATAAGCCAACATAATCATGACTTAACAAATTAAAATGAAAATCAAATCAAAACTTAATACATAATCCAAATAGTTATAAGTTAACAAATTCAAAAGTCTAACTAATATAATTGTCTAAATTCAATTGTTGCAACTAATGCATAAACAAAAAAACTCAAAACTCAAAAGTATGGTTATGGTTATAAGATCCCCTTATTATATTCCCAAAACAAATAACTTCTTGTTTTTATAATGCAACATCACTGAAGTGGCAACAACCAATGCATGTGAAATCTTCCATGAATCAATTCTTCGAAGCACTTGGAATTGATGTTCCAGTAGAACCATCAACTATTTCAATTCAAATGTCACATTAAAAAAAAGTATGATTAGAATAAGAAGTAATATTGAATAATAAATTAAAAATATCAATAAACATTGGATTGAAGTACGATAATTAGAATTAGAAAAAATGTAGCAATACTTATATTTTTCCAATTCTTCACATATCAAGCATGTAAAAAATACCTAAAATATCTAAATAGAAAAAGAAAAAGAAAAAGAAAAATATATATTTGTAGGTATGGCATACCGCCGGTATACAAAATCTAATACCAAAGCCATACCATTAGTTGTCGATTCAGTATAATGCCAACCGATTATGAAAAAATGCCAAAACTATACCATACCATTATGAACCGACCGGTATGGTTAGGTCGGTAAATCGGTTTATGGCAAAAATTTCCCACCCCTAGAAATATCCACTTAAGGCTTTGATTTAGTGGTATTATTTTTCATCTTTAAGTGAGAAGTCTTAGGTTTGATTCTTGGTAAAAATGAATTTGAACAACATTATTATGGCTAACCTATTGCCAGACTTAGTCCACTCATTACCTATTAGTGTAGATAATATCGTTTGTTAAAAAAATAGCAGAAATATGGTACACTAGTAATTAAATGAGGAAAAACTTTGAATTTGGTCCCTAATTCACTAACACTCTTTGACTAAGCTCTTAATGATATTCAAATTTTGATCAAAGTCCCCTCAATTTGTACACCTTATATTACTATTAATATGTATATTTCTTTATATTTGACATTAATTGTTTGACATTTATGAGATTTATACTCCCATATTTTGTGTGTGTGGGGGTGTGTGTGCGTGTGTGTATAAATATATGATATATAAATTTCAAACTTTAAATCCATCATTAGATTACCATTAGAAATTGCTACAATAAAAAAATGTTTCCATTTTGATTGAATAAATGGATAGAAATAATATAACAATATAAAATAATAAATGGCAAAAGAATGCATTCATAGTGTTAAAAAATTGGTACATTTTACATATAACAATATATTACATTTATAAAGAAGAATGGGTACCTTATAAATAAATTGTGAGTACAAATAAAAGATGAAAAAATTATTGAGTACTAATGAAATTTCAAACATCACAAAAAGAAATTAATATATGGCTGCAAATTAAAACTAAAAAAAGAAAATTAGTACAAATTTTTAGAAAGAGTTGCCAATTAAATTTGGGTGAAAACTAAAAAAAGAAATATATGGTCTAAAGTTTAGCAATTAATATAAATATACTAAATGTAACGTTTCTAATATTAAATGAATATTTCAAAAAAAAAAAAATTTAATTATGCTGGTATGTAAATAACATAATTGAAAATAGTGACATTCATTAAAACATAAAGACCTTGATAAAAAAAATTACAAAGAAATAAAGTTTTTAATCAATGAAATAAAAAAAGAGAGATGAAAACTTAATTTCTCTATAAATAAGTACCAATGTTGCACATAGATTATTTCATTTTGTAAATATGTTCAACTTAAAATTTTTGTGAATATGTTCAACATAAAGTTTAGATTCACGGTTCAACGTTGTTACATAAGCATCCAACCATGTGTAAAATTAACTTGAATGATGATGAATCAAATTTCATATGTTGAATGATCAAAATCAAACACCAATAACATATCAATTAATTTATTAGCGATATAATATTCAAATGTAAATGATATAAATGACCCAGTGATAAGGATGTGGACTTCGACTCCCTAATAAACAAAAAAAATACGAGAGGTTCCGAGTTTGATGCTTTGAGCTGGGGAGTTTGTTTGACTATGATCACGGGTAGGATGAAATTACTCATAACCTTACCAAACCTGAAAGAAATGAGTGAATAATCGTAACTTGTCACTAATTGTCTCTTTTGTTTAGAGAAAAAAAAGATAGAATCAAATATCTTTGAAATGGTAAAAATTTAGTATTTCAACTATTAGAGCAAGTCCACCCGTTGCTCTTGCTCGGGGGACAGTGGAGACCAAGGGGCCTGAGGGCCGGTGGAGGACAGTCCAGCCGTGTGGAGCCCGAGCAGAGGTGGGAGCCCGAGCAGGGAGGGGGTGGGGAGCTGACGGGCCTGTTGCCCGAGCCCTTTGCAATATTTTATTTTATTTTTTTGTGTCAGAGAGACAGAGACAGAGACAGAGAGAGAGAGAGAGCGAGAGCGAGGGAGAAAGGGAGAGAGGGAGCGGGAGCGGGAGCGAGGGACCGGAGGGAGCTTGGGTGGGTCGTCGTCGCGGCCGGGGGGGGGGGGGGGGGTTGGGGGGTGTCGTCGCGGCGGGTCTGGTTTTGATGGATCTGGGTTCGGGAGGGAGCGGGAGCGAGAGAGAGAGAAGAGGAGTTGTAGTTGTAGTGAGAAAGAGGGAAGTGAGGGAGAAGGTGGAATGGGGTGGGGGCTGAGATAGTGACGGGGAAAGGGCTGCGGTGGTGATGGGAGGAGAAGGATGTGGGTCGGTCGGGGGGGGGGAGTGGGGAATTTTTCTGGGTTTCTTTGTAGGGGTGGGTTGGGGTTGGAGAGAGAGAGAGAGAGAGAGAGAGAGAGAGAGAGAGAGAGAGAGATATAAAATTATTAAAGAAAAAAATATTAATATTTTATAATTGGATGATAAAAAAATATTAATATTTTAATTGTTTATTGCCTGGGGGAAGGGCTCCATGGGTGGAGATGCAAATGGTAATTACTGTTCATTTATGGCAGTTACTATTCATTTAAGGCAGTTACTGTTCATTAGGGTGGATTGCATAGTGAGTTGCCTGGGGGAAAGGCTCCATGGGTGGAGTTGCTCTAAAGATTTAGAATCCATAAAAAAAATAAAAAAATAAAAAAAAAAAAATAAAAAAAATAAAAAAACTATTAAGATTTAGAATAATCATTAACACCAATTTCTCTGTAGACTTTGACAGGAAAGAACCCTTTTCTCTCTCTTTAGTTAGTTGGCCTCTTTGCACTGAGGAGTGACTCACTCCGAGCGAGGACAGAAGAAAGCCAACGTGCACAAGCGGGAGCAGAAGCAGCAGCGCGAGTTGTACAATAAACGAGGAGATGAAATGGATAGATGAAATAATTTGCACACACAAATTGCTTTTTAATTTCATCGGGAAGGAAAAGGTTCTGAGTTTCTCATCAGAGGCACACGTTAACTCCGCGTGCACCCTTCTGAAATATTTTTTTTTTTTTTCAACCTAGAGTGGAGAGAGAGAGAGAGGGAGGCAGATTGTCTGCCTTCTGTTTGGGTGTCCTTCTCATGTCATTCTATTTTATGCGGTCATGGTTAAGTCACGTTAACATTTTATATTGATCGTGACCGCACAAATAGAAAGGCATGTGGAGGGCACCCAAACAGGAGGGCAGACAATCTGCCTTCGAGAGAGAGAGGACAAAAGAGGTTACTGTACTAATGTAGGAAAGGATCCTATCCCTTCCACCTGAACCAACTGAGGCAAAAAATCTGAACCCTTGAAATTTAATCAATGGTCAAAAACAGATATCATATTAAAATTATAATAAATTTAATCATTGGATCAAATTTTAAAGGCCATAATTTTTTGCTCAGTTGGCTCAGGTGGAAGGGATCCTCTCCGTATTCCTTTCCGTTTATGTACAGAAAGAAGGAAAAGAAGAGTAGCCATTTCCGAGGGAGGTCTGAATTAATCTGTCAAGTATCACCTTTAATTTTACAGATAGATAGATACCTATCTGTCGTATTGTAATTTCTGTCATGTAATTTTTTGATTGACAAACAAAGTACTGTACACAAAGACTGTCGACGTCATCTATGGAGTTATAGCTTAAAAACCGGGAGGCAATTCCTCTTCTGAAAAAGAAAGAGCTAGCAGTTCCACTTCCAGGCCCAGAAGTGCTTAGACAGAGAGAATATGTAAATTAGGGTTTCTAGAGAGAGAGAGAGAGAGATATGGAAGGAGGAAGCAGTCGCAATAGTGGTAATTTAGGGTTTCTGGATTCTTCTTTAGCTGCTGCCCTAATGAATTCAGAAACCAGAACTACTAGTAGTAACAGTTATAGTAAGCAGTTTCTTTCTCTACCTTTGATCAACAACATTTCCAACTTACAAAGCCATCCTCATGAGACTACTGATCAGGAGATGGGCGTGAAAGCTAAGATTATCGCTCACCCCCTCTTCCCTCGCCTCTTGTCTGCCTATGTCAATTGCCAAAAGGTCTCTCACTCTCTCTCTCTCCGAGACACCCAATTTTCAAAAGAGAATTTTCTAATGACTCCTTAAATTCAGATCTCTTTCTCTGTAATTCAGAATAAGTTAGAATATCATTGTGTTAAAAAACAATAAATAAATAAATAAAAATCTGCGGTCCATGAAAGGATATATTTAATCTGCAGATACCTGTATTAAACATTTGCATTGCCACTTTCGACTTTTGAATATTGTTATCAATGATTATTTGTCATAAGTTGGTAGCTAGCTAGCTAGCCAGGTTTTAGATTTACGAGTTCTCTCTGCATGCCCTTGTTATCTGTGATCCATGTTTTTGGAGAAATTGATTAATTAAAAAAGGTTAATGAGATCTATTAATTGTTTAGGTTGGGGCACCTCCTGAAGTGGTGGCTAGGTTAGAGCAGGTCTGCAGTGCTTATAATTCTGAGGCAGCAAAAAGGAGTAGCATAAGAGGAGGAGGAGGAGATGATCATCCAGACCCTGCGCTGGACCAGTTCATGGAGGCATATTGTGAGATGCTGACCAAGTACGAGGAAGAGCTCACAAAACCCTTCAAAGAAGCCATGGTTTTCCTCTCCAATATTGACTCCCACCTCAAAGCTCTTACTTTTAACTCTAATTCCTCTTCAGAGTCCGGTAATGATCTCATGCATCTTCCTAATTTCTCTAATCACTCCTTAAATGTTCAGCTGCACCTGCATCCTGATGAACTGTTTTAATCCCGTCGGATACATAACAAAGTAAAGGGTCCTAATGATTTTTCAACAGTACAATAAAAAAGTAGATGTCCTAGCTAGCTAGCTTCCTGCTGTGCTTAACTTCTTTTGAAAAAATATTGAAAGAAAATCCATACGATCAGTTTATAGTTAGGGAAACTTTTCTCTTGAAGCTAGAGAACTTACTCGTAGATATGTCTGTGACCTTTGATTCTCTTCTCGCTGTAGTTGTCTAGAATATGGGACATCTAAATATATAGATCTTGAGACTTGTAACTAATGACAGATATTATAAAAGGTGCGATTTTTTCCTAGTTAATACAAGCACTCTGTGAGGACACATGTGACCGTTGGATTTCATCAGTCACTTAGTCTAAGCCATAGGATCAAATCGAACGGTTAATTAAATAGGTGTAGGCACTGAATACCTGTAAGTACTAATTGCACAAGGCGAAGATATTACATGTGTTTCAAATCCCATATATGAAGAAGGAGATAGAGAAAAATCAAGTGTCATCGTCAAGTGATTATTTGTCAGGTAAACTGTAAGCATTTGTCAAGAATCCAACTAAATAAAGAATATAATGTTCTCTTATAAATGGAAGAAAATAACTGTGTATTCTTTGACTGCGTTCACCATTTCCATATATGTAATCTGTATGATAGACTGTCATCCAAACTTCGTCTCTGTTGGTCATTTTCACTTGTTTGGAAAGTTTATGTATGAAGTTTCTTCTCGATCCACCAGACATACTCGTAAGCTTTAATGGTTCATGGAATTTGACTAATATTCCTGTCTAGGCTATATATTATCTTCCTTATAACATTCCTCTTCTCTGATCCTGTGGCATGCTTGATCAGCTAGTACTAGTGGTGGCGATTTTGTTGGACTAGGTAGATCTCCAGAAGAGGCTAATGCGATCAATGACAAAGATCCTCAAGCTGAAGATAGAGAACTCAAAGTTCAGCTTTTGCACAAATACAGTGGATATTTGGGTACTCTGAAGCAGGAGTTTATGAAGAAGAAAAAGAATGGAAAATTGCCAAAGGAAGCACGGCACCAGTTGTTTGACTGGTGGTGCAGACATTACAAGTGGCCCTATCCATCGGTATATTTTTCATACTAATCTATATCCTTGTTCATTTAGATCCTTACATTCTAAATGTACAGGAAATCCGAAACATTAATTGTGTGGATTTTTGTTGTAGTTCCTATCCAGTCTAACAACATAATCAAACGTAGACATACATTATATTGATTGTTTTCTTAGTTCATATTGATTCTAACAACATAAGCAAACATTATACCACGAATATTTGGTTTCTTGTTGTGGTAGCGCGATATATTTGTAAAGGGACCTTGTTTATTAAATGCAGGAGGCTCAGAAGCTAGCACTGGCAGAATCAACTGGTTTGGAACTTAAACAGATAAATAATTGGTTCATCAATCAAAGGAAACGCCATTGGAAACCTTCAGAAGACATGCAATTTGTTTTGATGGATCCAACTCTTCATCAACACCATCACCATCCCCACTTCTGTATGGACAATGCAATCTGCAATCCCTTCTCCATGGATTGCACATCTACTCTCCTTTGATCATCACATTTGCATGCTAATTATTACTACCGATCATATAAGATAAAGGGCTTCTGTATGGATATGTATTATGTACGTATTTTAAAACTTCGGTGTTAATTTACTTATCTAACTAGTTAACTTTTTAATTCGCCAACTAAATTATGTTGCAGCACCAACTTCTACCTTGGTCCTGCCTCTAGCTTCTCACCATTTCAAAAAGAGAGATGATTTACACACTTCTTTTAACCTGTTTTTTGTTTCAACCCTTCTTTTAACCTGTATCACTCTTCTACTTAATTCTGCTTTTTAATTCTCTTTTAATTTATTCAATTCAATGACTAAAAATACCTTCAAAAAATAAAAGATTGCATAAATCACTTCTATTCATAAATCATCTTTTTTCCATTCTTTTTCTACATTACACGTGATGTTTAATACCAGCTTGTCCAATTTAATTTCCATTTTACCTTGTTATTTCCCCTGAAATCCAGTTTGATTATTGCCAATATTTTTGTGAAAGAAGCTCAACTCTTGTTTGTATTAAGACGTAATTTTTGATAATTTGGAAGAGTAGATGCTTAAACTTAGACATTAATTGTTGAGTGTGTATGGTGTTCTATGAAAGAAAAAGAAAATGTTGATTAATACTCAAAACGAATGACCTGAACTAGGGGTGGGTTCAAAAAACCGAAAATCGAACCGAACCGAACGAAAAAATCGAACCGAACCGAACCGAATTCTTTTGGTTCGGTTTGGTTTTGGCTGTCTAGAAACCGAACTAAATCGAATCGAACCGAATTAATTAAATTAATATTTTTTAATTTTATTTATTTAATTATTTGTTTTGGGTATTATTTTTTAAACCCAATTTGTAAGCCTAATGTGTTGCCAAAATCAGAAATGTACCAAATGCATCTGCTACTTTTCCTATACAAGGAAGAAGTCATATAAAAAACCAGGACCTAAAATAATGATACCAAAATGGTGCTAACTCCTAACACGGTACTGTTAGTTCCTTATTCTTGTTTAATCTGCCTTCTTGCTTCAAGTATTTGTATGCTTATTCAGTACTTCATTGCTTATTGTTATATGCAGTGATCATGTATTGGTTTTGATCAAGTGTTTTCCCTTTTGATATTACTTCTGCCGACTAAATAGTAAATTACATTACTAAATGATCGATAATACATACAAAGAGAGCATAATCGATATATGACCCTCGTTGATTCAAAGTGGGTTATAGTATGATAATGCTCTCATTGTACGTACTATCATGATAAAATAATTCGGCTCATGTCCAACAACCTATACTAGCTCTTTATATTATTCATAGTTAAGAGTTGAGGTGTGAAGAAAATGGTACTTTTCTAAAAAGAAATCTATTTATAGTTAAACTTTAAACCCAAAATATTAAAAAAAAAAACCTTTATGTTATAATTCTAGTTGAACTTTAAATGTTTATTTTCATTGTCTTTGATTTTAGTTGGAATATTTATGTTATGATTGTGTTGGAGATGTTAAAATTTAAGATTTCAATTTTTTTCATTTTTTGAAAAAAAAAAACAAACCGAAACCGAACCGGAAAAAACCGAACCGAAAAAAAATGAACCGAAATTTCGGTTCTATTTCGATTTTGGCAAAAAACGGAACCAATTTGAACCGAACCCACCCCTAACCTGAACTATGAGGGTGCGTTTGTTGCACTGGACTATTTCGGATTAGACTAACTTCAGGAACTAAGCTGGACTGGCTTAGTGAAGCGTTTGGTGCAGTGTCAGATTAACAAGTACGATGATGAAAATAATACTGTAGTTTATTGTAGTTTATTGGCTATAATAAAAATTATAGGCTATCTTTTAATTTTATGATAATTATAACAAAAATACTCTTAATAACAACTCTAAACTTGTCATATGCTCTTGACCGTCGAAAACTCTCACTCTGCTTCTCCTCTCCTCTCCTCTCCCAAAGAAAATTGTTATGGCTTCTTCTGCAACTTCCAATCTATTCAAGACCATGTCAATGGCAGATGCATGCCTAGTCTACCTCCCTGACCTCTCTGCCGCCAAAACCACCAACCCATTTCTCTCATTTCCCTCCAAACCCATAAAGACTCTTCTTGTTGCAGCTGTCCCTTTGGAACAAAACCCACTTCCGTCGTCGCTTTCGTTGCCCAGACCTCGGACTGGGTTCAAGAGGACAACGCGCTTACCACTGATGGAGCGGAGGACAGCGAGGAAGAAGGGGTCTTTGAGGAGAAGTTGGTTGCTAGGATAGTCTGCAGATCTGAATTAAATACCATCGAAATCCAAAATTAAGAAGCCCAGAACTCACAGAGGGGCTCGCAGGGAGGAGGAAGAAACTGGTCTTAGCAAGTCCCATGGTTTGGGGAGGGCCTCGCCAGGAACCTTTAAGGAGGCGTGTAGTCCACACGAGTCCCTTTTAGTCCCACTTAACTTAGTTCCAGCACCTATCAAACATGGGACTATAGTCCAGTCCAGTCCCATTTAATGAGGCCAAACAAACGCACCCTGAGTGAATATATCCGAAATGATATTCAATTCACAACCACATAAAAGAACGCACTTTAATTAAGCACCAAAAAGTAGGTAACCCTAAGATAGCAAATTCTTAATAGATAAAACATGAACTGTCTTCTCAAAGCTTCATTACCTTAATAAGAAAAAAGTGTAAAACCAAACTTTCTTGTTTCTTGTCCGTCATTTAAGTAATGAGTTGTGTTAGTGTCAATCGTCTAAATACTAGCTAGCATATTTTTTAAAAATAATGACTTATGTTAGTATCAATCGTCTGAATGCTAGCCAACATATCTTTCTTTAAATATGCATTAGCGAATAATATACAACACTTATGTATGCCTCAGCTGCTCCATGTTAAAGAATTAAAAAAAAAAAAACTAAACTGGAAAATAAAAATTGGACCAGTGTCTATTAATCTAATTTTCTAGTGCCCATGGCTATGAGTGTTTGGTGTTACTTATTTGGCACTACAGGCTGCATCAGCGATAAAAAAACAAGTGTGAAAGTTCTGAGTTTGAGTTTGTTCACCTTTTCTTCGTGTTAAGATGTTTGCTTGTTATTGCCCAATCACGAAAACGATCATGTAAAGGTGTTTAAATAATTAAACTAAGACCAGTTAGACATACTTTCTCGATTCACCACTATCTTCCTCTTTTGTGCATGAGAAATCTATATTTTATTTTTATTTTTATAGCATGTGAAAATTCATGTGCAAATTAAGAATTAGAAAAGAAAAGACACCCGAAAGAGAATAAGATGGCAATATGAATCATATAGTCGATGTCAACTAAAGAAGATATGAACACAAAATCTAATGTATCTATGCTGTTTAATTTAGGTGTATTCTACCATTTGAACTCAGATTTCTTCTAACAAAATGTATTCTCATCAGTCTCTTGATATGTCTTTTATGGCGCATGTGATTGATGATTCAAAAACACTATTGTCACATGATCACAAGTCATGATATGATTTTGTGTATATTTGTCTTCGTATGCCAATAAAGTCACATATCATATATTTTGTTTCACATTACACATAGGAGATATACTTACGTGGTAACCACCCAATTAATGAAGAAATAAGTTGTTTATGCCAATAAAGTCGCATTGAAGTGAGAGAATTAGCGAGGCCGTTAGATTATAGAAGTAAGAAGAACATTAGAAATAATGTGAACACTACTATTTACAGTATTGTTTATGCGTACATGGATACTTGTCATGTATTGTTATAATTGCATTTAAGCTATACCATATGTACTTTTTTTTTTTTTTTTTAACAAACGATAGTATCTACACTAAGGGGATGGGCAAGTGAGATAAATCTTACAATGAGCTTGCCGATGTGGTTCAACATCACTTTTGGCGAGAACCTAACCTAAGACCTCTCACTTACAAGTGAAGAAGAATCAAAGTGAGAAATTCAATCATATCGTTCATACATCTTATAACGTGAAAACATGCAATACACGGTAAGTGTTTTAGGAACACATAGAAGATTTCAATTTATTTTCAATTTAAAAATTTTGTTTCGCTCATTTTTCTTTATTTCTTTTACCTTCTCTCACTACCCTTTTTCAGTCTTCATCTTTTCACTATATTTTCGTAGTATCATAAAAGTGAAAACAAAACACCAATTTTTTTTTCAATATCTTTTTTGTATCACAAAAAGTGAAAAACCACACACCAAATTATTTTTGATAGATAAGGGCTCGTTTGAGATTATATATGTCTGAAGCACTTTATCTATAAGTGATATAATAAAAAATACGTTAAAATTTTTATTAAAATTCAAGTGCTTTTAGAAAACACTTGAGGATGCTTCTTGAAGAAGAACATAATCTAAAAAATCGCTTCCATAACCTACAAGCAATTTTAAATTTTTCTACCAAACATAATAACAAGAACTTTTAGTTAGCGAAAAACACTTTTAGTCATTTCAAAATGTATTCTCGAACATGCCATTTTATAATTTTTCCTAATCTCATCTTGAAGAAACACGCTGTCCATATAATTATATAATCGCCAATGAGTATAAAAATATGCAAGAAGTAAAATACTTCACACACAAAGAATCTTGTTTAGAAAATACAATATTCATTAAGCCAATAAATAATATTTCAGTTATGTATTATAATAAATTTCATATTACAATAAGTTATAGTTTTTCTTGGCTCCATCTTAAGGAAACACTCCTCCACATAATTATAATTGTTTATGAGTATAAAAATATGTAAAAAATAAAATACTTGGCACCTAAGAAATCCTATTTAGGAAATAACATAACTAATATTTTTTTACCATCTTCTATTAAGTAATAACCTTCCTAAAGTTATAAAACTGGTTTGGTCCCAACAGATAACCTTAAAGAGGTTTTACTATAGTACTACAATTTAAGAGTATTTCTTTTCATTTGTAGTGAAAGGTCACAAATTCAACTCACATGGATGACGATGATGTATTAAATTTGTATTGCGTTCAATACATAATTAGTGGTTGCCCCATTGTAAATGAGCGGTCATAAATTCAACTCACATGAATATTGTTGTGTCAAAAAAGATAGTGTTCGAGTGACATGTCGATACGTGCTTTGAGGAACTCGTTTAGTACGTGTATGGTTGATGCGTTGAAGACATGCATTTATGCGTTTGGACTTTGAAGGAACCATTTATGCATACATGAGTGACACGTTGAGAACATGCATCATACGTTCAATGACTGTTTTACATTAACAGCTGACAGTCATTGGACGATTATCGATGACATCACTATTAGTAAAAAGAAAAATAAAAGCAAGACATAATTTTAGTATATAAAATGCGCATGAATGTATGCAAGAATGGATGATGATGGTGGTGATGAATGAATGAATGAATGATACATGATGCTATTGCATCCACTCTGTTCATCCTCGCAAGTCGCATCCGTCCAAGCAAAAGCATTCTCTCTCTCCGACCAAATCTTCTCCTCCCCTCTTTTCCCGTTTGTCCAAACCTTCTAATTTCTAGGGTTTCCGTTTGCCACTAAACCCTTACCTTCTAAAGCCCTCCATCTAATCCACAAAACCCTAATATAAATTCATCGGTTTCATACAACATTCTCGCCTCATTTTTCTCACATTTTCCCTAAATCCGGCTTCCGTGTCTCCGCCGCCATCCGCCTGAAATCGCAGAAGTTGCAGCCGCTCAACATTCATGGCCAAGACCAAACCTGGAAAAAAGGACCTTGACTCTTACACCATCAAGGGGACCAACAAAATCGTTCGACGTAACTATCCTCTCTCTCTATCTCTCTGACAGAAACCCAAAATTTATTTTTCATGTTTAGCTTCTAAAAACCCGAAATCGTCCCTTTTTTATTTTATTTTATTAAATCTAGCATTCAGAGAGTGAAAATTTCGATCTTTACATGTATATGTATGAAGTTATCTGTAAAACCCAGATTCAAAATTTGAATTTCGAGCTCTGGCAATCCAAAACTTGTCATAGTTTTTCAAATTATTGGTGCTAAAGACTGCTTTTTTTGTTAACAGTTATGAAGTTAATGTTTCTCTGCTTTGCGTGGCATTGATATTTCAATTGATTTTGTGATGGTCAGCTGGTGATTGTGTGCTAATGCGGCCGTCAGACACTGATAAGCCTCCATATGTGGCACGCGTGGAGAAGCTCGAAGCTGACCACCGAAACAATGTGAAGGTTCGGGTTCGATGGTACTATCGGCCTGAGGAATCGATTGGAGGAAGAAGACAGTTCCATGGGGCCAAGGAGCTGTTTTTATCAGACCACTATGATGTCCAGAGTGCACACACTATCGAAGGGAAGTGTACAGTGCACTCCTTCAAGAATTACACTAAGCTTGATAATGTGGGAGCTGAGGATTACTTCTGTAGATTTGAGTACAAGGCTTCCACCGGAGGATTCACACCAGACCGCGTGGCTGTGTAAGCATTGTGTTCTTTTTGTTTTTATACTGTTATCTGCTTACACACACAAACACTGACCGATAAATATATGATTGGTATTGAATCTAATGATTGATATTTGAAATTATTCGGTTTTGGTTATTGTGTTGGAAGGTATTGTAAATGTGAGATGCCATACAATCCGGATGACCTTATGGTGCAATGCGAGGGATGCAAGGACTGGTAAATGCACACCACTCCCTTGTTTTGTGCTTGGTATTGTTCATCCATTTCAAAGTTTGTATGCATTTTGTTTCATTAATCATCGAATGTTTATGCAATTTTCTTTTAGAAGCTTTCTTGATGAGTAGTTGTGTAGAATAGAAAATGGAAATTGTGACTGCTAGTGCCATCTGACTCCATTTGTAGAAGGTGAAGGTGATGATTGTTAAATTCAATTACTACTTAGGTATTGCAGATGATGAGATGAGATGTTTGTCAAAATTTCAGATTGCTCGATGGCAAACACATTGAGCTTCATTTATTGTATAGGAGTTAGTGAAGCAAGTGGAATGTTCCATGAAGAGTTTTAATTCATAGCAAATATCAGGTATTATTGACCATATTTGGGTTTCAAAACATATGCACTCTGGCTCAGTCTCAGTATCCCTCAACACATGGAATGTATTTCTATTTTTAAGATCATGTGTAATGTGAGTGGGGGGACTTCATTTGATTTCCTTTTTTATCTTCATTTCCAGTTATCCCGAACCTTCTAATTTGCCGAATTTAAGGCAATAAATGTCTGCTTATGCTTAACGTAGTATGTGTCTATTGCACAAGGTCTTCTTTTGGTTTATTAAGTTTGATGGTTGTTTGGTGGATGCTTGAGAACTTGATCTTAGGAAGGGTATTAAATTTCAATCGCAATGGATATTTATTAATGGTTTTAGAATACGGAACTCTTAATGGAAATAATGATGACAATATCTATGTCAATAGGAGTTGGATTGAAAATTTGAGCTGGCTCTTATGATTTTCTTTTTCTGTTTTAACCTTTACTTATGATACTTTTGCATGAGCTTGTCATATTACTTGAGTGATATAAGATCAGATGAAGTGCACTGTCAACAGAAAATTGGTTGGTTGCTGTTAAGCAACTCTCCAAAGATAGTGGAATATTTTATTTTTGACCGGTGCATTTTAGGTCCACAATCCATCCAATGGAATTTTTTACCATCACAATGCCTTTGCCTTGGCAACATAATTAAATGTTGATGTTCTCAATTAAATTAAGGTGGCATTGTAAATGGCAATAACAGACATGCTTCGTGTTTTGCATTTATCTTTTGCAGGTTTCATCCCTCTTGTATGGGTATGACAATTGAAGATGCAAAAAAGTTGGAGCACTTTTTGTGTTCTGACTGCTCATCTGATGATGATGCCAAAAGATCCTTGAACACATTCCCGGTATCACCATCTGTTGAAGCTAAGGTAAAAAATCTGTTTGTTTTGTTCATCCAATTCCAAAAGGTTCTTGAATGCATCCCAGTTAATGCAGTTGTCCAGACTAATAGAAATTTGTGTCTTTGTTTCTTTTGTCACTATGTAGTGAAAAATATAGAGAATCTTTATGACTTAAATTCCTTGTCAGCAATTATTCCTTAGTTAATGCAGATTGAAAATTGGAATGCTGGAGACGTTGTCTTTGCCCAAAACACTTGGTTTTCCTTACCCAACATCGTTTGATGATTCATTGACAACCTGTGGTATAAATAGTGGATAAAGTAAACTTAAAGTTTAGAGAGAGAGGTCTTATGGATAGTGATTATGATACTCTGTTAACTATTGGAATTAATTTTAGGTAATGCTGTTAAAATGGCACATTATAGTTCTCTGAAGCCTAAACCAGAGCATTAAGTAAATGGTTTTGACTGTTTCTGATATAATTTTGATGAGCTCATATCAACATCATCCTATTGCTTTCCTTGCGTCAGTGAAGGATCATATCTTATCAACAATGATGGTGTTTTCTGTTTTGAATTTTGTTCTAGGTGGAGCCAAAGCGCAGGAAGAGGTGACCTACAGATTCGGATGCTTAGTGAGGTGGTATCCGACTTCTTTGGCATTAGCTCTGGAGTTGTGTGTTGTGGAAATGTACAGTGCAGAGAAGATACTGCGCTTGCACAATCCAAAGGCCTTTTTTTTTATTTTTATTTTTTTTTATAAAGTTTTTGAATGTTTGTATGCGTGCTAGACATAGGTCTTTGCGTTCTATGTTGTCCTTGCAAGACATTAAAATCATATTTGAGCACAGAACAAATGAGAACACATCAAACGAAACATTTAGGAGGAACCCTGGATTTGTGGTGATGTGTTTATTGCTGGCACTACTTAGTATTGCATGCAATGGCAACTGTTTTAGTTTTCGTGGTTTTTAATCCCTTTCCCCGTTGCTTCCCAGTCTGTCTTTGGGTATGAGAAAAAGTTGAGCTGCATAAGTTGATCAAAGGCACAGCGGGTGCTGTTTCAGGAGTAACTGGAACAACCCCATTTTGCCTAACTGGTGGGTTTGCGCTCGCCCTTTGTCTTTGTAAACACATCAGTTGCCACTGGGTTGATCTTACTGGGTGGTGGAGCTGAGCTCTGTTCTATCAGCCTGCTTTCTCCCTGCATCGTGCCGTTTTCCCCTCAAGATCGACTGTGCCACCGGTTTGAAGATCTTGGTGTATTGTCATTATCATAACCGCATGTTTTGTGAACCTGCATGATTAACTGTTGCTGTATGTTATTTGTCCATGTCTCAGATCTTGAAGAATCATATTCTGGATTCACCGTCGAGTCGCATCTTTGGTACAAATCTCTAATCTTTATTATTACCATGCTATTATGGTACACATTTTCACCTATAATCTCTCTCTCTCTCTCTCTCTCTCTCTAGAGATCAAATAGAAGACAGAGTCATAAGATGTCTAAAGAGGGCATCTTGACCTAACTTGGCCAGCAAATCTGATGATTAAGTCTCTTATCTTGGCCAACCAAGCTATTTAATATATATATATATATATATATATATATATATATATATATATATTCTTTTTACTATTTATATTATATATTTGTTCATTGTACTAAAATTTAAGGTTATGTTGGTTTGAATGTTTGGGATGGTCCCAGGTCTTTTGACTGCAAATTTGTTAGACCTAACCTGTTCTTTTGCATTTTCTCAATATTTGTTTTAAGACAAGGAAATTGGTAATCCTTGAAAAGTAAAATAAATAGGGAAAAAAAAAAGTAAAAGGAGGGAAGAAAATTCCACATCGTTCAGATTTCAACACTAAATTGATGAGTTGGTGGAAAATATGTGGCAGTGGCTCTCGTTGACTTTCTATAAATGGTATATCACGTGTCATTATACAAATGGTGAGATATGTGTGTTAAAAAGTTAAAAAATAAAATTTATATAGGAAGTTAGAGACAGCAATTTATATAACTTCAAAACCTGGCTCACAACTGCAATTTATATAAGAAGTTAAGAGAAAGCAGATAGATGAGGAAGAAAATGTGCACACGTTAAAGTACATTTTTATGTATTTAATGAACATTTAATAAAAATATCATTTTTGGACTAAATTTGTTAATGAACTACAACACGGGGTTTAAATCCTAATTTAGTTATTTTTTGTCCCACTCAATATCACTTGGTTCTATTAGATGTGAGAATTGTCATACTCAAACGAGTCCCACTAATATTAGTCTCGCCAATTTATTCTTTTCATATTTTATGCAAGTTTATTATTTTCACTTTATAAACAAAAAGATTTTATTCTTTCAAATTTTAGAAATAAAATAAAATAAAAAAGCGGTTAAACGGTTAAAGGACGTTTGTGTAAATAGCAACAGAATAAGTCAGCCATGGCCCTCTCCCAATTTCCTTGCTTTTCTTCCCCTTTCGTTTTCTCCATCGGGAGTTCGAAACGACGATAAAAGCAAAGTTGGAGTTTTTTTTTTTTTTACAGAGAGGAGCTTACATTTTGCAGAGAAATGTTGAGGCTCCACTGTATTTATATCTAACCAGACAATTTCCTTTTGTTTCCTTTTTTTTTATTTTTATTTTTTTTATTTTTTAATTCAAAACTTTGATTCTTTTCGCTTTACCCTTTTGCTTCTCTCTCTCTCTCTCTCTCTCTCTCTCTCTCTCTCTCTCTCTCTTCAAATTGTGCTTAGGGTTTTATCAGCTGAAGACCCGACTTCCAGACTTGCAGTTTGGATTTTTACAGGTCTTCCTTCACATTTTCTCTCGTTTTCTCGCACTTTCTCGGATCCCTTTGGTTACGCAGTCAATGTAAGTCGATTTTTCTTGCGTATCTCTTCAATCTGTTCAAAACCCACAATTTTTTTCCTTCAATTTGAATTCTTTGTCAGGAATTATGAGGATTTCGTGCCCGGATGAATCGTCTAGGGCAAGGGCATGTTCCTCTGATAGCGTTTTTGTTTCTGTTCATAAATTATGACCTTTCGTGTGGATTGGATTGTTGGATTTTGGGAATGCCAATGATTTGAATTCGGTTCTGAGCAAGAAAGCTCGATTAGTCTTTACAGAAGCTTAGGATCAAGGTTTTGTAGATATGATAAAAAATATATGGGGTAAAATACCTCGGAAACCCTCGAAATCATCGCAAAGCGATGCGTATAGTGACGGAGGGGCAAATGGGAATGGCCCAAATTCATCCCACAGCTCAAAATCGAGCCCTTCGTCAAAATTTTCGAATTTGGGTTCGGGCAATTCTCGTTCGAGCAATGGGGTTCTTACGGCGCACTCCTCAGGCGGGGTTAAATCGAATCACTCAAAGAAATCAGCTCCCCTTGCAACTCAAGTAGGTCCTTTGTTGTCATCGGGTGCATACGAGGCTCTGCCGAGTTTCAAGGATGTTCCAAGTTCAGAAAGGCAGAATTATTTTATTAAGAAGTTGAATATGTGTTGTGTGGTTTTTTATTTTAATGATCCCTCGAAGAATCTCAAGGAGAAGGACGTCAAGAGGCAAACTTTACTTGAACTTGTAGATTACATTTCATCTGTAACATCGAAGTTCAATGAGGTGGCAATGCAAGGGATTACAAAGATGGTGGCGACCAATCTGTTTCGTACATTTTCGTCTTCCAATCTTGACAACAAGGGTCCTGAAATTTATGACCAAGACGAGGAGGACCAAATGTTGGAACCAGCATGGCCTCATCTGCAGATTGTGTATGAATGTCTATTAAGATTTGTGGCTTCTCCAGAGACCGATGCCAAGCTGGCTAAAAGATATATTGATCATTCGTTTGTGTTGAAGTTGCTTGATTTGTTTAACTCTGAGGACCAAAGAGAGAGGGAATACTTAAAGACGATTCTCCATCGCATTTATGGGAAGTTCATGGTGCATCGACCGTTCATTAGGAAATCCATCAACAACATCTTCTTTTGGTTCATTTTTGAGACTGAGAAGCACAATGGGATTGCGGAATTGCTTGAAATCTTAGGCAGCATAATCAATGGTTTTGCTTTGCCTTTGAAGGAAGAGCACAAGCTGTTCCTTGTTCGGGCCTTGATTCCTCTTCACAAGCCCAAGTGTGTATCTATGTACCATCAGCAACTCTCTTATTGCATTAGTCAGTTTGTGGAGAAAGATGCCAAGCTGGCGGATACAGTGATTCGAGGATTGCTGAAGTATTGGCCCATAACGAATAGTTCAAAGGAAGTTATGTTCCTTGGTGAATTGGAAGAGGTTCTGGAAACTACCCAGCCATCAGAATTTCAGCGCTGCATGGTCCCCTTATTCCGTCAAATTGGTAACTGCCTAAACAGCTCACATTTTCAGGTACTTTTCAATAATATCTTTATCTTTTTTACTGTGCACTATACTTCTGATGGCTGTCCATTTTCAATGTCTTTCTTCCAGCGTAACGTTTCTCAACATGATGAATTTTATAGATTCTCTTACGGTTGCCTTTTGAACTGGTCACCCAGTTGGTTTTGTGAGATGTACTAGATATGTTAAAGCTTGAGGCTTTTGATTTTTTTTTTCCGGAGATTTTTGTCTTCAACAAATCTGTAAATTTCTGTCTTTCATTTCAAATCAAGTTTTTGCATACTTATTCACGAAATCGCTTTGCATTTTTTATCTGCACCACTTGGTTGAGTGACAATTATAGAATTCCCGTTGTCAGAACTGTTGGGTTACTTCAGATTGTGGTTCAGGTTCATTGGAATCGGTGTGATGTGCTAGTTGTCAAAATTGGTTTAGACGAGTTGTCCAAGTTGCACCTAAGTATAATGGTGCATTAATGAACAACTTCATATTTGCTTTACAAAGTTGTGTAAGTTGAGATTTCCCTTGAGTTGGAGAGCAATATGGATCCTGAATGGCGGTGGAAGTTTAGAAATCATTTGAGTTGAGAACTTTAGGTGTCATTCGTTGGTAAGTTTTGCTGGCACACAATAGGTTGATGGTGATAAGAATTTCTGCTGTTCATAGTAGTCCGTGGGAATTTCTGATTTAAGTACATTTTCTTACGTAGATACAATGCACTTGGTTTTGGTATTTACTATTTAGGAAACTGGACAGCAAATGGTTTTGGTGTGCAAAGATTTGGTGTATATATATGGTTCATTACAATGATCTGAAATTTGGATTGTCACTTTAGTTTTACTTGATGTGAGGTTGTCTTAACTTGCTTTCCTCTGGCAGGTAGCTGAACGTGCATTGTTTTTGTGGAATAACGATCACATAAGAAATTTGATCACACAGAATCGCCAAGTGATTCTGCCAATAATCTTCCCAGCCCTGGAGAAAAACACACGGAGTCATTGGAATCAAGCTGTTCAGAGTTTGACACTGAATGTGAAAAAGATATTCTCAGATGTTGATCAAGAACTCTTTGATGAGTGCTTGGTCGGCTTCCAAGAAGATGAATCCAAAGAGAAAGAAACACAGGAGAAACGTGAATCAACATGGAAACGCTTAGAAGATGTGGCTGCCTCCAAGGCTTTGGGCAATGAGGCTGTGCTCGTCTCAAGATTTACTTCCTCCGTTGCCATTGCTACTAACCCAAAACCACAGGCTTCTTCAGGTAGTTGAGTTGAGACCCTCGCGACTCACAAATTCTGTTTTCCGTAATCAGTCATAATCAGAGGAAAGTGAGTTGTACCCTCTGCAGCCATGGAGGTGTGTGTAATATAAAGAATTTGTTATAGGGATGAGTGATTATTACTTGTTAGATTGATGATCAAATTTGTTGTATAATGGTGAGAAAAGTTTACATTTTTCTGTTTCTGTTTCAACTTTCAACCAAAGCAATGTATTCCGTCTCTCGGAAATGTTTCCGTAGTCCAGTGCTTGATCAACTGTCCCGGCTTACGGATTGCATTCTTAAAGCCGTAGGCTTGATACTTGTTTTGGAAATTTGTACTTCATCATGCCAGAAATGGTAGATTTTGTTGTTCAATAAGAAATTATTCTACTCCAGATCTTCGTTGCTGTGGTTTCCCCTTTCTATTCTCTTTAACTACGCTTCGCACCAGAGGTATGGCGGAGATTTGTGACCCAAATGTTGTCCTCGCCGAAGCATGGGTTTGTGATTCAGGGATTACCAGAAGATAGGTCTGTCAAAAATCTTGTTTAAGCAGTCATTAACTTGATGCAGAAAAAATGTTTGCAGTTCATACGAAAATAGTATCGAATACGAACTTGAAGTCTACTAATCAGGTCCAAAGAGCGTACATATCATGTCGAAGTACAAAATTCTAGTCTACTAATCATCGCCATAGGCTCGGAAACTGTAACGCTCTTGGTAAGGACCATTGAACCAGAGGTCAGCCTCCAGCCACTTGGGATAACGAACAAGATCTCCGGCCACAAATTGCATGTACTGCTGGCTGCCTTCAGGCACGACTCTCACCTCTCCTTCCTCAATGTAAACCAGCTGGTCCACCTGCCAGTCCCACGGCAGCTTGCACTTGCCCGTCTTCCACATTGACCATCTCGAGACTCCAAGCTCTGCTAGTCTCTCCTGTGACACCCTTCTTTCCACTCTTACTTGGTACAGTTCCTCCAGAGGTTTCTCTATTCGCATTGCCTTCACTTTCATAACGCGAGGTTGTGCATTAGCACCACTCCGCTCGCTCCAATCTCTGCCACTTCTGCCGACTGAGAGTGAGCTGAAAGTTGGGGCCATGATCACACTTGCCATGTCTTATTCTGCCTTGATTGCCTGCAACATTGCGGCATTGCACAATTAATCAACAAAGGCACACCAACAAGATGATATCTCGATCTAACGTAATCGCTCTGGATAGCCAAATCCCAAATCCCAAACGCAAAGAGAGTACAAGTAAGCAATATGCTGCTTCTTGGTGGTATCAAAATCTCACATTTTCCCCAGAAATTCTACGTCGTCGACTACTTGTAGCAATCATTAACAGCTCCAAAACATTCTATTAGAAAGTGAGCATCCAACGCAAAATCAATTGGCAACGTGAGGAGACGCTCAAATTTAAACTAGTATGCAATGCTTTAACTCTCCGATGATGATTCGCGCTCTCAACACGCACCACACAGAATGACAGAAACAGTTGAAGCATACGAATTACAAAAAGAAAACAGATATTTGGACTAAAATCCCTAAAACCCCCAATCCACATTTCAAACAAATTATACAACTTTGATTCTCAAGATTTATTTTTTCTTCTTTTTTCTTACAAATTAAGTGAAACCCAGTAAGCAAAAAACTCCATCCAATAGAACAAAACCCAGAAACAGCGTAATTTGGAAAGTAAATTCAGATGAGAAAGTTATGGGATTTTACCTGTTGAGATACAACCAACCTTCAAATTCAGAGGAGAAGAGTGAGAGACCGAGCAGGAAGAGCTCCGAAACTAAAACCCCAACCCCTCCTCCAACTCCAAGGTTTATCCAATACCCCCAATTATTTACTACTGCTTTCAAGGACTTCGATTCGGTCACTCACCCGTGACCAACTTTTCCTCACCCGCACCTACCTACAGATTTGACCGGGAACTGGCTAGTTCAGTTTCCTTTCCATTTTCTTTTTCGAAAAATGAAAAGGGGAGGAAGTTAGTTTGGTCGTTATTTGTGAACGTGTCGAGTCCTGGGACGGATACATTTCTGGGGCTTCAGACGACTTTAGATATGACATGCTTTTAGCGTCAGATGCGGAAGTGAGAGGAGTTGGTTGTGTACGTAGTTCTCAGGAGTGATGGTGTTGCTTCAGCTTCAATCCATCAATGGGTTGTTTCAGAGCACAAAGGAGGGCCCACTACTTGCTCAGAGAAGAAGCGCACGAGCTCGAAGATGCCTCTGCTTGCAGACTCAGGCCCCTCCCTCCAGAACTCAGGTACCCCTTGTATTTGAATTCCAAATTTCGTTTCTTTGTCTTGCGTATGTTAGTTCAGGTACGGAACTGACGTCTGTTCTTTATTAAACGATAGACTGTGAATATGTCATCGCTAATCTGTTGATATTATTGTCACGAACAAAATATATTGACATGTTTTTGGTAAGGACATTGCTTGATTGAGTCATTCCTCGTTCCTGCAAATCACAATTTGAAATATTGACAAGTAATTCATCAAAAACACGTAAAGAGAATTTTTTGCACGCATGTCAAATTGGAATTGGCAAAAATGTACAAATTCCTATTTCATTGGGAAGGAGCCAAAAAATCTCCTTTGATAATATCTATGCGCGTTTTGTTCTTTAATAAAGGGTGGATGTCCTGCACAGATTTTTCTCTTCTCGTTGTTTTGGAAGCTTGAATTGCATCATTGGATGGAAACTGAGTAAATGATTTTTTGAAGTTAATAATTTTTGGTGTAGAGGATAATGGAGAGTATATCAGTGAGTGGGGAAGTTGGTGGTGCTGGTGGATCATATTCATATAGTGCCTTGAAGAGGCTGGACCAAGTTTGGTCTACTATTTGCTCTGCTCAAACAGGTGGAGTGCATGCTATTTCATCAGTTTTCTCGTATTTGATTGTGATAAATGTATGCGAAATTGGTGAAACGTTGGTGATTTTGATTATCCTGTAGTTGTGGAAGAACCAAAGAAAGTGGTTTCGAGCATTCCTGGACTTTTTAGCAATTCCGATCTGGCTAACAAAGCGGTTGATACATTTGATGTGTTAATCTGTGGTGGAACTTTGGGAATCTTCATTGCTACAGCCTTGTGCGCCAAAGGTCTTCGAGTAGGGATTGTCGAAAGAAATGTGCTAAAGGGGGTAAGAAATTGTTCTGTGAAGTTTCTTTTGGAATATAATGTACTGTATTATGAATTGCTTATGGATATTTTGTTGATCAATGATCAGAGGGAACAGGAATGGAATATCTCAAGGAAAGAGCTCATGGAACTTGTAGAAATCGGAGTTCTGTTAGAAGGTGACATTGAACAAGTTACTGCGGCTAAATTCAACCCTGTAAGTTCTTTGACTACAATACATTTCTAACAGTTTGTAAGATCAACTAAATTTAAGAGGGGTTAATCCCTACCTAAACAGTGCTTATTTTATGAGTAGTATGCCGGAGGTTGTGTTTCACAATCAACTTTCATACTATGTGGTTTATTTATGTCAACTATTTCTTCGCATTTGATGTACTGATCAGAACAGATGCGGCTTTGAGGGGAAGGGTGATATCTGGGTTGAAGATATTCTCAATCTTGGTGTTTCGTGAGTTGTCTCTTCTTCCTGTAAATTGCATTAGTTTTTTATAGCGATAGAATTATGAGCAATGACAGGAAAAGAATGATGGTTCTGCAACTCAAAACTTTACTCTGAATCGCCCTTTCTATAATCACAGGCCAGCGAAGCTTATAGAGGTTGTGAAGAATCGTTTTACTTCTCTAGGTGGAGTCATGTTTGAAGGTTACAGTGTGTCCGGCGTCAGCATATATGAAGATGCAGCTGTGAGTTTCTAACAAATTCCATATAGTTCGTTCTAGTGCGTTAAATTTTACGAGTTGTATCTTACAAGAAAGGCCAACTATGGTTCTTACAGTGTGTCCGGTGTCAGCATTTATGCTTTATAGAAAGATGTTCCCTTTATAAGAAAGGCCAACTATGGTTCTTACAAACTATCTAAATTTTGCTAGTAACCTGTTAAAACACAAAGGATTAGAATTGTCACGAAATATTGTACTATTATTCGTGAGGTGAATGTATTTTGACAACTGCATAAGCACATAAGATATTTGAAGATTAATGAGCTAATGACTAGCATGAATTCCTCTTGCAATTTTCTCAACAGGTCTTACAAGTCAATGAGGAAAAGATGTTGTCGTCTCGCCTCATAATTGATGCAATGGGGAATTTCTCTCCAATTGTAAAACAGGTCGGTTTTCTATTTTTCTGCATAATTGGAGTACGAGTGCATTTTTTAAATAAGTAACTAATCCTTAGAGTTTGAAGATTGTAAAAGTATAAACACATAACTGCTTCGCTGTTAGCTATATTTATAAAAAGAATGATGACCTAATCACAATTTCTTGATCCTCATGTATCAATGTACAACAGTTTTTATTCTTGTGTCTATTTGATGTCAAACTTAGGTAGCAGATTTTAATGCATACCGACAATCCAGGCTAAAATTGAGTCTCATTGATGGATTAATTGGCAGATAAGATCCGGAAGGAAGCCAGATGGAGTTTGCGTTGTTGTTGGATCCTGTGCTCGTGGATTTACGAATAACTCTACCAGTGATGTTATATATAGCAGTTCGTTGGCAAGGAAGGTCGGGAGCTCAGAAGCCCAACTCTTTTGGGAGGTAACTTGATTTTGTGGTTGCTAGCTTGTAATGTCAAGAGGAGATGTTTTCCTTATCAGAATCAAGCCTTTCTAAACATTTCACAGGCATTTCCAGCTGGTTCAGGTCCTACAGATCGCACAAGTTATATGTTCACTTATCTTGCTCCTCAACCCCAATCGCCAAAAATAGAGGAACTGTTAGAAGAATATTGGAAATTGATGCCAGAGTATCAGGTTAGTTCGTCCTCGTGTCTCTTATGCAAGATCTTGAGCATTGTACTTCCGTTAATTGTCTCGCATCTCTAAAAATTCACAAGGCATCACACGGAACTTATATGTTCAAAGAACTGAATATCCCTAGTGTTATTCGGTTCTAATCCAGCCTCTCGAGCTTAGAGAACCCTCCAGATGAGGCCTGATGCATTTCCATTCTAGACATTAAAATAGCGTTCCAGTTCAGATGCTATTTCATTTCACCTTATAGCTCAAGTTTTAACCACTCACAAATAATCTGTAGGAAGTCTCTCTTGATGACTTGGAGATACAGAGGGTGCTATATGGTATTTTTCCTACATATCGGGACAGGTAAATTGTAATAATGCAAACTATTGCTTGAACTGCAACGAGATTTTGTTCACATTCCAAAGATGCAAAATATTCTCATACTTTTCTTAAGTTAGAATACACTCGATTAATTTATGTATCTGACACCTTTCAATTCTTAACTGGGGACAACGAACTTGATAGCCCGCTGCCAGCAGCTTTTAATCGGGTTTTACAGGTGGTAACTTATATCCTTACAAAACCATCTATAGATTATGGTAGAATACCAAAAGGGGAAAGTGTGACAAAATGATTCTCTGCAGTTTGGTGATGCTAGCGGAGTACAATCACCCGTTTCATTTGGTGGTTTTGGAAGCTTGACTAGGCACCTCAACAGGTTGTCAAACGGTATGCACTTACATGGGAGCTTTGTTTATTTTGTGTCTGAAAAATGATAACCTGTGCAAATTTTAGTACGAGATTAAACTTAATAGGATCCATCTTTTTTCATTGGTGAAAAGGAATATATGAAGCAATGAGCGACAATCTTCTTGACTCGTACAACTTGTCGCTTCTGAACCCTTACATGGTTGGTGTCTTTGATGATCCCTGGCAAAGCAGTAACCCTGGATTTTTCTTTCTTCTCACGATTATCTGATTTTGATTCAATATCTATTTAGTGCAGCCCAACTTAAGTTCTTCATGGTTGTTTCAAAGAGCAATGTCTGCAAAGAAAGAGTCTAATGTTCCGCCAGATTTCATCAATGAGCTCCTTTACGCCAATTTTCAAAGCATGCAGGTAGGACTGTCCATATGGAACACAGTTGAGTAAGTTTTTTGTTTTTCTGTTACTGAATTTTCTTTGCACGCTTTCTTCAGAGGCTCGGGGATCCAGTCCTAAGACCATTTCTTCAGGTAATTTTCTTTCCTTATGATTTATTCATTTGATTTGAAAAGGGAATCAAGTTGGCTGAACTTGATGTAGTGTGAGAGATTATAACTATGGAAGCGTGTATTGCGACAGGATGTTGTACAATTTGGACCTCTTGCCAAGACATTAGGCCTAGTCATGTTAACTAAACCTCAAATCATTCCATCAATCTTCAAGCAGGTAATCAATGAGTTGAGAACTCCTGTGTTTCGTTTTTGATGTGATAACGCGTAAACCAAATTCCTCTATACAACTCGGTAAGCAGCCTCAGTTATCAGGTAGAATTCCTCGTTGTGTTTCAGGTTGGAATTCCTGTGCTTCTTGACTGGTCTGGACATTTTTTCATGCTGGGGTACTACACGTTTCTCTCAACTTTTGCTGACCCTGTAGTAAGGTAAATAATTTTCTATGGTTATGGTAAATATGTTAGCAGAATGTATATCTCACTGTCACTTGTTGCATATTTCACAAGGTCTTTTTTGAGTACACTTCCCACCCAGGCGAAGTACGAGTGGAAGCGACGTCTTGAGGCTTGGAAATATGGCGCAGGTTTAGACTACAAGTCATGAGGAACGGGAAACAGTGAGCAGCTGCATTTGGACGAGTACCTGGTTTCTTCAGTTCGGAGGGCCGGCCGAGATAAGGGGGGACGGATTCCTGCCAAAAATCTGCTAATATATTCGGCCAGAAACAACAACCGTGCGTGGAACCAAGAAGACTGAAAATTAAAAGAAAAAACCTTAAGGGTATAGACTCATCATTCACACTGACTGTAATGTACTCAATCATGTGTTGAATAATTCCTGTATTCAAGTCAAATAAGAGTATTTAACCGGCATCACTGTGAGTTTTGAGAGACTCATATGATCAGAAGAGGGAGGGAGAGAGAGGAAGTAGGAGAGAGCTGGTTTTTATTTTTACTTTGTTTTTTTAGTTTATTGCTTGAAGTCTTTTGATACCATTACTTTTGCTTTTTTCTTATATTTTATTCCCCTCCCCTTTCCTTCCTTCTTCCGCTTAAAAAGACTTTTATTTTGAATCTGAGTCATAATAGTAAGCATGTGGGTTGAGTCACGTTAAGGAAGAGGATGACAAGAGCGACATCATGCTGGACTCAAATGATTGTGGTCGGTAACTTAGGACATGACATATCTTTATTTTTCTTAGATCATAGGAGTGTTATAATATGAGAATTTTGGCCCCTCCTGATCTGTAATTCTTGCTCCGTCACTCGTTTATTGGTGTGGGTTACTAGCTACCTCACTTATAATTAGAGTATAGAAATTTCGAAATACGTTCTTTAGGCTTACGAAAATTATGGACCTTAATTATGGATAAGTTGAACTATATAGGCATTTATATAAGATCAATTTCATGTTGTTAAAACTTGAACGTCGAAACAAGAAGATGGTCAAGTGTAGCGGCTACTTTTGAATAAACTATAAAGGAATGTTTTTTTCTATCCCAATCCCCATCCCCATCCCCATCCATTGACAAGACCATTACAGCATTCTTCTTCTTGCACAGCAAGCAGATAAACAAATATCTCCTCTTTTAGTCTTTCTTGCTTGAGGAAAGAAGATTCTGTCTTTTGCATTATTAACGCAAGTAATTAAAAAAGTAGAAAAATATTCCACACACAAATCGTCATTGTTTCAAGAAAATTAATGATTGTTAAATATTATCGAGAAATCAAGTCGTTGAAACGTATATTGGATAACTAGCTCAAGCGGTTAAGAGCGTATTCACATACGCACTCAACAAGGTCTTGTGTTCCAGTTTTCCTTCCCTCATATCTCCAGGGTTTTGTTTACTCACATGTTCTAAGTCACTCAACAAGGTCTGGGAAGGCATGCCTTCTTTCACATACACACAGATATACATACATACATACATACATACAGACATACATACATACATACATACATACATACATGTATTTTAAATCCAGTAATAGGGTTACTGAGGTTTTACATATCAATTCCCAAATCCACAAGCCTAATAGTTGGTGCGTCGGACGACAAGCATTTGATGGATTATTCTTTTGACTGGAAATCCATCATGTTAGGCTAATTTTTTCAACTACGTAATAATTTGCTCAACTAAAAAATTAGTGCAAATTTTACACGCGCACATACAACAGATTCATATTTATACACAGTAGCACATAAAGGCTCTGGTAGGGATGCCTTATGCGTAGCCAGTTGGCGGTGCACTTACACACCGTGGACCACACCCACCTCCCACAGGCTGCCTCACCTTAGCTATTCTTCCATCTTCATTTAATTAAGTCCAAAGAGTCCAGCAAATTTCTATATTCATGGTTTAGAAGATAATTAAATTTCAAAAATTTTGAAAACTAGCCCAAATTTGAATATGTTTAAGACTTAAAAGTTATAACCTAGTTTTCGGCTTTCATGGCGGCTCGAGCATTGATCAAGGGGTCTCGAGAGAGCTCGAGCATTGGTGTCAATTATATGTTAAATATAAATTAAGAAAAGTATACTTCTACGTACATTCATGGTTACGACATAGTTAGGAAAATTTTGAACATGTTGAACACTTTTAACCTAGTTCATCGGTTTTCAGGGAGGTTCTAGCACTGACCGAGGGGTCTCAAGAGGGCTCGAGCATTGGTGTCAAATATATTTTGAAGATCGAAAACATTAGACATTCATATCGGATTTCAGATTTGAGATTTCAAAAGTACTACTATGACAAGTTGGCAAGGCTGTAAATAGATAACCCTCAACTGCATTTGGTGCACCTGAGTTCTGTAGGGTTTGTGGACCCTGAACAGTCAACATATATTCCATGAGATCTGCACAAGGAGGGGTAAGTAAGGGATATCCTCTTCTTAATTGTATGGTAGTTGCATGGAGTAATGGGTATTTACACTCTGCATTCAAATTTGGGTTCTAAAGCTCGGAAGCCAGCAGTACAGCAGGCACACTCAATTAGATACCATTCCCAGTTTATTATGTGTACCTTATTACTTGTCACTATCTGATCATCACTTAATACTGTGAGAATGATGAGCAACTAAGCCTCATTCAGAAAACTCAACCAACTAGTTCTCATGGACTCGGAGATATATGATGATAAAGCTCCATTCTGTCTTATCATCTTGTATTTTGTGCATATGCTCAATTTCCAACCGTGATCATGGCATATATCCATACATATATATACATACATACATATATCTATATATACATATGTATATATTGATTTTCACACTCTAATTTTCTCTTATTGTATTCGTATCATTTTTTTGTCTTAAATTCTTTGATTTATTAAGCACAACACTAGAAAAATAAGTAGTAGAATGACAGGAGTGTGCAAATCACTATATATCACTACAATAATATGCTTGCTTTATGTATGAAGCCTTATTTCTGTTGTGGTGCAATTACCAAGAAAAATCCAGAAGATTAAATAAGATGGAAATTTGAATAGTTTATATTTAGATGGGTGTGGGAGTCACTGCAGTAGTCTGCAGTTTCAAAGATGAAAGAAACTGTGAAACCAAATACTTCTCATGCATCAGATTTTGGCAGGCCAAAGCACATGCATGCATCCAATTTAAGTTCCCAAAATGCAAATATGAAATTATATATGCATGCAGTAGTTATCTCAGGTAAAGATTAAACAAGCCAAAAGAAAATTAATTAATTAATTTAAGAAAATACAATCTGAAAGAAAGAAAAAAAAGAAAAATACAGTCAAACAAGACTATATGAATCACTCTTACATGGGTTTTTCTTAAAGCTCTTCACAATCACCTTCTGTACAATATCTCTACAAATGGGGCATCGAAATTCAAGGCCTACTGATATGATTATCTTTTGGCATATAGAAATATCCAGCTATATATGTGTTAAAGCTAACTACTAATTAACTACAGCATACAAAATAATTTATCATGAAGCATATCTTCTGTAAATATAGTTTAAGTAAACAAGCTAGCTAGATAAATATGTGTGTTTATCTGGAAATGGGAGTTCTTCAAAAACTTGAAAGATCATCGCTTGTTGTGTAAAGGGTTTGATCCTGTCGGAACCCTTCGCTTCTCGGACACGAAATCTCTGGCTTGATCTCTGGTAGAGGGAGCACTAGTCATTGATGGCCTGAAAACTTGTTGGCTTCTTGCCGAAGACGGGCTCGGAAAGCTTCTCCGAATTGCATGAGTTCTCGGAGCAAAGAGGAGGATCAGCAGAGCAAAAAGGAGGCAGATTTGAAAGCGATTCATGCTGTGAAATTTGAAGAATGTGTGAGAGTGATGATCAAAGGCATAGTGAAATGGCTAGGTGGTCAATTTATATTTATATATATATGGACATCGTTGGCCCATTTTTTCTTGTTTGTGCTTGATGTGTTTTTATGCAAAAAAATTACAACATGAAATATTGGGTGGATTTTTTTTCTCCACGAAAATTGTAGAGCGAATAAGGTGAATGAACGGCTAGATGTGAACTCAAGAGTTTCAAGCATGCATAGACAGACTCATACATGTTACTACAACCGTCCATTTGGTGATGATCATCTAGTGATTATTGACAATTATGGGATCAAGTGAGGGCTACGATGACGGTTGGGGAGCGGTGGTGGGGTCACAATTTAATTAGATAGTGACACATAGCAAAAGAGACCTACCTAGCTACACAAACTTGTATGTGAAAATCTTGGAGGGGAAGGGAGGCGCGCTGCTGCGGGTCTGAAGTTTCAGCTCTTGGAAAGACTGAAATGCCTACAGCTGATATCACATTGATTTTAACAAATTTGCCAATATAATACTTGAAATGTAGATGGCCACTAAGCAAGTTAGGGGCTTTAAGGTCACTAAAAAGTCAAAGGTCGAATGCCGACACTTTTGATTAGTCTACATAAAAGATAAGTCGGGCATGTCTTAATACCGCATCTCTCTATACATTATTTATTTCAAAAAATCTAGACAATACAAAGAAAATTTATTAATATAAAGAAAAAATTACAGATAGTGAGGGGAACAAAAACATTACTCCTTATAAAGCAAAAAAATACAAAAAATACAAAAAAAAAAGGAGACATACACCTTACCCCTCTTGAAAAAGAAAATACAATAAAAAGAGGGGGACTAGACCTTACCCCTCTTGAAAAAAGAAAAAAAAAAGCGAAGGTGGACATAGGACCAAACCTCTCTAAAATAAAACTTAAAAATGTAAGAACCTGTAAGACAAGCTGCAAAACAAAAAAGGAAAATCCAAAAAATTGGGTAAAAAGAAAACCACACATCAAGAATGGGAGACAAACACGTAAGTCGGCATGCCCAAGGAGGAGAAAAAGAACCAGAAGTAAAGCAAGATATCACACTAGACGACTCATGTTAATTTAGTTTAGTTTAGTTTAGTTTTTTTCAACTTATTTTAGCTCAACTTGAACTAAACTACATAATTTAACAATAAGTAATATGGTTGTGCATTCGGAATAAAACGATTTCGAAAGGAATCGTGCGTACTCCTACACAGATTTCATCCCGATAAAAAAATATGATTAACCTGTAAATGTACTAATGTAAATGGCTTGAAATGATAATAATAATGAAATACAAGATGAATATACTGAAATATAAGGTATATAGCTCTTGAAAGTCGAAATTTTAGTGCTGCTTCAACAGAAAGACAAAATAGCCCTAAAAAGAACAGGGAGACCGCGTGGGTTTCCAACATTATCTTAGACAAATTTTCAGTACGCAGTACCCTTATAGAATACTTCTAACTCTAACCAAGACTTTCTGCTGCTAGGCTTTCAAAGCCAAGAAAGTTAACATTTTTGTATATTTGTTTGTTAAAATTACAAAATTCGAACAACCAATTATACGTCAATTTTCACGATAAGTGGGTTCCTCTTTCCCTCTTTTTCAAGTTTGTGGAATATTCATGTCCCAAATGATGTAACTTTGAATGCTACTTTCCGTACGTAATATAAAATTAAAGAATTATCGTAGTTAATTAACCAAATATATATGAACTTTTTTGGTGAACCATCAAAATATGAACTTTTATAGGCAGCAAAAGGAATTCCTGCTTTTCTCCATCAAATTCCTTTATCCCATAAGCATGATATTCCGGCCCTCTGCTAGATCTAGACCCACATATTCTACTAATTTCATTCTCATTCTTTTTGTAGGTGAGATAACCCTTATAATTAAGCAACTAATAATAGTTACTGTTTAAACTAGCTAACAATGTTTAATTTGAAGCATATTCAAGGAGTTACTCTACGTACTGTATTAATTCTGCCCATCAATGTACAATATATGTTACATTTTAATTGGAATATTATGTCCACGCATTAAAATTTCTTGAATTAAGCTCGCATATAACTGTTACATTCCATAGTGAATGTCATCGACGTACTACTTTAGAAATTTCGATATTCAAGGCCTATAAAAATATTGCTCGCCAAAAAGAGCCCTACAAGAATGAGTCAACAACAAAGAAAAACTTGACCTAGACAACATGCATGAATATTTAAGAATTTTAAGTTCAATAAACCTATGAATTATATATAAATGATCGATATCAACACCTAACAAAATAAAGAGGCAAATCTAGCAATTCATCGTGATAACTACTAAAACTATATTATAAGTTAATTAACATGATCAGAGTTTAATAACAGAATAATAGAGAGGTCAAGGCGTTCACTTTCCACGTTGTACGGCATTTGAAATTGGAGTTTATCAAGTGATTACATTCTTATTCATTTTTTTAACCTAACCATATTATATATTTATATAAATACTATGGTTGGTAGGACAGAATTTCCGCGTTTCACCCACATAGATTTATATATTCTTTCAAAGTTGTGTTCATTATATAGACAACTAGGAATTTAAGTTATTAGCACCGACTCTTTTTTTTTTCTCGTTGAGGAACAGCCATACATATACAATCTGACAGCAATTGATGCTGCCTGCATCTTCCATTGATGTATTGATTTGATGATTGATCATGTGCGTTGATGATGGCTAGCTTTTATTACAGCTCAATCTTGGCCGTTCAAATTTGCATGGTGCTACCTGTTCTTGTGATAAATTATTCAATACTACTCTCTCTCCCTCTCTCATGCATTGATGAGTTCGAAATAACTAGGGTTTCGATTGTATAGCATCACCAAACCTTCAAATTCATATTTTTTTGTCACTTGTCCTCTTCAATGTCCGCTTAGAATTTGAATTATTAATTACAACCAAATGGATCATTGAAATTTTATTTGTAATTAAGGCAAAACCCTAATAACCTCTCTAGGTTTTGCCGTCAGATAATTATTCGCTAAGTGTATTATGTCTAGAATGTTTGTTTTCTACTTAATCCCTTTCATCTCTATTATATACAAAAGTTTTTTTTATGCTTGCCTGGATGCAACATAGTTATGGTGCCACATTTTCGTCTTCTTCACCCTCCAAAAGTTGCCAAATTTTATCTGATTGATCAAACTAATTATGAAAAATAATAATATTATAGTGATGTTATTGACAGTTAGCATGCGCTTCAAACTTATAAAAGCACAAAAGAGAAGGAGTATACAGAGAAGTGCATGATGACAACACCGTAAACTTAACACACAAATATTATAGCAAATAATCTATAGCACAGGTTGCATTATTATACTATATATGAATCATAGCCATTGATTAGATAAAATCATTTTCGAATGCAACAATAAATCAATTATAATTTTCATGAACCTTCTAGTAAAACAGCCACTAATATAATTGTAATCACTAATCAGTTTCCAAGTCCACCATCGCCACCACTAGTACTCAGCCAGGCTCTCACCAACCACAAAACCTCACCACTGTTTTCACATCCACCATCTTCAAAACTGTGCTCCAAGTTCGTATTAAACCAAGAATTAATGAAAGTTGATGGGATTCAATGAGTAATGGGAGATTTGATATGACATGAAGGACGAAAATAAGTGATTAATTAATTGGTCTTGAATTTTAATGCCATGAGCTCCTTGACTTCCCAATGTGGCATCAAAACTTTGACATTCCAGCCATTTATGTAACCCACCAAACTAACAAGTATCCTTGCATTTCTACTCATATCGTGCATGTATATCTGACATCGTTCTGAATTTGATTTGAAGAAAGTTGATGAGTTGTATAACCAATATTGATTAATCTAGCTAATTGGTATTCACGGATACCAAAATTCTCACACAAAACTCAAGTGAGAAATGCACGTTGTCCACTCGTGTTGTTCATGGCACTCGTGTTGTTCAAAGGTCAAGGGTCCTCAAAAAGCAGGCAGCAATATGGGTGAAATAGATAACTTGCATGGCACTTGCTATTCACGGATACCAAAATTCTCGCACAAAACTCAAGTGAGGAATGCACGTTGTCAACTCGTGTTGTTCAAATGTCAAGGGTCCTCAAAAAGCAGGCAGCAGTATGGGTGAAATAGATAACTTGCATGGCACTCACAAATAGCATTCAAGCACTGATCAGTTAGTAATTTAATATAGCGCTAACTATTTATTCGGGCCCATTTCACAAAATAATGTTATGATTCAAACCGTTCGTCATTGTAAAGTTCAAAAATCAGAAAGTGTTTATCCCTTTTATAGACAATGTTGTGTTCGTTAATTTAATTATCTGGTCATAGTAACTTTCGATTTCAGTGAACATTTGCAGAGTCTATCAATGATCTTTCAATGATAACCTAAAAAATTATCGGTTCAGTGTGAGAAGTTTTGTGGAGTGAGCGGAATGAGTGGGTAACACCATATTGAGTACTAATTGATTAGCGCTTGAGCGCTCATGTATATACTAAGCTTAGTATATGATGCATGACGCAGCGTAGTGGGGAAATAAATAAAAATAAAATAAATAAGATAGAATAGATAGGAATGGTCCACTATCTCTAGTGCGAAGAGAGACCCCAAAATCCTAAGAACTTCACTTCTAGTACCAACCTACGACGTGGATAAGTAAAAGAACAAAGTAATAAACTCTTAAACAAAATCCTGCTCTCCTAAGGTCCTCATTTTGAGGACTTATTAGGACCAAAGGTTCATTAGCCACAATATTATATTAGTTTATATCTAAAGGCTTAAAATATTTGACAACTTAATGAAGCAAAACAATAATCTTGTGGCTAATATGCATTTGGTCCTCACAAGTCCTCAAAGTGAGAACCTTAGGAGAGCAAGACAGCTCTTCAAGAAGAGCAAGGTACTTAAAATCGAGTTTACAACTCCATTTTCAATATTATAACAACTTCTACTCCTTTTCTGCCTTACAAATACATGAATTTATAGATGCTTAAACCACTTGCACTTATGACTAATACATGAAACATATGAGATACTATAAATAACCAAAATAATTCCTTTTAATTCAGCCCACTAAATATAATTATTGCGTAAAATTCAATGCTTCCGAAACCTTGTATTCTAGGTATGTCCACTGGATTTCAAAAGCCAAATGCATTGAACCTTCCGACGGTCTTATTTCATGTCCTACATCATTCTCCCATTCTTGAAGAAAACTCTTTCTTGAGTTTTGTTTGGTATTCCTCGATCTTTAGGATGTCTAACCAATAATTTCATAATAGTCATAATAGCAAATGAAATTTTATAATTTTTCAAGTGTTCTACCCACAAATTCATGCGAGTTACAACGCAACCTTCCAAACCATGTGTAGTTTAATCCATTCATAAAGCAACTTGACTTCAAAGCATACGAAGATAAATCGTTTCTAGTGATGAGTAGGCTTGGAAAAGTAATATAAACTCAGATCAATCAAACGCATCAACTATTTTATCCAAAGGTTTTCTCATGATGTCACGAGCAACAAAATCATCCCAAACATAATCAACTTCGTCAGTGCATTCCATATTTTCAAGCTTTGTTTCAAATCCAATGTCGATATGTTTTTCAACCTCGAAACATAAACCACAACAAATGTAACAAGAACCATTTGGACAACGACCAAACTTTGGAGAAAGATCAACATTCAGAAATTCAGCACTTGAAAAATCTGAAGTAGCCATGCCTTCTACTTCTGTTTGTAAAACATACCCACCCTCAATTATTGACAATAGTGACATGATTTAGTAAAATGCAAATATCGTTTTGTAGAAATAACGGAATGGAGAAGGACTTTCAAATGATATATGGCATGAAGGTCACTTCATTCTTGATGAACTTGAAACCTGGCCTGCAACTGGACTAATTCGCTTTTCGCAATAGCGTTGATGTTCTGTGATGTTTTGCCAATATTTGTATACAAAAAATTCTGTTTGTTGTACGGTTTGTAGCGTTGAAACTAGACTCTGAGAGCTTTCTGGTGACATATCACTCTCCAAATGAAAGTTAGGGAAACGAAGTGAATTTTGACAACCAACCGAGATGATGTCCGCAGCCTCCACCATGATTTCATATAAAAATCCAAAAACCGGCTCTGTTACCAACTAATGCAAGGCGCAGCGTGGTGGAGAATAAAAAGGATAGATAGGTAGGTTCCTCCTAGTACGAGAAGATATCTAAAAACCTCAAATACTTCACTTCTAGCACCATCTTACAACGTAGAGAACTAAAACAAGAAAGCGGCATACTCTTAAACAAGAGCAAGACACTTAAAAACGAGTTTACAACTCAAATTTCAATATTCTATTCCAAAACAACTTCTATTCCTTTTCTACCTCACAAATACATGAATTTATAGATGCTTAAACCCCTTGCAATTATGACTAAACCAAATGCATTTAATCTTCCGATCATCTTATTTCATGTCCTACATCAGTATAACCCACTAATGCACATAGAATTAAAAAAAAAAAAAACTAATGAAAATGATTTGAAAATTTTGAGTTTTAACGATAAAAACAAAATAAAGGGTAAAGTGAATAGTACTAAGATTGACTTTTTAGTGTAAAAATGTAGTTTTTCGTTAAAGTGAACAATACCAAAAGTTTTTCGTTAAAGTTCCTTAAAAAAAATGTTTGTACCATTATTTGCAATACAAGCGCTCGCCTACGTATGTGCTATATTATCACATAGTTAGAAAGCACACTCTTATTTTATTGAAGTTGAGAGGTTGGTTATGAGTATGGTGGCATCCAGCATTTTGGAAATTAAGATTTGTGGGATGAAAAAGTACGAGGTGTGTATAAGGTTTCGTTTATGGCATCAAATCAAATCCGAGAGACCCAAGAGGCATCTTTTACTTTTCTAATTTGAGTTTTTGCCAATATGAATGCCTGACAAGTCAACCCACATCCACCACCGTTTTTTATTTTCTCAAGTTTTTCTGTTAGCTCAGGTAGTCAACCATCTTGCAAAGTTGTGCTGTAGGTTTAAGACACTGAGCGCTGGTGGAAAGTTTGTACCATTTTATCATCATTCGTTTTGTCAAAGTGTTTGAAAAGTAAATTATTGGTTTAAGAAACGTTTGGAATTGGTGATAAAAGATAATTCTTCAGTGGCATTTATAAATTGTAAAAATGCTTGAAACATTTATTTTATATAGAGAAGTTAGTGCTATATGCAAACTTTATTCTCCATGAATTCTAATTTATGCGATGTTGGGGTGAGACTTTGCTACAATTGATGAGACGCAACAAAGTTTTCAAAAGAGTAATGATAGGTAAATTAAATTTGTAGACTGCATTTGCAAGCTAAATGATGTGTCACCAATAAGAAATAAGCACGTTAATCAATACTTAAGTAATAATTCAATCAACAACTTTCATGTCATTTAATTTACAAAATTTAGTCTACATATTTAATTTTCCTAACATTATCTTTTCAAAAAGTCAGAGAATCTGTTATGCCACTTCAACGCATGCCCACAAAAAATCAAAGTTTGATATACAAATCTTTTGGCCTAAAGAAAGTTCCATATAAGGCAATATTTGCCATTTGGTTGTAATAATGTCACCAATTTTCAAACCCACCCATAGGTTGGACCCCATCAAGGTTGGTTTTTTTTTTTTTTTTTTTTTTTGTGGAAAAAAAATGAAAATATACCTAATTATAATTTTTATAAAAGTCTTTCATCTGCTCCTTTTCAATGGAAGTTTTACTTTCCTATAATGTGTCCTAATTTTTGGCACCATTTTTCTTTTGATAATCGATTTAATTTATGATAAAAAAGAGTATACCTTGGTTATATTTCATCTCTACAACAAGTTTAGTAATAAGCATAACGGCCATTTAGTTCTCATGTACACAAATTTTTCTTTCTTTTATTACACTATGTTCAACTATATGCATTCATCTATTTATAGTCTGTTTGGTAGTGTTCTTTTATTAAAAGTTCATAATTGTTCTATTTCTGAGTGTGTATATATATATATATATATATATATATATATATATATATAAATTAAAAAAAAAAAAAAAAAAAAAAGGGAAAAGAAAAGCTGCTTCACCTGTTGGTTTTTGAACTAGGGCCTATCAAAAGCCCTCTCATTTTCTGCAAAATAGATTTGTGGGCTTAAAAATGGAGAAATAAAATGGGCCACAAGCATCTTGCAGCCGATTGGTTTGATTGAAAATTTTACACCAGCTATATAAAATTACTACATTTATTTGCAAGAAATCTCCTAAACCAAACCAAAAGAGATTAGCTTATTGCGGCCAATTCTCTTGGTAGGCTGTCTATAAAAATCAAAATAGGAGCTAAAATCCTCTTTGTAAGTTCTTGTGGTATGTCTTGGCCCTAGGATAGGGTAGCCTCCCTCCACCTAAACTTTTAACATTCATAAAATGGATTAGTTTGTTCAGAACATGGAAGTACGGCAATAGCAGCAATCCAAGTCCGAATCCCTATTAACTTCAAAAGGGCTTCGCTTTTAACTCTTGCAAGAGTTGTGAGACCTATTTGCGTGACCAAAGTTTTGTATTTTTTCTCTCTCTAATGTACAACAACTTTGTATTGCTTGAAAGCAAAAGAGTAGAATGAGCCACTTATTTGCATTATTCACTGTGTGCATGTGTACAGCAATAGTTGTGTGCATGCTTTCCTACTTTATTTTAGCAAAGTAGAAATTGTGTAATGTTACAGAAACCAAATTTTGTAAATCAAATCATGTGAATGTTGATTGGATTATTACTTAAATAATAATTAACGTGCTTATTTTATATAAATGACACATAATTTAATTTACAAATTTTAATTTTCTTAACGCAGACAGAGTTAATTGGTAGAGCAGAGCAGTTCTGGTCTAACTATCCAACTTGATTGCGGGTCTAATTGTTCTCCATAAAGTATTACTTCAAACCTTACCGATTGCGGTACCAAAAATTGACCTTGAAAGACAAAGCTGCCTATACTTTTAACACATGTCATGACTCAGATTTGTCTTCAACCCAAAATCCCATCAAAACTTTAACCAAATGTCAAAAGTAGGACCAATTGGGTATTTTAGTTAAATACGCAATATAATTATACATGGTTAAATATAGTTTATGAGAGCATCTTCAAGTGTTTAGTTAGGCCAACTTGGTTGGTTGTTCTTATCACAATTTCATAAACATCTAACCCCACGTACTAGCCAAAAACATAATGTGCACCCGAAAACAAAAATCAAATCTTGGAGTACCCCAACTGATAAGTCGCCTAGATTTATTTTACTAATAACTTTACATGCAAAGAGTATACAAAAATCGGTGCAACTACAATAAACTCAATAGAGTGTGAAGCACCAAGAGGTGTGTAAGACACTCTTGCTACAACAAAAATTGTAAATACTTTGTAAGGTGTAGAGCACTAAGAGGAGTGTAAAACACTCTTACTACAACCAAAATTGTAGAATAATTTGCCCGAATTTTTCGGCATGACATAGAACATGCATGGAGGAGTAAGTTGTGAATTTAGTTACCAATTCGGATCCATCTACATTATGGTTGGAGGAAGGGGGCTTGAAGGAAAGCAAGCGAGTAAGATGGAAAATGGGAAGTGGTGCTATTACACACCTATTTTTACTTCTCACACATCTTTTCAATTTTCGGTCATCTTATCACATGAATTGACAAAGTTTAATAAAAAAAAATTTAACAAGGGTGTGTGAAAGTAAAAGAGAATGTGCGAATTTCACTACTCTTACTCATACTCACGTTTCTCTTGTAATCTTCTTTATTATTTCAAGAATTGTTAGGGATCATGGAGACTCACATGATTGATGAGAGAGTTGATTTTTCATTAAAACATAAATATAGAGTAACTGTCATGTGATTATTTCATCATGGATACGTAAGGTGCATAAATACAAACAATATAGAAAAAAAAAAAATACTTCAACACAGCAGAAAATCTAAGATGCATGAATAAAAGCTCTTACTCATTTAAACTGCTTAAGTTGCAATTTGTATATACAATTGCATTGAAGTTTGTAAATTTAATCACGTTGAGATGGATGTGTTTGAGTTGTCAAAGCATTAGAGACATAAATTTGAAGGGAGAGAAATGTTAAGGAAATTTTCTCAAAGTGAGACTCTTCATAGACTCTCTGTCATTTCACAGTTTAATATCAATTCTCGTGCTAATATTATAAAATATTATGCAAAAAATGAGATGATAGAAAATTTATAATTAGCGTCTAAAACACACAATGCGTTTGAGGATTCTCTAAAACACGACAAGTCCCACAGCTTCGTAAAAGCCTCGTATTTATCGTAGCCGTCGCAGTGAACTTGGGTGCCGGGTTGCAGGGCCGGTTTAGAGTTTTTTGAGACCCGGAACGATATCACAAAATGTGCCCTCATTTTATATAAGAAAATTATTTGTTTTCACACTTAAGACATCGATAAAATTATACTTAGAAAAACACTTCAAACTTAATAATTTAGAAACACGGAAAAATTAATTTATTTTGTATCGTGAGATGGAAACATAAAAAAACTCCAGGTTTACAAGTAGATAGATATGAGTTTTGTTTTTCATCTGAACTTTTAAAGTGTTTTTGTATGAATCGTGGGGTGTTTTTTTTATTTACTAACCTTGTCAATATGGAACTAAAAAAATAATGATGTTTTTGAGTCTTTAGTTGATATGTATAAGTAATAAATGGGTACCAAATTAAACTTTTTTATGACACGTCATATGATTTGTAAATTTGGTCTAAAAATTTGGTCAACACATTACTCTTTGTTAAAGATTAGACTTGAATTGGAACAAATGTTTTAAAAATAACAATCCACATAGCTACTAGCTACTAATTAAAAATAAATTAACAACCGAACAAAAATTGTAAAAATTGAAAAAGTAAATAAGCACATATCGTGTTTTGAACCCAAGACCTCCTCATTAATTTTAAACAACAAAACCACCAATTCTAGTTAATTTTCTTTGTCATTGAACCAAATTTTATAAATTAATACTCTTATGAAAACATATATAAATACATCACCCTAATAATTTTGGTGTCCTCAATTATTTTGGGCCCTGGACGGTCGCCCGAGCCTGGGCCGGCCCTGCCGGGTTGCCACGGTCGTTTGACTCAGTCGTCCGTCGCTCTCCAGAAACAATCAACTGAAAACCGCGGAACGTTTTCTCTTTCACTGTCAAGCAAAGTCAAAGACGCTAAGTACGACAATCAAACACTCATTATTTCATCTAATTAACTTTTAATTTTAAACTAATCAAACCCCACTCAGAGCTTCCATCTTTCTCTCTGTTCATCCAACTCCTGTACAACTCCGATCCGAAACCAAAAGCCCAGTTCCTAAAAGGTTTCTGCGACTTGGTTTTTCGATTTCGGATCGACCCAGATGGGATTTCGAATCGGGTTAGGGTTCCTGGTGCTGGTTTCCCTCTGTTTCACGGTGAAACCCCAGTGCAGCAAGAGCTGCGATGCTCTAGCTTCTTACTACGTATGGCAGGGCACTAATCTCACTTTCATTGGCAATATCATGAATACGACCGACGCCACCATCGTCACCTACAACAAGGACTCGGTTCCCAACATATACAGCGTCCGGTTCGGCATCAGGATCAATGTTCCATTCACCTGTGGTTGCATCAATGGCGACTTCCACGGCCAAGTGTTCGAGTGGGATGTCCGTACCGGCGACACGTACGACCAGATTGCGAAGATTTTCTATTCGAATTTGACGACGGTGGAGGACATGGAGTGGTTTAACAGCTATGATCCTAATAATATACCCAATAATGCTAAAGTGAATGTAACTGTGAATTGTACATGTGGGAATAGCGCGGTTTCGGAGGATTATGGGCTGTTTATTACTTATCCTCTGCGGCCGGAGGACAGTTTGGATTCTATTGCGGGGACGGAGCAGTTGGATCAGGCTTTGCTGCAGAGATATAATCCTGGTGTGAATTTTAGTCAAGGGAGCGGTTACGTGTATATTCCGGGCAAAGGTTTGAGCTTTTGTTCTTGATGGGATAGATTTTTGTGCTTTGAAGTTGTTGCAGTGTTTTAAAAAGCTCGCCTCAGGGTGTGCTTAAGCGGCCTTAGAGGCGGGGCTCCAACGCTTTTGCCTCTATTTTGTGGGAGTGGGCAAAATACTCGCCTAGGCTTCTCGGGGCGCGTCTAGGCAGTTGAGGCGGGGCTAAGGTGTCTATTGGGCATCTATTTTTTTCTTTTTTTAAGTTGCAAAAATTTGAAAACTTTTGAGTTGCAGGCCATGAAAGAGAGCTAAGGAGAAAAGAAGATGAAGATGATGACTAGGTTTATTAGGCTGAGTTGGTGTTTTTAACCTTTTTTTTCTCTTCTTTTTAATGCTTAAACTGACCCCACCTTGCTACATTTATTTAGGGGTGCAACTTGGGTTGGCCCAATTTGAACTCACCCATGTCCAATCCGACTTTAAACTCGAACAAGTGGGTTTTTTTTTTGTTATAACCTGCCTAAACCCAACCCAATTTCAATCCATTCATTGTTTGGATTGATCATTTGCATGTCCATTCCCAACCCAACCCAACCCAACCCAACCTGACTAACCTAACCAAATTGTAACCTATATCAATTAATGCTCTTACTACACCCAAGTGAGCCAAGTCCAAAAACCAACGCCCTTGCTAATATATATATATATATATATATATATATATATATATATATATATATAATAATAATAATAAATTACCCCTTATAACTACTTAAACTTTTAGGGAATAAGAGGCTTTGATTAGTCAGCCCATATTCGTAGTCTCTAAATCCTAAAGCTTTATAGTAGCTTGAATTATGAAATTAAAGTTAGCTAGCTTTGAAGCTATTTGGCTTAATTTTTTAAGGAATTTTTGGAAATTAAGTTGTCATAAGATTAAACTTAAAAAAGTTGGGCAACTCGAACCCAACCTAAGTAAACCCTAACCCAATTAAACCCGAGCCCAAATGAACCCGAATGAAACCCAACTCAAACCCGAGCCCAAATTGTAAAAGTTGGGTTAGGATTGGGTTGATCTTCCAACCCGTCCAACCCACCCGAGTTGCACCCCTACATTTATTACCCCATTATCTTCACTTTTTTATTTTTTATTTAGTTTTTTTTTTTTTGAACTAACCCCACTTTAATGACATTTATTACCCCACTATCTCCTTCATCTTCACTTTTTATTTCTAATATTTATTTTCCTCATATACTAGATAAAATTAGATAAGCATTTTTTGTTTTTACTTTTATTATTTTCCTAAATGTTCTCATGATTGGTCGTAGAAAAAAATACATTTTTTTATTTGAATTATTTTTTTAATGTTATATCATACTTTTTTATTTTTTTAAGTCGTTATCTTTATCGTTATTTTTCTTTTTTTTTAAGACTACCTATCACACCCAAATATTACCTTGAACTCTCATATATATATATAGGTGTGTGTACCTATGTATATAAGTAGCGGTTACTTAAGTAGATGTTTGAAATTGATTAATTTGATTGCTTGATTAAACTTGGTTATGTGAGTCAAACTTGTTTATGATTATAATATTTACATATATATATATTAAAAAATTAGGTCTCGTGAGGCTTTACCTCACGCCTCAAGACTTTGACCTAGGCGAGGCTATCCATCAAAAGTCTCGCCCACGCCTTCGCCTTTTAAAACATTGAGTTGTTGAGAATTGATGCAGACATTGAGATATCTTGCTGAATTTGCATAGTTGGTAAAATGAAACATTTAGTTGTTTCGGAGTTGGAAATTGTTATTTGATTCGGCTTATGTAGGGAATGTATATGCTAATTAGTAATAATTTGAGCATGGGGTGAATTAATGAGTTTTAGTCAAGGGAATAGTTCATGTATATATTCCGTGAAATGGTGCCATTTTTCGACCAACACGTGGTTTCGTGGATATTTCGCTAAGTGGTGCCATTTTTCGACCAACATGTGAACTTTCGATGCATACATGCAAAGTAGGTAATTTCATATGTAGAGTTGGAAAATGAAAGGTATGTTCTTTTGTAGTTGAATCTTGTTATACTATTTGGTAGACGTTGCCTGTTATTACTAAGTTTGGATGTCTTGGTCCGTGTTGCAATGCAAATGACTACGGTTGAAATTAACGAATCCACTAGAAGGAAAGGTAGCAACAATTGATTAGAAGGGTCTTGTTTAGGAAGTGATAGGCATAAATTTGTGAAAAAAAAGGAAACTTCAATGGTGAACTGAAATCCCACAGGAAAATGTTGGGGGAAAACTTAAGAAAGTGGAATCCTTACAGAAGTTTCGGGAAAATTTACAGGCTAGATAATCGATTCCTTGCAATTTCAGCAAAGGCTTCTTTAATTGTTAATCATGAGCTTGTAACGAATGTTAGAATGTTCAATAAAGTGCTAGGTGGTGCGAGGTCTTTCCTGTGGTTATGGATCCAGTGGGCATCTAGGGAGTGATGTATTGAAAATGTCAAGTGAAGAATAATACAGTAACTCTCTTGTTTTAAGATATCAATTGACAATGCAGTTTTTAGCTGAGTCGTCATCTTGTTTTACTAATTTTATTGTCCATTCCTCTTATTGATATTCCTTGATGCAACGTGCGAAAGTGCTAGTGAAGACACTGAGTTGTTTCAATTCTATGTTGTTTCTGAGTTGTTCCCGTGGTATAAATAAGTATAACGAATTTTTATTGGATATCCAGTTTTTAGGGTATTATGAAGCATTGCTCTACTTTCAATATAGTTTCAGAGGAGGCTTTATTTTCAACTTTCCTCACCAAAGTTTCATTTTATCTTGCAGATCAAAATGGAAACTATTTGCCTTTGAAGTCAAGGTATCTTCTACTGCCTCAATAAGTTAGCTTAACTATATTACATCTTGTTTTCACTTTCCGTGTCTTCTGAAGACTGTTAATATTTATGAGTTTTATTTGTTTCTGTTCTTTTTGCAGCTCAGGTGATACGGCCGTCTCCAAAATTGGTTTCATGTTCAGATGCTAGTGTGTGAGAGTGATTTGAAACTCAATGCTACTTGGAGCTCATCATTTTTCTTTTGTATAAGCAGGACTAGGAGGTGGAGCCATTGGTGGCATATCTGTGGGAGTAATTGCTGGAGTGCTGCTATTGGCTGGTGGTATATATTTTGGAATTTTCCGAAAGAACAAGGTGGATACAAAATTTCTCTTAGCAACATCTGAAGATCAATCTTCTCCAAATGGACGTTGTAAGTTACTCGTCTCCTTGTTTCTCTTTTCCAGATAGACTTTTCGATGTTACCTTTCCACTTTGATTCTTTGCAGTAACACCAGTTTGAGTAGCTGACTAAGCTCCTTACTTTAGGATGTTATTCTTCTCATTTAGCATTCATTGATTCATTTTCATCTTCCCATTCTTTCCAAACAAGAGGGTTTTCCTTTTTTTTTTCCTCCTCCCAAGGTTTCTTAAAAACTACGGGAAAAAGACTGCTGCTATTATAATTGTTAGTTGTTCAATTTTGTTGAAGGATTGGAAATTTTTTCTTTATCTAGTATCAGTACCACTGATGATTTGCCCTTAGAAATCCCACTGAACCGGCCCTGGCCATTTTATTGGTCCGTTTTTGTTTATAATAATTGTTAAGTGTCATGAAACTGCCATGTATTTTCTGGTCTTTCTTGCACTTATTTGAACATTCGTTGTATTTTACTTGTTCTTGCCCTCAAATGGTCTAAGATTTTTGCACCAAATGGATATTTGACATGATTTCATTGATTTTTCTTCTGGGTCTAGCCCTTGTGATTACCCCCGATAAACCTGGAGAGTCAAATGCTGCTGGTCGAGGCCTAACAGGCATTTCTGTGGACAAATCAGTGGAGTTCTCATACGAAGAACTTGCGAGGGCTACTGATAACTTCAGCCTAGCTAATAAAATTGGACAAGGAGGTTTCGGGGCTGTTTACTATGCAGAGTTGAGAGGAGAGGTTTGTTTTCTTTAACATTTTCATGATTTATATCCATCATTTATCTTTTCTGACCAAATGAAGTATGAAATTTTCTAGTCCAGCCCCATGATTCATGAATTAAGTATTTAGTGTTTCTAGACCATGCTTGTGTTTATTTCGTAATTGTTTATTTCTTCTTCTAGAAGTCCCACTCATATAACCTCCGTGTGTGCAGAAAGCTGCAATCAAGAAGATGGATATGCAAGCATCAAAAGAATTTCTGGCCGAGTTAAATGTTTTGACACGTGTACATCACTTGAATCTGGTAATGAACTTATCTTTTCAACAATGACAATGTATATGAATCTTGCATAAGAAGTATAAAGTAAGGGTGTTGTTATTGGCACTCCAAAAATCTCATTGTGCACTCTGTACTATTGAACTGATCTCTAAGATGTGTAATCATCTCTAAGCTTCTGAACGATCAATGCAGGTGCGCTTGATTGGTTATTGTGTTGAGGGCTCTCTTTTCCTAGTCTATGAATATATTGAGAATGGCAACTTAAGCCAACATCTGCGCGGTTCAGGTTAGGCTGTGCTTGATGAGGATTTAAGTACTTCTGTGTGCAAGAGAATGGTGATAACACTGTTTAATTTATCCAGGGAGAGGGAGGGACCCGCTACCGTGGTCTATCAGAGTGCAGATTGCCCTAGATTCGGCAAGAGGTCTCGAATACATTCATGAGCATACTGTTCCTGTTTATATCCACCGCGATATCAAATCAGCCAATATATTGATAGACAAGAATTTCCATGCCAAGGTTATTTTAGTGCCTCTATTTCCAATATGAACCATTAAAATCTTCTATTGTTGCAATAAAATTCCCTTCTTTTCATTGCAGGTTGCAGATTTTGGGTTAACTAAACTGACAGAAGTTGGAAGTACATCACTCCCCACACGTCTTGTCGGAACATTTGGATATATGCCACCGGAGTAAGTAGTTTTTTTCTCTATTATTCCTTTTAGCAGTTTATCTTTTACATGACTAGCACTAACAGATTGCCTTTGTTGCATTCTTCCGGAACAACCTTTCGTAAGCTGAATGAGTTTATTGCATAATTTTTCTAGTCATCATCCTGACCAGTAAGCTGATGGCTGAAAGGCCTGAATATTGTCTTGTACACATGGATTAACTCCTAACAAGGTTGTGTTGCGCAGATATGCTCAATATGGCGAAGTTTCTCCTAAAGTAGATGTTTTTGCGTTCGGAGTTGTCATTTTTGAGTTGATATCTGCTAAGGAAGCTGTTTTCAGAGAGGATGGCTCTAGTTCGGAATCAAAAGGCCTTGTTGGTTTGGTTAGTTTTCTCTCTATCTTTCTACTTAAATAAGCCAATTTGCTTTTATCAAGTTTATGCTGGGATTCTATCTTACATTACCTACAATAATCTCTCATAAAGCAGTTAAGCATGTTTTTGTTGTAATTTTATTTTTCACAGTTTGAGGAGGTCCTTAATCAGCCCGATCTAGAAGACCTCCGAAAATTGGTCGACCCTAACCTTGGAGACAACTATCCGCTTGATTCAGTGCACAAGGTGAAAAAATTTCTCAGACCAAAACACATTATGATTTGTCTCTAGATATCAGTCTAAAATTAGGTATGGTGGTTTTCTGGTGCAGATGGCCCATCTTGGCAAAGCATGCACGCACGAAAACAAAGATCTGCGTCCAAGTATGCGATCAATCGTGGTGGCGTTGATGACACTCTCATCCTCAACCGAGGATTGGGATGTCGGATCCTTCTACGAAAATCAAGCTCTTGTCAATCTGATGTCAGGAAGGTAGCATCCGGCGAGTACAGTGACGTTGCTTGTGTTTAGGAAGTTCCTTTTGATGTGATCATACCGAATATAAAGACATCATATGGACATTGTATATGTCATATAATTGAGCAATGTGGGAGTCTTGTGTAAATTGTACATATCAATTAGTGTATCAAATGAAGAGATAAACAGTTCCTTTCAATCTTGTGGTAAGATTGTCGAGATTTCCAACGCAACGAGCCAGTGTGTAGGTCAAATTCTTAGCTTGAAAAACATAAGTATGAGACAAAATTGATCTCTTATTTTCCTCGTTGAAAATCTTCATTTAACTAGAAGCAACAAGCATAATTATGTCTTTGACTTCCCAAGACACAAATATCAGACATACAATCTTTTGTCGAAAAATAATAATAGAGAGGCCAAATTTTTAAATCAAATTTACAAATTAAAAAATGTGTCACTAATAAGAAATAAAAACGTTAATCAATATTAATTAATAAGCTCAATCATCTACAACTACATCATTGCTTTACAAATTTGTTTAAAACTTTGGTTTCCCTGATATTAACCTTTGCTGAAAGCAACATGAATAATGACAGTCAAGATTTATCTTTTAGATTTTGTATCTTTTTTTTTTTTTTTTTTTTTTTTTTTTTTTTTTTTTTTAACGTTTTAAGACGGGTCAGGTTTATGATTTTTTCAATATCTTTTCTTATGTTTTGATGGATAAGATTTATGTCTTCCGTGACCAGAAAATTGATTGTCATGATGACTTATGAGATTCAAAGTATGTCATGTCAGTTCTAGAATTTTATTTTCTTTTAATTCGTTGCTGGCATGAAGTATGCAGCTAAGAAAGAAAAGCACGGCATGCAGCAATGTCAGTGGAAATTTCAAGAAATTCTTATTTTCTTGTGCCACAAGATTTCTGATTTGTTAACCGACGACATGAGCCAATGGCCATTCGATGTGTGCTCTTTTTGTATACTTTCAGAGCTCCAGACCATTTTCTGGTGGCCAATAAATAAAGTCCAGGACCATTTTTTGTGATTTAACCATTTAATTTTCCATCTGTGATATCTCTACGGGGATTGGTCAATCTGGTTTGCTGGCATGTGCATGGTATCAGAAGGCAGACATGATCTGAGATTCTTATTCCAAAATCCATTGGAAATGAACAAAAAAATCCCAAATCCATCATTAACCCAGCCGAATAATGGATTTTTAAATTTATTTAAACAATTTCGGGGCAATGAGTCCATGTAATATCCAGCTTGATAATGTCATAATTCCAAACTTGGTTACCAAATACAATGAATGTGATTCACCTAGTCAAAAAACCTAGTCTCGTACACTAGAGGAGGTTGGCACAATTTCGTTCCTAAATGTTTTTGCACAATTATTCTTATATTAAAACAAAGATTAAGTATCTAAAACTCCTTAATTTTTTAGTGTTATTTTAAATAAGTCTTAACGTTTTTAAACATTCCAAACAAGTACTTAATCTATTTAAAATGTCTCATCTGTTAAGCTCCAATTAAATTTATGTTAAATTAACTAGGACTTATCAAAAATCAATAGAAGATCATAAAAACATGATCTACACCAACTATCGGTCACCACCAACTATCGGTCACCACCAACTCCATTAGGCCATCATATCCAAACCCAATATACAATCACTAACTCAACCCTACAACTCAAGCCGCCACATCGAGAAGAAGGTCATAGATGTTGCTGAAATGTTATGGATTGCCATGATGCAGCCACCACCATCTTCACCGTCCACAAAGAAGAACTGGAAGTTTACGAGCCGAGAATCGACTAATGAGGAAACCGCATGTGCAGAAACAAGCTCTTTGAAACCCTATCTGAATTCTTAACACTTTTCTTTGTTAGGAGGTTGTCGTCCTAATGTAATTTCAATACGTATTTGATCATTGGGTTCCATATTATATAATTTATGTTTAAAATTTAGATTTAAAGGGAACTAATATTAATGTTGACTGTGATATATGTGTGGGTTTTGAATATAAAGGTTGAGATTGGGTTTCAATGGTCATAGGTTGAGGTTAGAGGTGGCGAAGGCTTGATATTCTCATCTTCATTTTTGTTTTCTATTTTATTGTGAATTTGTTTATTTATTTTTATTTTTTCATCTTCATGTCTTTGTGAAGTCATTTTTATTATTAGTTTAGTGTGCATATATGCTAAAGAGTGGGAACCACTGTTTTATTGGAAAAATTAATTGGGCTTAAAGGATGTGACATTTTCAATAGGTGGGTACTTGTTTAGAATGTTTAAAATGGGTGAGACCAATTTAAAACGATACTAAAATTTTGGGAGTTTTAAGTATTTAATCCTTAAAGTTATTAAGGATTGTAAAATAATCTACATATGATAGGCATACAAAACATACGAAAAATCAAAACAAGCGATTGAATAACTATTGTATTATTGATAACTTCATTTAACGTAAAATCGTTAGATCATGTCTTTACTTAACTATTTAGAGTTTTATAATAAAAAGTGTCGTGATCTTTGGGAGATTAAATAAAACCATTTTCATCGATGTATATGACACTTTTGTCTTAAGTAAATGCGAACTCCTATCGGTCACGCATTTGTATATGGCATTTAGAAGACAAACTATTGTATATGCCGATTATGTGTGAGCATAACTAACGATACTAAGCAAAGACAATTATTTAAGCGATCACTTTTCTTTTTTTTTTTTCTTTTTTTTTTTTGAAAAACCTTGGCGGTACAAGGAAATTTTTTTGATATTAAAAAAAAAAAAGAGGGGGTGGACAAAGGACCAAAACCCTCTAAAATAAAAACTAAAAGGTAAGAAGCTGCAAAACAAAAGGGGAAATCCAAAGAGATTAGGTGGAATAGAAAATCACACATTAAGTCAAGGAGACAAACCTGTAGGCCGACATGTTCAAGAAATCTGAATGCAGAAAAACAAGAATCTCAAAAGGAGGAGTGACATGCGTAGACAAGAGAAGATGAGAGAAGCCTAAATTAGCTAATTTTTCAACAACTGCATTCCCTTCTCAAAAGGTACGAGAGCAACATAAAAAATGTGTTGCAACCGGAGAATACCGTTTTTCCAACCAATGTGTAGCAACCAAGGAGGAGGGAAAAAAACCAGAAGCAAAGCAAGATATCACACTAGAAGAGTTATTTTCAAGCCATAAATTTTGCTAACCTTGCGCATGAGCTAACTTCACAACAAGGATGACAACATGAAGTTCTGCATAGAAAGAAATATGATGCCCCTAACTTAGAGAGAAACCACCAAGAAAATAACCCATAGAATCTCGAAAAACCCTACCACAAACTGCATGACCTAGGTTACCTTTAACAAGGAGCATCCACATTCACTTCGACCCAAGGATGGAGGGGGATGCCAAAGAACAGGATCTATAGAATGATGACTTAACCGAGATATTACAAGAGAGTCTAAAGTTGCTTATCCAAAGTATCATGTACATGACCTTACGAATATCTTGTTTTAGAATTGTCATTTGGGGTGATTGAGAATGATTTTTTAGTTTATTTCTCTTTGGGTTAAAATCATTCTTCAGGTCTTGTTTCATACGTCCAGCAAATCCCTTTTTTCTTCTTGACCTTATTTATAATTCCAAAAATCAGAAACCAACAAATCCCTGCAAATGATCTTTTAGCACCTGTAATTCACATATATTTCCAAAAGCCGGCTAAGATATTTGCTCTTAGCACCTACCAACCCTCCTCCCCCCAACCTACTATTAATTATATATTATAATTCTCTTCCCAAATTTCTATTAATTATATTATAATTCTTTTCCCAAATTTGTCAATTAATCCTTGAATAATGATTAATTTCCAAATTATATTACGTAATTAGGCCTGCCGACCATCTATATATATATATATATATATATATATATATATATATATTTGTAAATAAATAAAGACCAAGTGCAGTAGTCTCCACGCTTCTGTATCTCCCTTTCTCACACGACTTGCGTTTTTTGCTTCCATCCCAACCTTTGCTTCCTTCCGAACCATGGGAGCAGTCCAAGCTGCAGAAGAAGAAATAATCACAACCCTACATCTGGACGACGTCAAACCAACCTTGCCATCTATTGATAGGTCAACAGCATTGAATGATCACGAGCATCATCTAAATCTTGAAGAAGTGGAGGAGATTATAAGGTACAAATTCGAGAACAAGGTTTTGCTGCAGGAGGCTTTTACACATCCTTCCTTCGTACCCGCCGAGTGTTCCGGTTCATCCTACGAGCGTCTGGAGTACGTCGGGGATGCGGTGCTAAATTTGCTGTTCAGCAGAGAACAGTACCTTTTGTACCCTGACTTGGCACCCGGGCCGTTGACGCGGCTCCGGGCAGCCAATGTTGATACGGAGAAGCTTGCGCGTGTGGCGATCAAGCATGGGTTGCACCGGTACCTGCGGCATAGGAAACCGTTGCTTGAAGAACAAGTAAGTGATAGAGATTTAAAGCTGCTTAAAACTTTGTGATTTTGCATTGGGTGTGGTTATCGTTTAGGGTTGAGGGTCAAACATGGATTTAGATGATAATTGAAGTCAATTTTGGTAACTTGCAAGCGTTGACATTGTTTCGTTGGACTTGTTGTGTTTGTTTAATTGATTTGATCGCTGTTTAGTATATTTTTCAACGCATTTTGTCTTAATCAATTGGACAATACGGCGTATGACTTTTGGCATGAAAGTTAAATCTGAAAGTTTGTGTTTGGTTCTTGTTGGATTACCTGCCCATTGCTTTGGTTATACAGCTTAGGCTGCCATGGATTATAGCATCCCCAGTAAGGCATGCCAAAATTTATATTGGTTAATGAAATTGAAGCATTTTAAGGAAGAGAGAGATAAGATTTGGCGAAAGTCGTTTTCTCCCTAGCTAGCGCTGCTGGCAAAACTATTTGACTTATGAATATCTAGTTTGTTAAAGAGGACTATATATTGCGAATTAGTTAAAAATGACTTATTGGGAGATGCTTTCTTGTTAAATCCTCTATATGAATTTTTTTTTTTAAATTTTACTACCGGGTGGGAGAGGGTTTGAAACTATTACAATAATGTATGGAAAGAGGGAGTTTCGAACCCGGGATGCATGGGTGAAAACTCAGCCTATCCACTAGGATATTCGTACTACATGTAGATCCTCTATATGAAATGAGTTTTCTTTGAGAAGAAAAAAAAAACGTTTGAATTTGTTATGATCAAAAGTTTTGTTGAAAATGTACACAGATTCGAGAATTTACACGAGCGATTCATGAGTATCCACTGCATTCCAATGGTCTCATTGATGCTCCAAAGAACCTTGCGGACATTGTTGAGTCCACAATAGGTGCAGTTTTCATGGACTGCAACTCAATTGACATTGTGTGGAAGGTAATGGTGGAATTTCATGTCGCTCGTTATTATGTTCGCTCATATCTGTTTTAGAACTGTGATTAGTACTGTTTTCTGTTTTGAAAACTAGGTGTTCAAGGATTTGTTGGAGCCTATAATAGATCCGAAGACAATAAAGAGGCATCCGGTGTCACAACTTCATGAAGTGTGTCAAAAGAACAATCTGAAACTCCGATTTGTCGATTTGTGGGAGGAGAAACACACGGTTGAGGTTTTTATAAACGATCAGATTGTTGGAAGAGGCACTTACAGTCTCAAGAAGGAAGTTGCACAGAATAGAGCAGCAAAAGATGCATTTGACAACATGTGGAATGTGATAGGTCAGAAGAAAGACATTGTTGAAGACCACCTAAGGGACAATGGTCACTGGGAGGATTAATTTATAATCTAATGTAATTTTTACGTACTCAATATATCTGTAATTTGTAGCGTTGTTCTTCATATTAGTTTGAAGTGTTGATGGAAAATTGGCTAATGTATAATTTAATGGTTGTTGACTTTTGTTCCGTTTTAATCAATTTGAGATATGACCGCTCGAATCCTAATTGAAGCTAGAAGATGAATTTTCACGAAAGAAAACTATTTGGACAAACTATGCAGGTTGACATATCTACGTTTTCACTCAACATGCACCGAACCAAGAGAGTTATCTGGTCCAAACCAATCCTAAACACTAAACGAGATCTATATGTCTGGCCTTGCGTTGCATGTTCTTGAATTCACATGCCTCAGATCTTCTCTCTACAGGTATAACATTTTCTTTTTCTCTGCTTTACCTTCTACATTTGTATGAAAGTTGATTCTAAAAGTGAATTTCCACTGACTTGCTATCACATGATCCACCCATCACTACTTGATAACATCCCAAAATAACAACAAGAATCTTATCTTGTGTCCAAATCTTACATAACGTCGGTTTTCCAGCAGAAAATACGATAACTTTAACCGTCTCTTTCTCATCCATATATTAAAATCATTGCATGAATCAGACCTCTCTTTTTTCCACGCATCAGACCCCTCTCTCTCTTTTCTCTCTCTTCTTTGCGGAACATCAGACCTTAGTTTCTTAGTCCTTTCTCTCTCGGCCTCAATCTGGGTTGGATTTTACTCTCCCTTGGTGGCTACTCCGACACAAACCTCCCCTTCATCCTGTTCGCAAGATCTGATGGCATTGAAGAGGTGGCGTTCGTGCGGTTGTCACGGTCACGAGGGGACTTGACTTCCGCCCAAACAGCCGCCTAGACGGCGCCTAGCTAGCTGCCGCCTAACCCACATCTCGATTTTTTTCTCCTGATTTAAGCAAAATCGCCGCGACTGGCCACCGCCGCTGCTTTTTAGAACAATGATAACTTGATAAATTTATCAAATAAATATTAGCAAAGTATCAACAAAATCCCAAAAGTGACCATTTCAGCATTATAATTTCATTATTTAAGCCAAATTCCCTTGTTTTTCGAAAAATCAATTCGTATTCCGGTCCCATTTGGTTTTCCGCGAGAAATTTGAAAACCTAGCCAAAATTTTATCTTTGTATAGAAATTTAGCCAAAATATTCTCAGTAGCCTTTGTTCTCTTGCAATCTCTTTTCTATTTGGCACACGGGGCACAACTCTCTGTCAACCCATGATACCGTGGGGAGGATGATGATGTTTGCTAAAGTGAGAAGCAAAGAAACCTGAGAAGCGAAGATGAGTGAGAGTAAAATTTGATTTATACAATATCAAATTTGGTTCTTTGCTTCTCTGTTTATCTGTGTTTATCATTCAGGAACTTTCTTCAAATCGGCATCCGTAATGATTTACTTCCTTCATAAAGTATATTGATTAAGGAGGAAAACGTGTAGAAATTAAAAAATTTCTTCTTTTGAACAAGAAATAAAACAATTTGATGCCTCATGTACAAAAATCTATTTATAATGGGTGTGTTGCTTGCAAGCATTATGCATAAACAATGCTCAAGTGACTAGGAAGTAATCTAGAAGTTAAATAGTTGACATTTGCATATTAGGGCGTGTTGCATGCATGGATGCATTATTGCCTAAACAATTCTCAAGTGATCATGAAGCAACGTGGAAGTAATTTAGAGAAGTTAAACAGCTGATTAGCAGAAATAATTGCTCCTTTTTATATTATATATTGAAAGTAGAGCCATAACTGAACCTCACCAAGCAATTTCAAAACCTTAATTGCTCCTTAAGTTTTCCTAATTAACTTATTCCCTTGGTTGCTTAATTAGCTCCCATGCATCAACCCATTGGCATTAAATTTCATACCAAAGCTATTTTTGGTCATGGTTCTTCAGCCATGACTACATTTCCAGCGATCCGAGCCACTTGCGAGTTCAAAGAAACCCAGCTGTCTTTCTACTTTCATGACATCTTATCTGGTGCAGTCAGCTGGCAACAGGATTTAATGTATTTGTTTATTAAAATGTGTTGCATGCATGGATATATTATTGCTTAAACAATTCTCAAGTGATCAGGAAGCAAGAAATCGTGTGTATTTTTCTGTTATACTATATATTCTATGAACATTTAGTTCATGTTCTTATTTTTATCCATATGCTTAATTCGGTTTGGTTGTGAAAATTTGTTATCGTTTATTATGAATAAAATTTTGTTACATTAACCTTTTTTCTTATCAATGTTTGAAATCAAGCCTCTTGTTTCCGTTTGTATTTTTCAGTTTAATTAGCAGCTAGCTAAACCCTAGATGATTTGTTGCTTTGGAAATTATATAGCCTAAGCTAGTTAGCTGGCGACTGAACTGAAAGTCAATTAAATAAAAAATGTTCATGTCATATCATGAAGATATCTGATGGCCTCATGCTTGTTTAATTATCTGCAGCATATATATAGTTGTGTTCAGGATTGACTGGAATGATTTATTCAAGCTGAAGTTCAGCTCCATTCGTTTGTGGATCGGGCTCGAGGTCACGGTTTATTAGCTGATAATTCCACCGTGATCTCGAACTCAAGTTTGGCTCGAGTTAATGAGAATAGAAATTTAATAAACAAAGAAATTAATTTGCAATTATTCAATACATTCGCACATTACTAGTTCATTGCTGGCAGATTGAAGATAAATTTTGTTTTTATGAACCCAATTTGAATATATGGTTCAGAATGAATGCCTGACTTTCCCTCGTTTTTATTACATATCAAATAATGTATTTGTTATGAATTACAACTTTATTTTATTTTGAGAGACATGTTAGCAACTTTTTTACTTGTCTTTTTTTTTTGTTAAATTTTTTAATTTTTCCTCATGTCACATGTGGCACTGAAAATTAAAATAATATTTATATTAAAATCCCACTATTTTATTTATTTGTTAGTATAATTAAAATTTTAATTGTGGGTGAATTCAACAAGTCTAAACTACATATTAAAAGCATCTATAGTGAAGTCATTAAATAGACAACCACCGAATATAATGAGTACGAAACAAATATAAAGACAAAATGAATCTCCAATTGATCGGAAAGTGAGTCCCTAAAATTAAAATATAGGGATTCATCGGATACATGATTTATGTCCTCACAAGATTTTTTGCTAACTTTTAGTATATAGATAATTTACCCATATTTTTTTAATTAAATAAAATGACGTGAGGTGAAATGGTTTGTTTTGACAAAAATAGGTATGTCTGCTTAGGAGCTCGTTTGGTTGTACTTTTAAAATGACTGAAAGCGCATTTGGTGAAAATATTTTTGAAAACAATTCTTAGTAAAAATACTAGTAAATCCTGGAAAAGCACTTAAAGTGCTTCTGGAAGAAACACATAACTGGTACTTCTTGTAGAAAGCACTTAAAGTGTTTTTAGAACCCAAAAATATTTTCTCTAAAAGCGCTTTCAGTCATTTAAAAAACACAACCAAACGAGCCTTCAATTTTTTATTATTCTCTCGTTTTTTACGCTCCTATTTTCAGTAAAATTAGAATTTTTACCACGTTATTCTCTCTCCACATTCCTTGTCTCTTTCGTTTGACGCACAGGCATAACCTACCCAGCCGAAAACCTAGGTCTCCAGAACAAGAGTGTTGAAGATCTAGCACAAACCCTGCCCAACCCCTTCTCCTTCTCCCTCTCCCTCTCCCCACTGCAATCTCCTCTCTCTTTCACACACAGCCAACTGCAATCTCCTCTCTCTCTTTCACACACAGCCATGAGCGCGATGAGTCAGACCACTAACGAGTCCGAGCGCCAGAGCAAGAAACAAAAACTCGTGAGTCCAGATCCAGATCCAGAATCCCTCCAGGGCGAGGGCCAGATCCCGGACTTTCCACTGAACGCAGACGAGCTGCGCAAGCGGGGGAAGCTCAGATGGCACTGGGACGATAGCGATGATGATGAATTCGAGGACTTCCCCCGGGACAGGTGAATTTTTCAGTTTATGAGGAAGATGAAGATTTTTTTCTTTCTTTTGTACAAATACGGGAAATAGTACATATTATTCATCTATGTCGATATTAGGTTTGTGTATTTATTTAACAGCGGAAGCACAGACAGATGACAAACCAAAAACGGGTCGATGGTTTTGTCTCCAACTAGGGATGGGCAAATACCCATTGGTTATGGGTAATCGCCCATTTAAATTAAATGGTTATGGGTATAACCGTCCGCGAAATTTAAATGAACGGTTATGGGTATTAACTGCGGTTATAAACGGGTAACCGTTTACCCATTTATTTTATATATGTAAAATTAACACAAACCATATTCCCTATCAGACAAAACTTAGATCAATGCTATTGACTATAGTGCATGATTTCATGTTCCATTATATATATATATATATATATATATTATCTTAATATTTTACATTCCGAGTTAAATAACCGAAAAATATTGTCTTTTAACAGTTTTCGTGACCCAAGAATATTTAGCCAATTTTCTATTACCTTCATTGTTAACAATTAAAAATATCGTCCATAAACTATTATTTCAATTATTGGAATGGTATAAGGATTTAAAAAATTAAAATGCGGAAATGTATGATGAATGTACCTATAACGGTGTTTAATTGTTAGAAAAAGAAAATTATGACAAATTTCTTTTTTTAATTTTCAAGTTGTTAAAAAAACACGTAGACGAGTGAAAAATGAGTAAATGGTAAAAAAAGAAAGGATAAACGGGTTACAAAATGATGAATGGGTAAACAGGTATTAAACGGTTACGGTTAAATGGGTACGCGGTTATGGGTATGGTTAACCGTTTATAAACGGTTATGGGTATGGGTATAACCGTTTAGGAAATTACCCAACGGGTAAACGATTATGCGGGTATGAGAATAAACGGTTATGGATAAATAACCGCGGTTACCTGCCCGCCATAACCGTTGCCCATCCCTATCTCCAACCACATTCCCCGCCTTTCATCTACTGTAGAATTTGTAAGAAGACCGATGACCACATGACTAAGCAACACCCGCGTTTTGGTATGTTTGTTGTATTTTTTTTCTGTGCTATTTCATCTCCTTTTTACTTTTTGGTGAGATTGTGCAATCATAATCGCGTCTCTCTTTACAAAACATAATCTCTCGAGACTGATGATGGAAATAGCAGAATGACTGTGTTAAAGTTAGGCAAGACAATCTAACCCATTAAATCTGTGACGCTCATTTTGTATGCATTCTTCAGGCATGTGCTACCCCTCCATTTGAATAATTGATTCCCTGAACTGTGCTCTCCGTACTTGTGCACCATTTTGTATGCATCACTTTGGTAAAAATTTTATTTGAAGGAAGTGGCCAAGAGTTCAAACGTTGGATTGAATATGCTAAGTTCACATGAGCATATGCATCACTTTTCTATCAGTGCAAGCAAGCTAAAATGGGCAGCCATGGATATAACTTAAAAGGTAGGTGTCTACCGACTGTTGTTGTGCTTGCTTGTTCTTTTAAAGTGTCCTAATCTCTCAGTTGGTGGATAGATTGGATGGTCGGGCTTGGTCGAATGTGCCGAGGAGTCAAATGCGATAATAGTTGAGTTGATTGAATCTGTAAGTTTGCTGTTGATTTTTTTTTTTTTTTTTGGCTATGATATATATGTTGGTATCACTTCTGGAATATCAGGATATAATCTTTATACTACAATTGAATTAAGTAATGGAAATTCTGGAAATTGTGAGTGAACCATGTCCTAATGTGTTGATGTTTAATTGTTTTATTATTGTTTTTCTCGTGGAACATCAATCCTCACCTTTAATTTGAAGAAACTATATTCCGCTGTTTCGATTAGAGGAAATAAGTATGTCATATTTTCAAAGTATAAATATATCCATCCCTTTAAAAACACTGCTTAAAGAACCCCCGATGGAACAAAAACAAAAATTACACATGTTTGAGTGTTCTTTTTGTGGAATAAGAACACACATATTTCAGTATGGAAGGCAGAATTTCGCTTAATAGGTCATTTCTGAAAATTATGTGACGATTATATTCTAATCAAGAAGTCATTGTTGAGAATTGTTAAAAATTGGGAATTTTACTTTTTATTGTGATTGAAGGTTTTACTGATTGATTTGTGGGAAATTGGATTTCTGTTTCTAATCAAGAAGTCATTGTTGGCCCAATTAACTAGGGTTGGTTTGGAAAAACCGAAAACCGAAAAAAAAGACCGAGGCCGAAAAAAACCAAACCGAAACCTGTCAAATCGAACCGAATCGAATTGAATAATTGTTTTATTAATTAATAAACCTATCCTAAACGGCACCGTTCTGCACTTCTACTTCTACCGTGTAACCCTAAGCCCCTAACCATATCCGCGTGCGTATTCCTCTCTGCTCTCTGCTCTCTCCCATTTTCCCAGTTCGCCTTCTCTCCCTCTCGGCCGTCAGTCTCTCATCTCGCCGTCAACTGCTTCTTGCCGTTTCGAGTCTCGACAGCAAAATGTTAGTCTCACACTCTCACTTCTCTGTGTTTAATTATCTGTTCTATTTATCCGTTGAAATTGGTTCTGATTAGAGAAGGATTCATTTCATACTTTGCATTTTCTATTAATCTGGCGATTTTCTGGGTTTCTTTTTGCAACAATATGCTATATGTGTAGGGTGGTCATGAGAATTTTAGATTTTTCTAGGAGGGTTTCGGTTTCTGGGAGGGTAAACCTATTGGCCGTACTGGGTGGTTTTGGTTTTTATAGATTAGAGAGAGTGAGAGAGAGAGAGAGAGATTTTCACTGTGAACTGGATCTATTGATACTCCGGTCCCGCTTGGTTCTGCGTCAATGTTGTACAAAGTAGTCTTTCCAATAGAAAACTTTGGTTGAACCGAGTATTTAGGACTTTCCAAACACAAAAGATGCATTTTCTATTAATCTGGCGATTTTCTGGGTTTCTTTCTGCAACAATATACTATATGTGTAGTGTGGTCATGAGAATTTAAAATTTTTCTGGGAGGGTTTTGGTTTCTGGGAGGGTAAACCTTTTGGCTGTACTGGGTGGTTTTGGTTTTTATACATTGTAGAGAGAGAGAGAGAGAGACAGATTGTCACTGTGAACTGGATCTATTGATACTCCTGTCCCGCTTGGTTCTGCGTCAATGTTGTACAAGGTAGTCTTTCCAATAGAAAACTTTGGTTGAACTGATTATTTAGGACTTCCAAACACAAAAGATGCATTTTCTATTAATCTGGCGATTTTCTGGGTTTCTTTCTGCAACAATATACTATATGTGTAGTGTGGTCATGAGAATTTTAGATTTTTTCTGGGAGGGTTTTGGTTTCTAGGAGGGTAAACCTTTTGGTCGTACTGGGTGGTTTTGGTTTTTATAGATTGTAGAGAGAGAGAGAGAGGGTGGAGAGAGAGATAGATAGATTGTCACTGTGAACGGGATCTATCGATACTCCTGTCCCTCTTGGTTCTGCGTCAATGTTGTACAAAGTAGTCTTTCCAATAGAAAACTTTGGTTGAACCGAGTATTTAGGACTTTCCAAACACAAAAGAAATAAATGAGTTTTGTTCTGAGATTTTTATATAGAAATTTGATCACACACCTTGTCAATCCAAATTTTACCTGAACATATTCCAATTAAAAGGGTAACTGAATATCTAGGGTTATTCTGTCATATCGGGACTGTATAGGTACATCTTTTGTTCTTGTCGAGGCAAATGCAGAGGTGGGTTTAACTTCTGTCAACCCATGGATGTTTAGATGTTGTTGTAATCCTCATAATTTTTTGCGGTTCCATTCCCTCATCACTTAGATTTTGGGCAAGTGGTTATCTAACATCGTATTAGAGCCTTGTTTGCAAGAGGTATTGGGTTCAAAACTTGATCTCAATGGCTGCTTCTATGCCGTTTGAATGTGCACGGTCGGGCTGCACTATTATGTTCTTTTTATCCTTCCATCTGTTTGTACCTCCACATGCTGCATGTGAGGGAGGGTGTAAGCTTGGCATCCCTTGTTCACCCATTCCCTAACATCATAAGCTTTTGGGACCAGGGGCTGTGTAATCTGAATGTATGGTAGAAGAATCTGAATATGGCATGTTGTTGTTGTTTTTTATTTTTTTTATTTTTTTATTTTTTTGATTTTTGATTTTTTTATTGTTTGTTTGTTTGCACAGTGTGAATCTTGGGGTTGCTTACTATCTAGCTCCAGTGACATCTTAAGCTTCCATCTGTTTGTACCTCCACATGCTGCATGTGAGGGAGTGTGTAAGCTTGGCATCCCTTGTTCACCCATTCCTTAACATCTTAAGCTTTTGGGACCGGGGCTGTGTAATCTGAATGTATGGTAGAAGAATCTGAATATGGCATGTTGTTGTTTTTTTTTATTGTTTGTTTGTTTGCAGTGTGAATCTTGGGGTTGCTTACTATCTAGCTCCAGTGACATGCTCTGTTTTTTATTTCTATCTATCTCTAGTAACTGGGATTCAATATTTCATAGGGTCATAGCATGTCTTTGTGTGGGAATCTATGGGGTGTAGTTTGATCTTTCATGTCCTCATATCATTTATTGTGATGCTTTCATGTCAAACATTTCAAGATAGCACAACTTGTGTAGAAGCTAAGCCAACATTTGATGTGGTTTTCTTCTTTTCTAATTGATTACCATATTCATTTTTGACATATTATCTACTTGTGATGGGGATTTCTTATAACCTGCTTTATCTTCACAACAGAGGATGCCCACCACAAATTTTGTTATACGAGTTGTTGGCGGGGTCATATGTGCTGCGGAGACTAGGGGTTACGGCGAAACAATACGACTTGAATCTCATGAACCTTTTCAAGGTTCATGAGTTCAACCCCAAGCTGTTTGGTACCAAATGCGGACCAAAAAAAATAATGCACGTATGTTTGAACATTTGACAGATTATGTGGATAAACTTTTGAAACAGGTAATTATCACCTTATGTATACTTTCTTGTAAAGTAGTCACGCTTGTAAATACTAATTTAAGCTCTTATTTATTTGATTTTGACACAGAACAAAAACCCAACCCCTTATGGAGTCGCAACAGCAGCTTGGGAATTCGTACAAGGTCGAGGGAACCAATTTGAAATTGCTAATCTTTTTGTAGGAGTTGATGAACAGGTAATATTAAAACAATGTTTTATCTTTTAGTTAAAATGTAAACCTTAATTCAAATGGCTCTAATTAATCAGCTCAACTTTTGTGTACAGGGTATTCAAGTTTATTAGGTTGAGAATCAAATAAGCGGTGTTGTGGAAGTAGCAGATTATGCAGCAATTGGAACTGGGGCTAAAGCACAATTAAAGGTCTTGAGAAGCATGTGAATTAGTTATATAATAACAGTTTTTTGAAATTTTAAAATATTGGTCTGTCTTTTGTAAGTAAGTAGTAATGTATTGTATTGGTTTTAGTTATCGAATGAACATGACTGAAGAAGAGGTTGTCTCATTGTCATTTGATGCTTTGGCATATGCCTCTTTGATTGATCGTAAGTCTGGAGGCTATTTGTGTGTGAACTTTATGTCCGTGGATGGTGAGGTAAGACGTTGGAGAGAACCAGTTCTACATAAATATCTTGAGCGTTTCAGTTATTTGCAAAGTTTATTTGAAGGGAAGAGTGCATTGCTTCTACTTCTTCCAATGGATTATGATGGTAAAATGGCGTTCATCCTGAATGTCTTAAAGTAGTATTAGTAATTACATATCTTTTCTATATTATGTGCATATACATATATTTGTATATTTATTTAGTAACTTTGAAGTATTAAATTTTCAGTTCATATGGAAAATTTGGGTTGTGACGGAGAGTTGAAGACGACTTGGGAGTTCCCATACCATGTCCTATGTATCCAATATGCAAAGGCGGAGGCGGCATATTTGGCTTATAGTGGCTTAGTTCAATGATGGTAACAAGACCAGAGCGATGCTATATTTACTCAGGATTTTGGGAATCAACCGTTAACGTGGATGAAAATTTCAGAGCGAACTTTTGACCCGGCAGCTATAATATGTGTTGAAACTAGGATTAACTCAAGATAAATAAAAGAAGAGTTGTTAGTAAGTGAAAGAATAGTTAGTAACATGAAACTGCTAAAACAAGGAATACCATGATTTCCTTATAATCGATGAAATCTACGTGACTCCAGCTACGCGGATCGGTTGTCATAATCACTTCCAACTTCTTCCTAGTTTCAACACATACTATAGCTGCCGGGTCAAAAGTTCGTTCTGAAATTTTCATCCACGTTAACGGTTGATTCCCAAAATCCTGAGTAAATATAGCATCGCTCTGGTCTTGTTCCCATCGTTGAACTAATCCACTATAAGCCAAATCTGCCGCCTCTTCATATTGGATACGTAGCACATGGTACAGGAACTCCCAAGTCGTCTTCAACTCTCTGCCACAACCCAAGCAATGTGATTGCATAACATTTCCATATGAACTGAAAATTTAATACTTCAAAGTTACTAAATAAATATACAAATATATATATGCACATAATATAGAAAAATGTGTAATTACTAATATTACCTTAAGACATCCAGCACGAACGCCATTTCACCATCATAATCCATTGGAAGAAGTAGAAGTAATGCACTCTTCCCTTCAAATAAACTTTGCAAATAACTGAAACGCTCAAGATATTTATGTAGAACTGGTTCTCTCCGTCTTACCTCACCATCCACGGACATAAAGTTCACACACAAATAGCTTCCAGACTTACGATCAATTAAAGAGGCATATGCCAAAGCATCAAATGCCAGTGCCAGATCCCGAACCTTCCATCGGATGCAGACGAGCTGCGCAAGCGGGGGAAACTCATATGACACTGGTACGACAGTGTCGATGAAGATGAAAACGATGGCGCCGATCCCCCGGGCAAGGTGTTTATTATCGACGAGGCAATCTATAATGCTCAAATGACTGGTAGGGTTTTGATTTTGGGTTATTTTTAATTTTAGGGTTTCTGATGGATTTTGTGAGGAAGATCATCCTACTATAAATAAATCTTGTGTAATGAACAGCGAAAAAAGAATGGGAAGCGATAAAGGCTCGAAGATCATCCCCCAAATCCTATGAAAGAAAGAAGGATACTTGTAAGTGTTGAAAAACGCCTACTAGACCTTGTTCTTTGATGTAACCAACGACAATAGACTAAACTAGCAAAGATTAGAAAACTTAGAAACACACAAGAATTATACTGGTTCGACAGAACTTTTGCTTACGTCCAGTTGTGATTTCTCTCCGCTCCTTTGATTAATAATAGAGATTGCAGAACTTTTGCAAAACCCTAGAACTAATCACAAAACTCTCTGCTGTCTCTAGCTGTTCTCTCTGAAATTTAAGCTTTGCTGCACCCTATTTATAGGCATAGGGTGCAGTTTACATGTCCTTTACAGAATTAGACTTTCTTTCCAATTCCAAATAGACTTCTAGGATTCCTAATCTAAATTGAATAAGGAAACTAATATTCTTTCCTAGCCCTTTTAGGAGAAGAATCGGTGCACCCTTTTTCCCTAAAACAATCCTAAACAGAAAAGGACACTAATTGACGAGCCAAAACCTAACAATCTCCACCTTGGTGAGTCAAACCAAGTCTTGATCGTTGCATCCCAGAGTATCTTTGAACCTTCTTGAAGCAGCTCTGGAAATCTTCAAGAGTCTTCACCTTGGCAATCTTCTTCTTGCCTCATTGCACCTCAAGTGAGGAGGTGCTCCACTTTAATCAATCAACAAGATTGATCAAGTTCAAGCAATGCTTGAACTTCTTTGCCGACACTATCTTTGTAAGGAAATCTGCGGCATTGTCATCTGTATGATTCAATCCAAATTTCCTTAGATTCCACCCAATCTCTGATTCTGTGATACCTTGCTTCAATGAATGGCACTTTGACTATCACACTTAAGCTTCACACAATCTTGAGTGATTCCCATTTGACTTACCAAGCCACTAAGCCAAATTGCTTCATTTCCAGCTTCGGCCAATGCAATATACTCTACTTCTGTGGTCGACAAAGCTGTAATTGGTTGCAGTAGTGCCCTCCAACTGATTGGTCCTCCTGCGCATGTAAACACATAACTAGAAGTTGACATTCTCTTGTCCAAGTCCCTTGCATAATCTGCATCCACATATCCTAACACCCCTGCATTTTCTTTTTGCTTCTCAAACATAATCCTTTGTCGCCAAGAACCCTTCAAATAACGCAAAATCCACTTGATGCATCCCAATGTTGCTTTCCTGGATTTGTCATGTATCTGGAAACAACATTGATTGCTTGAGCTATGTCGGGACGTGTGCATACCATTGCATACATGAGGTAGCCCACGACATTAGCATAAGGCACCTTCTCCATTACTCGTTGCTCTTCCTTGGACTTAGGACACTGTTGCCCACTTAACTTAAAATGAGCCGCCAAAGGAGTCGTAACTACCTTTGCTTCTTGCATGTTGAACATCTCAAGAACCTTCTGAATATACTCGGCTTGTGAAATCCATATTCTTCTAGCGGTCTTATCTCTTTGAATTTCCATGCCAAGGATATTCTATGCAGCACCTAGATCCTTCATGTCGAACTCCTCGCTCAACATCTTCTTCAAGTCTTGAACTCTAGACTTGTCTTGACAAGCAATTAGCATGTCATCCACATATAGCAATAGCAAAATGATCATCTCATCTTGGAACACATGATAGTACACGCAACAGTCATATAAACATCTTCTAAAATTGATTTTCAGCATGAATGAATCAAACATCTTGTACCACTGTCTTGGAGACTGTTTCAGGCCATACAGGGACTTCTTTAGCTGACATAATAGGTTTTCTTTCCCATATTCAACAAACCCTTCTGGTTGAGCCATGAAAATCGTCTCCTCTAGATCCCCATGAAGAAACGCTGTCTTCACATCCATCTGCTCAATCTCCATGTCATGCTGAGATGCCATTGCTAAAAGCAATCTGATAGAAGTATGCTTGACTACAGGTGAAAAGATCTCATCATAATCCACCCCTTCCTTTTGTGAGTACCCTTTAGCCACGAGCCTCGCTTTGAATCTCATGGCATCTTGTTCATGTAGTCCTTCCTTTTTCCTAAATACCCACTTGCATCCAACTAGCTTTCTGTCTTTGGGTTTAGGAACCAACTCCCAAACAGAGTTCTTGTAAAGAGACTCCATTTCTTTTGTCATAACACTTATCCAACTATCTCGCTCATCACTTGCTATAGCTTCTCGATAAGTAGTTGGATCTCATTGACTGATGTTAAGAGCATAATTAACTTCGTCTTGGTCAAACCCAAATCTGTCTGGTTTCTTCTTGTTTCGATTAGGTTTGTCCAGTGCTATGCACCTCCGGAATGCAGATGGATTGTTGGTTGGAGTTCGAACCCTTTGGGATGTCTGGCGGATGAGAGTGCTTTCAATTTGCCCTGTTTCTTGCTCCACCATATTCCTAACTGGTGAACAATGCTGATGCTCTTCTTCTTCCTCAAACCCATCAGATTCAGCCTCTTGCTCGATTTGCTCCACCTGAGCTTCTTCATCTGAATTGATTAATGAAATCTTTGTTGCTTTAGTTTCAACATCGTCTGTCTTCTCCCTACTGCTCTAGACTTTATTCAGAGGCATGGTTGTCTCATCAAAGACAATATCTCGATTGACAACCTTTTTCTTCTTGTTGAAATCCCAAAGCTTGAAACCTTTAACTCCTTTCTCAAAACCTAAGAATATGCAATGTATAGACTTCGGTTTGAGCTTGGACCTTTCATCACTTGGAATATGTGCATAAGCACTACAGCCGAACACCCTGAGCTTGGAATAGTCCACTGGCTTCTCAGACCATACCTCTTCTGCACTCTTAAAACCGAGTACTATATAGATGGTGACCTGTTAATCAAATAACTTGCATGATTAACAGTCTCTGCCCAAAAACTATTGGGCAATCCTGCATGAAATCGCATGCTCCTCTCTCTCTCTCCATGAGAGTTCGGTTCATCTTCTCAGCAGCTCCATTTTGTTAGGGATTCTTCTTTACTGTGAAGTGCTTTATGATGCCTTCATGCTTGCAGTAATTGCTAAACTGATTACTTGTATATTCACCTCCATTGTCACTTCTTAGGTACTTGATCTTTCTTCCAGTTTGATTCTCGATTTCTGTTTTCCATTCCTTAAACTTTGCAAAAACCTCGGATTTCTGCTTCATGAAATAAACCCAAACCTTCTTAGAAAAATCATCCATGAAAGTAACAAAATACCTGGCTCCACCATTTGATTTAGTTGGTGCAGGGCCCCAAACATCTGAGTGAATATAGCTGAGTTGCTCCTTGCTTCGGTTATCTGCACTGCTGCTTGCAAATGATACCTTTCTTTGCTTCCCGAGAACACAATATTCACAAAAGTCCAGTTTGCAAGATGACACGCCTTCCAACAGGCATTGCTTGTGTAATTCTTGCAATCCCCTCTGGCTTATGTGCCCGAGCCTATGATGCCATAGTTCTGTCTTGTCTTCTATACTTTGATTTACAGAAACAGCTGCTCTCCCGACTATAGTGATCCCAATTAACTTATACAACTTATTGGGTTGTAGGTCACCCTGCATTACCACTAGCGATCCTTCGGTTACCCTAAGTCTTCCTTTTTTAGACTTGTACCCATAACCGGCCTCATCTAAAGTTCCCAAGGAAATCAAATTCTTTCTTAGTCTAGGGACATACCTGACATTCCCCAAAGCTCGTATCATCCCATTGAACATTCTTATTCGAATAGTGCCAATTCCTCTTACAGGACATGAAGAATCGTCCCCCATTAAAACTTCTCCGCTGCTGACTTCTTTGTAAGTATCGAACTATTCTCTTACTGCACACATATGAAAGGTGCATTCGGTATCCAAAATCCAATTTGCGAAAGCTTTGGAGCATGATGTTACAGAAAGAAGTTCCCCGTCACTCTCATGCTCGGTGACTGCACTAGCATCCTGAGCTTCCTTCCATCCTAGCTTTCTTCTCTTTCCAAATCTTGCAGTTCCTCTTCCAATGATCGGCTGAACCACATTCGAAGCAACCTTCTTTTCCTTTTTCTTCTTGGATTTTGACCCACCTCTGTTGCTGGTTTTCTCTTCCTTTGTCTTTTCCCGCCCCCTCTCCTTGCCTTTGGCATAAAGGCCTTGAGAGCTTTCAGCTATATCATCCAGTTTAGCATATGACTGAAGAGCTTGAATTACGTCTTCAAGCTTCAAGGACTCTTTTCCAAACATTAGAGTTGTTCGAAAGTGCTTGAAAGACGAAGATAGAGACCTCAGCAAGATGATAGCCATATCATCATCTTTGTAAGTTTCTTCAACCTTTTGAAGATTAGCTATGCAATTCTGGAACCTGCATACGTAATCTTCAATATCACCTCCTTCTTCTAGTCAAAGTCCAAATAGTTCATCCTTTAGAAAAAGTTTATTGGACACGGTTTTGCCCATATAGACATTCTCCAACTTTTCCCATGCTTCATGGGCAGTCATCTTTTCGGTGATGTGTGACCGAACTGATCTTGTGAGATGGATCTCAATGGAACTCTTGGCTTTCTTGAGAACCTTAGTCCATGCTGCTTCTGTCATGTTTGCCGGCTTCTCACCATTGAGTGCGTCATCCAAATCCTGCTGTGATTTCTCTAGGTAGAAAAATCACCGCTTCTGTGACTAATAATAGAGATTACAGAACTTTTGCAAAACCCTAGAACTAATCACAAAACTCTCAGCTGTCTCTGGCTGTTTTCTCTCTGAAATTTAAGCCTTGTTGCACCCTATTTATAGGCATAAGGTGCAGTTTACATGTCCTTTACAGATTATAATTCCTATTCTAAGTGGAATAGGAAATTAGACTTTCTTTCCAATTCCAAATAGACTTCTAGGATTCCTAATCTAAATTGAATAAGGAAACTAAGATTCTTTCCTAGCCCTTTTAGGAGAAGAATCGGTGCACCATTTTTCCCTAAAACAATCCTAAACAAAAAAGGACACTAATTGACGAGCCAAAACCTAGCAGTAAGTGCCCCTCCAAACTTGATGTTGATGATGATGATGTGTGTGTTTCCGACGGATTGGATTGGAAACAAGGTTTTGCAATTTCAATATCTAAACACTTTGGGGAGGGAATTTCTATGCATTTCCTAATCCATATAATCGGATTCCGTATTTCTGAATTCATAGAAAATTGGATGGGATCAGAATTTTGTACTTGTTTAGGGTGTGCCAATTTCTGAATCTTTCAGTTTATTCCATACTAAATAGTACATTTTATTAACCTGTTTTGATCTTAAATTTGAGTGTGTATTTATTTAACAGCGGATTCGCAATTATGTACGAACCCAAAAACGGGAGCATGGCTTCTACTCGAGCCGCGTGGAGAGATTACAAAGTTGTGTAATCTGTAAGAAGATTGATGACCCACATGACCAAGCACTGCCCACAAATTGGTAGGTTTTTGTGTTTTTCTTTTGTTCTCCAATCTGAATCTGCCATTGTTGTACTCCCTAGTTGAAGTACTAGCTTAGTCCTCTACTTGGTAAAAAAACAGTTGTCATTGATGTTTACTAGGATGTGTCACGCGTTTATGGGGGTAAAAGTGTAGGATTACCATGCTTGACTCTTAACCCGAATGATTGTGCCGACTCTTCGACTCAAGTTCCTGACCTGAGTTGTAGACTATGCGGGAAGGAGGGTCCTGCGAATACAATTTCACGTATCAGTACTATGTCCCGAAGGGTGAACAAGTTGGGCGTGGCGCTACTCTAATTTGTAGATGCTGTAAAAAAGAGGGTTGCCATCCTGGTACGAACGATTGGGTTGGTATTTGTGTTCCAAATTATTGTGAGATTTGTGGTGAGCTTTATATGAGCACAGGACTGAAGACTGCCCCCGGAAGCAAGGAATGGAGATGGTTGGTGACCAAGCGGCCTTCGTTGGCGTATGAATAAAATATACCTAATTGAATAGAACTGAGTTCTTGCTCGGCGAGATTATATGTTTCCTATGTTGGGTATGTCAATGTAAAACTAAGACCGACTGCGTTGTTCTTATGTAGTTTGGTTGTCACACGTGAGGATATGTTTTAAAAGTAACATAATCATGTTACCTTAACCTCCGTTTAGTTTGTACAACTATTTTCAGTCTGCATCTGCCTTTGACTCATGGCCTTGTGTCGTTAGGAGCCTTCAAGGCTTCCATTTTTGCTTCTTTGTCTGTTGGCCCTCGTGCTGTGTTGGCTCATTGCAAACTCTTCTTGTCACCTTTGGCTCTTGCCAACTTTGTTTCCCACCGTTGTACCCCTCTGTGGTCGTCGTAGCTCGATCTCTCGCTTCCTTTGTTTCTCTCGAGTCCCATGTCTCACTAAACCTGACTTTCGTCCCTGGCCCTCGTGGCTTTTTAGCTCCGTTACTAGCTCACTAACAACCGTCCTTGCGTTGCGCATTCGTCTTCTCACTTGGGAAGCTTGCATTGCTTCATTCTCGTAATCGCAGAAAAGTCATGATTTATAAATTATAATTATTCCAATACTCATTTCAACTAATTTCAAGTAAATATATATCTTGAAAGGTAACAATGACGGACAATACTAGCTAAGTGCACTTTTATGTTCACTCATGGTGATTGACGCTTTAACCGTACACATGTTATAATTGGAATCCTACACAACCCAACAAGCTTGACCCATAACGCTTAGGCCTCTTTCAATTATGTTTAAACTCGGATTTTGTGAGCAAAGCCAAAAAGTTCAGGGTTGCTTTTTCAGCCAATTAGATGTTCATATAGCTTCGAGCCACCTATTAATATAGGCAGCGTACTCTTTCTGAATTGGAATTCTCGATTATTTTTGTAGTAGTTGGCTTCAATGTGATTGAAGTTGAAGGCAAAACTTTGGCAGCTAGTTGTGAGCTGAAAAATACAACATAGTCCCACATCGACGCTGCGGAAAACCAAAACGGCCTTTATGCAGTAGTTTCCGCGACCACTGGTTATGACCGTATTTGAACAAGAACTATTTTATAGGTTGTACCTCTCTATCCTTAGATCAAAGCGTGTCCGTGATCCTCGGATTCGTTCGAGCGGTAGATGATCGTTCTCAGCCGTTGTAACAACCGGCTGGGTGGGGGTGGTCACATGGTTGTCTGACAGAGACCCTCCCAACTCTTTTATTTTTTATTTCTTTTTTTTGAATTTTTTCTATTTCTCAATCTCCAATTGGGAAAATGGGAATTTATAACTTTTGTTACCTTTCATCCGGAAGGATGAAAAGACAAATAGCTAATGTAATTTAAAACTTCAAAAAAGCAATCGAAGTAGACTAACTGCATCAAAATCGTAGAGTGATTAATTTTTAAAGAGAGAGTAAAGATTTAAATACGAAAATAAAAGGCTTATTATATTAACATCCCACAAATTGTTGAATAAACCCTACATACTTAATACATCCCACATTTACTTTTTCACTTAAAAATTATCTTAATACACCTCACATACTTCCCCATAATACCCCACATCCCACATTCTCAATATACACCTTATATTTTCCACATAAACCCCACATTTTCTATGCACCCCACATTTCACAAATCTTATACCACTCATTTTTAATTTTCAGGAACTGAATCTAAACATTTGAATGTAATAATTTTAAATTATCTGAACATTTAGTTTACCGAATGATTTCAAAATGAATGATTTGAAAAATGTTTAGATTCATTTGAACTTTCTCAATAATACTAATAGTAATTTCAAAACTACCATAATCCCATGAACCCCATATCGACACTATGAGAAAGAGATTCATATTGTAGTCTTTGCAGATCTGCATATGACAAAACTCACCACTCCAAAAGGGCCCTTAATTTAAGTGCACTTATGCAGGACAACATTTCCTTTATGTCGACACTCGATGGGATTTAAATCATATATGGGTTGTTTTCAATTCTACCATTAAAATTCACGTCGTCTGTTTTTAATATTTGATGATAATTTAGGTGTTTAATTTTTCATGTAATCTTTGTGATCCCTAAAAGATGAATATGAACATATAAGTTTAAATAACGCAACAAAAGCAAGATTAAATAGTTATTGATGTCGTCGAAATAACTAAAACAATGAAAAATATGAAGTCTTACCTCATGTGAAGATTCCGAAAAATCGATTTCATGTTCCATTTGTCAAAAATAATTTTTCTCAATTAACATGTATGTAGTTTCATTGGTTAGGGTTTCGTTCAACAATGGAGGGTGGCAGGGGTTTTGATAGTTGAAGAAGAGAAATAATACGTTAAAAGTGATTTTTGGGTGTATTTAGAATTTTTTTTTAACCTGATAAGGTCAAAATTATCATTTCATAATAGATAAATAAATCATTTAATATTAAATTTTAATATGGGGTGCATTTAACATTTTCTGGGATGCTAATATAAAAAACCAAATAAAATGGAGACAACAAATTTTTAATTGAGAGACCAAAGGACAATAGAGGATTATGATTGATTCCCGCGAAGAGACGGCCGATGCATGGTATTGGGAGGGTGATTGCAAACAAAATTTCTCTAATTTTTAAGAAGTGGGTTATTCTCGTAATTATGATCTTCTTTTTCAACACATTGCAAATGGTTCAAAGCCGGTTCAAAGCCGGTTCAAACCCCTTAGCCCTTTACTTTCAAGTTCCAAGTAAAAAGTCAGGGATTTGAATCCCCATTCCTCAAATTTATAGTTGTCAACTGGTTTTCCATATTCTATTGGGCCTCTAGTACATAATTTTATTTCAGTTCAATATAAACGCATTTCTAAAAGAAGGGCATAGATCCTTCTGGAATCCACAAATCTAACTATACTTCTTCAGGTTGATCAACAAATGCAAGAAAGTTTACTTGTCGGATGGGGAACCATGTTTTACCGCGTATTAGAAGCTGTACGTTGCCAGGGTAGTGGAGATAAGATTAAGTTGCTAGCTTCCTGCTTCAACGAATTGCAAGATCAAGGTGCGTTTGATCAGGGACCCTTGTACTTTAAATTGTCAACAGTACATCAAGGGGGTTCGTCAGAAATGATTGATGCTGATAAGGAGAAGGGTGGGAGCACCCTTTCAGGCATTTTGGAGTTCACTGCAGATGAATGTTTTGTTGGGCTTCCTCCTCATGTATGGCAGAACTTATTTCCGACAGATACACCAAATATTCCGTTGATAGAGGTTCGCTATGTCTGGCTTTCTAAAGGGACTTATGCAAAATTTCAACCTCTTAGGGTAGGTTTTTCAGACTTGCCCAATCACCAGTCCATCCTCGATACCAGCCTTCGTCAGCATGCCACCCTTTCTGAGGACGATATATTAACAGTCAACTATGGGGAGCTGGTATATAAGTTACAGGTCCTTGAGTTAAAACCCTCTTCAAGTGTATCTGTTCTAGAAACGGATATTAAAGTTGACATAGTTGGTGCTGATAATGATTCGGAGAATACTCATCACAATGTCCTAAAACCACTTACATTTGGAACATTAGAATCTGGAACGGTTGACGAAGGGCACTACGCATATTACAAAAATAAAAATTTACATTCAACACGGTCAAACACACTTTGGGACGTCAGTTATTTTTGCTACCAATCAGTTTGTGTTTTGGTCTGACTAAACACATCTCACCCTATTTTCCCGCCCTCGCCTCCAAACCACAAGCCTAAGCCTATGTATCCTAGATATTATTTCTTTAAAGGGTTTATATCACAAATGGTCCCTGACATTCATCAAACACATCATTTTGGTCCCTGACATTCAAAATCAATAGAAATGGTCCCTGAGATTGATCAAACACATCACAAATGGTCATTCCGTTAAAAACTCTTTGGGCAATTTTCTAAGCTTCGTAACTCAATCGTTTCTTAACCAAATTTGACTCATAATATATCAAAATGAAGATATGAAAGTGTAGAATAAGATTATACCTATTTTGAAGCCCAATGATTGCCGGAGATGGCCGGAAAATAGCCTCAAATGTGACTGGTCCGCAGAAAAACTGAAAAACTCACCCGAAATTGGGTAAACTTTAAACGTTCATAACTTCTTCAATAATCAACGAAATCAAGTGATTCACATCAACGAAATCAAGTGATTAAAAAACAAAATCATACTTCTTGATGAGACAAAGAGAATGGTATTTTTCTTGATGGCTAAGTAGCCATATTTTGGCCGGAAAACGGCTTGAAATTGGCTAACTCGAAAATGGTTATCCAATTTCGAGCTGTTTTCCGGCCAAATCACGGTGAATTAGTAGTAAATAAGGGTACCATTCTCTTTGTCTCGTCGAGAAGTATGATTTTCATTTTTGAATCACTCAATTTCGTTAAGTATTGAAGAAGTTATGAACGTTTAAAGTTTACCTAGTTTCCAGAGAATTTTCCAGTTTTTCCCGGACCAGTCACATTTGAGGCTATTTTCCGGCCATCTCCGGCAACCATTGGGCTTCAAAATAGGTATAATCTTGTTCTACACTTTCCTATCTTCATTTTGATATATTATGAGTCAAATTTGGTTAAGAAACGATTGAGTTATGAAGCGTTGAAAATTGCCCAAAGAGTTTTTAACGGAAGGACCATTTGTGATGTGTTTGATCAATCTCAGGGACCATTTCTATTGATTTTGAATGTCAGGGACCAAAATGATGTGTTTGATGAATGTCAGGGACCATTTGTGATATAAACCCTTCTTTAAATTTTGTGTGTATAACAGCGAAAAAAGAACTGAGTGAGATAAGGGTGTTGAGAATATCGAGTTTAAGAATGGGAAAAACAGAACAAACTTTGGAAATCGAAAAACAAATAACAAAGATTAATAACACCAAGAATTTACGTGGTTCGGCAATACGTGACTACGTCCATGGGAAAGCAACAACAATCTTTTACTAAATCAATAATGAGTACAACCAATAATCTTGCCAAATCTCTAGAACTAGGACTTGACGAAAAAACCTGAAAGAAAAAAGAACAAGAAATACACTATCTCTTTTCTTTTCTCTCGCACACACTTTACAATATTCTCTCACTCTAATCCCTTGAGTGGTATACAATTTATTGTTTTGCTCCCTTCTATTCAAAACTAGTACAATAGCCTCTTTATATAGACATAATAAAGGTCCTCTTCAATAAGGATTATTAATCCTAATTGGAATCTAGTTATGAATCCTATTCCAATTGAGAAACTAACTCCAATTGGGAAAGCAATTTAATCCTTGAAGACTATAATTCCTTATAGACTTAGGACAACTTAACATGGGCTGGAAAAACCTAACAATCTCCCCTCCAGACCATGAGGAAGGTATACCCAAAAAAATAGGATTGCTCCTCTTGACCAAACTCCCATTGATCGAACTTTTCATGACTAGACTACCCCTGATCGAATTATCCATAACCAAGCTTCCCCTGATCGAACTACTCATGACCAGACTCCCCTTGATCGAATTACTCATTAACCAAGACCCTATTGATTAGACTTCTCTTGACCAGGCTCCCCTAGATCGCAATACCCATGACCAGACTCCATGTGATTGAACATCTCTTGACCAAAATTCATTTGATCAAACTTCTCTTTACCAGGCTCCCCCTGATCAGAACTACCATCATCATTGGCAAAGGCAATTATAGACTTCTTTTCTAGAAAACATCGCTTATCTTCATCTTGGTCCAATCAGCATCAGACATACTTGCTGGCTTGCTCTTAAAACCTTCAGTAAAGCATGTCCTCCTCTTGATTTCCACGTAACCCAATTAAAACGGGTTGCTCCCTTCATTCTAAACGGATATCAGCCGAACCTGGCTTTGATACCACTTATTGAGAATATCGCGTTTAAGAATGGGAAAAATAGAACAAACTCCAGAAATCGAAAAACAAATAAAGATAAATAACACCAAGAATTTACGTGGTTCGGCAATATGTGCCTACATCCATGGGAAAACAACAACAATCTTTCACTAAATCGATAAAGAGTACATCCAATAATCTTGCCAAATCTCTAGAACTAGGACTTGACGAAAAAACCTAAAAGAACAAGAACAAGAAATACACTATCTTTTTTCTTTTCTCTCGGACACACTTACAATATTCTCTCACAGTGGTATAAAATTTATTGTTTTGCTCCCTTCAATTCAAAACTAGTACAATAGCCCCTTTATATGGACATAATAAAGGCATTATTCAATAAGGATTATTAATCCTAATTGGAATGTAGTTACGAATCCTACTCCAATTGAGAAAGTAACTCCAATTCCCAATTGGGAAAACAACTCCAACTGGGAAAACAATTTAATCCTCTAAGACTATAATTCCTTATAGACTTAGGATTGCTCATCTTGACCAAACTCCCATTGATCGAACTTTTCATGACTAGACTCCTCCTAATCGAATTACCCTTAACCAAGCTCCCCCTGATCGAATTACTCATGACTAGACTCCCTTTGATCGAACTACTCATTAACCAAAACCCTCTTGATTAGACTTCTCTTGACCAGGCTCCCCCTGATCGCAATACCTATGACCAGACTCCATGTGATTGAACATCTCTTGACCAAAATTCACTTGACCAAACTTCTCTTGACCAGACTCCCCCTGATCAGAACTACCAGCGTTGTTGGCAAAAGCAGATATAGACTTTTTTGCCAGAAAATATCGCTTATGTTCATCTTGGTCCAATCAGCATCAGATGTCCTTGCTGCCTTGCTCTTAACACCTTCAGTAAACATGTCATCCTCTTGATTTCCACGTAACCCAATTAAAGCGGGTTGCACCCTCCATTCTAAATGGATATCAGCCGAACTTGGCTCTGATACCACTTGTTGAGAATATCGCGTTTAAGAATGGGAAAAATAGAACAAACTCTGAAAATCGAAAAACAAATAACCAAGATAAATAACACCAAGAATTTACGTGGTTCGGCAATATGTGCCTAAGTTCACGTGAAAACAACAACAATCTTTCACTAAATCAATAATGAGTACAACCAATAATCTTGCCAAATCTCTAGAACTAGGACTTGACAAAAAAACCTGAAAGAACAAGAATAAGAAATACACTATCTTTTTTTTTTTTTTTTTTTTTCTCTCGCACACACTTTACAATATTCTCTCACTCTAATCCCTTGAGTGGTATACAATTTATTATTTTGCTCCATTATATTCAAAACTAGTACAATAACCCCTTTATATAGACATAATAAATGTCTTCTTCAATAAAGATTATTAATTCTAATTGGAATCTAGTTATGAATCTAGTTATGAATCCTACTCCAATTGAGAAACTAACTCCAATTGGGAAAACAACTCCAATTGGGAAAACAATTTAATCCTCTAAGACTATAATTCCTTATAGACTTAGGACAACTTAACATGGGCTAGAAAAACCTAAAAAAGGACACGAAGATCATCGCTCAAAGAAAGGAAGAACACCTGTAAGTCCCCCGAATTAACAAGACTAGTTATGATTATTATTTTTTTTTCGACTGTTGTTTGTGATTCGGGTGTGCCAATCTCTGAATTTTTCAGTTTATGAGGAAGATGAAGAATGTTTTTTCTTTTCTTTTGTACAAATACGGGAAATAGAACATATTATTCATCTATGTTGATATTAAGTTTGTGTATTTATTTAACAGCGGAAGCACAGAGATGACAAACCAAAAACGGGTCGATGGTTTTGTCTCCAACCACATACCCCGGCTTTCGTCTACTGTAGAATTTGTAAGAAAAGCGATGACCACATGACTAAGCAATTGCCTGCGTTTTGGTATATTTGTTGTATTTTTTTTCTCTGCTATTTCATCTCCTTTTTACTTTTTGGTGAGGTTGCACGACTCATTTGATGATGGTGCAACCATAATTGCGTCTCTCTTTTACAAAACATAATCTTTCGAGACTGATGATCGAAATAGCAGGATGACTGTGTTAAAGTTAGGCAAGACAATCAAACCCATTAAATCTGTGGTCTGTTTTTAAGAAACCTGTTTTGGGTATATGATTCAGCATCGGTCCCTGACTCTCCCCAGTTTTTATTCCTTTTTTTGGTTCCTCCTCATATTGACCGAACCTGCAGAGAATGTCATTCGGAAACGAGCCATTTGTGAACAATAGAGTGACGCCGAGGGTGATATTATATAACAAATAATACAGTTATTATGTATTTAGCTTTTATTTCTATTTTTAATATATGCTTCAGTGCAGGTGTTTTACTTTTAGTGTTTATTTAGTTTGGTTCATAAATCTATTTCAACAACTTTGAAGGAGTCATGCAGTTAATATTAGTGTGTGACGGTTCTTAATTAACTATTCAAAACACTTTTTATTAATAGGATGATAGGTAAAACCTTTAACTGATGGGGATCCATTACCTGACGGATTTTGTGTATGGGGAATCTTCAATTCGATTGGACTTGCAGGGACAAGGTTTTGGGGAAGTTTAGCTGGTCTGGCCCCAATTCACCCCTTTGCAGTCCCTAGTTAAAGTACTCGCGTAGTCCTCTTTCGGTACCAGAAATACAGTTTAGTCATTGATATTTACTTGGGCATGCCACATGTTTATGGTGTCGAAAGTTAGGATTAGCATGCTCGACTAACTTGAATGCTTGTGCAGGCTCTTCGACTGCTGTTCGTGACGTGAGATGTCCACTATGTTTGAGGAGGATCATGAGGTTACAATTTGTCCGTACAGGTACTATGTCCCAAAGGGTGAAATGTCAAAAAGAGGGTGGCCATCCTGGTGAGGAATGGGTAGGACCATGGGCGGATGCATTGAGGGGCGCCGCCCCGGGGGGGGGGGGGGTTGGGTTCTCGAATTCTGTGAATGTTTAGGGATAACTTGAGTGATGATCTTCCGAACTTGGGTGAATGTCCATGAATGACTTGGATGCTGCCCATTTAAAGGTTGGAGTTGGCCTTCATATATGTATTTCAATTGCTTGATAAAATGCATTACAGAGGTGTTGCCCCTTTACAATCTAGTCCTAATATTATTTAAATCTGGCTTGTTTGTTGGTTGTGATTACAATTGTAGGCAGAACAAAAGAACCAAGTAAAAAATTATCCAAAAATGCAAAGTAAATGAAATGGTGATCTCAGAGAATAACAAAGCATCATCATTCTTAGACAAACATATTAATGAGATGCAATGATATCAAACAATGTTAGTGTGTTCAAGCTAAGTATGTTTCTTTTTTAAGCATTCATATGGGAGCAGCCTTGAATATATTAGTTACCCACGTAAATGAGGCATTAACAGGTGTGCAGTATTCATTTCCAAATGACTTCAGGCATACCAAGACTCGATGAAATAACGATATGCATGCTATTTCTGTTAAAAAAAAAATTGCGCGCTTCGCGCACTATTTTTACTGACCCCTATAATATTATTTCCTGGATCCGCCACTGAGTAGGACAAGCTGTTGGTAATTATTGCAGGATTTGTTCTTCTACTTATGACCACAGGACTGAAGACTGCCCCGTGAAAAAGGGAAAGAGAGATAGTAGGAGGCAAGTTCCAATCGGCTATGGTTGACTCGTGAACAGAAATGTATTTAATTTGGTAGAAGTGTTCATTTATGTTATGGTATTTTCAAAGTCTATATATAATATTATGAAATAAAATCTTATAAGCTTAACCTCTGTGTCATGTTCATGTGCGTTTGCATTCTCTTGGCTTCAGATATCGTACCTAGCCCTTGCTTCTTATGCATTGCGTAACTAGGCGTGGCTAGCTACGGTACCGCGCGAGTATGTCTTTTACTTGTTTTGCGTTTGCTTGCTTCGCTTGACATGCCTAGTTTCAGAGTCCTTGACTTTATAGCTTCCTTGTGCCGAGGTTATTAGACCAAGCTAGCATTAAACCCGCTATGTCAAGTCTGCTTGTATCCTCGTAGAGTTATGGCTCTCGCACATCCGACTTGTTGTAGTGGTCGTGACCACCTTGTCTCCAACCACTGCACAATTTGTACTCTGTGTGATAATCGCAGCTCGCCTTCTGAATTGGCACTCTTGAATGTTTGTACTAGTTTGCCTTCAATACCAATCATGAGCTCTCAACGCTACACTCGTTGTCTTGCTTATTAGTTTTAGTGACGGTCCCAAGTTCCCAACACAATTTGTACTCTGTGATAATCGCAGCTCGCCTTCTGAATTGGCACTCCTGATTGTTTGTACTAGTTTGCCTTCAATACCAATCATGAGCTCTCAACGCTACACTCGGTGTCTTGCTTATTAGTTTTAGTGACGGTCCCAAGTTCCCAACACAAGACCACATTTCAAACACCATATAACAATACCAAACCTTAATTATTTTACAATTCAAATTACAAATTCATACAAAACCTAACCCTAAGTAACAAATTACGCAACGAGAAGAGAAGGGAAGTTTAGCAGTCTGCGTAGATTAAATAAAATGGTATTGCAGAAGACACAGCTTGAATGGGTCTCAATCTTCCAGCAAAGCAGAGGGAATCACATTTCCAAGAACCCAACCTCTTTTTGACTTTATCATAAATACCTCAATAAGTCTTCTCGTTAACTCTACTATGGATTAGTAGGAGGGGAACCACAATGGTAGTGTAGTACTACACTAGTAAGGATTTAGATCTGCTCTGGACCTTAGTGTCTGGAGCATCTAAGTCAACAAATATGGGCCTCACAAATTGAATCCAACGGTCTCCATTAATTCATTTTCCTGGCCCACCACACACAACCAATGATCTTGATTTGACTTGCACACTAATCAGCGGCTCAGATTTGTGGACTTGGAGGCTCCGGACACTAAATCCCACTAGTCATACAGGTTCGCTTTGGGAAGAGACTTTAAAGTACGTGGGTCTAGTACATGTTACAATGTGAGAAGTGTACTTACTTTCACATGTCTTTTTTTTTTTTTTTTTCTTTCTTTCTTTCTTTTTCTTTCTGTGTGATCAAAAGTTAAAAATACATGTGCAGACAAGTTTTGACAGTTGATATCCATCTGTGTGTACCTTATTAAGAAAAAAAGTTATGCGGAAATCCTCCACCGCAATGCCAAACCCAAACCCTCGTCCCTGTTTCTCACCACCGCAATCTCCACCTTCTCTCCTTCGTACGGCCGCCATGAGCGAACTAAGCGAGTGCGAGCGCCAGAGCAAGAAGCAAAAACTCGCGGGTCCGGATCCAGGATCATGCCAGCGCCAGATCCCGGACCTTCCACCGGATGCAGACGAGCTGCGCAAGCGGGGGAAACTCATATGGCACTGGTACGACAGTGACGATGAAGATGAAAACGATGGCGCCGATCCCCCGGGCAAGGTGTTTATTGCCGACGAGGCAATCTATAATGCTCAAATGGCTGGTAGGGTTTTGATTTTGGGTTATTTTTAATTTTAGGGTTTCTGATTGATTTTATGAGGAAGATCATCCTACTATAAATAAATCTTGTGTAATGAACAGCGAAAAAAGAATGGGAAGAGATAAGGGCTCGAAGATCATCTCCCAAATCCAATGAAAGAAAGAAGGATACTTGTAAGTGCCCCACCAAACTTGATGTTGATGATGATGATATGTGTGTGTTTTCGACGGATTGGATTGGAAACAAGGTTTTGCAATTTCAATATCTAAACACTTTGGGGAGGGAATTTCTATGCATTTCCAAATCCATATAATCGGATTCCGTATTTCTGAATTCATAGAAAATTGGATGGGATCAGAATTTTGTACTTGTTTCGGGTGTGCCAATCTCTGAATCTTTCAGTTTTTTCAATACTAAATGGTACATTTTTTAACCTGTTTTGATCTTAAATTTGAGTGTGTATTTATTTAACAGCGGATTCGCAAATATATACGAACCCAAAAACGGGAGCGTGTTTTTTACTCAAGCCGCGTGGAGAGATTCCAAAGTTTTGTGTAATCTGTACGAAGCTTAATGACCACATGACCAAGCACTGCCCACAAATTGGTAGGTTTTTGTGTTTTTCTTTTGTTCTCCAATCTGAATCTGCCATTGTTGTACTCCCTAGTTGAAGTACTAGCTTAGTCCTCTATTTGGTAAAAAAAACAGTTGTCATTGATGTTTACTTGGACGTGTCACTCGTTTATGGGGGTAAAAGTGTAGGATTACCATGCTTGACTCTAACCCGAATGATTGTGAAGACTCTTCGACTCAAGTTCCTGACCTGAGTTGTAGACTATGCGGGAAGGAGGGTCATGCGAATACAACTTGCACGTATTAGTACTATGCCCCAAAGGGTGAACAAGTTGGGCGTGGAGCTACTCTAATTTGTACATGCTGTAAAAAAGAGGGTTGCCATCCTGGTACGAAAGATTGGGTTGGTATTGCTGTTTCGAATCATTGTGACATTTGTGGGAAGCTTTATGAGCACAGGACTGAAGACTGCCCCCGGAAGCAAGGAATGGAGATGGTTGGTGACCAAGCGGCCTTAGTTGCCGTATGATTAAAATATACCTAATTGAATAGAACTGAGTTCTTGCTTGGCGAGATTATATGTTTCCTATGTTCGGTATGTAAATGTAAAACTGAGACCGACTGCGTTGTTCTTATGTAGTTTGGTTGTGACTCGTTAGAATATGTTTTAAAAGTCTTATCGTATTATGAATATAATCACATTACCTTAACCTCTGTTTACTTTGTACAACTATTTTCAGTCTGCATCTGCAAAATGTATTGTATGTTGGCCTTTGACTCATGGCCTTATGCGGTTCGGAGCCTTCAAGTCTTCCGTTTTTGCTTCTTTGTCTGTTGGCACTCGTGCTGTGTTGGCTCATTGCAAACTCTTGATGTCACCTTTGGCTCTTGCCAACTTTGTTTCCCATCGGAAAAAAAAAAAAAAAACTTTGTTTCCCATCGTTGTACCCTCTGTGGTCGTCGCAGCTCGATCTCTAGCCTTTGGGGAATTCATGCCTTTTAGCTTCCTTTGTTTCTCTCGAGTCCGAGGTCTCACTAAACCCGACTTTCGTTCTTGGCCCTCGTGGCCTTTTAGCTCCGTTACTAGCTCACTAACAGCCGTCCTTGCATTACGCATTCGTCTTGCCACTTGGGAAGGTTGCATCGCTTCATTCTCGTAATCGCAGAAAAATCACGACTCATAAATTAGAATAATTTCAATACTTATTTCAATTGATTCCGAGTAAATATATATCTCGAAAGGTAACAATAACGTACAATACTAGCTAAATGCACCTTCATGTTCACTCATTGTGATTGACGTACTTTAACCGTACACATGTTATAATCGGAATCCTACACAACCAACCAAGCTTGACCCATAACGCTTGGGCCTCTTTCAATTTTGTTTAAACTCTTATTTTGTGAGCAAAGCCAAAATGTTCAGGGTTGCTTTTTCAGCCAATTAGATGTTCATATAGCTTGGAGCCACCTATTAATATAGGTAGTATAATCTTTCTGAATTGAAATTCTCGATTATTTTATAGTAGTTGGCTTCCATGTGGTTGAAATTGAAGGCAATAACTTGGCAGCTAGTAGTGAGCTGAAAAATTCAACAACACAGTCCACATCAACGCTGCGCAAAACCACAACAGCCTTTATATAATCTTTTCCGCGATTGCTTGACACGACCTTACTTGAACATAATCTGTTCTATAGTCCTTTATATATTACATTTGTATCCTTGATTTCTATGGAGACAAGAACCTCAGTCTGGAGGATGAACCATCACCGTGTGATCAGAGAGTGATTAACAGCTCTACGACTCTTGGATCGTTTGAGCAGTAGATGATCGTTCTCAGCTGTTGGGTGGTCACACGATTGTCTGACAGACCCTTTCAATTTTTATATTTTCCTAAAATCCAATTGAAAAAAATGAGAATTTGTTATAAATATAAATAGGCAAAAGTTAGAGAGATAACATTTGCTAGAGACATGAACGAAGTGGGTGCAAAATATCACACCATTTAGTTTCGCAACTATAACACAAAAAAATTGCAAATAAAAGAGTGAGAGAAGGATACTGATATTATTGCTTTCAGTTTTTTCTTTCGCAATGTGTATTGTGATCACACGGAATGCTCTTTATATAGAGCACATTCGTGACAAACCAAACAAACATAATGATTACACTTTTTGAAAGCATTGCACAACTACTATTATAATACTATTCCCAAGTCCACCTTACTGTGGGCATTCATTCATCCACCAATTTTACAACACTTCCTTTTGGATGCCCACATATCAACATCAGTTGCCTCGTTAAAACCTTGCTCGGAAAATTCCAATGGGAAAAAACCATAGCGAAGGAAAAAGAGTACAACTTTACCTGGATGGTTGATATAGTGTTAAGTATGCTTATGTTGCCTTGTTAAAACCTTGATAGGAAAAACCTAATGGGAAAAATCCTAGTCGAAGGAAAAAGAGTACAACAGACATGTATTAACGATGCTCCCCTAACATGTATCTCCCCCTGATTCCGCATTCTTCAAATTTAATTGATTAGCAAGCCGACATAATTCGATACCCTTCACTAGTTTCTGAAACGTGCATTTTGGTAGAGATTTGGTGAATAGGTCAGCTAGATTTTCATTTGAACGAATTTGTCTGACTTCAATAGCTTTAGCCTTTTGAAGCTCATGTGCACTGAAAAACTTTGGAGGTATGTGTTTAGTCTTATCGCCCTTGATGAATCCTTCATTTAGGCAACATAGGCTGCATTGTCTTCATGAATGACAGTTGGAGTGCCTGTCTTTGAAGGTAGACCACATGAATTTCGGATATGATGGATCATTTATCTTAACCAAGAACATTCACAACTTGCTTAATGTAAAGCAAGAATTTCTGAGTGACTTGAAGATGTAGCAACTAATGTTTTCTTTGTTAAGCGCCATGAGATTGATGTATCTCCATTAGTTAACACATATCCAGTTTGTGAGTGGGCTTTATGCGGATCAGAGAGAAAACCAGCATCTCCATATCCAACAAGGATTTGGTCATTTATGGATTTCTCTAAGTAGTAGAGTTTCATGTCTGTTGTCCACGAAGGTATCGTAAAACATCTTTGACTCCCTTCCAATGACGAATTGTTGGAGCAGAGCTATACCTTGCTAACAAGTTGACTGAAAAAGCTATATCTGGTTTAGTACTTTATTGCACTCAAATATGGTACTTCTGGACTAAAGACCATTTCATCATCTTCTTTTGGACGGAATGGATCTTTCTTAATGTCCAAAGAATGAATGACCAATGGCGTGCTGAGTGGATAAACCTTGTCTGCGCGATCTCCAGGCCGAGACTATATTTTGTTTTTCCAAGGTCTTTCATTTCAAATTCACTTTTTAGATACTCAGCAGTTTTATTGAGCTCATCAGGGGTTTCAACTACGTTCATATCATCGACATTACTGCCACTATAACGAATCCAGAATTGGATTTCTTAATGAACACATAAAGGCAAATGACATTGTTGGTATATCCTTCTTTGATCAAATACTCACTGAGACGATTATACCACATTCGTCCAGATTGTTTCAGCCCATACAATGATTGCCTTAATTTGATTGAGAGCATACCTCATGGTTTGTTAGTCGTTTCAGGCAAATTAAGTCCTTCTGGGACTTTCATGTATATATCAGTATCTAATTCTCCATATAGATACGCGGTGATGACATCCATAAGTCGCATGTCAAGTTTTTCTGAAACCACCAAACTTATTAAGTAACGGAACGTAATTGCATCCATTACGGGAGAGTATGTCTCCTCATAATTAATTCGAGGTCTTTGTGAAAAGCCTTGTGCAACGATTCATGCTTTATATCTTGCAATCTCATTTTTTTCATTGTGCTTCCTTGTGAATACCCATTTGTAACCCACGAGGTTTACACAAGGCGGGGTTTGGACTACCGGTCCAAAAAAACTTCACCTTTCCAAGGAAATGAATTCTGCCTGGATTGCATCTTTCCACTTAGGCCAATCTTGTCTCTGTTTGCATTCAACAGAGTAGGGCTTAATATGATTTCATTCCGATTTCATAATTCATTAGTACATGCACGATTTATGGAGATTTCTTTGCTTTCGTGTACTTCTATCTCTTCAAGGACACGTGTCTCATCAAGGACATTTTTTTTTTCTTCTTAAAGTACAAAATCATGAATTGTGGATTTGTCATTTATTTTCTCTTCCTGAATGATTTCATTTGGATTTAGTTGTGCCCTAATCTTTCTCTTTCGAGGGGTTGAATCTTTTGAACCTGGGGGTCTACTACGCTTTAGGCGTGCACCGGAAGAATCATTCGTTGCCACTTTATTTTGTCCAACAGGGACATCAATTCTTAAAGCGCATTTGCAGCTGGTATATGTGATTTTGTCACTTTCATAACATCATTAAATGCATCTGGCATTTGATTAGTAATACTTTGAAGATGAACGATCATTTTCACTTCATTTTCACATTGAGTGTTTCGTGGATCAAAATGAGATAAGGTGGGTACAACCCATGTCAACTCTTGTCGTTCTTCTGGAACGGTCTTTTCTCCCTCTAACGACGGGAAGACTGTCTCATCAAAGTGAAAATCCGCAAAACGAGCTGTAAGCACATCACCTATCAAGGGTTCCAAATATCTGATGATAGATGGTGAATCAAAACCCACATAAATTCTCAGTCTGCGCTGAGGTCCCATTGTAGTACGTTGTGGCGGTGCAATAAGCACATAAATAGCACAACCAAAAACTCGTAAATGTGAAATGTTTGGCTGATGCCCAAACACAAGTTGTATTGAGGAGTTATTGGTGGTTGGCTATAGGTCTCAATCGAACCAATGATGCAGCATGTAAGATGACATGTTCCCCCAACAGAGACTGGCAATATTGTTCCCCTGTATAGATTGGCAATTTTGTTTTCATGAGCAGAGTGCGAGCTATTAATTGAAGCCGCTTGATAAATGTTTCTGCTAAACCATTTTGAGTATAGACATGAGGAACAAGGTGTTCAACATCAATGCCTAGTGTTATGCAGTAATCATCAAAGGTTTGAGACGTAAATTCACCAATGTTATCAAGTCGGATTGACTTAATGAGGTAATCTGAGAACTGTGCTTGATACAGATCCACCAGATGTTTTAGGGTACGACAGGTACGCGCCCAGTGCCCATTGCCACCACACCTAAGGCATGCTTCTTCAGGGTTTCTTGTCTTTCTGGGGATTTACATTTTTGAAGCTCGGCCTGAATTATGCCTTGGAATCTGGTTGTAAAACTGGACACCATGATTCTTGTCTTTCCCGTTCCATCGGCCTCACTTATGGCCATGTCATCGTTTATAATTATTGCTACAAGAGGATATGGTGTTCATTTCGAGGGAAGCATCATTCACTTATGGGAATGATGCAGATCTAGTAGGTCGGGACTGATTATTTTTCATCAGGAACTCATTGTTTTGTTCAGGCACAAGGAGCACAGATATCAGCTGGTTGTACTCAGTAAAACCTCGATCTCTATACTGCTATTGTAGCTCATGTTGGAGGCATGAAAGGTGCTGAAAGTATTTTCCAACATATTTTCCTCAATGATGGTTTCCCCACAAAGCTTCATCTGGGAGCTAATTATGAACATTGCAGTTGTAGAATTGTACTTAGCTACTGACTTGAAATCCTGGATCCTTAGATGAGTCCACTCATTACAAGCCCTTGGAAGAATCACTGTTTTATGATGATTATATCTATTTCTCAATGCCTTCTAGAGAGCTAATGGATCCTCAACCGTTAGGTACTCGCTCTTTAGTCCTTCATCAAGGTGGCGGATAAAAATCATGGCCTTCGCCCAATCTTGAGAGAAGGCATTGTTTTCCTCCTTAATGGTTTCTCCAAGGTTCCCTGCCTCCAGATGAATCTTGGTATCCACTACCCAGGTAAGGTAGTTCTTCCTAGTAATATCCAGGGCAACAAAATCAAGTTTTGCCAAGTTCATCATTTTCTTTTTTGAAAGAAAAATGAGATGTGTAAGAAGTTGTAATAATATGTATTCTAGAGGAATGTAGTGCTAGAACTTCTGGTTCTTACAAATTTTTCATTTTGATCTTCAAGCCAAAATGATAAGCACTCAAAACTTCAGGCTCGAGATTTACATGATTAATGAGGAGGGTGATTGAACCACACCACACTCATTGAAACAAAATAGCATAGGATGAGCAATTATTCCGCACCATTCAAGCAACAGGAAAATTTAAATATGCATAGCAGAGTGGGCGATTATACCGCACCACCTAAAATTGCAGTAAAATTAAATCTGCAGTTCAAGATGGCCGATGATAAAACATTATCTTTGATCGCAGTAAAATTAACATAAATAAATATTGGGTTAGTAATCAGGAGCTACACCAAATAAGAAATCAACGATATAAGTAATTGTTATATTGAGAATTAGAAGCAGGCATGGTGCCAACAGTTCTTCGCGAGGGTACATCCAGCAGGTGAGGCAGAGAAGGAAGAAGAACATGAAAATCCTTGGAGGAAGCATTTTTCAGTGAAGAGAAATGAGAATTGGTTAGGGTTAGAGAGTCATGCTGATAACGTGTTATAAATAAGCAAAAGTTAGAGAGATAACCTTTGCTAGGGACATGAGCGAAACAGATGCAAAATATCACACTGTTTAGTTTCGTAACTGCAACACAAAAGGATTGCAGATAAAAGAGTGAGGGAGGGATACTGATATTATTGCTTTCAGTTCTTTTCTTTCGCAATGTGTATTGGGATCACACAGAGTGCTGTCCGTGACAAACCAAACAAACATAATGATTATACCTTTTGAAAGCATTACACAACTACTATTATCATACTATTCCCAAGTCCACCTTACTGTGGGCATTCATTCATCCACCAATTTTACAACAGAATTTATAATTTTTACGCCTTACTCTATTCCTCAAGTCCCACAGGGCATTCTTCCACTAGCCATTTGAAAGATGAATCTCTACCTTTTGAATAAGCCATAGGGCATTCTTCCACTGGCCATTTGAAAGATGGATCTCTACCTTGTGGAGAGATTTTTCAGTGTGACTGGCACACGAGGTGGTACATCATGTGTCATTATACAAATTGTGGGATTTGTGTGTTAAAAAGTTAATAACTTAAAAAATAAAAAGTTCCACTATTTACATAAAAAGCAGTGGTGTACCACCCGTGTTCCCGTGACAATAAAAAAATTATCTACCTTTTGAATAAGGTGCCTTGCCAGTCTGATTTAGTAATACATTGTTATGTATAATTCTTTTTTCACATAATTACACACGATTATTTCTAAGGAGGTGAGAAGAAGGAATTAATTTCTAGAAGCAGTCTTTTCTTTTTATTTCGTTTTAGATTGTATCAGGTAAGGCATGTATAACATGAAAGTTTCAATAAAGAGAAACGCTAGGGAGACTAAATGTTTTAAACCAAATTGCAAACCAAATGACGTGTCACCAATAAGAAATAAGCACATTAATCGATCCTTAATTAATAATTCAATTATCTACAACCACATAATTTAGTTTGCATATTTGATTTAAAAAATTTGGTCTCCCTAGCATTACCCTTAAGTAAAATAATATAAAATTCTTTGTGAAACCATCCCACTTGCTCAAGTAGGTTTTACTATAAATACACCGTCTTACAACCAATATTTTTAGGGAGTTTTAACAAAACACCCCTGGTACTGTTCATTTTTAACGAAAAATCACTTTTTTAACTTTAACTGTCACTATTCACTATACTTTTAAAAATGGCTTTTCTTTAAAAGAGAAGTTTTTTTGGACTTTTCGTTAGTTTTTCTATATTTTTAACGTCACACACTTCTATAAATTAGAACGGCGATTGGCCCTGCCTATCTTCAACATTTTGAACCAAATTTACAGAAAAAAGACTCAGGTTCTAGTTCTCCACTTCTTGCGAATCCAAATACAAACCCTAAAAACAGTGTTTCATTTTCATCTTTGTAGGTCAGTTTGCGAGAATCTCAATTCTGAAGAAATAAGAACTAATCAAACTTTAGAGTATGGAAATCCGACCGGTGATTCGCATCATCTTCTTCCCACAGATCAAATTACCCTAGAATTTAAATAGAGTTTGATTCTCGTTCTCTCTTCTTCCGATCCCAATACCCTAGCTAGAAAACCTTCACTGCATATTCTCCACTCATTTTACTCTATTTTTTTGTGTGCATTATCTAAATTCAGTAAGATTAATTAACTAATGGATTTGATGAGTTGCTGGAATAGAAGCACAAGGGACTACTCAACAGTGATTGGAGCAAAGGCTGCAAGTTCAAACAAGTTGCCTTCTTCTAGCTACAAAGGAGTAGTGCCCCAGTCAAATGGCAGATGGGGAGCTCAAATATACGAGAAGAGTCATCGTGTGTGGTTGGGAACCTTCGATGATGAAGAAGAAGCTGCTAAAACCTACAACATTGCTTCGTTAAAGTTCCGGGGTCTTGATGCCATCACAAATTTCAGTCGGAACCAAAGGACACCCTACAAACGTAATGTCACTGAGGCTCTTTTCTTGGAGTCCCATTCCAAGGCTGAGATCGTTGACATGCTTCGAAAACATTCTTATGCCAACGAGCTCGAGATGTACAAGCATAAGTTGTACAATGGTGGTGCCCTAGGCCTTGATGCCGGCGGAAAGCGTATGAAGTGTCACCTTGATTTAATGGCCACATGTAGTAGCGAGAGGGAGTTGCTTTTCGAGAAAGTGGCAACACCAGGCGATGTAGGGAGATTGAACCGCATGGTTATACCAAAACAACATGCCGACAAGCATTTACAGGTTCATCTGGGTGCAGGGTTTGTTAAAGGGGTGTTGTTGAAATTTGAGGATGAGGTGGGTAAAGTGTGGAGGTTTGGGTACTGTTATTGGAGTAATAGTCAGAGTTATGTGTTGAGCAAAGGGTGGATTCGCTTTGTGAAGGAGAAGAAGCTGAAAGCTGGTAATGTTGTGAGGTTTGAGAGATCAGTTGGGGAGGATAAGAAGCTGTTCATTGACTGTAGACTAAGAAACGTCGATGTGTCGGGTATCAGGGAGATGCATGGTCGGGTTGGTGATCCTTTAGGGACGGTTCAAGATGATGGAATGGTGAGATTATTCGGAGTTAACATACAACCTTCTACCTGGCCTCCGTACCAGTAGTGGATTTGCTACTTCCAAACAGAAAAGGAAAATTTGAGCAAATGGAAGGGAGAAAGATCGTGGAAAGATGTAAGTGGTTGTCATGTATACTTTTTAATTGTTGCAAAAATACCAAAAAGAGTCACTTTAAGTGACCTAGTTAGACACATGATAAATTTAGAAAAATCCTACGAAAGAAAGTTTATTTCTGATTCATATTTAATAAAATAAGGAAGTAATATACTCTGCTCAAAGATGAATTCTATTAGCATTTTAGGAACTGTTGCTTCAATCAAGATTTAAAATCTTCTCTTATAAGCAATGTTTATTCTGTGCACCAATCTTACAACACCATGACCGTGTGTTTGTTGGCCTCATTAACAATCACTTGACTCGATGGATTAATTCTTAGTCTAGTCCCGTTTTTGTTCCATGTTGGGATTATGATTAATGAGACTAAAGGGAACTCGCATGGACAAACCCCTTCGCTAGAAGGTCTTAGCGAGACCCCCTAATAACCATGGTACGGGTATGACCTCCCTCCCTTCGTTTGCTCAATACTCTCCTGCCCTCAAAGGAGAGCAAATGAAGGGAGGGAGGTCTTACCCGTACCATGTTATTAGGGGGGTCTCGCTAAGACCTCCTAGCGAAGAGGTTTGTCCATGCGATTTTTCTTTAGTCTCATTAATCGTAATCCCAACACGGAACAAAAAGGGGACTAAACTAAGAATTAATCCATCTAGTCAAGTGATCGTTAGTGAGGCTAAACAAACACACCGTCATGGTGGTGTAGGATTGGAGCACAAAATAAACATTGCTTATAAGAGAAGATTTGAAATCTTGATCGAAGCAACAGTTCCTAAAATGCTAATAGAATTCATCTTTGAGTAGAGTACATTACTTCCTTATTTTATTAAATATGAATCAGAAATAAACTTTCTTTCGTAGGATTTTTCTAAATTTATCATGTGTCTAACTAGGTCACTTAAAGTGACTCTTTTTGGTATTTTTGCAACAATTAAAAAGTATACATGACAACCACTTACATGTTTCCACGATCTTTCTCCCTTCCTTTTGCTCAAATTTTCCTTTTCTGTTTGAAAGTAGCAAAACACTCCACTACTGGTACGGAGGCCAGGTAGAAGGTTGTATGTTAACTCTGAACAATCTCACCATTCCATCATCTTGAACCGTCCCTAAAGGCTCACCAACCCAACCATGCGTCTCCCTGATCCCCGACACTTCGACGTTTCTTGGTCTACAGTCAATGAACAGCTTCTTATCCTCCCCAACTGATCTCTCAAACCTCACAACATTACCAGCTTTGAGCTTCTTCTCCTTCACAAAGCGAATCCACCCTTTGCTCAACACATAACTCTGACTACTACTCCAATAACAGTACCCAAACCTCCACACTTTTCCCACCTCATCCTCAAATTTCAACAACACCCCTTTACCAAACCCTACACTCAGATGAACCTGAAAATACTTCTCGGCATGCTGTTTTGGTATAACCGTGCGGTTCAATCTTCCTACTTTTCTTGGTGTTGCCAGCTTCTCGAAAAGCAACTCCCTCTCGCTACTACATGTGTCCATTAAATCAAGTTGACACTTCATACGCTTTACGCCGGAATCAAGGCCTAGGACACCACCATTGTACAACTTATGCTTGTACATCTCGAGCTCGTTGGCATAAGAATGTTTTCGAAGCATGTCAACGATCTCAGCCTTGGAATGGGACTCCAAGAAAAGAGCCTCAGTGACATCACGTTCGTAGGGTGTCATCTGGTTCCGACTGAAATTTGTGATGGCATCAAGACCCCGGAACTTTAGCGAAGCAATGATGTAGGTTTTAGAAGCTTCTTCTTCATCATCGAAGGTTCCCAACCACACACGATGACTCTTCTCGTATATTTGAGCTCCCCATCTGCAATTTGACTGGGGCACTACTCCTTTGTAGCTAGAAGAAGGCAACTTTGTTTAAACTTGCAGCCTTTGCTCCAATCACTGTTGAGCAGTCCCTTGTGCTTCTATTCCAGCAACTCATCAAACCCATTAGTTAATTAATCTTACTGAATTTAGATAATGCACACAAAAAAATAGAGTAAAATGAGTGGAGAATGTGGAATGAAGGTTTTCTAGCTAGGATATTGGGATCGGAAGAAGAGAGAACGAGAATCAAACTCTATTTAAATTCTAGGGTAATTTGATCTGTGGGAAGAAGATGATGCGAATAACCGGTCGGATTTCCACTGTAAAGTTTGATTAGTTCTTATTTCTTCAGAATTGAGATTCTCGCAAACTGACCTACAAAGATGAAAATGAAACACTGTTTTTAGGGTTTGTATTTGGATTCGCAAGAAGTGGAGAACTAGAACCAGAGTCTTTTTTTCTGTAAATTTGGTTCAAAATGTTGAAGATAGGCAGGGCCAATCGCCGTTCTAATTTATAGAAGTGTGTGACGTTAAAAATATTGGTTGTAAGACGGTGTATTAATAGTAAAACCTACTTGAGCAAGTGGGATGGTTTCACAAAGAATTTTACATTATTCTACTGAAAGGTAATGTTAGAGAGACCAAATTTTTTAAACCAAATTTGCAAACTGGGGGTGTATTCAATAGAGGATTTGAGAGACTTCAATGGATTTATAAATCAATGGATTTTTATGGAGTTTAATTGATTTGTAGAGATTCCATATAAAATTTTTGGGGGTGTATTCAATTGAGATTATGAGATATTTTAATTCTTTTAATGAATCCAGGGGCATTCAATCAAGATTTTAAGATAGTTTATTAAAATCCTTAGAAATCCAGGTGTATTTAATTAGAATTTTAAAGAAGTTTATAATATTCTAGGTGTATTCAATTAGAATTAGAATTTAAAGAATTCAGAATAGTTGTGGAATTAGAGGGAATTGGAGAGATTTTGTAGTGTATTTTAAGCATCCACAAAATCTCACCTCTCCCCATGAGATTTCGAGGTAATTGAATCAAAATTTTACATGGAATCTCTACAAATCAGTTAAACTCTATAAAAAATCATGGATTTATAAATCCATTAAAATCTCTCAAATTCTCAATTGAATACACCCCCTTAATTCAATTCCCTTGAAATCTCATAGGGAGAGGTGCGATTTGTGGATGCTTAAAATACAACACGAAATCTCTCCAATTCCTCAACTTTCTCAAATTCTTTAAAATCAATTTCTAATTGAATACACCTGAAATGTTATAATCTTCTTTAAAATCCTAATTGAATATACCCGGATTTCTAAAGTTTTTAATAAACTATTTTAAAATTCTAATTGAATACACCTTGAATTTCAGATAATCACTTAAAATCCTGATTGAATACCCCTGAATGATGTGGTTGTAGATGATTGGATTATTAATTAAGTGTCGATTAATGTGCTTGTTTCTTATTTGTGACACATCATTTAATTTGCAATTTGATTTAAAAAGAAAAGACTGCTAAAGTTGAAGGCGTTGCTTACAAAACATAATTATCTGCCATTTTCTAAAGTTCATGGCAGCGATCACAAAAGTCATCCAGCATCTAACATATTGTAGACAAATTATTAGTGAAAATATAAGGACATGATTGGCGGAAGATGGTTTTTTCGGAAAGAAAATGGATAACACGTCATTTTTCTAGGCAAATAATGTCTACACATATTGTTGAATTTTGCTAGATTTTGTTGAATTTTCTTCGATTTGGTCTTACAGGCTACTTCTAATTTGCTTCTACTTGGTAGTATTAGAATATGTTTTAAACATTTTTTGTTCAGCTGATATGGACATGTGTTCAATGTATTCGGTCTTGGAATGGTCTATTTACATTTTTTTGTTCCTCTGGGTAAAGATATGAAGTTGTTGTCTTCTAAGGCAATTATTGTTGTCATGTCCCTTTATGCAAACCTATCCACAAATAATCTAAGCTTTAATGTCAAAATGGTTCATGTTGTAAAATTAGTGGGATGAATGCCCACATGCATTTGGCAAAAGATGAGAAGACTATGTGTGATATTGTCAAAATGAGCAATGATTTCCTTCATTTGTATATAACTGATGTGGCTCTATAAATAGAGCACTCTGTGTGTTATCAAATACACACTGCGAAAGAAAGAATCAAAGAAATAAAATCAGTATCTCTTCCTCCGTCTCTTTATTTGCCATCCTTTTGTATTATAGCTACTAAAGTTACAGTGTGATATTTTGCACCCGCTTCATTTATGTCCCTAGCAAATGTTATCTCTCTAACTTTTGCCTCTTTATAACACGTTATCAGCACGACTCTCTAACCTTAATTAGTTCCCATCTCCCTTCACCGAAAAAAAAATGCTTCCTCCAAGGATTTTCCTGTTTTTCTTCCTCCTCTGCCTCACCTGTATGATGTACCGCCGTGAAGAACTACTAGCACCATGCCTATTTCTCGTTCTCAACTTAACAATTACTTATATCTTTAATTTCTTGTTTGGTGTAATTCCTGATTACTAACCAGTGTTTATTTATGTTAATTTTACTGCTATCAAAGATGGTGCGGTACAATCGCCCATCTTGAGCTGCAGATTTAATTTTATTGCAATTTTAGGTGGTGCGTTATAATCGCCCACCCTGCTTTGCATATTTAAACTGCTATGCATATTTAAATTTTCCTGCTGTTTGAGTTGTGCGGAAGAATCGCTCATCCTATGCTTGCTTCAATGAGAATAGTGTGGTACAATCGCCCTTCTCATTAATCATGTAAATCTCGAGCTTGAAGTTTTGAGTGCTTATCATTTTGGCCTGAAGATCAAAATGAAAAATTTATAAGAACCAAAAGTTCTAACACTGTATTCCTCCAGGAATACACATTATTGCAAGTTCTTACACATCTCACTTTTCTTTCAGAAAAGAAAATGGAGAACTTGGCAAAACTTGATTTTGTTGCCCTGGATATTATTGGGAAGAACTACCTTACCTATGTAATGGATACCAATATCCATCTAGAGGCAGGGAATCTTGGAGAAACCATTAAGGAAGAAAATAGTGCATCCTCTCAAGATTGGGCGAAGACCATGATCTTTATCCATCGCCACCTTGATGAAGGACCAAAGAGCGAGTACCTAACGGTTGAAGATCCATTAGCTCTCTAGAAGGCATTGAGAAACATATACAATCACCAGAAAATGGAGATTCTGCCAAGAGCTCATTATGAGTGGACTCACCTAAAGATCCAGGATTTCAAATCAGTGGCTGAGTACAATTCTACGATGTTCAGAATTAGCTTCCAGATGAAGCTCTGTGGGGAAACCATCACTGATGAAGATATGCTGGAAAAAACTTTCAGCACCTTTCATGCCTCCAACGTGCTTATAGAGAGCGAGGCTTCACTGAATACAACCAACTGATATCCGTGCTCCTGGTAGCTGAACAAAACAATGAGCTCCTGATGAAAAATCATCAGTCCCGACCTACTGGATCTGCAGCATTCCCAGAAGTGAATGTTGCTTCCTTCGAAGTGAATGCCACATCCTCTGGTGGCAATAATAATAAACGAGGACGTGGCCACAATCGAGGCCGGTGAAACGGGAAATGCAAGAATCATGGTGTCCAGTTTCACAACCAGGTTCCAAGACATAATTCAAACCCGAGCTTCAAAAATGTAAATCGCCACAAAGGCAAAGAACATATGAACAATACTCCTAGAAACTCTGAAAGAGCCTGCCATAGATTTGGTGGCAATGGGCATTGGGCGTGTACCTGTCGTACCCCGAAACATCTGATGGATCTATATCAAGCCTCCCTCAAGGAAAAGGGTGTCCAGTGTTCGACTTATCAGGGCAGTTGAACACAACCAATCTAGATGCCTCAGACTTCACTGTGGAAAGAGGGAATGAAGTGTATCGGTCCGATTAAATCATTTATGTTTGATGTACTTTTATTATTCTGAACTTGTAGTTTAAAACTCGCATTTCAATTCAATAAAAGTGGCATTTCAATTTCCTTTTATTATGAATAAATTGTTTTTAACTATGATCCCCTTTACTCATAAAGCATGGATAAAAACTATGGTTATTCTCAAAACAAGAGAAATGGCAGGGATATTTGTCTTGCAGACAGTGCAACCACGCATACAATACTTCGAGATCGAAAGTATTTCTCAAGCTTGATGCTTACTAAAGTAAGGGTAACAACAATATCAGGTCAATCATATATAATTGAAGGCTCAGGAAAAGCCCATATCATGTTACCAAATGGAACAATATTGTCCATACAAAATGCATTGTACACTACTCAATCTACTCAAAATTTGTTGAGTATCTATGCATTACCTTCAATGATACCCAGAAAAGTGTAGAAAATTTAGAGTATCTATGCATTACCTCCAATGATACCTAGAAACGTATATTGGAAAAGTTGCGTCGTTTGTTGAGTGGATTATATTATACATATATAAAGACAATTGAATCACATACTGTCATGAACCAGAAGTTCATTGATTCAAAAGTTTACATGCTTTTGCTTGACCATCAGGGTTACCCAGGATCCACCATGATGCGTAGGATCATTACCAACTCTAATGGACATCCATTATTAAGCAAACACATTGCTATCTCAAATGATAACCCTTGCAAGGCTTGTTCTCAAGGGAAGTTGGTAATTAGACCATCACAACTAAAGGTTGATGCTGAATCCCCATCATTTTTGCAAAGAATTCAAGGGTATATTTATGGGCCTATTCAACCATCTTGTGGGCCATTTCGATATTTTATGGTTTTGGTTGATGCATCTACCTGATGGTCATATGTTTGCCTCTTGTCTACTCGGAATGTAGCTTTTACAAGACTTCTTGCTCAGATAATTAAGTTGCGAGCACAGTTCCCGGATTACCCCATTAAGTCAATCTGACTTGATAATGTTGGTGAATTTACGTCTCAAACCTTTGATGATTATTGCATGACATTAGGCATTGATATTAAACACCCTGTTCCTCATGTCCATACTCAAAATGGTCTAGTAGAAACATTTATCAAGCGGCTTCAATTAAGAGCTCACACTCTGCTCATGAAAACAAAATTGCCAATTTCTGCATGGGGACATGCCATATTACATGCTGCATCATTGGTTCGATTGAGACCTATAGCCAACCACCAATACTCCTCAGTACAACTCGTGTTTGGGCATCAACCAAACATTTCACATTTACGAGTTTTTGGTTGTGCTGTTTATGTGCCTATTACACCACCACAATGCACTAAAATGAGACCTCAGTGCAGAGTGGGAATTTATGTGGGTTTTGATTCACCATCTATCATTAGAAATTTGGAACTCTTGACAGGTGATATGTTTACAGCTCGTTTTGCTGATTATCACTTTGATAAGACAATCTTCCTGTCTTTAGGGGGAGAAAAGACCGTTCCAGAAGAACGGCAAGAGCTGACATGGGTTGTACCCACCTTGTCTCACTATTATAACGAAGCACTTAATGTGAAAATTAAGTGAAAAAGATCGTTCATCTTCAAAGTGTTGCTAATCAAATGTCAGATGCATTTAATGATGTTATGAAAATGACAGAATCACATATACTAGCTGCAAATGCACCTGCAAGAATTGATGTTCCTGTTGGACAAAATAAAGTGGCAGTGAATGACTCATCCGGTGTATGCCTTAAGTGTGGTAGACCCCCAGGTTCAAAGATTCAGCCCCTCAAAAGAGAAAGACCAGAGCACAGCTGAATTCGAATGAAATCATTTAGGAAAAGAGAATGAATGACAAATCCACAATTCATGATTCTATACTTCCAAAAAAAAAAGAAAATGTCCTTGATAAGGCACATGTCCTTGAAGAGACAGGGGTACATGAAAGCAAAAAAATCTCCATAAATTATGCATGTACTAATGAATTATGGGATCAGAATGAAATAATCATCGACAACATGTTCACATTCGCAATAGCCACTGAAATCATATTAAGTGATGATATTGAGCCCTGCTCTATTGATGAATGCAAACAGAGACAAGATTGGCCTAAGTGGAAAGATGCAATCCAGGCAGAATTAAATTCCTTGGAAAGACGAAGTGTTTTTGGACCGGTAATCTAAACTCCGCCTGATGTAAACCACATGGGTTACAAATGGGTATTCACATGAAAGAACAATGAGTAAAACGAGATTGCAAGATATAAAGCACGACTCGTTGCACAAGGCTTTTCACAAAGATCTGGAATTGATTATGAGGAGACATACTCTTCTGTAATTGACGCAATTATGTTCCGTTACTTAATAAGTTTAGTGGTTTCAGAAAAACTTGACATGCGACTTATGGATGTGATCACTGCGTATCTATATGGAGAATTAGATACTGACATATACATGAAGGTCTCAGAAGGACTTAAGTTGCCTGAAACAACTAACAAACCACAAGGTATGCTTTTAATCAAATTAAGGCGCTGAAACAATCTGGACGAATGTGGTATAATTGTCTCAGTGGGCATTTGATCAAAAAAGGATATACCAGCAATGTCATTTGCTCTTGTGTGTTCATTAAGAAATCAAATTCTGGATTTGCTATAGTGGTAGTATATGTTGATGATATGAACGTAGTTGGAACCCCTGAAGAGCTCAATAAAACTGCGGAATATCTAAAAAATGAATTTGAAATGAAAGACCTTGGAAAAACAAAATATTGTCTTGACCTGTAGATCGAGCACTGTGCTAATAAAATTTTGGTCCACCAATCAACTTACATTGAAAAAATCTTGAAGCGATTTGGCATGGACAAGGCTTATCCACTCAGCACGCCAATAGTCATTCGTTCTTTGGACATTAAGAAAGATCATTTCCGTCCAAAAGAAGATGATGAAATGGTCTTTGGTTCAAAAGTACCATATCTGAGTGCAATAGGTGCTTTATTGTATTTAGCACTATCTACTAGACTAGATATAGATTTTTCAGTTAACTTGTTAGCAAGGTATAGCTCTGCTCCAACAATTCGTCATTGCAAATGAGTAGTAGTGGTGGTGCTGCTATTCTCCACTCCCTTTTCGTCTTCTTCCCCGTTTTTCGCCTCCCCTTTCGGATCTTCAGCAAAGTTGCAGTCGTTCTCGTCAGCTTCAGTAATCTTGTCGTTCTGCCTCCACTCGAAGGGCTCATTTCTCAGAGGATACATAGATCTCGTCATTCGCCGTAGAGACTTGTCGTTGAACCTCAGATCTCTGCCTTTCACGGGTTCGAACCCTACCCCATCTGCTTCGTCTTCCCCAGTTTCTAGCTCGAGATCCAGCAACGATGCCAAAATCTGGGGCTTTTCCAGGTGGGTTGAAAGCTTCATGAGTCGGCAAGGAAGAGGAGGGAGAAGGGATCTGGGTAATAGAGAAAGGTTCAAATTTAGGTTTAGTTTTTTACATTTTTAATTTTTTTTAAGTTTTTAATTTTTTTTTAATTTTTTAAGGGTAAATCTCAGTTTACTACCCTTAAATTTTGTGGTTTTCAACATTTGGTACTTGAAGTTTCTTTTTCGTCCCAGAATCATACTTAAAGTGTTAATAATGAGATAGTCTCATACATCCGTTAGTTTGATTGTTAAGTCAGCCTTTAATTGATGATCTGGCATCCATGTGGACAATGACTGGGCGCCACGTGTCATTAAGAGGTCTACGTGGAAATTAAAAAAAATTCTGGAAAAAAAAAAAATTTGGTTGTCACCTTCCCTTCCTCCCTTATCCCTCAATTTTCTCCTCTGTACCAACCCACCAAACCCTCTTCTCCTCTCCTCTCCATTTCGACTGGTCATACATCCCTTCTTCCCTCTCCATCTTCAACCCTTCTCTTTGTGTGAAACAATTTCACTTTTCTCTCCCTTTATCTCTGTCTCTCTCTCTGTCTCTTTGCAATCGCAATTGAGCAAGCAATTAAGAGACTTCTGGATTTTGGATTTTTCATTCAAAACGTGTAACAATCGAGCAAAGCCGCTCGTGAATTTTGGAATCTGATTTTCGTTGATTTTTCTTTCTGGGTATTGGGTTTTGTGATCTGGGTATTGGTTTTTTGTTCGAGAGGGTGAACATCGAGCGAAGTCGAATAGGATTATGAAAGTATGAATTTCAAGCGAACCTCTAGAATTTCGAGGAAATAGACAATTTAAGATTTGAAAATTTGAAAAACCAGTTCACATTTGAGCTTTCAAAATAGTTGAATTTCTTAAGCGAATGCCAAGGAAAACATAAGAAGTTCAATTTTCCGAATTGAAATTGAGTGAAAAGAGGAAAAATTCCTAAAAACTGGAAGGAATTGTGCGTTTCCCCCTCACTTTCCGAGCAACCAAACAGAAAATAGCCATTGCCAATAGTTATGAAATTCGACAGAAAAATTCACAGAGAGAAAGTGGAGAAATGCAGATCCAAACCTATTAGTTTGATTTAGTTTCCAACTCTAATTTCACTCTCCCGCCTAAACAAAAATGAAAAAAGCAGAAGAAGAAAGAAACCCCAAAATTTGCAGAGCCCAAAATCCTCCTCATACTGCTGCTGGTGCTACTAAAACTACCAAAGCCCTAATTCTTCTCAATTATAAGGAGGAGTGAGAAAGCGAGGAGAGAGAAAGAGAGAGAGAGAGAGAGAGAGAGAGAGAGAGAGAGAGAGAGGAGGGGAAATGGGGAAGGCTAAAAAGGAAGGAGGAAGAGAGTGAAGTTGTGGGCAACATGGTAGGTGACCCCGTGGCGCCCTGTAGGAGAGAATGGAGGGATAAGGGAGGACGGGAAGGTAACGACCAATTGTTTTTTTTTTTTTTTTGTTTCCAGAATTGTTTTTTTTTTTGAAGGGTTCCAAATTAACGGATGTATGAGAATGTCCCAAAATTAACACTTTATGTATGACTTTTGGATGAAAAAAACTTCATGTACCAAATGTTGAAAACCACAAAACTTGAGGGTAGTAAACTGAGATTTACCCATTTTTTAATATCTACATGAGCCCATATTGACACATGGTGCTAAGTCATTGTCCACATAGGCGCCACGTCATCAATTAACGGCTCACTTAACAACTAACTTAACCGAGGTACAAAATTATTCCAAAATTAAGACTTGAGGTATGACTCTGGGATGAAAAAAACTTCATGTACCAAATATTAAAAATCACGAAACTTTAGGGTAGTAAATTGAGATTAACCCTTAAAAACACACATACACACACACTCTCTCTGCTTGCCATCTGGCACCACCCCCACCTCCTATCTCTCTCTCTCTTCTCCCCCGAGTCACTCTCTGTCTCTCTCTTTCTCACATTGTCTCACTCCCTCTCCCCGAACCTACACACACCCACACACCCAAGATCGAGGCAACGACGGTCGACGACACCACCCTCCACCATCACCTCACTCAATGCTATTTCGAGCTGAAATTCGACTGACTCCGACCATTTCACAACGTGTTCTAGGTACGAACCTCTTCCTTTCTCTCATAGCTTCAATTTTCGGGGTAGATCGTCGAGTCTAGTTAGATAACGGAGTCGATCGGAGCTCGGGAAGCTTCAATCTTCAACTTCGTAAAACTGGGTCATACCCGACCTAAGACCCTAAACCAGGTCCTCTAGCCCAGAGCTTTAAGCCAGGCTTTCAAGCCCAAAGCCCATTAGAACCCAAACCCAAAATCCCTTTGCACCCAGGCCTTTAGGCCGTGCTGACTTGGGCCTTCCGCTCAATGAACCTAGGCCCAAACCCACTAAACCCAGCCCAGTAACCAAGCCCAACCTAGGACCCGGATCCGGCCTGAACTCGGTCGGATCCCTGCTTCCAGGGCGCGCGTGGGCATGCGTGAGGGCAAGCCTATACCAGCGTGTGGAGCACATGCGCCTCCGTTGTCCACGGCAGCGCTGGCGGCAAATTTTTCCCCCTTATGTTTTTCGACGTCTTGAATCCATTTATGACATCCATTTTCCAAAATTCAATCGTTATGGTAGAGTTTTATTAATTGGACCATTTATGTGCTTAGGTGCGATTATTAGCGGCGTTTCTGTCCCTCCTATTTTGCACGGCTCTTCGACGATGGAGCATCTGTGAGTATACCCCTTCTAAAATGCATGATTTTACTATTAAAAATGTATACATGAAAATCATGATTTAATGGTAAGTTTTATGAGTAAATTAGATTTTATTTTTTATGAGATATCATGCTTTGCTGAGAATATTTTGAAATACCATGCTTTATCGGTTTTACGTTCTTTGTAGTATATATGATAAATGAATATATACTATAAAGATGTTTTGAGATAAGATATTTGAGCTACTGAGCTTCTTTGAGATATATGTACTTATGTTGGAAAGATTTCAATATTTTTGTGCTTATCTAGTGGTCACTGTCCTGCCTACGGGCGTATATCCTACCTACGGACGATTGTTCTTATGTCCTACCTACGGGCGATTGTTCTACCTACAGACGTATGTCCTGCCTTTGAGCGCGTGATGGATAGGCCTCGGGCTATTTGATACCACTATTTAGCACACTATATATGATATATGTTTTATGAAAGGTTTTATGGCATGCTAGGGTTTTCGGAAAACCTATTATAGTAGTTTTCATAAACTTTAGGGGTTAGTATGTTGTGGAATAGCTATGTTTGTACTACTTATATATCAACTTGGTCCACTTATGTTTGTTTTGCGCCCCCTCAGGACATAGGAACGAGGCGTATGATCCGAGCTACGAGGCATTGCCCTACCAGTGACATCGTGTCATCCTCTCTGCTTTTGACATCACTTGTAATAACACTTTCTGTACACCTCTCGCTTGTATTCTGAATTATATGTATGCTCTGAACTTGTCATGCATTATCACTATCATTTTATTGACGACTAAATATTACTATATTATTTTGTTAAGGTTGTATTTGAATATTACATTGCGTAGTTATGCGCAAAATTTATATGCATGTTTCACATGTTCTTAGCATATGCATTCATTAAATGGCTTGCGTCACCCTCGGGTGTCGGCTAGCATGTGACCATCTCACTGTCTCTCGGACATCAGGATGGAGGCGTGTCAGATTAGTATCAGATCATACTTAGGACTTCATTCTTCCATTTGGTAATCAGAATCTTTCTTGTGGAAATAATCTTTCATTCTTCTGAATCTTGTTTACCTTTTATCAGAATCATGAACCCTACTGGTGGGAATGTACCTCGACGATCTTGTTCTGGTCTAATGGGAGGAATTCAGCAGTTGACCTCCGCACTACGAAATACTTTTCCTGGTAGTAACAGGCCGAGTCGTACTTATATGGAGATTGCTCGTAGCCACGACGTTACAGAACTTAAATGTAGTTGGAGCATGTATTATGGATGACTGGTTACGAATGGGCAGCTTCATTTTTGTAGGTTGGTCTGGCCTATTAATCTTTCCTTGTGCCTATTTCGCTTTAGGGGGTTGGTTCACATGTACAACCTTTGTAACTTTATGGTATACCCATGGATTAGCAAGTTGGTTAGAAAAGATGGAGAACACCTTAAAGAGCATGAGATGCCCAGTGTCTGAATGGGCGAATACCGCCGGTTACTTCTTTCAAGGGAACGCGAGATATTGGAGAAAATCAGTGACGGGTTCTCGCCCGCATAATTCTTTGATGACTTGGGCTACATTTAGGAGACTTTTCAGGGCATACTTTTTGAGCCCCAGTTATCAGCTGAGGAAGAGACATGAGTTCCTAGAGTTTTGCCAGGGCAATCTGAGTATTACAAAGTTTGATAGCACTTTTCGACGCTTGTCGAAAGGGAACCTATAGGAACCCTCGGGAAATGATGATACAGTTGCAGATTACTATAAACAATGACATTTACGAGCTTCTGGCACCACAGAGATATGCTTCTTACGAGGAGGTGATTGAGGCGGCTTTGAGGGTCGAATAGAGGAGGTGGAGCAGACTTAACCAGAATCAGGCGCAGAACCAGAACGAGCCTCAGAACCAGAGTATGAGGAAGCCTTCTACTTCTTTTCATTCCTTCGGCCCTAGACACTCTCAGTTGTTTAAGCGACAAGGTCATGGTTCGGGATCATCCAGTGAGGGCTCAGGTAGTGAGTCGATGAGGCGATCTTTTAGCCACTTTAATCCAGGTACGGCTAATCCAGCTGAGTTTTACAGGTGTGGCGGCTTTGGACATATAGCTCGAAATTGCGATACTTCACCTTCATCTAATGATTTTGCTTTTGGTTTAGGTTACAGTGGGAGTAATAATCCGAGTACTTGGAATTACCGGGGGTGGGGGTAATTATTTGAATACTAAGAGTCATGGTAGGAGTAGCAACCCCAGTACTTAGTTTTTTGCTCCAAAACAGCTGCAGTTTTCTAGAGCAACTTCAGGCAATCATGCTCAGGGGAACCGAGCAGGCCGCAACAGCCAGGGTGTTAGGACTCGAGGCGGCCATAATAGTGGCTTGGAATGTTAGGCCCATGGGCGTATCAACGCCATGACTCAGCAGGAGGTGGAGCAGGATCCCAAAGTCATCACTGGTACGTTACTTGTTTGTGGTAATCGGGCTCATGTTCTGATCGACTCGGGTGCCACTTATTCTTTTATATCTTCACAATTTGCACGGGTTGTTAACCCGCAACCTACATCGCTCGGTTTTGATATGTTCATACAATTGCCACCTAAAGACCTATTCTGTGCACGATGGGAGTTTAGGGATTGCCCAGTTATTGTTGAAAGGGAACTTATGGAGGCCAATTTGATTCCTTTCAACCTTGTGGAGTTCGATGTCATTATGGGAATGGATTGGCTATCTAAGCACAATGCTTATGTCGGATGCAGAGAGAAATTTGTGACATTTGATTGGCCTGGATGACCAACGATCACGTTCTAGGGTGAGCGACGAATCCTTCAAAATAGTATCATTTTCGCCATCCGGACGACAAAGTTACAACAGAAAGGTTGTGTGGGATTCTTAGCTCACGTGGTCATGAATAGTGAACCTTCTCTGTGTGCTAGAGATATGCCAGTGGTGAATGAATTCACCGATGTATTTCCTGATGATTTGCCAGGTTTACCACCTGCGAGGAAAATCGAATTCACCATTAATTTACTTCCAGGTACCAACCCTATTTCCTTGGCACCATACCGAATGGCACCAGCGGAGTTGAGAGAATTGAAGATTCAACTTCAAGAGCTTGTGGATAAAGGTTATATCTAGCCTAGCATGTCTCCTTGGGGAGCTACTGTACTGGTTATCAGAAAGAATGATAGATCGATGAGACTTTGCATCGACTATAGGCAACTGAATCGGGTGACAGTGAAGAACCGTTATCTCTAGCCTCAGATTGATAATCTGCTTGACCAAATGAGGGGTGCTCAGGTGTTCTATAAGATCGATCTTCGTTCGGGTTACCACCAGTTGCTGATTCAGAACGAAGATGTACCGAAGACTGTTTTCTGCACTAGGTGTGGACATTATGAGTTCCGTGTCATGCCTTTTAGATTGACGAATGCACCTGCAACTTTCATGGATTTGATAAATAGAGTTTTCAGACCGTATCTGGATCGGTTTGTGATTGTGTTCATTGATGACATCCTGATATACTCCAAGAGTAATGCTGATCACATGAAACATTTGAAGTTGGTGTTGGAAAGATTGAGGAAACATCAGCTCTATGCAAAGTTCCAAAAGTGTCAGTTTTGGCTAGACGAGATCAGTTTCCTCGAGCATGTGGTTTCCGCTGAGGGAATTAGTGTGGACCCTCAGAATATTCTGCGGTGTCTATGTGGGAACAACCGAGGAATGTTACCGAAGTACGGAGTTTTCTGGGACTGGCTGGCTATTACTGACGTTTTGTGCAGGATTTCTTGGCAATCGCCCTGCCTCTTACTAAGTTGACCCAGAAGGAGGTCAAATTCAACTAGGATGAGAATTGTGAATGGAGTTACCAGGAGCTTAAACAGCGTCTTAGTTATGCCCCCGTCCTTGCTCTTCCTGACGATAGCGGTGAGTTTGAGATCTACAGTGATGCATTATTATCATGATTGGGTTGTGTTCTGATGTAGCATGAGAAAGTCATCGACTATGTTTCCATGCAGCTCAAACTCAAGAGAAAAACTACCCCACTCATGATTTGGAACTCAGAGCAAAAGTCTTTGCCCTAAAAATCTGGCGACATTACTTATACGACGAGAAGTGCCGCATCTTTACCGATCATAAAAGTTTGAAGTATGTCTTCACCCAGAAGGAGTTGAATTTGAGGTAGAGAAGGTGGATGAAACTCATTAGTGACTACGATTGTACTATTGAGTATCATCCTGGTCACGTAAATGTCGTAGCGGACGTACGTAGCTAGAAATCCTATGGACAGCTTGCCTCTGAGCTATCCGTGTTCCGCTACTGTTTTCCCTTTGAGAAATCGACGTTACCGTGACACCAGATTCACAGGGAGCATTGTTAGCATACTTCCAGATTAGGTCTGTGTTGGTGGATTTGGTTTGGGAAGCTCAGGAGCTCGACCAACAATATGCAGACCTAAAGGAATAGGTGCGGAATGGTTCTAGGCGGGATTTGAAAATCCGACGAGATGGAGCATTTGTGATGAGAAGTAAGCTGCTTGTGCTTAAGGACAATGAAGTGGTGAAGAAGGAAATTCTTGATGAAGCTCGCATCTCAGCATAAGCCATGCATCCGGGAAGTACCAAATTGTATCACATTATGCGCCTATTCTACTACTGGTATGGGATGAAACAGGATGTAGTAGAGTATCTGAAGAGATGTATTATTTGACAGCAGGTGAAGGCGGACAGACAGAGACCTAAAGGGCTAATGTAGAATCTCCCTATACTAGCGTGGAAGTGGGAAGACATCACCATGGATTTCGTGTATGGTTTGTCGATCACGTGGTCGAGGTTTGATAGCATTTGGGTGATTGTGGAACGAATCACCAAGACTACTCATTTCTTGCATGTTCGACAGACCTACACACTTGGGAAGTTGGCACAAGTATTCATCAGCAATATTGTTAAACTCCACGGTGTACCTGTCACCATTGTTTCGGACAAAGATCTAAGATTCACCTCCAGATTTTGGAGAGCATTCAATAACGCCATGAATACTCAACTGTAGTCCAACACTGCCTACCATCCACAGACCGATGATCAATCGGAGAGGACGATTCAAACTTTGGAGGACATGTTGAGAGTGTCTATTCTCCAGTGGAAAAATAGTTGGGATAGTTATTTGCCATTGATCGAGTTTGCCTATAACAACAGTTACCACTCCAGTATCAGCATGACACCATTTAAGGCATTGTATGGGAAGGCGTGCCAGACACCGTTGTGTTAGACTGAGGTCAGTGAACGGGTGTTATCATAAATTATCAACACCGTTAATACTAACATCCAGTTTATAAAGAGGAACCTGAAGGCAGCACAAGATCGATAAAAGTGCGTTACGGACTGACCTTCCAAGGATCGTGAGTATAAGATTGGTGATTTTGTCTTCTTGAAGTTGTCGTCCTGGAAGGGTGTGGTTCAATTTGGTTAGCGAGGGAAGTTGAGCCCTCGGTATATTGGTCCCTACCGAATTACAGAGAGAATTGGGGCGGTTGCTTATAGAGTTGTTGCAGATTCACGACGTATTCCATGTTTCCATGCTTCGAAAGTATGTACTGGATCCCTCTCACGTTATTCAGTCGGAACCATTAGAGGTGAGTAAGGATGCAAGTTACGTTAAGGAACCAGTGGCGATCATAGACCGACAGGATAAAACGTTGAGAAACAAAGTTATTCCGTTACTGAAGATGTTATGAAGGAACCATGCAGTCGAGGAAGCGACGTGGGAAACGAAAGAACTGCTGAGGAGTCAATATTCGTATTTGGTTATTTGAGATTGTAATTTCGGGGACAAAATTCTTTTAAAGGGGTAGATTATGAAACCTCGCCCTAAATTAACTGTAATTTCATATTAACAGGTAGGGGTGGGTTCAAAAAATCGAAAACAAAAAAAAATCGAACCGAAACTGCCAAACCAAACCGAACCGAATTTGGCTGGTTCGGTTTCGATTTTTGAGGTCCGGAAACCGAACCAAACAAAAAAAAATCATATATAAATACTCAAAAAGATGTTGACGTGAGGGTTTGAACCCCTTCCCTCTAAGATGGGATAGTTGCATCAAGCTAACTTGACCCCGAGCTTTCTGTTATTGTTGTTATGCGCGCAAAGTATTTATAGCTTTCTAATATTTAGTGCTTTATAAAATTTCTCAAGTTTACAAACCCTAGCCGTCAATCACTCCAATTTCAGTTTTCATGTTTTCTCATTCTCTCTCTCCCCCATCCGCTATTTTCTTCCTATCTCTCTGCTTCCTCAGTCTCTCTCTCTCCCTCTCTCCTTCATCTCTTCCTCCAAGTCACTCTCTCCAGTCTTATCATATCCTCCTCACAGATTCCTTCTTCCAAACCATAATTTTCCCTCGCCCTTTTCGAATCGGAAGCAGAGGAGGAAGGCAGAAAACTTCAACTTGGCCCTGCAATGGCCTGGCACTAGCGCATAAGGAGTTCGATCTCTTCCTTATTTTAACTATTAAAAAAAGATTCATTTTTTCATTTTGGTTGATTTTAATTTGGTGATTTAGGTTGAGTTTTGTGTTTTTGGTTTTTGAATTAGTTTTTCTACTGTTATGTTTTTCTTGTTTTAGCTCAAATGCTCCAACCGTGTTTACTACTGTTGGTTTCTGAATTCGTTTTGGTTTTCATTTTTCGTTTTGGTTGATTTTAATTTGGTAAGTATTAAGGTTTTGTATAATATTATGTAATGCAGATGAAAACAGAAAAACATGAGTTAAGTTGACTTCTCAGTTATAGTTCAAATATGTTGATTAGGGCATGTTGCAGGTTGATTTCTCACTGAGGAATGAGGATGCTCAAGGTAGGGAAGCATGTGCTTCAAGCTCTAGATATTAAAAAAAAAATCATGGAAAAAATCGAACTGGACCGAAAAAAAAAACCGAAACCCAAAAAACCGAAAAAAATTTGAACCAAACCGAAATTTCGGTTCGGTTTCAGTTTTGGCAAAACACTGAACCGTTTCGAACCGAACCCAGCCCTATTAACAGGAATTATGAGATTACCATTTAGCCCCTTATCCATTACCCAATTCGGATTTTCCCCCTTCCTTTGTGGATTTCTTCCTATTATTTTATAACAATCCCTCTCTCTTTGCTTGCCACTTAGCACCACCCTCACCATCTATCTCTCTCTTTCTCTATTCTCATCTCTTCTCCCCCAAGTCACTATCTCTCAGCTCACTCACTCTCTCTCGCACACTCTCTCACTCTTTCTCCCCGAACCTACACACACCCACACACCCAAGATCGAGACAACGACAGTCGATGACACCACCCTCCACCATCACCTCACTCAGTGCTCTTTCTCTCTCATCCTTTGTGAAGCACAAAGAACCCAGGAAGCTCACCGGCAAACACGTGGGTTTCGAACCAAAATCCGGCCGACTCTGGCTACCTCACGGTGTGTTCTAGGAACGAACCTCTTCCTCTATCTCTATCTCGTTGCTTCAATTTTAGGGGTAGATCGTCGAGTCTAATTGGGTAACGGAGTTGATCGGAGCTCGAGAAGCTCCGATCCCGGGTCATACCCGACCCGAGACCCAAAATCAAGTCCTCTAGCCCAGAGCTTTGGGTCAGGCTTTCAAGCCCAAATTCCGTTAGAACCCAAGCCTAAAATCCCTTTGAACCCAGGCCTTTGGGCTGTGCTGAGTTGGGTCTTCGGCCCAATGAACCTAGGCCCAAACCCACTGAACCCAGCTCAATAACCAAGCCCAAGCTAGGACACAGATCCAGTCCAAACCCAGTCAGATCCAAGACTCCAGGCCTCGCGTGGGCACGTGTGAGGGCAGGCCTGTGCCGGCGACCTTGTGCTCTGCTGTCCACGGTGCCGTCGACTTTTCCAGCCAACTTTTCGGCGACCCATCTCGGCGCGTGGCAGTCGAGGGCACCACCTTGCGGTGGCGGAAGAGAGTACCCGAGGTCCTCCCTTATGTTATTCGACATCCTGAATCCGTTTATGACGTCCATTTTCTGAAATTTAATCGTTATGGTAGAGTTTTATTAATTGGACAGTTTATGTGCTTAGGTACGATTATTAGTTGCGTTTCTGTCCCTTCTATTTTGCACAGTTCTTCGATGACGGAGTATTCGTTAATAGACCCCTTCTAAAATGCATGATTTTACTATTAGAATTGCATACATGAAAAGCATGAATTAATGGTTACGTTTTATGAGTAAATTAGATTTTACTTTTTATGAGATATCATGCTTTGTTGAGAATATTTTGGAATACCATGCTTTATCGATTTTACGTTCTTTGTAGTATATATGATAGATGACTATATACTATGAAGATGTTTTGAGATATGATGTTTGAGCTACTGAGCTTCTTTGAGATATATATACTTATGTTGGAAAGATTATATTCAATATTTTTGTGCTTATCTAGTGGTCACTGTCCTACCTACGGGCGTATGTTCTGCCTACGGGAGTAGGTAGTATGTCCTACCTACGGGCGATTGTCTTGCCTACAGGTTTATGTCCTACCTACGGGCTCGTGATGGAGAACCTTCAAGCAATTTGATACCGCTATTTAACAGACTATATATGACATATGTTTTATGAAAGGTTTTATGGCATGCTAAGGTTTTCGGAAAACCTTTCACCTATTATGCTAGTAGTTTTCATAAACTTTGGGGGTTAGTACGTTGTGGAATAACTATGTTTGTACTACTTATATATCAACTTGGTCCACTCATGTTTGTTTTGCGCCTTCTCAGGATATAGGAACGAGGCGTATGATCCGAGCTATGAGGTATTCCCCTACCAGTGACATCGTGTCATCCTTTCTGCTTTTGACATCACTTGTAATAGCACTTTCTGTACACCTTTCGCTTGTATTTTGAATTAGATGTATGATCTGAACATGTCATGCATTATCACTATCATTTTATTGATGGCTGAATATTACTATATTATTTTGGTAAGGTTGTATTTGAATATTACATTGCGTAGTTATGCGCAAAATTTATATGCATGTTTCACATATTATCGGCATATGCGTTCATTAAATGACTTGCATCACCCTCGGTTGTCAGCCAGCACATGGCCATCTCGCTATCCCTGGGACATTGGTGTGGAGCCAAAAATAATCAAGAGGCGACATGTGGATTTTTGGGTAAAAAAGCCAAAACTACCCTCGAGGCACACCAGAATTCCTACACGCAAGAAGTGGACAATCATCCCTCAATCAAGTCAAAAATGCCCAAATAGGTATTTATTTACAACCTATTTCATCAAATCCCTTCTACAAGGTAATTCCCAAGACTTATTTTATTCCATATATTTTCTACTTCATTATTTAGCTAATCAATTAGCTAAATAATTTATACATTCCATAACTTCTAAAACCTTCCTTCTAAAATCATGATAATTGGCTAATTAATGGATTTATCACTTAATTAATCCATTAATTGTCAATTAGATCATCCATTACACCCAAAAAACACCCAAAAGGCCAATCACCTTCTCTCCCAAAGGGACCGGCCATGCCATATATATTCCATCATATTTTCCCCTTTAAATCACACTAATTAGCTAGTTAATTAGTCAATTAATCAATTTGCCAATTAACTAGCCAATTATTCCCATAACTCCCAAAAATCATCAAATCAAGAACCTATCCCACAAAGGGAGCTAGGGGCCGGTCCTCTCTCACCCAAATAGGCCGGCCACTCCTCTATAAAAGGCCACATATTTTCTCCAAAACTCACTTCCAATTCTCTTGCTAAAATTCTCTAAAATTCTCAAACACTTTCTCTCTAAATTCTAACTTTGGCATCAGAGGTTCTTCGGCCAAAGTCCCCCCATTCATCATGGGTGCGTGAGGCTCTTGGCCCTGACCAAAGGTGTTAATTGTTTTGTAGGTGCAATTTTGTTTAAGATCAAGGAGGAAGAAATTTGCATCCACAATCAGGATCGGGGCGTGTCACAGGGAGCAGCTGAGAGCTCCGTTACCCCAACAAAGGCAAATTCAGGAAGAAGTAGAAAGGCTCCTGACCGAGCGATTACGCGATTTCCAACGCAACGAGGTCGTTGACATCTTTCATATCTTTCAAATGAGATCGAGGTCACTAACATAAGCAGGTCATCCTTCACGAACGAGAATGAGTAGGCAGAGCCTCCATGTAAGTTTAGCATGTCGCACTTCACATCTTTCAAATGAAATGGAGATTTGAAGAGACATCTTAAGCACTATCGAAGCATAATGGTTCTTTATTAGAACAATGATGCTCTTATGTGCAAGATATTCACCCCCACTTTGTAAGGCGAGGCGCAAGACTGGTTCCACACCCTGCAGCCACAATCCATCCGGAGTTTCGATGAACTTTATTTGGTTTTCACCAATGAGTATTCATCATACCGTTTGATCAAGAAGAAGTCTGATCATTTGTTCAATGTCAAGAAGAACCCGAAGAAGTTTCTCTACGACTATTGAAAATGTTCAAAGCAGAGAAGGCAAAGATAGTTTGATGCGATGACTCGATAGCTAATGTAGCCTTCTAAAAAAGACTCTCAGCAGACCATCCACTTTTTGGAGAATTGATCATGAAAGAAGATCTAACTCTGGCAGGCTCTTTCGCTCTGGCAAAAAAACATGCACTTTGGAACGAGGCTCGACAAGCAGACAAAGCACCTGAGCAGCCTCGAAGAGAATCGATGGTAACACAAAAGAAGGAGGACGGGAAACAGTACAATAATAAAAAAAAGGCAGAAGGCTAAGTGTAGGGACTGACCCACGACCAAAGAATACCCAACGCTCAAGAACTACTCTAAGTTCTTGATCTCGATCCATCAAATCCTCCGCGACATCAAGGACGAACCATGGTTCAAGCTGCCGAAACAAACAAAGGAAGATACTTCCAAGTTGGACCACACAAGTACTGCGTTTTCCATCGAGATCCCGGTCACACAACCGCTGACTGCTACACTTGGAAAAACTACCTAGAGAAGCTCGTGAAAGAAGGTAAGGTCGATATATGCTTGGACAAGCCAGCTGCGCAGCCTAGAAAGAACACAAACGCCGATGAAAAGCCGCCAACTAAGACGATTCAGATCAATGGCATCTTCGCTGAATCTGAGCAATTGGGGGCCACCAACAACTCCAAGAAGAGGAAAATCCAATAGGCTCTACTAGTCTCACAGGTCCAAGCAGTCAACACCCAACCTGGACCCATCGTTGGTTTCACCGAGCAGGATGCCGAAGGCGTCGACTTCCTATACGATGACGCACTAATGGTATCTGTCCAACTAGCCCATGCTATAATCGACGGAATGATGGTTAACAATGGAAGTGTGGTCAACCTACTTCAGCTCTCAGTAATTCAGAAGATGGGCCTAGAAAGCATAATTTTACACCAAGCGGAGGTACTCACCGGATTCAACGGACACGTCTCGACTGCCATCCGCAACAGTACACTTGACGAGAGAACACTGCCAGTTGTCTCAAAGCAACATTCACGATCGTAAGTAACCTGTCTCTCTACAATGGTATTCTAGGGAGACCTTGGCTGATAAAGCTGGACGCTGTAACTTCCATCAAGTATTAAAAAATTTGATTCTGCATCCCGGGATGAGGAGTCAGAGAAATCAAGTCTGACAAGGCCACATCTCGAGAAGTTACGAAAGCAGCTTGAGGCGTTTCAAACTTACACCCTCACTCAAGTTCCGTGGGCAAACAACGCCCATACGGACGCGCTAGCCGGCCTAGGCTCCACCCTCGATCATCAACTCAAACGCTCTATTCTGGTGGAGTATTTAGAAAAACCAAGCATAGAGGCGGAGCCGGCAACCGAGGTGTCACGGGTTAGTACAACTTCAAACTGGCAAGATTCCATTATAAACTATTTGGTCATAGGCCCTATGATTACAATGTGCCCCGGTAAATCTTAATGGCTAGTGATTTGTTCCTACTGTCCTAAATGTACCAAATATGTATCACATGAATTCGAATCGGTATGGACCTGCTTCCTTTAATCTACATTACCTAAAAACACCGTATTTTATCTTCATTACCTAAAAAAGCCGTATTTTTCTTTGTTATTAGGGTAGTGATGTAGGAGGCTCAAATTTTTTTTCAGTTGATTAATTCTTTTTTTTTTAAAATAATTCCAACTATATTTCTTCAGGTTGATCAACAAATGCAAGAAAGTTTACTTGTCGGACGGGTAATCATGTTTTACCGTGTATTTGAAACTGTACGTTGCCAGGGTAGTGGAGATAAGATTCAGTTGCCAGCTTCCTGCTTCAACGAATTGCAAGATCAAGGTGCGTTTGATCAGGGACCCTTGTACTTTAAGTTGTCAACAGTACATCAATGGGGTTCGTCAGAAATGATTGATGCTGATAAGGAGAAGGGTAGGAGTACCCATTTGGGCGTTTTGGAGTTCACTGCAGATGAAGGTTTTGTTGGGCTTCCTCCTCATGTATGGCAGAACTTATTTCCAACAAATACACCAAATATTCCTTTGATAGAAGTTCGCTATGTCTGGATTTCTGAAGGGACTTATGCAAAACTTCAACCTCTTAGGGTAGGTTTTTCAGACTTGCCCAATCACAAGGCCATCCTCGAAACCAGCCTTCGTCAGCATGCCACCCTTTCTGAGGACGATATATTTACAGTCAACTACGGGGAGCTGGTATATAAGTTACAGGTCCTTGAGTTAAAACCCTATTCAAGTGTATCTGTTCTAGAAACGGATATCGAAGTTGACATAGTTGGTGCTGATAATGATTCCGAGAATACTCATCACAATGTCCTAAAACTGTTGAGAGTTGTCCCACATTGGTGAGGGACAAGGTTTGCTATGTGCTTATAATGATCTTGGGCTACTCTTCATATTGCCAATTGGTTTTATGGTGGAACCCCAATTTCATCATGGTATCAGAGCAAGGTTGTCCACGTGTGAAGCCCAACGGCCACACGCGCTCCACGTCACCCAGTTGTTGTCCACATGTAGGCTTGAAAACCCGGCACACGTGCAGGGGCATGTTGAGAGTTGTCCCACATTGGTGAGGACAAGGTTTGCTATGTGCTTATAATGATCTTGGGCTACTCTTCATATTGCCAATTGGTTTTATGGTGGAACCCCAATTTCATCAAAAACCACTTAAATTTGGAACATCAGAATCTGAAACGGTTGACGAAGGGCAATACACATATTACAAAAATAAAAATTTACATTCAACACGGTCAAACACACTTTGGGACGTCAGTTATTTTTGCTACCAATCAGTTTGTGTTTTGGTCTGACTAAACACATCTCACTCTATTTTCCCGCCCTCGCCTCCAAACCACAAGCGTAAGCCCTGCCCCGATCACCACTGCAATCTCCTCCTCCTCTCTTCCAAATTGCCATGAGCGAACAATGCGCGGAAGACCCACCACCACCACCACCGAATGCAGACGAGCTGCACAATCAGGGGAAGCTCATATGGCACTGAGACGATAGCGATGATGATGAATTCGAGGACTTCCCCCGGGAAAGGTGTATTTTGCTATCGAGGAAAACTATAATGCTCAAATGACGTGTATGTGCATGCATCTGTGACGCTCATTTTGTATGCATCACTTTGGTAAAAAATTTATTTGAAGGAAGGGGCCAAGAGTTCAAAAGTTGGATTGAATATGCTAAGTTCACATGAGCATATGCATCACTTTTTTATCCGTGCAAGCAAAGCCAAAATGGGCAGCCATGGATATAAAGTTCAAGAGAGTGAGAGAAAGTATGCCCAAAACTCATGTGCCTTTCTAACCAACTAGATTTTCGACAAGTTTTTCTGTTAGAGCAAGAATTTAAATTACAAGTGAATCTTTATCATATTGGCCCTCGCATCCTATTTCATCATGGTTTCGATGCAACAATAGTCTTTTATATTCTTCTATTTGTATTATAATAGAGTAGTAACATCTTAAATACCACGTACCTAAAAAAAAGTTCTCTTATTGTTGGGGACAAACATTGGGATTTTCCGTTCCACTTACATCGTATCGAGTACGAGGCGGCAGAGGTGGCAGAGGAAGCTTATAAGGGTTTAGTTGAAAAATGGAAACATGATGAAGATCACGCCACATATTCGCAGTGTTTTGGTAAGGGACCCTTGACATGGATGAAGGTATTGGAGTTTGATTATGATCCAGCTGCTATAGTTTGCGTAGAATCGAAGGGAATGTTGGAGACGCTGATGAACACCAACCCTACTTGCTTGAGTTATGTGGAATTTAATAATTGCAGGAGGAGGGCATTCATAGTTGGAGGCAAATGACAATTAGCCATGATTGGCTTCTGAATAGAAATGTATTTAATTGGCTAGAACTGAGTTCAAGATTGGTTATCATGTGTTTACGTATGTTATGGTATGGTGGTGTGCTTATTAGCTAGATGGAAATGTAAAACTGAGTTGGTGAGAATATGCTTTAAAGATCAGTGGCTCAATACCATGTGAAGTTTCTGATTCTCATTATATGAACAAAGTGAACTTTATAAGAGTGTATACACCAAGAGTCCTACAGCAGTTACACACTTTACATTGATCTTATCTTGGTATCTAGAGGCTTTGACGGAGGGAAAGTGGGGTTTTGAGGTGGAATTGCATGAATTTGTGGTGGTTTGTGTGATTGTCAGTTCTGTGTTTATCAACTACAACACTCTTCGCTGACTGTAAAGCTTAAAAAGCAGACGTATCAGGTCTTGTCACAGATGATAAGGTTAAAACCACACCGCAAAGTAGCTCTCAAATGTCTTATTATTTTTTCCTTATTAATACTAGGGTTTGTCAATTGAGTAATCACAAGTCTTCACAAGTATTGTTGTTGTCCTTCTTATCCTACAAATTAGTTAGCATGTTAATCGTAATTAACAAGTACTATTGTAGAAAATATGTATATTCTTATTTGGTAAGGGTAAGCGCACACATATTTATAGTAGGGGAAATTTGATATAAGTCCAATTTTTTGAGCCAATAGTAGGAATAGTCCAATTTATTAAAATAAGTCCAATTTGTTATATTTAATTATTTAATTATCAATAATTATTTGTTCAATAATAAGATTTATCATAAAAATCAAATTTCTTCCTAATTATCTCTTTGCTTATTTCTTTTTATTTATCTTTTTGTTATATCTCGTTTTTCCTTCTGCTTTAAACCTATTTATAGATTTTATTTTAATTTTTTTAATCAACCTATATCACAGGTTAATTATATTGATCTACCTATATGACAAATTTTTTTATTTTTTATAATCAACCTATCACTGATTAATGTGTCTTACTTGTAGGTATGTTATGTTTTTTCTACCTTTTAATTAGATTTCATATCTCACGTATAGGTATAATATACATTCATATATTTGTTACTTGAGTTAGGGTATAATGTTTTGCAGATAAATTTATGTTAGTATATTAGTTTTTTTTTTGTTATAAGATATTAATTATATTGTTTGGAGTTGGAAAATGCATAATATTAGAATATTTTAATTGATTTTTAATATTTTTAGAAAATATAAAATGAGTATAAAAAAAATAAAAAAACATATAATTAGATAACTTGACTCACTCCTAAAAAAACTCTACCTTTTTGGACCTGGATCTAAAAGCCCCTTTATAGTATTGGAATCCTAAATACAAGTATTGTATTGTAAGTAGATACTACATTATTGCTGATTCATTATAAGGTTTAGTCGCCTGCTCTTTCCTAATGTAGATAATATCATTTGTTAAAAAAAAAAAATTTAAGTAGATTTATCAATGATTAGATATTGGTACAGGTCGAATCTGACTAAAAATGTAGTTTCAAAAAAATTATGCTATTATTTTCAATGTGATTATATTTGATAATAACCTTATCGCTTTTACAAAACATATTATTTACGAGTGATAGCACACTTACCACGTTCACATGTTTGTGAAAAAAAAAATAAAAAATCCAAAACGATTATAAATAGGAAACCCCTTCCTGGTTCTAACTATTTAGACACTGCAATCTCCTCTCTCTTTCGCACACAGCCATGAGCGCGATGAGCCAGAGCGCTAACGAGTCCGAGCGCCAGAGCAAGAAACAAAAACTCGTGAGTCTAGATCCAGATCCAGAATCCCTCCAGGGCCAGGGCCAGGGCCAGATCCCGGACTATCCACCGAACGCAGACGAGCTGCACAAGCGGGGGAAGCTCATATGGCACTGGGACGATAGCGATGATGTTGGATATGAGGACTTCCCCCCGGGAAAGGTGTATTTTGCCATCGAGGAAAACTATAATGCTCGAATGACCGGTATGGTTATGATTTTTTATTCTTTGATTTAATTTTAGGGTTTTGTGATTAATTTTGCAAGCAAGCCTATATATCCCAGATATTATTTCTTTAAATTTTGTGTATTTAACAGCGAAAAGAGAATTGAGTGAGATAAGGGCACGAAGATCATCCCTCAAAGAAAGGAAGAACACCAGTAAGTCCCCCGAATTAACAAGACTAGTTAGGTTTATTATTTTATTCGACTTTTGTTTGTGATTCAGGTGTGCCAATCTCTGAATTTTTCGGTTTATGAGGAAGATGAAGAGTGTTTTTTTTTTCTTTTCTTTTGTACAAATACGGGAAATGGTACATATTATTCATCTACGTTGATATTAAGTTTGTGTTTTTATTAACAGCGGAAGCACAGACAGATGACAAACCAAAAACGGGTCGATGGCTTTGTCTCCAACCACATATCCCGCCTCCCATCCACTGTAGAATTTGTCAGAAGAGCGATGACCACATGACTGAGCAATGCCCGCGTTTTGGTATGCTTGTTGTATTTTTTCTCTGCTATTTCATCTCCTTTTTACTTTTTGGTGAGGTTGGCGATTCATTTGATGATGATGCAACCATGATCGCGTCTCTCTTTTACATAACATAATCTCTTGAGACTGATGATCGAAATAGCGGAATGACTGTGTTAAAGTTAGGCAAGACAATCTAACCCATTAAATCTGTGGACTGTGGCCTGTTTTTAAGAAACCTGTTTTGGGTATATGATTCTATATCGGTCTCTGACTCTCCCCAGTTTTTATTCGTTTTTTGGGTTCCTCCTCATATTGATCGAACCTGCACAGAAGGCCACTGGGAAACGAGCCATTTGTGAACAATAGAGTGACGCCGAGGGCGATATTATATAACAAATAATACAGTTATTATGTATTTGGCTTTTATTTCTATTTTTAATAGATGCTTTTAGTGTTTATTTAGTTTGGTTCGTAAATCTTTTTCGACGACTTTGAAGGGGTCATGCAGTTAATATTAGTGTGTGACGGTTCTTAATTAACTATTCAAAACACCTTTTTGTTGATAGGATGATGATAGGTACAACCTTTTAACTGATGGGGATCCATTACCTGACGGATTTTGTGTATGGGGAATCTTTAATTCGATTGGACTTGCAAGGACAGGGTTTTGGGGAAGTTTAGCTAGCCTAGCCCCAATCCACCCCTTTGCAGTCCCTTGAAGTACTCACATAGTCCTCTTTCGGTATTAGAAACTCAGTTTAGTCATTGATATTTACTTGCGCATGTCACATGTTTATGGTGTCGAAAGTTAGGATTAGCATGCTCGACTAACTTGAATGCTTGTGCAGACTCTTCAACTGCTGATCATGATGTGAGATGTCCACTCTGTTTGAGGGAGGATCATGCGGTTACAATTTGTCCGTACGAGTTCTATGTCCCAAAGGGTGAAAAAGTTGGCCCCGGCGGTAAACTCGTTTGCATATGTTGTCAAAAAGAGGGTGGCCATCCTGGTGAGGAATGGGTAGGAAAAGCTGTTGGTAATTTTTGCAGGATTTGTTCTGCTACTTATGAACACAGGACTGAAGACTGCCCCGTGAAAAAGGGAAGAGAGGTAGTAGGAGGCAAGTTCCAATCGGCTATGGTTGACTCGTGAACAGGAATGTATTTAATTGGGTAGAACTGAGTTCATGCCGGATCATGTTATATGATATGTAGTGTTCATTTATGTTATGGTATATTATATATTGTGTGCTTATTTGCTAGATGGAAATGCAAAACTGAGTTCGTGAGAATATGTTTTAAAAGTCTATATATAACATTATGAAATAAAATCTTGTAAGCTTAACCTCTGTGTCATGTTCATGTGCGGTTGCATTCTCTTGGCTTCAGATATCTTACCTAGCCCTTGCTTCTTATGCATTGCGTAACTAGGCGTGGCTTGCTGTGGTGCTGCGCGAGTATGTCTTTTACTTGTTTTGCATTTGCTTGCTTCGCTTGACATGCCTAGTCTCAAAGTCCTTGACTTTATAGCTTCCTTGTGCCGAGGTTATTAGACTAAGCCAGCTTTAAACCCCCTATGTCAAGTCTTCCTTGTATCCTCATAGAGTTATGACTCGCACATCCGACTCGTTGTAGTGGTCGTGACAACCTTGCCTCCAACCACTCTACAATTTGTTACTCTTTGTGATAATCGCAGCTCGCCTTCTGAATTGGCACTCTTGATTGGTTGTACTAGTTTGCCTTCAATACCAATCATGAGCTCTCAACACCACACTCGGTGTCTTGCTTATTAGTTTCGGTGACGGTCCCAAGTTCCCAACACAAGACCACATTTCAAACGCCATACAACAATACCAAACCCCTAATTATTTTACCATTCAAATTACAAATTCATACAAACATTTACGCAACGAGAAGAGAAGGGAAGTTTAGCACTCTTGGGCTATCGAACTAGTCAGACTTCTTAGTCAGATTGTACTTAGCCTTAGTCGGATCAGACCTAGCTTTAGTCGGGTCGAACTTAGCCTTAGTTTGACATGCGAGGCTTAAATTGTTACCTGTATTGCTTATCTCCCAAGTAAGGAAATCATAATTCAAGTTAAATTAAGATGCCTTGGAGATTTGGCAACGTAACATAATTCTATGAGGATTGGATATCTCATCCTATATTTCCTCCTAGATGATTTAATGGGATTGCTAACTCAATAATCCTAAAAATACCCTAGCTACCGGGGACGTGGGGTATTCACTATGACAATACTCCCATTCTCTCCTTTGCGCCTAAGTCAAGGCACCTTCGTGGAGTATTCCTAATGTGGGCATTGGCTGCTTCAATTAGTGAGATAAGGGTGTTGAGAATATTGCGTTTAAGAATGGGAAAAATAAAGGTCTTCTTCAATAAGGATTATTAATTCTAATTGGAATCTAGTTATGAATCTTATTCCAATTGAGAAACTAACTCCAATTGGAAAACAACTCCAGCTGGGAAAACAATTTAATCCTCTAAGATCATAATTCCCTATAAACTTAGAACAACTTATCATGGGCTGGAAAAACCTAACTCCAATTGACAGTTGATATCTTAACATGTCCTTAACAGATAATCTTCTGACACGAGTTGCATCTTTCGTGTCGGGTTGATAATTTTGGCAAATGATGTCCGTCTTGCTACAGGACAGCCGTTTCAAAAATAGGTTAGCCAATTACAAAATTTGAGAACTGATGGAAAGTTAAGCGTAAAACGATAGCTGCTTACAATTTCAGAAATCGGCGAGTACCTTATTAAGAAAAAAAAACCCTCACCTTCTAGACTTCTCCACCGCAATGCCAAACCCAAACCCTCGTCCCTGTTTCTCACCACCGCAATCTCCACCTTCTCTCCTTCGCACGGCCGCCATGAGCGAACTAAGCGAGTGCGAGCGCCAGAGCAAGAAGCAAAAACTCGCGGGTCCGGATCCAGGATCATGCCAGCGCCAGATCCCGGACCTTCCACCGAATGCAGACGAGCTGCGCAAGCGGGGGAAACTCATATGGCACTGGTACGACAGTGACGATGAAGATGAAAACGATGGCGCCGATCCCCCGGGCAAGGTGTTTATTGTCGACGAGGCAATCTATAATGCTCAAATGGCTGGTAGGGTTTTGATTTTGGATTATTTTTAATTTTAGGGTTTCTGATTGATTTTGTGAGGAAGATCATCCTACTATAAATAAATCTTGTGTAATGAACAGCGAAAAAAGAATGGGAAAAGATAAGGGCTCGAAGATCATCCCCCAAATCCAATGAAAGAAAGAAGGATACTTGTAAGTGCCCCACCAAACTTGATGCTGATGATGATATGTGTGTGTTTCCGACGGATTGGATTGGAAACAAGGTTTTGCAATTTCAATATCTAAACACTTTGGGAAGGGAATTTCTATTTATTTCCTAATCCATGTAATCGGATTCCGTATTTCTGAATTCATTGAAAATTGGATGGGATCAGAATTTTGTACTTGTTTCGGGTGTGCCAATCTCTGAATCTTTCAGTTTATTCAATACTAAATAGTACATTTTATTAACCTGTTTTGATCTTAAATTTGAGTGTGTGTATTTATTTAACAGCGGATTCGCAAATATGTACGAACCCAAAAACGGGAGCATGGTTTTTACTCAAGCCGCGTAGAGAGATTCCAAAGTTTTGTGTAATCTGTAAGAAGATTAATGACCACATGACCAAGCACTGCCCACAAATTGGTATGTTTTTGTGTTTTTCTTTTGTTCTCCAATCTGAATCTGCCATTGTTGTACTCCCTAGTTGAAGTACTAGCTTAGTCCTCCACTTGGTAAGAAAACAGTTGTCATTGATGTTTACTAGGACGTGTCACGTGTTTATGGGGGTAAAAGTGTAGGATTACCATGCTTGACTCTAACCCGAATGATTGTGCAGACTCTTCGACTCAAGTTCCTGACCTGAGTTGTAAACTATGCGGGAAGGAGGGTCATGCGAATACAATTTGCACGTATGAGTACTATGTCCCGAAGGGTGAACAAGTTGGGCGTGGCGCTACTCTAATTTGTAGATGCTGTAAAAAAGAGGGTTGCCATCCTGGTACGAACGATTGGGTTGGTATTGCTGTTCCGAATTATTGTGGGATTTGTGGGGAGCTTTATGAGCACAGGACTGAAGACTGCCCCCGGAAGCAAGGAATGGAGATGGTTGGTGACCAAGCGGCCTTCGTTGGCGTATGAACAAAATATACCTAATTGAATAGAGCTGAGTTCTTGCTCGGCGAGATTATATGTTTCCTATGTTGGGTATGCAAATGTAAAACTGAGACCGACTGCGTTGTTCTTATGTAGTTTGGTTGTGACTCGTGAGTATATGTTTTAAAAGTAATATAATCATATTACCTTAACCTCCGTTTAGTTTGTACAACTATTTTCAGTCTGCATCTGCAAAATGTATTGAATGTTGGCCTTTGACTCATGGCCTTGTGTCGTTCGGAGCCTTCAAGGCTTCCATTTTTGCTTCTATGTCTGTTGGCCCTCGTGCTGTGTTGGCTCATTGCAAACTCTTGTTGTCACCTTTGGCTCTTGCCAACTTTGTTTCCCACCGTTGTACCCCGCTGTGGTCGTCGCACCTCGATCCCTAGCTTCCTTTGTTTCTCTCGAGTCCCATGTCTCATTAAACCCGACTTTCGTCCCTGGCCCTCGTGGCCTTTTAGCTCCGTTACTAGCTCACTAACAACCGTCCTCGCGTTGCACTTTCGTCTTCTCACTTGGGAAGCTTGCATTGCTTCATTCTTGTAATTGCAGAAAAGTCATGACTCATAAATTATAATTATTCCAATACTCATTTCAACTTATTCCAAGTAAATATATATCTCGAAAGGTAACAATGACGGACAATACTAGATAAGTGCACTTTCATGTTCACTCATGGTGATTGACGTGCTTTAACCGTACACATGTTATAATCGGAATCCTACACAACCCACCAAGCTTGACTCATAACGCTTAGGCCTCTTTCAATTTTGTTTAAACTCGGAAACAACAAATTTTTAATTGAGAGACCAAAGAACAATAGAGGATTAGGGTTGGTTCCCGCGAAGCGGCGGCCGATGCATGGTATTTGGGGAGGGTGATTGCCAACAAAATTTCTCTAATTTTTAAGAAGCGGGTTATTCTGGTAGTTATGGTCTTCTTTTGCAACACATTGCGTATGGTTCAAAGCCGGTTCAAACCCCCTTACATTCCTCAAATTTATAGTTGTCAACTGGTTTTCCATATTTTATCGGGCCTCTAGTACATAATTTTATTTCAGTCCAATATAGACGCAATCCAAAACGAAAGGCCAGATCCTTCTGGAATCCACAAATCTAATGACAATGAAAATTCCTGGAACCAAAAAATCCCAGCAGAAAAACGAATTTCTCTTCCTATTCGGTGCTTCCTTAACCAACACGAACTCCTACTCTGATTTCTAAGAACATCAAAAGCACAACTCAAGGACCCTTTCTCAATTCCCATTATTTAATTTCCCGATTGCTTTTTATTGTTTAAATTGGTCTCTGTTTTTTTTTTCTTGAATTTAAGCTTGTTTTGTACCTTGATTGCTCCAATTGTTTAGGAAGTGTGTTTGAAATTGCATTGGGTTTTGAAATTTTGTGACTTTATTTATAGAAAATGGCATAGTTGTTTGAAAGCTCATGACTTTATTGGTAGAAGATCGAGTAGTTCTTCAAATGTTTATGACTCGATTCATAGAATATTGAGTAGTTCTTTGGAGATTTATGACTTTATTGATAGCAAATCTTCGCTTTTTTCGGTAATCCCTGTAAATTTTCAAACACACAATGCCTTGGCAATCAATGTCGTTGGAATCGAATAGCTAGTGCCAGATGTTATTCTTATTTTTTTGGAGCATAGGCCCTATGACTACAATGCGCCTGGGTAAATCTTAATGGCTACTGATTTGTCCCTACAGTCATAAATGTACCAAATATGCATCACATAAGTCCGAATCGGTGTGGACCTGCTTCCTTTAATCTGCATTACCTATAAAAGCCGTATTTTATCTTTGTTATTAGGGTAGTGATGTGGGAGGTTCAAAATATTTTCAGTTGATTAATTGTTTTTTTTTTTCGATAATTCCAACTATTTCTTCAGGTTGATCAAAAAATGCAAGAAAGTTTACTTGTCGGACGGGGAATCATGTTTTACCGCGTATTAGAAGCTGTACGTTGCCAGGGTAGTGGAGATAAGATTAAATGCCAGCTTCCTTCTTCAACGAATTGCAAGATGAAGGTGCGTTTGATCAGGGACCCTTGTACTTTAAATTGTCAACAGTACATCAAGGGGGTTCGTCAGAAATGATTGATGCTGATAAGGAGAAGGGTGGGAGCACCCATTCGGGCGTTTTGGAGTTCACTGCAGATGAAGGTTTTGTTGGGCTTCCTCCTCATGTATGGCAGAACTTATTTATGACAGATACACCAAATATTCCGTTGATAGAAGTTCGCTATGTCTGGCTTTCTAAAGGGACTTATGCAAAAGTTCAACATCTTAGGGTAGGTTATTCAGACTTGCCCAATCACAAGGCCATCCTCGATACCAGCCTTCGTCAGCATGCCACCCTTTCTGAGGACGATATATTTACAGTCAACTACGGGGAGCTGGTATATAAGTCACAGGTCCTTGAGTTAAAACCCTCTTCAAGTGTATCTGTTCTAGAAACGGATATTGAAGTTGACATAGTTGGTGCTGATAATGATTCAGAGAATACTCATCACAATGTCCTAAAACCACTTACATTTGGAACATCAGAATCTGGAACGGTTGACGAAGGGCACTACACATATTACAAAAATAAAATTTTACATTCAACACGGTCAAACACACTTTGGGACGTCAGTTATTTTTGCTACCAATCAGTTTGTGTTTTGGTCTGACTAAACACATCTCACCCTATTTTCCCGCCCTCGCCTCCAAACCACAAGCCTAAGCCTATGCATCCCAGATATTATTTCTTCGAGGATGGAAAAAAGCACTGAGTGAGATAAAGGGTATTGAGAATATCGCGTTTAAGGATGGAAAAAATAGAACAAGCTTTGGAAATCGAAAAACAAATAACCAAGATAAATAACACCAATAATTTACGTGGTTCGGCAATATATGCCTACGTCCACTGGAAAGCAACAACAATCTTTTCGTAAATCAATAATGAGTACAACCAATAATCTTGCCAAATCTCTAGAACTAGGACTTGACGAAAAAACCTGAAAGAATAAGAACAAGAAATACACTATCTCTTTTCTTTTCTCTCGCACACACTTTACAATATCCTCTCACTCTAATCCCTTTAGTTGTATACATTTGATTGTTTTGCTCCCTTCTATTCAAAACTAGTACAATAGCCTCTTTATATAGACATAGTACAGGTCTTCTTCAATAAGGATTATTAATCCTAATTGGAATCTAGTTATAAATCCTATTCCAATTGAGAAACTAACTCCAATTGGGTAAACAACTCCAATTGGGAAAGCAATTTAATCCTCGAAGACTATAATTCCTTATAGACTTAGGACAACTTATCATGGGCTGAAAAACCCTAACAATCTCCCCCTCCAGACCATGAGGAAGGTATACCCAAAAAAATAGGATTGCTCATCTTGACTAAACTCCCATTGATCAAACTTTTCATGACTATACTACCTCTGATCGAATTATCCATAACCAAGCTCCCCCTGATCGAACTACTCATGACCAGACTCCCCTTGATCGAACTACTTATTAACCAAGACCCTATTAATTAGACTTTTCCTGACCAAGCTCCCCTAGATCGCAATACCCATGACCAAACTTCATGTGATCGAACATCTCTTGACCAAAATTCACTTGATCAAACTTCTCTTGACCAGGCTCCCCCTTATCAGAACTACCATCATCATTGGCAAAGGCAATTATATACTTATTTGCTAGAAAACATCGCTTATCTTCATCTTGGTCCAATCAGCATCATACATACTTGCTGGCTTGCTCTTAACACCTTCAGTAAAGCATGTCCTCCTCTTGATTGCCACGTAACCCAATTAAAACAGGTTGCTCCCTTCTTTCTAAACGGATATTAGCCGAACCTGGCTTTGATACCACTTGTTGAGAATATAGTGTTTAAGAATGGGAAAAATAGAACAAACTTCGGAAATAAAAAAATAAATAATCAAGATAAATAACACCAAGAATTTACGTGGTTCGGCAATATGTGCCTACATCCACGGGAAAACAACAACAATCTTTCACTAAATCAATAATGAGTACAACCAATAACCTTGCCAAATCTCTAGAACTAGGACTTGACGAAAAAACCAGAAAGATCAAGAACAAGAAATACACTATCTCTTTTCTTTTCTCTCGCACACACTTTACAATATTCTCTCACTCCAATTCCTTGAGTGGTATACAATTTATTGTTTTGCTCCCTTCTATTCAAAACTATTACAATAGCCCCTTTATATGGACATAATAAAGGTATTCTTCAATAAGGATTATTAATCCTAATTGGAATGTAGTTATGAATCCTACTCCAATTGAGAAACTAACTCCAATTCCCAATTGGGAAAATAACTCCAACTGGGAAAACAATTTAATCCTCTAAGGCTATAATTCCTTATAGACTTAGGACAACTTATCATGGGCTGGAAAAACCTAACAATCTCCCCCTCCAGACCATGAGGAAGGTATACCAAAAAAATAGGACTACTCCTCTTGACCAAACTCCCATTGATCGAACTTTTCATGACTAGACTCCTCCTAATCGAATCTTATTCCAATTGAGAAACTAACTCCAATTGGGAAAGCAATTTAATTCTCGAAGACTATAATTCCTTATAGACTTAGGACAACTTATCATGGGCTGGAAAAACCTAACAATTTCCCCCTCCAGACCATGAGGAAGGTATACCCAAAAAAATAGGATTGCTCCTCTTGACCAACCTCCCATTGATCGAACTTTTCATGACTAGACTACCCCTGATCGAATTATCCATAACCAAGCTCCCCCTGATCGAACTACTCATGACCAGACTCCCCTTGATCGAACTACTCATTAACCAAGACCCTATTGATTAAACTTCTCTTGACCAGGTTCCCCTAGATCGCAATACTCATGACCAGACTCTATGTGATCGAACATCTATTGACCAAAATTCACTTGATCAAACTTCTCTTGACCAGGCTCCCCCTGATCAGAACTACTACATCATTGGCAAAGACAATTATAAACTTCTTTGCTAGAAAACATCGCTTATCTTCATCTTGGTCCAATCAGCATCAGACATACTTGCTGGCTTGCTCTTAACACCTTCAGTAAAACATGTCCTCCTATTGATTTCCACGTAACCCAATTAAAACGGGTTGCTCCCTTCATTCTAAACGGATATCAGCCGAACCTGGTTTTGATACCACTTGTTGAGAATATCGCGTTTAAGAATGGAAAAAATAGAACAAACTTCGGAAATCGAAAAACAAATAACCAAGATAAATAACACCAAGAATTTACGTGGTTCGGCAATATGTGACTACGTTCACGCGAAAACAACAACAATCTTTCACTAAATCAATAATAAGTACAGCCAATAATCTTGCCAAATCTCTAAAACTAGGACTTGACGAAAAAACATGAAAGAACAAGAACAAGAAATACACTATCTCTTTTCTTTTCTCTCGGACACACCTTACAATATTCTCTCACTCCAATTCCTTGAGTGGTATACAATTTATTGTTTTGCTTCCTTCTATTCAAAACTAGTACAATAGCCCCTTTATATGGACATAATAAAGGTATTCTTCAATAAGGATTATTAATCCTAATTAGAATGTAGTTATGAATCCTACTCCAATTGAGAAACTAACTCCAATTCCCAATTGGGAAAACAACTCGAACTGGGAAAACAATTTAATCCTCTAAGACTATAATCCTTATAGACTTAGGACAACTTATCATGGGTTGGAAAAACCTAACAATCTCCCCCTCCAGACCATGAGGAAAGTATACCAAAAAAATAGGATTGCTCCTCTTGACCAAACTCCCATTGATCGAACTTTTCATGACTTGACTCCTCCTAATCGAATTACCCTTAACCAAGCTCCCCCTGATCGAACTGCTCATGACCAGACTCCCCTTGATCGAACTACTCATTAACCAATACCCTCTTGATTAGACTTCTCATGACCAGGCTCCCCCTAATCACTATACCCATGACCAGACTCCATGTGATTGAACATCTCTTGACCAAAATTCACTTGGCCAAACTTCTCTTGACCAGACTCCCCCTGATCAGAACTACCATTGTCATTGGCAAAGGCAATTATAGACTTTTTTGCCAGAAAACATCGCTTATGTTCATCTTGGTCCAATTAGCATCAGACATACTTGCTGGCTTGCTCTTAACACCTCCAGTAAACATGTCCTCCTCTTGATTTCCACGTAACCCAATTAAAGTGGGTTGCACCCTCCATTCTAAATGGATATCAAACGAACCTGGCTCTGATACCACTTGTTGAGAATATCGCGTTTAAGAATGGGAAAAATAGAACAAACTCTGGAAATCGAAAAACAAATAACCAAGATAAATAACACCAAGAATTTACATGGTTCGGCAATATGTGCCTACGTTCACGCGAAAACAACAACAATCTTTCACTAAATTAATAATGAGTACAACCAATAATCTTGCCAAATCTCTAGAACCAATAATGAGTACAACAACAATCCTCTAAGACTATAATTCCTTATAGACTTAGGACAACTTATCATGGGCTAGAAAAACATAAAAAAGGGCACGAAGATCATCGCTCAAAGAAAGGAAGAACACCTGTAAGTCCCCCGAATTAACTAGACTAGTTATGTTATTATTATTTTTCGACTGTTGTTTGTGATTCGGGTGTGCCAATCTGTGAATTTTTCAGTTTATGAGGAAGATGAAGAATGTTTTTTCTTTTCTTTTGTACAAATACGGGAAATAGAACATATTATTCATCTATGTTGATATTAAGTTTGTGTATTTATTTAACAGCGGAAGCACAGACAGATGACAAACCAAAAACGGGTCGATGGTTTTGTCTCCAACCAAATACCCCGCCTTTCGTCTACTGTAGAATTTGTAGGAAAAGAAATGACTTCATGACTAAGCAATTGCCTGCGTTTTCGTATATTTGTTGTATTTTTTCTCTCTGCTATTTCATCTCCTTTTTACTTTTTGGTGAGGTTGCACGACTCATTTGATGATGGTGCAACCATAATTGCGTCTCTCTTTTACAAAACATAATCTCTCGAGACTGATGATCGAAATAGCAGGATGACGGTGTTAAAGTTAGGCAAGACAATCAAACCCATTAAATCTGTGGTCTGTTTTTAAGAAACCTGTTTTGGGTATATGATTCAGCATCGGTCCCTGACTCTCCCCAGTTTTTATTCGTTTTTTTTGGTTCTTTCCTCATATTGACCGAACCTGCAGAGAAGGTCATTGGGAAACGAGCCATTTGTGAACAACAGAGTGACGCCAAGGGTGATATTATATAACAAATAATACAGTTATTATGTATTTAGCTTTTATTTCTATTTTTAATATATGCTTCAGTGCAGGTGTTTTACTTTTAGTGTTTATTTAGTTTGGTTCATAAATCTTTTTCGACAACTTTGAAGGAGTCATGCAGTTAATATTAGTGTGTGACGGTTCTTAATTAACTATTCAAAACACTTTTTTATTGATAGGATGATGATAGGAAAAACCTTTAACTGATGGGGATCCATTACCTGACGGATTTTGTGTATGGGGAATCTTCAATTCGATTGGACTTGCATGGACAAGGTTTTGGGGAAGTTTAGCTGGTCTGGCCCCAATTCACCCCTTTGCAGTCCCTAGTTAAAGTACTCGGATAGTCCTCTTTCGGTAACAGAAATACAGTTTAGTCATTGATATTTACTTGGGCGTGCCACATGTTTATGGTGTTGAAAGTTAGGATTAGCTGAAAAAGTTGGCCCCGGCGGTAAACTCGTTTGCATATGTTGTCAAAAAGAGGGTGGCCATCCTGGTGAGGAATGGGTAGGACCAGGGGCGGATGCATTGAGGGGTGCGGCCCCCGCGGGGGGGGGGGGGGGGTCTCGAATTCTATGAATGTTCAGGGATAACTTGAGTGCTGATCTTCCAAACTTGGGTGAATGTTCACAAATGACTTGGGTGCTGCCCATTTAAAGGTTGGAGTTGCCCTTCATACATGTCCTTCAATTGCTTGATAAAATGCATTACAGAGGTGTTGCCCCTTTACAGTCTAGTCCTAATATTATTTAATTCCGGCTTGTTTGTTGGTTGTGATTACAATTGTAGGCAGAAAAAAAAAAAAACCAAGTAAAAAATTATCCAAAAATGCAAAGTAAATGAAATGGTGATCTCAGAGAATAACAAAACATCATCATTCTTGGACAAACATATTAATGAGATGCAATGATATCAAACAATGTTAGTGTGTTCAAGATAAGTGTGTTTCTTTTTTAAGCATTCATATGGGAGCAGCCTTGGAATATATTAGTTACCCATGTAAATGAGGTATTAACAGGTGTGCAGTATTCCTTTCCAAATGACTTCAGGCATACCAAGACTCGATGAAATGATGATATGCATGTTATTTATGTTTTAAAAAATTTGCGCGCGAACCCCTCTAATATTATTTTCTGGATCCGCCATTGGATAGGACAAGCTGTTGGTAATTATTGCAGGATTTGTTCTCCTACTTATGATCACAGGACTGAAGACTGCCCCGTGAAAAAGGGAAGAGAGATAGTAGGAGGCAAGTTCCAATCGGCTATGGTTGTGTTTGGGCCGAAAATTACACCATCGGGCCGAAAATTACACCATCGGCCTGAGCAATCGAGACCGTTGAATGAGTAGAATTTTGGACCGTTGATTGACAAAGTGGTTTGAAATGATTTTAATTATTATTAAGAAATAATATTGTGGTTTTAATCATGATATTATCTCTTAGTAATATATTAAATTGTTTAAACCTAATATTTGGCTAGGTCCCAATTACTTTGAATGATGTGGCGTATTGGGATGTGCATGGGCGTCAGATAATAAGCAAGTAGTACAATCCAAATTGATTTGGTTTTTTGGATTGTTATTATCCATTTAAAGGTAGGTGATAATGATGATGGATAAATGAGATGATGGATAAATTCACGTAGCTTGGAATTGGTCAAGATGGTCTGATGGGATGCATGCATGGATGAATTTAATCAGATATAAGAAAGCCTAGCTAGGCTAGGCTTTTAGTCATGATGGGATAAGTCAGGGACTTTTATTATCTTTGAAGAGATAACAATCTGAAGGATTTCGTATGGATTAAATTTTCTGCGCATGTAGAGTTGCAATTGGACTCTACAAAATCATCTGACCGTGCAAAGCAAGTGCAGCAGCTCTATAAATACAGAGGCAGTGGCAGCGGAAAAAGCTCTCCAATTCAACACACAAATCTGCCCTGCGCAAACCCTCTCAACCTTTTGAGAATTTTACTTTCTTGTCCGCCAACACATCTTCAGTTTGGATAAACAGCACTGTGAAGGCAACCGGTAAACATCTTCAGTTTGGATAAACAGCACTGTTGCCGTAGAATCAGCCGACCGCGGAGCACCTTCAGTTTGGATAAACAGCACTGCGTCGGGGCTGACTGGTTATCTATCCAAGTCTCGGCCGAGAAGGATTTTCGAATTCTTTTCGACAGAGGTCATCTCACCAGCCTTCTCGGCGAAGTGAGGTGTTACAGTTTATTACATTCGGCACATTGAAAGCCGAAATTTGATATTGGACTTCGCAGAACTAGCAGCCTTGTCTTCAGGCTCTAGGACCCAAAGGCCGAGGCGTGTTCCTTCCTCGGCCGCAGTCGCAAGATCAAGAAGTCAGCCGCGCAATACAACACCACATCCATATTTTACTCACCGGCCGAGCTCGGCCGTCGAGTTGGCACGCCCCGCATTCAACCGAAGGACGTAGTTAGCTCATAGATTACTCGGCCTGCGCGCCACGTAGGCTTTGTAGTTTTTAGGGTCAACAGGTTGACTCGTGAACAGAAATGTATTTAATTGGGTAGAACTGAGTTGACATGTAGTGTTCATTTATGTTATGGTATATTATATGTGGTGTGCTTATTTGCTAGATGGAAATGCAAAACTGAGTTCGTGAGAATATGTTTTAAAAGTCTATATATAATATTATGAAATAAAATCTTATAAGCTTAACCTCTGTGTCATGTTTATGTGCGTTTGCATTCTCTTGGCTTCAGATATCGTACCTAGCCCTTGCTTCTTATGCATTGCGTAACTAGGCGTGGCTAGCTATGGTGCCGCGCGAGTATGTCTTTTACTTGTTTTGCGTTCGCTTGCTTCGCTTGACATGCCTAGTTTCAGAGTCCTTGACTTTATAGCTTCCTTGTGCCGAGGTTATTAGACCAAGCTAGCATCAAACCCGCTATGTCAAGTCTGCTTGTATCCTCATAGAGTTATGGCTCTCGCACATCCGACTCGTTGTAGTGGTCGTGACCACCTTGCCTCCAACCACTGCACAATTTGTACTCTATGTGATAATCGCAGCTCGCCTTCTGAATTGGCACTCTTGATTGTTTGTACTAGTTTGCCTTCAATACCAATCATGAGCTCTCCACGCTACACTCGGTGTCTTGCTGATTCGCAAATATATACGAACCCAAAAACGGGAGCATGGTTTTTACTCGAGCCGCGTGGAGAGATTCCAAAGTTTTGTGTAATCTGTAAGAAGATTAATGACCACATGACCAAGCACTGCCCACAAATTGGTAGGTTTTTGTGTTTTTCTTTTGTTCTCCAATCTGAATCTGCCATTGTTGTACTCCCTAGTTGAAGTACTAGCTTAGTCCTCTACTTGGTAAAAAAAACAGTTGTCATTGATGTTTACTTGGACGTGTCACGCGTTTATGGGGGTAAAAGTGTAGGATTACCATGCTTGACTCTAACCCGAATGATTGTGCAGACTCTTCGACTCAAGTTCCTGACCTGAGTTGTAGACTATGCGGGAAGGAGGGTCATGCGAATACAACTTGCACGTATGAGTACTATGTCCCGAAGGGTGAACAAGTTGGGCATGGCGCTACTCTAATTTGTAGATGCTGTAAAAAAGAGGGTTGCCAACCTGGTACGAACGATTGGGTTGGTATTGCTGTTCCGAATTATTGTGAGATTTGTGGGGAGCTTTATGAGCACAGGACTGAAGACTGCCCCCGGAAGCAAGGAATGGAGATGGTTGGTGACCAAGAGGCCTTCGTTGGCGTATGAATAAAATATACCTAATTGAATAGAACTGAGTTCTTGCTCGGCGACATTATATGTTTGGGTAAATTACACAAAACTACCTCAACTATTAGAGTCACGACAGTTTAATACCTCATCTTTTAAAATCGACAATGTCATACCGCAGCTTACGAATTTGTGACAATATCATACCTCCGTCAATTTTTCTGTTAAGTGCTGACTTGGCACGAGACGGGGACCACTCACTAATCCAACTGAATTAAAATATAATTAAATATTAAAAAAAAAGTATTTTTTTTTATACAAAATATACCCTCTACCCGTCCCCCCCCCCCAGCACCCACTCTCTCTCCTCTCTCTCTCTCTCTCTCTCTCTCTCTCGCCTCTCTCCTCTCTCCTCTCTCCTCTATCCCTGCAACCTACATCTAAAATCCCCCAACACCCAGATATCCCAACCCCCCCCCCCCCCCACCCAAAAACCTTCCTCCACCACCCAAAAATAATATTTTTATACAAAATCTACCCTACCCGTCCCCCAGCACCCACTCTCTCTCCTCTCTCTCTTCTCTCTCCCTGCAACCTGCTGCCTAAAATCCCAAAACCCAGAAATCTCACCCGTCCCCTCCCCCCCCCCCCCCCAAAAAAAAAAAAACCTTCCTCCACCACCCACTCTCTTCGATCCCAAGGAGGCCGACGAATTGATTTGGGAGTGGGCTTAGGTGGGGAAGATGACGAACTGTGTGTGTGTGTTTTTTTTTTGTACATGAAGAGGAGCTGCTGGTGAAGTCATCACGGAGGAAGGGTTTTTTGGGGGGAGGGGGTGGATGGGTGAGAAGGTTTTCTGGGTTTTGGGATGTGGGGGAAGACGAACAGTTTTTTTTTTTGGGTACATGAACAGGGACCAGCTCGAGGAGCTGCGGGTGAAGCCATCATCGGCCTTCTTGGGTGGATGATGGAGGAAGGTTTTTTTGGGGGGGGGGGGTGTATTTCTGGGTTTTGGGGGATTTTAGGTGCACGTTGCAGGGAGAGAGAAGAGAGGCGAGAGAGAGAGAGATAGGAGAGAGAGTGGGTGCTTGGGGGGACGGGTAGAGGGTAGATTTTATATAAAAAAATATTTTTTTAATATTTAATTATATTTTAATCCAGTTGGATTAGTGAGTGGCCCCCGTCTCTAGCCACGTCAGCACTTAACAGAAAAACTAACAGAAAAATTGACGGAGGTATGACATTGTCACAAATTTGTAAGATGCGGTATGACATTGTCAATTTTAAAAGATGAGGTATGAAACTATCATGACCCTAATAGTTGAGGTAGTTTTGTGTAATTTACCCTATATGTTTCCTATGTTGGGTATGTAAATGTAAAACTAGACCGACTGCGTTGTTCTTATGTAGTTTGGTTGTGACTCGTGAGGATATGTTTTAAAAGTAATATAATCATATTACCTTAACCTCCGTTTAGTTTGTTCAACTATTTTCAGTCTGCATCTGCAAAATGTAATGCATGTTGGTCTTTGACTCATGGCCTTGTATCTTTCGGAGCCTTCAAGGCTTCCATTTTCGCTTCTTTGTCTGTTGGCCCTCGTGCTGTGTTGGCTCATTGCAAACTTTTCTTGTCACCTTTGGCTCTTGCTTTTCTGAAGCCAAAAGAAAAGCTTCTTTTGCTTTTCTGTTTGCATATTATAATAATATTATTGTTAGTAGTCTAGAATAATTTAGATTATAATATATTTATATAGGCTTTTATGTTGATCTCTTAGCATAGATTTGACTTGTGACATTTTATGCGACTATTTTAGATTGATTCTTACGATTTACATGTTGGTAATTTAAGAAAATGAATCATCCTGATAATCATTTGAATGTTAATGTTAACCCAGTTGAAAATGTTGAAAATGATCATGGTACACTGTGGAAGAATGTCAAAAAGCTCGAATGAGTGGAAAATGGAAGAGGAGGTGCTGTGTTTCAATGCAACTATTGTCAAAAAAATTTCAGAGGATCCTACTCTAGGGTCAAGTTTCATTTGTTAAAAATGTCTGGAAATGGGATCGTCTCTTGCAACAAGGTTACTGATGAAGCTCTTGCATAAATGTAAAAGCTAGTTCGAGAATGAGGAACTCTTTCTTTTTATTTTTGGGAGTTTTAACGAAAAGCCCGCGGTACTGTTCACTTTAACGAAAAACCACATTTTTACACTAAAAAGTCAAACATGGTACTATTCACTTTACCCTTTATTTTGTCCTTATCGTTAAAACTCAAAGTTTTCAAGCCCTTTTCATTAGTTTTCCTTTTATTTTTTAAGTCGTTTGGATGTTTTTTTAGTTTAAGTTTGAAAACCAATTTAGTTGTTTAGTGAATTATCTTTTTAAATGTTTGAAGTTTATGGAAATAAATTTGAACTTGAATAGTATGTTTGAATGCTTATTTTATAATATTTAGATATATTTATTTATTTATATTATTTTTAATTGCCGTATCCTTGCCGTATCGTGTCTTCGTTTTTAGAAATTTGACGTATCCCCGTTTCGTGTCGTATCGTATTCGCGTATCCGTGTCCGTGTCCATGCATCATAGGTTATATTTTAACTCCGAACAATGTCACCATTCCATCATCGTGAACCGTCTCTAAAGGCTCACCAACCCAACCATGCATCTCCCTGATCCCCGACACATCGATGTTGCTTGGTCTACAGTCAATGAACCGCTTCTTATCCTCCCCTACTGATCTCTCAAACCTCGCAACATCACCAGCTTTCAGCTTTTTCTCCTTCACAAAGCGAATCCCCCTTTGCTCAACACATAATTCCGACTACTACTCCAATAACAACACCCAAACCTCCACACTTTACCCACCTCATCCTCAAATTTCAACAACACCCCTCTACCAAACCCTACACTCAGATGAACCTGAAAATGCTTCTCGGCATGTTGTTTTGGTATAACCATGCGGTTCAATCTCCCTACATCGCTTGGTGTTGCCACGTTCTCGAAAAGCAACTCCCTCTCGCTACTACATGTGTCCATTAAATCAAGGTGACACTTCATACGCTTTTCGCCGGCATCAAGGCCTAGGGCACCACCATTGTACAACTTATGCTTGTACATCTCGAGCACGTTGGCATAAGAATGTTTTCGAAGCATGTCAACGATCTCAGCCTTGGAATGGGACTCCAAGAAAAGAGCTTCAGTGACATCACGTTCGTAGATTTGGTTCCGACTGAAATTTGTGATGGCATCAAGACCCTGGAACTTTAACGAAGCAATGTTGTAGGTTTTAGCAGCTTCTTCTTCATCATCGAAGGTTCCCAACCACACACGAGAACTCTTCTCGTATATTTGAGCTCCCCATCTGCAATTTGACTGGGGCACTCTACTCCTTTGTAGCTAGAAGAAGGCAACTTGTTTAGCCTTTGCTCCAATCAATGTTGAGTTGTCCCTTGTGCTTCTATTCCAGCAACTCATCAAATCCATTAATTAGTTAATTAATCTTACTGAATGTAGATAATGCACACAAAAAAATAGAGTAAAATGAGTGGAGAATATGCAGTGAAGGTTTTCTAGCTAGGGTATTGGGACCGGAAGAAGAGAGAACGAGAATCAAACTCTATTTCTAGGGTAATTTGATCTGTGGGAAGAAGATGATGCGAATAACCGGTCGGACTTCCACACTCTAAAGTTTGATTAGTTCTTATTTCTTCAGAATTGAGATTCTCGCAAACTGACCTTCAAAGATGAAAATGAAACACTGTTTTTAGGGTTTGTATTTGGATTCGCAAGAAGTGGAGAACTAGAACCAGAGTATTTTTCTGTAAATTTGGTTCAAAATATTGAAGATAGGTAGGACCAATCGCTGTTCTAATTTATTGAAGTGTGTGATGTTAAAAATATTGGTTGCAAGACGTGTATTAATAGTAAAACCTACTTGAGCAAGTGGGATGGTATCACAAAGAATTTTACATTATTTTACTGAAAGGTCAAGGTGGATATAAGATTAAGTTGCCAGCTTCCTGCTTCAATGAATTGCAAGATCAAGGTGCGTTCGATCAAGGACCCTTGTACGTACTTTAAGTTGTCAACAGTACATCAAGGGGGTTCGTCAGAAATGATTGATGCTGATAAGGAGAAGGGTAGGAGCACCCATTCGGGCGTTTTGGAGTTCACTGCAGATGAAGGTTTTGTTGGGCTTCCTCCTCATGTATGGCAGAACTTATTTCCGACAGATACACCAAATATTCCTTTGATAGAAGTTCGATATGTCTGGCTTTTTAAAGGGACTTATGCAAAATTTCAACCTCTTAGGGTAGGTTTTTCAGACTTGCCCAATCACAAGGCCATCCTCGAAACCAGCCTTCGTCAGCATGCCACCCTTTCTGAGGACGATATATGTACAGTCAACTACGGGGAGCTGGTATATAAGTTACAGGTCCTTGAGTTAAAACCCTATTCAAGTGTATCTGTTCTAGAAACGGATATCGAAGTTGACATAGTTGGTGCTGATAATGATTCAGACAATACTCATCACAATGTCCTAAAACCACTTAAATTTGGAACATCAGAATCTGGAACGGTTGACGAAGGGCAATACACAAATTACAAAAATAAAAATTTACATTCAACACGGTCAAACACACTTTGGGACGTCAGTTATTTTTGCTACCAATCAGTTTGTATTTTGGTCTGACTATAAACACATCTCACTCTATTTTCCCGCCCTCGCCTCCAAACCACAAGCGTAAGCCCTGCCCCGATCACCACTGCAATCTCCTCCTCTCTTCAAAATTGCCATTAGCGAACAATGCGCGGAAGACCCACCACCACCACCACCGAATGCAGACGAGCTGCACAATCAGGGGAAGCTCATATGGCACTGAGACGATAGCGATGATTATGAATTTGAGGACTTCCCCCGGGAAAGGTGTATTTTGCTATCGAGGAAAACTATAATGCTCAAATGACGTGTATGTGCATGCATCTGTGACGCTCATTTTGTATGCTTCACTTTGGTAAAAAATTTATTTGAAGGAAGGGGCCAAGAGTTCAAAAGTTGGATTGAATATGCTAAGTTCACATGAGCATATGCATCACTTTTCTATCCATGCAAGCAAAAGCCAAAATGGGCAGCCATGGATATAAAGTTCAATAGAGTGAGAGAAAGTATGCCCAAAACTCATGTGCCTTTCTAACCAACTAGATTTTCGACAAGTTTTTCTGTTAGAGCAAGAATTTAAATTACAAGTGAATCTTTATCATATTGACCCTCGCATCCTATTTCATCATTGTTTCGATGCAACAATAGTCTTTTATATTCTTCTATTTGTATTACGATAATAGAGTAGTAACATCTTAAATACCACGTACCTAAAAAAAAGTTCTCTTATTGTTGGGGACAAACCTTGGGATTTTCCGTACCACTTACATCGTATCGAGTACGAGGCGGCAGAGGTGGCAGAGGAAGCTTATAAGGGTTTAGTTGAAAAATGGAAACATGATGAAGATCACGCCACATATTCGCAGTGTTTTGGTAAGGGACCCTTGACATGGATGAAGGTATCGGAGTTTGTTTATGATCCAGCTGCTATAGTTTGCGTAGAATCGAAGGGAATGTTGGAGACGCTGATGAACACCAACCCTACTTGCTTGAGCTATGTGGAATTTAATAATTGAAGGAGGAGGGCATTCATAGTTGGAGGCAAATGACAATTAGCCATGATTGGCTTCTGAATAGAAATGTATTTAATTGGCTAGAACTGAGTTCAAGATTGGTTATCATGTGTTTACGTATGTTATGGTATGGTGCTGTGCTTATTAGCTAGATGGAAATGTAAAACTGAGTTGGTGAGAATATGCTTTAAAGATCAGTGGCTCAATACCATGTGAAGTTTCTGATTCTCATTATATGAACAAAGTGAACTTTATATAAGAGTGTATACACCAAGAGTCCTATAGCAGTTACACACTTTACATTGATCTTATCTTGGTATCTAGAGGCTTTGACGGAGGGAAAGTGGGGTTTTGAGGTGGAATTGCATGAATTTGTGGTGGTTTGTGTGATTGTCAGTTCTGTGTTTATCAACTACAACACTCTTCGCTGACTGTAAAGCTTAAAAAGCAGACGTATCAGGTCTTCTCACAGATGATAAGGTTAAAACCACACCGCAAAGTAGCTCTCAAATGTCTTATTATTTTTTCCTTATTAATACTAGGGTTTGTCAATTGAGTAATCACAAGTCTTCACAAGTATTGTTGTTGTTCTTCTTCTCCTACAAATTAGTTCGCATGTTAATCGTAATTAACAAGTATTATTGTAGAACATATGTATGTTCTTATTTGGTAAGGGCAAGCGCACATATATTTATAGTATTGGAATCCTAAATACAAAGTTTTGTAAGTTAGATACTACATTATTGCTAGTTCATTGTAAGGTTTAACCCGCCTCTTCTTTCTTAGTGTAGATAATATCGTTTGTTAAAAAAAAAAAAAGTATTGTAAGTAGATTTATGAATGATTAGATATTGGTACAGGTCGAATCTGACTAAAAATGTAGTTTCAGAAAAATTAGGTCATTATTTTCAATGTGATTATATTTGATAATAACCTTATCGCTTTTACAAAACATATTATTTACGATTGATAGCACACTTACCACGTTCACATGTTTGTAAAAAAAAAATACAAAATCCAAAACGATTATGCTTTTACCAAAAACAGAAATTAAAAATAATAATGAAAAAGGGAAAAACAAACCCCTTCCTGGTGCTAACTATTTAGACACTGCAATCTCTCTCTTTCGCACACAGCCATGAGCGCGATGAGCCAGAGCACTAACGAGTCCGAGCGCCAGAGCAAGAAACAAAAACTAGTGAGTCCAGATCCAGATCCAGAATCCCTCCAAGGCCAGGGCCAGGGCCAGATCCCGGACTATCCACCGAACGCAGACGAGCTGCGCAAGCGGGGGAAGCTCATATGGCACTGGGACGATAGCGATGATGTTGGATTCGAGGACTTCCCCCCGGGAAAGGTGTATTTTGCCATCGAGGAAAACTATAATGCTCGAATGACCGGTATGGTTATGATTTTTTATTCTTTGATTTAATTTTAGGGTTTTGTGATTAATTTTGCAAGCAAGCCTATATATCCCAGATATTATTTCTTTAAATTTTGTGTATTTAACAGCGAAAAGAGAATTGAGTGAGATAAGGGCACGAAGATCATCCCTCAAAGAAAGGAAGAACACCAGTAAGTCCCCCGAATTAACAAGACTAGTTAGGTTTATTATTTTATTCGACTTTTGTTTGTGATTCAGGTGTGCCAATCTCTGAATTTTTCGGTTTATGAGGAAGATGAAGAGTGTTTTTTTTTTCTTTTCTTTTGTACAAATACGGGAAATGGTACATATTATTCATCTACGTTGATATTAAGTTTGTGTTTTTATTAACAGCGGAAGCACAGACAGATGACAAACCAAAAACGGGTCGATGGCTTTGTCTCCAACCACATATCCCGCCTCCCATCTACTGTAGAATTTGTCAGAAGAGCGATGACCACATGACTGAGCAATGCCCGCGTTTTGGTATGCTTGTTGTATTTTTTCTCTGCTATTTCATCTCCTTTTTACTTTTTGGTGAAGTTGGCGATTCATTTGATGATGATGCAACCATGATCGCGTCTCTCTTTTACATAACATAATCTCTTGAGACTGATGATCGAAATAGCGGAATGACTGTGTTAAAGTTAGGCAAGACAATCTAACCCATTAAATCTGTGGACTGTGGACTGTGGCCTGTTTTTAAGAAACCTGTTTTGGGTATATGATTCAATATCGGTCTCTGACTCTCCCCAGTTTTTATTCGTTTTTTGGGTTCCTCCTCATATTGATCGAACCTGCACAGAAGGCCACTGGGAAACGAGCCATTTGTGAACAATAGAGTGACGCCGAGGGCGATATTATATAACAAATAATACAGTTATTATGTATTTGGCTTTTATTTCTATTTTTAATAGATGCTTTTAGTGTTTATTTAGTTTGGTTCGGAAATCTTTTTCGACGACTTTGAAGGGGTCATGCAGTTAATATTAGTGTGTGACGGTTCTTAATTAACTATTCAAAACACCTTTTTGTTGATAGGATGATGATAGGTAAAACCTTTTAACTGATGGGGATCCATTACCTGACGGATTTTGTGTATGGGGAATCTTTAATTCGATTGGACTTGCAAGGACAGGGTTTTGGGGAAGTTTAGCTAGCCTAGCCCCAATCCACCCCTTTGCAGTCCCTTGAAGTACTCACATAGTCCTCTTTCGGTATTAGAAACTCAGTTTAGTCATTGATATTTACTTGCGCATGTCACATGTTTATGGTGTCGAAAGTTAGGATTAGCATGCTCGACTAACTTGAATGCTTGTGCAGACTCTTCAACTGCTGATCATGATGTGAGATGTCCACTCTGTTTGAGGGAGGATCATGCGGTTAGAATTTGTCCGTACGAGTTCTATGTCCCAAAGGGTGAAAAAGTTGGCCCCGGCGGTAAACTCGTTTGCATATGTTGTCAAAAAGAGGGTGGCCATCCTGGTGAGGAATGGGTAGGAAAAGCTGTTGGTAATTTTTGCAGGATTTGTTCTGCTACTTATGAACACAGGACTGAAGACTGCCCCGTGAAAAAGGGAAGAGAGGTAGTAGGAGGCAAGTTCCAATCGGCTATGGTTGACTCGTGAACAGGAATGTATTTAATTGGGTAGAACTGAGTTCATGCCGGATCATGTTATATGATATGTAGTGTTCATTTATGTTATGGTATATTATATATGGTGTGCTTATTTGCTAGATGGAAACGCAAAACTGAGTTCGTGAGAATATGTTTTAAAAGTCTATATATAATATTATGAAATAAAATCTTGTAAGCTTAACCTCTGTGTCATGTTCATGTGCGGTTGCATTCTCTTGGCTTCAGATATCTTACCTAGCCCTTGCTTCTTATGCATTGCGTAACTAGGCGTGGCTTGCTGTGGTGCTGCGCGAGTATGTCTTTTACTTGTTTTGCATTTACTTGCTTCGCTTGACATGCCTAGTCTCAAAGTCCTTGACTTTATAGCTTCCTTGTGCCGAGGTTATTAGACTAAGCCAGCTTTAAACCCCCTATGTCAAGTCTTCCTTGTATCCTCATAGAGTTATGACTCGCACATCCGACTCGTTGTAGTGGTCGTGACAACCTTGCCTCCAACCACTGTACAATTTGTTACTCTTTGTGATCATCGCAGCTCGCCTTCTGAATTGGCACTCTTGATTGGTTGTACTAGTTTGCCTTCAATACCAATCATGAGCTCTCAACACCACACTCGGTGTCTTGCTTATTAGTTTCGGTGACGGTCCCAAGTTCCCAACACAAGACCACATTTCAAACGCCATACAACAATACCAAACCCCTAATTATTTTACCATTCAAATTACAAATTCATACAAACATTTACGCAACGAGAAGAGAAGAGGGAAGTTTAGCAGTCTGCATAGAATAAATAAATTGGTATTGCAAAAGAGACAGCTTGAATGAGTGTCAATCTTCCAGCAAGGGGGAGGGAATCGCATTTCCAAGAACCCAACCTCTTTTTGACTTTATCATAAATACCCCAATAAGTCTTCTCGTTAACTCTACTATGGATTAGTAGGAGGGGGGAACCACAATGGTAGTGTAGTACTACACTAGTAAGGATTTGGATCCACTCCGGACCTTATTGTTCGGAGCCCCTAAGTCAACAAATCTGGACCTTATAAATTGAATTCAAAAGTCTTCATTAATTCAATTCACTGGCCCACCACACACAACCAACGATCCTGATTTGACTTGCACACCAATCAGCGGCTCAGATTGTGGACTTGGAAGAGATCCGGAGCGGATCCAATTCCCACTAGTCATAGAGGTTCGCTTTGAGAAGAGACGTTAAAGTACGTGAGGTCTAGTACATGTTACAATGTGAAAAGTGTACTTACTTTCACGTCTTTTTTTTCCCTGTGTGATCAAAAGTTAAAAATATCTGTGTAAACAAGTTTTGAGCGTTGATATCTTAACGGGTCCTTAACAGATAATCTTCTGACTCATTAACGAGTTGCATCTTTCTTGTCGGGTTAATAATTTTGGCAAATGACGTCCGTCTTGCTACAGGACAGCTCTATGCCGTTTCAAAAAGAAGTTAGCCAATTACAAATTTACGAACTGATGGGCCGAAAGCTCATGACTTTATTGGTAGTAAATTGTATAGTTGTTAGAAAGCTCATGACTTTATTGGTAGAAATTCGAGTAGTTCTTCAAATGTTTATAACTCGATTCATAGGATATTGAGTAATTCTTCGAAAATTTATGACTTTAGTGATAGCAAATCTTCGCTTTTTTCGTTAATCCCTATCATTTTAACACACAATGCCTTGGCAATCAATGTCGCACGGGGTTTACACAAGGCGGGGTTTGTACTACCGGTCTAAAAACACTTCACCTTTCCAGGGAATTTAATTCTGCCTAGATTGCATCTTTCCACTTAGGCCAATCTTGTCTCTGTTTGCATTCATCAATAGAGCGGGGCTCAATATCATCGTTTAATATAATTTCAGTGGCTTCTGCGAATGCGAACATGTTGTCGATGATTGTTTGAGAGGCAGGTGATCGTTCAACGGCTAAGGTTGTCTGACAGATCATTCCAATTTTTATATTTTCCTAAAATCCAATTGAAAAAAAAAATTGTTATAAATAGGCAAAAGTTAAGAGAGATCATTTTTTATGGGGACGTGAGCACAGCGGGTGCAAAATATCACACTATTTAGTTTTGTAACTATAACACAAAAGGATTGCAGATAAAAGAGTGAGGGAATGATACTGATATTATTGCTTTCGGTTCTTTTCTTTCGCACTGTGTATTGTGATCATACGAAGTGCTCTTTATATAAAGCAACATTCCCGACAAACCAAACAAACATAATGATTACACTTTTTGAAAGCATTACACAACTACTATTATCATACTATTCCCAAGTCCATCTTCCTGTAGGCATTCATTCATCCACCAATTTTACAACACTCTCCCTTGGATGCCCACATATCAACATCACTTGCCTCGTTAAAACCTTACTCGGAAAAACTCAATGGAAAAAACCATAGCGAAGGAAAAAGAGTACAACTTTACCTGGATTGTTGATATAGTGTTAAGCATGCTTACGTTGCCTCGTTAAAACCTTGCTAGGAAAAACCGAATGGGAAAAATCCTAGTCGAAGGAAAAAAGAGTACAACAGGCATGTATCATGGATGCTCCCCCTAACATGTATCTCCCCGTGATTCCGCATTCTTCAAATTTAACTGATAGGCAAGCCAACATAATCAAATACCCTTCACTAGAAGCAGTCTTTTCTTTTTATTTCATTTTAGATCGTATCAGGTATTATGATATGTCACCAATAAGAAATAAGCACGTTAATCGATACTTAGTTAATAATCCAATAATCTACAACCACATCATTTAGTTTGCAAAATTTGATTTAAAATTTTTGGTGTCCCTAACATTACCCTTCAGTAAAATAATGTAAAATTCTTTGTGAAACCATCCCACTTGCTCGACTAGGTTTTACTATTAATACACCGTCTTACAACCAATATTTTTAACATCGCACACTTCTATAAATTAGAACGGCGATTGTTTCTGCTATCTTCAACATTTTGAACCAGGTTTACAGAAAAAGACTCTGGTTCTAATTCTCCACTTCTTGCGAATCCAAATACAAACCCTAAAAACAGTGTTTCATTTTCATCTTTGTAGGTCAGTTTGAGAGAATCTCAATTCTGAAGAAATAAGAACTAATCAAACTTTAAAGTGTGGAAGTCCAACCGGTTATTCGCATCATCTTCTTCCAAGAGATCAAATTACCCTAGAAATAGAGTTTTATTCTCGTTCTCTCTTCTTCCGGTCCTAATACCCTAGCTAGAAAACCTTCACTGCATATTCTCCACTCATTTTACTCTATTTTTTTGTGTGCATTATCTAAATTCAGTAAGATTAATTAACTAATGGATTTGATGAGTTGCTGGAATAGAAGCACAAGGGACTCCTCAACAGTGATTGGAGCAAAGGCTGCAAGTTCAAACAAGTTGCCTTCTTCTAGCTACAAAGGAGTAGTGCCCCAGTCAAATGGCAGATGGGGAGCTCAATCACTGTTGGCTACAAAGGAGTAGTACCCCAGTAATTTGGTTCCGACTAAAATTTGTGATGGCATCAAGACCCTGGAACTTTAGCGAAGCAATGTTGTAGGTTTTAGCAGCTTCTTCTTCATCATCGAATGTTCCCAACCACTCACGATGACTCTTCTCGTATATCTGAGCTCCCCATCTGCCTTTTGACTGGGGCACTACTCCTTTGTAGCTAGAAGAAGGCAACTTGTTTGAACTTGCAGCCTTTGCTCCAATCACTGTTGAGTAGTCCCTTGTGCTTCTATTCCAGCAACTCATCAAATCCATTAGTTAATTAATCTTACTGAATTTAGATAATGCACACAAAAAAATAGAGTAAAATGAGTGGAGAATATGCAGTGAAGGTTTTCTAGCTAGGGTATTAGGACCGGAAGAAGAGAGAACGAGAATAAAACTCTATTTCTAGGGTAATTTGATCTCTTGGAAGAAGATGATGCGAATAACCGGTCGGACTTCCACACTCTAAAGTTTGATTAGTTCTTATTTCTTCAGAATTGAGATTCTGCAAACTGACCTACAAAGATGAATATGAAACACTGTTTTTAGGGTTTGTATTTGGATTCGCAAGAAGTGGAGAATTAGAACCAGAGTCTTTTTCTTAAATTTGGTTCAAAATGTTGAAGATAGGCAGGACCAATCGCCGTTCTAATTTAAAGAAGTATGTGATGTTAAAAATATTGGTTGTAAGACGGTGTATTAATAATAAAACCTACTTGAGCAAGTGGGTTGGCTTCACAAAGAATTTTACATTATTTTACTGAAAGGTAATGTTAAAGAGACCAAATTTGCAAACTAGGGGTGTATTCAATTGAGAATTTGAGACTTTAATGAATTTTTATGGAGTTTAATTGATTTGTAGATATTTCATATAAAATTTTGATACAATTCCCTCGAAATCTCATGGGGAGATGTGAGATTTGTGGATGCTTAAAATACACTAGGAAATCTCTCTAATTCCCTCTCCTCAACTTTCTCAAATTCTTTAAAATCAATTTCTAATTGAATACACTTGAAATGTTATAAATTTGGTTAAATTACACAAAACTACCTCAACTATTGGGGTCACGACACTTTCATACCTAATTTTTTAAAATTGACAATGTCATACAACATCTTACGAATTTGTGACAATGTCATACCTCCGTCAATTTTTCTGTTAGTTTTTCTGTTAAGTGCTGACGTGGCTAGAAACGGGAACCACTCAATAATCCAGCTGGATTAAAAAATAATTAAATATATTTTTAATAATTAAATATTAAAAAATTAAGAATAAAAAAACAAAAAAAAAAAATTTCTTCTCTCCTTCTTTTCCTTCTCTCTCCTTCTTCTTCTTCTTGGCCGAACTGGGTGTTTGAATTTTTATTTTTTTGTTCTTCTTCTTCTCCCTCCTTCTCTCTTCTTCTCCCTCCTTCTCCCTCCTTCTTCTTCTTCTTCTTGGGCCGAAACTGGGTGTTCAATTTTTTTTTTTTTTTTTTTGGTTCTTCTTCTTCTCTCTCCTTCTCCTCCTTCCTCCTTCTTCTCTCCTCCTCCTCTCTCCTTCTCCTCCTCCCTCCTTCTCTGCTTCTCCTCCTCCTTCTTCTTGGGCCGAAACTGGGTGTTCGAATTTTTAATTTTTTTTTGTTCTTCTTCTTCTCTCCTCCTCCTTCTTCTTGGGCCGAAACTGTGTGTTCGAATTTTTAATTTTTTTTTTTTTTTGGTTCTTCTTCTCCTCCTCCCTCCTCTCTCCTCTCTCCCTCTCTCTCAGCTCACTCACTCACTCTTTCACCCAGGTCTGGCGAGCCATGGTTTTGAATTTTTTTTTTTTTTTTCGTTTCGTTTCTGGGCAGCAGGGGAAGAAGATGGGGGAGGAGAGAGAAGGGGTGGGGTGGGGACGAATTGGGTTTTGAATATTTTTTTTTTTTTCGTTTCGTTTCTGGGCAGATGGGAATGGCGTCGGGGTGGGGGTGGGGGGGGGGGGAAGATGGGAACAACTTCTGGGATGCAAAGGAGAAAGAGGCGGGAGAGAAGGGGAGAGAGAGAGAGGAGAGAGAGAGATATTTAAATAAAAATAATCATTTTTAATTATTAAAAATATATTTAATAATTTTTTAATCCAGTTGGATTAGTGAATGGGCCCCTCCTCTAGCCACGTCAGCACTTAACAGAGAAATTAACTGAAAAACTAACGGAGGTATGACATTGGCACAAATTCTTAAGATGTTGTATGACATTGTCATTTTAAAAAAATCAGGTATGAAAGTGTCGTGACACCCATAGTTGAGGTAGTTTTGTGTAATTTACCCTATAAATTTCTTTAAAATCCTAATTGAATACATCCGGATTTCTAAGTATTTTAATAAACTGTCTTAAAATTCTAATTGAATATGCCTTACCTAATACGATCTAAAACGAAATGAAAAGAAAAACTGCTAAAGTTGAAGGCATTGCTTACCGAACATAATTATCTGCCATTTTACTAAAGTTCATGGCAGCGATCACAAAAGTCATCCAGCATTATTCTGCTTGCCAAACGTCCTCCAAGAGTCTAAAGGTTGAATCAAATCAAGAAATCATTCCAGCCGTCTATTTCATATGAAATTATATGAACAAATCATGTGTACTTACAGATTGTCTAGCCTTCCTACTAGGCAACAAGTTATTTTGCTAGATTTTGTTGAATTTTCTTCGATTTGGTCTTACAAGCTACTACTAATTTGCTTCTACTTGGTAGTATTGGAATATGTTTTAAACATTTTTTGTTCAGCTGGGCATGATATGGACATATGTTCAATGTATTCAGTCTAGGAATGGTCTATTTACATTTTTTTGTTCATCTGGGTAAAGATTATAAAGTTGTTGTCTTCTAAGGCAATTATTGTTGTCATGTCCCTTTATGCAAACCTATCCACAAATAATCTTAGCTTAAATGTCAAAATGGTTCACATATTAAAGTCATTTGGCTAATTAATTTTCCTATTTTTAATTTGGCCATTTTAATTCTCAAGTTTATTTCCATTAGCCAAATTATTATAAACTTATTCATAAAATAAAATAAAATAAATTAATCTCCTTCCAACTCCGCCACCTAAAGTTCTTTTTTGTTATATTTCTTCTGGAACCGGAAGGGTTGAAAGACAAATACCCAATGTAATTTAGAACTAAAGAAAAGCCATCAAATTAGACTTACCACATCAAAACAGATAATTGATGAGCCGTCAGCCAAAGGTATCGGAAGGCTACGAGCTTGTTTTGGGTTGTCTAGTGTGAAAAATAAATAAATAAATAAATAAATAAATGTTGTCTTTAAAAGCAGGGGTTTCTGCTGTTTCAAGCAGTGGATTATTCGGGTGGTTCTTATGGAGCAAAAAATAATCAAGAAAATTATGGAGGCGATACGTGGACTTTTGGGTTAAAAAGATAAAATTACCCTTGAGGCATACCAGGATTCCCACGCACATGCAACGGACAATAACCACTCAATCGAGGTCAAAGGTGATCAAAATGGTATTTATTCAAAACTCTCTCATCACTCATCATCAAATCCTTCCCATAAAGTAACTCTAAATTATTCTTTTCAAATTGAGGCAAGATATTATTTGACAAAATATCATGCAATTAGAGCCAAAATTCCATCATAAGTGGCCGGTCCGACATTTCTCCAAAAACCTAAGTTCACTCTCTCCCAAAACTTCCCAAAACACTTTTTTCTCTCAAATTCTAACTTTGGCATCGGAGATTCTTCGGCCAAAGCCATCCCCATTCATCGTGGGCGCGTGAGGCTTTGGCCTTAATATTTTGTGTTATTATTTTGCAGGTGCATTTTCGTTAAAGGAGAAGATGGCAGAAATTTGCATCAACAAATTGGTGTTTTCATTGAGAATTTGATTCAGACGCTCGAAGAAGACTCTCGCATTCAAGTTTTTCCATTTTTTGTTCATTCGTAGATTTTTCGTACGTTCTTATTCCTAGAATTTTTTGTTCTTTGAATAAACATAAAAGAAAAGTACAATGACAAGAAATTCGAAAACCACGATGAACGGAACTTCCTACGTTCAAGGATTTGGACCACCATGATCTACGAGGCTCAACGCGGTGATGAATGGAGTGGCACCACCCCTATGGGGCACCACCGCGGCTATGCCAACGACAACAGCCACTGTGGCAACTTAAGACGAAGTCCGAGCCTAAGGTGGAAGCCCCACCTTGCAGATGGAAGCCCATGCCCATGCCACCTTATAGCAGCAAGCCAGGCTTGCGCCACAAGGGAGTCTAGCTCGACTGAGCGCAAGAAGGCCCAAGTTGTAGTCGCAACTGCCAAGGCAGCAGCCCAGACCTCGTGGGCCCAAGGCCAGCGTGAGCCCAGTGTGCCCCAAGGCCAAGTCGCGCCATTTCAAACCTCACAGACCCAAGCCCAGGATGAGCCGACTCGAGCTGTGGCCTGTCACGAGCCCAGGCCCAGCACCCACGTGTGTTACACACGAGGCAGCCCACTCCCATGGTCTCCCAAGCAACCCAAACTAGTTGAGGACCAGTTCAACAGTCCCGACTTCAGATTTCTGGATCAACGATTGAACCGAGGGTATTTTCACCCTATTTCTCCGTAGATTTGACATATCCCAACTCAAATCTTATGCTCAGAGTCAACTACGCTTCAACTACTTAAGGTGACACATATAGTCCAAGCTCTTCCAACCCAAATGGCGAACAACACTTTTCCCAACAAGTCATAGAGTTGACAAATGCCTTCGCATAGCAGACAACCTTGGTGAATCAACTCTTACAGCGTATCGAGATGCAATGTGCCCCAGACAAGGTGTCCTGAAGTAGGACAAGGGAAGACGACAAACCTCTCCAGTAATGTCTCGGCAACCAGCCCCTCGACCAGCCACGAACCGAGCGTTCAGGCAATGTACACTCCCGACTGAGCATCCGAGATATCGTATACTATAATCTTAGCACGCAGAGGAACGTGCACTCTCGGTTAGGCCCACGGACGAGCATACATTCACGGTTAGGGCTACACTCTGATAATCAACATGGGCAACCTTTTAGGTGAAGTGTTCATTCGTGGCTAGGCCCACAAGGAAAATCATTCACCTCACATCAGTGTAGGCAGCATGACGAACAAAGAGAAACAATCACTCAATTTGGCTCAAGTTTAACCGGAAGCTTACGAGAAATTTGCTTACCTGCTAAGAACGTACCACATGCAACGCAGCCACGTCATAGACGAGCCGAACACATAGAAGAGCAGCCTAGACTAGTAGGTCACGACAGGGTGTGAAACCCCACCCTAGATTAACTGTAATTTCATATTAACAGGAATTATGAGATTACCATTTAGCCCCATATCCATTACCTAATCTGGATTTTCACCCTCCCTTTATGGATTTCTTCCTATTATTTTATAACACACTATTTCTCTGCTTGCCACGTGGTACCACCCTCATCTCCTATCTGCCTCTCTCTTCCCATTTCTTCTCCCCCAAGTCACTCTCTCCCAAGTCACTTTCTTTTTCGCACACTTTCTCACTCCCTCTCCCCGAACCTACACACACCCACACACCCAAGATCGAGACAACAACGGTCAACGACACCACCCTCCACCGTCACCTCACTCATTGCTCTTTCTCCCTCCTTCACTGTGAAGCACAGAGAACCTAGGAAGCTCACCGGCGAGCCAGTGGCTTTCGAGCCAAAATCCAACCGACTCCGGCCACCTCACGACATGTTCTAGGTACGAACCTCTTCCTCTCTCTCGTAGCTTCAATTCTAGGCATAGATCGTCGAGTTTAGTTGGGTAGCTTCGGTTTCCTTGCAAAACCGATCATACCCGACCTGAGACCCTAAACCAGGTCCTCTAGCCAGAGCTTTGGGCCAGGCTTTCAAACCTAAAGTCTGTTATAACCCAAAGCCTAAAAACCCTTTGAACACAGGCATTTGGGTCGTGCTAACTTGGCCTTCGACCTAATGAACCTAGGCCCAAACCCACTGAACCCAAACCAATAACCAAGCGCAACCCAAAACACGGATCTGGCCTAAACCCAGTCGGATCCTAAACTCCAGACCACGCATGGGCCTGCGCGTGAGGGTAGGCCTGTGCCGATGCGTGGAGCACACGCACTTCCGTTGAAGGCCTATGTTTCGCCGTCCACGGCGGCGTCAGCGATTTTTTCGGCCAACTTTTTGGTGACCCATCTTGGCGCATGGCTGTTAGGGCCGCCACTAGGGGTGGGTTGGAAAAATCAAAAATCGAAAAAAAAAGGGACCGAAAATCGAACCGAGGCCGAAAAAATCGAACCGAATCTGGTTGGTTCGGTTTTGGTTTCTGGGGTTCGGAAACCGAACCGAACCGAACCTCTTCAAAACGACGTCGTTTTATAATATTTTAATAATTAATAAACCTAATTCTAAAACGGCACCATTTTACTCCTAAACCGCAAACCCCTTAACCCTAACCCTCATCTCTCATCTTGGTCTCGACTCTCTCCTGTTCGCACGCAGTAGCAACAGCAGCAAGCAGCCTTCTCCCCTCTGTCTCTTTCGCAACAACCTCTCTCTGACCTCTATCTGTCTCTCATTCCCCCTCACAGCAAGCAGCCTCGGCCCTCATCTGTCTCTCTCGCAGCCGCAGCCTCTCTCTGTCTCTCATTCCCCATCGCAGCAACCTCATCTGTCTCTCGCAGTAGCAACCTTTCTCTTTGTCTTCCATTCCCAACGGCGACTTCTCACTCTCAATCACAACAAAAGGTTAGTCTCACTCACTCACACTCTCACGTTTAATTTTCTGTTCTACTTATACAATTTTAGAGATTTGATTTGTATGAACATAAGGAAATTAATCTAACTGATTTGTTGCTTCTTGGAACCCCTGTGCTGATTTGTTGCTTCTGCAATAAACTGATCTAACTGATTTGTTTCTTCTTGGAACCCATGTGCTGATTTGTTGCTTCTGCGATAAACTGCTTCCTTTCTTTTATATATATATATATATATATATATATATATATATATATATATATCATTACTCCTTCAGTTCTTCTATAATGGATTTAGGTTCTACTTACTATTGTTAACAAAACCCAAAAAAGAGGAGAAGCAGTTGGGTTCTCATCAAGTATCCCTGACTTTGTCCATTCCTTTTTGCTACTCTGCTCAGACATACAGGTGCCTGCATACTATATATATATATATATATATATATATATATATATATATATATATATATATATCTAAACAAATTAAAATGGCAGCAGCAGGCCGGGGTTCTCTCTGGCTTTAAATTGGGAGAAACAAACACTTCAAACTCAAAGTGTGGAAATAATTTTCACCCAAAAAGTGATGAGGAAATTTATGGGTTCCTGAACAAAGTAAAACTACTGTCTGGTTGGGGGAACAATGTCTATACTATATTTAACTCACTAACTATTGATGAAAAATCTGTAATATCCCTACATAAGTGCTGCCACAGAATTGGGTTGATGCCAACAATATAAATATAAGGGTATGTTAAATATTGCTTAAAATTAGTTAAAATGGAATAATGATCAAATTGGTACTTATTATTATGCAGAAGTAAAATTAGTTGTCTTGGCCAAATGTCAGTGTGTCGGCTGGTTTATTTTCTTGTCTCGAATGTCTGTGAAAAAAGAAAGAAAAAAAAAAAAGAACTTCAGCTTTTGAACTGCAACGTACTAATACAGTAGTCATCATATATATATATATATTGTGAAGGGGATTTGATTCTTTGGCCTTCCGTATTTTAATTAACATTTACTTTTGTATAAGTATGTAGTACTAACTACTAACTTCTTATTATTTTGTATGAATTAGATGAAGTCAAAGGCATCAAAGGTCTCAAGGGCCTCAAGCTCAAGTTCAAACTCATTGAGATCAAAATCAACTAGCCCTCATGATCAAATGAACTCATCTTCGAGTATACCATCGGAAGTAAGTAGTCATATCTTTCAAGTTTCAATAACATATGCATGCACACACACACACCCGTAACCATGTAAAAGCATTGAACAAAAACCTGCCATACCCATCTTATTTGAATAATTAATTGTATGATTCTCTTATTTTAGATGGACATTGTTGGTGAATCAACTCTGCCTCAAAAAACCGTGGTGGCACCTCGACAAACCCCTACTTCTCTTGGTGGATCCGGAAATAACCTCTGATGCAACTCCTAAAGAAGGTGACGCAAGTGACCAAGTAAGTAAAGAAGTAGCTCTATTGGAATCATTAAAAAGTCATGAAAGGTCTTCAGCTTGGGAGCATTTTGATAGAAAAATTGAGGATGGTAGAGTTAAGGGGTTGTGCAAGTATTGTGCCCAATCATTTATGGCCGACCCGGATAAAAATGGTACAACTAATTTAAGAAACCATTTAGCAAGATGTAGAAGTTACAGCCCTAATAAGGAAATATTTGCTGCAAATAGGCAAAAGATCTTAACCTTTGCTGGCACGAAAGATAAGTTGGAAGCTATAGGTTTTTCTCAAGAGGAAGTAACTAAGGCTTGTGTTGAGATGATAATTATAGATGAGTTGCCTTTTACTTTTGTTGAGGGAGAAGGTTTTCGCCGTTTTTGCATGCAAGCATGTCCTATGTGGAGAGTGCCTAGTCGTAAGACAATTGCTAAGGATGTACTTAGCTTGTTTTATTCCGAAAGGGATAAATTGAAGAGTCAATTGAAGATATTTAGGGTGTGTCTAACAACAGATACATGGACTTCTATTCAACAAACCAATTACATGGTTCTAACCGCCCATTTTATTGATGATGATTGGATGTTACATAAAAAGATTTTGAACTGTGTCATTCCAAATCATAAAGGAGAGTCCATTGCTCAACTTTTGGAGGAATGTTTAGTTGAGTGGGGTATAGAGAAGGTGTTAACTATTATGGTTGACAATGCTTCTGCAAATGATTCCGGTTTAAGGGACTTGGTGTACCGAATACGTGGCTAGGGGATTCCTAATGCACTCTTGCATGATGGAAAATATTTCATATGAGGTGTGTTGCTCATATCCTCAATTTGGTTGTGAATGATGGGATAAAATTGTTGAATACGGCTATACAAAGCATTCGTAATGCGGTTAGGTATGTAAGATCTTCCCCTCAAAGGTTGGAAAGCTTTAAAAGGTGTGTTGAGAAAGTGAGAATAGATAGCAAATGGCTTGTGATTTTTGATGTCCCTACTAGATGGAATTCCACATTTTTAATGTTGGAATCGGCTTTAAAGTTCAAGATGGCTTTTGATAGATTAAAAGTAGATGATGGTCATTACCTTCCGTACTTTTTTAAAGACAATCATGATAATATGAGGGAGGGGCCACCTTCGATGGATGATTGGAGTGGGGCGGGGATATTTGCAATCTTTTTTAGACCTTTTTATGAAGTCACTTTAAAAGTATGTTGTTCTAATACTCCAACCGTTCATACTACTTTTGGTGATTTGTTTAAGATCAAAAGTCTCTTGCATGAAAACAAAGATGATGAACTTTTATCTATGATCTCCATGTTGATGCAAGAAAAATATGACAAGTATTGGGGTTCAATTGAGGACATGAATCAATATCTTTCTATTGCACTTGTGCTTGATCCTCGCCACAAATTAGAGAAAGTTGTTGATTATTTTGAGATACAATTTGGTGAGGATGAAGAAAAAGTTGAAAGTGCCACAAATGCGGTGAAGGACTTGTTGATTGATCTTTACAAGATTCATGAAGATATGTATTTTAGTACACAACAAAGTATAAATAGTGGTGGTGGTAGTTCTCAAACGACAAGTGGAGACTCTTCATCAAGCATGACCGAAATAGAAAGAAAGTTGAAAGAAAAAAAGTGAAATGAGAAAAGCAAAGAGAGCCCAGGTTGTGCATAATGATGTCGACAAGTATCTTTCCGATCCTAATGAAGGAGAAGAAGATGAGAACTTTGATATATTGAATTGGTGGAGGGTGAATGGGGTTTCTAAGTACCCTATTTTGGCACGTGTTGCAAGAGATATCTTAGCTATTCCCGTATCAACCATTGCTTCGGAATCCTCCTTTAGCACAAGTGGACGGATAATTGATCCATATCGTAGTTCTTTAAGTCCAAAATTGGTGGAGGCTTTGATATGTACTCAAAATTGGCTTAGGTCTATTCATGTTGCATTACATCATGAGCCAACCACTGAGGAGATGGAGTTTTGTGAAGAAGTTGAGAAAGGTAATTTTATTTATTGCATTTGATTTTGTTAGATTATTTTAAATAACATTTTAATTGGTATAATTTCTTTTATTATTTGTATGTAGAAATGGCAAGTGGAAGTTCACAAAAAGGTGTTATGTTGCCCCCTAGGCCGCCCAAGCGCTAGCAAGCAAATTGTCATTCAAATTTGAAATGGTTGAGCGTTGATCTTGAAAACTTGAAGAAGTATGTGCAAGGATGGAACTTTAGATGTTTATTGAATTTATAATCTTAGTTGTAATGTTTATTTTAAGTCGAATATTTATTTTAGGTGGAAGACTTGAACTTTGAAATGTTTATTTTAGGTGTGACAAACTTGAACTTTGATGTTTATTTTAAGTTTGGACTTTGATTTGAACTTTGATGTTTATTTAACTTGGACTTTGGAAGACTTTATTATAATTGAACTTTGAATTGAATGTCTATTTTCATTGTTTTTGTTTGAATGATTCTATTAGAAATTTGAACTTTGATTTTATTTTTACTTCTTTGAAAATGGCTGGAAGTTGTTTTCTTATAAACTCTTTTTTTTTTTTTTTTTTTGCTGCTGGATAAGAAGAAGAAGAAAAAAAAAAAAAAAAATCGAACCGGGCCGAAACCGAACCGAATGCAAACCGATAGAAAATCAAACCGAATAGTAATTTCGGTTCAGTTTCCGGTTTTGACAAAAAACTGAACCGAACCCACCCCTAGCCGCTACCTTGTGGCGGCACATGGGGGTACCCAAGGTTCATTCCTATGTTTTTTGATGTCCTAAATTCGTTTATGACGTCCATTTTCTAAAATTCAATCATTGTGGTAGAGTTTTATTAATTAGACCGTTTATGTGCTTAAGTGTGATTATTAGCGGCATTTTTGTCCCTCATATTTCGTACAGATCTTCGACGACGGAGTATCTGTGAGTAGACCCCTTCTAAAATGCATGATTTTACTATTAGAAATGCATACATGAAAATCATGATTTAATGGTTACGTTTTATGGGTAAACTAGATTTTACTTTTTATGAGATATCATGCTTTGCTGAGAATATTTTGAAATACCATGCTTTATCGATTTTACGTTCTTTGTACTATATATGATGGATGACTATATACTATGAAGATAATTTGAGATATGATGTTTGAGCTACTGAGCTCCGTTGAGATATATATACTTATGTTGGAAAGATTATATTCAATATTTTTGTGCTTATCTAGTGGTCATTGTCCTGCCTACTAGCGTATGTTCTGCCTACGGGCGTATGTCCTACCTACGGGTGATTGTTCTGCCTATAGACGTATGTCTTGCCTATGGACGCGTGATAGAGAGCCTTCGAGTGATTTGATACCACTATTTAGCACACTATATATGATATATATTTTATGAAAAGTTTTATGGCATGCTAGGGTTTTCGGAAAACCTATCACCTATTATGCTAGTAGTTTTCATAAACTTTGGGGGTTAGTATGTTGTGGAATAACTATGTTTGTACTACTTATATATATCAACTTGGTTTACTCATGTTTGTTTTGCGCCCCCTCAGGACATATGAATGAGGCGTACGATCTGAGCTACGAGGCATTCCCTTACCAGTGACATCGTGTCATCCTCTTTGCTTTTGACATCACTTGTAATAGCATTTTCTGTACACCTTCCACTTGTATTCTAAATTAGATGTATGCTATGAACATGTCATGCATTATCACTATCATTTTATTGACGGTTGAATATTACTATATTATTTTGTTAAGGTTGTATTTGAATATTATATTGCATAGGTATGCACGAAATTTATATGCATGTTCCACATGTTCTCGGCATATGCTTTCATTAAATGGCTTGTGTCACCCTCGGGTGTTGGCCAACACGTGGCCATCCGGCTGTCCCTTAGATATCAAGATCGGTGAGGACTTCATTCTTCCATTTGGTAATCATAATCTTTCTTATGGCCATAATCTTTCGTTTTTCTGAATCTTGTTTGCCTCTTATCAGAATCATGGACCCTACTAGTGGGAATGTACCTCGCCGACCTCGTTCTGGTCTAATGGGAGAAATTCAGCAGTTGACCTCCGCATTACGAAATGCTTTTCTTGGTAGTAACAGGCCGAGTCGTACTTATATGGAGATTGCTCGTAGCCACGACGTTATGAAATTTAATGTAGTTGTAGCCTGTGAAGAGGCTGAGAATTGGTTAGAAAAGATGGAGGACACCTTAGAGAGCATGAGATGTCCAGCGTCTGAATGGGCAAATACAGCTGGTTACTTCCTTTAGGGGAACGCGAGATATTGATGGAAATCAGTGACGGGCGTTCGGCCACGTAATTCTTTGATGACTTGGGCTGCATTGAGGAGACTTTTCACCGCACATTTTTTGAGCCCCGGTTATCAGTTGAGGAAGAGACATGAGTTCCTAGAGTTTCACCAAGGTAATCTGAGTATTACAGAGTTTGATAGCACTTTTTAATGTTTGTCGAGAGGGAACCTATAGGAACCCTCAGAAGATGATGATACAGATGTAGATTACTATGAACAATGTTATTTGGGAGCTTTTGACACCGCATAGATATGCCTCCTACGAGGATATGATTGAGGCGGCTTTGAGGGTCGAACAGACGAGGTGAAGCAGACTTAACCAGAATCAGCTGCGAAACCAGAACCAGCCTCAGAACAAGAGTCAGCGGGGTTGTGGATTCTGATCTCAGAGTATGATGAAGCTTTTTACTTCTTCTAATTCATTCAGCCTTAGACACTCTCAGTCGTTCAAGTGACGAGTTTGAGATCATCCAATTAGGGCTTAGGCAGTGAGTCGGCAAGGCGATCTTTCAACCACTTTAATCTAGGTATGGCTAATCTAGCCGAGTGTTACAGGTGTGGCAGCTTTAGACCCATAGCTTAAAATTGCGGTACTCCATCTTCATCTGATGATTTTTCTTCTCATTCGGGTTACGGTGGGAGTAATAATCTGAGTACTTCGAATTACAGTTAGGGTAATTATTCGACTACTCAGAGTTATGATGGGAGTAGCAACCCAAGTACTCAGTTTTCTAGCCGTAATTTTCTGGATCAGCTTCAGGCAGTCGTGCTCAAGGGAACCGAGCAGGCCTCAACAGCCAAGTTGTTAAGACTTGAGGCGACCGTAACAGAGGTTTGGGACGTCAGGCACATGAGCGTATCAACGCCATGACTCAGCAGGAGTAGAGCAGGATCCCAGAGTCATCACTAGTACGTTACTTGTTTGTGGTAATTGGGCTCATGTTCTGATCGATTCGGGTGCCACTTATTATTTTATATCTTCACAATTTGCATTGTTAACCCGCAACCTATATTGCTCGGTTTTGATATGCTCAAACAATTGCCACTTTGAAACCTATTCTATGCACAGTGGGAGTTTAGGGATTGCCAGTTATTGTTGAAAGGGAACTTATGGAGGCCAATTTGATTCCCTTCAACCTTATGGAGTTCAATGTCATTCTGGGGATGGATTGGCTATCTAAGCACAATGCTTATGTCCGATGCAGAGAGAAATTGGTGACATTTAATTGGCCTAGATGACCAACAATCAGGTTTCAGGGTGAGCGACAAATCCTTCAGAATAGTATCATTTCCGCCATTCGAATGACGAAGTTACTACAGAAAGGTTGTGTGGGATTCTTAGCTCACGCGATCATGCATAGTGAACCTTCTCTGTGTGCTAGAGATGTGCCAGTGGTGAATAAATTCACCAATGTATTTCTTGATGATTTTCCAAGGTTACCACCTATGAGGGAAATCGAATTCACCATTGATTTACTTCCAGGTACCAACCCTATTTCCTTGGCACTATACCAAATGGCACCAGCGGAGTTGAGAGAATTGAAGATTCAACTTCAGAAGCTTATGGATAAAGGCTATATCCAGCCCAGCACATCTCCCTGTGGCGCTCCTGTACTGTTTGTCAGAAAGAATGATGGGTCGATGAGACATTACATCGACTACAGGCAACTAAATCGGCTGACAGTGAAAAAACGTTATCATCTGCCTCAGATTGATGATCTGTTTGACCAACTGAGGGATGCTCAAGTGTTCTCCAAGATCAATCTTCATTTGGGTTACCACCAGTTGCTGACCCAAAACGAAAATGTACCGAAGACTGATTTCCGCACTAGGTATGGACATTATGAGTTCCATGTCACGCCTTTTGGATTGACGAATACATCTGCAGCTTTTATAGATTTGATGAATAGAGTTTTCAGATCGTATCTGGATTGGTTTGTAGTTGTGTTCATTGATGACATCTTGATCTACTCCAAGAGTAATGATGAGCACATGAAACATTTGAAGTTGGTGTTGGAAACATCAACATTATGCAAAGTTCAGTAAGTGTTAGTTTTGGCTAAACCGGATCAATTTCCTCGGGCATGTGGTTTCCCTGAGGGAATTAGTATGGACCCTTAGAAGATTTCTGCAGTGTCTATGTGGGAACAACCAAGGAATGTTACTGAAGTACGAACTTTTCTGGGACTGGCTGGCTATTACCGACGTTTTGTGCAGGATTTCTCGGCAATCGCTGCTTCTTACTAAATTGACCCAGAATGGGGTCAAATTCGACTCGGATAAGAATTACGAATGGAGTTTCCAAGAGCTTAAATAACGTCTTAGTCATGCCCCCGTCATTGTTCTTCTGGACGATGGTGGTGAGTTTGAGATCTACAGTGATGCATCATTGTCGGGATTGGATTGTGTTCTGATGCAGCATAGGAATATCATCGCCTATGTTTCTAGGCTGCTCAAAACTCACGAGAAAAACTATCTCACTCATGATCTGGAACTTGGAGCAGTAGTTTTTGCTCTAAAAATCTGGCGACATTACTTGTACAGCGAAAAGTACCGCATCTTTACCGATCGTAAGAGTTTGAAGTATGTCTTCACCCAAAATGAGTTGAATTTGAGGCAGAGAAGGTGGATGGAACTCATTAGTGACTACGATTGCACTATTGAGTATCATCATAGTCACACAAACATCGTAGCGGATGCACTTAGCTGGAAATCCTATGGACAACTTGCTTCAATTCAAGCTATCCATGTTCTGCTACTGTTTTCCCTTCGAGAAACCCGCGTTACCGTGACACCATATTCACAGGGAGCATTGTTGAAACACTTCTAGATGAAGCTTGTGTTGGTGGATTTGGTTCGGGAAGCTCAAGAACACTTCCAAATTAGGCATGTTTGTGCCTAAGGACAATGAAGTGGTGAAAAAGGAAATTCTTGATGAAGTTCACATCTCGACATATGCCATGCATTCGGGGAGTACCAAATTGTATCACACTATCCACCCATTCTACTACTGGTATGAGATGAAACTGGATGTAGCAGAGTATGTGAAAAGATGTATTATTTGCCAGCAGGTGAAGGTAGACAGACAAAAACCTGAAGGGCTAATGCAAAATCTCCCTATATCAGCATGGAAGTGAGAAGACATCGCCATAGATTTCATGAATGGTTTGTCGAGCACACGATCGAGGTTTGATGGCATTTGGGTGATTGTGGATTAACTCACCAAGACTGCTTATTTCTTGCCTGTTCGACAGGCCTACATACTGGAGAAGTTGGCACAGTTATTCATCGATAATATTCTTAAACTCCACGGTATACCCGTCACCATTGTTTCGGACAAAGATCCAAGATTCACCTCCAAATTTTGGAGAGCATTCAATGACACCATAAATACTCAACTATTGTACAACACTGCCTACCATCCACAGACCGATGGTCAATCTGAGAGGACGATTCAGACTTTGGAGGACATATTGAGAGTGTTTATTCTCTAGTTGAAAGTTAGTTGGGATAGCTATTTGCCATTAATTGAGTTTGCCTACAACAAAAATTATCACTCCAGTATCAGCATGGCACCATTTAAGTCACTGTATAGGAATGTGTGTTGGACATCTTTGTGTTGGACTGAGGTCGGTGAACGGGTGTTAGTGGGGCTAAAAATTGTCGACACCACTAGTACTAACATCCAGTTGATAAAGAGGAACCTGAAGGCGGCACAAGATCGACAGAAGAGAATTGCAGACCGACATTCCAGGGATCGTGAGTATAAGACTGGTGATTTGTCTTCCTGAAGTTGTCGCCCTGGAAGGGTATGGTTCGATCTGGTAAGCGAGGAAAGTTGAGCCCTCAATATGTTGGTCCCTACCAAATTACGGAGAGAATTGGGGCGGTTGCTTATAGATTGAAGCTACCACCAGAGTTGTAGTAGATTCACGATGTATTCCATGTTTCCATGCTTTGAAAGTATGTACCAAATCCCTCTCACATTATTCAGCCGGAACCGTTAAAGGTGAGTCAGGATGCGAGTTACGTTGAGGAACCAGTGGCGATCATTGACCGACATGATAAAACATTGAGAAACAAAGTCATTCCGTCAGTGAAGGTGTTGTGGAGGAACCATGCAATCGAGGAAGCAACATGGGAAACGAAAGAACTGATGAGGAGTCAGTATCCGTATTTGTTTATTTGAGATTGTAATTTTGAGGAAGAAATTCTTTTAAGGGGGTAGATTGTGAAACCCCACCCTAAATTAACTACAATTTCATATTAACAGGAATTATGAGATTACAATTTAGCCCCTATACATTGCCCACTCCAGATTTTCTTCCTCCCTTTATGGATTTCTTCCTATTATTTTTAACACTCCCTCTTTCTCTCTGCTTGCCACGTGGCACCACCCCCACCACATATCTCCATCTTTTTTCCTTTCTTCTTCCCCGAGTCACTCTCTCAACTCACTCTTTCTCTCACACACTCTCTCACTCCCTCTCCTTGAACATACACACACCCAATATCGAGACAACAACGGTCGACGACTTCACCCTCCACCATTACCTCACTCAGTGCTCTTTCACCAAGAAGCTCACTAACAAGCCTGTGGCTTCCGAGACAAAATCTGGCCAAGTCCGACTACCTTACAGCATGTTCTAGGTACGAACATCTTCCTCTCTCTCATATCTTCAATTCTAGGGGTATATCCTCGAATCTAGTTGGGTAATGGAGTCGATCGGAGCTCGGGAAGCTTCGGTCTTTTCCCTACAAAACCGGGTCATACCCGACCCCAGACCCTAAACCGGGTCCTCTTGCCCAGAGTTTTGGGCTGGGCATTCAAGCCCAAAGCCCGTTATAACCCAAGCCCAAAATCTCTTTGAACCCAGGCTTTTGGGCCGTGCTGACTTGGGTCTTTGGCCCAATGAACCTAGGCCAAACCCACTAAACCCAGCCTAGTAACCAAGACTTCAGGCTGCGAGTGGGCGCGCGTGAAGGCAAACATGTGCCGACACGTGGAGCACACGCGCCTCCGTCGACTTTCTAACGACCTATCTTGGCACTTACTGCGGCACGTGAGGGTGCGTGCGATGACACTTGGGGGTACTCGAGGTCCCTCCTTGTGTTTTTCGACGTCCCGAATCCGTTTATGACGTCCATTTTCCAAAATTCAATCGTTATGGTAGAGTTTTATTAATTGGACCTTTTATGTGCTTAGGTGCGATTATTAGCGGCGTTTCCCTCCCTCCTATTTTGCACGGCTCTTCGACGACAGAGTATATGTGAGTGGACCTTTTCTAAAATGCATGATTTTACTATTAGCAATGCATACATGAAAAGCATAATTTAATGGTTACGTTTTATGAGTAAATCAGATTTTACTTTTTATGAGATATCATGCTTTGCTGAGAATATTTTGGAATACCATGCTTTATCGATTTTACGTTCTTTGTAGTATATATGATGGATGACTATATACTATGAAGATGTTTTGAGATATGATGTTTGAGCTACTGAGCTCCGTTGATATATATACTTATGTTGGAAAGATTATATTTAATATTTTTGTGCTTATCTAGTGGTCACTGTCCTGCCTACAGGCTTATGTTTTGCCTACGAGCGTATGTTCTGCCTACAGGCGTATGTCCTACCTACGGACGATTATTCTGCCTACGGGCGTATGTCCTACCTACGGGCGCGTGATAGAGAGCCTTTAGGCAATTTGATACCACTATTTAGCACATTATATCAGATACATGTTTTATGAAAGGTTTTATGGCATGCTAGGGTTTTCGGAAAACCTATCACTTATTATGCTAGTAGTTTTCATAAACTTTAGGGGTTAGTATGTTGTGAAATAACTACGTTTGCACTACTTATATATCAACTTGGTCCACTCATGTTTGTTTTGCGCCCCCTCAGTACATAGGAATGAGACGTACGATCCGAGGTACGAGGCATTCCTCTACAAGTGACATCGTGTTATCCTCTCTGCTTTTGACATCACTTGTAATAGCACTTTTGTACACCTTCCGGTTGTATTCTAAATTAGTTGTATGCTATGAACATGTCATGCATTATCATTACCATTTTATTGACAGTTGAATATTACTACATTATTTTGTTAAGGTTGTATTTGAATATTACATTGCGTAGTTATGCGCAAAATTTATATGCATGTTTCACATGTTATCAGCATATGCTTTCATTAAATGGTTTGCGTCACCCTCTGGTGTGGGCCATCACGTGGCCATCCCGCTGTCCCTCAGACATCAGGATCGGGGCGTGTCATTGGGGGCAGCGGAGAGCTGTGCTACCCCTAACACAAGCAAATTCAAGAAGAAGTAGAGAGGCTCCTGACCGAGTGATTGCACAATTTCTAATGCAACGAGGTCACTGACATCTTTCACATCTTTCAAATCAGATCGAAGTCACCAACATAAGCAGGTCACCCTTCACGAAAGAGATCGAGCAGGCAGAGCCTCAATGTAAGTTCAGTGTGCCACACTTCACATATTTCAAATGAGATGGAGATCCGAAGAGACACCTTAAGCACTACAAAAGCATGATGGTCCTTTATCAGAACAACAATGCTCTTATGTGCAAGATATTCGCCACCACTTTGCAAGGCGAGGCACAAGATTGGTTCCATAACCTGCCACCACAATCCATCTGGAGTTTCGATGAACTTTCTTTGGTTTTCACCAAAGAGTATTCATCATACCGTTCGATCAAGAAAAAGTCTGATCATTTGTTCAATGTCAATAAGAACCCAAATGAGTCTTTCCGCCATTATGCGAAGATGTTCAAAGCAGAGAAGGCAAAGATAGTCGGATGCGATGACTCGATAGCTAGCGCAGCCTTCCAAAAAGGACTCCTAGCAGACCACCCACTGTTCGGAGAATTGATCATGAAAGAAGATCTAACTTTGGCAGACTCTTTCGCTCTGGCAGAAAAGCATGCATTTTGGGACGATGAGGCTCGACAAGCAGACAAGACACTCGAGCAACCTCGAAGAGAATCGGCAGTAGCATAAAATAAAGAGGACGGGAAACAGTACAACAATAAAAACAGGCAGGAGGCCAAGCGTAGGGATCGACCCACGACCAAAGAAGGCCCAACGCTCAAGAACTACTCTAAGTTCTTGATCTCGATCCCCCAAATCCTCTGTGAGATCAAGAACAAACCATGGTTCAAGCTACCAAAACAAACAAAGGGAGATACTTCCAAGTTGGACCACACCAAGTACTGCGTTTTCCATCGAGATCCCGGTCACACAACCGATGACTGCTACACTTGAAAAAACTACTTATAGAAGCTCGTGAAAGAAGGCAAGGTCGAAAGATACTTGGACAAGCCAGCTGCGCAGCCAAGAAGGAACGCAGATTCTGACGAAAAATCGTGAACTAAGACGATTCGGATCAATGGCATCTTCATTGAATTTGAGCACTTTGGGGCCACCAACAACTCCAAGAAGAGGAAAATCTAGCAGACTCTACTAGTCTCACAGGTCCAAGCAGTCAACAACCAACCTAGACCCATCGTTGGATTCACCAAGCAGGATGTCGAATGCGTCGACTTCCTACACGATGACGCATTAATGGTATCTGTCCAACTAGCCCATGCTATAGTCGACAGAATGATGGTTGACAACCGAAGTGCGGTCAACCTATTTCAGCTCTCAGTAATTCAGAAGATGAGCCTGGAAAACACAATCATACACCAAGCAGAGGTACTCACCGGATTCAACGGACACACCTCGACTGCCATCGGCAACAGTACACTTGACATGATAACACTACCAGTTGTCTCAAAGCAGACGTTCACGATCGTAAGCAACCCGTCTTCCAACAATGAGATTCTAAGGAGACCTTGGCTGATAAAGCTGGATGTTGTAACCTCCATCAAATATCAAAAAATTCGATTCCGCATCTTGGGAGGAAGAGTCGGAGAAATCAAGTCTGACCAGACCACATCTCAACTTTGCACTGTGCAAGTACTGAAGGAACAAGAAAGAAGACCTTTACCCCCGTAGAGGATACCGAAGTCCAATAGGACGATGAAGCTACCAAACAGCAATTGCAGTAGTCGGATCAAGAAGATGGTGTCCAAGTCAACACGCTAGCAGACGAGATGGGATGGAAACCTGAAGAATACGCTAAACACATGATTCTTGATCTCCAGCAATTGGAGAAGACTGCTAGAATCAGCTCACGTCTGAGCCCAAAGGAAAAAGAGGAACTCACGATTTTCCTTAGGGGAAATCATGATATCTTTGCATGGTCACCTTCTGACATGCCCGGCATCGATCCCATGATAGCTTACCACAAGCTGCACGTCAACCCCGCTGTCAAACCGTTGATCCAAAAGAGAAAACATTTCGCACCTAAACGAGTGATGATCAACGAAGCGAAAATCGACAAGTTGTTAGAAGTTGGATTCATAGAAGAGGTAGCACATTCAGTATGGCTTGCCAACGTCGTGCTATAAAAGAAGAAAGAGAGGGCAAATGGAGGGTTTGCGTAGATTACACCGACCTCAACAAAGCATGCTCGAAGGATCTCTATCCCTTTCCCTGAATTGATCTACGAGTAGATTCAACTTCTGGGAACCAACTGCTCAGTTTCTTCGATGCATACTCCGTCTACAACCAAATAGCCATGTATGAGCCTGACAATGAGAAAACCATGTTCGTGATCGAGCGAGGCACCTACTGCTACAAGGTCATGCATTTCAGCCTCAAGAACGCGAGAGCCACTTACCAACGACTGGTAAACAGTATGTTCAAGAAGAAAATTGGAGTAGCCATGGATATCTACGTCAACGACATCATTGTGAAAGGCAAGCATTGAGCAAACTATATCGGCAATTTGGCGGAAACTTTCAACATTCTTAGAAAGTACAAGATGAAGCTCAATCCCGCCAAATACACATTCAGAGTATCTTTAGGCAGATTCTTAGGGTACCTAGAAATCCAACAAGGAATCGAAGTACATCCCAAGTAGATTTAATCAATCCTAGAGATGAAATCTCCAACTACCTTGGAGGAGATCCAAGGCTTGACCGCCAAAGCAGCCGCGCTCAACGACTTCCTCTTGCGATCCACCTATCGATGCAATCCTTTTTCAAGGCAATCAAGAGGGCCCACTGAGACAAATGAGATGATGAGTGCGAAAAAAATTTCCAAGACCTGAAGAAGTATCTCACATCACCTCCATTACTATCCAAGCTGGAAGCAGTGGAAGACTTATACATCTACCTGGCAGTTTCAGAAGTAGCAATAAACTTTGCCCTCATACAAGAAGAGATGAGGGGCTAACTGCCGGTATTCCATACTTCTAAAGCTTTTCTCGATGCGGAACCAAATATCTGAAGATCAAGAAATTAATTTTGGCGCTAGTTGTTGCGACTCTGAAGCTCATACCATATTTCAAGCTCATTTCGTCATTAGGGGTGGGTTCAAAAAACCGAAAACCGAAAAAAACCGAGCCGAACACCGAACCTAAATCGAAAAAAACCAAACCGAACTAAGTGAACAGAATCAAACCGAAATAGGTTGGTTCGGTTTCAATTTTGATGGTCCAGAAACCGGATTGAACCGAACCGATTTATATACTTATTTAATATATATTAATTATATAAATTATATATAAATACTCAAAACCTGAGGCAAGGTTTGAACTCCTTACCTCTTGGCTGCGAGTGTTTGTTTCAGCCAACTTGACAACAAGCTTTCTGTTGCTACAAACGTACTAGTAAAATATTTATACTAATTCTGGATCTTTAATTCATTGAAAGATTTCCAAACACAAAACCCTAGTCGCCCCATTTACCATTTCATTTACTCCTAGTTCTGTCTTTTCAGTCTTTCTCTCTCTTTCTTTCTCTCTCTCTCCCCACTCCCACCGTCGAATTCTCAACTTCTCTATCTCCCACCGTGAAGCCATTGACCTTCTCACGGGTGATTCGCTTGATGTGGATGACCCATTTGCGACGGTGGACCCGGACGACCTTGCCCTCGCGGCTCTTGAAGGGCCCGCGAACCACCTGGACCTTGTCTTCCTTATGCACCGGGACAGAGGACGGAGGTCGGAGGAGAGAGGCGCGCTCATCAGCACGCGGCGCACGCTGGATAGCGCGATGAAGTGAGCCTTGCCGGCAGTGCAAGTTTGGTTCTGTTTTTGCTTTGTTTTTTTCTTTTGAAATTTGCTTATGCATTCACTTTTACTTAGCTTGTTCATATGGAAGATTAGTATTAGTTCATTTCATAATTTTGTATCCGAATAAACCAACGACTCCCAATTGTTTATTTTTGAGGTTAAGTGATGAATTTTTTAATGAAAATTGGCTGATGTTGTTCTTGGATTTGTCTATGTGGTAAAGATCTTTGGTTTTTGGATCTTTACTCTTTATTAAACCCTTGGTTCTCGTCTGTTTGGCTGTGTTCGGACAAGTGCTCATGGCTAGATGTTGCAATCGGTGAGGCGTCGGTTGGTTGGTGGTGAGGGTTTGTGCTAGTAGGGATGCTGGGCGGCGGGTGCTTCAGCGGAAGCCATTTTTTTTTTTTTTTTTTTTCGTATTTTATGGCTTGGGCTTTACTGTTTGTTGGGTCTTTTGGGCTAATTTGGCAGGTCCTCTATTGGGCTAAAACCGAACCAGACAGAAACCGAATCGAAAATAACCAAAGAAAAATCGAACTGAACAATAACTTCGGTTTGGTTTTCGGTTTCGGCCAAAAACTGAACCGAAATAAACCAAACCCACTCCTACTCGTCATGACTCAATATCCTCTACGATCAATCCTACATGATCTAGATGTTTCTCAACGAGTAATGAAATAGACGTTGGAACTTGGCCAATACGGCTTAGCTTTTCGATCTTGCACGGCGATAAAGGCCCAAGCCTTGGCGGACTTCATAGCAGAATTCACGCCTAGCCTAGGCGATGCAACAGAACGGCCCAATGATGCCCCGGAGGTAACCGAGCATGGCCTAACCACGCCTACTTTACCCGATGGAGACTTTTGACATTTACACGTCGACGATGCATTCAACTACAAGGGCTCAGGAGCAGGCGTGGTCCTTATCACCCAAGACAGTTCGATGCTCAAGTAGGCGATCACTCTAGGCTTCAAAGCATCCAACAATGAAGCAGAGTATAAAGCCCTATTAGTAGGCCTCCGAATGGAAAAAGACTTGGTGGTGAAAAAGCTCGCAATTCATTCTGATTCCCAACAAATCACCAACCAGACTACTAAAGAGTACAAGGTAAAACATCCGAAAATGGCGCAATACCTAGAGAAGTTATGAAAGCAGCTTGAGGTGTTTCAGACTTACACCCCTCACTCAAGTTCCGCAGGCAAACAACGCGCATGTGGACGCGCTAAGCGACCTAGGCTCCGCCTTCGATGATCAACTCAAATGCTTTATTCCGGTGGAGTATTTAGACAAGCCAAGCATAGAGGCGGAGCCAGCAGCTGAGGTGTCATAGGTTAGTACAACTTCAAACTGGCAAGATTCCATTATAAACTATCGGGTCAATAGCACACTCCCCATGGAAAGGTTAGAGTCTATAAAGCTCCAAATAAAGGTAAATACACTACTACACGTGGAACGATATTCTTGTCCGAAGATCCTACACTGGACCACATCTCTGCTACTTAGTGCCTCCCAACGACCTAAAGGTTCTAAGTTCAATCCACGAAGGCGTTTGTTGAAATCACTGTTGATGTCAATCTTTAGCACAAAAAGCTCTTAACGTAGGCTACTACTGGCCTACTATGCATCAAGACGTTAAAAAGTTAGTACAAAAGTGTGACCGCTGCCAACATTACAAGCTGGTACCAGCACTGCCTGCTAGCAAACTACACCTGCAAACGAGTCTTTGGCCGTTCATGCAGTGGATAATCGACTTGGTAGGGCTTATGCCAACCGCTACTAGGGGCAGAAGCATGATGATCATGGCGGCTGATTACTTCACCAAGTGGGTAGAAACTGAGCCTATGACAACCACGACTCAAACGGATATAGAGCACTCCATATGGAATTTGCCGATTTGGCATCTTTCAATCCATCGTCACAAACAATGGCCCGCAATTCATGGGCAAAGATTTGGCGAAGTTTTTCCAAAAATATGGCATCAAGCAACACATGTCCTCACCGAGGTATCCCCAAGGCAGTGGGCAGATCGAAGCATCTAACAAGACGATTCTCGACTGCTTCAAGAAATTATTCTCTGACAAGAAGAGAAAATGGCCAGATGAATTCCTCGGATGTTTATAGGCATATCGCACCACCAAACGACAAGCAACCGGTGAGACTCATTTCTCTTTGGCATTTGTTTTGGAAGCAATCATTCCTCCTAATGCCATCGTGCCAAGTATCAACACTCTACTGCCAAGCATTGGGCAAAATAGAAATGAGATGGCCACAAACTTATATCTGGCAGAGGAGAAACACGAGAATGTCATCACCCGCATTGCAGCCTACCAGCAGCAGCTCCTCTACAGCTACAACAAAAGGGCCAAGATTCGGCAGTTCCAGCTTGGAGATCTAGTCCTAACAAAAGCCTTCATCATTGCCCGTAGAGAAGGCTCCAAAAAGATGGATCTCATCTGGGAAGGTCTGTACATGATCAGCAGAGTAGACGACAAGGGTAGTTACACTTCACCACCATGAACGATAAAAAGATTGAAAAGCAGTGGAACGTCTACAATCTAATGAAGTACTATGCGTGAGCTCTCGCTACATCAAAGCCCGAATACTAAACAGGTCTATGGGCACCACCTCGTAAGTTGAGGATTATCTAGTTGTTATGCAATTTCTACCTTACAGCTAAGTTTTCATTCGTTTTTCAATGAGGAATTCATAAGTAATTTACAACTTGGCTCGGCTGTATGATTACAATAACTGATCATTCCTACACTCAAAAGAAGATCACTCCCGTCTTAGGGACTTATCGCAGGAATTGCACCCCATGAAGACCAACCATGCTTTCCAATGTGAAAAGGTAAACCAATTCCCCGACACAGATATGGGTTTGTTCTACAATGCTGGAGAATAAACTTTACACTCCGAATATCCAGATGTGGATGAGTCAGGCTGCCTTAATGTAACCAGGTGCATGATGGCTTGCGCCAGGATTCCTAGAAGTAGCCACAATGGTCTTTTCCAAGGCTTAGATAACTAAAGGATTTTGGGTCTCTTGGCCTACTCAGTGGGGAACCGGGCCTCAGAGATGGATGAGGCACATTACGCAGTACACCATATGGACAGCTGTCGTGGAACCCTAAAGCTTCTACCGAGTGCACTAAGGTAGCCTACAGTTTCTGAAAGACTGTTTACGGCTTGCCCTTTGAGCAGTAAAGCCATACTAGACTTATACAACTGCACATTCTTATGAAAGGTTAAACAAGCTAGCGTGCATATATGAAACTTCATCCACTGCCCACATGTTACGCGGTCGATGAGCTTAACCTCTTCCAAGAGTGAACTGATCATTTAGATCTACACTAATTTATAAAGTGTTGTGATACTTGCTACGCAACCCACAAAATTGGTTACATAAAGAGCAAGAAGTTCTCTCGAACCTTCGCTTATGAAATTTCATACAACCGCGTGCTTTTGATATGAAAGGTTAGCGAATTTCATGACCCAAAGATCTTTAGTATGTTGTGATGCAAGCCACACAGCTCGAATGATTGAAGAAAGCCAAGGTTAACTAGCTTAGTGGTCACATGGACTCGTCTTCTTCTGTAAGTAAGGCGTCTGACTGTCGACCCTATGGTTAACAACCTTGTTCTACACCAACACCTACGACTGCATAGACTACGCGGGCATGTCCGCTTATAGAAAAGTAGTACGCTGGCCGCTGGTCTAAAAGTCAAAGGTTGGGCAAGAACAAAAGAAGCAAAGATGAAGAAAAGCGAATGAAGCAAGTTTATTAAATTTTCTAACGAAATTGGTAAACAAATAGCAAAGGTCGAATGAGTTCAAGTAAAACAAAAGCAACAAGGAAAACAAAGAAAATCCTAAAGGCTACCTAAAAGACTACCCTTCAGTAGCTTGGACATCCCACGACTACTCGGCTGCCACACCTTCAGCAGCCGTATCATCCGGTGCTTAATCCCCGGCAGCTCTAGCCTAGAAACTAACTTTTCTAACTATTTTTCCAATTGAGGCCTCAAAAGTAAAGGCAAGCAAGTCTTCAGAAGAAATAGAGTAGGTCTCGAAGTCTTTCCCAGCAAACTCAAAGTCAGACGGCCTACCAAAGAGATAATCTACATAACCCAACTTGTATAAATCGGCCTGACTCTAAACAAGCGAAGCCTCGAGCCCAGCCTTCTTACATTTCGGTTGCTCGTTCTCCTCATGCAAACCAGCACGGACACGTTGTAGCTCATCCACTTCATTCTTTATACTCTCGTTGATCTTCAATGTACCTTTGAGTTCTAACACTTGGGGCTCGAGCCTATTAATGATCTTCTTGAAGTGGCTCACTTGGTTATAAGTAGCAATCAACTTTGTATCCTTTGCATAAGCAGCGGAACGAAGCTCAGAAACAGCACACTTAAGATCTTGAATCTGAGGTATGTAACATCTGATCTCCTTCTCTGCACTTCATACTTAACTTGGATCACATCAAGCCTAATCTTCAAGTCAACGATCTATTGGCGAGCGGTCTCAAGTTGCAGAGAAGTAGGGGCAGAGATATTAGACCCCTCAAAAGTGACAAGCTCAGACTCCAACCTCTTGATCTTTTCGGTAGAGGAATAAGCTTCGGCTGTCATAGCCTTTGCCACCTTATTAGCAACCTTGGTATCCTATTGGTCAAGGAGCATAGACTCGGATGCCAGAATAACCATATTCTACATCATATCAAGTAGAGCAGTTCTTCTATACTCGGTCATATGCTTCACAAAGGAATTTAGGCAAACAAACTCTCTAATGTCATCGACAAACGTGGCACAAGCATCCATGTCTTCAATCAAATCTGGTTTTCAAAGCACATGAATCTCAGCAGCCTCCCAAGAAATAGGCTTAGTGGATTTCTCATAATTGCCTACGTAAGCAGTTTCCTCCTTCCCAGCAGGTGAATTAGTCTCAATAGTAGGGGAGTAGGCCTTGGCACCACTTTAGCAACAGAATCCACCTTATCGCTCTTCATAGTAGCAAGCTTCTCCAAAGGTAAACCAGACTTAGCTCCTAACGGACATCTTGGCACTGGTTTTGGCACTGGGTGCACGATGGAACCTCTATGCTGAGCAATCCTATCGGCAATCGAACTAGCCATCTTTGGCATGGCTGGCTTCACAGACTCAGATCTAGCAGACCTATCTTTCTCCCCATTTGAAGAAGTCAAGTCAATCACAAGACTGGGGGCAACCGGCGAACCTTCGAGAATAGCAAAAGAAGTCTTTGGCTTTTTCTCAACTGGTCTCTTGAACAAGCGGGGAAAATCTCTTTTTCCCACCTTCATTTGCAGTGGGCTTCACAACGGTGATCAGACGAGCTAGTGCCTCCACCTTGATCCGTTTTATCTCTTCTCTCGGGGGCAGCCCACATTTCTCCCGACGAATATGACTAAGCAGCCAACGTCATTCACGATACTCAGCAGGGATGCTCAAAGCAACACACACTTTCCTCATGTCTAGAGAGGTCTTAGAAGTTAAGCCGAATTTTGAATCTACATAAGCAGATGAGGACAAACAATAAATTAGAGAGCAGCTTAGCAAAAGACAAAGCAGTTGAGGGATTAAGCAGTCTACTTACTAGTAATGAAAGTTGTCGGAACAAGCAGCTCAGGGGAAGAATCAGATTCCCACTCTCCACCTATCTCTAAAGTCTCATTAGCCTAGTTATGATCTCCCTAACTCGAATGATCAAAGAGCCTGTGGCGAAATTGCAGTTGCCAACTTCCTCGATATGGCCTACGTTAAAGAAGTGCCAGAATTTGTTGACAGTTAGATCCAAGTCAAAGAATTGGCTTAGATTGAGGAATCTCATCATCACACGAACTGTATTCAAAGAACATTGAGTGGAGGCACACTTTATAGAGCAAAGCACTTCTTGGAAGAAACGTGACATGGGAAAAGTAAATCCCAACACAAAGTAGTAGAGGTGAAACTTGATTGCTCTTCGAGCCCCACTACATGGCTCACAGCTGCTACCTTCCTTGACACACTTCACACCCATCCCTGACGGAATGACATGCCTATATGCCTCAAGAAAGTTTCGCAACGAGTCATCCGAGCTACTTTTGAAGTGAACAGCCTTGAAATAGCCTACCTTACTCAAAGATTTGCCTTGACGATACGATGGCGGCACGCCATCATCCCTCTTATGGCTCGAGGAAGACATGCTCGAGGAAATTTTACAAAGACGCGAGGAAAATTTGTTAGACGGCTGCACAAAAAAAAATGGTGTACTAGGCACCACGGCCCAAGACCGCAGAAGCCTAACATGTAGTATCCCACATCGACTGGGTGAAAAGTTTGTCCCTAGCCTTATATGCACATGCCCCTCTCTTCCTAGTATGACGCGTTTTGGGCTTCGTGGAAGCCCAAGAACAAATCCGTAAGGCTGTGAAGCGGACAATATCGTGCTACGACGGAGTCAGGATGTGCCAGTTTAATATCAGAGGCAGAGTCACCGTCCGTTTGAGTGTGCCAACGAGGACGTCGAGCCTCTAAGGGGGTGGATTGTAGTATCCCACATCGGCGGGGTGAGGTTTGGTCCCTGGCCTTATATGTACATGCCCCTCTCTTCTTAGCATGACACGTTTTGGGCTTCGTGGAAGCCCAAGAACAAATCTGTGAGGCTGCGAAGCGAACAATATCGTGCTATTGCAGAGTCGGGATGTGACACAACAAGCCCTGCCAAGCCCTACGGCCTAGACCTTCCCACTATCGGCCTAATGGCCTTGTGGCCCAATCCAAATGAAGGGGGCTAGCACCATCGCGCCTCCCTCTTTCTTCTCTTATGCCCAGGACCAGAGACCAGCAAAAAAAAAAAAGGCACGTGCCTCCTCGGCCCATCACCAACTTAACCCCGTGCCAGGCCCAGTCCAACACCCAACATCTTGGCCCAAGCCAGCCACGTGCCGCAATCCCTCGGCCTAAGCTGAGCCACCGCCAAACCATGCTACCCATGGCAACAATGCCATGGCCCCTTCAAGCCATTTTTCACGCCTTCTTGACCTTCGTCAAGCCAAATTTCAAGCCCCGAGGCTCCCAAAAAATTACGAAGACAAGGAAAAAATAATTGTTTTCTTACCTTGGTGCGGCATGAAGACGAAGAAAACAACCAAAGAAGGTCTTTTGCATGGGCAAGTGTAGAAGATTGCTAGGGGAGGGGGAACAAATATCCTCTAGCTTTCTCTCTCTTGTAGTGTAGAATAAATTGCTCTCTGAAATTGATTTAAACATCTACTTAAGGTAGACTTAAATAGACTTTAGAAATAATTTATTTCCCTTTCCTAGAATGATCTAATTTCCAATTAAAGAGATAATCTACATCAAAATAGGAAACAATCCTATGTTTCCTAAAATAAGAGAAAATCTCTACACTTGCTGCCATTTCCTGCGAGCAGCCCAACAGGTGTAGGGACATTTGTGGAGCGAAAAATAATCAAAAAAATTATGGAGGTGACACGTGGACTTTTGTGTTAAAAAGACAAAATTACCATTGAGGCACACCGAGATTCCCACGCACATACAACGGATAATAACGACTCAATTGAGGTCAAAGTTGATCAAAATGGTATTTATTCAAAACTCTCTCATCACTCCTCATCAAATCATCCCCACAAGGTAACTCCCAATCATTCTTTTCAAATTGAGATTAATTATCAAATTAATTGCAAGATATTATTTGACATAATATCTTGATTTAGAGCAAAAAATCCACCATAAGTGGCGGTCCCTATTTCTCCAAATAAGGTTGGTCATACCCCTATATATAGCCCCACATTTCTCCAAAAACCTAAGTTCATTCTCTATAAAAAATTCTCAAACATTTTTGCTCTCAAATTCTAACTTTGGCATCGGAAATTTTTCGGCCAAGACCCTCCCCATTCATCGTGGGCACGTGAGGCTTTTGGCCTTAATCTTAGGTGTTATTATTTTACAAGTGCATTTTCGTCAAAAGAGAAGACAGCGGAAATTTGCATCCACAGTTATGGTCTTTTTGTTCAACACATTGATTGTGTCTGGGTTCAAACTCAGTTTCAAACCCTCACCCTTTACTTTTCAAGTTCCAAGTAAAAAAGTCAGGGATTTGAATCTCCATTCCTCAATTTTATATTTGTCAACTGGTTTTTCATATTCTATTAGGCCTCCATACATAATTTATTTGGGCTCATAGGCCCATGAAGCAGTCTAATATAGACGCATTCCTAAACGAAGGGCCCAGATCATTCTAGAATCCACAAATCTAATGTCAAAGAAAACTCTTGGAACCAACAAAAATTCCAGAAGAAAAGCTAAGACCATCTCCAACCGAAGGGTCCAGATGGCCGAAAATAGAACCGAGGGCTAAGCCAAATGGCTCATAGGCCCCACGGGGAAAAAAAAGGGGTGGCCCAATCCAGCCAGCCAGCCAGCCTCGGGCCGGGTTGAAAATTTCATTATTCTTGTCGGTTATAACCGACAGCATTGTAGTTATTCTTGTCGATTATATCTGACAGGAATTGTAGGCCAAAATTTGAAATCCAAAGCCGTTGTTTTTATTTTTTTGTTTACAAAATTTTTTAAAAAAATTGAAAAAAAAATTTCCCTATAACTTCTAAACCGTTAAACATTACATAACATTAAGTAATATGAAAAAAACATTAAACAATATTACACAATAAATTATGTTTTTAAATCATGCTGACGTTACCTAGCCGTTGGATTTGAATTTAAGTTGTAGTTTTTAAATAATAAATTATATTTGGTCCTTTAGCCCTCGATTAGAGACAGTTTTTTATGACAATGCTAAAAAGAGCCCCTATGGTCCTTTGACCCTCAATTAGAAATAAAGACAAATATAATCATATATTATTCATTAAAATATTAATTTCTTGAAATGCGTAAAACGAGCCTCAGTCTTCTGTTGGAAATTGCCTAATTTCTCTTCCTATTCTGTGGTTTCTTAACCAACACGAAGACTCTGATTTCTGAGAACATCAAAAGCTTCCAAATACGACCAACGAGCAGAGAGAGAGAGAGATGGATTTCGAGCTGAGAAGAGCGAGAGAGAAGCTAGAGAAGGAGCAGAAGGAGAGGAAAGAGAGTGCGAGGCGGAAATTGGAGAAGGAGAGGAAGGCCAAAGAGGAAGCTAAGAAGCAGAGAGAAGCCATTGACGCCGAGCGGTCCAGACGCCTCTTCGATGCCGCCCAAGCCCAACTCAAGGTCCCTTCTCAATTCCCATTAATTAATTTCTGGATTGCTTTTGATTGTTGAAATTGGTCATTTTTTCTTCTTGAATTTAAGCTTGTTTTGTACACTGATTGCTCCAACTGTTTAGGAAGAGTGTTTGAAATTGCATTGGGTTTCAAAATTTTGTGACTTTATTTGTAGAAAATCGCATAGTTGTTCGAAAGCTCATGACTTTATTGGTAGAAAATCGAGTAGTTCTTCAAATGTTTATGACTCGATTCATAGAAAATTGAGTAATTCTTTGAAAATTTATGACTTTATTGATAGCAAATCTTCGTTTTTTTCGTTAATCCCTGTAAATTTTCGAACACACAATGCCTTGGCAATCCGTGTCGTTGGAATCCAATAGCTAGTGCCAGATGTTATTCTTATCTTTTTGGAGCATAGGCCCTATGATAACAATGTGCCCGGGTAAATCTTAATGGCAATTGATTTGTTCCTACTGTCCTAAATGTACCAAATATGTATCACATGAATTCGAATCCGTATGGACCTGCTTCCTTTAATCTACACAAGGAGGGTTCTCTTAATAATAGTATAGATTACCCAAAAAAGCCGTATTTTATCTTTGTTATTAAGGTAGTGATGTGGGAGGTTCAAATTTTTTTCAGTTGATTAATTGATTTTTTTTTTTTAATAATTCCAACTATATTTCTTCAGGTTGATCAACAAATGCAAGAAAGTTTACTTGTCGGACGGGGAATCATGTTTTACAGCGTATTTGAAGCTGTACGTTGCCAGGGTAGTGGAGATAAGATTAAGTTGCCAGCTTCCTGCTTCAACGAATTGCAAGATCAAGGTGCGTTTGATCAAGGACCCTTGTACTTTAAGTTGTCAACAGTACATCAAGGGGGCTCATCAGAAATGATTGATGCTGATAAGGAGAAGGGTAGGCGCACCCATTCGGGCGTTTTGGAGTTCACTGCAGATGAAGGTTTTGTTGGGCTTCCTCCTCATGTCTGGCATAACTTATTTCCGACAGATACACCAAATATTCCTTTGATAGAAGTTCGCTATGTCTGGCTTTCTAAAGGGACTTATGCAAAACTTCAACCTCTTAGGGTAGGTTTTTCAGACTTGCCCAATCACAAGGCCATCCTCGAAACAAGCCTTCGTCAGCATGCCACCCTTTCTGAAGATGATATATTTACAGTCAACTACGGGGAGCTGGTATATAAGTTACAGGTCCTTGAATTAAAACCCTCTTCAAGTGTATCTGTTCTAGAAACGGATATTGAAGTTGACATAGTTGGTGCTGATAATGATTCGGAGAAGACTCATGAAAATGTCCTAAAACCACTTATATTTGGACCGTTAGAATCTGGAACGGTTGACGAAGGGCACTACACGTATTACAAATTTACCATAGATAATGATACTTGGGAGAAAATTGCGTCAGGGGATGCAAAAGTTGAGGTGAGGATAGAAGCGGAGCCAAATTCTGGAGATACTGATATTTACATCTCTAAGCATCCTCTCATATTCCCAACAAGGCACCAGCATGAATGGTCATCCCATGACATTGGTTCGAAGGTATTGATCCTTGGCTCAAAAGACAAGAGCTTGGAAGCAGGAACTTACAGTATTGGTGTGTACGGGTTTAAGGGAACAACCAAGTACCAAGTATCAGTGAATGTTCAAGATGACAGTAATCGGACGATAGGTCAGCAGGCTGTTTCGTCCTCATCACCAATGGACATGGATACTGTAGAGTGTAAGAATTGTAAGCGTTATATACCCAGTCGCACAATATCGCTTCATGAAGCCTATTGTAGCAGACATAATGTTGTTTGTCACCGTACTGGTTGCGGAGTTGTTCTCAGGGTTGAGGAGGCCAAGAATCACGTCCATTGTCCAAAATGTGGGCAAGCTTTTCATCAGGGGGAAATGGAAAAGCACATGAAAGTGTTCCATGAGCCACTTCACTGCTCCTGTGGAATTGTGCTCGAGAAGGAAGAGATGGTAAGAACTATTCTACCCCTCCCCCGTATTGCATCATTACATTTTTCATTTACTTTCATTGCTAAAAAGTTTCTTTCAAATTAGATCATTAACTATGAATTTCTTGTAACGGGCCTAATGGCTGAAATTCTCTGTTTTTGCCGTGTTCAGGTGCAACACCAAGCCTCCATTTGCCCCCTTCGCCTAATCGCATGTCGATTCTGTGGGGACATGGTTCAAGCTGGAAACTCCGCTATAGATGTTCGGGACAGAATGAGAGGATTGTCTGAGCACGAGAGTGCGTGTGGGTCGAGAACAGCCCCGTGCGAAGAACTAAAATTCGTGTGTTCCAAGTTTCCCGGCATTGTCTAAGCATGCTTGGACGTGTGTTTGAATTGTATCCTTTGTGCATGTGACGATGCATGTGTTGTCTTGGACATAAATAGTGACGAACAAGTGGGAACATTTGGGAAAGATGTCTGCCTACTCGCTGCTGCGGATTATTTGTGTTAATAATTTCTTTTGATATTGGCCAATTGTAGTGCTCCTGTGCTGTACTGCTTTACGTTAGCTGTTTTCCAAAGAGACATGCCGCGCATGTTGGCTGTTTTCCAAAGAAAATATGTTTGTTAAGCTGTCTGACAAAAGACATTGTAGTCCCAATTTGATATCCCATGTGTTTTTCTTGTGTATTCTTGATAAACTAGCGTTTGTATAAATATAGAGAATGATTCGTTTGGGATGCATTTGTACGTGTGTCTTACAAAAGACGTTGTCGACGCACCCCAAAACAAGTCATTCTCTTGCAAAGAACCCTTTTTTCTAGGTTAGTACTAAACATATGGACTTGTTAATTGTGGAAGTTGGCAATGCAAAATGAATGTCACAACAAGTACAGGAGAGGTTCAATCGGATGAAAATAAGCAAGTGTTATTCACACTTTCCACCCATCTCTTACTTAACGTTGTGATGTATCAAGAGGAAAAAACAACTTGCCTGCAACAATTTTGTCACCCTTTAATCTCACATCATCACGTGATTCACGTGTTGAGAGAGACGAGTAACCAAAGATAGACATGCAAAAATGTATCATATGTTTGCAAGGCCAAATTAGATTAATAGTCCATGTGGCGATAAGTTATTCGGAAAAGAGCTTGTGGTAAAGATTGTTAACAAATTTAATCCAAAAGTAAGAATTCTATCAAATCTCTGTTGGGATTTAAACCCCTACCCGACCATCCTCCCTTCTCCACCGTCTTTAGCTCCCTCCTTTTCAATCAATCCGACCTTCTTTTTCTCCATAGTCACGGGTCACCCGCAATTCACTTCATCTATGTCTTATATTTATCAAAATTGCTACTATTATCATATTTTTCATACCACATTTATATCACATCTCTAATAAAAGTAGAGTCTGCTAACACATATGTGGGTCACATCTCTATTGGAGATGTGGTATAAAAAATGTGATAAGAGTAGCGGTATCCAGCCGAAATGTATACTACTGTATCCAATTGATTGCTATCAATATAAATTCACATTTTGACATTCCTAGTTCTCCTTTGTGTTGGTCGAAGTGATTTGACTGCGATGAACATCCCTTAAGAGGGTGTTGTGACTTTTGTTTTTCGGCTTAGGAAGTCGACATATCGCTTTTACTCACATAGGCCTTCTGCTGCCCACGCTCTACCACATTTATTAGGAATCATCTCAAAATTACGAGATCTATATGTTTTGATCTCCCTTGATCCATGCTAATCGGACTTAATGTGAGAGGTGCCCTAAGGCGGAGAAAATTCTTACATGGCCTCAGGGACTAGGCGGCATGCGCATCATACTTAGACCCAACCACTGTGAAATTGACCGAGAGATACTCTAATGTAACCAGTGATGCTACATTGCAAACATCCATAGATGTTGAGGTCAATTTTTAGCAACATTCATTGGACCAGTAACGCCACTAAAACTATGCATTAGTCGCAAGAAAGTCTCTCCACTCCTTATGTCTAGTGCCGCATACTAAAAGATAAGTACAAAAATGATTCGTTGGACAGCTTTAGCGAAGTTTATCTCCAGCTCCACTTGTCCTTGTGAACGGTAGAATTTCTTCGTCCATGGAAACTACTTCGCTTCTTCCACAGAGAACCAAAATTCCACAAACCAAATCCGCCGCATTGATCCCAAAAAAATGTTGGAAAATAAATATATAAAAAATAAAAAAAAATTAATCCAGCAGACCCTTTCTCCTGATTGGATTGGACGGTGCATATTTAATGTGATCAAAGTAGAAAAAACAATGCATTCCAACTCATCTCTGATTGGCGGGTTGGACTCGGCTGTGGGGCCCAGTCGACTCATACTCCTCCTCTTTCCCTCTTTTCTGGTTCCCCCGGTATCTGACTCTTGTGAGAGAGAATGGACGAGGTGATGACCGCTGCGGATGCGACGACGTCGTCTTCGCTGTCGACGGCGGCTGCGATCCCATCGAACCTCGCTCTCCTCGCTGCGTTCCTGGCCTGCGCTCTCGCTCAGTTCCTCAAGCTCTTCACCACCTGGTCAGTACAATCTCTCATTTCTGCAGCTCAATTTTGCGATTTGAAATTAAATTTGGAATTTCTAGGGTCAAATTGGTGTGGAATTGAGTCTTTTGTGAGTTTTTTTAGGTACAAAGAAAAGAGATGGGACTCGAAGAAAATGCTCGATTCCGGCGGGATGCCGTCGTCACATTCCGCCACGGTGACGGCTCTGGCCGTCGCCGTTGGTCTTGAGGACGGCACCGGAGGACCTGCCTTCGCCATTGCCTTTGTCTTAGCTTGCATTGTATGTACAAAAGTTTCAACCTTTTCCCTTCATTTCATGTTTAGCTGCAACGTCGCCGTTTTGGTAAACATATGTGAACGTTTTCAGGTTATGTATGATGCCTCAGGAGTGAGACTTCATGCTGGTCGGCAAGCCGAGGTAACTCTTTGAGCTTTGCGTTACATAAAAATGTAATCTTGTTTTTTTTATTTTCCGACTTGTTATGTTGTTAGACTGTCAATTTGAAAAATCGATTGGTGGGTTTTTGTTTGGATATGTGCCTCGAGTTACTAGTTTTGCACGTAACATATCAGACTGCTTGATAAGAGAATGTTATATTTCCGACTCGTTATGTTGTTAGACTGTCAATTTGAAAAATCGATTGGTGGGTTTTTGTTTGGATATGTGCCTCGAGTTACTAGTATTGCACGTAACATATCAGACTGCTTGATAAGAGAATGTTTTCGCACTTGTGTGTGTGATAATCGCGAACTATTGTTGCAGTTGCTGAACCAAATTGTGTGTGAGCTTCCTCCAGAGCATCCTTTGTCCAGCGTTAGACCTCTGCGCGATTCACTTGGGCATACTCCGCTACAGGTTTGTTGCACTACTCTTGATTGCTGCACATCCCTTGAGATTTGAGTATATCATGAGATTAGCTGTGTTTGCTGCATATGATTTGTTGATCCCATTCTGCATTTTGGTCCTCAAATTACCCACCAAATCAATACAGAATCTCTTATTTAACGATAAAAGGATTGTTTTTCTCATAATTCGTGTTCCTACCCCAAGAAGTAAATCAGTTGAACATGTTTTGTAAGCAATGGCATGATGTGCGCATAGCTGTCTAATGATAATCCGTTTACACGTATGCACTACTCCTCTTTCCGTGTCTGGAAATGATGTTAGTTGGTAGATGTTGTTTCACCGGACAAGACTGGAGTGTTATTCATTAACCGTCGTGTATTTTTCTCTGATCACTAATAATTTTTTCAGTATGAAACAATCACAAGGTTTTGCTTTAGGATAATTCGGGCTAAAATATCCATACTAGTTAATCGGCAAGTCTCGTTGACCATTTTTCATTTGGTTTGGTCTCAGGTTGCTGCAGGTGCTGTGTTGGGATGCATAGTAGCTTACCTAATGAGTAACACCAAATAAGATACCTTCGCGACCAAATACCAATTCTTTGAGCTTCACACTAGTGGACTGTTAACTAGATGCAGTAGTTTTGGCAACGACAGAGAACGAGCTGATGTAAGATGGTGAACTCCTAGTTTACTGAAAGCGTGTAATGTAAAGTTGTTTAGGGAATAGGGGCCTCCACCCAAATGTTGGGGGACTTGTAATTTTTTATGGATTTGAACATTGTTCTTGTTGTGTATACAGAAGTTACCTTCACTGAATAAAAGACACCCCCTTGTGAAACTCTTGATGTTCCAGCTGATGTTGTTCCTACTTACTTGCGCGTCAATTTTCTCTGTAATTTACCCTTACACGCCTCACGGGCTCTTACATGACTCGCGCGGATGTGAGTAGCCGGTCCATCAACACAAAAGCCTGTCGACCGTCCCGCAACTATCCTACAATGATTTAAATCAGATTAGGTTTGATTCGTCCATCATTCCATTGTGTCAAATGCTTATTCTGGCAGTGCTTGCCAAAAACTAAATTATCAAATTAAAAACTACTTAATTAAAAGAAAGATGCTTGGAGAAAAATTTCTTAAATGAGGAAGGGATGCGTTTCATTGCCACTGGGTTCTAAACAAATAACAGAAATGGAGAAACAGAAACGCAAAAGTGCAGTTTCAGCTTTCCTTATTAATTGATTGACTCGGTTACCTTCAGTCCATTCTCTCTCTCTCTCTCTCTCTTACACAGATTGCACGAGGAAATGAGAGGAAAAGTAACCATGGCCAAGAAGAGAGCTTCTTCATCATCCATGAGCCGGCTTTTGAGCTTCGTTTCAAGGCTATTCATCGTTCTCAGCGTCTTGCTATGTCTATTGGCTTTCCTTAGACTAATCCATTCTCAGTCCAAGGACCAACCGCCAGTCTTTGCATCCCCAACAAGGTTTCCCACTGTCATTCACGATAATCAGTTTGAAGGCCCTCCAAAAGTTGCTTTCCTCTTCCTTGCCCGCCGGGATCTTCCTCTTGATTTTCTTTGGAACACCTTCTTCAAGGTTTGTTTGATAATCTTACATCCATTTAAAATGGTTGGATCAGGACTGAATAAGAAAACAAATAACAAGAATGAGAGTTCATAGATCATAACCAAAACATGAAGAGAGAGAAAGAGAGGGGTTTTGAATCTTTTGATTTGTTTTGTTGGGACCTTTGCAGAATGGTGATGCGGCAAATTTCTCGATTTACATCCATTCGGAGCCTGGTTTTGTGTTTGATGAACCAACCACAAGGTCTGCTTTCTTTTATGGTCGACAGTTGAACAACAGCATTCAGGTGCACTTTTAGCTTTTTCATGTACTTCTACAATTACGGATTCAATTTGTTCGTATCTTACGCTGTCGTTAACATTGACAGAAAATTTTGTTTCAGGTAGGGTGGGGGGAATCGAGCATGATAGAAGCAGAGCGCATACTACTCCAAGAAGCTCTGCGCGATCCAGCCAATCAAAGATTTGTCCTTCTTTCAGACAGGCAGCTCTTCACCTCTTTCATATTGACCCCTTCCAACCACATTGCAAGCCAGTTTTTTCTAAATTTTCGTGTGAAAAAACCGCTGAATCATGTTACTAATTCTTTTCATCTGCTTATTCCACAGCTGTGTACCTCTATACAACTTCAGTTACATTTACAACTACATAATCTTGTCTCCGAAAAGCTTTGTAGACAGGTATATATGGTATCTGCATAACGCAAATGGATTTTTTTTGAAATACCTTCAAACTTGTGTTTCCTGCACATCGAAGAAACAGCGAAGCTGAAATTTTTGTATTCTCTGCGTTATAGCTTTGTCGACGGTCATGCATTACGTTATGATCCGAAGATGGCACCTACTATACCTAAGGAGAGATGGCGTAAAGGATCCCAGGTCTTACATCTGTTATCATCCTTGTATATTTGTTAAATTGAGAACAAATTATTAAAAAAAAAAACGAAAAAGAAAACAGTTTGGGATACGCAGACAATCATCTAAATTTTGGAATTTTTCATTTCAACATATTAAATCTTCCTACATTGAGGTAATGTCAACTTGATCGCAGTGGATGGCTTTGGTGAGAAGACATGCAGAAATCATCGTCAATGACACGGCCGTCTTTCCCGTCTTCAGGAAATTCTGTAAGGTATGCAGGGAGGCATTTTCAAGTCCTATTTCCATTTTCCGGAACATTTTGAAGAGTTTTGAAGACTCTTACTTTACAGTGATCTGTAAATTGTTTATATCTTGATACCTTGCAATGTTGCTCGGTTTTCAGCGATGGCCGCCTGGAGATTTAAAATGGAGGAGGAAACTTCTTGTGAGTTAATTCCATCCTTTTTAAGCTTTACTTGAGAAAGAAGAAAAAGGTTTAGCCATTTTCTGGCCTTCTAAGAGTACGTATATGCATGTGTTTGTATTTCACAGGCATTCAATTTCGATATCAAGTATCTATGGCAGACATTTGAGCAAAAACGCAATTGTATCCCCGACGAACATTATGTCCAGACACTACTGGCAGTAAGCCGATGCTTTTCAATCTTTTTTACGTTAAAATTTTAATTTTGAGCTGATTTCGGAATGTCTATTGGCGAGTTTTTCATTCAAACTCTTGATGATTTATGTATTGTAATAAGGTAAGTGGACTTGAGGACGAACTTGAACGAAGAGCACTGACCTACACATCATGGAATCAGTCGGCAGTAGGAAGTAAAAAGAGATCTTGGCACCCTATAAAGTTTGATTTTGCGGATGCAGGGCCTCAAAAGATCAGGGAAATTAAGGTGAGTTCTTATATCGATGTTTTTCTCCGGTGCTTCACTTCTCAAGTGCGAATAACGGTAATGTACCACTCCGAGGGGAGCAATGTACTAGTCGGACAAAGTGCAGCGCCGAACTGTGGAAACCGCTTACGTAGAAACAATATAACACTCAAAACAAGTCTCTAACACTGATTTCACCTTGCTCTACAGGATATCGAACATGTATACTACGAGTCTGAAGGCCGAACGGAGTTCTGCCGTGCGAATTCCAAAGTCGCTCCTTGCTACTTGTTTGCGAGAAAATTCACTCTTGGAGCTGCTGTGCGGATTATGAGAGAAGGTGTGGTTGGTCCTTATGTGTCATTTAATTGACCTGTAGCTTTAACCAGATGTGTTTTTTGTCCTAGTGCGACAACTACACCGAATTACTCTTTTACAATCACCAATTACACACGCATTAACCTTGGCCAAATGAACATAAATGAAAGTTATCCCTTTAAAAGATTTTACTTCCTCACTCTACTTGTAACAGACACGTTTGACTTTGGTGGCACCATTTAAAGGCTTTAGGTACGATAGTAATAGGTAGATGAAATAATAAATTGGATGAAGACTTTCACTTCTTATCATTTACTCCTTCCGGGTAAAACTTTCTTATATAAAAGGACTCTTGTAAATGTAAAAAGGGTTTTTATCACAAATGATCTTTAAGATTGATCAAACTCATCATTTTGGTCTCTCACTTTCAAAATCAATCAATGTCGTCCTTGATATTCACTACCGCACATCAATTTGGTCCTTCCGTTAAGATTCCGTCAACTATTCTATTAATTTGTATGTGGGACCCACAAATCCAATGAAATGGTGACACGTGGATTTACACAAAATAAGGGTCTTTATCGCAAATGGTCCCTGACATTGATCCAACTCCTCATTTTGGTCACTGAGTTTCAAAAATCGATAAATTTGGTCTCTGACTTTCAATACCGTACGTCAATTTAATCCTTTTGTTACAGTTTCCTCAATATTTTTGTCCCACTAATCCAAGCATATGACGCCAAGTGGATTAACTACAAGAAACTATTTTTTTTAAAGATTTAAACCTAAAAGTAAAATAAGAAACTAAAAATCAATTCTACAAGAAAAACTAGTCATCGTCGTTTTCATCAGGGTATGCTCAAAAAGAAAAGGAAGGCACTATGACACCACTGAAGTACTTGGCCTCCTAAACTCACTCCTCATTCTCTCTAGTCGGTTATAATCCTATCAAATTTGAATTGAATTTGGATTCGATTTTATCAAACTTAGATTGAATTTTTTTTTCAATTTGGGGTTGTGAGATGCGAGAAAAATGCAGCGCATAATACTCGCTAATTGATTTATCGATTTTTGAAACTCAGAGACCAAAATGAGGATTTGGATCAATGTCAGGGACCATTTGCGATAAAAATCTTTATTTTGTGTAAATCCACATGTCACCATTTCATTGGAATTGTGGGTCCCACATACAAACTAACTGAATAGTTGACGAAATCTTAACGGAAGGACCAAATTGATGTAGGGTAGTGAATGTCAGGGACAACATTGATTGATTTTGAAAGTGAGGGACCAAAACGATGAGTTTGATCAATCTCAATGACCATTTGTGATAAAAACTCATGTAAAGAATGCCCTCTCCTACCATTTCAATAAACAAAAAGTTATACTCTTACACTCACTGCAAATTCTAATCTTAATAAAAGATTTTCTCACCTTCTACTCCAATCATACTCTAATTTAGAATGAGGATTCTCTCCCATTCTACTTCTCTCTCCTCCCATCCCCTCCTTTTAATCTAGCCCATTCAAAAGAAATCTAATGACTTGAAGTTGTGCCACATACTTGATGTTAAATTAGGGAAAATTAGTATCCGGTCCCTAGTTTCTAATTTTCATTGATTAAAACCTTATTAGTTTTTAGATTTTGATCAAAGTCTCTATCATTAATATATTAATAAATTACATGTAAGTTACATAATTTTTATAATAAAAACTAGTAATTGATTTAGAGTTTTAATACTCAAACCCTTATTAAACTCCTAGTTAATTTTCTTCAAACATTTCCAAAATATAAAAAATAAAATTAAAATAAGTTTGTACCCATAATTTTTTTTTTATAAAAGATTGATATGTACCCATTCTTAAATATACCAATTTGTTATATGAAAAATGTACCCTTTTTTTAATATAAAATGTACCCATTTTTTTTATATAAAATTCATTCAATCTTTTCTCTGATCCATTTTTAAACTTATACGGGTACATTTTGAGAATGTATTTATGTCGAGTTTAATAGAATAAATTTAATATTGTTATTAAGCCTATTATCTTCTTCTTTTTGTGTTTTTGAAAAATATACCCATGTTTTGGTACAATAATTTTTTGGTTAGTTTTTTATGAGCGTACCCATGTGTGTATATATATATATACACACACAAAAAAAAAAAATTGGAGAATATAATTTATTTTGATATTTTTAATCCCATAAATTATGGGTTTTATTTTAAATCTTATTAATATAAATAATTACAAATTTTATTTTTAAATTAAAAATATAATAACCTTCATAGAAATACATTATTACATTAATGTCAGAGATTTCGATATAAAACTAAAAACCACAAATGTTTCAGTAAAAAAATATTGTTAGTTAGATACCGCATCCAAAATGTCCCTTTTTTTATTGCTTTTATTCAAACTCAATTGAATAAACAGATCATTAACAACTTTTTCCATCAAATGGTTGAACCTTTTCAACACCAATGGAGATAAAAGATGGCCAACCATGGCTGGTATGACTCATTGAATATGTGGCACAATTCTAAACCATTAGATATCTTTTAAGCGGCCTAGATTAAAGAAACGGATGAGAGGGGAAGGAATCCTAAACAAAGGGTCCATATCGTATGCACGAGAAGCAGCGTATCATACCTCTCAAAACCAACATAAATTTCAAACGCATCAAATGGAGGGAAACCAGTTCGTCCCGCATCTCTCAAACGCTCCCCCACTCTCATAAACATTCCCAAATCAAAACCCTAATTTCCCAATTCAATTTTCCCGATTGCAATGGCCGACACTCTGAGCCCTAATCCGGCAACCCAAAAGCAGAGGCTCCCAATGGCGGCTCGTCTCCAGTCTCCAACGAGCCCCTTCTTCCTCGGCTCCAACGACGACCACCGCGAGCGTGCGCAGGCTCGCGCAGCACGCGCCGCCGCGATAAGAAGAAAGTCCATTGCGCTCAATCTGCCGCCACAGCAGGGCGACCCCGATCCCGGCCTCGGCAAGGAGCAGATCCTCGAGCTGTTCCAGAATTGCATCAAACTTGCCAGTGAAAATGTCAGTTTAGATTTTTCTAGTATTTGAAAGTTTTGAAATTAATTTTTTTTTTTAACAAAAAGTTCAATTTTTTCTAGTAATTTATTTGTCAAATTAGTGAGGCCTTTTTACAAAATGTTCGATGTTTATCTGTTTTGTGCAGAAAATTAATCAGAAAAATACATGGGACCTGAATTTGATAGACCATTTAACGGATATTATTAAGGTTGAAGAGGAAAACGATGCAGAGACGAATTTTCAAAAGGTAAATTGCACATTTGATACCATGACATTTCGGATTAGTTTCGTTATATGAAATCTATCAATACCAAGATTTGGTAAAAACACTTTTGAAGTGAGAGCCGAAAGCTCACATATTCAATTGGGTACGCTATGTTTGCTTAAATATGTATCACTTCTCTATCTGTGCAGGCAAGCTGCACTCTTGAAGCAGGAGTCAAGATTTACTCAATGAGGGTGGATTCAGTACACTCTGAGGCATATAAGGTCCTTGGTGGGATGAATAGAGCAGGCCAAGAAGAACAAGGTTGGGTTTGCTATCTGCTATAACTTTGCCCTTTTGTTTTTTACTCAAGTGTTTACTCTTGCAAGCCAAAAGAAGTGTATTGATTTTAAAAGTAGTATTGTACTTGATTCTGAACAAGGACAAACTAATTTTGTGGAAGTTGCGTTATTGGCATATTAGTCATTGTACTGTTTCAAGGTAGATAAAATCGGTAGTGTTGTTGTATTAACCTTTGCTTTTTATCACCTATATAATGAATTAGAGAACATATAATCAATGACCTTTCTTGGCAGAAGCAATGTGATCTTTTTATGGTTTATTGGAATGGTGGAATAGTTATCTTAAGCAGCTCATCTCATCTGTAATAGTAATTTCTTTCACGTTGGGTTTGTGCTTCATTGATCTTGTTATTATCGTGATACTGTTGTAATTTTAGATACCAGTGCAGAGGATGCCAATGCTGACAATGGAAAAGATGCGGCTAATTCCAAGCATGAGACGCAGAAAAAGGTTGACTATTGTCTGACTCACTACAATGATTTACTGAACTCGGGTTTACTAAATGCTGACATAAATCCATACATGCAGATATCTCCTTTATCAACGCTGGAATCATCTTTTGAGGCTCTAAATGTGAAAAAGTTTGACGGTGATCGCTAATCCTGAGCTGTCCTTATTACTAGTTTATAGTGTGAGATGCGGGGCCGAGTTTGTAATACAATTTTGTTTGTATTTTCAGTTGCATTTGCAGTTGATCCTCTCTATCATCAGACATCTGCACAATTTGATGAAGGTGGGGCCAAGGGTCTTTTAATGAATAATCTTGGAGTGTATGGTGGATGCAGAGTGCTTTTTGACTCTTCGGAAGTACCAGGGAAGTGCATAGCATCTGATAATCAACTCGATAAATCAGATACCATTGATCTTTCTTTTGCTAGTGGTGAGTTGTGTTTTCGGTATTCTATTGAGTTCTTCGTAAATCTCATCTTCCCATTTTTTTCCAAATAAGAATGATGTGGTATACTAACATTAAACTTTCATTGGTCTTTTATAGAATATGTAGAACAGATGGTATTGAACATGCGAATCAAAGATGAAATTTCACCAACTGTCAGGAGTTTAGTTGATCGATTTGATGAGGATAACAGAAGGCCACCAGATGTATATACATGTGATCAAGAATCAGCAGAGCAAGTTGATGCTGCCTATAACAACGAAGCTGATTTTGATTGTGATGTATCCGAGAATTGCGGGAACTGGGATTATGGTCATGATGACCAAACAAGTGTTGTGGAGGAGGGCCTTAACTGTGAAAGTTCAACTCTCCCTAGTTTTCATGAGGTTTTTGGAACATACTATTCATACAAAGTTTGAATCGTATATATTTGTTCCACCGGCCTTTTATTTTTATTTTTATGAATAATTGAACAATGACTTCATTCCCTGATAATTTTTTCAACTTTTGTAGGAAAATGAACCGGGTTTCTACCATGAACTTGATACGGATGAGAGACTTGAGAAAGTTGATGGGTATTTGTTCTTAAGTCTTGGATTTACTTCAAAACAAAATGCTTGGGCAGGTCCTGATCATTGGAAGTATCGAAAAACTAAAGGTCAGACTCAATGATCATGTCATCAACTAATGTGTCTATGTGTATTTGTTGTGGTTCAATAGTATGGTAACACATCACACAATCTGGTTTTTCAGTTTCCGAGAACGATCCTCCTGCAGATCAGCCAGAAACAGCTAAACAAAAGAAGACCAAAGCACAGCAGGATCTTGATTTCACAAAATCATTGGAAGAAGAGTTCTCAGATATTTTTGCTCCTCCCAAAAATCCGAAATCCTTACTGCTCCCTGCAAATAGAGCACCCTGTAATACAAAACTTCCTGAGGATTGCCACTATCAACCAGAGGAGCTTATAAAGCTATTTCTTCTACCTCAAGTAAAGGTAATGTGTGTCAACAATCATACCGTATAATTTTTGGTGTACTCTTTTTCTTTTTCATGATATGCCTTTTTTTTTTTTTTTTTTTTTTTTTGCTGTAGTGCCTTGGAAGGCGATGCAGGAAGTCCTCAGGTTATAAATTCTTCCTCATTTATAACAAATAGATATATCAGTAATTAATTTTTTTGGAACGTCCATTTGTTTTATCAATCCTTTTATTTATATATATTTTATTTTATGACTGATGAAATGTGCACGCAATTTATTGTACTTGGTGTGGTGTCAGATGAATCCAGGCAACAATGTGACGATGATGGGCAATTTCCATACTACGATGATGAAAATGGACTCGGGGGCCAATATGATGACGGAAATATCCATGGTGATGTGGAGGACTTTAGCACACTTGTTTCTCAGCCTCGCCAGGTAGGTTCTAAACTTTTCAGCTTGACGTAATTTGAGTTAGCTCCATGAGTCGGAATCTTAGTGTCATATGGCCTATGAATTATGTCTAGTTTTACAGATGTTCATCCCGGAGATGATAAGGATTGCAATCGTAGGAATAGTTTTACACTTTTAGTATGTAATTCGCATTAAAACAGATCTAAGCAGTTTTTGCATACGGTTTGCTTCCTACATTTAAACAATGCAGGTAAACAAAATTGAAGTCCAGTATGACAAGACTTCCAAACAAGTCGATGTCCAGGCTTTGAAAGAAACTCTTTGGAACCATGTACAAGAATCTGTTCAAACATCAATCCAGGTCGGCTAAGTTATTTATTTATATATTTTTCAGGAAGCACTTCTAAAAAGCACTTACAGGAAGCACTTCTATTTCTAAAAAAAAATTCGACAGGCTTTTGATAGAAGCGCTTCCAGTAAAAACGCTGATCAGTAGGAGTGCTTTGTAACGTAATTTCTGCATCTACCATCCTACTGTTTCGTACTCGATATGACATAATTTTGAGAAGGTAAATTCTGATTAATTTGATATTTCTGCTTTTGTAAAGGGTGAAGAACAATTGGCATCCTTCAAGCAAATGTTGGGCAACTTTCCGGGTGACTGCAGGGCTGCTGAAACTATCAATGACATCTCCCCTCACCTGTGTTTCATCTGCCTTCTACATTTGGCCAATGAGCATGGTTTGAGGATCCTGGGCACCACCAGTCTGGATGATCTCAGCATTCACCTTACTTGAGAAAGTTTGGAGCTTAACTCGTCATCCTGTTTATTATTTGAACAGAAAACGGAAATGTGTCTATAAGTGTACTTTACACCTTAATTTTATATTTTAAACTATCTTGAAGAGATTGTGACTTGTTGAGAAATGAATTGTGGTTGAATTTGTTAAGACTTATGAGCGTTTATTTTTGCACTTGAAATTTTATGTTCAAAGTTTATTCCTCCCAATCTCCCTTGTAAAAAAAAAAAAAAAAAATTGCTAGGTAAATAGCAGTAATGCGTCAAAGTGTACTAATTGGATTTACTAATGGCGAAGAAATACTAGAGCGATGCTAGCATCAATTTGGTCAACGTACACGAGTAACTTGTGGACTGTTAATGCAAGTGAATCTTACAATTGGTTAGGAAATACTAGATTAGAGCAATGCTCACAAATATACGGATAACTTATGAGCAATTAATGCAAGTGAATTTTACAATGCATCAACGGTTTTGGACATAACTACTATAGTTAATAATAAGTGGTAAGTTGTTTAAGTGATTAAGATTTTCTTTTCAACTCACTACGTTTTAAATTCAAGTTTTTTCTTATTGATAGATTAATTTAAAATATCTCTCGTAACATGCTCAACATTCAATTATTCAGTCGAATTTCGATGTCATAAAATATAAAGCTTACACAAATTTGAAAGTACCACAGAAAATATCGATCAAAGCAGTAGGCCACGTTTCCCTTCATGAAAAAAGACGAGGCAGGACATGTGCACATACGCAGCCATGTATCAATACATTGAATTCTTACGAAAAACGTAACAATGACATCAATCAACTGCCCTACATGTCATGTCACCACGGCTGCCTGACGAGTGCCTTGTCTTGCATTAAAAATACATACCATGTGTTTCTCCTCTAACGCACCATTGTTTAATTTTGTATGTTATTTTCGTTTGTTTAATTTTATGTGATAGTCAAAACTAAATATGCGTATGTGAGAAGTTAAAAAGAATGTGAAAATTAGTCATCTTTCTCTTTATGCACATGTGTCTTTTCATTTCTTTTTCATTTATTCAATTTAATGATCATAAATAAAGACAAATGATTTGTAACTTTAGTTAGGAGAAAATTTTCATTGTGACAGGAACACGGATGATACATCTATGTGTTTTTATGCAAGTGGTGGGAAATTGTATTTTTTAAGTTATTAACATTTTAACACACTTATCTCACAATTTGTATAGTGACACGTGATGTACCATCTCATATACCGATCACATTGAAAATTTTCTCCTCAGTTAATTGAGAACATTTACCTTTACGCCTGATGTCCTGTATTTAAATTTCCATCTAAATAGTTTAATATAGATATTCTATAGTTTGTTAAAATAAAAATAGAGTATGCCCTGAAAACGTATACTATTATTTGTCCCCTTTCAAACAAACAAACAAACAAAAGTCCACTAAAGTTTATTGGCTTATCCACCCTTTCAAACAAACAAACAAACAAACAAAAGTCCACTAAAGTTTATTGGCTTATCCACCCTTTCAAACAAACAAACAAACAAACAAACAAAAATCCACTAAAGTTTATTGGCTTATCCACGAAATAAAAGAAATATAAAAGAAACATTGTAGCTGATAGACTAATAAGAAACACGGGTTTTCTTGTCCACCCATCACGCTCAAAACATTTACAACCATTCAGGAACTTTACCAAAAAGGATTCTCATTTTTTTAAAAAAATAAGGACACCCTTTTGACCGTTGGATTGATTTTAATGAAATTGTGTGGTTGAGATTAAAACACAGGCCACACAATCTCAACCACACAATTTCATTAAAGTCAAATCCAACGGTCAAGAGGGTGTCCCCATTTTTTTAGAAAAATGGGGATCCCTCTTGTGAAAGGATTCCTACAACCATTTATCTGTCGATTAAAATTTGATTCATTAACGAAATTTATTTTGAACGGAGCTTGATGGTTGAAAAAACAGCAGCATCTCGTGCTGCTAGCAAATCACGGATAGACATGTGTTAAAGTAATTGATTTTTTAATCATAACTTGGACACTTGTCCTCCGGTGATTCGCTAGCAGCAGGAGCTGTTGCTGATTTTTTTCAGCAGTCAAGCTTTCTCCATATGCATATAGAATGTTGTTATTGGTAGATTCATCTTCACTTGTGAATTGCAAGTGATAAGTTTAAGTTCAAATCCTGTAGATGACTAGTATGATATTAATCTATTTATTCACTAATCGCTACATATATAAAATAAATTACTGACAACGTAGTTAACGTAGTTGAGATATATATAACGAGCAATTTTGAATATGTACTTGAAACACGGTCACTTATTTGTTCAAAACGTAAGACGTGAATTTGTGTTAATATACCCTACAACTACAAATGAAGAGCAATTTACATTCAACGGAGTTAAACTAGGACGCCACAATATGCGTGAACAGTTCCATATAAGTTTTTATATAGATAAAATATCTCGATCACATTATTTACTTTAATTATAACAGATGAAATAATACAACTTGTTTTAGTTTACAATATAGCAAGTAAAATATTTCCCAAATTTATATAGCCATAGCTCTTAAGCTCACATCTGGAAAGAGCACACCACAATCGCCTCTCTCGTTTCACAACACAAAATCTCAATATCCAACAAAAATAACATAAATCGTGGCGTTCATGATGAGCATAACCCCCGGCATCCCACCGTCACCGTCACCGTCACCGTCACCACCAACGCTCACTCAACCACAACCACCAGCATCTATGCCAGTTCGTACAATCCCCGGAACTTACGGCTGGCCGCTCCTGGGCCCCATCTCGGACCGCCTGGACTACTTCTGGTTCCAGGGTCCCGAAACATTCTTCAAGAAGCGCACCGAGAAGTACAAGAGCACGGTGTTCCGTACAAATGTCCCTCCCAGCTTCCCGCTGTTCGTCAACGTCAACCCCAACGTCGTCGCCGTCCTCGACTGCAAGTCCTTCTCGTACATGTTCGACATGGAGTTGGTCGAGAAGAAGAATGTTCTTGTCGGCGACTTCATGCCGAGTGTTAAGTTCACCGGCGACTTGAGGACCTGCGCTTATCTTGATACATCCGAACCCCAACACTCCCAGGTTTGAATCAACTCGTATCAACTTTTCTTTTTCTCTTCTTCTTTTACATATACGGTACCTATAGATTTCTTTTTGTATTAGAGCGATATTTTGCACTAATCTAATCTAAATTACGAGAGCGGAAGTGAGACTAAAACTAGGGAAGAGAGTGAATGTACACATACTCTAACCAACTTAACTACGCTTAGGTTGGCGAAATAGTTAGGAAAATTGGTTGTTCTAATGATTTTATAGGTGCTAAACTAACCAATTTCAAAAAAAAAAAAAATAGTATATAATTAAGGATAACATGATCGGTTTGTCCAATCGATATGGCAATCATAATAGTTCGCTGATTTTTGGTTGAACAGATTTTCAGAGTTTCAGCTAGTACAAGCTTGAATTTCTTTATTTTTTGGGATCAATTACAAGCTTGGAATTTTCAATTGTCTAAAAGGGTTGAGTGAGATTTTTGCAGTGTGGTTAAGAAATTAACATATCCAGTATTTTACTAGAAATATATAAATATGGATTGTCAGGCTGTAAATGTGGATTAATTTGGTTTTTCGCAACGTAATGTTTGGATAATTTATAAGTGTTAGAATGTACGATTCAGACGGTCATGGCAAAGAAAGAACGTCACCTGGTTTTTAGGAAGAGAAAATTGTGTTGAGGATTTAAAGATATTATTTGTTTCTAGTTGTTGCAGAAGCAGAAGTAGATTTTCCGATGAGGGACTGGTTGGATATGTTGGCTGGAAGAAAAGAATGGTTTGTGGTTTTTGTGTTCCTTAGAAAAGTCCCAGATGGTCCAAATCAGTCCAAAATGTATGCGAATATGATGGCGACTCCTACTCGTGCTCGTAGGGACCATTAAACAATTGGTTGGTGGTGATTTTTAGTTGCAGATGAGTGTGGGAAATGAGATATATGGGATTCATTTCCTACAGTTTCTCTTTCCCCCTCTTTTTTTGTTTTTTTGGAGTAATTTTTTTTTTTCGGCTGTGATTTTCGTACTCTCAGTATTTCATTGGAATGAGGGGTTGTAAAACTAGGGATCTAGACTTGAAATCACACAAAAATATTTTAGATAGATGAACAAATGTTATTTAAGGGTTTTTCTTTTACTTGCCGTCTGTGAAATTTGAACTAAAAATTTCATAAAGACTAGGGAAGGTTGTACAGTAGCTTTTTCTGTTTTTGTTGATACATGATGTGCTATGCAGAATGATCAAACGGGCTTCAATAGTACAACTCATGAAAAGGGTTTTCGTCTCTTTAGGGTTTGGGTAATCTGGTACCACGGCGGGATTTACTTTGCTAACCTAAATGCTTAGAGCATGCTTAATTTGATTGCGACACGAAGTGAAAAACGTTTTCATCTTGCAAGATATGAATTCTACTGTATAGTTGATCATCTTTTGGTAAGTTTAATTTCTATTAACTTACCAATACCATCTTAATATCTTCTTCGCAGATCAAAAACTTTGCCATGGACATCTTGAAAAGAAGCTCCAAGACATGGGTGCCTGAGCTCACTGCCAACCTCTCAACCTTCTGGGACACAATAGAAGCAGACGTCTCCAAAGATGGGAGTGCCAGCTATTTGATCCCACTCCAGAAGTTCGTCTTCAAGTTTCTCACTAAATGCTTAGTTGGAGCTGACCCGGCAAGCTCGCCCAAGATAGCGAAGTCCGGCTACGCCATGCTTGACCGGTGGCTCGCCCTCCAGCTCCTCCCCACAGTCAAGATTGGTGTGCTTCAGCCCCTGGAGGAGATTCTCCTCCATTCTTTTGCATACCCTTCTTTTCTTGTCAGTGGAGACTACAACCAGCTTTACCAGTTTATAGAAGAACATGGTAAGTTATTTCCAACTTAAACAAACTATCAATCTCATTCCTTTCGAGATATATTTGAATTCAAAAATTTTTTCTACTTGCATTCATTAACATACTATAGAGTATAAACGACATCTCCGCGTAAAAATTTTCTTGTTAGACTATTGATTAAGTTGATTATTGCTTGATGTGCGGTCCAAATTCACAGACTGACAACATAAACGTTTGTATGTCAACATAAGACTAAGGAGAGAGCATTAACATACGTGTCGCATAGGAGTCACCAATATACTACAAACTATTAGAGATGTGATCGATTATAAAATTAGTAAGAGAGCATCACCCTACATGTCTCTGACCTATAAAGGGCGTTAACATAATACTCGCTATTGGAGATGTGATCGATATGACATTGCTCGATAAGTCTAATGCTATCTATATCTTGATTTTATGAGTTCATGAATACAAAGGGACTTGTTTACAGGCAAAGAAGTAGTAAAGAGAGGTGAAACCGATTTTGGACTGACCAAAGAAGTAACAATTCACAACCTTCTCTTTGTGCTTGGTTTCAATGCATTTGGTGGGTTTTCTGTCTTTCTGCCAAGTTTGATAGGCACAATAGCAAGCGACACCACCGGTTTACAAGCCAAAATAGTCAAAGAAGTCAGAGAAAACGCCGGTTCAACTTTGAGTTTCGACTCGGTGAAAAACTTGCAACTGGTTCAATCCGTAGTGTACGAAGCCCTCCGGTTGAACCCACCGGTTCCTCTCCAATTTGCCCGAGCCAGGAAGGACTTCCAACTCAGTTCACACGATTCGGCCTTTGACATCAAGAAGGGTGAGTTGCTCTGTGGGTTTCAACAACAGGTCATGAGGGATGAGAAAGTCTTCGATGAACCGGACACGTTTAAACCGGACCGGTTCATGAAGAACAAAGAGTTACTGAACTACTTGTACTGGTCCAACGGACCGCAGACCGGTTCACCAAGTGAGTCCAACAAGCAGTGCGCTGCAAAGGACTATGTGACCCTCACTGCCACTTTGCTTGTGGCATATGTATTTCAAAGATACGATTCAATCACAGGGACCGGTACTTCAATCACAGCCCTTGAGAGGGCCAAGTGAGAGAGTGGGGTGATCACAGCCGTTGAAATGTGGATTGATGGATCACGCATGAATTTTTGTTTGTTTTTGTAAAATTCAGTGTCTGTGTAGGGGGTTTGTAGGTAATTAAACAAACAATGGCCAAAGCTTGGGGTGACCAGTTCAATTAAATAAAGTGAAATAGAAATTTAAGGAATTTATTGTGGATGATGGTTGGTAGGGATGGGCAATGGTTATGGCGGACGGGTAACCGTGGTTATTTATCCATAACCGTTTATTCTCATACCCGCATAACCGTTTACCCGTTGGGTAATTGCCTAAACGGTTATACCCATACCCATAACCATTTATAAACGGTTAACCATACCCATAACCGCGTACCCATTTAACCATAACCGTTTAATACCCGTTTACCCATTTATCCTTTCTTTTTTTACCATTTACTCATTTTTCACACGTGTTTTTTTAACAACTTGAAAATTAAAAAAGAAAAATTTGTCATAATTTTCTTTTTCAAACAATTAAACACCGTTATAGGTACATTCATCATACATTTCTGCATTTTAATTTTTTAAGTCCTTATATCATTCCAATAATTGAAATAATAGTTTACGGACGATATTTTTAACTGTTAACAATGAAGGTAATATAAAATTGGCTAAGTATTCTTGGGTTACGAAAATTATTAAAAGACAGTATTCTTTGGTTATTTAACTCGGAATGTAAAGTATTAACATAATATATATATATATATAATGGACCATGAAATCATGCACTATAGTCAATAGCATTGATCTAAGTTTTGTCCGATAGGGAATATAGTTTGTGTTAATTTTACATATATAAAATAAATGGTTAAACGGTTACCCGTTTATAACCGCGGTTAATACCCATAACCGCCCATTTAAATTTCGCGGGTAAACGGTTATACCCATAACCGTTTATTTATCTAAACGGTTACCCATAACCGTAACCGTTTAATTTAAACGGGCGGGTAACCGCGGTTACCCATAACCAATGGGTATTTGCCCATCCCTAATGGTTGGTACTTTTGGTGTTTGGTGGATCGTGCCCACTCCCCTACCTTGACTTTGTTTGGGATGAATTGACACAAATGAGTTTACGGTGCCTACCACTCAGTGATATGAATTTTACATGAAATTTATTGGGGAAACTTGATATAAGTCCAATTTTTTGAGCCAATAGTAGGAATAGTCCAATTTATCAAATTAAGTCCAATTTGTTATATTTAATTATTTAATTATCAATAGTTATCTGTTCAATAATAAGATTTATTATAAAAATCAAATTTCTTCCTAATTATCTCTTTGCTTATTTCTTTTTATTTATTTATTTGTTATTTCTCGTTCTTCCTTCTGCTTTAAACCCTATTTATAGATTTTATTTTTAATTTTTTTAATCAACCTATATCACAAGTTAATTATATTTATCTACCTATATGACACTTTTTTTTTATAATCAACCTGTCACAGATTAATGTGTCTTACTTGTAGGTATGTTATGTTTTTTCTACCTTTTAATTAGGTTTCATATCTCACGTATAGGTATAATATACATTCATATATTTGTTACTTGAGTTAGGGTATAATGTTTTGCAGATAAAATTATGTTAGTATATTAGTTTTTTTGTTATAAGATATTAATTATATTTTTTGGAGTTGGAAAATGCATAATATTAGAAGATTTTAATTGATTTTTAATATTTTAAAAAAATATAAAATGAGTATAAAAAAAATAAAAACATATAATTAGATAGCTGGACTGACTCCTAAAAACACTCTACCTTTTTGGACCTGGATCTAAAAGCCCCAAATTTATTTGGTACAAAGATCAATTGCATTCATATATGCAAGATTGAAGATGATTTTTAATGGAAAGGGTTAAAGGTTCAAAAATAAAAATAAAAAAATCTGATTATCCAAAACTCATGTTCAATGGATTGCTAGGCTATAATTCTATGGAGCTCATCAGCCATTATTTGACTGAAAGACATCAGGCTTGCCAAACATAGTCCTTCTCTTAGCTTTTTTTTTTTTTTTTTTTTTTTTTTTGGGGGGGGGGGGGGGGGGCGGGGAGAGAGAGCTCCTCAACTTCATTAATTGATTCGAATTCAACCGCTAGATTTGAAAATATCAAACAGTAATTTTATTGAATTAATTAATAAATTTAAAGTATAAACTTAAAGTTAATAAATTATTGAGAGGCTATGTTTAGTACTTTCAGTTGAAAATGATATATGAGTAGAGTCTGACACTGTTCATTTAATAATAATTTCTTACAAAGCATAACTCTGGAAGGAACTATATATAGGATTTGGATCCTCTCATGATCCAAAGGATTTGAGCCTGCGGATCAACTGATCTGGGTTATTCAAATTTGATCCAACGGCTACAATTATTATAACTTTAGAGGGAGCTCCATGTTTTTAGCCGTTGGATCAAATTTCAACGGGCCCAGATCATTTGATCCGCGGACTCAGATCGTTTGGATCCGGAGAGGATCCAAATCCCTATATATAATCCTTTCAGTTGAATATGACCTCACACTTAATTTTCTGAATCACTGAGTCATGCATACCATAGATGAAAAATTGCACAATGGCTTCAAAATCATGCATGCCCCCTCTTCAAGAATCAAGGATTATGCTAGTGATTTAATACTCATTGTCCCACTCTGTTTTTCATTATTTGGTCCATAGATCTTGTAGCTTTCTGAGACAACTAAAAGTTCCATTAACTATTGTCGTAGCGCCTGCTTAGAATGGATGGCTAAAAGTTTTTCCAGGAAATCAAAAGTGTTTCTGATAGCGTTTGATAGAAAAAGTTGGACGTGCTTCAAGGTCCTAAATGCACTTTTCAATGCTAGAACACTTGAAATTTTATAAAGTTTCAATGTTCTTCAAACAGAAGTGCTTATGAGCAAAATCTCTTTCAGCACAAGTGCGCCCCCCACGGACATGATGGTAGAGTAGTCAATTGAGTTGCTGGGGCAGCCTGGTTTTTTGTATGCTCGAACAAAATGAACTGATGGTCAGTGGAATTGAGCTTTTATAGAAATTATTGGACCTGGATTTCAAATGCAAGCATATCGAGTAATTGAAGTACCAACTTCATAGAAGCAGCACAGGAAGTGAAAATTTCCTAGATCAAATACAAAAGAGCTCAACATTAACCAATCAAGCTCAAGCCAGAACTTAGACAACCATCGATACTCTGACATTCAATGAAGAGTTTCTGGTTTCAGTCATACAAGTGGAACTTTCAACTATAATTCAGTGGAGAATGCGATGATTAAGGTTCTTGCCACAACATCGATTGATTTTGGAATGCTAGATAACACAACTAAGTTCTCTATACTTTTAACTGTAAATACAAATAATTCAGTTTGGTAAATGAAATTGATTGCATAGCATGCACGATTTAAGGTGAAGAAGAATAACCTAGTAAAAGTTTATCACTAACCAAGAGAGGAAGTGCCATGTTGAAGAAGACTAGCCTTTGGCTGTTCCAAAAACGCTATAGAGCTTTCTACACAGTCTGAACATTTCCTTGCGTCTGAGTATTAGACTTTGTAAGCCCTTCTTTCCACCCTCTCTGACGAGCCCTGAGCTCCCATAATGCTGTCTGTTTCCGTTGCGCCTCTAATGTTGCTTCAGCTTTCTCCCTTGCTTCTTCACATGTTTCCATCCCTGAACTGCACTTGTCTGCTTCCTTTTGATACTGGGATGCAATCTTCTTAGCCTCTAGTAGAGCCATATCAGCTCGTTGCTGAGTTTCCAAAGCTTCAGCTTCCCTAAGCTTCAACTCCTCAGTCAAAAGATCCACAAAGTTCTTCTCAGTGTCTTCATTCACCTCTGGATCATGCTTTGCACAGTCTGCATAATATGTACCAAAGAAATAAACAGACCGTAAAAAGAATATAAGAATTGAACCAAATCTGAAACCTTCCATGTAGCCAATCATTTGAATCACCAACTTTGCTTGCAAATGCAACGCAAAACCAAATTTAGGAAACTAAGTCCACATTCTATGATTTTGAGTTTCAACTTAACCTACATGTTCAACATTTGAAGGTTGGTTCAACCAAAGTAAGAAAATAACACATAAATATCAATGACACAAACTCTTCCTACAAAAGTGAAATCAACAACTATAAAAAGCAAGTTGAGGAAAAGGGGTGGTTGGGTTCATTCCAAAACAATGAAAATTGGACAGTAAAATCAGAGGACCAGATCAATTGCCAGTCCCACTAATGAAAGCTACGAGTCCACAGCTCTGGTTGCAATCTTAACTTCAAAAATTGTAACGAGGAGAAACCACACACAATCTACATAATCAATTCACATAACGTTGAGAGACAGAATGTATGTATAAAAGGGATTTAAGGAAAATAGGGTAAACAGGGAAGTTTATGTAACTGCAAGATTTGACATTTCTCCCCAAGAAAATTTGTCTATCAGGGAAGATCTAAAGGTGAATTTTTTTTGAGAAAATATTACTTCGGATTGAATGATATTTTGCGATTCAGACGGATTTCCTTGAAAACACTTTGTATTGAATATTTGCCACATTATTACAGTCCTTAACATGTACCACCTCAGGGGAATATTAATTATTCAACATAAACATGAGAAAGTACGCTACTTTATGGCAAGGAGAAGCTATTGATACCACAACACATTCAATCTAGAATCATACATACATGTTACAGCTAAATACACACACACACACACACACACAGAGATAAAGCAGTCAATTATATCATAACCCAATCAGTTTATATAAACATAGATGCAAGAGACTAACCTGCAAAGGAAATGTTGCTGAGTCCTGCAGACGAAAGAACAAGCCAATATAAGTATACATCCGATAATAATGCCAATCAACAACTAATAAATTAGTAAATTAGCCGAGTGAAGTAAACACCAGTTGCTTTAAAAATTCAACAAAAATCCAGAAAGGATTGAAATCTGTGAATCCAGTGGAAATATAAGGATTGGCATCACATCAGCACCAAATGTGTAAAACCCAACAGAATAAAAAGTGAAAAATGCAAGAGATCTAATCAGATCTGGCAAAAATGGATCATGGGAAAGTGAAAGAAGAGTAAATTACCAATGGGGATGGAGAGGAGAGGCTGAGAAGAGCAATCGCAGGTGCAAGGAGGGCAAGCGGAAGAGGAGGAAGAAGAAGAGTGGGAGACGGCGGCTAAGCCCTCCATGAAGTGCCAGTATAGAGGCGGCCCCACTATGTACCCGGCTATGCACAGCCCAACTATCACCAGCCCCGCCTTCAGCACCGCCGGACTCGTCGCCATCTCTCTCTTAATCTGGATTCTTCCTCCGCTTCAGCAATCGAATCGATCGGAAGTAGCAGAATTGGGAACCGGCGACGTCGATTCTCAACTGTTCGACCGCCAGTGTTTAGTTGAGACTTGCATCAAAGATGGCTGCTTTCTGATTTGTGGGAGGCAGTGACGCACTGACGCTGCTTTTCTTTATTTTTAATTAAATTCACTATTTTGGGAGTGAGATTGCCAATTAGGCCTGGGCAAAATACGAGAACCGAACCAAACTCGTACCGAATCCGGTGGATTCGATATTTTTTTTCGGTTCTTTCTTTGGTAAATATTTTTTTTGGTTTATTAACCGAACTATTTATTTTTTTAGTGTAAAAATATCGATGTATTAAAAAGAAATTTAATTTATTTGGGTTTACAAAATTAAATTTTATAAGGAGTTTTGTATAATTCTTCATAATCTATTAAAATTTTTGAGTAATAGCTTTCATCAAGAACGCGATTGTCGAGTTTCGTCACAATCGCTAGCATGCATGGTTTAGGAAAATGTTGTAAACAATTTGAAAGCAGTTTTAGAGCATCTCTAATAGTGTTGGTGAATTGAATAGACAACATTATTACTTCAAAGTGAATCGGTAAATGTACGCGGACGAAGTTCAAAACAAAACAAGATCGAAGTTTGTTCAAACAATTTTTAAGATTTGTAAATTCATCATTTCGGTCAGTTACCCAAATAAATCAAGTGCATACAAACTCAAACCATATATAAGTGAAATTAGTTTTTCGATGTTGCAATTAATGTTTTTGGTTTTTGTAGACATCCTGATGATTAAAAGTTAACGTATAATGGAATATATAGAGTGCTGAATTCTACTCACGTGTTTGAATTAAGTACTCTTATTCTCCTGGTAAATTAATAATAGTAATTTTTTTATAAAACTCTTAGCGTTGATAAATCGCACGACAGTGGACATGAGATACTGAAATACTTATGTGAATCTTCTCGGCTCACAAAAAAGTAAACTATGATGGAACCACTATATGGTCTCATTTTAAAAAAAAATATTTACAAAAAGGGTGAGAATAAAAATTAAAAAAAAAAAAAAACCCCAACGAAAAAAAGTAAAATTAACGTAAAGTGGTGGGAAGTATGGCGATCTAGTCACTCTGTGCCCCTCATCACCGAACCGCCTTATTCCACCACACGCATCGACAGCCACCAACCCTGAAAGTGGCGATGGAAATCCCGATGGATGTGATAAAGAAGGTGCAGATCTCGCTTCGGAAAGAAGCGAACATGTCGTCCTACGACCCAGACGACACGCCGTTGCCCAATCTGCCTTCGGTCGAAGAAACCCTGGCGGAGTTGGATCCATCGCCGCCGTACCTGAGATGCAAGCATTGCAAAGGGCGGCTGCTGAGGGGCGTTCAGACGCTGACCTGCGTCTTCTGCGGCAGAGAACTCTGCAAGGACCTCCCTCCTGACCCCATCAATTTCCGGGATACTTTTGGGTACCGGTGGCTGCTCCAGTCCCTGAGCTTAAGTGGATCGGTATGCAACTTGATTTTCTATCTTTTGTTTGGTTGATGAGAAAATTGAGATTAAGATGGGGAATAAAAAGGGGATTCTTGTTCTGTTTGGTTGATGCGAAAACTAGAAAGAAACGGAATTTGAATTATCAATGCGTTCTTGTGGAATGAAGTTCCGCTTTTCTGGAAAAAAGCAGGGATTTTAACAAATTATTTGTTTTGGTGCTTCTGGATGATGAAAAAGATTGAAGCTTTGATCGTTTTAGTGTACTTAATGTGTTTTACCAGCTTGTTGTAGCCACCCAACGGAGTAATGACTTCGTTAATTGCGTTCTCTGATTCGAAGCTAATTGAGTTAATCTACAGTGCATAGAAAACTAAAAAGCTTGAACGCTTAAAGGCGATTCTGAGATTATGCAGTGATGTAGAAATAATACATTGTATTTGTATATGATTTGTATCAAAATCTACTTAGTAAGATTATAAGCAGATCGCACACGAAATTTTGTACAGAATTGTAGTCCATTTGTTCAGTAACCATATCATGTATGTGGGAAATTATAGTTCCTGTCATTTGTTTGCTAGAAATGAGAGGATTATTGTCCTCTTGTTAACGTAGATTGTAGACTTTGATATTAATTTTGTGGGACTTCCTGAATACTTGGGTGAAGTTTGAGACTTTGGTTTGCAGGAGATAGTGGATTTACCTATTGGAGCAAATGAATTAAACAGAGGACAGACTGCTCGGAAGGATGAGTTAAGTCTGTCTGATCTCTTAAATCTTGAAATAAAATGGACCTCTAGGCCAGAGAAAATTGAGACTGATCTCTCAAATGAGACCCCCAATCTGCCCAAATTACCAGATTTGGCTGGAGTCAATCTTGACAACTTTTTCTGTGAAGGAAACAAAGATGGTGCTTCAAGTAGTTCTGAAGAGCTGTTCGGGTCTAACACACAGATTGTCAGTAAAGAGAGTTTCCAAGGTCATGAAACTCTTAGTTTGTTTGAGAATGTAAAGCCTTTCGAGACAGTTGTGCAGACTACTGAAGGAGAGAGTGGCGATTCTGGTTGGGCTGCAAGTTTTCAGTTTGCTGCTTCTGAATCGCTTCCTCAAGCTTCTGGAAACCTTCCTCAAGCTTCTGAAACCCTTCCTCGAGCTTCTGAAAACCCTCCTCAATCTTCTGAGAACCTTCCTCAAGCTTCTGAAACCCTTCCTCAAGCTTCTGAAACCCTTCCTCAAGCTCCTGAAAGCTTTCCCCAAGAATCAAAATCCCTTGACCCCTTTGTGGGTTCCACGGTGGATCTTTCTGCCCACATAGACACAGTATTTGGGTCTGTAGTGGACTCAACGAATGAAAAATCAAACCATAGTTTGACTGGGTCTACATCCATGTCCACCGACTGGTTTCAAGATGATCTGTTGGGCGTTTCCAACTCTGGGTTTTCTGGAGGGCCTGAACAATTTGAAACACTTGCGGAGGTGAAGGGTGGTGTCCAAGATAACCAATTGCAGACCACTAGCAACAAGGCTTCTGATAATAAGACTACTGATAAAGATGATGATTCTTTTGATGCTTGGAATGATTTCGCAAGCTCTACTAGTGCACCAAATCTTGTGGATAGTTCTGTAAAACAAAATGGTGTTGATTGGGTTCAAGACAACCAATTGCAGACCACTAGCAGCAAGGCTCCTGATAACAAGACTACCGATGAGGATGATGATTCATTTGATGCTTGGAATGATTTTGCAAGCTCGAGTAATGCACCAAATGTTGTGGATAGTTCTGTAAAACAAAGTGGTGTTGATTGGGTTCAAGACAACCAATTGCAGACCACTGTCAACAAGGCTGCTGATAATAAGACTACTGATGCGGATGACGATTCATTCGACGCTTGGAATGATTTTACTAGCTCAAATAATGCATCAAATCTTGCAGATAGTTCTGTAAAACAAAGTAATAATCAGACAACACCTGTTGATCACACTTCAGAAATAAATTTGTTCGGCGCAGCTAGCAACTCTGGTGACTTGGAATTTGGTAGCTTTTTGCAACCAGATTTCTCAGCAGGAGCATTTAACAGCTCCAGCGGTTCAACTGTAGTGGACGGAGCGCAGCCAGAGCCTTCTGTATTAGACAGGTGCGTGTATAAGCCAACTTATATGGGTGCTGGTGCTATTATAGCCTCAGAACCCTGTTTGGAGCCACCGTGGAATGCTGTATTTGCTGTTTTCAATAATCTCATACACAAAGCTTCATGGAAAATGTATTGCTACATTCTTTGATGAACATATATTAACCACCTTTTCTGTTGTGTGTTTAGGTTGGCTGATGCAAGCACAAACAATGGAAAAAAATCTGAAGATGTGGCGGAGGGCGGAGATGTTTCCAGTGCAAGAGCAGGATCAAAATCTGACGATGTGGAGAGAATAATGTCACAGATGCACGATCTCTCGTTCATGCTCGAAAACACTCTTTCAATGCCTCCCAAGCAAGACGAATTACATCCCCCTTATAAAGATTGAGACGGAATTCGTTTATGAGTTTCTATCATGTAATGTTGGTTGTTAGTATAATTCTACTTCTGTTTGTTCCCAATTTTGTATTTTACTCTTTATAATCTCATGTAGAAATGCTAAGCCAGACTAGAAAGAAATCAGAGTATTGACTTCATGATTGAGAATGGAAGAAATATATTGTAAGTTTTTTTGACCTGGCTATATTTTTAGCCGATCCTACTTAGTGGAAAAAAATTTTGTTGTTGTTGATTGGAGATGGGATGCAGTACGGCGGGCACAATGCCTCTCTGCCCGGACGGAATGTGAAATTTAACCGAAGGGTAGCAAGTGGAGAAAGAAATAAAGAAATAAAGAAATGAAGAAATGAAGAAATGAAGAAATGAAGAAAAAAAGAAAAAATGAAAAAATGAAAAAATGAAAAAATGAAGAAAAATGAAGAAAAAATGAAAAAATGAAAAAATGAAAAAATGAAAAAATGAAGAAAAATGAAGAAAAAATGAAAAAATGAAAAAAAGAAAAAATGAAAAAAAGAAAAAAAATTGGGAAAGGGGGGTCTGTCAGGCAACCGTGTGACCACCCCAGCCGGTTGTTACAACGGCTGAGAACGATCATCTACCGCTCGAATGATCCAAGGATCACAGGGCTATTAATCACGCTCTGATCACACGGTCATGGTTCATCCACCAGACTGAGGTTCCTGTCTCCTTAGAAATCAAGGATACAGAGGTACAACCTATAGAACAGATCCTGTTCAAGTAAGGTCGTGACCAATGAGGCGCAAAAGAGCTATATAAAGTCTATATATTCTTCTCAACTAGTCGATGTGGGACTATCTCAACCAATGCCAAAAAGCAATAAAAAGCAAGGCAAGTTTAACACAAACAGCTGTCTACAGGTGCATTTCAGTCTAGGAAGAATATTTTACAGCAGTTCGACTACAAGTACAAGCACTAAAACATGATACAGTTTAAAAGTAAAATTACAACAACGAAAACAAAGTGCACATTAGAAGCAAAATATTACAACAGTTTTCAGTCTGCATGGTTTTGGTATTTCATCTGTGGTGGGGATTGACCAGTCTTCACCGGGTGCCCGTTTTCGACCTCCGCGCCTGCGTCTGTCGGAGGAGCCCTTCTCGCAGTTGTAAGACACTGAACAAGTCGTCTCATACATGCCATGGATGTTGGGTCGTCCTGGAAATTAAATCAAGAAGAATTGTTTCAGTAAAAAATAAAGGGGCTGTGGGAAGAAATCCAACAATAAGTGTTTGAAGAACTTACAGCGATGAGGTTAATGACTTTAGGATCCTTCAAGCTCTTAGGAAGACACAACTTTCTGTAGTCAGCGTCCCTGCAATGAAAAATGTAATTAAGTTCAAAGAGCTTGAAGGATCTGGACTCGATCTGGGTACAGAACTTAATCAAAGAGCAATGAAAAATGTAATTAAGTTCAAAGAGCTTGAAGGATCTGGGTACAGAACTTAATCAAAGAGCAATGAAAAAATTCAAACATCAATTAACAAATGTAATTAAGTTCCTCGTTTGCTGACTCGATCTGGACTCGACTATTTCAAATAAATTAGACTAATGACATTCGGTAAACTTATAGATAAAGTGAACAGTCTAACATATTGTATGTTACTAGTCTTATTTAGAGTGTTGCAGGCTCGATCCTGAACTCGAATATTTTAGTTAAATTAGACTAAAGGACGACGGATATTTAACGAACTTGAAATTGTTGAGACTGGATAGTTAATTGTATTAGACACAAATATATTAGAACTTGCTCGAACTCAATTCCAATCTTGTCTAGTCCGAGAGTTGCGACGAGCTTAGACCTGGAAGTATTAACTATGAAGAGTAACTTACTTTTGGCCTTCTGCGAGTCTCATACAGCAACGAACGATAAGTTTAAGCAGCCGTAGGGAAGGCTCTTCTGTTGTAATCCTATCGAGCATCTTGGTAAGAGCTTGAGTGATAACGAAAAAACGATCATGGAAAGCGCAGCAGTACTTCTGTCCCTCAGGACTCATCAGAATCCTCTCCATTATGAATGTGGCCACCTGCATATACAGATAAAAAGATTTTTCAGCATAATTAAGTTTAGAAATAATTAATTATTATAAACTTCCTTTGTTAGTTTCTTACAGTTTTTGACAGTCCAGTGCCAACTTCAATGCAGCGCATGCAATGGTAGAATATTTGAGTTTGGAGAAGGAAAAGAACAGTCTCTTCATCATTGTCCTGAACCGGGGAAAAGGGGAATCCAGATTTAATTATGTCATTATGTTAATGAAGATTCAAGTCATAGAAAGCTATGAAAATGGGATATATAAGAAGTATAAACTATTTGCAGGACACTAAACAGACAATAAAGAGGTGCTAAATCGTTGTTTGTATATGGATTAAATATTTGTAACTAGTTTCGTCTGTGCGTTTCTCAAATGCAATCCATGATTCCAAATGTACATGCCTTGACAAGGGCACCAATAACGCCTAAGCTCGACAGCCTTAAGTATTCATGAGGCTTGTCCTTTTCCGTCGTGTTGAGGAAAGGGTAAATATAGAACGGCACAATAGCTGCAAACAAGATCAAAACTCAGTTAAGTATGCATTAATTTTGGGGTCATAAGAGGTCACAGTTTATACAGATTTATTTAACAAACGAAAATTACCCCGGAGGAATGGCTCTCTTGTCTCAGGATGAGCAGCTATGCACTGTTAAAAATCAAAACCAAAATCACAGTAGCAAATGTCGTTAGCTCAGCAGCTACGCACACACCTTTTTGTTATTGTTCATTGATTCTTCTTTAATTTACTCAATTTAACCGAAATAAACGCAAGTGTGAAAAAGAGAAAAAGAGTACTGTGGAAATCATTTTACTGTCGACAAATTGAATTAAAATTATTGTGAGAGTACCGACCTGAAAGAGAGAGAGAGTATTGCATGCCCGATTTGATGATTCCTGAGTAAGATTTGGGGTTGAAAGTAAGCGGTACACTGCAATTATTTCCTGCATATAACGAAAAATATGAACGAACTAAATCATCGTAAATTTTAATCTGGGAATTAACTCACTTTTAATTGAAATTTATTAATTAAAACAGCCAAGTGACATGCCATACGTACCTTCAACAGCGTAAATGTAGTACCAAATGAGTGCCACAGTAATGGAGCCAAGTCTTCACGAATTTCCCTAATCTGAACTTAGAGAGAGTGATAATTATCAATTAGAACTTTTTTTCACTGGGTAAGATGTGAGTTGATACAAGCGTTGTTTCCTTTAACGTGGCATCATTTCACTGTACAAGCTTCATAATTAAAATTGTTTATTCTTCTTATCATCATCTAAAGATCATCTCTAAGGAAATTATTTCAATTTGAAAATTATGTAGTCATCCATTTATGTCAAACAAGTTGACAGTTATGATGAACCATTAATTTGTTTGACACATATGAATGACTACACATCTCTGAATCATACAAGTTTTTCTATAGATAGATTTTTAGATAATGACAAAGAAAATGAATGTTCCCTATTATGACGTTTTATATTGGCTGCTGATGTCAATTTAATGGGAAATTGAGGAAAAAGTATTATCGTTATAATTAAAAAAAAAAAAATTGATCTGCTAAGCTTTATATCTGTACATGGTCCATATGCATGTATCATATGAAGCAACCCCTTGTCATTTACCTATATTTTGACAACACCCCATGGCTAGATGAAACTTGAGGTTCTGTTCTGTATAGAAAAACCCGCAATTATCCTCTAATTTTAGTCGCTAATTTGCACCCCTTAATATAAAACCTCTCTATCATCAGTAGGAACCAACAAAAAGAGGGTAAATAAATACATTTAAAAGAAGAAGTCAATCCCTAAACAAGAATTAAACAGAACTGCACCATCAAAATTGCTGCTCCCTCAAAAATATTAATTTTATAATTATAACTTTAAAAAAATCAGTGTACGTGACACACAGACTCTGAACGTGACATGCAAAGCCACTGTTGATGCAGAAAAAAATAAAATTGAGGTAATAAACCAAGAAATATATGTATATAACATGCAATTCAATTAAGAAAGAAATAAGACAAAAAAGAGAGAGAGAGAGAGAGAGAGAGAGAGAGAGAGAGAGAGAGAGAGAATGATAAAAGGAATATATGAATTATGATCGTGACCTTAGAGAGGCGTTGTAGGGCATTTTCTCGGGCACGATCATCGTTAAGCTCTAGAATCAACTGCTCCACAGGAACCCTTCTGGACTGGTCGCCGTCACCGGGTTGGGGCGGCCGGGACGCAGGTTGACCCGCTTGGTCTCCCGGTAATGACGGTTGATCGGCCAACAAAGATTCTGGAAGGGCAGCCATGGTTCGAGAATTTATTTGACAATGTAGCACAATTAAAGAGAAGAAAAAACTCTGCAGATCTCTATTTCTTTGATTACTGTGTGTAGTAGTGAGGGAAGAGACTGAAGAGATTGGTATGGAGGCGTTTGGTTGGGACTTGGACTCTCAAAAAAACCTCTTTGAGTTTTATAGCCTAGCAAAAGGTGTCCTTTTGCTATTTTCTTTACATTTTTCCATCTTTTGATTTTGTTTTATCCTTTTTTATCCCCGGAAAGCGCGTCGGTTGAATAAAAATTTCTTACATCTGAGAGCCCAGATCATGCTTAATCATAATACAATGAACTTACGCGTCCATCGTGCATTTGTCTCTCGTCCGTAATTAGAATATAATCATAATTCTAAATACAATTACGAATATTGTAAACGAGAATTTAATGTGATAGTGTGAGTCAAAATTCTTAGTTTTTGTTGGATTTAGTCAAATTTTTGTTGGATAAATCTTTAAATGCATATCATGATTTTACATGATTTTTTCGTTGCAAAAAAGAAAGGCTTTTTAGCCAAATTGCCATTGAGATGGCGTAATTCTTTATTTTGATCATTGAGATTTAAAATCGATAGAAATGATCCTTAAGTTTGTCTACTATTAATTATTTTGGTTGTTAGATCCCACATTGGCGGGGTGAGGATTGGTCACTGGCCTTATATGTATATGCCCTTCTCTTCCTAGCATGACGCGTTTTGGGCTGAAGCCCAAAAATAAATCCGTGAAGGCGTGGCCCAAAGCGGACAATATCTTGTTACGGCGGAGTTGGGATGTGACAGTTTGGTATCAAAGCTAGACTCATCGTCCGTTCGAGTCTGCCGATGAGGACGTCGGGCTCCCAAGGGGGGTGGATTTCTAGCATGATGCGTTTTGGCTGAGGTCCAAAAACAAATCCGTGAGGGTGTGGCCCAAAGCGGATAATATATTGTTACGGCAGAGTCGGGATGTGACATTGGTACTTTCGTGGAAAATCTTCGTTAAATAAGGATAAAAAGACAACTGTATCCTCTAGTTTTGTCATATTATTTTCTATTTTTGTCATATTATTTTGGCCCATTGTTTATTAAATTCAGAGTATATTTGTCATTTTCGTTCTAATTTAACAAGATTTTTCATAGGACTGTAGAAAGACCAAAATGATTGATGGTGGACAAACTCAGGGACACAGGGACCACTTCTATCGATTTCAAATCTTAGGGACCAAAATAAAGAGTTATATCAATCTCATGGACTATTTTGGATAAAAAGCCTAAAAGAAATGAAATATATATACATGACATAGTGATTTATTTACAGTAAATAGTGGGGGATAAATTCTTTTCGAACTCACTTTTCACAAGATTCGAACCTAAAACCTCTAACGTACAAGTAAAAAAGGAATATCACTACACCATAATATTATGTGGTAAATATTTCTTCTTTTACAAGGAATATTATTTAAACACCAAGGGTAATGTACTTAAAACTCTACTTTGTACTCACACTAAACACTATTTTACCTTATGTTGTAACTCAACACATTCCACTTCTCTTCTCCCAAATATCATAAAGTATATCCAAAAAAAGGTTCACTAAATATAAATGAGTGGATCTTCCTTGAAGATTATATTTTTATTTATTAGACCAAAATAAGAATTTTTACTACACAAGTTAATAAGAAAAGGGAGACAGAAAAATAGTCCATGAAAATAGTGGGAATTCTCATACTCTGAGTTAAAATTTATTAAGTTAGTAATACTCAACTTCAAACATGCTCTTCTTTATAAGATAAGAAGAGAGACATTGGCTCCAAATGACTAATGTTTAATGTTATTTTGAACATTTACTTTTTGTTTTTTTTATTGTTTAGAGTCTTTACTTTTTTTAGTACATCGATATTTTTACACTAAGAAGAGATGACGTTCGGCTAAGCTACACAATGAGCAGCCTAATTTGGTATCGAATTCGCCATCCACGAGATTCGAACCTATGACCTCTTACTTCTAAGCAAAGAGGAATACCACCAGACTGTAGTACTGAGTGACGAATCTTTACTTTAGGTTTTAAGAATTTTACATTTACCTAGTATCAAAATTCAATTAAACAATTAATGAAATATTATTACTCTCTAATAGTGAACATTGTTGGAGTACAATAAAATTTATAAAACGATCTTAGTAAGTTTCTAGTCTTTTTAACTAAATTTTTTTAAAAAAAAGCATAATTGAAGATGCTTAAGAAGGAAGAGATTTGCACTTTTTATTTCTCCTAGTTTGTGTAACGGGCCTTAGTTCCAAATCCCGACATGCAAATAGCTTAATTTTGTATTCTTTGCTTCATTGTCTGCGTTTATAGGCCACCCTGCACTCGTTTATATATATATATATATATCAAAATTGAATTAAAAAAAGAACTTAAATATTAATTACTCCATTAATTAGGGAGCAGTTTGGAGTATAAAAAAGAGTTCTTAAAATAGATTTCTAGTCTTTCTAACTAAAATTAACTTAAAATTACATAGGGCAAAATTAGAGAGGCTCTAAGAAGGAAGAGATTTGCACTCCCTACTTCTCCGAACTTTGTAATTTTATGAAGATAAGTTCAACTTTGTCCTCTTTTGCGTCATCGTTTTGTTTCTATGTCAAGTGCACTTAATTTTATGAAAATATACAAGAATAAAATTTAATTTTAAAAAAAAAAACTACAACATTTATTATTTCATAAACTAGGAAGATGATTTGCCCAATCTGCATCTGTAAACTGCTCAACCTTTAGATACCCATGTTTTCAAATAAAGTATTTTCTTTCCGGTTGCAAACTTCCGATATGCTAAAATTTGCATTACCGCAACATTGTGCTCTTCACTGAGTGAGTGCATAAACTGACTTACAACACTTATAACAGAGAAATATCATAACGTGTATGAGATAAATAAATCAATTCCCCACAAGTCTTTGATATCCACCTCCATCAGCAGGAGCCTGATCTGGGTAAATACTCAAGTAATGCTTTTCTACCATAGAAGTATTCACAAGTTTACACCCTAACATACCAGTCTTTTTCAACAAATCCAACACATATTTTTTTTTGCGATAAGAAAATACATTTAGGTGAACGAGCAACCTCAACCCCCAAAGAAGTACTTCAACTCTCCCAAATCTTTCTTCTCAAACTCAGATGCAAGATTTACTTGTAACTTATGGATTTCTTCTGAATCATCCCATGTAATATTCATATCATCCATATAAATTAATAAAGCATCAATTTGCTAAGCCTATGCTTCAAAAATAAAGTGTGATCTAAATGACTTTGGAGATACTCGTATTTCTTCATTGCCTGAGTAAACCTGTCAAACTAAGCATGGGGCGATTGCTTGAGTCCATAAAGAGACATGCAATCTGCATTCATCTTCTTCCAAGTTCCCATGAAGGAACACATTCTTCATGTCAAACTGTTTAAAAGACAAATCCATATTTGTAGCTAAGGAAATCAAAACACGTACCTTAGAGAGGCGTTGTAGTGCATTTTCTCGGGTACGATCATCGTTAAGCTCTAGAATCAACTGCTCCACAGGAACCCTTCTGGACTGGTCGCCATCACCGGGTTGGGGCGGCCGGGACGCAGGTTGACCCGCTTGGTCTCCCGGTAATGACGGTTGATCGGCCAACAAAGATTCTGGAAGGGCGGCCATGGTTTGAGAATGTATTTGACAATGTAGCACAATTAAAGAGAAGAAAAAACCAAGGCACTTGTATGCCTTGGTCTCTGCAGATCTCTATTTCTTTGATTACTGTGTGTAGTAGTGAGGGAAGAGACTGAAGAGATTGGTATGGAGGCGTTTGGTTGGGACTTGGACTCTCAAAAAAACCTCTTGAGTGTGTCCTTTTGCTATTTTCTTTACATTTTTCCATCTTTTGATTTTGTTTTATCCTTTTTTATCTCCGGAATTTTCGCGATATTTATTAATGCGCATCGCTTGTTCCGCCCCGGCTTTCACCCACAGTAAATGCGGCCCATTGTTTTTCAAGAGTCACGTACATTGCATGCGAGAAAGCGCGTCGGTTGAATAAAAATTTCTTACACATGAGAACCCAGATCATGCTTAATCATAATACAATGAACTTACGCTTCCATCATGCATTTGTCTCTCGTCCGTAATTAGAATATAATCATAATTCTAAATACAATTATGAATATCATAAACGAGAATTTAATGTGATAGTGTGAGTCAAAATTCTTAGTTTTTGTTGGATTTAGTCAAATTTTTGGTGGATATAATCTTTAAATGCTTATCATGATTTTACATGATTTTTTCGTTGCAAAAAAGAAAGGCTTTTTAGTCAAATTGCCCTTGAGATGGCGTAACTCTTTATTTTGATCCTTGAGATTGAAAATTGATAGAAATGATCATTGAGTTTGTCTACTATTAATTATTTTGGTTGTTAGATCCCACATCGGCGGGGTGGGGGTTGGTCACTGCCCTTATATGTACATTCCCTTCTCTTCCTAGCATGACGCGTTTTGGGCTGAAGCCCAAAAACAAATCCGTGAGAGCGCGGCCCAAAGTGGACAATATCTTGCTACAGCGGAGTCGGGATGTGACAGTTTGGTATCAGAGACAGACTCACCGTCTGTTCGAGTGTGCCGACGAGGACGTTGAGCTCCCAAGGGGGGGTGGATTGTTAGATCCCACATCGGCGGGGTGGGAGTTGGTCACTGGCCTCATATGTATATGCCCTTTTCTTCCTAGCATGACGCGTTTTGGGCTGAGGTCCAAAAACAAATCCGTGAGGGTATGGCCCAAAGTGGACAATATCTTGCTACGGCGGAGTCAGGATGTGACATTGGTACTTTCGTGAAAAATCTCGGCTAAATAAGGATAAAATGACAAATGTATCCTCTATTTTTGTCATATTATTTTGGCCCATTGTTTATTAAGTTTAGAGTATATTTGTCATTTTGGTTATAATTTAACAAGATTTTTCATAGAAGGACTGTAGAAAGACCAAAATGATTGATGGTAGACAAACTCAGGGAGACAGGGACCACTTCTATCGATTTCAAATCTTAGGGACCAAAATAAAGAGTTATACCAATCTCATGGACTATTTTGGATAAAAAAAGCCTAAAAGAAATGAAATACATACATATATATATATATATATATATATATATATATATGACATAGTGATTTATTTACAGTAAATTCTTTTCAAACTCACTTTTTACGAGATTCGAACCTAAAACCTCTCACGTACAAGTAAAAAAGGAATATCACTACACCATAATATTATGTGGCAAATATTTCTTCTTTTACAATGAATATTTTTTTTAAATAAATTTAAACACCAAGGGTAATGTACTTAAAACTCTACTTTGTACTCACACTTAACACTATTTTACCTTATGTTGTAACTCAACACATTCCACTTCTCTTCTCCCAAAATATCATAAAGTATATCCAAAAAAAGGTTCACTAAATATAAATGAGTGGATCTTCCTTGAAGATTATATTTTTATTTATTAGACCAAAATAAGAATTTTTACTACACAAGTTAATAAGAAAAAGGAGACAGAAAAATAGTCCATGAAAATAGTGGGAATTCTCATACTCTGAGTTAAAATTTATTAAGTTAGTAATACTCAACTTCAAACATGCTCTTCTTTATAAGATAAGAAGAGAGACATTGGCTCCAAATTACAAATGTGTAATGTTATTTTGAACATTTACTTTTTGTTTTTTTTTATTGTTTAGAGTCCTTACTTTTTTTTAGTACATCGATATTTTTACACTAGGGAGAGAGGAAGTTCGGCTAAGCTACACAATGAGCAGCCTAATCTGGTATCGAATTCGCCATCCATGAAATTCGAACCTAAGACCTCTCACTTCTAAGCAAAGATGAATACCACCAGACCGTTGTACGAGTGACGAATCTTTACGTTAGGCTTTAAGAATTTTACATTTACCTAGTATCAAAATTCAATTAAACAATTAATAATATATTACTCTCTAATAGTGAGCATGGTTGAGTATAATAAAATTTACAAAACGATCTTAGTAAGTTCTAGTCTTGTTAACTAAAATTTTAGAACAAAAAGCATGATTGGAGATGTTTAAGACGGAAGAGATTTGCACTTTTTATTTCACCTAGTTTGTGTAACGGCCCTTAGTTCCAAATCCCGACATGCAAATAGCTCAATTTTGTATTCTTTGCTTCATTGTCTGCGTTTATAGGCCACCCTGCACTCGTTTTTATAAATATATATATATATATATATATATCAAAATTGAATTAAAAAAAAGAACTTAAATATTTATTACTCCATAAATTAGGGAGCAGTTTGGAGTATAAAAGAGAGTTCTTAAAATAGATTTCTAGTCTTTCTAACTCAAATTAACTTAAAATTACGTAGGGCAAAATTAGAGAGGCTTTAAGAAGGAAGAGATTTGCACTCCCTACTTCTCCTAACTTTGTAATTTTGTGAAGATAAGTTCAACTTTGTCCTCTTTTGCGTCATCGTTTTGTTTCTATGACAAGTGCACTTTATTTTATGAAAATATACAAGAATCAAATTTAATTTAATTTTTTTTTTAAATACAACATTTATTATTTCATAGAATAGGGAGATGATTTGTCCAATCTGCATCTGTAAATGGCTCAACCTTTAGATACCCATGTTTTCAAATAAAGTATTTTCTTACCGGTTTCAAACTTCATATATGCTAAAATTTGCATTACCGCAACCTTGTGATCTTCATTGGGTGAGTGCATAAACTGACTTACAACACTCATAACAGAGAAATATCATAACGTATATGAGATAAATAAATCAATTCCCCACAAGTCTTTGATATCCACCTCCATCAGCAGGAGCCTGATTTGGGTAAATACTCAAGTGATGTTTTTCTACCATAGAAGTATCCACAAGTTTACACCCTAACATACCAGTCTTTTTCAACAAATCCAACACATATTTTTTTTGCCATAAGAAAATACATTTAGGTGAACGAGCAACCTCAACCCCCAAAGAAGTACTTCAACTCTCCCAAATCTTTCATCTCAAACTCAGATGCAAGATTTACTTGTAACTTATGGATTTCTTCTGAATCACTCCGTGTAATATTCATATCATCCATATAAATTAGGGTAAATTACACAAAACTACCTCAACTATGGGTCGAACGACACTTTCATACCTCATCTTTTTAAAATGACAGTGTCATACCTCATCTTACGAATTTGTGACAATGTCAGACCTCTGTCAGTTTTTCTGTTAAGTGCTGACGTAGCTAGTCCAGCTGGATTAAAAAATAATTAAATATTATAAAATTAAAAAAATTAAGAATAAAATAAACAAAAACAAAAAAATTAAAATGGTCTAGGGGTGCGGCCTCCACTTTCCTCCACTCGAACCAATCTTCTTCTTCTCTTCTCTATCTTCTTCTTCTGGGTTGCAGGTTGGGGGGCGGATGGGGAAGATGATGAAAGGGGATGAGGTTTTGGGGGGGGGTGTTGAGGGATCTGGGTTTTTTTTTATTTTTTTTCCCTCTCTCTTCTTCTTCTTCTTTTGGGTTGCAGGTTGGAGGGGGCCGAAACTGGGTTTTGTATTTTTTTTTTTCTTTCTTCTTCTTCTGGGGGCCGAAATTGGATTTGTATTTTTTTTTCCTTCTCTCTCCTCCTCCTCCTGGGGGCCGAAACTGGGTTTGTATTTTTTTTTGTTCTTCTTCTCTCTCCTCCTCCTGCTTCTTCTTCTGGGTAGGTTGGGGGGCGAATGGGTTAATTTTTTTTTTCTCTCTCCTCCTCTTCGTCTTCTTCTTCTTCTTCTGGGCAGGTTGGGGGGCGAATGGGTTTTTTTTTCTCTCTCATCCTCTTCTTCTTCTTCTTCTTCTAGGCAGGTTTGGTGCGGGTGGAATTTTGTTTTTTGTTTTTTTATTCTTAATTTTTTAATATTTAATTATTTTTTAATCCAGCTGGACTAGCCACGTCAGCACTTAACAGAAAAACTGACGGAGGTCTAACATTGTCACAAATTCGTAAGATGAGGTATGACATTGTCATTTTGAAAAGATGAGGTATGAAAGTGTCGTTCGACCCATAGTTTAGGTAGTTTTGTGTAATTTACCCTATAAATTAATGAAGCAGTCAATTTGCTAAGCCTATACTTCAAAAACAAAGTGTGATCTAAATGACTTTGGTGATACTCATCTTTCTTCATTGCTAAGTAAACCTGTCAAACTAAGCATGGGGCGATTGCTTGAGTCCATAAAGAGACATGCAATCTGCACTCATCTTCTTCCAAGTTCCCATGAAGGAACACATTCTTCATGTCAAACTGTTTAAAAGACAAATCCATATTTGTAGCTAAGGAAATCAAAACACGTACCGTATTTGTTTTTGTTACCGGCAAATGTTTCTTGGTAATCTACACCATATGTTTGAGTGTACCCCTTAGCCACTAACCTTGCTTTGTACATATCCACTGATCCATCAACTTATACTTGATTGTAAACACCTAACGACAACCAACAGATTCCATCTCTTTTGGTAACTGCACTACCTCCTAGGTTTTTTTTTTTTGCAAAGCTGATATCTCTTCATCCATAGCTTGTATCCACTTAGGTCTCGTAGGGCTTCTTCTACCTAAGTTGGAATTTTGATTGATTCCTTGTGATTTATCAATGTCGTCTGCTCTAGTGAACATTGCTCACATGATACGTAATTAGCAATAGGATAATTTACTTTTCCTTCTAGAGAGAACTTGTCATGTGGAACACAACGATTTTGCCTTGCTGGAAATTTGTAAGTACTAACACCATTATTATGATTAGTTGTATTATCATTTAAAATACGTACCTCTTGGATATCCAGAGGAGATGGAACGGGCACTACATGATCAAAGAGATGGGGTATAACATGCATACTAGGTAGTTTGGAAAATCATGTTGAAGAACACGGTTCTCTTCGGTACTGATCGACCAAACTGGCCTGTTCTGTTTGGTAAGGTCCTGCCAAATTGGATAACTCTGTTCGATGAGATCCTACCAAACTAGATTGTTTTGTTCGGTGAGATCCTACCAAGCAGCTAGTACTTCCAAGCAGAAGCTGTAACGGCACTGATACACAAATACCCTAAACATTGTTCATTGACAGCAAGATAGTAACATAGACTACAGAATGTGGCAAATTTGCACATACTGTAGGGACAAACACGACACAGAAAAATTGTTGAACCACGACACAAAAAAATTGTTGAACCACAACACAAAGATATACTGCTGGCACACAGCACTTGTACACGATTTATCGTTTAGAATTTTGAATGAAACCAAGCTCTTGATGTAAAAAAGAAATATGTTGAATATTTCGTTACTTTATTCATTCTTTAAGGTTTACAATATATTGGCACATATACCTTATTCTACAAATAATATAATTACAAGAATACAAAAACTATATACAAGATATTACAATCAAGGGTTAATCTCAGTTTTTTACCCTTAAGTTTCTTGGTTTTCAACCTTTGGTACATGAAATTTTTTTCGTCCCAGTCTGATACCTAAAGTCATAATTCTCGGACATTTTCATGCATACGTTAAGTTCTTCGTCAGAACCTCCGTTAACTGATGATGTGGCGCCCATGTGGACAATGACTGGACGCCACGTGTCAATATGGGCCCATGTAGATATTAAAAAATTAAAAATAATAATAATAATTTTTCTTTTCTTTTTTGGGTGTCCTACTCCCCCCCAGACCCTCTCCCCTCATTCTTTCTCCATTCTTTCCTTTGCACCCACCCTCCCCGCACACCCACCCATCTGCCCCACTCCTCTTCCACCTATCTGGGTATGACGCAGGCCTCGCCGCCGCATAGATAGGTCGGCGTTATCGAAGGTCGGCTGCGAGTAGCGGTGGATCAACGGAATAGCGGATCAGCATTTCGAAGATAGCGAATCACAGTCTCGACCGCTGAATAGTCTTGATCTTGGAGGCCATGGTGACGACGACGGGTTTGGGGTTTCGAATACAGCGACGATCTGATGGGAGGAATTGGGCAAAGAGGGTGGAGGAAAGAGAAGGGAGGGGAGGTGAAGAGGGTGGGGGTGGGTACGGTATAGAGATTGGGTGGGTGCAGAGAAGAGAAGGGAGGGAGAATGAGGGAAGGGTCGGGAGGGGTGAGGTAGGATGCCCAAGAAAGAATTTATTTTTTTTAATTTTTTAATTTTTAATATCCATGTGGGGCCATATTGACACGTGGTGCTCAGTCATAGTTTATGTAGGCGCCACGTTATTAGTTACCAGAGGTTCTGACGGAAAACTTAACAGATGTAAGAAAGTGTTCCAGAATTATGACTTTAGTTACCAGATTGAGACAAAAAAATCTTCATGTATCAAAGGTTGAAAATTAAAATACTTCAAGATAGTAAACTGAGATTAACTCTATAATCAATTACCAATCAAAATCCTACCTAAAATATAACTCCTAAAATATTCATAAATTAAGACTCAAATCAACATAATATACGCACTTTTACAGCCTCAACCCCTTTACTTCCAAATGGATCATCTTCCAAAGTGTCGTGTAACATTTGGGCAAACTGAACAAATGTGCACCTTCTTTTCATGCTTGAAACCAAGCGGTAGGCACATCGCATGAAGAATGATTTTTGGATTGTTGGCATACATGTTGTAGTCCACGTTCAACATAAAAGGAGCATTTGTCATAACACCGGAGACCCTCGTCTATGTATATAAAACTAATTCAAAAAATTAGTCATTGGGTATGAAATCTTAGATTTTACACACTAGCTAATTAAGCCTAAGTACAACAGTAATTTACAAATTTTACAAATGTATTTGAAAAGAGAGATGGTAACATTTTCTTAGTCAAGCAAATAATTCTCATCAAAGCGTTTATAACGCCAGCTTTGTGATGATGTGCGTGAATTGGACGCTTCTTCCTGGCTACATAACCAAATGCACCAGACCATGAGAAATTCTCTTGTTGTTCTCCCATATCACCTGTACAAAAATGGATTCAAATCAATGATAGAAAGTTTATTTAAGTTTCACTAATTAAACCTTGAGGAATAGTTGTAGGATGTGAAATGTCGACCACAATATTAGTCGTCAACCAATTGTTTAGCATATATAATTAGAAAAATCTGAATAAGAGCTGTTATTGTCACTCCATAAAAGTCATCATATATATATATATATATATATATATATATATATATATATATTTTAACTTTACCAATGAAACTAAATTTAAATTTATTGTGAGGTTTTTTCTTGTAGTATGAATTAGAGGAAAAAACCTTGATTATAGTGGAATGGTTCCCGCTGTCTATGTGAGCAAAATCCAGTGTCACTAGAAAAATTAAGATGAGCCAATTTTTGGACAGCATCTTCAATTTTTTGGCAGAGCTTTTCATACTCATCCTATAAAATTAAAGATAGATACATCATACATATATACGGATTCAACTAAGCATATAAGGCCAAATCCTACCTTCATTTTTTGTCCATTCTTTAAGGAGTCCTGATGGACTATAACTTGACAAAATGGGATTGTCAGAGAAGTATCTGAAAGGTGCTCTAACTTGAACATGCTACTCTTTGCAAAAGGGCACCCAACGCTCAGCAAACGCCGAGGCTTCAATGAGAGAATAGAGAGTAAGATGTGAACACCCATCATCTGATACATAGCAAGCTAGCTTGTGAGTTGGATAATCAACGGCTAGAAAAGAGAGCACTGTGTTCACAGTAATGATGGTGGCTCCAGCTACAAACAGCTCTTCATTGGGAGAGATTATTTTTTAAAGCCTCAAAGATTCCTCGAGACTCTAAAATGGGTTACATCCACCACTTTTCCAGCATCATATAGAGCCACTCATTGAGAATGCTCTAAAAACACCAAAAACAAAGCATACACAACAAAATGAAAGAGTACTGCAAGAGGGGCTTGGGTCTATCCTTGTCATGTGAAGAGGTTCTCTTTTGCAACATTTCACTACATGACAAGTTCTTTATGGAATAGTGATTCAGTTTTTAAACACGTGGCAAACATTAATTGGTTTAGTAACGCCACTTAAATTATGAAATGGTTGCAAGAGAAAATATTTCTCTGTGTGGCTCCACCACTAGTCCCAAAGTTAATCACATGGGAATGCTTAACTATATAGTAAACCAGATAAGCATGTGATATCATATATCTTCTAAAGGATGTTTTACCAAGTTGAAAATATAGCATACACTCTACAGAATTAGATACTAAACCCAAGAAAATTTTGGTTTTCGATGGTGTGCGCTAGGGTAGTACTACCACCGTTTATGGTTTAAAAGCATGAGAGCTAGCAACAGTTTCCAGCAATGCGCACTTCAGCAGTTGTAAGCGGTTGATGAGATGTGAGACCCACTTACATCAACGCCTGACAACTAGTCATAAGTGAGCTTAGGAGCATCACTCTAATTTCTACACAAGGTGTAGAACAGTAGCGTGAAACCAACGGACTTGGATATGGTGGATAGGGGAATTCCATACTTCCCAGTACCAAACAACCCTTTCAAAAATGGCCAGAGGCATAACACCAACCACACACTACTTATAACCTCCAAGGGGCCTGACCCTAGCTCGTCTTGATCTTGCGGCCGCAGGCCCAAGAAAGCAGTAGCTAGCGCGGTTAACTGCACCAGCAAAATAGTTGTGGGAGGCACGAAAATTGGAGACTTGTCAAATGTGAATCTGCCACCTTCAGTGTCTTCAGAGCCTTCATCACTTGAAGTAGATTGATCTTTTCTGGTAACTTCAAAGACTGTCTCAGATATCCCTAAGAGTTTGAGTATGACGCTAATAAATCCAAATAACCAAGCACTCATTACAGTTATTCTTCCCATCCTTTGGTTATTCCACCATGCTCGGATCGATAGACCGGTTTGAAGGTGCTCCGATAAAGTGTAAATATGGTACAGGACGAAGAGAGCTATGGGTATATAGTAGGTTGGTTCTTGGCCCTGCATTACACATTTAGATGTAAAGCGATTAGAAAGAGTAAAAACTCTTGAACAACGATGACTCTAATATCATCAAATTTGTTCACCAAATATTGTAGCAGTGTATATACAGATTTTCTTGATATATGAACAATTGAAACATTGCCACCATTTTTGCAAAAGAAATTGATAACAACCCGATTGGTAAATACTTTACTTGCATGAACAGTAAAATATTCAAGGGATGTGGTATATATATCTCTCACCTTGGGTAAGAAATGTGTGTTGGTGATGATACTATAAGCTGGCAAAGCAGCATAACACAGCTCAGGAATACAACGTAGGCCCCAAGAAAGGATCCAGAAGTAACACAAGAACATCCTAAATTGGAGATTTGCAAATAGAGTGCCAAATATGGGACAATTTTTACTAAGCAGGATTTCAAGCAAGCCTGTTGCCCATCTCTTCTGCTGGGTCATGGAATCAGGACCACCTGTAGGTGCACATCCTAGAAACGCCGGTGGGTCTGGTGTACAAAAAATAGACTTCCAACCTTTGTTATGGATTGAAAGGCCAGTAAGGATATCTTCTGTTGTTGATCCATACCTCCATCCCACCTAAGCAAGAAAAGGAATTAACAACGAGAAAAACAAATATGCACAGATAGAGATTGAAAAATGAAATGAAACTCGGAATTGGAAGCCACGCTGCAATTAACCGTAGTAGTACCGACTCCTATCTTAACTTTTTAAATCTCAACTAATGTGCCAAAATTTTATTGATACAAAACAATATTTCATCAATGTACCTTTATACCCCAATTGGTGCCATATTCGTACTCACATTCTCCAACTCGGTGTGCAGCCTCAATGGATTTCGAAGACATATTTACACATTCTGTATTCCCTTGCAAGGCATCACCAGCTGATTTGGTGAATTCTTCTGAAGTCCCAAAAGTTTTAAGCATTTCTACTTTTCCTGCCAAAAGACAGTAGAACTAGGATCGATCATGCATTCATTGAGTTTACACATCAGGTTTAGACATTTAATTTGATTTACCAATATTAGGGTATCTTTCTCTGGTTTTGGTATCAGTAGGGGATAGACCATAGATAACTTTTCGTCTATGAACACATCCTGTTCCCGCATAAATAGGGCCTTGAATTCCTGCTATTCCATGCCCCGCAAACTACCATGCATGCATACATGGTAACAGTTATATTATTTAGTTAGCCAATGAAAATCATGTTTATTCTTCATATATAAGCTTTGATTTATGGACCGTCATAAAATCTGACAAAATTGATTTTTGTGTGTACCTTCCACAAAACAACCATCTGATTCCCGAATGGATCATCCTTGAGTCCGTCATAGAAGATCTGTGGAAACTGAGCAAACGCATTTTTGGTTTCGTTCTCGGATCCGAGCAACGTACACATTGCATGCAACATAATGTTTGGGTTGTTGACAAACATATCGCAGTCTACGTTCAGCATGAAGGGTGCATTGGTCATTAACCCAGATACTCTAGTCTACAATCAGTATATTAGTGATCAATTAATTGATCAAGTGGTTAAAATTAAATAATTATATTATCAGGCGCTTTACCAAGAGGGATCCCAATTTTTCTAAAAAAATGAGGACACCATCTTGACCGTTGGATTGACTTTAATGAAATTGTGTGGTTGAGATTAAAACACAGGCCACACAATCTCAACCACACAATTTCATTAAAGTCAAATCCAACGGTTAAGAGAGTGTCCCCATTTTTTTAGAAAAATGGGGATCCGTCTTGTGAAAGGATTCCATTATATATTTGAAATTAAACTCATGATACCAAAACATTCATGGCCCCGGCTTTGGAATGATGGGGATGCTTTGGCCGTTTTTCTCGTGATATATAAATCAAATGTGGCGGTCCATCTGAAACATCTTCCTTGTTCTCCCATAGAACCTTCAAAATATAAAATCATCTAGTCAATCAGTTTTCTAAGCTATCTAATTAGTGTTTTAAAATGCACCCGAGCTCTTTTTCGGTTTTTCTTTTTTCTTTTTGGTTGCAAGGGGAATCAAGCCATCTTAATTCTAACTCATTTCACGACCCACCCTCGCAATTGCTTGTTTCAGATTAGTTTTAAATTGGCAAAGGAAAAATAGGTAGGAAATTCGGTCCATCTAAATTCTTACGGTATGACAAAACCGTAGTATATTGCAGGTGAAGGAGTCACGGGATTGATACAGTTGCAAATGGTCCTAGCTAGGGTATCTTTGTCTTGTTCTTACATCATATAGATTTTTTTTTTTTGTGTCTGTCTCTGTATTTTTCTGGATAGATATAGTATGTACCACTATATACCACTATATATATATATATATATATATATATATATCATAGTTCATATGCTTTATCTAACATTTTTCCAAAAACTGAAAAAGTTGCTTTGAAGAAAAGCCACAGCGCAGAGGATAAAGGAGCAGAAAGTTTCAGAACAATGAGTCGTATATACCTTGATAATTGTTGGGTGATTATTACGTTCTATATTTGAAAAAACTGCTAAGTCTTGGCTAACATCGAATGGAATAGATTTTCCCACCGCATCCTCAATTTTGCGGCTAAGCTGCTCGTACTCATCCTTCAGAACATGAATACAAACAAGTTCATTTGTCATCATCAAGTATATATACATACAATAGACAAAATAACAAAAATAATGTTCTCTTGCCAAACAGTCAAAAGTATAAAATGTTGCTATATATTGTGAATATGAACCACTGATCAAGTTAATTATTCTTTTCCTGAATATGTGGTTTAGATTCACACAGTCACAACATATATAAGTATTTTTCTGGTAATATAAATCAAAATTGAAATTATTGGTCACCTTCAATAATGTCCATTCTTGCTTGAATTCACTCGAGTCATTACTGGAAAATGTGGCATTATTATTTGAGAAGTATCTAAAAGGAGCTCTAACTTGAACATTGTATTTCTTGCAGAATGGAACCCAAAGCTTGGCAAACTTTGATGCTTCCGAAAGCGAGTAGAAGGTGAGGGGAGAACAGCCATCATCAGATACATAGCAAGCTAGCTTGTTTGTTGGGTAGTCCACAGCCAACAGAGACAAAACAGTGTTTATGGTAATAATAGGTGGTTCCAACTTCGAGTCTGCAGTTGTCACAAACATGTCCACCGGAGGGAGTTCATGCTTAGAAACCCTAATTATCAACAAAACTACATTATCAACGAAAAGTTCCATATATAATTAAGCGATACATAAAATGAGATGATGTGCATAGATACCGTTGTAAGAGGCGGTCAGGGTAGGTTTTATATTCGACAATGTTCCATTTGTTGCTTATGGTGATGACCCAATTTAAGGTGAATGAGAGCTCACACAGGAAAGCAATGAGCCAAGCGAAACCATGGTTGTTGAAAGAGAGAAGACGATGAACGAGGAGTGAAAGGAGGAGGAAGAGGATTATGAACTCAATGACTTTATGCAGAGTGTATCTAAGCTCTATTCTTTCGTGTAGAGGGAGTGAGTTTTGGTTAGCCATTGGAAAAACGTGAAGAAAATTTATGTGGCTTGGTTTATGCAAAGTGCAGTGAGGGTGGTTCAGCAGCCTGGCTCAATGTTAATTGGCAGGCATCTCTACATATTTATACTGTTATAGCTAGTTGGTCTGTGACTTCTGCGGGCTGCTTGTTTTCTGAGTATGTGGCATACGATTATTTTCTAATAATATTGTGTTGAAAGCATATCCACAGTTGATGTATATATCTTTATTTATTAATATTATATATTATGTGTCCATGACATATCAACTATGTTGGTTATTTAAATTAAAACACGTAATCAATGACACCACCGAACCCTCAAAAACTGCTCGCAGATTGCGTGGCCGTGGTTATAAAATTTGTCACAAGGCCGCCACATATATTCATTCCAAGAGGTCTTATATATGGGAGTCCAATTTTTTAGGATAATTTCAAATACTTGATTTCTGTACGTCCTCCGTCTCCATTTCTTCATCTCTACCATATTACTTGATTTCTGAACCAGATGACTTCTTATCTGATTCATTCTTTGAAGAGCTCAATTCAAATATGGCCTTTTCTTTCATTGTAATTTTATTCAATATATTTATGTATATATTATTACCTTCAAACTTTTGGGCAACCGGAGAACATGACGTAAGGACTGATGTCTTTTTTTTGGTCGAAAACGTAAGGACTGATGTCTAACTCTTCCAATACGAACAAATCAAGATTCGAAATCTTTACAGACTTACAGTACACGTCTTTCGTGTTGGTATTGTGTGGATGGATTCAAAAGAATTCATCTTAGAGAAAAACTTTTGATAGCCTCGCACATGCGTCGCCATCAGTAACGAAATGTGTGACTCACAATTCACCATGCTAACTTTGACTCACGCGAAACTGAAAAAATTTACGTCTCAAACACTTCGGCCTCGTTTGGCAACTCGGACTGTACTGACTATTTCAGTCGGATAGGATAATTTGTCATCGGATAGTACTGACTAATTAACCAGGCGTTTGGTACAGTATCGGACTAATAGTCGTATTATTTATACTGTGTTTGTACTGTACCGGATAAGAGAACTTAGAACTATTATTTTTTTTAAGAGAAAAAAATTAATCATTAATGAAAAAGAAAAAAAATAAAAAACAAAAAATAAAATTGTCAAATGCAAAAAAAACCCAGTTTGATGATTAAAGGAAAAGAAAAAGAATACAAAAAAAAAAGCAGTCAAATGCAGAAAGAACCCAGCAGCCATTACACCAGCGTGGGTGGATGGTGTCAAGCAGCAGCGCGGAGCACAGACAGGCGGTTTCATACTTCCAACTCCTACATGAAATCTCTCCCAATTTTGAATTTAATCCCCACACACCAACAAAACCAATTTTGAATTCAACTCCTGCTATATCTTTTCACAACGAATCGTAAGGTTTCCCAAGAAAAAAGGTACTTGGATTTTCTCACTTACCAAACACATCATTTAGCACCACCATGTCCTCCTCGTGATTCAATTTTACATTTATTTTCTTAGCTCGTGATTTTGAATTTGCACGCGCTTTCCCTCTGCTCAGTGTTTCGTTTTTTGATCGATTTGTGGAAAATGTCGAGGAGAGTGGAGGTGGAGGACCACCGTGAGACGGAGGATGAGTCGTCGAAAGACGGCGGCGAGGAGGAGGAAGAGTATGAGGTGCATGATCTGAGGGACCGAATCAAATCGTCGCTTGGGAGCCAGTTCGATCTAATCAAGAACGAGTTAGGACTCTGCGACGGGTCTTCTACTTGGCGGCGGCGGTTCAGTCGTCAGAGCCTGATCGAAGGCGTCAAAGGGCTCTCCAAGAGCTGATGGCAGGATAGGTCTGAGAAAGGCGAGCATGATTTTTCTTTGGCAGGAGGCCGACTAATAATACCAGGGATGTGGAGGGGACAACGAAGCGGGTGGGAGGAGTATTAAAATGGTGGGCCCGGATTATTTAATCCGGTGCCTATTTAATCCAAACGGCACCAAACACCGTACACCGTATTATTAGTACTATCCGGTGCTCTATACGGTGTGCCAAACAAGGCCTTCATGTACAAATAATTAATATTCTTTCTTAGAAAGTAGGGACTCGCCAACTAGGACTAACAAAGGAGGTCCCACCTCTTCCTATCAAGTGACAGATTGAGATTCTTTTCATATTACACCAAAAGGATGGGGAAATTTTTTAATGTCCGAAATACGAGGTAGTATATCATGTGTCATTATACAAATTGTATGATATATGTGGTAAAAAGTTCATAACTTAAAAAATACAATTTTCCACCACTTATTTTAAAACACGTGATGTACTATTTGTGTTCCGATCACAATGAAAAATTTCTCAGAAGGAGACTGCAAGTTCCTCTGGAGTCGTTCAAAGGGACAGGTTATGGTAGTGGTTCATTTCGTGCCAATTGCTCTAAGCAAGCAGGACCAACCATACATATATATATTTTATTTTTTTCATTGACAAAAAAAAAACCAAATTTTTTTTTTGTTAAAACCATATTGGAATCGCAAAGTAAAATTGTAAACTCCGAAAATCGGAATGTTTCTACACAACTTTAAATGGCTAAGACACAAATATATAGCTAATTAGAAATTCAAGAAATTATCAGTTTCCCTAATTCTAGTTTACATCAATCATACTGTAGGCCGGAATTTTCCGAATTCCGGCATCCACCATTGTTTTCCTCACAGCTGCAGCAAGATCCCATCTCTCCTTCCCTGCATTAATGTTTGACAAAACCACGTATCGTCCACAGTGTTGTGGCTGCAACTCGAGAAGTTTCTCACCAACTTCATTTCCCAGCTCAGCAGTCCCATGAATCTTACAAGAACCTAAAAGAGCCCCCAATACAGAGGCATCAGGCTCGAAAGGCATGCTCCTAATAACTTCAGTTGCCTCCCAAAACAGGCCTGCTCTGCCCAAGAGGTCAACCACACACCCGTAGTGTTCCATTATCGGCTCAACCCCGAAATCATTTGTCATCGATCTAAACAATTCCAAACCAAACTTCACCAGTTTTCCACGAGCACATGCTGTAAGAACTGCGACAAATGTAACCTCATTAGGCTGCAACCTCTTGATCTTCATTTTTTCAAACAAGTCCAAAGCCTCCTTCTCTTTACCATTCAAAGAAAGTGCAGAAATCATCGCATTCCAAGTACAAACTTCTTTAACTACCACTTGCTGGAACACGTATCCAGCGCTGTTCAAACAACCAGTCTTCCCGTAAAGATCCACCAATGCAGTCCCCAAAAACGCAGTCAATTCAATCCCATTCCTAATAACATGCCCATGTATTTGCTTCCCCCAATAAATAGATCCCCACCCACCCAAATTAGCACAGGAAGAAAGCACACTAACATAAGTAGCTTCATTTGGCTTCACAAAACAACCCATCACATTCTCATGATTCATCATCATCTGAAAAAACCGAATTCCCTCGCTAAAACACCCATTTCTCCCAAACCCGTTTATAATGCTTGTCCATGAAACCACGTCCCTTTCCGGCATGCTTTCAAATAGCAGAACAGCAGAACCCATATCCCCATTCTTCCCAAACCCATCAATCATCGCATTGCACGCAACCACACATGGTTCAGACATTTCCTCAAACACCTTAAGCGCATCGCACAACTTACCAAGCTCGGCATAGAAGCTCACAAACGAGGTCTGTATAAAAGGGTCGCGCAAAACGCCGCGTTTTACGACTTGGGTATGAAGCGGGGAGGCCAGACGGGGCGATGAGGAGGAGGAAGAGGTGGCTGCGGCGGCTTTGATAAGCGGCGGGAATGTGTGGCTGTTGGGAGGGGCTTGGTGGGCAAGCATGTGGATGAAGAGGAGGAGGGTCTTGCGGGGTTGGGCGAAACCGAGATGGGCTCTGATCAAAGTGTTGTAGAGAAGGGTTGGCATCCATTTGGAAGCGGAGGGTTTAGGGTTTTGGTTGTGGAGGAGATGACCGTTGGTGATTAGGCGGGAATGGATCTGTTTGATTTGGTTAGGGTGCTTGAGGAAGCATTGGAGGAGTTGAAGTAGAGACTCGGGTGATGCTTGTGGCATAACACCAATTCATGTGTATCAAAAATTGTGCTTGCTATTATATCATATTTGTTTTAAAACTAATTATAAAATTGGATGAGAGGTAGAAGGGAAGGGTGAGAGAGAAACGCTCAAGCTTATGAGAATTGTGTCCTCACGCTTTAGTCTTATATCTTTATTTATACGAATTATGATGAGTTTTCTTGCCTTAAAAGTAGCACAAAGTGCATGAATAATGATCACATTCCTAATTATTAATTCAATTCATAACAATATTGATTGTCACCATTTTGCTTTTGTTTGCTAAACAAATTGCATCAGAGATAATCGAACTTTGAATCTAAAGTGTAGGACTAAATACAGTTAACATTAAAAGGTCCAAATCAAAATTGACATTCAAAAGAGACAGTAGTAGTGGCGCAAATTGACAACCATTATCTTTGCTGCCAAAATTGATTATTAAATGATTTTTATCGTTTATTATTATTTTTGTTCTAAAACAAATCATTATAATATAATAATAGTTTAATTTGACATATCACATAGAGAGCAAAACGTTAAAAAAAGTCAAAGGGCCGCATTTGTTGTCATATCCAAATTTTATACTTAAAATTTAACATCTCCATTGAAAATTCTTTAACTTTTTTGTTTTCTTCCCCCATTTTTACATTAAAAACTGATGTACTACGACTATTTTGAAATGTCAATAACATATCTATTTAGCTCCTCTCCCTTTCCTCTTCTTCCTCGTTTGTCATGGGCCACAAAAATATGCTCTGGGCCGTCTTGAGGTGGAACGTATAGCCCTCTTGGGGTAGTCAAATAATCAGCTCGGCCCAAATAACATCGCAACCGACAGTTGAGAATATTCCATCGATTAAAATATGCCACGGCATTTTCACTTAACGACCCAAAATGCTAACAACTCTCGCTGCTTCTGCTACTGGTAGTGGTCTCCGATCAGCAGCTTCCCGAGCCTTCTTCTTCTCCAAAGCCCTCCCAAACTCCACTGCCACTTCCTTCTCACCCATCCGTACTCTCTCCCCCTCCGCCCTTTCTCGCTTCTCAGTTCGCGCCATGGCCGCCGGCTCTGCTGCCCCCTTCAACAAAATCCAAATCCAAAGAGACGACACCGTGAGTATCCGTTCTTTTGTACTCTTTCCTTTTTTTTTTTTACTGTCAAATTTCGTTGGACTTTGTGCACTTTTTTTATTTGACAATTATTCATGGGAAATGGGAAAAAAAAAACCCCATCAACTACTAACAGGATTATTTTCGAATTTTTTTTACGACGATTTTAAGAATTTGTAAATCGTGTTCGTTTATCGTAGTTTTTTTTTAAGTATGATTTGTGTTTAATTTTAAATAAAAATATTTAAAATAATTTTTACCGCACTATGTACCATGAACATACATTATTAACAGATCTTCGAAATTCTCACAAAGAGGATCTCCAGGATCCTCACAAGGAGAATTCGACGAGGATCCGGGTTCCATCAACTATAGGTACTAGGTACAAACATTCCAAGTGCTTGATTGGTAAAAGAAAAACTAATCATCTATCCATATTTTGTGCTCTAATTGATTCGTAGTTGTGAAATTTATTTGATGTCCTTCTTTTGTAATAAAGACGGGTTTTTCTTTTCTTAATTATTGAGTTTGAAAGTGTTTTTATCTAGAATATAATGTAATGTTATCAAGATGTATGTGAAAATTCCTTACATATATGTATGTATTAGGGAGGAATCGAGATTGCTTTGTGTCAAATTTTCGGATATCTGTGTTGGGAGTCATTGAAATATATCCGTCCATCGGAATATGCATTTTCCAGTGGGTTTCTTTTTTATTATCTTGAATAAACAAACTTTATGCGCAGAGTTGGGCTTAGTCAAGTTGGTTAGAAAAGCGTCATATTCAAGTTCAAATTTCCATTTTAGATTAGATTAATTTGGTGTCAACAATCTATTGGAAAAAAAAAAAACGAACTTTATGCAAATGGTTGGAAGTAACTCCTACTTCTTTGATCATAATGACCAGACATTTGATGCATACGTTGTTGGCAAAGATGGTGCTCCTGGGATTGTTGTGCTTCAAGAGTGGTGGGGTGTGGATTTTGAAATTAAGAACCATGCTGTCAAGATCTCTCAACTTGCTCCTGGATTCAAAGCACTTATCCCAGAGTAAATTCGTTGAGCTTACGTTAACTTTTGCTAATATTATATGTGTTGGTTGAATTATTTGCTGCATCTGAATGCTAAGTATCTTCTTGCTTCTTTTTTTACTAGCTTGTATCGTGGAAAGGTTGGTTTGGATGTTGCAGAAGCGCAGCATTTGTTTGAAGGTCTTGATTGGCAAGGCGCTGTAAAGGATATCCAAGCTTCTGTTAATTGGCTGAAAGCAAATGGCTCGAAGAAGGTGTGGCACGGTTTACTTCTAGTTTAATTTTATCACAATTGTCTTAATATCTATGATTTGGGGCTGGTCTGGTCTGACGGTGTATATGTGTTACGGAAATATGAAACAACGAAGATGGAAAATACGTGTATACGAATTTTTTAAGCAAACACTTTCTATCGGTTAGCAAACGACGAACATACATTACATAATCTCTCAGCTATGTCAATGATGCGTTGCCATTTTCGTATAATTTCTTTTAAGACATAACCTTAGTACGTGGTAAGTTTTATGCCTAGTTTGTAATGTAAGAGAAATCACCACAGAACAGTTAGGCCACTGTATTTCTTATTGAACAGTTAGGTAAAATTAGTCGGTACTAAATTTCAACGTGACCTTTCTGTTTCTACATATGTAGAAACTGTTTTGACACAATGCGGTTCTTACTAACATGCCATGATCCACAAAATATGGTAAGATTCTGCCATGTTTCTTAAATCAGTCCTCCTTCGCGTGTGTAAAATTTATGGTGATATCAATCATTGACGATATGAATTTTAGAAAGCAAACTCATTTGTTAAATTAACGTAATGTTTAATCAAAATAGGTGGGTGTTACTGGATTTTGCATGGGTGGTGCTCTCTCAATTGCAAGTTCTGTTTTGCTCCCTGACGTTGATGCTGTTGTTGCGTTTTATGGAGTGCCGCCATCAGAGCTTGCAGACCCTGCTAAAGCTAAGGCTCCTGTTCAGGCTCATTTTGGAGAGCTTGATAGTTTCGTTGGCTTTTCAGATGTGACGGTACCGAATTTTTCTTATGCATCTTTCAGTCTTAATTATTTTATTACCTCCTAAAGCTTTTTTGAAGTTTTTTTTTTCTGGGCTGAGTTGTTGACGCCTAATGGTTGTGAATTTGGGGCACGTGAGCGTAGCATTGTATAGTTGAGACCGCAATAATCTTGGCCATTCATGTGCAAGCAGGCCTTGTACTTCATTAGTTATCAAATTCCAGGTACTGAAATTGTATCGTGACATAGTCGAATGGCCTTAGTTTTGAAATGATGAAGGGTGATTTTTTTCCTCTTTAAGTACCTCCCCGTGAAATTAATGTCAAGGGTCATGACTTCAAATCCTTGTAGTATCACTGTTTAGTCCTTTAGAAAGGGAAGAACTTCACAGAAGTTGAATATTGGTAGTATATCGAGAAGTGCTGCTATACTCAAAGCAATATGTGCATAGAAGTATGCATAACATGAACCGTTTGAATCACTTATACAATTGTATATGCCACTGGCAATGCAAAAGCGTGTGCGCTCTTTATGCGCATAAGATGATTGTGCACCTGATTTTAGTGCTACGATGATTAAATTTCTGAATTACTATGAGAAATATATCCTTGAACATACTGCTGCAGAATTACTCATGTCGACATTTGGATCTTGATTTTCAGGCTGCCAAGTCTTTGGAGGAGAAGCTGAAAGCATCAGGAATCCCTTACGAGGTGCACATTTATCCCGGCAATGCCCATGCATTCATGAATAGGTCTCAAGAGGGTGTGAAGAGGAGGAAGGACATGGGATTGACAGATGAGGATGAAGCATCATGTCAGCTGGCTTGGTCTCGCTTCCAGTCATGGATGTCTCGCTATTTGTCCGCTTAAGTTTTTGTTAGTGTAGTTTTATATATCTGCCACTCCGACGTTTGATGCTACTTTCCCTTTCCTACTATACGCAGCAGGGTGTCCTATGCAGGCTTATGGGCTATAGATAAGGTACCGTACTGGTACACTTGTAAGGTGTAACTACCTAACTTAATGGTTTGGCTTGCAATAATATTTGATCTTAGTGAGTTCTGGTGTCCTTAATGGTTTGGCTAGACTTATGGCCTTCACCATCACAGCTACCACCCTCCAACCGCAGTCACCCATCACCATCATCACTGCTACCTTCCCATGGCCATATCATCACCACCACCACGTTCTCATTGCATAACCGCTGATACCAACACATCACCACCTCTGCTATCGCCACATTGTCATGACCATTACACACATTGCCGCCGCCACCACTCCGACACCATCGATGCCGCCACCACCACTTCGACACCATCGATGCCGCCACTATTCCACCTTCACCACCGTTCCCATCCCACCATCAGCACCGACACCACCACCATCACTCGTAGTGTCAACAACTCGTGTAGATTGATGACTATATATGTCCACATTAAACACGGTACAAAATATCTACACACTTTTAGGATTATCCAAACAAGAAACGATACAAATTTCAGAAAATCGAATTCCGAGATTTTAGTTTCCATAATTTTGGTGCTCTTAAAATTTCTCATATCCAACCGAAGGTAAATTATGACTTCTTTGTGTTGTGTGGCACAACATGTATGTGACGGGGTAGTGCGTGAGAGGTTGCAAAAATTAAACGAAAAGTAGGGCAAAGGTTAGAAAAAAGCATGAGTGAGGCTTGAGCAAGTTGAATGCCTTGGACTCACTGCATACCAACAATCATATCTTAAACAAATGGAATGGAATGGACCACATCATCCATCCTTTTGTCACGAATGGATTTAACATGACTAATTGCAAAGGAAGTGAATTTTACGCTCCATTTTTAGCTTTTACACTGTTTAATTTTGGTCGTTGGTTTTATTTGATGTATTCAATCTAATAATTATAACTAGAGATGAATGTGTGAAAATATAAAAAGATGTGTGAAATTACTCCCCGTTAGAATCATTTGAAGAGAAAGAGAGATGATGATGGTCTTCACATGTTTCACGTGTCGCCACTTGCATATGAATGTATTCACAGATACTTTCCTATGTCCAATAAGCACCATATAATACTGAAAAAAAATGAACCTTTTTAATATTTGGATCTAGATAAAAAAAAATCGACTTGAACCAACTTGATTCCTAGCTATATGCAGATAAGAACCAAGACCTTCTTTAGGTATATCTTTTTTTCTTTTTTTTTAGATAACCGTTTTGGCATTGCTAAACCCTAAGCCCTAATTTAGGCATTCCAAGTTCCAACCCTAGCTTTTGGCACTTTCAACGCTAACGTCGCTAAGTGTACAAATATTATGAAATACTTACTTTGGAGCTTAGAAGCTAAATGGGAGCGATAAACTATTTATTTTCAATTAGTTTTCAGGTGTTTAATGTCAAGCATACTTGGACATTTGTATCGTGTAGAAAAAGTGACTAGCTAAAAAATTCAATCTTCAAATTATAATCCGACTCATGAAAAAGTGACCAACTAAAAAATCACAAATTGATAAGTTGTATTCTGCACACTTGTTAAATTATAATTTATACATAAAAAGTAATGGCTGCTTACATATAAGTCGAGTATTTTCCGTCATGGATCTAGCGTGTTAACAAGTCGATCGTGAATGTGAACTTGTGATGATGACCATCCAGTTGTCTAAGCCGGGAAATTATTGAGAGAATTAACAATTTTTTATTCTGTGTCAAGAGCATTTATTTAATTTTAATTTACTAGGTAAGAATCGTGTGTTTTGGTTTTCGCAAAATTATTAACAAAATTACTTGGATTTATGCCTAACTAGTCATAAAACCTCCATTTCTTCGCCTTTCAACATCAAAATTAAACCTAAAAATATCATTTTTGTGTACAAATGCTTTGTCAACGACGGATCAAAATTTAACACCTTAATCAAATCCAAAACTTGTGAAATTTCTCATTGCGTGATGAGATGCAAATACAAGAGACTGTATCGCTTCTTAAACCCCAAAGGATTTCTTCCAAAACCAGGTCATTCATAATAGGGTTGGTTGCTTGTTTGTACAAGGACACAAGTTCTAATCAATTTAAAGGGCAAGATTGATGAAAAAAATGGGGGGACAAGTATGCTGTTAGGTTGACAATAAATGATGGGTTACATATAAAACTACTGACGATCTTATACTAATAAGAAAGAAATACTCTCAGAGACTCAGAGATCAGCAGAGATCAATACATGATATACATACATACATATATATATATATAAATTAATTAAAGAAAAAATTAGTATCCGGTCCTTAGTTACTAATGTTCATTAACTGAGACTTTATTAGTTTTAAAATTTTGATTGAAGTCCCTAGTATTAATGTGATAATGAATTTACATGTTTATAACATATTTTTTAAAATAAAAATTAATAATTGATTTAAGATTTTAATAATCACACCTCTATTATACTCCTAATTAATTTTCAATTCAAACATTTCCAAAATAAAAATAAATAAATTAGAATAAGTTTGTACCCATTAGTTTTTTATAAAATGATTCTCAATTTTTTAATCTCAAATGTACCCATTCATATAATTTTCAATTTTTTTAATCTTAAATGTACCTATTCTTAAATATACCAATTTGTTATATGTAAAATGTACCATTTTTTCAATATAAAATGTACAATTTTTTCATATAAAATGTACTCAATTTTTTAATATAAAATCCATTCAAATTTTTTTAATCCATTTTTAAACTTATATGGGTACATTCTTTTTCGTATTTGAGAATGTATCTATGCCAAATTTAATCGAAAAAAATTTACTAATGTTATTAAGTCTATTATCTTCTTCTTTTTTTGTTTTGAAGAATGAACCCATGTTTTGGTACAATAATTTTTTTTTGTTAATTTTGTTGAATGTACCCATATTTATACACACACACACACAATATAATAGAGAGTATAATTTATATTTTATTATTTTTAATCCCACAAATTATGGGTTATATTTAAAATCTCATTAATATAAACAAACACAAATTCCAAATTTTAATTTTTAATTTAAAAAATATAGTAACTTACACTATTGCATTAATGTCAGAGATTTCGATAAAAAACTAAAAACAGATAAAGTTTCAATAAAAAAATATTAATAGTTAAGGACCGATCCAAAGTGTTCCTTATAAGAAAGAAATTAAAGGAAGAATAAATAGTGTGTCAATTTAAGGCATTGTGCAGATAATTTAATTAACTTTCGCGTTTTGGAAAAAGAAAGTGATCGATGCTTAATTACTTGGCGGGCATAAAAGCATACACGTTGGTACCTCTTTTACAATATCACATTAAATATATTCCCTAAGAAAATGAAATAATTTTATATTGTTTAATTTATTTAATATATGATATTGGATTTTGGCATATCCCACGCTGCAATTTTATAAGGTTTGTTTAATCTTTGTAAAGATGGTAGTTGCAGGCATAACTCATCATCAGTCTAAGTCTTCTCTCCAGCAGCCCAGCTAACCCAATAGTTTATGACCTAATTTGTAATATAATGTTGCTAAATATTTTTTTATGTTTTATTTTCTGAGTGCTGTATATGGTCTGCTAATGTTGAACAAATCCTTTGTCGGTAGTCAAATATGAAGATATCATAGAAGGAACGTTAATCAAATTATTGTTTATTGCAGTTTTTGTTTCCTCACCATAATTTGTTTCTGCTTTGATTGTTTCTTAAACTCAAGTAGAAATGCACTGCGCAACGGTGGATCCAAACCTAGCATTAAGAAAGAACTTAGTTGTTAAAGACCTAAGAGCAACTCCACCCTTAGAGCCCTTCTCCCTGGCAATCTACTATTCAATTCACCATATTGAACAGTAACTGCCTTTAATGAACAGTAATTGTCATTTGCATCTCCACCCTTGAAGCCCTCCCCCCTGGCAATAGGTAATAAAATATTAGTTTTTTTATTTATTTAAATAATACAAAATAAAATTATTTGTAATTTCGGATAAGAATTTTTAAATCGTTCTCGTTGCGCCACGTGTCATTTTATCCAAAAAAACAATTATTTAGCGATGGATTTCGATAAGATTTTTATCCAATGTCATCGTGCCACGTGTCGTTATCTTTTCAGAATCTTTGACGATAGATTTCGATCAGATTTTAACTCGTTCGAAATTGCGCCACGTGTCATTATCCGAAAAGATAATTATTGGAGATCGATTTCGATAAGATTTTTATCCAATACGATCGTGCCACGTGTCGTTATCTTTTCAGAATCTTTGAGGATAGATTTCGATCAGATTTTTAACGAATGATGGCATGCCACGTGGCCCTATCTACAATCCAATCCTTTCTGAATCGTCCATATAATCCACCATCCATCCTCACAAATCTCACACCAATTTTCTCAACATCTCTATCTCATTATTCATAGTTTCTGCTTCTTCTTCACCATCCATCCTTACAATGTCTTCTTCTTCATCAAGGATGATGTGGGAAATCGATCAGCAAGAGGAAGAATTGTTTAACCAATCTGAAGGAATGTTCAACCTTCAGATAGCCCAAAATGAGATGGAAGAGGATGAGGAGCGTACAAGGAGAGATGACGAAGCAAGAATGGACAGAGCCTCACATTCCCGTCGAGTCAACCAGACTGTTGCTCAGATATGCAGGCCCAACTGTCAACGCCCCGGACCCGGAATCGGTAATAAAAACTCGAACCCGAATCCGAAACGTGAGTTAAAAGCTTAATAAATAAAATCAAACTGAAATAACGGAGTGAAAAATAAGATTCCTCTTATAAAAAGAAATCGAGAATTCTTTACAGGACTAAAATAAATAAATACAATTCTAGCCTCACATCTAATTTGTTCTCATTCCATCTACCTTCTTAGACTGTTAAGTTCGTAAACCTGCATAACAATAGAGGGATGAGCTTCAACAGCTCAGTAGGGACATAACCTTATCACAGTAATTGACAGTACTAAATTAAGTGTCATAAAATTATGTAATCAAGTACCAAATCATTATCAATAACAATTCATGAGTGCAATGCAATACTCTTCATCTCTACCCGTTAATTTATATAATAAAACACGCGGACCTGCACGTCCCATACCGTGCATTTTACCTCTGCAGTGGTGGTTCGAATGTTCTAATATACAAATTAACCCCCTGTAACTCAATCATCCCAATTTCCCCTTTTGTTAGTCATCTTGCCAAAACTCTTCGTCGCCAGTCCCGAATTACCCTTAAAGAATATGTGCACTGTGGGCTCGCCTGAGACCTGGTACCTACTAAGAATTTGGCTCAACTACACAAAAGATCATTTCCAACTACCTTCATTTCCAGAATTCCTTCCTCAACACCGAAACTCCAATCACATAAAACATCATGAATGATGCACAATTAATCTCATTTCATATTCCACATATATCACCAGTGAACAATATTCCAACAACAGTTCACAATCACAACTCTATGAGCATTCGAATCTAGCAATGATACACATATAACCAATTATCATCCAATCCCAATCAGTCAATCAATATTAACAATAACACTTCAAAAAATTTAATAAAATCAATTTCCGTAAAGGTCTGTCGTATTTCCCCTACCTGGATTCCAAAGCAATGCTCCGAGTTATTAACACAATAATCTACCACCGTGGTCAATTCCTATTTCACAAGTATAAGCAAATCAACAAATGCACTACCACAACTCTAATCTTAGTTAAAAAAAAAGACTTGGTAGCTTAGTTTTGTCCAAGTACAAATATAGTTATACATAGATATAGAATAATAACTATAGGTTGATAGAAAGATAATTAGCTTGGACCAATTCCAGTATATAAAACAAGTGGCTTCCTTCAATTTTGATATGAATAAAAGATGAGTGATGAAAATAAGTATATAGTTTCATAACTTGAAAACTATATTGGTTCAGTCCAAGCACTATCTGAAAAACCGTGAATTAGAAACTTGGTTTTGGTCGAAGTAACATTATATATACATAGATATAAAATAGTTTGGAGACAGTAGTCTGAAGAGGGTTTGGGAAACCATTTTATAAGGGTATTATCAACAACATACTTAAACTGATAACATAAGAGAAATTCAGCTTTTGTCCCAAAATTATCATTACTTGTATAGATATAGATAGATGCAGAACAATGGTTATTTTAGATTAACCTTGTATTCAACTAGTAGATGAACTGATCCCTTTCAATCTCACATAACAAAGTAGTCCACATAGCTTGCAGTAAAGCTGGAAAAAGACTTACCATCATATACAAGCAACGCATAGTCGGCCCTCGTCGTTTTTAAGATTGGAAAACTCAAACGCAGTTCCTAACCCTAACTAAATCTTTGCATGTCAAAAGTTGCCAAATAAGAAATCATGTTTGTTTCATGACGCAGACCCATCTTTTTCGAAGACCTTCTTCTTCCTTTTCTCATCCCTGCCCTATCTCTCTGTTCTCGTTTCTTACTGGAGTTTGCAGCTCTTGAGGTCCCTATTTATACTTATACAATCCTTGGTGATTACGCACCAGATAAATATATATAAAGGAATAGTCGGCAGTTGGAGAGGAGGAGCTGTCGACTTGATAGAGAAGAACAAATAAGGCAGCTACACCTAGCTAATAGATAAGGCTTGGGTTTTTCATCATCATGCAAAGCACGAGCTTCAAGTGTTCAATAATCAAAGTGAAGGGGGAGGTGTCACTCAAAAGGAAAGATGAAAACTGGTTTGCCACCTCCAAACTGGAGTGCTCTCCAAGTAGTCCTGCCCATTTATCATTTCAAATTACAAGCATGCCCTTCTTTCATTTGGTCGTCACGTGTAGACCAACATGCCTATATAATAATTACATACACATATACAAAAAACCCAATAACACAATTATAAATATATTTTAGTAAATACACACATACACACACACACACACATATATATATATATATATATATACTTACTTTCCAAATCACAGGTCATCACACCAACCGTTCCAGAAACCTTGTTAGAAGAAGGCAACGACGGGGTGAAGAGCTGTTGGACGATTACTTTGTCCATAACAGTGCATTTCCTGATACGTACTTCAGACGTCGTTTTAGAATGGAACAACATTTGTTTAACAAAATCATGACTATGTTTGCAGCCATGATTCTTACTTTATGCAAAAGAAGGATGCTTGTGGTGCTATGGGTCTCCTGCCTGAGCAAAAAATCACTGCTGCATTGCGGATGCTTGCGTATGGAGCATCTGCAGACTAAGTGGATGAGATAACGAGGATGGGGAAATCAACAATTCTTGAGGCCCTGATGAGGTTTTGCGGAGCAGTCGAATCTTTATACACCGCAGAGTACCTCCGAAAACCTACTCACATGGACTTGCAAAGGCTTCTGAAGAAGGGCGAGATGCGAGGTTTTCCTGGGATGATAGGAAGCATCGATTGTATGCACTGGACGTGGAAAAACTGTCCAAGTGCATGGCAAGGCTCATATGGGGACAGAAAATGAGCAAAATCTATCATTTTGGAGGCGGAGGCATCTTTTGATACATGGATATGGCACGCCTTTTTCTGGGTTCCGGGGGCTCAAAATGATCTCAACGTCCTTGCCCAATCCCCAGTGTTCAATGACATCCTGTACCAAAAGTCACATACGTCGTCAACGAACGTATGTACGACGGGCCATACTACCTAGCTGACGGCATTTACCCACGGTGGGAAACATTTGTCAAAACAGTGCCACGTCCGCGAAGTGCAAAGGAAAAACACTTTGCAAGCTGTCAAGAGGGGTGCAGGAAGGATGTTGAGCGTTGTTTTGGTATCCTCCAAGCTCGTTGGGCGATCGTCAGGGGTGCTGCCAGAATGTTCGATGTAGAGTCACTTCGATCCATCATGATGACGTGCGTCATTCTTCACAACATGATTGTGGAAGATGAGTTCGATTATGATTCGGTTGATGAATATGAGCCAGAGCCAGACACAATGAACAATTCAAGAACACGAATATATTGTGCGCATGATGCCACCGAAGAACCCGTGCAACACGAGCCATTAGAAAGGGATGGACGTTATAATGAAAGGGTCATTCAACAATATACTGCACTTCAAAGGCCATCTATGCACAACGCTCGGCAAATTGACTTGATAGAGCACCAGTGGGCATTGAAACAAGCTGAAGATACTTAAGTTTATTTAGTATGTTTGTTTGTATTTGGTGTGTTTATTTATTATTTGGTATGTTTATTTATTATTTGGTATGTTTATGTAATTTTATTTGGTGTGTTTATGTAATTTCATTTGGTGTGTTTTTTATTATTTGGTATGTTTATGTAATTTCATTTGGTGTGTTTATGTAATTCCATTTGGTGAGTTTTTTATTATTTGGTATGTTTTATAATTTCATTATACGTGAACAATTTGATGAATAAAGATTCTATTATTAGTATAAATATATTACGAAATTAAATAAATGTACTCTCACATTAAATAAAGTACTAAATTCAATAAATTGGAAACAACATAAATAATAAATTACAACCCAAAGTGATTGGAAAACTATGGGCTCCGATTACAAAAAGTACCCTATTCATCATCACTTAACCAATTTGTGGTGCTAGGATGATCTTGTCTTGTTGTGCTAGGACCATCTCCTCTTGATCTCGCTTGTCTTGCACGCCTCCTTTGCACCACATCCTCTTTCTCCGACTGCCAAAAATATTTAGAATTTGGAGACATCCCTTCTAAAAGCGTGTTCATAATGTCACAATCTCGTTGTGCCATTCTTTCTTCTCTAACCAACTCCCGTTCTTGCCTAAGTAGCTGTCTTTCCCTCTCATTAGCTTGAAATTCTTGTTGAACAGCTGCAGCTTTTGCCTCATCTCTAGCCTTATCAGCCTCATATTTCGCCAATTCCCGCGTCAACGTCAATTCACCTTGGCGAGCAAGTTCTTGCATGTACTTTCCATAATAATTCTTGGAAGCACTCCATTTCCTCTTTGAAGCCTTCTTACCTTGAGGCCTAATTGGATAACGGGTCGACCCCGATGCTTGTTCAGGAATGGGCGTTTCAGGCACTTCTTCTCCATCTTCTTCATCAACATGGGAGCCATGATCGGGTGTAGAGTGTAGAAGGGTGCTGTGTAGAGGGGTGCTGTTCATGCATACTTCTGGACCAACAGGCACAACTTTGAATTTAGGACAATCTTGAACAATATTCCAACATTCCCACCGGTTGAATGATTTGTTTTTTTATTTGATTTTGGCAGCATACCATGCTTGTGCTTAAAGTTGCTACAAATGAATAATAATGAAATTATTAGGTAACAAATAAATAATACAAACAAATAATAATAATGAAAGTATTAGGTAACAAATAATAATAATGAAATTAGGTGACAAATAAATAATACAAACAAATAATTATAATGAAATTAGGTAATAAATAAATAATGCAAACAAATAATAATCAAATAAATAATACAAACAAATAATTATAATCAAATTAGGTAACAAAATAATAATACAAACAAATAATTATAATATATTCTTACCTCATCCGAATAATTTGCCCCACTTCGAAGATTACTACTAGCTTGTGTCAAGGCGTCTCTCCACGTACTAAAGGAATGGCTAAGTAATTTCCAACGACTGGACACCGATTCTTTGGTTCTTTTCCCACCCATTTGCTCAAGAAATTTGGTATGAATTAAACTCCACATTTCTCGCAACTGCATCTCATTACCCGTAAGCGAATTATGAGTAACTTCAACCCAGCTAGTGCACAACGCAACATCTTCAAGAAGCGACCAATTCGTACCTGCATCAGTAGTCATTTTGTGGAAAAAAATTTGGATTGAAACTTTGAGAGAAAAATAGGAATTTGATTGAAAGTAGTTGAGAAAATATGAAATTGTGGTGTAAGGTAGATGGAGAAGAAGTGGTATTTATAGAAAAGTAAAAACAAATTTTTACAAATTTTTTCAGATTTTTTTTCAGATTTTTTACAATTTTTTTAAAAATTTTATTCAAATAATTAATCTCTGCCGTTGGATTTAAAAAAATTTGAATTCCAACACTCCAGATTGTGCCACGTGTCACAACGGTAACTTTTCTTAATTTTAAAACTATTTTTTCTTTTTTTTTTTAAATTTATAAAGCAGATTAATATCAACTGTTGATCTCAGATCGAACGGTTGATATTAAATCAGCTTATTAAATAGCCGTTGGGATCGAACGGACCGTGGAAAGCCACGTGGCTTCCCAACGGTCACCTGCTGCTTCTGTCGCGCGGGCCCGAGCCCTGAATTCCAGTCGGCTGACGCGCCACCACTCGCTAGTGAGGGGCACGCGCCTGACACAAAAAAATTAAAAAAAGGCCAGAAGCCAGGCCTGACGTCACTCCCCTCGGGTTGCAGGCCTGGCCCTCGGGCTCCCACCCTCACTCGGGCTGCCCAACGCTGGAGGGTTGTCCACCGGGCCTCGGGCCCTTTCCTCTCGCCTGTCCCCCGAGCAATGTCCATGGGTGGACTTGCTCTAACCCCAGGATCTTGAGTCTTTCTTTCCGCTTCACATGGGAAGAGGATAAGACTAGAATAGTAGTTCGACGATCAAATCCTTTATGTGTAGTTTGTTTCGCCTAATTCTTTCACGTTGTTTTCTTTCATTGTACAATTGATTTGATTATTCATCAAATAATATAATTTTGATCCTCATAATATAAAATATAAAAGAAATAGAAAACTTTATTTTAATCCTTAAAAAAAGATGAGTTTTAGACTATAACCTTGTGTAAGATTAAAATCCAATTTTAGTCCCTAGTACATTTAATCATCTCATTTATTAGTTATATTTTGATGTTTTATTTATCTTTTTATTCCTATTTTAATTTATTAATTACATTTAAACTTAATTTTCATTTCATTTATCATAATATTTTAATGTCTACATTTAGGCAACTATTTTTTTTTTATTTTTTATAATATATAGTCCCTTTTGTATTTTCTTCATTTAGGTACATTAATATATTTGAATATTTCGGTATATCCATCGATACAAATATATAGGTACATTAATTCATCGATACAAACATATACATGCATTTCGGTACATACATTTTGGTACACACATTTGAGTTTTTTTTTTTTTTAAGTACAACGATATATTTTACACTAAGGCAATGGAGGTTCGGCTAAGCCACACTATGGACAACTTAATTTGGTATCGAATTCGCCATCTACGAGATTCGAACCTAATACCTCTCATTTGAGTATTGACTTTTAGGTACATTAATTCAATATACTATATTTCGGTACGTACATTTTGGTACATACATTTCGGTATTGACATTTAGGTACATTAATTCAATATAATACATTTCAGTACGTACATTTTGGTACGTATATTTCGGTACGTATATTTCGGTATTGATATTTATGTACATTAACTCAATATACATACATTTAGGTTCATTATAATATATTTCAGTAAAATCATGTAGGTACAAAAAAGTCAATTATATATATTTCGGCACAGTACAATCATGTATTTATATATTTTGTATCACAAATTTCTTTTAATATTTTCTCATTTATGTTCATTTATAATTAAATAACTAAATATGTGCATATTAATAAAATTAAAATTTAATGTGGAGAGATTAAATAAAAATACACATTAAATAACAAAAATTGAATATAAATTTTGATAAAAGTACACATCAAGGGATTAAATTGAATATGTAATCTAGCACCAAATTTTTTTTTTAAAATTTTAATCTTTTGCAAGGACTAATGTTCAAAAACCCCTAAAAGAAATTATAGTCATACCATATCTCATCAGCATGCAGCTTTTATTTCATTAGTAGACATGGTTAATTATGTAGTTGGGATTTAAACTACCTAGAATTTTAACTAATCCAATCTCTTCCTAAATCCTACGAGCCGCAGTCACTGAATTGAGGCCTCTCTCATATGTCATTACTTCAATTATATTCAGATGAAGTGGGTTTGGTTTATGCGATTCGATCGTCACTTCTTAATTTAATAGTACTTTGCCTTACCTTATTAACTCGACCTGTTAATTAATCCAGACTGATCAGTTGCTTGTTAATGGACTATAAAGTTTAAAGTTGAAGTAATCAAATTATGTTGAGGGTTTGTCCTGTGTAATTTAAATGGTATTGTGGAGTAGTGGTTGTATGAGATATGCTGTGACATCAGCAATAGTTGAAACAGTTTAGAAAGACCGACTGTAAGTATATACATACATATTATATACATATACATATACATATACATACACACACACACACATATATATATATATATATCTTTAATCCAGCACTAAATATGCATACATGGGATTTCAAATTATGTCCTATTTAACCGACCATATGAAACAGCAAAAGTAGCTTTAAACAGAAGGTGACCAACAGGAGGCGACAAACCAAGTAATTAAAAGCGATTCTGATTGGCTTTTGGATTTTGAACACATAAAGAAAAATGCACAGAGAACATTAAAAAAGCAGTTGCATGAAGTACTTTTGAGAATCGCAGCAGCCTATAGTAGGGCAACATTGCAATCCACAGTCCACACATCGGCTTTGTTTTTCAATTCCATAGTTACAATTGTATGTATGTCTCCACGCATTGGCATGCACGTTTACTTCTATTGCCAGCTAGAATTGTAGCAGTAGTCAACATATATTGAATACGAAGAAAAAGAAAATGGCTTCCATAATCAATGAGCTCATTTGACCACAAAAGAAAAGAAAAGAAAACGAATGAGCTCAACTCTTTCATACTTGCCATTATAGAATTTTTAAAGGATAGTGTTATTCATACATCCATTTTTACTTTCCACACACTTTTTCTAATTTTTTACCATTGATTTTTTTCAATTAATTCGATTCGACGTCTAAGTGGATAGCACTACCCTTTCAAAAAAGATTGGAATGCTTATTATTAAAAGCTCATTTGTTTATAAGCAATGGAGTTTTGTAATTAGAAGCACAATTAAACAAATAATAAAAGAAAAATTAGAAGCGCATTCTAGAATAGAAGTGACTTTCTAGAGAAGCATATGTATAATGCACTTATACAATCCAGACACACTTCTAAATTTTTTGGTCTAATGTTGCTACAAACACTTTTGGTTCTCTAAAAGCTTCATAACCATTCTTAAAGCAACAAAAAACGAATCCTAAGCTCATTTGGATACAACATTCAGTAGCGTGACTGATCGTGAGCTGCTTCTCTGCTGACTTTGCAAATACTAAAACATAGCACGAGCAGGGACAACATTGTACTACTTCTACTTTAGAGTGACTAGAAAGAACTCGATCAATTGAATCACGTTTTAGACCTGTAATATTTGCACAAAATACAACTTTTTATCAAACTTTTTGAACCAGATCTATGATCTACAAAATCTTCATTAGTTCTCTTTGGACAGCTGCCGCTGCCTTTTTTCATTGGACCCTATTTGGTTTTCAAACTAAATATAAATTCATTTGTAAATTGCTAAAGTGGAACTTTAATTTCAAAGAAGAGCATGTTTTTCTAATTTGGTCTTGTACGGGAGAAATTCTCTCGTGTAGCCGGTGACACCGCATGTTAATTACTATCTAATGAAAAGGTAGTGTGGATTATTTGAATACATTATAACTGTCTATATTATCAATGGTGCCACTGAGACAATATATTAGTTTCAAGAGAGTTTCTCTCAAGACTATATATATAAACATTTAGTTAAAGGGAAATTATTACAAAGTCACATGAGTCACGTCCAACTGGTAATAAGTAGAGATAACTTGGAGTTGAATTAATGAAGAGTGTATATATAGGATGGGGCATGCAAATTGCAGCTGGTAGAGGAAAAGATGGACGACCCATTTTGCTCTTTTTGGACGACTTCACATGCCCTTTCAAATAATGCGGCCCCTTCCATGGACTAAAACTGGAAATTTGGAAAGGCAATTGTAACATGCATCATGCAAGAGAGTGGAGAGACGTAGGCGGACATTATCAATTTGATTTAGTAATTAAATGTATGATGTTACCATTTTAAGTTCATTGAAACATATAATAGAACGTTGTTGCACCATGTCTAATTTGTTGTATGATAAAATATAAGAAAGAATTAATCATGCATTAGTGTTAATTACCTCTTAATCATGAAAATATCAAAAGATGTCGAACTATATATTGTTTGTTCAAATGGGGTAATTTGAAATTCATGGAAAATGGTATTGTAATATATCAACAAACTAGATATTGTTTGTTCAAATGGGGTAATTTAATCCTTTAGATTTAGAGTGATTTTGAAAACGGGTTAGATATTTTAATTGTCACACATTGCATCATTCTTAGTTGATTGTTTGGTCCCTCGTTAATCTAATGACTTGAAAAGCTTAGAACTCATTCTTACTTGATGTGGAACCATACTTGAACCATGATTCTTACTGGATGTGGAACCATACTTGAACCATGCATCTTTATGAATCAAAACCGGTTATCATGGAGCTACGGTTTCTCCCAAATCAATATATGCTTTGTATTGCAAACAACAACCAATTACGCAATCTGATTTCAATGGTGTAAGTGTATCTTCTACACGTACAACCTAGAAACGAGTATCTCATATGCCATTCATCAATTTACAAAGGAAACTAGAATCATAAAGATGAAAAAGTATACATTGATACAATTTTAAACGCGTAATGTAAAAAAATTGAAACCTCTGATAATTAGTTTTCTTTTTCCTTTTAATTTTTCTTTGTTAAAGAACCTTCTTTTCTAGTCTAATTTTATAGAATTTACTTCTTTATCACACATATATACAAGTCAAATACACACTTGCGTATTCAACATGCAAAAGATCTTATGCAATAATCTTCACTCATTTGATTTTCTAAAATCATGTCCTTGATTTTTAGCACTTAAAACCATTATCACATTGTCTTTTTCAATAACCAAAAACAAAGAACAAAACAAAGCCGAAGACTCAAGACTCCTGGACCATTATTTCCAATTTTTCAATTATTATTCCCGTTTTTATTTTTATCATTTTATTCTGGGATCAAGTATCTACGAAATAAAACCAAAGGATTAGGTCCATTTGAGTGGACAGAGTCAACCCGTCAACTTCGCCCCGAATGAAGCCATGGTTCGGTGTCAAGACTCAAGTGGTCCATCAACCAGTTTGTAGCGCAACTTATGTAAAACGAATTCTACATTGTATGACTTTCAGTCAATTACCGTAATGTATTATCTTTTATATTATATTATTAAACAGAAACGCTGCAAGAATAATGAATCTCTTCGCCCCGAATGAAGCCATGGTTCGGTGTCAAGACTTAAGTGGTCCATCAACCAGTCTGTAACGCAACTTATATAAAACAAATTCTAAATTGTTGATTTTCGGTCAATTACCGTAATGTATTATCTTTTATATTATATTATTAAACAGAAACGCTGCGAGAATAATGAATCTGTTCCATTGAATTCGATATCCATCACTTGGTTCCGGACCAATCTCATATCAGAACCGTTGACTCAGACTAAGCTTTCCACTAGCGAGAGACGCCGGGCCAGTAGGGAGCCTGTGGAGTTTTGGAACGCGTCAATCTCTCTCCTCCTTTCTTTGACATCAGAGCCAAATCGGACGGCTGTCCCAGCTCAGGACCGTTATGCATGTGGGGTCCAACTGCCTCCCTCCCTACATCATCAGTCTGTGAATCGCTACCTGGACTACTAGGCTATGACGACGATTGGCACATCTTAATCATCGACATTAAGAAAAGCTTTAGGTAAGACGACGATTGGCACATCTTAATCATTTTTATTTTTCAGCCGATATTTTTCCATTCCTAAATATATACTCCAATGAAGACAAAGTTTAGGTGGATATGATTTCTTTCTCAGTAAGCTAGGGAGACCAATTATTAGATTAAATTTTGTAAATTATATAATGTGGTTATTAATTATTAGATTATTACTTAAGTGTTTGATTAACGTGTTTATTTTTTATTAGTAACACATCACATTATTTACAATTTTGTTTTAAAAAATTGGTCTACCTAAAGCATAACGTTTCATTAAAGCTTGAAATCAAACTTTCTAATCAACTATAGTCTTTGGCATGTTGGTATTTATCTTCAATAAGTTGCAGAAAGTCTTCATCACATGGACGTAAGAGCGATACATGATTTATGACCGAAAATGCGATTTCAATATATAACTATAGCATATATAACCTTAAAAAAAACAAAAAAAAACAAAAAACAAAAACAAAAACAAAAACAAAAACAAAAAAACCCTTAAGCATGTGCACTTTTGTTATTACTAATAATGACTTCATTTTTCCATAATCAATCAAAACTTTCTAATCAAGTAGTCTTTGGTATGGTGGTAATTTTGTTTTCAATCAGTTGCAGAAAGTCTTCATCATATGGGCACATGAACGATATATATTGAGAGCTGCTAAACCCACCTCATTGTCTTATTTTCCCACCCACGTTATATTTACACTCATTATAAAAAGTTTAAAAATTAAGATGTTATTTTCCCACCCACTATTATTCCTAAAATAACCCTATATATAATTAGAGATAAATTTCTCTTAAAAAAAGAATATAAACAAACCTTCTAAAAACCGGAAAAAAAAAAAGAAAGAAAAAAAACCATGTTTCCTTTCCAAATTCCAATTTAGTGTCCTTTTTGAGATGCATAACAATTCGCATTGTCATTGACGTATAGTATTTTCTAGCTACTCAGCATCAATTAATTTATCTGTCCGCTATTTTCAACTTTAACCATGTGGATGTTGTATGCTTCTAATAGACGTGGACATAGATGTTGTCAATGAAAGAATAGCTGCATTGAAGCCTGCTGGTGGGGTAAGTAAGAAATCCAAAAGGGTGTTCAAGGTGGGCAAAAGGAAGGCGCCACGGCAAGGGAGGAAAGGTGAAGAGGCGTCATATTTAACTCTGTGATAGAAGAACAGAATGCCCAATTGTAGCCAATATGATAACATTATCCGTAAGGTTGTCTTGTATTCAGTTTTCCTATTATAGATATTTGAGAGTTATCTTCCAAAAATTGTAATTGAGTACATCATATATTAACTTTGGAAACAACTTCTGTTAAATTGCCTTCTGTAAGTCATTTCCTACATACGTGGAGATAAATTTTCTAAACATAGCGTGAGAGTTATCACTCCCAAACTTTTTTTTTCTTTTTTATATATAAAAAAAGTAATGCAAAAGGGGGTAACTAAATCATTTTACAAATGGACAAATTTGTAATTAAAAAATTCATAAAAAAGTGGGTGGGAAGATAAGACATTGAGGTGAAAATAACACCTCTCTATATATTTGTCCTGAGTAAGATATCTAGTCATGACTAACTCATTTTAATGGCGTAGTTTTATTTTTTAATGTGCTGGATGAGTGTTAGAAATATCGGTGTAAACATTTGTTTTTTTTTAACAAAAACTTTCCATATCTCATTTTAATTTTTTTAGTATGATGATAAATCCCAAAAGTCAGATATTGATAATGGACAAGCCTTTACTCATGTGACCATATATAAAATGTATTTAGTCATCACTCATGTGAAATTTAAAGAAATATCCAAGTAGCTAGTAAATGCCTTAAATTTGAATCCCATTTTTTCTTCTTAAAACCTTCCGATTGTAGCTTTCCTATCTTATTACTTTCCCCAAACACAAATTAATAAAAATTAAGAGAAATGCTAAAGAGACTCGTTCAAAGTGAGACTCTTCATGAACTCTCTGTCACCTCATAGTTAATATTAATTTTAATGCCAACATTATAAATCATTGTGCCAAAAACATAAGATGATAGTAAGTTCATGAAGAGTCTCACTCTTCAAAGAGTTTAGCATTTCTCTAAAATTAAAACCCTTCCCTTCCCTTCCCTTCCCTTCCCTTCCCTTCCCTCCCCTCCCCACCCCTCCCCTCCCCTCCCCTCCCCTCCCCTCCCCTCATTTCTCTCAAGTCCGAATCCAAAGTGTAACACAAAAAATATTAATTCTCACTAAAAACACAACTCACCCATCACACCACACATTCACTTCTAGTACTGCTATGGTCTCTCTCTCTCTCTCTCTCTCTCTCTCTCCCCCCCCCCCCCACCTCTCTCCCCCTCTCTCTCTCTCTTCCCATTGGGGAGGTCTTCTTCTAAAGTCCAACCCCCCCCCCCCCCCCCCTTTTATTGCCGAGTCCATTGCATTCTCTCCCCCTTCACTCACACATTCACTTCCACCTACACACAAACTCTCTCTCTCCACAATTTTTCTTGGGATTTATGGCCAAAGGAAGTGGACTCTCCATTGATTCAGATCCATTTTCCTTCTCTCTCCACAACCCTATAGTCCTCAACTCCTTCCAGGAAGACCAATATAACCACCACCTCCCACCACTCTCCACCACCAAAAAACAACTTCACCACCATCACTCATCACTCATGCTCATGGACACCTCGACCGCTATTCACCGCGGATCTCCTCCACCCCCACCTCCTCCCACGACTATACAGTTCGCAGTCAACCTCAACCGCTCCCACGAAGACGATGTTCAGCACTCTCCTGACTCACCACCACCCTCCAATGAGCAACGCAAAGTCATCGACGAGCGGGACTTCTTTGCCGGTAGCAAGAACCACCTCGATCACCTCGGCTCCGACAACCCTGCCGATAAAATGGACTTACATGGCCCTACAGACATGGAATTCAACGTAAATGTAAGCGACCCTTTTCGCCATTTTTGTTCTTGAGGCGCGGATCCAGACTACCCTAGGTATAGTGTTCTTCTTCCTCCTTCACACAGCCTCCATCTGCCCTTTTATCCTCCCTCAGCGCCTAATAACCTCAAAGTGTTCCTCCCTTGCTTTCTTCTTAGTCCAAAATCTCCGATTAAACCAAAGCTTGGTTGTCATATGAAGACGTGACTACCAACGGTTAGAGGAATCTCCTCAGTCGTGAAGCATGAAGAGCTGGGCTACCGATCGAAGAGTCACAGCGCATCTGCGTTTCTTGGCCACCGTAGTTTTGGTCCATGCCTATTACAAAAATAAATAAATATATATTCGTAATATATAAAACTTGTATCATAGAACGAAGAGTACAGCAGCACCCAATATCTTCCCTTAGATCAACCCATTTTAAAATTCTGGATCCGTGCATGCGAGTTTTTGTTCACTGTGTTATTGATTTATAGATTATAGTTATAGATTTTTTTTTTTTTTTCATTCAACTACTGGTCATTCATAAAATTTGAACTCATAATCTCTTTCATGAGACGGATTTTTTGGTGGTTTTAATTTTTGTCTTTGTGTTTTTGTAACTTTGTAGACTGGTTTGAATCTTCTGCTTACAAACACTAGTAGTGACCATTTAGTGGCGGAAGATGGCATTCCATCAAACATAGAGGACAAAAGAGCTAAAAGTGAGGTAAAGATGAAAATCTAACTGTTATTTTTTTCCTTCTAAAGAAACTTCGACGGTACTAGAGATACTTTATTGAATTGTGAAAAAACTTGCACCTTGATCAATTTAGCTTTACATTTTTTGACATGTGATTGAATTTTGGTTCTTCGGTTTTTCTCAGCTGGCTGTTCTTCAAGCTGAGCTCGAGCGGATGAATGTGGAGAATAAACAGTTGAGGGGGATGCTTAATCAGGTGACCACCAATTACAATGCTCTTCAGGTGCATTTGCTGAATTTGATGCAAAACCAGAAGGCTGATCAGAACTGTAGCGGTGCCGAAGGCCATCGAGTGGGGGTGGAAGAAAAGAAGCTAATGAATGGCAATAGATCATCACTAGTGGTGCCGAGGCAGTTCATGGATCTTGGGTTGGCTGCTAAAAATGGTGACGCTGATGAGCATTCACAGTCTTCGTCTGATGAACGAAGTCGTGGCGAACGGTCTGGATCGCTTGGAGATAATGTGAAGGCTGCAGGACACAGTGATGACCAAGGGATCGGTTTTGATCACGAAAAGAAGGATTTGGGGAGAAGAATTGGGAGAGAGGAGAGCCCAGATCAGCCGTCACAGAGTTGGGAGCCTAACAAAGTTCCGAGGCTCAGTTCTCCGAAAGAGGTTGATCAAACTGAGGCTACAATGAGGAAGGCTCGGGTCTCGGTTAGAGCTCGATCCGAGGCGCCTATGGTATGTGCTTTTGTACTGAATTGGAATAGTGTTATGAGTGACATTGAATTTCTATTCCAACATGCTTGTTGATTTGCTAAATTTGTTGGGTTTTGATTTAGATCACTGATGGATGTCAATGGCGAAAGTATGGGCAAAAGATGGCAAAAGGAAACCCTTGTCCTCGTGCTTATTATCGATGCACCATGGCTGCTGGTTGCCCCGTTCGAAAACAAGTAAGCTAAGCTCACTTAGGGTAACTTTCTCTTATTAGATATAGGACATGTTAACTTGTCAAACTGTGAATTAGGATCATACAATTTTAGTCGTTGTAGTAATTTGAGTTACTATTATGGTCAAACAGGTACAAAGATGTGCAGAAGATAGGACAATCCTAATCACTACATATGAAGGCAATCACAACCACCCGTTGCCTCCGGCAGCAATGGCAATGGCATCGACTACATCATCCGCAGCGCGGATGTTGCTCTTGGGGGCTATGCCGAGTGCCGACAGCCTAATGGACTCAAACTTCCTCAGCAGGACAATCCTCCCATACTCTTCTAGCATGGCCACCATCTCCGCCTCAGCGCCATTCCCTACTGTTACATTGGACTTAACACAACCACCGAACCCTTTACAACAATTCCAAAGGCCACCAGGCCAATTCAACATTCCATTCCCAAACCCTAATCAGAATTTCACCAATGGCCCAGCCTCATTGCTGCCTCAAATTTTTAGTCAGGCGCTATACAACCAGTCCAAATTCTCTGGCCTCCAAATTTCACAGGATACAGACCGTGCAGCCGTCCAATTAGGCCACCAATCGCAACCTGGGCAGCAGCAGCAGGGCTCAATGGCCGATCTTACTGCCGCCACCGCTGCCATTGCAGCTGATCCAAACTTCACTGCAGCCCTAGCAGCTGCCATCACCTCAATCATTGGCAATGCTCATCCAAACAACAATGTTGCCAACCCAGCAAACAACTCAAACAACAACAATGCCAATGCCACCAAGCAACAGCAATAGCGATTGCAAAAATAAACTTAGCAATTCTAGTATTTCAGGGAATTAAAGCATGCTTTATTATTATTAGTTTTCTTTTAGGATTAATTATTTTTGTTTTGGGATGAGAGAAAAAGAAAGTGAAACTATACATGCTTTTTTTTCTTTTTTTCCTTTTCTTTTTTGGGTGGAGGGGATAAATTGATGATAGATATTATTTTCTTTGTCATTTGGAATAATATGTTCACATTGTATGTCAGTACAAAGTAACATAAAAACGAAGAAAAAAACAAAGAAAGAGGAAAGAATGCAAATTGGTTCTTCCATTTTTGTACGCATACGGAAATGGAGAGATTGGTGTTTTGGCACTCTCTCGTCTTATAATTATTCATGGCAATGTTCTATGTTTTCCGATTGACCAATCAAAACCTAGAAAGAATCACAATTAGTCTCTGTACGATGTTAGCTATCAGAAGATTTTAGATTCAATTTACATTTAAATAGAGAAACAAATTATATTTTTTTTAAAGTTTAATATCTGGTTGTGTCTAAGTTCAATGTAGTGGCCCAACTTTATTATAAAAATTTGTAAATCCGTGCGCAAAATGTTCTTATAAATATCTTATCGTTTGTAAAAGAGACAAAACAAAGGTTAGAAGGAGAAGAACAAAGTGAAAGGATAAAGGAAAACGACTATGGAAGGAAGAATAAAAGGGGATTTTATTCTTTTTTTGTTGTTGGAGTTATGTGTATTAAAAGTGGAATTCAAGGGAAGGAGTCAACAAAACCGTCTCGGAGTTATGGGGTTAGTTTGACACGCAAGGAAAGTGAGGAAAGGGAAAGAGAGAGAGACTTTTTTGGTTTTTGTTTGTCACGTTTGGTGCCACCAACTCTTGCCATTTACCTATTTGGCAAAGCTTGTTCTTAAGCTTCACCCAATTGATGACCGGGAAAATATACTGCAAATCATAGAAGCAAAAATGGATTATCAGTTATACCATCTCATAGTGTGTATAAGGTTATCTCCAACCGAATGAGTTAAATATGGTCTCGTTTAAAATTAGAGAAAAACTTGTGCAGAGTTTAACATGCCACTGGACCATGATGAGTGGCACTAACGCCACTCATAACTTGCCATGTGTTAAACATTAAATATGATTTCTTATTTTTCGTTTTATGTCAAAATAAAATTAAAAACTTAAAACATTATTTCTTCAAGAAACTAAAATTGCTAAAATAAAACTCACAACCCCCAGTTCAACCTTCCTCCATCTGCAAACCCGCCCATAGACTCTTCTCTCTCATTGGTCGGTGTCCCCCAACGCCATCAATTCTCCTCCCTTACTACTCAGCCTCTCCCTTCCCTGATTCCCACATCTCATCTTTCTCTCTCATGATTGCTTATAACTATTTCAATTTCACATCATTAGTCCATAGTATTTGAAAACTGGAACTACTAACAACTAGTGAAGTAAGGTGGCTTTGATAATTGGGTTCTTCACCAGAATTTATATGTCCATGATAATTATTCGATAAGTTATAAAAATAATGAGGTTAGTCAAAAACCTAATTCATTTAAGATGGATTAATGAACCTTTGAACTAGTAATTACACAATTTCTCAGCAACCATGCAAGTTCCGGAAAGAGATAACCTTGCGATTATGGTGTCCCTCATAGTCAAGCCTTTTAAAAATTTACTTTTTTCCATATAGTTTTTTTATTAATTTTATTAATTATGATATAAATTGAAAATAAGAAATTATATTAATGCAACAATGCTTAACACATGGCAAGTTATGATTGGTGTGGTAGTGCCACTCAGCATAATCCAGTGGCAAGACTAGCCCCACACAAGTTTTTCTCCTAGAATTATAGCCCTGCAATAAATTATTATTAAATAAATAGTGTTAGGCCATACTTATATATCATCTCTAATCAAAGAGGCTAAACATAGATCTCTTAATAATTTATTAGTTTTAAGTTTATAGTTTAAATTTATTGATTAATTTAATAAAACTATCGGTGAATATTTTCAAATCTAGCTGTTGAATTTAAATCAGCTATTATATATGAGGAGCTGGGCCCCAAGAAACAGGCCAAGAGTAGGGCTACATTTGGTCAACCTAATGCCTTTTTGGCCAAATAATGGTCTAGTGAACTGCATAGAATTATAGCACATCCCTCAATTTGAAGATGATTTTTTTGGCACATCAGGCCATTTTTTGGCTCTTGGACCTTTAGCCTCTCCGTTAGAGATGGCCTAAGGTTAAAAAAATGCTTCAAGGTTAAAATTGGAGAAAAATAAAATCAACTATAAATTTATAGTTGTAAAATATAATGTGAATGTCGCACATATAAATGCATGAAGAAGAAAACCAACATGCAGCCAAATTGGACTTTGATGACAACAATTAAAAGCTTTAGGTGGAAAAGTGTTAGGGAGATGAAATAGTAAAAATAAATGATGACTTTTCACTCATGTCATTATTTCCTACTGGTGTAAGGCTTCCCTATTATATATAAAGGGACATTTGTAATGTAAAGATGGTCCCATCTTTCTATCTACCTATCTTAGCAAACAATTTTTGTCAATTTTATTCTTTCTCTTACACAAGATCAAAAATAGAAAATGAATACCAATCTCCCTTTCCTCTTTACTTGCATTAATTATCTGATACATTTACAAAAAAACAAACAATGTAACACATTGCTCCGATTTCATTTCGATCTCTAGCAAAAGTTCTTTGTCTCACTTTTACCTATTTATAACGGTAGTGTTTGTATGAGACTTCAACTTTTTTGGACTTAAAAGCCACCTATAAATTAGGCAGAATATCTAAAAGAAATAAAGTGCGAGAAAATCATTCTCTGTAGTTTGGCACATGATGCTAGAGGAATACATTCACCTGTTTTATTTGGTGATTTTAGAAGCTTAACTAGGCACCTCAAGAGACCGTTGAACTGTATGCACTTACACGAGAGCTTCTTTATGTGTAGGGTGTGCAGTGATATTCTTCTTATAAAGGCATTAGGTTCGAACTTGTAAGTAGCAAATTCGATACCAATTTATTCTGCATCTTTTAGTGTAAATATATCGTTGTACAAAAAACAAGAATGAATTTTCCACTGTTCTTTTGCATCCCTTAAACACTACTCTCAAGTGTGACATAAATTCTTTCGCGCACATTATTTTTCACGAGCGAGCGGCGAGATTTAGTTAAATCTAAACCCATGTTTTTTGTGTTTCGATGCTTTGGAGAGCATCACTCCAAGCTTTGATACCATTGGGCCGCCCCAATACTTCATCAAAGTCCAGCAGGATGCTGACTTACTATTTTGGGCCTGTTTGTGGGCCTGCGGATTGTGACATCACACAAAAGGCACCACCACCTAAGTTTCAAAACTAGACTGGTAGTTGCGGCCGAAGGTTAACTGCAATTTTCGGTTGGACCGACAGACAGCCAATCAAAATACGACACATCACCATATCTATTCCGCGAAGCAGCGGAACCCGACCCTCTCTTCTCTGGTTCTTTTACGTCCTCTGGCTTGAGTTTCCTTCTTGCTTCAGTTTTCGTCTGATCCTTCGCAGTTCGTCGTCATACTAAAAAAATGTAAGTAATTTAATTTAATTATAATTATAATTTAATGCATCAAAATTAAGTTTCTGGTAATTTTTTTTCAGAGCTTAAAGCTTTTGAATCGCTATTTTTGTACATATTTTGGATTGTTTTCTTCTAACGTTTGCACCTTTATTGCTGATTGAGTTCTAGGGTTACTTAGAAAATATCAGAAAAGTTAAAAAAAATTGAATTGGAATGCAATTTTATGTTCTTTTAGTGATCAAACATAGACCATGTAATGTTTATGTTTTGTTAGAGCATTTGATTTTCACTACTTGCTTAAGTTAAAAGTGATTTTTGAGCGACAAATTTGCGCACTTTTTGTTGCAGTTGTCGAAAATGGGTACTGAATTTAGAGCTGGTTTGGTCACTTCCTTTCTGTTTCTGCTTCTTTCCCATGTGGTGATTTCCACGCCCAATGATGGGTTGGTCAGAATTGGACTGAAAAAGATGAAAATAGATAAAACTTGTCATCTGAGTAGAAGAAGTAATGGAACGCCGGGAGGTACGATTAGGAAGTATCATTTACGCAGTAATCTTGGGGAGTCTGAGGACACTGATATCGTCGCGCTAAAGAACTATATGGATGCTCAGTATTTTGGTGAGATTGGTATTGGAACTCCTGCTCAGAAGTTCACTGTGATATTTGACACCGGAAGTTCTAATCTTTGGGTGCCCTCAGCAAAGTGTTATTTCTCGGTATAGCTCAGAAAGTCATTTTTTTTTTTGTTTTTGTAATTCTTTTTGTATCAGAAATGTTTGAGTCAAATGAAGTTTTCTTACAAGTTGGTTGGCTTTGAAATTGGATTGCAGGTTGCTTGCTATTTACATCCCAAGTATAAGTCTAGCCAGTCAAGTACATACACGAAGAATGGTACGCTTCCATTCCCCGTTTCAATTTATTCACGTTCTTATAAGATTATGACAGTCCAATGGAACTGACACTCTTTAAATATTGATAGAGAGACTGATTGTAAGTTTTGTTTATAAGCTGTGTTTCATATTCCAATGTAGGCAAATCTGCGGCAATCCAGTACGGCACCGGTGCAATTTCAGGTTTCTTCAGCCAGGACCATGTCCAAGTTGGCGATCTTGTTGTCCAGGATCAGGTTTGTTTTCTTGACAGAAAGTAGATTTGGTGATGTTTGGTGCTGTGGACTTTACCTTTGCTATTTTTGTTGGTTATAGGACTTTATTGAGGCAACCAAAGAGCCTGGCATCACGTTCGTGGCTGCTAAGTTTGATGGTATTCTTGGACTTGGTTTCCAAGAGATCTCAGTTGGAGATGCTGTTCCTGTCTGGTAATTCAGTGCCACTTAGTTCGTAAAAATCCCGAATCAGTCGATTCGATTTATAAATTGAAACTAACAATCCAAATTCTGTATTTTACTTGCCTCTCCACAGTTAATCTGTTTTGACTGTACATTTGCTATTATAACAGGTATAATTTGGTCAATCAAGGTCTTGTTAAAGAACCAGTTTTCTCATTTTGGTTAAATCGCAATACTGAAGGGGAAGAAGGGGGTGAGATTGTCTTTGGTGGGGTTGATTCTAGTCATTTCAAGGGTGAGCATACATATGTTCCCGTGACTCAAAAAGGCTACTGGCAGGTTCGCTATCCAAAATCTTTTCATCTTTTGCAGATTTTTGTACTTGATATATTATTCATATTCTTTCTTTCTTTTTGTTTCATACTTGCTTTTTGATTCTGTTATTTGCAGTTTGATATGGGTGATGTCCTAATTGGTGGTGAATCATCTGGTACTGATCCGGAACTTGTTTTTGAAACCTTATTATGTCTAGAGTAGATGCTTCCTATGGCCTTGGCCAGCTTGCTTGTTATTGTATTTGAAAGATTACCATGTCACTTTCCAGGATATTGTGCAAGTGGTTGTTCAGCAATTGCGGATTCAGGAACCTCCCTATTGGCTGGGCCAACGGTATGCCATGTCGATACTCTTATTTCTTAGTACTCAGTTGCCAATATATCAAGAAGCACAGCACAAGACATACAGATACAATGCTAAGGCATATCCGTTGCTTATAGGAATCCCAGTTCACCGTGATCTTATCATGCTTATATTCACATTTAGCACTTCTGATTAATGTTCTTAACTTATTTTATAATCTCGCTTTTTCAGACTGTTATAACTCAAATCAATCATGCCATCGGAGCCTCTGGTGTTGTAAGCCAGGAATGTAAGATAGTGGTTGAACAGTATGGGAAAACCATTATAGAAATGTTGGTAGCCAAGGTATATAGGTTTGAGTTTTACTTAAATATTTCTATTGGTGCATTTTAATGAAACTTTCCTGTTCTTTAATCATTTTAATTGATGTAAGTAGATAATATTGCTTGGTCAGTTTCTCTTTGGTTCCGCTTGCCTTAAAATCTCCTTGCAGTAAATTGAATTTTTCTTTTACTGGCATGTTTTATAGGCACAACCCCAAAAGATCTGCTCTCAAATTGGTTTCTGTACTTTTGACGGAACTCGTGGTGTGAGGTTAGAAGCAGTTCAACCTATTTTCTGAAAGTTATGGTAGAAAGGATGGTGGTAATAATGAGCTAATTAGGTCATCCCGGTTTTAATGTGCTTACGTCTTTACAGCAAGGGAATTGAAAGTATGGTGGATCAGAAACCAGAAAAGAAATCTGATGGCGTGCATGATGCTACATGTGCTGCTTGTGAGATGGCAGTGGTGTGGATGCAGAATAAGCTAAGAAAAAATCAGACAGAGGAGCAGATCTTGGATTATGTCAATCAGGTAACTCAACTTCCCATATCATCTCTATGTGAAATGTCCCTTGCAGCATGCTCATCTTGGCATTTGCACTTGCAGCTCTGTGAACGACTTCCCAGTCCCAGTGGAGAATCAGTAGTAGAGTGTGATGCTCTATCTTCATTGCCCAGTGTCTCATTTACCATTGGTGGTAAAGTATTTGACCTTGCTCCAGAACAGGTATGGTGTCATGACATTACCCTAAATCTTTTCATCTCGTTTGAGCACACGAGTAAACTACTTATCAACTTTATGTACATGCCCTATTGTGAAACGATCTCCAATTTTCGGTCTTTTTTGTACTTATTCTTGATGCTTCCTGAATCTAATTTCTGGAAATCTAGTATTACACACGAGATTGTGTATTTTTCAGTCTCTACCATCCATATCTTAAATGTCTGTTGGTATCAGTACGTTCTCAAAGTTGGGGAGGGAGTCGCAGCTCAATGCATCAGCGGATTCATAGCTTTAGACGTCGCACCTCCTCGCGGACCCCTGTGGTATTTTCTCTTTGAGCTTTTACCTTCTTTCCAGCAATGTCACACAGAAATAGTTTGCAACTAAAAACAATGGTGTATATGCATGTGATGCAGGATTTTGGGAGACGTTTTCATGGGTCAGTATCACACCGTGTTCGACTACGGAAACTTGTCAGTTGGATTTGCAGAAGCAGCTTAGACGCGGGGCTGATTCTATATTTTCTGCTTGCCTATTTTGGTATATAATCTCTACTGACATCACAAAAAAGTGAGATACAATGGAAGTTGTTTATGGGATGGATGATGGACACGATCCTTGGATAATCTTGCATCTGTGAATAAATCAAGACAAGATTTGCTAATTTCTGTACAAGAAAACTTGGTATTGCAATGTATACATGGGGTTGAAATTGACAATTTCGTTTTCTTTAAATTTTTTGCAATACCTAACTTTTATCAAGTGTCCATGTTTCACACGGGGTGGTCTAAGGGTTGGGAACGAATTTTTGGTCCGTACTCTAAACGGTACTTCTTGGGTTCGATTCTTGACGCTGATGAATCACATGATGGTTGCTAATGGGAATTGAAATGTCTCTGTAAGTTTTTCCGGCCTATAAACAAATTAAATAGCTATGACGAAATCACCAACTGGGGTTTTTATTGAAGAAAAAAAACTTTTATCAAGCGTCACAATGACTCCAATGTGACATGAGACATCTTCAGGCTTCTACCAATATTTGTACACGTGGCTAATTGCAAAACCATTTTATTGAAAGCTGATATCATTTGTTTGAATTTTGAGCTCACAGATCAAGCAAAAAAACCTTAGGAAACTTTAACGAAAAAATTCTGATACTGTTTACTTTAACGAAAAATTATATTTTTACACTAAAAAATCAATCATGGTACTATTTACTTGACCCTTTATTTTGTCATTTTCGTTAAAATTCAAAGTTTTTAAGTCATTTTCATTAGTTTTTCTAAAAACGTTTCTTTCCTCCACCTTCGATCCTGTTGCTGGTGGTATTCCAGCCCAAAATTGTGTGATTCACTTTGAAATATCACTAGCGTGTAACTCTACGTGATCAATTTGAAATACTGTCAGTGAAGGTCTTAAGTGCATGCAAATTTTTTTTTCTAGGAATCACGCCTGCATTTGATAGCAGTGTTAATGATATATGTTGATAAGAATCATATGCGATTTCATCAATACTATGTTGATAGTTTTTCAAATCAATCATGCACTATCAAGGTTCTAAAAGGCGCTAGGCGCTAGTCGGGCAGCGGGATGGGGCCTAGCGCCTAGGCGGCTAGGCGGAGCCTAGGCGGACGACTAGGCGGACTAGGCGGATTTAAGTAAATATATTCTATTTCGTGTAAATATGTGTCTGTTTATACTTAAAATATACATAATTTCGTCATAAACTAGAAAATAGAATGACATCTATATTATGAAGTATTGGAACATAATGAAAACATAGGGAGCAAACATATAATATGTGTTTATTTAAGTATTCAATAAGTCTCTTACAATTTATTGGAAATAATAAAATGCAAAATGAAAGTTATCTATTTTTTATCTAAGTGAGTTGCAACCTAGGCAGGTGTCTAGGCGTGTCTAGGCGGGTCTGGGCGGGCTAGGCGGGTGCCTAGGCGGTCTAGGCGGGCGCCTCAGCAGGTCTGAATGGGCTAGGTGGATGCCTAGGCGGTCTAGGCATTAATCGGGGCGGTGACCAGCCGCCTAGCGCCTAGGCGGGGCCTAGGCGGTGCTAGGCGGGGATTTTTAGAACAGTATGCACTATTATATAAGAAAATCAAAATATTTAAGTGTCACATGACAATGTTCATTTAACTTGAGATACCATCACATGACATTTCGAGTTTTACCTACAAATCACAATTATATGTTCTAGAAGCGTTAACGATATGATATCGTTTTCAATTTGGACTCGGCTAAGTGCGTGGTTGAAGCAGAAAGAGACACAATATTGGAAAGCACTTTTAGTCCTCAAAGTCTCTAACTAACAAACTACAAAGTGACATATAAACAAACTTGTTACGTGTGCCGAGTGATTTATGATTTCCATCTGTCCCGTCACCCACACAGACAGATAGAACGAAAGAACTTCCTATAACGGCACGTCCAAGCAAGCAAATCCATTATCCATCTTTACTCATTGAAATGCCGGCTACAACAAACCCTAGCTATCATGCTAAACCAAAGCAAACCCTCATTTAAATTTTCCAACCACCCTAACAACTTACAACATTGTAAAACTCAAATAATTTTAGATGAAGCACAAATTAGGTCAATGTAAACTGATACAATGACTCATAATCGAGATTTTGACATTCTGGAATTGATTAAGACACCGACGTCCATGACTTAGCCTGAGGATTGAGGACTGATGATGCCCTGAACAAATATGATGTCGTCATAACAGATCATTGTGAATTGAAATTCCTAAATTTTGGAACTTTTGGTATGGCATTACCCCCAAAATACTGATTAGCTCCATGCCATTTGCATGATTAGCTGCGTTGTCGTTACTTCAGCTCACCGGCCTCATGCTTTGCGTTTAAAACGAGCTAAGATAAGTGGGGCTGCGAACTTTATAAGCAAATATTTTTAGGTCAAATAATGGTACAAATCAAGTAGGACCAATGCAGCTCATACGGTTTCAAGTTTTTGTTTCATCTTATTGCCAAATCAAAAGTGCAAAGCCTTTAATTCAGTACCCTTTAATTGTTAGAAAAACTAGCAAAGATGGCAAGCTCACACCCACAATCTTACATGAAACTGGGTAATTGTTAAGAGTATGAGTCTCACATTTGGGAAAGAATGAACTTTGCATATGCTGGTTATAAGCAATTGGGCTACTCATACTTTCAATTGACTTTATGGTGAAACCTCAACTTCCTTTATGGTAACCGAGCAGATTGTCTCACGTGTGAAGTCCAACGCTCCACGTCACCTGATTTGTGTTGTTCACGTGCTAAACTTGAACATTCGCCACACGTGAGGGAGCATGTTAAGAGTACAAGTCCCACATTGGGAAAATAATGAACCTTGCATGTGCTTATAAGCAATTGAACTCATCTTCATATTACCAATTTATTTTATAGTAAAACCCATATTCCATCGATAATCGTTATCATGATGTCTTGGTCTAATAATATGATAATGGTTATCATGATGTCTTGATCTAATAATATGATAATATTTGTAAGTTTCTCTTGACATTGTACTGTGCTATTACACTGAAACACCATACACATGAACTGCTTTATGCAAGTTGCTCTGCAGATTCACAACTATATAGTTTAATTTACATGAAAAAGCATTCTGCAATTTGTTTATCCTCTCTGTTGCAAGGGAGACATACGCCACCTATCATTAGCGTGCCAAGGACCACAGCCCACACCAACTCCTCTTATTTTTTGTACTTTTCATTTCAATTGCATCGAAGGCACGTAAACCTTGTCACTTCGACAAATACAACACACATAAAACGTGCCCTTTAATAACCCTCAACACCTACGTGTTCCATTCCCTATGGTTCACTTTTAGCCTCCAATTTCAAGAGTAACGAATACTGGATGATGAGTTTTTCTCTCATTGAAAATGAACTAGAATCATATACGAAAATGTTATCTTGTCATTGCTTCATTGGATTGGAAATATGTGTCACACATTAGTTAATTCAGTCTCGAATCCAAATTATATTGTTCATATTCTTAGTCATACTATAGTTTGAATCCAACTCTGAATATGTACCGCATATGTAGTCAACTCATGTTTAATTATGTTATTTAGTTTTAGCATGTTTGTCATAATATTGTTCAACATTTGGTTGTGAATCTGTAACACACATTAGTTTAACACATTCTTAATAATGATGTTTAGTTTTATTCTACAACGTAAGTATTTTTCTTACAACATAACACTGGTAAGGAAACATTACCCTGGTTATATATAAACATGACTTATGCATAGGTATCTTACAAGCCACGCATAAAATTTGAGAATTGTTGGTGGGGATGCTCACTCTTGGTCCAACTAACTAAACAAGTTTTGGACAGAAATTAGATATTTAGATGGTGGTTAGGTATGTGTGTGAGTGAGACAACAAATGGAAGATTTTTAATTAGGTTTTTGTTGCCATTTTACTTTTATAACCCCCAAAACAACTAACCTAACCTGCTTATTTACTGTGGATATTGTTTGGTCAATTGGGACTCACTTTGTTTTCCCCCTTTTTTTGCTTCTGAATTGATTCCTCTCTTTAACTCTTTTGCAAGTTCAAACCACCACCCCACTTTCTAGCTTTTATTGGTCCATCAAGTTTATCTACCATCTTGTGTTTTATTAATTAAAAAGGTCGATCAAATATACTATATAATTTAATTTAATTTAACCACCGCAAGGTGGCTTAGTGGTTAGTGAAGAATTTCAGGCTCGTATTTCACAGAGTCTGTCTTGAGTTCAATTCCTAGCGCTGGTAAATCATACGATGATAGTCATGGGAAGGCTGAAATGTCTCTGTGAGTTTTTCTGACCTCCGAAAGGCTAGACTGCCTTGGCAAAACCACCAATTGGCCCCGCTTTTAAAGAGAAAAACAAAAAACATACAATACAATTTATAGATATTCATATATACATATTGAAAAATGCTAGGGAAATCATATTTTGTAGATCACACATGATGTGATTGTCAATGGTTGGATACCTTCTTTAATGATTAAATAAAATAAAAAAATAAAAAAAAAATAAAAAACCCATCAGCGTCCATCATATGATCCACAAAAATAATTTAAGAAGATCATCTATCTAACATCACCCATTCATATTTTTTTGGTTGGCATAATAATGTAGTGTGTACGTACGGTGGAAGTTAGAGATCGAAGGACGTTTAATATTTCAATTAATTTTTTTTTTTTTTTAAAGTTTAAGAGTAAATGAAACATGAGGTTTTTTTTTTTTTTGGTAGATGAAACATGAGGTTTGAAGCAACAAAACGTAGCACATGCATTAATTATCCCTTATATATGCTACGTGTGGTTTATTAGTGATTAATATAATTTAATGGTTTCATTCCCTTCATTATTTAATTATAATTAATGGTAAGTACCTTCTATTTTACTACCAAGATTATTCTTTTAGTGCCTTAAATGACACTTTTCGCCTATGATTATAACTTCTTTTTATTATTGTTCTTTCTAGAAAGGATGAAAGTGCTTTATTTAGCATGGTAGAAATCATGTTCACACTCATGTCATGGTAGTTTCTTTTGTGGTGTGTAAGTTACATTTGTGAATCATCGTCTTTCCTTTTAGTGTGCGGAGTACACGGCACAGTATATCATGATTAATAACACAATTAATTGGAAATTAAAAAAAAATATTCACCCAATTGACACTTGGTGTATCAGATTGTATTTCTGGCACATTGAAGAATTTCTTATGAAATTGGGGTGAATTATTTTAGGGGTGGTGCTATCCACGCATTTATTTTTACCTCTCACACATCTTTTATTAATTTTTGTCTTTTAATTTTCTTCAATTTATTCGATTCGACGGTAAAAATTCGAAATAGATGTATAGAAGATAAAAATGTTGAGTGACAGCATATCATCAATCATGATAATCCATCGACAAAGGGTCAATGCAACTTTAGATGGGGTATGTCGAACATCTGAAAAATAACTAGTGTCACAAAATAATAATATAAATTTGTTGCAAAAAATTAAGAGACATGTTAAGTAGGCTCTCTTAAAAGTAGAATTCTTTATGAATTATTTGTTACTTCATGTTTTGGTACAATGTTTTAGAACATCATTCATAGATCATCCTTGTAAAAACTTCGACAAATCCAAAACCATTAAGATATTCATTTGTAGTGAAGAAAATTGATGAATACGACTCTACAAAGAAATCCTAAACTCTTAATCCAACGGTCATATGGTTTCAAACTTGGATGATTGTTGATAGACATGCTCTTTGAGAAAAGAAAGATCTAAAAGATATATAGTTCGAATCGTTGAAATACATTACGAAGTGGGCTGCACACAAAAAATGTCAAAAATTGTATAAAAAAAAAAGTAGTATCACGGATCCGTCCCGATAAATTAGTTAGTGAAGACAATTTAGACAAATTAGACAAACACAGAGAATCTGCAGACATTGTTTTAGATCAGGTAAGGCACGTTCTTTGAATTTTTGATGTGCCAGTGATGACAATACAAATTTCAACAAAATATGGGGGTGAAGCATTATAATCTTAAGTCAATCAAATTATGTAGCTTCAATTGAGGAAAAATTTGGGTTATTGATTCCTTAACAGAAAAATTACGAATATTGCCTTTGCACAAATTCCACTAATCCAAGATATCTCGTTCTAAGCTGTTAATCTGTTTAATCGTGGTCAAAGGTAGGGTACAATTTCCAACTAACCTCTTTCGAGTACGAAAGAGTAGACAACCATGGTTCGCCACCAATTGTTCATTTAAAAAAAAAAAATCTAGGGTACCAAAAATCATTTTAAAAAAGAAAAAGATTATGCAATGGTGGAAGAGTAAAAATTGGCCAATGCCCACATACAAAAAATAATTATTATCTTGTCTTAACCCTCCTTTTAATTAGACCAAATTGGCATATTCCTTTTCTCAACCAAAGAAAGACTTCAAATTTGACAAGTCTTGTATGTAGAATGGCAAACCACATGCTTAAATTCAACCATATACCAAAACTAAAAATTGTGAAAGTGATACTAAAATTCAACCCTGTTTTGGTGGTTCAACGCACCCCCTAACACCTTACCCAATTTTAATTTCACACTTCCTTCCAAATTACAGAATCCCATCCCATTAGCATTATCCAATCCAAGCTAACTATATCCAACCTCTCCCATCTCTTGCACCAAACCAAAACCAAATGTCTACCCCAATTTTCGGGTTTGCAATTGTACGAGAGAGTTTTCAATGTGTTGGGAGCACGGCCAGCATACCAAGTGTTATAATACAAGTGGTTTGATACTTGAAAAAAAAATTCCAACCACTTATATTATAACACTTAGTGTATTGAACCGTATTTCCGACTCATTGAAAAATTTCTCGCAGTTGCACACTCTTAAACCCATTGTTGACACTTGTCGGCATCTTGTTTCGCCAAATCACACCCGTATAGGAGGCCAATGCCGTCAACCCCACCCAAATTTTGACACGTGGCCGGCTTAAGTTAAGGGAATTGTCAACCCTAATGGCGGTAGAGAGAGTGAGAGAGAGACCCAACCAACCAGTTAAACTAACCTTTTAAAATATGCCACCCGATATTTGCAAGTGAGTTGGTCCATATATAAAGGCAAAGGCAATAGGCATCTTAACCAACACTAAAGTTTGGTATTTTGTACATTCTATTCTTTACTCATCACCAAATGGACTGGACAAGAGGCTGCACCATTGGCCAAGGCTCATCAGCCACCGTCTCCTTAGCCACTTCTCGCCGCTCCGGTGACAAGTTTGCCGTCAAGTCCGCTGAGATGTCCCATTCCGAGTTCTTGAAAAGGGAGCAGAAAATTCTCTCTGTTTTGAGCAGTCCACATATAGTAAGCTACATGGGGCATGACATCACTAGTGAGAACAACAAGCTCGTGTACAATCTTCTCATGGAGTACGTGCCCGGCGGCACAATCATTGATGCAATTCGCAGCCGCAGAGGCCTAGTTGACGAATCAATAATCAGAAACTACACGAGGGGCATTGTGAAAGGGCTAGACTACTTGCATTCACTTGGGTTGGTACATTGTGACATAAAGGGCAGGAACATCTTGGTTGGTGAAGACGGTCCAAAAATTGCAGATTTTGGATGTGCTAGGTGGGCTAATCCGGCAGGACCTTCCGTCTCCACAATTGGCGGCACGCCAATGTTTATGGCGCCGGAGGTGGCACGCGGAGAAGAGCAGGGGTTCGCGTGCGACCTATGGGCTCTCGGGTGTACAATTATCGAAATGGCCACCGGAGGATCAGCGCCGTGGCCTAATGCAGCTGACCCAGTAACTGTTCTTTATCAAATTGCGTACTCAAATGAGCTGCCTGAGATTCCAAGCTTCCTCTCAGATCAAGCAAAGCACTTTTTGGGAAAGTGCTTACGGAGGGACCCAACGGAGCGTTGGACGGCTAGTCAGCTTCTAAAGCATTCATTTCTTGGGGAGGAAGAAGAAGAAAAAGTTTCATTTAGTTTTTCTAGCAGTACGAAACAAGTTCAAGAATCCACTTCATTTTCTCCAACAAGCATTCTCGATCAAGATATATGGAATTCTTTAGGGGAATCAGAGACTTCGGGCAGCCTTGATCAAAACCCGAGTTTCGAAAACTCCTCTGATGATCTGAGGATCAGACGGTTGTCATTGTTTTCAGGGGACCCCAAGTGGAGTTGGGATGATGAGACTTGGATCACAGTTAGAGGGAATGATTGTGATGAAAGCAACAGCATCGCGGATGATGCTGAAGCTGTAGGTAGTGAGGAGGATTTGGATTTGAATTTCTTAGATTGCAATAATCTTAGTTGTAGAATTAATGTGGATATTTTAGAGGCCCGCAAAAATGGTAGGAGAAATAGTAGTAGTGTAGGTTTGAGCAATCTCCTTCTTGAGAGGGACAGACTCGACAGAGACAATTTGTTGCTTCCTTCAGTTTCAAGCTTTTGGTAATCATAAAAATCTTTCTTTTTCTGTCTGTTCTTTTGTTTTACTGCTGTTACTTTTAGTCTGGATGGTGTTGAGTGAACATAATAAGCACAACAACTGCACAAAAGACTGTCTTTGTGCTGGTGAGCTCTCTCGAGTTCACATTGTCACGCGATATTATCAGTCATCTCACGTTATAACAATATCTTAAAGATATATTTGAGATTGCTTTTAGAAAGAGTACTTGCTAAAAGCATTTTTAAATGCGTTTGACATAAAAAGTTAAAAGTGTTTCTGAGTCATAGAAGCGTTTTCTGGAGAAGAACTTGTCGAATGCTTCTTTGGAAGTAGTAAGATTCTTTTATAAAATCAATGTGATCCAGTTGAAAGTATTTTGAGCATGAGTGTCTATGAACAGAAGTGCTTTCTAGTAAAACAATCACAAACGAGACTCAAGTCTATGAAATATCTTTCATGCATATATTATGACAAGAATACCACTAACACTGTAAAACTTCAAGAACAGTGTGACAATCCGATTGAAAAACTTCTCGTGCTGGTGGGCCAGTTTGGTTTAATTCCCATGGCATAGAGGAGGAGCCATAATACAATTCTTGGTAGAAAAGGTGTCTGCTCATCAGTTTCTTCATTTGGTAGGTAAAAGAAGGGTGCCAAATTGGGTGTCTACAGTTCCATTCTGCCAACTGCTGCTCAAGTTTGGTGTAGTTCCTCAAATGCAAGTGGCTTAGGAATTAAAATTTTCAGGTCATTATTTAGTGTTCTTGGCAACGGTCAGAAAAGATGGGCTAGTTTGAGTTGGTATTCGGTAAGGCAGGAACCAACATTTAAAACTGGATCACCAGATTTCTGTTCCCTCTGTTGAAAATAAAAACCTACTGGCAAATTGGCAATCATAATCTTATCTCCTTCAAAGAATATGGAACACCATTTGGGTGGATATAGGTCTTCCAAGTGGAATTGACCTAAAGTTTTGTTAGTAGCTGGAGAAAGGGTCTAAAAGCACCAGAATTTTCCAATTCAATACTAATCCAGAAAGTTTTTGATTAACAATTATGTAATAAAAAAGATATTTGCCTCTCATTTCACAATCTGTAATTTTATATTTGAAAAATCATAAATTAGATTGATTAGTAGAGCAGGTTTTTTTTTGGGGGTGGGGGGGGGGGGCATAAATTAGATTGATTAGTGGAGTAGTTTTTTTTTTTTTTTTTTTTTTTGGGGAGGGGGTCAATGATTAGTGGAGTATCTGAATATCCTATTATCATTCGTTGTGTTCCCTATGTTACATCCTGATCCGGGCTCCATCACATCCCGGGCTCGACTCCGAAAGATAAAGTTCTTGGGAACTACTCAGTTGAGGAAGCTACTTGGGAGATAGAAGAGTGTATGCGAGATATGTACCCATGTCTATTCTATGGCTTTAACTTGTAATCTATTACATCCCGACCCGGGCTCCACCACAACCCATGCTCGACTCCATCGTAGCACGATATTGTCCGCTTTGGGCCCCGACCACACCCTCACAGTTTTGTTTCTGGGAACTCACGCGAGCAGAACTTTCCAGTGGGTCACCCATCTTGGGAATGCTCTGGCCCATTCTCGCTTAACTTCGAAGTTCCTACGGAAACCGAAGTCAGTGAGCTCCCAAAATGCCTCGTGTTAAATGAGGTGGGCATGTACATATAAGGCATGGAGGATCCACTCCCCTAGGCGATGTGGGATCTAACAATCCACCCCCCTTAAAAAAATTTCGTCCCCGAAATTTCAACACTGATTATGTAAGATCCCACATCGCCCAGGGATGTGGATCCTATAAGCCTTATGTGTATATTCTCATCTCTACCTAATACGAGGCCTTTGGGAACTCACTGGCTTCGGATTCCGTAGGAACTCTGAAGTTAAGCGAGTTCGCACGAGAGCAATCCCATGATGGGTGACCCACTGGGAAGTTCTCGTGTGAGTTTCTAGAAACAAAACCGTGAGGGCGTGGTCGGGGCCCAAAGCGGACAATATCGTGCTACGACGAAGTCGAGCCCAGGATGTGGTGGGGGCCCGGGCTGGGATGTGACAATTTGGTAGCCAATCCCTGGCCGGAAGTGTGCCAACGACGACGTTAGGTCCTTAAGGGGGGTGGATTGTAAGATCCCACATCGCCCACAATATCGTGCTACGGTGGAGTCGAGCCCAGGTCGGGATGTGACATAATTTGTCACATCACAGCCCGGGCACCGACCACGCCCTCACGGTTTTGTTTATGAGAACTCACGCGAGCAAAACTTCCTAGTGGGTCACCCATCCTGAGAATACTCTGGCCCATTCTCGATTAACTTCGGAGTTCCTACGGAACCCGAAGCCAGTGAGCTCCTAAAATGTCTCGTGCTAAAGGAGGTAGGCATGTACATATAAGGCATAGAGGATCCATTTCCCTGGGCAATGTGGGATCTAACAATCTACCCCCCTTATAGGCCCAACGTCCTCGTCGGCACACTTCCAACCAATGATTGGGTCTGATACCAAATTATCATATCCCGACTCGAGCTCGACTCTGCCGTAGCACGATATTGTCCGCTTTGGGCCCCCACCACGCCCTCACCGTTTTGTTTCTAGGAACTCACGCTAGCAGAACTTCCCAGTGGGTCATCCATCCTGGGAATGCACTGACCCATTCTCGCTTAACTTCGGAGTTCCTACGGAACCCGAAGCTAGTGAGCTCCCAAAAGACCTCGTACTAAAGGAGGTGGGCATGTATATATAAGGCATAGAGGAACGAAAATCACTCAGCCATGCGTTTTCCACGTTCGAAGATCATGTAAGTGATAACACTACTGAAAAGCAATCTTTATCGAATAAAAACGAGAATTAACAAAATTCTTGCATCATTTGATTACATTTTATATATAACTATAGGTACGAATTTATAACATATTCTTTTCTGCTTCGATCTCAAATCTACACTACCCACCTCATAGAGGTTAGATATTGACAAAGATGACAGAAAATTACTACGTAACCACTCCCTTACGTGTTCTTTTTTCCATCAGTGTGCGATGCGCTTTGTTCAATCGATGTTAACTGACTGCGGAGATTTTGGTTGTCTGCCAGCAAGCGGTCATATTCCATAAGGAGTCCTTCAGATTGCTTTCTTAGGGCCTCTACCTCACTTCCCGCCGCCTTTGCCTTCTTTGCTTTCGTCTCATATTCAGATTCCAGAGTCTTGATCTTTGTCCTCAATGTCTCATTCTCTTGTACTATGGTCTTAAGTTGCTCTGAACTTCCGTTTTTCTCCTCGTGAGAACTTTGGTTTTGTCTTTTTGCAGCCTCCATGGCCTTCCTGAGGAATCGAAGTTCTCGTATGTAATGGTGCAATCTATCTATCATCAGAGAAAGAAACATAAGAAATCCTGCATTCGATACGATTGAAAGTCAGTTTTGAAGGATATGAATGCTTATCAAGCAAATCAAAGAAATCATTAGAATTCTAAATAACTTGAGCAAAACGAAAACGAAAAAGAAAAGGACAAAAGTTCTGCCTAAGAAAAAGGAAGGGGGAGTAAGGTAGCATATCTAAAATGTTTAGAAAATATAGGGAAACAAGAAGGCAAGAAAATTTGATGTTTGAGATCTAACTCAACTTGATAACAGGTTGAGCTAATATGTTTCATGCTCAAGCTGATGAAAGTCCAACATTAAGGGCAAAGCAGAAGAACTTTCAGCTGCTTCAAAAGGTAGCTATCAACTTGCCCTAGTAAATCAAACCATTTCTTTCTAATTCCATCGCATATGAGCTCAACGATTAACAGGCACAATTCATAACGAGTACACCTAACTTCAGTAACTCGAATAGAAAGTACAAGATGTAAGTCTAGATAATAGTAGATAAGCCTGATACCAATTTTTGAAAACAAGCTTAAGAGATCAAGAAGAATACCCATAAGAGAAATTTCGAGCATTTTCATGGACATGAGAATCTCGTCGGTAGGGTTGAGCACGCCAGATTCAATGGTTCGGTTCTTGATGTCAACCAGACTATAGACGCCGGCCATCAGAACAGCGAATACAGTCCCAGCAACCGTCTTCACCATCACCGGGCCCTTCCCTCGCTTCATCTTATCCAAGGCGAGGATCACTAGCTTTCTCAGAGGGTTCTTGAACAACAAGGTCAAAATCAGCAGCATTTCGCTGAAAATCACCGTGTACAGCAGCTGCAACATCTTTACTCCAAACTCCGGGAACTGAAGCAATGACCAAATTGAGGTGTTCTCAGTAAAATCTGTTTGTTTCACTGACCGTAACTATACGAATAAGGAATACGAATGATAACAGCAGACAACTTTTAAGCTATGTATTTGTTCAATAAAAACAAGGCTTTATAGCCAAAATGGTCTATGAGATTGTCATAACTCCTCACTTTGGTCCCTGAGATTTAAACTTGATAAAACTAGTTCCTGAGATTGTCTACCGTCAATCATTTTGATCCTTCTAGAAAAAATTTCGTTAAATTGAAGAAACCACCAGTACAATGGGAGGGGTTGATTTGACAAAAATACCCTAAATTAACGGAGATTTGAAGAACCAAAATGACTGATGATGGATAATCTCAGGGACCGTTACTATCGATTTTAAATATCAGAAACCAAGCTGAGTAGTTATGCCAATCTCATGTCCATTTTGGATAAAAAGCAAAAAAAAAACAATACTACCGACTCATTTAATCAACTCATTAGGTGTATTTTCTGATATCGTAAGATATTTATATATATTTATACATATGCATTATTCGATATAAAATACTGAAGCATTTCAATAAAAACCGATTGCAAACTGACCGATGATGGAACTCCGAATGATTTACAAATTTGCATAAATTTATGTTTAAAATGTCATGGATTTATCTAATATTACCCTTCATTCTACAGATTTAACGCAAACACGGAAACTGAGTGCTAAATTTACAGAAAATTCACCAGAAACTATAGCAAAAATAAGAAATTAACATTTTAATTTATCAACAACGTTGCTTTCCTTCACAAATTAGATGAATTTGCTAAATAAATTCACAAATAAATCAAAATGAATAACGAACACCATAGATCAAGGATAAACAAATACAGAAATAAGCAGATTCAGAGATGAATAAGAATAGAAGAAAAAATCAGATATCGAGGTAAAGGAAAGCAACAGAAGAAATCAAAAACTGCGAAGACTTACCAAGATGTAAAGAGAGAGTGCAGGGGAGAGTGGATGTGAGAGTATGGGTGGGAGAGTAAATGGGAGACGGATTTTTTTTTTTTTTTTTGAATGGTAGCTGGAGAGTAGAGAGAAAGTGAAATATCAGGAAGAAAGCGAACCGCTTCAATTCTAGACAAATATCGGTATGGTGGGTTTGAGGGTAGGTTCAATTGAACTAAAGTTGACCATGGCAACTACAATACTAGACAAATGCTAAAAATACTCTTTTAAAAGCATAACTCTCATCACTTAATATTACGGTAGTGGTATTTCTCTTCACTTGTAAATGAGAGGTCTTAATGTTGATTTTTCCCACATTACTTTTTGGCACCATTCACTTGCTAAGGTTATAAAACATTGTGTCAAAAATATGAGGCGATGAAGAATTCATAGAGAGTCTCCTTGGCATTATAGGTTTGAATTTCGATGATGAGGAGTTCAAACTAATTTATCCACACAATTCTTAGGCAAGTAGGTCGGGAAAAGTGGGTATGATACTAATATATTTAACTCATATAGGAATCACACTTTTACAATATGCCAGAAAATTTGAGTGTGATACTAATTTATTGGACTCATGAGTTCAATATATTATACTTATAAGTTCAATTATCAATATATCATACTCATAGAGAAATTTTCAATGTGCCAGAAATACGTCCCAATAAACCAAATGTTATAATACAATTAGTTAGAAACTTGAAAAATAAATTTTTTCACCAATTGTATTATTACATTTAATATATCAAAGTACATTTTCAGTACACTAAAAAAATCATAAAAGTGTGCAACTCGGTGTGGGTGTAGTGGGTTAATCTGTCCTTTGCATTTTGGGCCTGGGAGGTTTTTTGGCGCTAGGGTTTCGATCAAGTTCAAACTTATTCGGATTGTGCTAGGGAATTTTCAATTGTGAGATTATATTCACATACTTCAAATTACTTTTCTCATATTTTTTTTATTTTTTAATATTTTTTACACATAACTAACACTTGATAAAAAAACATTAAAAAAATTATAAGGGTGTGAGGAAAGTAATTTGGGGTGTGTGAATATAATCTCATTTTCAATTTTATGGTGTCCAATCATTTTTCTTTGGGTCAACTTATATTGCAAAATTTCTAAAGAATCAATGTTTTAAAAATCGAATTAAGTGCTACATGATGGTCAGCTTTCGGATTAAACCACGGGAGACAAATAAATCAGAAGAGAGATTTAGACGGGACGGCGCCTAAATGGTCTAGGTGGGCGCTGAAAAGCATAGTCGGTCTGGTCGTGGTTGAAAGTCGATGAAGTGAGATTATAAATTTGAATTTTTTTATTCTGTTTCAATCTGCAGGAGGAGGAGGAGGAGGAGTGTCATTATTCCAATGAAGAAGACGATGCATAGATCCTCGTTTGTTTTTTTGGACGTGACAAAGCAACATTTTGGTCTTCTTATGTAATTTTATCCTATGAGGGTCCGCCAACTAGCACTAGCATCCTAACAAAAGGCTTATGAATTGGGAGGTGATATATATATATAGGAGGTGTGGTGCTGGATGTCTGACTTCAGTTGGCATTTCTCCAGGCCAATGCTTTTTAGTTCACGGTGTAACCCCATTAATTTTTTTTTCTGAAGTTTATTATAAAGTCCTAAGGTTTTTGAGAAATATTTCGTAAAGCATTACAGATCCGTGATCACTTAAATTTTTCATACCATAGCATCAAATTACTAAGATATTTAAACAAATATTTTAATAATTTTGTATTTTGTATGTTAAATAATAAACCCAATTTCTTATAATTTTTTTAAGTGTAAATATGCTCTTATTTATATAATATATAATAATTTTACTTCAATTTAGTTTGTTTAGGGCCCCGGCTAGGTGCCTACACTAGGCCCTAACCAGTTACCTAACTACTGTCTAGTGTTTTTTAAAACCTTGTAAAGAATTGAACCAAAACCAAATAGCACTAATATCCTGTTAAAATTCAATCCAATCAATTTGCATCCACACAAAAATTTAACTAAATGGCGTTTCAAACATTAAAAGTTGGAATCACATGGCATATATAAGGATGGGGTTAATTACACTAACACCCCCTAGATTTATCGTGCTTGCACAAAACTCCATCACGTTTGAAACATAACACTAACACCCCTTAAGGTTCTAATTTTATTTCACATAATCTCTTTAGGGTAGACATCACCTTCAAATACTTTCTTAAAGACAAATTTGTCCTTATTTTTAATTACTTTAAAAATAAAAACAAATTTTTTAAAAAACAATATAAGGTTTAGGGCCTCTCCTCCGCATTCACCACAACGCAATGGAAATTCTTAACATATTTCACCGCATCCCTAGCTGTCTTCACAATAAGCTACTTCTTCGTCTCGATTTTTCGATCAATCAGCCTCTCCACAAGCTTGGCCTCACCCTTCACCATGAATATATATATATATCTCTTTGTCAACCAAAAAATGGTGAAAAGACAATTTAGTCTTCTATCACACAAAAAGGACAATAATGTAATTTCACATATCTAAATTTTATTGTTTTTTTATTGAAACTTCACCTATAGATGATGTTAAAATATCTCTAATATTTAAAATTAAAAAAAAAAACCAAAAACAAAAACCTCCTACTCCCCCCACGTTCTCTCTCTCTCTCTTTCCCCCTCTCTTCTTCTCATTTTCTAAAAAATTGTGTTCATACACACAAAGTGTGTAGGCAAATGCTAGTGTATGTGTGTGTGTGTGTATATATATATATATATATATATGAAAACCGCCAAATTCCCAATAATCATTTCGTGAAGTGTGTGTGTATATATATATATATATGAAAACCGCCAAATTCCCAATAATCTTCCTCACGAAATGCAAGTTGTAATTGGAAACCTTGAATTTTTTTTTGCTGAATTACAGAGAAGATCCGGGTTCTAGTAGAGGAAGAAAGATAACGATATTTCTTTAATTTTCTTTTTATTTTTTTAATTATAATGAGAGAAAATTTGTCTAAAGGGGTGATGTGAAAGTGAACTAAAATCTCAAGGAGTGTTAGTGGTATGTTTAAAATGTGAGGGGGTTTTGTGAAAACACAATAAACTTGAGGGAGTGTTAGTGTAATTAACCCTATAAGGATGTGAATAAGAGAATCCAATTATGAATTCGGTTGATTTTGGATCGACATGGATGGGCACCTCAACCTAATCAATAAAAGATATTGATATCAACTTCTCTCCTTGGTGAGAGTTCTTTCTCGCTTCCCTGAGAGTATTTCTCACTGCCTGTGAGCCTTTCAATCTTGGGTTTTTTCCGATGGCACCGGCCCTAACTTCGGCTGGGATCCTTTGTTGTATAGTGTGTTTTTTATATTAAAATTTCTTTTGACCAGAAAAAAAGAAGATATTGATATCAAATTAAATCAGAAGAATTTTAACTTAATTCTAGCACTCCCAATCATGTAATCACAGCAAGTGGCCCGATGACAAGGGTACAAATTCTGACTCCCAAAATACAAAAAATGGGGAGATCCCAAGTTAATGAGTACAAATTTAAAAATTTCAACATTACAATTTTAGAGTAGTAAAGAAAATGTACCCTACAAACGGAAAAGATCTCATAAGATTAGATTTTATATTATTTTTAATTTTAATCCAAGCGCACGTTAGATGGTTGGCGTGAAAGCAGGGGCAGCCGCTAGAAGCTCATACCATTCTCCTCCGCTTGGAATTTCCACCTTCCCTCCCTCTCCATCCTCCTCCTCCTTCTTCTTCTTCTTCCTTTTCGTTTCTGTATTTCCAGCATTTGGATCGCCACTCCGCTCTCAGCTTCCAGGTAAACGCTTCCCTCCACAATTTTTGCAACTATCGAAAACCAAAACAGGTGTAATTTTGACTTCGTAATTTTCTGAATTTCTTTTTTTTTTCTGCGAATAATTTGATCACTTTTATAAAAAAAATTCCCATAATTTTGGATTTTAGGTATAGACGATGATATTCATCTCACGTAGTTTAATCTATTATTATGGTTGCGGTTTCCAGTTACAACTGTTGCTGATTTGGTTGGAAATTTCGATTCTTTCAGGTCAGGTTCTGAAGAGTTGAACAGCAATGATTTGGGGGACTATTCGCCGTAAAGCAGCTTCGGTATTCGATCAAACTTTCGCTGTTTTTTTGCAATCTGTTGATATATTTTTGATCCTCAATGAGCATGCTTTGTGTAGTTTTAGTTTTGGGATTCTTTGTTCTATGTTTCATGTAATTGTTAAAGAATGTTGTAGTTTGGTAGTTGCTTATGTATGTTTGAATGGACAGTCTCAGGTGCTGGGACAAGCGTGGAAGGTTAGGCATGGAGTGTCCGCCCCAAGCTGTTACCGAGCTGTACCAAAAGAGGTACTGAGAAATTCAGCTTCTGTTTCTCTTTCGCATATTATTTGGTTACTGAATATAGGGTCTTTGATGAGGTATTTGGATTTGCAACCGGTGGCAATTCCATGTAATCTTGTTTCCTTTGATTTTAGTATTTGTCTGTAGTTTTTTGGATTATAATTTAATAGCTTTTATCGACAACAGGCTTTGTTAATTGGGAAAGGATATGAGTGCGTTCAGAGTGCAAGCTACCACATTGTTTTAGGTAATTTTAGATTTTATAAGCTGAATCATGTTTGTTAGGGCTGCTTTTACCTGTGTGTTTCTTTTCCTTTTTTCTTTGTGGTGGTGTTATTGACCTTTTCGAATTCCTACTTTGCAGGCAATCGTGTTCCAGCGCTAAGCAGGTTGAGCTCTGATCTTTTATTTCAGTGATAAACTTAGTCCTCTGCCCTTCTATTTCACAATATGTCTACATAACATGCGATCATAGATATTGTTTTAATCCACCTCCTCTAATAGGTTCTTCAAAATTTGATTCTCGTTTTCAAATACTCTCTTCATAATTATGTAACCACAATTCTCTTTCCCTATATATTTCAGCCTGCTGTTTTATTTAACCTTTTTCTTTTGGCTCACCAATTCTATCCATAGAGATGGCAAGAGAGAGGGAGCGGTTCTGTAATTTTTTTTTTTTTTTTTGGTTGAATTTTAAGATGCATTGTGATTTAGCAAGAATGTACCTCAAAAGGCTTACCTTTTTCCACTAGCAATGAGATCGTTTGGTGTGTGTTACAGACTTACAATTGACATCCTTAATCTTGGATGAGAATCAGAATGTTTGGCCCAAGCCTAAACCAAATGACTGAAGTGCAATAAACTTCGTTTGATATTACACACGCGGTTCTATTTCTCTTATGGTGGTTTATTTGTTCTTGATTGCAGGGAAGCTACTTCTCTATGTCAAACAGAGTCTTTTATCCGATTAAGCAATAGATCATTTTCCTCAGACAGTGGTATTTAATGAATATATTGGTCTTGACAGATTTACATGCTTTTGGGTCTGTTGTCTGTATAAAATATGCAAGTAATTAAACTTTTTAACTGTTGAATTATGCAGGAGACTTGGTAGAAGCTGTTGTTCCTTTCATGGGTGAATCTATTACTGATGGCACTTTGGCAATATTCCTAAAGAGTATGTTACTGAAGATGCCTTGTGATACTTTAATCCATAAGTTATTTATTTCTTCTCTGTCTGTGCGTTTAATTCACCTTACGTGATTTCTTTTGAGACTCATGCTGATGATAGCTGATGATAGCTGATGTGGAGAACCTTTGTGCTTGTGTAGTGTAGTGTATGCATAAGTTGAATTCTTTGAGAGTCATGTGTATGATTCATGTGCAGAACCCGGTGACAGAGTCGCAGTTGACGAGCCTATTGCCCAAATTGAAACGGATAAGGTAATTTTTGAACCAAACTTTTCCTGTTTGATAACTTTTCCATTCTTAAGTGCTGACATGCATTTTCACTAAATGTATGTGTTGACATATATATAATTTTTTGTTTACAACTAGGTGACAATTGATGTAGTTAGTCCTGAAGCTGGTGTCATTAAAGAGGTAATATTCAAGCAACATCACAATATAAATTCCTTGTGAGATCATCAGTAATCACGACCTACAATCATGCATTCTGGTTTTAGTGTACTGATCTTTTTATTTTTACCTTGAACATGTTCTTGTTGGTAGTTTGTGGCTAAGGAAGGCGAGACTGTGGAGCCAGGTGTAAAGATTGCAATCATTTCCAAATCTGGCGAAGGTATAGAACAAGTTGCGCCATCAGAGCAGGCTGGTGCTCAGCCAGAACCTACTAAACCGAAGGAAAGTGCAGAAAAGCAAGTCCCCAAAGCAGAACCTGCCCCTGTCAAGGATGCACAACCCAAAACTAAGGCACCTTCTCCACCACCACCACCGCCTAAACACACAGCTTCAGAACTCCGGCTTCCTCCCAAGGATAGGGAAAGACGAGTAAGTTCAGGATTCTTTGTTTATCTAAGAAAAACGATTTTTTCTTAGATGAGAAAGGAATTTAATAGGTATAAATTGTTTTCTCATGTATAGGTTCCTATGACAAGACTAAGGAAGCGGGTGGCAATACGCTTGAAAGATTCTCAGAATACATTTGCTCTATTAACCACATTTAATGAGATTGATATGTAAGCTCATGCCTCCTTTCAAAATATGGTTTCACCATGTCTCCTCGCAAAATATCCTTTATCTTTCCTTTCAAATCTTCTTTGCAACGGACTTTCATGTTTAACCATTTATGCAAGCTTAGAATGTTGAGATTTTAGTCTAGTATTTTTACTTGAAGTTTTACCTACAATGAAATCACTTGTCTAAGTGTTCAGTTGAGTGTGAAGGATGAGAGTCATCTACCACAATGGCTTTCTTGTTCTGTCTTTACTTTGAAAGTGGACAGATTTGCCCCCCCAAAATCTTCAATTCTTTTATGACAATGTTATGTAGTGGCTCTCTTTGATTCCCATCTAATGATTGGTATAATATAATGCAGGACTAACTTGATGAAGCTCCGTTCAGACTATAAGGACACCTTTGTGGAAAAGCATGGTGTGAAATTGGGATTTATGTCCGGCTTTGTTAAGGTATGTGTTGTTGCATAAATTGCTGTCATTTATCGTCAAATGAAAATTGGAAGTGCAAAGTACTATTAAATTATTGTGAAATTATAGTACTATAGTATACTTTTTGTGCGTGTGGGCCGTTCTTAAGTTATACGTTAATTTGTTTTAGGCTGCTGTTAGCGCACTTGAGCAATTGCCAATTGTCAATGCTGTCATTGATGGTGATGATATCATATACAGAGATTACATTGATATCAGCATAGCTGTTGGGACACCGAAGGTATGCTAGTATTATGTTTGATTCTTAACAGACATGAGCATTAGTTATGAGTTATTTCTGGTCATTCATAGTTTGGCACGATGAATTCCATTGTCGCATGTGAACTAACCACGGTCGAATTCTTTTTATTGAAGGGCCTTGTTGTTCCGGTTGTCCGTGATGCTGGTAGTATGAACTTTGCTCAGATAGAGAAGGAAATCAATACCCTGGCTAAGAAAGCAGCTGATGGTTCTATATCAATTGATGAAATGGCTGGAGGCACATTCACAATATCAAACGGAGGTGTATATGGAAGCCTTCTAAGCACACCAATCATCAATCCTCCACAGGTATTGCTCTGTACTCGTTTTTCTTTTTGGGGAAAACCTTCGTAGCAATACTCTCTCAGACAAGTTTATTTGTTGATTTGTTTTTTCCTTTCGCAGTCGGCAATTTTGGGTATGCACTCAATAGTGAACCGTCCCATGGTCGTTGGGGGGAACGTTGTACCAAGGCCGATGATGTACATTGCTTTGACATACGATCATCGTCTCATTGATGGAAGAGAGGCTGTTTTCTTCTTGCGCCGCATTAAAGATGTCGTGGAAGACCCTCGCAGGCTTCTCCTTGATGTGTAAAGGAGTCGATATGGTTGGCAAGTGTATTGCCCAGTGCCTTTTTTCAAAATTAGAGTTGGAATACTCTGCAGGACTGGTTGATCGAAAAGTACATTTTTCCTTTCAGCCCAGTTACTTCGGCTTTTCGTTCACTGAGGATTTTAAATAAAAAAACTCAGTTGACTCAACTCTCAAGGGTGTATTTTGACGATTGTTAGCCTTTAATTATTTACCCCCAAGAAATATATGATCCAGTTTCTCGTCTTGTTCTAGAGACCTTTTTGATTTCCAGCATACAAACAACCACCACGGAATAGCTTAGTGGTTGAGGACAGATTTCAAGTCTGTACTTCACCCGCGGCACGTCTTATGTTTGATTATTGCACTAGTGAATCACATAATAGTGGCGCTTCTGAGTCTTCTGGTGCCTGAAAAGATGGACTGTTGTGACGAAGATTGATCCTATATAGGAATTGCTTAAGGAGAGGGATCCCCATTTTTTTCAAAAAATGGGGATCAGGTGTGGGGCTCACTCCACATTGAATTTCAACGATCCGAACCGTCTATTTTTCAAGTTACACCTCATAGATCATCCTTGCAAAATATTAGCCAAATCTAAAATATTTAAGACATCTAATTGGGTTCAAAAATATTAACGAATACTTTGTTATATAAGAAACAATGAAATTTTATCTTGATAATTAAATAGGCAAATGGTTTCGGATTGAATTGAATTTTTGCAAGGATGATCTATGAGGTGGTGTAACTTGAAAAATAGACGGTTCGGATCGTTGAAATTCGATGTAGAGTGGGCCCCACACCTAATCCCCATTTTTTGCAAAAAATGGGGATCCCTCTCCTTAAGCAACCTGATCCTATATATATATATATATATTAAGAAAAACTTCCAGCATACAAACCAGTAACATATTTGATGGTAAAAAATCAATTACAGCCGAAAAGGAGAAAACTTTGAACAGAGAAACGGGCAAGACAAGGATTTTACTATTGCATTTCCCAAAAATGGACCGTAACTAGGGATGGGCAACGGTTATGACTGGCGGGTAACCGCGATTATTTACCCATAATCGTTTATGTTCATACCCGCATAACCGTTTACTCGTTGGGTAATTGCATGAACGGTTATACCCATACTCATAACTGTGTACCCATTTAACCATAACCATAACTATTTACCTGTTTACCCGTTTTTGAACCTGTTTATCCTTTTTTTACCCATTTACCTCTTTTTCACCTGTCTACATATTTTTTTTAACAACTTAAAAATTACAGTGGAAAAATTTGTCATAATTTTCGTTAAATTGGGTTGGGTGGATATGTGCCCCATTAGAAATAACTGCTTGGTACGGCCCATACCAACTCCAATATATCTGTTGCGCAATAAACGGAGGCCCGTTTGTCAAGACAAGTAAAGCCCTTTTTGTTCGTGGAGGTTCTGATGCTGTGATCGCTGATCGACGGTGCTGGGAGTCGAGATATGGAGAAAGCATTGAAAATCTACGGGGAGGTTCTGAGATTGGTGAGGAGGTTGCCAAAGGACTCTCAACCTTACTACGCCAAGTACGCCCGCGAGAACTTCGTCAATTACAGAGAGGTCGAGGCCAATGACGAAAAAGCCCTCCACGATCTCTTCCTCAGGGCCTACAATCATTCCCTCTGGGTCCTCAACAAGGTACAACGTCGTAATTTGCATCGCTAAAAACACAGATTTGGAATATTTATTGGTTTTGGACATTTTTGTGTGTGTTTCTGTTGAACCCAATTGGGATTTCCTGCGATTGCAGTACTCTGTGGACGAATCTGCGGCTGATAAGTTGAAGAAAATCTGCTCCGATTAGGGTGCCCGCCAGGTGCTCGATGTAATGCCCCAATGGGTTCTTAACCACTTACATGTTTTCGAAGTTTGAGTTTCTTTTGTTGATTGTAGTTTTTGCCCTGAATTATGGTCCGTAACCAATGTATAATAACTGAAACTCTAACATCAGTTCCACCAAATGTTTCCATTTCTATTCCAGTAAACTGCAAGCGAATTGTCGAAAATTCTCCGCTTCAAATATGTGAGCAAATTATTCATCACAGTTCCCTCTTCGACAAATCTGTAACAAAGAAGGCATATTATTATTCACCAAACCGATTGCTCATTAGCATATTCAACAGCAACTATGTCAATTAGCATTCTAACAGAGGCAAAGCATTGTCCACATAAGTTGGATGGGACAAGAGAAGGAACGGAAGTATTTAGGATCACAAATTAGTCTCCATAATAAAAATTTCTATTCACATTCATGTTCAAAATGAGTACTAAAACAGCAACATTGACCAAATGAAGAAGAAAAGAGAGAGAGAAAAAGGTGACATACATGTTAAAGAGCGACTGACATACTTGCAAGGATCACGGATTACAAACATGTATTTCTGTAAAGAAATCAAACAAAAAAATACCAGATTGGAAACTCACTTTGTTCCACCAACAAAAATGTCTAACTGAATTATGAGGGCAATTCGAACATTGTGCTGCGGAACTGCAGGTTCCAGTTACGTTAGAAAAATGATTAAGCACTTAAGAATCCATATCATCTTCCTGGAAGCTCCATTTTTTGCCTTTAATAGACTCAAATGTCTTCTGTGACATTGGTTGTGGATGCTTTCTCCTTTGTTGCTTAGACTGCTTCTCAGTGCTAAAAGCGTTAGGCCCACAAAAATATTTCAAGTGAGTAGACATTTTCTTCTCATAATACAACTTTCCACAATGTTGGCACTTGCGTTTGGGAGGCATCACATTCTTCCTGTAGTCAGCCTCAACAATGGAGTACGTAGTGATGACAAAATCATACTTTGAAAAAATGCCGGAACTCCTCTTAATGGGCTAGCAATAATGTGGTTCAAGTGATAATATTATGGATGTTGAATTTTGAATCATTTGGATCAAATCATGTTGATATAAGTATTTGATGGCTAATGATGTTTAATGTGTGATAAGAAGACATATTTCTAGTCCCATTTCAATTTCAATGCTGCTTCCTCTTAATTTGAAGCTCTTGTGCTGAATTACAAATATGCTGCTGGTGTCATGGCTTTTACCACACTCGGCACACAGCCATGCAGAACCTGCTTTCATTTTCCACCACCTCCACCCGATCCACTTCCAGACCCTTGGCCACTACCGGCGCCAGCTCCCACACCTATGCCAACCCCAACTCCAATTCCAAATCCTCCACCACGGCCACCGCCCCCACCAGCACCTCCTCCACTTCCTAGACCGCCACCAACTCCGCCTTCGCCTCCTACACCACCACCAGCACCAAAACCACCTCCCTGGCCTGAACCTCCACCGAGACCACCACCACCTCCTCCTCCTGCACCTCCTCCGCCACCAACACCTCCGCCAGCTCCACCTCCGACACCACCTCCTGCACCAAAACCGCCTCCATGGCCTGATCCTCCACCAACACCACCCCCACCACCTCCACCTCCACCTCCCCCACCACCAACGCCCCCTCCAGCTCCACCTCCTACACCACCTCCTGCACCAAAACCACTTCCATGGCCTGAACCTCCACCAACACCACCGCCACCACCTCCTCCTGCTCCTCCTCCACCACCAACGCCCCCTCCAGCTCCACCTCCTACTCCACCACCGGCACCAAACCCGCCTCCCTGGCCTGAACCTCCACCAACACCACCACCTCCTCCTGAACCACCTCCACCGCCTCCTCCAAGACCACCACCTCCTCCAACACCTCCACCTACACCACCTCCAGCTCCAAAACCTCCACCATGCCCAGAACCGCCACCAACTCCACCACCGCCTCCTCCACCAGCTCCACCACCGCCACCACCTCCAATCCCACCACCAACTCCACCACCTACACCCCCTCCAGCTCCAAAACCTCCACCATGACCTGACCCACCTCCAAGACCACCTCCTCCACCACCACCGGCGCCTCCACCACTGCCAATACCACCACCGCCTCCAACTCCTCCTCCAGCTCCACCACCTATACCACCACCAGCCCCTGCTCCTCCACCAATTCCTCCACCACCGCCAAAGCCTCCTCCTCCTCCGGCTCCGCCTCCAAAGCCTCCGCCCCTAGGTCCCCTACCGCGATTCCCTCGACCAAACCGACCACCACATCTCCGACCCCATTGGCAATCATCATCATCACCGCGAAATCTAGTTTTGTCAACTTTCTCATCACCTAGAGTGGTGACTGCACTCAGTTGGAGGACAATGTATAGAACAACAAGACTCAAAGACAGCCATTTTCGAGAGACAACCATTGCTTCTCTCCTCTTCTGTAAAATGCTCGATTATATTCTCAGGTAGATTGCTGAGGAGGTTGTTATCTTCTTCCTTCAAAAGACGATCGTTTTATAGGCATTGGCCCTGGGGTCTTTAGCCAATAATACAGTACGTACAGCTACACTGAACAGCCTTTAATGGGTGCATGTTCATGGCACGCGTTGGCACGGTTGGGAAATTTGGACGACCATTAAATGCCAAATGGAGGAGAGGAAGTCAAAACTCAAAAGGCTAACTTGGAAAAAGTTTTTATTCTGACAAGAACACGTGCGTGTTTTTATGTAAGTGGTGAGAAATTTTATTTTTTAAGTTATTAACATTTTAACAAACATATTCCATCATTTGTATAATGACAACGTGGTGTATCATCTCGCCAATCACATTGAAAAATCTATCGTTAACTTGGATATATATCACTTCAGTTTTGCATTGACCATTTGACTTATATGCACATCCACTTCTTTTAGTTTCTTCTCGCACCGTCATGTCATGGATGAAAGTTAAATAACAGTGTGTGATTAGTCTTCGTTACGTAGAGACTTAAATGAAAACGCAATGAAGCAAAGATCTTCGTAATTTAGTGCCTTAATATCATTTCTTTTAAAAAAACTCGTGAAATTAGAAAATTTTCTATTCAGATTTACCAACTATTTCATGTGATCCAATATTCTACTGAATAACGCGTTGGATTTCTATTCAAGTGTATCGGATTCGAAACTCTCTCTTTCAAAAATTATTGTAATAATCTCTCACTCCCCACATCCAAGAGCAGTAATTCATCTAATTTGATCAAGAGTTGGGACCTAATTAGTATTCTGTTTGGATTTTGTCGATTCTTTCACACATTTGACTTTTCTTTATTCCACTTAAAGAACATATGTATGCTTTAAAGTTTAAAGAAAGTTAGACATGATAAGTAGGCCAAACACCTCCTAACCAATTTTATGTGAGCTCTGCAATTCTGCATCTGCAGGGCCATACACATTGAAGCCGGTCAACTCCACCGACGCTCGACCATTAATATTACTCTTTGCCAAATAAAATCACCCACCTTCCTCTTTGCAATTTACAAAAACAAGTGGGAAGTGGGTGTAGCCGGTGACTGTTCATGCAGGATTGTCAAGTTTTCGGGAACAAGTTGGGCAAGGACGTGCTTGGCATTGCGATTATATCCATTTCGTCGTGAATTGGTTTTGAGTTGGATTAATTTCATCGGTTGCTAATTGGTTTTGTGTCGAATGGTTAACTAGCTACCGAGTGACTTGATACGCAAGTATATAATTTAAATTTCCGTCAAGAACTGGTATGATAAGTCTTTGTTAACAGATTGAACGCTATTATTTATTTATTTATTTGATGTAAGAAAACCGATACTGGAGGATGGAGGAGTCGAATAGGTAAGCTCGGATGCACAAGTTAATGTTATTAATCAACCTAGCTATGAGCCACGAGTAATATGTAAAAAGTTATGCTTTCTAGTGCTCATCACATTCGTGCTTAGTCTCTATCTTCAGGTTAAAATTAGCGATCGAAAAATAAATAAATAAATAAATCCGTTGTGATTAAAATATGTTAAACAAAGATTACATGATGGATAACAATCTATCCTTAACAATTAGATCCAAAAAGTTTGATTTGGATCACACAGACAAGACACAAACTAACAAAGGGTGACGAAAATGGCTCGAGTTAAGCCCTACATCTCTGATTTGCAGACAAAATCCTCTCCTGTGGCTGTAGTTCACATCTATGAACCTGACAATGCTCACAGTTTCACCTTCCGAAAATGCAGGTTTGCTTAAAGAGGCCGGGTTCTGCGCCCCAATGCACGACCACATAGAAGAGCATTCCTTGGGATCGGATATTCATCCCTCCATGAATTCGCAGGTGAGTAGACGCGAAAATAGAACTGCTGGCCTAAGTACTGCCGTGCCCAGTCCTCGGACCTTATGTTCCACAGTCCCACGTTGTCCAAAGGCATGTAGATTGCAGTCCATGAGTTGGGATACACCTGTTCATAGAAAGAACAGACATTAAGATCGATCACGAAGATATAACTGAAGTCGCGCATATGATTTTACAAAACTGGATTTATCAATGTACCTGAACGGTGGAGCGAGATATAGTGTCTCTCAAATTGTATCTCAATCTGCTTGCAGGTGTCCACTGTCCACCATCCATCCTGCCCATATCGAAATCACCACAGTAAAGATATGTGTTATTGAATTTCTCGCAGTCGAAGAAAAGTTTGAACTTCTGAGGGCAGAGAAACTTACCCGACAACAAAGAAATTATGGCCATCAATGTGCCATGACTGCACAGTATCCTCTGGATTCTCAAACACAAGTTCAGCAAAGCCACGGAAATCAGCATTCATGACAGAAGTCTGAAGATAAGCACCGCCGCCAGTGGGGTTGTCTTGGATGCTTCCAAGGGAAAACACCCCTGAGATCTTGAAGTAGTCAGCAAGTTTAAGTGGTGTGTCCGGTTGGATGAATGAAACGCTGTTCACAGCATATCTCTGCTTGCCATTGATAATTGGAGCAGAGCTTGTGAGCCTGATCGTGCGGGTGGTGTTGATCAATCCGTAATGATAAGAGCCTTGGGGGTTAGGCCTCGGACCACTCGCTGTCAAATTCCGTCTGGTTTTATACACGAAAAGGGCATGAGATATAGAAACATTCTACAATTCTTTTAGGTTGCAAAAGTTCAAAAAGGCATGAGATAGAGAAATATTCAACAATTCTTTGAAGTTAGTTACCTGAGAGATCGGGCTTGTTCAAGAGACCAGTCAATCTGAGTTGTTGGGCCACCGGGTGGAGGACCAGAAACACTTCCTGCAGAGTTACTGTAGTGGAGAATGGAGGTTGCACTGAGCACTTGTGACGTGAAACGCGAAGAGACAACAATGTAGTAATCTTGTGGCGGTTGATCAGCTGTAACCAATACAGAATAGGACTGACCCAAATGAATGTCAAGAGAACTGTAAGTGTTTTGAAGAGAGTGGGTGCCTTCCACCTCTACTAACAACATCTTGTGCCCCTGGATTCTGAAATTAATGGAAGTTGTAAGCCCCACATTCGATATCCGCAATCTGTATGTCTTGCCTGCCAAGCAAGTATAACATAAAAATGTCGTGAGAATGAAAATAATGACAGAAATGGTGATCAAAATGCTGCTTGTATTCATTAATTACCTTGATCAACTGTAAATGTAAACCCATTGGATCCACGGCCATTGATGAGGAGTCCGTCGGGGAAGGGAAGATTATTTCCACCATCTAAAATTGCTTTCAAATCCTGTAAGGATTCAAAACAATCCCATCAAACAACAACACATATCACATTCTTAAATTTTCTACTAGGTATTCGCCATTGATTATAAATCACGAGTAACGCCACAACATTATGTAGCGAGTGAGCAACTGCAAATGTTATGTGCTACTTACAGTGTGATTTTTACTGAACCAGTCTCCGGCGAGTAAAGTAAAATCTCCAGCAGGAGGAGGGAAAGGTACTGGAATACGCGGGCGGCTGTCAATTTTGATACCACCAAACCCTCCTGCAGCCTTGTGGAGGCCAAGGGAAGGGAAGTAGAAGTAACTGCCAATCTGATCCTTGACTTGAAGAACATATGTGAAGTTCTGTCCCGGCGGGATGGGGCAATTCGTGCAAAACACCCCATCCTGCCATGAGTTCCTTCTCTGCTGTACTCCATTCCTAAACAAGAGTTGCAGGACTTGTTAGTTAGTCGAACTAGGAATTCTGCTAATGAAATAGTTACTTAGAGAGCAGGAAAGAAAAATTCGACAGTAGACCCCAGAGACTGTTACAAGAAAAGCTCGATTGGGAAGTAGTAAATCTTTCAAGAAAAAAATTCGCAAAAAGGTCAGATATTGCTGAATTGAACAGCTGGATATGCGCTGAAGAATCCGAGTTTAAGGGTTGGATCTAAGAGATTGATGTGCAACAGAATGACCAATCATTTTCCATATTACTCACTTTTTGCCACATGAACAAAGTGACTAAAAGTGCCTATCCAAATAGGCAACAAATTTAATACCATTTCTTTTCTAAAAGCGGATATTCTAAACTGCTTTAAAAGAGAGATCCAAACTTAGTGCCACTAGAATGGCACTACTTACCCAAGCGACCAACTAACCTAACTCACGTCTCATTTCTAAGTGTTTTGATTGGGAAAAGTAAATACACAATACACATATATTAAGGAAAAAAAATAAAAAGAAACAGAAGAATGATGACTAACCAAGAGATGAGAAAAGGTTCATCCAAGCTATTGAAAACGCTGATGATGAGGTTGTCATTGGTGACAGACTCGATCTGCGGCCCTGGAAATTGCCCATTTATCAATATCCCCTGCATTTCCATTCAAAACTCATTTTATTAGCACCAAAAATTCCCACAACAGAGAGAGAGAGAGAGAGAGAGAGCAATGATAAGGTTACCTGCTGTTTAACTCCAAAGGGGTAGATATCACCATAGGTGACATTCCAGTTGTAGAACCTGTAGGGATCTTCACCACTTGTGCAGGTCACAGTAAGCAGGGCAACCAATATCACACAACAAGCACTTTTGTACACTCCCATCTCTCTCTCTCTCCAACCCAATATTCTTATTTGGATGTTTGAGAGGAATCAATGGAGAAATGGGGCTGAGATGCAAAATAAAACCCTCCCAGAAGATAAAGATTCAAGCTTTAAATCTCTCTCTCTGTAAAAGCTTCCCTTAACATCCTCTGCTTTTTACTTACCGTTTTCGCTTTTTCTTTGAGCACTTTTGATAGGGTCCTACAGAAGTGCTTTTATCTTTTGATAGGGTCCTACAGAAGTGCTTTTATCTGCCAGATGAATCTCCCTCCCTTGGCTGTTTGCTGGTTATTTTTAGTAAGCCAACAGGGAGGGAGTCTATATGTAAAGGAAATAAATAGGTTTTGTTGCAGACTTTGCAGCCACTAGTCACTGATCAGTCCACAGTCCACGCCGCGTAACTAGGCTGACGCAAGGAAGAAATTTTTTATTGTGTTCGAAAGTAAAAAAATAAATTATTTTTCAAGTTTGTAATTTTTTAATACAACCATCTCATCATTTTTTTTTTGGTAAAATTAGAATCCCCTACAGTTTTTCTATATAATTTAGATTAAACATCTGTGTCTTTTTAAAATTTGATTAAAGTGCTTTGACCAATAACCACCTCAAGCTAAATTACATGTCATTATTATATCTTTTAAAATTAAAATAATTTTTGAATTTATCATTTTATCTGCATGATGCACTTTTCCTTATTTAGTGGAGATATTAATAATTAAACTATATTTTTTCTTCTTCCAGATATGTTTTTTTCGATCACAATTTCTTTTTTTGTTATGCAAACATTTAATATTATTTCTTTTTTCAAATGTTTTTTTTAATCAAATAGTTGGTGATCAACATAAAAGCTCCGTGTAATTTTTTCAATTTTTTTGTGAAATTATATTTTTTTTGTTGTTTTTTTTTAAAGTATAGTTGTTTGACGAATTATTATTAAGTACAATACATTACGTATATATTATCTGCGGGTACGTTTGAAGTTACAAAAATTATTAATTGGTACGTTTGATTTGATATATATTGTTAATATTAGTACGTTTGATTTGATACATATTGTTAATATTGGTACATTATTTTTATTTTGGTACGTTTATATTATTCTCAATCCTTTTTTTCTCTTAACGTACTAAAAGAAAAACTTATTTCGGTACGTTTGATTTTGTGGGATTTAAAAATATTTTAAACTATTTTGGAAAGAAAATATCTTAAATTGTAGATAATTATTGCTAAATTGTAGCATTATTATGAAAATAAATTGAATCTAACCAATTTTTTTTTTTTTTTTTTTTTTTTACAATTATCTCTAATGGATGAGAGTGTAATTAAAAGGCTAGATTATAGGAAATTTGTTACAATATAATGTGCATGTAGCACCAAAATTATGATAAAAAAAAGTTTAATCAAATTACTAAAAAGCATGAATGTTTAATCTAAAAAATTCAAAAATGAGACGCCTATATCAAAAGAGCCTTTTTTTTTTCAAAAGTTACCATCTCATCATTAGTATAAAAATAAATGCACGTGGTGTATTTCATTTTGTATTTCAAACCCACAAAAAGCAGAGAGACGAAGAAATTCAAAATTTTAGGGCATTTAACAAATCATTATTTTATTTATTGGTAAAATAAAAAAAGCTTGATTAGGGTATTGGGATTATCTTAGAGATGCAGAAAGAAAGCCATTTGCTTGGCTAATTGCTTTATGTTAAAGGGCTAGTTTGATATTGTTGTGTTTTAAAAAAAAATTGATTTTGTTGTGATGTGAGAATAAACAATTGTAAAATAAAATTGTTAAGCGTTTGGTAAACTTTTTTTTTTTTGTGAAAGTGCTTTTAATGACAAAAAAAACAGTGTTTGAGTGTTTGTAAACTTTTATATAAATTACTTTTAATATGTTAAATGACTAAAAATAATATAATATTTAATGTGATAAAATAATTGTCAAAGACAGTAATGTAATGGCAAATATTGTAATTTTGCAAAACATGTGGGGGCATACTTGTTATTTGAAAATTTTATAAGGATAAATCTCAGTTTACAACCTTTAAGTTTCATGGTTTTCAACATTTAGTACATGAAGATTTTTTCGTCCCAGAGTCATACCTAAAATGTTAATTTTGAGACAGTCTCACACATTCGTTAGTCTAACTGTTAAGTCTCTCATTAACTAATGACGTGACGTCCATGTGAACAATGAATGAACATCACGTATCATTAACGGGTCCACGTAAATTAAAATTTTCAAAAAAAAAAAAAAAAAAAAAACCGAAATTTCAAATTAACCAAACGGCCCAACTACAAACCACATCCATGGCCAAAAAATTGAGAATTCTGAGACCCCAATTGCAATCCACAGAGGCTGACGCCATTTCCCTGATAGCCATGTTGCTGAAATCTGTGATTTTGAATTCTGGGTGCTGCAGAGGCAACTGGGAAACTGATAAATCTCCATGGAAGGAAATAATCCAAGCTCAGGTATGGAAAGTGAGTGGGAAAAAGGGCATTTTTTTATTTGGTAGGGAAAGCTGTGGTGGGAGAGATGGTGATACATGGAGCTTGTTTTGCTGGGTTTTGTAGGTTGAATTCAATTGGAATTGGGTTGTGGAAATTAAAAATAAAAATAAAAAAAACCAAAATTTCAAAAAAACCAAAAGATTTAAAATTTCAAAAAAAAATTAAAGATGATTAGCCTTGGCCGCCGAGCATCGCCTGAAGAAGAAAAAGGGTTGGTGCGGGTGGAGGAAAGGGAATTAGCCATTTGATGCGAGGAGATCTGAGAGACCTATGAATCAAAAGGCTAATCAACATATTGCACCATTGATTTTAAAAAATTAAAAAAATTTAGGAGATCTGAGAGACCTATGAGGAGGGCAAAATGGGGATTGATGGACTCCCAAAGTCCTCCCCCGTGTTCTCCGCTAAGCATTACCTTTAGCCCAGCACATCACAACAACACATCGCACTAACAAAGCTCTCTGCCATTGGAATAGCAGACCAAATCCAAGGACCACGCATTGCAAGGTGCAGAGTCGGGCCCGGGCATCCTCTCTGGTCGGCGTGATCTTCCTCGGTGAGGTCAGGGCCTTCTCGATTTCGAACACAAGGAAACCGAGTCGGGTTGAGTTAGGTATGGAAGGATTAAGGGAGGGATGGGTCGGGTTGGGTATTGAGGGACTAGGTGAGGGATGAGTCGGGTTGGGAGAACGACGAGTGCGAGTGGGGAGATGGACAGAGGAGGGAGAGTGGTGGTGATTTTCAGATCAGCTTTGGTGGCTGTCGAAGAGAAGAAGAAAAAGGATTGATGGGGGTGAAGGAAACGGGAGGCCTGCATCCAAAGGTCATTTTTCATTTGTTTAGTTTTTTATTTTTTAATTTTTAAAATTTTTTAAATCTTTTGGTTTATTTGAAATTTTGGTTTATTTATTTATTTTATGTTGGTTTTTTTTTAAATTTTAATTTCTACGCAAACCCCTTAATGACACGTAACGCTCACGTATTGTCCATATGGGCGCCATGTTATCAGTTAACGGAAGACTTAATAGTTAGACTAATGGATGTATGAGACTGTCCCAAAATTAACACTTTAGGTATGACTCTAGGACAAAAAAAATTCCATGTTCTAAATGTTGAAAATCATGAAACTTGAGGGTAGTAAACTGAGATTTACCCAATTTATTAAATGAGCATTGATTACTACGCTTTGAAAAAAATAAAGAAAAAGAAGGCCTTTTAGTCAAAATAGTCTCTGAGATTTGCATAACACATAACTTTGGTCCCTGAGATTTAAAATCAATAGAAGTGGTTCCTGAGATTGTCCACGATCCATTATTTTGGTCATTTCGTTAAAAAACTCTGTTAAGTTAAGGGTATAACACATAACTTTGATCCTTGATATTTTCATAACACATAATTTTGGTCCTTGAGATTAGCATAACACATAACTTTGGTTCCTGAGATTGTCCACCATCCATCATTTTGGTCATTCCATTAAAAAGCTCAGTGACCACTTAACAGAGTTTTTTAATGGAATGGCCAAAATAATGGATGGTGGACAATCTCAGGGACCACTCGTACTGATTTTAAATCTCAATGACCAAAGTTATGTGTTATGAAAATTTAATCTCAAGGACCATTTTGGCTAAAAAGCCAAAAAGAAAAAGCACTTTTTTTAGAAGCATGGTAGATTTTGATTTTGCTTTTTTTGCTTTTTTGATTTATGCTTTTCTACTTTCATTGACAGTAGTTTTTTAAAAAAATATTTTTTTTTGTTTTACCAAATACATTTAATATTCCAAATTTTTTTAATAAGCTGTTTTTTTTTTAAAGCATCACCATCTCAAACCAACCCTAAGCATTATTGGTGAAAACTGACATAAAATTTGGGAGATTGATGGGGATCCTCTCTCAAATAACATGATTTATAAGTAAAATATTGCATTTGGATGATGAATTCAACTTAAAGTTGTCTATTTTCGAGTCATTTGAGATATTTTCTCGCGTCAAAATTTGTGTCAGTTTTTGTTAATCGTGTTAATTTTTCTACTTCAACACAAGTGATTTGTAATTGTCATGTAACATCCAATTTTCCTAAAACATACCTTTTTTTTTTGGAGAAAATGTTACCTATAAATGATACTGTAATAGTATTTCTATTACTTTTAATTTGGCTGATTTCTTTTTAATTTAATAATTACACATTTTTACACAAGTCATTACGCAATTGACTTCAAATACCGAATCAATTTCATTTATGTGTAGATAAGTTCTTATCATCTGCACGAGTAACATGTCTTGCTGAAGATAAACAAAAATGAGATCTTTACTAAAAAAATCATTGTGGTATGTTAGATTGGCATGAGCCTTGTCGGTGATCGGCAAGACAATATATTATATAGGTGATCTTTTACTCCTTCTGACTAAACATATTTAATTAATAGCTAAACAAGGAAATTAGATTGAATTATGCTTTTTAATGGGCCACAAATCTTACTGACGACGGAAGACTTTGGTTCCAAAGAGTAATAATTTAATTTAACACCAAGCTTGACCACATATTTCTTTTTTTTTTTGGGTAAGAATATTTTCAATTATTGACATAAATAAATAAAGTGGATCCATGATATTATTATTTTTAACTCTACTTTTGACACAAGGTTTTGTAGGGCTCGTTTCGTAATGTATTTTAACGATTCGAACCGTTTATCTTTTAGAACATTATTCAAAGATCATCCTCACAAAAAATTAGACAAAACCAAAACCATTTAGACATTTATTTGTAGTAAAGAAAATCGTCAAATTCGGTTCTACAAAAAACCCTAAACACTTAATCTAACGATCATATAGTTTCAGAATTTTTTTTTAGTACATCGATATTTTTATATTAAGGGGAGGAGGAATTCGGCTTAGCCACACAATGGGTAGCCTAATTTGGTATTGAATTTTCCATCCATGAGATTCGAACTTAAGACCCCTCACTTCTAAGTGAATAGGAATATCACTAGACCGTAGTACCGAGTGGCCAAATTTTGGTGATTTTTGGTAAACATAATCTTTGAGGAAGACCTAAAAATAGAGGTTTTGATCGTTAAAATACATTACGAAATAGACCCTACAAAACGTGTGTTAGAAGTTGTATGAAAAAGTGATGTCACGATTCTGTTTTATAAATAAATAAATAAATAAAAATGGGACAAAACAATAAAAAAAAAAGTCGAGAAATTTTAAAACTTGGTGGCCCAAATAATTGAGTGGCCAGAGATGGATATACAAGCTCAAGCTGGATGGAATTGTTGCTAGGAAGCCCAAACAACGACGAATTGAACAAACTTAGGCAAATGACAACGATGTTCAACCGACGTTTTGGTTTTACATCAAATTTACACTCGAATACATCAAATTTATAATCACTGGATTTTCTCATGATCATGATGACGAAAAGATTACTAGGTTAAGAATTAGGTTATTTCACGGGTTTTCTAGTTAGTAACGAAAGAAATGGGAGAACTATGCATAAACATTTTGCTAATAGGCATCAATGTTGTACATGATGAGATAGATTTATACAATGAGAATACTCATTAACGGAAAGAGGTTTGTAATTGTATCGATGATGAATGATTTCTCACATTCTTTTCTCTTTTTACACACATGTTGATTTATGCTTTTAGATTGGACAAACTAAAAGATAATCGGGAGACAAATAAACAGTCTACAAAAAAAGAAAAATGCATATAAAAGTCATTTTGGGTTCACTAATTTTACCAGACATCCAAGAGCATCATAGCATCACTATCGTCATTGTAGCAAGTATTCTTTTCATTTTATTCAAGCGATAATCCATATTAAATAAAAGTAAATTACGTAAAAGACTTTCCGTACTTGATTGTGGAAAAAGTGTATATATTACTCTAGTTAATTCGGCTAAGCCACGATTTGCATTTAATCGCGTGCTTTAATTTTTTTAATCCCATAAAGAGGAAAGATTCCCTTCACATTTTCCTAAGGTTGCACAGTTTCATAAAAGATTCATATTCTTTTTCTCTGCATTCGTCCACAATTCTGTCAACATTCAATTATTTATATGCTGTCTAAACGACCTCACCCCTAATTTTAAAACGTTAAAGTTTTGCTCGTATTCCAGTAATTTTGGTAGGTAGGCAAGTGGTTGGTGTAAGATGCCCACAAGTGCTGTCTAACTAGGCTCTACCAATCCAATCAATCTGATTTAAACGTAAGTGCTTTGTTAGGTTTAATCGACGGCTGAGATTTATAGTTCACATGTTGTTCTCCCGCATCGGTGGAACACACCATCAATATATACAGGTTAAAAACAAAACAGATTCAACAGAGACAAATCAGTGGAGCAAAAGAAAGATAAGATGGGGGTGATCAAGGCAGCTGCAGGAGATGCAATTTTGACCTCTATGTGGGTGTTCAGTGCACCCAGCATGGGGGTTTTCACATCCATCATTGCCTCGTTTCTTGGCATCCAAGCTAGGTCTTTGGTAGGTCTTTTCATCACCACAATAATTTCGACACTTGTGGTTTTAATATTCAGCTTGATTGGCAAGTTGTTGGGTGGTGCCAGTTTCAACCCCTCCACCACCGCCAGTTTCTACGCCGCCGGCCTCAATCCCGGAACTTCCCTCCTCTCCATGGCGGTTCGGTTCCCGGCTCAGGCGGCCGGTGGAGTAGGCGGTGCCAAGGCAATTTTGCAAGTGATGCCAAAAAAGTACAAGCACATGCTTAAAGGGCCTGCTTTGAAAGTGGATTTGTATACTGGTGTTATAGCGGAGGGGGTGATGACTTGTGTTCTTTGCTTTGCTTTACTTGTGATTATGCTGAGAGGGCCTAGAAATCCAATTGTGAACGTATGGATGCTTTCGGTCACGACGCTCGGATTGGTGGTTGCCGGAAATGGGTACACGGGGCCTTCCATGAACCCTGCCAATGCTTTTGGGTGGGCTTATGTGAACAATTGGCACAACAGTTGGGAGCTTTTCTTGGTTTACTGGATTGGCCCCTTTGTGGGAGCAACTGTAGCTGCTTTGGCTTTTAGGGTTTTGTTTCCCCCACCAGTACCAAAGGAAAAGAAAGCTTGAAGAAGAAAAGAACATTAGGTTAATGCATATATTCGATTCAATAGCAAGATAACTGGCTTGCTGTTTGTGATTCTCTTCCCTTTCTCCTATGAATGAATGATTTAAAATTGTGAATTTTAAGACTCAGGTTATGGGCTTTAATGATTATGAAGGCCGTCAAATTGGTCGTGATTTCAGCATTGTTTTTTTGGTCATCTGCATTTCAAACGGAATGAGCACAAGCAAATCTTTCACTAATTCCCAACTATATAATCAGAAACTAGAACTCAAAGACTAATAGAAACCACAAAGACAAAAAAATTGATTCACGACATTAATAAATAGGCAATTGGCTAAAACGATCAAAAGATCTCGTGTATTTCACCTTTGTGTTTAGAAGAGTTGTACACAAAAACACTTCTCTTTTATTTGAATGTTCGGGTAGGATTTCCCTCGCACAGTTCCCCGACGAGGTGGCACTTGGTTGGTTGTCGGACGAGTTCTTGCTGCGTGTGCTGCAAGATAAGATTATAGTTAGTTTGAAAGGTGCCTTTGTGGGACCTTGAGGCTCGCAATCAAAACTAACAAGGATTTAGGCGTGCCACTGTTATCTCAATATAACAGATGTTGAATAGGTGTGATTTAAGTTGATTACTTACGCCCCAAGTTACTCAAACTTCTAGTTCATCAAAGGATTGTCACAGATGGGTTAACTTTTAGTTCATAGTTTTTGTATGTCCAAAATGAAGGGAGTTCAAGGCCCTTTTAACCACTTCCTCGATCACAGTTTGCTTTTAATGAGAAACATGTTGATTAACTTTACTAGGCTCAAATATAAATGGGACTCTTGAGTGAAAAGCAGTTGAAAATGACTTGAATACTTGATGGAAAGTATATTAAGCGACAAATCTACTAAATACATGTACAAACAAAGAGACTCGGGCAAGATTTCACCTTGGCGGGCAAGGTCGAACTTCTAGTAACCACTTCTTTTTGAGTTTACAGAGGTTGTTTGCTAAAAAGGCTGGAAGGTAAATAGGTTTTACACGAGGAAATTGATACTACAACACTAGGGGAAGGTAGCAGAGTTTTTACTCTAGACAAAAGATAGCTTTTTTAAGGGAACTATAGCTAAAAGGACTGAATCTGGACAAGTTTCAGCTTTCTGGGTACAAATTAGCTTGAGAGCAGAGTTTGTATGTCTTTTGATTAGTTGGTTGAGTGTTTTTGTCTCTGATGTCTTTTTCTCCTTTTATAGACAATTTGACCCGACCCCTAAAGCTTTGCTTCTGGCTAGTGGCATTCGGAGGGCAGTGAGTCATCATCTATTTACTTGTCATGTCACTAAGAAATGCTTTTTGGCTGATAATGAGTTAGTCTCTGTCACCTGTCACTTCACTCATAGGCACATGGCCTATGCCTTGGTTGAAATGACTTCAATTTGCTTCAGGCATTTCGACTGGGCTTTGGGCAATTCCCCATTTGCTATGGCATCCTTGGGCCTCCGCATCATAAAGCGTAATGTTAAATATTAACCCAAATAGAAGGCATTAGGAAAGAAACAATCCCTTTCCCCTTCTCCTCTTTTTCTTTCATAAAATTTCTCTATCTGCAACTTGTCTAGAAAGGCATAGAAATGCAGAACTCAAAAAGCCATCAACTCCCACTTAAAAGAAAGAAAACACAGAGTTATACACATTTAACCTCCAAATCAAAGTGTTTCTTTCAAAATGGAAGCTCAGAATTATGCATGATCAACTTGAATTTCTTCTGGGTTTCCTTCAGAAGAAGCGATTTGGGATCCCTTCGCTTTGCATCCCTTTGCGTCGTTTTTTGGCCTATTGAACCAAACTACACATCAGAAACGTTTCTGATTGATAAATCCTCTACAGACAAAGGATTTGTGGTACAAATACAATGCTGCAGCATGCTTCCCTTCAATCTCATTGACAGAAGTAGGATGGAGGGTTTCATATTCTGCCTTCCCTGTTGTTTGTACCCAAATTTCCGAAAAGAGGGAAACACCTATATGACATGAAACTTATTTCCGGGCTGCCGAGTATGGACTTACCAAAGTGATTTCTCATTCTCAAAGCCTGTTTTCCCACGAACCAAACGTAGGCTAAACATTACGCAAAGTTGAACTCCCAGATGTTCATCAGTTGAACTTTTAACACCTTAAATTTTATATAGTTTAACGTACAAAAAGTTAAGAAGTTCACAACTCTAAAGGAAAACCATCTAGCTCGCTTCATTAAATATTGGAAATTATAGGAAATACAAAATCTGCATATTAAAGCATAAAATCAAACTGATTATTGTTGCTCACAATATTAAATAAAAATAGAAAAATACAAACTTAGACTGCCACCATTGTTTTATCAAAGTTTACGAAAAATAATAGGAGGAGACTGTGATCAAGTGCACTATTACACATGAACAGAAACGATTTGAAGTTGCTTAAAGGGGAACTCTTCGGTAGAACAATCTAGAAACTCCCTAGAGTTAGAGAGATCTTAGTGTTCCATACCAGAAGATCCATGTGGCATTGATCATGACCGTCAATCATCATCAACAAAAAGAACAGATCATCGTCATCAGCGTGGACCTTTTTGGAGGAGGATGGTGTAGGCATCTGGCTTGAACTTGCCCGATCACGAGTGCTTACCATCTGCCCTTCATCCAATTCAACACGTGATTCTTGCAAAGCCTATTTTATTAACAAAATAGAACGCCAAATAATTAATAAATCCATGGAAAAAGTCCAAATTATGAACTACTTAAACTACAGTGTTTTTATTCCTGCAATATTCTATTTAATCTAATCTAAACTGCGGATAAATTAATTTAAATTTGGGTGCAGTTGAGGGAGTACATTGTTTTAGAGCTTGACTATATGCGCACGAATGCGGTACTTAAACTACGGTGTAATATTAGTATTGGGCAAGAACTATCTTACCTGGCAAATGTGGTACCAAAGAGTGAAGAGAAAAACAAGCCAAGGTGCGGATAGGCACTCTAGCTTGAACAAACTCTCATTGAATTGAGGGAGCTTTGACTTTTGTTTGACTTCGACGTCTCCTATCTTTAGCCCCCACTCCGTGGCCTTATTTACCTCCTCCGGCCACCACGTCCCTTCTCTTTCATCATTACAGAACAGGAGTAGTGGCATAATAATATTGCATGGCTTGAATTCTGCAGTCGACAGAAATTCTTGAGGAAAATGCAAAGTAACTGCAGCCACATCCATGGCTTGAACTTGAAGGCATTTCCAATAATATTGGTGCAGTATTTCTTGGCAGCCCATGATTGCTATTTGCTGGTTCCATTTCATCAGTAAGCTGCCAATTACACCATCCAAGCCTTGAAATGAAGCCACATTCAAGTCCGAGTCAACAAGAACTCTGCTACCAGAAATTGGGTTTAAGATATCGAACGGGGCAACCATTCTGTGCAAATTCAATCACACTGTGACATCCTCAGCTCCACTGAACAAACCAGATATGCATAGTAATCACATTGTCAAATTTCTACGAGCCTTTGGAACAATGTATCTTATACAAACTATACAATGAATGGCAAAAAGGAACAAATATATATGTGTGTATTATTAAATCTTATAACCGGAATTAGACTATTGTTCAGAGTATCAAATCCACATCAGAAAAAGAAGAGATCTTGTATGAAGCAGGTTGTGCAGTGTGTGAAGCCCAAGGGCCACACGTGCTCCATATCACCCAATTTGTATTGTCCATGTATTGGACTTGCAAATTCACAGCACGTCAATGGGCATGTTGAGAGCATCAATCCCACATCGGGGAAATAATGAACATTGCATGTGCTTATAAATAATTGGACTACTTTCCTTATTGACAATTGATTTTTATAATGAAGCTTAACTTTCTTCAATTATAATTTGATTTTGTTTCAAGAAAATACGAAGGATTATTTTCAGAACCCTTAATGATCAATGCCCTCCAATAATATATTTATATAACAAAACTAAGAAAACACTATTTTTCTAATCAAAGTAACATTCCCCTGATTCGTTGTTCAAAATTCTCCTCCTCCATTGGAGCAATCCGAATACGAGACCAAATAAAACACAATAGAAAATAACAAAAATCCAGATATATAGATTGTGCACTAACGCCTAACGGACAAAAACCAATGTGTAAATCACACATGCATGTGTGTGTGTGTGTGTAGAGAGAGAGAGAGAGAGAGAGAGGAGGCCTACCATGGAGCTCAAGGAAAGAGGTTGAAGAAGAAGAAGGAGAGGAAGTTATAAGCAGCAGCAGTCTGAGAGCGAGAAGCTTCAGCAAAGGCCATCATATATACCATGACTATGCGACTATGTTATTAAACCCTCTCTTCTTTTGTGATGTCTTATCTGACCAGGAGCAAGGTTTAAATAATAATCAGCACAAAAAAAGTAGGTAATGTTTTCAGATTCATTGAACCTGGCCCTGAATGGAGCTTGACCTTGAGCTCTCACTACTTTACACATGAGCATGAGGAATATTTATGGACACGCTGATGATCCTTATAATGTTTCAGGACCCCTTTACCTGTACTATAATTTAAGAGTATAATTTCTGTCAACCTCTTTTGAAGAATGAAAATTATGTCGTCAACTGCTTAATATATATATATATATATATATTATAAGCATAGCACATATGCATGATTACTAACATATATAATAAAAAAAGATCATATAATGTATCAGACGATCAACATCACATACTCACTAGGTAATTTAATTGCATTTAGATGACGCATTTGTCAAATAATCAAACATATATTCTCGAACATGTAAGCAAATAATTTTAACTACTTTAATTAAAAATCATTGTATTGCGTTATTCTCACGATACTGAGAGGTGAGAATTTGAGAACAATACTCTTGAGACATTGCGAGAATAGCTTTAAAAACTTGAGCTATTTACAAAGTTATTGCCGTACATGTGAGGAATATGATGATTTGATTCCCATTATAATTGTTAAACTTTTCTATTCAAAAAAGGAAGGAAAGGGTTTGTATATGGGACCCTTCATTCTTTTGCAAGAGATTGTATCTGCCCACGAGGATAGTCTCCATTCCAAGAGGATTGTGACACTGTCATATTGGCACATACTAGTTTAAAAAAGAAATTTCCAAGAAAAAGGACAAGGCCACATGACAGAATCTGAATTAGGGTTGGGATGTATGGCTCTTTGTGGCTCGAGGATGTCCCTCATAGTTCTCTCAGCCCTTCGGTTGGATTTGCCTTTTTTTTCTTTCGAAATATATATATATATATATATATATATATATATATATATTTTTTTTTTTTTTTGTTGAGACTTAAAAATTTGATGGATAATATTTGCATATCTCATGATCTATCTCTTGAGAATAGCGTCTTTTTACTGTATAAATTTTATAATTAGAACCGTCAAATTCTTAATCTTCATTCATGTCTAAAAAATGAGTTGTATGGCTCCCATCCATGAGCACATCTAAAGAACTCTTCAAAGGGGTAAAAAAATAATCACCACTTGAGCTTTGAAGAGCATGTGAACAAACCCAATTGGCCATGTGTTTTGTGAGTCCAAATCTTCTGCACCCAAAACCCCCTGTGACCCCTCTGTGTCTTTGCTTTTTGGCTGAGGATTTGGTTTATTTTTTATTATTTTAATTATTGTCAAGTTAACATTAATTATGTTTAGTTCAAAAAGCAAAAGCACAGAGAGGCCACAGAGGTTTTTGGATGCAGAAGATATGTACTCGTGTTTTGTGAAGGCTGCTGCCTCACATCAATTATGGCATCCGCACCCAACGGCAAAAGCTAAAGGCACTAGACTCTTTTTTATTTTTTTTATTTTTTTTTCTTTTCACTTTTCAGTTCAATTTCTATTGATGGAATAATGACTGATGCAATTATCTCTACAAGAGTGGAGGAGAATCTACCAAAAATTGAGACGACATCATATGCATAATTTTGTTTCTTTTTATTTAGTAAATCCCACATCACAAAACATACCCATAATTTGGTGGTTTTCTTTTTTGTTTTTTTAGAGGAAATTTATTAATATAAAAAAAAGGTTACACTTAGTTACGGGGAACATAAATCTTATCCTTCAAAAAGTAAGAAAAACAAAATACGGGAAATTAAAGAGGGGTACATAAACCTTACCCCTCTTGAAAAAGAAAATACAAGAAAAAGGAGGGGATAAATCTTACCCTTCTTGAAAAATAGAATACAAGAAAAAGAGGGGAACATAGGATCAAACCTCTCTAAAATAAAACCAAAAAGGTAAGAACTTGCAAGACAAGCTGCAAAAAATAAACAAACAAAAAATCGATAAGGATTAGGTAAAAAAGAAAATATCACATCAAAATAAAAGGGAGACAAAACTGCAAGTGGACATGCCCAAAAAATATGAATGCAAACCCATAATGGTTAGTTAACAAGTGCGTGCGTGTGGTCTTTAGTTTGCGGAGCTTAGTCACTTGGATTTGTGAATCGATGTTGGGGCAATATTGTCTTGAGGACATCTCTTCTAGCTTTCGAAAAAGAAGTACTACCTACCAAATCGAAAACTAGTTGGGTTGTGTTGTGAAAGTTGATGCCCCATGGTGCATGTGTATAGTCAATGCGTGCTATATATTGAGATGCTAATTAAGACTGTTGAGGCCTTGAAGATGGGCCTTGGGTCAGACTAACCATTCATCCTTTCATTCTCATTACCAAGACACATACCAAACCCCAAAGCAGTCCAATCCATGCCGTGCAATCCAAAAAAGGAGTCCAGTTTTAGTCCACTCCAACGGGCCACAACGCTGGTTAGGTTCTTGATTTGCTCAGTTATTTTTGGGGGATTGCCATCGGAACACATTGTAGTGCGGGGTATCTAACTTGGGGAGGTGCATTCCATCGGAATTTTCTTGGGTTGCACCCAACATTTGCAGTAGAAAATCAATTAATCACTAATTAACTGTACAAATATCAGTAAACATTCCAATTTCTTCTTATAAATAATCCCCCTTGAAAACGGATCCGTAGTTAATTTGTACACTCAATCAACAAATTCTTTGTGATTTTAGTTTGCCGAGCTTAGTAATGTGGACTTCTAATAGAGGGAATAAAGGTATTGAGGAACCTGAAAAACCTTAGGGCATGTGCCTTAGGAATATTATATGCAGAGTTAGCCCCTTAGGTCTGAGGGTGTGCACGAGAGTGAAAGTGGAAACTACACCTACAACTCTAACTGGGCCCTTGCCCAGCTCGCTGGGCGGCATTGGCTTTCTAGAGCAAAGGCTCTAGCAATGCATATAATTGCGCAACATGACTTAGTATCTTCAGTTAAGTAATTAGAATACTTCTCATATTTGGTTTTATGATGAAATCTCAACTTTCTTCAAATATAACGATAATTTGCTTGGACAAGTGCACTTCAGCAGCAAAGTACAAGTCTTACAGATTCGAGCTCCAATTTGGATCATGTGATGTCGTTTCAAAGAGAATGACATGGCAAATGCAATTCTCTATGCGGTGACATATATGACCTTTTAAATCCGAATTTCAACGTTTACTAGGTTAAAACACCATTATAAGTTTTAATGATAATTTTGGTATTTTGATATTATCGTATTCTGTTTTCTATTAGGATTCCTAGCAAGTCTAGGGTTGAGGTAGACTTTAAATGGTGTTAGGGTCATATCTTTCATATTATTCAATCTTAAATTTTGAGAATTTTCTCATGCTTTCTAATGGTTTCTTATTTTCTAATTTGATTCTCATATAAGTTTCTTATTTTCTAATTTGATTCTCATGCTATCTATAACAGCATTGCCAAACCATATATATATCTAGGTAGTTTGATCTTGTTGCTGTCTAGCTAACCAGTTGGATACAATGATGCTAAGTGCAGGGAATTTTGTGCTCTCGGACAACATTTTCCATAATATGTATTGGGGTTGTACCTACTCACCTACCTCCACAAATCATCACATACTTGGATTTAGCTTTAAGACTTTAATTGGGTGTGTGGGAACCAAGTCCTGGGAAAAGTTGGTCCAATATTTGAGTAGTCGGTAACAAATAATTATAATCTCCTAATTCCATTTTGATTGGTCAATTTGTATATATGCTTCTAGATCATCCCAGAGAGTTCTTTTCAGCTTAATTGGGATTCCACGGCGAGTGCATCAGTAGACTTGGCCAGCCCTCTTCCCTCTTGACCAAAACTAGAACAACAAATAAATAGTAAAAGAAAAATCAGAATCAATGGTAGAAGGGCAACTTCAAACTACCCTCTACTTGACAATGGTTTCTCTTTCTCTTGTAACCATGAACACCATGTGACAAGCATTTTATTGGATGGGTAATACACTTTTTAAGCATGGAACAACATCTATCAAATATGTGATGCAATTAGACTATGTCTTAGTTGCAAGACAGTTTTTCTCCTCCTTGACATCAAATGTGTGATGCCGGCTCGTTTGTAAGTTCTTTTAAAATGATCAAAAACTCTTTTGGTGAATGGGTTCTTGGATTCCATAAGGACTTGAAGTGCATTTTGGAAGAAGCACCAATTATGTGTTTCTACCAGCTGAAAGCACTTCAAGTGTTTTTTCAAGATTCATTTGCATAAAGCACTTTCATCAAAAAAACGTTTTCAGTTATTTTAAAAGTACTTCCAAACACACTTGCAAGAAAGTATTTTTCCTACTTGACATCAAATACTTAGCTGCAATTGAGAGTATATCTCCTATGAATATAGCACTCATCACCTAAATGATTACCGTATTTACTTGCCGAAATATATTTCGGTTATATGCAAGAATCTCTCCTATTTGAGAACAAACAATGAATAGCCCTACGTGAAGTCCCTAACTGGTTAAGGGATAATCAGAATAAAAATTCGGGATATGTATGAGTCAAAATATGGCCAAATTGGCATACGTACATAAACACAAAAAACCGTTTCGAGTTGGAACAGGTGGGTTTTATGAGCCTTCGGCTTTTGCTTCCCTTTAGGCAGCAGGTAATGTGGGCGAGATGCCAAAAGCTAGCTAATAAGTCAAAATAGAAGAAAGGAGATAAATGCACCAAACTGATTTTTGTCCATAAAAGCATCTTTTGAGAGAGAGAGAGAGAGAGCTGCAGTTGGGTTTTTCAGCAGTTACCGAGGAAGAAAGGGGCACACGCAGAAGAAAGTCTGGTTCAATTTCTAGGTTTTGATGGAGAAAGTTGTGAATTCAAAACGAAGGTATTGGCACGCCTCAATTTGAACGCGTGGCTAATATCGAAGGCTTAACTATGCGATTCTGATTGAGCCGCGTCAATATCTCCTCTTGCATCTCTCTCCATCTATCCTTTCAACTCAACATCATATATTCATGGTATGTTGTTGATCTAAATTATCCCCCTTCCTTCTTTGATTCCTAGTCTCATCTGTTTCTCTCTGGGTTTTATTAGAAACCTTAGAATGATTTAAGCGCTAATTTTTCTTTTAATTGTTGCTATATATATTCTTTAATTTGCATTTATATAGTTTGTATATACACACACACTAGATTTAATTCTACATGCATGCTTCCTATTAGATCCATATACTCTCTGTATATCCAATCAATTAGGCAAAGAAAATTGAAATGATTATAACATACATGCATATATCATCAGCTCATCCCCTCTCGCTAGGGTTTGCTCCTGACGGATACCATATGAGAGAGAGAGAGAGAGAGAGAGAGAGAGAGAGAGAATTATTTGGAAATTGTAAAGGTGATGAAAAAAGCATGATGATGTAGGTGATTGTCATTCAGGAGAGTCGGTAGAAAATTAAGGGCAGATGCTCAGGTCGGGCCATGCCCTTCTCTCCCACCATATCATTGAATATTAAATTATCTTACAAAATATTGAAAGATCCATCCAATCTTTTCAAAACTCAAAAACAAATAAAAAATACAATGTCATGGTCTAAATGTTCCAATTGTGTTGTGAGTACCGCATCACACTAAAGCAGGAGCAATGCTCTTAAAAATTGTATAATTTTTTAAGATCGTGCAATCAACTCATCATACACGCATCATCCTTGCGCTTAGGTTTTTTTTTTTTTTTTTTTTTTTTTTTTTTTAAATATATATACCTTGCGCTTAGTTTTGTATATTATCCAACACACACACACCCATATATGAAACCAATGTTTCAAAATTGTAGAAAGATTTAATTTGGGAAAATTGACTAGTTAGCCACTTGGCTTATTTTTAAGCATGTTTGTTAGAGCTTTTGAGATTTTTTTGTCTCAATGTTTTCTAGTGAGATAAGGATTATGGTCCTTTCATATTTTCTGTTTTGATTAGAGTGCTTTCCTGTTTATTTCTGAATTATGGACATGCTCACTTAAAAGAAATGAGACAAGGAAGGAACGAGAGAACTTAAAAATAAGGGAAGTAAGGAAAGAGAATCAAATTAACTAGGAGAAATCAAATTTTAGGTACTTGATTACGAATTTCAAGAGAAAACAAATACTTTGATCTGATTCACATGTGTTAGTAAACACATGAAATTAAAGTTAAGAAGTTAAACGATTCTCATACTTATATTTCAGTAAACGCTAGAAACTAAAGAACCAAAATGGATTCAATTCCTATTTCTTGTAATTAAAAATGCACTAGGTGTTTATATCTTGTTGTAACTCAATAGAATTAAGTTTGATAAGGAGTAGTCTTTTCACGTTATATAGTCGATTTGGAATAACATTATGAGTTCGTAATCAGTTTGTTCTTTTTCTAATTCTTTGATTTTCTGTTGCTTTCTGTAGCATGTTCAAACCTATTGTGCAGGACCAGCATGTATAAAGTGTACCAAACTTTGGCTGTTACCATTGACTCGAACACATAAGATAGAACAGTTCACACTTGTATATACCTTTAGTTCTAAACCAATTTCGTTTTCACTAGAGGAATATAACTGATCTAAAATTTCAAATGAAATTACAGAAAAATCTAAAAACATTAAAAGTGAAAGAGACTTGGGGAGAGAGAAAACAGACATATGCATGCAGGACTGTCAATGAAAGAATCGTTTTAATTCGATATGGTCCAAAGGCTTCAGGAATCTCAGATCCAGAACCCAGCTGGTGAAGCGGGAACCATAACTGCAATGTCAGTAGGTCCTACGATCCTTTTCTTTCACTTGGCTTTGCATTAACAATTCCACCATCCCTGTCGATTACCAAGTACTAACTTCTAGCTCTACCTAGAAGGTTTCTCCAACGGCTGGTCTAAGGAATCAATGTGTGTAGTGTTGTAGACTCGTGGAGATATATCATCGATGGAACAAGAAAATTTCTCACAAAACGTCCAATCGAGTAGTTATATGCGTGGTTTATGGAAAGAAACTTTCATGTAGCCGATCATATATGTCTCCTTGTTTATATAACATTTATATAAAAAATAAAAAAGGATTTTTATCACAAATGATATCTGAAATTGACATTCACCATCAAGATAGTCATTGAAATTGAAAATCAATCAATGTAGTCCCTTGAAATTGAAAATCAATCAATGTAGTCATTCCGTCACAATTCTATCAAAAATTCTGTTATGTGCTAATGTGACACATAAATAGGCCACACAAGTCTAATTAAATTAAAAAAAAATACAAATAGGCTTAATAATTTAGTAGTTAATAAAAAAATTATCAACCAAAAAACCCAGTCCTGCAATCACCTCCGATTCTAGTCCACATTTTTATACCTCCTTCACTCTCTATTATCTAAATTTTTTTTCTCAATATACCCATCTTTACACACTTCGACACCCATCACTGAATTGAACCTGGATTGAGATCACCTTTGGTGACGGTTTGGCCCATTGGCAACGACTTTTGGGACATCACCCTTAACATTTAGGCGGTCAACATCCTCACAACCTTAATCTTGGAGAGCTTGTTCGGCGCTTCCCTGATCTGGTGATGCAAAGAACGATGATGTTTGCCTTGAGATAATGAGGTTATAACTGAGGTGCTTCCATTGTTGGTTGAAAACTATTTCCACACCTCCTCTTAGGCCTCGGTTAAGCCTTGTGCTTTTGTGAATTTATGGAAGGGAGCTCTCTTTGGAGTAGGGCCTATTATAAGAAAAAAAAATTCATTGTGCATTGATTTGCGACACCTATTTTCAAGGACTACATTGAATGATTTTCAATTTCAGAGACCATATTGATGGTGTGGGTCAATTTTAGGGACCATCTTGATCGTGTGGGTCAATTTCAGGGACCATTTGTGATAAAAACCCGTAAATCTTGTGGGGCCCATTATGTCCCACATTAGCACTTAACGGAATTTTTAACAGAATTGTGACGAAATGACCAAATTGATTTACGATACCTATTTTCAGGGACTACATTGATTGATTTTTAATTTCAGAGACCATCTTAATGTTGAGAGTCAATTTCAAGGACCATATTTATGATAACAACCTTTTTTTTAAAAAAAAGAGTGTGTTGTGATTTACTTGTTTGTATACGTAATTGTACGTGTATTATCTTCATCTTTAAGTAATGAATGAAAGAAAGAGTGTACATATGAGTTTTCTCAATTTGTTACCAGACAAATTGGTTGGAAAACCTAACCTTTTTTATTTACTTGTTTATAATATTTTGAGAAATTATTTTCTGTTGAGTTTTGGTGCTTTACTATGATCACATCACATGTGTACGTGTAATAAAATGTGTTGGAGGCTAATTTCATGTTTATGGAAGGACTAATGTGCTTTCGTTGTTTCTTGTCATGTGGTCTTTCTCAATTTACCATATATCGATAACTACCGACATACTCACCATATTATTGATACAATATCTTATACTTCGATTGGATAGTTGCAAACATTTTACCAGTAGATATCTACATAAAAACGAAAACGGTTCGGTTTGAATTAATACCATTATTAAACCACTGAAAATTGATTTGGTTCGGTCGGTTTAAAGCCTATTGAATACCATTAATAAAAAACGCTCAATATTTGAATAGTTTTCATTTTCTAAACATCCACATAAGAATAAAAAAAACATATGAAATTTTAATTATTAATGGTTATTACAACTAAAAATATGTTGAGACTTATAATATGTGTATGGTAAAACCTCTAAGTAACCTATAATATGTTGACATTGTAAAACAAATAAATTAATAATGAAAAGATACATGGTTAATTGGTCTGGATTGGTTTTGTTAACACTCAAAGCTGGTGAGGTCAACAAAGACCAGGATGGTCGTGTGTCGGCCTTTGGTGAGTTCAGGGTTTGCAAGTAATAAGGAATGGACAACATAATTTAAGTGGTTCACTCCTCAAAACTGGGCTACATACATAAGTCTCTTGAATATATTGAACATAGAGTTACAAACAAAGTTCGGCTCAACACAATATATTTTCTCTCTCAATTCATTCAACCCCTTTTGAGGAGTATTTGTGCACTTATATAGGCCCTCAATGAGCCCCAGGTCCCTAGGCTCGAGTCTTTCACTGCCTTTGCATTTAATGCGCAGAATACATAGGTTTGACCTGCTAGTTGTCCCTCCGTTATTTGGCTGACACGTGGCGATGAAATGACATTTGCGCATGCCCACTTGCATGCTTTCTTGGGACAACGCATTTCAAACACCCTGCTCGGCTCTAGAGTTGGTGGAAACCTACACCCAAGCGCCCTATCTGTCAGCCTTTATGTCCTATCATAGGCTTATGCTCTCCTAGATAGTCGCCATGTGGCCTGGAGTTGATGTATGAATAGGCCAGTCTTTCTGTTCTTGAGACCTTGTGCCATAAAGTTTTCAATGCATCAACTTGCATCTCGACAGTCGAAAAGTACTTTATGGGGAAACGCTTATCCTAGTTTTTGATAGGCAATCTGGATGCCATGTGCTCCCATAGCATTCAGGATCGTTCTCCTACCTTCGTCAGGCCTTGGCCTTCTTTTGGGCCTGTGTTCCTTGGGCCGATGTTCCTCGGGCATGTTGGGGTTGGAAAGAACCCTTAGTTAATAGGTTTTGATTGGTTTCAAAAGTATCAAAATCGAACAAAACCAAAAGTGAACCAAACCAAAAGTAAATCAGTTAGGTTCGGTTTTTAAATTGTCTTACTTTTTCCTTGGTCAAAACTAAACCAAACCGACCAATATAATTTGAATTGGCCGGTTTGATGTCCACTTCTAGATATCATCTTATTATGTGACATGATCCAAAATTTTGACCTACTTTTCAATTCATCATTATAAAACTTTTACTATAGCCTCTTGTTATGTAGAACAATTTACATGACATGAGTATATAAGCATGTGGCGTCCCCTCTCAATAAAACAAAAACATGTGGACAAAAACTTAAACATGTTTTTATCTTTATTTCATTGATGGTGTACCTATGTCATACAAATCATTCTTCTTGACATGCCTTCAAACGATCATTTTCATTTTTAACCCTAACCATCGTTTTCATTTTTAACCCTCTAATCACTAATATTGAAACAAAAGGCACTGTGAACTAGTGGTACTTTCACTTTACATGTATCCATAAACCTTTATAATGAAAAGAAAAAGAAAAAAAAACAAAGATTTGAAGAGCCAATACTAGGAGAAGTACTGAGTACGAAAATTGTGTCACATGACCTGCCCACCCAAGACACACAGACAAGACTCTAGCATTTAGATCTCACATGGGCACATTTTGATAGACCTTAATGAAGGGTCTCCTATGGCCTGTGGGCGTGTCTTGGACAGAAAGATACCGCAATGCAACTACTCGTATCCGGGACCTTCTCCCAAATCAAGAAACTTAGGTCATGTTACTTAATAAGATGATATCACGTTTTCATTTGCTTTTCATATAGAATTTTACTCATAAACATTTTAAAGTATCAAAATATAGTATCAATAATATGAAATAAATATCGGCAGTAAAAAATTTATCGGTATTATTATTAATATTGGGTAGTCGGACATCAAAAATGAAAAAATTCTCTTCAGTAGCAGTAAAGTTTGGCCATGCATTGATGTCGGTGAAACATCATCAACAGCATCAGTTGCTGGTAGAAGGGCCCTTTGTGAAGAAGATACAAGCCAAACCTGTTAGATTTATCATTTATGGGGCTGTTTGCAAGGACCCATGTCTACCTTTTAATTTTCGATGATTTGATTGAATCCTACTTTTCTCTGCTCCATTTGCTCCGAGTCCCACTTGGCAGATGTGTTTGGATTTGGGCGAAAATCATGGCCATCTTTGCTAATTTTTTAACCTTTCTAATTTTTCACTTTCAGCAGGGTCCTTAATAATTTGTGTGACAATTTTCAAAGGAACAATACTTGATTACTTAAAAATAAGTAGGAACTCATATTGAAATTTTTTAGTGTTTTAATCACAGAGCTTTGTGCTTATGATCAGAACCGTTCATATTATGAATCACACTATAAAGATCATCTCTGCAAAAAAGAAAAAAAACAAACTAAAACTAAGGTCGTTTAGTCAATCTATTGTACCAAATGCATAGACGGTGTGTAATGCTTTTACCAATACCATTCATTTGTTTTTAAACAGTTTGATAATTAAACGACCTTAGTTCTAATTATTTTTTTGCAGATGCGATTTTATATGGTAATTTATAATATAAACGATTTTGATTATAAAACACGAGGTTTTATAAATTGACAACAAACAATTTTGAGAAATTTTGAGTATGAGTTCTTACTCTGAGTAGCCAAACATTGTTCTTTTCAAAGTGCCATTTGTAAAGCCAAACAGTAGTTTCTTCCTTTCGGAAAGCTAACTTTTGCAAGCAAAAACCCTTTTGTTGTAGCCGTCTTGTTACTCTTGTTCATTCCAAATAACACATCTTCTACTTTTTCTAATCTTTTGCTAGATTTTGTGTTTGATTCGTCAAGATGGTCAATAAATTGGTAATGATGACCTAACTAGATAATTAATTAAGAATACTTATACTTTTATTTATGTAGTTTACACATTTTTGAGATTATTGTCATGATATTATATTGTAGAAGTAGAACGCATCTTGATTCAATACATATAATGAATCATTTTTTATTACTTGAAAATTACAGTGTGACACATATACAGATGTCGTAATTATATACTTATTACATACTCACATCAACTGACACATAAGATTACAAGCTATCAAACCAACAAGCCCTTTACCAAAGGGATCCCCATTTTTGGGTAAAAAGGGGACTAGTTATGGGGCTCATTCCACATTGAACTCCAACTATTCGAATCGTTTATTTTGTAAGTCTCGATTCATAGATCATCTTTGCAAAAGTTCAATTTAATCCGAAACAATTTGTTATTTAATTATTACGATGAAATTTCGTTGTCTCTTATAGAACAATGTGTTTGTCAATTTATTTGAACTCAATTAGATGTCTCACATATTTCCAAATTGACTAATATTTTGTAAGGATGATCTATGAGGTCCAACTTAAAAAATAGACGGTTCAGATCATTGAAGTTTGATGTGATGTGAACTCCATAATTAACCATCATTTAACAAAAATGAAAATCTCTTCGGCCTCCGTCAAACCAATATACGAAGGATACATGATCTTAAACCTTCATGCTGTCAAACCTCAAGGGGGCCAAATAAGGCATGGGGAGTCAACGTAGTTTTAGGGCCTGCTACCGTTAAATGAAACTTGTCATAAAATAAATATGATAAATGAAGAGCAATGGCAGGTAACAGGCTACAACATTTTCCTATTGACTTTATAGGTGTATTTTTCTCCACTATTCTCAAGAGGTAATAATTTTCAGTAACTTACTTACTGGTTATTATTATTAGATAAATTTAAATTTCGAGATCTATGTAAATCAAATGTCCTCAATTTCTCAATAGAAAGCCTTGAAATTGGACCGTCCAAATCTTAAAGCTGTAAATTATAAAACCCCACATGAAAATTAATTAAACCAACATTTAATTTGCTAAACCGATTGTTGTGGCCGCATATGAGCTTAAAGCCTGGGGATTCTCATTGATTCAAATATATGCAATTACAAGTTTGACTTTTTTTACAATTAGAAGAGATTAGTGGGATTTGAGACCATCACATTTTGATAGCAGATGACTTGGTCATGGTGGAAGAAGATGAGGAAATTGGGAGATGGAGGGCTGCACCGACGGAGAATAAAGAGGAGAGGATTAAGAGTGGTGGGACCTTGATTAAACAAAAGTGGAGTAGTGGGACCCCTTTTTAATTGGTTACCTCTTGAAAGAGATCGATTTTGGATCATTGTGTCGAAAGTTTGCGGATTGAGACATTCTCATCGTTCAAAAGATAAAGAGATTCGGACCGTTTAAGTTTTTTAGTTTTTATAAATTAGGCCAGTGAGATGCACTAATAAGAGCTGTATGATTGAAGTTGAGTGGTCCAGAACTCTTGATCCGTGAGCTCTGGACAAAGAAATCTAGAGTGGGTCTCAATTCGGTTACCTCCTACCATTTTTTTCCTTGCAATTTTAATTTGGGAAAAAAAAAACAGTACTATCTGATCTACATAACACAAAGGCAATACCCTAGTTTTTAGGGTAGTATGTCTACCTCTTTTCACTCAAGTTCGATTGTTCGACAAATTTAAAATATCATCTTGTCAAAATCCAAAAACTTTAGTTTTATGCATTGATATTTATGTATCTCTAATTACTCTCTTATAAATCATATAGTTTAACGTTTAAGATCATCGACCGCAAATCAAGTATCTCATATAATTAGAGAAAGATTTTCCACATGACAAATGTATAAGGGTAATTTTATTTAAACCCATATAACCTCTCTTTACGTCCAATTTATTCTCTACACCCATCTTATTTTTAATCAAACTACTAATATTTCTTTAAACCCTAATTTACTATCTAGACTACCCTCACAAATCCAATTCAATATGTTAGTTTTACGCCCATTCAATAATCAAACTCAAAATCAAAACATATGTTCTCTCTTCTCACATTCTCTCATCTCACATTCTCTCCTCCAACAAGTCCGTTGTCTTCGCTTTTAATTCTTCATGATTTAACAAAAATCGAAATTAATAAGAATTGGCGAGAGTTAATTTACTGTTTAGGTTTACAGGAGAATGGCATAAAGCCATCCTTTATGCAATTACCATGTTGGAAAAGCTTGATCTTCTGAGGCTAAGTAAAGGAGCGCGTGATTACCATGTTGGAAAAGCTTGATAACACCATTTTTGGTCACTTTCTGATGCTTTTATGAGCAATTTGGTTATGGAACGGGAAGATTGAGCAGCCCAACTTGACTTGTGAGTCATTCTAGCTATTGGACTAGTTAGTTTCTCGTAGGTTTTGACTCCTGCTGCCGTAGGACCAACGAATATCTGTAGAAGTAATGGAAATGCAACCGAAGTTAGCGGTTTGAATCTGGTGCTGCTGCGATAAGGCTACGAGATTGATTCATCCCTCTTGTCTTATGGTTTTAGCCAAATAGAACATTAGAAAAGAGTTGCATGATGATAAATGTTTAATTACTGACGATAGGTTTATTGATCAATTTTAGTTTTATTGTTAGTTTCATTTTGTAATTGATGCAGAAAAAAAGACAATTCATATTTAAAATTTATATAAGAGTACAAAAATGTTATATAAGATTAAATAAAATTTCTCAATTCGTAATTCACTTGAAATATCGCTACAAATCATCCTCGATGATTTTCTCGTGTACTTAATCAAATCGGATCACACGGCCTTCTTTTCGGGGAGCACAAGGCCCGAAGGCCCATCTAAAAAGCACAGAAACTTCGACCCAAAAACAAAAAAAATGCAGAGAGAACACGACACACCCGAATGCTGAAAATAAAGGAGGGAAGACAAATGAGTCGGTTGAGTTCCCCTCCACAAAACCCAAAAAAGGCAGGAGATTATGAATTATCCAATCCCTCCTCCATCGCAAAACCAAACCTCACCTTTTTAATACCCCCTATCTGAAAACCACCGAAAAAAAAGAACCATGATAGTTAACCTCTCAGCTTCTCTACCCTCCTCTTCTTCGTTCTCTCTCATCAAGTTGTCCAATTCCAAATCATCCATCTCAGGTTTTCCATCAAAACCCAAAACCCACCTTCCAAAACCTCCGTCTTCTTCCATTTGCTACTCTTTCTCTTCTCCAGACTTCGGTTTTCAGTGCAAGGATCGATTTTTCATCGAAAATGGATGGTACCCACATGGGAAAAGGTTCAAGTTTAGGACTTGTGCGATTCCTGGGTTCGACTATGGCAACTTTGAGAGTGCTCAGTCGGTTTTGGAGGCGGCTTCTGTGCTAACGGCCATAATTGTTGTTCATGAGAGTGGTCACTTCCTTGCTGCTTATCTCCAAGGCATCCGTGTAAGTAAATTTGCAGTTGGTTTTGGTCCAATTTTAGCTAAATTCAATGCAAACAATGTGGAGTATTCTCTTAGAGCTTTTCCCTTAGGTGGTTTTGTGGGGTTTCCAGATAATGATCCAGATAGTGACATTCCAGTTGATGATAAGAATCTGCTTAAGAATAGGCCAATATTGGATAGAATAATTGTGGTTTCAGCTGGTGTGGTTGCCAATATTATTTTTGCCTATCTTATAATCTTTACTCAAGTGTTGTCTGTTGGTTTGCCTGTACAAGAGGCCTATCCTGGGGTGCTTGTGCCTGAGGTTCGCCCCTTCTCCGCTGCTTCCCGAGATGGGTTGCTTGCCGGCGATGTGATCCTTAAGGTTAACGGAAATGAATTGCCAAGAGGAGGTCCTAATGGTGTGTCAGAGATTGTTGATGTGATTAAGCAGAATCCCAAAAGAAATGTGGTTCTTAAGGTTGCGAGGGGACAGCAGGATTTTGAAATTGGGATCACCCCGGATGAGAATTATGATGGAACAGGCAAAATCGGAGTGCAACTATCGCCAAATGTTAAGTTTACAAAAGTTAAATCCAAAAGTGTTTCAGAAGCTTTTAATTATACTGGGAGAGAATTTTGGGGCTTGTCATTTAATGTTTTAGATAGTTTAAAGCAGACTGTTCTTAACTTCTCGCAGACAGCTAGCAAGGTTTCAGGTCCAGTTGCAATCATAGCTGTAGGGGCAGAAGTTGCAAGGTCGAATATTGATGGACTCTATCAGTTTGCAGCCTTGCTTAATCTCAACCTTGCAGTAATCAACCTTCTTCCGTTACCTGCTTTAGACGGTGGTACCTTGGCTTTCATCCTCATAGAGGCTGCCAGGGGTGGGAGAAAGCTCCCTCTAGAAGTAGAGCAGGGGATTATGTCATCAGGGATAACTCTTGTTATTTTCCTAGGATTGTTCCTTATCGTTAAGGACACGCTTAATCTCGATTTTATCAAGGACATGTTGTAATTGCTTACAAAATCGCATGAAACTTGGGTTTCGGGAAAGCCCTGTGGCACTGGCATTAAATCATCTGATGTCTGAAGAAGGAAACAAACCAAGAACTTTGGGGATGCTTGACATATATGGTTACTTTGATTCCACAATGTGTAGGAGGTACTTCTGGCATCTTCTTTTTTCAAGTTGTTTCACAAAATGTGGTTCTTTATGGCCCTGCTAATCATAATTTTTTATAAATCCCGTTGGCAACATTGTCTAACATTTTTGTTTTGACTCATGATAGTCCATGACTATAACTGTTAATACTCAAATTCTGTGGCAAATATTTGGTAATTGAGGTTGTGCTTATCCGAAAATGTGTGTGTAATACATAGGAATCATCACTGGTGTTTGATTGCTGCAATACATAAAAAAAATGTCATGAATCTTACGAACACGCTGTGTTTACGAAATGAAACACCCTGAAGTAATGAGTCCGGCTTTGTTAGATTTGACGGATTCAAGACCTCTATTGGGACTTAGCTTTGTTAAATATTACTAGCAAGTAGTCATAGCATTTTTACCCAGGTGTGGTTTGCACTTCTGTTGTATTGTGTTGGAATTTAAACACAAGTGGCAGCAACTTGAATTCACGATGCAGAAGGAGGTTTCTTGTCTTCCGCAGTGACGCAGGAAGAACCAAGGGGTCTCAGGGAGACGCGAGATGATAACCTGGGAATCGCTCAACCAGGGAAAACAGAATCACTCAATTCTCTATGGGGATAGAACCTGAGAATCACTCGACCAGGGGCAACAGAATCACTCACGTTGCTAATTGTGGATTCACTCACACGACCAAGCCTCACACTTGATTTAAGAAAGGAGAAAACTCTCTTCTTAGATTATAGTTACTAGGCATCTAATTAAAACATGGCTTTGAAAGATGAAAAGTCTCCAACAACATGTTTAATGTAGAAACCATATTAATTTTTCTGCACTACATCACGGGGAATCAATGGAGAAAGGTTTTCCGTTTCCAGCACAATGAGTCGAAAGAATTGCGGAATTGTCTTGGAATAGAGATTTAGTACAGACCAATAGATACTTTCAGACTTCATGTTGGAGTTAGCTATGCTGAGTTGGTCTTTGAAAGTCACATTTTCCTGATTTGAATGCAAAGGGCACCAATTAATTTCAGGATCATATGGTGTACTCTGGTGCCACTTTGGTCTTCAGATCACTCCTTGACTCGTATCTAAGTTGAAAAACTTCCATCTCGTGGGTTGTATGTCACCCTGCTCTATCTAAGAGAGAGAGAGGGGGTGGCATACATCCGTTTCATAGAATTTACATATCGTATTTGGGGTCATTGTTTTTAAGGCTTCTAGTTACCTTTTCACAGAGCTTTCTGGTGCATTTTGATGTGGGACTATAAAGTATCGTTGAGACTAGGCTAAAGTTGTTAGGAATCCAATACAAAAATTAGAAAGAGGGATTTAGAAAATTCTAGAGCATTACATTTGAGAGAATTTTCTAATGACTCATGATATGTGTCATTGAAAGTCCTTTGTTTGGGGCTTTAGTGCATGTGTAGCTAGCTTGTAGTGCTTGGGTAGTTTCATTGATAATGTCATGTCCCGATCTCGATATATGTCCAGGATCGACATGTGACGTTATCAAGTATCTGTATATCTAACATACTCCGTCTCCGGGATATGTACAAAGCGCAACTCAAGATTCAGATCGCATAGAAATCTTCGCATACTTTATGGCTGCATCTAACCTCGTTAGACTACCTACGTACCCTAAACAGGGATCAAGCAATTCGTAGTTCGTCATTCGCTACAACTCGACATATATCATAGTCCGTTCAAGGCAAAGGACATAACATTCCTCAATCAAACATTTGAACTTGACAAGCATGAATTATTCGATTCAAGCTACATAACGAACCCACATGACAATCAAGGTTTCTATTTCGTCCATCATATAAATCATTATGTTTCAACATAAAATCGCAATTCATAGCATGTAATATATCAAAGAATCAACAAAGCACAATAGTATCCTCTAGTCGCATTGATCATTGATCTAATTGTATTAATAACAATCATATTCAACATCATTCCACAATCACCTCAAGTAACCCATTCCATGAAACAAGGAGGCACGATATTAACATTTAATTATGTTAATCGGTCAACCAGATCACATATCAATGCATGAAATTTAATAAAGGAATTCTACATAATTCTCTGCTTGGATTCCAAGTAAAAACCTGATAATTCTAATTTATATTCACATGGTCTATTGTGGGTAATTCCCATTCACTCGAATCTAGGGTTCTAGTTTAACTTATGGAAATGAGCAAGATTAGGGATTCCGGACCACTCAACAGAATCCAACCAAAATATGATCACCTATCGAAATGTACCAAATACAACTAATCCTCATCACCCCTAGAATGCGTATGGCCCCGCATCGCGAATATACCAAGCAGAACCATAGGCATAATCTCATCGTGCAGGCAGTGATCACTCAACGCGGATATACCAAGCATGATCACCCCTGAATACGTATGGTCCCCTAACGCGGATATGCTAAGCAGGACCACATCCTAACTCTAGGTAGTGATCACCCAACGCGGATATACCAAGCATGATCACTCCTAGAATGCGTATGGTCCCCCAACGCGGATATACCAAGTAGAACGATATGTATAGTCTAATAACATAGGCAATGATCACCCAACGCGGATATGCCAAGCATGATCACCCCTAACAGTCCCCAAACATGGATGTACCAAGCAGGAATGTATCATATAGCTCTAGGTAGTGATCACCTAAATCGGATATACCAAGCATGATCACTTCTCGAATGCGTATGGTCCCCTAACGCGAATATACCAAGTAGAACCATAAGCATAGTCTAATCGTGTAGGCAGTAATCACCCAACGCGGATATACCAAGTATGATCACCCCTGAATATGTATGGTCCCCTAACGTGGATATACCAAGCAGGACCATCCTTGTACCACTGCTACATGGTGCAGTTAGATCAACACACAAACCACTTACCTTTATCTCAACCGCTATGATTTACAACGTAATTACTTGCACTATCATTTCCTCATGATCACGAATTACCATGTCACACAAGCTTGTATGTTCTACAAAACACTTCTAATAGGATTTTAGGCTCACAATGTCATAACAGTTAACATGCGTATCTTTCGTATTGTCAAGAAATAAATAAACACATATATAACACAATATGACGTCCCATGCACGTAAACCCATGTATATACTATCTGGGATAACTCACAAATCAATATAGGCCCATTAAGCCTTACATAGCCTCTAGTAATACTAATTTTAATATTTAAGATCAATTCTGACCAAGAGTCAAGTCTCTGTCAACGGTGGGGTCCACAACCCTATACCAGTCAATCTAAAGTATCCGCCCATGAATTTCTGATTTGTAACTTCTTAAAGGTCTCATTTATCTTCTAGAGTAATATTCTAAAATTTCGGAACGATCCAACTGTTGGATCTCCGCCAATCACTAATTCAAGTGGCGATCAACGTTTGATTTTTACAAACTTAGAAATCCAATTTGGGAAGATTTGTACGTCGGATTCCCAATCCATAAGTTCCTATTATCCTCAAATATTACATACTACTATGTATTAAAGTTTGGCGATGATCCAACGGTTGGATCGTCGATATAATAACCAAGTGGCGGTCTCTATCAAAACCACAGTCATATGACAAGATTTCATCAATCGGATGTCACATATGGAATCAGGGTATCCAAATTAGTCTAGGAAGGGCAAGTGGGGTCTCGGCCCAAGAGCCACCGCATGCGCCGGCCAGCCGCCTCGACTCGTGGGAAAAATATTTCCAAAAATTACCAAATTTTACAGCCAAGTAGATCTCAGTGAGAGGAGAAATTTTCATACCTGGGTCGAAGTCCAATTCAGCCGGGAAACGCCTGAAATCGCCCACGAATCGCCGGAACCCTAGAATTGGGTGTGCTTCGATTCGACCTCCATACTCGCTTTGACACCTCCACCATTGCTTGGGCTTTGTTCCTGAGATTGAGGGGAGCCTATTAGTGGTGGTAATTGTCTGAGTTAGCTTCACGATTTACGGATCGCCACCGTACACCCACACAGACCATAGTCTGTTTTTTCCTAAAACTACCACCAAATTCCTTCTAATTTTGGGTGGAAATGGATGAGGGAAGGCTAGAAAGTTATTTCTAAGTAGTGGTTTACCTTGATTTGCCTGAAAAATGATCGAATTTGGTCGTGGTGCTCGGTTGGGTCACGCGGGTTAAGTGGAAACCTGGTTTCCCCCCCTCTTTTCTCATTCCCTCATTTCCCTCCTCTCTCATTCATCCATCTCTCCCCTCCTCTCGTAATTGGTCCATCCTTTTTTCTCTGATTGGGCAGCCAATGCCCTCCCTCCTCTCTCTGCACCTCCCATTTTCTTATTCTCCCCCGTGCCATTAGGTAGTTTGTTTTTTAATTTTTTTTAATTTTTTATCTCCCCAGCCACTCACATGGCTTCCTTGCCTTTAGACTGATTGGTCAGCCCTCCCACAAGGTGGGAATTCACTTTTAAAAAAAACACGAATTCGAATGCTCGTAACTTTTCCGTTATAATCTCGATTCGCAAACGGTTTTCATCTATGCGCTCGTGATTTCGAAATCTATTCGAAAACATTAATTGTGACCTCTAAAGGTCAACGAATTTTAAATATTAATTACGAAAATTCAAACCCGATAACTATTCGATTTAATTCCCAAAATTTACAGAATTAAAATTAACTAATAACGATAATGTAAAAGTGAAATACGAATTTAAATTACGAGATACGTAATGAATAGTGAAATTCTGAGATGAGATTTCCCAAATAATGTTATAGGGATTTGGATCTCATCCGGATCTAAATTGTGGGGATCATAGGGATTCTCATATTCTAACCGTTTATCGTAAATCGTGCGGTCATAAGTCAATTTAATTTTTTTTATTTAAAATTAAACACAAATGAAAATTAGCGGCACGATGTACGATGAACGGTTAAGATGTGAGGATCCTTAGGATCCCCACAAAGAGAATCCGAAAAGGATCCTCATCCATATTATAGTAGTGGTTTTCAACTATTATATTTAAAGTTCCTTGGTACTATTAAAAGATATAGTTCATGATATAGTTCATATTCAACTCTGTTCTCGTCTTCTTGATAAGCCTGAAAGCCCTTTATGGGCCACAATCTTTTTTACTCCATCATTGTCTCGTGATTGGAATTAGGGGTGGGCACGGGCCGGGCTGGGCCCAAATTTGAAGGGATCGGATCGGACCCGTTTTAAAATACACCGGGCGGGCCGAGCCGGGTAGAAGAATTCTAAGATTTGGAACCGGACCTAACCCGGCCCGTTTGAAACGCGCCGGTTTCGGGACGGGTTCACGGGTCCAATTCGATTATGCAAATCCATTACAAATCCACTTTTTTTCTTCCTCCCAATTATGAAGAACCACCTATTCTGCAATAATAAAATTCATCAAAATCCACCTTTTCTCTTCCCAATTCGAATGACCTCCATAACCTCCGACAAAAAAAAAACCCAGAAAACCCTACCCAAAATTGGCAAACCTGTGTCGGCTAGGCTTAATCTTCAAGCCAGTAACTTCTGGAAGTTTGGCGATGATGAAGGATGAACGCAGATAGAGCTGGGTTTGAGAGAGATGAGAGGACGAGTCAGGGAGAGTGAGAGTGGTTTCGTCAACGGCGGCGATGGTCTCGGTGACTTTTGTGAGAGTGGTTTCGTCGAGGAGGAGAAGAGTGGGTGGGAGGGTCTCGAGGGCGGCTCAATCATGGTGGTGATGACGGCGGCGATGGTCTCGGTGACTTCTGTGAGAGTGGTTTCATCGAGGAGGAGAAGAGAAGAGCGGGTGGGAGGGAGGCTCGAGGCGAGTGGGACGACAGTGGAACTGGAGTCTTCTGGACAGTACCATTTAATCCTGACGTTGGGTTGGGTTGGGTCTTAAGGCTTTGAACATTTGAGAGAGACGGAGAGACTTATCTGCTGCTGCGGCGTACAACTTCACTGCATGCGGAGCTCTGTTTCCAGTGTTTGTATATATGGGTACTTTGGTCTTTACATAAAATGGGTAAGGGTATGATGGAAAGAAAGGTGCAATCTGATATGCGTATTTGGAAGGGTACATGTGGAATATGATAGTAGGGGATGAGGTTCAGTAAGGGGAGTGGATAAGATCGGACACGTGGAAAGACGTGGAAGAGGTGTTGATGACTTTAAGTTCGAAACGGGCCTTCGGGGCCCCGTTGTTCTAAATATTAGGACCCGGCCTGCCCCTTACATACGATCGTCCCCGCCCTGTTTAGTATTTAAAAAAATTGGAACCGCCTCGTACCCGCCCCGACCCGCGGTTCCTATACCTGTTTGGCCACCCCTAATTGGAATGTTCAAATTCAACCTGGAATACTTTTTTTTTTTTTTTTTTTTTTTTTTTTTTTTTGAAATCCAATTTATCTTTTGTTATATTCAAATAAAAAAAAATCTGCATAAGTCATAAGGTTTGAAGTTAGATCGGGTCCTTGTAGTTGTAGGCTTGTTTAATTTAAATTCGATTTCACATCCTTTCTCGTATGTTTAATTTAGTTTTGTACAAAGTAATAAATAAAAAAAGAATTGGATTTGCAACTTATGCAATGTCTACAAGAAAAGAATACTGGTATTTCATGAAATTTTATACAAAGTATTTTATGGGACTCATTGCATGTTAAATTTGTAACTTATGCATTGCATATTGCCTATAGCATTCAACAATACTCATTGCATGTTGTTCACTAAAATGATTGTTATTAATTATTTTGGACGTTATCTTCACTTGATTGGAAAATATGTATCAACAAGTTTGTAAAGTATAGTAAAATTCAAACTTAAATAATATAAAAGAGTCATTAAAAATATCATATAAACTAGACGAATCTTCGACATCTAACAGCCATTAAAAATATAGGAAAACTAATGAAAAGTCCAAAAAAACTTCCCTTTTAACGAAAATCTTTTTTTAAAGGTATAGTAAATAGTGTCAGGTAAAGGTAAAAATGTGGTTTTTCGTTAAAAGTGAACAGTACCGAGAGTGTTTCGTTTAAACTCCCTAAAAATATTAGTTGTATAAATATGACATTGATACGATGTTTGAAATAACTAGTGACAATTACATATATAAATTTGATTGAGTAACAATTATAAATGTAACTGAGTAACAATTATAAATGTAACTGAGCAATAATTACAAGTGAAATTAAGCAATAATTACAATAGTCTAAATCATGGATCTACAAATTTTGAACTTAAAAACTAAGATAAATAATTTCACTGTTTACTAGCTAGTGTGATCAAATTTCACCAAATACTTACAAATTTTAGGGAAAAGAAATTTCTTATAAATTGAACTCACAACTCATTCCATTACTACAAAAGGGCCTTATTGTGTCGGTGGTTGGTGTCATTTTTATAAAACATAGTGGCGCTTAAGACATGACACCTACTTTACATGGTGTCAGAATCACTGTCGCTTATAACCTACATAAACTGTTAATGTCGCTTATAACCGACATAGATTTTAATATTTTTAATAGTGGTGTCGCATTAAAAAAAACTGTGTCGCTAAATATTTTCAAAGCAAGTGTCGGCTGTAGCCGACATTTCATTTAATTTTTATTAAATATTTTGAAACCTGGTGACGTTTGTAATCGACATAAAGTTAGCGTCGTTTTAAAGAAGACTGGTGTTGCTTATACCCGACATTAGAGAAAGTTTTTAAATATTTTCAAAGCCTGTGCGCTTGTAGCCGACATAGATTTTAATTTTTTTTTAAAATATTTTTAAACCCGGTGCAGTTGTAGGCGACAGACTGGTGGCCTTTATATACCCTCTAGAATAGGCTTGGCAAACGGGTCGTGTCTGTCGTGTTTGTATTTTTCGTGTAACACCTGTTATCTTAACGAGTCGTGTCGTGTCACACACGTTATCTTAACGGGTCTGTAACAAGTTGGGTAAAGTGACCCGACCTGTTAAAAAAATATTTTTTTTCTTAAATTTGCACATACTACACATTTCCACATAAATATTACTTCAAAAAATTAAAAAATATTTGTTGTTTAAGTACTACATCTACACTCGAAAATAAGAGCCTAATAAACAAACATCCATACACTACTAGTCTATTACAAAATATTAAATGTGCAAGGATATGCAAAATGAAAGAGTTTTTGTTTTCAAGGTTGTGAAACCTTTCTCAAAAGTTTAAACCTTGCCAATGGAACTCAAAGCTTGCATGTTATTCCTTTTACAAAATCCTCAATTTTTATCGATCATCATGACATAAGATTTTGTGGTATCCACTTGTGTAAATATTTTAAATTGACGATCAAATTAGTTCATTGTATTCATATAGGATCAAGGAGTGTAGCTGTAAAAAATCATCAAAATCGGAGTTAAAATAACCGTTAAATCGTGATTTTTCGTTTATAACCGTCGAAAAGTTTTGTTCCGGTACTTGATCTTTGAATGTTTGTTTTTTGCAATTTTTGGTGTATGTGATCTCGAAGTATATACAAACATGTTTGACGGTTGGATCGTTGAAACTAGTTTCGTAGAATGCGTATCCCATCAAAACAATAGATTCACTAACACTTAAGGGTTTTTTCATACTTTCATTAAATATAACATAAGATTTTGTGGTATCCACTAGTGTAAATATTTTAAATTGAAGATCGAGTTCATTCATTGTATTCATATAGGGTCAAGGAGTGTAGCTGTAAAAAATCATCAAAATCGAAGTTAAAATAACAACTTCACAAATTTCTAGAACAATCAGCATTTCATTTAGATTCTTCCATCACAACTTCAAACAAAACAATTCATTTTGGTAATCAGCATTTCATTTAAATAATAAATTCATTTTGGTAAATGCTGATTTCATTTACTAAAATGAATATAGTTTTAATCAATTAATTTTAATTAAACAAAACAATTCATTTTAGTAGTAATAAATTAATATGGTCATATATGAATTGACTCATAAAAAAGCATCATATTTTATTCTTGGTTGATATAGTTTCATACCATCACTTAGAACTACGGTTTAATAATATTCCTCTTTATTTGTAAGTGAGAGGTTTTAGGTTCGATTCTCGCCAATGGTGAATTTGAACCACATTATTGCTAGCCCATTGTGAGGCTTAGCCCATCACTTCTAGTGTAGATAATATCGTTTGTTAAAAAAAAAGAAGTTTCATACCAAACAAAGCCCACAGCTAAATATAACAAAATACGATTATACTTATATAACTTTTAGGATGAAATTCAAAGGACAAATAATTGTGATTGACAGTTTTCCAAAAAAAATAAAAATAATTGTGATTGACACAGTTGAGTTTCTCTCAGCATTGTTTACTTATATTCCAAATAAGTACTCAACTTTGCAGAAGCAATATTTCCTAAAAACGCTAAGTTCAAGTATAATTAATACAGTCAAAATGCATATAAGTTTTCAAGGAAAGGCATTAAATTTTTATTGAAAAAAAATTCAGATCCTTGATGGAAATAAAGGGAGTGAATATAAAGTAATCACAAAGATATAAAATAAAAAAAGAAGGTAACGTTCATTTTGATAGAAATACAAAATTGCCCTTGGGGTGCCCAAATAGTAAGAAAGGAGGGTGAAAATTAGTTTCAGTGTGTAACTGCCACTTAGTACTATGGTTTAGTGGTGTTCCTCTTCACTTGTAAGTGAAAGATCTTAGGTTTGATTCTTGCCAATGCGAATTTAAACTACATTATTGCTAGTTCATTGTGAGACTTAGTCTACTCGTACATAAATAAAATTTCGCTTTAAAACATATTAGTTCGCAAACATGTGATGATATATAGACTCTTCAGATATGATGCGAGTCAAGTAAACTTCAATTGTACTACCTAATTAACTTTGATTGATAAAGAAAACTATTTGTATCATATTGTAAAAAGTCATAGACTCACTTAGCAAATAAAACTTAAGCAAGCACTATAAGCTAATTGGTGGTGAATTTTCATATTTTCTCTCTATGTAATTAATGTAACTGAGTTAGAAAAAGAGAATTGGTGATAACTTTGTTTTTGTTCTCGTTCTTTTTCTTTCAAATAAAAATGCTCAAATATATTTAAATATAGAAAGAGAAATTCTCAGGGAATAAATTTAAAACATCAAGGCGAATCCTTTTCTTGGTAATTCTGATGAGATTTTTTTTTATATAATAACATACGACAAGAACTAATAATACACTGGTCCACAATGAACGTAATCCTAATAATAACTTTGAGTACTGATTGGATAAGAATGTTTAAAAAAGTCGTTCGTCTTTTAATTCCGCGTGTCGCTTTAGTCTTAGAAAGGTGAGAGATTCTTTTGTAATTAACTCTCAATGGGCCCCACTTATACTCTGAACTCGTGAGAGGTCCGACGAGCAATGCGATTTGTAAATGTGGTCAAATTAGTTTAGTGTATATGGTATATTTCAAATGTATTTCTTAAAATGTATCTTTGAAGTTTGACCTAGGAAGAAAAACAGGTGAAATGAATATGAATTGAATTTACAATACTTGGGTTATTTTGATATATAGAAGAAAAAAAATAGGGGAAGGGCAAATGTCCAAAATGGTGTTCTAGAGTGAAAGAGAGGAAGAGTGTGTTGTAATAGCAATGAAGGGTGGACATAAAAAACGCGTCCATGGACGTACCACTTAGCATGCAACCCGGACCGAAATGGAAGCTCATACCTCTAAATAAATCCCCCCTCTTTCACACACACTCACCATCCCCACAAAAGCCCCAAACTTCAGAGACCCTCCTTTCTTCTATCATCCTCTCCCTTTCTCTCTCTATCTTTCTCTCTCTCTCAATCTCTCTCTAGCTCTCTCGCCTTTTTCTCTCTAATCTGAAATCCATGTCTGAAACGAAAACATAGCTAGAATAGAGACAAGATCTTAGCTCTAGCTTCTTGTATCTGTCTTTCTCTCTTTAAACTCCGATTCTCTCCCCTATTCTTTCTTGCATTTCTCTCTCACATCCTGGGAGAGGAGAGAGAAGATCAACCCTTCCAAACCTTCCTATCTCTCTCTCTCTCTCTTTCTCTCTATCCCAATTTAAAGTAACATTTCAAGCATCCCATAAATAAAGAAATCAAATTGAACAAAACCAAACTCAAAGAATTAAGAAAGAAACATAGGTGGCCGATAACTTCACATATAACTAATAGAGAGCTAGGTAGGTGTAGGCCTAAAAGCCGTCATGATAATCAACAACAGCGGAGTTATGGACGGAGTTCATGAGACGGCGGTAGGAGCTCAGAGAGGCGGCTCCCACCACCACCACCATCACCAGCGGGGCCTCAAGAAGGGGCCCTGGACGGGAGCAGAGGATGCGATTTTGGTAGAGTACGTGAAGAAGCACGGAGAGGGAAACTGGAACGCGGTGCAGAAGAATTCAGGGCTGGCTAGATGCGGTAAGAGCTGCAGGCTCAGATGGGCAAACCATCTGAGGCCTAATCTCAAGAAAGGTTCGCTCTCGCCTGAGGAGGAGAGACTCATCATCGAGCTTCACGCTAAGTTCGGCAACAAATGGGCTCGCATGGCTTCTCAGGTTAATTTTGTTGTTCATTCATTTGTTTTTGGTTTTCTTGGTTTTTTTTTTGTTTTTTTTGGTTTTTTTTTTGTTTTTGTTTTTTATATTTTATTTTCTCTCTATGGAATAATTTTTGTTTTCTTTCTTTTTTCTTGTCCCTTGGACTATACCTTTTTGTGTGATTTTTTTTTTCTTTCATTTTTGATCCTGATTGTGCCCCGAGTGGCTTTCATTTCCTCTTTTTTGGTCTTCTTCGACTATCTGTCTAAAATATACAGAAACCTTACCTAGTGGAGGATTCGCTTCCTTATTCTATTTGTTATCAAGTTATAAAATTCTAAATTTCTGAGTAAGTCAGAGACTCAGAGTTTGCAACTCCTTTTTATAACAATATTTTGTTGTTGTACAAATCTTAGTTTCTGAGTTTTTCTAGCTCAAATCCTTTTTTATTAATAATGAATCCATTGTTCTTGTTTATGCCAAAAATTTAATGTGTTCTTATTATATATATATGGTGCTGATCTCATTTTTTGACCAGATTCCCCATTTCCCTTAATTTTCTTTTGGACCTACCTATTTGATAATCTTCTTTTTTTAATTTTCAATTTGTTTGACTTTCTCTTTCTCAGAAACTCATGTTCGTCTGTTACTTTTTTTTTGCATATCAGTTACCCGGCAGGACTGACAATGAAATAAAGAATTACTGGAATACTAGAATGAAGCGTCGCCAGAGAGCCGGTTTACCAGTTTACCCTCATGACCTTCAACAAGAAGCAGCGGCTGCAGCCTTCCACCACCAACACCAACTTAGACATTCTTCTTCGTCTCCTGCTTCTTCATTCTCATCACTCTTCTCTTCCTCTCACCCTCGGAAACCTAACAGTTTCAGTCCCTCGCAGCTTTCTCTTTACGACCACATCACAAGTACTTTCTTCTCCACCTCAGACCACCAAAACCCTAATAACAATTACTTTCTTCAAAACCACCTCCACAATTCTTCTTCTCTTTACTCCAATCCCATGACTCAATTCCATGGAAATGGTGGCTTTGCTATGCCTTTGTCCCCCGTTTCTCCATTCGGGTCTTCAGCTCTCTTCAACCAGAGCAACATTCCAAACCAAACCCTAATAGGTCAGTACAATTCTCATGGAGGGTTTGGTGGTTACAATAATCTTAGTCTGAGCTCCATGTTCATAGGGCCTCCTACTGATGACCCAACCCCTTTGGTTCAAGGGTCCAATCCAGAGCTCCCTTCCAACCAAACACCGCTGAGTATTAATGGTGGCAGCGAGGGTCAGATGGGGGGCTCAGGCTATACCGCTAATGAAGATCACTATGAAATTGCACCAGTGCCGTCCCAAGGGAATAGTGGCCTTTTGGATGATGTTTTGGTGGAGGCTCAGAATATATCGAATAAGAAAGCAAAGAGTGGCGGCAGCTGTTCGTCAGGGTGGTCCGGTCAAGAGAAAGGCTTATGGTGGAAAAGGAGGAAGAGGAAGAGTCTGCTGAGGAGGAAGCCGAAGACACCGTGCAGGTCGAATCAACTTTGAAGAATAGCGGCGAGAATAGTGCTGAAAATCAGAGGGGTGGCAGCTCCTCTCTGTCATCAATTGGTAAATACTAAAACTTTTGCATGTCTTTTGTGTTTTAGTGTAATTAATAATTTAACAGTGTTATCAAAATTGTTCACCAAATTGAATAGAATAGTATGCATGTTATGGTAATTTAACAGTGTTATCAAATTTGTTCACCAAATTGAATAGAATAGTATGCATGTTATGGTAAGACTAATGTAATGCTTATGTTGCAAACATTGAATTTGTACAATCCATTTATAAACCGACTTAATCAATACTTTAAATCAATATACGATATGACAATATAAGCATTTTATGTTGTTAGACAATCTAGTGGGTTCAAATTTTAAACAAATTTGACGAACATACGTAGCAAGTCAAATTTTTTGTATCATTTGATACCAATATATAATATACTATCTAAACTCGTGGTTTTGTTGCACAGGCATGATACAAAATGAGGATCCATTAGAGGAGATGGATGATGACTTGTTGAGCCTGCTAAACTTTCCCTCCACAATGCCTGCAGTGTCTGAGTCATGGTACGCACAGGGATGCATGTCTAACCGGGCATCGATGTCAGGCGTGAGTACTAGTGACAATGTGAGTCTAGAGATAGCAAAATGCATCGTTGACGCCATCGGTCAAGACCAACACTGCGGCAGCATCTGAAGTTAAGCGCTCCCTAGGATCTTTATCCTGGAACGACATGCCCGACATATGCTAGAATTGAAAGCTCCATGTTGAGAACATCTGCTTCAACAGACTAGAGATAGTGAGAATGTCCATATGAGTACTGATGAGGACTAGAGCTTAGTGTGCATATGGTTAATATGCTAGAGAGTTTTACTAGCTAGAGAATCCGTCTCACGGGGATTTATCTTTTTAGTTAGCTAGAGTTTTCATAATCAGGGCTAGTTATTCTAGCAGTAAGGAAGACATAAATTGTCTTAGGGCTAATGAACCTTCTCTTTTATTTTAGTTCAGCGTTTATGTTGAAGTCTAGTAATTAAACTCAAAAAAAAAAATGTTGCTTATGTTATGCGTGTGTTGTATATATCATCAGTGTTTAACTTAATTGGAGTTTTAGTTTCAGCTTTAATGGCACTAGCTCTTCATGAGTTAGAACCATTTTATGGATTCTTGTTACTTTTATTTTATTTTATGTTCTTTCATAATTATCGGGTGTTTTTTCAATTAATTTCTTAATTTCCATAATATGAGAAATGCTAGCTGTTTGGATTAAACGAACCCAGTGGAGAAGTTGTATACATCAAAATTGGAACTCAACCAACCCAACTTGTACGCTAAAAAGAAGCTTTTGAGTTTTAAGTTTCTGCGGCCCTCACATTTTTCTGACGCTTTTTCATCTATTTGGGGCGTTTTCTTATCTACACTTAAATCTAACTTTTATCCTAGTTTTCGTACACACGCAATGCCAAAATTGAAGGCTTATGATGTAGTAAATCCAAAATCCAAGTGCCAAGTAGACAACTTTATCACGAACCATCACAGAAAATTTGCTAAATAATAAACATAGAGGTGTGCTTTGTAGCCATTGGGAGCCAAGTCATCCTTTGATCTCAAGTTGGACAGGATAGGCGCATTTTAGCAAAAAAAAAAAAAAAAAAAAACGAAAAAAGAAGGGTTCACGCATACCCTCTTTTCCCTATTCATCGCCTACTTCCCTCACTGATGTTGTAATAAAAAAGTATTGAAAATGTGAGAGCAAACATAGGAGTTGCTGCTTTTGAATTGGAGTGACCATATATGCACGCAAACATTTTTCACGTTCTATCCCAATTGCTTTTCCACTTCATAAATTGGTAATGATCATAAGCACAAAATAAACATAAAAAAGAAAATAAAAATTGAGCAAAAAAAAAACACAAAAAAATTGAACAAGCTTCAAGAAAAGAAAAGCCAATATTAAACTTCAACTTGTTTTACTAATTGGCCATTTGACCACGTTAGGACCAGTGAGTGAGTAAAGGGAAGAGAAATTGGTCAATGGGGAAACAATATATGCGTCTCTGACTCTCTTTGTATCCATTACTAGTTTTGCTTGACCATTTTCATTTTTTTGTTCAAATGTATGTACCAGATCAATTGTTGAGTTCGATAAAAGAACAAAATATACGTACTTATCAGTGTTCCAAGTACCAAGTGGTGTGCGTTTCATAGTTGACTTAAATATATTATTTCATGTATCTATATATATTAAATATAGGAGGTATTCTGCAACGAATTGTCATGATGGATAAGATTTTCTTCTTGAACACATTGTGTTTAGGATTCAAACAATTTCCCCTCCTCATAGTATTTCTAACACATGAGTTTAATTTTTATAAATTAACATCATGTTCACACGATAGGCCGGAAAAATTGTGTTCCAATTCTTGAGTGTAATGTGTCTTGCTAGTTTTGATTCCTTTACTACAAGGTAATCAAACTCACACCCCGCTACAGAAATAATGCTATAACAATTAAACTCAAACGACTTAATTCTCTTGTAAATGGGAATCAAACTCACATATACCACTCTGGAAGTACGTCTTTTGTAGTGGTTCAGATTTAGGTTGGTTCCTATAAACATAAGGAAAATGATAACCATATACCATTTTCAGCTTCTTACACAACCATGGTCCATTGATTATATTTGATTTATTCAATCTAATGGTTAGAAATAAAGAAGGGTGTGAGAAGCCAAAAAGGGTGTGTGTGAAAATCACTTCTCTAAACAAAAATCAAATACCATGAGTTTAATTCCTATTATAATATTATTGCTACACTAATGTGAGTTTGATAGAGCAGAGTTCTATGCATTCATTGAAAGGCCAATTTTTTCCCTATATTATGATCGATTATTCCCTACTGTGGAAGGCCTCTAGACTAGTAGTTTTTGTTAATCCAATAAGTTAACCAACTCATACAATTTCTTGCAACATCCTATATAAGATAGTGAGGACCGGTGGCTAGCTTGCCGGGATTGTGGGAGCATAATAGTGGCCTAAGGGAATGGGGGTAGGGCATGAATGTTCACTACATTGGCACATTGTGATGCCTGGGGTTTTTTGGGGACATAGAGATTGCATGAGCAAAAGATTGGTGGCATTGATATACTTGTCCGTGTAACTCATGCACAACGTAAAGCAGTTTCCACACCACCCCGTTTCTAGCCATTGAATCCTTCCCTTACAAACCTTGTGTGCCTGTTCTTAATTTTATAGCAACTTCTCCTATCAAACGTTCATATATATATATATATATATATATATATATATATATATATATATATATATATATATATTTCTTATCTAGCTAGCTAATTCTTCAACGTTTTTTCCTCATATATATTCTGCCTTTTCCCGATTTTTTTTAACTTATAATTAGTAGACACCTTTGAATCCTCCTCCTTTTTGATTAATTTGGCGTTAATTAATGGACGGTGGTTTATATCATTTTAAGGAACAATTAAAATATTATTATTTTTTCTTTTTCAGACATTAAATATATGATGAAATAAAATACCTCAACAAATTGAGTGATGCTAATTGGACATATTTGTTGGTTAATTCTCTCCAATACCGGTGGGATCCAAATATATATAGGAAAATGTTCACCCGCCCAACTCTCATACACTTTTGTTAATTTTTGGACATTGATCTTCAATAATTCATTCAATTCGATGGTCGGAAATTAAAAGAGATGTGTGAGAAGGAAATAAGTGTGGTGTTGGAGTGACACATCAGCCAAGCCATGTCAGCAGAGTTTGTTAGAGTTGTTAGAGGTTGTTAAAAGTTAGTTAACATTGTAGCTTGTGGCTTACGACTCATCTGAGCTATAAAAAGCTGATTGTATCTCAATTGTAACTACTGAGAAAATAATCAAAGATTGAGATTCTATATCCTTCATTGAGTGAACATCTTTCTCTCTCTACATTTCTTTAGCTTTAGTAATTCATTTCAGTTTTCTGGTTTGGTTATCATGGTATCAATCGCCCGAACAATCCTTGGTGCCATTTTCTTCCGTTGAAGATTAAAGACTGGAGATTTCTTTGGGGAGCTCAGATCCGAGTTTCTTCATCTGGGGTTCGATTCAAGATTGTCGCTTTCTCAGGTTATGTTCTTGGAATTTTATGCATTGCAAGTGTTTGATAAATTGACACAGTGAAAAGTTTTCTAAGTTTTTTTTGTGTGATTGTTTGAGGCCAAAGCCATTATTGCTCAGTTGTTGAAAGATTTTGAGATCAATATGAAGGAAATATTTGTGAAAATAAGTTCATTTGAGCAACATCTATATATCAATTAACAATTAAAGGCGGAATCATGCTTGTATGCACTAAAAAAACAAAACTTTACCCATGAAATTCAAGGCCTAGTGAGTGTGGTGAACCAAGACTCAACTCAAGAACAATGTGAGTTGAGAAATCCTATACCTTTGTTGATTCCTCTTTGCATAAGCAAAGGCTAATCACCCAAGGAGAGGGCCTTCATTCCTTGCTTCTTAGCTCCATGGATTTCTTGGAGGAGGATGGTTGAAAGGATTCTCCAAGTTCCCAAAATAGAGAACCTCTAATTTTCCACACCAAGGAGAGCATTGATGAAGATATGAGTGACCTAGGAAAAGAAAGATGCTAGTATTCTCTTCCAAGGTGGCCAGCCTCCTAGAGAGTCAAGAGAGCTTTTGTTCACATCTTTTCTCCAAAGAAAACCCTAAGGATGAAATGGCTATAAAGTTGCCTTTATACCACGTCACAATGGAGTGGCAAACTTGCAATTAAGGCAAGTGCACTACCGTTCTCTATATGGCCGGCCTTAAGGGTTTATAGGGCTTTCAAGACCTTTGTGTTTTCAAGTTGTCATACAACTTGAGTTATTGGACTTGACATTCAAGTCCCATTAGGCCTTGCAGCCTAAAACTAACCCGAGGTCTAAAACAAACTTATTCGTTTGATTAATCATCATATTAATTAATCATTGCCATAAATAATTAAACCATTTAATTATCCTTACTCATCTCCGTGGTTTCTTCAATCTCTACCTTACTCGGTGTACGATCCATTAGGTTCCTTTTAGCGAGGCAGTGGGCGATTAGAACTCTTCAAATCGATTGTGAATTGAAACTTACTTTCAATTATCCCTTTAGTGTTTATACACCTTTAGGGCTTCCACACACCATGAGTGACACCTAGCAGTATGTCATGACTACCCAAGCTAATAAGAAGAGGTGGAGAACCTATTTAGTTTAGGATTACAACGCAATACGGCCTTTCCCTATCCCTAATACAATACTCTTGACCACATTGTTTGGTTTGATAGTTTATTCATGTCTACTATCCAATGTGATTCACTTACTTATATGATTACCTTGAATGTGATTTGGAACGACTTCCTAAATCTCATTCATACTCTGGCCAGATATTCTTAATCATATCATAGAGTATTCTCCCTCAAATGATTTGAAGGTTAGAGATCATTTGTTGCGCATTTATTTGCCTCTATGGCTAAGTGGCTTGACCCTAACTATGCCATGGACACCCTCTGACAGAGGTCTTTGATATAGTCAAAGATCAAGGACCTAACCACAAGACAATTATGATGCCTCAGGTCAAATGACTACTTTGCATTATCCCAACCATGAGTTCTCATGTGACATGAGTATGAGAACTCCTTGTTGATCGTGTTCAGTGGACTCATTCTATTGAGCACCTACATGCTTGTCTTGGTGTCAGTCACACCAGTGACTCGAGACCAGTCACTCTCCATAAAAGAAGACATAGCACGTACTGATCTTAACGGACTATCAATACCCAATTGGCAATCCTATGATCAGGAGCGTTTAGGGTATGTAAACAATAGAGAATGGTCTCATGAATCTAACTTATTTAGATCACATTCTCCCAATTACATATTCCTTGGACTTATCATTTAAGCATATAACATTTATTTAAGACGGCTTTAAATAATAGTCTTTGCCCTTTATATTTAAACTAGATTAGTTTAACATGTGAAATGTCCGTAAAGTATCATCATATGATTGGTTTTAGGGCACATTTCCAATACAATGTCAGTCTTTCTTAGAATTGTGTTGAAGTTTGTATTGATTAAGGCCGATGCCGAGAGTAATAAGATTTTCATGAAGAAAGAATTATTAGAAGTATGTTGTTTAGAGGCCAATGCCAAAAGAAGTGAGAATTTTCTTGAAGAATAAAATTGTGAATGTCAGTTAAGAAGTGAATCAACAGTTTTCTTGAAGATTGTTTACTGTGAAGATTGTGAATTGAAGATTGGTTATTGTAAAGATTGTTGCTGTGAAGTTTGTTTACTGTAAAGTTTGCTTTTATGAAGATTGTTTATTGTTAAAATTGATTAGTTGCAGTCCTTGATTTGATATGGCTCTAATAATGTCAAGCTTGAAAGTTTGCTATGAATGATAACTGTGAAGCTCAAGATGACAATTTTGTCAAGTGGAGTTATCAATTCCAATTGGCTGTCAAAGGTTATGATTTGTTTGAGTTCTTTAATGGAGAATCTCAATATCCACCAAAGTTTTGCATCATTCTTGAATGTGGTGTCACTAAGGAACTTACTACTGCCTACAAAGAGTAGGTCAAGAATGATTTAGCTCTATTAAGCTTACTAATTGCAACACTTTCTGATGAGGCCATTGATCATGTCATTGGCTGTAAGACACCACAAGAAGCATATGAGTGTCTTCAAGAAAGGTTGCATTTGTTTCGATGGTGCGAGTGAATCAATTGAAGACATAATTTCAAACTGCACAAAAAGGCTGATTCTGTGGATAAGTTTTTACTCAGTTTGAAAGGGATAAGAAATCAGTTAGTGTTAGATGATAAAAAGATAACAGATAATGATTTTATGACTGTTGTTTTGTCTGATTTACCAACAAATTTTGAAGTCATTAAAATAGTATTGCTGGCAAGAGATACATCAATTTCTTTGAAAGATTTTCGAGCACAACTTCTTGGTGTTGAAGCAAATATTGATTCCAAGATTCCAAGTCTGTCAAATACAATGTCAGTTATGTGTGTTTAAGGTGAGCCTTCCAATTCACAGAGATATCAAGAAAGCTATCAAGAGAGTTTTAATACTCAAAGATCTCAAGGAAAAGTAAATTTTGATGGAGGAACTGGTTATGCTGGAAATAAGGGAAGTGTTTTCATGCACAACAGAGAAACAATTACAACATGAGGTATTCTGGAAGTAACAACAACAATTTCAGGTCCTATTCTAACTTTGGAGACAAGATAGGGAATTTTAATCATGAAAATGGTAATGGTTCAAATAGTAAAGGTTCTCAGAACAGTTTCGGTGGGAATGGTTCAAATGGTTCAAGAAAAGGAATTGGTTGGCAAGGCAATACAAACTACAGGTCCTCAGTTTCACCAAAATGTCAAATATGCTCTAGAAAATGGCACACTACCCCTAACTTCTATTACAGAAGTACTCAGCATTAGAATCAATTATTTGGGAATGGTAATGTGTCAAATTTGTGGGAAAAATGGTCACATAGCATTTGAATATTATCACATAAACAACTACTCATATCAAGGCAACCCTACACCAACTTTATCATTTGCTAGTATGACTGTTCAAGGATCAAATGGTATTGGTTCCAATCCAAATGTGCATGAATTCTTTGCAGTTGATACATGGGTAGTGAACACAGGGGCCACTCACCACATGACAGCTAATCTTGATATCATCAATCAAGATGTTCTTTACAATGGTGATGCTAAGATCACTGTTGGTAATGGTGAAGGTTTACAAGTTCAACATATTGGATCTTCAATTATAAAAACACCATCTAATGCACTAATTTTGCATAATGTTTTGCATGTTCCCCAAATAACTATGAACCTATTGTCAGTTAAAAAGTTATGCAGAGATAATGGTTGTTGGTTTGTGTGTGATGATTTGATCTTCTTTATACAAGACAAGGCAACAAAAATGATTTTGTACCTAGGAACGAGTGATGATGGTGAGCTGTTCAAGATACCAGTTAGTGTGTTTTCTTATTCATTTGCGGCAGAGTTGGGAAAGTGTGCTACATTCATAGGGAAGTAAGTAAAGACTTTAGTATGGCATATGAGATTGGGACACCCTTTAGAAGAAGTATTAAGTTCAATGATGCAGAGTGCACAATTACCAGTTAGTATAGATTCATGTTTTTCTATATATTCTACTTGTATTCAAGGCAAGATGAGTAAACTTCCATTTCATGTAAAACAAGATAGATCAAAATTTGTGTTTTTGAAGATACATTCAGATGTCTGGGGTCCTTCACCTCAGAAATCCGTAGAAGGTTTTAGGTATTACATCAGTTTTATAGATGATTTCTCTAGGTTTGTATAGATTTACCATATGATGAAGAAATCAAACACTTTTTCCATATTTATCAAGTTTCAAAGTTTTGTGTTCAATCAGTTCAATGCCACTATTAAATATCTCCAACCTAATGGTGGAGGGGAATACATGAGTAATATATTCAAGAACTTTTTGGCAGATAAAGGAATTACTCATCAAGTGTCTTGTCCTCATACCCCTCAACAAAATGGAATTGCTGAGAGAAAGCATAGACACTTAGTTGAGACAGCTTTGACTTTGATACAGAAGCACAAAGTCCTACATCCTTTTGGTATCACTCTTGTTCACATGCAGCTTTCTTAATTAACATAATGCCTTGTAGAATTTTAGATATGAAGTATCCTTAAGTTCTTTTTGGACAAAATCCTGAGATTTATAATCTCAAGATCTTTGGAACTATAATTCACTTGCTTGACACACTTGAAAATTCAACAAGCAATAGATATAATTCACAAGAAATTTATACAGTGGCTAATGTTGATTCAAACAATACATCAGTGACAAATGATTATACTTCTAATTCAAATGGTAATGAGGGGTTATCAGATTCACAACAGTGTGATTCAAGTGGTAATGCATAATCTCCAAAGTTACAACCTCCTCATTCATCCTATCATCATTCTGGTACATCATCAATGTTGCCTATCCATTCATCCACACAACTGGAGGTAATACTTCATGTCTCTACTCAAACTGATTTACCTGCAGACAATGAGTCAATCACACATTCTATGACCACTATTTTGAAGAGTGGCACATTACCTAGAAAGAATTATGCAGCTTTACTTGTCTCATGTCCTGAATTTCATTCTCTACAATTAACTGAGGATGAACCATTTGTTGGGGGTTTTTCCTTCTTATCTGAGATTGTTGATGCTTCAGAGCCTTTATCATTCAAAAAAGCTGCAACATTGCCACAACAACATACAACAATGCAAGAGGAATATGACTCACTTAGAGCACATGGAACTTAGAGTTTGGTACCATCTTCAGAAAATAGGGCAATTGTTGGGAGTAAATGGTGTACAAGGTTAAAAAGAATCCAGATGGGAGTATTTCAAGATATAAAGCAAGACTAGTGGCTCAGGGATTCTCACATGAGCATGGTATTGATTATTAAACACTTTCAGTCTTGTGGTAAAGCATACAACTGTTAGAATGATTCTAGCCTTAGCTGCAATAAATTATTGTGATCTTAGACAACTTGACATCAACAATGAATTTATGCATGGTGATTTGCAAGAAGAGGTGTTTATGAAACAACCTCAGGGTTTTGTTGGTGCATCACATCCTACATATGAGTGCAAGTTAATCAAATCCTTATATGGTCTGAAGCAAGCCCCACGGGCATGGAATTCCAAGTTCACAAGTTATTTGGTAGCTTTACAGTTTGTTGCTTCACCTTTTGATACAAGTTTATTTGTCAAAACAAATGGTACATATATGATAATCCTATTGCTTTATTGAGATGACATCATACTTACAGGATTAAACTCTTCAAAAGTTTAACAAGTTATTCAAGAATTGTCTTATGTGTTTGAGCTCAAAGATATGGGGAAACTCATTGCAGGTTCACTACAAATCTAATGGAAATATACTTGTGAATCAATCTAAATACATTAAAGATTTGATTCACAAAGTAGGTATGGATTCCTGCAAACCTGCAACAACTCCATTTAAACCACATCAGCAATTACTTGATGCAGAAGGCACTGTTTTGACATATCCAACACTGTATATGAGTCTAGTTAGTTCATTGCAGTATTTGACCTTCACAAGGTCAGATATTGCGTATGCAATTAACTCAGTATGTCATTTTATGTCTACACCAACAGAATCACACTTTGCATCTGTCAAGAGAATACTAAGATATCTTCAGGACACAATTCAAATGTGTCAACAAGTATGTTAATTTTATGTGTACAAATAATTTTATTGAAACTAATTAGTACAAACGCCTTTAAATTCTTAAAAAGTTTACAACTAATTCTGGAGACTTCAATTTCCCAAACAAAAAATCGTTTTCATGAAGCATTAATAATGCCCTTAACATAGATTTACTTCAACTCAATAAAATCACTTGGCTTGGATTACTACTTTCCCAACATTAGAGCTGGTGAAAAGGGATGCTAAGCTCTCCAATAATGTTTCAATTCCATGGAAGATTTTGAGCTTAGAATAACCAATCTTGCCTTGCTTTACGTGGCTCTCCATCTCGGTTGCAAAATCTCCATAACGATGCAGGTATGAACCCACCAAGAATCCTTGCATATTCACCTCCTTTCCGATTAAATTCAGCAGATTCCTCACCCCCTCTCTCTCAGTCCAAACCTACACAAATTAAATAGATGAGCTTAGCAGTTGAGAAACGGACGAACATGTGCATATATATATATATGTGTGTGTGTGTGTGTGTCTAGATATATAAATTTCCAATAACATGCCTTTTTATGTATATGACACTTATACGTATGAAGAAGACAAAGGGTAGTAATTGTAATGATATTAAATTACCTTATTGTAGCCAGATATCATGCCACAAAGAGGGATCTTTGCATGCTTGTTGACATGGTTAAGAGCAGCCTCAAGCATTTCACCGCCAACATTGTCAAGGTAGACATCAATTCCGTTAGGGAAATACCTGCAAATTATAAGGAAACCTTTCACATGAGTCTTCATGTACGCTTCATCAAAATCATCACATAAATGCTAATTGATCTAAATATTAGTATTGATTACTTGCTTAAAGCAGCATCAAAATCTGTCTCTGTGTGGTAGTTAAAAGCATCATCATATCCAAATTCCTCCTTGATTAGCCTCACCTAAGAACCACAAATTATCAACAATATTGGAAACAGCAAATTAATCTATAAGAGAGATAGAAGTCTCTGTGTGTTAAATTTCACAGGTTTACATCAATGTATTTGAATGCATCATCATATCAAACTTATCTTATAAGATATTTCATGAGATTATTATTTAATTAATCAGCATTCTAATAAATAAAAAGAATCCATGTTCTACTAAGAATTTGCGGTACTAATTATGATCGAATGTATAAATTCCTAATAATATGGGGACAAACAGAAATTCTAAAGAGTAAACCCTAATAAAAATATTTTCAATGAAAAAATGAACAATGATAACGATTTCGTCACAATCTTAACTGCTAATAATTTTTCATTCGCTTAATTTGTCACGTCGCGCTTTAGTGGATTATGCAAGCAAATTTTTTTTGATTTTCTAGTTCTTACATTGTCAACTCCAATTCCATACTTTATGTCATCTTCATACATATTTGTTTGTCATGTCGCGCTTCATTGGGTCATTGTAAATATCAATGCAACTTATAGTTTAGTTTTTTATTGATATATTATTTCTTTATATATTACTGCAATATTACTGCTATAAACTATATTAAGGAGAGGGTAGGAGAGTTTAAACCCGAAATGCATTAGGTTGAAGAAGAGTACGTACCCTATTCATCAAGACAATCTCTCATTTACAATTCTTTATTAAGCCAGAGGGTAGTTTGAATACTTCATACTTGACCTCATTCCTAGATGACTTAAAACTTAGGAGATGAATATACGATCTTGAGATAAAATCGAAATAGCCCTTTTAACTTTTGATGGTAAAACAAAATCAAGCAGATAATTATTATTATTTTTTTTAACAAACGATATTGTCTACATAAAGGGAAGGGTGGGCTTAGCCTCACAATGAGTTAGTAATAATTTGGTTCAAACTCGTATTTGGCGAGAATCGAACGTAAGACCTCTCACTTATAAGTGAAGAGGAATACCACTAGACCACAGTACTAAGTGGCAAGCAAATCAAATTTTATTTACCAAACATTATACTATAATGTCTTAGTTGTTCAACTTAACTAAATGGGATCTATATTTTAAATTATCATTCATATAGAACATTCTTGTAAAAGATTAAGATTAGACAAATTTAAAATTATTTAGACATCCAATTACAATGAAGAAAATAGAAAATAACGAATACAGTGCTCCAAAGAAACATTAAACGACTACTATTAAATTGGACGGTCATATGGGTTTGGAGTTGGGTATTTTTGGTATAGATTATCTTTGAGAAAAGACCTTAATGATAGACAATTTAGATCCTTGAAATACATTAGAGATTTGCTCAACAAGAGATTCCTCAAATAAGCTCAACGAAAAATTAATATATGAATATATATAACAAAAGAAAAAAGGGAAAAAGTAGCCGGCAGCGTACGAGTTTCTGTAAAGAGTCGAGCAGTAGGAGACAGATATGAGTATATTTTACCAACTTCTCATGAAGGTTAGTTAGATGGCATTTTCAGTCAGGACGATACATGGGACGGGAAACCACCATAGCATTGAGGATGAATAAACTTGTATTGGAATGAAAACTATATATCGATTGTATCTGGGATGTTTTGAAAAATACTCTAATTTACCACTATTATTGTTCGAACTGAATGAAACGCCACTTAAGCAACTAACTAGTTATTCACTTCTAAACAATGCAACAGTGGTATTTCATTCACTTTGAACTAGTTACAGATGAGAGCATTTTCTAAAATTTAATCCACTTACCTTCTCGTCTGATCCGGTGCTTCCGATGACCCTGCATCCTCTTAGCTTGGCCAACTGTCCAGCATACATTCCAACAGCCCCAGCAGCAGCTGAAATGAAAACATTGGATCCTGATTTTGGGTCTGCCAGCAACTCAATTCCCACCCATGCTGCAAACCCCGGCACCCCTATATTTTATCATCCACAGTGGATTAGCCATGACACAATTAATTTTCGTTTGAATTATTTTTAAGTAAAAGAAAGTACGATCACGGAACTCTAATTTTGAGCTTCTTGATCATCCAGTGAGCACTGAAAAATTATAGAACGTCCAGTTTATAGTGCAGGAGGCTAAAATAGGAGTGTCGTTGCCTCTACCGTAGCTAGGGAAAATGCAAAAGGAGCGAGATTGGGAAAGAAAATTGTTACCTAACAAGCTGATATATTCAGGCAAGGGAATCCCACTATTTGTATCGATCTTTCTTGCTATCAACTGGGATGGTACTGCACAATATTCAGCAACAGATGTGAATGCACTGACGACTATGTCACCTTCAGCATAGTTACCATCTTTTGACCGAATTACCCTTCCAACCCCAAATGCTGTAATTACCTGCATGCATAAATTATAATCTTAATTAAACTGTAATTTTGATATCAATGTTAAAGCATGCTTGCATGCCCATGTGACATGCATGTGCGATTGAATATATTTATGCTTGCACGAACCTGGTCAAGGTTGAACTGAGGGATGCATAGCCCATCTTCCCGGCCAGTGATGCTGCTCCGTAAATATGGCTCGATGGAGATGAAGAGGATCTCAAGAATGACATGTTGTTCGGGAACGGAATCAGGGGATAGTGAGAGTGTGACCGTACGGAGTTTGAGATGATCAGAAGTTGGAACACCTTCAGCTGCATAAGCAGCCAAGTACCATTCTCTGCTTTCCACTTCTGCCATCTCTCTCTCTCTCTCTCGATCTCTCTAGCCTAGCTTCTTCACCTTGTATACTGATTTTGTTTCTTCTTAGTGCCGGCCTCTTCCTTTTTAATTTGTATAGCATGATATGTATAATGCAAGTACCTAACTTCTAATATATTCAATAATATCTTTAATTAGACAAAAAAAATGATTAGGCAATATATTTATTGTATTCAACAAAACGAAGTTGATAATTGAACCTTTTAAGGAGAAAAACTTATGTGGGGCTTGACTTGCAACTAGTCGATGCTGAGGGCTCTACTATCCTTCTCAGCTTGTTCCACTCCTTTTCTTGCATTTCTTCAGAAATATATGCAGCAATAGGAAGAAAACAAAAAAATTCACTTTAGAACCAAAGAAACCATCAACTGTGTTGTGATTTAGAAAATCAACCACCCTAAAAAAATCATCGCCTACATACATTTTGAATGAACCAATAGAATTATGTAAGCATCTTTCTCTTCTTATGGAGTTTGAATTTCTGTACAAAAAAATTATGAGGAAATTTTCGTTTGAAAATGGTAGATTCAATTTGTATCATCTTTGTTGGACATTAGATATTCGTGTATTAATCAAGTCAAGTTCATATGATAAAACCAACCACTAAATTGTAAAAAAAAGGACAAAATTAGTCACTTCCTAGTTTCCATGATATGAAAAGTTAGAGAAACCGCGTCCTAATTTTTTTCAGATTTTTCAAAGAAAAGCAAGGGAAAGAAGACAATACGTGACTGGGAAGAAAATCTGACAAGAAAGAGGAGAGGAGGAATTGAGAAAAAAAAGGGAGGTGTAAAGATTTAGTAGAAAATTCTATTATGAAAAAGTTATATATAAAAGGGTAAACTGCCAATTTAGTCCCTGAATTATCACCTTAGTGAAAATTAGGTCCCTAAACTATTTTTTTCAGAAAAATTAGTCCCTGAATTATAAAAATCTGCCAATTACATCCCTAATGTTATATTTGAGGCTACTATATTCAATTTTCCGTCAATTTAAATCACGTTACTTGCATGTGATACACATTGGAGGGTAGATTGGTAGTTTGTCATAAAGAAATAGTGTATGGAGTTAACTTTGGAGGAGAAATTGGTAGTTTTTCATAAATAAATAGTGTAAGTTAACTTTTTATGGTAAATTAGACCTTAAATTCTCAACCTATATGAAATGTTAAGCACTTATAGACGAGAAAATGATGGTATTACACTTTAAAGTGTGTCAAGTGACTTAAGTTGATGAAAAATTGGATAAAATAGCTTTGAATATAATAGTAGGGATGAAATTAGCAATTTCTAATAAATTTAGGGACTTATTTTATCGAAAAAATAATTCAGGGACCTAATTTTCACTGAGATGATAGTTCAGGGACTAAATCGGCACTTCACCCTATATAAAATTATAATAAATATTGTAGATAATGCTTACTAAGTGGCATGTTTTGAGTGGATGGTAGTGCTACTCAGCATTGTCATGTGGCAAGCTAAATCACACACAAGTTTTCTCCTTAAGACGAGTTTTTAAGGGAAAATTGAATATTTTGATCGGAGGTGTCAATTGAAAATATTTAGTTCTAATTTTTGGTGGAGATTTAGGGAAGAAGAAGAATCAGACGAAATTGGAAAAATTAGAGAAGGGGGTTTAGTGATTGTGAGGAGCATGATTGACACAGTGGTTGTATGGGATGGGTGGTGGTGATGGAGAAAGGAGGAGATGGAGATAGAGGCCCTTTGTTGAGTTAGGTGGGATAAGAGAGGGTGGGCCATTTTGCCATTGTATTAATTTACATTTTTATTTAAATTTTTTTATATGCCACGTCATCAAAATATGTGAGTTATACATTTGTCACATCATCACTTAATGATCAAATTGACATTTTGACTAATGGATGTATAAAATTACAACTAAATATAAGTTTGTGTATGAAATTGAAATGTTTTAAAAATATTGTATGATGTTGTAATTGTACCTAAACCTGATATGGTAAAATATAATTTACCCTTAAATATATATAA